>CM072997.1:125663735-128483735 GCA_037038555.1 Rhynchonycteris naso | reverse complement strand
AGAGAGCCTTTATTAAAGTGAATACATGTGCCTGGGAGGCATCCACCTTGGCACAGGTGGCCTCTTTTTCAAGAATGCTGCTCATACCATCAATTATCTTTATTTCTTCCTTTTTTCTACTGATGTGTGCCTCCTTGAAGGCAAGCAACGTGTTTGTTAATTTCTGTTTTCTTCATAGCACCTTCTTCATTTTCTGTGTCTGGCATGCTTGGCGCTAGATACAGGCCTAGTATATCTGATGGGGAGTCAGGTAAAAAGTCTGAAACAGGTACTTTCTTAGGGAAATCGAGTTGAGTTTGTCAGTAAGAGAAACTGAGTCACTTAGAGGAAAATGGAGGAGCCCCGTCAAACACTCTCATGTCTTTATTTTGACCATAGCTGGCTTTTTATTTGTAATGTACTCAAAACTATTTATTAAACACACACTTGCCAGGCAGTATGCATGCTTGGTATGATGATGAGAAAAACAAAATCCTTGACTTCATGTAGATTAGAGTCCAAAGTGCGAGACAAAAGCACACCTTATAAGAGCTGTGTGGTAGGTCTATACATGATGTGGGAGTAGGGTTATCCGTGACACTGGAATTCGTTTATACATGACATTGGAAGCCAAGAAGAAAGAGGTAATGCTCCATGGAGGAAGTAAAACCTAACCAAAGACTTAAAGAACAACTGGAGTTCATATGATTAACAGAATAAAGGAGAGCAAATTTGGGGGAATACATTGAACACACACAAACACACACACACTGTGTTATTTACATTCCCCCCCACACCCTTTCTCACTGCAGTCGATGTAGCTACTTAACGTTCTAGTCTCAGCCTTGTCCTCATTTTATTATGAAACTGCCCTTGATCTACCAATTCTAGTCGGGTTCTTCCTAGGGCTTCCTTGGTACCCATACTCTGTATCATGAGACTCCACACATGGTTGTGTAATAGATTCACTGCTTTCTCAATTCCCCACTACATGAGTTTAATTCATTGTTAAATCTCCAGTGCTTAGCACAGTGCTCGGCACTGAGCAAGTTCTAAATATATACTGTCGCTGCCCCAAAGAGAGGGAGGAAGGGAGAGGAGAGGAGGGGGAAGGCCACATTAGAAAATTAGCTGCTTTCAGTGAATTTAAAATGACCACAGTGATACATTTGGAGGAATTAAAGGGATGAGACTAAACTAGAAGATTCTGGCTTATGGACACACAGCAGGACTTTCTATGACATCACATGGAGCTGCTACTATAACTTGTAAACATAAAATTGAACATTTAAATTGTGTCTATAACTCTCATTGGAAGAGGGGGCAGGAATTGAGAAGACCAAATATACAGTTTGAGAACTCAAAAACAAAATAAGAAAACAATAATCAAATTTGGAAGGAGTGGTACATACTGTAAGTGCAACAAAATTTTCTAGAAGAGAAACAGCAGGGCTAGAATAATTATAGAATTAGTGTGACTTATTGGGCTGTGAGTAGGGCATTTGAGTTAGGAGTAGGAGCATTGCACCATCATCATCGTCACCATCATCACAATAACAATAAACAAGGACAAATTAAATTGATTGAGAACTATGTGACAAGCATACCACACTTATTATGCTTTTATTGTGGTAAAGCCCTACTGCCTTTCAGGGATTCCTACACATTGTGGATAACTGGCCCATGGCAGAAATTTCAACAAATACATCCTATATTAAACTGTAACTGGACTCTTTTCAGCTCCTTTGATCTGTATAGAAAGTCATGCACTTAAGGGAAACAAACCTATGAGATCTCTTTGCTGGTTAGCTTCAAAAATATTTTTTTTTTCTTCCTGGTTCTATTTTTGGATTGTGCAGCAGGTTAGTTAATAAAACATCATCGCCTTCCATCACTGAAGCTAAGATTAACCTATGCCTCCTATTTGTCCAAGGAAACTGCAAGCTGGGTTCTTGGCCTTTGGTCCTTTACTTAGACATTAATTATGAGAGTACACTCAATTAAAATTAGTAGCAGATTAGTTAATAAAACATCATCACCTTCCATCACTGAAGCTTTTTTTGCTATGTTGGAAGGGGGTTGCCAAAACAGGAACCAGCATCCCTGCTTGGCTGGTCCATCTGCATCCAGCCCCCTTGGTGTCGTTATGAGCCCAATAGCACTAATCCAGAGTAATAATGCTATTACCACAGTGTTATCATTATCTCCATCTTGTAACTAAAACACCTGAATATGGGAGGGGTAATAATTAGAAGAGCTGGTTCTCTACCCCAGAGCTTCTGTCCACAAAAGGACATAATTTGGCCACTGGGTTGCAAGGGCCCTGGGCATACAGCATGGACCTTGCTGACAGATAAGCCTGAGTTTATTTCTCAGCTCCAGTCCTGCTCTGGGATGTAGGGCAAGTTGCTAAACCCTCTGAGTTCCCAGGGGATAATTTATCTTATCCCCATTTAACAGGCTTTCTGAACACATCCTGTAAAATTGGGACAATATCGCCTTTGCAGATTTGTACTGAGGATTAATTAAGGTAATCCTAAAGCTCCAGCACAGTGCCTGGCATAGTGGAGGCACTCAATGAAGGTGAACTTTTTCTAGAATAATTTGACAAATAGATCGAATTGGCTTAGACTGTGGGTAGCAACGACAAAACAGACTGAGGAACAGAGCTAGTACAGATACAGGGATGGGATGCCTGCCCCACCAGAACAGAGCTTAAAAAATATGCAAAAATCTGGTGGAGGAAGGGCAGACAGCAAAGGGAAGTGAGACCGACTGGCTGAAAGGGAGGCAGAAACAAGGCTGGGTATACAGGATGGTCTGGAGGCTGAGGGAGAAAAGAGTGCTAAGAAATCTGACTGACGAGAATCAAACACTAGAGAAAAGTCAAGGATAATGAAGACAGAGAGGACAGCATCACATTCAGAAGTGGGGGACTCAGTGGTGGGCCTTTAGAGTGAATTCAAAGCAAAGACAGGAACCACGCATGTTTTAGAGGTTGGGAAAGGCTCTGGAGGGCAAACTAGAGGGTCAGATTACCAGCACTGAATAGTTCAGAGAAAGAAAGAATGCATTTCAGTACAAGAGCTAATTTTGAGAAAACCAGATGGTTGCTTGTGTGCAACCCAGACATCCCAACTGACTTGATAATGGGAGCGAGAAGCACACCCACCTTTGTCAGTGGCTGGAGAGCTCAGAAGGACATTTTGTGCAATGCAGGCACAGGAAAGGAATGGCAGGAAATTCACATCACAGCACAAACCTTTCCACATGTCACGGAAAGAGCAGCTGCCTGAGTTTCCCCATTACTGTCCTGAACTACTAATTTTAATTGAGTGTACTCTCATAATTAATGTCTAAGTAAAGGACCAAAGGCCAAGAACCCAGCTTGCAGTGTCCTTGGACAAATAGGAGGCATAGGTTAATCTTAGCTTCAGTGATGGAAGGCGATGATGTTTTATTAACTAACCTGCTGCACAATCCAAAAATAGAACCAGGAAGAAAAAAAAATATTTTTGAAGCTAACCAGCAAAGAGATCTCATAGGTTTGTTTCCCTTAAGTGCATGACTTTCTATACAGATCAAAGGAGCTGAAAAGAGTCCAGTTACAGTTTAATATAGGATGTATTTGTTGAAATTTCTGCCATGGGCCAGTTATCCACAATGTGTAGGAACCCCTAAAAGTCAGTAGGGCTTTACCACCTCAAGAACTCTGCCATGTTTGAAAGGGGTTGCCAAAACAGGAACCAACATCCCTGCTTGGCTGGTCCATCTGCATCCAGCCCCCTTGGTGTCATTATGAGCCCAATAGCACTAATTCAGGGTAATGATTGCTATATTTAGGGAGTTGCACGTTTTGTTTTTCAGCAATCTACATTCATCCACATTACTAAAAATATAGTGGGGTTTTTTCCCCATACTATCCATTTAAGCAGTTAAGTGAAGAAACTTACATTTGCTTTGAGTTTGCAAAGCCAAGATTGGAACCTGACATATGACTAGCCTGATATCCTGGGCTGTGGGTTGTGAAACTGGATTAACCCTATAGGACAGGCATTGTGATTAAATACTCAGTGACTCAGTCTCCACTTTGTTAAGATGGAGATACCCTAACCGGGAACTTGTGACAAGTGGCTAAATGTCTTAAACTGAGCTAGGTTTAGTTGTAGAAAAATTAGTTATTTACTCTGAAATGACTCTCAAACGTTCTATTTTATACTTTAAATTCTATGCCAGAAGACCTTCATGTGACTTTTAATATATAATATTTTTTCAGAAAAAACTAAAGAACCAAAAAAACTCTCTAAATCCCTCCAGCCCATTTCTGACAAAGCAACATCAATAGTGGAAACAACATGAACATTATAAATTCTAAAGGGAAGGTGACAGGACCAGGAATGGGGTGGGGTAGCCGAGTACCAACACTGCTCTGTTCAGTTTTTCTAAGAGGCATTATTAAGAGAATTTTGATGTTAACATTCATATTCTTTTTTTTCTTTTTTTTACAGAGAGAAAGAGAGAGAGGGACAGACAGGAAGGGAGAGAGATGAGAAGCAACAATTCTTATTTGCGTCACCTTTGTTGTTCATTGATTGTGTTCTCATGCCGTGCCTTGATTGGGGGGCTACAGCAGAATGAGTGACCCCTTAATCAAGCCAGCCACCTTGGGCTCAAGCCAGCGACTTTTGGGCTCAAGCCAGTGACCATGGGGTCATGTGTATGATCCCATGCTCAAGCTAGCAACCTCGTGCTTAAGCTGGAGAGCCCACACTCAAGCCTCAGGGTTTCAAACCTGGATCCTCCGCATCTCAGTCGGACACTCTATCCATTGCACCACTGCCTGGTCAGGATATTTTTTTAAACACCACCCCCCCGTCAATGGTGTCCTGCTTTACCAATTTTAAAATCTGGTCACTTTAGCTTAAAACCTTCTAATAGCTTCTTTTTAACCCCAACATCTAACGTCCTTGCAGTGGCTCAGAAGACCCCGTGTGACCTATCAGCATTACTTAAACTATTGCAGCAGTGTGGGTGCTTCCAGGTTGAGGAGGGATCTCTCCACCAAAAACTGTATATTCCCTTCCCATTCTCCTGCTGTTCCCTAGCTTTCGTGCATTCTTTCCAAAAATTAGGACTTTTTTAAAACACCGCAGGACGCAGGACAAATTGGTAAAAATCAGGACTGGCCCTCCAAAAGTGGGACATCTGGTCACCTTATTTTAAGTAGAAGAGTGTTTATTCTTTATGTTCTTATAAGATTATTCTGGTTATTAGATGAAGAACGAACTGAGGGGTGGGGGACTGGGAGAGCCACACAATTTATAGAGTAAGTTAGGGACTTCCTCAGTGGTTAGTACAAGTGAGGGACAGTGGTGGCAGAGAGGATCAACAGAGTAGTTAGGTTTTATAAGTAGAAATAGAATTGGAAATAGAATTGACAGAACTTGGTGATTGACAGGTTGAGGAGGAATCGGGTCTAGAGGATGACATACACCATTCTGAAATGAGAATCTGAGTGGATGATTGTGTCATTCACAAAAATAGAGATGATGGAATAAAACCAGGTTGGAAAAACGATCATTGATTCCATTATAGACATATTGAATTTCAAAAGTCTGTAACTGGAGGTATTGATTACAGAGTAAGATATGTTAGTCTGTAGCTCATTTGAGAAGTCTAGCCTGAAGACATCCTGGACATTTTAAGGAGTCACTGAACTGTAGGTGGTAACTGAGCTCAATTTGATCATTTAGGAAGAGAGAGTAGAGAGAGAAGAACTTGGAGCCAAACATGGAGCTCTAGAACCCCCACATGTGGAGTTTGAAGAGAGGATGAGGTGTTGGCAATGAAACTCAAAAGGATCAGGCAACAGAGAGATATGGAGAGATGCAGTGCCAGCAAACCAAGGGAAAAATGTTTTGAGAAAGTGGAGGTGGTCAAATGTGCCAAAGGCTTCTTGAAAGTCACATAAGATAAAGACAAGGGTTTTCATCTGGATTTTGTGAACAGGGGTTATTGAGAACCTTGAGGGCTGGCTATCTTTGTGTCATGCAAACAGAAACAGTAGACAAGTTAACAATTTTTTATTATAAAAAATTGTAAACAAAAGGGGGATGGAGGTAGGGGGAGGAGGGGCAAAGGGGGTGAAATAGGAATGGAAAGAGACTTTACATGGGGTATGGGGGCACAATGCAGGGAGTTGAGGGTGTTATATCGAATGGGACATTTGAAACCATGTCAACCTAATAAATTAAAAATAAAAAAATTTTTAAATACAGAAAACAATTTCAAACCTACAAAAGTAGAAAGAATAGTGTAATAAAACCCCAAAAAGTATCAAGATTTTCCCACACTTGCTTCATATATTGCTTATTGCTGGTTTTTGTCTTGTAATTTCTGGAGTATTTTAATGTAAGTCCCACATTCATGTACTTTTACCTTCATTGTGCATGTTTGAGGGTTATGTAGAACAATAATGCCATTAACACACCAACAAAAGGAATATTAATCCCTTGGTATCATCAAATACTAAAGTCATAAGGAAAATTCCCCTGACTGTCAGACCCCTTCTATGGGAGCTGCAGGACTAGCACCTAGAAGCTTGTCACAAGGGCAGAATCTCACCTCATACTTTAGACTGACTGAATCAGAACCTGTGTTCACAGTGCTCCCAGGTGATTTGTATGCTATTAATTTTTCTTTTATGTATGTGTGCAGTGTGGAAAGACACTTTTGCCACTTCTGTCCTTTTTGCAAATTCCACTCCCACACATGTACACAAACCCAGGCACACTGGTAACTACTGTTACTAGTTTGTTTTGCTTTTCAACCTTTCCTTTTGTATATATAAAAGTAAATGCAAAGATATGCAAATTGTCCAATTTTTTCCACAAGTTATTTTTACTCACTTCTACAAATACTGCATTTTTAACTTACTAATGTTATTTTTAAAGAATTAAATGCTGTTCCTTTTATATTCAAAGATACTATAAACACTGTATTTTTTCACTGTCCTCCACTCTTCTTCACTCTACACATACTTGTCCACATTGATGACAAGTCACTGTGAGGCATTTGCACTCTTTCACCTTAATTATGCACATCGTGCAATCACAAGATGAGTGCGTAAGCTGGTGGCATCATCCCTGACTTCCCTTTAGTATAAAATCAGAAAAGCCAACACAGAAGCTGAGCTTATCCCATTAGAACCCTGCCTGATATCAAAAGACTTTTAAAGAACAATTACAATTAAATTATTATTTTCTGTATCTCTGGCCTGCACAGAAAGGAAAGTGGGAGTTCGCTGTATCTCATGTATGTATATGTACCTCGTGTAGGTGCCTGGTGACCGTGTATCCTGGATTGTCCACCCTCTACACTTTTACCCACACCATCACCCCTGCTGGAATACCTACCCTGAAAACCCCATCTATTGAATTTTTGCCATATGTCGAAACTCGGTCTCATACGATCGAGGCGGGATAGTAAGAAGCTAGAAAATTTCCTTGGCAATTAGAATGGGGAAGATGAAACAGCTGAACTAATCAAGCAATTTACAACCAGATACAGAAGGTCCCAGAGATATATCATCTAGTTCTCAGTTGTATTTCAGCTTCAGGCCCACAGAAGCAGCAAAACCAAGTGTAAATGCCAGGGTCAGCTGCAATGACTGATGACCCCCTAACCTGGAACCAACTAACCAGTAGAGACCATAACCTTAAAAGGCATACCTGAAAAAGTTGATGAATATTCTATTGAAATTGCCCCTTAAACTCACAGTCTTTAAAAACCTTCAAAATAAGTGACCAGTGCACCCAAGCTTTTCCCACCCTCTCCTTCTTTTTTTCCCTCCCCCTTGATCCTTTCCTTCCCCCACAGGCATACATCTCCTAAACTCTAAGGGTCTCTGCAAGAGACTTGCAGCTAGAGGAGCAAGTGCAGGGGAAGCTTGTCCTGGGTAAACCCCCCTGCACCTGTGTTCCCAGTGACCCAAAGCAGCCTGCCTTGGCTCACTTCTTTCCCATGACAGTTCTAGAGAGCCAAATGCACCCACCTAGTCTTTCTCCTGCTGCTTCTTGTATGCTAGGCCCTTCCTTGTTTCACTGGCCCCAGCTTTAAGAAACATACTCTTAAAATCATCTGGGCTTGTGTTGTAAAATCTTCCCTGACCAAAGTCAGGAATTCACACACTACCAAGGGGCCCTAGGCAGACCCACTCAGGGCCAGGTTTCCTTTCTGGGAGCTCTACTTTTTCCAAGAAGCCTTTCTTGACCACCCCAATCTGAAGAGCTTCCTCTATCTTCTGAAACTCTATTTTTTTCCCCTTTGAGTACCACCTTTCTGATCTTTCACACATTCTGCTTAATTGCCTGTGAACAGAGCATTTCCTTTACTTAACTGTGGGCTTCTTGAGGTCGGGAGATGGTCTTGAAAATCTTTGTATCCACTTTTGTGCTTACTGTATTACAGAATATAGCATAAATTCTTGATAAATATTTGTTAAGTAAATGAGTGAAACTATATAAATCACTGTATGCATATTGACCCTGTGCAAAGTTCTAAACTATCTATTTCTCTTTTGCTCCTTCCTACTCTTCAAATTTGTTCTAATTTTCTGCAGTCACACCACATCACTCAGCTGTGAGAGCAGAGCAACCCTAATTCAGAATTCTCTTCAACATTATATTGTCAACCAAATTAACATTTTGCATGTATAGAAAAGTTTTTCTTCTGTGTGTTAAAATATTTTAAAAATTACTATTTTATTTTTTCCACTAATATCTTTGTGAACTAAAGACTCAAAATTCCACACTACCTCTTTTTAAAAGAAATTTTAAACTGTACTGATATTTGATTCATCAACAGAACCTGCGGTAGCCAGTTAGACAGACTTGAACACAGCAAGGACAAAGAGTCACGCATAGAAGCTCACCAGGGCAGAAAGCCTCAGGTGCCTAGCAATGGGCCAAACTGGGAAAACAAAGACCTCTCACCACAGAGTAACCTTTCCTCTCCTAGCATATTGCTAGTTATGTGGGTTAAAATCCCCCCACCCCTATAGGGGAAATGAACAAAAAAGCTGAAGAATAGCCCATAAGCATTAAGCACCCAGGTCAATGAGATTCTGACTCACATCAAATAATCTGGGCCTCGGTTGTGTTTTATCTTCAAACTTAGAAAACAGCAAAACCAGACAAGTGAAGCAATGGCTGACATCAGCACCAGCTGCACTGACTAATGACCCTCTCTGAAAGGACACACCTGGAAAGTGTATAAATATTATTGATATTCTCCCCTGGAATCTCCCCTGAAATCCTACCTTTGGAGAGCAGATAAAAGCCTTCAAGATCAAGAATCCTATGCAGTTCTCTCTCCAGTATGAGTGCACCTGAGCCTTTGCCCACCCCCTTTTCCCAGGTGCATTCCCCTTGCTTCTCTCTTTGTCCTAAACTCCAGGGGACCTTCTTTTGCCTCCATAACTTGTTTTCTGAGCTCATTTTTTCTACCACTCACCTCTTCTACCTCTGTGACTTTTCAAATAAACTTTCTCTTATAGTTTGAGTCTTGGATTTGAATTCTTTCTTAGTCAGAACTCAAGTATCAAGTTTAATGAACCAAAGTTTGGTCTGCATCCACTGGTCTAACACCTGGTGCCATTTTGCTATAAACAAACCCAAAAATGTTACAGAAATATGGAAAATATAAGTATATAACTCCTAAAGTTCTTACAATCTAAGATTCAATAGTCCTTTGATATAACTAAAACAGATTTGTCATACTCTGATATCCTTAAAAATCAGAGGTAGCTCACAGTTGAGAAGATTGATAAAAACATATAAAACATTGGATTCAGCATCGCTATGTATTTGTAGATGGCATGAATAAATACATATAAATAAAAGGTGAACAAAAAGTGTTTCAAATACAACTTTTTGTCTATATAGAATAGACTTTATATAAATATATATATATATATTCTGAGATATACCATCAAAATAAATGTATATACATTTATAAATGTATATAAACACATATATTATATCACCCTGGAGACACCTTTAAAATAGGAGTAAAGATTATAGATATTATATAATTTGGAATTTACTAGGTATCTCAGGGCCACTCTAGATAGATTTTTCTTTTACAATAAAATCTTAATATTTCAATATTCTGTCAACAGAGAAAAAACAAATACATGAACATTCATGGATGTCATCACATACCTCAGTGGGAACAATGAACTTCATAGCTAACTCTCTTTCCCCCTAAAAAGCAATTTAATGCACCACTGGAGGTTGCCTATTAATTGGGCTAGAAATAAAGTTGCCTGTGAGGGTTGGTCAGGAAAAACACAGTTCATGTATATGTATGTGTATGTGTATACACATATATAATAATTCACCCACAAAATAAACAAGCAACACTAGTATGTCATTTTCTAATTATAGGGCTGCTTCATAAACTGTAAATGCTAACATGGGAGAGGTAAATAATAGTAATTTAATTAATAAGACAATTTAGACACTTAAACCCATATGTGCAACCCTGGGGGCCCCACATCAATAATAGAAGCTTGCGGGCATATTTTAAAAATTTTATGCAATCATTTGCAGATCTTATAGTCAATAATTGTTTCACACTACATTAACTCTTTTCTTGCCATATGCAAGGAGTGAATTTTTATTTGTTAAATATTCTTTTCTTTTCTAATGATCTCTTAGGGTTGCTAGGAGTAAAGAAGCCAAAAGTTTCTCTCCCTGAATTAGCAGCACTGAAAGAGATAAGAGCACCTTCCTTCCAGCAAGACAACAAAGTGTGTGAGCAGAAAGCTGAAAAGGCAGGAGCAGGGTTCGCCATTTTCCTCCCATTTAAAGGAGATACAGAAGATAATAAATGTCAGAGAATGGGAAATTGGCATTTAAATTTGTATATATTTTAGACCCTCTTTGTCTTTTAACCTTTGAAAATTATGTGTGTAGAACTCATCTATTGCTTGTGGGAATGTAAAATGGTGATGTTGCTTTGGGGAACAGTTTAGCAGCTTCTTAAATGGTTAAAAAGAAATAGTACACCATATGACCTGCACTTTCATTTCTAAGAACTTCCTGTTTCCTAAGATAACTGGAAATACACTTCCTTCGAAAATTCTGTCACAAATATTCAGTGACATTATTTGTAACAGCCAAGCAGTGGGTATAACCCAAATGACCATCAATTGATGAATGAAAAAACAAAATGTATATAACCATGCAATGGAATATTGTACATCAACGCAAAAGAACAAAATACTAATACATATTCCCAACATGCTCAAAAACAAGTTAACTGAAAGAAGTCAGACACATAAGACTACATCTTGTATTATTTCATTTATATGAAGTGTGCAGAAAACACCAAGTCACAGAGACAGAGAGTAGATTAGTGGTGGCTGGAGCTGGGCATATGAACCAGGGTTAACGGTAAGTGAGCATAAGGGATATTACTAGGGTGATGGGAACGTTCTAAAATGTTCTAAAACTGGATTGCGGTGATGGTTTACACAATTTACTCAGTAAATTTACTAAAAAATTGATTTAATTGTACACTTGAAATCAGTTACATTTATAGTATATAATTATTCTTCAATAAAGTTTAAAAATGTGCTCATAATTTTTTGATGTTTCTTATCAATCCTGAAAAACAACAACAAAAAAAGAATTTGTATTGAATTCTATTCATGTAAGATAACTAGTGGATTATATACTATTTTGTGGCTGTGTAACACTAAGTTTAAACAAACTATCTTTTTGTAGTGGTAGTTCTCATTGCTCGTTTGCATGTACTCAGATTCCCAGTCACCAGTAATTGTTCTTTCCACTTTTGCAGCTCCCATAAGAGAGATAATAAATTATTATTATTGAGCATTTGCTAAGTGTTATGCATGCTATACAGTGTTAACTTCTTAATCAGTGTAATAATTCTTCTACAACATATTAATATTCTTATTTACATGAGCCAACTGAGGCAAAGAAAAGCCAAATCATTTGCCCAAGTTGGGCAGTAAGTGGTGGAGCTGGGATTTGAAAACAGTTGGCTGCAGGCTGTACTCTGACCTCCTCCATCACTGATCCTTCTATAGGAACTGAATTTTCTCTTCCGGTCTCTGAAGGTGATCATCACCTACCTGTTTGTGAGCAGCTTTAAAGGAAGCAAATGTGACTGAACAAGCCTTGCTCAAGAGATAGTGTGGAAGTACACAGGCAAATTGTCAATATCAGCTGCTTCGGGGGATCACTCTGAAGGACAAGAGTGGGTAACTCTATACTTTCTCCCCAAGCCTCTTCATTGTTTAATCTAATTGGCATATATTGTTTCTCAAATTAAAAATATCAACTAGAAACCCATTTTCCCCAAGAAAAGTAAAAACATGTCAAAAAAGCTATAGGCATGTATCAGTTTTTTTGGCTATAATTGTTTTCAACTTTTATCATCTTCAGCAGAAAAATTGAGCAACTGTTTTACCCATGAGATCTTTTATTCTGCAAGGTCATCAAAACCTCCAAGAAATCCTGACCTGTGGTGGTCCCGCAGTGGATAAAGCGTCGACCTGGGAACACTGAGGTCGCCAGTTCAAAACCCTCCACTGGTCCAGTCAAGGCACATATGGGAATTGATGCTTCTAGCTCCTCCCCCCTTTCTCTCTCTCTCTCTCTCTCTCTCTCTCTCTCTCTCTCTCTCTCTCTCTCCCACTCTGTGTCTCCTCTCTAAAATGAATAAATAAAAAGAAATAAAATGGAATTCTGTGTTTAAAAAAAAAACCCTCCAAGAAAGCAGGCCATGAAAACAATGTGAAATCCCTCCTATGTCCTGAGCCTGCATTCCCCCAGCATGTGTCTGCTCTGTGGCAGGTGGCTTGGTGCTGGGCAACACTCCATACAGAACTGTGCTTTTGGGAATAGGTAGACTTCTTTAAATGTCTGACAGGGTCTTCTGAAAACTCTGGCAAGTCTATATTTTAGTATCTATAAAAGAAGTCCCAATTTAAAAACACATTACAAATATATTTCAAACATTTACTTATCATTTGCATGGAACATATTTTAATCTAAGGCAATACCATAAAGTGGTAGGTTGGTTGTCCACAGAGGCTGTATAAACCGAGATAGAAAAGAAACATATTGATTATGAAAATGGTGGGGAAAGTGCTATTGCAATGTCAGTAACCAAAGAAATTAGAATTTTTAAATCAATAACTATTTTTCAAATTAAATTAAAGACATAATCGAGGATCTTGTCATGACACAGATCTGCTCTATACTGTGGTGTAATCAGAATGTTTTGTTATTACAGCATCCTTAACATTTTTCTTATTTTCTCACATGTACTGAATCTTCTCTTTCCTTCTCAGTCACCTGCAGTAATTTAGCCTAATCTCAACATCCATCCATCCATCCATTCATCCATCCATCCATCCATCCATCCATCCATCCATCCATCCATTCATCCATCCAACTGTTTACACATCCATCCTCCACCCATTTGTTTATCTCTTACTAACCTCACTCGGTTCCTGTTACAGTGTGAACAACATAACTAACCATTTTAATCATTTTAGAATGTTTTTACTAGCATCCTGATATATCTCACCCCTTTGTCCTTCTGCTGTGCCCTACACAATATAGGCACTTAATAAATATTGTTGACTGATTCATTTCCCATTTCCTTGGTGGAAAAAGTAAAACTAAAATTGCCTTGATTCAATCTGGTAAAACATGCTGAAGTCTAATGTCAGCTGAGCTTGCTCCAAAATCCTCCCATTCAACCCCAGATAACTTATACTGACTTTCCAATCAGAGTCTACTATTCTACTCTACCCAGTATACCTTTAAAAAGTACCCCAGGTCCCATTCTAGATTAATTACTATATCAGATATATGTTGATACCAGGACCAAGGCATCGCACATGTAAAAGCTTCCCAAAGAATGTTCATGTGTCCCCAAAGTACAAAGCCCACATCCCATTTTTCACTTCGTCACTCATGGAGTGAGAGGAGCAGGCTAGGTCTTCCTGTGTTATTGAGATCATGATAGATATCTGGTATATATTTCTTCAATTTCCCTATTTACTAGGATATCTTTTTAGAGAAGGGGTAGGCAAACCTTTTTTTGTCAAAGGCCAGGTAGCAAACATTTTTGGCTTTCAGATCATGAGGCAAAATCTTCAACTTCTTCCATCATCATTAGCACAGTTAAATGTTTTATATTTTAAATTGTAAAACCACTGTTAGCTTATAGACCATAAAAAACAGGCAGCAGCCATAGTTGGCCAAACGCTGTTTTAGAGTCACTGATGATCTAATTGGCAGGCCTGCGGGTTTTGAATGCTTTATACACCTTGATCTTTTTAGAGCCCTTGACAACCATTAATCATTCTTTTTAAAGCTTGACTTTTTGTGTCATTAAACCATCTTGGTTATTCATACCTTTCTTCTATTCTTTTCTGTCCCATTCACCAGTTCCTACGTTGCTCATGGGTGTGTGTACATGTGTGAGTGAACCTGTATATGTGTGTGTGTGTGTGTGTGTGTGTGTGTGTGTGTGTGTCCCAAGCTGCTGGCCCAAGCTACTTCTATGTTCATGTTTTCAGTCAAGTTGGAGATATGCTTTTTTTCTAACCAAGTTGTACCACTGAAGCCTGACAATGCTGGCCCCAACTGCTCCTTTTATTGACTACTCTCATCAAGCTGTGCTGCTCCTTCAAAGTGGGAAGAACAGCTCTGTCTCCATCTGTACTGTGCACTGCAACCTAAGGCTGCCTGACCCCGGGTTTACTGCTCTGCTAATTGAAACCCAAGGCCATGGCTATATAATTATAATTTGTGAGAACAGCAGTGGCATCTCATGTTTCCATAGTGCCCCATGCTACAAGGGTTTATGTTCTTATCAAGGTCAGTTGAATGAACAAAAGTTATTTCCTAATGTGGTAAAATTGACATAAAATGTGTATTGAGACTATTTTGTCAGTTGCTCAATATATTCAAATCCATATTCAAATACCATCTCTGCTTCACACAGTTAGTAGCAAGGACAGCTGCATGGGGAAAAATACTCTTCCAGCTGGGAACTAAACCTAGGAAAGGGTTCTAGCCTGATTTTGAAACTACTAAACATTTTAATAAAGTTGACTTGATTTACATTTTAACAATATCCCACAAATGTACTATATGGCACTTTTCCAATAACCACTTCAACATCATTCATTCTGACACTTCCCATTGTTATGAAAAGCAGAAGGAATAAAGCAGCATTCTGTGATAGGATGCATGGGGAGCGGAGCTGTATTTTATGTGATTTTCAAATCAGCAAGTCCAAGCACACTGTATTCTGAAATGCAAGGTTCTCATGACTGAAACTCCATGAGTATCTTGCCCATCTGCATGAACCTGAGTCCTGAGCTCTTCCTGCCTGCCAGCTGTTGGGACAGCTATACAGTAATTAACCCTCCATTTCTGACTCTGATCTATTCTGGGAGCCAAAGTATCATACTTTCTCTACTTCAGCAGCAGTCAGTCTTGGTTAAAGGTATTGCTTAAGAATATAATAATCTCCCTTTATTCGTGGTTTCACTTTTCACTTTCAGATACCCATGGTCAAAGAATGTCTGAAAACATTAAGTGGAAAATTCCAGAAATAAACAATTTATAAGTTTAAAATTGTGCACCGTTCTGAGTAGCATGATGAAATCTTCAAGCTGCCCCATTCCATCCCACCCACAATGGGAATCATCCCTTTGTCCAATATCTCTACACTATCTAAGATCCCCATCCGTTAGTCACTTAAGCCTTCTAGTTATCAGATCAGCTGTCATGTTATCACAGTGCTTGTATTCAAGTAACGCTTATTTTATTGAATAATGACCCCAAACAGCAAGAATGGTGATACTGTCAATTCACATATGTCAAAAAGAAACTGTAAATTGTATGCATGCACAGTAAAAACCACAATACATATAGGATCTGGCACTAACCACAGTTTCAGGCATATACTGCAGGGTCTTGGATTCTATTCTTCCAGGATAAGGGGCAGGGGGACTGCTGTACTTGTGTTCCTCTGAAATAACCAGGTCAAGGCTTCCTGCTTTCTGTTTACGAGTCTGCTCAGGAGAATAAAGAACCAATTTTAACTGCCCTATTGGCAATACCTAGAGCAGTTTAAATGTGGCCCCTAGAATTTTTTATCAGAAATGTCCCCAAGGTGTGGTGTCCCTAAAAAGGTAGCACTGTTGACATAGATGGTGTTCATGTTTAATTAACTGTGTTAACAGTGAGGTCCTCCTGTTTCTTTTCTATATTCCCTCTAGCTCTATAGGAAGGGGGTGAGTAATGTTCATCCTATCTTGGGAGATATCCACCTGGATGTTCTTAAGGTTTAAAATATCAAAACCCAAGTTTAATATTCCCCAGCACACCCTTGACAGTTGATCTAGGGTGTGTCATAGAAGGCCACTGTTTCTATGTTGATTTTCTATCTGGAGGATCTATCCATTGCATTGATGTTAGTGGGGTGTTAAATAAAATCCCCTACTATTACTGTATTGTTGTTGATCTCTCCCTTTATGTTTATAAAATCTGCTTTATATATTTAGGTGTTCCTTTATTGGGTCATAAATATTTACAATGTTTATATCCTCTTGTTGGCTTTTTCTCATTATGTCTTTGTCTTTTACTTTTTTTTCAGATATAAATATTGCTACTCCAGCTTTTCTTCATTTCAATTTGCATGGAATATTTTTTCCATCCCTTCACTTTCAGAGTGTGTGTATCTTTTGTTCTGATGTGGGTTTCTAGTAGACAGCATATATATGGGTCATGGTTCTTATCCATTTAGTTACCCTATGGGTTTTTCTGTTTGTTTGGTTGGTTGCTTGTTTTTACAGGGATAGTGAGAGAGTCAGAGAGAGGGATAGATAGGGACAGACAGACAGGAACAGAGAGAGGTGAGAAGCATCAATCATTAGTTTTTCGTTGCTGTTGCGACACCATAGTTGTTCATTGATTGTTTTCTCACATGTGCCTTGACCGCGGACCTTCAGCAGACCGAGCAACACCTTGCTGGAGCCAGAGACCTTGGGTCCAAGCTGGCGAGCTTTTGCTCAAGCCAGATGGGCCCGCACTCAAGCTGGCGACCTGGGGGTCTCAAACCTGGGTCTTCCGCATTCCAGTCTGATGCTCTATCCACTGCACCACAGCCTGGTCAGACCTATGTTTTTTGATAGGGGCATTTCATCCATTCACATTTAAGGTAATTATTGATATGAACTTATTTATTGCCATTTTGATCTTTAAACCTATAATCCACCACTTACTCTTGATATTTTGTTTTCTTTCCTCTTCTTATAGCAGGACCTTGACTACTTCTTGCAATACTGGTTTGGTGGTAAAGAACTCCTTTAACTCCCCCTCCCCCTTTTTTCTGTCTGGGTAGCTTTGCTGGATAGAGTAGTCTTGTTTCTAAGTTCTCATTTTTCATCATTTTGAATATTTTTTGTCATTTTCTACTGGACTGAAGTGTTTCTGTTGAGAAGTCAGATGATAGCCTATAGGGACTCTTTAGTAAGTAAATTAATTGCTTTTCTTTTGCAGCTTTTCGGATTCTTTGTCTCTTATCTTTGATATTTTAATTATGATGTGTCTTGGTGTAGGCCTCTTTGGATTTATCTTTAAGGGGACTCTGTGTTTCTTGAACTTGTGTAACTTTTTCTTTCATCAGCTTAGAGAAGTTTTCAGTTATGATTTCTTCAAACAAGTTCTCCATTTCTTGTTTGTACTCCTCTTCAGGCACCCCTATGATATAGATGTGGTTTTGATTAATGGTGTCACAAGGGTCTGTTAGATTTTTCTCAGCCACCTTGTGCCTCTTTTCTTTTTGCTAATCTGCTTCTGTGCTTACATTTTCCCCTCCTCTAAATAGCTGGTTCAGTCCTCCACTTCATCTAAACTGCTGTTGATTCCTTCTAATGCAGTCTTAATTTCAGATTTCCTTGAAAATCCTACTAGCCATTATCTTAAACTCTGCTTCTGGTAGTTTGATTGCTTCCAATTTATTTAATTCTTTTTCTGGGGTTTTCTCTTGTTGACTGATATGAGGCATATTTCTTTGTCTGCCCATTTTGTCTGTTGTGCATTAGATAGCTCTACTCTCTCAAATTTGTTATGATGTCCTTATGATAAAGGTGGGGTCAGTGGTACTGACCTCCAGGCCACCTGAGCTTCTTGCTGAAGGAATTCTTGAGAATTATATTTACCCTCTTGTTGTATGTGAGTCTTGAATGCTGTTGACATTTTTGTGGGTGCAGTTAACCCTTCAGGCTGGCTAGCTCTAAAGGTCAACCTTAGCCACATATATTAGACAATGTGCAGTGTCTGTCTGCTGGGGCATAGCTATTTTCAGCAGGGTCTGGTGCCTGTTGGATTCCCACTTTGGGAATGCCACTTGTATGGCTAGTTGAGTGTAGCATTAGTGATATCTGCAACCCACTACTGGTTGTGTTCATTCTGAGTCCTCCTGGGCAGGGTTTGGGTATAGGTTAATGTCAGACATTGTTTGTAACACACCATGGGCTACGTACTGGGAGCTACCACTCTGTTCACTATTTTTCTCTGTGTTTTTTCTCTCTGTGTTTTCTCCACCTGGGTGTGTGGGGGAAGGGCCAACCTATGTAGAAGGATTGACTTCATCTGCTTAGAGCTGACAGAAGCTCAGTAAAAGGGTCCAAGCTCCTTAAGATTTGTCTCCACTTTTTAGCTTCTCTACCTCTGTTTGCAGTTGTGGTCTTCCCACAGAGTCTTCTGTAGAAAGACTATTGAGTGAGCTCAGACTGGCTTCACCCCTCCAACCCCTCCACAGGTTGCAAGCTTGTTGGGTTAAGGCAATTGAGGTTGGGATGACAACATTAATGAGAACCCCCTACTTGGGACATGTCTTGGTTAAACATTCTGTATGGGGAAAGTGGCTCATATACTCCAGAATCTAATATTTCTGCTACTGCTAGATACTCCAGTTCTAGTTCTCCCCAGAGATATGTACAGCAGGTTCAGGTTGGGAGGAGTCAACAGTCCCCTCTCTAGTTCTTTCAGATGAGAAGCTGCTGGTCTCAAGAAGTAATATTGAGAAAATTTTCCACTGAGGCTGACTGTGGCCCTTCCCCCAGGAGGTGAGTAAGCTCCTCAATCAGTCCCAACAATAGGCTCCAAAGACTCACACATTGAATGTCTGAGCATTAAGCCTTTCAGCCTTCTCCCTGTAGAACTGATCCCAGCAAGGCAAGGTCTCCAATACTTGGGCCAGCTGACTGTGAGGCTCTACCTCATTCATTGCACAAAAAGCAGAATTTGCTTAAGTGGGTTTGATGCCTGAAGAGCTCTCCCTTTGAATATGCTGCTAGTAATGCAATTGGATTCTGCTCTGATGTCTTGAGGAAGCCTGGTGTATATCAGTGTAAGACACTGCCCACAACTGGCCCTCAGCAATCCTTTTAGAGCTGTAAGCCATCCAGAGTTTGTGGCTTCCTCTGCTGGTTTTAGGTACACATAAAAGGACCAAGCTGCACACCAAGGCTAGCTTTTACCAGTGCCAAGCTTAGGGGTGGGTCAGAAAAATGACCCAAGTTCCCCTGAGAGGTGCCTCCTGCTGCTTCTGTCTATTAAATGCTTGTCAGGCTTGGCTTCTAAAAAGAACCTGTGGTAGATTATAGAGGTTGGGATAATCAGGAGTCAGAAAAAGGGTGGTACAGCTTCCACACCAGGGCTCCAGGTGTCGATCTGTCCTGAATTATTTTTCAGACCTTTGTTGGGTGTGTCCACAAAGAGTCTGATGTGTGTGGCCTCTGAAAAAAAGAGATTTGGACTGCCAACAGTCCAGATAGTTTCTACTAAATCTCCTATCAGGCAGAAACACCAGTCATGTTCTCAGGAAATGGAGGGAGGGGAGCAGGGGGATTAGCTCCAGACTCAACACCAGACAACTGAGTTACTGTCACCCCATGAGTCTTTTCAGCCCCGGTGCTTACTTCTCAACAGGGCCTAATCTCCATAGAGTGGAGCAAGAGAGATCCCTGAGGGCAGTGCAATTTCTTTCCTCCAGCCTGATGCTACATGGAGGGGATTCCTCCACCCAAGAAAGATAGCAACTGAGGTATTGGAGAATGATTTGGTACAAGGGTCTGAATCACCCTGCCTCTTTTTGGAGCCATCAATTTTACACTTTCCTTTCCCAACTCTAGTCTGCTAGCCCTCCGTCTGCTGAAGTCCAAGGTAAGTGGCTATGAATGAGATTTTCTTTGTTGGGTCTTTAAGAGTGTACCTGTGGCTCTGAGAAGTCCTATCTCTCTTGCAGACAGAAACCTGGCCTGTTTTCACTGCCAAATGCTATGTGGTCATGCACCTCTTCTGGGCTATGGTGCTCTAGGCTGGGATGCTCAGCCTGGAGCCTAGGCCCACATCTCTCAGGGATAACTAACCCTGCAGCTGAAATATCCCTCCAGAACATCAGCTGCTGCTCACTACTGAGAGTAAGACAGCCCTGTGTGTGTTTCATCCCTTATTACCAGTCTTAATGTTGCTCCTTCTATGAATCCTTGGTTATAAGACTCCTCTTCATTTAGTCTTGAGTTGAATTTTTAGGGTGATTGTTCTTAAATTTAGTTATAACTCCAGTTTGTTCCTGGGAAATGGCTAGTGGAATGTTCCCTTATTCTGTTGCCATCTTGGATCTCCTAGGAAAATATTAATAAGGAATACTTCCTGTAACATTCATTCATTCATTCATTCATTCATTTATTCAGCATATACTTATTGTAAGCATAGGTCAGGAGCTGGGGATATGAAGGTAAACAACAATGATTTCAAACCTGTGCTCATAGATCTTACAGACCAAATGAAGAGAAAACACTCCTAATCACATAGGTAAATGTATAATTACAAATAAGGAAAAATCCTACGAAAGAAAAGTAAAGTTCCTATGAAATATATGAGTGGAAAGTTTACTTTATATTGAGTAATGAAAGAAGGAATTTTTGACTAAGTGGGAGATAATGATAGTGATGGTGGAGATGAAGATACGGATTCAAGATACATTTTAGGAAACAGTTTCCACAGAACTTCATACACTTTTATTGAGAATGGGTGTTTCTAAGGTGTTTGTCATGAGAAACTGGATAACTGGGGGAGTCATTAGCTAAGATGTGGTTATTGGAGTAACAGTAAATTTTGAAGGAACTGTCAAGTATTAAAGTTGTTAAATTTGCAATGCTATGTGATATTCAATTTGAGATGTCATGCAAGCCATAACATATATTGGTCTGAATATAAAAGAGTCTGGATGAAGATATAAATTTGGATCTTGTCATTTATAGAAATTAATTGAATTTATGGGCAAGAGTAAGATTGCTAAAATAGAATGTGTAGAATGAGATGAAGTGGAGACTTAGGACTGAGCTCTGGGAAGTCTTAAATATTGTACTGAATAGAGGAAGAGAAACTCAAAGAAATTGAGAAAGAGGTGTCAAAAACATATGTGGACAAAAGAATGTGGAATACCCAAAATAGGAAAATGATAGCCTGACCAGGCTGTGGCACAGTGGATAGAGCATAAGACTGGGATACAGAGGACCCAGGTTCAAAACCCCAAGGTCACCGGCTTGAGTATGGGCTCACCAGCTGGAACAAGGGGTCGCTGGCTTGAGTGTGGAATCATAGACATGACCTATGGTCTCTGGCTTGAGTGCAATGGTCTCTGGCTTGAAGCCCAAGGTCGTTGGCTTGAGCAAGGGGTCACTTGGTCTGCTGTAGCCCTCCCCCCATCCCCGGTCAAAGCACTCAGTGAACAACTAAGGAGATGCAACAAAGGATTGATGCTTCTCATCTCTCTCTCTCTTCCTGTCTGTCTATCCCTATCTGTCCCTTTCTCTGTCTCTGTCAGAAAACAAAAAAGAGAAATACCATCAAGGATGCATATAAAATACTATGGAAATGTAGAGGGAAAAGATTATGTCCATCTTGAAACTAGCTGGTTTCTACCTAAGAAAGGCTGGAAAGAGTAGTTGCATTCTAAGACAATTACTGTTTCTCTTCCCAGGCTTTCTTGGGTAAGAAACAGCACCACTGATATATAAACGTTTAATAAATTGCTTCCAGAGCACATTGGTGGCATTGTAAATCTTGGTAAATCAGAAGATGAGACAATGCGTCTGGATGAGAGTGTTTCAGAAGTCTCTCTTTCTAACCCTTTTAATTACATGATTATGAAAATCAAATTGAGTTAGGAGGTAACTGACAAAGTTACACTATTTTTGTAAAAAGATATCTTTCTGCATTGGGCTTGGATAAGGCCTTTCCTCACATCTTTTGGGTGAAGAACACAAAGTGCTATGAAGCTGTCTTAAAATTCAATGATTCTCAAAAGGCCATGGCCCCTGTAAAATAGGGAGAGGGTGGATGTCTATTATCTGTGGCATGCACATCACAGAGGAGAAGGCATGTGAGCTGAGATTTGAAGCATGGATAAGCTAGGACTTGCAGAAATGAGAGTTAGAGAACAATAGAGAAAAGGTGCCATCTGCAAGCATGTGCATATGAAAAGGTAAAGGATGATTAAAGAGAAGAGTGAGTTACTTAAAGTAGGTAGAGCGTCAGTGTTCCAAATAAGGGCAGAATGAGAAAAAACATAAAGAGTTGTTTAGAGCCTGGCTACAAGCAACATTGAAAGCCAGGCAAGAACTTTGCCACTGGGAAGCAGTAAGGAAGAGGATTCTCTTTGGGGTGGGATTGTGTTTTTAAAATTGATTTGTTTCTGCCTCTTGATATGGAGAGAAAGAGAGAGAAACAGTTCCCTAGGCAAAATAATGGCTAGGAATAATGCTTCTGCACAGAAACAGCTAGTGACAAGGGAGGGGGAAGAACACCAGAAAAGTAGACTAGAGCTGGTTGTGGAGGTATAATGCAGAAAGAATTTTACTTGCTAAATTCTCATGCAAATGACTATGGGCCTAAATCATTTCCCAGATCTGATGATCAAATGTTTGTGACCTCTAGAATCAGAAAAGAAAAAAAAAAAAAATCCAAACTCTGTTCTTCCATTTGCTCTTACTTCATTCTCCAAAGCAGCTAATGTGTTTTTGTTACCAATCTACCTTCTGTTCCCTCCTTAAAACCTCAAGACATACTTTTAAGTAAAGAAGTGGCAATGATTAAACTGAATTACAAAAAGATTACCAAGCAGTGGATCTTGGGATGGATTAAAGAAAGAATAACTAGAAGTAGGAAGATTAAATAGAAAGACAGATGAGAGGTAATGTAGAATTAAACCAGAGTGGGATAAAACAAAGACAAATCTGAAAAAACACAGAAAATGGAAATGAAGCACATTGCTGGCTGATTAGATATAACAGCAGGAAGGAGCAGCGGTAGGGTAAATAACCCCAGTTTGCCAGGTGCTCTTATAGTTTCAGCACTAACAGCTGTGCTCCTGAAAAATCTTTCAATCCTGGGCAAACCAGGATGGTTGGTCATCCTTAGGAGGCAGTGATGGTTATAAGATTTCAATTCTGGACAGCTCAGAGAATTAGTCTGTCGTTAACAAAAGGAATGTACTAGAGGAGGAAGGACTGGAGGAAGAAAGAACCAGTTAAGCCTTCAAGACTGTTGAGTTTAAGGCTCCTGTGTGGCCAGCCATGGGACCCAAGCTCACAACAGATCAGATCAGAAGTTGGTCAGCTGTAGCTGAAATTCTGATATTAAATTAAGTAAACATGCCATGGGAGAATTAGGGAGAACAGTAACAATGAAGCAATGGGTCCTTGAGTGGTACCATTTAGAAGATAGGGAAAGAAAAAGAAACTTTAGAAGGACAAGAAGGAATGGAGAGGGGGACAGAATGTGTAAGGAAAATAAAATAAAAGAAAGATCTTCTAGACAAATATTTTTCATTGTTCCAAGATTTAAAAATAGAATTCAAAAAATAAATTACAAAATAAAAAAATGTCTTTAGAATTAGTGACTAAGCTGTTACTGATGACCTTGGTGGAGGAATTTTAGTGATAGTAAGAGCTGAAGCTATGTATCAAGAGATTGCAAAATAAATGAGCAGAAACAAGAAGGAAGCATAAATATAGACTCTTAAGGAGATTGATAATACTGGGAAACAATTTTCTTTTTGTTGCATGAGGTTTTAGAACTGTTTCTCTATATATCTGCATCACTTATTCAGCAACTGAAATCTGGTTTATGGTGCATGCTCTAGTTTTTATGCAATTTTAATTTCATTTGTTACAGTTAATGGCATGCATTGGTTTTTAAATTGAAGTTAAAGGGCAAAGACTCTTGGATTGCACATAACCACAGGGCAATTAATGTTTTACAAACATCACTTTTACATAATTGTAGTTGTGTTTAAATGTAAAAAATTATTATCTGATAAAAATACCCTCTTATTCTGTTTTAAGATTAAATCATGGCTTCTTTGAGTAGGTGTAAATGGAAGAATAGTCCTGACACCTTCTGTTATATATGTGGCTTCAACATCAAAGGCGCAATATTTCGTCATTTGTGACACATGCATATATTGCCTAATTTCAAGTTCCCCTTGGCGATCAAGACAAGAATTGGGATCCTTATATTGTGCATCATTATTGTGAGGAAATGCTTGGTGACTGGACAAAAGGAAAACACAAAGGAATGCCTTTTGGTAGTCCCATGGTTTGGCGTGAATAATAATAGTAGTGACTGTTATTTCTCTCTGATTCATACAAAGGGCAGCGGCAAGAAAAAAATGGCATATGATTGCATATCCTAATATTCCTTCAGCAATACGACCTATCCTACACTCTGAGACACCCCTGATTCCAGTTTTCAATGGTTTGATTTCTTCTAAGGACAAAGAAACTGAACATGGTGATCAAGTGTATTTTGATAAGATGCATGAGGAAATGGTTGTAGAATCTGAAGAGTCTTCTTCTGATACCAAGCAGTCATTAAGCCCTCAGCAATTTAGACAGCCTGAATTGAATGACTTAGTAAGAGATTTGGGCCTATCAAAGAAAGCAGCTGAGTTATTAGTTTTCAGGCTTCAAGAAAAGAATGTACTTCACCAGTCAGTTAAAGAATCCCATTTCAGGAAGCATGAACATATTTTTGAGGACTTTTTTTCCGAAGATAAACATTTTGTTTACTGTCATGATATCAACAGTCTTCTCAGCCAGTTAGGTGTTACCCAATACAGTCCAACAGAATGGCGGCTATTTCTTGACAGCTCTAAACGATGGCAGACTACTGCTGGAGAATCAAAAGAGATTGTCCTCAACAAGTACACAAACGCGAGAGCTACAAACACAAATTTTTGCCTGAATAGAATTTAAATAAGTTTTGTGCAAATTTTATGATTAAAGTAAGTGTTTTAATATGTTCTGTTTTGAAATTGTAGACAAATTCTGATGCAATCATATCTTTTAGTGTATCAGTGTATTTACTACATTATATAAATTATTATATTTTCACAAAGGTGATGCCCAAGAAGACATTCTACTTCATTATCTTAAACTAAATGTTGAAAATTTTACAGTAAGATGAAAACCTAAAATCTTGAATTGCAAAACAACTGTAGTTTACAGAGGAAAACTAATGTCAGATTTGAGATCAGCATACTCGAATTAGGTAAGAACAAGTGTTTTTGTGGATGCAACAAAAATTTTGTTCCCCAGTGTAATGAAGAAAATTACGATCATAAGCTAGTAAATTACTATTGGCATGATGATAACTTTTCAGTAATTTTTAGTGATTGATTTTTAGAAAGAGAGGAAAGAAGAGAGACAGACAGATAGAGAGTCACTGATTTGTGGTTCCACTTATTTATGCATCCATTGGTTGATTCTTGTATGTGCCCTGACTGGGAATCAAACCTGCAAACTTAGAGCTTTGGGACAACACTCTAACCAGACAAGAAACCTAGCCAGGGTACATTAACTTTTAAACACTAATGTACAACTTATAAGCCACCCTTGTGAGTAAAAGTACAATATAAAGTTATGAAATGTATACCAATAACTAATTATGAGCCTTTGGTGTCACCAGCCTTGCCCCAAAGCTATCCTCCCTTAGGTCTGTCTGTAAAGCAAATGGTTTTACTCAGATGATTTCTAAGGTTTTCTTCCAGCTCCATAGGAATCATTTCTCAAATTGGAGGCCATGGATCAAACAACCATTTTCCTGTGATGCACAGCTGTGGTTTTGGAACTCCAGATGGTTTTTCTGAATTATAAGGCAACATTGTCCAATTGAACTTAAGAATGATGATGGATATGTTCTACATCTATGCTGCCCAAAACAGGAATGAACTACTAGACATATGTGGCTACTGAGAACTTGAAATGTGTCTGGTGCAACTAATGAACTGAATTTTAAATTTTATTTAATTTTAATTCATTGAAATGTAAACAGTCACAAATGGCTTGGGGCTTCAGTACTGAATGGTATGGCTCTAAAGAATTCTAATGAAATTCTCAAGGACTTTCAAACCCAAGTTAAATTAAATAATTATATACTTTGTATTTTGTTGGTAATAGGACTCTGAAACAAACAAGCCCTTGAATATGTTAGCTGCTAAAACACTTTACCAAATGAATGCAGAATAAAAAGAAAGCTGTGTTGGCTGCTACTACAACTCTGTTCTGGCAGAGAACAAATTTCACCACCAAAGAAAAATGCTTCTGGGAAGGTTATTTGTTTTTTCCTACCAAAAGTAGTCAAATGTGTTAGAAGACACTAGCTGAGTGGGAAGATTAGAAAGATGCTGAAAACAGATCATGACATATTATATTTGGTGTCTGTCTAAATATGTCCTAATTGCTTCACCGATTACAGAAGAATAAAAAATGTGCACAAAGCAGAGCTTATAATCTAAATAAAACTGATTAAAAATAAAAGGCTGTCCTTTGATAACCCCTACTAGCTATAACTGTTAATAAATATTAAGTGTTGGGGAGAACAAGATGGCGATGGAGTAGGCGGACGTACCAACTTCCAACTCCCAGAACCAAAGTGAATTATAACTCAATTTTAAGAACCATCATCTGGATAAGCCAACTTTGAACTAAACTAAGTGGACTCTTCAACCAAGAACACAGAAGAAGCCACATTCAGACTGGTAGGAATAACGAAAACACGAAGAGGGCTGTCAAGCTGCCCTGAGCGAACGGCAGCCTGGAGAGACGCACGTGGAGGGAGGAGAGTTTGGCGGAGAGGGAGGGACCTGGGTCCCAGGAACAAAGCCCCAACCTGCAGTCCCAGAGCCTAGAAGAGGCATTTGGACAGTACTGAGCTGTGAAACAAGTGAGGATACTGTTTGTGAGGAAGAGACACTTTTCTCAGACCCAAGATTCTTAAAGGGACAGCACAGAAAAACTCTCTCACAGCCACTCACCCGGGGCTAAGGGAGATGGGGTCAGAGGAGAAGACCAGAGCAGTGGGAAGAGAGAGTAAACTGGAAGCCACAGGGAGAAAAACTCTGAGGGACAGCCACCCAACCCCTGGGCTAAGTCACTTCTCTATTCAAAAATGAATATTTCCCCTGGAACTAGCAATACCAGCAAAGGGAGAGAGGACACAAGCCAAACAAGCTCTCCCGCGGTACTTAGGACAGAGCTGCTTAGATGGAGGGAGCTTCCAGGTCTACAGTATGGAGTGTTAGGGTCTGAACTGTGGTGCCCCTTCTTACTCTGCTGAGGGTTGCTGGAGGGACGGTGGCAGCGGGATGCTAAAACGCAGTTTGGTGGGTAGGGGCGGAAGCCCAGCCGGTGTGAGATCGGTCCAGCCCAGCAGGGGTGGAGGGGATGTGTGAAAGCGGTCCGGCACCTGCAGGCCCGCCTGTAGCCCCACCTGCAGGGGGAAAAGTAGGAGGCCGGGAATGGGCAAAGATCTGCTCTGCGACCCTGCACAAGCCAGCCCTGACCGCGGATCGGGGCTAGGACCAGGAATGGGCAGAGGCTCACGGCTGAGCTCACGCCAGCAGTCTCAACCGGCTGAGAAACCGCGGTTTGACATCCTGCGTGTGCGAGTTGGCTCTGAACGCAGGGGTGGGGCCAAAGTTCGCAGCTGAGCTCACGCCAGCAACCACGCCCAGCCCAATAAATAGCGGTTTGTGATCCTGCGCAGGCGGGACCTGGCCTCGAGGGTGGGGGTAAAGCTCCGGCCAGGCAAAGGCTCATAGCTGAGAGCACATCAGCAGTCCCATCCAACCCAAGAAACTGTGGTGAGCAGGCTCTGACCGCGGGAGCAGGGCGAAAGGCCTGAAACAGGCTGGGTCCGCAGCTGAGCAAAGGTGCTCACCTCTACCCTTGGTGCTGAGGCTTGTGGCTTGAGTGACAGCCCCTCCAGCGGAGAAGAGACAGAAATCACAGGAAAAGCCGCAGTGGGCCAGCGCTGGCAACGCCCATACCAAACCACCCTAGGCAGCACCTGCAAAAGAGCCCTCATAAGGATGACATCCGACTTCTCAACAGAAACACTTGAGGCCAGAAAGGAATGGCAAGATATATTCAAAGTAATGCAGAAAAAGAACCTATAACCAAGACTACTCTATTCAGCAAGACTAACATTTAAAATTAAAAGAGAAATAAAGAACTTCCCATACAAAGAAAGCCTCAAGGAATTCATTAAAACCAAACCAATTCTGCAAGAGATACTAAGGGGCCTGTTGTGAACAGTTCAAAGGGAGGAAAGAATATAGCAAAAGAAGAATACAGCTTTAAAGAATAAACTGGCAATAAACAACTACATATCAATAATAACCTTAAATGTAAATGGATTAAATGATCCAATCAAAAGACACAGGGTAGCTGCGTGGATAAAGAAACAGGACCCATACATATGCTGCCTACAAGAGAAGCACCTTAAAACAAAAGATGCACATAGACTGAAGGTAAAAGGATGGAAAAAAATATTTCATGCAAATGAAAATGAAAGAAAAGACGGGGTAGCAATACTTATATCTGACAAAATGGACTTTAAAACAAAGGCTGTAGTAAGAGAAAAAAAAGGACACTACATAATGATAAAGAGAACAATTCAACAGGAAGATATAACTATTAAAAATATCTACGCACCAAATATAGGAGCCCCGACATATATAAAGCAACTTTGATAGATATAAAGGTCGAGATTAACAGCAATACTATAATAGTAGGGGATTTCAATACCCCGCTAACATCACTGAATTGATCATCAAGAAAGAAAATTAATAAAGAAACAGCAGACTTAAAGGATACACTAGATCAACTCAATTTAATAGATATCTTCAGAACTTTTCACCATAAAGCAGTAGAACATACTTTCTTCTCAAGCGCTCATGGTACATTTTCTAGGATAGACCACATGTTAGGACACAAAAATGGTCTCAATAAATTTAAGAAGATTGAAATCATATCAAGCATTTTCTCTGATCACAATGCCATGAAACTAAAAATTAACCACAAAACAAAAACTGAAAAATACTCAAACACTTGGAAACTAAATAGCATCATATTAAATAATGAATGGATTAACAATGAGATCAAAGAAGAAATAAAAAGTTTCTAGAAACGAATGATAATGAACATACATCAACTCAAAATTTATGGGACACAGAAAAAGCAGTACTGAGAGGAAAGTTCATTGCAATACAGGCATTCCAAAAGAAGCTACAAAAAGCTCAAATAAGCAACCTGACACTGCACTTAAAAGAACTAGAAAAACAACAGCAAATAAAGCCGAGGAACAGTAGTAGAAAGGAAATAATAAAGATCAGAGCAGAAATAAATAACATAGAGGATGAAGAAACAATACAGAGGATCAATGAAACCAGGAGCTGGTTCTTTCCAAAGGTAAACAAGATTGATGAACCTTTAACAAAACTCACCAAGAAAAAAAGAGAGACTACCCAAATAAATAAAATTAGAAATGACAGTGGAGAAATAACAACTGACACAACAAAAATACAAAGCATTATAAGAAAATACTATGAAGAACTCTATGCCAAAAAATAAGACAACCTAGGTAAATGGACAAATTTCTTGAATCTATAATTTTCCAAAAATCAATTGCAAGAATCAGAACATCTAAACAGACCAATTACAACAAATGAGATCAAAACAGTTATCAAAAAACTCCCAAAAAAGAAAAGTTCTGGGCCTGATGGCTTCACAAGTGAATTCTACCAAAAATTCAAAGAAGAACTAACTCCTATCCTCCTCAAGCTATTTCAAAAAATTCAAGAGGAAGGAAGACTTCCACACTCCTTTTATGAGGCGAGCATAATTCTGATCCCAACACCAGGCAAAGACAACACAAAGAAAGAAAATTTTAGGCCTATATCTCTGATGAATTGGGACGCTAAAATTCTCTACAAAATATTAGACAACCAGATCCAGCAATATATGAAAAAAAATTATACACCATGATCAAGTGGGATTTATTCTGGAGAGGCAAGGCTGGTTCAATATTCGCAAATCAATCAATGTGATTCATCACATAAAAAAAGAAAGGACAAAAATCACATGATAATTTCAATAGATGCAGAAAAGGCATTTGATAAAATCCAGCACCCATTCATGCTCAAAACTCTCAGTAAAGTGGGAATACAGGGAACATTCCTTAACATGATAAAGGCCATCTACGACAAACCGACAGCAAACATCATACTAAATGGGTAAAAATGAAAAGCTATCCCCTTAAGATCAGGAACCTGGCATGGGTGCCCCCTATCACCACTCTTATTCAACATAGTTCTGGAAGTCCTAGCTACAGCAATCAGACAAGAAGAAGAAATAAAAGGCATCCAATTGGAAAAAAAGAAGTAAAACTGTCATTATTTGCAGATGATATGATATTGTATATAGAAAACCCCAAAGTCTCAGTCAAAAAACTACTGGACCTGATAAATGAATTCAGCAAGATGGAAGGATATAAAATTAATACTCAGAAAAAAGAGGCATTTCTATATACAAACAATGAACTATTAGCAAAAGAAATTAAGGAAACACTCCCCTTCACTATTGCAGCCAAAAGAAATAAAATACTTAGGAGTAAATTTAACCAGGGCGTTAAGGACTTGTACTCAGAAAATTATAAAATATTGATAAAAGAAATCAAGGAAAATAGAAACAAGTGGAAGCATATACCATGCTCATGGCTAGGAAGAATAAACATCATTAAAATGTCTATATTACCCAAAGCAATTTATAAATTCAATGCAATACCAATTAAAATACCAATAACATACTTCAAAGATATATAACACATACTTCAAAAATTTATATGGAACCAAAAAAGAACACGAATAGCTTCAGCAATCTTAAAAAGAAAAAATAAAGCAGGAGGTATCACTCTTCCAGATATCAAGGTTTACCACAAGGCCATTATACTCGAGGCAGCCTGGTACTGGCATAAGAACAGGCACATAGATCAATGGAACAGAACAGAGGACCCAGAAATAAACCCACACCTTTATGGACAACTGATATTTGACAAAGGAGGAAAGAACATACAATAGAGTAAAGATAGCCTCTTTAACAAATAGTGTTGGGAAAATTGGACATCTACCCACAAAACAATGAAACTAGACCATCAACTTACACCATGCACAAAAACAAATTCAAAATGGATAAAAGACTTAAATGTAAGCCATGAAACCATAAGCATCTTAGAAGAAAACATAGGCAGTAAGCTCTCCAACATCTGTAGCAGCAATATATTTGCCGATTTATCTCCAGGGGCAAATGAAATAAAAGGCAAGGTGAACAAATGGGACTATATCAAACTAAAAAGTTTTTGCACAGCTAAAGACAATAAGAACAGAATAAAAAGACAAACCACAAAATGGGAGAACATATTCGACAACATGTATGATAAGGGGTTAATAACTAAAATTTATAAAGAACTTATAAAACTCAACACCAGGAAGACAAACAATCCAATCAAAAAATGGGCAAAAGAAATGAATAGAAATTTCTCCAAAGAGGACATACAGATAGCCAATAGGCATATGAAAAAATGTTCAACATCAGTAATCATTAGAGAAATGCAAATTAAAACCACAATGAGGTATCACCTCACACCAGTCAGAATGGCGCTCATCAGCAAAACAACAAAGAACAAGTGCTGGCGAGGATGTGGAGAAAAGGGAACCCTCCTGCAGTGCTGGTGGGAATGCAGACTGGTGCAGACACTATGGAAAATAGTATGGAGATTCCTCAAAAAATTAAAAATCGAACTGCCTTTTGACCCAGCTATCTCACTTATAAGAATATACCCTAAGAACACCATAGCATTGTTCGAAAAGAAGAAATGCGCCCCCATATTCGTGGCAGCATTGTTCACAATAGCGAAGATCTGGAAACAGCCCAAGTGTCCGTCAGAGGACGAGTGGATTAAAAAGCTATGGTACATATATACTATGGAATACTACTCAGCCATAAGAAATGATGACATCGGATCATTTACAACAAAATGGATGTACCTTGATAACATTATACGGAGTGAAATAAGTAAATCAGAAAAAAACTGAGAACAGCATGATTTCATACATAGGTGGGACATAAAAGTGAGACTATGAGACATGGACAAGAGTTTGGTTGTTACGGGTACGGGTAGGGAGAAGAGGGAAGGCTGAGGGTGGAGGGGAGGGGCACAAGGAAATCTAGATAGAAGGTGACAGAGGACAATTTGACTTTGGTTGATGGATATGCAACATAATTGAATGATAAGATAACCTGGAGATGTTTTCTTTGAACATTTGTACCCTGATTTATTTGCGTCATCCCATTAAAATTAAATAAATTAATAAGTAAATAAATATTAGATGTTAACTTTCAGCAAAAAAAAAAAATCAGTCTTTTGTTCTCTTTGTAAGTCAGGGTATTAACTAGCAAAGAATATTCTTTTTCTTGTAGAGAGATTCGATTCTGTTCTTACTGTGGATAAAGGCAAAGGAAGGTTGGTGCTTAATAAGTTGCCACAGGGAGAAATCACAGCCACTGTAGTTTTCTAACTGAAGATATGAAAATCAAATCAGTGTCCTTTAATTCATCACTGTCATCATTTCTCTTCTCAAGGTGAAAGAAACCCTTTCTTGAGGCACCCCAGTCTATCAGTGTTCAGAGCATGGCTGCACTTCTAAAATGTTAGCAATGTCGTGGTCATTGATGTTCAAGTGGTTGCAGAACACTTTTGTCTAATAGTCAACAGTCCCTAGCCAGTCAGTTACCTCAACACCAAAGATGCCATTTGTCTAAAACTTAAACGGAAGACTCAGAACTAATATTGTCATTAGAGTGAAAAATTAAAAAGAGATAAGAATAATATAAAAAGCAATGAAGTAGGAGATGTGGATCTGGTCCTGAGTGTAGTACTTACTCGTTAGAATGTAAAGATGTAAAGCTGAGCTCTCTAGGCCTCGATTTACTCATTTATAAAATGTGTATATTATTATCTTTGCTACATTTCCTGCATTGTTGTGGAACTCAAATAGATAATGTCCGTCAAAGCATATAAAAATCATAATGTACTTTACAACTGTAAGTATGTTTCTAAATTAATAGCAATAATTCTGATTATTATTACAGTGTTCTGGAATGCCCAACTCTGCATTTCTATTGAAGTAGGAAGCCTCTCATATACATCACATTGATGATTATATGAAGAAACATTCAGATGATTAAAGTGACATCTTAGTTAGGAGGTTCCTCATCAAATTTATTATAGAATTACCATATGACTCAGCATTTCCACTTAAAAGAATTAAAAACATGAAATAAAACTGGTACAAAAATAGTCATAGCATTACTATTCACAATAGCCAAAAAATAGATAATTTGTGGCATATGAATACAATGGAACATTACTCAGTCATAAAAAGGAAATAAAGGATTAATACAGACCTGGTGGCAGGGAGAGGTAGAACCTGAATAAAACCTAAAAACATGCTAAATGAAAAAAGCCAGATATATAAATGGCTTTTTATATTAATTCCATTACATAATTTCATTATATAATTTCATTTATATAAAATGTTCAGAATTAGCAAATCCCCACAGACAGAAAGCAGAGCAGCAGTTGCCAAGGGCTTTGGGAAGAGGGTGGTGGAAAATCATTGCTGATGGGGCTGAGGTTTTCCTTTGGAGTGACAAAAGTGTTGTAGAGCCAGACAATGGTGACATGTGCATCATATTGTGAGTGTGCTAAATGCTGTTGGAGTGCACACTTTAAAATGACTTACACAATCACTTTATGTTATGTATATCATACCACAATACAGACATTGCTATAAAAAAGCTGAACTTCCAGTTTAAGAATTGGTGAAACTTAAGAAAATTCGATTCTCCTGTGTGTTAACAGCCATTTCCCAGAACACTACTCTGATTGTCCAGTAATTTACTCAAGTATCCTCCAGAGTTATAACCAACGTATCAAAAGAGGACAAAGTCTAGCCTAGTGGTTCTCAGCCATGGGGTCAAAACACACTAGTGGCTTTCAATCAGTTGCATGAAAAGGCAAAACTACATGTAGTACCTTGGTACCGTGTATAACCTACAGTTTATATTATGAATGAAAAAGCCCCAAAATCATTATGTCATTACCTAGGAGGGATCATGCCTCATGGGAAAATGGTTTTGGAATAACTGATTCATGTTATACACTATGAAACAGCTGCAGTCCAGGTGGTTCCAAATGGTTATCAGATTGTTCTAGGATAATGTCAGGACAATTTTCTTAACAGCAAAGAACATCATGATACCATCACCAAGAAAATTAAACAAATGTGAGCGATAGGCCAATGATATTTTCCAGGCAACAAGAATATATCAAGAGACTTAAGAATTACTCTTTCAGGCGGTGGCGCAGTGGATAGAGCGTCGGACTGGGATGCGGAGGACCCAGGTTCGAGACCCTGAGGTCACCAGCTTGAGCGCGGACTCTTCTGGTTTGAGCAAAAGCTCACCAGCTTGGACCAAGGGTCGCTGGCTCAAGCAAGGCATTACTCGATCTGCTGAAGGCCCATGGTCAAGGCACATATGAGAAGGCAATCAATGAACAAATAAGGTGTCGCAACGAAAAACTGATAATTGATGCTTCTCATCTCTCTCCGTTCCTGTCTGTCCCTATCTATCCCTCTGACTCTCTCTCTGTCCCTGTAAAAAAAAAAGAATTACTTTTTCATCCCACCCCACACCCTTGGAGAAATTCTACAGTCAGAAGGCCACAGAGCTTTAATAACCTCTAGCAAAGTTATCAACGGCCTACTTAACAATCCAAATAAGAGCACATCACAAAGAAGATACAAAATAGATGAGACCAGGGCCCTACAAGCAACGCAAGAAAAATAGAAGAAATAAAATAGAAAAAAGGAAAAGGAAATATCAGAGACACCAAAAAAAAAATGACTCTAAAATTTTCTAGAGAAAACAAAAATTTTTCTAGATAAAAATTTCAGCATGGTCTTGACTAATTTCTCAATGTGTGGATTTCCTCACCTAAACTACAACTTGCACTAAATGCTTTATCATTAACACACATCACAAAAAATATTTATAATTGTACTCCAACTTTTGAATAGTAAACTAAAGAATCTCCCAAGAAGTGAGTCAACATTTTTATTCTTGTGTATAGCTAAATTTGTACAATTTTCCAGATGTTAAAATGTAGAAATACATTTCATTTTCTTTTCTGATTTTAGGTCTTTTCGTTTCATATATTCCCTGAACTTAGTTTAAGTACTTTGAGAAAGTTATGCATCCTAGGTCCCACACAGACCTTCAGTCAAAATGGAAATATTCAAATACCTAAAACAGATGAGAATCTGCTGAGCAATCCTCTAAAATTTACAATGCCCCAATGCAACATTTCAATGGAAAGATATAGCATAATTAATAAGCATTCTGGATACAAATTTGTGGGAGAGATGCTTTATACAGAAATTTTTCCTTTTTTAAAATGTTGATTTTTCCATTTATACAAACCAGATTTGGTGAAAATCTCAGGCAGGTTTATAAATTTAAAACTTCAATCAGGGAAGAGAGACATCTACTGGTGAATAAAATAAAACTTTTTAGATATAGTTATAGACATATGTAGTATTTATATCTATATATGGTACTATAAATATATATTAATTCTACATGTATAAGATCTGTATATATGTAGTATTTGTATATATATTTATGTGTGTATACACACACACCCAACACATAAAGCAAGCACTCAACCAAATAAATGCACTTTGTAGATAGTAAAAAGGACACAAAGTATACTTTCTTAATACATAGACCAATCTGATGTAGTAACATACAAAGGAAAGATATAGGCAAAGCACAGTTAGTAAATATAACAGTAAATACAGCTCAGAAACCTCTGATAATGACTAAGTTACAATCCATTTCTTCCAAAAAATTTCAGTATTGTTTCAACTTAGTAAATTTTGATTTTTTGTGTGATTTTTACTCTAACAAAGGAACTATACCAGACTATTTTTTGTTTACCTCTGACATTATCTTGGGTAATTTATATATTTTACTTTGCTCTTATTCTTTTAAAATATTTCTCTAAATTATTATTTAATTCAGACTGATAATGCTCAAATAATGTAATTTTTCTAGGTTGGTGTCAAAGAATGTCACTGTGCCTGCAAAGACCAGTGTCATTATCATCCACTGGCTGATCAGGAAGGCAAAATAATCTTTTATCAACACTCAAAACTCCCCCTTCTTGTTATTTCTCTCTTTTCTAAAATAAGAGGAACAAAAAGAAAAAAGAAAGAAACTTTTCCCAATCAGCAGTAATCTCTCCATTTCTCCAAAGGTCTTTTAATTTCAAAAGTCATAGTGTTAATTAGCTATTATTAAGTGCCCTCTGTATAAATTAACATGATTGATGAAAAAATTAAGGCTAATGAAAAATGTAGAATGCATGTATTTTTAAGTGACTATATTAAAAGATGGTGGTCCCTCTGGACAGTAACTAGGGTCCTCTGTTCTGTACCTTGACTTTATTACTATCTTGCTATCTTTTCTCCCAAGGCTTTTTTTTTTTCCTAAGCATTAGGGGAAAATACAGAATCTTTAACATTTTAATTCAGTAACTTTACAATTTTATTTTTTTATACTTGGTTCACTAAATTGCAAACACCTTATTTGATATGGTACCATGAGATAAAAAAACATTCTTTATTATAAACCTGCCAAATGAGAGTAAAATGTCTTCCCTATTTAGAAAGGCTCAAACACTTCTCCTCTCCAGAGTGGATGGGAGGCAGTGTCGTGAGCAGCCCCACAGGGCACTGGTACTGAGGAGCTGAAGCTACACATCCAGGGCTGCTGAGACATCAACCTCCCTTCTTCCATTTTCTTACATCACTCTGAAGGATTTAGGACAGTTCAAAATTAACAAAAGTTTTTCAAAAAAATTAAAACCAAACCTACACACTCGTATCTCTATTGAAAAGTTAAATAATGTAAATTTGTCTCTGAAGTTTACTAGGGTTATTTGGGGTTGGGGGCCTTTATTTCTTACTAAAATATGTAGGCTTGTCACAATGATAAAAGCTCTATAATTGAAGATTGGGGCATCTAAAGGCTACACTGTGACCACATTCAATGCAGATATTAGTGAGAATTCTAAAAAATAGAAGATGGCATAATAACTATACATGGTGTCAAATAGGTACTAGACTTCATAAGGTATATAAATGTCTAATCACTATGTTGAATACCAGAAACTAACAAAAGCATATATGTCAACTATAATTAAAAATAAATTAAAAATAAATACATAAGAATAAAAGGTGGTCAAAAGTTATGAAATAAAACTACCAACACTTCAGAGACAAATAAGTGTTCATTTAAAAGTATAAGATTATTTTTCATACAATGCATGAAATAGATTTTAATTGTCTTCTATAGATAATTGGAAAGAAAGACACAGCATATATTTATAATGTTTTTTAAATTACACTTTTATTTGGAATCAAATCTCACTCTAAAAATACAAAAATCTTTGCTTTTTGTTTTTAGTAAAGTATAGAAGAAAGCTTGTCAGAGAAATGGTGCCGTGAGGAGTTCTCCCGATACCTCTCCCTGAAACTTCAACAAATTCAACAACTAGAGACAGAAAAATAATCTCAGGAGCATCTGAAATACACATACGTCAAACAAAGGTATAATTAGGCGAAAAGGTGGCTGAATATATAACCCACTCTGAAGGAAATAAGATGGAGAATGGAGTATTCCGCTTTCCTCACTGATCTGAGGAAGGGCTGTTTTAACTTGGATCTGAGAGAAAGTGAGGGCTGGGGGCACGAAAAAAGCTGGGATAGGGCAGAGACGTTCAAGCTGAGGAGAGAGTGTGCCCACGCCTCAGCTCACATGGAGCTAACACCAGCGGCAGACCCCAGCAGAGGTGGGTGAGCAGTTGCCTTGTTTACTCCTGGTATCCCGGTCAGCGAGTGCAGGCAGTGTGCAAGTGGATCCACCTGGCACTTTGGGCGAGGGTGTCCGCATTCCTGGATGGAGGGGCTGGGTCGGATACTGTCAATAGTGACCCCTCTGTGTGAGCTGTGACCAGAGTTTCTGAATAATCCCGGCTTCCCAAACAACAGCATATGGAAGATGCACGAAAGCCGGCTTCCATACACCCGGACCTGTCTGGGTGGACACCTCCACCAGCCATACAGGCTAACAAAGCACAATCCTGGGGAAGAGAACTGCAGAAGTGGTGGGGAGAAGGGTGCACAGGCAGCTTGCAGACAGCCTCCGGAGAGCAGACCTGAGGAGTGCTGAGGCATACAAACATGCCCAGAGGCTCATAGAAAGACACCTGAAAGGCAATCAGCTCCCAGTCCTGCCTGATAACGCTGGCGGTTCTGACTGGCAGAACCTTAACCAGAACCCTGCACTGAGTGGGGATAGAGGGGAGATTTGGCAGTTCTTAGAGCCTCTTGTTCTCCAGGCAGTGGCTAGGGCAACTTCACAGCAAGGTCCCAGGCTGCTGGTTCAGGAAGCAGAGATTTGGGAAGAGGCTCTGGGAAAATGGACTCTCCCATTGTAATCTGCAAACACTAACAAGCCCCACCTACCAACGGGACTGAGGTCTAGTTTATGTCATCACCATAAAGACATAACAGTAAAATCTCTGCCTAAGAATGCCACAGGGGCAGAATCTGGGGTACAGCTCCATCGGCCAAAAAGAGAGAGAAGAAAGAAAAAGGAAGAAGATAACTTTTCAAAACCTAGAAAAATCCACAGTCTATATAACTTTTTCCATTTTTTTTCTTGTATTTTTTATCTTTTTTTTCCTTCCACCTTGGTCATTTTATCCTCTTTTCATTTTAATCATTTCTCTTCATTTTGAATGTTACTACCCATAGGTGTTACATTTTCCATTCTTTTTTTTCTTTTTTCTATGAGTGTTACATTCCAAAAAACCTTAACTCAATATTTTTCTCTCTCTTTTGTTTCTTCTTTTCTCTTTCACTTTTTCTCTCATTTGAATCTCACCCACAAACAAATTATTTTATTCTGGGTTCAAATTTTTTCATTGTGGCATTGTGGGTGTTTTTACTTCACTTTTTATCTCTTTAACATTTCCTCCAACTCTGGCGACCCATACTATAGTTTTTGTACCACTTAATACCATAGAATTTTCTTTTTTAACTGTATTATTTTCTTTTTTCTATTTTTATCTCTTCTCTTACACTACATCTCTCATTCAATCATTATTTACAAACAAATTATTTTATTCTTTTTTATCAATTTTTAATTAATTTTAATGGGGTGACATTAATAAATCAGGGTACATATGTTCAAAGAAAACATCTCCAGGTTATCTTATCATTCAATTATGTTGTATACCCATCACCCAAAGTCAAATTCTCTTCTGTCACCTTCTTATCTGGTTTTCTTTATGCCCCTCCCCTCTCCCCTCTTTCTCCCTTTCCTCCCTTCCCCCACCCCGTAACCACCACACTCTTGTCCATGTCTCATAGTCTCACTGTTATGACCCACCTATGTATGAAATCATGCTATTCTCGGTTTTTTTGTGTGTTTTACTTATTTCACTATGTATAATGTTATCAAGGTCCGTCCATTTTGTTGTCAATGATCCGATGTCACCATTTCATATGGCTGAGTAGTATTCCATAGTATATATGTACCAAAGCTTTTTAACTCACTCGTCCTCTGACGGACACTTGGGCTGTTTCCAGATCTTCTCTAAGCTCTTTGAACATCCTATCATTATTTTAAACTCTGCATCTGGTAATTTGGTTATATCTGTTTCATTCAGGTCCTTCTCTGGGGATTTCTCTTGATGCATTTGGGTTACATTTCTCTGCCTGCCCATTTTGTCTGTGTATAAGAAGGGTGTGACCACTGGAGTCCAATGGGTGTTGTCTTTGAGTTCCCTAGGTGTGGTGTTTCTGTAGGCCTGCTACCCCATCTGCTGCTGCCTAAGGCGTTTGCATATGGGCATTGCCAGTGCCGGCCCACTGTGGCTGCTGCTGTGATTTCCATCTCTTCGCGGTAGGGGTTGTATTCTGGTGCCCGGCTCTACAAGGCTCAGCCTGTCTGGGCCTTCACCTCGCCCCCACAGGTGGGGTTGCGTACTGCACTCAAGCCACAAGCCTTAGCACCATGGGCAGAGGTGAGCATCTTTGCTCAGCTGCAGACCCAACCTGTTTCCGGGCTTCCTCCTACCCCCCGTGGTCAGAGCCTGCTCGCCGCAGTTTCTCTGGCTTGGCAGGACTTCTGGCGTGTGCTCATCTGCAATCCTCCACCTGTCCCGGGCTTTAGCCCTGCCCCCATGGTCAGGGCCGGTTCGCACAGGATTGCAAACTGCCGTTTCTCGGCCGGGGCTGCTGGTGTGATCTTAGCTGTGAACCTGTGCCAGTCCTGGGCTTTAGCCCTGCCCTGCAGTCAGAGCCAACTCACACACACAGGATGGCAAACCGTGGCTTCTCTGGCTGGGCAGGGCTGCTGGTGTGCGCTCATCTGTGAGCCTCTGCCTGTCCCTGGCGTTAGCCCCGCCCCCGTGGTCAGGGCCAGCTTGCGAAGGGTCATAGAACAGATCTCTGCCCATTCCTGGCCTCCAGCTTTTTCCCCGCAGATTGGCCTGCAGGTGGGCCCCCAGCTTCCAGACCAATTTCACGCATCCCCTCCACCCCTGCTGGGCTAGACCAAGCTCTCAATGGCTGAACTTCCGCCCCTGCCAACAGAACTGTTTCAGCATCCCACTGCCACCATCCCTCCAGCAAGCCCTCAGCAGTATGGGTGGGTGCACTGCAGTTTAGACCCTAACACTTTATACTGTAGTCCTGGAAGCTCCCTCCATCTAAGCAGCTCTGCTCTAAGTGCTGTGGGAGAGCTTGTTTGGCTGGTTTCCTGTCTCCCTTAGCTGGTATTGCTAGTTCCAGGGGAAATATTCATTTTCAATTAGGGAAGTGACTCAGCCCAGGGGTTAGGGTCACTCTCCCTCAGATGTTTCTCCTGTTCCTTCCAGTCCACACTCTCTTCCCACTGCTCTGGTCCTCTCCTCTGTCCCCGTTCCCTGGAGCCCTGGGTGAGTGGTTCTGAGAGAGGTTTTCTGCGCTGTCTCTTCAAGAACAACTATGGGTCTGAGAAAACTCTCTTTCTCACAAACAGTATCCTTACTTGTTTCACAGCTCAATACTGTCCAAATGCCTCTTCTAGGCTCTGGGGCTGCAGGCTGGGGCTTTGTTTCTGGGACCCAGGTCCCTCCCTCTCTGCTAAACTCTCTTCCCGCCACGTGAGTCTCTCTGGGCTGCTGTTTTCTCCAGGGAGCTGGGCAGCCCACTCTGGGTTTTTGCTTTTTCTACCAGTACAGTGTTGCTTCTTCAGTGTTTCTTGGTTGAAGAGTCCACTTAGTTTAGTTCAAAGTTGGTTTATCCAGATGATGATTCTTAAAATTGAGTTATAATCCACTTTGGTTCTGGGAGTTGGAATTTGGTACATCCACCTACTCGATAGCCATCTTGCCATCCTCCTTGTTCAGCAGATAAAATATAATATGCTCACTTTGTTAAAGATGGTGCTGCCCACATGGAAGCCCATCACCCAGGTGATATTATTTGCCCTTATGCTTGGGATGGGTGTGGGGGAGAGCCTGTAATGTAAGCAGGCTGGGTCATTATGGCCTAAGCCTTGGTTTTAAGAGTAAGCTCTTCTCTACACCCTTGACTGATTGGATGATGTAGGGTGGTGATGTAGGGGGGAATCCCATTATGCCTCAGATGGGTGACTTTGTATCAGAGACTTCCTTGTTTGTATAATTGGATTAAAGGTTTTGAGTCTATGCTATAAAGTGGGAGAGACCAGTAGCTTGATCTCTCTCTCTCTCGGTTCCTGGGTTCCTGAGATTAGTATTAGAGAGGAGAGCAGATTAAGGCCATGTGCAGGAGAAGCAGTCAAGAAGGCAGAGTGCTGAGGAAGAAGCCAGTTTGTTAAGAGTTTGTGCAGGAGGAGATGGGGAACAGAGGTGAATAAGTCTGGTGAGTTAGAAACCTTTGATACTAGGAAACTGAGATAAGTCAGTAGCTTTGGGAGCACTGAATGTGTGGGTTTTGGAGCCCAGTGTGTATTTTTGCTTGCCCGCCGGGTGCAAGCTAGAATTAAAGCTGATGGCTCACCAGTTTTTGGCTCCTGTGTTTCATTACCGACTGTTCGAATCTAATGCGGACCTGCATGGGTCGGGCTGCTGTGATGGTGGCCTTGGCTACTGGCTTTACACTCCTCTATTTTATTCTTGATCCAAATACTTTTCTTGTGACATTTTGTGGGTTCTTGCTTTGTTTTTTGTGTCACTCCCCCCAACCAAGGCTCCCCATTCTACATATTTTTGTTTCACTTAGCACAGTAGAATTTTCTGTTTTTCATTACATTTTCTCAAAAAAATTTTTAAATCAACTCTTCTTAGTGCTATTAACAATACCACTCTCAAATGCCATTAAAGAAAAAGAAATCAAATATCATGGATACAAAAGACAGGAATGTAGCTCAAATAAATAAGAAAAAATCTATAGAAAAAATTTCAGTAGCTTAGAAACCTTGGAGTTAAATGACAGAGAATTTAAAATTGAAGTTCTACAAATACTCAAGGATACACAATAAAACACAGACAGGCAATTTAGGGAGCTCAAAAAACAATTCAATGAACAGAAAAATACTTCACCAAGTTATTAAAACTTGGAGAGAATTAGTGACATAGAAGTCAGGCAACTAGAGGCAGAACAGACAGAAGAGGAGAGAGACTCATGAATTTAAAAAAATGAAATAGCCCTACTGAAATTATCTGACTCCATCAGAAAGAGCAACATAAGAATAATGGGTATATTAGAAGGAGAAAAGAGAGAAAATGGAATGCAGAACATATGCAAACAAATAAATAATAGACAAGAACTTCCCAAACCTGTGGAAAGAACTAAATCCTCGAATTCAAGAAACAAACAGAACACCAAGTTATCTTAACCCTAACAAACCTACTCCAAGGCACACCATAATGAAATTGGCAAAAACCAATGACTAAGGAAAAATTCTCAAGGCAGCCAGGGAAAAGAAGAATACAACATATAAAGGAAGGCCCATAAAATTATCAGATTTCTCAGCAAAAACTCTACAAGCTAGAAGAGAGTGAACCCCAATATTTAAAGTTCTGAAAGAGAGGAACTTCTAGCTAAAATACTATCCCCATTAAATCTATCCTTCAAATACAAAGGAGAAAAAAACATTCACAGATACAGAAAAGATGAGGGAATTTATCACCAGAAAAACCCCACTTCAGGAAGTACTAAAGTGGTTTTTCCAACCAGATACAAAGAACAAAAAAACCCAAAAAGTAAAAGCTCCATCAAGCTTACAATAAAAATAAGATTAATCTGTGACAACAAAAACAAAAGGGGGAAAGGATGAAGGTTAACAGTAGCAAAGGAAGATGAAGTGCAGAAGCACTCATGAGATAATGTACTACAATGAATATGATATGTATGCTTTTCATTACTTAATGGTAACTACCCCTGAAGAAACCAACATAAAAGTACATGGCTTGAAAAAAGAAGTGACAGAGAAAAGAAGGATGGATTACAACCAAACAAAAACAAATGATAGAAAAATAAGAGAGAAGAACCAAACAAGATACAACCTATCAGAAAGCAATATATAAAATGAAAATAGGAAACTCTTAAATGTCCATAATTACACTAAACGTAAATGGATTGAACTCACCAATAAAAAGAGAGTAGCAGAATGGATAAAAAAGAAAATCCAACTGTATGCTGCCTACAAGAAACACACCTAAGCTATAAGGATAAAAACAAATTCAAAGTGACAGGTTGGAAAACAATACTCTAAGCAAAATACATCCAAAAATAAGAAGGTATAACCATACTCATATCTAACAATGCTGACTACAAGATAGCAAAGGTAATCAGAGACAAAAACAGTCATTTCATAATGATAAAGGGGACATTGAATCAAGAAGACATAACACTTCTTAATATATATGCACCAAACCAAGGAGCACCAAAATATATAAGACAACTACTGACTGACCTAAAAACAAAAACCGACAAAAACACAATCATACTTGGAGACCTGAATACACTGCTGACGGCTCTAGATCACTCATCCAAACAGAAAATCAATAAAGAAATATTGGCCTTAAACAAAACATTAGAACAATTAAATATGATAGACATCTATAGAACATTTCACCCCAAAGTGCCAGAGTATACATTTTTCTCTAGTGTACATACATAGAACATTCTCAAGAATGGACCATATGTTGGAACACAAAAATAACATTAACAAATTCAGAGAAATTAAAATTATACCAAGCATATTTTCTGATCATAAAGCCTAGAAACTAGAATTCAACTGCAAAAAAGAGGTAAACAAACCCATAAACTGTGGAAACTAAATAACATACTTTTAAAAAATGAGCTGGTCAAAGAAGAAATAAGCCAGAGATCAAAAGATACATACAGGCAAACGAAAATAACAATACAACATATCAGAATCTCGGGGATGAGCAAAAGCAGTAATAAGAGGGAAGTTGATATCACTACAGTCCTATATGAACAAACAAGAGAGCCCAAGTGAGCCACTTAACTTCACATCTTAAGTAACTAGAAAAAGAAGAACAAAGGCAACCCAAAATCAGCAGAAGAAAGGAAATAATAAAAATTAGAGAAGAAATAAACAAAATAGAGAGTAGAAAAACTATAGAAAAAAATTAATAAAACAAGAAGCTGGTTCTTTGAAAAAATCAACAAAATTGACAAACCCTTGGCAAGACTCACCAAGGATAAAAGAGAAATGACTCATATAAACAAAATGCAAAATGAAAGAGGAGAAATCACCACAGATATCACAGATATACAAAGAATTATTGTAGAATACTATGAAAAACTATTTGTCACCAAATTTAACAATATAGAAGAAATGGATAAATTCCTAGAACAATACAATCTTCCAAGACTGAGTCATGAAGAAGCAGAAAGCCTCAACAGACCCATAAGCAGGAATGAAATAGAAACAACTATTAAAAACCTCCCCCAAAATAAAAGTCTAGGGTCAGATGGCTATAATAGTGAATTCTATAAAACATTCAAAGAACACTTGGTTCCTATTCTACTCAAAGTATTTCCAAAAATTGAAGAAAAAGCAATACTGCCAAACACATTTTATGAGGCCAACATAACCCTCATACAAAAACCTGGCAAGGACAACACAAAAAAAGAAAACTACAGACCAATATACCTAATGAATACAGATGCTATAATACTAAACAAAATACTAGCAAGTCAAATACAACAAAACATTAAAAAAATAATTCATCATGATCAAGTGGGATTCATCCCAGAATCACAAGGATGGTTCAACATATGTAAAACTGTTAACGTAATACACCATATCAACAAAACAAAGAACAAAAACCATGTGATCATATCAATAGATGCAGAAAAGGCATTCGATAAAATGCATCATTTTAAGTCTAAAACACTTAAGAAAATGAGTATAAAAGAAAAATATCTCAACATAATAAAGGCCATTTATGATTAATCATCAGCTAACACCATATTAAGTGGCATAAAACTGAGGACATTTTTCCTAAAATCAGGAACAAGACAAGGTTGTCCACTCTCTCCACTCTTATTCAACGTAGTGCTGGAAGTTCTAGCCAGAGCAACCAGACAAGAGAAAAAAATAAAAGGCATTCCTATTGGGAAAGAAGAAGTAAAGGTTTCACTTTTTGCAGATGATATGATCCTATACATCGAAAATCACAAAGACTCCACAAAAATACTACTAGAAACAATAAACCAATACAGTAAGGTCGCAGGATACAAAATTAATATACAAAAGTCCATTGCCTTTATATATGCCAACAATGAAACATCAGAAAACAAGCTCAAAAAAACAATCCCCTTCGAGGTTGCAACAACAACAAAAATACCTAGAAACAAACATGACAAAAAATGTAAAGGACCTATAATGAAAACTACAAAACATCATTAAGGGAAATCAAAAAAGATATAATAACATGGAAAAATATTTTTTGTTTTTGCATAGGAAGAAGAAATATAGTCAAAATGACTATATTATCCAAAGCAATATACAAATTTAATGCAATTCCCATCAAAATTCCAATGTCATTTTTTAAAGAAATAGAACCAAAAGTCATCAGGTTTATATGGAACTATAAAAAACCCCGAATAGTCAGAGCAATTCTAAGGAAAAAGAACGAAGCTGGGGGCATTATAATACCTGACTTCAAATTATATTAGAGAGCCATGATAATCAAAACAGCATGGTATTGGCAGAAAAATTGACACTCAGACCAATGGAACAGAATAGAAAGCCCAGAAATAAAACTACATGTATATGGTCAAATAATTTTTGTTAAAGGGGCCAACAACACACAATGGAGAAAAGAAAGCCTCTTCAACAAATGGTGCTTGGAAAATTGAAAAACCACATACAAAGGAATGAATCTCGACTAGAGCTTTCCCTCTTGTACTAAAATTAATTCAGAATAGATCAAAGACCTAAATATAAGACCTGAAACAATAAATTACATAGAAGAAAACATAGGTACTAAACTCATAGACCTTGGTTACAAAGAGCACTTTATGAATTTGACTCCAAAGGCAAGGGAAGTGAAGGCAAAGATAAATGAATGGGACTGCATCGGACTAAGAAGCTTTTGCACAAGAGAAACTGACAAGAAAACAAACAGACAGCCAACTAAATGGGAGATGATATTTTCAAACAGCAGCTCAGATAAGGGCCTAATATACAAAATATACAAAAAAGTCATAAAACTCATTAACAAACAAGCAAACAATTCAATAAAAAAAATGGAAAGAGGACATGAACAGACACTTCTCCCAGGAAGAAATACAAACGGCCAACAGATATATGAAAAGGTGCTCATCTTCACTAGCTATTAGAGAAATGCAAATCAAAACTACAATGAGATACCACCTCACACCTGTTAGATTAGCTATTATCAACAAGACAGGTAATAACAAATGTTGAAGAGGCTATGGAGAAAAAGGATCCCTCATCCACTGTTCGTGGGAATGTAAAGTAGTACAACCATTATGGAAGAAAGTATGGTGGTTCCTCAAAAAATTAAAAATAGAGCTACCATATGACCCAGCAATCCCTCTACTGGAAATATACCCCCATAACTCAAAAACATTGCTACATAAAGACACATGCAGCCCCATTTTCTTTCTTTCTTTCTTTCTTTCTTTCTTTCTTTCTTTCTTTCTTTCTTTCTTTATTTATTTTTACAGGGATAGAGAGAGAATCAGAGAGAGCGATAGACAGGAACAGACGGACAGAAATGGAGAGAGATGAGAAGCATCAATCATCAGTTTTTTGTTGCGACACCTTAGTTGTTCATTGATTGCCCTCCCATATGTGCCTTGACCTCAGGCCTTCAGCAGACCCACCCCTTGCTGGAGCCAGCGATCTTGGGTTCAAGCTGGCAAGCTTTTACTCAAGCCATATGGGCCCGCGCTCAAGTTGGCAACCTCAGGGTCTCGAACCTGGGTCCTCCACATCCCAGTCTGACACTCCATCCACTGTGCCTCCACCTGGTCAGGCTGCAGCCCCATTTTCATGGCAGCTCTGTTCACAGTGGCCAAGACATGGAAACAACCAAAAAGCCCTTCAATAGATGACTGGATAAAGAAGAAGTGGTACATATATACTATGGAATACTACTCAGTCATAAGAAATGCTGACATCGGATCATTTACAACAACATGGATGGACCTTGATAACATTATACTGAGTGAAATAAGTAAATCAGAAAAAACTAAGAACTACATGATTCCATACATAGAAGGGACATAAAACTAAGACTCAGGGACATGGACAAGAGTGTGGTGGTTATGGGGGAGGGAGAGGAGGAAAAGGAAGAAGAGGGATGGGGTGAAGAGAGGGGAGGAGCACAAAAAAAAACAAATAGAAGATGATAGAAGACTATTTGACTTTGAGTGATGGGTATGCAACCTAATCAAATGTCAAAATAATCTGGATATGTTTTCTCTGAACCTATGTACCCTGATTGATTAATGTTACGTATTAAAATTAATTAATTTAAAATAAAAAATGAAAGAAAGAAAGCTTACCCCTCCCAAACCCAAGAAAATGCTATCAAAGTTGAACAAAGTCCTGAGGAATGCCATCTCCCTTTAGCAGGTGAACACAGTCCAGCCAGGAATGGACACTAAACTCAACTACAGGAGCCTGGGATGTTGGGATAATGGCACGGCTTCTGCAGGTCCTGGCCTTCCTCTTGGGCTTGGTGAGCCCAACTGTGGGCCTGCAGCTCCAGAGGCTAGACTTCTTCCCTAGCGAGATGGAGTTGGGGCCACCTGGTCATGGATGAAACATCCGGCACGGTGTATGTGGGGGCAGTCCATTGTTTTTTTTTGTTTTTGGGTTTTTTTTATATATATATATTTTATTATTATTAATTCTAATGGGGTGACACCAATAAATCAGGGTACATATGTACAATGAAAACATCTCCAGATTATCTTATCATTCAATTATGTTGCATACCCGTCACCAAAAGTCAAATTGTCCTCTGTCACCTTCTATTTGGTTTTCTCTGTGTCCCTCCCCTCCTCCCTATCCCTCCCTTCCCCCCTCCCCCCACCCCATAACCGCCACTCTCTTGTCCATGTCTCATATTCTCACTTTTATATCCCACCTATGTATGAAATCATGCTGTTCTCAGTTTTTCTTTTTTTCTGATTTACTTATTTCACTCCGTATAATGTTATCAAGGTACATCCCTTTTGTTATAAATGATCCGATGTCATCGTTTCTTATGGCTGAGTAGTATTCTATAGTATATATGTACCATAGCTTTTTAATCCACTCGTCTTCTGACGGACACTTGGGCTGGTTCCAGATCTTCGCTATTGTGAACAATGCTGCCACGAACATGGGGGCGCATTTCTTCTTTTCGAACAGTGCTATGGTGTTCTTAGGGTATATTCTTAAAGTGGGATAGCTGGGTCAAAAGGCAGTTCGACTTTTAATTTTCTGAGAAATCTCCAAACTGTTATCCACAGTGGCTGCACCAGTCTGCATTCCCACCAGCAATGCAGAAGGGTTCCCTTTTCTCCACATCCTCTACAGCACTTATTCTGTGTTGTTTTGCTGATGAGTGCCATTCTGACTGGTGTGAGGTGATATCTCATTGTGGTTTAATTTGCATTTCTCTAATGATTAGTGATGTTGAGCATTTTCTCATATGTCTATTGGCCACCTGTATGTCCTCTTTGGAGAAATTTCTATTCGTTTCTTTTGCCCATTTTTTGATTGGGTTGTTTGTCTTCCTGTTGTTGAGTTTTATAAGTTCTTTATAAATTTTGGTTATTAACCCCTTATCCAACGTGCTGTCGAATATGTTCTCCCATTGTGTGGTTTGTCTTTTTATTCTGTTCTTGTTGTCTTTAGCTGTGCAAACAATTTTTAGTTTGATATAGTTCCATTTGTTTATCTTGCCTTTTATTTCATTTGCCGATGGAGATAATTAAGCAAATATATTGCTGCTACAGATGTCGGAAAGCTTGCTGCCTATGTTTTCTTCTAAGATGCTTATAGTTTCACGGCTTACGTTTAAGTCTTTTATCCATTTTGAATTTGTTTTTGTGAATGGTGTAAGCTGATGGTCTAGTTTCATTTTTTTGCAGGTAGATGTCCAGTTGTCCTAACACCATTTGTTAAAGAGGCTGTCTTTACTCCATTGTATGTTCTTTCCTCCTTTGTCAAATATCAATTGTCCATAAAGCGGCGGATTTATTTCTGGGTTCTCTGTTCTGTTCCATTGATCAATGTGTCTGTTCTTATGCCAGTACCAAGCTGTCTTGAGTATAATGGCCTTGTAGTAGACCTTGATATCTGGAAGAGTGATACCTCCTGCTTTATTTTTTCTTTTTAAGATTGCTGAGGCTATTCGTGTTCTTTTTTGGTTCCATATAAATTTTTGGAATATGTTTTCTATATCTTTGAAGTATGTCATTGGTATTTTAATTGGTATTGCATTTAATTTATAAATTGCTTTGGGTAGTATAGACATTTAAATGATGTTTATTCTTCCTAGCCATGAGCACGGTATATGCTTCTACTTCTTTGTATCTTCCTTGATTTCCTTTATCAATGTTTTATAATTTTCTGAGTACAAGTCCTTAACCACCTTGGTTAAATTAACTCCTAGGTATTTTATTTTTTTGGCTGCAATAGTGAAGGGGATTGTTTCCTTAAGTTCTTTTGCTGACAGTTCATTGTTGGTATATAGAAATGCCTCTGATTTCTGAGTATTAATTTTATATCCTGCCACCTTGCTGAATTCATTTATAAGGTCCAGTAGTTTTGTGACTGAGACTTTAGGGTTTTCTATATACAATATCATATCATCTGCAAATAATGACAGTTTTACTTCTTCTTTTCCAATTTGGATGACTTTTATTTCTTCTTCTTGTCTGATTGCTATAGCTAGGACTTCCAGAACTATGTTGAATAAGAATGGTGAAAGTGGGCAACCCTGCCTGGTTCCTGATCTTAAGGGGATTGCTTTTAATTTTGGTCCATTTAGTATGATGTTTGCTATGGGTTTGTCGTAGATGGCCTTTATCATGTTAAGGAATGTTCCTTGTATTCCAACTTTACTGAGAGTTTTGAGCATGAATGGGTGCTGGATTTTATCAAATGCCTTTTCTGCATCTATTGAAATTATCATGTGATTTTTGTCCTTCCTTTTGTTTATGTGATGAATCACATTGATTGATTTGCAAATATTGAACCAGCCTTGCCTCTCCAGAATAAATCCCACTTGATCATTTTGTATGATTTTTTATATATATTGCTGGATCCGGTTGGCTAATATTTTGTTGAAAATTTTAGCGTCTAAATTCATCAGGGATATTGGCCTGTAATTTTCTTTCTTTGTGTTGTCTTTGCCCGGCTTTGGGATTAGAATTATGCTCGCTTCATAAAAGGAGTTTGGAAGTCTTCCTTCCTCTTGAATTTTTTAAAATAGCTTGAGAAGGATAGGAGTTAGTTCTTCTTTGAATTTTTGATAGAATTCACTTGTGAAGCCATCAGGCCCAGGACTGTTCTTTTTTGGGAGTTTTTTGATAACTGTTTCGATCTCCTCTGTTGTAAGTGGTCTGTTTAGCTGTTCTGATTCTTCCAGATTGATTTTTGGAAGTTTATATGATTCAAGAAATTTGTCCATTTCATCTAGATTGTCTAATATTTTGGCATAGAGTTCTTCATAATATTTTCTTACAATGCTTTATATTTCTGTTGTATCAGTTGTTATTTCTCCACTGTCCTTTCTAATTTTATTTATTTAAGCCCTCTCTCTTTTTTTCTTGGTGAGTCTAGTTAAAAGTTCATCAATCTTCTTTACCTTTTCAAAGAACCAGCTTCTGGTTTCATTGATCCTCTGTATTGTTTCCTTTGCCTCTATGTCATTTATTTTTGCTCTGATCTTTATTATTTCCTTCCTTCTACTTGTCATGCGTTTTATTTGTTGTTGTTCTTCTAGTTCTTTTAGCTGCAGGGTCAGGTTGCTTATTTGAGCTTTTTCTAGCTTCCTATGATATGCCTGTAGTGCAATGAACTTCCCTCTCAGTACTGCTTTTGCTGTGTCCCATAAATTTTGAGTTGATGTATGTTCATTATCATTTGTTTCTAGAAACATTTTTATTTCGTCTTTGATCTCATTGTTAATCCACTCATTATTTAATATCATGCTATTTAGTTTCCAAGTGTTTGAGTATTTTTCAGTTTTTCTTTTGTGGTTAATTTCTAGTTTCATGGCGTTGTGATCAGAGAAAATGCTTGATATGATTTCAATTTTCTTAAATTTATCGAGACCATTTTTGTGTCCTAACATGTGGTCTATCCTAGAAAACGTACCGTGAGCGCTTGAGAAGAATGTATATTCTACTGCTTTAGGATGAAAAGTTCTGAAGATATCTATTAAATCAAGTTGATCTAGTGTATCCTTTAAGTCTGCTCTTTCTTTATTGATTTTCTTTCTTGAGGATCTATCCAGTGTTGTTAGTGGGGTATTGAAATCCCCTACTATAATAGTATTGCTGTTAATCTCGCCCTTTATATCCATCAAAGTCTGCTTTATGTAGGTCGGGGCTCCTATATTTGGTGCGTAGATATTTATAATAGTTATATCTTCCTGTTGAATTGTTCCCTTTATCATTATGTAGTGTCCTTCTTTATCTCTTACTACAGCCTTTGTTTTAAAGTCCATTTTGTCAGATATAAGTATTGCTACCCCTGCTTTTTTTTCATTTCCATTTGCATGAAATATTTTTTTCCATCCTTTTACCTTCAGTCTATGTGCATGTTTTGTTTTAAGGTGTGTCTCTTGTAGGCAGCATATGTATGGGTCCTGTTTCTTTATCCACGCAGCTACCCTATGTCTTTTGATTGGATCATTTAATCCATTTACATTTAAGGTTATTATTGATATGTAGTTGTTTATTGCCATTTTATTCTTTAAAGCTGTATTCTTCTTTTGCTATATTCTTTCCTCCCTTTGAACTGTTCACAACAGGCCCCGTAGTATCTCTTGCAGAATTGGTTTGGTTTTAATGAATTCCTTGAGGCTTTCTTTGTCTGGGAAGCTCTTTATTTCTTCTTCAATTTTAAACGTTAGCCTTTCTGGATAGAGTAGTCTTGGTTGTAAGTTCTTGTTCTGCATTACTTTGATTATATTTTGCCATTCCCTTCTGGCCTCTAGTGTTTCTGTTGAGAAGTTCGATGTCATCCTTATGGGGGCTCCTTTGTAGGTGATAGCCTTTTTTCTCTAGCAGCTTTTAAGATTTTTTCTTTATCCATTAGCTTTGGTATTTTAACTATGATGTGTCATGGTGTAGATCTTTTTGGGTTTCTCTTTAATGGAGTTCTGTGTGCTTCTTGAACGTGTGGAATGTTTCCCAGCCTTAATTTAGGGAAGTTTTCTGCTATGATTTGATTGAACACTGTTTCCATTTCCTGTCCTCTTTCCTCTTCTTCAGGCACCCCTATGATGCGAATGTTGTTTCTCTTCAGGTTGTCACAGAGCTCCGTTAGAGTTTCCTCACATTTTTTGAGTGTCTTTTCCTTTTTCTTCTCTGCTTCTGTGCCTTTGTTTATTGTGTCTTCTAACTCGCTGATTCGATCCTCAGCGTGATTCAACCTGCTTTTAATTCCTTCCATTGTGGTCTTCAGTTCTGATACTGTATTTGTCATTTCTGTCTGATTCTTTTTTATTATTTCAATTTCATTCTTTATACTTGTTATCTCTTTATTTAGGTGTTCATAGTGACTATCCATTGTTGCTCTAATTTCTTTGAACATGGTAACTATCATTATTCTAAATTCTGCTTCTGGTAGTTTGGTTATATCTGGTTCATTTAGGTCCTTCTCTGGGGATTTCTCTTGATTCATTTGATTTGCATTCCTCTGCCTACCCATTTTATCAGTGTATAGGCAAGTTGTGGGCACTGGAGTCCAGTAGGTGTTCCCTTTGTGTTCTCTGGGTGTGGTCTGTCTCCAGGCCTGCCACGTCCTCTGCTGCTGCCTAGGGTGGTTGGGTATGGGCGTCTGCTGCTGTGATTTCCACCTCTCCTCCACGGGAGGGGCTGTCACTCAAGCCACAAGCCTTAGTACCAAGGGCAGAGGTGAGCACCTTTGCTCAGCTGCGGGACCAGCCCATTTCTGGAAGATTTAAGCCCAGCCCCTGCAGTTAGAGCCTGTTCCCCACAGTTTTGCGGGTTGGGTGGAGCTTTTGATGTGCTCTCAGCTGTGAGCCTTTGCCCGTCCAGAATTTAGCCCCACCCTCGAGGCCTGGGCCCTCCTGCGTAGGGTCACAAACTGCAGTTTATTGGGCTGGGCGTGTTTGCTGGCGTTAGCTCAGCTGCTAGCTTCCGATGGATCAGGACTCTACCACACCCCCACGTTCAGCGCCAGCTCGCGCACGTAGGGCAGCCAGGCGCCGGGTATTCTCTAGCCGGGCGGGGCCAACAGCGTGAGCTCAGCAGCAGAAGCCTCTCGCGCGCCGGTTGGGGCTAGTAGCATGAGCTAAGCCATGAAATCCAGCGTGCGCACACAAAGGATTTCAAACCACCGCGGTTTCTCCCTCCGGGCGGGCTTGGCAGTGTTAGCTCAGTCGCGAGCCCCTGGCCCATCCCTGGTCCTAGCCCCGTCCCCGTGGTCAGGGCCGGCTTGCTCAGAGCCGCAGAGCTGATCTCTGCCCGTATTTTTCCCCACAATTGGGGTCACAGGCGGCCCGCAGCTGTCGGACCGCTTTTCCGCGTTTCCTCTGCCCCTGCTGGGCTAGACTGAGCTCTCATCGGTTGTGCCTCCACCCACACTGACAGGACCACTTTTCAGCGTCCTGCCGCCAACATCCCTTCAGCAGCCTTTAGAGAGATAGCAGTGTCTTACGTCTCCACACTGTAGGTTTGGGAGCTCCCTTCCTCAAAGCAGCTCTGCTCTAATTGCCGCGGGAGAGCTTGTTTGGCTAGTGTCCTGTCTCCCTTTGCTGGTATTGCTAGTTCCAGCGGAAATATTTGTTTTCGATTAGGGAAATGACTTAGCCCAGGGGTCAGGATGGCTGTCCCTCAGAGTGTTCTCGTGCCTTCAGTCCACTCTCTGTTCCCGCTGCTCTGTTCCTCTCCTCTGTCCCCGTTCCCTGGCTCCCCGGGTGCGTGGTTGTGAGAGAGGGTTTCTGCGCTCTCTTTGAAAAGATTCTTGGGTCTGAGAAAACTCTCTTTTTCACAAACAGTATCCTCACTTGCTTCACATCTCAATACTATCCATATGCCTCTTCTAGGCTCTGGGACTGCAGTCTGGGGTTTGGTTCCTGGGACCCAGGTCCCTCCCTCTCCACCAAACTCACCTCCCGACCCGCGGGTCTCTCCGGGCTGCCGTTTGCTCCGGGGAGCTGGGCAGCCCTCTTCGCCTCCCTACCTGCCAACACTTTATATAAAAGTACAACTTAGCCAGTTTCTGTCACAATTCATACTATAGAACCTCAGATATAATCTTATGTACTTTGAAATAAATTCTCTCCTTGATCATGACTATTATAGATTTGAAAAGACTAGTTCCAAAGTATAGTACAAAGAAAACTCCATTTTAAAGGAAGTTAGCTTTGAAGTATAAAAAATACTATGCTGCTTGCCTCAAGTCAAGCAGCTGATGACTGACAGACATCCCAGACAGTTCCCAGCTAGTCTCTGTCATGCTGTGGCTAGAGGAAGACTAGTTACTAGGGATTAAGGAGTCTAAGAAGTACTTCAAGTTCAGCTATCTGGGCAGCACAAAGAAAGTGTGTCCCCAGAGCTCTCAAGAACATTGGCCTCATGCATACCCTAACTTCTAAGACTATGCTGGAGTCAGAGGAAGGGAGTGGACTTTCTGCAAATGCACTGGGGAAGACAGAGAAGCCAACTCTAAATTCTATGACCTTTGTCTTGCAGTGATTTATTATCATTCTGGGCATACTGTCAAGAATGAATCAACACACTGTTGTGAGTTGATGGTTGCATAAATATTGAAATTCTCAACATCAAAGATATGTTATTTGCTCAAAAGAAGATGACAAAAACATGAAAAAGAAAGAATAGAAAAGCAACTATTTTGCTTGTTTCAGAAAGATTGCAGTTTTTCAAATTCACCAACCTTTTTTAAAGGCATTAAAGTAACTTCAAATTCAGACCTCTAATTTCCTTAAAAATGGTTTCTAAACACCCAAAATGTCTTCACTATGTCCAAAAGTGATATATTGTATGTAGGCAATAAGCAACTTAGCTTGCTTGTCTATGTATTAATGGTTTGAGCAGGCATGTTTCCATCTTCTCTGTCAATCTCTCTCCTTGCCTCCCATATCAATCTCTCTTTATGAATATTTAAGAAACCAGTGATGGTGAACACTTGCAATGCTGTACACTACCTCATGTCTGGTCTTTGGGGCAACGTTTACTTTGACACAATGCACTTCAGGATATTGTGACTTGCATCTTTTTAACCTGTTTAATTGCATTTCACTGGAGCTCTGTGCTTTCTGCAAATGGTCTTTCTGTTCACAGGTGTCCTAACATGCATCCAGGGTGACTGCTGCTGCACTTGCTATTGAGGTGGCTGTTAATTAGCTCTCTGCCTTTTCAATGGGTGAATGTTCTGCAGCTGAGAACAGCATTGCATTTATGAGGTTCATTAACAAATTGCTTGTAGGGACAAAAAGAAAAAGAAAAGCTGAGTGGTGAGAGACAAAGCGGGGTTCAAAATCATGTTCACAATTATTGACTAGTCTAGCCAGATACAAGGTCACTGAGTGCTAGAAAGATCCGGTCATATGTGCCAACCTCTTCTGCCAAATGAGGGAGGAAGAGGAGCCCTTATTTAAAGGAGAACACTGTAAAAGAGTCAATTTAATAATGAGGTTTGGATAAACAAAGTAATTTAGTGCTACTTCTGGTTTTATATGATTTATAATGACTGCTCTACAATTAAGTTTTATTAGGGAAACAAAAAGTTCAAAAATGGTGTAGAATACACAAAATGTATTCCTCATTCACACAAATCTCTTTTAAAGTGGAAGCACCACAAGATTTAGTGAGGCACAAAATTCCATTTAAAAAAAAATAGATTGGCTGTATCATCTGAAAAATGTTTTTTGGTGCTTTCAAGTATTTTCATTAACATTTTCCCCCCAAAGGAAGTCATAATTAAGTGATCAGTGATGTCACAACATTGCTACCATGATAAAGTGAAAAATAATTTTCCAAAGCAGAAAGATATATTTATGGTAAATATAATTTAAAAGAAAACCTAGAAGGAACTTAGATGTTTTTAAAATATTTTATTCTTGTAAATTAGCATAAAGAAAGAACATGTCACTGGATTTAATTGAGATCTTCACAACACAACCCCAAAGCAGCACATTGTACATTTTCTAATATAGACCACATGTTAGGACACAAAACAAGTCTCATTAAATTTAAGATTAAAGTTATATCAAGCATCTTTTCTGACCACAATGGCATGAGACTAAAAATCCACTAGAGTAAAAAACTAAAAAACATTCAAATACTTGGAGGCTAAGGAAGATGATATTAAATAACAAATGTATCAACAATGAGATCAAGGAAGAAATAAAAAGTTTCTTGGAAAGAAATGAAAATGAACTTATAACAACCTAAACTCTATGGGACACAACAAAGCTGTCCTGAGAGGGAAGTTCATAGCATAACAGGCATACCTGAAGAAACAAGAAATATCTCAAATAAATAATTCAATCCTGCACCTTAAAAAAGCTAGAAAAAGAACAACAAACAAAGCCCAGAGAAAGTAGAAGGGAGAAAATAATAAAGATCAGAAATGAATGCTATAGAGGCCAAAAAATAATACAAAAGGTCAATGAAAACAAGTGCTGGTTCTTTGAAAAGGTAAACAAGACTGACAAACGTTTAACCAGACTCATTAAAACAAAAAAGAGAGGATCAAAATAAATAATATTAGGAGTGAAAGAGAAGTAAAAACTGGCATCACAGAAATAAAAAGGTTTATAAGAAAATACTATAAAGAACTATATGCAAAAAAACTGAACAACCTAGGAAAAATGGATAAGTTTCTAGAAACGTACAACTTTCCAAAATAGAATCTGGAAGAATCAGAAAACCTGAGCAAACTGGTCACAAAAAAATAAAATAAAGAAATTGACACAGTAATCAAAAAGCTCCTGCCTGACCAGGTGGTGGCGCAGTGGATAGATCGTCAGACTGGGATGAGGAAGACTCAGGTTCAAGACCCCGAGTTCGCCAGCTAGAGCATGAGCCCATCTGGCTTGAGCAAAAGCTTGTCAGCTTGGACCCAAGATTGCTGGCTCCAGCAAGGGGTTGCTCAGTCTGCTGAAGGCCTGCGGTCAAGGCACATGTGAGAAAGAAGTCAATGAACAACTAACGTGTCACAACGACAACGAAAAACTAATGATTGATGCTGCTCATCTCTCTCTATTTCTGTCTGTCTGTCCCCATCTATTCGTCTCTGTCCCTGTAAAAATAAAAAATAAATAAAATATAAAAAGCTCTCAGCAACCAAAAATACTGGACCAGATACTTTCACAGGTAAATTTTACCAAATCTCCAAAAAAGAACTGACATCTATTATTCTCAAATTATTCCAAAATATTTAAGAGGACTGAAGATTTCCCAGTTCATTATAAGAGTCATGCATTATCCTAATTCCAAAACCAAGTAAAACACTACAAAGAAAGGAAACTATATGCCATTTCTGATGAATATAGATGCTAAAATTCTCAACAAAACATTAACAAAAAGGATCCGGTAATGCATTATAAATATTATAAACCAGGTTCAAGTGGAATTTATCCCAGGGAGGCAAGGCAGGTACAATATTCACAAATCAATAAATGGGATTCATCACATAAACAAAATGAGAATAAAAACTACATGATAATTCCAATAGATGTAGAAAAGGTATTTGATAAAATCCAGCACCCATTTATGATAAAAACTCTCAGCAAAGTGGGAATACAGGGAACATACCTCAACATAATAAAGGCCATCTATGACAAACTCAAAGCCAACATCAAACTCAATGGTCAAAAATGAGAAACAATCCCCTTAAGATCAGGATCAAGACAGGGGAGCCCCCTTTCACCACTCTTATTTAACATAGTTTCTAGAAGTCCTAGCCATAGCATTCAGATAAGAAGAAGAAATAAAAGGCATCCAACTTGGAAAAGAAAAAGTAAAACTATCATTATTTGCTGACAACAGGATACTGTACATAGAAAATCCTAAAGTCTCCACCAAAAGACTTTTAGACCTGATAAATGAATCTTTCAAAGTGGCAGGATACAAAATTAATATTCAGAAATTAGTGGAAGTTTTATACAATAATGAACTGTCAGAAAGAGAAATTAAAGACTCAGTTCCATTTACTGTTTCAATAAAAAAAAAAATTGTTCTTAGGAATAAATTTAACCAATGAGGTAAAGGGCTTGTATTTAGAAAATTATAAGACATCGAAAAAAGAAATCAAAGAAGATACAAACAAATGGAAGTATATATCATGTTCATGAATAAATGTACATACCACCCAGAGCAGTCTATAGATTTGATGTAATTCCTATTAAAATACCAGTGGCATACTTCACAGATTTAGAACAAATATTCTAAAAATTTATATGGAACCAAAAAAGAAACCAAGTAAGCTCAGCAATCTTGAAAATGAAGTACAAAGTGGGAGGTATCACACTTCCTGATATCAGCTATATTACAAGGTCATTATTATAACAGCTTGGTACTGGCATATGAATAGGCTAGCAAGGGTCTGGAGAAAAGAGAACCCTCCTGCACTGTTTGTGGGAATGGAAACTAATGCAGCCACTGTGGAAAACAGTATGGAGATTTCTCACAAAAATTAAAAATGGAACTGCCTTATGACCTAGCTATTCCTCTTCTAGGAATATGTCCTAAGAATTCCAAAACAGGAATTCCAAAGAAGATATGCACCCATGTGTTTATTGAAGCAGTGTTTGACATAGCTAAGATCTGGAAATGACCAAAGTGTCCATCAGTAGATGAGTAGATAAAAAGCTGTGGTACATATACACAATGGAATACTATGTGACCATAAAAAAGAAAGAAATCTTACCTTCTGAGACAGCATGGATGGATCTGGAGATTATCATGATAAGTAAAATAAGCCAGACAGAGAAAGACAAATACCATATGATCTCACGTACATATGAAATCTAATAACCGCAATAACCTGAAGAACAAAACAGAAACAGAGATAGGATCACAGAGAATAGATGAACAGCTGTCATAAAGAAGGAGAAAGAGGGAGTGGGGTCAAACAAGGTGAAGGGAATAGACAAAATGATATATGCATAACACATATATACAGACAACTGGGTAGCAACAGCCAGAGGTAAAATGGGTGGTGGAGGTAGTGGGAAGGAGGGCAATGGGGGAAATAGTGGTGGAAAATGACTTTGCCTGGGGCATGGCAGGGTATAATGCATGGTGCTATATTTAGTGGGACACTTGAAACCACATCAACACAATAAGTTAAAAATAAAATTTTTTTAAATAATAGTAAAATAAAATATGCAAAATTAAATAACATTTAAAAATTAAGAATAACATATGCAAATAAGCAAATATTATTTTACAGAAATTAAAACTGAACCTGTGAACACACCTAATCCTTTCAGTGAAATATTCCCACTGTCAAAAAAGATCATATGCTGCGTGACCAAGTGGCAGTGCAGTGAATAAAGCATCAGCCTGGGAAAAAGAGAATGCAGTTTCAAAACCCCGAGGCTGCCAGCTTAAGTGCAGGCTCACCAGCATGAATGTGGGATCACAGACATGACCCCATGGTCACTGGTTTGGGTCCAAGGTTGCTACTGGCTTGAGCAAGGGTCACTGGCTCAGTTGGAATCCCCCAGTCAAGGCACATATGAGAAAGCAATATATGAACACCTAAGATGCTGCAGCAAAGAACAGATGTTTCTCATCTCTCTTCCTTTCTGCCTGTCTGTCCCTCTCCTAACCCTCTCTCTCACTAAAAATAATAATAATAATTAATTTTAAAATGTATATGCCTATAAAGACAGCTCTATAGGATGAAACAAGTGGGTAGCTCTATTACTCAGGTTCTGGGCTCAGGGCTACACACAATTCCAAGCATCTGCTCTCAGGGCACACACTTTTCAGGTGCCAGGAAGACACCTCACGTGTTTTTTTCTATCTTCTTCAAACAAGATGACCACGTCCCAACATTGTGATGACTCAAGGTTGTCCCACTGCTGATGCTAGACATGGGCACCCCTTCACAAAAGGGCATTCTGAGGTGAGAAAACACACAGTATTTCAAATTCTTCCTCTCAGTCTGAACACGATAGAATTCTTGTGAAATGATGTGCCATTTCCCAGCAGTGTCCATTTTCTTACTCCTCCTCATGCTCCAACTTGTGATCCCAGAACACTCGAGAGCAAGCTCAGTATTCACAAGTGTGAATACTGTCTCAGAGCCATTGCTGATATCAGCTATATTACAAGGTCATTATTATAACAGCTTGGTACTGGCATATGAATAGGCTAGCAAGGCTCTGGAGAAAAGAGAACCCTCCTGCACTGCTTGTGGGAATGGAAACTAATGCAGCCACTGTGGAAAACAGTATGGAGATTTCTCACAAAAATTAAAAACGAAACTGCCTTATGACCTAGCTATTCCTCTTCTAGGAATATATCCTAAGAATTCCAAAACACGAATTCCAAAGAAGATATGCACCCACATCTTTAGAACAATCATAGATCATATACGACAGTTTTTTTTCTTTTTTTTAATTTAATTAATTGTGTTTACATAGATTCTAGGGTGACCCCGACTGCATCCCCCCTCCCCCATATTCCCTTCCACATCTCCCTTGCCCCCTTCCTACAGCACCCTCCCCCCTTCCCTTCAGGTTTATCCCAACCTATCATCCCCTTTTTCTCTGTCCTCTTTTTCTCTGGTCCCTTTGATCCCCCCTCTGTCTCAATTCTGTTCCTCAGTTCTCAATGTTCCTTGGATTCCTCAAATGAGTGAGGTCATGTAATATTTTTCTTTTTCTGCCTGGCTTATTTCACTCAACATAATAGTTTCCAGGTCCCTCCATATTGTTGAAAGAGGTAATATTTCCTTCTTTATCATGGCCCCATAGTATTTCATAGTATATATGTACAACTGCTTTTTTTAATTGTCATTAATTTTAATGGGGTGACATTGATAAATCAGGGCACCTATGTTCAGAGGAAATATTACCAGGTTATTTTGACATTTGATTATATTGCGTACCCATCACCCAAAGTCAAATTTTCCTCTGTCACCTTCTATCTGGTTTTATTTGTGCCCCTCCCCTCTCCTTACCCCCTCCCTCACCTCCTCCTCTGCCCAGGTAGCCAGTACACTCTTGTCCATGTCTCTGAGTCTCATTTTTATGTCCCATTTATGTATGGACTCATATAGTCCTTACTTTTTTCTGATTTACTTACTTCACTCAGTATAATGTTATCAAGGTTCATCCATGTTATTACAAATAATCCGATTTCATTATTTCTTTTTTTTTTACAGGCACAGAAAGAGAGTCAGAGAGAGGGATAGATAGGGACAGACAAATAGGTACGGAGAGAGGTGAGAAGCATCAATCATCAGTTTTTCGTTGGGACACCTTAGTTGTTCATTGACTGCTTTCTCATATGTGCCTTAACCATGGGCCTTCAGCAGACCCAGCAACCCCTTACTGGAGCCAGCGACCTTGGGTCCAAGCTGACGAGCTTTTGCTCAAGCCAGATGGGCCGCGATCAAGCTGGTGAGCTAGGGGTCTCAAACCTGGGTCTTCCGCATCCAAGTCCGATGCACTATCCAATGCGCCACTGCCTGGTGAGGCCCCGTGTCATCATTTCTTATGGCTGAGTAGTATTCCATAGTATATATGTATCAAAGCTTTTTAATCCACTCGTTCTCTGACGGACACTTGGGCTGTTTCCAGATCTTTGCTATTGTGAACAATGCTGCCACAAACAAGGGGGCGTATCTCTTCTTTTCGAACAGAGCTATGGTGTTCTTAGGGTATATTCCTAAAAATGGGATAGCTGGGTAAAAAGGCAGTTCAATTTTTTATTTTGTGAGGAATCTCCATACTATTTTTCACAGTGGCTGCACCAGTCTGCATTCCCATCAGCAGTGCAGGAGGGTTCCCTTTTCTCCACATCCTCGCCAGCACTTATTCTGTGTTGTTTTGCTGATGAGAACAAATCTGACTGGTGTGAAGTGATATTGTGGTTTTAATTTGCATTTCTCTAAAGATTAGTGATGTTGAGAATTTTTTCATATGCCTATTGGCCATCACTTTTTGGAGAAATTTCTATTCATTTCTTTTGCCCATTTTTTGATTGGATTGTTCATTTTCCTGCTGTTGAGTTTTATAAGTTCTTTATAAATTTCGGTTATTCTTTATAAATTTCGGTTATTCGGTTATTATCAGACGTGCTATCGAATATGTTCTCCCATTGTGTGGTTTGTCTTTTTATTCTGTTCTTATTGTCTTTAGCTGTGCAAAAACTTTTTAGTTTGATATAGTCCCATTTGTTTATCCTTCCTTTTATTTCTTTGCCCGTGGAAATAAATTAACAAATATATTGCTGCGACAGATATCGGAGAGCTTACTGCCTATGTTTTCTTCTATGATGCTTATAGTTTCACGGGTTACATTTAAGTCTCTCATCCATTTTGAGTTTGTTTCTGTGAATGGTGTAAGTTGATTGTCTAGTTTTATTTTCTTACAGGTAGATGTCCAATTTTCCCAACACCATTTGTTAAAGAGGCTGTCTTTACTCCATTGTATGTTCTTTCCTCCTTTGTCAAATATCAGTTGTCTATAAAGGTGTGGGTTTATTTCTGGGTTCTCTGTTCTGTTCCATTGATCTATGTACCTGTTCTTATACCAGAACCAAGCTCTCTTGAGTACAATGGTGTTGTAGTAAACCTTGATATCTGAAAGAGTGATACCTCCTGCTTTATTTTTTCTTTTTAAGATTGCTGAGGCTATTCGTGTTCTTTTTTGGTTCCATATAAATTTTTGGAATATGTGTTCTATATCTTTGAAGTATGTCATTGGTATTTTAATTGGTATTGCATTGAATTTATAAATTGCTTTGGGTAATATAGACATTTTAATGATGTTTATTCTTCCTAACCATGAGTACGGTATACACTTCCACTTGTTTGTATCTTCCTTGATTTCTTTTATCAATGTTTAATAATTTTCCAAGTACAAGTTCTTAACCTCCTTGGTTACAATTCCTCCTAGGTACTTCATTTTATTGGTTACAATAGTAAAGAGGATTGTTTTCTTAATTTATTTTGCTGATAGTTCATTGTTGGTATATAAAAATGCCTCTGATTTCTGAGTATTAATTTTATATCCTGCCACATTGTAGAATTAATTTATCAGGTCCAGTAGTTTTTTGACTGAGACTTTAGGGATTTCTATATACAATATCATATCATCTGGAAATAATGACAGTTTTCCTTCTTTTCTCCAATTTGAATGCCTTTTATTTTTTCTTCTTGTCTTAGTGCTTTGGCTAAGACTTCCAGAACTATGTTGAATAAGAGTGGTGAAAAGGGGCACCCCTGTCTGGCTCCTTATCTTAAGGGAATTGCTTTTAATTTTTGCCCATTTAGTATGATGTTTGCTGTGGGTTTGTCGTAGATGGCCTTTATCATGTTAAGGAATGTTCCCTGTATTCCCACTTTACTGAGAGTTTTGAGCATGAATGGGTGCTGGATTTTATCAAATGGCTTTTCTGCATCTATTGAAATTATCATGTGAAACGGGACACCCCTGCCTTGATTCTAATATTAGGGGAATTGCTTTTAATTTTTGTCCATTGATTATGAGGTTGGCTGTTGGTTTGTCATAAATGGCCTTTATCATGTTGAGGTATGTTCCCTGTATTCCCACTTTGCTAAGAGTTTTGATCATAAATGGGTGCTGGATATAATCAAATGCCTTTTCTGCATCTATTGAAATTATCATGTGGTATTTCTGCTTCCTTTTGTTTATGTGATGAATTACATTGATTGATTTATGAATGTTGTGCCATCCTTGCCTTCCCAGAATAAATCCCACTTGATTATTATGTATGATTTTTTTCATGTATTACTGGATCCACTTTGCTAATATTTTCTTGAGGATTTCAGCATCTAAATTCATCAGGGATATTGGCTTATAATTTTCTTTCTTTGTATTGTCTTTGCCTGGTTTCGGGATCAGAATTATGCTCACCTCATAAAAGAAACTTGGAAGTCTTTCTTCCTCTTGAATTTTATTGAAATAGCTTGAGAAGAATTGGAGTTGGGTTTTTTTTGAATATTTGGTACAGTTCACCAGTGAAGTCATCGGGCCCAGGGGTTTTGTTTTTTGGGAGCTTTTCGATAATTGTTTTAATCCTCTTTGTTGTAATTGGTCTGTTTAGGTTTTCTGATTCTTCTAGATTAATTTTTAGAAGATTATATTTTTCAAGGAATTTGTCAATTTCACCTAGGTTGTCTAATTTTTTGCCATACACTTCTTCATAGTATTTTCTTACAATATTTTTATTTCTGTTGTGTTGGTTATTATTTCTCCACTCTCATTTCTAGTTTTATTTATTTTAGTCTTAGTCCTCTCTCTTCTTCTCTTGGTGAGTCTCATTAAAGGTTCATCAATCTTGTTTTCTCCTTCAAAAAACCAGCTCTTGGTTTGATTGATCCTCTTTATTGTTTTTTTAACCTCTATGTCATTTATTTCTGCTCTGATCTTTATTATTTCCTTCCTTGTACTTGCTCTGGGCTTTAGTTGTTTTTTTTTTTTTTTTTTAGTTCTTTTAGATGCAGGGTTGTTTATTTGAGCTTTTTCTTGCTTCTTAAGGTATGCCTATAATGCTATGAATTTTTTTCTCAGGATTACTTTAGCTGTATCCCAGCTGTTGTGTTTTCATTATCATTCGTTTCTAGGAATGTTTTTATTTATTTTTTTATTTCATTGTTAACCCATTCATTATTTTATAACATGCTATTTAGTTTCCATGTGTTTGAGTATTTTTTAATTTTTCTGTTGTGGTTGATTTCTAGTTTTATGCCATTGTGATCAGAGAAAATGCTTCATATGATTTCAATCTTTTAAAATTTATTGAGACTGCTTTTGTGTCCTAACATGTGGTTTATCCTAGAGAATGTAGCATGAGCACTTGAAAAGAATGTATATTCTGCTGCTTTAGGGTGAAAGGTTCTGAAGATATCTATTAAATCCATTTGATCTAGTGTGTCCTTTACGTCTGCTGTTTCTTTGTTAATTTTCTTTCTTGAGAATCTATATAGTGATGTAAGTGAGGTATTAAAATTTCCTACTATTATAGTATTGCTGTTGATCTTGCCTTTTATATCCATCAAAGTCTGCTTTATATATTTAGGAGCTCCTATATTAGGTGCATAAATATTTATGATGGTTATATCTTCTTGTTGGATTACTCCCTTTATTACTATGTAGTGACTAACCTTCTTTATCTCTTACTATAGCCTTGGTTTAAAGTCCATTTTGTATGATATAAGTATTGCTACCCCAGTTTTTTTTTTTTCATTTCCATTTGCACAAAAGATTTTTTTCCATCCTTTTACCTTCAGTCTCTATGTGCATCTTTTGTTTTAAGGTGTGTCTCTTGTAGACAGCATATATATGGGTCCTGTTTTTTTTATCCATGCAGCTATCCCATGTCTTTTCATTGGATCATTTAAGCCATTTACATTTAAGGTTATTATTGATATGTGGTTGTTTATTGCCATTTTATATTGTAAAGGTGTATTCCTCTTTTGCTATACTTTTTTCCTAGTTTGATCTGTTTCCAACAGGCCCCTTAACATTTCCTGCAGCATTGGTTTCATTGTAATGAATTTCTTTAGTGCTTTTTTGTCTGGGAAGCTTTTTATTTCTCCTTCAATTTTAAATGATAGCCTTGCTGGATAAAGTAGTCTTGGATGTAGGCTCTTGTTCTGCATTACTTCGAATATTTTTTTGCCATTCCCTTCTATCCTCAAGTGTTTCTGTTGAGAAGTCTGATGTCATCCTTATGGGTGCTCCTTTGTATGTGATAGCCTTTTTTTCTCTAGCAGCTTTCAATATTTTCTCTTTATCACTTAGCTTTGGTATTTTACTTATGATGTGTCTTGGTGTAGGTTTCTCTTTAATGAAGATCTCTGTGCTTCTTGAACTTTTGAGACCCTTCTTTACATTAATTTCGGGTAGTTTTCAGCTATGATTTGATTGAATAAAGTTTCTATCTCTTGTTCTTTCTCTTCTTCCTCAGGAAACCTTATTATGCAGATGTTATTTCTCTTCATGTTGTCACAGAGCTCCCTTAGATTTTCCTCTGATTTTTGAGTCTCTTTTCTTTTTTCTGCTCTGCTTCTGTGCCTTTGTTTATTTTGTCCTCTACCTCGCTGATTCGATCCTCAGCTTCATTCATCCTGCTTTTAATTCCTTCTATTGTGGTCTTCATTTCTGATATTGTATTTGTCATCTCTGACTGATTCTTTTTTAATATTTCAATGTCCTTATTTATACTTGCTATCTCTTTTTTTAGATGTTCATAATGACCATCCATTGTTGTTCTAAGATCCCTAAGCATCCTAGCAATTATTATTCTATACTCTGCATCTGAATGTTTGGTTTTTTCCATATCACTCAGTTCATTTCTTGGAGGATTCTCTTGTGGTTTCATTTAGATGAGACTTTTCTGTCTTCTCATTATGTCTGTGTGTTTGGGTGTGTTGTTTGTAGAGCTGATTGAGTCTAGGCTTGGTGTTGTCTGTCTCCAATTTTCAGTTGTGTTATTTCTAGGTCTTCTTGGGTTGGCTTCAGCTGTTTGTAATCCACTGTGGAATTTGGTTTTCTAATTTGGGTGTGTTGTTTGTAGAGTTGATTGAGTCTAGGCTTGGTGTTGTCTGCCTCCAATTTTCAGTTGTTATTTCTAGGTCTTCTTGGGTTGGCTTCAGCTGTTGTTTGTAATCCACTGTGGAATTGGGTTTTCTAATAGAGCCCCTTTTAAGTCTTCATTTCTTTTCTTCTCGTTTTTTTTTTAACTTGGGTGGTAGTCTTGTTTACTGATCTCAGCAGGGGGTTTATTTGAAACTGCATCTAGAAATGCAGTGGGTGTAACCTGAGACTCTGAAGACCTGATCTGCCAGTTACTCTCTCTGGGGGAAGGGTGCTTTCTCAGCTTCAGTAGGGGGAGGTTTATCTCAGATCTCCATGGAGACCTGAGTTACTCCCCCTCCTCCCCACTTCTTGTTTTCAGCTGTGTCTTTTTGTGTTTATTGGAGCTGGAGAGATATCTTGAGAAGGTTGACCTGGAACCACTTTAGCCTTGTGTTATGTGGAAGGATCAACTCCTCCCCCAGTTATGGCCACCTCCAGCACCTCCCCCAGGTATGGCTGCTTCCAGCACTGGATTAGTCCACTGCTCAGGTTCTCCCATGCATTCCTTTGTTTGTCACCTGCTGTCTCTCTCTTCCCCTTTCGTTTTGGAAAACAAGCCAGCTCTTTCAACACATCTCATTCCCAGGTGCCCAGGCAAGTGGCAGTGAGTGATATTTTCTACTGTTTTCCTTGGATTGAGAGCCTTTCTGAGCTCTCAACCTCACCCCCCCCTTTGTTCCTATAAGCAGGGGAGGCTCACTGCTCTCAGCAATACCTACCAGGCTTGGTGTGGCTTCTTCTTTGCTCCTTAAATTTTGAAAGCAGTTCTTGTAGTCCAGAGTTGGTTTCTCATACTGGTTGTTCCTAAATTAATTTGTAGTCCAGTTTGGTGGTGTGAGCTGGGAGTCTGTGCATCTGCCTACTCCGCTGCCATCTTGTGTCTCTCCAACAGTTTCTGAATAAGTCCAAGCAGAAAAACAATCTGGTGAAAAGTGTTCATTTTCATCTTACAGCCACTTTAGTTAGACAATGCTAAGCAGAACAACACAAAATGCTCGAGAAATGGTCAAATAAAGAAGAAATTGTGATCTTTCAGGAAAATGAAACTAATTTTGAATTTACAGTATTCACAGTATGTGGTCTGAATTATTGTCTGCTATAAATGTTTATAAATAAAAAACAATAACGTTCATCATTTTACCTTTAAAAGATTTAAATTGCTTTTTAAACTTTAGAACAATATTGTGTGCCTGAATTGAAAACCTACTGCAAGTGGATGTGCAAAACTTGTGACATTTTAATAAAAAAATATATAAAAAGTAGAATAAGGAAACAAAAACTGCTTGTTTGGCTGTTAAGATTTATGTAGAAACAATCTGCCAATTTCTATAGAGTTCACTTTCTGAACATGTTAAATCAAGGTACAGTCTTTACTAAGGAGGGAGTTAAATATATAGAGAGTAGGATATGGTTACCTTCATTTTTTAAAATACATTCATGAATTGAAAACTTGAAAGTAGATGAATAAATGATATGAGCCTGACCAGGCGGTGGCGCAGTGGATAGAGCATCAGACTGGGATGTGGAAGACCCAGGTTTGAGACCCTCGAGCTCACCAGCTTGAGCGCAGGCCCATCTGGCTTGAGCAAAAAGCTCGTCAGCTTGGACCCAAGGTTGCTGGCTCCAGCAAGGGGTGGCTTGGTCTGCTGAAGGCCCACGGTCAATGCACATGTGAGAAAGCAATCAATGAACAACTATGGTGTCACAACAGCAATGAAAAACTAATGACTGATGCTTCTTACCTCTCTTCGTTCCTGTCTGTCCCTATCTATCCCTCTCTCTGACTCTCTCTCTGTCCCTGGAAAAAAAAAGAAAAAAAATGATATGAATTGAATGAGATGGTGATGATTATTAGTAACATAAGTAAAAATGTTTATATGATGAAGTTTAGCAAATTATCATAATTTCCTTAGCAACAATTTTATTATATGTAACTCCATTACAAGGTTTGAACAAATGTAAAATTCATGAATTCATTCCAAATCAAATATACTGGGGGAAAAAATTTTTGTTGCATCCACAAAAACACTTGTTCTTACCTAATTCGAGTTTGCTTATCTCAAATCTGACATTAGATTTTCTCTGTAAGCTATAGTGTTTTTGCAATTCAAGATTTTATGTTTTCATCTTATTGTAAAATTTTCAACATTTAGTATTACATAATAAAGTAGCATGTCTTCTTGGGTATCATCTTTGTGAAAATATAATAATTTATATAATGCAGTAAACACACTAAAAGATATGATTGCATCAGAATTTGTCTACAGTTTCAAAATAGAACATATTAAAAAGCTTATTTTAATCATAAAATTTGTGCAACACTTATTTAAATTCTATTTAGGCAAAAATTTGCATTTGTAGCTCTTGCGTTTGTGTACCTGTTAAGGATAATCTTGTTTGATGCTCCAGCAGTACTCTCATCTTCACTAACAGCTCTAAGATTTTCGGGAAACTTATCAAGGTGACTGTTCAGGAAGTGAATCTTAGCACTCATGTTCCATCCAATGTCGTGGAAGGCCAACAACATCATTTAAACAAAAAGTTCATTGTTTTTTGTTTTTTTGTTGCCAAGGAAGTTCTTTGTAACTGCCACAAAAGATTGCCATGCTGCTTTCTCCTCCTTATTTATCTTCCTGGAAAATTCTTTGTCACATATAAGGGTGCAAATTTGAGGTCCATCAAATACACTTGCTTTTATCTTCTCAAAAATCAAGTCAAGACAAGCAGAAATAATATGTTGAAAGCACTCACTTTCTCTATTCAAAACCTGAACAAACTGCTTCATTAAGCCAAGTTGGATGTGAAGTGGGGGAAAAACGATTCTGTCTCAAATAACTACAGGTTCATTCACAATATTTTGCATCCCTACTTCCAGAGCCTCATGTTTCAGCCACTTCTTCTGTGTCCAGTGTTTCTCCTGAGCTTGGCTGTTCCCCAAAACAGAAAGCAAGGAGACTTTGTAAAACCTCTCTGTTGTCCTAGTAGAAAATTTATCACTTTAAGATCCACATAAATGATCCAGTTATGCTCCTCATACTTCAAAAAGTTGAGGACAATTTTTATGTCATTATAATCTTCTCACAGATGAGTTGAATAACCAATTGGAACTGCTGCATAAACATCACCATTGTGTAGGAGAACACATTTCAGACTCCGTTTAGAGCTGTCAAGAAATAGCCGCCTTTCTGTGGGACTGTAAGTGGTAACACCTACCTGGCTGAGAAGACTACTGAAATCATGACAGTAAACAAAGTGCTTGTCTTAGAAAAAACAGTCCTCAAAAATTTGTTCACGCTTCCTGAAATGGGATACTTTAGCTGACCAGTGAAGTACATTCTTTTCTTGAGGCCTGGAGGTTAATAACTCAGCTGCTTTCTTTGATTGGTTCAAATCTCTTACTAAGTCGTTCAATTTGGATTGGCTAAACTGCTGAGGGGTTAATGACTGCTTGGAATTGAAAGAAGACCCTTCAGATTCTACAACCATTTCTTCATGCATCTTATCAAAATACACTTGATCATCATGTTCACTTTCTTTGTCCTTAGAAGAAAGAAAACCATTAAAAACTGGAACCAGGACTGTCTCAGAGTCTGGGATAGGTCGTATTGCTGAAGGAGTATTAGGATATATGATCATATGGGAATACCAAAAAGCATCCCGTTGCATTTTCCTTTTGTCCAGTCATGAAGCATTTCCTCACAATTATGACAGACACACAATATGAGGAGCCCAATTCTTGTCTTGATCACCAAGGCAAACTTGAAAATAGGCAATACATGCACATGTCACAAATTATGAAATATTTCGCCTTTGACATTGAAATGTGTAACAGCCACATATATAACAGAAGATGTCAGGACTATTCTTACATTTATGCCTACTCGAAGAAGCCATGATTCAATCTTAAAACAAATAAGAGGGTGTTTTTATCAGATAATAATTTTTTACATTTAAACACAACTACAATTATGTAAAGGTGATGTTTGTAAAACATTAATTGCCTTGTGGTTATGGTCAATCCAGGAGTCATTGCCCTTTAACTCCAATTTAAAAACCAATGCATGCCATTAACTGTAACAAAATAAAATTAAAATTGCATAAAAACTAGAGCATACACCAATAAATGGTTTTTATATTTGGAATTAGCAATGTGAACATATATAGAAAAAGTTCTAAAACCTTATGCAACAGAAAATGAAAAACTATTTTTTTCCCCAGTGATATTGCTTTAATTATTTTATTGAAAATTCTGATTGCTATTCCTTCAGCAAAGTTAGATTTCTCCAAAATAAAACAAAAGTAAAATATATAAAACTACAATGTTGTCTCATTTGGCAGTATAATCAACAGAACTAAATTAAGAAATTTTTGATCAGTCAACATAATTACTGATTCTGCTGAAATAAAATCAAGAAAAATAAATGCATTAAACAAATATGATATAAGTTGAATTATACATTTTAAAATTTTTATTTATTTTTTATTGAATTGATTGGGATGACAGTAGTTAACATAATTCTACATGTTTTCAGGTGCCTGATTCCACAACACATCTTTGTACTTTGTAATTGTGTGTTTATCCTTCCAAGTCAATACTTCATTCTTTATTTTATCACTCATCCAACTGTTACCAACTCATCAACAAACGAATGCCTCTTCAATATTTTGCCAATTTTCAGACATATAGAAATTATGGCTTTAAACAGTTTTCAATATATTTTAAATACATTATAAAGGTATATTTGCCAAGATAAGGAAATAGAAAATATTAAAGTGTGTAGCTTAATTTATATTTATAGTTAATTATATATTACAGGAAATTGCCTCAGTCCCTGCAAATGTTAGAGGCAAGCAGGACAGGCCCTGATCAAATTTGAGAAACAATAGACTATGGAATTTATCAGGTCCAGGTATGGAAGGTAGTTATGCCCCAGTGGCCAAGGCTGGGATCACAGCAAACATACCTCAGAAGATGCCAGTAAGGATGCACCAATAACCAATACAAGGCTGAGCAATCCCTTCCTTCAAAGCCAAAGTGGTCATGGAGTTCTTCCCCCAATCTTCAGACCCATACACCACCTTAGAGAAAATAGAATGGAATTCAAAAAACTGAGAATTGATCTTAATTTATGTCTGAATTAAACCTTAAAACTTTTTTTTTTTCAAATGATAAAATGACACTAAGGGTTTAATTGGATTGCACCAAATGGTTTTCTATTACTACCATCATTACCAAGGTCTGGTAAGGAAATATGGTATCAGTGAGTAAGAAATAAAGAAACTGAAATTTCTTTGCATGTCCATATGGTAGTGAAAGTAAATAAACCCTCCTACAGGTATAAAAGAAGGCAGGTGGCAGGTAAAAAGCAATCAGTATGGGCACTAGCATAGGCCCACTGTGGCAGGAAGCAGGTAGGATATGACTGCAGACACTACCATCTGCTTTCTGTCTTCAAACGTCACTGGACAACTTCCATTGCTTTCAAGCCCCCTTATGTTTGTGACTTTGACCACCTGGTCAAAATCTATGCTGGCCTCTAACTTGATGGATGGCCAATGGCAGTTGGTTTAGGAACAGTGATGCTCCTATTTTCCTCCATTTAGTCTGACATCTCTGCTATCTGGCATCCCATTTATAGAAACAAAGCATTAGCCAAAGCAGCTTATTTATTGAACTTTTACTTTGTGTTTTGTTCTTACTATACTCCAGCTATGTTTCCCTTCTCAGGTGACTTATGTAAAGGGAAGAACAGAGGGTTAGGTAACATTCCTTAAATGTCACGTAGTGCTTAAGTAGCCCCCTCCTAAATTTTTACTCACTATGGCACAGCCCCATTAGTGAATTTGTAAGTTGGAAAGGATAAACTGAAAATTGATGGACTAATGAAATAAATCCTATGAGATTTCTTACATCCTATTGTTTTAGTAAAATATGGGACACTAACATCAGCATGATAGTAGTATCTTAAAGAGTGAAAATCTTTAAATTATGAAAATAGAAAATGAGGTACCATTGGGTAAAGGGAGTAAAGGGAAAACTCTCTGAATCACAGAACATAAGTGGCCCCATTCTCTCCCAACTTAAAAAGAAAAAAATCTATTTTGCAAAACAAATGCTTCTATAATACAAACTTAAATAGAACTCTTAGCCTAATTAGTTCATTCAAAGGGCTTCATACATAATAAGCAAATGTGTTGACATATTATTCTGATCTTTCTCTTTTCTTTCTTCCTTTTGCAGCCAGAAATGTTTGGAAATCTATTTAGAGTAATAAGCAAACAAACAACTAAAAGCATTCATTTTTATTTTAGTACAGTACTAAAAATTTAAACCTTGAACTGTAAACACAAAAGAAATCAAAGTGAATAAAAACAGACCATGTAGTCAGGCTGATTAATAAACAGCGTAGTGCATAATGAGTTAGAATTACAAGAATCAAATCCTGAAGAGTACATTCTTTCCATTATAAACAGGCCCTCAAAACAATAACATGTGTGACCATTAAAATGGCTTCTTATTATAAAAACAGCATTTAAATGAGTTTCAGCATTTGCTTTTTTAAAAACTTAAAACAACAGTGCTATGTAATGGTGTGGAAAAGGTTGCAACTTGGATGTAGTAATAATGTTTATCTGGTGTTTTTTCAACTTTTTTGAGAAAGACATGTTTTAAACTATAACTACATGGAGGAGCTAGATTTGGGGAAGAAAATTATGTAGAATTAAGAAATATGGGGACTATATTGTGCTAATGTTATGCATTAAAATCCTGAAGTGTGGAAAATCATAAGAGATCCTAATTAAATTTTTGCAAATTGCAGTTTCTCTGGAGGAGCAAACAATTGATGTGATTTTATAAAGGTATTTAAAAAATGAAACACTCTGTGTAAATAAAAAACAGGACTTCATCTGGAAAATGGAATAAAGACCAAAATAGAAAAATGCTGTCAAGAAAATCAATAAAAGCTGACTTGGAGATGTCAGTGGCAGAATGGATGATTAAGTCTATAACAAGAGAATAACTATATGGAAACAGAAACAGGAGAAAAATAATAGCTCGTTAATGTTTATAGCAAGCTTTATTTTTATAATGGAACTTGCATTTTATTTTGCTTGAGCCTTTTTTAATTTTAACATATTTTTCTGAAAATACTGCTAGTATTAACTGGAACCAAAGAGTTAACATGGAGATGCTATTACCACCTCCATTGGTGCATCTATTTATGACTTGGGCCATGGTGTATAAACAGAACCCTGTGCATCACTGTTAAACCTCTCATCAACCCATGCTTAGCTTACTTAGAAGTGTACCTCCTCTGTAACCCCACTGAACAGTCACATGCAGGAGTAAAAAGAAAATATGCCACCTACTATTCAGGTTTCAAAAATGTAAGGTGTTTACTTGGCCAGGTGCTTAACTCTCCTACATGCTGTCCATATCATAAAATGTCAGCATTACAGCTTTCTTCCTTGATTTCAGTTTCTGAGCAGGTTAGCATGCAATCCTTTTTGGGTGGGTCATATCTAAGCTATTGTCTATCAGGTATACCTCAGTGTGTAAGAGTTTATCAAATCTTTTGCTAACAGCAGGTTTTTAAAAAGAAGGAGACAACCTAAGGACAGTAACCAAAGGGAACCAGAAGGAAGACATTGAAAGTGGCCAAGGCTTGTTGCCTCAGCAGCTGAGCATGGGCCTAGCGTGTAGATGTCCTGGGTTCGATTTCTGGTCAGGGCACACAGGAGAAGCCACCATCTGTTTCACCACCCCTTCCCCCTTCCCCTTCTGCAGCCATGGCTCAAATGGGTAGAGAAAATTTGGTTCCCAGTGCAGAGCTTGGCTCCACGGCCTCATCTCATGCACTAAAATAGCTCGGTTGCCAAGCAATGGAGCAGCGACCCAGACAGGCAGAGCATTGCCTGGTAGGAGGCTTGCCGGGTGGATCCTGGTTGGGGTGCATGTGGGAGTCTGTCTCTACCTCCCCTTCTCTCACTGAATAATAATTTTTTAAAAAAGGAAAGTGGCCAGAACAGTACCAACAAAACCCCTTTCCGATTTCATGCAGGCCACAAAAGAGTTTCATGACTCCTTAAATCTTGCTCTCTAAGGAACTAAGAAACTAGAAACAGTTTTCCAGGGCAGAAATGAAAGGTAGCTACTCCCAAAGCTATAGCCTCCCAAATAAGGCTAGATATAGCTCAGCCCCTTTCCAAAAAAGAATCTTTCAGGAAAGTCACCAGTAAGCTAATATAATCGAGGATGTAGGAGCTGCAAGCACAGTGCGTAAGGCAAGGAGAGCAGATGTAAAGGTACAGTACCTGACCTTAAAGAGGGGAACATCCATCCACTTAAGAAAGATGGCAAATTAAATTAGCTTCAAAATATAAATGGAGAGGGAATGCAGAAGAAATATGCCACAGTAATTCATGTGGGATTGTGATACAGTAGAATTCAATAGGTTAGACATAGAAAAATGAACAGGGTCAAGTCTTGCTTTGTTAAGAATCACTCTCTCTGGTAGGACAGCATACCATATGCTCAGTGATTCCAAGAGGCACTAGAGCTGTAACAACATAAAATTTAGTTATAAAACCAAGAACAATCCTAATGAGGAAGAAAAAGTATATGTCTGGTGGGGTAGGGAGAGGAAGTCATTGAAAAAAAACCGTATTTTGCCCTATGATTTCAGATTCTGGAAAGATTTAAATTTTTCTTCAAAATCACCTCTGCCAACCTTTTCTTAAGCATCAACTGACACATGAAAACAAACAATCTTTTCTCATATAATTTTTATATGAGAAAATTAATACATTTTATTAGAAAAAATAAATTTTTATAAATCACAAATTAGTTTCCTACCCCACTACTTAATCTTTGTTGTAAGCACTGCAAAATATAATACTATAAGTTAGAAGTGAATTGTATTGTAAAGTTTTGTGTTATTTGTAATTTATTTCATTTTTTATTGTGCTCTTCTGTTTACATTTTATTAACATTTGTGTTTTACACACATGCCTAATGGTTCATTTGTGGAGATAGTTAAAGATATATTATTAAGATGGAAGAAGGTTCTAGGCCTAAGCCCATGGACAATTCTAATAAGGTTAATGGTAGAGCACCTTTCTGAGTCATTTCATTGCACAAGGGCAAGAGGCACCAAAGAAGTTCATCTTACAATGAAAGCTACTTATCAAGGATTATACATGCACTGGGTAGTCCAAGATAAACTGTCTTATTCCAATGACAGAAAATAAACTCAAATACAACACTTGCTCTAGCAAGATTGGAGGCACAGATCCACAAATTATAGCCATCTAACAAGTAGAGGAGCTTATTATTTTTTTCTTTTATTTTTATTAATTAAATTTATTTGGGTAAGACTGGTTCTCAAAACCATACAGGTTTCAATAAAACACCATCTGTATCCTGCATCATGTACCCTCGATCCAAACAAAGTTTCTTTCTGTCCCAATTTCCCCCCATTGCCCACCTCTACCTTTCCCCCACACTCTTTCCTTCTGGCTGTCTGTCACCACACCGATGTCTATGTATGTCTGTTATGTATATATGTTTTCTTGGTTAATCCATTCACCTTCTTTCATCCAGTCCCCTCACTCTTTTTGGCAGAGACAGAGAGAGAGATAGAGAGAGGGACAGATAGGGACAATCAGGGAAGGAGAGAGATGAGATGCATTAATTCATCATTGTACCACCTTAGTTGTTCATTGATTGCTTTCTCTTATGTACCTTGACTGGGATCTACTGCCAAATGAGTGACTCCTTGCTCAAGCCAACAACCCTGGGCTTCAAGTCAGCGAACTTTGGGCTCAAGCCAGTGACCACGGGGTCATGTCTATGATCTTACGCTCAAGCTAGCAACCTCAGGGCTTTGAAACTGGGTCCTCTGCTTCCCAGTTGGATACTCCATCCCCGTGCCACCACCTGGTCAGGTTCCCCTCCCCTCTTACAGCTGTCAGTCTGTTCCTGTATCCCTGCCTCTGACTTTATTTTGTTCACCAATTTATTTTGTTCATGAAATTCCACACGTAAGTGAAATCATATGGTACTTGTCGTTCTCTGACTGGCTTATTTCACTTAGCATAATACCAGATGCATCCATGCTGTCACAAAAGGTAAGGTTTCCTTCATTTTATGGCCACATAGTATTCTATTGTGTAAATGTCCCACAGCTTTTTTTCTTTTTGTAGTTTTCTGAACTGAGAAGCGGGGAGAGAGAGAGACAGATTACCGCATGTTGCCCAACCAAGATTTACCCAGCATGCTCACCAGGGGGCGATGTTCTGCCCATCTGGGGCATTGCTCTGTTGCAACTGGAACCCTTCTAGCACCTGAGGTGGAGACCACAGAGCCATCCTCAGCGCCCTGGCCAACTCTGCTCCAATGGAACCTTGGCTGCAGGAGGGAAAGAGAGAGATAGAAAGGAGAAGGGGAAGGGCAGAGAAGTAGAAAGGCACTTCTCGTGTGTGCTTCAGCCAGGAATCAAACCCAGGACTTCCACATGCTGGGCTGATGCTCTACCACTAAGTCAGGCTGCCAAGGCCATAACTTTTTTAGCCACTCATTTACTGATGGGCATTTGGGCTACTTCCAGACCTTGCCTATTGTCAATAATGATGGGGAAAAAAAAACTTACCTAATGGGGGAAATACCATGATCACAATAACGCTGTAATGAACATAAAGGTGCACATATTCTTTATAATTAGGGTTTTGAGATTCTTAGCATATATTCCCCAAAGTGGAATGACTGGGTTAAAAGGGAGTTCCATTTTTAATTATTTGTGGTAAATCCACACAGTTTTCCAGAGTGGTTGTCCAGTCTGCATTCCTACCAACAATGCACAAAGGTTCCCCTTTCTCCACATACTCACCAGCACTTGTTTGTTGATTTATTAATGATAGCAATTTTGACAGGTGAAAGGTGATAATCTCATTATTATTTCAATGATGATTTAGTTGAGCACTTTTTTATGTCTACTGGCCATCTGTATGTCCTTTTTAGAGAAGTGTCTCTTTAGTTCTTTTGCCCATTTTTAATGGATTGCTTATACTCCTGGTGTTGAGTTGTATAAGCTCTTTATATATTTTGGTAATTAACTCCTAATTAAATGTATCATTGGAAAATATTTTTTCCCATTCAGTGGGTTCCCTTTTCATTTTGTTGATAGCTTCTTTTCTTTTGCAAAACCTTTTTAATGTGATCTAGTCTCATTTGTTTATTTTTTTACTTTTGTTTCCCTTTTCCCAAGGAGATATAAATACCAATGGCAAATTTTACATATCTAGAAAATATATTTCAAAAATTTTTATGGAACCAAAACGGATCCTGAATAGCCTTAGCAATCTTTGGTAAAGGAACCAAGTGGAAGGTATTATAATACCTGATATAAAACTATACTACAAGAACATTGTAACTAAAACAGCCTGGTATTAGGTTAAGAACAGACATACAGATCAGTGGAACAAAACAGAGAGCCCAGATGTAAATTCACATTTTTGTGCTCAATTAATATTTGACAAAGAAAGCAAAAGCATACAATGGAGTAAAGATAGTCTTTTCAATAAATGGTGTTGGAAAAATTGGACAGGTACATGCAAAAGAAAGAAAGAAAGAAAGAAAGGAAGAAAGAAAGAAAGAAAGAAAGAAAGAAAGAAAGAAAGAAAGAAAGAAAGAAAGAAACTAGACCACATGCTTACACAATACACAAGAATAAACTCAAAATGCATAAAAGACTTAAATGTCACAAAACCATAAAAATCCTAAAAGAAAACACAGGTAGTAAAATCTCAGATGTCATTTATAACAATATTTTTGCCAATATATCTCCTTAGGCAAGATGCTTATTATTTGCAATGGCCATTGGAATGTAAAAATAAAGACTAAAATATTTATTTTTTAAAAGTTGTATTTAATGAAAAAAACAAAAAGCAAGGTACTTACTAACAACCTTATTTCCTAAGAAACAAAAGGTTGCACAGGTAGTAAAAGCAAAATAATGGCAAGATTCTATTTTTAATAATATTGTTACTACTAATAATAATGACAAGACCCATAAAATTGAAGAGTTTTCGCAATAAACTTAAAACAAAACACAGCTTCTCTATCCAGGTCAATGAATCAATCTATTTCTTAAATAAATGTATTTCTATATCATTTGGAAAATTTGTAAATGATAGTAAAATTCAAGAAAATTTTTCTGCTGTAATCAGTTGACCCAAACAAGCAATGGCCAGGATATACTTAATATTTGATCTTTCTACCTTGTGATGAGAAGTTTATCTTAGAGAAGTGATGTGGGCATGATACTGATAATTCTCATCAATGGTAGGTCCCTTGAGAAGTTTTGCTTCTCAAATAAAAAGTCCCCACATTGAATTCCAAGATGGCGACAGAGTAGGTGGACAGTCCAGCTGCCACTTTCAAGAACCAAATTGGATTACAACTTAGTTTAAGAATAATTGTCTTGAAAAACCAACTTTTGACTAACAAAGATAAATCTATAATCAAGGATCACAGAATAAGCCACACAGAGACTAAAGAGTCAGTGGAAAGACCTGGCAGCTGCAAGAGGAGGCGGAGCAGCTGAAAAGTGGAGACAAATATTACAGAGCTTGGGCTTTTATGAAAATGCTTTCATCTCAAAGTGCAAGGATACTGATCCATATAGGCAGATTGGCCCCTCCCACACTACCCATACACTAAAAACTCTGACACAAACAGAAAAAAAAACACAGTAGCTGCAGACAGGTAGCCCATAACAGGTTACAAACAACAGCTGACACCAGTCAAAGATCTAGAACCAACACAACTGGCAGTAGGTGGCAGAAAATACCAACCCTAGACTCAGCTAGCCACACAAGCAGCACACCCAAAAGAAGAGTCTAGAAGGCATGAGACACTGTGGAGAATAAATACACCGAACATGACAGACATTGCACAGTATGTAATACACATTAACAAGGTTGACCCTTAAAGCCAGCCAGCCTGAAGGAATAACCATACCCACAAAAGGGCCAACTGTATTCAATAATTATATAAAACAAGAGGGAAAATAGTACCCTCAAGAAACATTCCTAGAACAAGAAAAACAGGTGACCTGGAGGTCAGTACCACTGAGCCCATCTTCCTAATAAAGACACCACAGAAATTTCTAAGTCAGACAACACTACCTAAACACAGGCAAAATAGGCAAATAAATGGGACCCTTATGAATCAACAAGTGAAATCCCCAGGAAAAGGGCTAAATAAAATGAAAGTAAACAAACTACCAGATGCAGAGTTTAAAATAATAATTTTTGGGATGCTCAAGGATCTTAGAGCAACAATGGATGGACATAATGAGCACCTAAATAAAGAGATAGCAAGCATCAAAAAGGACATTAAAATTATAAGAACCAGTCAGAAATGACAAATACAGTATCAGAAATGAGGACTGCACTAGAAGGAACAAACAGCAGGCTGGATAAAGCAGAGGATTGAATCAGTGATTGAGAAGACAAGGTAAACATAAGCACAGCAGTAGAACACCAAAACAAAAAGGCACAAAAAGACTGAGAAAAATCTAAGAGACCTCTGTGACAACATGAAGATAAACAACATCTGTACTATAGGGGTTCCTGAAGAAGAGAACAAACAAGCAATAGAGGACCTGTTTGAAGAAATAATAGCTGAAAAATTTCTAAAACTAATAAAGGAAAAAGTAACAAAAGTTCAAGAAACACAGAGAGTCCCATTAAAGAGAACTCCAAGGAGCCTATACCAAGATACATCATAAATAAAATGCCAAAATTGAGACAAAGAAAGAATACTAAAAGCAGCAAGAGAAAACAGAGGAGCCCCCATGAGGATGACATCTGACTTCTCAGCAGAAACACTTGAGGCTAGAAGGAATTGGCAAGAAATATTGAAAGTGATGCAAAACAAGAACCTACGACCCAGACTATTTTATTCAGCAATGAAAAGTTTACAAGATAAACAAAAAAGAAACTCAAGGAATTTATTACAACCAAACCAATACTGCAGAAATTTTAAGAGGCTTGCTATAAAAAGAGTAAAGGAAAAAATGTTTTAAGAAAGAGCATTGTAGTTTTAAAGAATAAAATGTCAATAAATAAGTACATATCAATAATAACCTTAAATGTAAATAGATTAAGTGCTCCAATCAAAAGACATAAGGTAGCTGCATGGATAAGAAAAGAGGACTCGTACATATGCTGTATACAAGAGACCCACCTCAGAACAAATATTCACATAGACTAAAATTGAAGGAATGGAAAAAAGTAATTCATACAAATGGAAATGTAAAAAAAGCTTGGGCAGCAATACTTATATCTAACAAAATAACCTTTAAAACAAAGACTATAATAAGGGATAAAAAAGGTCACTACATAATGATAAAGAGAGCAACCCAACAAGAAGATAAAACCATTATAAATATTTATGTGCCTAATATAGAAGCCCTTTAATATATAAAGCAGATTTTGATAAACATAAAGTGTAAGATTGACAGCAATAACATAATAGTAGGAATTTTAATAACCCAATAACATCAATTAATAGATCCTCAAGAAAGAAAATTAACAAAGAAACAGAAGCCTTAAATAACACATTAGATCAAATGGATTTCATTCATATCTTCAAAACCTTTCACCCCCAAAGAAGCAAAATATACATTCTTTTCAAGTGTTCATGTTACATTCTCTAGGACAGACAACATGTTAGGACACAAAACAAGTCTCAATAAATTTAAGAAGATTGAAATAATATCAAGCATTGTCTCTGATTACAATGGCATAAAACTAGAAATCAACTACAACAGAAAAACTAAAAAACATTCAACAACTTGGAGACTAAATAGCATGCTATTAAATAGTGAATGGGATAAAAATGAGATCCAGGGAGAAATTAAAAATAATTGAAACAAATGGAATTGAACATACTACAACTAAAAGTTTATGGGACACAGCAAAAGCAGTCCTGAGAGGAAATTTTATACCATTAGAGGCATAAACAACCCTGCATCTAAAATAACTAGAAAAAGAACAACAAAAAAGCCCAGAGGAAGTAAAGGGAAGGAAATAATAAAGATCGGAGCAGAAATAAATAATGAGGCTAAAAAAAAATACAAAATATAAATGAAACCAAGAGCTGGTTTTTTGAAAAAGTAAACAAGATTAACAAACCTTTAACCAAATTCATCAAAAAAAAAAAAAGAGAGAACTCAAATAAATAAAATTAGGAAAGAAAGGGAAGAAATAACAACTGACACCACAGAAATACAAAGGATTATAAGAAGATACTATGAAGATCAGTATGTCAAAAAAATGGACAACCTAGTAAAATGGATAAATTCCTAGAAACATAAAATCTTCACAAACTTAATCTGAAAGATTCAGAAAACTTAAATCAATTTATAACAACAAATGAAATTGAAAAATTCCTAGCAAACAAAGATCCTGGACCAGATGGCTTAAAAGGTACATTCTACCAAATATTCAGAGAAGAACTAACACCTATTATTCTCAAGCTATTTTTAAAAATTCAAGAGGAGGAAAGATGTCCACGTTCCTTCTATGAGGCAAGCATTATCCTCATTCTAAAACCAAGTAAAGACACTACAAAGAAAGAAAATTATAGGCCAATATCCCTGATGAACATAGATGCTCATCAAAATATTAGCAACCAGATCCATCAATACATTAAAAAATCATACATCATGATGAATTGAATTTATTCCAGGGTGGTAAAGCTAGTATAATATTTGCAAGTCAATCAATGTGATACATAACTTAAACAAAAGGAAGGATAATAATCACATGGTTATATCATTAGATGCAGAAAAAGCATTTTATAAATCCCAGCACCTATTTATGATCAAAACTCTCAGCAAAGTGGGAATACTGGGAACATACCTCAACATGATAAAGGCCATCTATGACAAACCCACAGCCAATATTATACTCAATGGGCAAAATTTAAAAACAAACCACTTAAGATTAGAAACAAAGCTGGGGTGTCCTCTTTCACCACTTTTATTCAACATAGTTCTGAAAGTCCTAGCCACAGCAATCAGACAAGAAAAAGAAATAAAAACCATCAAAATTGGAAAAGAAGTAAAACTATTATTATTTGCTTATGACATAATATTGTACATAAAAAAAATCCCTAAAATCTCAATCAAAAAACTACTAGACCTGATAAATGAATTCAGCTAGGTGGCAGGATATAAAATTAATATTCAGAAATTAGTGGCATTTTTATACACCAATAATAAACTGTCTGAAAAAAAATTAAGAAAGCAATTCCCTTCACTATTGCAACAACAAAAACTTATCTTAGAGTAAATTTAACCAAGGAGATAAAAGACTTGCACTCAAAAATTATAAGGTATTGAAAAAAGAAATCAAGGAATATATAAACAAGTGGAAGCATGTACCATGCTCATGAACAGGTAGAATAAACATCATTAAAATCTCCATATTACCCAAAGCAATCTATAAATTCAATGCAATTTTTATTAAAATAGCAATGGCATATTTAAAAGAGAAAGAACATATATTGCAAAAATTTACATGGAACCAAATAAAAAAAAACTGAATAACCTCAGTAATCTTGAAAATAAAGAATAAAGTGGGAGGTATCTCACTTCCTAATCAAGTTATACTACCAGGCCATTGTAATCAAAACAGCTTGGTACTGGCATAAGAACAGGCATACAGATCAATGGAACAGAACAGAGAACCTAGAAATAAACCCACATCTTTATGGTCAATTGATATTTGCAAGAAGCAAAGAGCATACAGTGAGATAAAGACAGTCTCCTTAATAAATGGTGTTGGGAAAATTGAATAGGTACATGCAAAAAATGAAACTGGACACCAACTTACACCATTAACAAAAATAAACTCAGAATGGATAAAAGACTTAAATGTAAGTCGTGAAACTATAAATGTCATGGAAGAAAACTTAGGCAGTAAACTCTCTGGTATCTCTCGGAGCAATGTTTGCTGATTTATCTCCATGGGTGTAAAGCCAGTAGTCGCGGCCACCATCACAGCAGCCTGACCCGTGCAGGTTCGCATTGAATTCAAACAGTTGGTAATGAAACACAGGAGTCACGAACTGGTTGGTGAGCCATCAGCTTTAATTCTAGCTTGCACCCGGCAGGCAAGCAAAAACACACACTGGGCTCCAAACCCCACACATTCAGTGCTCACAAAGCTACTGACTTATCCGAGTTTCCTAGAATCAAAGGTTTCTAGCTCACCAGACTTACTCACCTCTGTTCCCCATCTCCTCTAGCACAAACTCTTAACAAACTGGCTTCTCACTCAGCACTCCGCCATCTTGGCTTCTTCTCCTGGCCTTCATGTGGCCTTAATCTGCTCTGCTCTCTAATACTAACCTCAGGAACTGAGAGAAAGATCAAGTTATTGGTCTCTCCCACTTTATACCGTAGAATCAAAACCTTTAATCCAATTATACAACCAAGGAAATTTCTGTATAATGAGATTCCTCAGGAGAGTGCACCACCCTACATCAGCCAATCAGTCAAGGGTGTCAGGAAAAGCTTACTCTTAAACTAAGCCTTAGGATATAACGACCGGCCTGCCCACAGCCTGTTCCAGAACACACATTAATATAAATGAACTTCCATGTGGGCAGCGCCATCTTTAACAAAGTGAGCATAATATATTTTATCTGCCCAACAATCCACCCTTGTGCTCACTTTACTACTCGCAATCTACACCACTGGCATTCCTATACAAGGAAATTAAGTACATTACACAAATTATAGTAATAACACAAATCACACAGTTTCAACAATTACAAAGCTACTTTTCACCAGTCTCTAAGCACTTTGCCAAAAGTACAAAATGTCCTCAGCCTTCTTTCTCTAGTCATGGGAAAAGCTTCCTGGGGCAGAAGGGCCTCCAGCAAAGCCATCCCCACCCCCATCAGGGTATTTCACATTGTCCAAAATTTGTAAGTCCATTCAACAAAGGAGCTTGTGCCCATCCGGTCATAGTCCAGGAAATCAGTCCACACACATAGGGCTTTAGCCTCCCCCCTCATTCCTGCCATCATGGCAAGTCTCACAATGTTCTAAAGAAAAGCATGTGGCAATGGCAGTCAGCATTTCCATCTCTGCTCTGGGGAGCATGATGGCATCCACCCCTATGTCCCAAAATCGCAGACCTACCAGCAGCGTAGCTACTCCTCGCTGCTGGGCTCTCACCTTCTGGAGACTGTGGATTGCAACTCCAGCTTGATTCTCCTCATCCTCCAAAGAGGAAATGAAAACATCAGCTCCTGCTGCTGGGCTCGAGCCCCAGGCTGCTGTTGCCTTCTGCTCAGCAGGCCTTACAGCTCCAACCCCAGCCTCAGCCCTGGCCTCAGATCCGGCCCAGGCCTCAGGCCTGACCTCATGCCTCTGCTGGCTCTCCACAACATCCAGGGCAATCTCCAGCTCACGAACCTGTGATTCCTTCTCCAGCCTCTGCTCCATTTCCAGGCAAATCTTGCAAACCTGGTCAGCCTCCTCCTCCGGTGCTTGCTCCAGCTCCAGGGTCGGCATCTCTTTCTCCCACGTTGCTTCCAGCTCCTTCTGCTGCTCAGCCGGCAGGTCCTGGGCAGCCTCTTCCATAGAGCTCTCGGTTTCCTCATGCATGGCTGTAAAAGTCAGCCAGCCAACAGTCCCCAAAAAAACAGCCATAGGGAACCATAACAGCAGCCAGTCCTCTACTCCACTGCTCAAAGGTGGTGGTGGTTCCATGCCGATCTGTATCGAATCCTGCCATAGAATACACAAAATGTAAAGCCAGTAGCCGGGGTCACCATCACAGCAGCCTGACCCGTGCAGGTTCGCATTGAATTCAAATAGTCGGTAATGAAACACAGAAGCCACGAACTGGTGAGCCATCAGCTTTAATTCTAGCTTGCACCCGGCAGGCAAGCAAAAACACACACTGGGCTCCAAACCCCACACATTCAGTGCTCACAAAGCTACTGACTTATCCGAGTTTCCTAAAATCAAAGGTTTCTAGCTCACCAGACTTATTCACCTCTGTTCCCCATCTCCTCCAGCACAAACTCTTAACAAACTGGCTTCTCACTCAGCACTCCGCCATCTTGACTTCTTCTCCTGGCCTCCATGTGGCCTTACTCTGCTCTCCTCTCTAATATTAACCTCAGGAACCGAGAGAGAGATCAAGTTACTGGTCTCCCCACTTTATACCGTAGAATCAAAACCTTTAATCCAATTATACAACCAAGGAAGTTTCTGTATAATGAGATTCCTCAGGAGAGTGCACCACCCTACATCATTCAATCAGTCAAGGGTGTGGGGAAAAGCTTACTCTTAAACTAAGCCTTAGGCTATAACGACCCGGCCTGCCCACAGCCTGTTCCAGAACACACATTAATATCAGTGAACTTCCATGTGGGCAGCGCCATCTTTAACAAAGTGAGCATAATTTACTTTATCTGCCCAACAATGGGCAAGTAAAATAAAGGACAAAATAAACAAATGATACTTTATCAAAGTAAAAAAATTTGAACACCAAAGACACCATAAACAAAATAAAAAGATAAACCACACAATGGAAGAACATATTCGACAATACGTCTGATAAGGGGCTAATAAACAAAATTTATAAAGAACTTCTAAAACTCAAAACCAGGAAGGAAAACATTCAATTAAAAAATGGGCAAAGAGCTGAATAGACACTTCTCCAAAGAGGACATACAGATGGCCAATAGGCATATGAAAAAAATGTTCAAAGTCACTAATCATCAGAGAAATGCAAATTAAAACCACAATGAGATGTCTTCTCACACCTGTCAGAATAGCGCTCATTAACAAATCAACACAAGATAAGTGCTGGCAAGGGTGTGGAGAAAAGGGAACTGTTGGGCAGATAAAATATAATATGCTCACTTTGTTAAAGATGGCTCTGCCCACATGGAAGCCTGTCACCCAGGTGATATTATTTGCCCTTATGCTTGAGATGGGTGTGGGGAAAAGGCTGTAATGTAAGCAGGCCAGGTCATTATGGCCTAAGGCTTGGTCTTAAGAGTAAGTTCTTCTCCACACTCTTGACTGATTGGATGATGTAGGGTGGTGCACTCTCCTGAGGAATCCCATTATACAGATACTTCCTTGTTTGTATAATTAAATTAAAGGTTTTGATTCTACGGTATAAAGTGGGAGAGACAAGTAGCTTGATCTCTCTCTCGCTTGGTTCCTGAGGTAGAAGAAAGGACAGCAGATTAAGGCCACATGGAGCCAGGAGAAGCAGCCAAGATGGCAGAGTGCTGATGAAGAAGCCAGTTTGTTAAGAGTTTGTGCTGGAGGAGATGGGGAACAGAGGTGAATAAGTCTGGTGAGCTAGAAACCTTTGATTCTAGGAAACTCGGATAAGTCAGTAGCTTTGTGAGCACTGAATGTGTGGGTTTTGGAGCCCAGTGTGTGTTTTTGCTTGCCCGCCGGGTGCAAGCTAGAATTAAAGCTGATGGCTCACCAGTTCTTGGCTCCGTTGTTTCATTACCGACTGTTCGAATCCATTGCGAACCTGCAAGGGTCAGGCTGCTGTGATGGTGACCCCGGCTACTGGCTTTACAGGAACCCTTTGCACTGCTGGAGGGAATGCAGACTGGTGCAGCCACTGTGAAAAATAGTATGACATTTCCTCAAAAAAATAGAAATGGAACTGCCTTTTGACCTAGCTAGCTATCTGTTGGGCAGATAAAATATATTATGCTCACTTTGTTAAAGATGGCGCTGCCCACGTGCAAATTTTAAGAGTAAGCTTTTAGCTATACCCTTGACTGATTGGATGATGTGGGGTTGTGCACTCTCATGAGGAATCCTCCCAGGATGTCTCAGATAAGTGACTTTGTATCAGAGACTTCCTTCTTTGTACATTGGATTAAAGGTTTGGATTTCTACACTATAACGTGGGGCAACCTGGGTGCTTGCTCCCTTGGTTTTCTGAGGTTAGTATTAGAAAGGAGAGCAGAGTAAGGCCACATGGAGGCCAGAAGAAGCAGCCAAGATGGTGGAGTGCTGAGGGAGAAGCCAGTTTGTGCAGAGTTTGTGCTAGCGAAGGAGATGGGGAACAGAGGTGAATAAGTCTGGTGAGGCAGAAACCTTTGATTTTAGGAAACTCGGATAAGTCAGTAGCTTTGTGAGTACTGAATGAGTGGATTTTGGAGCCCAGTGTGTGTTTTTGCTTGCCCACTGGGTGCAAGCTAGAGTTAAAGCTGATGGCTCACCAGTTTTTGTCTCCGTTGTTTTATTACCAGCCGTTCGAATCCAATGTGAACCTGCACTGGCCAGGCGGCTGTAATCCTGACCGCGACTACTGGACTTACACTGTCCCACTTCTAGGAATATATCTTAAGAATATCAAATCATTGATTCAAAAGAAGAAATGCACCCCCATGTTTATTGCAGCATTGTTTACAAATAGCGAATATCTGAAAACAGCCTAAGTGTCCATCAGTGGACGAGTGAATTAACTCTAAGTTGTGAGTTTTTTTCATGCTCGCTGACCCCTGGGAGTGAATTTTCTTTCAAATACTGAAATTCGTTTCAGTTACAGTTTTATTACCTGAAAGTCATGTTTATTTGATAACCAATTTTTAGAAACAAGAGGAACATACATTTGCCTTTTTTTTAATGTTGCCTTGTATAGTTTTAAAATAAAATTTTTCATACAATCTTTTGGTCAGATAAAATATATTATGCTCACTTTGTTAAAGATGGAGCTGCCCACATGGAAGTTCATTGATATTAATGTGTGTTCTGGAACAGGCTGTGGGCAGGCCGGGTCGTTATAGCCTAAGGCTTAGTTTTAAGAGTAAGCTCTTCTCCACACCCTTGACTGATTGGATGATGTAGGGTGGTGATGTAGGGTGGTGTTGTAGGGAGGAATCCCATTATGCCTCAGATGGGTGACTTTGTATCAGAGACTTCCTTGTTTGTATAATTGGATTAAAGGTTTCGAGTCTATGCTATAAAATGGGAGAGAGCAGTAGCTTGATCTCTCTCTCTTGGTTCCTGAGTTCCTGAGGTTGGTATTAGAAAGGAGAGCAGAGTAAGGCCACATGGAGGAGAGAAGGCAGCCAAGATGGCGGAGTGCTGAGGGAGAAGCCAGTTTGTTAAGAGTTTGTGCAGGAGATGGGAAACAGAGGTGAATAAGTCTGGTGAGCTAGAAACCTTTGATTCTAGGAAACTCGGATAAGTCAGTAGCTTTGTGAGCACTGAATGTGTGGGTTTTGGAGCCCAGTGTGTGTTTTTGCTTGCCCGCCAGGTGCAAGCTAGAATTAAAGCTGATGGCTCACCAGTTCGTGGCTCCTGTGTTTCATTACCGACTATTCGAATCCAATGCGAACCTGCACGGGTCAGGCTGCTGTGATAGTGGCCTTGACTACTGGCTTTACACAATCATAGTTTGGTTGGTCAGGAGGCATGAGGACATACATGAATGTTTGTACTACTCAAATTTAAAAAGCTGTGGTATATATACACAATGTAATAATACTATGCGGCCATGAAAAAGAAGGAAATCTTACCTTTTGCAATGGCATGGATGGACCTTGAGATTATTATGCTAAGTGAAGTAAGCCAACCAGAGAAAGACAAATATCATATGATTTCACTTATATGTGGAATCTAATAAAGAGAAACAAAATAGAGGCAGAGGCAGGGTCACAGGGAGCAGAGGGACAAGTTTCCTCTGAAAAGGGGATGAGATAATGGAATCAGAGAAGGTGAAGGGATTAGTATATATTCATAACACATAGATATAGATAACAAGACAGCAAATCCCAAAAGAAAAGGAGGGAGGGAATTACAGGGAGGGGAACAAAGGGAGTGTAATGAGGGACATGGCCATGGGGGTAAGGGTGTTATATTGACTGGGACACTTGAATCCATGTTAACACAATAAATTAATAAAAATTAAAAAATAAAAAGTCCCCACATTATCACAACTCACTGTTTTCTTCACAGACACCAGGTTATGTTAAAAGTATTGGACGTTGTAAAGCCAGTAGTCGCGGCCACCATCACAGCAGCCTGACCCGTGCAGGTTCGCATTAGATTCGAACAGTCGGTAACGAAACATAGGAGCCAAAAACTGGTGGGCCATCACGTTTAATTCTAGCTTGTACCCAGCGGGCAAGCAAAAATATGCATTGGGCTCCAAAACCCACACATTCAGTGCTCACAAAGCTACTGACTTATCCGAGTTTCCTAGAATCAAAGGTTTCTAGCTCACCAGACTTATTCATCTCTGTTTCCCATCTCCTCTCTACACACACTGCACAAACTGGCTTCTTCCTCAGCATTCCACCATCTTGGCTGCCTCTTCTCCTCCACATGGCCTTACTCTGCTCTTCTTTCTAATACTTCAGGAACCGAGAGAGAGATCAAGCTACTGGTCTCTCCCACTTTATACCATAGAATCAAAACCTTTAATCCAATTGTACAAACAAGGAAGTCTCTGTATAATGGGATTCCTCAGGAGAGTGTACCACCCTACATCATCCAATCAGTCAAGGGTGTGGAGAAGAACTTACTCTTAAGACCAAGCCTTAGGCCATAATGACCCAGCCTGCTTACATTACAGCCTCTCCCCCACACCCATCCAAAGCATAAGGGCAAATAATATCACCTGGGTGATGGGCTTCCATGTGGGCAGCACCATCTTTAACAAAGTGAGCATAATATATATTACCTGCCAAACAGAGATTAAACAAAAAAAGTTCTGGCCAACACAAAATTTTGTAACTATTAAACAAAGATCAGGTTACTCAAGAATGTTTGAGAATCAGGACAAAGAGCATGTAAATATGTTCCATACTGAAATATGAGGGTTTAAAGAGGAAGAGTTCTCAACAGTGTATTATTGCTGAAAGGTGAAAGACAGGTATACTTCACAGAAACATTAGGTCATATTTTGCTGGGGGGTTTTGAGATGAAGATTAATGATTAACTACAGAAACCAGCCTACCAAGCATATATATATATATATATATATATATATATATATATATATTAGATAGACAGATGATAGATAGATGATAGATATATAGATATAAATGTTAAGTAGATGATAGATAGATAGATAGAAGATAGATAGATATAGATGATGATAACAGATAGATAGATAGATGATAGATATAAATGTTAAGTAGATGATAGATAGATAGATAGATAATGATGATGATGATGATAATGATGATAGATAGATAGATAGATAGATGATAGATAGACAGACAATCACATGAATTAGTTGAACAAATCCCTGAAAAACCCTTGGAAAAATGTTTTGGCTTCAAGTAATATGATTTTAAAAGAAACTGAATCTTTGGAAAAATCATTCTGCAAAAAGCAATCATGAAATATTTCTACTGGAATAAAGAAGGAAATCAGTAGGTCCCAAGTCTTACTGTAAACTCCCTTCAAAAACTTCAGAACAGCCTGACCTGTGGTGGCGCAGTGGATAAAGCGTCGACCTGGGAACACTGAGGTCGCCAGTTCAAAACCCCGCACTGGTCTGGTCAAGGCACATATGGGAGTTGATGCTTCCAGCTCCTCCCCCCTTTCTCTCTTTCTCTCTCTCTCTCTCTCCCACTCTGTGTTTCCTCTCTAAAAATGAATAAATAAAATAAAATAAAATAAAATAAAAACTTCAGAACAAAACTGAATAATATTATCTCTTCCTTTCAGTATAAGTGTTTAACTATGTAAGGTCTCCATCTCTGAATCTTTTGTTCAGCTGAGAACTTGATTTTGAGAAAACAGAAAGAATCTGTAAACTGAAAGACTGTGTACTCAAGATGAGATTTACCAATACCTCCCTAGACCAGATCTCTATTTCTGTAAACGAAGGTTGTAAAGCCAGTAGTTGCGGCCACCATCATAGCCGTCTGACCCGTGCAGGTTTACATTAGATTTGGACAGTCGATAATGAAGCAACAGAGCCAAGAACTGGTGAGCCATCAGCTTTAATTCTAGCTTGCACCTGGTGGGCAAGCTAAAACACACACTGGGCTCCAAAACCCACTCATTCAGTGCTCACAAAGCTATTGATTTGTCTGAGTTTCCCAGAATCAAAGGTTTCTAGCTCATCAGACTTGCTCATTTCTGTTCCCCATCTCCTTCTCCAGCACAAACTCTGCAAAAACTGGCTTCTCCTTAGCACTCCGCCATCTTGGCTGCTTCTCCTGGCCTCCACGTGGCCTTAAACCTGCTCTCCTCTCTAATACTAACCTCAGGAACCAAAAGTGGTCTGTCCCACTTTATAGTGTAGAAATCTAAACCCTTAATCCAAACTACAAACAAGAAAGTCTCTGATACTGCCTCACCCATCTGAGGCATAATGGGATTCTGCAGGAGAGCACACCACGCCACATCATCCAATCAGTCAAGGGTGTGGGAAAAAGCTGACTCTTAAAACTAAGCCTTAGGCTATAACGACCTGGCCTGCTTACATTACAGCCTTTCGCCCACACCCATCCCAAGCATAAGGGCAAATAATATCACCTGGATGACGGGCTTCCATGTGGGCAGCTCCATATTTAACAAAGTGAGCATAATATATTTTATCTGCCCAACAAAGCATATATTGCCATTTAAAAGAAAGAGTGATCAATCTGTTACATGTGTAAGCAAAATTTTTAGTGCTTTATACATATTAACAGCAAGAATAGAAATCATCTTATTTAAATTGAAAATGAAATTCAGGGAGAAGCAAGATGGCGACGGAGTAGGCGGACGTACCAACTTCCAACTCCCAGAACCAAAGTGGATTATAACTCAATTTAAAGAGCCATCATCTGGATAAATCAACTATGAACTAAACTAAGTGGACTCCTCAACCAAGGAACACAGAAGAAGCCACATTGAGACTGGTAGAAATAGCGAAAACGTGAAGAGGGCTAACCAGCTCCCTGGAGCAAATGGCAGCCCGGAGAGACCCGTGTGGCAAGAGAAAAGTTTAGCGGAGAAGAAGGGACCTGGGTCCCAGTAACCAAGTTCCATCCTGCAGTCCCAGAGCGTAGAAAAGGCATTTGGACAATTTTGAGCTGTGAAACAAGTGAGGGAGCTCCCAGGCCTACAGTGTGGAGTATTAGGTCCCTTCCTACTCTGCTGAGGGTTGCTGAAGGGTTTGGGGCGGCAGGATGCTGAAACGCGCTTCTGTCGGCGTGGGCAGAGGCCAAGCCGGTGTGAGCTCGGTCTACCCCAGCAGGGTCGGAGGGGACACGCGAAAGCAGTCCGGAAGCTGCTGGCCGCCTTTAATCCCACTTACGGGGACAAAGCGGGAGGCCAGGAATGGGCAGAAATCTGCTCTGCAACCCTGAGCAAGCCGGCCCTGACCGCGGGGCAGGGACGGGCAGGGGCTCGCAGCTGAGCTCACGCTACCAGCCCCCCGCACGCGGGAGAAACCGCGGTTTGCCATTATACGTGCGCGAGCAGGCTCCAAGCATAGGAATGGGGTAGACCCCGAGACAAGTGGAAGCTCACAGCTGAGCCCACGCTTCTATCCCTGCCAGGCCAGAGAAATCGCGGATTGCCATCCTACATGCACGAGCAGGCTCCGAACGCGGGGGAGGGGTAGAGTCTGGGAGGAGCAGAAGTACGCAGCTGAGCGGAAACCAGAAAACATGCACGGCCCAATAAACCTGGGTTTGCAACCCTGCGCAGAAGGACCCTGGCCTCGAGGGTGGGGCTAAAGCTCTGGACGGGCAAAGGCTCACATCTGAGAGCACGTCAAAAGCCACGCACAACCTACGAAATTGTGGCGAGCAGGCTCTGACTGCGGGTTCTGGGCAGAAGTCCGGAAATAGGCTGAGTCCACAGCTGAGCAAAGGTGCTGACCTCTACCCTTGGTACTAAGGCTTGTGGCTTGAGTGACGGCCCCTCCCGAGGAGAGGCAAAAATCACAACAAAAGCCACAGTGGGCCGGCGCTGGCAACGCTCATACCCAACCACCCTAGGCACCGGCAGAGGGGGTGGGGGGCCTGCAGACAGACCAAACCTAGAGAACACAAAGGCAACACCTACTGGACTCAAGGGACCACAACCTTCTTATACACAGACAAAATGGGCAGGCAGAGAAATGCAAACCAAATGAATCAAGAGAAATCTCCAGAGAAGGACCTGAACAAACCAGATATAACCAAATTAGCAGAAGCAGAATTTAGAATAATGATAGTTAGGATGTTCAAAGAAATTAGAGCAACAATGGATAGTCATTATGAACACCTAAATAAAGAGATAACAAGTATAAAAAAACAAAATTGAAATAATAAAAAAGAATCAGACAGAAATGACAAATACAGTATCAGAACTGAAGACCACAATGGAAGGAATTAAAAGCAGGATGAATCACGCTGAGGATCGAATCAGTGAGTTACAAGACACAATAAACAAAGGTACAGAAGCAGAAAAGAAAAAAAAAAGAGACTCAAAAAATGTGAGGAAACTCTAAGGGAGCTCTGTGACAACATAAAGAAAAACAACATTCGCATCATAGGGGTGCCTGAAGAAGAGGAGAGAGGACAGGAAATGGAAAGTTTCTTCAATCAAATCATAGCAAAAATTTTTTCTAAATTAAGGCTGGGAAACACTTCACACGTTCAAGAAGCACATAGAACTTCATTAAAGAGAAACCCAAAAAGATCTACACCAAGACACATCATAGTTAAAATACTAAAGTTAATGGATAAAGAAAAAATTTTAAAAGCTGCTAGGGAAAAATAGGCTATCACCTACAAAGGAGCCCACATAAAGATGACATTGGACTTCTCAACAGAAACACTTCAGGCAAGAAGAGAATGGCAAGATATAATCAAAGTAATGCAGAACAAGAACCTACAACCAAGACTACTTTATGCAGCAAGGCTAAGGTTTAAAATTGAAGGAGAAATAAAAAGCTTCCCAGAAAAAGAAAGCTTGAAGGAATTCAAAAAAACCAAACCATTCTGCAAGAGATACTAAGGAGCCTCTTGTGAACATTTTAAAGGGAGAAAAGAATATAGCAAAAGAAGAATACAGCTTTAAAGAATAAAATGGCAATAAACAACTACATATCAATAATAACCTTAAATGTAAATGGATTAAATGATCCAATCAAAAGACATAGGGTAGCTGCGTGGATAAAGAAACAAGACCCATACATATGCTGTCTACAAGAGACACACCTTAAAACAAAAGATGCACATAGACTGAAAGTAAAAGGATGGAAAAAAATATTTCATGCAAATGGAAATGAAAAAAAAGCAGGGGTAGGAATACTTATATCTGGCAAAATGGACTTTAAAACAAAGGCTGTAGTAAGAGATAAAAAAGGACACTACATAATGATAAAGGGAAAAATTCAACAGGAAGATATAACTATTATAAATATTTATGTACCAAATATAGGAGCCCCGACATTCCTAAAGCAGACTTTGATGGATATAAAGGACGAGATTAACAGCAATACTATCATAGTAGGGGATTTCAATACCCCACTAACAACACTGGATAGATCCACAATAAAGAAAATTAATAAAGAAACAGCAGACTTAAAGGAGACACTAGATCAACTTGATTTAATAGATATCTTCAGAATTTTTCACCCTAAAGCAGTGGAATATAGATTCTTCTCAAGCGCTCACGGTACGTTTTCTAGGATAGACCACATGTTAGGACACAAAAATGGTCTCAATAAAATTAAGAAGATTGAAATCATATCAAGAATTTTCTCTGATCACAATACCGTGAAACTAGAAATTAACCACAAAAGAAAACTGAAAAATACTCAAACACTTGGAAACTAAATAGCATGTTATTAAATAATAAATTGATTAACAATGAGATCAAAGAAAAAATAAAAAAGTTTCTAGAAACAAATGATAATGAGCATACATCAACTCAAAATTTATGGGACACAGCAAAAGCAGTTCTGAGAGAAAAGTTTATTGCATATAGGCATATCATAAGAAGCTAGAAAAAGCTCAAATAAGCAATCTGACCCTGCATCTAAAAGAACTAGAAAAACAACAACAAATATAACCCAAGACAAGTAGAAGGAAGGAAATAATAAAGATCAGAGCAGAAATAAATGACATAGAGGCTAAGGAAACAATACAGAGGATCAATGAAACCAGAAGCTGGTTCTTTGAAAAGGTAAACAAGATTGATGAACCTTTAACTAGACTCACCAAGAAAAAAAGAGAGAGGACTCAAATAAATAAAATTAGAAAGGACAGTGGAGAAATAACAACTGACACAACAGAAATACAAAGCATTATAAGAAAATACTATGAAGAACTATATGCCAAAAAATTAGACAATCTTGGTGAAATGGACAAATTTCTTGAATCATATAACCTTCCAAAAATCAATTGCAAGAATCAGAACAGCTAAACAGACCAATTACAACAAATGAGATCGAAACAGTTTTCAAAAAACTCCCAAAAAACAACAGTCCTGGGCCTGATTGCTTCACAAGTAAATTCTATCAAAAATTCAAAGAAGAACTAACTTCTATCCTTCTCAAGGTATTTCAAAAAATTCAAGAGGAAGGAAGACTTCCAAACTCCTTTTATGAGGCGAGCATAATTCTGATCCCAAAACCGGGCAAAGACAACACAAGGAAAGAAAAATATAGGCCTATATCCCTGATAAATTTAGACGCTAAAATTCTCAACAAGATATTAGACAACTTTATCCAGCTATATATGAAAAAAATCATACACCATGATCAAGTGGGATTTATTTTGGAGAGGGAAGGCTGGTTCAATATTCGCAAATCAATCAATGTGATTCATCACATAAACAAAAGGAAGGACAAAAATCACATGATAATTTCAATAGATGCAGTAAAGGCATTTGATAAAATTCAGCACCCATTCATGCTCAAAACTCTCAGTAAAGTGGGAATACAGGGATCATTCCTTAACATGATAAAGGCCATCTACGATAAACCAACAGCAAACATCATACTAAATGGACAAAAATTTAAAAGCAATCCCCTTAAGATCAGAAACCAGGCAGTGATGCCCCCTATCACCACTCTTATTCAACATAGTTCTGGAATTTCTAGCTACAGCAATCAGACAAGAAGAAGAAATAAAAGGCATCCAAATTGGAAAAGAAGAAGTAAAACTGTCACTCTTTGCAGGTAATATGATATTGTATATTGACACCCTAAAGTCTCAGTCAAAAAACTATTGGACATTATAAATGAATTCAGCAAGTAGCAGGATATAAAATTAATACTCAGAAATCAGAGGCATTTCTATATACCAACAATGAACTGTCAGCAAAGGAAATTAAGGAAACAATCCCCTTCACTATTGCAGCCAAAAAATAAAGTACCTAGGAGTAAATTTAACCAAGGAGGTTAAAGACTTGTACTCGGAAAATTATAAAACATTGATAAAAGAAATCAAGGAAGATACAAACAAGTGGAAGCATATACCGTGCTCATGGCTAGGAAGAATAAACATCATTAAAATGTCTATATTACCCAAAGCAATTTATAAATTCAATGCAATACCAATTAAAATACCAATGACATACTTCAAAGATATAGAACACATATTCCAAAAATTTATGTGGAACCAAAAAAGAACACGAATAGCCTCAGCAATCGTAAAAAGAAAAAATAAAGCAGGAGGTATCACTCTTCCAGATATCAAGGTTTACTATAAGGCCATTATACTCAAGACAGCCTGGTATTGGCATAAGAACAGGCACATAGATCAATGGAACAGAACAGAGGACCCAGAAATAAACCCATAGCTTTATGGACAACTGATATTTGACAAAGGAGGAAAGAACATACAATAGAGTAAAGACAGCCTCTTTACCAAATGGTGTTGGGAAAATTGGACATCTACCTGCAAAAAAATGAAACTAGACCATCAACTTACACCATTTACAGAAACAAACTCAAAATGAATAAAAGACTTAAATGTAAGCCGTGAAACCATAAGCATCTTAGAAGAAAACATAGGCAGCAAGCTCTCCGACATCTGTAGCAGCAGTATATTTGCCGATTTATCTCCATGGGCAAATGAAATAAAAGGCAAGATAAAGAAATGGGACTATATCAAACTAAAAAGTTTTTGCACAGCTAAAGACAATAGAAACAGAATAAAAAGACAAATCACACAATGGGAGTACATATTCGACAGCACATCTGATTAAAGGTTAATAACTAAAATTTATAAAGGACTTATAAAACTCACCACCAGGAAGACAAACATCCCAATCAAAAAATGGGCAAAAGAAATGAATAGAAATTTCTCCAAAGAGGACATACAGATAGCCAATAGGCATATGAAAAATGCTCAACATCACAAATCATTAGAGAAATGCAAATTAAAACTACAATGAGATATCACCTCACACCAGTCAGAATGGCACTCATCAGCAAAACAACACAGAATAAGTGCTGGCGAGGATGTGGAGAAAAGGGAACCCTTCTGCACTGCTGGTGGGAATGCAGACTGGTGCAGCCACTGTGGAAAACAGTTTGGAGATTCCTCAGAAAATTAAAAATCGAACTGCCTTTTGACCCAGCTATCCATAACACTGTTCGAAAAGAAGAAATGCGCCCCCATGTTCGTGGCAGCATTGTTCACAATAGCGAAGATCTGGAACCAGCCCAAGTGTCCGTCAGAAGACGAGTGGATTAAAAAGCTATGGTACATATATACTATGTAATACTACTCAGCCATAAGAAACAATGACATTGGATCATTTATAACAAAATGGATGTACCTTGATAACATTATACGGAGTGAAATAAGTAAGTCAGAAAAAAAGAAAAACTGAGAACAGCATGATTTCATACATAGGTGGGACATAAAAGTGAGAATATGAGACATGGACAAGAGAGTGGTAGTTATGGGATGGGGGGAGGGAGGGAAGAGTGGGAAAGGGAGGTGGGGAGGGACACAGGGAAAACCAGATAGAAGGTGACAGAGGACAATTTGACTTTTGGTGACGGGTATGCAACACAATTGAATGATAAGATAACCTGGAGATGTTTTCATTGTACATATGTACCCTGATTTATTGATGTCACCCCATTAGAATTAATAATAATAAAATATATATAAAAATAGAAAAAAGAAAATGAAATTCATATGAGTTTATTGCAAGCTCAACACAAAATTGAGTATTTGTACAGCAAAAACCAAACACCGGTCTCACCTTAAAGAGATAAATTTTATTCTGTATATCTTGTTTCAAAACTAAAACTTTTCATTCATATATAAATTTCTAAAAGAGGTCAATGTATAATAATTTCATAATGTCTAGATGAACATTTGAGCCTGACCATGTCACTCATTTAAAAATGTGTTTTAAAGTCTAATATTAAATTGTGTGTTAGGCCACATTTTCGTCTATTTTGCTTTGGCTATGCTTTTACTGTCTTTATTATTTAACATTTGTTGGGCAGATAAAATATAATATGCTCACTTTGTTAAAGATGGCGCTGCCCACATGGAAGCCCATCACCCAGGTGATATTATTTGCCCTTATGCTTGGGATGGGTGTGGGGGAAAGGCTGTAATGTAAGCAAGTCAGGTCATTATGGCCTAAGGCTTGGTTTTAAGAGTAAGTTCTTCTCCACACCCTTGACTGATTGGATGATGTAGGGTGGTGCACTCTCCTGACGAATCCCATTATACAGAGATTTCCTTGTTTGTGTAATTGGATTAAAGGGTTTGATTCTATGGTATAAAGTGGGAGAAACCAGTAGCTTGAGCTCTCTGTCAGTTCCTGCTATCGCCATTGCAGGGGCCTCCCTGATCCCTTGACCCCCATGGGAAAAGCTGGTTTTCTGCTTCTCCCTTGTCTTCTCTTGTGGCTTGCCTGTATTGGTGAGACACCAATAAACAGAATGGCCTACCATCCTCTGACTCTGCCATTTCTTCACCGTCAGCCCGAATCCAATGGAAACCTGCATGTGAATGGCCACGATGGTGGCTCCTGGCCTTACAACATTATAAATAAATTTTTATGTTGCAAATAACATTAATTTATTTTATTAATTTTTATTAATGTTTAATTTATTGTCTTTACATGAATTCAAGTGTCCCACTGAATATAACTCTGTTACCACCCCACCCCTGTGTCCCTTTTTATACCACCTTTACCCTCCTTCCCCGAACTCCTTCCCCCTTTCCAGTGGGAATTTTTGTCCTGTTATCTATATTTCTGTGTTATGTATATATAGTTTCACTAATCCTTTTACCTTCTCTGATCCCATCCCCTCATCCCCTTCCCTCTGACAGCTGTCCCTCTGTTCCCTGTGACCTCATCTCTGCCTCTATTCCATTATTCAGTACACTTTGTTTAGATTCCACATGTATGTGAGATCATATGATGTTTTCTTTCTCTGCCTGGCTTATTTTACTTAGCATAATAATCTCCAGGTCCATCCATGCCATTGCAAAAGGTAAGATATTCTTCTTTTTCATGGCCACGTAATATTTCATTGTGTATATGTACCACATCTTTTAAATCCTCTTGTCCACTGACAGACACTTCCGCTGTTTCCAGATCTTGGCAATCGTAAACAATCCTGCCATAAACATGAGGGTGCATATCTTCTTTTGAATCAGTGATTTGGTGTTCTTAGGATATATTCCTAAAAGTGGAATGGCTGGGTCAAAAGGAAGTTCGATTTTTAATTTTCTGAGGAATCTTCAAACTGTTTTCCACAGTGGCTGCACCAGTCTGCATTCCCACCAGCAGTGCAGAAGGGTTCCCTTTTCTCCACATCCTCGCCAGCACTTATTCTGTGTTGTTTTGCTGATAAGTGCCATTCTGACTGGTGTGAGGTGATATCTCATTGTGGTTTTATTTGCATTTCTCTGATGATTAGTGACTTTGAACATTTTTTCATATGCCTATTGGCCATCTGTATGTGCTCTTTGGAGAAGTGTTTATTCAATTCTTTAGCCCACTTTTTTATTGAATTGTTTACCATCCTCGTGTTGAGTTTTAGAAGTTTTTTATAAATTTTGGTTATTAAACCCTTATCAGAGGTATTGTCGAATATGTTCTCTCATTGTGTGGTTTGTCTTTTTATTTTGTTCTTATTGTCTTTAGCTGTGCAAAAGCTTTTTAGTTTGATATAGTCTCAAGTGTTTATCCTGTCCTTTATTTCACTGGCCCATGGAGATAAATTAGCAAAAATATTGCTACAAGATATATCAGAGAGTTTACTACCTAAGTTTTCTTCCAAAATATTTATGGTTTCACGACTTACATTTAAGTCTTTTATCCATTTTGAGTTTATTTTTGAAAATGGTGTAAGTTGTTGGTCTAGTTTCATTTTTTATCGTGTACCTGCCCAATTTTCCCAACACCATTTATTAAAGAAACTGTCTTTACTCCATTGTATGCTATTACCACCTTTGTAAAATATCAATTGACCATAAAAGCATGGGTTTATATCTAAATTTTCTGTTCCATTGATCTGTATGCTCGTTCTTATGCCAGTACAAAGCTCTTTTTGAGTACAATGACCTTGTACTATAACTTGATATCAGAAAGTGTGATACCTTCCACTTTATTCTTTATTTTCAAGATTACTGAGGCTATTTTTGTTCTTTTTTTGGTTCCATATAAATTTTTGGAATATTTGTTCTATCTCTTTGAAGTATGCCATTGGTATTTTAATAGGAATTTCATTGAATTTATAGATTGTTTTGGGTAATATAGATAATTTAATGTTTATTCTTACTATCCATAAACCTGGTGTATGCTTCCACTTGTTTGTATGTCATTTGACTTTTTTTATCAAAGTTTTATAATTTTTCGAGTACAAGTTCTTTACCTCCTTGATTAAATTTACTCCTAGGTACTTTATTTATTTGTTGCAATAGTGAAAATAATTGTTTACTTAATTACTGTTTCAGACAGTTTATTGTTGCTGCATATAAATGCCAGTGATTTCTGAATATTAATTTTGTATTCTGCCATCTTGCCAAATTCATTTATCAGGTCCAGTAATTTTTTGATGGAGACTTTAGGGTTTTCTATATACAATATCATATCATCTGCAAATAATGACAGTTTTACTTCTTCTTTTGCAATTTGGATGCTTTTTATTTTTTCTTCTTGTCTGATTGCTGTGGCTAGGACTTATAGAACTATTTTGAATAAGAGTGGTGAAAGAGGGCACCCCTGCCTTGTTCCTGATCTTAAGTGGATTGCTTTTAGTTTCTGCCTATTGAGAATGATGTTGGCTGTGGGTTTGTTGTAGATGGCCTTTACCGTGTTGAGGTATGTTCCTCGTATCTTCACTTTGCTGAAAGTTTTCATCATAAATGGGTGCTGGATTTTATCAAATGCTTTTTCTGCATCTATTGATATAATCATGTGATTTTTACCCTTCCTTTTGTTTATGTGATGAATCAAATTGATTGATTTGTGAATATTTTACCAGCCTTGCCTCCCTAAAATAAATCCCAACTAATCATGTGGTACGATTTTTTTCATGTATTGCTGAATATGATTTGCTAATATTTATTGAGAATTTTAGCATCTATGTTCATCAGGGATTTGGGCCTATAGTTTTCTTTCTTTGTAGTGTCTTTACCTGGCTTTGGAATAAAATTATGTTTGCCTCATTAAAGGAACTTGGAAGTTTTTCTCTTCTTGAATTTTTTGAAATAGCTTGAGAAGGATAAGTGTTATTTCTTCCTTGAATATTTGGTAAAATTTGCCTGGAAAGCCATTTGGTTCAGGACTTTTGTTTGATGGAAGTTTTTTTATAACTGTTTCTATTTTACTTGTTTTAATTGATCTGTTTAGGTTTCTGATTCTTCTACATTGAGTTTTGGAAGATTATATGTTTCTAGGAATTTATTCATTTCACCTAGCTTGTACAATATTTTGGCATACTGATCTTCATAGTATTTTCTTACAATCCTTTGTGTTTTTGTGGTGTCCGTTGTTACCTATCTATTTCATTTTTAATTTTATTTATTTAAGTCATCACTTTTTTTCTTAACGAGTCTTATTAAAGGTTCATCAATCTTGTTTACCTTTTCAAAGAGCCAGATCTTGGTTTCATCAATCCGATTTTGGTTTGTGTGTTTGTTTATTTGTTTTGACTCTATGTCATATATTCTGCTCTGATTTTTATTATTTCCTTCATTCTATTTCCTGTGAGCTTTTTTTTGTTGTTTCTTTTCTAGTTATTTTTCTTTTTTATTTTAATATATATTTTTTTTATTAATTTTAATGGGGTGACATTAATAAATCAGGATACGAATGTTCAAAGAAAACATCTCCAGGTTATCTTATCATTCAATTATGTTGCATAACCATCACCCAAAGTCAAATTGTCCTCTGTCACCTTCTATTTGGTTTTCTTTGTGCCCCTCCCCTCCCCTCTCTCAACCCTCTCTTCCCTCCCCCCACCCATAACCAACACACTCTTGTCCATGTCTCATAGTCTCACTTTTATGTCCCACCTATGTATGAAATCATGCTGTTCTCAGTTTTTTTTTTTGTTTTACTTATTTCAAACTGTATAATGTTATCAAGGTTCATCCATTTTGTTAAAATGATCTGATGTCATCATTTCTTATGGCTGAGTAGTATTCCATAGTATATATGTACCAAAGCTTTTTAATCTACTCATCCTCTGACAGACACTTGGTCTGTTTCCAGATCTTCAATATTGTGAACAATGCTGGCATGAACATGGGGCGCATTTCTTCTTTTTGAACAGTGTTACGGTGTTCTTAGGGTATATTTCTAAAAGTGGAATAGCTGGGTCAAAAGACAGTTCAATTTTTAATTTTTTGAGGAATCTCTATTCTGTTTTTTACAGTGGCTGCACCATTCTGCATTCCCACCAGCAGTGCAGGAGGGTTCCCTTTTCTCGACATCCTCACCAGCACTTGTTCTGTGTTGTGTTGCTGATGAGCACCATTCTGACTGGTGTGAGGTGATATCTCATTGTGGTTTTAATTTGCATGTCTCTAATGATTAGTGATGTTGAACATTTTTTGATATGCCTATTGGCCATCATATGTCCTCTCTGGAGAAATTTCTATTCATTTCTTTTGCCCATTTTTTGATTGGATTGTTTGTCTTTCTGGTGTTGAGTTTAATAAGTTCTTTATAAATTTTGGTTATTAACCCCTTACCAGACATGTTGTCAAATATGTCCTCCCATTGTGCAGTTTGTCTTTTTATTCTGTTCTTATTATTTTTGCTGTGCAAAAACTTTTTAGTTTGATTTAGTCCCATTTGTTTATCTTGCCTTATATTTCATTTGCCTGTAGAGATAAATCAGCAAATATATTGCTGCTACAAATATCGAAGAGCTTGCTGCCTATGTTTTCTCCTCAGAAGCTTATGGTTTCACGGCTTACATATAAGTCTTCTATCCATTTTGAGTTTGTTTTTGTGAATGGTGTAAATTGATGGTCTAGTTTCATTATTTTGCAAGTAGATGTCCAATTTTCCCAAACCCACTTCTTAAAGAGGCTGTCTTTACTCCATTGTATGTTCTTTCCTCCTTTGTCAAATATCAATAGTCCATAAAACTGTGGGTTTATTTCTGGGTTTTCTGTTCTGTTCCATTGATCTGTGTGCCTGTTCTTATACCAGTACCAAACTGTTTTGAGTACAAAGCCTTGTAGTAAACCTTGATATCTGGAAGAGTGATACCTCCTGCTTTATTTTTTCTTTTTAAGATTGCTGAGGCTATTCGTGTTCTCTTTTGGTTTTATATAAATTTTTGGAATATGTGTTCTATATCTTTGAAGTATGTCATTGGAATTTTAATTGGTATTGAATTGAAATTATAAATTGCTTTGGGTAATATAGACATTTAATGATGTTTATTCTTCCTAATCTTGATCATGGTATATGCTTCCACTTGTTTGTATCATCCTTGATTTTTTTTATCAATGTTTTATAATTTTCTCAGTGCAAGTCCTTGTCCTTCTTGGTTAAATTTACTTCTAGGTACTTAATTTTTTGGCTGCAATAGTGAAGGGGATTGTTTTCTTAATTACTTTTGCTCACAGTCCATTGTTGTTATATAAAAAATGCCTCTGATTTCAGAATATTAATTTTATATTCTGCCACCTTGCTGAATTCTTTTATCAGGTCCTGTAGTTTTTGACTGAGGCTTTAGAGTTTTCTATATACAATATCATATCATCTGCAAACAATGACAGTTTTACTTCTTCTTTTCCAATTTGGATGCCTTTTATTTCTTTTTCTTGTCTGATTGCTGTAGCTAGGACTTCCAGAACTATGTTGAGTAAGAGTGGTGAAAGAGGGCACCCTGCCTAGTTTCTGAACTTAAGGGGATTTCTCTTCATTTTTGCCCACTTAGTATGATGTTTGCTGAGGGTTTGTCGTAGATAGCCTTTATCATGTTAAGAAAAGTTCCCTGTATTCCCACTTTACTAAGAGTTTTGAGCATGAATGAGTGCTGGATTTTATCAAATGCCTTTCCTGCATCTTTTGAAATTATCATGTGATTTTTGTCCTTCCTTTTGTTTATGTGCTGAATCACATAGATTGATTTGTGAATATTGAACAAGCCTTGCCTCGCCAACATAAATCCCACTTGATCATGGTGTATGATTTTTTTTCATATATTGCTTGATCCAGTAGGCTAATATTTTGTTGAGAATTTTAGCATCTAAAATCATCAGAGATATTGACCTATAATTTTCTTTCTTTGTGTTGTTCTTGCCCAGTTTTGGGATCAGAATTATGCTCACCTCATAAAAGGAGTTTGGAAGTCTGTCTAGCTCTATAATTTTTTGAAATAGCTTGAGAAGGATAGAAGTTCTCTCTTCTTTACATTTTTGATAGAATTCACTCAAGGAACCATCAGGCCCAGGACTTTTCTTTGTTGGAAGTTTTTTGATAACTGTTTTGATCTCATTTGTTGTAATTGGATGGTTTAAGTGTTTTGATTCTTCCAGATTGATTTTTGGAAGATTATATGATTCAAGAAATTAGCCCATTTTATCTAAGTTGTCTAATATTTTGGCATAATGTTCTTCATAGTATTTTCTTACAATACTTTGTATTTCTGTTGTGTCAGTTGATATTTCTCCACTCTCATTTCTAATTTTATTTATTTGAGTCCTCTCTCTTTTTTCCTTATTGAGTCTAGTTAAAGGTTCATCACTCTTGTTTACCATTTCAAAGAACGAGCTCCTGGTTTCATTGATCCTCTGTATTGTTTTCTTAGACTCTATGTCATTTATTTCTGCACTGATCTTTATTATTTCCTTTCTTCTACTGTTCCTCAGCTTTATTTGCTGTTGTTTTTCTAGTTCTTCTAGATGCAGGGTCAGGTTGCTTATTTGAGCTTTTTCTAGCTTCTTATGTTATAGCAGTACTGCTTTTGCTGTGTCCCATAAATTTTGAGTTCATGTATGCTCATTATCATTTGTTTCTAGAAACTTTTTTATTTCTTCTTTGATATCGTTGTTAATCCACTCGTTACTTAATAACATGCTATTTAGTTTCCAAGTGTTTGAGTATTTTTCAGTTTTTCTTCTGTGGTTAATTTCTAGTTTTATGGCATTGTGATCAGAAAAAATGGTTCATATGATTTCAATCTTCTTAAATTTATTGAGACCATTTTTGTGTCCTAACATGTGGTCTATCCTAGAAAACGTACCATAAGAACTTGAGAAGAATGTATATTCTACTGCTTTAGGGTGGAAAGTTCTGAAGATATCTATTAAATAAGTTGATCTAGTGTCTCCTTTAAGTTTGCTGTTTCTTTATTAATTTTCTTTCTTGAGGATTTATTTAGTGTTGTTAGTGGGGTATTGAAATTTCCTAATATTATAGTGTTGCTATTAATCTCGCTCTTTATATCCATCAAAGTCTGCTTTATGTATGTCGGGGCTCCTATATTTGGTGCGTACATATTTTTAATAGTTATATCTTCCTGTTAAATTGTTCCCTTTTTCGTTATGTAGTTTCCTTCTTTTTCTCTTACTAAAGCCTTTGTTTTAAAGTGCATTTTGTCAGATATACGTATTGCTACCCCGGCTTTTCTTTTATTTCCATTTGCATGAAATATTTTTTTCCATCCTTTTACCTTCAGTCTATCTGCATCTTTTGTTTTAAGGTGTGTCTCTTGTCGACAGCATATGTATTGGTCCTGTTTCTTTATCCATGCAGTCTTTTGATTGGATCATTTAATCCATTTACTTTTAAGGTTATTATTGATATGTAGTTGTTTATTGCCATTTTATTCTTTAAAGCTGTATTCTTCTTTTGCTATATTCTTTTCTCCCTTTAGACTGTTCACAACAGGCCCCTTAGTATCTCTTGCAGAATTGGTTTGGTTTTAATGAATTCCTTGAGGCTTTCTTTGTCTGGGAAGCTCTTTATTTCTCCTTCAATTTTAAATGTTAGCCTTGCTGGATCAAGTAGTCTTGGTTATAGGTTCTTGTTCTGCATTACTTTAAATTTATCTTATCATTCCCTCTGGCCTCAAGTGTTTCTGTTGAGAAGTCAGATGTCATCCTTATGGGGTTCCTTTGTAAGTAATAGCCTTTTTTTCTCTAGCAGCTTTTTTAATTTTCTCTTTATCCCTTAGCTTTGGTATTTTAACTATGATGTGTCTTGGTGTCATTTTCTTCGGGCTTCTCTTTAAAGGAGTTCTGTGTGCTTCTTGAATGTGTGGAATGTTTCCCAGCCTTAATTTAGGGAAGTTGTCTGCTATGATTTGATTGAACAAAGTTTCTATTTCTTGTTCTTTCTCCTCTTCTTCAAGAACCTCTATGATGCGAATGTTGTTTTTCTTCATGTTGTCACATAGCTCCCGTAGAGTTTCCTCACATTTTTTGAGTCTCTTTTTCTTTATTTTCTCTGCTTCTGTGCCTTTTTTTATTGTGTCCTCTAACTCGCTGATCGGATCCTCAGCATCATTCATCCTGCTTTTAATTCCTTCCATTGTGGTCTTCAGTTCTGATACTGTATTTGTCATTTCTGTCTGATTCTTTTTTATTATTTCAGTTTTGTTTTTTATACTTGTTATCTCTCTATTTAGGTGTTCTTCATGACTATCCATTGTTGCTCTAATTTCTTTGAACATCCTAACTATCATTATTCTAAATTCTGCTTCTTGTAATTTGGTTATATCTGGTTCATTCAGGTCCTTCTCTTTGGATTTCTCTTGATTCGTTTGATTTGCATTCCTCTGCCTGCCCATTTTGTCTGTGTATAAGCATGTTGTGTCCACTGGAGTCCAGTACGTGTTGCCTTTGTGTTCTCTAGGTGTGGTCTGTCTGCAGGCCCGCCACCCCCTCTGCTGCTGTCTAGGGCATTTGGGTATGGGCATTGCCAGCGCCAATCTACTGCAGCTGTTGCTGTGATTTCCGCCTCTCCTCCGCGGGATGGGCTGTCACTCAAGCCTCAAGCCTCAGCACCAAGGGTAGAGGTGATCACCTTTGCTCAGCTGCAGACCCAGCCTCTTTTCCGCCTTCCGCCCAGCACCTGTGGTCAGAGCCTGATCACCACAATTTCGGAGGTTAGATGGGGCTTCTGACGTGCTCTCAGCTGTGAGCCTTTGCCTGTCTGGAGTTTTAGCACCGCCCTAAAAGCCAGGGCCCTCCTGCGCAGGGTCGCAAATTAAAGTTTATTGGGCCGAGCGTGGCTACTGGCATGCCCTCAGCTGTGAACTTTTGCTCATCCTGGGCTCTCCCGTGACCCCACGTTTAGAGCCAACTCACGCACACAGAATGGCAAACCGCAGTTTCTCCAGCCTGTTGGGCCTGCTGGCGTGATCTCAGCCGTGAGCCTCCACCCGTCCCTGGCCTAATTCTGTTACTGCTGTCAGGGCTGGCTTGCTCAGGGTCGCAGAGCAGGTGTCTACCGTTTTCTGGCCTCCCGCTTTTCCCCCACAGGTTGGGTTACAGGTGGGCCCGCAGCTGCCGGACCACTTTCACACATCCCTTTCTCCCCCGCTGGGCTAGACCAAGCTCACATCAGCTGAGCCTTCAGCCCTGCTGTCAGAACTGTGTTTCAGCATCCCACCGCCACCATCCCTCCACTAACCCTTGGCAGAGTTGGAAGTGGCCCCACAGTTCAGATCCTAACACTCCATACTGTAGACTTGGGAGCTCCCTCTATATAAGCAGCTCTGCTTTAATTGCTGTGGGAGAGCTTGTTTGGCTGGTGTCCTGTCTCCCTTTCCTGGTATTGCTAGTTCCAGAGGAAATATTCGTTTTTGATTAGGGAAGTGACTTAGCACAGGGGTTAGGGTGGCTGTCCCTCAGAGTTTTTCTCCCTGTGGCTTCCAGTTTACTCTCTCTTCCTGCTGCTCTGGTCTTCTCCTCTGACCTTGTTCCTCGGAGCCCTGGGTGAGTGGCTGTGAGAGAGTTTTTCTGCGCTGTCCCTTTAAGAATCTTGGGTCTGAGAAAACTGTCTCTTTCTCACAAACAGTATCCTCACTTTTTTCACAGCTCAATACTGTCCAAACACCTCTTCTAGGCTCTGTGACTGCAAGCTGGGGCTTTGTTCCTGAGACCCAGGTCCCTTCCTCTCCGCCAAACTCTCCTCTCACCAAGCGGGTCTCTCAGGGCTGCTGTTCACTCCTGGAAGTTGGGCAGCCCTCTTCACATTTTCGCTATTCCTACCAGTCTCAATGTGGCTTCTTCTGTGTTCCTTGGTTGAAGAGTCCACTTAGTTTAGTTCAAAGTTGGCTTATCCAAATGATGGTTCTTAAAATTGAATTATAATCCACTTTGGTTCTGGGAGTTGGAAGTTGGTACGTCCGCCTACTCCATCACCATCTTAGCACCCTCACGTGAATTACTTTTTTCCATTCCTTTAATTTTAGTCTATGTGAATCTTTTGATCTGAGGTGGATCTCTTATAGACAGCATATGTACGGGTCCTGTTTTCTTATTCATGCAGCTACCCTATGTCTTTTGATTGGAGCACTTAATACTTCTACATTTAAGGTTATTATTGATATGTAGTTTTTATTGCCATTTTATTTTTTAAATCTACTATCCTCTTTTTCTTGATTTTTTTTCCTTTGCTCTTTTTATAGCAGGCCCTGAAACATTTCCTGCAGTACTCGTTTGGTTGTAATGAATTCCTTGAGTTTTTTTCTTTTCTTTTCTTTTCTTTTTTCTGTTTGGGAAGCTTTTTAATTTTTCTTCAATTTTAAATTATAACCTTGCTGGAAAAATAAGTCTTGGTCGTAGGTCCTTGCTTTGCATCACTTTGAATATTCCTTGCCAATCCCTGTAGCCTCAAGTGTTTCTGTTGAGAAATCAGCTGTCATCCTTATGGGGGCTACTATGTAGGGAATTAACTGCTTTTCTTTTGCAGCTTTTAGTATTCTATTCTTGTTTCTTAACCTTGACACTTTAATTATGATGTGCCTTGCTGTAGGCCTCCTTTTGGTCCTCTTTAATGAAACTCTCTGCTTCTTGAAATGTGTGACTTTTTCCTTTATCAATTTAGGAAAATTTTTAGCTATAAATTTTTCAATATGTTGTCTATTCCTTGTTTGTTCTCTTCTCCGTCAGGAACCCCTATGATGCAGATGTTTCCGCTCATGTTGTAGAGCTCTCTTAGTGTTTCCTCAGACTTTTTCAGTTTCTTTTTTGTTGTTGTTGCTCTACTTCCATGCTTTCATTTATCTTGTCCTCTAAATTGCTAATTCAATCCTCTCCTTCATTCAGCCTCCTATTAATTTCTTCTAGTGCAGTCTTTATTTCTGATATTGTATTAGTCATTTATGACTGGGTCTTTTTTATTATTTCAATGTCTCTTTTGATGCTTATTATCTCTTTATTTAGGTGCTTATTATGTTCATCTATTGTTGCTCTAAGATCCTGTAGCATCCTAAAAATTACTGTTTTAAACTCTGCACCGGGTATTTTGGTTACTTCCATCTCATTCAGTTTTGTTTGTGGGGGGGGTGTTTTTTCAAAATGATGGGGGGAGCCAGACAGACAGATTTCCACATGTGCTGACTGGGATCCACCCAGCATGCCCACCAGGGGGCAATGCTCGACCCAACTGGGCCATTGCTCTGCTGCAACTGAAGCCATCCTAGTGCCTGAAGGACAGGCCATGGAGCTATCCTCTTTACCCAGGCCAACTTTACTCCAATGGAACCTTGTCTGCAGGAGGGAAAGAGAGCTATAGAAAGGAAAGAGAAATTTTGTGTGCCTGCTGGACCCCTGTCGGTTCAAAACCCAGGAATACCTGCTGGGTCTTGGTGGCAGTGCGCCTCAGGGTGACAACTAGACCTCCCAGAAGAAGTGCGAGGGTAGGGAGAGCCTGATTAAAGCATCAAAACAGCCATAGGAATCGTCTTTCATCCCAGCCCACCCTGCAGCTCTTTATGCCTTTCAAAACTAAACTTGAGACGGCAAGATGACTATGGAGTAGGCGAACGTACCAACTTTCAAATCCCAGAGCCAAAGTGGATTATGACTCAATTTGAAGAACCATCATCTGGATAAACCAACTTTGAACTAAACTAAGTGGACTCATCAACCAAGGAACACAGAAGCCACATTGAGACTGGTAGGAAAAGTGAAAACACGAAGAGGGCTGCCCAGCTCCCCAGAGCAAACAGCAACCAGGAGAGACCCGCTTGGTGGGAGGAGAGTTTGGAAGGGAGGGAGGGACCTGGGTCCCAGGAACAAAGCCCAAGCCTGCAGTCGCAGAGCCTAGAAGAGGCATTTGGACAGTATTGAGCTGTGAAACAAGTGAGGATACTGTTTGTGAGAGTTTTCTCAGACACAAGATTCTTTTTTAAAGGGACAGAGCAGAAAACATCTCTCACAACCAATCACCTGGGGGACTGGGGAATGGGGACAGAGGAGAGAACCAGAGAAATGGGAAGAGAGTGTGGACTGAAGGCACAGGGAGAAAAACTCTGAGGGACAGCCACCCTAACCCCTGGGCTAAGTCACTTCCCTAATCAAAGACAAATATTTCTCCTGGAGCTATCAATACCAGGAAAGGAAGACAGGACACCAGCCAAAGAAGCTCTCCTGCAGCACTTAGAGCAGATCTGCTTAGACAGAGGGAGCTTCCATGACTACAGTATGGAGTATAAGGGTCTGAGCTGAAGTGCACCCACCCACAATGCTGAGGGCTTGCTAGAGTGACGGTGGTGGTAGGATGCTGAAACATGGTTCTGTTGGCGGGACAGAGGCTGAGCTGGTGTGAGCTCGGTCTAGCCAGCAGGGGTGGAGAGGATGTGCGAAAGCGATCTGAGTGCTGCAGGCCCACCTGTACCCTAGCCTGCAAGGGAAAAGTGGGAGACCAGAAATGGGCAGAGATCTTCTCTGCAACCCTGGACCCTGCGCATGATGGCCCTGACTGCGGGAACGGGGCTAGGACCAGGGACAGGTGGAGGCTTGAGGCTGAGCACATGCCAGCAGCCCAGCCCAGCCAGAGAAATGGTGGTTTGCCTTCCTGCCTGCATGAGTTGGCTCTGAATGCGAGGGCGGAGCTAGAGCCCTGGATGAGCAGAGCCTCACAGGTGAGCACATGACAACAGCACCATCCAGCCCAATAAACTGTGGTTTGCGGTCCGGCGCAGGTAGGCCCTGGCATAGGGGGCAGGGCTAAAGCCCAGGACAGGCGGAGGCTCACAGTTGAGAGCACATCAGCAGCCCCATCTAACCCGAGAAATTGTGGCAAGCAGGATCTGACAGCAGGGGCTGGGCAGAAGCGGGGAAATAGGGTGGGTCCACAGCAGACCAAAGGTGCTCACCTCTACCCTTGGTACTGAGGCTTGTGGCTTGAGTGCAGTGCGCAACCCAACCTGTGGGGGCAAGGCGGAGGCCCAGGCAGACTGTGGCTTGTAGAGTCGAACACCAGAACAAAGCCCCACCTGCGGAGGAGAGGTGGAAATCAGAGCGAAAGACACAGTGGGCCAATGATGGCAAAGCCCATACCCAAACACCATAGGCAGTGGCAGAGGTGGTGGCAGGCCAGAAGACAGACCACACCAAGAGAACACAAAGGCAACACCCATTGGACTCCAGTGGCCACAACCTTCTTATACACAGACAAAATGGGCAGACAAAGAAATGCAACCCGAGTGAATCAAGAGAAACCCCCAGAGAAGGACCTGAATGAACCATATATAATCAAATTACCAGATGCAGAATTTAAAATAATGATAGTTAGGATGTTCAAAGAAATTAGAGCAACAATGGATAGTCATTACAAACACCTGAAAAAAGAGATAACAAGTATAAAAAACAAAACTGAAATAATAAAAAAGAATCAGACAGAAATGGCAAATATAGTATCAGAACTGAAGACCACAATGAAAAAAATTAAAAGCAGGATAATTAATGCTGAGGGTCAAATCAGTAATTAGAGGACACAATAAACAAAGGCACAGAAACAGAGCAGAAAAAAGAAAACAGACTAAAAAAATGTGAAGAAACACTAAGGAACCTATGTGACAACATGATGAGAAATAACATCTGCATCATAGGAGTTCCTAAAGAAGAGGAAAGAAAACAAAAAATAGAAACTTTGTTCAATCAAATCATAGCAGAAAACATCCCTAAATTAAGGCTGGAAAATATTTCACATGTTCAAGAAGCACACAGAACTCCATTAAAGAGAAACCCAATCTACACCAAGACACCTCATAGTAAAAATACCAAAGCTAAGGAATAAAGAGAAAATTTTAAAAGCTGCAAGAGAAAAAAAAGCTACCACCTGCAAAGGAGACCCCATAAAGATGACATCTGACTTCTCAACAGAAACACATGAGGCCAGAAGGGAATGGCAAGATATAATCAAAGTAAATGCAGAACAAGAACCTACAACCAAGACTACTCTATCTAGCAAAGCTCACGTTTAAAATTGAAGGATAAATAAAGAGCTTCCCAGACAAGGAAAGCCTCAAGGAATTCATTAAAACCAAACCAATTCTGCAAGAGATACTAAGGGGCCTGTTGTGAACAGTTCAAAGAGAGGAAAGAATATAGCAAAAGAAGAATACAGCTTTAAAGAATAAAATGGCAATAAACAACTACATATCAATAATAACCTTAAATGTAAATGGATTAAATGATCCAATCAAAAGACATAGGGTAGCTGCGTGGATAAAGAAACAGGACCCATACATATGCTGTCTACAAGGCACACACCTTAAAACAAAAGATGCACATAGACTGAAGATAAAAGGATAGAAAAAAATATTTCATGCAAATGGAAATGAAAAAAAGCCGGGGTAGCAATACTTATATCTGAAAAAATTGACTTTAAAAACACAGGCTGTAATAAGAGATAAAGAAGGACACTACATAATGATAAAGGGAACAATTCAACAGAAAGATATAACAATTAAAAATATGTACGCACCAAATATAGGAGCCCCGACATACATAAAGCAGACTTTGATGGATATAAAGGGTGAGATTAACAGCAATACTACAATAGTAGAAGATTTAAATACCCCACTAACATTACTGGATAGATTCTCAAGAAAGAAAATTAATAAAGAAAATGCAGACTTAAAGGATACATGAGATCAACTCGATTTAAGATATATCTTCAGAACTTTTCACCCTAAAGCAGTAGAATATACATTCTTCTCAAGCGCTCATGGTACATTTTCTAGAAAAAATCATATGTTAGGACACAAAAATGGTCTCAAAAAATTTAAGAAGATTGAAATCATATCAAGCATTTTCTCTGATCACAATGTCATGAAAATAGAAATTAACCACAAAAAAACCTGAAAAATACTCATACACTTGGAATCTAAATAGCATGTTATTAAATAATGAATGGATTAACAATGAGATAAAAGAGGTAATTAAAGTTTCTAGAAACCAATGATAATGAGCATACATCAACTCAAAATTTATGGAACACAACAAAAGTAGTACTGAGTGGGAAGTTCATTGCACTACAGGCATATCATAAGAAGCTAGAAAAAGCTCAAATAAGCAACCTGACACTGCATCTAAAAGAAATAGATAAGCAACAGCAAATAAAGCCGAGGACTAATAGAAGAAAGGAAATAATAAAGGTCAGAGCAGAAATAAATGAAAAGGAGGCTAAAGGAAACAATACAGAGAATCAATGAAACCAGAAGCTGGTTCTTTGAAATGGTAAACAAGATTGATGAACTTTTAACTAGACTCACCAAGAAAAAAAGAGAGAGGACTCAAATAAATAAAATTAGAAATGAGAGTGGAGAAATAACAACTGAAACAACAGAAATACAAAGTATTGTAAGAAAATATTATGAAGAACTCTGTGCCAAAAAATTAGACAACTTAGGTGAAATGGACAAATTTCTTGTATCATATAATCTTCCAAAAATCAATCTGGAAGAATCAGAACACCTAAACAGACTAATTACAACAAATGAGATCAAAACAGTTATCAAATAACTCCCAAAAAAGAAAAGTCCTGGTCCTGATGACTTCACAAGTGAATTCTACCAAAAATTCAAAGAACTAACTCCTATCCTCCTCAAGTCATTTCAAAAAATTCAAGAGAAAAGAAGACTTCCAAACTCCTTTTATTAGGCGAGCATAATTCTGATCCCAAATCCGGGCAAAGACAACACACACAAAAAAAATTATAGGCCAATATTTCTGATGAATTTAGATGCTAAAATTCTCAACAAAATATTAGTCAACCGGATAAAGCAATATATGAAAAAAATCATACACCATGATCAAGTGGGATTTATTCTGGAGAGGCAAGCCTGATTTAATATTCGCAAATTAATCAATGTGATTCATTACATAAACAAAAGGAAAGACAAAAGTCACATGATAATTTCAATAGATGCAGAAAAGGCATTTGATAAAATCCAGCACCCATTCATGCTCAAAACTCTCAGTAAAGTGGGAGTACAGGGAACTTTCCTTAACTTGATAAAGGCCATATATGACAAACCCACAGCAAACATCATACTAAATGGGCAAAAATGAAAAGCAATCACCTTAAGATCAGGAATCAGGCATGGTGCCTCCTTCCACCACTCTTATTCAACATAGTTCTGGAAGCCCTAGCTACAGCAATCAGACAAGAAGAAGAAATAAAAGACATTCAAATTGAAAAAGAAGAAGTAAAACTGTCATTATTTGCAGATGATATGATATTGTATATAGAAAACCCTAAAGTCTCAGTCAAAAAACTTCTGGACCTGATAAATGAATTCAGCAAGGTGGCAGGATATAAAATTAATACTCAGAAAACAGAGACATTTTTATATACCAACAATTAACTGTAAGCAAAAAAAATTAAGGAAACAATATTCTTCACTCTTGCAACCAAAAAAATAAAGTACATAGGAGTAAATTTAACCAAGGAGGTTAAGAACTTGTACTTGGAAAATTATAAAACATTGATAAAAGAAATCAAAGAAGAAACAAACAAGTGGAATCATATACCGTGCTTATCGTAGGAAGAATAAACATCATTAAAATGTCTATATTACCCAAAGCAATTTATAATTTCAATGCAATACCAATTATAATTCCAGTGACATATTTCAAAGATATAGAACACATATTCCAAAAATTTATATGGAACCAAAAAAGAACACAAATAGCCTCAGCAATCTTAGAGGCCACTGTACTCAAGACAATCTGGTACTGGCATAAGAACAGGCACATAGATCAATGGAACAGAACAGAGGACCCAGAAATAAACCCACAGCTGTATGGACAACTGATATTTGACAAAGGAGGAAAGAACATACAATGGAGTAAAGACAGCCTCTTTAACTAATGGTGTTGGGAAAATTGGACATCTACCTACAAAAAAATGAAACGAGACCATCAACTTACACCATTTACAAAAACAAACTCAAAATGAATAAAAGACTTAAATGTAAGCCATGAAACCACAAGCATCTTAGAAGAAAACATAGGCAGCAAGCTCTCCGACATCTGTAGCAGCAATATATTTGCCGATTTATACCACGGGCAAATGAAATAAAAGGCAAGATAAACAAATGGGACTATATCAAACTAAAAAGTTTTTGCACAGCTAAGAACAATAAGAACAGAATAAAAAGACAAACCACATAATGGGAGAACATATTCAACAACACGTCTGATAAGGGGTTAATAATCAAAATTTATAAAGAACTTATTAAATTCAACACCAGAAAGACAAACAATCCAATCAAAAAATGGGCAAACAAAATGAATAGAAATTTCTTCAGAGAGGTCATATGTTGGCCAATAGGCATATGAAAAAAATGCTCAACATCACTAATCATTAGAGAAATGCAAATTAAAACCACAATGAGATATCACCACACACCAGTCAGATTGGTGCTCATCAGCAAAACAACACAGAATAAGTGCTGGCGAGGATGTGGAGAAAAGGGAACCCTCCTGCACTGCTGGTGGGAATGCAGACTGTTGCAGCCATGTGGAAAACAATATGGTGATTTCTTAAAAAATTAAAAATTGAAATGCCTTTTGACCCAGTTATTCCACTTTTAGGAATAAACCCTAAGAACACCATAGCACTATTCGAAAAAAAGAAATGCGCCCCCATGTTCGTGGCAGCATTGTTCACAGTAGCAAAGATCTGGAAACAGCCCAAGTGTCCGTCAGTGGTCGAGTGGATTAAAAAGCTTTCGTACATATATACTATGGAATACTACTCAGCCATAAGAACTGATGACATCGGATCATTTACAACAATATGGATGGACCTTGATAACATTATAAGGAGTGAAATAAGTAAAACAGAAAAATACTGAGAACAGCATGATTTCATGCATAGATTGGACATAAAAGTGAGACTATGAGACATGGACAAGAGTGTGGTGGTTACAGGGTGGTGGGAGGGAGGAGAGGATGGGAGATGAGGGAGGAGAGGGGCACAAAGAAAACCAGATAGAAGATGATAGAGGACAATTTAATTTTGGGTGATGGTTATGCAACATAATTGAATGATAAGATAACCTAGAGATGTTTTTTTTGAACATATGTACCCTGATTTATTAATGTCCCTCCATTAAAATTAATCAAAGAAAAAAACAAAAAAAAGAAAGGAAAGAGAGGGGGGTTGTGGAGAAGCAGATGTGGACTTCTCCTGTGTGTCCTGACTGGGAATTGAACCCAGAACTTTAAGACTTTAGGCCAATGTTCTTCCACTGAGCCAACCAGCCAGGGCTCTTTTAGTTCTTTTTCTGGGATTTCTCTTGTTGATTCTGTCTGTTTGTTAGGTAGAGCTGTCTGGCTTTGAAATTTTTTTGTGGTCTTTATGAAGAAGATGGGCTTGGTGGTACTATTGTCTATGCCACTTGTTTTTCTTGTTCTAGAAATGCTTCTTGAGGGTACTATTTTTCTACTTATTGCATGTGAGTGTTAGATGCAGTTTGTCTTTTTGTGGGTACCATTATCCCTTCAGACTGGCTGGCTCTAAAGGTCAACCTTAATTATATATATTACACACTGTACAATGTCTGTCCTGTTGGCCGTGTTTATTCTCCACAGTTTCTGGTGCCCGCTAGACTCTAGCTTTGGGGGTGCTGCTTGTTTAGGTAGTTGAGTCTAGAGTTGGTGCTTTCTGCCACCCACTAACAGTAGTGTTGGTTCTAGTTCTTCTTGGATTGTCATCAGATGTTGTTTTAACCCACTGTGGGCTACTAGTCTGCAGCTACTGCACTTTTCACTATTTGTGTTTGTGTTTTCTGTGTCTGAATACTATGAGAGTGGCCAACCTTTGTATAAAAATCAACTTCCTCCTGCTTAGAGATGACAACAGCTCCGTAAGAGACCCAAACTCTGTAAGATTTGTCTCCACTTTTCAGCTTCTCCTCCTCCTCTTGCAACTGCCTGGTTTTCCCACAGAGTCTTCTGTAGGAAGGAAGGGGAGGGGCACAAAGAAAACCAGATAGAAGATGACAGAGGACAATTTAATTTTGGGTGATGGGTATGCACTATAGTGTGGGCTCAGATTGGCCTCACCGAACCAACCTCTCTACAGGTTGCACACTTGTCGGGTTAGGGCAGCTGAGGTTGTGAAACAACGTTTGTGGGACTCCGTACTTCAGAAACCTCTTGGTCAGGAGCTCAGTACAGAAAATGTGACCCCTACTCCGGAGTTTGATCCAATTCCCACTACTGGATACTCAAATTCTATTGCCCCCCAACAAGGTGAGCAGCAAGTTTAGACTGAGTGTGGCCAAGAGTCCCCTCTTCAGAAATTCTTTCAGCTGTTGAGATCCCAGTCTAGGGAGGAAGACTGAGAGAGTCCTCTCCTGGGGCTGGCTGTGCCCCTCCCAAAGGTGGCTAAGCCCCTCAACCAAATCCAACAATAGGCTCACAGGGACCCACACTTTAAATGTCTATGCTCTAAGCCTCTCTTCCTTCCCCCTGTGGAATCTAGCCTAGCAAGACAGAATATCCAGTGCCCAGGCCAGCTGACTGTGACTCCACTCATATCCAATGCACATGAGCTGCTGTGCTGGTGCTGATCACAGAGAGTGGAACTTGTTTCAGCTGGGCCTAGTGTGAAAAGCTTTTCCTTAGGATACCACTCTAGTAAGGGTTGTTAGGTCCTGAACCAATGCTTTCCACAGCTGGCCCCTGGATGCATCAGCCTTTGGCCTCTCAAGTGGGAACCTAGTGCAGACCAGTGAGAGACACTGCCCATGACTGGCCCTCAGCAACCTTCTTGGAGCTATAAGCAATTTAGAGTTTGTGGCTGCCTCTGCTAGGCTCAGGTGTACATGGAAATACCTACCTGCACTCCTAGGCTAGCTTTTACCCACTCTGGTCCTGAAGGAAAGTCCGCTTGAACAGCCAAGTTTTTCTGCAGCCTCTCTCTGCTGGCTCCTTGTTGGGCTCAGCCACTGAAAAGCCTCTGCTAGAGTCTAGAGCCTGCAGCAATTCAGGGATTAGAAAGGGTGGTGGGTGTGGCTCCACCCCTTGGCCCCAGGTGTCAGTCTGTCTATATTTTTCACAGACTTCAGGAGGGTGAGGCCCCAGAAGTCTGGTGGGTGTGGCCTCTGAGACTTAGATGTGTGGTCTAACCACTCTCTGGACAGATTCAATTGGGTCTCCAATGAGGTGGAAGCATCAGTCATAGACTCAGAAGAGTGTTGGGGAAAGCTCCAGTCTCAACACCAAAAATCAGAATGACCCATCTGTATGTCTGGGGTAGTAGAGACTCCTGAGGGTGGAGAAGCTGCTTTTCCCCAGACTGATACCACTCAGAAGAGACTGCTTCACCCAAGAAAGATAGCAACTATAGTACTGGAATATGACTCAGCACAGGGGTTTTGGTTTTAGTCCCCTACAGGGTCTCTCCCTGGGCCTCCAACTTTACACTCTCCTCTTGCAACTCCAGTCCTCTCAGTTCTCCCCCATCAGAGCCCGGGCTATGAACAAGATTTTCTGCGCAGACCCTTTAAAACAGAATTTGCGTTCGAGAGGTGTGTCTCTTTTTCAGCGACAGAAACCCAGCTCTTTTCACAGCTAAATGCTGAGTGGGAACCTATTCTAGGCTCTGGGACTCTAGGCTGGGACTCTGGGCCTGGGGCTGAGGACCCACACCTCTCAGGGAAGCCCACCCCACCATAAGAGTCCCTCCAGGCTGCTGCTCATTCCTGGGAGCAGGGCAGCCCTTTCCACCTCTGCACCCTTCCTACCAGTCCCGGTGTGGCTTCTTCTGTGATCCTTGGTTATGGATTCCTCTTAGTTTAGTCCAAATTTGGTTTTTCAAGATGATTATTCTTAAATTAAGTTGTAAATTCAATTTGGTCCTGGAAGGTAGCAGTTGGAACATCCGCCTAGTATGTCGCCATCTTTCTTCCCCACAAATGACATTAATTTAAATCAACTTATAATGTTTGTTTAAATGAAATTTAGCAAGCCCAAAATGGAAAAAATTAACTTTCATCCTGATTTAAGTCAGTGGACTAGAACAACTTTATTCTTTTTTTGCTTTTATGAAAAGAATGAATTAACTACCATTTTATCCAAAAAATAGCAAAAAGGATATTTTTTATTTTAAATAGAGTGAAAACTACTCTTGCACACACTACATGCCATATAACACAGCTTGTAGAAGTTTCTAACAAAACTCTTGGGTCTAGTCTATGTGGATATGGTAAAGACATCAAAAAGAATTTATTTTTAAGGCAAACCTGAAATTTTCTCTACTTGCACTACTGACTTACATTAAAGAAGATACTCTTTTGAGGGGAAGGACTCATATAATATAATAAACTAATAAATTAGCCAAAATAAACATCCACAAAAAGATCATTCTTAATTCAAAAGAGATTAATAATTATCACTCAATTATTATATTACAGCTTAAAGATTATGTTAACAAATCCATAACCTGGAAGTACTATAATTTTTAAACAAAGGAATTTCCCAATATCTGGAAATAATTTTAAGACATTTTAAAGGTAAAAAATTAAGAAAAAAATAGTTTAGCCAATTTGGACAAAAACGGAAATATTACAGCATATTAAGGGTCTTACAGAGTTATGGGGAGACTTGGGAAAAACAAATTAAACAGGTTAAAGTTTTAGAGACAATTTTTGCACATAAAGAAAACTCTGCCTCTTCTGTGATTAGGTAGCCAGTTCCAGAACCATACCATATCTTCTATAATCTGCATTCTCCAAAGAGGTGCCAGCTCCCTGGCTCTCAAAAGCAACAAAGCTGGTGGCTGAAGACTGGGCCATCTGAGAACTGCAGAGAAACCAAACTGCCACCATGCTTGTTTGCCAGGAAAATACTAAACTATCGGGGGACATTGGTTGTCATTTGTATATTGCACCCAATATATTTACCACCCAAAGTCAGATCTCTGTCACCATATTCAACATATATTTGACTACCTTTTCCCTTCAGCACCTCCCACTTTCGTTTCCCTCTGTTAACCACAGTATTGTTGTTTGTGTCTATGACTTTTTGTTTGTCTTATTTGTTCACTTGCTGCTTTCGGTTTTATATCTCACATCGAGTGGAATCACATGATTCTTGATCTTTTCCATCTGACTTTTTTCGCTTAGTGTGATATTCTCAAAATCAATCCATATTGCTGCAAATGGCAGTATTTTATTTTTTACTTATAGATGAGTAGTATTCCAGTGTATGTATGTACCATATCTTTTTTATACAATCACCTATGGAAGGACACTTTGGTTGTCTTCATGTTTTGGCCACTGTGAAAAATGCTGCAGTGAACACATGAATACGTATATCTTTATGAATAAATATTTTCAAAATTTTCAGGTAGATACCCAGAAAAAATTATTGGGTCATGTGGCAACTCTATTCTTAATTTTTTGAGGAACTACCGTTGTTTTCCATAGTGGCTGTACTATTTTATATTTCCCACCAGCAGTAAATGAGGGTTTCTTTCTCTCCACAATATCTCCAACACTTGTTACTTGTCTTGTTGATAACGTCCAATCTAATAAATGTGAGGTGATATCACATTGTAGTTTTGATTTGCATTTCCCTAACAGCTAGTGAAGTAGAACTTCTTTTTCTATATATTTTGGTCATTTGAATGTTTTCTTGGGGAAAATGTCTGTTCAGATCCTCTGCTCATTTTTAATTTGATGTTTTGGGGTTTTGTTTTGTTTTGTTTTGTTTTTGGTTGTGAGTTGAATAAGTTCTTTATATTTCTTAATATTTAACCCCTATCTGAGGTGTTGTTTACAAATATCTTCCCTGATTCAGTTGGTTGCCTTTTTGTTTCATTGACAGTTATTTTTGTTGTGCAAAGCTTTTAGTTTGATATAGTCCCATTTGTTTATTTTTGTTTTTACTTACCTTGCCTTTAAGGTCAAATTTATAAAGTCTTCTCCAAGACCAAGGTCCATAAGTTTAGTACCTATATTTTTCTATGTAATTTATTGTTTCAGATCTTATGTGTAGGTCTTCAATTTGTTTTGAGTTAATTTTTGTGTATGGTAACAACAAGATGTGTAACAAGTAGCAGTCTAGTTTCATTCTTTTGCATTTGACTTTTTAATTTTGCCAGCAACATTTATTGAAAAGACTTTCTCTTCTCCATTGTACGTTTTTCTCTCCTTTGTTGAAAATTACTTGCCCGTAGACATGTGGATTTATTTGTGGGGTTTCAATTCTGTTCCACTTGTCTGTATGTTTTTTTCTGCTGGTACCATGCTGTTTTCATTATTGTTGTTTTATAGTATAATTTGAAGTCAGGGAGTGATACCTTTGGCCTTACTTTTTTTGTCTAAATATTTATTTCATTATTCAGGGGTTTCTGTGCTACCACAGAAATCTGATGATTTTTTTCTATTTCTTTAAAAAATGCCATTAATATTTTGATGGGGATTGCATTAAACCTGAATATTGCTTTGATTAATATGGAAATTTTAACTATGTTGAATCATCCAATCCATGAACACAGAATATCTTCCCATTTCCTTGTCTCCTTTTCAATTTCTTTAAATAATGTCTTTTAGTTTTCAGTGTATAGGTTCCTCACATCAGTATTTGTTTTTTAAACATATGTGTGAGTTTTTGCATGTATGTGAAAAATAAAGAGTGAAAAGATGTATAGAAAATATGATTTCATCTCTCTGGCTTCTTCATTGTATGTAGGAACATCAGAAAACATGTGGACTGAATGTTGAGAACCAATCCTATATCCAACACAATGATTCCTCAATAGCACCTGCCTACTGCCTACATTATAAGTGTATATTTGAATGTTCCTCTATGTTTGATAACTGGATTAATATTTTTTAGATGCACAAAGGCTCTGATATGGGCCTTAAAACAGGTTAGAAATTTTATTTACTTACATATTTAGTGAGTGGGACATTGGACCTAATGACTTCCAATTGCTCTCTTACCTTAATAAAGAAAGACTAGATCAATGTGTGATTTTATTGAGTTTTACTTAAATTTTATCCTGAAATTACTACCTGATATTGAAATCAGGGTAATTCAAAAGCATTTGCTCCATAAATATTCCCTTTAATTCATCAATGAAGATAATTCACTGAAATGTCACCCATCTGGCTTTTTTATTATGCATATTAATAATGAATCAATATCTTTGGAATATACCCTTTATTCTTTTGCACAAAATAACATCAACTGTGTTACCTGGACCTAACAGGACATTTTCATTTATTTAGCAAACATTTCCTGAGCACCTAATTTGTAGTGGTGAGAACAACTAGTTTTCTATTTCTTAGTTGTGTGATTTCTAACTCAAAACCTAGTATAGCTTGAGCCATAACTTTAGCAGGGAAATCAATTTGTTCATGCTTATTTACAAAGTTCAGATCAAAAAAATTCTGAAAATCCTCTCAACTCCCTTAAAAACCAGTTTAAGTTCCATTTCAATCAGTTCCAAAGCCTAAGCTAATAGTAATATTAATAATACTATGCTTCAGATCTAAGAGCTTTTTTTAAGTCTGCTAAGGTTATATTACCTTCCTCCAAAATAATATACAGTGGTACCTTGAGATACGAGTTTAATTCATTCTGTAACCGAGCTCATAAGTCAGTCAACTCATATGTCAAACAAATTTCTCCCATTTAAAATAACTGAAATAGATTTAATTCATTCCAGCCCTGTGAAACATTCTCAAACCATCTTAAATTATAAAAAAAGACATGTTTTTTAATTAAGAAACACACATGTATACTTTACCAGAGCATAAAAATATATATAAAAGAAAAGAAAAAAGTGTATTTAGTACTGTATTCTTACCTTGGAAACAGACGAGTGTGGCTAATGAAGGTGAATGGTGGGGGAGGAGGGAGGGAGGAAGCAATGCAGGCACTGTAGACATGTAAACTAAAACTGAACTTTATTAACACTAAATGTAAACTAAAACTGCATTTTCTTTACTTTAAACAAAGCTAAAACTGCACTTTCTTTACTTAAAATGAAACCACAGAAACTTAATTGTAAAAAAAAAATGCACTTTCTTAACTTTAAATTTAACCTAAGCTTAACATTGCTTATTTTTCATTTAATCATCACCTGTTTTTGACTTTTTGGCTGCACTTTCGGCACTTTCACTTGCAGGACTTTTGAATAAAAATCTATCCAAAGAGGTTTACTTTTGCCTGCCTTTTAAAATGTTATGGAAATGTGACAAACAACTGTCATTAAAAAGTGCTGAAGCATGACCGGTTGAAAGTTTTTCTGGGTGTTTCTTTTCAATGAAACTTGAAAACTTCTCCCACATTGCCAGCATGTCTTTAATTTCACTGTGGAAATCACTTCCTCAGACTCTACCTCCTCCTCACTACTCATCTCTTGCAGAAGCTCCATATGTTGCATCATCTGTAGCTCCTTCAACTCCTCAGTTGAGAGTTCCTCCTCATGTTCCTTGATGAGCTTGTTTACATCACCCTCATCTACCCCCAGACCCATCAACTTTTCGAGGGACACAATCTCCTCCAACGCTTCTACCTTGGTCTCGGTCTCTGGTTCGAATCCTTTGAAGTCCCTGTCTGCAACAACATCAGGCCATAATTTTTTCCATGCCAAGTTCAAGGTTCTTCTTGTAACCTCTTGCCATGCCAAGTCAAGAATGCATAAACATATCACAATGTTGTAGTGATCTTTCCAAAATTCTCAAAGGGTTAGAATTGCATTCTCAGTCACCTCAAAGCAGTAGTGGAAAAAAGTGCTTCATGTAAAGCTTTTTCAAGTTGGAAATGACCTGCTGGCCCATAGGTTGCAAGATTGAAGTCGTGTTGGGTGGGAGGCAGAGGACTTTCACAAATTTTAACTCATTGAGAATGTCATCTTCAAGACCAGGTGGGTGGGCTGGAGCATTATCAAGGATTAGTAATGCTTTCATCTGGAGTTTATTTTCTTGAAGATATTTCTTCACTGCAGGACCAAAGACAAAATTTACCCATTCTATAAAAAACTGCCAAGTAACCCATGCCCTAGCATTGGTGCACCACATAACCTGCAGTCTTTCTTTAAGAATCCTGTGAGTCTTAAAGGCTTGAGGATTTTCGGAATGATACACTAGCAGTGGCTTTACTTTACAGTCACCACTAGCATTTGCACACAATGAAAGGGCCAGACGGTCCTTCATGGGTTTATGACCTGGCAGCTTCTTCTCCTCTGCAGTGATGAAAGTCCTCCGGGGCATATTTTCCCCAAACAATCCTGTTTTGTCACAGTTGAACACTTGTTGAGGGATGTAGCCTTCCTTTGTGATAAGTGCAGCAAATTGTGCGATGTACTCCTCAGCTGCCTTAACGTCAGCACTCGCAGCTTCACCATGCCTCATCACGGAGTGGATGCCAGATCTCTTCTTGAAATTTTCAAACCAGCCATGACTTACCTTAAACATATCTTCTGCTGCCTCTTTTGAGGTTGATGGTTCTTTCTTCTTTAAGTCGCTGTAAATAATATGTGCCTTTTCACATATTAGTCTCCGTCACTGTATCTCCTGCCAGCTCTTTCTCTTTCACCCACACCAGCAGAAGCTTCTCCATTTCTTCATGGATATTTGTCCTTAACTGGGACAGAATTGTAGTTCCTTTCACTGGATTTGTGCTTTTGATGACATCCTTTTGTTTAAGGATGGTACAAATTGTAGATGTATTGCAGCTGTACAGCCTTGCCAGTTCAATCACTTGTACACCATGCTCATGTTTTTCTATTATTTCTGACTTTACTTCTATTGATATCATTCTCTTCTTCTTCTCACCACTGTCCTTTACACTCACTTTCTTCAGCCCCATGATAGCACACAAAAAAAGTTAGTAAAAAATGCAAAAATGATGCAAAAATGAGTACAGTGCATGAGATTTGACTTGATTCTGCGGGTAACACATGAGAAAGAATGAGATGCTGGTGTTGTGCTGCTGATACTGGACCCATGCGCCAACGCACCAACTTGGATCTTGAACAAAAATATGGACAGAGTTGCAGTTCGTATTTTGGAAAAAGAAAAAAAAAATTGTATGTTGGTCTGCTCGCTTCTCAAGGTACCACTGTACTTTAAATCTCCTTCTCTTATTATTTCTTATGTTCAATAGAAGCTGAAAGTGTAACTTTCATTAGTATATAAAGGTACTAGAGTTAACCTAGTCCTTCATTAATTTCCCTCAGTTCCCAATATATTTATGAATTTCTTCACCCCAATTCAATTAACATAAGCTATCAAAAGCCACAAATACAAGAGTGAGAAGCAAAGAATATCAACGAGACATCTTGTTAGAGAACAAACTGAGAATAAATCAGGAAGTCTTTGTCAATAAAAATTTAGAGCACAAAATTTTATTTTCTTTTTAATCTGTTGCTATAAAGTGTCAGCCATCTTTAGAAACAAAATGAATATGACATTTTTGTGTTGACTCTCACATTTTCCATTACATACACCCTATGTCTGTCCTGAAGCAAAAATAAATTTCCCTTTTTAAGCTTTTGATGATAAAATTCTCATCAGAAGGCTCATAAATCATCCTTTACTATCTATATTAATAATGAATAAATGTCTTTTGAATACCCCTGATTTTTTGCATTAATAGCACTAGATGTATCATAGATAACCTTTTGATTTAACAGCACAAACTCTGAAACAATGTTAAACGCTAAAGGACTGATCTTACTGGGGTCATTAAGTCAGAATTATAAACATTTCTTTCAGTTGTATGTGTCCATTAGGTGATACTAACACCTATCAGTATTTATTTTTTGAATGAATGTGTGAGTTTCTGTGTATGGGCAAGGGTGTGGGAGGAAAGCCCTAAAAATAGAGCTTTTAAATTTTTGTATTTGAGCAGCCTTTTGTTTTTCACACATTACATGTTTCTTCTGCAACTTTTTTTTTCTATTGTCATATGAAGAACTCAAGGGAGACAGAATTTAAGTTATTCCTGTAACTTTTTACTTCATTTCTGTACTTCTCTTTTAAAATAAAGTTAGTCTCTTATTATTGCATTTTCAGTTAGAAAACCTCAGTTGGAAAGATGTGCATTATAAAAAAAAAATGAAAAAATCATTAGAAAGAAACTTAGCTATCCCTTTACAGGTTTTTTTACTCCACTTCATTTATGAGTATTTTATTTCTAAATGCCTTCTTCACTCCATCACAGACATGCATAGATGCAGTGTCAGAGGCTAAAGTGGAATGAGTTACCAGGTAACAGAATTAATCAGAGCAGAGTCACAACAATCACCCAGATTTCTAGTGATAGCTTTCTTCACCATATTCTAGGTTCAACTCCTTTCACAAATATCAATTCTTGGCCTGGGAGCTGAAATGCTACAGAAAACAATAATGCATTTGTGGATTCACTCTGTGAATAAAGTCTAGAAAAGGGAAAGAGGTGGGACAAATAAAAATAACCATGTGTTCCCTCTGGAAACTTGATACAGTGGCCTTTGTGCAATTATTTACTATGGAGAATTCTTTTGTTCATTTGTCTCCAGTGTGCATATATTCACTAACTAGGAATATAATGCATCAGAATACCTGGGGAGCTGACTTTTTAATAAGAAAGTTATTTGCAAGTTTGGAAATAAAATAAGATAAATTCTCTTGACACAAATCTTGATTTTCATTTTGATACTTTTCCTCTTTCTACCTTAAATATTCCAGAAAAGAAGCAGCATTTAAAGTAAATTTACCTTAGAATGAGTTTAAAACAACATGTTGTCTATTCTAAGACTATGTTTTTATTTAACTTTTAAAAATAAACTATTTTAGAATAGAGTTAGATTTATAGGAAGTTGTGAAAGTAGTTGTATTAATCAGTATTCTCCAGAGAAATAGAGCTAATATGATGGATAGATAGACACATAGGTAGAAATGATGATAGATAGATGATGATGATAGATGATAGATAGATGATAGATATATGATATAGATAGAGATAATATATAGATAGATAAATACATATATGCAAACATACATACATTTATTATATGGAATTGGCTCACATGATAATGAAGGCTGAAAAGTTCAAAATCTGAAGGGTGAGGTGGCAGGATGAAGACCCAGAACTGCTGATGTTACAGTTTAAGTCCAAAGACAATTGCTGTATAACCAGGAAGAATCTATGTTGCAGATGAAGTCCAAAGCAGTCAGCTAGAGAAAGTCAATCTTTTCATTTTATTCAGATCTTTTAATGTTTGAATGAGGCATACCCACATTATGAAGGGCAATTGGCTTTACTAAAAGCTCACTGATTTAAATGTAAATTTCATCCAAAACACACTCACATAAACACATAAAATAATATTTGACCAAATATCTGGGCATCCCATGGCCCAGCTAAGTTGACACATAAAATTAACCATCAAAGTAGTACAGAGTTCCCATGTGCTTGACACCCAGTATCCCTTATGTTAAACACCTTATATTAGTATGTTATATGAATTATGGATAATGAACTATTAACACATTATTATTAATGAAGGTTCATACTTTATTCATATTTCCTTAGTTTTTATCCAATTTTTTTTTGTTCTAAGATTCCATCCAAAATATCACATTACATTTAATAATTATATCTTCTAGCTTCCTCTGACTTTGACAATTTCTCAGATTTTCCTTGTTTTTGACGACCTTGATAGCATTAAGGACAACTGGTGAGGTAGACTGTTAGAATACCTCTCTACTAGAATTCGACTCATGTTTCTCATGGTAAAACTAAATATCATCTAAGTTAGTATCTTAATTAAAGACTAGTCTTTTCCAGGAAATAAGTGAGGCAAAAGTGCATCCTCAGGAGTATTTTTTTAAATTGGGCATTTGTGGCTTCAGTGATTAGAAGTTATTGAAGGCTGCAGAAAGGAACTAAAGGTATTTAAGAGATTTAAGAGTACAGATGTGGGTATGCATGTGTGTATGGGTGTGTTTCAACAAATCTAAATTGCTTTGCTGGCAAAAATGTATTTTAATTATTAGGCATTACAGAGCTATCATTTTTACAACTGCCATTAAGAACACAAGAGAGTTGCCTGACCAGGCAGTGGCGCAGTGGATAGATGGTCGGACTGGGACGCAGAGGACCCAGATTCGAGAGCCCGAGGTTGCCTGCTTGAGTGTAGGGCACATCTGGCTTGAGCAAAAGCTTGCCTGCTTGGACCCAAGGTCGCTGGCTCGAGCAAGGGATTGCTCGGTCTGCCGAAGGCCCACGGTCAAGGCACATATGAGAAAGCAATCAATGAACAACTAAGGTGTTGCAACAAAAAACTGATGATTGATGCTTCTCATCTCTCTCCATTCTTGTCTGTCTGTCCCTGTCTATCCCTCTTTCTCTGTCCTTGTGAAGAAAAAGAAAGAACACAGGAGTCAAACTCACTTGATGACCTGTAAGATACTGAGAGTGAGGGCTCCACTCTTGCAAGTCATAAGAGGACCATTTGATGTGTTCTTACATTTCATGGGCATTCGTTAAACTCTGTCGTCTTTATCCAAGGTTCTCTTGCTTTCACATATAATCCAAAAATGAGTCACCTTTGTGCATAAATGAGTTGAAGCTATTTAATAAATATTTTACTTCCTTTTCCCCAATCTCCAATAATCTACTATAATTATTTCTTAATGGGCCAACTTTCCACTTTACCATCTGCCTACTGAATACAGGTATTGATTGACTTACTACATATGCAACTTACGACCATTCGACTTTATGACCACAATCGCTAGCCACGACTGCTCCGCGTCTGGAGTAGTTATTGTATGCACCTGTATTTTGTAATTTTGTATGTTTTGCAAATATTAAACCAGTTGCACTGGTAATGCAGTGTTTTACTTAAACCGGACGAATGTAAAAATAAGAAACAAAATGGTGTAGAGATACAAACGGCATAAAATGAACAAAGAAAATTATGTTATATAACAATAATTAAAGAAAATTACGATAAAATATGACTTAAAGATTTTTATAACATCATTTCACAGTACTGTACGTATAGCCTACTCAACTTACAACCAAATTGTGTTATGACTGGTCTGTCGGAACCAATCATGGTCATAAGTCGAGCACTAGCTATATATGTTTGAGGAAACCATTTGCTCACTGAATTATTTTTATGCTCTAATTTCAGCACTATTTTTTCCTCTAATTGTCTTAGTAATTGTTTCTGATCTTCTCATCATTTCTGATCTGTTTCATTTTACTGAACTTTGTTCTCAGGTCTCACTGGGGTGCTCTGACTTCAGATTTTGAGATACCCTACAAAAGTTAAGGGTCAAGATAAAAAATATATAATACATTACAAGGTTGTTCTCTAAGAGAATGATAAACAAACTCCTTTCTGATAGATATTCTTTTTATGAAAATACAGATTCTGAATATTCAGTGAACATAAGAGTAGATAGTGGAATTATTCAAAATGGGAATCCCTAGGTCCCATCTACAGATCTCAAAATATACATTTGGAGAGGGATCTGTTTGTTAAAAGTATTCCAGGAAACTCTGATGCAGGTTGTTCATAGTCACACTCAGAGAAATTCCTCAAAATAAATTCAAATGCTTGACTGCCATTGTAGGGATCCCCAGATTTCTACTTCAGAACATAAGAAGTAAGAATTAAGAAAGCTTTAAGATTGGTACATTCTGCAGTTTGACAATATCTTCAGTGACCTAGGTTTCTCCCATTTTTAACTTTACTATGCTTAGCCTGCTTCTTTTTTACTGAGTTATCTCCCCTTATGGTTGTACCAGATATTACATCTCATACCCAGAAATTACAATTCCAGAAGAAACCATGTTTCTTTCTTGCTTATTCTAAAAAAAAAAAGAAAGACTTCTTTCCCAGATGCATACACAGTAGATCAGTAGATCTACCCTCACACATTTTACTGTCTGAAGTGGGTCCCACATTCATCACTATGCCAATAAATGCCACAAAAAATAGGACCACTCTGATTACTGCAGACCGGCCGGGAGCTAGGTCACATGACAGGGGCAGTGATCAACTAAATAAATCAGAGGGAGAGGACAAAAGTTAGAATGGCCTTGAGGAGGTAGCCCTTAATGCCAAAGCAATATTTTACTTATTTTTCATAATTTATTTTTTATGTAATTCCTCTAGAATAGATCATGTGGTATCAGTTATAGCACAGGAGTTTCCTCTTGTCCACAGAAGGTTAAGTTCCAAGATCCCCAGTGAATGCCTGAAAACTTAGATAATACTGAACCATATATATATATATATATATATATATATATATATATATATATACACACACACATACTATGATTTTTCCTATATAAACATGCTTATAGTAAAGTTTACTCTATAAATTAGATACAGTAAGAGATAACAATAACTAATAATAAAATAAAATAATTATAATTATATACTGCAATAAAAGGTATGCCAATGTGGTCTCTCCCTGCTCATCCCCCAAAATCTGGAATTTTAGAGTTACCAAATTTAGAGACAAGAAGTATAATGGTGGCTGGAAAAGCAGTGGTTGGGGGAGAAAGGGGGGTTGGTGTTTAATGGGTCCAGAGTTGGGGAAGATGGATAGTGATGATAGCTACATAATTTAAATGTACTTCATGCCTCAGAATTGTATGAATGGACCTGGAGATTATTTTCAGTGAAAGAAGCCAGGCAGAGAAAGACAAATACATGATCTCACTTACATGTGGAATCCAATGAACACAATAAACTGAGGAACAAAATAGAAACAGAGGCAGGGTCACAGGGAACAGATGGACAGCTGTCAGAGAAAAGGGGAAGAGGGGATGGGATCTAAGAAGATGAATGGATTAGCCCAAATTGTAAAAATATATGACACACATGTACAGTCAACAGGGTAGCAATAGCCAAAGTGAAGGAGGGGTGGAAGAATGGGAGGGGGCACATAGATGGGAAAATGGGGGTAGAAAGAGACTTTGCATGGGGAATGGGGCACAATATGGTCTGTAGCAGGGGATATATGAAGTGGGACACTTGAAACCATATCAACAAAATAAATTAAAACAAAAATTTTATTAAAAATGATTAAAATAGTAAATTTTATTATGTATATAACAAATATGAAATTTTATTTTCAATTGACTTGATGGATGGGGGATCAAAGAAAATCTCATAGACAATTATCTTTTTTTTTTTTAAACTTCTTTTTATTTATTTTTTATTTTATTCATTTTCTTTATAGAGAGGAGACAGAGTGAGAGAGAGAGAAAGAGAGAGAGGGGGAGGAGCTGGAAGCATCAACTCCCATATGTGCCTTGACCAGACCAGTGCAGGGTTTTGAACTGGCGACCTCAGTGTTCCCAGGTCGACGCTTTTATCCTCTGAGCCACCACAGGTCAGGCGACATTTATCTTGAATTCAGCAAATCCACTGGCAGTCTCTCCAAGTAGACAAGAAATGAAAAGTTGATAATAGCACATCCTGGTGAAGTCACAGCTAGTTAAACCATCTCATGAGGGTCACAGTCTAGTAAATCTGCTGTTTTTTTATTCTGGTTGCACGTTAGAATCACTAGATGATTTATAGTTTTAAAAACTGCTGGGATGCACAATCATGCTGGGGGAGGGGTTGGGGTCATGCAATTTTTAGAAAGTTCCCAGCTAATGTTCACATGCAGCTAGTGACCACTGTTTTAACAGAGGTCAACCTCAAAGAAGGCACTTGTGACATCCCTTAATATTCTACCTTGAGAAGCAGCATAAAACATTTAAAGTAAGGAAGGTTTAAATTAATTAGACCTGGATTTCAAATCCAGTCTCTCTATTTTTCTTGTGTTACTATGAAACCTTATGCAGACCACATAACATCTCTGACCTTTAGCTTGCTTATGTGGAAATAAGATTAAGTTTACTTACCTTGCACCTGACCTATGGTGGCACAGTGGATAAAGTGTTGACCTGGAATGCTGAGGTTGCTGGTTTAAAACCCTGGGCTTGCCTGGTCAAGGCACATATGGGAACTGATGCTTCCTGTTCCTCTCCTCTTTCTTTCACTCTCTCTCTCTCTCTCTCTCTCTATCTATCTATCTCTCTTTCTCACTCTTTCTCTTCTCTAAAAGTGAATAAATTTTTTAAAATTTTTTAAAAGTTTACTTACCTTGTAGGTATGTATGAATAGGAAAAGTCAGTATAGACTACAGTTATCAGAGACAGATTATGGGGTGGGGCTTGCAAAGAGCCTTGAATAAGTGGGAATGATTTCAGTAGAAGCAAACTAGGGAAGGAAAGTTACCAGCAGGAGACCCATTCTCAGTACAGCACATGAGTAACAAGCCACACACTGTATTGAGGAGGGATTATGTGGGGTAGGCAATGCCATCCAGTCCATCTTCAGGGAGATTATGGAACACCATGAATGGCAGTCTGGAGAATATAAATAAAAGTGCCTTTAACTGCCTTGTCTAAAACATTCTGAATCAGCTAATGATAGAACCTAACAAACCAGACTAGATGACAAATTACAGTTAATTTGTCCTGGCCAGTTGCCTCAGTGGTAGAAGAGCTCCAGCCTAGCATGTGGATGTCCCATGAAGGTTTGATTACTGGTCAGGGCACACAGGAGAACTGACCATCTGTTTTTCCACTCATCTCCCTATTCTCTCTCTCTCTCTCTCTCTCTCTCTCTCTCTCTCTCTTCTCCTCCCACAGCCATGGCTCTATTGATTGAAGCTCATTGGCCCTGAGCCCTGAATATAACTCCATAGTCTCACCTCAGGCACTAAAATAACTTGGTTGTTGAGCAATGGAGCACTGGGCTCCAGATGGGCAGAATATCCCTCAGTAAGGGGCTCTCAAGGATTCTTGTCATGGCACATGCAGGAATCTGTCTCTGCCTCCCTGCCTTTCACTTAATAAGTAAAGAAAAGAAAAGGAAAGAAAAGAAAAGAAAAGAAAATATTACAGTTAATTCAATTCAATGAAATTTTATTAGTGTGTCCTCTGTACCAACCACTTTGCTATGAGCTCTTGAAAATACAGCAAGTTGTAAAAACTAGGAATACTCTGATCAGTATCAATAAACATTTCTTGGACAAATAATCAAGAAATTTAATCTATGAATAACAAATATTTAGGCAAAAAGACACAAGGTAATTAAAAACTCACAGTAAGCCTTATAAATTGAAGAAAATTTAAATAAAAATACTTAGTTGTGTACTTATTGATTACTTCTCGTTCCTGTCCTGATTTGAACCTGTGACCTCTGGCACACCAGGAAGATGCTATATCCATGGAGCTGCCTTTTGACCCATCTATCCCACTTTTAGGAATATATCCTAAGAATACAAAATAACTGATTCAAAAGAAGATATGCACCCCTATGTTTATTGCAGAATTATTTACAATAGCCAAGATCTGGAAACAGCTCAAGTGTCCATCAGTGACAGTGGATTAAAAAGCTGTGCTACATATACACGATGGAATACTATGCAGCTATGAAAAAGGAAATCTTACCTTTTGCGATGGCATGGATGGACCTAGATATTATTATGCTAAGTGAAATAATCCAGGTAGAGAAAGACAAATACCATATCATCTCACTTATATTTGGAATCTAATGAACAAAGTAAACTGAGGAATGGAATAGAAGCAGAAGTGGGATCACAGGGAGCAGAGGGACAGCTGTCAGAGGGAAGGCAGATAAAGAAATGGGATCAGAGAGGGTGAATGGATTAGTGAATTTATATATACATAACACAGAGAAATAGATAATAGGACAGCAAATCCCAGAGGGAAGGGGGAGGGTGACAAAGGGGGAGGGTGACAAAGGGGGTGTAATGGAGGACATGGGGGTGGGGTGAGGGTGTTATATTGAGTGGGACACTTGAATCCATGTAAACACAATAAATTAAAATTGTTAAAAATAAATGTAGATTAAATTTTAAAAAATAAAGAACTTTGATATACTTTCTGGAAAAAAAGTGGCACAAATATTGTTTTATCATAGTGGGAATACTATGGATGTTGCTAGTTAAATGCCCTACCAATTGGTTTCTAGTCAAATGAGAAAGGAAAAGAAAGAAAATAGAAAGGCAAGGGAAGGGTGTGGGTAGATGCAGGGAGAGATTGACTGATTCATTGGATGTAAACAAATTTTACTAAAACTAATAAAATCTCTGAAGTCATTTCAGCATGGGAAGGGAAGTTGAGAGTATATCCATTAGATACAAAATCATGACTCACACTATGCTGTCCTATCTAAAGATGACAAGAAACCAAAATGTTTTCAAAATTACATTTTCCACATCACCTGAGCTGCTATACCAGAGTAATATGAAATAGTATAAATTTGACTTTCAAAAGCAGTATTTCAACCTGCATTTTTCAGTGTGGAAAATTAAGCCAATTCTACGAATTGATTAACTACAGAAAACAAACCTGGGGGAATGGGATATATTTTCTGATCTCTCAGCTACTCTGCAGGGGAATATATTCTTGATGTTCTCTTGGGAAGCAATGATGTAGGGTTGTCATTAGAAAAATCAAACATTACATTTAGTTACATGTGACAGTTGATGATAGTTGCCAAATTGTAGACCTAATTTTAATTTGAGCATCAGTTAAGCTTCTTTGTGGCAATTCTAAAGGTGAGTGTGTGTCGCTTTTTGTAAATTTGTTTTGTATTTGTTAGCTGGAGTAACAGTGCCATGAACATGAGTATTCCGCACAAGGCATGGCATAAAGAGGCAATGTAACAAATATGTGTTAAAGAAAAAGGAGAGGAAGGGTTTGAGTAAGGTTAAGTAAAGAATCCGCACTTTATTTATGTTTTCATTCAGATACTTCAGAGATTCATCCCATTCCTGTCCTCCTGCCATCAGGAATCTTGTTTTCATCCATCCTCATTTCTAAAAAATGCCTGCAAACACTGTTTCAATGAGGAATACAAACAAATGCCCTTGTGAGGGATGATGATACAGATTATTTTCCCAAAGCAACACTGTTTAATGTGCTTTTAACAGAACATAGAGTAAATGGCCCCCAGTACCCATAGCCTCACCCTTTTGCTGATTCAGCCTGTTTACCACACAGACCTGAAGCCTCAGGAAACTGTCCATGTGGATATGAAATGGGAAGACAGGCCATGTGGCCTCTACCTTTTTCCGTTTCTTCCACAAGCCATGGACATTCTCTTTATCTCCTTCAAAGAGGTTGTTGGCAAGAACAGTCTGAAGGAGTGGAGGGGACAATGTACAAATTGTCCTTAGACAAAGGCAGAGAAGGAGCAGTGACAGAAAAGACAGAACACAGAGGCTCATCTATAACACAGGGCCTGCTGTCCCCAGATGTTACCGAAGCTTCAGCATCTCTCCCTGCAAGAAAAATTGGATTAGTCACTGTCTTGTGTCCTAATGGACACACTCTGTGATCTTTAGAGCTTCATTTACTGGGTTAATAGTGCTTTGCCTGAGTTCCTTTGCTGTGGGGAAAAAAAAGAAGAAGAAAAAGGAAAAGAAAAACAGCCTCGTAAGAAGAAATATTCTGGGTGCCGTCCACAATCACTGACACAAGTAATATAGTATTCATCACAGACAGACCTCGTATCTCATTATTGCTGAAGAGTTGCCCCGAGGCATCTGAGCTTGGCCAGGCCAGACCTCTCATGTGGAACCGTTCAGGTATATTGTGAAATGATTTAATGCGATAATAATGTCCACTTTGTGAGATAGATTATGTTTTTCATAGTGGCTGATGGTTAATGAATGATACATTAGCAAACATCACTAAAACATTATTGGGAAATTCAGATGAAGAGATGGAGTTCCTCTTCCTGCTTCTACTGGGCTCCTACCCTCGCCCTTCCCCCACGTCAATGCATAAAGATGAAAAGCAGGACTTTCAAGAATCAGAAAACTTAATTTATTTAAAAGGAAAAGAAAATTCCCAGCTCTGTGTCCCTGCCTCTCAACATCTCGTTACCGAAAGGAGGGAGCAATACTAAAAACATTCAAACATGAGCTGAAATATCTCTTTTTAAATCAAATGAGAATCAATGAAAATGCGAACCTGAACAAATACATTATAATACATTATACGTTGGCCCAGTTTATCAGATAAAGGCGTTTACCCTGATTTGATTTATCTGGCAATACACAGCTCAGCTATGAAATGAGATAAGCCAAGCCCATTCACCTTATTTACCATATTATCGCAGCTCTTGCTAACACTGCCATGGTTAAGGGTCTGTCTGCAGTTTTATTAACATCTGTGAATATTCACTCCCAGCTGCTGTGTGACATGACCAACCCTAACCCAGGAGCACAGCCTCAAAAAAAAGATGGATGTAATTTCATTTTATTATTATTATTATTTACTGTCACTGTACTGAGCAACTAGGAGGGATGTGAATGTCCCTATGTCCACTGAGGCTTGTTCTCACCTGCTATGAGGTCAGACACACTCCCATTTTATATTTTATTTTGGTCCTTCTTCTATTGACCTTTCTTTCATATATATATATATTTCTGAAATGTCCTCTTTACATTTCCACTCATTTTGGAATGCAAAAGCCTCCACGTTTCCCAGGACCCATCTCCACCATTGATAGGTCTTTATTTCTACAGCAGCGAGGGGCTGAGATAATGGAAAAGAGACACACTCTAGGATTAATGAGTGGATATTAATTCAGCAGGCAAAAGGACAGACCCTGTTATTTTGAGTTTTTCAATAAACTTCTACAATCCAGATGCCCAGAGTCAGTGAAGTCATACATAGAGAGAAACAGATGTGGGGAAGAGATATTTCTATTATTAAAGTTTTGTTTAAAGAGGTTTTAAAAAAGCCATTCTTATTATCTTTCAGTCTCATTTTTGTTCCTGCTCCACAGAACATGCAGCCCCACAAAACCACATATGGGTAAGAACCTCTATTTGATCCTGCTTGACCGGTCTCCAGACTGGTGTGCGGCGCAATAATGCACAGCAGAAAGCAGCGGAGCCGCTGTATAGCACACGGGCCATCCCCTCTTTCCCTAGTGAGATCCCCACTGGTCTCAGGTCAGAATCTCAGCATGGCCAGCGGGCTGAGAGAAAGATCAAATGTGAAAGCACAAAGGACTTCAGGTAGCAGGACCGGCTGGCCCCATGCATTATCCCTACTCTCTCTTAAAATGTCGTGAAAATAAGAAATGGGATAAAATAGGCCTAAGCCAAGAAAACAGGAGAGGCTACATCAGCAGATGAGTGAGTTCAACCAAATTGTTAGAAGCTGGAGAAAGAATGAACGGCTGGTAACTGACTTAGCAAGACAGGGGAGACTGTTTTATAACTAGAACCCTGACAAGGCCTCCCCAGAACAAAGCAAGAGATAAGGACTTAGTCTCTGAACAAACTCACCTGGAGAGGCATCAGATGCCAGACCTGGTGGAGGGTGCAGTATACCATCCTAAGAGTAGGACAATAACGTAAAGGCTGTGAAGTGAGTAATAGGTCCCACTGCTCCTTCCCTTGCTCTCTTCTCCAAATGATGGTGGTCAACATGTTCTCTCAATGCTGGAGTGTTGTTATTGTTGAGTTGTTTTTTTCTTTTCAGACTTAATGGGGAAATATTAGTAATAGAAAAAGAAAAGCCAATAACCAAATGAGGCAAAGTATTAATTCAGGGAAAGCTAAACACTGTGCAAGGAAAAGAAAAAAACACAATCACAGTATACTGTAGGCTCAACAGTGAACAATATTCACAAAGGTTATGATCATGAACAATGTAAAAAAAAATACTGGTTATAACCATGTTGGGGAGATAGGGAGAGTGAGAAATAAAAGACAGTGTAAGGAAGCTGGGTCTTCATCCACATAAACAGGACAGGACAAATGGATCTAAAATTGGCATATTTAGAAATGTGGAAATAACGAATAAAGATACATGGGGAAAGAATTAACTGTGGTTAGTTGTTTAGAAATTGAGGGTTGCACAAACTGTCCTGTCTCCTCAATATATTCTTTCATCTCCCTTTTTTCTCCCTTCTTCCCACTCTTCTTTAGCTCTCAGCTTATAATAACCTCTCATGGAACCATATACCATCTACCCTCAGTTAAAAGCCCTGCAGCCAACTCTCACATTACCCTAGTAAACACCAGTTCCCTCCAATTTTCTGCCCACCTGATTTCTGCTGTTCATTATTGTGCCACACACCAAAGTCTGGAGATATCTTCCAGTGGGATCCCATAGAAGATGCTTACCCTTGAACTTATCTTCTGTAGCAAACTTCACAGTAGTTTTTATCCTTTTATTAATGTCTCACTCACTTAGGCTATAAGCTATAGACTGTCTATATATACTGCTCACAAAAATTAGGGGATATTTTCAAAATGAATATGAACCTATAAAATATTCCCTAATTTTTGTGAGCAGTATATTTTTTTCTCTCTTCAAAATCATAATGACTAGCACAGTGATTGCCCATAGAAAGCACTCAAGGCCCTGGCTGGTTGGCTCAGTGGTAGAACGTTGACTCAACGTGTGGATGTCCTAGGTTTGATTCTCGGTCAGGGCACACAGGAGAAATGACCACCTGCTTCTCCATCCCTCGTCCTCTTCCTTATCTCTTTCTCTCTCTTCTCCTGCAGCCATGACTCAATTGGTTCCAGCTCATCAGCCCTGGGTGCTAAGGATTTTTCTGTTGAGCCTCCATCTCAGGTGCTAAAAATGGCTCAGCTGTGAACATGGTTCCAGATGGCCAGAGCATTGGCCCCAGATAGGGGTTGCGAGGTGGATCCCAGTCAGGGTGCATGCTGGACTCTGTCTCTCTATCTCCCCTCCTCTCATTTGGAAAAGAAGAAAAAAAAGAAAGAAAGAAAGCATTCAAAAAATGCTGAATTAGTGCCTGACCTGTGGTGGTGCAGTGGATAAAGCGTTGATCTGGAACATGAGGTCACCGGTTTGAAACCCTGGGCTTGCCTGGTCAAGGCACATACGGGAGTTTATGCTTCCTGTTCTCTTTTATCTCTTTTCTCCCTCTCTCTTCTCTCTCTCTAATAAAAATGAATAAATAAATCTAAAACATATATATATATATATTCTAAAAAATGCTGAATTAATGAATAATTGAATAAGTAAACAAAAGAAAACACAAAATAAGGCATGAATGAAGCCAACACTCTCTGTAATAAAGAAGCCTGGTATGCCCAAACTTGTGTAAATCTAGAAAGAATTTTTCTGTAAACGTTTATGCTTATCCAGCCTTGAAGCTCAGAGGCAAAAGTATTTAGAGTAATAAGAGAAACTGTTTTCTTGACTCTGTGATTAAAAAATTCCCCCAATGAACACTTTCACAATACTAGTGTGAACATATGCTATGGAGAACATATACCTGTACTTCAAAATATTAAAAATAGAACTACCATATGATCCAGCAATTCCATTTCTGAGTATATCTAAAAGAAACAAAATCATAATCCTGATAACTGAAGTGTCATGTTTATTGCAGCATTTTCAATGTAGATGAGACATGGGAAGAACCTAAGTGTCTGTTGACAGATAAATGGATAAAAAAAATAAGGTTTTGTGTAGAATACCATTTGTGGGGCAGCTGCGTTAGGCTTGCTCACAGGATTACCAGGTATAAGCACTTTGCCTGATTAGTACGGGAGCACATGGCAACACCATGTGTGTATGGCCTATATAAGGCTATGGGCACTTGAGCTCAGGGGAATGGCAGATGTGCATATCACCTGCCTGCCACTCTGAGGGGCCATTTTGCTGTTTCTTTGCCTGAGTGGTGGATTCCCTTGCCTGTGTGCTTGTCCACCATTGTGAGACTTTATTAAACGGAATGGCTCAACACTTTGTGCTCCACTGTTTTTCTATTTGCCCAGATCCAATGTGGGCCTGCCTGGCCTTGGCCACTGGCATTACACCATTCAACCTTCAAAAAGAAAATCCTCCCATTTGAGACAGTATGGATGAATCTGAGGATATTATGCTAAGTTGCTAAGTGAAATAAGCTATATCTCACCTATATGTGGAATATTAAAATTAAAAAATAAAAATAAAACTGCACTCAAAAAAGCAGAGACTAGTGAGATAATGGTTACTAGGGGCTATAAAATAGAAATAATGAAGAGATAGTGGCCAAAGTGACAAATTTTCAGTTATAAGATGAATAAGTTCTGGAAACATAATGTATAGCACAGTTACTGTGATGGTAAATTTTATGCATCAACTTGGCTGTCCTGAGGGATCCCCAGATAATTGGTAAAACACTATTTCTAGTGTGCCTCTTTTGGCATCTCTTGAAGAGATTAGCATTTGATTCAATAAAATGAGTGAAGAGATCTAACCTCACCAATGTGGTGGTTATTATCCAATCCATTGGGGGCCCAAATGGGACAAAAAAGCAAAGAAATAGAGAATGTACTCTTTCTCTTCTTGAGGTAAGATGTTCAGATGTCCATTTTCTGCAGTCCTAGAAAATGGAGCACCTGATTCTTGAACCTTCAGACTCTCGAACTTATACCAGTGGTCTCCTGGTTCTCAGGCCTTTGACCTGGGACTGGGAGTTATTCCACTAGCTACCCTGAATCTAAAGATTCTCAGGCCTTCAGGCTTAAACAGAATTATATCTCCTCATTTCCTAGTTCTCCAGATTGTAAAAGGCATATTGTGGGGGTTCTTAACCTCCATAACTACATGAGCCAATTTCTATAATAAATCTCTTTCTATATCTATAAGAGTATTCTATTGGTTCTGTTTCTCTGGAGAACCCTGATGTATAGTACAGGATTCCATTTATTATCTATATACTATAGGTAATAAATGTATTGTATACTTGAAATTTACTAAGAAAATATTTCTTTGTCATTAGTATATTCAAATCAGAAGGAAGCATTACAAATCATAAGTATTACAAATCTGCTGAAGGCTCGCAGTCAAGGCACATATGAGAAAGCAATCAATGAACAACTAAGGTGTCATAACAAAAAACTGATGATTGATGCTTCTCATCTCTCTTTGTTCCTGTCTGTTTGTCTCTGTCTATCCCTCTCTCTGACTCTCTCGCTGTCCCTGTAAAAAAAGAAAAAGAAAAAAAGCTTGTTTCACTGCTTTGTTTTACTGCTATGCTTTCTCCCCTCCCCATTCCTCAATCAGTGTGTAATTCTCCCTATAAAACCTAACTCCAAACTGTGTTTGGGGCCACATTGATTTGAGCAACTTAGGTTTCCATGAGATCTGCACAGCTGGCTAAAGACTTCTAATTTCTTAATTTGGCTAATTGATTGATTGTGTGGCAGGACGTATTATCTCACTGTTCCTATATAACATATGGAGGCCCCAGTGAGATAAGAATCCTTTGGGCTCTTTTGTCTTTTTGACTTTGCAACACAAGGGGGGTGCTGACCTCCTTGGTCTGACTGCTGGGAGCAGAAACCTAGCAGGGGGGCACCACCTGAGATGTTCCAGGGCCCAGCTGGTATTTTCTGTCTGACCAACAGTCAGCTGTAGACAATCAGCATGCCCATCCACCTATTTGGATTCATCAAGAAAGCCTCCAGAGGTAAGCAGAGCAGACTTGCAATATGCTCAATCCGTAGTCTGTCTGTCTGTGGCTAGATGTCTGTACTATTGTGATCGAGGATCAAACATGACTGAATTGGGGGGAGCAAGATGGCGACGGAGTAGGCGGACGTACCAACTTCCAACTCCCAGAACCAAAGTGGATTACAACTCAATTTTAAGAACCATCACCGGGATAAACCAACTTTGAACAAAACTAAGTGGACTCTTCAACCAAGGAACACAGAAGAAGCCACATTGAGACTGGTAGGAATAGCGAAAATGCGAAGAGGGCTGCCCAGCTCCCCGGAGCAAACGGCAGCCCGGAGAGACCCGTGTGGCGGGAGGAGAGTTTGGCGGTGAGGGAGGGACCTGGGTCCCAGGAATCAAGCCCCAGCCTCCAGTCCTAGAGCCTAGAAGAGGCATTTGGACAGTATTGAGCTGTGAAACAAGTGAGGGAGCTCCCAGGCCTACAGTGTGGAGTATTAGGTCCCTTCCTACTCTGCTGAGGGCTGCTTAAGGTTTTGGGGTGGCAGGACGCTGAAAGGCGGTTCTGTCGGCGTGGGCAGAGGACAAGCCGGTGGGAGATCGGTCTAGCCCAGAGGGTCAGAGGGGACCGCGAAAGCGGTCCGGAAGCTGCGGGCCCACCTTTAATCCCACTTAAGGGGACAAAGCGGGAGGCCAGGAATGGGCAGGCCCTGCGCAAGCCGGCCCTGACCGCGGGGACCAGGCTAGGACCAGGGACGGGCAGGGGCTCGTGGCTGAGCTGACACTACCAGTGCCCCCCCTCCCGGGCCAGAGAAACCGCGGTTGGCCAGTATACGTGCGCGAGCGGGCTCCGAGCGCGGGAACGGGGTGGACCCCGAGACAAGTGGAGGCTCGCAGCTGAGCCCACGCTACTATCCCCATCCGGCCGGAGAAACCCTAGATAGCATTCATACGTGCACGAGCGGGCTCCAAACGCGGGGGTGGGGTAGAGTCCGGGACGAGCGGAAGTACGCAGCTCGGCGGAAGCCAGCAAACACGCCCGCCCCAATAAACCTTGGCCTCGAGGGCGGGGCTAAAGCTTCGGACGGGCAAAAGCTTACAACTGAGAGCACGTCAAAAGCCCCGCCTACCCCGCGGAACTGTAGCGAGCAGGCTCCAACTGCTGGTTCTGGGCGGAAGTCCGGAAATAGGCTGGGTCCACAGCTGAGGAAAGGTGCTCACCTCTACCCTTGGTGCTAATCTTGTGGCTTCAGTCACAGCCCCTCCCACAGAGGAGAGGCAGAAATCATAGCAAAAGCCAAATGAATCAAGAGAAATCCCCAGAGAAGGACCTGAATGAACCAGATATAACCAAATTACAAGAAGCAGAATTTAGAATAATGATAGTTAGGATGTTCAAAGAAATTAGAGCAACAATGGATAGTCATTATGAACACCTAAATAAAGAGATAACAAGTATAAAAAATGAAATTGAAATAATAAAAAAGAATCAGACAGAAATGACAAATACAGTATCAGAACTGAAGACCACAATGGAAGAAATTAAAAGCAGGATGGATGACGCTGAGGATCGAATAAGCGAGTTAGAGGACACAATAAACAAAGGCACAGAAGCAGAGAAGAAAAAGGAAAAGAGACTTAAAAAATGTGAGGAAACTCTAAGGGAGCTTTGTGACAACATGAAGAGAAACAACATTCGCATCATAGGGGTGCCTGAAGAAGAGGAGAGAGGACAGGAAATGGAAACTGTGTTCAATCAAATCATAGCAGAAAACTTCCCTAAATTAAGGCTGGGAAACACTCCACACATTCAAGAAGCACACAGAACTCCATTAAAGAGAAACCAAAAAGATCTACACCAAGACACATCATAGTTAAAATACCAAAGCTAAGGGATAAAGAGAAAAATTTAAAAGCTGCTAGAGAAAAAAAGGCTATCACCTACAAAGGAGCCCCCATAAGAATGACATCTGACTTCTCAACAGAAACACTTGAGGCCAGAAGGGAATGGCAAGAAATAATCAAAGTAATGCAGAACAAGAACCTACAACCAAGACTACTTTATCCAGCAAGGCTAACGTTTAAAATTGAAGGAGAAATAAAGAGCTTCCCAGAAAAAGAAAGCCTCAAGGAATTCATAAAAACCAAACCAATTCTGCAAGAGATACTAAGGGGCCTCTTGTGAAGAGTTTAAAGGGAGGAATGAATAGAGCGAAAGAAGAATACAGCTTTAAAGAATAAAATGGCAATAAACAACTACATATCAATAATAACCTTAAATGTAAATGGATTAAATGATCCAATCAAAAGACATAGGGTAGCTGCATGGATAAAGAAACAGGACCCATACATATGCTGTCTACAAGAGACACACCTTAAAACAAAAGATGCTCATAGACTGAAGGTAAAAGGATGGAAAAAAATATTTCATGCAAATGGAAATGAAAAAAAAGCCGGGGTAGCAGTACTTATATCTGACAAAATGGACTTTAAAACAAAGGCTGTAGTAAGAGATAAAGAAGGACACTACATAATGATAAAGGGAACAATTCAACAGAAAGATATAACTATTATAAATATCTATGCACGAAATATAGGAGCCCCGACATACATAAAGCAGACTTTGATGGATGTAAAGGGTAAGATTAACAGCAATACCATAATAGTAGGGGATTTCAATACCCCGCTAACAATACTGGATAGATCCTCAAGAAGAAAAATTAAGAAAGAAACAGCAGACTTAAAGGATACACAAGATCAACTCGATTTAATAGATATCTTCAGAACTTTTCAACCTAAAGCAGTAGAATATACATTCTTCTCAAGCACTCATGGTACGTTTTCTAGGATAGACCACATGTTAGGACACAAAAATGGTCTCAATAAATTTAAGAAGATTGAAATCATATCAAGCATTTTCTCTGATCACAATGCCATGAAACTAGAATTTAACAACAAAATAAAAACTGAAAAATACGAAACCACTTGGAAACTAAATAGCATGTTATTAAATAATGAATGGATTAACAATGAGATCAAAGAAGAAATAAAAAAGTTTCTAGAAACCAATGATAATGAGCATACATCAACACAAAATTTATGAGACACAGCAAAAGCAGTTCTGAGAGGGAAGTTTATTGCACTACAGGCATATCATAAGAAGCTAGAAAAAGCTCAAATAAGCAACCTGACCCTGCATCTAAAAGAACTAGAAAAACAACAGCAAATAAAACCCAGGACAAGTAGAAGGAGGAAATAATAAAGATCAAAGCAGAAATAAATGACATAGAGGCTAAGGAAACAATACAGAGGATCAATGAAACCAGAAGCTGGTTCTTTGAAAAGGTAAACAAGATTGATGAACCTTTAACTAGACTCACCAAGAAAAAAAGCGAGAGGACCCAAATAAATAAAATTAGAAATGAGAGTGGAGAAATAACAACTGACACAACAGAAATACAAGGCATTGTAAGAAAATACTATGAAGAACTCTATGCCAAGAAATTAGACAACCTAGGTGAAATGGACTAATTTCTTGAATCATATCATCTTCCAAAAATCAATCTGGAAGAATCAGAACACCTAAAAAGACCAATTACAAAAAATGAGATCGAAACAGTTATCAAAAAACTCCCAAAAAAGAAAAGTCCTGGGCCTAATGGCTTCACAAGTGAATTCTATCAAAAATTCAAAGAAGAACGAAGTCCTATCCTCCTCAAGCTATTTCAAAAAATTTAAGAGGAAGACAGACTTCCAAACTCCTTTTATTAGGTGAGCATAATTCTGATCCCAAAACCGGGCAAAGACAACACAAAGAAAGAAAATTATAGGCCTATATCCCTGATGAATTTAAATTTTTTTTTAATTTCTTTTTATTTTATTCATTTTACAGAGGAGACAGAGAGGGAGAGAGAGAGAAAGAGAAAGAGAGAAAGGGGGGAGGAGCTGGAAGCATCAACTCCCATATGTGCCTTGACCAGACCAGTGCAGGGTTTTGAACTGGCGACCTCAGTGTTCCCAGGTTGATGCTTTATCCACTGCGCCACCACAGGTCAGGCCCCTGATGAATTTAGATGCTAAAATTCTCAACAAAATATTAGCCAACTTTATCCAGCCAAATATGAAAAAAATCATACACCATGATCAAGTGGGATTTCTTCTGGAGAGGCAAGGCTGGTTCAATATTTGCAAATTAATCAACTTGATTCATCACATAAACAAAAGAAAGGACAAAAATCACATGATAGTTTCATTAGATGCAGAAATTGCCTTTGATAAAATCCAGCACCCATTCATGCTCAAAACTCTCAGTAAAGTGGGAATACAGGGAACTTTCCTTTCATGATAAAGGCCATCTATGACAAACCCACAGCAAACATCATACTAAATGGGCAAAAATTAAAAGCAATCCCCTTAAGATCAGGAACCAGGCAGGGGTGCCCCCTTTCACCACTTTTATTCAACATAGTTCTGGAAGTCCTAGCTACAGCAATCAGACAAAAAGAAAAATAAAAGGCATCCAAATTGGAAAAGAAGAAGTAAAATTGTCATTGTTGCAGATGATATGATATTGTACATAGGAAACCCTTAAGTCTCAGTCAAAAAACTATTGGACCTGATAAATGAATTCAGCAAGGTGGCAGGATATAAAATTAATACTGAGAAATCAGAGGCATTTCTATATACCAATAATGACCTGTCAGCAAAAGAAATTAAGGAAACAATGCCCTTCACTACTGCAGCCAAAAAAATAAAGTACCTAGGAGTAAATTTAACCAAGGAGGTTAAGGACTTGTACTCGGAAAATTATAAAACATTGATAAAAGAAATCAAGGAAGATACAAACAAGTGGAAGCATATACCGTGCTCATGGTTAGGAAGAATAAACATCATTAAAATGTCTATATTACCCAAAGCAATTTATAAATTCAATGCAATACCAATTAAAATACCAATGACATACTTCAAAGATATAGAACACATATTCCAAAAATTTATATGGAACCAAAAAAGAACACGAATAGCCTCAACAATCTTAAAAAGAAAAAATAAAGCAGGAGGTATCACTCTTCTGGATATCCAGGTTTACAATAAGGCCATTATACTCAAGACAGTCTGGTACTGGTATAAGAACAGGCACATAGATCAATGGAACAGAACAGAGGACCCAGAAATAAACCCACAGCTTTATGGACAACTGATATTTGACAAAGGAGGAAAGAACATACAATGGAGTAAAGACAACCTCTTTAACAAATGGTGTTGTGAAAATTGGACATCTACCTGCAAAAAAATGAAACTAGACCATCAACTTATACCATTCACAAAAACAAACTCAAAATGGATAAAAGACTTAAATGTAAGCCGTGAAACCATAAGCCTCTTAGAAGAAAACATAGGCAGCAAGCTCTCCGACATCTGTAGCAGCAATATATTTGCCGATTTATACCACGGGCAAATGAAATAAAAGGCAAGTTAAACAAATGGGACTATATCAAACTAAAAAGTTTTTGCACATCTAAAGACAATAAGAACAGAATAAAAAGAGAAACCACACAATGGGAGAACATATTCGACAACACGTCTTATAAGGGGTTAATAACCAAAATTTATAAAGAACTTATTAAACTCAACACCAGAAAGACAAACAATCCAATCAAAAGATGGGCAAGAGAAATGAATAGAAATTTCTCCAAAGGGGACACACAGATGGCCAATAGGCATATGAAAAAATACTCAACATCACTAATCATTAGAGAAATGCAAATTAAAACCACAATGAGATATCACCTCACACCAGTCAGAATGGCGCTCATCATCAAAACAACACAGAATAAGTGCTGGCAAAGATGTGGAGAATAGGGAACCCTTCTGCACTGCTGGTGGGAATGCAGACTGGTGCAGCCACTGTGGAAAACATATGGAGATTCCTCATAAAATTATAAATCGAACTGCCTTTTGACCCAGCTATCCCACTTATAGGAATATACCCTAAGAACACCATAACACTGTTCGAAAAGAAGAAATGCGCCCCCATGTTCGTAGCAGCATTGTTCACAATAGCGAAAATCTGGAAACAGCCCAAGTGTTCATCAGAGGACGAGTGGATTAAAAAGCCTTGGTACATATATACTATGGAATAATACTCAGCCATAAGAAATGATGACATCAGATCATTTACAACAAAATGGATGTACCTTGATTACATTATACGGAGTGAAATAAGTAAATCAGAAAAAACTGAGAACAGCATGATTTCATACATAGGGAGGACATTAAAGTGAGAATATGAGACATGGACAAGAGATTGGTGGTTACGAGGTTGGTGGAGGGAAGGGAGTGTAGAATAGGGAGGAAGGGAGGGGCACAGGGAAAACCAAATAGAAGGTGACAGAGGACAATTTGACTTTGGGTGACGGGTATGCAACATACTTGAATGATAAGATAACCTGGAGATGTTTTCATTGTACATATGTACCCTGATTTATTGGTGTCACCTCATTAAAATTAATAATAAAAAAAATAATAAAAATGAAAAAAAGAAAAAAAAGAGAGAGAAAATCCCTGATTGAATGTGTGAATAAGGAGCTCAAGCATCTGAGCCCGAGTTTACAGTTTTTGGCTCTTCACAGGCACCTTCTTTCCTTTTGTCTGAAATTTCTTTGTCCTTTGGTTCTCTAGAATATGATTCAATGAGGAACATTTTAGAGAACTGGCACAAACCTCGGTTCCTAATCCCTTTTGTAATCTTGGAAAGTTCATTTGTACTCATATATTGTTTGTAACAATGGGGGAAGGGCAAAGTAAGAGTAAAACTCCTCTTGAGTGTATGCTTAAGAATTTTGAAATTGGATTTTCTGATTATTATGATGTAAAACTAAGCAAGGGGAGAATTTGAACTCTTTGTGAACTATAATGGCCATCCTTTGGGGTAAAGTGGCCAAAGCAGGGCTCACTAGATCCTAGAGATATCAGAACTGTATGGAATGTAGTAGCTAGGCCTCCAGGCCACCCAGACCAGTTCCAATATATAGATCAGTGGAGGGCTTTAGTAGAGAATCCCCCTCACTGGCTGAAAGGCTATGCTATCAGAGATAGTCATCATGTTTTGCTAGCAATAACCCCAAAATTAGACAAGAAGTCTTTGTTTTACAAGCTGTTTGGCCCCTCCATATCTTCCTTCTCCATTGGCTCCAACCACCTTGGAGAAGCCTCAGGCTCTAACAAGACTGTTAGAATCTGAGCTGTACACACATTGTCCCACCAGGGATGATTGCCAGCAGTTTTAGTTACTTTGTGTACTACTGAAGAGAGAGAAAGAATAAAATCAGAGGCTAGAAAATCTGTCATGCTTGGGAGAAATGGCTCTGAGGAGGACAATTGGGACTGCCATGATAAGGTGTTTCCTATTGTCCAGCCTAAATGGGACCCTAACACTACTGCAGGACGGGAAGCTTTGAACACTTTTCATCAGTTTCTGTTAGCCGGGATCAGGGGAGCTGCTAAGAAACCCATGAATTTGTCTAAGGTGTCGGAGATTATCCAGGGCCCCCAGGAAACTCCCTCAGCTTTATTAGAGAGATTGCAAGAAGCTTACAGGGTCTACACACCTCTAGACCCTGATGCACCAGAGAATGCTAAGGCAGTTAACTTAGCTTTCATGTCACAGTCCACTCCAGATATTAGGAGGAAGCTACAAAAATTGGAAGGCTTCCCAGGAATGGTGATTTCCCAGTTGTTAGAAGTAGCTCAGAAAGTTTACAATAACAGAGACAACCTTGAGGAGAAACAGATTATAAAAATAACAAAGGTAGTTGTAGCTGTTTTAGAACACCAGAATAAGAAATGGAAGCCTAAGTTAAGCAGAAATCAGTGTGCTTATTGTAAAGAAGAAGAACATTGGAGGAAAGACTGTCCAAAGCTGAAAGTGTCACAGCAGACCCCAAGAATCCTTAACCTAAAGAAGGACTGACGGGGCCAGGGCTCCATACCTGTTAGCCTTTATAAGTAGGAGGTTACACAGTAGACTTCCTCTCTAGCACTAGAGCTTCTCACTCTGTTCTCACTGCCCTCCTCAGACTGCTCTCAGGAAAGCAAGCACTCATAACAATTAAAAGATTGTTAGAAGCTGGTATTCAGTCCATGTTTACCTTTGAGTAGAATGATCCAGAGGCAGGCATTTCAGGGCAACTAACCTGAACCAGATTACCACAGGGCTTTAAGAATTCACCGACCCTCTTTGATGAGGCATTACATCAGGACCTGCTCACCTTTCACCAGGAACATCTGGAAATCATGCTGCTACTACAGTACACAGATGATTTGCTTCTAGTTGCGGAAATGGAAGTTAGCTGCTGCACAGCCACTAAGGGACTTACAAACACCACACACTCTGGGGTACTGGGTGTCAGCTAAGACCGCACAACTCTGCACTTCTAAGGTGACCTATTTAGGCTACTGATGCAGGGACACGCGCTCTCTCCTCCAGTCATATAGAGGCAATCCTTCTAATTCCAACCCCCACTAGAAAGAGATGAGTTCAAGAATTTCTTGGGACAATTGTATACTGCAACTTGTGGATCCCTAGGTTTGCAGAGATAGCCAAGCCTTTATATTCTTGTACAGCAGGAACCCAAGAGTTAATTTGGACAGATAAGGAACAAGAAGCTTTTGAAACCCTCAAAAAGGCCCTCACTGAGGCCCTGCCCTGGCTTTGCCAGATATTACCAAGTCTTTCTAGCACTTTGTTCATGAAAACAAGGGAATAGCAAAGGGTTTTAGCTCAAACTTTAGGGCTATAGAGCAGGCCTATTGCTTATCTCTCTAAGTGGCTGGACCCTGTTGCATCTGGATGGCCAAACTGTCTCAGAGCCATAGCAGCCACTGCCGTACTAGTGAGGGGGGCAGATAAACTAACAATGGGGAAAGAACTGTTCCTGACAGCCCCACATGCAGTAGAGACTTTGCTTAGAGGAACTCCAGAAAGGTGGATGTCTAATGCTAAGATCATGCAATATCTAGACCTGCTCATAGATTAGCTTCATATTAAGTTTGTTGTTCATAAGCAGGCCTAATGCCTGACAAAGAACTAAGCATCCCCTTCCATAACTGCTCTGAAGTTTTAGACTCTGTTCAAACTGCAAGACCAGACCTTTTGATGTACCTCTATTTAATGCAGAAGTACAGCCATTCACTGATGGCAGCAGTTTTGTCCTAGATGGGGTTTGATATGCTGGAGTGGCTGTAGTAACTCCTGATGAGACCATATGGGCCAAGCCTTGCCCTATGTGACCTCAGCTCAGTGGGCAGAACTTATCGCTCTCACACAGGTGTTGAAGTGGACCAAACAAAAGAAGGTCAACATTTACACTGACAGTAGGTATACTTTTGCTACTGCCCATGTTCATGCAGCAATCTATAAGGAGAGAGGATTCCTGACATCTGCTGGTAAGGACATTAAAAACAAGGAAGAAATTTTCGCTTTACTAGAAGCTATTTGGTTGCCGGAAACTGTAGCACTTATTCGTTGCCCAGGACACCAGAAAGAGGACTCAATAAAGGCAAAAGAAAATGGGGCAGCAGATAAGGTAGCCAAAGAAGTCACTTTAAATCCAGTAGGGCCTTTAGAAATATTAATGACTTTATCAGAACACTTATTGCCAGAGATGCCTTTTTATAACCAACCAGAGGAAGATATTGCTGTAAGAAAAGAAATGTCTAAAAATAAGGAAAGGTGGTTAGAGTTGCCAGACAAAAGACCATTCTTACCTGAAGACCTGGGCAGAGAGGTTATCAGTCAGCTACATCAAGCTACTCATTTTGGCCAAACTAAGCAAATAGAATTATATAAGAAAAATGACTACTTTCCAGGCTTAGAAGCTATTGCAGAAAGCATAGTGTCCAAGTATCTAATTTGTGTCCAAGTAAATGCTAAACAAAATAGAGAAGTGTAAAGAGAAATAGGGATAGAGGAGCTTCCCCAGGAAAACATTAAGAGATAAATAAAGCCACAAGCACAGGGATATAAGTATCTATTAGTTTATATTGATACCTTTTCAGGATAAGTAGAGGCTTTTTCTGCTAGAAATAAGACTGCAATAATAGTTGTTAAGAAATTGCTGTATAAAATTATTCCTAGATTTAGCTTGCCCATTAATATTGGGTCTGACCTGACCTGTGGTGGCGCAGTGGATAAAGCGTCGACCTGGGAACACTGAGGTCGCCAGTTCAAAACCTTGCACTGGTCTGGTCAAGGCACATATGGGAGTTGATGCTTCCAGCTCCTCCTCTCTCTCTCTCTCTCTCTCTCTCTCTCTCTCTCTTTCTCTCTCACTCTGTGTCTCCTCTTTAAAATGAATAAAATTATATATATATATATATATATATATATATATATATATATATTGGGTCTGATAATGGGCCTGCATTTGTATCTAAGGTCTCACAGCTAGTAGGACACTCAACATTAATTAAAAATTACATTGTGCTTATAGGCTTCAGAGTTTGGTTCATTCTTTCAACTTGTCCCAAGCTCTAAAGTTCTAACTAAATTCGTTTTAGAAACTGGTGAAAACTGAACTGACTTACTCCCTCTAGTTTTGCTAGAAGCTAAATGCACCCCCTACTGGGAAAAAAATCACCCCACATAGAATTGTATTAGGCATGATGACACCACTTCTCCCTAGGCACCCTTGAAGACCCTGTCAGAGATTAGGCAAAAGGAACCCACCAAGCCCTGTAAGTTGATCCTGAGAAAGATGGCATGCCCTGCTCCAGCCTCAAACTAGAAGTGGCTGGTCTATGCACAGTAGAAGCTTAAGGAACCTTGCTGGGGACTTCTTTACAATTGAACTTTGAGGAGGGGTGGAGCTCAGGTTAGGGAAAGGCAAGAGCAAGTCATCTTAAGATTTAATACATGTGCTGCTGAGTCATAAGAAAGGGAGGTATAAGTCCCTTCACTAAGAGAGAAGCTACAAGATAAATGAAAAATATATACGTACTCATAGCTACCCCTGTAAAGGAACCTATACATATTAATCATGTGTCTGACAAGCTACTTAGAGGAAGGACACCACCAAAAAGAGAAGCATATTTTAAAAGAAAATTGCTTACTACTAACTTTAGTTGTCACTGAAGGTTAAGATATTTAAAATTAAGAGGTATGATTAGAAAGGGATTGTATGGTTTTAATAATAGAAGGTATAGGGTATAAATGCACTTTTAAGAAAAGAGAAAAAGTAAGTTGTTATGAAAGCTACTTATTTCTGAATAGATAAGAAAGTTTGTGAAAACTAATGGTTTATGTAAGCTGCAGAAGGTTTGTGCAAGTTGTAAGCGATTTGTACAAAGAAAAAAAGACAGGTTTAGGGAACAGAATAAGCCTCCATTGTATATTCTAGCAAATGTTATGCCTCAAGTTTATTTGTATAAAGGAAATAGTTTTACAAAATAGAAGAAGCTTAGATTTACTTCAACAAGGTAGTTTATGTGCAGCATTAAGGGAAACTTGTTGTTTCTATGCTAATAATTTAGTGTAATTAAAGAAATCCTATCTTTAGTTAGGACAAACATAGAAAAGAGAAGAAAATGATTCGAACAGTCAGAGAATTAGTTCCGAAGAATGTTTAATTAGCTCATGGCTCACTACCTTTTGTCTGCAGCAATTGGTCCTCTTACTTTGAATTTAACTTGTCTCATTGTAGCACCATATTTAATCAATTTTACAACAAGGTTTGTTTGAAAGAGGATAGACTCTATCAAATTAATAGTAATCAGAAATCAATACACACCAATACAAGAAGATAGCAACAGAAACAAAAATGAATCAATGATTTGATTAAAATTTAATTAAAACCAGTAGGGAATGAAGTGTAAAAAAGAAAGGCTCTTAACTTAAATAATTTTTGGTAAAATTTACTTTCTTTAAAACAAAAAGATTTTAGCAGAACTTACTTTTCCTGAAAAGACTCCCTATTCCTGGCCTTGAGGCTGGTCTCCTACACTGTGGCCTTGGGCTAGCTTTGCAAGGTCACAGGTGTTCTCAGAATGTTTCTCTCTAAATTAACCCTATAGATAAACATTGTAAGAAAGCTTGTTTCACTGCTTTGTTTTACTGCTATGCTTCCTCTCCTCCCCATTCCTCAGTCAGTATGTAATTCTGCCTATAAAACCTAATTCCAAACTGTTCGGGGCCACATTGATTTGGAAACCATGTGGTCCATGCAACCGGCTAATTAAAGACTCCTTGTTTCTTAATTTGGCTAATTGATTGATTGTGTGGCAGGACGTCTTATCTTGCTGTTTCGATATAATAATTAGATTACATATATAAGTGAAATCATATGGTGCTTGTTTTTCTCTGACTGGCTTATTTCACTTAGCATAGTAATCTCCAGGTCCATTCATGCTATTACAAAAGGTAAGATTTCCTTCTTTTCTATGGCCACATAGTATTCCATTGTGCAAATGTACTACAGCTTTTTTATCCACTCATCTACTGATGGGCTCTTGGGCTGTTTTCAAATCTTAGCTATTACAAATAATGCTGCAATGAACATAGGGGTGAATATATTCTTTGGAATTAGTGTTTCAGGTTTCTTAGGCTATATTCCCAGAAGTGAGATCACTGGGTCAAAAGGCAGTTACATTTTTAACTTTTTGAGATAACTTCATACTGCTTTCCAAATGGCTGAACCAGTCTGCATTCCCACAAACAATGCATGAAGGTTTTTGGGCAAACACATGTGAAACAAGAGTGTTTAGGTTTGCTAATTTATATTTTACATTGGCCTGAGCAGTGCCATGTGTGTATACTCTATGGAAGGCTGCGAGTGCTTACCTCGGGGCAGGAGATTGCAAATTGCAGATTACCTTCCTACTTGGGAGGGGCCCTTGTTTGCTATTGTTTGCTGGAGAAGGGTTTTTATTTCACCCAGCTGGTTTTGGATGGAGAGAGCAGAGAATACAGGGAGAGAGAAAGAAGGTGCTAAGGCTGGTGGGACCTGTGAGTCCAGGAGAGTCCGGAGAATGAGTCAGGACTTTGAGAGTCCTGAGTGAGAGGGAAGCAGTCTTCCTTGCCTGCTTGCTTATCTGCCATTATGAGACTTTAATAAACAAAATGGCCCACCATCCTCTGGCTCCACAGTTCTTATACTGTCTGCCCAAATCCATTGGGAACCTGCATGGCCACAATGGTGGCAGCCACTGGCTTTACAAGGATTTAATGGTATTTTAAATTCTTAAATATACCTCCAGGAAAAAACTCATCTTGCCTATTTTAAAGGTAAATTTCATAATATACAGGAGATATATATCTCCTGTGATTAAACTAAATAAATCACAAAGTACTAATGAGAACAAGCCACTGATATGGGGGCACATGATTTCTTTAGGACCTTATGAGATTCAGAGGTTCATTTTATTCAGTGTTTCAGCTTCAATAATTTTTCAGTTTTTCAACAATACAGCTGAGTTCAACCGACTTCTTCCTCTCTAGAGACTGTCACTATTCTTCTGCTAAAAACATAAAGTTCAAGACCTTGATCTTTTAAACCACATCACTGTTTTCACCTCAGAATGGAACTCTTTTTGAAACCACTGACCTTGTGAACAGACATGGCTGTAGGCCAGAGAGTAATTCAGAAGATGACCTAGCTATCTGGGAGCTGATGGTCCATCAAATTGCATCAAAGCCATATAGCTTTGTCGAAAATTTCTTCCATATTGTAAGGTCATACATGGAAGGAACTGTGGGGAAACTTCTGGTCCTATAAGCAGTAAATGTATATATTTCTGTCGTGATAATATACTCACATCTACTCTTAAGATAAAATCTGGAAGTAAAATGTTGTTAGGCATACCATAAATTTAAGGCTTAACCATTTGAATACCTGATTAAATCAGAATGCTAATGAAGAATAAAATTTGTCTTCTAGGTGTCATTTTGATTCCCACACTGAACTAAACCATCTTTCTAATAACATTTTGTTATTTGAATTTCTTTATGTATAAGTTATTTTTTAAAAAAATAAAACAACATTTCCCTAACACCAAACCAAGCTGTGTTTCTACTTGGAATTTTTTTCTCCTCGTTCAACTTACAACAAATATAAGTGGTCCAAGGTTATCTTTCATATCTGTTTTGCATTTGAGTATGTGCCATAGAATTTGGAAGCACAGAGATTCTGTCTGGATTTTACACTAGTGGTTTTCCACTTTATAACACAAACACAGTTGGGACCTACAGTATAGCCATTGTGAAAGCAACAACATGCCACAGAAGGACCCAGGAGACTAGTTACTGCCCCTTTATGGTCACACAGAATATTCTAGCCAGGATAGAAGGGGCTGGTATTTCATTGCAATTTTCCTTCCTAGTACACACCACCATATTCCTCAGCTTTGAATCACCTCTGTCTTCCACCAGTCAATATCTTAGTAGAGGGGAAACTGGGAAAGGTCCCTCTTATCAAGGTTATTTCTAGCCTAAAGTCCAAAGGTTTTGGTGCATTCTGAGGAAGTCTAAAATATTTTAAAATGGTGAAAGCATGAATTTTGAAGCCAGATACATTTGTATTTCAAACTTGGCTCTAAGCTTGAACAATCTGCCTAACTCTTCTGAGTCAGGAGAATAGTTTCCTATTCATGGGTTTGAGGTAGTAAATTCAATGACTTCCCAATTTTTCCAAGAAAAGATTTTAGGGGAAAGTAGACATGCATTAAAATTTATTTTAATGTGTTTTATGAAAAGCAGGCATGACTTGTTAATATCAATATGCTTGTATCATATACTGAAATCCAATTGAAAATCAAATCATTCATTCTTCTGATCCCCATGTTTTTATATCTTCTTACAGATATAGCATGTGCTACAACTGCTCATGTTCTAGCCACTGTTGGTTTTCCCTGTCTTTACTAGTAACAGAAACTTTGTTTTTAGCTAGGCATATGTTCACCCAGATTAAAGATTTATCCCTTTATAGTTCTTTTGCCAGACATAAAAGAAACAGCATGTGTAAGGGGCTAGGAAGCCCCTTTAAAGATAGTTGGTTCATATACTTATCTGCTTTTGTTCTTCTGTCTTATCTGTCCTGATGGACAAAATGCAGCTACACTGGTTAGAGTTCAGGAAGGATTGCTAGACCAGGGGACATCAGAACAAGGACAGTGGACCAGTGAGAACAATTGAGCTCTGTTCCTAATGATTATGGAGTACCAGAGTCTACTCCAGAGCTCCTGCTATGGAGAGAAAAACTAAACAACTATCTCAAATAAGACACCATTATTTGGGATTTTGTGCCACATGTAACTGACCCAAATCATACTTGATACATGGCCTCTTCCTATTTCATTTTGGGTGCAGTGTTTACTGTATCTAATAACTTTCAACATATTTCTTCTTGTCCATTTTCTTGATTGATGGAAAGACCAGAGTACCACTCTGCAGCTCATTTATTTTAGTAAAGACTATAATATTGAAGTCTGAAATTTAGTTGCTTTTGAATGTTAAGTTACAGTAATAAATTGATTCTCAAATGTTATGAGAATAACTCATACTCCACCACAATTTTACAAACTTTCTCCCATTATTTTGTCATCGTTTCTCAGTAGCCCTCTATAACGGGGGTCAGTAGACACAGGGGAATTTTGAAATACTTTCCTAGGAAAGGGTATTGAAAGAAATATATCTTTTAAACCAAAAGAGAAATGACAAATAAGGGACCAAGTATAGTGCCTGGCTTAGAACCAGCTCTTAGTGAAAAGTAGAAGTGGATGGTGACAATGACGATGAACCAGGACCCTGCAACCCTTTCACAACAGGAGCTTGAACTCAGCTAAGACTCCTAAATAGACAATCATCAGTCTCATAAGAAAAAAGTAGTTTCACAAATTTGTGACCACAAAATAATTTCTTACCCCAGAGATTTCCAGATCTCTACTTGTTGCATAAGGAGTTTCATCTTCATTATTGCTCATTCTGTTATTATAATTTCTTAAAAGTCTCAAGAGCCCAAAAGAGTTACTAATTATCGCACTTTTTTTATTTCTTTTTCTGTAGAGACAAAGGCAGAGAGAGAGAGAGCTAGAGAGACAGGAACATCAAGTTGTTTCTATATGTGCCCTGACCGGGGATCAACCAGCCACCTCTGAGCTTCCATAATTATAACTCTTTTCATGGGCTGCTGTATACACTCAAGCATACCTTTGACCAGTGGGAGGGCAACTGAGCTCCAGCCAACATGGGAAGTCCAGCCAGTTTGTTTTTGTAACCAAAGGACAGATCCTTATTGTCCTGACTGAAGGATTTTCTACTGTAGCAGAAAATACAAAAGTATCATCTAAAGATCCCCAAGACATCAGCTTGAGTGCACTGCACAGAGCTGATGCAAAACCTCATCTCAGATCTGTCTCTATTCCAAATGCTCAAACAGTTGAATATTTGTCAAGTCAGCCAGTTGTGAGAAATCAGCATGCTTTTACAATGGCAAGGAAATGCCATAAGAAATGTGTGGGGAACCCAAATTTCTGCGCACTTTTATCACATATCCATCCCCAGGAGTCTTCCTTTGGCTACAAGAAAGAGGAAAGTCAGTCTTGAGTCTTGGCTCAATAATTTACTTAGCTAGGCAATTTTTCTCAGACTCAGTTTCCTGTTATTAGAAATAATAATCTAAAAGATAGGATTTTATGAGGATCAAAAGAGATAATGTATTGGAAAGTGCCTGAAGCACTCTGAACATCCATCCATATAATAGCTGGTGTCAGAAGTGGAGGTGGCAGTAGTACTTTCTGATAAGCTGCAGTATACTTTGTATACTTCTTCATAGTCAGTATGCTCAGACCAAAGAAGAGAGAAATCCAAGCTCTCCACTTTGAAATCAATAAAGATTTTTCAGCTCTGCCACACCTTCTGCATTATTGGTCACACTGGCTGATACAATGCTTGTCTTCTAGCAAATTATGCAGAAAGGCTATGAATGAATGAATGTCATGTGAAAACTTCACTCATGTTTTTTACCTCTTTTAGGGTGATGAGTTCAGTATGACTTTGGATTCTATAAGGAATACAAAAGAATCTCTCTATCAGTCTCTTTTTTTATGTCAGACTGATAAATGATTTTATCTACCACAGAACTCGGATTTTGATAGTCAGCAGATTAAATAAGCTTACAAAGATGATGTTGTTGATCCAGTCAGAAGGACATAAGTATTCAAATTATTCTTACCTGAATCTGGGCAGGCCCTGTGATAGCTTTGTTTGTGCCTTTAAAAACTGGATTCTTGCCTTATCAGGCAGTGGCGCAGTGAATAGAGCATTGAACTGAGATGCAGAGGACCCAGGTTCGAGACCCCAAGGTCGCCAGCTTGAGCGTGGGCTTATCTGGTTTGTGTAAAGATCACCAGCTTGAACCCAAGGTCCCTGGCTCGAGCAAGGGGTTGAAGGCCCGCGGTCAAGGCACATATGAGAAAGCAATCAATGAACAACTAAGGTGTCGCAACGAAAAACTGATGATTGATTCTTCTCATCTCTCTCTGTTCCTGTCTGTCTGTCCCTATCTATCCCTCTCTCTGACTGTCTCTCTGTCTCTTTAAAATAAATAAATAAATAATAAAAATAAAAACTAGATTCTTTCACTTTTCTCTCTTGGGATATTCTGTCTGAGATTCCTGAGCAGTCATGGAAGAAGTTCTGTGGCCAGTTCCCACAGCAGATGCTCTGGTCAATAGTTTCAGTTCAGTGCAATCTTCCAACCATCCTGGCTGTATAATAAGTTCCCTATGGCTGCTGTATCAAACTTGGTAGTTTAAAGCAACACACATTGATTCTCTTATAGTTCTGGAGATCGGAAGTCCAAAATTAGTGTCACATGACCAAAATTAAGGTGTCGGCAGAGAGCCTTGTTCCCTCCAGAGACTCTAGATGAGAATCAATTTCCTTGCCTTTTCAGCTTCTAGAGCTGCAGACATAATAAAATGGTTATGGTTTGAAGCAACTGAATTGTAGGGTAACTTGTTACATGGCAGCAGATAAACAAGAACAAGTACTGACAGATTTGGGTTGATTGATTCTACCCCCCACCCAGAAGCACATATCTTTGCTACAGCTCCCTGCACTTTCATTGCTTGAGATGAAGGACGTGGGGCAGCTCTCCTGTTTTGCTGAAGGAATTAGTGATGAGCAGATAAACAGCAAGTACTCTTGAGCACCTTCCTTCATTCCTCTCCGTGCTCTCTTCACCCTCTTCTTTTCTCCACCTTTCCCCTCGAAGCTTAAAGTACATATGTTTTGAGATTAAAAGAGAAATCAAGGCTCTGAGAAGAAGCATTTTTATTTTCTGTTTTCCTTTCTTTTTATGAGCAGTAACAAGTTCACCACAGATCTGTCTGAGAGATGCCACCTCATGGTTCTTCTTCACTCCAAGCTCAAGTGAGTTCCCCTTCTTCTGAGCTGGAGAAACTTGTCAAGGTGTTTTTAATATTCTGGGACATGAGTTATCTTAATAACCTTTGCCCTTATTCTGTCTCAGTGGAAACAAGACATGCTTTCTAATTTTCTTGCTTGGAGAACTGAAATCCTTGATACTGGCTCTTAAGCACACTGTGTTAATAAATACTCCTCAAGAGTTCAATGTATTGGAGAGTCTGTTTAAATTACAAAAGACTACAGATGGATTACTGAGTTTGTTTACTCAAGCATGACTCAGGACATTTTGTTTCCTGTAAACCACTTCATTTCTTCAGAGGCACAGATCATACATGTACTTAGAGAGACATTCGTGTTTCCAGGGATTGTGGTGATAGAGGGGACATCAAAAACAGAAATAGGATGTCATCACAGCCTACCCTGGTCACCGTAGAAGTGCTCGTGTCTGCCACTCTTTTCCTGGAACTAATAATAATCCCTCTTCCCCACTTCAGATTTGTAGCAGACGGAGCTCAGCAGATAAGCCATATATATTATCTTACCAAATGTCAATAGTCTTAAATCCACTCATGACTTTTGAAGTGAAAAGTTTGTAATCAAACCCCCAAAATAATTTTAATTAGTGACTTTTAGTCATATATTTTGCTTTCTCAAGTAATGTTTCTTAAAGTCATAAGGATATTGAGAGTGAAGGATGATTCCCCTTTTACCCATATTAAGAACTATACAATTCTGTTTAATGCAATTATTTTGAGCATGTAATGTGTGCCGGTCACAGTGCTAGATCTGGGGATATGGTGTGACCAAGGATGACTAGGATGAGCAACCATCCTGGTTTGCCTGGGGCTGATGGGTTCCCAGGATGTGAGGCTTAGAGCTATAAAAACAGGTAAAATCCAGAACAACCCAAATGAACAGGCCACCCTTCTGCCATTCTAAAGTTAGCAGTAGAAACTGGAACACTGATAGCAAACATGAAAGTACACATGTGAGAGAAGCTGTTAAAGGAGAGGACAAATGTTTTCTAATTGATGATTAGAAAAGTTTTCCCCAAAAGAGACCCTTAACTTGATATGAGAAGAATTAATAAAGTTAGCTAATAAAGCAAAAGGAAAACATTCTAAGCAAACACGGCCTGCACAGGCCGCGTGCAACCCCCTGAGACCATTTATCCTCCCCCGCTGTACTTCCAAAAGGGGCATCTCTTTCATTGCTGGTCAGTGAGAGGAGCACAGGGTGCATCCGCACCCATAGTTCCCATTGAAATACTGGTCAGTTTGTTGATTTAAATTTACTTGTTCTTTATTTTAAATATTTGTTCCCGTTTTGTTTTTTTACTTTAAAATAAGATATGGCCTGACCAGGCGGTGGTGCAGTGGATAGAGTGTCGGACTGGGATGCGGAAGACCCGGGTTCGAGGCTCCGAGCTCGCCAGCTTGAGCACGGGCCCATCTGGCTTGAGCAAAAGCTTGTCAGCTTGGACCCAAGGTTGCTGGCTCCAGCAAGGGGTTGCTCGGTCTGCTGAAGGCCCACAGTCAAGGCACATGTTAGAAAGCAGTCAATGAACAATTTAAGGTGTCGCAACGACAACGAAAAACTAATGATTGATGCTTCTCACCTCTCTCCATTCCGGTCTGTCTGCCCTATCTATCCCTCTCTCTGACTCTCTGTCTGTTCCTGTAAAAAATAAATAAATAAATAAATAAATAAATAAATAAATAAATAAATAAATATAAAAAAAATAAAATAAGATATGTGCAGTGTGCATAGGGATTTGTTCAAAGTTTTTTATATAGTCAGGCCCTCCAATGGTCTGAGGGACAGTGAACTGGCTCCCTGTGTAAAAAGTTTGGGGACCCCTGCTTTAAGAGAAACTATAAATAAAGTTTTCACACCATCAGGTTTTGCTAAAGGCCTCTTGCTGCCAAACTATTCATTCTTTGTGAGGGTGCCAATTATATTCAATTCTGGATCTGAACCAAAACCCTTTATAGGTACAGTAATGCTGGAGGTCAAGGCCAGGGAGGTTTATGCTGGATTCAGGCAAACCACAGAAGAACTGCTAAGCCAAAAGGCATTGGGCCATGCCTGTTTATTGGATTGTCACAGCAGAGGGCAAGTAAACAGGCAGAGGAAAACCACTTCTCACTGCGACTTGCTGCCAGTGAGTGAATAGGGGAAAATTGCCCCTGAGGAAAGTACCTGTAGCCTTCCTTATAAAGGCTATGCACACAAAAATGACTTTTTGCTTCGACACAGTTAGATATGCCAATAGATAACAGAAAAGAGCAAATATTAAACAACTAATAATGGGTAAGTGTGAACTGCACAGGCAGACTTTTACAGCTACCTGAAAACATTCTGGAATCCATCCAGCTCTCTACCCCTACTCCAGCCACCTGACAATGTCCTGAATCTTGCCTAGGGCAGTGGTTCTCAAACTTTTTGAAGTTGGTGTGCATTTAAAATTCTACAAATAATCGTGGGTGCACTATATACAAATTTCTAAGAATTATGTTATAATAAGTCAAATATTAAAGAAAAAAGTATAAAGTTCAAGCGTGCTTTATGGTAATTAAACAAAATAAATACGACAAATTTAAGTTTATTCTGACATTAGAAAACATTTTTATGTTACATTTTTTGAGTTATGCCCCAATAGTCACATATTTCTATGGAGGGCGCACCTGGGAATCTTCTAGGGCGCAGCAGTGCGCCCTGGTGTACACTCTGAGAACCACTGCCCTAGGGCAACTCGTTGTAACACACAATCTCCTTGCCATGTTAGTATGCACTATAAAATTCTCTATGATAAGTAAAGTTCTTATGTCCTCATCCCCTCCAAAGGGTTTAATTTAATGGAATCCTGGCTTATTTTAGGTCACTGTTTCTCAAAGGGCGGTCCCAGTGCCATAGCACAAGTAGTGCCACCTAAGAGCTTGTCAGAGACACACCCTGAGGCACCTTCCAAACCCACTGAGTCAGAATCTCTTGGGGTAGGTTCAACAGCTTGTGTTTTAACAGGCCCTCCAGTGGTTCTGACCACACTCTTGTTTAAGAACCATTGTCTCATGCAAAGCACTTGCCCCACAGTTGACTCCAGTGGGAACCACTGCTCTTTTCTCAGCTCACAGACTGTGAAAAGTGGGAACCATTCCAAATCTAGAATCCCCTCAAATTTCTCAAAGGTTTTTGAACCTTTCCTGCACCTCTGCAGTAACCCCAACCCACTGGCCTTACTCACTTTTCCAGGTCAGTTGGTCTTCTCAATGCACCTGCTTTCCTGTTCTGCCAAGATTCTACATTTTTATCTGCTTTTACCAACAGCCAAATTTTTTTCTATTTCTTGACTCTTCACTCTATCGACCTTTTTTATTCTTTCCAATTTTAACAATATAATTTCATTTTCTCTACTTTGTTTCCAGATTACTGAACTTTATTGCAGAAAGTCATACAACCAAACATTAAATCAGAAGTGAGTCCTCCAAACCTAAAGCATATCTGTCTGACCCCTTCCCCCGTCCCTTCCTTCTTTCCTTTCCTTTTTGCTCCCTCCCCATCCCTTCCTTTCTTCTCCATCTTGGTTGGATCTCTATTGAACTCTTCCCACAGCTTATTTAGCCTCAAGCATCCAAACCATTTTATAAAAGTCTGAATGAATCCTTTCATAACCAGGAGTGGTCCAGCAGCTCGTTTCTGTGATGATTAGTGATGCTGAGCATCTTTACATATGTCTATTGGCCATCTGTATGCCCTCTTTGTAAAATGCTTATTCAGATCCTTTGCTCATTTTTTATTAAATTGTTTGGGGGTTGTTGTTTTTTGTTGTTTGTTTTTTTGATATTGAGTTGTATAAATTCTGTCTAAATTTTGGATATTAATCCCTTATCAGATGCATTGGCAAATTTTTCTCCCATTCAGTGGAATGTCTTTTCATTTTGTTGATGGTTTCCTTTGCTGTGCAAAAACATTTGGAGTTGATGTATTCCCACTTGTTTATTTTTTCTCTTATTTTCCTTCCCCAAGGGAATATATCTGAAAAAAATATTTCTATGAGAAATGTCCAAGATTTTACTCTCTATATTTTCTTCTAGGATTTTTATAGTTATGTATCTAATATTTAACTCTTTAACCCATTTTGAGTTATTTTTGTATACAGTGTAAGAAGGTGGTCTTTTATTTATTTATTTATTTATGCACATATCTGTCCAAATTTCCCAAAACCGTTTATTGAATAGACTGTCTTTTCAGTGTATGTTCTTGCTTCTTTTGTCAAATATTAATTAACCGTATAGGCATGGATTGATTTCTGGGCTTTCTATTCTGTTCCATTGATCTACATGTGTGTTAAATACCAGTACCATGCTGTTTTGGTTACTATGGTCTTGAAGTATAATTTGATATCAAGTAGCATTATTCCTCTAACTTTGTTCTTTTTTCTCAAGATTGTTGTAACTATTCAGTATCTCTTGTGGTTGCACATAAATATTGAGAATATTTATTCTTGTTCTATAAAAAACAACATTGGTATCTTGATAGATATTGTATTGAATCTATAGATTGCTTTGGGTAATATAGACATTTTAATGATAACTAGTTGTTATCTGTCTCTCCAGAATCTCTGATTCTTCCTGATCAATTTTTGAATATTGTATATTTCTAGAAATTAATCAAGATTTTCTTTACAAGCCTGACCAGGCGGTGGCGCAGTGGATAGAGCATCGGACTGGGATGTGGAAGACCCAGGTTCGAGACCCTGAGGTCATCAGCTTGAGTGTGGGCCCATCTGGCTTGAGCAAAAGTTTGCCAGCTTGGACCCAAGCTGGGGTTGCTCGGTCTGCTGAAGGTCTGCAGTCAAGGCACATGTGAGAAAGCAATCAATGAACAACTAACGTGTCGCAATGGCCACGAAAAACTAGTAATTGATGCTTCTCACCTCTCTCTGTTCCTGTCTGCCTATCCCTCTCTCTGACTCTCTCTCAGTCCCTGTAAAATATATATATATATTTTTTTTTCTTTACCTATTTAGGTGCTCCTACAGTGGATGCAGAAATGTTTACAAGGGTTATATCCTGTCATTGAATTGCTCTCTTTATCATTATGTAGCCTCCTTTATCTTCCTATAACCTTTGTTTTAAAGTTTGTTTTGTCAGATATAAATATTGCTACCCCTGTTTTATTTTTCATTTCTATTTGTATTAAATATCTCTTTCCATTCCTTTACTTTTAGTCTATATATTATATTGAATAAATGTAGTATTATATATGGGTCTTGCTTTCTTATTCATTCAGCTACCCTGTGTCATTTGATTGGAGTTTTAATTCATTTACATTTAAAGTGATTATTGATAGATACATATTTATTGCTATTTTATTAATTATGTTCCTCAGTTCTCTTCTTCTCCTCCTCTTTCTTCCTCCTCCTCCTCCTCCTTCTTCCTCTTTCTTCTTAAAGCAAGCCCTTTAAGATTGCTTGTAATACTGGTTTGGTGGTAACAAACTCTTAAGCTTTTTCTTATCTGGGGAGCTCTTTATTTCTTCTTCAGTTTTAAATTATAGTCTTGCTGGATAAAGTAGATTTGGTTGTAGGTCCTTCCTTTTTATCACTTTTAATATTTCATGCCAATCTTTTCTGGCCTGAAATGTTTTTGTTGAGAAACTGGTTGATAGATGTATGGGAAGTCCCTTGTAAGTAACTATCTGCCTCCCTCTTGCTGCTTTTAAGATTGTTTCTTTATCTTTAAAGTTTGCCATTTTAATTATGATGTGGCTTGGTGTGGTTCTTATTGGGTCCATTTTGTTTAGGACTCTCTATGATTCCTAGACTGGTGTATCTTTATCTGTCATCAGGTTAGGAAAAACTTTAGTCATTATTTCTTCAAATAAGTTCTCAATCCTTTGCTCTCTCTTCTTCTGGTGCCCTTATGATATGGAATTTGTTACATTTCATGTTGTCCCGAGGGTCTTTTAAATTGTCCTCATTCTTTTTTTCATTCTTTTTCTTTTTGCTGTTCTGATTAGGTATTCTTTTTTCTTCCTTGCTTTCCAAATTATTGATACAATCCTCTGCTTTATCCAACCTACTGTTTATTCCTTCCAGTATATTCTTGTTGTTAGATAAAATGTTCTTCATTTATGACTGGCTCATTTTTATAGTTTCTGTGTCTTCTTTTGCTTTCCTTTTCTTTGTTAAAATTCTCACTTTGTTCCTTGAGCATCATATAGCCATTACTTTGAATTCTATGTCTGGTAAATTGCTTATCTTCATTTCATGTAGCTCTTTTTCTGGAGATTTCTCTTATTCTGACATTTATAACCTGTTTATTTTTTCTCTTTATTTTGGCAGCCTTTTTGTGTTTGTTTATATATATTAGATAGATCTGCCGTGATTTTCAGTCTTGGTGCGTTGACCTTATGTTGTAAGTATTCTGTTTTGTCCAATGATGTAGTTTCCTTGATCACCTGAGCTATGTGTTCTAGCAATGTCCCTTGTGAGGGTTATGTGGGCCCTCCTGTTGTAATTGAGTCTTGATTGTTATTGGCTTGTTGTATGTGGGATTGAGTCTCAGGCTGGCTGACTTTGAGGCTTTATCTCAACCAATGCATGTAGACCACTGTGCATGTGCTGACCACGGGAAGCTGGTATCACATTTACCTGTGCTACCGTCTCTCAACTAGGAGTTTCAAACCCTGTCATATTTTTATATGATTTCACACAAAAATTTATCAATGCATCTTTTCTCATTTAAATGGTATCACAAACAATTATCTAAAATAACTTTGGTTTGACAATATTTTTAAAAATCTATCTGTGGGACTTTACATGGAAAAATATTTTTTAAAACTTATTTATAACACAAACCCATTTCTTCCTGCTCCTCCCAGCCAAAGACAACAATAGATCCTGAAAATAGCATAAAAGATGAGAAAAAAAAAACTGCAAAAGGTGGTGAGATGAAAGCCACCTGGTTTGGGACCCAAGGCCTAGAGGAATAACACAGGGAAAGGCATCCTATGTCCTTCACCAATGGAATAAGGTGACCCAGGCTCAGCATTTCTCATTCCCAAACTAGTAAGATAAGGCATTCCAGGTAGGCCAATTTCTCCAAAGGAACTCCCAACTTTACTTTTAAAAATGCTGGAGAAGTGGCAAGATGGCCATGGAGTAGGTGGATATTCGAACTTCCAACTCCTAGAACCAAAGTGGATTACAACTTAATTTTAAGAACAATCATCTACAAAAACCAACTTTTCGCTAAACCAAGAGGAATCTATAACCAAAGATTACCGAAAAAGCCACTCTGAGATAGCTAGAAAAAGTGGAAACGCGGAGAGGCGAGGGTCCTGGGCCCCAGGAACAAAGCCCCATCCTGCAGCCCCAGAGCCTAGAAGAAGCATATGGGCAGTATTTAGCTGCGAAACAAGTCAGGATACTGTTTGGGAGAAAGAAAAATTTCTCGGACCCAGGAATCATCTTAAAGAGACCACACAGAAAACCTCTTTTACAACCACTCACCCAGGGTTTCGGGGGACAGGGAGAGATGAGAGGACCAGAGTAGCAGGAAGACGGTATAATCTAGGAGGCACAGAAGAAACACTTTGAGGGACAGCAACCCTAACCCCTGGGCTGAGTCACTCCCCAAATCTAAAGTTAATATTTTTCCTGGAACCAGCAATATCAGCAAAGGGAAGCAGGTCACCAGTCAAACAGAAGCTCTCCTGCTACCATCAGAGGAAAAAATCTCTTAGAAGCAGGGAGATATCAGTGATAGAGTACTGAGAGCTGAACTCTGAGCTACATCACCACCTCCACACTGCTGAGTGCTTGCCGGAGTACAGGCAGTGGCTGGTTGTGGGAGAGAGGTCTCATCAGGTCGGGATAGAAGGGGGTACAGGCTGCAACTACAGCCCTGGGTGTGAGCACAGTCCCGCCTGCATGGGCAGAATCCAGGGACCAGTCATGGCTGTGGAAGGAGCACACAAAAGTGGTCTGACCAGCAGCTGCAGGCCAGGCATGAGAGAGTGGTCCCACCTGCAGTCCCATCCACAGGAACACCGAATGAGGATTATGGCTGGGTACAGAAACACAGTCCTGCCCATAGGGAAAGGGTTTAGGCTGGGGTCAGCCAGGGCTTAAAGCCCAAGTGTGCAAGTGTGGTCCCACCCTCAGAGGCATAAATATAAATGGATTAAATGCTCCAATAAAGAAACATAGGATAGCTTCACAGATAGAAGACAGGACCCTTACATATGCTGTCTACAAGAGACCCACCTCAAAACAAAAGATACACATAGACTAAAAGAAAAGGATTCAAATAAAATATTTTATACAAATGGAAATGAAAAAAAAAGCTGGGGTAGCAATACTTATATCTAACAAAATAGGCTTTAAAACAAAGGCAATAGTAACAGATAAAGAAGGTCACTACGTAGTGACAAAGGGAGCAATCCAACAAGAAGATATAACCATTATAAATATCTACACACCTAATATAGGAGCACCTAAATATATAAAGCAGATTTGGATGGACACAAAGGGCGAGATCAATAGCAATACTATAATAGTAGGGGATGTTAATACCCCAATAACATCACTGGATAGATCCTCAAGAAAGAAAATTAATAAAGAAACAGCAGACTTAAAGAATACACTAGATCAACTCGATTTAATAGATATCTCCAGAACTTTTTGGCAAAAGCAGTAGAATATACATTCTTTTCAAGCACTCATGGTACATTCTCTAGGATAGACCACATGTTAGGACACAAAAGTGGTCTCAACAAATTTAAGAAGACTGAAATCATATCAAGCATTTTTTCTGATCACAATGGCATTAAACTAGAAATCAACCAAAACAAAAAAGCTGAAAAATACTCAAACACATGGAAACTAAATAGCATGCTATTAAATAACAAATGGGTTAACAATGAAATCAAAGAAGAAATAAAAAAATTCCTAGAAATGAATGATAATGAGCATACATCAACTCAAAATTTATGGGACACAGCAAAAGCAGTACTGAGAGGGAAGTTCATTGCACTACAGGCATACCATGAGAAGCTAGAAAAAGATTAAATAAGCAACTTGACCCTGCATCTAAAAAAACTAGAAAAACAACAGCAAATAAATCCCAGGACTAGTAGAAGGAAGGAAATAATAAAGATCAGAGCAGAAATAAATGACATAGAGGATAAGGAAACAATACAGACGATCAATGAAACCAGGAGCAGGTTCTTTAAAAAGGTAAACAAGATTGATGAACCTTTAACTAGACTCACCAAGAAAAAAAGAGAGAGAACTCAAATAAATAAAATTAGAAATGAGAGTGGAGAAATAACAACTGAAACAACAGAAATACAAAGTATTGTAAGAAAATACTATGAAGAACTCTATGCCAAAAATTAGACAACCTAGGTGAAATGGACTAATTTCTTGAATCATATCATCTTCCAAAAATCAATCTGGAAGAATCAGAACACCTAGACAGACCAATTCCAACAAATGAGATCGAAACAGTTATCAAAAAACTCCCAACAAAGAAAAGTCCTGAGCCTGATGGCTTCTCAAATGAATTCTATCAAAAATTCAAAGAAGAACTAACTCCTATCCTCCTCAAACTATTTCAAAAAATTTCAGAGGAAGGAAGACTTCCAAACTCCTTTTAGAAGGAGAGCATAATTCTGATCCCAAAACCTGGCAAAGACAACACAAAGAAAGAAAATTATAGGCCAATATTTCTGATGAATTTAGACACTAAAATTCTCAACAAAATATTAGCCAACCGGATCCAGCAATATATGAAAAAAATCATACACCATGATCAAGTGGGATTTCTTCTGGAGAGGCAAGGCTGGTTCAATATTTGCAAATCAATCAATGTGATTCATCACATAAACAAAAGGAAGGACAAAAATCACATGATAATTTCAATAGATGCCGAAAAGGCATTTGATAAAATCCAGCACCCATTCATGCTCAAAACTCTTAGTAAAGTGGAAATACAGGGAACATTCCTTAACATGATAAAGGCCATCTACGATAAACCCACAGCCAACATCATACTAAATGGGCAAAAATAAAAAGCAATCCCCTTAATATCAGGAACCAGTCAGGGGTGCCCCCTTTCATCACTCTTATTCAACATAGTTTTGGAAGTCCTAGCTACAGCAATCAAACAAGAAGAAGAAATAAAAGGCATCCAAATTGGAAAAGCAGCAGTAAAACTGTCATTAATTGCAGATGATATGATATTGTATAAAGAAAACCCTGAAGTCTCAGTCAAAAAATTACTGAACCTAATAAATGAATTCAGCAAGGTGGCAGGAATCAGAGGCATTTCTATATACCAACAATGAACTATCAGCAAAAGAAATTAAGGAGACAATCCACTTCACTATTGCAACCAAAAAAATAAAGTACCTAGGAGTAAATTTAACCAAGGAGGTTAAGGACTTGTACTCAGAAAATTGTAAAACATTGATAAAAGAAATCAAGGAAGATACAAACAAGTGGAAGCATATACCGTGCTCATGGCTAGGAAGAATAAACATCATTAAAATGTCTATATTACCCAAAGCAATTTATAAATTCAATGCAATACCAATTAAAATATCAATGACATACTTCAAAGATATAGAACACATATTCCAAAAATTCATATAGAACCAAAAAAGAACACAAATAGCCTCAGCAATTTTTAAAAAGAAAAAATAAAGCAGGAGATATTACTCTTCCGGATATCAAAGCATACTACAAGGTCATTGTACTCAAGACAGCCTGGTACTGACATAAGAACAGGCACATAGATCAAAGGAATAGAACAGAGAACCCAGAAATAAACCCACAGCTTTATGGACAATTGATATTTGACAAAGGAGGAAAGAACATACAATGGAGTAAAGACCGCCTCTTTAACAAATGGTGTTGGGAAAATTGGACATCTACCTGCAAAAAAAATGAAACTAGACCATCAACTTACACCATTCACAAAAACAAGCTCAAAACGGATAACAGACTTAAATTTAAGCCGTGAAACCATAAGCATCTTAGAAGAAAACATAGGCAGTAAGCTCTCCGACATCTGTCGCAGCAATATATTTGCCGATTTATCTCCATGGGCAAATGAAATAAAAGGCCAGATAAACAAATGGGATTATATCAAACTAAAAAGTTTTTGCACAGCTAAAGACAATAAGAACAGAATAAAAAGACAAACCACACAATGGGAGAACATATTCGACAGCACATCTGATTAGGGGTTAATAACCAAAATTTATAAAGAACTTATAAAACTCAACAACAGGAAGACAAACAATCCAATCAAAAAATGGACAAAGGAAATGAATAGAAATTTCTCCAAAGAGGACAAACTGATGGCCAATGGGCATATGAAAAAATTCTCAACATCACTAATCATTAGAGAAATGCAAATTAAAACCACAATGAGATATCACTTCACACCAGTCAGATTGGTGCTCATCAGCAAAACAACACAGAATAAGTGCTGGCGAGGATGTAAAAAAAAGGGAATCCTCCTGCACTGCTGATGGGAATGCAGATTGGTGCAGCCACTGTGGAAAACAGTATGGAGATTCCTCAAAATGTTAAAAGTCGAACTGCCTTTTGACCCAGCTATCCCACTTTTAGGAATATACCCTAAGAACACCATAACACTGTTCAAAAAGAAGAAATGCGCTCCCATGTTTGTGACAGCACTGTTCACAATAGCAAAGATCTGGAAACAGCCCAAGTGTCCGTCAGAGGACGAGTGGATTAAAAAGCTTTGGTACCTATATACTATAGAATACTACTCAGCCATAAGAAATGATGACATCGGATCATTTGTATGGACCTTGATAACATTATACTGAGTTAAGTAAATAAATCAGAAAAAACTAAGGACTATATGAGTCCAAACATAGATGGGACATAAAAAATGAGACTCAGAGACATGGACAAGAGTGTACTGGCTACCCAGGGGGAGGGGGAGGTGTGGGAGAGGGGAGGGAGAGGGGAGAGACCCAAATAAAACCAGACAGAAGGTGACTGATGGAGGAAAATTTGGTTTTGGGTGATGGGTACGCAATATGATCAAATGTCAAAATTACCTGGAAATATTTTCTGTGAACATATGTGCCCTGATTTATCAATGTCACCCCATTAAAATTAATAATAAATAAATAAGGCAATGGTACATATACACAATGGAATACTACACGGCCTTTAGGAAGAAGGAAATATTACCTTTTGCAAGAACGTGGATGTACCTGGAAACTATCATGCTATGTGAAATAAGTCAGGCAGAGAAAACAAAATATCATATGACCTTACTCACTTGAGGAATCCTATGAAGAATGTGAACTGAGGAAAGGAACAGAGGCAGAAGCGGGATCAAAGGGAAAGCGTTTAGAGGGAAAGGGGATGAGAGGGTGGGATCAGAGAAGGAAAAGAGATTGATGAAATTTTATGCACATAACACAGCGTTATAGAGAGCAGGACAGCAAATCCTGGCGGGAACGAGGGAAGGCGCTGGGAGAAGGGGGCAAAGTGGGAGTCGAGTGGACCACAGGGGTGGGGGGAGATATATTCAGTGGGACACTTGAATCTATGTAGACACAATAAATTAAAACCATAAATAAAACAATAAAAAAGGAAGAATAATTTTAGAAAATATCAATAATCTGGACTTTATTTTGTTATTCTGAATCTCACCAATACTTGTCCTGTTTCAGGATGCCTACTGAAGCAGCAGAGGTCAGAACTCTCAGCCCTGAGATCAGATACCCTGCATCTGCCCTGGGCCCTACATATGCTCCACAGACTCCCCGATGGTAGTGACACAGCTAGTCTGTGGGTTGATTTGAGAGAAGCAAACCTGAGAGACTATCACTCTTGGGTGTGAGTGCCTGGCCCACCATTGGCCCTTTTAATGAAACTGCTCCTGTAATCCTAAAAGCCTTAATAACTCTCCCTGGGACATGAAATAAATTATACCAGTCTCAAAACTTCCATAGTGTATACTTTTTTAATTGTTTTACTAAGAGATACCATCACCCATTCTACTACCACCCAAACGAGACACATCAGAATTCTGTTAGAAGATAGTTTCTTGTTACGTGAACGGCTCTAAATCATTCCTCCAGAAATAGTTGCTGATATAGCAGAAGCTATGGCCACAACACCTGGTGGTTGGAAAATCCTATATCACAGCACATAAAAGAAAGTATTTGCTGTAGCTCTCCAGTGATATCCTTTTCCAAATTTAATCATAAGCCCCATATTTAAACAACTTAAAGAATTTATGACTAATGGTTGAAAATGTTGAAAAGACATTAGACAAGAGTAACTGTTCATGTAAGTTACTTTAGGGATAATGAAGTTCTTTGGCTGGGTCTAGATCGTGTCCTAAATGAATGCTTGCTTTCTGAAACGTATCGCCTCAAAACCACAAACTCAGGAGTTCTCAACTGATATCCCTTCATTTTCATTTTCATTTACTTCTGTTTTAGTAACACGGATATGCAAAGAAGTGCTACAGAACCATGTTATGAATCAAAAATTGAACTTGTTTGATTATTTTAATTTAAAATTTTTTCACTTTACAAATGAATCTTTCTTTTCAAAAATACGAATTGGGGGATGGAGGGCTGGCTCCAAATGATAAGCTCCTTTCCTGGGCTGCACAATGCCTGGTAGAGGGACCCTCCAAAATACTGTATCATGTTCCCGAACTTGATCAGGTTTGTTTTGTCTGGCAAATGAATTATGTAAACCTTACCCACCAGAAACTGTTTCAAGTCAATTAATCGTTGTAATTACTTAAGATTTCTTTTTAATGAATATTGTTCTCTGGGGATTTGATGATATCCTGTCATCTGTAGGGCCTGATAAATGAAATGTGATTTGTGGCTCACTGAAAACTGAACCCTTGTACTTGAGCAATGTCTGCTTCCTGCGTGCTTGTTAAATGAAAGGAATGCCCTTGATGGAGGCAGAAACATTCAGTAGAAACAGTTCCCAGTTAGCTTGAAAGTGAGGGACTGAATGGCTACACTCACCCTTCTCACTCTCCTCATTCTTTTCATCCCTTTGAAAGGGAACAAACCAAGCCCAATTCTGTCTCTCATATACAGGTTCAATAAATTGAGGTCTCAAAGAGCTGTCTCGGGATGACTTTGAAAGCTAATATACATAGAAGGTACAATATTATTTTTTCAGTCTATCTCTCCCACTCCCACCCTCACCATTTTCTCATATTTAAGGATTTTTCCCATATTTAAGGATTAATCTCTCCAACAGTTGGTGGAGTAGGATGGTTTATTTCTTATGTAGACACCCCATTTCCAAATGATTAGTATACTATAGATAGCTACATATAAGAAATCTAAAATTGTGCAACAGAGTATTGGAAGCCAGTTTCAATTATTTTAAATACAGACATCATCTATCCTAGTAAACAAACCTCTATAATAATACACAATTTTAAATATATTTGTTGTCTTCAGAAGTTTTATTTTTTCCCAGCAAATCATTTAGTCTACCTCAATAAAATAATGTTTTTCTGAGACATTTCTACTTTGTAATCATAAAGCATTTTCTAGCCAAAATTTTCAGAGATTAAAAGACATGAACATTAGTGATCCCACAAAACTCTAATCAAATAGTATTGCTATATTTATTATCCTAACTCAAACATTTGATTCACAGTTGAAAACAGCCATATTAGAAATACTGCAAGTAAAATATATGTTTTCTTTGAAATTCATCATTTTTGCTGAACTTTACAATTTCAATGGATTGTGTGAGACTAGCTAAAGTGAATATCTGTAATGAAACTCATAAACTAGAGCTGGAAAATAATCAGTTACTACTCCTAAACATTCAAGCAATGTTTGTTGATTCAAAGTTTCAGGCTGTTCCTGTTCCCTTACAAACTCATTAGTTCTAAACCAAATTTAAATAGGAAAGATTGTGTCATAGACAAACACTGATTTATGACTACAAACATTTTCACCGTGGAGTATCTTTCACTGTCTTAAAATCATAACTCTAGGAAAACCCAGGAATAACAAAGACATTTAAAGATCAGAGATTTTATTAAAACATTCACTCAATCAATACATGTTTACTGAGTGACTTATAAAGTTAGACACTCTGCTAGACCTATTAATTGGAATGGTGAACCACCACACCAATAATTTTATCTATTGCATGTTTACCATATACCAAACACTGTTCTAAGTGCTTTGCAAACATCCTTACTTCAACGATTCATTGCACTTTGAAAGTACCCTTTGGTTTAATAAAGCTTTGAAAGTACCCTTTGGTTTAATAAAGCTTATAAAACAAGATACACTAGCTAGATCACAATGTCCAACTTCTATTGACTGCCTCTATAATGTGAGCACCCATATTTCTGTATCCTAATACAGTTGCAACAGTTGTATATTGTATGCCTACCCCTACACAAATAATAGTACCCTGATGGTGAGGAGGTGCCTAAGTGCTGACCCTGATATCCACATTATATAGCTGTGTGACTTGTGGCAAGTTATAATTATCTTTTATCTCTGTTTCCTCATCTGCTAAATGCAAATGATAACCGTGATGATGCTAATGAGCCTCTTAATAATTAAATAACAATGTACTATAAATAGCTTGTGCTTAAGAGAGATTAATATTAATAAATTATGTATTGTCATGCTAGCATCATTATCTGAATAATACTGATAAGAAAATAAAGGAATAGAGAAATTAAGTAGTATTTCCAATGTTGTATAGTTAGAAATAAAACTAAAATTCAGAACGGCTTTTTTCCTCCAAACTGACAACTATTTCTTACCTGAACTGCTATGTGGCTTTCTGCAGCATATTAAGAGAAAGTCATGGCAAGGTGTCAATTCTCCTGTTCCTCAGCATCATCAACAGTAACCATAAGCATCATGTGTTTCAATCCTAGGAAATGTGCCTCTACTAGGGACATTGGATTTAACATCATTTTAGTTCGAGGAAATATTTTACTCTAAGGGTTTATGAAAAGGTAAAGAAGTGGTACAGAGCAAATTCTGATTCTTAATAAAACTTTGTAATGTATGTATTATTGGCTGACTTGTATGATGCTCAGTTTATTTAAATCACTTGCCTAACAACACCAAAAAAAAGTTGAATTAGAACCTTCTGTTTCCAAAATTCTGTGACCTAAAAACACTTAGAAAGGGTAATGGGTTGGCACTGTTTTAACTATATTCTCTCTTCTGAAACTCTCCCTTTAACTGATGGTTCCTATATATCTAGTAAACCAAGTTCTTCTTATTTCATTTATATTCAAATATTTTTTCTGGAAATTCTCTCCATTTATTTTTGAGCATCATCCTACATTTCAGAATCATCTTGTCAACACACAAGAGTTAATGTTGTGTTTATCAGTATTGCAATAAACCTATCAATTAATTTGAGAAAATTAGCATACATATTTTAAAAATTTATTCTTTCCATATAGCACTTTTGTTTGTTTTTCTTTAATTTGTCAGAATTTACTTTCTTATATACAATAATTTTTTTTTATTCTCTTGGGTAGATGCCGACCATTGCCGGTTCAAATTTTCTAGGTATTTATTAAAAGCATTTTGTTATTGTTAAAGACACATTTTCCATTATATTTTCTAATTGGCGATTGTTGATATTCAGGAAACTTGTTTTTTTCTTTCCTTTTCTTTTTTTAATTTTATTTTGTTGATTTTAGAGAGAATCGAAGGGAGAGAGCAAGACAGGAACATTGATCAGTTCCTGTATGTGCCCCCAGGGATCAAACCAGTAACCTCTGTACTTCGGGACTATGGTTTAACCAAGCAAGCTATCTGGCCAGGGCTTGTTTTTATTTAAATTCTTATTTTAACTAGTAAGTAAAATTTATACTTCTCCCATGGAAGTGTAATCTTCCTTTGTTTTGCTACATGGCTACCTAGATTTTCCAACTTTCTTTGTGGGTGTGGAAAGTGAATGGAAGGGGTGTGTGCAACTTCCAAGTCATTTCCTAAATCTTTGTATTTTTTTCTAGAACACAAACTTGAGATGAATCATCTTTAACCATGAAGGAGTCAATAAATTATAAAGCAGGAGTTAGCAAACTATGGTCTGTGGACCAAATCTGCCTGTGGCCTGATTTTTGTATGGCTCATGAGCTAGGAATGGTTTAATAGGGAGAGAAGGAGGGAGAGATGGAGAAAAGGAGGGAAGGACAGAGGAAATGAATGTAACAGAGATTGAATGTTTCTTCAAAACATAAAATGTTTACTTTCTGGCCCATTATAGAAAAGATTTGCCAATCCTTGTTAGCACTATTGAACAGCCAGATAGAAGAACATGTGTCTCTTGATCACAACATGAAGCAGAGCAGTTCTACTATACTTGACCACTGACCTCTGGATTGTTGTGAGTGATGAAAAGAACTTTCTATCTTTAACCTATTATTTTTGTGTTCTCTTTGTTACAACAACCAGTAAGCTAATTAATCAGCTAACTAATCTTATTTCTGTTAACAGTCTTTCAATTGATCTCTTGCAATTTCTAAAAAAAGACAACCATGTCATCTATAAATAATACTTGTTTTTTTTTTTCTCTCCCTCAGTAACAAACACATTACCTCTTGTATAATTTTTTGTCTTATATTTAATAGCTGAAACTTTCAGGAGACCATAAGTTAATAACAACCATAGCATACATCCAGGTTTATTCTTAATTTTAATGACAATGCCTCTAGCTCTTTACTGCCTGGTCAACTATTGCTTTTTGATTGTAGATATTTTTCATTATCTTTAGCATATTCAGAAGAAATTTGTTCAGTGATTTTTCTCCTTTTCGATCTATTTTTTTTGAAATTTTGACATCAAATTTACATTATTTTATGAATGAAATTGGAATGCTTCCCATCTATGCTGACAAATGGCTTGTGTAGCATAAAAATGAACTGTGCTTTGAAAGTTTGCCACCGTGGAGGACATGAACAAATATACAATATGGAGGAATTAGCAGAGGATCCAATATCAACACCAGCAAAAATCAGCAGGATAATGGTAAAATGTTTGTTGAAGGTTTGAGCTGGGATACAAGAAAGATGTGACTGAATATTTGTCTCAATTTTGGGAAGTTGTAGGCTAAACAATTAAAACAGATTTAGTCACTGGATAATCAAGAGGATTTCTATTTGTGCTTTTCAAACAAATTAAAGGAGATTTGGGCCCTGGCCAGGTGACTCAAAGATTGTTCTTCTCTTGTTCTAAGATGATTATTTTGTAAAAGACTTTCTAGTGTGCAAGACTCAGCTGTATCCAACTGTATATAGCTCCCAAATGGTTTTCTTTGTTTCTGCTATGTTTGTCGCTTTGGATATTATGAATTAAATGTGGATTTGTGTTTATACATATTTTATTTGTATGATTTAATGTTAAAACTCAAATAAATGCTTTCTTATCTGAAAAAAAGTTACTTCAAAATAATCCAGACCTACAACATTTTTAAAGTAATTTTTCAAAAACAATTTTAATTTTGTTCATGATTATATTTAGCTATCAATTTATTAGATTAATTATGATCATTAAATTTTTCTTAAACATCATTTATTTTGTGAAGGTTTCAATTACTTCTAATAAACATGCCTAACATTTTAAAAAATTATTTAATTTATCAATCTAGTACTATAATCACTTTATTTTTGCTTTATTTTTCTGTTTTCTCATTTTTGTTTTATTAATACAGTCATATTGCATATAACATTTTGGTCAACAAAGTCTGATAAACAACAGTGGGCACATAATATTTTAATGGAGCTGAAAAATTTCTAACGCCTACTGATGTTGTATCTGTCAAAAGGTCATAGTGCAGCACATTACTTTCGCATTTGTGGCAGTGCTGATCCATACACACCTCTGCACTGACAGTTGTATAAAGGTACAGCACATACAATTATAGACAGTACATAATACTTGATAATGTAATAGACAACTGTTTACTGGTTTATGTGTCTACTACACTATATTTTCATTTATTAAGTGGACTGTTTTTACTGATAAAAAAGTTTGCCATAAAATAAAATAGTATGACATGTTACCCCAGCAGCAGCCTCATACATTCCTGTTCACCATCTCTTGACTACATCAGTTTATCTTGTGCTTGATTTAAACTTGTCTTGTTTTGTTTTGAATATGTTCTGACTGCTTGTAACGTAGGTTGGGGAAGTATGCTCTCTGATGTTTCACATATTGACAATTATCAAAGAACACATTTCCCTAATCTTATCCCATCATTAAGTGGGTTATGACTGTATTACTTACCAGACTTTCTAGACATTTGCTATTATTATTTTTTCCAAAGAACACACTCTTGAACTTATTAACTAATTTTATTTTATTTTTTTGCTTTCTAACATTTATTTTTCATGTGTGTTTAGCAGTATAATTTTCTAATTTCTACTTTTCTTAGATATATGTTAGTTATTTTCTAACTTTTTAAATAAATTAATTCTTATATTTTTTCTTCTTTTTTAATAATAAAGGTTTATAGTACTACAAATTTTATTCAGGGTACAAGTTACATCTTACAAGTTAAAAGACATACTGGTCTTCTTTATATTATTTTAAGATAATGTGTATTGTAGTTTAGGTTTCCTTGAAAACAGACCCTGAAAGTACTTGGGTACAGAAAGTTATCTGGTATGTGTTTCTGGAAAGCATACATTAGGAAGTGAGGACAATAATATTGAGTAGAAGAAAATAAAAGGGTGAGTTAATAAGCAGTATAATACTATGGAAACTGGAGCTCCACCTCTGATATAATGTTTATAACATGTCTTGGAAAAGTCTCACTGAACATAGAGGAAATTGGAGTATATGCCCACAGAAACTTCTAGAGGTATTAAATCCTCAGTAATTCCAAGCTGCTGCACCTGTGAGCTAAGCACACTGGAGAAATCCTTCAGGCAAAAAAATGTAAAACTATAGCACTTCCAGGCAGGAAACTATTCATGGGTAGTGTTTACCTCACCTGCAAGTGAATCTAGACAAATGATATGGGATAGAGATGACCAGGCTAGAGATGATGATAAGTGGCATCTGCTATAATGTGTAATATACATTTGTTTTCATTTTTACTTAGGAATTTTTCCCCAACTGGTTTGTTGGACCTTAAATTTTTAAATGTATATTTACATGCTTTTAGATGTTAATACAAACATCATTATGCATTAAAATATACATTCTCAGTTGTAGTAAGGTTTACTTTAAATGAAAAAAATCATTAATCATTAGGAAACTTTACATATTAGAACAATAAACACATTTTTTAGCAGAAGTATTTCATGGACTTCTTCCATTCATTCAAAAAGTATATAATCCAATTTGTTATTGTTCATGTATCTAGTAGTTTCAGATTGTATTTTGAACATTAGTAATGCTATATTATAAAAACTATAAATTCTGTTCATTTCTCTCAAATATAAATACCTAACCTAGCTGAACTCAAACGCCAAACTCTGAAACAACAGATAAGGTGTTTTGTTTGTTTGTTTTGTTTTTAGTTTTAATTGGGCTGCTTGAAATACACCTTTTAGATGCATTATTCAGGGGTTATCCAGATATTCAGACAGAGTTTTTTCTTTGATTTTGGGGATCCCCCTCTTTTCTAGTTCTCTTTCAGAGACTTCCCACCTCAATTTTCATGTGCTATGGGCCTGAAATGCTTTCCTATGGTTTTTTTAGCCAATAAGGTGATGAGTTCCTATCTATGTTGTAGCAAACCCATATGGCACCAACTGAGACTTTCATCCCTGCTAAAGCCTAAAAAATGTGAAACATACTCAGTTTCATTCCTTTGGTCTAGCTTTTAATGTTCTTCCACTATCAGCCCACTTTTATTTCCTCCCCAGTGCCTTTGAATAGTTGTGTTTTTGTATTTTGTTCCTAGGTTACAGCCATTATTTGTAAATGGGAAGCTATTCTGCATTACCCAATTAATCATTTTGATGGTTTTTTAATTTGTAATTTTTATAGATTGGGGATACCACACAACTCAATAATCACAATTAAAGAGTGGTATCTGAAAAATTTAAAGGGCCAAGTAATATGAAAATACATAACCAAAGGATAACTACAGTGTGTCCATAAAGTCATAGTGCACTTTTGACTGGTCGACAGGTCAAAAGTGCACCATGACTTTACGGACACACTGTATATTCTTTTACATGAATATCATCCAAGATGAGTAACCAATACAGCCCTTATAGAGCATATGCTGCCTTTAATAATATAGTAATTATTTAGAATATAATGGGATTTGTATAATTATGAAAGTCTTTCAAAGTTGGGTAATATATATGAATAAAATAATCTAAACACTTTTTGTTTGAAATGACCATTTTGCTTATTGGCATCTTTTAAACCACCAGGGACTATCAAAAGTCTGTAGATGAGAAAAATTCATGTTTATCTGTATAATATATATCTTTTTTTCTTTATTATAACCACATTTCACTCTGTTTTTCCTCTTAATAATTTTTCAGTCCCTGTTCACTGTCATCTCAAATAAGATCAAGAACGAGATAAGGATACCCAGGCTCACCACTTTATTCAACAAAGTATAGGAAGTTCTAGCCTTAGCAATTAAACAAACCAAAAATGAAATAAAAGACATCCAAATTTGAAAAGGAGAAATAAAACTGCTACTACAGTGTGTCCGTAAAATCATGGTGCACTTTTGACTGGTCACCATGATACTATAGAAATAAACTTAAAAACTCCACCAACAATCTATTAGAGCTAATAAATGAATTCAGTAACACTGCAGGATGAAAAGTTAATATTCACAAATTTATTGCACTTCAATTCACTAATAACAAAGTATTATAAATAAAAATTAAGAAAACAAACTCAGTTACAATTGCATCAAAAAGAAAAAAATACCTAAGCATAAGTTTAACTAATAAAGAAAAAAATCTGTACTTTGACATTAGCAAAAACTATGACATTAATAAAAGAACTTTATGGTGACAAATAAATGGAAGGACATACGGAACTCATGGGTTAGAAAGCCTAAGGTTGTTAAAATGTCCATACTATCCAAAGCAATCTACAGACTCAGAGCAATCTCTATCAAAATACTAAGGGCTTTTTTCATAGAACTAAAACAAATAATCTTTAAAATTATATGAAATTTCAAAAGACTTCATATAGCCAAAGCAATTTCAAGAAATAAGAGCAAAGTTGAAAGTATCATGCTCCCTGATTTCAAACTATAATATGAAGCTATTATAATCAAAGCAGCATGGTACTGGCACAGAAACAAACACATCAATCAATGGAACAGAACAGAGAGCCCAGAAATAAACCTACACTTACGCAGTCAATCTATGACAAAAGGCAAGAATATACAATAAAAAAATTAAAGTGTCTCCAATAAATAGTATTGAGAAAACTGAACAGATACATGCAAAAATAAATAAATAAACAAAACTGGACCACCATATACAAAAATATACTTAATGATTCAAAGACTTAAATGTAAAACCTGAAACCATAAAACTCCATGAAGAAAATATAGGCAATAAGCTCTTTTACAGCAATCTCAGCAATAACTTTTTGGCTATGCCTCCCGAGACAACAGCAACAAAAGCAAAAATAAAAAAATGAGACTATATCAAACTAAAAGGCTTTTGCACAACAAAGAATATAATCAGGAGAAGCAAGATGGCGACAGAGAAGGCGGAAGTACCAACTTCCAACACCCAGAACCAAAGTGAATTATAACTCAATTTTAAGAACCATCATCTGGATAAACCAACTTTAAACTAAACTAAGTGGACTCTTCAACCAAGGAACACAGAAGAAGCCACATTGAGACTGGTAGGAATAGTGAAAATGCGAAGAGGGCTGCCCAGCTCCCCGGAGCAAACGGCAGCCCGGAGAGACCCGTGTGGCAGGAGGAAAGTTTGGCGGAGAGGGAGGGACCTGGGTCCCAGAAACCAAGCCCCAGCCTACAGTCCCAGAGCCTAGAAGAGGCGTTTGGACAGTTTTAAGCTATGAAATAAGTGAGGGAGCTCCCAGGCCTACAGTGTGGAGTATTAGGTCCCTTCCTACTCTGCTGAGGGTTGCTGAAGGGTTTGGGGTGGCAGGACGCTAAAACGCGGTTCTGTCGGCATGGGCAGAGGCCAAGTCGGTGTGAGCTCGGTCTAGCCCAGCAGGGTCAGAGGGAATGAGCGAAAGCTCTCCGGAAGCTGCGGGCCCTCCTATAATGCCACCTACGGGGACAAAGCAAAAGGCCAGGAACGGGCAGAAATCTGCTCTGCAACACTGAGCAAGCCGGCGCTGACCGCTGGGACTGGGCTAGGACCAGGGACGGGCAGGGACTCATGGCTGAGCTCACGCTACTATCCCCGCCCGGCCGGAGAAACCGCGGATTGCCATCCTACATGCACGAGCGGGCTCCGAACGCGGGGATAGGGTAGAGTCCGGGACGAGCGGAAGTACACAGTTGAGCGGAAGCCAGAAAACATGCCCGGCCCTATAAACCTGGGTTTGCAACACTGCGCAGAAAAACCCTGGCCTCGAGGGCGGGTCTAAAGCTCCAGACGGGCAAAGGCTTACAGCTGAGAGCACGTCAAAAGCCCCGCCCTACCCATTAAACTGTGGCGAGCCGGCTCTGACTGCGGGTTCTGGGTGGAAGTTCAGAAATGGGCTGGGTGGGCAGCTAAGCAAAGGTGCTCACCTCTACCATTGGTGCTGAGGCTTCTGGCTTGAGTGACAGCCCCTCCCATGGAGGAAAAGCAGAAATCACAGCAAAAGCCAAAGTGGGCCTGTGTTGGCAACGCCCATACACAACCACCCTAGGCAGTGGTAGAGGGGGTGGTGGGCCTGCAGACAGACCACACCTAGAGAACACAAAGGCAACACCTACTAAACTCCAGTGGCCACAACTTGCTTATACACAGACAAAATGGGCAGGCAGAGGAATGCAAACCAAATGAATAAAAAGAAATCCCCAGAGAAGGACCTGAATGAACCAGATATAACCAAATTACAAGAAGCAGAATTTAGAATAATGATAGTTAGGATGTTCAAAGAAATTAGAGCAACAATGGATAGTCATTATGAACACCTAAATAAAGAGATAACAAGTATAAAAAACGAAATTGAAATAATAAAATAGAATCAGACAGAAATGACAAATACAGTATCAGAACTGAAGACCACAATGGAAGGAATTAAAAGCAGGATGAATCACGCTGAGGATCGAATAAGCGAGTAAGAGGACACAATAAACAAAGGCACAGAAGCGAGAAGAAAAAGGAAAAGAGACTCAAAAAATGTGAGGAAACTCTAAGGAAGCTCTATGACAACATGAAGAGAAACAACATTCGCATCATAGGGGTGCCTGAAGAAGAGGAGAGAGGACAGGAAATGGAAACTTTGTTCAATCAAATCATAGCAGGAAACTTCCCTAAATTAAGGCTGGGAAATATGCCACAGTTCAAGAAGCACACAGAACTCCATTAAAGAGAAACCCAAAAAGATCTACACCAAGACACATCATAGTTAAAATACTAAAGCTAATGGATAAAGAAAAAATCTTAAAAACTGCTAGGGAAAAAAAGGCTATCACCTACAAAGAAGCCCCCATAAGGATGACATTGGACTTCTCAACAGAAACACTTGAGGCCAGAAGGGAATGGCAAGATATAATCAAAGTAATGCAAAACAAGAACCTACAGCCAAGACTACTTTATCCAGCAAGGCTAACGTTTAAAATTGAAGGAGAAATAAAGAACTTCCCAGAAAAAGAAAGTCTGAAGAAATTCATAAAAACCAAACCAATTTTACAAGAGATACTAAGGGGCCTCTTGTGAACAGTTTAAAGGGAGGAAAGAATAGAGCAAAAGAAGAATACAACTTTAAAGAATAAAATTGCAATAAACAACTATATATCAATAATAACCTTAAATGTAAATGGATTAAATGATCCAATCAAAAGACATAGGGTAGCTGCATGGATAAAGAAACAGGACCCATACATATGCTGTCTACAAGAGACACACCTTGAAACAAAAGATGCACATAGACTGAAGGTAAAAGGATGGAAAAAAATATTTCATGCAAATGGAAATGAAAAAAAAAGCAGAGGTAGCAATACTTATATCTGACAAAATAGACTTTAAAAGAAAGGCTGTAGTTAGAGATAAAGAAGGACACTACATAATGATAAAGGGAACAATTCAACAGGAAGATATAACTATTATAAATATCTATGCACCAAATATAGGAGCCCCGACATACATAAAGCAGACTTTAATGGATATAAAGGGCGAGATTAACAGCAATACCATAATAGTAGGGGATTTCAATACCCCGCTAACAATACTGGATAGATCCTCAAGAAGGAAAATTAAGAAAGGAACAGCAGACTTAAAGGATACACAAGATCAACTCGATTTAATAGATATCTTCAGAACTTTTCAACCTAAAGCAGTAGAATATACATTCTTCTCAAGCACTCATGGTACGTTTTCTAGGATAGACCACATGTTAGGACACAAATATGGTCTCAATAAATTTAAGAAGATTGAAATCATATCAAGCATTTTCTCTGATCACAATGCCAAGAAACTAGAAATTAACCACAAAAGAAAAACTGAAAAATACTCAAACACTTGGAAACTAAATAGCATGTTATTAAATAATGAATGAATTAACAATGAGATCAAAAAAGAAATAAAAAAGTTTCTAGAAACCAATGAAAATGAGCATACATCAACTCAAAATTTATGGGACACAGCAATAGCAGTTCTGAGAGGGAAGTTTATTGCACTACAGGCATATCATAAGAATCTAGAAAAAGCTAAAATAAGCAACGTGAACCTGCAGCTAAAAGAACTAGATAAACAACAACTAAAACCCAAGACAAGTAGAGGAAGAAAATAATAAAGATCAGAGCAGAAATAAATGACATAGAGGCTAAGGAAACAATACAGAGGATCAATGAAACCAGAAGCTGGTTCTTTGAAAAGGTAAACAAGATTGATGAACCTTTAACTAGACTCACCAAGAAAAAAAGAGAGAAGACTCAAATAAATAAAATTAGAAAGGACAGTGGAGAAATAACAACTGACACAACAGAAATACAAAGCATTGTAAGAAAATACTATGAAGAACTCTATGCCAAAAAATTAGACAATCTTGGTGAAATGGACAAATTTCTTGAATCATATAACCTTCCAAAAATCAATCTGGAAGAATCAGAACATCTAAACAGACCAATTACAACAAATGAGATCGAAACAGTTATCAAAAAACTCCCAACAAATTAAAGTCCTGGGCCTGATGGCTTCACAAGTTAATTCTATCAAAAATTCAAAGAAGAACTAACTCCTATCCTCCTCAAGCTATTTCAAAAATTTCAAGAGAAAGGAAGACTTCCAAGCTCCTTTTATGAGGCGAACATAATTCTGATCCCAAAACAGGGCAAAGACAGCACAAAGAAAGAAAATTATAGGCCAATATCCTTAATAAATTTAGACGCTAAAATTCTCAACAAAATATTAGTCAACCGGATCCAGCAATATATGAAAAAAATCATACACCATGATCAAGTGGGATTTATTCTGGAAAGGCAAGGCTGGTTCAATATTCGCAAATCAATCAATGTGATTCATCACATAAACAAAAGGAAGGACAAAAATCACATGATAATTTCAATAGATGCCGAAAAGGCATTTGATAAAATCCAGCACCCATTTATTCTCAAAACTCTCAGTAAAGTGGGAATACAGGGATCATTCCTTAACATGATAAAGGCCATCTATGATAAACCCACAGCAAACATCATACTAAATGGACAAATATTAAAAGCAATCCCCTTAAAATCAGGAACCAGGAAGGGTCGCACCCTTTCACCACTCTTATTCAACATAGTTCTGGAAGTCCTAGCTACAGCAATCAGACAAAAAGAAGAAATAAAAGGCATCCAAATTGGAAAAGAAAAAGTAAAACTGTCATTAATTGCAGATGATATGATATTGTATATTGAAAACCCTAAAGTCTCAGTCAAAAAACTACTGGACCTTATAAATGAATTCAGCAAGGTGGCAGGATATAAAATTAATACTCAGAAATCAGAGGCATTTCTATATACCAACAATGAACTGTCAGCAAAAGATATTAAGGAAACAATCCTCTTCACTATTGCAGCCAAAAAAAATAAAGTACCTAGAAGTAAATTTAACCAAGGAAGTTAAGGACTTGTACTTGAAAAATTATAAAACATTGATAAAAAAAATCAAGGAAGATACAAACAAGTGGAAGCATATTACGTGCTCATGGCTAGGAAGAATAAACATCATTAAAATGTCCTAATTACCCAAAGCAATTTATAAATTCAATGCAATACCAATTAAAATACCAATGACATACTTCAAAGATATAGAACACATATTCCAAAAATTTATATGGAACCAAAAAAGAACACGAATAGCCTCAGCAATCTTAAAAAGAAAAAATAAAGCAGGAGGTATCACTCTTCCAGATATCAAGGTTTACTATAAGGCCATTATACTCAAGACAGCCTGGTACTGGCATAAGAACAGGCACATAGATCAATGGAACAGAACAGAGAACCCAGAAATAAACCCATAGCTTTATGGACAACTGATATTTGACAATGGAGGAAAGAACATACAATGGAGTAAAGACAGCCTCTATAACAAATGGTGTTGGGAAAATTGGACATCTACCTGCAAAAAAATGAAACTAGACCATCAACTTACACTATTCACAAAAGCAAATTCAAAATGGATAAAAGACTTAAATGTAAGCCGTGAAACCATAAGCATCTTAGAAGAAAACATAGGCAACAAGCTCTCCGACATCTGTAGCAGCAGTATATTTGCCGATTTATCTCCATGGGCAAATGAAATAAATGGCAAGATAAACAAATGGGACTATATCAAACTAAAAAGTTTTTGCACAGCTAAAGACAATAAGAACAGAATAAAAAGACAAACCACAAAATGGGAGAACATATTCGACAGCACATCTGATAAGGGGTTAATAACTAAAATTTATAAAGAACTTATAAAACTCAACAACAGGAAGACAAACAACCCAATCAAAAAAATGGGCAAAAGAAATGAATAGAAATTTCTCCAAAGAGGACATACAGATGGCCAATAGGCATATGAAAAAATGCTCAACATCACTAATCATTAGAGAAATGCAAATTAAAACCACAATGAGATATCACCTCACACCAGTCAGAATGGCACTCATCAGCAAAACAACACAGAATAAGTGCTGGCGAGGATGTGGAGAAAAGGGAACCCTTCTGCACTGCTGGTGGGAATGCAGACTGGTGCAGCCACTGTGGAAAACAGTTTGGAGATTCCTCAGAAAATTAAAAATCGAACTGCCTTTTGACCCAGCTATCCCACTTATAGGAATATACCCTAAGAACACCATATCACTTTTAGAAAGGAAGAAATGCGCCCCCATGTTCGTGGCAGCATTGTTCACAATAGCTAAGATCTGGAACCAGCCCAAGTGTCCGTCAGAAGACGAGTGGATTAAAAAGCTTTGGTACATATATACTATGGAATAATACTCAGCCATAAGAAATGATGACATCGGATCATTTATAACAAAATGGATGTACCTTAATAACATTATACAGAGTGACATAAGTAAATCAGAAAAAAAGAAAGACTGAGAACAGCATGATTTCATACATAGGTGTGACATATATGTGGGATTATGAGATATGGACAAGAGATTGGTGGTTACGGGATGGGGGGAGGGAGGGAAGAGTGGGATAGGGAGGAGGGGAGGGGCACAGGGAAATCCAGAGGGAAGGTGACAGAGGACAATTTGACTTTTGGTGACGGGCATGCAACACAATTGAATGATAAGATAACCTGGAGATGTTTTCATTGTACATATGTACCCTGATTTATTGGTGTCACCCCATTAGAATTAATAATAATAAAATATATATATAAAAATAAAATAAATAGAAAAAGAAAAAGAAACTGAAAAAAAAAAGAAAATAATCAACAAATAAAAAAGACAATCTACTGAAGAAAAGAATATATTTGCAAATAATATTTTTAATAAGTAGTTAATATCCAAGATATATAAAGAATTCATATAAATTAACATCAAAAAAACAATCACCTTTAAAAATGGGCAAGATCCTCAATAGAAATTTGCCCCAAGAAGTCATACTGACAGCCAACATATATATAAAAATATATTTAACATCACTAACATTGGGGAACAAAATTTTTGTTGCATCCACAAAAACACTTGTTCTTACCTAATTCGAGGTTGCTGATCTCAAATCTGACATTAGTATTTCTCTGTAAGCTACAGTTCTTTTGCAATTCAAGATTTTATGTTTTCATCTTATTGCAAGATTTTCAACATTTGGTTTAACATAATGAAGTAGAATTTCTTCTTGGGCATTTGTCTACAATTTCAAAATAGAACATATTAAAACACTTATTTTAATCATAAAATTTGCGCAAAACTTATTTAAATTCTATTAAGGCAAAAATTTGTGTTTGTAGCTCTTGCGTTTGTGTACTTGTTGAGGACAATCGTGTTTGATCCTCTAGCAGTATTCAGTCATCATGTTTCTGTTCCATCTCCCCTGATAATGCTCTTCCATCATCTTCAGATCTTGATAAAAGCATTCTCCCTGCTCATCACTAACAGCTCCAAGATTTTCGGGAAACTTATCAGGCTGACTGCTCAGGAAGAGAATCTTAATGTTCATGTTACATCCAATGTTGCGGAAAGCCAGCAACATCCTTTGAACCAGAAGTTTATAGTTTTCTACTTTTTTGTTGCCAAGGAAGTTCTTTGTAACTGCCACAAAAGACTTGACTGCCATGCTGCTTTCTCCTCCTTATTCATCTTCCTGGCAAATTCTTTGTCATGTATGAGGGTTCGAATTTGAGGTCCATCAAATACACCTGCTTTTATCTTCTTGAAAGACAAAGCAGGAAAAGCAGAAATAATATGTTGAAAGCATTCACTTTCTCTATTCAAAGCCTGAACAAACTGCTTTATTAAGCCAAGTTGGATGTGAAGTGGGAGAAAAATGATCCTGTCTCAATTAACTACAGGTTCATTCACAATATTTTGCATTCCTACTTCCAGAGCTTCACTTTTCGGCCACTCCTTCTGTGTCCAGTGTTTCTCCCGAGCTTGGCTGTCCCACAAACACAGAAAGCAAGAATACTTCCTGAAACCTCTCTGTTGTCCTAGGAGAAAATTTACCATTTTAAGATCCACAAAAATGATCCAATTATGCTCCTCATACTTCAGTAAGTTGAGGACAATTTTTATGTCATTATAATCTTCTCACAGATGAGTTGAATAACCAATTGGAACCGCTGCATAAACATTACCGTTGTGTAAGAGAACACATTTGAGACTCCGTTTAGAGCTGTCAAGAAATATCCGCCATTCTGTTGGACTGTAAGTGGTAACACATAGCTAGCTGAGAAGACTACTGATATCATGATATTAAACAAAATGTTTGTTTTCGAAAAAACAGTCCACAAAAATTTGTTCACACTTCCTGAAATGGGATACTTTAGCTGACTGGTGAAGTATATTCTTTTCTTGAAGCCTGGAGGCTAATAACTGAGCTGATTTCTTTGGTAGTCCCAAATATCTTACCAAGTCATTCAATTCAGGTTGGCTAAACTGCTGAGGGCTTAATGACTGCTTGGCATTGGAAGAAGACTCTTGATCACCATGCTCACTTTCTTCATCCTTAGAAGAAATCAAACCATTGAAAACTGGAACTGGGAGTGTCTCAGAGTGTGGGATAGGTCGTATAGCTGAAGGAATATTAGGATATGTGATCATATGCCATTTTTTCTTGCTGCTGCCCTTTGTACAAATCAGACAGAAATAACAGTCACTGCTGTGGTCCTTAGATTCACGCTAAACCATGGAAATACCAAAACGCATTTCTTTGCATTTTCCTTTCGTCCAGTCATGAAGCATTTCCTCACAATTATGACACACAATATGAGCAGCCCAATTCTTGTCTTGATCGCCAAGGGGAACTTGAAAATAGGCAATATATGCACATGTCACAAATGATGACGTTGAAGTGTGTAACAGCCACAGCAATAAAATTTAAAACCTTGCCATTTGCAGCAACATGGATGGACCTAGAGGGTATTATGCTAACAGAAATAAGTCAGACAGAGAAAGACAAATACTTACAATTTTACTTATGAATGGAATCAAAATATAAAACAAATAAGCAAACAAAACAAAATTGAGACAGTCGTAAATACAGAGAAGGAACTGATGGTTGCGGGGGAGGATAATAGGTAAAAGAGGTAAAGGGGAATACGGGTACAAACTTACAGTTATAAAATAAATAACTCGAGGGCATGTAATGTACAGGACAAGAAATGTAGTCAATAACATTATAATAAGCCTGTGTAGGGACGAATGGTTTCTTGACCCTCATTGTGATCACGTCAGAAGGTATGTAAATGATGAATCACTATATTGGACAACTGAAACTAATATAATATTGCATGTCATCTATACTTTAATTGAAAATAAATAATAAATATGCAAGGTAGACTGAAAATAAAAAGATTAACATTAAAGAGTAACGTGTTGACATGTAGTATATTCTCAGTAAATATGCAGATAAATGAAGAAAACTTATCCATCATTATGCGTCCATAAATTTTATTTTTTGGATCCACCACTTCAGCTACAAAAATGCTTTGACAAGAGGTACAATGGTTTCTTTAAATAGTCTGCATTGCCTTGGGTCTAAATTTCAAAATCCAAATTAAGTTTCCTTACTTTTTCTCTTAGCAAATATTTCAGGCCCAAATATAGTTGAAAACAAACTAAAAACAAAAAGGCTCAGAACCTCCTCAACAGGCATTTATTGTTCCTTCTTCGATCTACCCCCAGTTCTTGGCTCACTTTGTGTCTGCCAAGGAAGGTGCACAGATGGGTGATAGAAGGTCTAACTAGTTTCCCAGGCATGTGGTTGGATGAGAAGACAGTTAAAAGTGCTCCTCAAAGACTTCAGCAATGAACGTTGTCTGTGGTTCATCTGCTCCAACATGTGCTGTGTTTTGAATCCCTGGTAGGGAAAGTCCATTTCATTATGTACAATGATATCGCAGGAAGTGATCACTTTCCAGAAATCTGTTCTTTGGTGTCAGTTGCTGAATTCTTTGCAGCAAGTGGAGGTTCCTATCTTCTCACCTTCCTGGGAGGCACTCCACCTGAATAGATGTACTTCAGTAGCCAGAACCAATAATCAAGGCTTCTGCCTCTCATTTATTCACACTCTGATTTGATGCATACGTTTACTTTTATATATGACCTATTTTTCTGTAGCTACTATCTGATCTCCCAGTTACTAATTAATGATTTTAGGTTACCATCTTCTATGCCTTCATTTAGATCATTTATAATGTTGAATTACAGATAGACTAGATACATACATACATACATATTTATATACTTAAATATTTTTTACTTGTTTACCTCATAATCACCAATATGAGATTGGTATAACTCTGACCAGGAAATTAAATTGATACCAAGAATTATGAGAAGTAAAGCTTGCTTATATAGAAAGGGGGCTCTTACATCCAAAGGTTGTCTCATGACGTATCTCTACAACATTCATTAAATTCAAATTTTCCTGCTCCGCTGTTGTTCCAAGCATTTCTCATGCCATGCAGCTCTCCAAACCACATTTCCTCCCATTTCTGCAAAAGCCCATACAACTTTCTACCTTGCTTGCCCTCCAGAGGTTTGAATTCAAAAATCTTTACAATACACATCTTTTTTTTCCAAATGTTCTAGAATCCATTGCCTTCTCTTTCAAAACTTTTCCTGCAGTCTCCTTTCTCACCTGTGTGCTTTGTTCCTATTGTTTCAGAGTTCCCTTAAATTTTTGTGGTTTTTTTGTGTCTGCCCTTCCTCTGTATTGAAACAATCACAAAATAACCAGTTGAAGTCCTAAGATAAAGCACATAAGCAATGTCTGACAATGACAGATAAAGGCAAAGTGAATTTACAGGATTTCCCCTGTAAGCCTATTACTTGTAGAGGTGAAGCCAAATTCCTTATTCATGTAGGAAGTCTTTGTTTATTTCATTGAGGTTTCACAGCTATGTCTGTTAAAATGTGAGTCGTGCCATATTTTATTATGATGATCATTATAAAATAGATTGCTAATAACTTTCCCAAAATAAAATCTGTCACAGAAATATTAAGTATCACTGCACCACTCACTCAAGCTGTTTATGTAGAATGAAAGTAATCAGAATTGAGAGGGAAACTAGTAATGAAAATAAGAACCACTTTTCGATAGTGCAGAAGCACATGAACACTTGTCTAAGCTATTCATCAGGAGTGTAAAACTTTTATTTCTCAGTTAATAAGCACCACCTGTGTTTGTAAGAAGGCTCTGATGACTTGTTTTGTCTCTCACAAAGAATATAAAATGTTCTTAGAATGGATTCCATAGAGTATACACATATTATTAAAATACTTTAAAATCCTTCCATATGACTGATGTAACCTTCATTATCCTCTTCCCACTCCGTACTGCACACTTTCTTGTTTAATTTTTTTATAGAAATGATATAGTATAAAAAAATAACATTGACTACATATAAATCAATTGTCTGTGACATGTTACAGGGAAAAAGAAAACATCAAGATTGCCAATAAGAGGCACTCAGTCTCATAAAACTTGTAATCAATTTCCAAGCCAACACGTAAACTATAATATATTGCTAAAACGTATCACAATAATAAACTATTTGAATTTCACTTTCCCATTCTCTGTCCTTAATAACAAATAAGCATGAAAAAATTTTGGCAGTCACTCATTTTAATGAATGTCTGCTTGTTTATCAGGTGTATCGTCTGGCATTATAGAGTACAACCTTATCCTTGTAAGGGGAGGAGGACAGAGAGTGCCTAAGCTTTGGCTTCAAACTAGGCAACAAGAATTCCATCCACAGGAAAATTCTAAGAGTAACTTATTTTTTTTTTAATCTCAGCTCCAACAAAGATTGTACCAAGTCTTTCTTTGGCCTTAAGTGAATATAAAAATGCAAGTCCCCAATTTGATTAAATTTTATTACTCAGACTCTTCTCGACATCTATTGCTGCATAAAAAGCACTCCAGAACAGTAGCTTAAAACAGCTAGAGTTCTCACATAAGCTTTTTCATACAGTTGCAATCAATTTGTGGCTAGAGTTGAGGTCTGATTGAGGTCATCCTGGAAGCGTTCCACTCATGTTTAGTGTGTGGTCAGACAGTTGGGTGATGGACTAGCTGGGGATCATTCAATGTCTCTCCCTTCTACCTCCCTCTCTGTCCCTGTCCCTCTTCCTCTCATCTCTCCATGTGGTTTCTGCACAAGGTAATCAGACTTCTCACCTGGTCATGAAAAGCTCAAAGCAAATATCCTGAGAGCTAGCAGGTGGAAACTGCTCCCAATCACACTCGTCCTAGCACTGCTCGTGGAGCCTGCCACCAGCACTGCTTCAAGGTAAGGAAACACAAACCCCACCTTGTGACAAGTCGTGGACAAGCTTCGCAGCGGTTCCCATATAAGATGTGGTAGATGTTTGTGCAAACAACAGTTGGACATACAAACTTCTGTGGCACACTTACTCCAATACACACATACTCATGCAAAATAAATAGAATTCTTGACTGACAATGCAGTGAACTACCATGAGGCTAATAGTGTAACGTTTCTTCAGCTACAAAAGCCCTCATTGCTGTTCTGTAGCTCAACATCTTTGTAAATGTTTGTGTTAGGCAACACTGGGGGAATTAGTGGAGGATATCTTAGCACCTTCACAGACTAAGAGGCAGAAAGAACCCATAAGCTTTGTCAATCAAAAAAGTGTTCATGGGCCAACTGCGTCGTCACATAACCTGGGCGCTGGTTAGCAATGTAGAATTACAGGCCTACTGAGACAGCATCTAATCTTAATGGGATCCCCTGCTGATCTGTGTGAAAAGCATTGTCTTACGGGTTTTGTAGTGTGCAGTGTTTTGCAAACAATTTGTCTGTGGAGCCCTATTTTTACCCTGAGCACTTCTTGGGGTACTGGGAAATTTGGGGGGGATTGCCACAATAGAAGTGCCCTTGGGGAAGTGCAACCCCACTGCCACCATACCACACATGCACACACCACCCGAAAAAGTAAGTCACTTGGCCCAACTTTCTCAAACTCCCAAGAGAACTGGGTGAGTCTCTGGGTTCCCCGATCTCAGCCTGGGGAATTGTAAAGCCAGTAGCCATGGCCACCATCATAGCTGCCTGGCCCATGAAGGTTCATTTTGATTCAGACAGTAATGAAACAACGAAACCAAGAACTGGCCGGTCATTACTTTTAATTCTAGCTTACACCAGGCAGACAAGTAAAAAACACACACTGGGCTCCAAAACTCACTCATTTAGGGCTCCCAAAGCTACTGACTTATCTGAGTTTCCTACAATTAAAGATTTCTAGCTCACCAGACTTATTCACCTCTGTTCCCCATCTCCTTCTCTCTGCACAAACTCTACACAACTGGCTTCTCCTTCAGCACTCCGCCATCTTGGCTGCTTCTCCTCTCCTCCACATGGCCTTACTCTGCTCTCCTCTCTGCTCTCCTCCTAGAACATAATCACTCTTCCCTGGAACAATGTGATCTCTCTTCCTTTTAAAACCTTTTGGCGCAAAAGCCCTCCCCCAACACACATTAATATAATCACGCCCATCCCAAGCAAGAAGGACAACTAATATTATCACTTAAGTGACGGGCTTCCCCGTGGGCAGCACCATCTTTAACAAAGTGAGCATAATATATTTCATCTGCCCAACAGGACTGGTGGAAAGAAGGGTCCTGCTCTCTACTCCACAGACTGTCTTTTAGAGGCTCTCCTGTCCCACTCCCCACCAGCTGAGAAAGGTGGGCTTTTCTCAAAGCTCCCCTTCCAAGCTGGTGGCATTTTCCCCTACATCATAATCTAGTTCAAACCTTTGCTTCATTCTTGGCTGTACCCAGTGCCCACAACAGCACCAGTCATATAAGAGGGGATCAATCAAAAGTCTCAGAACAAAAGAATAAATGAGTGAAGTTAGCAGAAAGAGAGGAGAGAGAGAAACTGGCTTGTGAATTATGGGAGCACAAGTCAGAAGGAGCAACCACTAACCTGTTCTCTCTTTGTGTGTATCTGTGCCTTCCACCCAGAGAGACTGAAGTTTCCTGATAACAGGCCCTTATGTTTCTCAGGTGGGAGTTACTTCGCTATGGCAGCCAGACTAGTAGGGGATCAGTGGTCATTTGTTCACCAACGTAGTCAAGGTTGTGTAAACTCTGGCAGAAAAAAAATTATTTTTAATTAAAAAGAAACAAAAAACCCTCAGCCCACAGCAGTCATCAAGGTTGCTTTGTTTATTATGAAGGAAGAGAAGGAAGAGAAAGAGGAAGAAGAGAAGGGAGAAGGAGAGGAGGAGAAGGTCAGAAGTTTGAAGAATATGGGGTTGATAGAGGAAAAAAACACCAATATGACCACAGGAGGCAGAAACACACATTTTATCAGATGGTACTCACGTAGAGAAGTGCCTATGGAGAAAGCTCCTTACAGCAAGAGGTCACTATTCAGAAGGAAAGGAGAACAAGGAACTTCCTGGGAGAAGAGGGGCTCACATGTCTAGGGGATGGCTCTCAGCAACACCATGGGGAGTCTCTGGGACAAAGAGCTCAGCAAGGCACAGAAGCCTGAGATCTATAACTGCAGGGCCCCATTCTATTAATAGGTAATAGCTGTTGGTTGAGATTTCACTAGATAGGCGAAACAAGAAATCTCTAAATGGCTAACATTTATCCTATATTAGCTATTTTTTTTAAATAATTGATGAGTAAAAATTTGAGTTTGGCATGGGTGGACTTTTGAGCTACAGATGAAGAAATAAACACATACATACACATATGTTCTCTGTGTATATTACACAATAATAGATTATAAATATATACATCTTCTCCAAATTGTCTTTCTATCAAGCACAGACATGGGTGGGAAGAAACCAGAGACCAAGCATGTGATTTCAGAAAAAAAGCTTGAAAAATGTAGGAACTCATCAGACCAGATCTTCAAAATCTGCCGACTAAAGGATGCACATATTCACTTAACAAATATTTATGAGTGCCTACCATGTCTGTACCCAGAAGCCATCTGTGGCTCACTGATACACTCTAATCACAGTGTATTCCACTGCAAAGTGTACAAAACGTGGAAGAAACTAAAAGTGTTTTCTTAGAAGCTAGAATTAGCTAATTACACATCAAGTAACTAAGTTTGGCCCAATCTACGTTATCCTACAGTGGCGATTCAAGAATCATTACAATCAATCAAATGGCTTTTACTTTTTTTAATTCTTTGGAAATGATTATAACATGCCGAATAGCTTGGCTAGTTAAAAAGATCTAATTATTCTGCTGTTTTATCCTTGACTATAAAATCTGAAATGTCAACCAGAATCTCTTTTGCTTACAAAAATAATGTGTATACATGGAAATGTGAGTGGTTATAATGACAATATTGACTGAATTTTGGTTATGCATTTTTTTCAGTAAGGAAATCATTTTATTTTTTGTGCCCACCCCTTCGGGTGATGGGTATGCAACATAATCAAATGTCAAAATAATCTGGAGATGTTTTCTCTAAACTTATGTACCCTAATTGATCAATGTCACCCCATTAAAATTAATAAAAAATTTTTAAAAAAGAAAATCATTTTAGTGGAGTTTGTGTTTTATTTAAAAAAGAAAAAGGCAGTATCATTAGTCAAGCACTCAGAGTGCATAAGCCTTCTCACAACAGGCTCAGTCACCAGGAACATATACATTGGAAAAAGAAACACATTACTGCACAGCCGTGCAAGGCACCTTTGTAAAAGCATGGGGCAGGGTGGGGGTACAAAGTAGTGAATCCGGATCAATCAGCCTCAATCACAGGGTTAGATATCATTAAAACAGACTTCACTCAGACCAACAGTAATCAGCTCTCAAGTTCGACTGCTTTCTAAAAACCTTGGCCTTTTTTATTAAAAGGGAATGCTTGGCATCATGGGGAAGGGAGGATTACAGAAAATAATAATTTTAGAATATTGGTGTCTTTCTTCATGGAACAGAAGGAAGGGCCTTCCATACCATAGTGATCCATGCACTGAGAAGAATGAAGCCTTTTATGTTGGAAAAGAATAAATCGATTTTTGTATTCAAGAATACAATAGCTGTTTCCATTTGCAACCTGACGGTTTATTTAAACTATAGGAATCATTAGAGATCTCCTGCGAGGTAGATGAAGTGGCTTTTACTTTTGCTCTTATGATCCATAATAGCTGTTTGAGAAATAGCAATTCCCCCCCACACACACATCAATTTCTGCTAAGTAAGGAGATAACATGAGGGAGTTGACATGAATATGGAAATGAGTATATAAGTGAATTGTTTAGGCAAAAACCACTCCTAAAGTAAGCTGCCTATTTTTCCATTCACAAGGGTTGAATAAAGTAACAAACTTGTTTATCAGTGCTAGGCAATTAGATCCAAGGTGACCCATTACCATCTCTGCTCAGGAATAAGTATTTGTTACAAAGAAATTCTCCTAACTTTGAGAACAACCAATCCTATCTTCTCACACACAAAGTCTCCTGGTGAAGGTAGACAATGTAGTTTTCATTTTTCTTTTGAGCAAACAAGTCACAAATAAAGCATGTTAAGGCTAGTGGTTAAGAAATGACAGTGCCTTCAGTCCAGTTCTACACAAGCCCCTCACTTTACTAAGCTGTCCAAGAAGAAACTTAGTTTCTCTGTGCCCAGGATGCCTCTACATGCCCATAAATAACACAAATCAGGAGCATTTCTTCAAGGTCAGACTTTGATCTCTTGAACAAAAGCTTTTATACCCGAGTGACTTGGCTAAAACTTATGTACATCAGAGGTCAGAAATGTCTTCTTGTGTCTTCATAAAATAAATAATTCTACCACTAATGGCTCAGGGAATTTCTCATTTTACATCAATATGCACAATGGCACACATAAGAAATGCTCAATCGTTTTTAAAAACAACACCATCATATAATATCCACATGAAACCTTCTCTTAAAAGCAAGGAGAAAGTGGAAAATGTAATTCAGATGTTCCACTGCCTCAGCACCTACCAGCTCCCTGGTCCCAAGCTCTTACTCATTGCTCTAACCCCTCTCTCTTAGTGCAAATCTCTGAGCATGTGTAAGTTTGTCATGTAGGTATGCTTCCTGTACCTGCCACAGTATGAAACCACCCTGGTTCGGGCCCCGAGGAGAAGTTCTCTTTCCTTGCAGCAAGATAATGTTTTAAAAAGCCGACTTTGAAACATCTTACTGAATTTTTTAATGGATTAAATTCATCATGTCACCAGCAGCTGTGCAGCTAATAGAGTCATAAAACACTGTATTAAAGGATTACCCATGCAAAATTTCTTTTGTGCTAATGTGAATTTTAATACTTTTAACATTTAGTTGAGACGGGAATGTCCAAGAACAGCTTGTTCAATAGGTTGTTCTATAAAATTAAGTTCCTCATCTCATCAGAAATGCCCTGACTCCATTAAGTTAAAATTTTACAGAGAGGCCAAGATGATTCACTGTGCAGCATTTGTGAGGAGATACCATCTGCTTCTACATTAATGTTCTTTAAAAAAAAAAAGAAATAAAGAAAAGAAGAGAATGGCAAAATAGTCATGAATCTCATAAGTTCACAAAGACTGAGCTGAGCAGAGGAAAACGTTAACTTCGGGTTTGTGGAAGGTCAATTTATACAACCCCAAAATGGTCTTAATAATTGAGAACACCTAAATTTATGTCCTCTTGAATGTCATTTGTTAGAAGGTCAAAAAGTCTTAAAATATACAAAGTGGCTATTATGCAAAATCACATAAATCATACTTTGCATAAAAATGTGATTATGTGTATCTATATGGCAGAATAAAGAACAGAAGAAAATGTAGCAAAAAGAAGATAAAAGAATCACTGGAAAGGATACTAGCAATTATGTAGTTGAATTTCTTCATTTTATAGATTGGGAGTCAATGTTGAGACGCCAATAGTTGCCAGCTTGCCCAAGGTCACATGCTAATCAACGCAGAGTGAAAAATGAAACCCAGGTCTCCTGACATCCAGACCAAGAGACCTCATGTGTACCTTACATAGCTATAAATGTGTACATATCAATTTTGTATTTATGGAATGATGTACATGTTACACAACAATAAAAAGCAATAAGGAAACAGTGACATAAATAAGGAAACAAAGCTATATGTAGTGCGTATCATTTTCAAAATATTTCCAAATCATGACACCTTCTAAATATTTAACTTGAAATGTTCTAATTTTAGTTATGTCTCCTTAGCCTGTTTTCATGAATAACAGTTCAAAGCCTGGTTTTAACTATTACCTGTGCCTCATAAATGTTATGGCATTTTCTCATTTACTAAAGAAATTGTATCTTCACTGGGGTTGCTAAAAAACAACACAGACTTTTTCTTTAATGTTGTCCAATAATTGGTCTAAATTTAATCATCAACAGAGGCTCCTGATTCTCATCACAATTAAAGTAGACATGAGAATGTGACTGTGCCTGATTTGAAAATATGACCCAAGAGTGATCAGTTTTAATGAAAATTCTCCAAGGTCAGTGTCCTTTACCCCAGCTGAATTTTGTCCACAGCTTCGTATTTTGTACTCTGTATGTATTACTGTTCTGAGAACCTGTCATTTCTTATCAGAATGAGAAAGGCTAAAGAGATAATATTTCAATAACATACTGGCCTGATCATAAAATAACTCAATGGAAATGTGTAACTGCCTCAGGCAGCCCGGCAGGGTACTCAGCACTCAAATGATTTCTATTCTGTGGGGGTTTTTTTATGGTTACATTTTCTGTTATATCAGACATCCCCTCAAGTCTTAGTTATGCTTTTATTCAAAAGGGAGAACCATAGTATAAAGACCTACAAAACTTATTATGATATATTACTATACAAGAAATAAAAGTAGTGACCACAGTAGCATATTGATAAGGACAGGCCTGCCACATTCATTGACCTTTCTTCCTCTCACCACCAGGGCTGAGGTCTGAGTTTCTCGGTTGCTAGGCAACAGGGGTCACAGTTTTCAGGTCTTAAATGCACAACCTAGCCTAAAAGAAGATGATGTGATCTTCAGAGGGAAAACAGATGTTTGGCAGCAGTAAGAATTTCAATAGTTACAGAGGTGTGTGTGTGTGTGTGTGTGTGTGTGTGTGTGTGTGTGTGTGTTATCATGCTAAAGGTTGCAACAGAGAATCTTTAACTTGTCAAATGATTATGTGAACAAATTTCTAGGTTGTGATGATTAGAATCTATTGCTGAAGCAATATGAAGAGAATATAGCCAAGCTTCTTTTTGATACACACACGGACATATGGCTTAGGGTTCTCGCTGCTGGGAGAACAGTACCAAGCCCTTAATGGAACATGCATGTCCATGGAAGCATGTCAAAAGCACTGAGCAATTTTGAGAGTTGAATCTGGGGCTGCTTTGGAGGTGATATCTTTTTTGTTTCTAATTTTTTTAACTTTTTTTTTTTTTGCTAAGATTAGCATATCCTGCCTTGCTTAATGACAGTGCTGCAGGCAGCATGCTAGCTCCTGAAGATCAGCTGCCAGAAAGCTCATTCCCTGCCCCCTTCTCTCCTGCCAAGTCAACACTTCCTTTGAACTTTAATAAAGGGCATTAGAGAAAGCCTATTTCTCAACCGGAAAGCAACACGCCATTTCTCTGTAATTGCGTTGAGCGTATACTCCACTGATACGTGTTTCACTCTTGTTACAGTACTCTAATAATGCTGCAAGCATGGCAACTTCTTAAACAAGAAATTTGATAGGTTTTAAATGAGTGTCAAAATTATATAAGAGGATTTTGAACTTCCCACATTTCATAATTTTTTGCACATCTTACTCTAAGCAAAGAGCAGCTATTTTTATTTTACTTAATTTCAAAACCCACTTTGTAAGTAATATCTTGCAGGAGAAACATGGTATTTAACTCCAAAATGTTTCCTTTGCTTAATGTAATGTTTTGGGTGAGAGAAGAATAAGAATATAGATGTGTGTGTGTGTGTGTGTGTGTGTGTGTGTGTTTGCGGAGAAGAGTAACTAATTATAAATAAGAGGTGAATAATTTGGAATCCAAAATTTAAAAATACATATGTAAGAGTTGCTGGCATCTTTCACTCTGGGCCATATCTAAGTTCCTATAGATTCCACTGGTTTCAACACTGGCTGCTCCATAAACATCCTGGCTCATATAAATAGCAATGAGATAGCCAGAAGGCAGGTCATGTGCCTGGAGACTGAGGCTGTCAGAGAGCTCTAATGATTTCTTTGGCCCTTCAGGGTGAAAAATTTAATTCATACTTTTATTTTTGGTCTACTATTTGCCATTTTCCTTTCCCTGAAGATAACTGCCATTTGTAGATATGTCCACTGCCTTTTCCAAGTTGTCAGCATTAAAAGAACATAAAATAAAGTATTTGGAAAAAATATAGATCCCATTCCAGAGTCAGATGCTTAAACATGCCCTCCCAAAATAATGAATGAATGAAAATCGTTTCAGCTACTGCTCAGAGCTATTTGGCACATTGTTCTTACTTATTCACAGATCCTGCTTTTTGTTAAATCTTGGTCAAGACTTCCAGAAATTCACAGGTCAGAGGGCAGGATTGGGAAAACAAGCTTCTGCAGAGCAGCCTCCTCAGGTCATAACGACAATCTCAGTTGTATATTCTTAGTAAGTGGACAGTAGACTAAAAACTTTTGTCTTACAATAAGTACAGAACAGAGAGTAAGAGTAGAATAATTTATGGCTATTGAATTTAATTAAAAAGGACATTTGAACTGGTGCTTTGTCAGTCTTTTTTTATTAAACTTTTTGAAATACATTTTATTTTATAAAAGATATATGTTCACAATGAATTGTGGGGGGGAAAATTGGTTCTTGAGAAGTAGTGTCCTCATCTAAGGTTATTATATCCAACTTGAATTGTTCCTGATAAAAGTGCAACAAGTCAAACCTCTATACCAGTGGTTCTTAACCTTTTTTGAGGTACCAAACCCACCAGTTTCATATGCGCATTCACCAAACCCTTCTTTAGTGATAAATAAAATATGATTTCTTTTTTCCAAATTCAAGACATAGGTATGTTTTCTTACTGGTGCACAAAATGAGCCGTGCATGAACATCACCTTGCTCAAAAAACAAAACCAACAAAGTGCATGAACTCACAACAAATTACGGTATTACTTTATTCTAGCCTCCGCAGCAGAGGCTTCTCCGAACCCCTGAGACTGACTCATTGAACCCCTAGGGTTTGGTAGAACCCAGGTTAAGAACCACTGCTCTATACAGAGCTCTTTACAGAAGGGAAGCAAGAGCCCAGAGAGGGTCCCAATAGGAACTTTTTGCCAAAGATCTGTTTTTGCCACAATGCTTGTAATTTATTACTTTGAACTAATAATTTCTTCTCTGAGAATCTAAGAGGTCAGTTAATGTGGATACATTGATAACTTGTCTGGATTTACTCTGGCTGATTTCCTCTGGGAGCAGGAAAGCAGAAGGCATTTATTGAGTTCTGCTGCAAGACAAAATGCTAATATATATATATATATATATTGAGAGAGAGAGAGAGAGAGAGAGAGAGAGAGAGAGAGAGAGAGAGAGCGCTCAGTAGAGAATCCAAGAATCCTGGTTCTGGAAGAGGTCTTGATGAAACTGTTCCTCTGTACGGCTTTGACCTCCACATATTAGCTGCTCTACACACACACACACACACACACACACACACACACACACACACACACACGTGTGTACACACAGAATGATCCTGACATTTTCTACAACTATCTTATTCTGAATCAACAGATGATCAATTCCTTCAGAGAACAGCTGAGTTTGTCCTCATTAGACTATTTTTTCTCAGATTCTTTTTCCTACTCTGCACCTATCATAGAAGATGTGGTTTACAGACTCCCTTCTCCATTTAGGTTCTCCTTAGGTATTTTTCAATGGGAGTTGCTGGTAGAAGACTGTAGTAGACTTCTAATTGCAACTCCCAGGATGGGGACAAATCACTTTGCACAGCCCTCAGAAGAACCACAGTCATCACCTCCAGCAGATATTTCATCATTAGCCAGTCAGAGTGGCTTGGAGAAGCAACATGGTCAGCATTCCTCAACCAAATTCCAAGCACCAGAAAAAAAAGCAAGTGTGCAGCTAGAAACGAGAGCTCATGATATGTCCGAAGAGTTGGACCAACACCTGAGAGACATCAAAGACCTGGATGCCTGCTGCTGGCATGGCAGAGAGAAAGGGTATTGCCAAGACTCAGGAACAGCTTGAATACACAGAACCACCAGTGACAAGGGTGGGGTCCATCATGAGGAGCCCACTTAAGAGACTGAAAAGAACCCCTGGTTTCTGGAGAGCCATTCACAGTCAAAGAACCTATCAGCATTAAAGAGCAAATATTGGAAAAGAAATTTCTAAAAAGATTAAGCAATAACCTAACACACAGGTAGTCCAGACCTAGAAAATTGATCTGGTGTTGTTGCAAGATACCAAATAAACCACAAAGAGGACCAGATGTAGTGGAGATAGCCTTTATTATTTACATACAGGGCAGCACCAATGGCGGCAAGATGGTGAAAGCTCCATACCCCACTGAGGTAGGCTATGGTTTTTATAGCTAATCCCTGGGCAATTGCACAAGCAAAACTCTTTGTCTATGGGCAATAAAGCAAGAAAGCAGATAATCAGGGACAGGGAGGAAGCATACAGGCCACTCTGTGCAGTTTCTCCTTGATAATATCTGCCAACTCAGATCCTTTGTTTTTAGTAAAACCGCAGGTGCAGTTTTATTACTCTCTCTTCCATAACTCACACTCAGGATCCATGACCACAGTGCCAGGGACTGGGGAGGGAGAAGGGCCATGTTCAGCATCGACTTTACAGTAGATATCTTCTAATAAATGACTTTCTGTTGAAATATCTTAAAAAGAGACACTCTCTCCAACTGTTACTAAAAACCACATCTCATGTTTGGATAATTCTAATAGGCTCTTTCAAGGTCTCACTACATCTTCTTCTGTTGTACTTTTCCCCTTCCACTCCATGGAAATAAAGTGAACTTTTTAGCATGTTACCAAATGGGCAGGCATGGATTTTCTCCTTCTTGCTCTATTTTGACAGGTATCTCTAGCAGCAGCTACATCTGTCCAGGATTCCAGGTCCTACCAGGAGGTCCCACTATGGTCCTAAACCACCCAAAAGAACCAGCATCTGGAGTCTGATAATACCACTTTTCCCTGAGATCTCCCAACTCTCCCTGGTGTTGCTAATCTCTGAGTGCCTCACTGTCCTATCTCCTTAGTTATTCTATTGCCTATGTAAACAATCTCTGACCTTAAACTCCTCTTTGACATGCCTCAGAAGCTAGCTATTCTTTTAAGATATGGACTTCATATTTTTATGTATAAGTCTATATAGGCAACTATGTAATTAATATTTAGGCATAGCTTGAACAGAAAAATCTCAATGAAGAATATAATGCACATAGTACATGCATGTTAATTATGACTAGAAGTTCTTTGGGCATCAAGATCCTGTCTTGTTCATCACTGTGTCCCCAAGACCTAAAACAGTGCCAACACATGATTGGTACCCAATGAATATTACTTGAATATTTTTAAATGCAGTAAGAATTCACATGTTCACTTTCTACTATGCAAAAGCAAGATTAAAAGACTTCATTTAATGTGTTCAAACCACAGGAATCCCTGGTCACACTGTTTTATTGACCAGTAATTGGCCCATTCTTTTAGCAATGCAATGAGCCCAAAGGAACTTAATTTTCCAGTTAAAAATTTAAAAGCCCATGAGATTTGACTTCAAAAAAGCAAGAAAAATTGGTTGAGTAGAATTCTTTTCTGAAACCTAAATTCATTCTACTGGGCAAAGTGTACTTACTGGTAAGAGGTAAATTATCACATCATAAAACTGTCTGGTGGGATTCCCCATGTTTGAGGTGTTAAATACCTATGTGCCTTCAAAGAACACTACTTTTGACATTTACTTCTAAGAAAAAAAGCAGAGCTAACATAGGCAGGACTGGCCTGAGGCAAGATTAGGAAGTCATAGAAATTGTTCTTGGTTCACCTGCCTCCCTTCTTAAAGCCACAGATCCTTTCACACCCTCCCTTCAGCACTTACACTAAGCTACCACTGACTGATAATAGCTTAGAAATCTGTCTCTCACTGGAATATGTACATTTTGACAGTAATCAATTAGATTACTCAAATTTTAGCTAACATTAGGATAACTATTTAAAGACACACACACACACACACACACACACACACACACACAGTAGCCAACCATGTTTTAAAAATACAAATTTTCCTGGAAATACTCTCAAGACTTTAATTTATTAGGGCTATGGTGGAACTTTGAAATCTGCATTTCTTTAAAGCTCTTCATTTGATCCTGAGACTCAGACATTTCAGAACTTCCTTCTTAGGCAGTCAGCATAACAGGGAAGAGAACTCAAGCAGACCTGAGTTCAGTCAAAGTCCCACTTCTTACCATCAATAGAACTTGGGGTAAATTACTGAAACTTTCTAAGTCTCAGTGTATTAACCATAAAATGTAATCTTCAGCAGTTTTAAATTGCCTCACATTGTCAATCTCCTGACCTGCCTACTTGGAAGGCAACTCCCAAATTTGTCTCCTGTAAGAGAGAAAAAATAAATAATAATGCACCTGTCAATGACATAATTTTAAATTTGGGGTCACCCACCAAAATTTCAGGAGTGAAAGAGGAGAAAACATACCTTTTGCTCTTCTTAGTTGCAAACTACACTTTGCCAATAAAGGAAAAATTGGTTCCTTAAACATCAGCAGTCACTTGGGCAATCAGCATACACCATCCTGTAGACATTGTAAATAGAGTAACAGTTATGTTTCTTGACTACTGTTAATAATAAGCTTTACTTGTGTAATTGCATTTCCAACTCTAAGATATTTCTCTAATTTTGGATAAGCCAATTATCAAAAACAGTTTGAAAAAAGGAACTGAATGTATTATTAGAAGCTTAGCAGATTAATAGATTTTGCCTCATGCCATAAGAAAACAACATACGACTTAGCAGTTCACTTCCTCTGTCCACTAAACAGTTTTCAAGCTATTAGGCATGAGGACTATGAATATGAATAAAAACAAACCCTAAAAACATTCATGGTCAATGAGAAAGTAATGGTCATTTCAGCAAAAACCTCAAATAAAATGTTGTAGGTACTTGAATAGAAGCAGGTAGAAAGTCCAGTGCCTAGATAAACAGTATGCACAGTTATATTCCGTGGAACGTGCAAAATTGAAACAGACTTATTAATACAGAGAGAAACTGATGGTTGCTGAAGGAGAGAGTGTGTTAAGGGACTGGTTGAAGAAGTAAAGAGACTAAGAAGTACAAACTGGTAGTTACAAAATACTCACAGGGATGTAGGTAAAGCATAAAAAATATAGTCAATAATATTGTGATAACTGATACCCAAATGTCTGAGGCAGCAGCAGAGGGGGTGGTGAGCCTGTGGACAGACCACACCTAGGGAACATAGAGGCAACACCTATTAGACTCCAGTGACCACACCCTTCTTATACACAGACAAAATGGGAAGGAGGAGAAATGCAACCCAAATGAATCAAGAGAAATCCCAGAAAAAGACTTGAATGAATCAGATATTAAATATTACCAGATGCAGAGTTTAAAATAATAATTCTTAGGCTGTTCAAAGATCTTAGAACAGCAATAGATAGACATAGCAAGCACCTAAATAAAGAGATAGCAAATATAAAAAAAGACATTGAAATAATTTTAAAAATCAGCTACAAATGACAAATACAATATCAGAAATGAAAACCACAGTGGAAGGAATAAAAAGCAGGATGAATGAAGGTGAGGATTAAATCAGCAAGTTAGAGGACAAGATAAATGAAGGCACAGAAGCAGAGCAGCAAAAAAATAAAAAAAAAGAAAAGACTCATAAAGTCTGAGGAAACTTTAAGAGAGCTCTGTGACAACATGAAGAGAGAGATAACATCTGCACCATAGGCGTTCCTAAAGAAGAAAAGAAAGAACAAGAGATAAAAACCTTATTCAATCAAATTATAGCTGAAAAATTCCCTAAATTGATGCTGGAAAAAGTCACACAAGTTCAAGAAGCAAAGAAAATTCCATTTAAGAGAAAGCCAAAGAAATCCACACCAAAACAATTCATACTTAAAAAACCAAGGCTAAGACATAAAAAGAAAATATTAAAAGCTGCGAGAGAAAAAAAGACTATCACCTACAAAAGAGCCCTCATAAGAATGACATATGACTTCTCAACAGAAACACTTGAGGCCAGAAGGGAATGGCAAGAAATATTCAAAGTAATGCAGACAAAGAGCCTACAACCAAGACTCAAGACTACTTTATTCAGCAAGGCTATCATTTAAAATTGAAGGAGAAATAAAAAGCTTCCCAGACCAAAAACTAAAAAAACTCAAGGAATTCATTATAATCAAACTAATGCTTCAAGAAATGTTAAGGGGCCCATAGTAAACATAAAAAAGAAAGCAAAGAATACAGCAAAAGAGAAATAAAGTTTTTAAGAATAAAATGGCAATAAACAACTACATATCAATAATAACCTTAAATGTAAATGGATTAAATGATCCAATCAAAAGACATAGGGTAGCTGCGTGGATAAAGAAACAGGACCTATACATATGCTGTCTACAAGAGACACATGTCAAAACAAAAGATACACATAGACTAAAGGTAAAAGGATAAAAAAATATATTTCATGCAAATGGAAAAGAAAAAAAACCTGGGGTAGCAATACTTATATCTGACAAAATGAACTTTAAAACAAAGGCTATGGTAAGATATAAATATGGTCACTACATAATGATAAAAGGTGAAATCTATCAGGAAGATATAATCATTATAAGTATCTACGCACCTAATATAGGAGCACCTAAATATATAAAGCTGACTTTGATGGCTATAAAGGGCAAGATCAACAGCAATACTATCATAGCAGGGGATTTCAATACCCCACTAACATCACTGGATAGATCCTCAAGAATGAAAATTAACAAAGAAACAGCAGACTTAAAGGACATACTAGATCAACTGGATTTAATAGATATTTTCAGAATCTTTCACCCTAAAGCAGCAGAATATACATTCTTTTCAAGTGCTCATGGTACAATCTCTAGAATAGACCACATGTTAGGGCACAAAATAAGTCTCAACAAATTTAAGAAGATTGAAATCATATCAAGCATTTTTTCTGATCACAATGGCATGAAACTAGAAATCAACCACAACAGAAAAGCTGAAATATACTCTAACACATGGAAACTAAATAGCATGATATTAAATAACAAATGGGTTAACAATAAGAACAAAGAAGAAATTTAATAATTTCTAGATATGAATGATAACGAGCATACAACAACTCAAAACTTTTGGGACAGAGCTAAAGCAGTCCTGAGAGGAAAGTTCATAGCACTACAGGCATACCAGATGAAGCTAGATAAAGCTCAAATAAACAACCTAACCCTGCATCTAAAAGAACTAGAAAAAGTACAGCAAGTAAAGCTCAGAGGTAGGAGAAGGAAGGAAATAATAAAGATCATAGCGGAAATAAATGACATAGAAGCTAAAGAAACAATACAAAGTATCAATGAAACCAAGAGCTGGTTCTTTGAAGGATAAACAAGATTGATAAACCTTTTACCAGACTCACCAAGAAAAAAAGAGAGAAATTCAAATAAATAAAGTTAGAAATGAGAGTGGAGAAATAACAACTGACACAATGGAAATACAAAATATTGTAAGAAAATACTATGAAGAACTGTATGCCAAATAATTAAGCAACCTAGATAAATAGACAAATTCCCTGAAACATAATCTTTCAAAAATCAATCTGGAAGAATCAGAAAATCTAAACAAATCAATTACAAAGAATGAGGTCAAAACAGTTATCAAAAAACTCCCAACAAAGAAAAGTCCTGGGCCAGATGGCTTCAAAGGTGAATTCTACCAAATATTCAAAAAAGAACTAACTCCTATCCTTTTCAAACAATTTCAAAAATTTCAAGAGGAAGGAAGACTTCCAAGCTCCTTTTATGAGGTGATCATAATTCTGATTCCAAAAACAAAGACAACACAAAAAAAGAAAATTATAGGCCAGTTTCCCTGATGAATTTAGATGCTAAAATCCTCAACAAAACATTAGCAAAATGGATCCAGCAATACATAAAAAAAAAAATCAGATATCATGATCAAGTGGGATTTATTCTGGGGAGGCAAGGATGGTACAATATTCGTAAATCAATCAATGTGATTCATACATAAGCAAAAGAAAGCAGAAAAACCACATGATAATTTTAATAGATGCAGAGAAAGTATTTGATAAAATCCAGCACCCGTTCATGATCAAAACTCTCAGCAAAATGGGAATACAAGGAACATACTTCAACATAATAAAGGCCATCTATGAAAAACCCATAGCCAACATCATAATTAATGGGCAAAAATGAAAACCAATCCCCCTAAGATCAGGCAAAGACAGTGGTGCCCCTTTCACCACTCTCATTCAATATACTACTGCAAGTGCTAGCCACAGCAATCAGACAAGAAGAAGAAATAAAAGGCATCCAAATTAGAAAAGAAATAAAACTATCATTATTTGTAGATGATGTGACACTGTACATAGAAAACCCTAAAGTCTTAGTCAATAAACTACTGGACCTGATAAATGAATTCAGCAAGGTGGCAGGATATAAAATTAATACACAGAAATCAGAGGCATTTTTATATACCAACAATAAACTGTCAGAAAGAGAAATTAAGGAAACAATCCTTATTACTATTGCAATAAAAAAAATAAAGTACCTAGGAGTAAATTTAACCAAGGAGATTAAAGACTTATACTCGGAAAATTACAAAACATTGATAAAAGAAATCAAGAAAGATACAAACAAGTGGAAGCATATACCGTGCTCATGGTTAGAAAGAATAAACATCATTAAAATGTCTATACTACCCAAAGCAATTTATAAATTCAATGCAATACCAATTAAAATACCAATGACATACTTCAAAGATATAGAACACATATTCCAAAAATTTATATGGAACCAAAGAAGAGCATGAATAGCCTCAGCAGTCTTGAAAAAGAAGAATAAAGTGGGAGGTATCACACTTCCTGATATCAAGTTATACTACAAGGCCATTGTACTCAAAATAGCTTGGTACTGGCATAAGAACATAGATCAATGAAACAGAACAGAGAACTCAAAAATAAACCTACATCTTTATGTACAATTGATATTTGACAAAGAAGATAAGTACATACAATGAAGTAAAGACAGTCTCTTTAACAAATGGTGTTGTAAAAAATGAAACTAGACCACCAAATTACACCAGTCTCAAAAGAAACTCAAAATGGATAAAAGGTTTAAATGTAAGTCATGAAACCATAAGCATCTTAAAAGAATACAGGCAGTAAGCTCTCTGACATCTCTTGCAGCAATATATCTGCTGATTTATCACACGCGCAAGTGAAATAAAAGACAAGATAAACAGATGAGACTATATCAAACTAAAAAGCTTTTGTACAGCTAAAAATAGTACAAACAGAATAAAATGACAAACCACACAATGGGAGAACATATTCGACAATACGACTGATAAGGGCTTGATAACCAAAATTTATAAAGAACTTGTAAAACTCGCCTGACTAGGCGGTGGTGCAGTGGATAGAGCGTCAGACTGGGATGCGGAAGACCCAGGTTGGAAACCCAGAGCTCGCCACCTTGAGCGCAAGCCCATCTGGCTTGAGCAAAATCTCGCCAGCTTTGACCCAAGGTCTCTGGTTCCAGCAAGGGGTTGATCCGTCTGCTGAAGACCGCGGGGTCAAGGCACATGTGAGAAAGCCATCAATGAACAACTGTGGTGTCGCAACGGCAATGAAAAACTAATGATGGATGCTTCTCACCTCTCTCCATTCCTGTCTGTCTGTCCCTATCTATCACTCTCTCTGACTCTCTCTCACTGTCCCTGTAAAAAACAAAAAAGAACTTGTAAAACTCAATACCAGGAAGACAAGCAATCCAATCAAAAAATGGGCAAAAGAAATGAATAGACACTTTTCCAAAGAGGACATACAGATGGCCAATAGACAGATAAAAAAATGTTCAACATCACTAGTTGTTAGAGAAATGCAAATTAAAACCACAGTGAGATACCACCTCACACCAGTTAGAATGGCGCTCATTAACAAAATAACACGATTGGTGCTGGCGAGCATGTGGAGAAAAAGGAACCCTCCTGCACTGTGGAAAACAGTATGGTGATTCCTCAAAAAATTAAAAACAAACTGCCTTTTGACCTACCCATCCCACTTTTAGGAATATATCCCAAGGACACCATATCACTGACTCAAAAAAAGAAGTGCAACCCCATGTTTATGGCAGCATTATTCACAATAGCGAAGATCTGGAAACAGCCCAAGTGTCATATATATATATATATATATATATATATATATATATATATATATATATATATATATATATATATATATATACACACACACACACACACACACACACACACACACACACACACACACACACACAATGGAATACTATGGGGCTATGAAAAAGAAGGAAATCTTACCTTTTGCAACAACATGAATGGACCTGGAAACTATTATGTTAAGTGAAATAAGCCAGGCAGAGAAAGAAAAATATCGTATGACCTCACTCATTTAAGGAATCCAAGGAACAATGTGAACTGAGGAACGGAATTAAACCTGAAGGAAAGGGGGAGGGAGCTGTTGGGAGGTGGACCAGGGATAAATTGAGGGGAATACGGGGGAGGGGGAATGCAATTGAGGCAACACTAGAATCTATGTAAACTCAATGAATTAAATTTTTAAAAAATGGTAGAAATGAGGCCAGAAGCCCTACTTTCTAATGCTTAACAGCAGTATTCATTTACTATACCTTCCTTAATCCTGACATTAGACATTTTTTATTTGGTGATTTAAAATAAACCATCTGAATTATTAGATATGGGGAAAATACAGATTGTTTTATTAATATATAGAAATCCTGCAAGTTGAAATGTTTTTACCTAGAGAAGGTTATTACAGTTACATGTGTAATTTACAGCTAGCATTAAAACAGGATTATACATATGTGTATGGTGCAAGTTGTGGTCCTAAAAATATCGAAAACACTACATAAAGTATATGATTGTTTAAACAGTAAATTGTATACCCAAAACCAATACATAATAATTCTTTTAAAAAAAGGGAAAAGAAAGATTTCCCTCCATAGTTTAAAAACAATGTAAATGTACTTAATGCCATAGAACTGTATATTTTTAAATAGTTAATGGCAAATTTTGTATTATGTATATTTTACCATTCCAAAATAGTATATCTCAATAATGTTGATTTTACAACAGGGTGTACAAAGTAAAAGTTTGAAAAAGAATGAACTACAGGTCCTGGCTCAACAGTAGAGCGTCAGTCCAGTGTGTGAAAGCCCTAGGTTCTATTCCTGGTCAGGGCACACAAGAGAAGCAACAGTCTGCTTCTCCACCCCTTCTCTCTCTCTCTCTCTCTCTCTCTCTCTCTCTCTCTCTCTCTCTCTCTCCCTCTTCCTTTCCTACAGCCATGGCTCAAATGGTTCCCGCACGTTGGCCCCGGGTGCTGAGGTTGGCTCCATGGCCTTGCCTCAGGCACTAAAATAGCTTCAGTTGGCAAGCAATGGAGCAACAGCCCCAGATTAGCAGAGCATTGCCCAGTAGGGGGCTTGCCCTGTGAGGTACATGCTGGAGCCTGTTTGTCTGCTTCTCCGCCTCACCGTTAATTAAAAAGAGAAATAGAAAAGAATGAACTACAATGTCCAGAAGTAAATATATAATATTTGGTGGGAAAAATCACTGGCAGCTTTCTAAAGATTCGTGCCCTCACACAGGGAGACTGCCAAAGACAATGCTTCTGAGCATCAACAGGCATCAGAATCTCTTAGAAAGCTTGCTTACACTCACTTTTCTGGGTCCCACCTTAGATTCAGAAAGTCTAGGGAAAACCCTGGGCACTTGCTTCCCTGGAAGCTTCCGGGTTGCCTGAGAAGCAATCAGCGGGGTGTTGAGAGAGTGCAGACAAAATTCAGGACATGTTGAGGGTATCTGCAATCCAGTGATCGCATCTCAGAAGTCAGGGTGACATGTTGGAGAACAAATCGCTCACATAGCAGGAAGTATTCAGCCAAACAAACACTGAAGTGCCGGCTTCTAAAGGTGACACCAAAATTAGGGACAGCAGAGCACACTAGGGAAATGATGGACTAGACACACACAGATCAGAGTTCAAATTTCAGCTTTGCCACCTACTGCTTGGGCAATTTTAAGCCTGTTTCCCAATCTCTGGACAAGTTCTTTATCTATAAGATGAGCAAAACTAAACTGCCAGTTATTTATAAAATTGAAGGGGATGGTGTATCTTGGTACTGTGCTGACACATAGTAGGCCATAAATGATTGCAGCAAATGGCAGAGCCCTTCTGCTCTCTAACTGCATGCTGACATTTACAAAATAAATTTAATACAAGAATGATTATAATAAGCACTATATTTATGGTTAAAAATAAAACTGTTCAGTGGAAAGACAGATTATACAATAGCCACATCACAAAGATACTTTGGAGATTTGATGAAAGAATGTATCTGAAGTCCCTAACAGGTGCAGATTATTATACTGGCACTCAGCAAGTGTTTCTTTCTTCTTTCCTCACTTCTAACTGAGAAGATTCCTGAGACAGTCTAAAGAAGTGGATATGGTTTGAGCAAAGCTTACAGTCTCTTAAACTGGTTATTGCTTTTGTGCTTTCTCCCCAATGTTTTGAAGATATAATATCCTATCAGATCACCAGACCACTTAGATTACATTCCCAAATGCATGCAGACCTGACAGTTTCAGCAGCACAGATTTCAGAGCTCTGTTATTCCCCCACTAATATAATCAATCCACCCAACCATCAGTCATCTGTGTGATGAAAGGGAAAGGGGAACCTGCTGAAGTAGAACATTTAGGGTCAGAAACTTAAAAATGCTTTTGAAAATTCTATCAGAAAGATCATGAAATTTGCTTTGGTCAAACTCACTGTTGCACAAAAAGGCTTTTTTGAACTTTTTACCTTTTGGTGATGCTTTTGATCTGCAACGCACACGATCTCATTAAAAGCATATTATTTAGCTCCAACTTCAAACACTTACCGTTTTTCCCAGTTGCCTAGGGCTCAGGGCAGTGTAATGCAGTTCACGCAAGCTTTATGTCATGGCAACATGTCATAAAGTATCTGCCAGTATATTGCTACAAAGGTATGCTGGGGAGGGGTGGATCCTGGCTCAGACACTTGAGAGAGTTTTGCAAGGTGATGTCAGTACCGTATGCTGATGCAGGAATGCTCAACCTGGGCTGGCTGACATGCAAGACAATAAATCTTAGTGGAAAAACTAGACACCTGGGTTTCAGACCAGGATGACTTTCCTACATCCAATTAAATTAATTATCTTGTGTCTCAATTCTTACACCATCTTTGGAAAAAAGTACAATCTAAATTATGAAACCAACCCTTGATCTATGGCTTGACTTCCCTTAATGGACTGAAGGTGACTAGGTTCTTACAAAGCAAAGCAAGCTGTTATTAACATAACTACAATCTACATTTTTGATCACTCTCATTATTTTTAATTATATTTGCTAGAGCTTATTATATGTGATTCCTTAGTCATCCCCCCCCCCATTTTGGTAGGTAGAAAATAAATAGAAAACAAAACCTGCAAAGCACAGACCTGCTCCACTATGGTCAAGAAACCCTGTAAGTATAGTAAACATAGAACTCCAGATAATGTTGCCTCCAGATAATGTTTCTAGGGGTGACATTTTGGGGGTAATTTACATTACCTTCTCTCTGTATGTAAGTCAGTCCCTTTTTGGTTCAATAATGGAATTCACTAGGGAAAAATAAATAGTTCCTCTTATGATAAGGTGACCAGATTTTAAAATTGGTAAAGTGGGACACTATTGATGGGGGGGGGGGGTTCTTGATTAAAAATTTGGTCTATATGAAGAAAAAAAATTTTCATAGAATGCAAAAATAGTATTGTAATATATTTTTAAAAATCAGGACTTTTTTAAAACACCGCAGGATGCAGGACAAATTGTTAAAAATCGGGACTGTCCCGCCAAAAGCGGGACATCTGGTCACCTTATCTTATGACGCAGCCCAAAGTCAAGAACTGAGTAGGACCTGAGACAACAAAATGTCCATAGGTTGGAGGTTTCGGGTAATTTATGGGCCAATGAAGTAAAAGACACGGGCTCCTTCTATCTTTTTTTGCAATCATCCTGCTGACTTTTCACCTCATGCAACTTCTGACATTACATTCCAGATAGAGGCAGAAAATTCAGGGAAGGGAAAATAGAAAGGGATGGTATCTGCTACTGGTGTCTGTTTTCTCCAGGAACCCCTACCACAAACTTCCTCTTATCTTATGAGCCAGAATTAGGACACATGGCCATAGCTAGCTGCAAAAAAGCTTGGAAATTGGAGGGCAGGATTATTATAATTGTTTGGCCCAATCATAATCCATCCCCAGGAACTGAACCCTAGCCAGGATTCCATTAGCAAGAAAGAGAGGGAAATTGATATTAGGTAAGTACAATAATTAACAAGGTGTTCCCACACTCTCCTTTTTGAAGTAATTAAAACTTCTTTATAAAACCATACGTGAGACAGGACAAGTTGACTCATTGAGGATAAACAGAACCTTCTAGATATCTCTATCAGAATTTGGGTTGGTTAGTAATTTGAAGTATGATTCTTCAAAATGAGGTATTGCAAGAACAGCTTTATCTCAGTCATACAAATAGCCTCCCTGTGGCCCTCACAAAAGAGACCGAAGGCTGAACGTCTTTCTTGAGCCCAAGTGCCAGGTCCTAGAGTGAACCCAGTGCTCTCCCAAGCTCTCTGTAAGAGCTTTTTCATCAAGCTCCTCATAGCTTTTTCATCAAGATTATTTTCTTCCCTTCCCTTTATTTATTTATTTCTTTTTCAAATAGAGAGGAGGGGAGATAGACTCCTGCATGGACCCAGATAGGAATCTAACCGGCAACCCCCATCTGGAGTCATGCTAGCAATCAAGCTATTTTTAGAGCCTGAGGCAGAGGGCTCAGGAATCTCTGGGCTGATGCACTGGAATCAATCAACCATGGCTGTGGTAGGAGAAGAGAGAGAGAAATAAAGGGGAGGGATAAAGAAGCAGATGGTTGCTTCTCCTCTGTGCCCTGACCAGGAATCAAATCCAGGACATCCACACAATAGGCCCATACTCTACCACTGAGCCATTTGGCCATTGATTCCTTCCCTTTATTCTTAACCTCAAAATCCTACCATCCGAATGTCTCACTGGTTCCCATGATGAAATATTCATTGGTTCCCAAAAAGAATGTGTATTGGCTTCCTAGAACCATCTTTGAGAAAAATTTTGTCTCTTTTTTAAGAACCATTGACAATATTATCAACTCCTGGGATTTTATGAACTGATGAGCACAGTTGTTTACATGTCTGACAAGCAGTATGGAGGGAAGATGTAAAACTACTAGGCTCACTCCAAGGCACTCCCTCTAATAAATTACCTAAAAATAAATTCAGGACAGCTTCACTATTAAGGCTTATGTGATAGTCAATGCATAAAGGCTCCAAGTTCAATAGTTCAATGCCTTGCCTGGTAGCACCATTTTTCAGAGCAACTGGAGTTTCTGGAAAAAAAAAAAACAACTTCACAGTAAATTAAGTACAATTAGCAGAGCAAACATCAACAAACACCAGCCTAGTAAAAAAGTAATCACTCAACTTTCATTCTCAGCACCCATTAAGACTTGAACAATTTCTCAAATCAGTGATCTTTTTAAGTGATCATCATCATGAATGCCTTCCTAAATTAGGGAATCCTCATTAAGGAATACCATAATGATATTAAACTTCAGCCTTTGCTAAGAAGTGGAGGTAATAAAGCTTTCCAAGAAGTGACAGCTTATAGTTTTGATCCAACCCATAACAATAGCTTAAGTACTTTCTAACGCTTTGATAAGTGAGGCTTTTTCAAATGTTCTTTTTAAGATGTATTTTCTTGAACCATAGACATTTAAAGCTGGAAAGAACTTTGGAGCATATAGTTCTGCTCTGTCATTTAGGAAATGAGAAAATTGAGGCCCAGTTATGTCAAACTATTTACACAGTGTCTTACAGCTAGTTAGCTGCAGAACTGTTTTAGCCTATGTAAACATAATCAGAAATAAACCTCATTGAGACAGAAGCTTAAAAGCATTTGCACTTCTTTGCTATTGCCTCCTCAAGTAGACACCAGAGAGTCTGCTCAGTCCATGTAAATGAACATGATTATGACAAATACCCCTTAGAAAGCCTCATCAGACTTAGCAAATAAAATTCAAGACAGCCAGTCAACTTTGAATTTCAAAGAAGAATGAGTAACTTTCTAGAATCAGTATATCTCAAACCAGATGCTTTGTTTTCTTTTGTTTATCTAAATACTTGTTTTTATTTGAAATTAAAATTTAACTGAGCATCCTGTCTATTATCAGACATTTAAAACTCAACCCCTCATGAAGATGATAAAAAGAAGTAATAAGAACTGTCAAACCTTACTGACCTGTGGTGGTGTGGTAGATAAAGCTTTGACCTGGAATGGTGACGTCGCTGGTTTGACACCGTGGGCTTGCCCGATCAAAGCATATATAAAAAGCAACTACAGTAACTACAAAGCAATTAGGAGATGATGCTTCTCACTCCTACCCCCTTTCTCTCTTTCTCTCCTCTCCATAAAATCAATAAATAAATCTTAAAATAAAATAGAACTCTCAACCCTATGACATTGTATTAGAAATGTGTTATAGTTGTCATAACACAGTACCACAAACTGGGGGACTGGGGGGCTGAAATAACAGGTATTTGTTCTCTCACAGCTCTGGAGGCTGGAAGGCTGAGATAATGGTATTGGCAGGGCTGGTTCCTTCTGAGGCAGAAAGGAAGAATCTGTTCCTTAACCTCTCCTCTAGTTTCCAGTGGTTTCCTGGCAACCTTTGGCATTCTTTGGCTTGTAGGATCCCTCATCTTAATCTCTGTCATCATGTTCATGGGGTGTGTTCTCTCTGTACATGTCTTTGTCCAGTTTTTTCCTTTGAAAAGTGATACTAGTTATATTGGATTAGGACCCAACCCAATGACCACATTTTAACTTAACTATAGTTAACCTTTGAACAACATGGGTTTGAACTGTACAACTCCTCTTATACAAGGATTTTTTAATAAATATAATAAATATGTTTTCTTTCTTTGATCTTCTTAATAATATTTTCTTTTCTTTTGTTTACTTTATTATAAGAATATACTATATAATGCATAGAACATGCAAACTGTGTGTTAATCAATTGTTTGTGTGATTGGTAAGACTTCTCGTCCACAGTAGTCAATTGACAGGTTTTGGGGATGTCAAGAGTTATACATGGATTTTCAACTATGTGAAGATCAGCACCTCTAACCCCTGTGTTGTTCAAGAGCCTGCAATTATGTCTATAACAAGCCTGTCTCCAAATAAGGTCTCATTCTGAAATATTGGAGGTAAAGATTTCAACATATGAATACGGGAAACATGATCTAATCTGTAGCAAACATTAATGAGAATTACATATGGCTTTTAGCAAACCTTTGAGTATAGTTATCCCTTGAACAACACTGGTTTGAACTCTGTGTGTCCACTTACACACAGATTTCCTTTTCAGTAAATATACAGTTGACCCTCTGTTTCTCTAGATTTTACATCCACAAATTCAACCAATCATGGATAGAAAACAGAATTTTTGACCTGCAGTTGGAAATCTGTGCATGTGAAGGGCCACTTAAATGCATTGTTCTATACCATTGTATACAAGGAACTTAAGCATCTGTGGGTTTTGGTATCTGTGGAGGTCCTGGAACCAATTCCCAAAGATACCAAAGGACCATTGCAGTTAAGTTTTGGGGGAGTCAGAATTTATATGTAAATTTTTTTACTATGTAGAAGGGTTGGTACCCCTAACCCCCACATTATTCAAGGGTTAACTGTATTGCACATAGTCTATAAAAGGTAACAAGATGGTTCTTATAACAATCCCCGTTTTCTCCTCACTCATCAGAAGTAATAACACAATCTGTTTTGGTAAAAATATATTTCAAAACTAACCCGGATCCTCTATTATTTCATTATTTTTCTCTGAATGTGGCCTTCTTGCTGCTTATTGACAAAAGCAAAATTGTTCTTCAGCTTTGCTTTTAAGCACTGTCTTTGGGATCAGAACATGATTTCTGAAGAAGAGTTCAACTCTCTCAAAAGGCTGGCTGCTTACCTTCCTTACTAAGAAAGATGATGGCATGGGACTGCTACCTTCTACCACCTCCTGTCTAAGCCCTCATCCTATATGTATGCAATTTGAATGGCCTTGTTTCTTCTGACCCTACCTGCTCATGAAGAGCATTGGTAATGCAAGGACTATGTGAAAGTTTTTTGTCAGAAAGACTCACTTTCTTCATAAACTTTGAGCTGTTCATTGTAATAACTGTTTAATTATTATATGCCCCAAATTACTTTATGCTCCATGTGAGGCCCAGATATGTGAAATGGTTTGGTCAATGTTATATAGAACTGGTTTAGTATATAGGAAATTTAGTCAGAAATAAACCTCTTTGAGACTAAAGTTTAAAAGCATTCCTACCAGCAGAGAGAGATTTCAAGCTAAATGTTCTTTTCTCTGCACCATACAGCCTTCTACTATCTCCTGGAAAGTCAACAAAAGATGCAGACCTTACTTGATTATACACTAATAAAGATAGCTTCTCAGATCAGTAATGACTCTGTACAGTGACTTCCATATCCTTGTGTGACTTGTGATACTTGCTTCAAAGATTGCACCAAAACCTGTGGGTGCCACTCACTGGAAATGTTTAATCATCTGGCTTTGTACAGAAAAATGAAAAAGAAAATATGGAAGGAAGGACTTATTATAATATAATATGGCATTATGCCCTTGATATAACATTTTGCTAATGCCATTATATTAGAAATGGAGATAGATTAACAAGAGATTGTCTCTTTGAAGATGATAAAGTGATCACAGAATAAAGAACATTAAAGTTTCAAAACCAGAAATGAATTATATTTTTTATTTTACATTCCTACACAGAAGAAAATCACTCAGTCCTGACTGATTGGCTCAGTGGTAGAGCGTCGGCCTGGGGTGTGGATGTCCTGGGTTTGATTCCTGGCCAGGGCACACAGGAGAAGTGCTCATCTGCTTCTCCACCCTTCCCTCTCTCCTTTCTCTCTATCTCTCTCTTCTCCTCCCGCAGCCAAGGCTCCATTGGAGCAAAGTTGGCCCAGGCACTGAGGATGGCTCCATGGCCTCTGCCTCAGGTGCTAGAATGGCTTCAGTTGCAATGGAGCAATGCCCCAGATGGATAGAGCATCACCTCCTAGTGGGCATGCCGGGTGGATCCCAATTAGGCACATGTGGAAGTCTGTCTTTCTGCCTCCCAGCTTCTCACTTCAGAAAAATACCAAAAAAAAAAAAACAGAAGAAGAAATCATTACCCACAATAAACAATCAGATTAATGTATTTTACTCTTTATCTAACAGTGTCTTTCTTTTTTTAAAATAGAATATAAATGTATACTGTAACTTCTCTGATTATAACCTAATGAAAATTAAGTAGCTGAGAATGGCATTTATAACCTCAAGGATCCTAAAGGATAGGACAGGTTAAATAAAAGTGTTATTGTTTTTAGCCAAAAGCTAAAGCCATAGGGAAGAAATATAAAATTTGATCTTCAAAGAAGTCTAAGAGTTTCCAACAGAACAAAATTAGAATTTGATTGGGCGTAGGAGAATTTATTATTTCAAGTTCAATTTCATCAGGCAAACCTCAGAACACTACATCATAAAGTTGGTTTAGTTTAGCTGCATTGTCAAAATATCTTTTAGCAAGAAAAGAAAATATCTTTTAGCTTTGATTTTAAAGACAGTCTTTGCAAAAAGACAAAAGACCCAAGAATACACCAAAGTCTGTCACTATAAATAAATAACTATTTCTAAAATTTTTCTTCAGTGATGCTAATAGGATACCCCCACTTTCACACTCAATGAAACTTCAGCCTAGGTTTCAGATTATCACTCACAGCACAAAGTACAATAAAAATCTTAAAATCCTATGCTGAGCTCAAGGACAGTACAATAGTAGGGAGGGCTAGAGTTCTATAACAAATATTCCATACACATATTATGGCTATAATCATAGTCTAGAATATATGAACTCATCCACACTTGAGAAAGGTAAGTAAGGTTAAATGTAAAAAGTAATAGCTTTAATTCTCTGTTGATTGTACTCTACTGAATAGATAAAATATATACTAAAGAGGGTAAGTTTTTTATTAAATACCAAGTTATAAAAATCAATGTTTATTCAGAAAATGAACTAGTAGTCCACTGAGATAAAATGACTTCTAGAATCCTAATTAAGTAGCTGAATATATATTAAGTAGGAATATATAGTTCCTAGCTGTATCTGAATAACTCAATAGCCAATGTCCATGGATATACATTAGAGGTGATTACTTATTTAAAAGCATTCTTAAATTATTTATGATCTTCACACAGAATAATAGTACCTGATGAGGACTCTCTAGACTTAGAAAAGTAAATTTGTCTGAGGAGCAAAAAACTGGTGTTTAAAGACACGTTGATATGCTTTAAATTCTGTAGAATAAGATTCGAGGTCTACAACACCAATCTATGTTCAACCACTAGGTGGCACACTACTGTCTTCTTTCCACCCTTCCACTATGGAAAAAGAAAATACCATTGGAAGATGATCGGTTTAGTTCATTGTTCATTGTTTTTATGCTGAATACTCACCAAAACCAATTTAACATCATAAAAATATGAATGTACAAGTGGTTTCTTCTCAACTTTAAGATTTTTATCACTACCAGTGGAAGTTGCTTTGCTTTGCATTTTCAATAGAGTCAAAAAGGTATAAGCTCACTAATGAGTGGAAATACTGATAAAATAAGCCCAGTTTACATAGAAACAGAAACAACTGGAAAAATAATTTTACTTTTCTAGATACTCAAACAAGATTACTGGCATTTAATACACAGTTGTGCTTAATATTTGCAAGTATGTTACTATCAATTTATAAATAATTGCTTACAAAAGGTGACTGATAGAGTAAGAGAAATATTATATACAATCTGGTTAGAAATCTGAGCATTATAATGACTTCAGTCATTTATTAAATGACTTTATTGCCAAAATTATTCATCAAAATCACTCCAATTTTTAAAAGTTTCAAACAGATTCTCCATTTATACTAATTCAGATTCAAGGATAGAGATTGTCATAATGCCTTAGAAATAGTCCTTCCTGCCTAGAAGTAAATATGTCTTTAACTTCAATTTACTGAAAAAGGTGCCCTTTCTGTTTACTGGTGTATATCAAACACATTTTGAGTTTCTCCCAATTGACTAAGAACTAGAAAGCATTAAGTTAAATCGCACTTCATACAGAAATTTTAATGCCCATTGATCAATTAAATGGGCTGCACAAGTGGGAATGTTGCTTCTTTTGGTTCTAAAACAATCAGAGGAAAGAATTTGGTGAATTCCAGTCCCAGTTTTGCCACCAGCTAGCTGAACTGCCTTGAGCAAATCATTTAAATTCTTTATATATTTTTTCTCAAAGGAAAAGTTAAGTAAATTAGAATATTTCTAAGCCTCTATTTCACTTATAAATGTATGGTTTTATTATCTAAGGCCAGCCCTAATGAAGATAACAGTGCATAGATGCTTCCCATCCTCTCCATCTCAGATCAGAGTAGAACCAAGAGCTCTAAACACACAAAGAAAAGAGATAACTTTGGTTTAGAACTTGTTCACTTACTCTAGTCTAATTGGTATTTAGCCACCCAGAATGAATTCGCTGTGCTTTTTCTCTAGCTGCTTTGCACACAATCTCCAATAACGTCAATCTGCTTCACAGAGTCCGTTTCTTGGAATGCACAGCTTAAGCGACCACTAAACAATAGTCCTGGCTTCAGAGCTATGTATTAGGCTCATTTAAGGTGACTCTATAAGGCCTAAGCTTCTTTACTTAGAATGTGCTTTTGAATTACTCTGCTAACTTACAGGTCCATTATATCTTTAGATTGAGTTTACAAAAGCAGAAATCTCTGAATTCTTCAAATTTAAGAATGATTCTATTGCGTGCATATGCTATATATACAAAATCAACATGGAGCAAGCAACAGCTCCATATTTTTATTTACAGACTTATATTTCTATCTCCTCCAGAATAAGCTAATTATTGCATAAATTTACAAATTTGTCCTAGAATCACATTTTACGGGCTAACTATAAGAGAGTATGTTTCTTTTTTAGCATACAAGAGCTTCTTCTCCTCTTTATTGTGCACTCTGATGGTATTTTTAAAAGGTTTTTCATGAGAGATGGGTCCTTAATTAAGACTTTAAAATGAGGGCAATAAATATATTTTATTGGTTATAATACCTTTCTCTTTATTAGAAGGATAACAGACTGCTGGTTAACTGGTCATGAAATATTAATTAAAAAGAAAAATATATGATGGAAGCAATCTCAGTTGGCGCTAACTCATTTTCCCCCCTGGGATTATTTAATGCATGAAGTTAAAGGCACACAGACCCAGTTGGATTGTCTATAGAGAAGCATCAGCTGGACTTGCATCTCTTGCACCTACAGCTCTCCCAGAGAAAGCAAGCTCCAGAGCTTCTCGGACCCTACATCCAGGGCCCACGGAGAAAGTCTGCATTGGACATGAGCAATCAGAAATCACACTCAGGACAAAGCTTTCATGGGAGAGCTTCCCACTAGAGTGTGCATGAACAAAACAGCTCTGAGTGGGACAATTTTGCCCGCATTGAACAACAGGAGCCGAAGGGAACTTTTTCTGCCCCAGGCACTTACTTACCTTTACTGACACCTTCTGTAACTTTCAGGTAAATACCACGTTTTCCAAATTCTACTCACTTCTATCAGCTTGCTCCCCTCAACCTGCTAAGGAGATGGTATAAAACGTAAATTTAAGAGAAAAAGCAGATGTTTTAGAACAACAAAGGACAGTAATCCTCTAATACTGTCTGTGATGTTAAAAGTGTAATTAAGCCTGACTAGGCGGTGGCACAGTGGATAAAGCATTGGATTGGGATGTGGAGGACCCAGGTTCAAGACCCCGAGGTCACCAGCTTGAGCGTAGGTTCATCTGGTTTGAGCAAGGCTCACCGGCTTGAGCCCAAGGTCACTGGCTCAAGCAAAGGGTCACTCGGTCTGCTGTATTCCCCCGGTCAAGGCACATATGAGAAATTAATCAATGGACAACTAGGAAACCACAACGAAGAATTGATGTTTCTCATATCTCTCCCTTCCTGTCTGTCTGTCCCTATTTGTTCCTCTCTTTCTCTCTCTGTCTCTGCCACAAAAAAAAAGTATAATTAAGATAAGCTTCTTTGAGCAATTCCAATATAGCGGTTTCATTTTGTTAGAAAAAATCCTGGAAAATACATTCTCATTCTTAACTGCAGGGAACAAAGGAGGTATTTGCGCTGGTGGTCAGCCTCAAGAGGAGGATTTACTTGAGACCTCAGTAACAATCCCCAAGGTAATCAGCTACCACCAACTCATTATTCTCAGACTTTAATGTGTATCTAAAGGCAGCCCATGACTCAGCAGCTTCTGGGGCAGCAGTGAGGACCCCGAGAGACGTGAAGAACCTGTACTCCTTTCCATGAAACTTTGAGCCAGTTCACCTTTGTCAGTAAAAGAAAAGATCAGACCTTGACTGAAGCCTATAGGATTTTTAAAGTATGGTTCAAATAGGTGATTAGTATAGTTAGGAAATTCTGGGAAAGCTTTTAATATCTCTGTCTTTACAGTATCACTCATATAATAATGTCCCAGTAGAGCCCAAGCTCTACATCGACCAGGTGTTCCTGACTCGACTTCCCTGTGCAGTGGGACACTCCTGCTTATCAGCAGGGCTGGTAGCCTCTTCCAGACTACTCTTTAGGTGGCTATGAGGATGCTACTGTTAAGTGCCACCGGAGGAAACACACGGCCGATACACAAATTAGTTTTAATAATCACGCAAGCTGGCTTTGGTCAGAGCTCAGAGTGGCGTGGAGACAGTCCACATTAACGTTGGAGTCTGGGTGACTACTGCAGCAGGGGGCCCCTCAGCTTTAGTACCTTTTCTGGCCAACGCCTTCTAACAGGTGTCAATCTACAGGATTATCACTTCAAACCACCTTTTTGGGGAAATTTCATCTATGTCAATCTACTGAAATGCTTACATCAAACCACTTTTTAAGATGTTCTTATTTACGTCAGTTTACAAAGTTTACGTAAGTAACACCAAGCTACTTCTTATCTAGGTATAACTTCACACATACGAACTGGGCTCTGTTTGAAAGTCAGAGTCTGTTTATCACATTACAGAGTTATGACACTAAGCCACTATACTAATTTCTATTCAAATGGCATAACTTTAATAATTATTTCTAATATTCTTTTAATTACTTTTATATATCTTTCATATTTTTATATTTCTATATATTTAATTACTATAACCTTATATTACAACAAATAATATTTTAAACTGTTTAAAATTTTCAAATAACTTCAAAATAATAATCTCAAGGTGCTCTTTCCCTTTCTTTTCCAGAATTTTCTGTATTTATTGCCTGACTTCTTTATTTTCAACCTTTGACAAGACTGTTTTATTTTTCTCCTTTAAGTTTATTTTGTTTTTTAAATTATAACAATAAAGTTTACCTTAATTTTCTCTTGTTGTGTATAGATTTATGAATTTTAATACATGTCTAAATTCATTTAAACAGCATCCCAAAAATATATAGAATTTAGTTTTCAAAATTTCCCACCCCAGCCTGACCAGGCGGTGGCACAGTGGATAGAGCATCGGACTGGGATGCGGAAGACCCAGGTTCGAGACCTCGAGCTCGCCAGCTTGAGCGCGGGCCCATCTGGCTTGAGCAAAAGCTCGCCAACTTGGACCCAACGTCGCTGGCTCCAGCAAGTGGTGGCTCAGTCTGCTGAAGGCCCGCGGTCAAGGCACCTGTGAGAAAGCAATCAATGAACAACTATGGTGTCGCAATGGCAACTAAAAACTAATAATAGATGCCTCTCATTTCTACCTGTTCCTGTCTGTCTGTCCCTATTTATCCCTCTCTCTGACTCTCTCTGTTCGTGTAAATAAGTAAATAAATGAATAAATACATACATACATTTAAAAAAAGAATTTCTCACCCTAAATTTTCCCCACCCCAAAAAGATATAGGATTTAGTTCTCAAAATTCTACAGCTTTCTCTTTGTAACCCGTTTCTCTAGTTCCTCTCTTTGTTCCCAGACTTTCAGACATTGTGTTTGATTTTTTAATAAAAATAAAATTAATTATGTATAATTTTGAGAAATTCTCAGAAAATTTACATTCTCCTTGAACTAACAGGAGACACCAAAGTATTGAAGCTCTGAGGTTCAGAAGCACTGTGATGAAACTATAGAAGTAACTGGTTCCAGATTAAAAGTAAATAAACCCTCTGGATTGAGCTCCCAGACAGAGACAACCTGCTCTCCAGTGTGAGCCTCCCTGAGGAGGGGGATCTTAGCAACACTCTCTTTCTTTACGGCTAAAGTCAGGCCAGAAGAGTACAGGCTGCCTGAGAGCCCATAGTGACCTATGAACTCCAACCCTCAAGGCTGGAGGGCAGAGCACTCCATTAAATGGGAACTGTTCCCAAGAACCCAAAACCAGCTCACCAGCAGAAGGAGGAAACCAGTTATGTAATTTATTCTGTTTTAGCTTGTAGGGCACTGGAAACTGTTGAATCTGTAACCCTAAAAAGTTTCAAATTACAGAAAATATCTGATTCTTCAATGGATCCTATTAACAACTACAGATAAAAGAATAAGCCTTCAGGAGATGACAAATGCTTTGACTTGGGGTCTATTTCCAGCCCTGTGTACTTGTAGTTCCATTCATGCCACAAAACTAAAGTTCTCGTAATACTGCCTTTGATTTACGGAAGGAAAAAAAAGATGACATTACTGAAAAGGCCCATTACTCCTGTGCCTTCTCATGTAGTTCAGTGTTAAGTACTCTACAAATCTGAATCCTTGGTGGAATGCAATTCTGTAATTCAATCGAGAGATCTTGCTAATGTCCCAGTCTGCAAGAACATAGCTTAAGGGTTTAGCAGGAAACCTTGCAAACCAGGCACGAAATTACAGCCTGCCTCTTCAATCAGGGATGAGTGAGGGTTGTTGGCAATGTAATATTAAACAATTATTAAGAGTTTTAAAAGGAAGAACAAAAATTATAAGGTTAAATTTTCTCAATCAAATACTGGGAATTGGAAGGTAAAGGATGAAGACAAGACACAGAATGAATAAATGTTAATTATTGTTGAAGTCAGATTATTAGTAAATGGGAACCAAATAGACCATTTTCTTAATTTTTGTATATAAAATTGTCCATAATAAAAGTTCTAAAAAAAAAAAAAATGCCACCAAAAGTATTACGGGAAAATAAGTCTTCTTGAAACTCATTAAATTTGTAGCTGTTTTTTATTTTATATATTAAATGTAAATATGAATGAATATTATGTGATAACTTTGATAAGATTATAAATTAATCAGTGTAAATGGAAACTTCCTGTAAATGCAGGAGTAAGGTACCTTCTTGGTGAACTAAGAGAGCTCTCTTATGTAATGAAGCCTGTGGAGTTGTGTCCTTTATGTGTTATTCACACACACACAATGTTACATATGTAGTCAGACTTCCAAATGGAAAACAAGGTGGTGGGAACACTGATTGTTTATGTCACAACAAGTCATTGTAGTATTTCTTTAAATAGTGCATATTAATAATATGTCTCTAAAATTTCTATGTAACACACTATTTGTTAACTCTAGCTACAGTAGTAATTATTTAGGGAGTATTTGAAAAACACTTATTATCTGGCCCTAATCCAAATCAGTTCATCAAGTTCTCTAGAGTTAAATGAATCCAGAATTGAGGACTACTAACCTACTGCTTTCAGGAGCAAGGCTAAGACTTAAAGTGAGAAAATATTTTCCAAACCTGTCAGGATCACCATATTGTTTGTATAACATCAAACTGTGCTAAGTAAGGAAGTGTCTGCTGTAGAGAAACTAAATTACAATTAAAATCATGCTATGTTCAATGTCAAGTATAGTAAAATGAAGTAAACAGGGGGAAAAATTGTCCTCAACAGGGGAGGCTGGCCAATGTTGGGTGGCTGATGGATTGGGGGACAACTAGTAAAACATGCAACACAAGGGAAGTTAAGACACAGTAAAAAGGACTAGGACCAGACTACCTAATAAATCAGGGGTCCCCAAACTATGGCCCCGTGGGCTGCATGCGGCCCCCTGAGGCCATTTATCTGGCCCCGCTGCACTTCCGGAAGGGGCACCTCTTTCATTGGTGGTCAGTGAAAGGAGCACAGGATGCATCCGCACCCATAGTTCCCATTGAAATACTGGTCAGTTTGTTGATTTAAATTTACTTGTTCTTTATTTTAAATATTGTATTTGTTCCCATTTTGTTTTTTCACTTTAAAATAAGATATGTGCAATGTGCATAGGGATTTGTTCATAGTTTTTTTTATAGTCCGGCCCTCCAATAGTCTGAGGGACAGTGAACTGGCCCCTGTGTAAAAAGTTTGGGGACCCCTGTAATGAACATTGGAAAATTCACCCAGGGCTCAGAAAACTACATTTTCAACCACACTCTCTCATACTTTGTCACCAATAATTCCAAGAAACTCTTTACCATGGTTTTTTCTCATTTTCTACCAAGGAATTGCATATTCTATACACTTGGGTTTTCTGGGATTGTGTAGCTTGCTAGCTTTGTGTCTCTAATCTTAAGGCAGTCTTTCTTATTCTCTGTCCTCAGCATAAATTTTTATTTGGATGAAGGTGCTTCTTATGCTCCAAGCTGTCGGTTCTTGAACCAGCAATCTCACATATTGCATAATATCTGAAGGGAAGACAAGGCATCCTGCCTTTGGACTAGCCTGATTCAAGCTGCAATCAAATTAAAAAACAAACAACAAAAAATATATTAGTTCATCTTTATTCTATTAAAACTTTCAAGGATCAGTTCTTTCCTTAGAATGGGAAGGCCTCAAATTCGAAAATCATCATGTAGGTATATTACCATCACAGCTAAATTCAAGAAGTAGTTGCTAGAACACTTTAAATTAAACACCAACAGTAATTCACTTGATCCTCACAAATCCTATTTATTTGATCCTGTTATGCAAGTAGGACATGAACTAATGTCCATATTTCACATACAATCAAACTTAGACTCAAAAAGATTATGGCTTATTCACTCTCACACTGCCTGTCAGAACACACACAGATTTAATTTTCTGATTCCTAATCTAGTGCCCATTCTACTAGGTCCCAGGGGCCCTCCAATGTCACTTATCAACACACGAATAGATTGAGCAAACCACTACACTGAATGCAATAGAAGAGATCATAGAAAAGGTCCCTGACCTTCAATCACTTAAAATCTAATTGGGAGAATAAGACATCTCATTTTATGAACAAAATGAAAAAAAAAACAATATTCTAATAATACCCATATTAAATGTTGGAAAATAGGTCATGAAAGATACTACAAGCAATAAAAGCTATATGATCCAATGATTTAAACTGAACAAAAGGAAAGGATTCAACAAATATTTCTTCACAAATATTTATTGAACACTTTCTGTGTCAGCACTTTTCTCAAAGAGCAAGTTGCCTTGTACTTTTCTTACTCAGACTTTTGTAGAACGTGGAGAATCAAGGTGAAAGAGATACCAAAAGATACTCCAAATGACTTTTTGGGGCCCAGAGTACAGAACTAATATGGCCATTCTCAGACAGCGAATGTGCAGGGCTGAACCAGGACATCATGCTAGACCACACATGGCCAGAAGGTTTTCTCATGTCCTTACCCCATCCCAGACTGGCTGAGCAATTCATCCCTTGATTAAACCACTGATAAAACATTCAATGGACCAGATTAGGTTTTAAAAATCTAGCTAATGTGCTGTGAAATGTGTAGTATTGGCCGCAGCAGTCTAAGAGGCTGTGCTGACTTGTCAGGTTCTAGAGCCATATTCTTCCAGTTTTTATCATTTCCTGTCACTGGAAGGAAAGAAACCTCTGTGCAGCTCCTTCTAGCTCCCAGCCTAACCAGTTCACCTGCACACATACCCTTTGTTTTTCTGTTTTGCTGTGACAGTTTCTTCTCCATCCTATTCTAAGCCGACTTCCAACCATGAGAGCTAAGGGGGGAGATTCCAGAAAAATTGGGCAATATTATTTTTAAGAGGGACTGTGTTTATTTAAAAAAATATATGTTTATGTTGTTACTTAATAATAATATTTGCTACAGAGAAATTTGCATGCTTATCACTGGGCTCTGAGCTGACCTTAGGGGTTTTTAATTAAATTAAAGCAAATTAAATTAGCTGATTGATTTAAAAGCAAATAGTATATGCCCAACTATATGTCAGGAACAGCATTTAGAAAAAAGAACTGATTTCTTCTTCCATAATAATTTTTCAAGGTGTTTATTAGAGCCTTTTAAGTCTATTACAGAGATTTAAAAGGTCAATACCTTGGGAATCATTACCCCATTTTAGTTTTATCTCCCACTACCCCATAATAGACCCTCCTGACACATGTCTCCTTGATCTCTGAATCCTGGGGTCCATCACCCTGGTTTGGAATGTCCTCACAAATGCTTATTCACACCCCACTTATTATTTAAAGCCAAGTCAGTTCTCAAATCTTATTAACTTTTCGTGGCCACTTGGTCCTCAATGTTCTCCTCCTCTGAACTCTCTCTCCTACAGCAGTTGTGGATTTAATACAAATGCTGTATTCCAGAGCTTCCACAGCGAAGTGCCATGTACTCTATTCGGTACCACTCACCGTGTTGTGCCCACGCGAGGAACACCATAAATACTCGGCAGAGTGACTGATTGTCTGTTTGTAAACCGATCAGTCTCCTGTGTTGTGAGAGAACCTAGAATGAAAAAGTGGGTCCTATACATCTTTATTTTACAATAAATCTATTTTAATATTCTTATGTTAGAAGATAATTTAAACTCTCATCTCCTTCTTGCATATTTTTTGGTACATTGTCCAAAAATGTCTCAATTTCAGATTATAGTCTTTTCTCTGTCTTTTTCTCTCTCAGTAAAAATTTAATTATTTTCATTTCTTCGACAAAATGCAAAACCTGAACTTGGTAATTCTAATTAATTATAGGGTGTGCTCATACTAACCAAATCAGGGATTCTCTATCCAGGAACAAAAAGCTAGTAAAATCTAACAAATTGATCTGAATTTATGCTTCACGATTTCCAGTCTTATCCCAGCTGTAATCAGAATCAAGTAGTCTTTGTTCCCTTGGAAATTGTTGGCCTCTGCCCACCAGCCGGTTACTGTGTGCATTGGGTTCGGCAAACCGGGCGGGAAGGTTTCTGCACGCCAGTCTTTCTGTAGCATAACTGTACATGATTTTAAAGATCTTAACTCTCCTCTCCTTCTCCCTGCCCCCAGAACTAATCTATATGCTAATTTGCACTTGATAATGCCGCCCCACACTATGGTAATTGCTGTAATGTTTTCCAGGGAGGAAAAACGAAAAGTAGAAATTGAACCGTGGCTGTCTTTCTGAAAGGTGTCTCTTCATGGGAACCTCCGCAGAAAGTGCAGGTCACACAGCCTGAGCCCACATTAGCGGTTTGCCACATCGAGGTCAATATGAAATCATTCTCAGAAAACTGCAAACATTCTCCTAGGCTACACTACTTTAATATGATCCCCAAAGCATGAATTGTACAGGAGGCAGTGAGCCATAACCTACCGCCCACCCTCAAGTAAACAATCTGCATTCCCCACCTGAGACACCTCCTAAATTTACAAGAACCCTGAAAGCCCTGACTTAACAGCTCATCCTCTTAAGAATGGGCAAGGCTCTGGCTCCTCCACATGACCTGTGTCTGCACAAGGCCATTCTCTACTTTCTCTATTTCTTTGCATGTGCCTTCCGAAGTTATTAAGATATCAAATACAGAAATGACAACAAGAAAGCCCTAATTAAATAGCAGCAGTGAAGACCCTCGAAGGAATGGCTTGAACCCAAATAAGAGAAGCTTGGGACTGGAAAGGGGGAAAAGACAATGGGGGCTTTGAAATCAGCTGGGTTTGAAGCAATGACTTTGTTGTGTGTATTTAAAGGGCCGGATGACACAAAAGGCTCCCAATGCTATCAGGCCAGATACCAAGCTCAGATTCACCAAGACAGACGGTATAATACCCACTGAGTCCCATGACCAGAATCAAATTGTAATTGGCCTCAGAGATCACTTATGGCAATCAGGGAAGTAATATGCTTCTGAATAATTATGAATAATTAGGCACATTTATGAATAATTAACTGATAATAACTATCTAACTCATTCCATTTTAAAATTGTAATTCAGTCATTATGCATTGAGTAGTCATTTCCTTCCTGTCCGCATATTCACAGCTTGTCTATCTGCCAGTCTTATAGTGACTTGAGCCTCTGTCCAGGTCAGGACTGTCACCACAATAACCGTGTCCTGGACTCACGCTGGGGATAAGGGGATGGACTGATGCTCAGGGTTGGAACTTCATATCCTCCTTAATTGACTTGAGAGGACTCTAGACAGTACAAAGCAACAAAAAGAACATGAGGAAATATTTTCCTAAAACACCCGAACTTTGCCATCTTGTGACTCATCAACAAGCAAATGACTTCAGAGTAATGTCCAGGAGCTCACTGCTGTTGATAATACTAGTGGTAAAAAGGAGCTGTTGTTTCTATGTGTCATTGTAAAGAAAGCCAGTAAATTGTAAAAAAAAAAAAAAAAATCTGTCTTTTTACAGCATCTTCTGATCTGAGTACTAGGCTGTTTAGACGTACCTGTGCTTCCACAAGGCTTTAAAACAAAACGTGCCCTTGCCTTAGTGCCCTATCCTTTCTCCCTCACATCTTACCTCCTTTCCCTTCTCTCTCTCTTTCTTTCTCCCTCTACCACCTTCACCAGCTTGTCTCTCATCTTCATGCTTCTTCCCGATCCAGTCCTAACGATGACCATCATGAAAGTAAGCTTACATTTCCCTGATTCCAAAAGTAATTATCTGTTAACTCAGAAATGTGAAAAATATTAGGGAGAGAAAAATAATGTTTAAAAATATTAAGAATTTCAGAGGTGGGAAGATGGCAATGGAGTAGAAGGACGTACCAACTTCCAACACCCAGAACCAAAGTGGATTATAACTCAATTTTAAGAACCATCATCTGGAAAAACCAACTATGAACTAAACTAAGTGGACTCTTCAACCAAGGAACACCGCAAAAGCCACATTGAGACTGGTAGTAATAGCGAAAACACGAAGAGGGCTGCCCAGCTCCCCGGAGCAAACGGCAGCCCGGAGAGACCAGCGTGGCAGGAGGAGTATTGGTGGAGAGGGAGGGACCTGGGTCCCAGGAACCAAGCCCAAGCCTGCAGTACCAGAGCCTAGAAGAGGCGTATGGACAGTATTGAGCTGTGAAACAAGTGAGGATACTGTTTGTGAGAGAGAGACAGCTTTCTCAGACCCAAGATTCTTTTTAAAGGGACAGCGCAGAAAACCTCTCTCACAACCACACACCCGGGACTCCGGGGAATGGGGACAGAGGAGAGGACAAGAGCAGTGGGAACAGAGTGTGGACTGAAGGCACAGGGACACTCTGAGGGACAGCCACCCTAACCCCTGGGCTAAGTCACTTCCCTAATCAAAAACGAATATTTCCCCTGAGAACTAGCAATACCAGCAAAGGAAGATAGGACACTGGCCAAACAAGCTCTCCTGCAGTAATTAGAGCAGAGCTGCTTAGAGAGAGGGAGCTCCCAGGCCTACAGTATGGAGACTTAGGGCACTCCCATCTCTACTGAGGGTTGCTGGAGGGTATGGAGGCGGCAAGACGCTGAAACGCGGTTCTGTCAGCGTGGGCAGAGGCCAAGCCGGTGTGAGCTTGGTCCAGCCCAGCAGGGGTGGAGGGGACACGCGAAAGCGGTATGGCAGCAGCGGGCCCGCCTGTAATCCCACCTGCCGGGAAAACAGCCGGAGGCAAGAAACGGGCAGAGATCTGCTCTGCGACCCTGCGTAAGCCGACCCTGACCGGGATGGGGCTAAGACCAGAGATGGGGAGTGGGCTCACGGCTGAGCTCACGCTACCAGCCCCGCCAGGCTGGAGAAACTGCGGTTTGCCATCCTACGGGCGCGACTGACTCCGAACGCAGGGGCGGGGTAGATTCCCGACGAGCGGAAGCTCGCAGCTGAGCTCATGCCAGCAAACGCACCTGGCCCAATAAACCGCGGTTTGCTACCCTGCGCAAGAGGGCCCTGGCCTCGAGGGAGGGCTAAAGCTCTGGACAGGCAAATGCTCACAGCTGAGAGCAAGTCAAAAACCCCGCCCAACCAGCGAAACTGTGGCGAGCAGGCTCTGACTGCGGGTGCTGGGTATAAGCCTGGAAACAGGCTGAGTCCACAGCTGAGCTAAGAGGCTCACCTCTGCCCTTGAGCTGAGGCTTGTGGCTTGAGTGACAGCCCCTCCCGCAGAGGAGAGGCAGAAATCACAGGAACAGACACCGTAGGCTGGCGCTGGCAACACCCATACCCAACCTCCCTAGGCAGCAGCAGAGGGGGTGGCAGGCCTGCAGACAGAACACACCTAGAGAACACAAAAGCAACACCTACTGGACTCCAGTGGCCACAACTTGCTTATACACAGACAAAATGGGCAGGCAGAGGAATGCAAACCAAATGAATCAAGAAAAATACACAGAGAAGGACCTGAATGAACCAGATATGACCAAACTACCAGAAGAAGAATTTAAAATAATGATAGTTAGGATGTTCAAAGAAATTAGAGCAACAATGGATAGTCACTATGAACACCTAAATAAAGAGATAACAAGTATAAAAAATGAAATTGAAATAATAAAAAAGAATCAGACAGAAATGACAAATACAGTATCAGAACTGAAGACCTCAATGGAAAAAATTAAAAGCAGGATGAATCATGCTGAGGACCGAATCAGCGAGATAGAGGACACAATAAACAAAGGCACAGAAGCAGAGAAAAAAAAGGAAAAGAGACTCAAAAAATGTGAGAAAACTCTAAGGGAACTCTGTGACAACATGAAGAGAAATAACATTCGCAATATAGGGGTGCCTGAAGAAGAGGAAAGAGGACAGGAAATGGAAACTTTGTTCAATCAAATCATAGCAGAAAACTTCCCTAAATTAAGACTGGGAAACCAATTCAAGAAGCACACAGAACTCCATTAAAGAGAAACCAAAAAAAAATCTACACCAAGACACATCATAGTTAAAATACCAAAGCTAATGGATAAAGAAAATATTTTAAAAGCTGCTAGAGAAAAAAAACTATCACCTACAAAGGAGCCCCCATAAAGATGACATCGGACTTCTCAACAGAAACACTTGAGGCCAGAAGGGAATGGTAAGATATAATCAAAGTAATGCAGAACAAGAACCTACAACCAAGACTACTCTATCCAGCAAGGCTAACGTTTAAAATTGAAGGAGAAACAAAGAGCTTTCCAGACAAAGAAAGCCTGAAGGAATTCATAAAAACCAAACCAATTCTGCAAGAGATACTAAGGAGCCTGTTGTGAACAGTTCAAAGGGAGGAAAGAATATAGAAAAAAAAAAAAAAAAATACAGCTTTAAAGAATAAAATGGCAATAAACAACTACATATCAATAATAACCTTAAATGAAAATGGATTAAATGATCCAATCAAATGAAATAGGGTAGCTGCGTGGATAAAGAAACAGGACCCATACATATGCTGTCTACAAGAGACACACCTTAAAACAAAAGACGCACATAGACTGAACGTAAAAGGATGGAAAAAAATATTTCATGCAAATGGAAATGAAAAAAAGCCAGGGTAGCAGTACTTATATCTTAAAAAATGGACTTTAAAACAAAGACTGTAGTAAGAGATAAAGAAGGACACTACATAATGATAAAGGGAACAATTCAACAGGAAGATATAACTATTATAAATATCTATGCACCAAATATAGGAGCCCCGACATACATAAAGCAGACTTTAATGGATATAAAGGGCGAGATTAACAGCAATACTATCATAGTAGGGGATTTCAATACCCCTCTAACAACACTGGATAGATCCTCAAGAGAGAAAATTAATAAAGAAACAGCAGACTTAAAGGAGACACCAGATCAACTTGATTTAATAGATATCTTCAGAACTTTTCACCCTAAAGCAGTAGAATATACATTCTTCTCGAGTGCTCATGGTACGTTTTCTAGGATAGATCACATGTTAGAACACAAAAATGGTCTCAATAAATTTAAGAAGATTGAAATCATATCAACCATTTTCGCTGATCACAATGCCATGAAACTAGAAATTAACCACAAAAGAAAAACTGAAAAATACTCAAACACTTGGAAACTAAATAGCATGATATTAAATAATGAATGGATTAACAATGATATCAAAGAAGAAATAAAAAAGTTTCTACAAACAAATGATAATGAGCATACATCAACTCAAAATTTATGGGACACAGCAAAAGCAGTACTGAGACAGAAGTTCATTGTACTACAGGCATATCATAAAAAGCTAGAAAAAGCTCAAATAAGCAACCTGACCCTGCCGCTAAAAGAACTTGAAAAACAACAGCAAATAAAACCCAGGACAAGTAGAAGGAAGGAAATAATAAAGGTCAGAGCAGAAATAAATGACATGGAGGCTAAGGAAACAATACAGAGGATCAATGAAACCAGAAGCTGGTTCTTTGAAATGGTAAACAAGATTGATGAACCTTTAACTAGACTCACTGAGAGAAAAAGAGAGAGGACTCAAATAAATAAAATTAGAAAGGACAGTGGAGAAATAACAACTGACACAACAGAAATACAAAGCATTGTAAGAAAATACTATGAAGAACTAACTCTATGCCAAAAATGTAGACAATCTAGGGGAAATGGACAAATTTATTGAATCATATAACCTTCCAAAAATCAATCTGGAAGAATCAGAACACCTAAAAAGACCAATTACAACAAATGAGATCGAAACAGTTATCAAAAAAACTCCCAAAAAAGAAATGTCCTGGGCCTGATGGCTTCAAAAGTGAATTCTATCAAAAATTCAAAAAACTAACTCCTATCCTCCTCAAGCTATTTCAAAAAATTCAAGAGGAAGGAAAACTTCCAAACTCCTTTTATGAGGTGAGCATAATTCTGATCCCAAAACCTGGCAGAGACAACCCAAAGAAAGAAAATTATAGGCCTATATCCTTGATGAATTTAGACGCTAAAATTCTCAACAAAATATTAGCCAACCGGATCCAGCAATATATGAAAATAATCATACACCATGATCAAATGGGATTTATTCGGGAGAGGCAAGACTAGTTCAATATTCGCAAATCAATCAATGTGATTCATCACATAAACAAAAGGAAGGACAAAAATCATATGATAATTTCAATAGATGCAGAAAAGGCATTTGATAAAATCCAGCACCCATTCATGCTCAAAACTCTCAGTAAAGAGGGAATACAGGGAACATTACTTAACATGATAAAGGACATCTACAACAAACCCACAGCAAACATCATACTAAATGGACAAAATTTAAAAGCAATTCCCTTAAGATCAGGAACCAGGCAGGGGTGCCCCCTTTCACCTCTTTTATTCAACATAGTTCTGGAAGTCCTAGCTATAGCAATCAGACAAGAAGAAGAAATAAAAGGCATCCTAATTGGAAAAGAAGAAGTAAAACTGTCACTATTTGCAGATATATGATATTGTATGTAGAAAACCCTAAAGTCTCAGTCAAAAAATTACTGGACCTTATAAATGAATTCAGCAAGGTGGCAGGATATAAAATTAATACTCAGAAATCAGAGGCATTTTATATACCAACAATGAACTGTCAGCAAAAGAAATTAAGGAAACAATCCCCTTCTATTGCAGTCAAAAAAATAAAGTACCTAGGAGTAAATTTAACCAAAGAGGTTAAGGACTTGTACTTGGGAAATTATAAAACATTGATAAAAGAAATCAAGGAAGATACAAACAAGTGGAAGCATATTACGTGCTCATGGCTAGGAAGAATAAACATCATTAAAATGTCTATATTACCCAAAGCAATTTATAAATACAATGCAATACCAATTAAAATACCAATGACATACTTCAAAGATATTAAAAACATATTCCAAAAATTTATATGGAACCAAAAAAGAACACGAATAGCCTCAGCAGTCTTAAAAAGAAAAAATAAAGCAGGTGGTATCACTCTTCCGTATATCAAGGTTTGCCACAAGGCCATTATACTCAAGACAGCCTGGTACTGGCATAAGAACAGGCACATTGATCAATGGAATAGAACAAAGAACCCAGAAATAAACCCACACCTATATGGACAACTTATATTTGACAAAGGGCGAAAGAACATACAATGGAGTAAAGACAGCCTCTTTAACAAATGGTGTTGGGAAAATTGGACATCTACCTGCAAAAAAATGAAACTAGACCATCAACTTACACCATTCACAAAAACAAATTCAAAATGGATAAAAGACTTAAATGTAAGCTGTGAAACCATAAGCATCTTAGAAGAAAACATAGGCAGCAAGCTTTCCGACATCCGTAGCAGCAATATATTTGCCGATTTATCTCCACCGGCAAATGAAATAAAAGGCAAGATAAACAAATGGGACTATATCAAACTAAATAGTTTTTGCACAGCTAAAGACAATAAGAACAGAATAAAAAGACAAATACACAATGGGAGAGCATATTCGACAGCACGTCTGATAAAGTGTTAATAACCAAAATTTATAAAGAACTTATAAAACTCAACACCAAGAAGACAAACAATCCAATCAAAAAATGGGCAGAAGACAAACAATCCAATCAAAAAATGGGCAAAAGAAATGAATAGAAATTTCTCCAAAGAGGACATACAGATGGCCAACAGGCATATGAAAAAATGTTCAACATCACTAATCATTAAAAGCACAATGAGATATCACCTCACACCAGTCAGAATGGCACTCATCAGCAAAACAACACAGAATAAGTGCTGGCGAGGATGTAGAGAAAAGGGAACCCTTCTGCACTGCTGGTGGGAATGCAGACTGGTGCAGCCACTGTGGAAAACAGTTTGGAGATTCCTCAAAAAATTAAAAGTCAAACTGCCTTTTGACCCGGCTACCCCACTTTTAGGAATATACCCTAAGAACACCATAACATTGTTTGAAAAGAAGAAATGCACCCCCATGTTCGTGGCAGTGTTGTTCACAATAGCGAAGATCTGGAACCAGCCCAAGTGTCCGTCAGAAGACGAGTGGATTAAAAAGCTATGGTACATATATACTATGGAATACTACTCAGCCATAAGAAATGATGACATCGGATGATTTACAACAAAATGGATGTTCCTTGATAACATTATACGGAGTGAAATAAGTAAATCAAAAAAAAAAACTGAGAACAGCATGATTTCATACATAGGTGGGACATAAAAGTCAGACTATGAGATATGGACAAGAGAGTGGTTGGTGGTTACGGGGTGGTGGAAAGGAGGAGTTCGTGGGATAAGGAGAAGGGGAAGGGCACAGGGAAAACTAGATAGAAGGTGACAGAGGACAATTTGACTTTGAGTGATGGGTATGCAACACAAATGAATGATAAGATAACCTGGAGATGTTTTCATTGTACATATGTACCCTGATTTATTGGTGTCACCCCATTAAAATTAATAAATAAATAAATAAATAAAGTATAAAGTACTTACAAAAAAATATTAAGAATTTCAGAACCTGACATATCTAATATTAACTTAATATTCTAAAGTTTCTTTTTCTGTACGTATTTCATACAACAGAGACAGTATCACAAAAAGCAGTTTTGCATCCTCACATTTTTCATATGATTGCATTTTTCATATTATAAAATAATAAGTGTTTGCCATATCATTAAAACTCATGTTCTAAAACTTTCATGTTTAATGTGGCCAAATGATATATAAACATGGACATGATAATCGATTTCTGCAGTTTTGGATATCCATGTTTCCCTTATTTCTTATTTTGCCATGTTATCATGTCAGGTAGTCTTCCTTTGTTTTATTTCTCACCCTATTATTTCCATGTTTTCCCTATTTTTCTTTAATTAAGACTTGACCTGGGCCTGAGGAGGGGTATGCTGCTCCAGACATAAGACAGGATGATGCTAATGTGACCGGTTTAGTGCATGGGCAGCTTACACCATAGAAATATTTTAGGTATGAGTAACATTAATAGCTTACAGTTTAACTCTCAACAAAACTTTCTGTGCAAGATTAACCATAATAGAATTCTACCTTGGATTCAATAACTGAAGTACATTATGATACGTCTTTTCCAAAGACGATTACGGAAAAATGGAGGCACGAATGGCACCTAACTGAGTTTCTGGAATAGTAGTTTTTACATGACTGCATCAGATGCATAAGAATTGCCTACATAGCTCATTACAAATATATCTGCCTAGAGTCGACCAATTAATGATTTGATTCAGTAGACTTGAGAGTACAGGTCAAGATAGGAAGAGAAGCAGGCAGCAAATGATGAAGTACCATGTATGCCAGGCCAAGAACCCTGGACTTCACTGCAGAAGCAATGTGGTTCATGAGCAATGAGTGACGTGGTCAAATGGACATGTGAGAAAGTTGACTCCAGTGCAAGTGAACAGAACAAATTAAGTGGTTGTGAGATCAGGCAAGATGAGATGCAAAGAGAGGAAAAGACATACATTGGATTAGTTGGTAATGCAGAAATCTGGTCAAGCAGCAATGCATATGTTACTGAAGTAGTACAGTGCAGTAGGGGAGTAGAAAATTAAGTCGATATGACAGCCATGTATGGAAAGACTAATGAGATACTGTGAATGTCGGATCAGCGAACTAAAAGACCAAGCTACAGCGAGTCCTGATTATCTGGTTTGTATAAAAATACATTGGGAAGGAAAGCAGCAGTTGAGCTTGGGTACAAAGGCAGAAAGAGGTAAGGGGGATAGGTACTGTAGGGTCATGATTACTTCACTTGGAAAAAAATGAGCTGCCAAAGATAAAAAAGAAGAAGAACATCCTGTACAAAAATAATCACCTTCTCAAATTGTTGTTTGAATTTTTTTGTGTGTGTGTGTGACAGATAAAGAGAGAGGGAGAGACAGGAAGGAAGAGAGATGACAAGCATCAATTCTTTGTTGCAGCACCTTAGTTGTTCATTGACTGCTTTCTCATATGTGTCTTGACCGGGGGGGCTATGGCAGAGCAAGTGACCCCTTGCACAAGCAGCGACCTTGGGTTTAAGCCAGCAACCTTTCGGCTCAAGCCAGCAACCTTTCGGCTCAAGCCAGCAACCATGAGGTCATATCTATGATCCCATGCTCAAACCTGTGACCCCGTGCTCAAGCTGGTGAGCCTGTCCTCAAGCCAGATGAGCCCACACTCAAGCAGGCAACCTTGAGGCTTCTAACCTGAATCCTCCACATCCCAGTTTGTTGCTCTATTTACTGCACCACTGCCTGGTCAGGCTGGATTTTTAATAATTAAAATAAAGGTTTTTCTTTCTTTCTTGTAGAAATGTTGCTCTTATGATTGCAGTGCAATGGCACTCAGAGAATGCAAAAGCTTCTTAGGCAGTGGGAGGCCTTTCATCAAGAAGCCAACAATGAGAGGAGCTCAGAAAGGCAGATACTTTGCATCTCCTGCTTACTCTGTGATCTGGAGAGTAGTGATCAAATAATCCTGTGATTTGTTTCCCCACGTGACCTGGGGACAAAAAAGCAAAAATGATTCAATCGCATCCCCATTTCAGGTCTTTGCAAGTTCTCTCCCCTGCATGGTCAGACATCTATAGATCTTGCATTAGGCAGTTCTACATAGATCCAATGCCTCAGTCTCTATGTCCAGATGGATTTCCTGTAGACGTTGAGTGGAATGGGCATCCAAAAATAACAATTTACTGGCAATCCTAGGAACAAAAATCAAGGAATGCTCTTTGGAATATATTAATCCAAAAGTTTGGAGAATTGAATGTTTTACTTAAAGTATATAAACACAATTTTTTTTTTAAAGTCGACCAGTTGCTGTTGTTGTTTATAATTGTTTTTAAATTTTGGTTAGAGCATTTTAACTCCCAGACACTGGGCTAGTTTATTGTTCTAAAAAAGGAACCACTCAATATTTCAAAGGCAACTAATAAGAGGAAGTCCAGGGGGGAATTTTCAGTAAAAAAAACTGTATCTCAACTCCAGTATATTTTCTAAGTAGAATAAATAGAAAGGACTAAGAAATATGTCTTAATAATATAAAATAATTAAAAATCATAGTTATAGCCTGACCAGGTGGTGGCACAGTGGATAAGATGTCAGACTGGGATGTGGAAGACCCGGGTTTGAGACCCCGAGGTCACCAGCTTAAGCGCGGGCTCATCGGGTTTGAGCAAGGCTCACCAGCTTGAGCCCAAGGTTGCTGGCTCAAGTAAGGGGTCACTTGGTCTGCTGTAGCCCCCCAGTCAAGGCACATATGAGAAATTAATCAATGGACAACTAAGGAACCACAATGAAGAATTGATGTTTCTCATCTCTCTCCCTTCCTGTCTGTCTGCCCCTATCTGTGCCTCTCTCTGACTGTTTCTGTCTCTGCCAAAAAAAAAAAAAAATAGTTATAAAGATAACTTAGCAACACAGGAAAATGCATAGAAGCAAGCTACAAAATTGAATATTCACTATTATTACAACTATATTTTTTAAAGTGTAAAAGAAAGAATGGGAAGAAATAATAGCAAAATGCTAACAAGGATTCTGTTACATTCCTAATAATACATTTTTTCCTTTTGTTTATCTTACATTTTTTAAATAATATGGTCATGTCAAATGAATAAAAACCACAGCAGCAATGATATAAGTTTAAAGAAAAATGTGCTCTGACCAGATGAGGAAGAACTAGGAAGAGGGGTTAATAAAAAAAAAAACCCAGAGAGGTCGTTGTATAAATTAATTGAAAAAGCTGAAAATAGAGCCTGTAATTAACAATGGGAATCACACCATCTCTTGATCCAGTCACGAGAACAATGCAGCCGAATGGGGCCAGAATCAACTCAATATCACCTTGGATCGAGGCCCTGCTTGGAAAAGCTGCAGAGACAGGCCCTGAAGGGTGTGGAGGTCGGCCAAGAGAACAGAGGCCTTTCTCTCCTTAGCAAAAGTATTGCAGCATCGTGTGAGCTGTCAGGAAACACCACCACCATCTTGAAAACATCTTGAGCCTGATGTCTCAAGGAGCCCTCATCTCCCCTTCTCCCACCACACACACACACACACACACACACACACACACACACACACACACACACACACGCAAAGCCATTTTCTTTTGTTTTTTTGTGGAAGGTATTGGGTAATAATTCTCCTCTTACAATTATTATTTGCAGGTTTTTGCTCACTATTCATAATTGGATCATAACTTCTCTCCATTGATCTTTTGCCTGAAGACACATGGTTTATAGGAAACAAAATTACTCTTCCTAGTCAGACATTTCTTTAAAATATTTCAGTAGACCAAGGGTCATTATATAGAGCAATTAAATAAACAATTTTTAAGACTTTGGATATATTATAATATTGTAAGGCCAGTGGCCACCATCATCATGGCCATGAGGTTTGCATTGAATTCGGGCAGACGGTGAAGGAACAGCAGAGCCGGAGGGTGGAGGGCCACTCCAATTTATTGGAGGCTCACCAAGACAGGCAAGCCAAAAGAAGACCAAGGGAAAAGGGAAAACCTGCTTTTCATAGTGAAGGGCAAGGGATAGGAGGTTGGGGGAATGCCAACCCTACCTCTCAGTGGCAGGCTTGATATCCCTTATACCCGTGTGTGGAAGTATTTATATCCTTACAACAGGGCTGTCACGTGTTCCTGCAGTATTTGCACAAAGGGCTTGCAGCCGGTAAACATATGAGCAAGCCTAATACAGCCATTTTCCACAAATATACATATCATTCAAGCTCTACTGCCCAAAATGTAACTTTTTTTTAATAATGCAAGATAATTCAGAATTTTCCAGTGCCTTGTGATCAGTATTTTGAACATCATTTATTTTAGGGATATTTATCATCTTTCTGTGATATAGATGTACAGATGAGAACTGTTAAATAGCATAGAGCTTCTATACAGAGGTAATAATGATAATGATAAAGAACATAACAACATTAGATAGTGGTATAAGCACCGACAACATGCCAAGCACATTACTCATGTTCTTCCTGCAATTGTCCTAACAAACTTTTCTACAATTTGCTTTTGCACTTGGAGATTTCAAGAGATGAGAAAGCCTGCCCTGATCATGCAGACAGTAAACGGCAGAACTAGAAATTTAAACTCTGACCTATCTACTTGAAAACTCTTTTACTAAAAGTTCATGAGCTTCCACAACATGCGAAGAATTTAAAAAAAGAAACAAAAGAAGAAACACAGTATTGATAAGCCAGTAGAAAAATAGCTCATTTTATAAAAGAAAATCACAATGCTAAAACTTTACAAAAACATTTTTTCAAAAAAAAAAGAAAAAAAACTAAAAGAAAACCAGGTTATAATTTAAAAATGTTTTTAAAAAGGTGCTTTTTATCTTATAAAAGACTTTATAACTATAACATATTGTATCATCTATTTAAGCAGATAAGGAATTTCTAACCTTAGTTTTTGTTATAAAATTGGTGCTAAAATAGTAGTAAGCACTCTTTAAGTTTTTACTTCTAATATAACAACTGACTTTCATTTTACTGTAGCTTTAATTTTTCTAAATCCAGAGGCTGATGGGAAAAAGATTAATTAAATGTGATAGGATCAGTAGAACTTTCAGTAGTGTCAAATAAAATGCCTTATGTGTTATTTCTGCTTTACTTGTATAGCCTCTTATAGACGTTGGTCTCTACCAGAATGATCAGTCTGTCACTTGAGTTATTTAACTATTGATTAATTTTCAGAAGTGTGTTGACATAAGTTTCACTGTAAAAAGAAAATCAGTTCCCCTGTCTCCTACCACCAGGATTCTGAGTCCCATGTCTTTGCCTTTTTGCATGATTAATGTTGTTCTGAAAAGCCTAAAGAATCAATAAACATTTTCTGAAGCAGAGATATCTATATCCCCAAAAAGGGTTGCCTATTTAGTTTCCCGCTCAATCTACAAAATGCATTACGCTTTGGAATGGAAGGGTTGAGCTTGACTGGTTGATGAAATTCAGAAATCTTGTTCAGATTTGTTTATCTTTTACAGTGTGACAGCCCGATGAGTAGGAGACACAGTGTCCCTGGTGGCTTAGAAGAATAATTACACTTACACAGGTTTACAGACATCCATAAATGACCCAAGTTAGTGCTGTTGACATTCTCTTCTTAAAAGAAAACTGGGAGAAATCTCCTTCTTCTCTCCCTCCCCCTTTCTTTCTCTCTCTCTCTCTTTCTCATAGACAAGATCATCTCTGAGAGCTTGGGGATCCTCCTTGTTCCAGCAAACATCATTTACTTTTATAGGGGAAAACTCTCTTCTCTACCGAGGTCATAGAATTATATTCTTCTGCCTATTCAGTGGGGGAAATACGTGGCCTTGTTGTATATAAACACAACTGTGTCCAAAAAGCATGACGTCAAGAAAGAACAGAACTAATAAAGCAGTAGGTGTGAAATGGGTGAGAGAAGAAGTTATTAGGAATCCTTCCTTCTCCACACCATTACATGGAATTGTCACCAAGAATAAAACCATGACTTCAATTCTTTTCAACTTTAGGGCCTTTTCTAAATAAAATGAGTGAAGTAATTTGGGGACAAGGTTTAAAGGCACAAAGAAAAAAAGGAAATTTACCACAAATGCCAAATATTCTTGCCCCCCCCCCTCTACACCTGCTCAATCACATCCTCTGTGCCAAAGAGCACGGCTAAAAGATCCAATGACTAGCAGGTCCAACTCTGCATAATACTGAACACAAAACACCTGTCTTGCTTCGTGTCACACCAGACCCAGAGAAGGATAAAGAAAAGTGGGTGACTGAATGCACGTCTGAGCCCTTTGTCAAGTGGAAATGCGATTCCTGTTGTGATTTTGGTCTCCTGAGTTGGGGCTGATTCAAAAAGTAAAACAAGACCAGGAGACCATGATCTGATAAGCTGTGAAATGACTGTCAACCCACTCAGCCTGAATGAAGTCCCTGCCAGGGCCTTGTCGACATGTCAGGTTTAAGTCAAAAGGTGCAACAATAGACTTTTCCTGTGTGCTACTCCTGAGTCACCAGCTCAGAGAGGAAGAATGGGAAGACTCAATTTTCTTAAAGATGATGCCATTGCTCTGTCTTTTGCAATGATTCCAAAATCACCAAGTTTCTGAGGCTATTTGGGGCAAAAATCTTCAGAGAGAATTCTCTCCATGCCTGGCAAGAATAAAAATTAGCAGTCCAACCATGTCATAGAACCAACTTGGGACATTATTTAATACATCTAATTACATGAGAATAATTTCATTAGCACCAGCTTTCATTTGAATATGCTACAAATGGACCAAAAAATATTGTTTTTCTTACTGGGACATATTTAATTAGATTTTGTGGTGAATATTCACTCCATATGACAATTACAAGGTAGCAACTTTTGAGCTAAATGAACATATTAAGTAACCAGGCAGTATTTCTTGAGTTATTTTAATTATCATTATTTACAAAGTATTCTTATAACCACCGGATAAGTCTCATTGAAGTCACATGTTTAATATTACAGAGGGGATCTAAGAGATAGACAACTTATCAGAGACCAGGGAGCACCAGGTTTCCAATATTTTATTAAGTATCCATCTTTTCCGAGGATGATGAAAACTAGAACAAGGATGCAGGAGAGCCACATGCACTATCTTCCTCCACCCCACCCCAACTCTACCCTCAGCTGCCTCACAGGAAGCACTTTCTTGCCAAGGAAGCACTTGCTTTCTCTTATTAGGGTGCATGGACCTGGGCCTTCTGCTCTAGAAATGTCAAGATGAAATGTGACCAAGGGTGGAATGTAAGGCTTTCTTTCCTTCTTTCCTTCCTTCCCTGCTGTCTCTCTGTCTCCTTTCCTGTCTTCTTTCTTTTCTCCCTCTCTCCTCCCTCTCTCACCTACTTTCCCTACCTCTTTCTCACTCTTTCTCCCTTCCTCTCTCCTTCCTTCCTTCCCGTTCTCCTTCCTTCTTTTCTTCCCCTGTCTCTCTCTTCCTCCCCCTCCCCACTAGGCCATCTCTATTATGTTCTTTACTCTCAACATACCAAAAAGTAAGCATTCAATAATAATCCTACTACCTACTAATGAAAGCATTCTCATTTGTATTTTAACCCAGCCTAGAGTCTCAGGATATTTAGCTAAGTGTTATTTATAGAGAATTAGATCATCCCATCATACCTTAAAGAATAACCAATAAATATGTTAAAAATACAGTTTCTACAGTATCAAATTGCTAGCCTGGGAAGTTGTCCTTAACATCATTTTTTATTAATTTTCTATGACTCATCCACACTGCTATCTAACTCTTCAGATCCCTTCTATTAACCAGTGTCCCTCTGTGTTTTATTTTTCTTCTGCACCAATGTGAGGCATACATCTCTGTAAATTGCCACCAATTCCCTAATTACTTAACCGTGTCCGTTATCCAGTAGCACTAAAATGCCATTGCATTAGAATCAGCAGGAAGGAGACCGCCGTTACAGATGAAAGCAACCCACCAATAAAACCTCATTAATACCTGCAGTTTTGGAGAAAAAACGTGAGCAATGGTCATGCTTTAAAAATGTCAAGGATAAAAGATGACAAAGGAAGCCTCTCCCCACTCAGACCGACCCTCATAAAGAGATATGTTTTGTCCAGATTGTAAGAGAGAAAAGGCATCCCCAAAAAGAAACTCAAAATGGAAAAAAAATGCACTAAATTCAGTTGTTTAACCCCCAAATGTTTTCCACCACCATAAGCACGTTCATCGCAACAGAATCTCTTGTAAGGCAAAAGAAAGAGAGCTTCAAGCGAAAGGTTACCTACAATAATAATGTCGGGCACTGCGTAAAAGGTAAATGGTAACTTCATCATCAGCATGCCTGATTCCTTGACCACAGCATATCTCAGAGGAAACATTAAGATCAGCTCCCCTGTCAAGATGCAAACACTTAAAGGTCAATGTGCACAGAAATCTTCTGAGGCTTACTACTGAATTACTGACATCTTTTATTATATTGCCACTTAAATAAATGATTCAAGGGGCAAGGCAAGGGAGACTGGCTTATTGTCGAGGTTTACATGAGGGATTCTTGGAGGTTTTGTTTCAAAACTATTAAAAAAAACTTTTTCTCTGTTTTAGTATCAAAAAAACAAACAAAGCCTAGAAAATTCATAAATATTCCTGGACTTGGAGGATTTCCATTAGTCCTCAAAAGTACAATTATTAGTTTTAATGTAATTTTTCAAGGAATATCCATTTGTATTTTGCTTTTTGATCCGTGTAAAGATAATTTCAACTTTTTTTCCTCCATTTTCTTAGGAGTAGAAGGGCAGATAATATTTTTTATAACATCATGTGAACATTATTCCATTTGAAAAGCAAGAAGAATGAAAGAGATTTAAAAGATTGTTTCACTTTATCTATTTTTACAATTAAAATTATATATAAAAATATGTTGCTTAAAAGTGAGCATGGCACCTCCTCAAATTGTTAAAGATGAAGTTATCAAATGATCTAGCAATATATACCATTTCTGGGCATATACCCAAGATAATAGAAAGAAAAGGCTCACACAGATACTTGTACACCCATGTTTATGGCAGTATTATTCACAGAAGGCAAGAGGTAGAAATGAATCAAGTGTCCACTGATGGCTGAATGGCTAAACAAAATGTGACATATACACACAATGGAATATTATATTATTCAGCCATAAAAAGGAAGGAAATTCTGACACATGCTATAACATGGGTGGCCATTAAAAACATTATGCTCAGTGAAAAAAATAGACACAAAAGGACAAATATTGTATGACTCCACTGATATGAAATGTCCCGAATAAAAATATGTATGGACAAGCACATAGATTAGTGGCTATCTAACACCAGGGATGGGAAATTTGAGAGCTGATAGCTCAAGAGTGCTGAGTATCTTCTTGGGCTAATGAAAATGTTCTAAAGTTGATTGTGGCAACAGATGCTCAACTCCTTAAATATAATGAAGGACATTAAATTGTTCCATAAAATGGGTGAATTGTAGGATATGAAAATCATGTCAAATAAAGTTAGAATTTTCTAAATCTGTCATTAAAGAGTTCTGAGAAGTGTTATAAAAATACTTTAACATTATTATTCATGTTATGCCTGTTTGATTCATTCTTAGAATTTTTTCTCTGAACTTTAGAAATTCTCCATTTGTTGTTATTAGAGAACTGAGAATCACTGTGAGTTTGTGTCTGTATAATAACAATTGTCAGGAAGACGGACCATGGCAATCAAAGGCCACAAAAGCAAGGTCAGAGCAATGGCCATTCCACCTCTCCCTAGAGAGCTGCAGGCCTTGGTTAGGTGCTATCACTTTGCAATTGTGCCTGCAAAGTCAGGGGAGCTTCCAACCTTCTGGAACTATTTAGGAAGGTTAACTACCTTTCAGTAGCTTCCCACTAAGGGATGAGTGACTGATCTGAATCATGAGCATGGGAAGTGGCGTCTGAACATTTTAACTGAGCTACTTCCTGGCTTTCTTTCTTATCCTCATTTGCCTACAGCACACACACATTCTTTCCCAGGTAGAAAGCAGCCCTACCCTGCTAGGATGCCTATCAGTCCCCAGCTGCTCATCAAAGGACTGACTAGTTAAGCCAGTTCAATCTAAAGAAAAGAAATAAGAAGACTGCTTTTTGCTTTAACCCAATCCTATATCCTTCAGTCCAACTCTACTGTACTGTCAATAAAGCCTGATCCTTAACCAGACTGCTATATCTCCACTGCTTCAGAACTTACATGGGAAAAGATAGTGACAACTTACCACTTCCAAAACCCAGCAAACCTTACTGGTCAGGTAATTGATTGTCACACTTGGAATAGCCCCCGCTCCTCCACCTTGTATTTAAATAAAACCTTAACCTCTTACAAGCTCATTTATCACAGCCACACAGCCTGAGGCCATACGAAGAAAAAGATTTCCAGAATGTCAAGCAAAAGATAGGATCTATCATCTAGAGGTTTACTTTTTAAGTTTTGAAGGACCATAAAAATGGACTCATGGTCCTGACCAGGCGGTGCCTCAGTGGATAGAGAGTAGGACTGGGATGTGGAAGATCCAGGTTCGAGACCCCGAGCTCACCAGCTTGAGCGCAGGCTCATCTGGCTTGAGCAAAAGTTCGCCAGCTTGGACCCAAGGTCGCTGGCTCCAGCAAGGGGTGGCTCGGTCTGCTGAAGGCCCTCAGCCAAGGCACATGTGAGAAAGCAATCAATGAACAACTAAGGTGTTGTAAAGGCAATGAAAAACTAATGATTGATGCTTCTCACCTCTCTCCGTTCCTGTCTGTCTGTCCCTATCTATCCCTCTCTGACTCTCTCTCTGTCCCTGTAATAAATAAATAAATAAATAAATAAATAAATAAATAAATAAATAAAGGGCTCATGGAAAGAAAATATGCAGAAGGGAAATTTATAAAAATTGACTTTTAAGGATGCCAAAATTTTATCATCTGATTTTATCTTGAGACCCCAACTTAAAGCAATAAGAATTATCAACTCCAAACCTTCTGATTACTTTCTTGCTGTTCCCAAGGAAACAATCAATTTCCAATAGGATTTGTCTGTACACCTACCTTCACAGACATCCACGGTTGTTTTGTAATATGTTACAGTCTAGGTGACTGGGAGAAGAGGGTGTGTGCTTCTGAGCTGGTAAGTGATCCCCAGCAAATAAAAGACATAAACCTGAGTCTTCTCAGATTTTCTTCAAGTGGTCCAAAAGTAATTCTTTGCTTTATAACTGTTTCACCCTTGTCTATCAGACCATCCCTGGGATCTTACAGTTTCCTCTGGACCAAACCAATAATGGTGCATCTTGTCTCCACTCTTAATCTCAATCATCTTCAAAACTAAACTAAAGACTCTTTTTTATTGAATTTATTGGGATGGCATTGGTTAATAAAAATTACACAGGTTTCAGTTGTACAATTCTATAATACATCATCCGTACACTGCACTATGTGTTCACCTAAGTCCATTTTCCTGCCATCACCATTTATACCTGCTTTATACTCTTCTACCTTCCCCACCCCCTTCTCCCTTTAGTAATCAGCGCACTATTGTCTGTGTCGATGAGCTTTTTTTTCTTTGCTCAATCTCTTCACCTTGTTTATCCAGCCCCCAACTCTCTTCCCTTCTGACAGCTGTCAGTTTGTACTTTTTCTGCTTTGTTTGCTAGTTTATTTTGTTCATTAGATTTCACATATGAGTATAAACATATAGTACTGTACTTGTCTTTCTCTAACTGGCTTATTTCACTTAGCACAATAATCTCCAGATCCACTTATGCTGTCACAAAAAGTATAATTTCCTTCTTTTTTATAGCTGAGTAGTATTTTATTGTGAAGACTCTTAACCATCCTCATGATTACAAGATCCAGAGAGAGGTTCTCTCTACCAGTGGAAGCTGATATTCCAGGTGGGCCTTAGCCTTTTTCTTCTTCTCTTCCTCTTATTTTTCACCACTCCCTCTATTTCACCCTTTCTCTCTCTTAGTATCCTTCCCAGTCCATTAACCAATACACCTAAATTTCTGAGCAAATTGTGTTGCTCTCTAAGAACAATTTGTAAAAAATTTACTGGATGAATTTGGCAGCTAGGACAAGATTCACCAACAATCAGCATTCTACCAAAAATGCTTATTGCTGTTGGGGTACCAACAACCTGCAAATAAGATGAGTTTTCTATAAATCCTCTCAAGATCTCTTTGGTTTATTAGCTCTGTAATTGATATCAGGTACCCAGAAATGAGAGGCCCAACTTGTAAACAACACTTGAAAGCCTGGGCTCTAGCAAAGCTCTACATGATACCCAAGGCTGTCCTGAAATGAAAGGTGAACTGCCATTCAAGCTTGCTTTCCTCTCTCCCACATCCCCGTCACCTGGGATCCAAAAGATGGAATTAAGACCTCCGTGGGGTGGTATATGAGTGGATCAGTCAGCTTATTGGAAAATGTTAAGGAGTGGTCTTAAAGGAGTAGACAATAAACTATTCACCTTCTAGTAAGCTAGGGAGTTACCACTGGAATCAGTACAAAGAGCAGCAAACCACCAATAAGAGAACTGAATTTGACAATCATTAATCCTGGACAAGGAAGATGTCCTTGTCACATGCCTAAAGGGTAAGACTTAGCCCCACTAAATTTTGTGTTCATTCCCCACCTAGAATTATTTAGGTAATTTCTAGAAAATTTAAATACAATCAATAATCTCAGTCAAATTCTAAACAACGATTTACCAGTCCAGCTTGCTACAAGGCAGCATGTAGAACATGCGGGGAAAACAAGCACTTCTCTTTTTAATGACCAGTTTAGTAATTATTAAAAATTGTTTAAACATTCTTTTATTCATATTGTTTGAATGAATAAAAAGGTACCAGAGATTATTCCATGCTGAATGGCCTGTAGATAAATTTCTAGTTCAAATTCTGTGATTAGATCAAATCAGATTATATCCTATGTCCTTAAAATCCTATCTTTAGCCTGACCTGTGGTGGCACAGTGGATAAAGCGTCGACCTGGGAACACTGAGGTCGCCAGTTCAAAACCCTGCACTGGTCTGGTCAAGGCACATATGGGAGTTGATGCTTCCAGCTCCTCCCCACTTTCTCTCTTTCTCTCTCTCTCTCTCTCTCTCTCACTCTGTGTCTCCTCTCTAAAATGAATAAATTTAAAAATAAACAACCTTTAAAAAAAAATTCTATCTTTATATAACCTGATGATCAAAATTCACTACATTTGTATATGTTACATTTATATGTGTATAAATATATATTTGTATACAATTATACTGTTCAAAAAATTAGGGGATATTTCAAAATGAATATGAAGCAATAAAAAAGCATCTGATTATTTTTATTAAACAAGATCAGAAAAGCAAACAAGTCAAAGAAAGTTGTTCTATTATGCAAATGAGATGCAAAACCAACTTTTATTTCATTGGTGAAAATGCACTATACAAAAGGCTGGAAGTACTGGAGTGTCTGAACGTTCCCTGATTCCCTAAATGTATTTGAGCATGGAGAAAAATGAACTTACACTCTAGGTTGTACACATCAGTAGGGCTGTGGTACAAGAGGAAAAGATGCAGAGGGAAGAATTTGTGGGTCAAGCAAAACTGAAAAAGAAAAAGATGAGACCACAAACATTAGTATATGCGATAGCATCATACTTTTAAAATTTTCGAGTTTTTTTAATATAATTTTTAAAATTTGCATGATTTCAAAATTAACCAAGAAGACAAATTAAATTTTTAAAGAGAAAGATCATGGCCCTTTTAAATCTGAGTAAAATTCCTGTGTTCTTGCTGCACCCTCTATCCTGATACCAAAGGATTGTAACACTGAATTGTGATTGCTGTGTGTGCTCACTTCTAAAGTTTCTCAGAGTGGCAGCCATGTGAAGGTAGGGCCTGTGTTATATTGCTGCCACTGAAGTGCACTGTTGTGGTGTACAGTTACAGATGCTCAATATATTTTTTTGACAGAAAGGAATGACAGGAAATTCATTTCTAATGGATCCTGTAATAAACCGGCAAGGAGACAGGTGGATTATCCTACTTAACTAAAAAAAAAAAGAGAATGATGTTGCAAGAAGAATGTGAATTCTAAAACTGCACTGAAAATCACATTGATTTGAGGAAAATTCTTTTAAATATGTTCTCTTTTTCTAATTTTATATAGAATGGAGATATTACTGTCCCGTTTTAAAAAACAAAGTGACTTGATAATGCAAAATGAGCAAAAATAAATGTCACTTGCCTTTTAGATCAGTTAAAACTTTCTCATTTACCTTTTCCTCTTTTACAATCTCTGATGTTTGAGGTCAAAAATATGAGAGAAGAACTTCCGAAACTACTTTTCTTTGAACACAGAGTAAGGGGTCAAGTTTTCCATTTCAGTGTACCATTTGTGCCCTCATCATTTACGGCTTATGCCCTGACCTTGACATAAATAAGAAAAACAATCGTTGTAACCATACTTCACAGTTGACTTTTCAAACAACTTCTACTAAATTATGATTCTCTCTCAATATAGTGATTGCGAATGTCTATTTAATGAGAACCTCTTCATAATTTTCTAGCATGTTGTTAATTCACATAATTTTTTTTTTTTACAGGGACAGAGAGGGAGTCAGAGAGAGGGATAGATAGGAACAGACAGACAGGAACAGAGAGAGGTGAGGAGGTGAGAAGCATCAATCATTAGTTTTTAGTTGTTCATTGATTTCATACTCACCTGTGCCTTGACACCGGGCCTTCAGCAGACTGAGCAACCCCTTGCTGGAGCCAGCGACCTTGGGTCCAAGTTGGCGAGCTTTTGCTCAAGCCAGATGGGTCCGCACTCAAGCTGGCGAGCTCGGGGTCTCGAACCTGGGTCTTCCACATCCCAGTCCAACACTATCCACTGTGCCACCACCTAGTCAGGCATTTCACATAAATTTTTATCATTAAAATTATTGAACTGTGTTATGTGTTCTGGGTTATTAAAGAAAATGCGAATAATTTAAACTTACTCCTTAATTTTGCCAAAAAAAAAGGTTAATTGTATCCCATTTCATTATATCTTCATTCTGTTAAAAAAGAAAAAGCAAAAAAGTGCTAAGCATTCTTATCTTAAATTTTTTTCAATTTTTCAATTGTTAGATGTCCTGTGTAAAAAGACACACTATTTGGTTGAGAAAAACCTCCAATTTAGATTTTAAAATGTTCCCAAAAGATTAGTAATACTGTTTTATTTCACTCCATTAATTTTTAATTAATTTTAATGGGGTGACATTGATCAATCAGGGTACATAGGTTCAGAGAAAACATCTCCAGGTTATTTTGACATTTGATTATGTTGCATACCCATCACCCAAAGTCATAGAGTCTTCCATCACCTTCTATCTGGTTTTCTTTGAGCCCCTCCTCTCCCCCACCTCCTCCCTTCCCCCCCAACCCCTTAACCACCACACTCTTGTTCATGTCCCTGAATCTCATTTTGAAGTCCCACCTAAGTATGGAATCATGTAATTCTTAGTTTTTTCTGATTTACTTATTTCAGTATGATGTTATCAAGGTCCATCCATGTTGTTGTAAATGATCCAATGTCATCATTTCTTATGGCTGAGTGGTATTGCATAGTATATAAATTTCACATGTTCTTTATCCAGTGATCTATTGAAGGGCTTCTGGGTTGTTTCCATGTCTTGGCCACTGTGAACAATGCTGCAATGAACATGGGGCTGCATGTGTCTTTATGTATCAGTGTTTTTGAGTTATGGGGGTATATTCCCAGTAGAGGGATTGCTGGGTCATATGATAGTTCTATTTTTAATTTTTTGAGGAACCACTATACTTTCTTCCATAGTGGTTGTACTACTTTACATTCCCACCAACAGTGAATGAGGGTTTCTTTTTCTCCACAGCCTCTCCAACACTTGTTATTACCTGTCTTGTTGATAATAGCTAATCTAACAGGTGTGAGGTGGTATCTCATTGTAGTTTTGATTTGCATTTCTCTAATAGCTAATGAAGATGAGCATCTTTTCATATATCTGTTGACCATTTGTATTTCTTCCTGGGAGAAGTGTCTGTTCATGTCCTCTTTCCATTTTTTTATTGGATTGTTTGCTTGTTTGTTGTTGAGTTTTATGAATTCTTTGTATTTTGAATATTAGGCCCTTATCTGTGCTGTTGTTTGAAAATATCATCTCCCATTTAGTTGGCTGCCTGTTTGTTTTGTTGTCAGTATCTCTTGCTGTGCAAAAGCTTCTTAGTCCGATGTAGTCCCATTCATTTATCTTTGTCTTCACTTTCCTTGTCTTTGGAGTCAAGTTTATAAAGTGCTCTTTGTAACCAAGGTCCATGAGTTTAGTATCTATGTTTTCTTCTATGTAATTTATTGTTTCACGTCTAATATTTAGGTTTTTAATATATTTTGAATTTTAGTACAAGGGGATAAACTGTAGTCGAGTTTTATTATTTTGCATGTGGCTTTCCAGTTTTCCCAGCACCATTTTTTGAAGAGGCTTTCTTTTCTCCATTGTATGTTGTTGGCCCTTTTATCAAAAAATATATGACCATATACATGTGGTTTTATTTCTGGGCTTTTTATTCTGTTCCATTGGTCTGAGTGTCTATTTTTCTGCCAATACCATGCTGTTTTGATTATCATGGCTCTATAATATAAATTGAAGTCAGGTATTGTAATGACCCCCAGCTTCGTTCTTTTTCCTTAGGATTGCTCTGGCTATTGGGGGTTTATAAACCTAATGATTTTTTGTTCCACTTCTTTAAACAATAACATGGAATTTTGATGGGAATTGCATTAAATTTGTATATTGCTTTGGATAATATAGTCATTATGACTATATTTATTCTTCCTATCCAAGAACAAAAAATGTTTTTCCTTTTTATTATATCTTTTATGATTTCCCTTAACAATGTTTTGTAGTTTCAATTATATAGGTCCTTTACATTCTTTGTTATGTTTATTCCTAGGTATTTTTGTTGTTGTTGTTGTTGTAACCATGAAGGAGATTGTATTTTTAAGCTTGTTTTCTGATGTTTTGTTCCTTGGCATATAGGAAGGCAAAGGACTTTTGTATATTAACTTTATATTCTGCGACCTCACTGTATTGGTTTATTGTTTCTAGTAGTATTTTTGTGGAGTCTTTGGGGTTTTCGATATATAGGATCATGTCATCTGCAAAAAGTGAAACCTTTACTTCTCCTTTCCAATATGAATGCCTTTTATTTCTTTCTCTTGTCTAATTGCTCTGGCTAGAACTTACAGCACTACATTGAATAAGAGTGGAGAGAGTGGACAACCTTGTCTTAATCCTGATAGGGGGGGAAAAGTCCTCAGTTTTTTGCCATTTAATATGATGTTAGTTGATGGTTTATCATAAATGGCCCTTATTATGTTAAGATATTTTCCTTCTATACCCAGTTTGTTGAATGTTTTAAACATAAAAGGATGTTGTATTTTATCAAATGCCTTTTCTGCATATATTGATAAGATCATATGGTTTTTGTCCTTTGTTTTGATGATATGGTGTATTACATTAACTGTTTTACATATGTTGAACCATTCTTGTGATTCTGGGATGAATCCCACTTGATCATGATGAATTATTTTTTAATGTGTTGTTGTATTCGATTTGCTAGTATTTTGTTTAGTATTTTAGCATCTGTATTTATTAAAGATATTGTTCTATAGGTTTCTTTTACTGTGTTGTCCTTGCCAGGTTTTGTTATGAGGGTTATGTTGGCCTCATAAAATGTGTTTGGCAGTATTGCTTCTTCTTCAATTTTTTGAAATACTTTGAGTCTTCTTTGAATGGTTGATAGAATTCACTAGTATAGACGTCTGGCTCTGGACTTTTATTTTGGGGAGGTTTTAAATAGTTATTTCTATTTTTTCCCTGCTTATGGGTCTGTTTAGGTTTTCTATTTCTTCATGACCCAGTCTAGGAAGATTGTACTGTTCTAGAAATTTATCTATTTCTTCGATATTGTTAAATTTGGTGGCATATAGTTTCACATAGTATTCTACAATGATTCTTTGTATATCTATGATATCTGTGGTGATTTCTCCTCTTTCATTTGGATTGTTTATATGAGTCTTTTCTCTTTTTTCCTTGGTGAGTCTTGCCAAGGTTTTCTCAATTTTGTTCATCTTTTCAAAGAACCAACTCTTTGTTTTATTAGTTTATTCTATGGTTTTTCTGTTCTTTATTTCATTTATTTCTGCTCTGATATTTATTATTTTCTTTCTTCTGCTCATTTTAGTTTGTCTTTGTTCTTCTTTTTCTAGTTTGCTAAGATGTGAAGTTAAGTTGTTCATTTGGGCTTTCTCTTGTTTGTTCATATAGACCTGTAGTGATATGAACTTCCCTCTTATTACTGCTTTTGCTGCACCCCAGAGATTCTGATATGTTGTATTTCTATTTTCATTTGTCTGTATGTAACTTTTGATCTCTGCACTTATTTCTTCTTTGACCATCTCATTTTTTAAAAGTGTGTTGTTTAGTTTCCACATTTTCGTGGGTTTGTTTACCTTTCTTGCAGTTGAATTCTAGTTTTAAGACTTTATATTCAGAAAATATGCTTGTTATAATTTCAATCTTTCTGAAATTATTGATGTTATTTTTGTGGCCCTATGTATGGTCAATTCTTGAGAATGTTCCATGTACATTAGAGAAAAATGTATAATCTGGCACTTTGGAATAAAATGTCCTATAGATGTCTATCATATCTAATTATTCTAGTGTTTCATTTAAGGCCAATATTTCTTTACTAATTTTCTGTTTGGATGAACTATCTAGAGCCATCAACAGTGCATTGAGGTCTCCAAGTATAATTGTATTTTGTTAATTTTTGTTTTTAGGTCAGTCAGTAGCTGTCTTATATTTTCTGGTGCTCCTTAGTTTGGTGCATATATATTAAGAAGTGTTATGTCTTCTTTATACAATGTCCCCTTTATCATTATGAAATGACCGTTTTTGTCTCTGATTACCTTTGCTGTCTTATAGTCAGCATTGTTAAATATGAGTATTGCTACACCTGCTTTTTTTTTTTTTTTTTTTTTTGGATGTTATTTGCTTGGAGTATTGTTTCCAACCTTTCACTTTGAATTTATTTTTATCCTTGTAGCTTAGATGTGTTTCTTGTAGGGAGCATACAGTTGGATTTTCCTTTTATAATCCATTCTTCTAGTCTGTGTCCTTTTACTGGTGAGTTCAATCCATTTACATTTAGTGTAATTATTGACATTTGAGGGTTTCCTATTGCCATTTTGTATATTGCTTTCTGAGAGTGTTGTATCTTGTCTTTGTGGTTCTTCCTTTTATTTTTCTATCATTTGTTTTTGTTTGGTTGTAATCCATACTTCTCTTCTCTGTTACTTCTTTTTTCAAGCCATGTGCTTCAGTGGTGGTTTTTTTGGGGGGTGGTTACCATTAAGTAATGGAAAGGATACATATTATGTTCATTGTAGTACATGATCTAATGAGTGCTTCTGCACTCCATTCTCTTTTGCTACTGTTAATCTTTGTCCTCTCCTCTTTTTTGTTTGTTTGTCACAGATTAATCTTGCTTTTATTATGATCTTGATGGAGCTTTTACTTGTATTTTTGTTTTATTTTGTAGTGTCTGGTCGAAAAAACCCCTTTAGTATTTCCTTAAGTGGAGGATTTCTGGTGATAAATTCCCTCATCTTTTCTGTACCTGTAAATGATTTTATTTCTCCTTCATATTTGAAGGATAGCTTTGATGGGTATAGTATTCTTGGTTGGAAGTTCCTCTCTTTCAGAAGTTTAAATATAGAGGTCTACTCTCATCTAGCTTGTGAAGTTTCTGCTGAGAAATCTGTGGATAATCTAATGGGTCATCCTTTATAAGTTGTATTCTTCTTTTCCCTGGCTGTCTTGAGAATATTTTCTTTGTCATTGGTTTGTGCCAATTTCATCATGATGTGCTTTGGAGCAGGTTTGTTAGAGTTAAGATAACTTGGTGTTCTGTTTTTTTCTTGAATTCGAGGTCTTAGTTTTTTCCACAAGCTTGGAAAGTTCTCGTCTATTATTTGTTTGAATATGTTCTTCATTCCATTTTCTCTCTCTTCATTTTCTGTATACCCATTATTCTTATATTGCTCTTTCTGGTGGAGTCAGACAATCCCAGTACAGCTATCTCATTTTTTTAAATTCATGAGCCTCTCTCCTCCTCTCTGTAATGCCTCTAGTTGCCTGTCTTCTATGTCACTATATCTCTCCTCTATCTGGCCTGTTCTATTGGCTAAGCTTGTCACCTCGTTTTTCAGTTCATGAATTGAGTTTTTATCTCTGTTTGATTTGTTTTATGGTTTCAATTTCCTTGGTGAAGTATTTTTTCTGTTCATTGAATTTTTTTCTGAGCTTCCTAAATTGCATTTCTGTGCTTTCTTGTATATCTCTGAGTATAGGACTTCAATTTTAAATTCTGTATCATTTAACTCCAAGGTTTCTAAGCTTTTGAAATTTTTTCTATAGATTTTCCTCATCTATTTGAGTTACATCACTCTCTTTTGTATCCATGATGTTTGATTTTTTTCTTTAATAGAATTTGAGAGTGCTATTGTTAATAACACTAATAAAAGTGGATAAAAATTTTTTGAAAAAATGCAGTGAAAAACAGAAAATTCTATTGTGCTAGGTGGAACAAAAATATATAGAATGAAGGACCTGGGTTGGGGGGCAGTGACAAAGAGGCAAAAAACAAGGCAAATGCCACAAGAAAAATTTTGGATCAAGAATAAAATAATTTGTTTGTAAATGACAGTTGAATGAGAGAAATAGTGTAAGAGAAGAGAAAAAAGAAAAAATACAGTAAAAAATAAAAATTCTATTGTATTAAGTGGCACAAAAACTGTAGAATGGAGAGCCAAAATTGGGGGAAATGCTAAAGAGATAAAAAGCAAAGTATGTCTGACCCGGCAGTGGCACAGTGGATAAAGCATTGGATTGGGATGCGGAAGACCTAGGTTCAAGACCCCGAGCTCACCAACTTGAGCACGGGCCCATCTGGCTTGAGCAAAAGCTCGCCAGCTTGGACCCAAGGTCACTGGCTCTAGCAAGTGGTTTCTCGATCTGCTGAAGGCCCACAGTCAAGGCACATGTGAGAAATCCATCAATGAACAACTAAGGTGTCTCAATGGCAACGAAAAACTAATGATTGATGCTTCTCATCTCTCTTCATTTCTGTCTGTCTTTCCCTATCTATCCCTCTCTCTGACTCTCTCTCTGTCCCTGTAAAAAAAAAAAAACTTAAAAAAAAGCAAAGTAAAAAGCACACAAAATGCCACAAAGAAAAAATTTGAATCCAGAATAAAATAATTTATTTGTGGGTGAGATTCAAATGAGAGAAAAGAAGAAACAAAAAGAGAGAGAGAGAGAGAAAAAATTGAGTTAAGTTTTTTTGGAATGTAACACTTATAGAAAAAAAAAAGAATGGAAAATGTAACACCTATGGGTAATGAAGTTCAAAATGTAAAGAAAAGAATAAAATGGAAAGAGGATAAAATGACCAAGGTGGAAGGAAAAACAAAAAAGATAAAAAATACAAGAAAAAAATGAAAAAGGTGATAAAGACTGAATATTTCCTTGTTTTAAGAAGTTATCTTCTTCCTTTTTCTTTCTTCTCTCTCTTTTTGGCCCGTGGTAGTGTACCCCAGGTTCTGCCCCTGTGGCACTCTCAGGCAGAGATTTGCTGTTGTGTCGCTATGGTGATGACAGAAACTAGGCCTCAGTCCCGTTGGTGGGCGGGGCTTGTTCGCGTTTGCAGGCTCTGACAATGGGAGAGTTCATTTTCCCGGAGCCTCTCCCCCAGTACTTCCTTCCTGAACCAGCAGCCTGGGACCCAGCTGTGGAGTTGCCCCAGCCACTGCCTGGAGAGCAAGAGGCTCTAAGAGCTGCCAAATTACCCCTATATCCCCACTCAGTGCAGGGTTCTGGGTAAGGCTTTGCCAGCCAGAACTGCCAGCGTAATCAAGCAGGGCTAGGAGCAGATTGCCTTTCAGGTGTCTTCCTATGAGCCTCCGGGCATGTCTAGTATGCCTCAGCACTCCACAGGTCTGCCTTCCAGAGGCTGTCTGCAAGCTGCCTGCGTGCCCTTCACCCCATCACTTCCACAGTTCTCTTCCTCAGGAGTGTGCTTTGTGAGCCTATGTGGTTGGTGAAGGTGCCCGTCCAGACAGGTCCAGGTGTAAGGAAGCCAGTTTGTTGTGCACCTCCCGTGCACTGTTGTTTGGAAAGCTGGGATTATTCAGAAACTCTGGTCACAGCCCACACAGACAGTTACTGCTGACAGTCTCCTACACAGCCCCTCCATCCAGGAACACGGGCACCCACGCCCAAAGCACCAGGTGGATTCACTGCACACTGCCTGCGCTCGTCAGTGGGGATACCAGGAGTAAACAAGGCAACTGCTTGCCCAACTCTGCCAGAGTCTGCCACTGGCATTAGCTCCACCTGGGCTGAGCCATGGGCACACTCTCTCCTTGGCTTGAACGTCTCTGCCCTAGACCAGCTTTTTCTCTCGGCCCCAGTCCTCCCTTCTTCTCAGTTCCAAGTGAAAGCAGCCCTTCCTCAGATCAGTAAAGAAAGTGGAATAACTCTGTTTTCCATCTTATTTCCTTCAGAGTGGATTATATATTCAGCCACCTTTTTGCTCCAATCGTACCTTTGTTTGATGTATGTGTATTTCAGATGCTCCTGAGATTGTTTTTCTGTCTCTAGTTGTTGAAGTTTAGGGAGAGGTATTGGGAGCCCTCCTCACGGCACCATTTCTCTGACATCACTTCTCCACTCCATTAATTACAGAAGGTCATATTTACACTTGTCATCTTCTCTTTGTCAGTAAGTGAACACGACCCCATAAACATAGTTCACAGAAGCAAACAAGTTTAGCTGTATCGAATTCCATTGGTTTCCAGAGAGTTTGTGAGGCCATTAATATTTTATACTTGACTTTGTGATTTAGGATTAACACATTTTAGCAAAACTCTGTAAGAAATGCAAGAAGTTCTGCTGTGCACCTGTCTCAGCCATCAAAACCCAACGTGCTATCCTTCCTCATGAACAGTAACTGTATTATAAAACCTTTTATAGCTGCTATAAAATATTTTGACTATTTTACCCAACTACCTGAGTGAAGGCACGTGATGCTAGTTCTAGGAGAAAAAGAAAAGAAAAAGATTGCTTTTTGCCAATAAACTTTCCAGAATTTGAAGATAAGGTGAAAAAGTAGAAAGTCACTTTTCTATTAAAGATGTATGAAGCTATGCCTAGGAAGCATGTCTGTTATAATGTCTCATCAAAACAAGTCTCTTTTTCTTCTCATGGTCTTCTTTTCCAATAGCATCTAGAAGGGATATGGCTCCTGGTTTCTATTTGAGAGAAGCCAAGCATTTTACTGGGATGAAGTACAAACTACTGTCTATCAAAAGGAATACAGACACCAAAAATCCATATAGGACATTTCCAAAGATGTCCTCACCATATAATGAACCTTGAAAAAGTATCACTTCCTCCAGGGGATGCATCCATCAGAGCAGCACCCTGAGTTCAGCCCCACTCCAGCCTCTACAGCCTAGCACTCTTGTGAACACCTACACACCTGGCCTTACACACTCACACTTTGTATGCATCTCCTCTTATACCTTTTCTATCCCATATGCTTGTGTGTTTACCAAACAGACTCTACTCTTAGTGCCCACCAGAAATCCAGAGGCCAGTCCTCATTGCATGAATATGGACTGAGAGTCTGTGCCACATAGACACAAGTGGACAATGGTCAGAACATACATTAAAATAGAATTCTGACCTACCACTTATAGGAACCAGCCCAGGAAATCAACCCATTGTCTATAGCAACCAGCTCAAGAAGCCAGCTTGCTAACTTTAAGTCAGACCACTATCTCTAATAATAATCTAGGAAGCCAAACAATAATCTGGTCAAGATTTAATTAATAATTAACAACTCCCCTAATTTTTGTTTCCACTTCCAACTTTAAACCAACCAATAAAGTCAAAATACCAGAAGTGTAAAAAAAATAGTTTAAACTACCAGCTATCATTGCTCAAAAGATATATCATAAGTAAGGATATGATATAATAATAAGCAGAAAAAGACAAATGATACAAATAATACAATAATAAATAAATAATGCAAGAATAAACAGTATTATATATTCAGAACTGTAAACCTACTTTTGCCTCACCCTGTATGTATTCCAAACCAATTGCGTACAACACACACCCCCATTATCCCACCACCCCGCTCACTGCTAGTTTGCTTGCCTTAGCTTCTCTAGGCCAACAGCTTTCAATCAAGGCACAGGTAATGGTAAAAAATATTATAACTTTTATAATTTAGACTCCTCAAGGGATGAAATGGGGTCATGGATGTCGGAGATGAAAGCAAGCTCAGTGCTACTGTCTTAGAAACCCACTTCTCCCCCTGCACTGGGTTGATGGGCCTTCCTTCCCGCCCCTGCCTCTCTCTCCAGGTCAGGAGAAAGGCTATCCAGATAGGTTTAGACAGATACAATCCTCTGAAAGAGCTCCACATTCCAGGGAGCTGAACAACAGTAAAAACTAAACAAAAATATTGCCTGAGGTGTGGATAACAGCAGAGGGCTGTTGGGGCATGAAACAGGCTGGCTGTCTGTTTAACATGAAGAAAGCTCAGCGGTGCTCTCAAAGGGCAGCTTCTGCAACCTCGCCCCTCTCCTGAAATACCTGCTGCCACTCCGGTTTTATTTATAGTAGTTGCCTTCAAAGCAAAGAGTAAAAACATGATTTAGACAGCTTGAAGGGAAGGGGGAGAAGAGGGAAGTCGAAGGAAGAGTAGCAAGAGAAAAAGGACTAAATTTGCATTAAATAAAAGAGAGAGAGGAATTCTACAAAGAAACAATTTAAGTGAGGACAATAAAGGGCTCCAAAGAGGAGCTTGAAGTGAGTTTGAGCAGGTTCATCCTGGCGACCTTTCCAAGCTCTCTATTTGGGGTTATTGTCCATGGAATTTAGCTCCACAAGGCAGAAAGATGGAGGACTCTAAGGATAGAATGACCTGTAAGCTTCTTTGAACCTGAGAAACTGCAGTATAAAATCTATGGGCTCTCATCCTAACACTTGTCTTTCTGTCTCAAACTAGGAAGGGGTGGCAGACTCAGATTCAGAGCACATATGGTTTGTGTAAAGTTAACTTCATTTCATAATTTCCTCAGGAAGCAATGAATGTGGGAAGCCCAGAAATCAGGGGAACAACAAGCTATTTGACTTTAGTTTTAAAAAATACTTGTCTTTTGCCTGACCTGTGGTGGCGCAGTGGATGAAGCATCGACCTGGGAGCGCTGAGGTCGCCAGTTCAAAACCCTGCACTGGTCTAGTCAAGGCACATATGGGAGTTGATGCTTTCAGCTCCTCCCCTCTCTCTCTCTCTCTCTCTCTCTCTCTCTTACTCTCTGTCTCTTCTCTAAAATGAATAAAATTAAATTAAAATTAAAAAATTAAAAAAAAAAATTAAAAAAAAAAAAATAAATAAATAAATAAAAAATACTTGTCTTTTGAGGAAAAGGGTGGAGCTCTGAAGCTGTCAATGCAGCACAGAGGAAAAGCTAGAGAAGCACCAACATCAGGAAAAACCCTAGGCAGGACTCTGCATCGCCTTCTGAAACCTATCTTGACCTTAACAAAGCTGAATATTTCCTCTTCTGTGTTTCTACTTCATGTGATCCATACCTTGATTGCACCATTGATCACAATTACGGTCTATAGATCTGCAGAAATGTCTATCCAATAGACCAGTGCATTTCAACTGCCAGTTCATGTACCCACATGCCAGAAATTTTGTGCTCGTCCATGAAAGAGTTAACCACCCTGGTGTTGTATAAAGATCATAGACCCAGTGATCTTAGTCAAATTCACTTCTATTCGGGGTGATTTCTGCCTTAGCAATCCCCAAAATAATTCTATTTTCACCAGCCCCCAGTGTGAAAAGGTTGGAAACTACTGCAATAGACTGAGAATCTCAAAGGCAGAGTATGTGTCATCCTACTTGTTACTTCTATTGCCGAACACAGGGTTTGGTGTATTATAGATGTTCAGTCAATGTTTGTTGCATAAATTGATTAAATCAAACAAATTCTAAAATAAGGAGTCTCTTGCTCAATTGGTCCCCACTGACACCAAAAGTAGTAGTGTGGTGAATAAATCCATAGTCAAGACACTTACACATTTCTACCTCACAACTTCTGTTGTACTTATCAAGGACTGCCAACATAATTTACAAAGATAAACTAAAAATACCAACAAGTTTTGCAAAAGCTGTTGAAAATATTTTCATTTAAATTTATTTGTGCCCCTCCCCAAAGTAGCTGGGATTCCTAGACTTTAATCAAGAATTCCAATGGTAATTTTCAAATACAATAGTCTCTGCTAATAATCTAAGGCTAGTCTTTAAATAACAGACTCCTGGGGCCTCCCCCAGATTCTCTATGTCAGAATTTAAGAAGAGAAATATTTAGGTATTCATATGTTTTTAAGAACTTTTTGAAGTATTAAAATCCCACAGGTATAGGCAATGCTATCTCAGAGAGTAGCACTCAGCCATACACCACAGGAGGACCTTTCTGACAACAGCCCACATACACGGCAGTGGTCCCACAGGCTTATAGTCCTATTGCCTAGTCACGTTGAAAGTGTCCCACATCATAGTATAACACATTAGCTGCATGTTTGTGTGCTGCTGGTGTAAAGAAACCTACGGGGCTGCCTGTCACGTAAAAATAGCGCATACAGTTGACAGTACATAAGACTTGATAATAATCATAAATTACTATATTACTGGATTTTGTGTGTACATACCATACCTTCTTATTTTTATTTTAGAGTATACTCTTTATACTTATTTTAAGTGTGTTTGCTGTGAAACAGTATGCACTGTTACTTCGGCAGCAGCCTTTGCACCTCATGTTAGCATGTCTCTTGACTGCATCATTTTCTTTTGTGTGTGATTTAGTGTCATGTTTTCTGCAGTAGCATGCTGTTCAGGCTTCTCACTCAGGGGCCCTAGGCCTACATGCACAGCAGACTACACTCTTCCAGTCTGGGCAAGTGCCCTGTGTAACATTCACACATGGTGAAATGACCTAATGACACACTTCTCAGAAGGTCACCCATTGTTAAGTGAAACATGACTACACTAGAAGCAACACTAAACCAAGAATCAAGACCTCAGCACTGATACTTGTCATGTATAATTTTATGCAGTCACTCAGCTTTATTGAGTTTATTGCCTTATCTGCAAAGTAAGAAAAACAATGCCTGCCTTACCAACTTGCATGGTTGTTGTCCGGATCCAATGTGATGCTATAAGAAAGTGACAATGTGCTGGAAAATTGCTTCTAGTATAATGAACTCTTTGTCATAATTATTCTTATTATGTCCTATGGGCTTCTGGTCTGCTCTGGATCCAGCTAAATGTCCCATCTCCTGTCCCTCATCCCTGCTTGTCGGGTCCAGTGGCCTCACTGTTAGAGTAGGACTGCTCAGGGGTCATTGCTCCAGATAATTGTGTCAGAGGAATGACTCTGAATTCTGATTTAAGCCTTAGGCCACAGAGCCACTTTGAATTTTTAGGATGTGAGTTTAGGGCAGACCAACTGTACCATATGCATTCATGCTACACTATAGAGATTCCCAAGTACTTCTATGAAATACCTCTCTGTTTTGGGAGGTCCCCTTCAAGAGCCCCAAATGGGAAAATTAATTAGTAGGACATCTACTCAAGAGTATAGGAGAGAGCATGTGACAGTGGCACCTGAGCACATCTCCCGTGCAGACCTCTCGATACACTTGCCCAGGGATTAAAGCCTTATTCTTCTAATTACGACTTTGCAGGATCTGAGTAAGGCCTCCCAGCATTATTTCTCTTCGTCTGGTCTGGAATGGCCTCAAAGGAAAAGGGAAGTGGAAATTTGGTGCAAAGAAAGAAAAAAGAGAAAGAAATGCCATCTTCTGTCTCAAACAACTGGTTAGGCTTCAAAGAGGGAGATGTAACTGTTCCCTCTATATGCCAAAAAGAAATAAAAAAGAAACATTCCTGGTACAAGTGACTCTTTAGCCTTGAAGCAGCCATTTCTGGAAATAGCTTCAGTTCTTTCAGACACTGAAGTAGCCCTTCACAAATGACTGCTTCCCTGCACTAATATTACCCAAGTGGCCTGGGAAAATGCAGCTTCTGAAAAGCTTGCATTTAACCAGGGCTCTCGTGTTAAGTTTGCCCCAACTTAGGTTGTTATATTAAGAGAAATTTAGGGCCAGCCTTGACATAACATGATCTCAAAATTCTGATCAAACAAACACATGCCTTTTAATACATTCCTGTATTCCAGCAGATGTTCCAAATTCAGCTTCATGTCTATGGCACAAGGTTTTATCAGTTCTGTTCAAGTTTAAATGCCATATTTGAGGGTAACATTTTTAGCCTAACATTTTAGCCTACAATTAACACTAATGGTTAGCCTTGTCTTTTTCACTTTCCTAATGGAGATAAAAATGTCCCTAGAAATCACACTCCCTAGTTCAACCTTCTTATAGTATAAATGAGGACATTGGAACCCAAAAAGGTAACATCGTTTTCCTGACATCTACCCCAGAGCAAACTGGTAACCAAGCCAACACCAGGCCTGTGGCTCTTTACTCTCGCCCCAAGGGCCTTTCAAATGTGACTATCTTAGCTTCAGTGTAAGTAAATTGAATGAGGTATTTTCTAAGAACAAAGTAAGGGAAATGGCAGGTAAATGGGTATTAAATTCTTGAAGTATACAGAAAGGAGCAGAGAGAAAATGAGTAAACCCACTTCATAAATTTTCCTAGGGCTAGACCTTTATACATTTAATATATGATAATAATAATAGATCCACTCAGTCGGTTTTTTTTTTCTTCTGAGGGACTAAATTCGCTAGTTCTTTCTGATGGTCAGATAGGAATGATATTTGAGGGCAATGACATTGCATATACATTATGCCCTTGACGTCCCATATGCATCTTCCTTGAGGGTTATAATTCTTTAGCTGACTTCTAGTCTACTCCTGTTTCTCACACCAATGACTTACACCCAAGAGAGTATATCTATTATAATTGCTACCTAAAGAGAATAAGAATTACAGATAAGTAATTTTCTTTTTCTAATCTAGCCCCCTGGAGGCATTTTAGCAGCTAATACGGGTGATGACAGGCATTTCTTCTATAATTTATACAATTTCATTTTTCTTAATCATGGATTTTAGTCCTCTTACATCACCTGCTTGAAATGGAAGCAAAAAAAATTTTTTCCACTGTTTTTACATTTGTAGTCTCCCTTGTAAAATGCTTAAAGTATCCACACAATAATAAGAAATTTAGATTAGCATCTCTTCTGAAATAGTTTTCCTCTAATTGCTTGAAAATCTTCTTAAAACGATGTATAAAGCATAAATTGAGGTGCTTCAGTGGGACATTATATTTTGAGTATTGAGAATATGTGGAAAAGTTACTAGTGGATCTAAAGATCCATTTATAAATACCTATTTGTGTTGGCAGAAAAACTGGTGATTAAGAATGCATATTTAAAATAGGTTGTATGGTACCACATAGAAGAGAATTTAAGGAATTCCTGAGAGTGGTTTGTATATTTCATTTTTCTGGTTCTCATATCTAGCACAATTCATGATGCATGGAAAGATGTCAGTAAGTTTTGATAATTTTCACTTAGTTTCATTAAAAGTTCATTAAATAATATAGTGTTCTGATCACATCTTCACATCAACTTCTTTAAAACCAGTTTAGTTCAGCCAGCAACCCTGAGGAATCTAAGACAAGCTAACGTTCTCCAGTCAAGAGAATATAAACCTGATACAGTCCAAGATCATGTGAGATCCAGGACTGTGGGTGGCCACACCATTAATGAGCCATGAGATCAGTTTAGCAGGTCAGCAAACAGGACTATGGGAATGAAATGCAATGGTATATAACAGAATGGAACAATGTGTATATTACATAGTAAGAGAAAGCATTGTTTTGTAAAACTCTTTTTTTCCGTTTACAATGGGGTTATATTACAGTATATTGTAAATGTATTTCTTCAAACAAGTTTGAAAGCCACTGTAATAGATTGAATGGAGGCTCCCAAAAGCATATATCCATATCCCAACCCCTTGAACCTGTGAATTGTACTTTATGTTTGCAGGTGTCATTAAGGTAAAGATCTCAAGACAAGAAGGTTGAGTAATATAGGTTGGCTCCAAATCCAATGACAGGTATCTTTATGAGAGAAAAATGAAGGTAAATTTGAGACAGAACCAAAAAAGAGGAAGCAATGTGACCATGAAGGCAAAGATTAAAGTGATGTGGCCACCAGAAGAGGAAGGAATGAATTATCCCTAGAGCCTCTGGAGGGAACGTGGCACTGATGAAGCATTGATTTCAGACTTCTGGCCTCCAGATAGAATAAATCCCGATATTTTAAACTACCCAGTGAGTAGTAATTAGTTACAGCAGCCACAGAAAATGAATACAGCCACTAATTTAAATATTCAAAATCCTGGGTGTTTTTAACAACTTCAGAACCAGCCTCGTTTCACCTCAGTATATACTGCAGCCCCAAAGTTACCCAAAGAATTAAGTTTATTCCTTGGTTACCCAAAGTTCACCAATATTTTTTAAAGCCTTTTATGGGAAACAGAAATATTCAAGGCCCCACAATCAATATAGCCCTAGGGTAAGGTGACCATATTTTAAAATTGGTAAAGCGGGACACCACTGACAGGGTGAGGGGGTGGGGAGGGTGAGGGGGATGGGTAGGTCTTGATTAAAAATTTGGTCTATATGGAGCAAAAAAAAAAATTCATAGAATGCAAAAATAGTATTGTAATATATATATTTTAATTTCAACATAAGTACAATTTACAAATATAATACATTAAAAAATTATGTATAGCCTGACCAGGAGGTGGCACAGTGGATGGAGCATCGGACTGGGATGCGGAAGACCCAGGTTCGAGACCCTGAGCTCCCCAGCTTGAGCGCAGGCCCATCTGATTTGAGCAAAAGCTCGCCAGCTTGGATCCAAGGTCGCTGGCTCCAACAAGGGGTTGCTTGGTCTGCTGAAGGCCCGCGGTCAAGGCACATGTGAGAAAGCAATCAATGAACAACTAAGGTGTCGCAACGGCAATGAAAAACTAATGATTGATGCTTCTCACCTCTCTCCATTCCTGTCTGTCTGTCCCTATCTCTCTCTCTCTCTCTCTCTCTCTCTCTGTCCCTGTAAAAAAACAAAATAAAACAAAAAAAACAAAAAAAAAAATTATGTATAGTATTATTTTATTCTTTGGCATATTTCTCATTTGAGTGAATTTTCTTTAGTAGATTGCTGGTGTTGTTTAAAAGGTCATGAAATTTTTAACAAGAATTTTTTAAATTATATTTCACACATAAAATGGCTTTCAAAGTCTCAACACTTAATTGTGATTTTTCTGATGTCCACACTTTATTTAGCGTAGAAAAAACGCGTTCAGTGGCAACATTAGTTCCCGGTAAAGACAGCGCATATTCCACAATTTTTAGTGCGTTACTGTATGGAACATGGTTTGTTTCAAAATGATGAAATATTTCTAACCATTTGTTCTCTCTTGTGATTTTTGCTGATGCCCAAAATTTAACCTTTTCCTTAACAATATATTTTTTTTAATAATTATACCTCATTAAAAAGATCATTTTAGGAAATACTACTATATGGGAAATTTTGAGTGAGTCAGAGGGATCGGGTTACACGGTCCCGAAACCAATGCTTGAGCTGCACAAGCGCTCCCCACATCCAGCCCTGCTGCCAACTGGAGACCAAGTGGCTTGCACCTCATGGAGCCCGGAGCCGCACGCTGCCGTCCAGGATGTTGGCCTATGGGTAGTTAGGGGACTTGACAGCTGTCGCCCCAGCAGGTATATCCTGCCCGAAGTTCTTTGTTTCGGGGCCCTGCACGGGACAGCCAGCTCTTACGGCAGTGCAGGCGCTTCCAGGTGGAGGCGGGGTCTCCCCTCCGAAAACCGTATATTCCCTTCCCGTTATCCCGCCGTTCCCTAGTTTTCGTGCATTCTTTCCAAATATCAGGACTTTTTAAAAACGCCGCGGGACGTGGGACAAATTGTTAAAAATCGGGACGTCCCACCTAAAGTGGAACATCTGGTCACCTTACCCTAGAAAAAGAAAAAGCCCATACACTCAGTCACCAAAATCAAATAAAGACACTCCTCAGCCTATTCCTTTCTAAAAGGAAAAATTTTATTAAGCTTAGTTTTCTGTGCAGTAGGTATATTGTTTTATTTTCCTAATATAAATGTATAATAATAGCTCTGCCTTTACAACTTAAAGAATCGATCTGAGAATCACTATTTTAAACTTCTCCGTAGTCACTAGAGCCAGCCAAAAGAAAGGAAGTTGGCAAGAATGAGGACAAGTGGTTCACTTAACAAAACTATCATTCTCAGTTTTCCCTGTGTTCTTTCCCAGACTGGCAAAAGAAATGTCTGTAGAAATGTTCTCCTGTCAATCACCATAGAGCGTGTAAGCCATGGCTGCTCTCACCCATGAGCATTCAGCAACTGTAAGGTATCCAAGCTCTATGGCATATACTCTAATTGAAACATGATAAAACAAAATTGTAAGATATTATAATTAGCCCACTGTACTATTTGTATTCGCAGTAATTAATGCTATGAATTGCCAAATACTTAACCATAGTTGTAAGCTTTCTTTGGCTCCACTCCAGCTTTACATGAGAATGGCAGTATTTGTAACTCTAAGCAAACAATGCTTACATGAAAGAAAAGAGACAAGTTAGTTTAATTCTCATTCATTCACTCAGTCATCATCCTCTTTCTATCTTAATTGTAGGACACCTAGTATAATGCTTAGCACATTGTTGTCACCCAGTAAATACATCTAATCTAATTGAATTATATCTATTTTATTTTCAGTATGCTGTGAAGCTTTGGAACATAGAAACTAATACTAGTGCATTATTATTATTTGACTGCTACTTAGTTCAGATTTTTATTTATTTATTTATTTGTTTTTATTTTATTAATTTTAAAGGGGTGACATTAATAAATCAGGGTACATATGTTCAAAGAAAACATCTCTAGGTTATCTTATCATTCAATTATGTTGCATACCCATCACCAAAAGTCAAATTGTCCTCTGTCACTTTCTATCTGATTTTCTTTGTGCCCTTCCCCTAATCCTTCTCCCACCCTCTCCTCCCTCCCCCCAACCCATAACCACCACACCCTTGACCATGTCTCATAGTCTCACTTTTATGTCCCACCTATGTATGAAATCATGCTGTTCTCAGTGTTTTTCTGTTTTACTTATTTCACACCGTATAATGTTATCAAGGTCCATCCATATTGTTGTAAATGATCCGATGTCATCATTTCTTATGGCTGAGTAGTATTCCATAGTATATATGTACAAAAGCTTTTTAATCCACTCGTCCTCTGACGAACACTTGGGCTGTTAACAGATCTTCGCTATTGTGAACAATGCTGCTACGAACATAGGGCCGCATTTCTTCTTTTCAAACAGTGTTATGGTGTTCTTAGGGTATATTCCTATAAGTGGGATAGCTGGGTCAAAAGGCAGTTCAATTTTTAAATTTTTCAGGAATCTCCATACTGTTTCCCACAGTGGCTGCACCACTCTCCGTTCCCACCAGCAGTGCAGGAGGGTTCCCTTTTCTCCACATCCTCGCCAGCACATGTTCTGTATTGTTTTGCTGATGAGTGCCATTCTGACAGGTGTGAGGTGATATCTCATTGTGGTTTTAATTTGCATTTCTCTAATGATTAGTGATGTTGAGCATTTTTTCATATGCATATTGGCCATCTGTATGTCCTCTCTGGAGAAATTTCTACACATTTCTTTTGCCCATTTTTTGATTGGATTGTTTGTCTTCCTGGTGTTGAATTTTATAAGTTCTTTATAAATTTTGGTTATTAACCCCTTATCAGACGTAATGTCAAATATGTTCTCCCATTGTGTGGTTTGTCTTTTTATACTGTTCTTATTGTCTTTAGCTCTGCAAAAATTTTTTAGTTTGATATAGTTCCATTTGTTTATTTTGCCTTTTATTTCATTTACCCGTGGAGATAAATTGGCAAATATATTGCTGCAACGGATGTTAGAGAGCTTACTGCATATGTTTTCTTCTAAGATGCTTATGGTTTCACGGCTTACATTTAAGTCTTTTATCCATTTTGAGTTTGTTTTTGTGAATGGTGTAAGTTGATGGTCTAGTTTCATTTTTTTGCAAGTAGATGATCAATTTTCCCAACACCATTTGTTAAAGAGACTGTCTTTACTCCATTGTATGTTCTTTCCTCCTTTGTCAAATATCAGTTGTCCATAAAGCTGTGGGTTTATTTCTGTGTTCTCTGTTCTGTTCGATTGATCTATGTGCCTGTTCTTATGCCAATACCAGACTGGTTTGAGTACAATGGCCTTGTAGTAAACCTTGATATCTGGAAGAGTGATACCTCCTGCTTTATTTTTTCTTTTTAAGATTGCTGAGGCTATTCATGTTCTTTTTTGGTTCCATATAAATTTTTGGAATATGTGTTCTATATTTTTGAAGAATGTAATTGGAATTTTAATTGGTATTGCATTGAATTTATAAATTGCTTTGGGTAATATAGACATTTTAATGATGTTTATTCTTCCTAACCATGAGCACGGTATATACTTCCACTTGTTTGTATCTTCCTTGATTTCTTTTATCAATGTTTTATAATTATCTGAGTACAAGTCTTTAACCTCTTTGGTTAAATTTACTCCTAGGTACTTTTTTTTTTTTGGTTGCAATAGTGAAGGGGATTGTTTTCTTAATTTCTTTTGCTGACAGTACATTGTTGTTATATAAAAATGCCTCTGATTTCTGAGTATTAATTTTATAACCTGCCACATTGCTAAATTCATTTATCATGTCCAATAGTGTTTTGACGGAGACTTTAGGGTTTTCTATACACAATATCATATCATCTGCAAATAATGACAGTTTTACTTCTTCTTTTCCAATTTTGATGCCTTTTATTTTTCTTCTTTTCTGATTGTTGTAGCTAGGGCTTCCAGAACTATGTTGAATAAGAGTGGTGAAAGGGGGAACCCTTGCCTGGTCCCTGATCTTAAGAAGATTGTTTTTAATTTTTGCCCATTTAGTATGATATTTGCTGTGGGTTTGTCATTGATGGCCTTGATCATGTTAAGGAATGTTCCCTGTATTCCCACTTTACTGTGAGATTTAAGCATGAATGGGTGCTGAATTTTTATCAAATGTCTTTTCTGCATCTATTGAAATTATCATGTGACTTTTGTCCTTCCTTTTGTTTATGAGATGAATCACATTGATTGATTTGCGAATATTGAACCAGCTTTGCCTCTCCAGAATAATTCCCACTGAAACATGGTGTATGATTTTTTTCATATATTGCTGGATCTGGTTGGCTAATATTTTGTTGAGAATTTTAGCGTCTAAATTCATCAGGGATTTGGCCTATAATTTTCTTTCTTTGTGTTGTTTTGCTCGGTTTTAGAATCAGAATTCTGCTAACCTCAGAAAAGGAGTTTGGAAGTCTTCCTTCCTCTTGAAATTTTTTGAAATAGCTTGAGGAGAATAGGAGTTTGTTCTTTTTTTGAATTTTTGGTAGAATTCACTTGTGAAGCCATCAGGCCCAGGACTTCTCTTTTTGGGGGAGATTTTTGATAATTGTTTCCATCTCATTTATTGTAATTGGTCTGTTTAGGTGTTCTGATTCTTCCAGATTGATTTTTGAAAGATCATATGATTTAAGAAATTTGCTTATTTCACCTAGGTTGTCTAATTTTTTGGCATAGAGTTCTTCATAGTATTTTTTTACAATGCTTTGTATTTCTGTTGTGTCAGTTGTTATTTCTCCACTGTCATTTCTAATTTTATTTATTTGAGTCCTCTCTCTTTTTTTCTTGGTGAGACTAGTTAAAGGTTTATCAATCTTTTTTACCTCTCACAGAACCAGCTTCTCGTTTCATTGATCCTCTCTATTGTTTCCTTAGCCTCTATGTCATTTATTTCTGTTCTGATCTTTATTATTTCTTTCCTTCTACTGGTTCTCGGCTTTGCTTGCTGTTGTATTTCTATTTCTTTTAGATGCAGTGTCAAGTTGCTCATTTGAGCTTTTTCTAGCTTCTTATGGTATGCCTATAGTGCAATGAACTTCCCTCTCAGTACTGCTATTGCTGTGTCCCATAAATATTGAGTTGATGTATGCTCATTATCATTGGTTTCTAGAAACTGTTTTATTTCTTTTTTGATCTCATTGTTAATCCGTTCATTATTTAATAACATACCATTTAGTTTCCTAGTGTTTGATTATTTTTCAGGTTTTCTTTTGTGGTTAATTTCTAGTTTCATGGCATTGTGATCAGAGAAAATGCTTGATATGATTTCAATCTTCTTAAATTTGTTGAGAGCATTCTTGTGTCCTAACATGTGGTCTATGCTAGAAAATGTACCATGAGTGCTTGTGAAGAATGTATATTCTACTGCTTTAGGGTGAAAAGTTCTGAAGATATCTATTAAATTGAGTTGACCTAGTGTATCTTTTAAGTCTGCTGTTTCTTTATAAATTTTTTTTCTTGGGGATCTATCCAATGATGTTAGTGGGGTATTGAAATGCCCTACTATTATAGTATTATAGTATTGCTGTTAATCTCGCCCTTTATATCCATCAAACTCTGCTTTATTTACATCAGGGCTCCTATATTTGGTGTGTAGATATTTATAATAGTTATATCTTCCTGTTGAATTGTTCCCTTTATCATTATGTATTGTCCTTCCTTATCTCTTATTATATCCTTTGTTTTAAAGTCTATTTTCTCAGATATAAGTATTGCTACCCCGGCTTTTGTTTTCATTTCCATTTGCATGAAATATTTTTTTCATCCTTTTACCTTTAGTTTATGTGCATCTTTTGTTTTAAGGTGTGTGTCTTGAAGACAGCATATGTATGGGTTCAGTTTCTTTATCCACGCAGCTACCCTATGTCTTTTTATTGGATCATTTAATCCATTTACATTTAAGGTTATTATTGATATGTAGTTGTTTATTGCCATTTTATTCTTTAAAGCTGTATTCTTTTTTTGCTATATTCTTTCCTTCCTTTGAACTGTTCACAACAGGCCACTTAGTATCTCTTGCAGAATTGGTTTGGTTTTAATGAATTCCTTGATGTGTTTTTTGTCTGGTAAGCTCTTTATTTCTCCTTCAATTTTAAACGTTAGGCTTGCTGGATAGAGTAGTCTTGGTTGTAGGTTCTTGTTCTGCATTACTTTGAATATATCTTGCGATTCCCTTCTGGCCTCAAGTGTTTCTGTTGAGAAGTCGGATGTCATCCTCATGGGGGCTCTTTTGTAGGTGATAGCCTTTTTTTTCTAGCAGCTTTTAAAATTTTCTCTTTATCCCTTAGCTTTGGTATTTTAACTATGATGTGTCTTGGTGTAGATTTCCTTGGGTTTCTCTTTAATGGAGTTCTGTATGCTTCTTGAATTTGTGGAATGTTTTCTATTCTTAATTTAGGGAAGTTTTCTGCTATGATTTGATTGAATAAAGTTTCTATTTCTTGTTCTCTCTCTTCTTCTTCAGGAACCCCTATGATGCAGATGTTGTTTCTCTTCATGTTGTCACAGAGCTCCCTTTGATTTTCCTCACATTTTTTGAGTCTCTTTTCTTTTTTCTGCTCTGCTTCTGTGCCTTTGTTTATTGTGTCTTCTAACTCGCTGATTCGATCCTCAGCATGATTCATCCTGCTTTTAATTCCTTCTATTGTAGTCTTCAGTTCTGATACTGTATATGTCATTTCTGTCTGATTCTTTTTTATTATTTCAATTTTCTTTTTTTACTTGTTATCTCTTTATTTAGGTGTTCATAATGACTATCCATTGTTTCTCTAATTTCTTTGAACATCCTAACTATCATTATTTTAAATTCTGCATTTGGTAATTTGCTTATATCTTTTTCATTCAGGTTCTTCTCTGGGGATCTCTTTATTCATTTCGGTTGCTTTTCTCTGCCTGATCATTTTGTCTGTGTATAAGAAGGGTGTGGCCACTGGAGTCCAATGGGTGTTGCCTTTGTGTTGTCTAGGTGAGGTCTGTCTGTAGGCCTGCCACCCCCTCTGCCGCTGTCTAGGGTGGTTGGGTATAGGCGTTGTCAATGCCGGCCCACTCTGGCTGTTGCTGTGATTTCCGCCTCTCCTACTTGGGAGGGGCTGTGTTCTGGTGCCCGGCTCTACAAGCCTCAGCCTGCCTGGGCCTTTGCCTCACCCCCACAGGTTAGGTTGCATACGGCACTCAAGCCACAATCCTCTGTACCAAGTGTAGAGGTGAGCGCCTTTGCTCATCTGCGGACCTAGCCCTTCCTGGGCTTCCACTTAGCCACTGCAGTCATGGCCTGCTCGCCACAGTTTCTCGGGTTGTACGTGCACTCAGTTGTGAGCCTCTACCCGTCTGGAGCTTTAGCCCCACCCCTGAGGCCAGGGCCTGCCTGCTCAGGATTGCAAACCATGGTTTATCGGGCTGGGTGGGGCTGCTGGCATGTCCTCAGCTGCGAGCCTCAGCTCTTCCAGGGCTCTAGCCCCGCCCCCACATTCAGAGCCAACTCACGCATGCAGGAAGGAAAACCGTGAGTTCTGGGGTGGGGCATGGCTGCTGGCATGTGCTTAGCCATGAGCCTCCACCTGTCCCTGATCCTAGCCCCGCACCCACGGTTAGGGCCAGCTTTTACAGGGTCCGGGGACACAGAGCAGATCTCTTCTGTTGCTGGCCTCATGCTTTTCCCCTGCAGGTGGGGCTACAAGCAGGCCTGAAGTTGCCGGACTGTTTTGCACATCCCCTCCGCCCCTGCTGGTCTAGACTGAGCTCATGCTGGTTGGGCCCCCGCCCCTGCCAGCAGAACCGCATTTTAGCGTCCCGCCACCACCGTCCCTCCAGCAAGCCCTCAGTAGTGTGGGTGGGCACTGCAGCTCGGACCCTAACACTCCATACTGTAGTCCTGGAAGCTCCTTCCATCTAAGCAGCTCTGCTCTAAGTGCTTTGGGAGAGCTCGTTTGGCTGGTGTCCTGTCTCCCTTTGCTGGTATTGCTAGTTCCAGGGGAAATATTCATTTTTGATTAGGGAAGTGACTTAGCCCAGGGGTTAGGGTGGCTGTCCCTCAGAGTGTTTCTCCCTGTCCCTTCAGTCCACACTGTCTTCCTGCTGCTCTGGTCCTTTTCTCTGTCCCCATTCTCGGGAGCCCTGGGTGAGTGGTTTTGAGAGTTTTTCTGTGCTGTCACTTTAAGAAGAATCCTGGGTCTGAGAAAACTCTCTTTCTCACAAACAGTATCCTCACTTGTTTCACAGCTCAATACTGTCCAACGCCTCTTCTAGGCTCTTGGGCTGCAGGCTGGGGCTTTGTTTCTGGGACCTAGGTCCCTCCCTCTCCGCCAAAGTCTCCTCCCACCACACATGTCTCTCTGGGCTGCTGTTCGCTCCAGGGAGCTGGGCAGCCCTCTTTGCGTTTTCACTTGTCCTACCAGTCTCAATGTGGCTTCTTCAGTGTACCTTGGTTGAAGAGTCCACTTAATTTAGTTCAAAGTTGGTTTATCCAGATGATGGATCTTAAAATTGACTTATCTTTTTCAGGATTTGACACCATCCATCGATTGGGAACAATTTTATTATTCATTTTCTGTTGCATGAGGTTTTAGAACTGTTTCTCTATACTTCTGCATCGCTTATTTCAAATCTGAAATCTGTTTTTAGGTGCATGCTCGAGTTTTTATGCAATTTAAATTTATTTTTATTACAGTTAATGGCATGCATTGGTTTTTAAATTGTAGTTAAAGGGCAACAACTCTCGGATTGAACAGAACCATAAGGCAACTAATGTTTTACAAACATTACTTTTACATAATTGTAGTTGTTTTTAAATGTAAAAAATTATTATCTGATAAAAACACCCTCTTATTCTGTTTTAAGATTGAATCATGGCTTCTTTCAGTAAGTGTAAGAATAGTTCTGACACATTCTATTATGTATGTGGCTGTTACACATGTCAACATCAAAGGTGAAATATTTCATCATTTGTGACACATGCATTTATTGCCTATTTTCAAGTTCTCCTTGGGGATCAAGACAAGAATTGGGCTCCTCATATTGTGTGTCATAATTGTGAGGAAATGCTTCATGATTTGACAAAAGGAAAACGCAAAGGAATGCATTTTGGTATTCCCATGGTTCGGAATGAACCTAAGGACCACAGTAGTGACTGTTATTTCTTTCTGATCCATACAAAGGGTATCGTCAAGAAAAAACAGCATATGATCACATATTCTAATATTCCTTCAGCAACACGACCTTTCCCACACTCTGAGACACTCCCAGTTCCATTTTTCAATGCTTTTATTTCTTCTAAAGATGAAGAAAGTGAGCATGGTGATCAAGTATATTTTGATAAGATATGTGATGAAATGGTTGTAGAATGTGAAGGGTCTTCTTCTGATGCCAAGCAGTCATTAAGCCCTCAGCAGTTTAGCCAACCTGAATTGAATAACTTAGTAAAAGATTTGAGCTTATCAAAAAAAGCAACCTAGTTATTAGCCTCCAGGCTTCAAGAAAAGAATGAACTTCACCGGTAAGCTAACGTATCGCATTTCAGGAAGCGTGAACAAATTTTTGTGTACTTTTTTTCCAAAGACAAACACTTTGTTTACTATCATGATATCAGTAGTCTTCTCAGCCAGATAGGTGTTACCACTTACAGTCCAACGGAAAGGCGGCTATTTCTTGACAGCTCTAAACAGAGTCTGAACTGTGTTCTACACAACGGTAATGTTTATGCAGCGGTTCCAATAGCTATTCAACTCATCTGCGAGAAGATTATGACATAAAAATTTTCCTTGACTTTCTGAAGTATGAGGAGCATAACTGGATCATTTGTGTGGATCTTAAAATGGTAAATTTCCTGTCTGAACTGTGGTGGCGCAGTGGATAAAGCGTTGACCTGGGAACACTGATGTCACCAGTTCAAAACTGCACCTGTCTGGTCAAGACACATATGGGAGTTGGTGCTTCCAGCTCCTCCCCTCTTTCTCTCTTTCCCTCACTCTGTGTCTCCTCTCAAAAATGAATAAATAAAAAGAAACTGAAATAATTTTTTTTTTAAATGATAAATTTCCTGCTAGGACAACAGAGAGGTTTCACGAAGTATCCTTGCTTTCTGTGTTTGTGAGAAAGCCAAGCTCAGGAAAAACACTGGACACAGGAGTAGCTGAAACGGGAAGCTCTGGAAGTAGAGATGCAAAATATTGTGAATGAACCTGTAGTTAATCGAGACGGGATCATTTTTCCCCCACTTCACATCATCCTTGGCTTAATGAAGCAGTTTGTTCAGGCTTTGAATGGAGAAAGTGAATGCTTTCAATATATTATTTCTGCTTTTCCTGCCTTGTCTTTCGAGAAGATAAAAGCAGGTGTATTCGATGGACTTCAAGTTTGAACCCTCATACGTGACAAAGAATTTTCCAGGAAGATGAATAAGGAGGAGAAAGCAGCATGGCATTCTTTTGTGGCAATTACAAAGAACTTCTTTGGCAACAAAAAAGCAGAAATCTATAAACTTCTGGGTCAAAGGATGCTGTTGGCTTTCTGTGACATTGGATGTAACATGAGCATTAAGATTCACTTTCTGGGGAGAGCCAAGATAAGCACGGAGTAGGCAGATACACCAACTCCTACTTCCCAGAGCCAAGGTGGATTGCAATTTAAATCTAAGAACACTCATCATGAAAGACAAATTTTGGACTGCAGTAGGAGGATTCTACAACCAAGGACCACCAAAGAACCCACACTGAGTCTGGTAGGAGTGGCGGAGACTCAAAGGAAGCTACCCTGCTCCCAATATGGGGGAGCAGAGACCCGCAAGGCATCCGGGAGGAATTTACACAAAGGGAAGGGCTAACCAAAGAGTTTCAAGTCCTTAGGCCCCAAACCAGAATCCCAACCTAGAGCCCTGGACCCAGAAAGGGGCTGAGAAAAAAAGCCTAGATACGGCCTGAGAGAAGTAGGCAGGACTCTTAGACCCAGGCTCTGTATTAAAGTAACTGAACATAGAGCCTCGCTCACAGCCACTTTTCCAGAGCTCCAGGAGGACACTCCACTCCCTGGGCTAGTCACTCCCCACTCCCCAAATTTAAAGTGAGCCAAAATCACCAGCAAAAGAAAGTGCTCAGTGCACCAGAGGCTCCCCTACCCTAGCTAGAACAAAGGTGCTTAGAGCCAGGCACCATATTAGGGACACAAATAGGGAGCACAGAGTCTAAGCTACACCACCCACCGCACTGCTGAGTGCTCACCAGAGTCAGACAGTCCAGAAGTGGCAGGGTGTGGTTGTGGCTTGAGCGAGCACATGTAAGTCCGCCCATGGACCTGGGACTGCCATAGCTGTTGGGGAAGCCTGGGCTCACGCACACCCCTGCGTCTTATGTGGGTCACCCTAGGCAGACAGAGAGGCGCGAGAATCAACAGAGGAGTGGCATGCAGGCATGCGCAAGCCCACCAGCGAAGGTGGAAGATGCCTGGCAGCCACCGGGAGTCAGGAAGGTACACAAACCAGCCTGGGGCTGAGAGTGCCCTAGTGGCAACTGAGTGGGAAATTGCAGGCACCAGCGATATCAGAAGACTTCTGGCAGCCGCCAGGAGTTGAGCCAGCACGCAAAAGGGCCTGAGGCTGGGTGTGCCCTTGGCAGTGATCCGAGTGAAGATGGAACCCCAGTGGCAACAGAGTGGGCAAGTGCACATATCCAAGTGCGAGTCCACCAGTGATGGCAGAAGTTGCACCAGCTACTGCAGGGATCTGGGCTGCACACTAACCTGCTTAGGGTACAGACATGCCCTCAGCAGAAACGTCAGCAGGGCGACCTGGGCAGAGATCTGAGAGGATATGCACTATCCCCAAGGCAACCTCTGAGAGCTGAGCCAACCCAAGCAGTCCTGGAGGTGATCCCAGCGGGTGCACCGGCACACACAGGCTGACCAGGACAGTGGCGGTCACGGAGGTGGGCTAGAGCCAGAAGCTTCTAAGCCCAAAAGTTCGGGGCAGCAAATGCAGTGGTGGCCTGGTAGACAGACCACAAAATGGGAGCTAAAATGTCTGGATTGAAAAAACACCTGAAGCAAAGAAATAGCCAAATCTAATACCGTACCTAATCACTGAATTACAGTACTGAGCTCAACAAATAGCCACTAATAAGAGACAACAGAAAGCAGAGTTTAGGGAAACTTGAACTTTTAAAGTAACTTCTCCCAGGCCAAGAGTAGATAAAAGGAAGCCTAGAAGTACAGCTGACATTTACAACAACACCTGGACCCAGAAGAGATAGCCACAAGATCTGGAAAACCTGTAGCTCCCAAATAGTGGATAAGAACCAGTCATAGGAAGTGACCCCCATGGATATCCCCCGGGTCCCAGCCAGGGAAGTCTAGGAAAACACAGACAAAACAGGAAGACAGAGAAGTGCAATCCAAATGACTCAACAAAAGAAACCCTCAGAAAAAGAGATGAGTGAGACTGATATAAGCAAACTACCAAAGGCAGAGTTTAGAATAATAATTATTAGAATACTGAAAGATCTTAAAACAACAATAGAAGGTCACAGTGAGCACAAAAATAAAGAAATAACAAGTATTAAAAAGGACATTGAAATAGTAAAGAAGAACCAATCAGAAATGATAAATACAATATCTAAAATGAAGACTATACTAGAAACAATTAAAAGCAGGCTGGATGGCCTGACCAGGCGGTGGCACAGAGGAAAGAGCATTGAACTGGGATGTGGAGGACCCAGGTTCAAGACCCCGAGCTCGCCAGCTTGAGCGTGGGCACAACTGGCTTGAGCAAAAGCTCGCCAGCTTGGACCCAAGGTCGCTGGCTCCTGCAAGAAATTGCTCTGTCTGCTGAAGGCCCGCAGTCAAGGCACATGTGAGAAAGCAATCGGTGAACAACTAAGGTGTTACAACAGCAACAAAAAACTAACCATTGATGCTTCTCACCTCTCTCTGTTCCTGTCTGTCTGTCCCTATCTGTCTCTCTGAATCTCTCTCTCTATCCCTGTAAAAAAATTTAAAAAATTAAAAAAAGAAGGCTGGATGAAGCAGAGAATCAAATCAGCGATATATAAGACAAGATAATCAAAAACACAAAAGCGGAGCAACAACAACAAATAAAGAATGAAAAAATTCGAGGAAACTCTAAGAGAGGTATGCAACAATCTAAAGAGAAACAACATCCTCATCATAGGAGTTCCTGAAGAAAAAGAGAAAAAACAAGGGTTAGAAACTTTGTTCAATCAAATCATAGATGAAAACTTCCCTAAGTTGAGGCAGAAAAATATCACACAAGTTCAAGAAGCACAGAGAACTCCACTAAAGAGAAAGAAAAAGATATCCACACCAAGACACATCATAATTAAAATAGCAAAGCTAAGAGATAAAGAGAAAATATTAAAAGCTGCTAGAGAAAAAAAGACTATCACCTACAAAGGAGCCCCCATAAGGATGACATCAGATTTCTAAACAGAAACACTTGAGGCCAGAAGGGAATGTCAAGACATATTCAAAGTAATGCAGAACAAGAGCCTACAACAGAGACTACCTTATCCAGCAAGATTATTGTTTACAATTGAAGGAGAAATAAAATCTTCAAAAAAAAACAAAAAAGAACTCAAGGAATTCATTGAAACCAAATCACAGAACAAGAGATGCTAAGGGGCCTGTTGTAAACAGATCAAACAGGGAAAAAACACAGCAAAAAGGAAATATAGCTTTAAAGAACAAAATGGCAATAAACAACTACAAATCAATAATAATCTTAAATGTAAATGGATTAAATGATCCAATCAAAAGACATAGGGTAGCTGCATGGATAAGAAAACAGGACCCATACATATGCTGTCTACAAGAGACACACCTTAAAACAAAAGATGCACATAAACTAAAAGTAAAAGGATGGAAAAAAATACTTTATGCAAATGGAAATGAAAGGAAAGCTTGGGTAGCAATACTTATATCTGAAAAATGGACTTTAAAACAAAGACTATAAAAAGCAGTATAGAAGTTCACTAAATAATGATAAAGGAAGCAGTCCAACAGAAAGATATAACCATCATAAATATCTATGCACCTAATACAGGAACTCCTAATCATATAAAACAGACTTTGATGGATATAAAGGCCGAGATCAAAAGCAATACTATAATAGTTGGAGATTTCAATACCCCACTAACATCACTAGATAGATCCTCAAGAAAGAAAATTAACAAAGAAACAGCAGACTTAAGGACACACTAGATCAACTCGATTTAATAGATATATTTAGTACCTCTCATCCTAAAGCAGCAGAATAAACATTCTTTACAAGTGCTCATGCTACATTCTCTAGGATAGACCACATGTTAGGAAACAAAAGTGGTCTCAACAAATTTAAGAAGATTGAAATCATATCAAGCATTTTCTCTGATCACATGGCATGAAATTAGAAATTAACCACAAAAGAAAAACTGAAAAATACTCAAACACTTGAAAACTAAATAGCATGTTATTAAATAATGAATGGATTAACAATGAGATCAAAGTAGAAATAAAATAGTTCCTAGAAACAAATGATAATGAGCATACGTCAACTCAAAATTTACGGGACACAGCAAAAGTAGTCCTGATAGGGAAGTTTATAGCACTACAGGCATTTTTTAAGAAGCTTGAAAAAGCTCAAATAAACAACCTAACCCTACAACTAATTCTAAGAGAATTAGAAAAAGAACAGCAAGTAAGGCCCAGAAGTAGTAGAAGGAAGGAAATAATAAAGTTCAGAGTGGAAATAAATGACATAGAGGCTAAAAAACAATACAGAGGATCAATGAAACCAAGAGCTGGTTCTTTGAAAGGGTAAACAATATTGATGAACCTTTAATGAGACTCACCAAGAAAAAAAGAAAGAGGACTCAAATAAATAAAATTAGAGATGAGAGTTGAGAAATAACAACTGATACAGCAGAAATACAAAGCATTGTAAGACAATACTATAAAGAACTCTATGCCAAAAAATTTAAAAACCTAAGTGAAATGGACAAATTTCTTGAATCATATAATCTTCCAAAAATTAATCTGGAAGAATCAGAAAACCTAAACAGACCGATTACAACAAATGAGATTGAAACAATTATCAAAAAGCTCCCAAGAAACAAAACCCTGTGGTCAGATGGCTTCACTGGTGAATTCTACCAAATATTTAAAAAACTAACTCGTATCCTTCTCAAGCTATTTTAAAAATTCAGGAGGAAGGAACACTTCCAAGTTCCTTTTATGAGGCGAGCATAATTCTGATTCCAAAACCAGGCAAAGACAACACAAAGAAAGAAAATTATAGGCCAATATTTCTGATGAATTTAGATGCTAAAATCCTCAACAAAATATTAGCCAACCGAATCCAGCAATACATGAAAATATTATACATCATGAACAAGTGGGATTTAATCTGGGGAGGCAAGGATGATACAACATTCGTAAATCAATCAATGTGATTCACCACATAAACAAAAGGAAGCAGAAAAACCACATGATAATTTCAATAGATGCAGAAAAAGCATTTGATAAAATCCAGCACCCATTTATGGTCAGAACTCTTAGCAAAGTGGGAATACAGGGAACATACCTCAATATGATAAAGGCCATCTATGACAAACCCACAGCCAACATCATAATTAATGTACAAAAATTAAAAGCAATTCCCCTAAAAATTAGGAACAAGGCAGGGGTGCCCCCTCTCACCACTATTATTCAACATTTCCTGGAAGTCTTAGCTACAGCAGTCAGACAAGAAGAAGAAATAAAAGGCATCCAAATTGGAAAAGAAGTGAAACTATCATTATTTGCAGATATGATACTGTATAGAGAAAACCCTAAAGCAGTGGTTCTTAACCTGGGTTCTATCGAACCCTGGGGGTTCATGAGTCAGTCTCAGAAGTTCAGAGAAGCCTCTGCCACAGAGCCCAGAATAAAATAATACCGTAATTTGTTGTGAGTTCATGCACTTTGTTGGTTTTGTTCTTTGAACAAGGTGATGTTCATGCACAGTTCATTATGTGCACCAGTATAAAAACATACCTATGTCTTGAATTTGGAAAAAAAAATATTTTATTTATCACTAAAGAAGGGTTTAGTGAATGTGCATATGAAACTGGTGGTTTCGGTACCTCAAAATAAATTAAGAACCACTGGCCTAAAATCTCAGTCAAAAAACTACTGAACCTGATAAACGAATTCAGCAAGGTGGCAGGATATAAAATTAATACACAGAAATCAGAGGTATTTTTATACACGAACAATAAAATGTCAGAAAGAGAAATTAAGGAAACAATTGTGTTCACTATTGCAGAAAAAAATAATAAAGTACACAGGAGTAAATATAACCAAGGAGGTTAAAGACTTGTACTCAGAAAATTATAAAACATTGATAAAAGATATCAAGAAAGATAAAAACAAGTGAAAGCATATACCGTGCTCATGGTTAGAAAGAATAAACATCATTAAAATGTCTATATTACCCAAAAAATTTATAAATTCAATGCAATGCCAATTAAAATACCAATGACATATTTCAAAGATATAGAACACATATTCCAAAAAATTTATATGAAACCAATAAAGAACACGAATAGCCTCAGCAATCTTGAAAAAGAATAATAAAATGGGAGGTATCACACTTCCTGATATCAAGTTATACTAAAAAGTCATTGTACTCAAAACAACTTGATAATGGCATAAGAACAAGCATATAGATCAATGGAACAGAACAGAGAACCCAGAAATAAACCCACACCTTTATGGACAACTGATATTTGACAAAGGAGGAAAGAACATACAATGCAGTAAAGACAGTCTTTTTAACAAATGGCGTTGGGAAAATTGGACATCTACCTGCAAAAAAATGAAACTAGACAACCAACTTACACCATTCACAAAAGTAAACTCATAATGGATAAAAGTCTTAAATGTAAGTTGTGAAACCATAAGTATCTTAGGAGAAAACATAGGCAGTAAGCTCACAGACATTTATCGCAGCAATATATTAGCTGATTTATCTCCACAAGCAAATGAAATAAAAGGTAGGATAAACAAATGGGACTATATCAAACTAAAAAGCTTTTGCACAGCTAAAGACAATAAGAACAGAATAAAAAGACAAACCACACAATGGGAGAACATGTTTGACAATATATCTGATAAGAGGTTAATAACTAAAATTTATAAAGAATTTGTAAAACTCAATACCAGGAAGACAAACAATCCAATCAAAAAATGGGCAAAGAAATGAATAGAAATTTCTCCAAAGAGAACATACAGATGGCCAATAGACAGATTAAAAAATGTTCAACATCACTAATTGTTGGAGCAATGCAAATTAAAGCCACAATGAGATACTACCTCACACCAGTCAGAATGGCACTTATTAACAAAACAACACACAATATGTGCTGGCGAGGATGTGCCCTGCTGTTGGGAATGCAGACTGGTGCAGCCACTGTGGAAAACAGTATGGAAATTGCTCAGAAAATTATAAATGGATCTTCCCTTTGACTCAGCCATGCCACTCATAGGAATATATCCCAAGGACACCATATCACCGACTGAAAAAAAGAAATGTGCCCCCATGTTTATGGCAGCATTTTTACAATAGCGAAGAACTGGAAACAGCCCAAGTGTCTGTCAGTGGCGAGTGGATTAAAAAGCTATGGTACAGGTGCGCGCGCTGAGGGAAGCAAGATGGCGACAAAGTAGGCGGACGTACCAACTTCCAACTCTCAAAACCAAAGTGGATTATAACTCAATTTAAAGAACCATCATCTGGATAAACCAACTATGAACTAAACTAAGTGGACTCTTCAACCAAGGAACACAGAAGAAGCCACATTGAGACTGGTAGGAATAGCGAAAACGCAAAGAGGGCTGCCCAGCTCCCCAGAGCAAACGGCAGCCCGGAGAGACCCACGGGGCGGGAGGAAAGTTTGGCGGAGAGGGAGGGACCTGGGTCCCAGGAACCAAGCCCCAGCCTGCAGTCTCAGAGCCTAGAAGAGGCATATGGACAGTATTGAGCTGTGAAGCAAGTGAGGGAGCTCCTAGGCCTACAGTGTGGAGTATTAGGTCCCTTCCTACTTTGCTGAGGGCTGCTTAAGGGTATGGTGGGCAGCAGGACGCTGAAACGCGGTTCTGTCGGTGTGGGCGGAGGCCAAGCCGGTGTGAGCTCAGTCTAGCCCAGAGGGTCAGAGGGGACGCGCAAAAGTGGACTGGCAGCTGCGGGCCCGCCTTTAACCCCACTTACGGGGACAAAGGGGAGGCCAGGAACGGGCAGAAATCTGCTCTACAACCCTGCGCAGGCCGGCCCTGACCGCGGGGACCGGGCTAGGACCAGGGACGGGCAGGGGCTCTCGGCTGAGCTCACGCTACCCGCCCCCCCCAGGCCGGAGAAACAGCGGTTGGCCAGTATACGTGCGCGAGTGGGCTCCAAGCGCAAGAACGGGCTAGACCCCGAGACAAGTGGAAGCTCGCAGTTGAGCTCATGCTACTATCCCCGCCCGGCTGAAGAAACCGCGAATTGCATTCATACGTGCACGAGCGGGCTCCGAACGTGGGGGAGGGATAGAGTCCGGGACCAGCGGAAGTACGCAGCTGAGCAGAAGCCAGCAAACACGCCCGGCCCAAAAAACCTTGGTTTCCAACCCTGCTCAGGAGAGTCCTGGCCTCGAGGGCGGGGCTAAATCTCCAGACGGGCAAACGCTCACAGCTGAGAGCACGTCAAAAGCTCCGCCCAACCCGCAAAACTGTGGCGAGCAGGCTCTGACTGAGGGTTCTGGGCAGAAGTCCGGAAATAGGCTGGGTCCACAGCTGAGCAAAGGTGCTCACCTCAACCCTTGGTGCTAAGACTTGTAGCTTCAGTGACAGCCCCTCTTGCGGAGGAGAGGCAGAAATCACAGCAAAAGCCAGAGTGGGCTGGCGCTGGTAATGCTCATACCCAACCACCCTAGGCACCGGCAGAGGGGGTGGGGGCCCTGCAGACAGACCACACCTAAAGAACACAAAGGCAACACCTACTGGACTCCAGTGGCCACAACGTGCTTATACACAGAAAAAATGGGCAGGCAGAGGAATGCAAACCAAATGAATCAAGAGAAATCCCCAGAGAAGGACCTGAATGAACCAGATATAACCAAATTACCAGAAGCAGAATTTAGAATAATGATAGTTAGGATGTTCAAAGAAATTAGAGCAACAATGGATAGTCATTATGAATACCTAAATAAAGAGATAACAAGTATAAAAAACAAAATTGAAATAATAAAAAGGAATCAGACAGAAATGACAAATACAGTATCAGAACTGAAGACCACAATGGAAGGAATTAAAAGCAGGATGGATCACGCTGAGGATCGAATAAGCGAGTTAGAGGACACAATAAGCAAAGGCACAGAAGCAGAGAAGAAAAAGAAAAAGAGACTTAAAAAATGTGAGGAAACTCTAAGGGAGCTCTGTGACAACATGAAGAGAAACAACATTCGCATCATAGGGGTGCCTGAAGAAGAGGAGAGAGAACAGGAAATGGAAACTTTGTTCAATCAAATCATAGCAGAAAACTTTCCTAAATTAAGGCTGGGAAACACTCCACACATTCAAGAAGCACACAGAACTCCATTAAGGAGAAACCCAAAAAGATCTACACCAAGACACATCATAGTTAAAATACCAAAGCTAATGGATAAAGAAAATATTTTAAAAGCTGCTAGAGAAAAAAAGGCTATCACCTACAAAGGAGCCCCCATAAGGATGACATCGGACTTCTCAACAGAAACACTTGAGGCCAGAAGGGAATGGCAAGATATAATCAAAGTAAGGCAGAACAAGAACCTACAACCAAGACTACTTTATCCAGCAAGGCTAACATTTAAAATTGAAGGAGAAATAAAGAGCTTCCCAGAAAAAGAAAGCCTGAAGGAATTCATAAAAACCAAACCAATTCTGCAAGAGATACTAAGAGGCCTCTTGTGAACAGTTTAAAGGGAGGAATGAATAGACCAAAAGAAGAATACAGCTTTAAAGAATAAAATGGCAATAAACAACTACATATCAATAATAACCTTAAATGTAAATGGATTAAATGATCGAATCAAAAGACATAGGGTAGCTACATGGATAAAGAAACAGGACCTATACATATGCTATCTACAAGAGACACACCTTAAAACAAAAGATGCACATAGACTGAAGGTAAAAGGATGGAAAAAAATATTTCATGCAAATGGAAATGAAAAAAAAGCAGGGGTAGCAGTACTTATATCAGACAAAATGAACTTTAAAACAAAGGCTGTAGTAAGAGATAAAGAAGGACACAACATAATGATAAAGGGAACAATTCAACAGGAAGATATAACTATTATAAATATCTATGCACCAAATATAGGAGCCCCGACATACATAAAGCAGAGTTTGATGGATATAAAGGGCGAGATTAACAGCAATACTATCATAGTAGGGGATTTCAATACCCCACTAACAACACTGGATAGATCCTCAAGAAAGAAAATGAATAAAGAAACAGCAGACTTAAAGGAGACACTAGGTCAACTTGATTTAATAGATATCTTCAGAACTTTTCACCCTAAAGCGGTAGAATATACATTCTTCTCAAGGGCTCATGGTACGTTTTCTGGGATAGACCACATGTTAGGACACAAAAATGGTCTCAATAAATTTAAGAAGATTGAAATCATATCAACCATTTTCTCTGATCACAATGCCATGAAACTAGAAATTAACCACAAAAGAAAAACTGAAAAATACTCAAACACTTGGAAACTAAATAGCCTCATATTAAATAATGAATGGATTAACATTGAGATCAAAGAAGAAATAAAACAGTTTCTAGAAACCAATGATAATGAGCATACATCAACTCAAAATTTATGGGACACAGCGAAAGCAGTTCTTAGAGGGAAGTTTATTGCACTACAGGCATATCATAAGAAGCTAGAAAAAGCTCAAATAAGCAACCTGACCCTGCATCTAAAAGAACTAGAAAAACAACAACAAATAAAACCCAAGACAAGTAGAAGGAAGGAAATAATAAAGATCAGAGCAGAAATAAATGACATAGAGGCGAAGGAAACAATAGAGAGGATCAATGAAACAAGAAGCTGGTTCTTTGAGAAGGTAAACAAGATTGATGAACCTTTAACTAGACTCACCAAGAAAAAAAGAGAGAGGACTCAAATAAATAAAATTAGAAAAGACAGTGGAGAAATAACAACTGACACAACAGAAATACAAAGCATTGTAAGAAAATATTATAAAGAACTATATGCCAAAAAATTAGACAATCTTGGTGAAATGGACAAATTTCTTGAATCATATAACCTTCCAAAAATCAATCTGGAAGAATCAGAACACCTAAACAGACCAATTACAGCGAATGAGATCGAAACAGTTATCAAAAAACTCCCAAAAAAGAAAAGTCCTGGGCCTGATGGCTTCACAAGTGAATTCTATCAAAAATTCAAAGAAGAACTAACTCCTATCCTTCTCAAGATATTTCAAAAAATTCAAGAGGAAAAAAGACTTCCAAAGTCCTTTTATGAGGCAAGCATAATTCTGATCCCAAAATCGGGCCAAGACAACACAAAGAAAGAAAATTATAGGCCTATATCCCTGATGAATTTAGACGCTAAAATTCTCAACAAAATATTAGCCAACCGGATCCAGCAATATATGAAAAAAATCATACACCACGATCAAGTGGGATTTATTCTGGAGAGGCAAGGTTGGTTCAATATTCGCAAATCAATCAATGTGATTTATCACATATACAAAAGAAAGGACAAAAATCACATGATAATTTCAATAGATGCAGAAAAGGCATTTGGTAAAATCCAGCACCCATTCATGCTCAAAACTCTCAGTGTAGTGGGAATACAGGGATCATACCTTAACATGATAAAGGTCATCTACGATAAACCGACAGCAAACATCATACTAAATGTACAAAGATTAAAAGCAATGCCCTTAAGATCAGGAACCAGGCAGGGATGCCCCCTTTCACCACTCTTATTCAACATAGTTCTGGAAGTCCTAGCCACAGCACTCAGAAAAGCAGAAGAAATAAAAGGCATCCAAATTGGAAAAGAAGAAGTAAAACTGTCACTATTTGCAGATGATATGATATTGTATATAGAAAACCCTAAAGTCTCAGTCAAAAAACTACTGGACCTTATAAATGAATTCAGCAAGGTGGCAGGATATAAAATTAATACTCAAAAATCAGAGGCATTTTTATATACCAACAATGAACTGTCAGCAAAAGAAATTAAGGAAACAATCCCCTTCACTATTGCAGCCAAAAAAATAAAGTACCTAGGAGTAAATTTAACCAAGGAGGTTAAGGACTTGTACTCGGAAAATTATAGAACATTGATAAAAGAAATCAAGGAAGATACAAACAAGTGGAAGCATATACCGTGCTCATGGCTAGGAAGAATAAACATCATTAAAATGTCTATATTACCCAAAGCAATTTATAAATTCAATGCAATACCAATTAAGATACCAATGACATACTTCAAAGATATAGAACACACATTCCAAAAATTTATATGGAACCAAAAAAGAACACGAATAGCCTCAGCAATCTTAAAAAGAAAAAATAAAGCAGGAGGTATCACTCTTCCAGATATCAAGGTTTACTATAAGGCCATTGTACTCAAGACAGCCTGGTACTGGCATAAGAACAGGCACATAGATCAATGGAACAGAACAGAGGACCCAGAAATAAACCCACAGCTTTATGGACAACTGATATTTGACAAAGGAGGAAAGAACATACAATGGAGTAAAGACAGCCTCTATAACAAATGGTGTTGGGAAAATTGGACATCCACCTCCAAAAAAATGAAACTAGACCACCAACTTACACCATTCACAAAAACAGACTCAAAATGGATAAAAGACTTAAATGTAAGCCATGAAACCATAAGCATCTTAGAAGAAAACATAGGCAGCAGGCTCTCCGACATCTGTAGCAGCAGTATATTTGCCGATTTATCTCCATGGGCAAATGAAATAAAAGGCAAGATAAACAAATGGGACTATATCAAACTAAAAAGTTTTTGCACAGCTAAAGACAATAGGAACAGAATAAAAAGACAAACCACACAATGGGAGAACATATTAGACAGCACATCTGATAAGGGGTTAATAACTAAAATTTATAAAGAACTTATAAAACTCAACACCAGGAAGACAAACAACCCAATCAAAAAATGGGCAAAAGAAATGAATAGAAATTTCTCCAAAGAGGACATACAGATGGACAAGAGGCATATGAAAAAATGCTCAACATCACTAATCATTAGAGAAATGCAAATTAAAAGCACAATGAGATATCACCTCACACCAGTCAGAATGGCACTCATCAGCAAAACAACACAGAATAAGTGCTGGCGAGGATGCGGAGAAAAGGGAACCCTTCTGCACTGCTGGTGGGAATGCAGACTGGTGCAGCCACTGTGGAAAACAGTTTGGAGATTCCTCAGAAAATTAAAAATCGAACTGCCTTTTGACCCAGCTATCCCACTTTTAGGAATATACCCTAAGAACACCATAGCACTGTTCGAAAAGAAGAAATGCGCCCCCATGTTCGTGGCAGCATTGTTCACAATAGCGAAGATTGGAACCAGCCCAAGTGTCCATCAGAAGACGAGTGGATTAAAAAGCTTTGGTACATATATACTATGGAATACTACTCAGCCATAAGAAACGATGACATCGGATCATTTATAACAAAATGGATGTACCTTGATAACATTATACGGAGTGAAATAGGTAAATCAGAAAAAAAGAAAAACTGAGAACAGCATGATTTCAAACATAGGTGGGACATAAAAGTGAGAATATGAGACATGGACAAGAGAGTGGTGGTTATGGGATGGGGGGAGGGAGGGAAGAGTGGGATAGGGAGGAGGGGAGGGACACAGGGAAAACCAGATCGAAGGTGACAGAGGACAATTTGACTTTTGGTGATGGGTATGCAACACAATTGAATGATAAGATAACCTGGAGATGTTTTCATTGTACATATGTACCCTGATTTATTGGTGTCACCCCATTAGAATTAATAATAATAAAATATATATATATATAAAAAAGCTATGGTACATATACACAATGGAATACTATGGGGCTATGAAGAAGAAGGAAATATTACCTTTTCAACAATATAGATGGACCCAGAATCTATTATGTTGAGTGAAATAAATCAGAGAAAGAAAAATATCATATGACCTCACTCATTTGAGGAATCCAAGAAAAAATGTGAACTGAGGAATGAAATTAAACCTGAAGGGAAGGGGTTAAGGAGCTGTTGAGAGGTGGGTAGGGGAGGTGTTGGGTGGAATACAAGTGAGGGAGGATGCTTTTGGGGAGACACTAGGATCTATGTAAGCACAGTAAATAAATTAGTTAATTTAAAAAAAGGAAAAAGATTCACTCTCAGAACAGTCACCTTGATAACTTTCCCAAAAATCTTGGAGCTATTAGTGATGAGCAGGGAGAACGGTTTCATCAAGATCTGAAGATGATGGAAGAGCATTATCGGGGGTGATAGGACAGAAATATGATGGCAGACTACTGCTGGAGCATTAAACGAGATTGTCCTCAACAAGTACACAAACGCAAGAGCTACAAATGCAAATTTTTCCCTGAATAAAATTTAAATAATTTTTGCGCAAATTTTATTTTTAAAATAAGTGTTTTAATGTGTTCTATTTTGAAATTGTAGACAAATTCTGGTGCAATCATATCTTTTAGTGTATTTACTGCATTATATAAATTATGGTATTTTCACAAAGATGATGCCCAAGAAGACATTCTACTTCATTATGTTAAACTAAATGTTGAAAATTTTACAATAAGATGAAAACCTAAAATCTTGAATTGCAAATAAAACTGTAGCTTACAGAGAAAAACAAATGTCAGATTTGAGATCAGCACACTCGAATTAGGTAAGAACAAGTGTTTTTGTGGATGCAGCAAAAATTTTGTTCCCCAGTGTAATTTAAAATCTGCCAACAAGGAAAAGCCCAGAAATAAATGGCTTCACTGAGTAATGTCTACCAAACATTTAAAGAAGAATTAGCACTAATATCTCTCAAATTCTTCTAATAATAATTGAAGAAGAGAAAACATTGCAAAATTTACTTTATCAGGCCAACATTACCCTGATACCAAAGCCAGACAAAGGTACTATTAGAAAATAAAACTACAGACTAATATCCTTGAAAAATATTAACAGAATACTAACAAGTAAAATTCAAGAATACAATAATAGAAATTATACACCATAGCCTGACCAGGCGGCTGTGAAATGGATAGAAAGCCTCGAACTGAGACACGGATGACCCAGGTTCAAAACCCCAAGGTCACCAGCTTGAGTGCACGCTCATCAAGCTTGAGCGTGGAGTTGCTGGCTTGAGTGTGGGGTCATAGACCTGACCCCATGGTCACTGGCTTGTCCTAAGGCCACTGGCTCAAAGCCCAAGGTTGCTGGCTTGAGCAAGGGGTCTCTTGCTGATTCTCTCTCTGTATCTATCAAAAAGAAAAAAGAAAGAAAGAAAAGAAAAATAATTTTACACCATAAGAAAATTGGATGAATTTCTGCAATGCAAGAATTGTTCAACATATGAAAATCAATAAATGTATACTTCACATTTTAAAAAAAATGATAGAAACCACATGATCATCTCAGTTATATGGAAAAAGAATATAACTAAAATTCAATACCCTTTCATCATAAAAACACCCAACAAAGCAGAGGCAATGAAAAACTACTTCTACGTATCTAAGACCATATGTAAAAAACATTTAGTGTTTTTATTATTTTATGATATAGCAAATATCATAATAAATGGTGAAATATTGAAGGCTTTTCTTATAATATTAAGAACAAGACAAGGGTGTTTGTCTTTGTCACTTCTGTTCAACATAGTACTCAAAGTCTTAACCAGAGCAATTAGGCAAGGGGGAGGGGGAAAGGCATCCATATTGGAAAGAAGTAACAATATTTCATTTAAAAGATAACATGTTGTTACATTTTTAAAGAAATAAGATTACATCAAACATAAACAAAAAATACTTCATTTGAACAAATAAATGAACTCAGCAAAGTTGCCAAGTACGAAAACTTAAGAAAACATTTTCTCCACAATACCACTGAAAACAATAAAACGTTTAGGAATAAACCTAACCTAGAAGGTCAAAGCCTTGTACACTACAAACTACAAAACATTGCTAAAAGAAATTAAAGAAGACAAAAATAAATGAAAAAACAGTCTGTGTTCATAAACTGGCAATCTTAGTATTGTGAAGATGTCTATCTACTATTATGAAACAGGAACCACAGATTTAATATAATTCATAGCAAAACCCCAATGATGTATAATACAGAAATAAATAATTTCGTCCCAAAAATTAATAGAAGTCACAAACATTCTGATCTCAAAACTTACTACAAAATTACACTAACCAAAACAGTGTGGTATTGGTGTAGAGAGAGACATGTAGACCAGTGGAATAAAATAAAATAGAGAGCCCTGATATAAACCCTCACTTATGTGGTTAAATAATTTTCAACAAGGAAGCCAAGATCATTCAAAGGAAAAGGACAGTTTGTTAACAAACGGTTCTGGGAAAACAATATAGCCACATACAAAAGAATAAAGTTGAACCCCGATCTTATACCATATAAAAAATTAAGTCAAAATGCAACAAAGACTTAACATTAGAGTTAAAATTACTCAACTCTTAAAATACAACACTGGGGAAAATACTTTTTTATTTTTATTAATTTTAATGGGGTGACATTAATAAATCAGGGTACATATGTTCAAAGAAAACATCTCCAGGTTATCTTGTCATTCAATTATGTTACATACCCAAAACCCAAAGTCAAATTGTCCTCTGTCACCTTCTCTCTGATTTTCTTTGTGCCCCTCCCCTCCCACCCTCTCTCCCTACCCTCCCTCCCACCACCCCGTAACCACCACACTCTTGTCCATGTCTCATACTCTTGTTTTTATGTCCCACCTAAGTATAAAATCATGCAGTTCTCAGGTTTTTTTCTGTTTTACTTATTTCACTCCATATAATGTTATCAAGGTCCATCCATTTTGTTATAAATGATCAATGTCATCATTTCTTATGGCTGAGTAGTATTCCATAGTATATATGTACCAATGGTTTTTAATCCATTTGCCCTCTGACAGACACTTGGGCTGTTTCCAGATCTTCGCTATTGTGAACAATGCTGCCACGAACATGGGGGTGCATTTCTTCTTTTCGAAAAGTGCTATGGTGTTCTTAGAGTATATTCCTAAAAGCGGAATAGCTGGGTCAAACGGCAGTTCAATTTTTAAATTTTTGAGGAATCTCCATACTGTTTTCCACAGTGGCTGAACCAGTCTACATTCCCACCAGCAGTGCAGGAGGGTTCCCTTTTCTCCACATTCTCACCAGCACTTGTTCTGTGTTGTTTTGCTGATGAGCGCCATTCTGACTGGTGTGAGGTGATATCTCATTGTGGTTTTAATTTGCATTTCTCTAATGATTAGTGATGTTGAGCATTTTTTCATATGCCTCTTGTCCATCTGTATGTCCTCTTTGGAGAAATTTCTATTCATTTCTTATGCCCTTTTCTGATTGGATTGTTTGTCTTCCTGGTGTTGAGTTTTCTACGTTCTTTATAAATTTTGGTTATTAACCCCTTATCTGACGTGTTGTCGAATATGTTCTCCCATTATGGGGCTTGTCTTTTTATTCTGTTCCTATTGTCTTTAGCTGTGCAAAAAGTTTTTAGTTTGATATAGTCCCTTTTCTTTATCCTGCCTTTTATTTCATTTGCCCATGGAGATAAATCGGCAAATATATTGCTGCGACAGATGTCAGAGCTTACTGCCTATATTTTCTTCTAAGATGCTTATGATTTCATGGCTTACTTTTAAGTCTTTTATCCATTTTGAGTTTGTTTTTGTGAATGGTGTAAGTTGATGGTCTAGCTTCATTTTTTTGCAGGTAGATGTCCAATTTTCCCAACACTATTTGTTAAAGAGGCTGTCTTTACTCCATTGCATGTTCTTTCCTCCTTTGTCAAATATCAGTTGTCCATAAAGCTGTGGGTTTATTTCTGGGTCCTCTGTTCTGTTCCATTGATCTATGTGCCTGTTCTGTGTCAGTACCAGACTGTCTTGAGTACAATGGCCTTGTAGTAAACATTGATATCTGGAAGAGTGATACATCCTGCTTTATTTTTCTTTTTAAGATTGCTGAGGCTATTCGTGGTTTTTTTGGTTCCATATATTTTTGGCATATGTTTTCTATATCTTTGAAGTATGTCATTGGTATTTTAATTGGTATTGCATTGAATTTATAAATTGCTTTGGGTAATAAAGACATTTTAATGATGTTTATTCTTCCTAACCATGAGCACGGTATATGCTTTCACTTGTTTGTATGTTCCTTGATTTCTTTTATCAATGTTTTATAATTTTCTGAGTACAAGTCCTTAACCTCCTTGGTTAAATTTACTCCTAGGTACTTTATTTTTTTTTTTGGTTGCAATAGTGAAGGGGATTGTTTCCTTAATTTCTTTTGCTGACTGTTCACTGTTGGTATATAAAAATGCCTCTGATTTTTGAGTATTAATTTTATATTCTGCCACCTTGCTGAATTCATTTATAAGGTCCAGTAGTTTTTTGACTGAGACTTTAGGGTTTTCTATGTACAATATCATAACATCTGCAAATAATGACATTTTTACTTTTTTTCCAATTTCGATGCCTTTTATTTTTTCTTCTTGTCTGAGTGCTGTGGCTAGGACTTCCAGAACTATGTTGAATAAGAGTGGTGAAAGGGGGCACCCCTGCCTGGTCTCTGATCTTAAGGGAATTGCTTTTAATTTTTGCCCATTAAGTATGATGTTTGCTGTGGGTTTGTCATAGATGGCCTTTATCATATTAAGGAATATTCCCTATATTCCCACTTTACTGAGAGTTTTGATCATGGATTTTATCAAATGCTTTTTCTGCATCTATTGAAATTATCATGTGATTTTTGTCCTTTCTTTTGTTTATTTGATGAATCACATTGATTGATTTGCGTATATTGAACCAGCCTTGCCTCTCCAGAATAAATTCCACTTGATCATGGTGTATGATTCTTTTTCATATATTGCTGGATCCGGTTGGCTAATATTTTCTTGAGAATTTTAGCATCTAAATTCATCAAGGATATAGGCCTATAATTTTCTTTCTTTGTGTTATCTTTGCCTGGTTTCGGGATCAGAATTATACTCACCTCATAAAAGAGTTTAGAAGTCTTCCTTCCTCTTGAATTTTTTGAAATAGCTGGAGAAGGATAGGTGTTCATTCTTCTTTGAATTTTTGGTAGAACTCACTTGTGAAGCCATCAGGCCTAGGACTTATCTTTGTTGGGAGTTTTTGAAAATTGTTTCGATCTCATTTGTTGTAATTGGTCTGTTTAGGTGTTCTGATTCTTCCAGATTGATTTTTGGAAGATTATATAATTCATAAAATTTGTCCATTTCACCTAGGTTGTCTAATTTTTTGGCATAGGGTTCTTCATACTATTTTCTTTTTTTAAAATTTTTATTGTTTTATTTATTTTCTACAGGGACAGAGAGAGAGAGAGAGTCAGAGAGAGGTATATATAGGGACAGACAGACAGGAACAGAGAGAAATGAGAAGCACCAATCATTATATTTTGTTGCCGGTGCGACACCATAGTTGTTCATTGATTGCTTTCTCACACGTGCCTTGACCGCCGTCCTTCAGCAGGCTGAACCACCACTTGCTGGAGCCAGAGACCTTGGGTCCAAGCTGGTGAGCTTTTACTCAAGCCCGATGGGCCCTTGCTCAAGCTGGCAACCTCGGGGTCTCGAACCTGGGTCTTCCGCATCCCAGTCCGGCACTCTATCCACTGTGCTACCACCTGGTCAGGCCATAGTATTTTCTTACAATACTTTATTTCTGTTGTTTCAGTTGTAATTTCTGCACTCTCATTTCTAATTTTATTTATTTGAGTCCTCTTCCTTTTTTTCCTGGTGAGTCTAGTTAAAGGTTCATTAATCTTGTTTACCTTTTCAAAGAACCAGCTCCTGGTTTCATTGATCCTATGTATTGTTTCCTTAGCCTCTATGTCATTTATTTCTGCTCTGATCTTTATTATTTCCTTCCTTCTACTAGTCCTGGACTTTATTTGCTGTTGTTTTTCTAGTTCTTTTAGATGCAGTGTCAGGTTGCTTATTTGACCTTTTTCTAGCTTCCTGTGCTATGCCTGTAGTGCTATGAACTTCCCTCTCAGTACTGCTCTTGCTGTGTCCCATAAATTTTGAGCTGATGTATGCTCATTATCATTCATTTCTAGGAACTATTTTATTTCTACTTTGATCTTATTGTTAATCCATTTATTATTTAATAACATGCTATTTAGTTTCCAAGTGTTTGAGTATTTTTCAGTTTTTGTTTTGTGGTTAATTTCTAGTTTAATGCCATGTGATCAGAGAAAATGCTTGATATGATTTTAATCTTCTTAAATTTGTTGAGACCATATTTGTGTCCTAACATGTGGTCTATCCTAGAGAATGTACCATGTGTACTTGAGAAGAATGTATATTCTACTGCTTTAGGGTGAAAAGTTCTGAAGATATCTATGAAGTCAAGTTGATCTAGTGTATCCTTTAAATCTGCTGTTTCTTTGTTAATGTTTTTTCTTGAGGGTCTATCCAGTGATGTTAGTGCATTATTGAAATCCACCACTATTATAGTACTGCTGTTAATATCGCCCTTTATATCCATCAAAGTCTGCTTTATGTATGTCGGGGTTCCTATATTCAGTGTGTATATATTTATAATGGTTATATCTTCCTGTTGAATTGTTCCCTTTATCATTATGTAGTGTCCTTCTTTATCTCTTACTACAGCCTTTCTTTTAAAGTCCATTTTTCAGATATAAGTATTGCTACCCCAACTTTTTTTTCATTTCCATTTGCATGAAATATTTTTTTCCTTTTACTTTCAGTCTTTGTGCATCTTTTGTCTTAAGGTGTGTCTCTTGTAGACAGCATATGTATTGGTCCTTAAATGTAAATGGATCATTTAATCCATTTACATTTAAGGTTATTATTGATATGTAGTTTTTTATTGCCATTTTTTTCTTTAAAGCTGTATTTCTTTTTTGCTATATTCTTTTCTTTGTTTGAACTGTTCACAACAGGGCCCTTAGCATTCTTGAAAAATTGGTTTGGCTTTAATGAATTCCTTGAGGGTTATTTTGTCTGGGAAGCTCTTTATTTCTCCTTCAATTTTAAACGTTAGCCTTGTTAGATAAAATAGTCTTGGTTTTAGGTTCTTGTTCTGCATTACTTTGAATATTTCTTGCCATTCCCTTCTGGCCTCAAGTGTTTCTGTTGAGAAGTCGGATGTCATCCTTATGAAGGCTCTTTTGCAAGTGCTAGCCTTTTTTTATCTAGCAGCTTTTAATTTTTTTTTTTTATTCCTTAGCTTTGGTATTTTAACTATGATGTGTTATGTTGTCGATTTCTTTGAGTTTCTCTTTAATCGAGTTCTCTGTGCTTTTTGAATGTGTGAAACGTTTTCCATTCTTAATTTAGGGAAGTTTTCGGCTCTGATTTGATTGAACAAAGTTTCTATGCCTTGTTCTTTCTCTTCTTCTTCGGGAACCCCTATGATTCAGATGTTATTTCTCTTCATGTTGTCACAGAGCTCCCTTAGATTTTCCTCAGATTTTTGAGTCTCTTTTCTTTTCTCTGCTCTGCTTCTGTGCCTTTGTTTATTTTGTCCTCTACCTCGCTGATTCGATCCTCAGCTTCATCCATCCTGCTTTTTATTCCTTCCATGTAGTCTTCAGTTCTGATACTGTATTTGTCATTTCTATCTGATTCTTTGTTATTATTGCAATTTCCTTTTTATACTTGCTATCTCTTTATTTACTTGTTCATAATGACTATCTATTGTTGCTCTATGCTCTTTGAACATCCTAACTGTCATTATTTTAAACTCTGCATCAGGTAGTTTGGTTATATTTGATTCATTCAGGTCCTTCTCTAGGAATTTCTCTTGATTTATTTGGGTTGCATTCCTCTTCCTGCCTATTTTGTCTGTGTGTAAAAAGGATTTGGCTACTGGAGTCCAATGGGTGTTGCCTCTGTGTTCCCTACGTGTGGTCTGTCTGCAGGCTGGCCACCTCCTGTGCCGCTGCTTAGGGCGGTTGGGTGTGGGTGTTGCCAGTGCTGGCCACTACCGCTGCTGGTGCGGTTTTTGCTTTGTTCCTGCGGGAGCGGCTATTTTCTCATGCCAGGCTTTATAAGCCTCAGCCAGTTTCGGCCTTTGCCCCTCTCCTACTGGTGGGACCGCGCACTAAACTCAGGCCACAAGCCTGGGCACCAAGGGCAAGGGTGAGCACTTTTGCTCCTCTGCGGGTCCCTGTCAGCCTGTTCCTCTGGCCGGGAGGGGCTTCTGGTGCCCACTCAGCTGCAAGCCTGGCTTCCGCTCCACCCCTGCCAACCACTGCTCCTCGGCCTGTAGAGGCTGCTGGTGCATCCTCAACTGCAAGCCCGGACTTTCACCCCACCTACACGGGCAAAGGTGGTTTGTGCAGGGATTCAAGCCCCAGAGGCCAGGTGAGGCTGCGCACCCACTCTCCCCTGCTCAGCGGCAGATCTCTGCCTATTTCAGCTTTCTGCTTTTCTCCCACAGGTGGGGTCGCATGTGGGCTGGCAGTTGCCAGACCACTTTCATGTGTCCACTTCGCCCCCACTGGGCTAGACTGAACTCATGCCAGCCGGCTCAGCCTCTGCCCACCGACAGAACCGCGCTTTCACATCCTGCCTCTGCCCACCCTCCAAAAAGCCCTCAGCAGTGTGGGTGGGGGCACTGTAGCTCAGACCCTAACACTCCTTACTGTAGTCCTGAAAGCTCCTTCCTTTTAAGTGACTATGCTCTAATTGCCACAGGGGAACCTGTTTGGCTGGTGTCCTGCTTCCCCTTGCTGGTGCCAGAAGAAACATTGTTTCAGATTTGTGGAGTGATTCAGCCCAGGGATTAGGGTGGCTGTCCCTCAAAACTTTTCTCCCTGTGCCTTCCAGACCACACTCTCTACCCACTGCTCCAGTCCTGTCCTCTCTCCCTGTCTCCCGGCGTCCCAGGTGAGTGGTTGTGAGAGAGTTTTTCTGTGCCGTCACTTTAAGAAGAATCCTGGATCTGAGACAACTGTCTCTTTCTCACAAACAAACAGTATCCTAACCTGTTTCCCAGCTAAATACTGTCCATAAACCTCTTCTAGGCTCTGGGGCTGTAGGCTGGGGCTTTGTTCCTGGAACCCGGGTGTCTACCCTTGCGCTGGCCTCTCTTCCCGCCATACAATTCTCTCCAGCTGCCTTTCGCTCCGGGGAGCCGGGCAGCCCTTTCCGCATTTTCACTTTTCCTACCAGTCTCAATGTGGCTTCTTCAGTATTCCTTGGTTGAAGAGTCTTCTTAGTCCAATTCAATGTTGGTTTATCCAGATGATGTTTCTTAACAAGTTATAATCCACTTTGGTTCTGGAAGTTGGAAGTTGGTACGTCCACTTACTCCATCACCATCTTGCCCCTCTCTGGGGAAAATTTTGATGACATTGGCTATGGCAATGATTTCCTGAATATGACACCAAAGGTATAGGCAATAAAAGTAATATCAAATAAGTTGAGCTTTTTCAAAATTTAAACCTTTTGTAGATTAATGAATATAATCAAAAGGTTGAAGAGGCAATCCCTGGATGGGAGAAAATATTTGCCAATCATATATCTGATAAGAAATAAATATCCAAAATATATAAGGAACTCCCACAACTAAACAACAAAAAACAACTCAATTCAAAAATGTGCAAAGGGCTTAAGGGGACATATTTCCATAGAATATGTGCATTGAGCCAATAAGAACATTAAAAAATGCTCAACTTAACTATTCACAAGGTAAATGCAAATCAAAGCCACAGAGATACAACTTAACATCCTTTAAGATGGTTATTATTTAAAAAAAAAAAAAAACAGTTAAATTAACAAGTTTAGGTGAGGGCGTAAGAACTTTTGTACATTGCTGGTATAAATGTAAAATGGTGCAACTGAAATGAAAAATAGTATAGTGATTCCTCTAAAACTTAAACAAAAGATTACCATATAATCCAGAAATTCCACTTCTGGGTGTATATTCAATAAAATTGAAAGCAGGTACTCAAACAGGTACAAATACGTTTATAGCAGTGAACAGATGACTCCGCAGAGAAACAACAGAATGAACTTTTAAAGACCTTTTTAAGAACTTTTATAGTCATGACTATAAAGAGGTAGCACATGCAAGTTAGAATGGTTATGAAGTGTTTTTTATGTGATTGTAGTTGTTACATGAATCTATACATGTGTGAAAGTTCATAGTTCTATACACCAAAAAGGAGACGGTGAAAATTTATTTCAGCAGCACTGACACCTATGTTCGTTTAATTATTTCTATCTTTGTTCATTTCCATTGCCTTAGAATTCACATCCTAGGCCTATCCACTGGCCAATAGAGTGATATTTGTACTTTCAGAGGATGAAAGAGGATGGTTAATAATCATCTTCAAGTGTTAAACACTCAGCGATATCTTTAAGCAACTGAAAGTTCATCTAAATTAAGTATGTGATATGGCTTTACACTTTTGTTCTCTTCCTGGCTGTAGGAGAAGTGTGCACCCAGGACATATTTACCACTAGACACAGACCAGCATCTCCCTGTTCCAGATATGCTTCTCGTCAGCTCTCCCTAGCGTATAATCAGATCTATATTTGATACACTTTGGAGCAATAACAAAGTGTCTCTGGGATATGATGTAAAAAAAATAAGTCAGAAAACATTTTTGCTTTTTGTATTGTGTTGTCCTTTACTCTCATGTAGTAAAGGTCAAAGAATCTAATTTCTTTCGCTACTGTGATTACAGCAGCTTGTCCTCTTTTATGAAGATTTCATACTTGAAAGATGCTTAACTGTGCTTACACAGTTACCTGATTGCTGCTCTGGTCTTGACCTGATGTCTGAGTTCTCACATGAAGAAAAGGGACATCTCTTTTGGTGTCTGCCTGAGATAAAATTAAAATATAGTCTGTTTTTTATGGGGACATGTTTATATCTGCATCCTTCACTATACGCATTCCCAAACCTGTGTTACTCAGATGTTGACAGTGGTGCCATGCCAAACCATACTGAGGCAAAAGAAAAAATCAGTAATACTCATCATGTAATTAAATTTTTGTTATTTTGTTAAACATGCTATTTTTTATTTTAATGTTTTAAAATATTGCCTACAATGTTATTTACCTCAATTGCTGATACTTTTGGCAGCCCCTTAAATTTTGCAACTAAGGAGAATGTATCATTCACCCCATCCTGATCCAAGATGACAGCTCACAAAAAAAATAAAATTAAAAGTTATAAAATTTCCTTGAGAAAAAAATTCAAAAGACTGAGAAATATAACATTGCCTCTGCCATTCAGAATTATGTTTTACGAACTGCATTCATTTTCTAGGGCTGCCATTACAAAGTACCACAAATTGGGCGGCTTCAAACAACAGAAATGCGTTGTCTCACAGTTCTGGACACTGGAAGTCTGAGATCTAGGTGGCAGCAGGGCCATGTTCTCTCCTGAAGGATTTATAGAAAGGGTCCTTCTCTCTTTTTAGCTTCTGAAGGTGGCTGAAAATCTTTGGCATTTCTTTACTTTCAGCTGCACCATTCCACGTGGTCTCCAGCATCACGTGGCTTTCTCCCTGTGTATCTTCCCTTCATCTTCTTGTAAGGAAAGCCCTACACTACTCTGGTGTGACTTCCTCTTAACTAAGTACATCACCCATGACCTTATTTTCAAATAAGGTCACATTGTGAGGTTCTGGGGTTAGGACTTCATGGATACAATTCAAACCACAACCTGAACAAAATCGTTGATAAATTTTTATTTTAATTCTTGGTCTGTCAGCACATTAAATTGTTCGTGTAGTATTTGTGTGGAATGTGCAGTATGTTGGTGACAAGTAGAAGTCTCACTGGCCATATTCTGGCCCCACTGTGCTATTTCAATTGCCAAATACCTTCCCACTATGCCCACTTTTGTTCACTTATTCCTCTTCTCCTTCCCTGCACCTATTCACTGCCTATCATCTTACCACCCTAACCTCTTCCCCCTGCTCTCACCCACAGCACACTGCCTGAGTTCCTGTTTCTTCTCAGGCCTACTTCATAGCCAGATGTCCATGGGTGCAGAACTGTGGCCTAGAAAGCTCATCATCATTGACATCTCTGTCCTCTTGCAAGAGATGAGTCTCCTACTCAACTAATCTGCCAGTGTTGGAGACTTTACATGAGATGATTCTCAGGCATCCTGTTCATTTTCTAATTCTTTTCTCATTGCATGGGAGATGTCTCTAAAACTCCTAAGGTGAGCTGCTTCATGCTCAAGATTCCATGGGGGTTGAGAGAGCAGGAAAGGAGAAATGGTGAAGACTTAGGAATGCAGTGCGTATTTGTTTTTCACAGGGTTTTTCTCCTTCTTGGGCAGCCACCACCTTAGAGTAGTAAACCATTTGTTTAATCACTTTGCTTTTCCCTGACTGTTAGTAATGAAATGCTGCACTCTCTAAAATAATTTCCTGTTTGCTAAGATTCATCTCTGACATTTCATTAAATATGATCATTTAACTGTACAAGTACAAATGCATTTTTAATTTAGCTTACTGCAGATATTATTACAGATGTGGGGAAATGAGTTTGTATTGCTCTGGGACAAATATATCATTCACATATGCATGCTACAAAAGAACAAATTATTAAAAATTACTGAAACTTCCATGAAGATTTATATTTAACTTTTACATTTTCAATCTCTATGTCATTGTGAAAACATATAGCTTGTCACTTTGTCAGCCATGATTGTATAAAGAATGTGTGGGTGATTCCAGAAAGATCTTGATCATTAGCCTTCGTCTCTGTCATTGACACACTGTGGCACTAAAAGAGATGAAACTGAGTTTCAAATAAAAGTTATGAGGGTCTCATCACTAGAGCAGTAGGTTATTTGCCTTTCTCTTCAAAAGGAAATGAAAAGTATGTATTCTACCCTGTGTTGGATGAAAGAAAATGAGAGGAACTCTTGCTTTATCACAGGGAAGTCAGCAGTAACATATGTCAAATAAGATAAAGGAGAAATCACAGAAAAAAAAAAGTAAATCATAATATGCCTCAGATGACCTCCTCTGAGTAGAAGGACTATTAAAATAGAACAGAAAATGCAAGTAAGTTTTTCCAATAGATGTTTGAAATTTGAGCATATCTAAGGAGATGCTGGAGGCAAAAATGCCATCCATTAACAGTGGTGGTCTGAGAAGGCAGGGCTAGGCCACCTCTATCCATCAAGCAGGTCAGAGCAGATTGGCCATGACAGGTAACTGAATAATTGCTCTAATTACTTCAGTGAGCTCTCTACCTAGTCCCAGAAAAGGAGTGCTGCCTTAACCAGCTTCAGACACCAGACACCCCTCAATCTGACATCTCTAACAAAGATGGATTTATTTTAATGAAAGCATTATTTCAATTGTTGTTCATCAGAAGAAGAGATGCAAGAGTTCAATATAGACCTCAAAGTTGGCCATAGATAAGGACCTCATTAAATGGCTCAGGAGTTTGCATTTGCAGGTTAACCTAATGTGATGACTGGTTAGTGAAGAGTGATAAATAGCAAGAATGGCAAAAATATGTCACTCAGAATTGGGTTGTAGATTCAGCTCTTCCAGAGAGTAGGGGATAATTAGAGCAGTGTGTCATCAAAAGTTTTCATGTCAATTACGGAACGTTCTCTCTACATAAGAAACTGTCAGATCTACTTAAAGCTATGAGCAGCAGGGACTTCTTTTCAGCCTGTACCTACTTATTGGAGATGCCTGCTTATGTTAGAGGGCTACATGGTGAGATGCTTTATTTGAGTCTTACCTCTTGTGCATTTGTTTGTTTTGCTTTGAAACAAAACATAAATACAGTAGTAAAATTTTTTAATCCTTGAGGAAATTGCTTTTCTATAACTTTCTCTTAATACTCAAGCAATTTTTAAAGAACTACTAAGAATTTTTAAAGAAGCCAAAATAATTTATTCTGAATATGAGCAACCTATTACCCTAACTGTCCACCCAATGGCAAGGAATATTCATGGCAGTAAGCACTGCATAAACATCTCTGTAATGTGCTAGAGACTATAGGAGCTCATGGAGCTTAATCTGAGTAATTCTTTCAGTATAACATCATCATTGTCCATTCTTCAATGTGCATTTTTCTTTATTACAGAACTTCACATATCTTATGAGAAATAACTGTTTTTGTGTCTATTTCCCCACATGAGCCTGAGTGTCTAAAAAGGCTGAAACCAGTGGGTTCTCCTTTTAACCTCTAGTGTCTATTCAAGTACTTGGCAATTAGTAGGTGTTGAATAAATGTTACATAATCAATTTTTCTTTAAAACCTGAATAATTACTTATGTTGGCAAATGTCAAACAATTATTTTAACTAAATTATATTTCTGAACTAATTTTCATGTTATGTTGATTTTGTTCCCTTACTTTTTCTTCTCATTTCTTCTCTCTCCCTTCCTTTTTCTATCCTTCATTCATTCTATATTGTTGACTATGAGGCTAATTTAAGATTTTCCTTAAGAAAGGAGTATGTCAGAGCCTGACCAGGCGATGGCGCAGTGGATAGAGCATCGGACTGGGATGCAGAAGACCCAGGTTTGAGACTCCGAGCTTGCCAGCTTGAGCACGGGCGCATTTGGCTTGAGCAAAAGCTCGTCAGCTTGGACCCAAGGTCGCTGGCTACAGCAAGGGCTGGCTCGGTCTGCTGAAGGCCCGCAGTCAAGGCACACTTGAGAAAGCAATCAATGAACAACTAAGGTGTTGCGACGGCAACAAAAAACTAATGATTGATGCTTCTCACTTCTCTCTGTTTCTGTCTGTCTGTCCTTATCTATCCCTCTCTCTGACTCTCTCTCTGTTTCTGTGAAAAAAGAAAGAAAGAAAGAAAGAAAGAAAGAAAGAAAGAAAGAAAGAAAGAAAGAAAGGAGTATGTCAGAAAAGAAAGTGAAAAGGAATGGATATTTATTAAGTGACTACCACAATATTGATAGAATGATAATTTTTTTAATACATGATCTCATTAGACCCTTGCAAGAATAGAAAGAAGCAGCTAATATCTCAATTAAGGAACTGGAGCACAAAAAGATAGAAAATTTGGCCTCTGTCTATCTATTCTAATTCTAAATTGCATAAATTTTTTCCTGTACCAAATTGCAAGGAAAGAAATTGGAAAGTGTCTAACTGATTTAAGGTAGACCACGTTCTAAAAAATACTCAAAGTCGTAGTGGCCTTTCTTTTTTTTATTCAAGTAATAGAACCAGATAAATTTTCTTCCCTATCTTAGGGAAACTAAATTTTGGGCCAATCAAAGCTCTTCTCATCTGCTCTAAGCCATACTGACTATGAAAATGTAAAAGTTGGCAGAGACTACCACCTAAAAGAATGCTTAGGAAAATATACACATACGCACACAGCACCACTGCCCACTTTTTCCCAGGGAATATATAAAGATTTTATTTCCCTTTATAGAATTGAAGAAGGGAAAAATGAAAGGAGGAGTGCAATGCATCTGCAAATTAGTTAAGAAAACACTTTTAATTGTAGAAATGACACATTAGAGCATAACCCTAAAATGTTTTAAATTTTCTTTTACAACTTTAACACACAGTGGAAAATGGATACTGCTTCAAGATTGAAGAAAAACAAGTCATTTTCAAAAGGAAACACGAAGTTACACTCAGAGCTGTAACCCAAGAATTGGAAGGACTCTAAAGCCAAGTAAGCTCTCACAGGGACTGTGTGCTTACTATCAGCATGACAAGATTGCTTCCCAGTTAAATGCAGCCGGGCCTCAAATCCCACTGGAGCAACTGCTTAACAATCTGACAGTCATCTCAAGCAAAGGATAAACTTTAATGTGAAATATCTGTATTTTCTCCTCAGCAAGGTGAGGCAGCCTGCTGGTCCCCTGCTACCAGTAAATACAAAAGAAACAAAACTTTGTGCTTCTACTTAAACTTAAATTTTTTCATTGAAATTTTACTACAATCAGTGCCCAGCTCTCTGGCTTTAACACTGTCACAAACAAAAGGGAATGGTGTGAGCTTCTTCAACAGAAATTCTGATAAATTGATTACGAGATATTCAGACTTTAAAGGTAGCAATTGACTTTGCTCATCTGTGGATGATAACCCTAAACAAATTCTGCTAATATCTAAAAAGGTGTTAATGTAACCTCTGTATGTACATTGGGTGGCTAATGCTGAGTGAGATAGGCAAAAATATGAAAAGTTAGGGCCTTCACTTACAATTCTTAGACCTTGACCTTGTAGGGAGAACTTTTTTTCTTTTATTAATCTGTGAGGCAAATATACATGGACTGCTTTAAATAGTTTGAGAATGATGAATAAGTAAGTTCAATACCTAAAAATTTGAGAAATGGAAAATTAGGTCTTTAGGAGAAAGCAGGCCTCTCTGTGAATGAGGGAGCCATGGGAGCCATGGCTCTCTGTCATCACTTCACCATAGACTTCCCTCTAAATAATTTTAAGACTATTAGATGCATGGGGAGCAATAGAAGAGCACAAAATTTATAACAAAGCATTGTATAATCATTACTAAGGACCAACTCACATAAAATAGCAATAAATAATATGATAAAAATTTTATCAAACAGATATCCAAAACACAATGATACAATTAAATATCACAAACTGTCACAACTCTTTATATTGACATGTTGTTATAAAAAAAAATGAATGTATTTTGCTTGCTTGAGCTTTGCAAACTTTCATTGACCTTTCTGTTCACCACTGTGTCATCTGCGCACCTGTAAGAAGGATTCAGATCCCTCCCCAGCAGCCCAATATGACACAGAACTTGTAAACAGTGCAGATCAAGCTGAGAAACATCTTAAAGCAAACTGCCCAGGTACTAAATTCAAGTCAATCTACTTATTAGAAATTAATTCATTTTCATGGGGAAATCTTCCAACATGTCTCTTGCCGAGCCTAAAGAGGATTAAGATAAGAAGATGGAGAAGGGAGATAAATGGAGCCACAGGGGCAAAATACAGGAAGAGATGGGAAGAGGAAGGTCCCTGGGCCAGGTCTTCACCTGGAGAAAGCCATTGCTTCTTTTCTCTCCTCATCCTCGGTTCACCCCAAAGTTACTTGAGTGCCAGCAAAAACAAATTGATTATTCTTTTCAGATTTTCCATTTCCATAGAAAATTGAGATATTTTCTTTTTATTTTTTTTTTTTAGAGAGACAGAGACAGGTAAATGAAAAGCATCAATTCGTATTTGTGTCTCATTGATTGCTTCTTATACATGCCTTGACCTAGGAAAGTTCTGCTGAGCCAGTGACCCCTTGCTCAAGCCAGCAACCTGAGGCTCAAGGTACTGACCTTGAGCTTCAAGCCAGTGACCATATCTATGACCCCAGTTCAAGCTGGCAACCCCAAGCTCACACCTGCGACCTCGGAGTTTTAAACCTGGATCCTCTGCATCCCAGGTCAACACTTTATCCACTGCACCACAACGTGGTCAGACGAAAATTGAGATATGTTAAAACTCCATGTTTGGCCAACTAATAGACACAGTGAGGAGACTGGCAGGTGCCAGAGGGATTGGGGGAAACAGGTAAAGGGATTAAAAATTGATAGTCACAAAATAGTCACAGGGATATAAAGTACAGCATAGAGAATATACTCAATAATATTGCAATAACTACATATGGTGCCAGATGGGGCCTGGAAATATTGAGGAAATACTTTGTAAAGGATATGATAGTTGAAACATGAAGCTGCACACCTGGAACTAAACAAAATAAGATTCAAAATAATCTATAATTGAAAAATAATAAATACAAAAACAAAAATCCCATGTTTGGTATAATATTCTTCTATGCTGTAATAGATTATGTTCATCAGACCAGGTTATACCGAGTAACAAATTTTCCCCAAAATTTTAGTGTCATACAATATCACATGTAACTTCTGATCATTTTAATTTTACAAAACATGTCGTATGAACATTGGGAGGTTATGACCCCATGCTGGCAGGGCAGTGCATATTTGTGAACTATAGTGACATACCAGTTGAAAAGATTTAAAATGTATATGTTTTATTCTTTGAGTCATTAAAGTTTTTTGTTTCATAATTTATTTTTCAATGTAGTGTGCACAGGAAAGGATCCATGGGATATATGAAATTTCCTTTACTGTTGTCCCTCTGATGTGGTCCCAGCTTCCTTCCCCAGCCTCATCGTTTGCTGCTCCCAGTGCCACCTACACACACCTTTCTTTTATCTTTTAATTTCTTAAACAAGTCTGCCATTGGGTCCCTTTATAAGCTATTATCTACCTGGATCATGTGCCTGTCCTATCCATCCATAACTCTCGAAAACTCTTTGTCTTTGGCTTCTGTAGCTTCTACAAAGCCTGCAGTTGCCATTTGAGAACAATCTTTCATAGGAAGTCTTTTCTGGGAACCAGACCCTGATTTCAACACCACTGATTTACAACTTTCACCCGCCATACTGGGTACTTCCTATATGACAGCACTAATGACACTTTGTTCTAACTCTTTAGTTGTTTGTCTCCTTCAACAGTCTCTAAGGAGAGAAAGTACTGAGAGAACCAATGGCTCATGGAGTTCTGGGGTCAGTTTAAAGAGATCTCCAAGTTCAGGAACCAGAGAATTTCCCCATCAGTAACCATTGTTAAATTATTGACCATATGAGTAAATATCATATGGCCATCATTAAAGCCCCAACAAAATATGCAGGGCAGGTATCATTTGGTCAAAGAAGAAACTGAGAGTAAGAGAGGTTAAGACATTTCCCCAAAGTCACACAGGACAAAAGTACAGGTGCTCTCAGTTCCTCCTAAAAATCAGTTCTGTTCAACCAAGTGCCTCTCTTCATGGACTGAATATTTGTACTCTTCCACAATTCATATGTTAAAACTCTCACAATGTGATAGTATTTTTAGGTAAGATCTTTGGGGGAAAATTAAGTTTAGATAAGGTCATGAGAGTATAACTCCCATGATGGAATTATTAACCAGAACACTCGCTTTCTCTCTCTCTCTCTCTCTCTCTCTCTCTCACTCTCTCTCTCTCTCTCTCTCTCTCACACACTCTCTCTCTCTCTTCCTCCCTCACTCTCTCTCTCTGCCTTACACTCTCTGTCTCCTTCTTTTTCTTACGTACAGCAAATAGACAGCTTTTTGCAAGCCAGGAAGATGGTTTTCCTTACCAGTAAGTGACCAAATCGATAAGCATCTTTATTTGAACTTCCAGCCTCCAGAACTGTGAGAAATAAATGTCTGTGATTTAAGCCATCTAGTCTGAGGTATTTTGTTATAACAACCTGAGCGGACTAATACAGTCTTCACATTTACTTTGAATTTATTTGATAATCACCATCTGATATAGCACCATAGTTCATAGAATCTAAAAACATTATATGTTGTGACACACAGCAGTATTTTATGTTTACCCCTGAGAGAAAAACTACCTCCAGTTCCACTAGGACACAATGCTTCTTTATCACATAGAAAATCATTCTAATACTCATTAAGAGAGAGCTTTAAGATCTAACTAGATTTTATCATGTATCCTCCTGCACATACATTTTTAAAAAGTGAAATAAATCACTTAAATATTTCTAAAACTTTTCCACTGATTTCAACTCTTTTGAATCATTTTTTGAGCCAGAGGCATTTATGATTCTTTTGCCACCCAGTGTCATCTTTGGTGTCCTAAGATCATTGGTCATGCAACATTTCTTAAAATAAATTTTTAAGAAACCTTAAACTTCCCAGGGCTTGGCTCCTGCCCAGCTTTGTATCATTTGGTGTGGGTCTATTTGGACTCCATGTTCCAAGAAGTTACATTCCTCTGATTTGTCACTGCCTCAACTCTCTCCCCATGACCATTTGATCAAAGAGGTTAAATGAGTGATATACATTGTCTCTAGAATTTTCTTCCCAATACCTGATACCCATTATGTCTCAGAAAGGGCAAGAGCAATCTAATCAGTTTTGCAAAAGTAAATTAATAAAATTGGACACTGTATTTTGCTTGTTAGTTTCTCACACATGATGTCATGTTTTTGCTTAATAAATTGGATAGCTGATCTCTCCAAGGCACCTAAATCCTGGAGAGATTGGGGTCCACCACTTGCAGTATAGTTGCTGCCTCATTCCTTTGCGGCTCCTCATGAAACCCTGAATACTAACAACAATATGTGTCATATAGTGACCACTACAAATCAGTGACTATAAAATGCATCTCTTTTTTTATTATTAATTTTAATAGGGTAACATTGATAGATCAGGGTACATATGTTCAGAGGAAACATCCCCAGGTTATTTTGACATTTGATAATGCATCTCAATATCAGAGTTGTTTTATTTTTTATTTTTGAAAAATGATATGCATTTGGAATCAATAAAAGGCAGCTTTTCATGGATTAACCATTTGCTCAATTAGAATGTGAGATCAGGATTTGCCTAATTGTTTACAATGATGTCTCCAGCCCTAATTTCTGCCATGCTCTGTGCTCAATAAACATTTATTGAAGACGTGATTGAATTAATTCATTGAATGAATTCCATTAAGTTACCAATTTAAGAGAGGTTTCTTCTTTTCAGTGAAACTTGTTCTCTTTGTTGAAAAGCAGTATTTATAGCATAATCATTTCAAAGATAAATAGGGAAAAAATAACCTTATGTTGAGTTATTGTTAATTGAATTTTCTTCATCTTATTTAACTTTCTAAATTTTCAAACATGACATTATTATGTTATTAATTATATAATAGAGTATAGTACTACACATTATTTTAATTTATATTACTTCATTTTTTTAAACTTTTTTTTTTTACAGGGACAGAGAGAGAGTCAGAGAGAGGGGTAGATAGGAACAGACAGACAGAAACAGAGAGGTGAGAAGCATCAATCATTAGTTTTTCGTTGCCGTCACAACACCTTAGTTGTTCATTGATGGCTTTCTCACATGTGCTTTGACCACGGGCCTTCAGCAGAATGAGCCACCCCTTGCTGGAGCCAGCGACCTTGGGTTCAAGCTGGCGAGCTCAGGGTCTCGAACTTGAGTCCTCCACATCCCAGTCCAATGCTCTATCTACTGTGCCACCGCCTGGTCAGGCTATGCTACTTTATTTTTATGTAGTAAAAGTTTCAAGACACCCATACTGCATAGCAAAAGCACAATCTCAATTCAATTATTTTTATATTAACTCTATTTTCAATACTTTAACTTTTAGAGTATCTTGGTATAGGATTTCTTAAAAATGCATATCTACAGTCTGAGGGCAAATGGAAGGAGACCAAGTTGAGTTATTTTGGGATCAATAAAAATCTCTTTATGAACCCCAGACTTGAGCACTTGGTCCTGTAGGCTTGAGCAGATCTCTTTGTTCTCCCAGGTTTTGTGGTCTTCGGGGAGATACCCAGAAGTTCTCTATGACCTCAAGGTTCTGAAGAAAATTGCAGAATATTGGCAAGCCTCACATGCTACTCAAAGAAACATAAAGAAGCTAAGAAAATTGAGGAAAATATTTTAGTCAAATAATCAGACTCCCAATCTTGATAGTGAGGGGGTAGAAACAGCATTATGGGGTGAATTTTACTCCTTTACCCAATTTATATGTTGAAGTCCTAACTCTAGTACCTCAGAATATAACTGTATTTACAGACTAGAATATAACTGCATTCTAATTATTTACAGATTATAACTGTATTTACAGAGTGAGTGAATTAAAATGACAACCCCAGGGTGGGTCCTAACTAAATCTGACTAGTGTCCTCATAAGAAGAAGTATGGACACACACTAGAGACATCAGCAATTTATATTTTCACAGAGGGATGGCCATGTGAGAACACAAGAAGACAACCATCTACAAGCTGAACAGAAAAACTTCAGAAGGAACTCAACCTACCTAAGTCCTTGACCTTGAACTTCCAAACTTCAGAACTGTGAGAAAACAAATTTCTGTTGCTAAAGCCACCCAGGCTGCGATATTTTATTATGGCAGCCCTAGCTGACCCGTGTGGAGGGTATGCACTTAGTGACCCTGAGTCAGCAGGACTCTTGTTTTTACACAACTATAAAGTTTTATTTGTTCCTGTGTCCTCTGAGAGCATATACATGATTTACGGTGGCAATATGAAGTGGTGACATAAATTCCTTATACTTAACAGATAATTCCAAAACTCTTCTTAGCTCTGGCTTTCAGCCTTCCCCCATACCAACCTTCATGATTTGCTAAAACTTTGTGACCAAGAGGCTGATTTGAAATTCCAAGGCCATCTGGGACTCTGCATGATCCAAACAGATCAAGGGTAGGCACAGAAACGGATACAGGAAATAAGTCTAGAAAATACATCACCCAGTTAATCAGTTCCTTTATAGACAGTTCTAAGTTGTACCTAACGAGATGAAAATGAAAGCTTATAGTGCAGGAAAAGAAACTGACAAATTATTAGCCTGACACTTTACATTTGCTAAACACAGATAATAGAATAAATTCTTTATCTCATGCCACCCTCACCCTCTTTCTTAACAGTATAGGTTTGATTGCCCTCTCACCTACAAGTAATTCTCCATCAAAATTAATCCACCAGCTAGTTCTCAATTTTAAAAAGTATGAAGGCGGGAGGCCGAAAGGAGGTTGGTGAAGGCTGCGCTGGGTGGGAAGGAGGCTCTCTTTCCCAGGGCTGCTAAAATGCCAATCCAAAATTTCTGCGAACAAGGGGCTTGAAATATGCCTGCATTCACGGTGCCATAGTGACATCAGCTGGTCAGTTTCCAAATAACACCCAACCTAGGGAGAAACAGGCCAGGAAAACAGAAAAAGTCAACGGTAGCCAAGAACCACTGGGTAAATGTATTATTTAAGCATCTGTATCTAAGCTAGATTTTTGAAGTGTTTTTTATAGTGATTCTTCCAAATATGTAATGTTAATTAATAGCTGGTGAAGTACCTAGTCTTTTACAGGTGGGAATTTAAAACCTTTTAGGGGCAACAAGTACAACAGTATGACAAACTCAAATAAAGTACATAATTTTATAGATCATGAATAGATATTAATTTTCAAATATAGGGTGAAAACTAAGCACAGTATCAGATGGCTTCTCATATAATATTAAAACATAAAGTGATCCTTTCTGAGAGTTACACAACTCTGCCACTTAACCCAGACCAAATAGGTACAAGAAAATTAACAATACAAGGATGTGAGCCTAAGGAAATATAATCGAGCTTATCTGAGGTAGATCTCTTTTATTTAGTTACTAGACAAAGAACTTTTGGTAGGAATTTTGGCACCATTTTGATAGTCTCTTAACCCTGATTTGCACTTATTTTGAATACTACAGGAGATGCTACGGTTGAAGCAGAACTAGAATACAGGAATAGAGGCTAAGAAGAATATGGAAGAAGAATCTAGATCACCATGCCTATAATTCACGGTGGGGAGCAGAGGAAAATGAAGAAGCATTCTTGGGACCTAAAAATCACAGTTTAAAAACAACTGTCTAAAGCCTAATACTGTTCTGAGGTGAAGAAATTAGATGACTCAGTTTTAAATAAGATAACCTAGGAACTCAGGGAATGATTTACTTCATAATTCAAGCTAAACTCTTTTTATTTTATTTTTATTTTATTCTAAGAATTTTTTGTGTGTGTGTGACACAAAACTCATAAAACAATGCCCTAAACCCCTAATACTAGAAAATAGCTTAGACATTTCAGGTAAAATGTATATATTTAAACAAGTTGTTGGAAGTCTCATTTGGTTTGTTCTAATATTTTTTTTATTTTGTTGTTGTTTTTAAGTGAATGTATTGGGGTGCCACGGGTTAACATAACTATAAAGGTTTTAGATGCCCAGTTCTATAACACATCTCTGTACACTGTATTGTGTGTTCACCCCCCAAGTCATGTCTTGGTCCATCACTGTTTATCCTCCCTATGCTCTCTTCCAACTCCCTCCCACCACAATCACCACAGTGCTGCCCATGTCCATGATATTTTACTTTTTATCTTTTTTTGCTCAATACTTCCACCTCCCCGACCACTGGCAGCTGGCAGCCTGTACTCTATGTATGAGTCTGTTCCTATTTAGCTTCTTAGTTCATTTTGTTCATTAGATTCCACATATGAGTAAAATCATATGGTACTTGTCCTACTCTCATTAGTTTATTTCACTTAGCATAATAGTCTCCAGGTCCACCCATGCTGTTGCAAAAGATGAGATTTCCTTCTTTTCTATGGCCACGTAGTATTCCACTGTGTAAGTGTACCACAGCTTTTTCGCCCACTCATCTACTGATGGGCACCTGGGCTGCTTCCAGATCTTGTCTATTGTAAATAATGCTGCAATGAATATAGGGTGTACTTTTGAATTAGTGTTTCGGGATTCTTAGATATATTCCCAGAAGTGGGAGCACTGGGTCAAAAGGCAATTCTATTTTTATTTTTTTGAGGTAACTCTATACTGCTTTCCATAGTGGATATACCAATCTGCATTCCCACCAAAAGTGTGCATAAGGGTTCTCTTCTCCACACCCTTGCCAACACTTGTTTGTTGATTTATTGATGGTAGTTATTCTGACAGGTAGGAGGTGATATCTCACTGTGGTTTTAATTTGCATTTCTCTAATGATTAGTGTCATTAAACATCTTTCATATGATTATTGGCCATATATATGTCCTCTTCAGAAAAGTGTTTTTTCAGGCTCTTTATTTTTTAATTGGATTATTTTATGTTGAATGTAAAAGTTCTTTATACATTTTGAATACTAACCCCTTATCAGATACATCTATAAATATTTTCTTCCATTCAGTGGGCTGTTTTTCCATTTTGTTAATGGTTTGCTTTGCTGTGCAAAAACATTTTAGTATGATGTAATTCCGTTTATCAATTTTTTCTTTGTTTCCCTTGCTCAAGGAGATATATCAGAAAAAATATTGTCATGAGATCAATCTATCTGAGATTTTACTGCCTATTTTTTTTCTTGTAGGATTTCTATGGGTTTAAGTCTAATATTTAAGTCTTTAATTTATTTTAATTTTAGTCTTGTGTATGGTATAAGAAGGCACTATATTTTTTATTTTTCCATGTATCTATTCAATTTTTTGCAACACCATTTATTGAATACATTGTCTTTACCTCATTGTATGTTCTTGCCTCCTTTGTCAAATATTTATTGGCCATATGGTCATGAGTTGATTTCTGGGTTCTCTATTCTGTTCCATTGATCATACCTCTGTTTTTGTATCAGTACCGTGCTGTTTTAATTACTATAGCCTTGTAGTATAGTTTGATGTCAGGTAGCATGATTACTCCAACTCTTGTTCTTTCTCATGGCTGCTGTGGCTATTCGAGGTCTTTCGTGGTTGCATATAAATTTTTTAAACATTTGCTCTAGTTCTGTGAAATACAACATTAGAATCTTGATAAGAATTATGTTGAAACTTTAGATGCTTTGGGTAATATGGACATTTTAATGATGTTAATTTCTTTCTATCCATAATCACAGTATATGCTTCCACTTATTTGTATCTTTTTCTATTTCTTTTTTCAATGTCTTAATTTTCTGAGTACAGGTCTTTCACATCTTTTGGTTAAATTTATTTCTAGGTGTTTTATTCTTTTTAAGCAATTGCGAATGATATATTTTTTTCTAGTTTCCCTTTCTGATTGGCCAATATTGTTGTATAAAATGCAACTGATTTCTGAATATTTATATTGTATACTACTATTTTACTGAATTTGTTTATCACTTCTAGAAGTTTTTTGATGAACTCTTTAAGGTTTTATATTTACAATATTATATCTTCTGCAAATTTTGACAGCTTTACTTCTTTTTTTCCAACTTATATATCTTTTATTTCCTCCTCTTGTCTGATTCCCATGGCTAGAGCTTCCAGTACTCACAAGGATGTGAGTGTAAAACCTTTTTTTAAGATCTCAGAAGGCAGCACCCCTTTCAAATAAAAAATAGTCTCTCTAAGAATCTTAAAGTTACTGTCCCTTAGTGGCCTTACAGAGAAACTAAGCTGCAGAAGGGTTTATTCAAGAGATTTCAGTTGCTTTTGTCTAATGGAACAGATTACAAAATAATGCACAAGTAAACCTGTGAATTTTTAAAATAATTGTTATTAGTTTAAATTAAGAAAGATAGTACAGAATGAAACAATATCTTTCAATATTGTATTTTCTATGGATAGGAAGTAGACTAAGAAATTACTCAGAAGTCTATTTCAAAAGATGGAGCCAAGAGCCACAGTGACTCAGGATGGAGCCCTAATCATGGAACCAGCAGCACATGCCCCCATGGGTTTCAGAATTGTTATGAACCATCACTGCTGTGTGCTTTGACCTTTTTTAAAATAATGTCTAAAATGGTTATCTCATGCCTACCCTATTATCGTATGTTGGGTAAGTGGGGTCCAGATAATTTATTACTTTAGTTCACAGATCATTCAGTCAAAAGGAACAGTTTTAAGGGAATTGTTCCAGAGAAATAATATTTTAAAAACCTCATCTTCACCTGGATCCTTCAGTAAAGTCGAGTGCCATGTAAGGAAACAAAGGAAGAGAACAGGAAAGGGTGTGAGCCCGTCTGTCTACACTTCTCTACCAACAGATAGAGAAGAAGCAATATTTATCAAGAAATTGTATCTAGAAAAGTAATGAGTAATTGCCCACAACAAAGCTAAGAGCAGAGATGAAGAAGACCAGCAGCCAAGAGAACAAGTCAGGAAGGGCACAAATTAAAATCTTCTCTTTCAACTTATACTAAGAAAATGGCCTTTCAAGACAGGAGAACTTATGTTGCCTATAAAATTGAATCGTGAGGACTTCAGACATCGTCCAATTAAGCATCTTCTTAAAATAAAGTTTCAAAAAATGTTTATAATTTTTGAAACTGGGTGATGAGTAATAGAGATTCAATATAGTATTCTCTCTTGTTGTGTGTATGTTTGAAATTTTCCGTAATAAATATTTTTAAAGTAAAGATTGCGTTGAAATTAAATGCATTCTGCTTAAGCACTGCCAAAGTATTCTTTCAATATTCTGCATACTTGTGAAGAATCATTCCCAAGGAATTCATGGCAGATGATCTGCCATTGTTTAAATACTTCTAATGACAGGAGTATGCTAATTTTGAAGCAGTCAGAGTTAGATGGCTCTGCTTGTGAGAAAATAATGTTAATATTCATCTAAAATATGACTCTTCTAACTTCAAGTGCGAATCAGATAATTTCTCTACCAATAAAATATATTTATCCTTTTTATTTTCTTCTGTGCATTTTCAAATACCTCAAATAACTAGCGAAGTTTGGCATTCCGTATCACAAATAATATATGCTACAAAGTCTGCTAGAGAGATGCTAAGGGCTATGTTTCCATCCTCTGAGTTAAAAAGATGTGAACAAAATATTTAGGACACCTACAGGCAAAACCTGACAAAGTGTTGCACGTTGTGCTACATAATAGGTTGAGATTTTTTCTTTTTAGCCGTGATACTCTCCATTTTCATCTATCTCTCAGCTCCACATCATTTGATTAATTTAACACCAGAGAGCATGGAAAGTGCTGCAAGCTAGTGAGGGCACACAAATCAGGAGCAAAGACAGCCAAAATCTCCTTGGAGATTCTTGTTCACAAACTTTTTAAGGGTGTTGGGCAGATAAAATATATTGTGCTCACTTTGTTAAAGATGGAGCTGCCCACATGGAAGCCCGTCACCCAGGTGATATTATTTGCCCTTATGCTTGGGATGGGTGTAGGGAAAAGGCTGTAATGTAAGCAGGCCAGGTTGTTATGGCCTAAGGCTTGGCTTTAAGAGTAAGCTTTTCTCCACACCCTTGACTGATTGGATAATGTAGGGTGGTGCACTCTTGAGGAATCCCATTATGCCTCAGATGGGTGGCTTTGTATCAGAGACTTTCTTTACGTATAATTGGATTAAAGGTTTGGATTTTCTAGGCTATAAACTGGGGCAGTCCGGGAGCTTGCTCTCTCTCTTGGTTCCTGAGTTCCTGAGGTTAGTATTAGAAAGGAGAGCAGAGTAAGGCCACGTGGAGGAGAGGAGGCAGCCAAGATGGCAGAGTGCTGAGGAAGAAGCCAGTTTGTTAAGAGTTTGTGCAGAAGGAGATGGGGAACAGAGGTGAATAAGTCTGGTGAGCTAGAAACTTTGATTTTAAGAAACTCGGATAAATCAGTAGCTTTGTGAGCACTGAATGTGTGGGTTTTGGAGCCCAGTGTGTGTTTTTGCTTGCCTGCCGGGTGCAAGCTAGAATTAAAGCTGATGGCTCACCAGTTCGTGGCTTCTGTGTTTCATTACCGACTGTTCGAATCCAATGCGAACCTGCATGGGTGGGGCTGCTGTGATGGTGGCCTTGACTACTGGCTTTACAAAGGAAATTTAAAAAATGCCCCTCAATTTGCGGAGTGCTGATAGAAAAATCAAATAGAGTACAGAACACAAGTTTCAGGTACTAATTTAAATGCAGAAACCAAGACTAAGGTATGGGCAGTCGGGCCATCTACAGAACTTCAAGCTGCATCTCCTTCCTCAAATATGTGGATCCATCCCCAGCATAGGCTAATTCTGAGATAGGGACATCAGTAGAACGTGTTGGAGGAAAAAAATGTGCCCAGTTTGCAAGCTAACTTTTGCAATTGTGCTTATTCACTGATAGTCACGCTTGGCTTCACACTGAAGAATTATGTAAAACCTGCTTGTCCCATATTAGCCAAAGTCCAGCCTCAAATGAGTGTTCTTCATCTCAATACATGTTCAAGTGCCAACCTACTCTTGAAAAACGGTTTAAAACAAAATACACTTTAATGTCAAGTACATGAAAAAAACCCTCCTCTACTAGATTTCTTAATCAAATTTTATTTACTGAGGTAGATACTCATGTATCTCATTTATCTTTGGGTCTTCCTCCAGAGAGGTTGAGAAGATATTCTGCAGTTAAAAATCTGGTGATTATCTGCCATCACTGCCTGCAAGGTGGTGGTTAGAGCTATACCAACAGCTCTTTCCTGGCACATCCTCAGCTCAGAAGCAATCTTTGTGCCAGCAGTAGCTGCTGGCAAGCAAGTCACCACAACACATCAGTGGCCCCTACATGGCTTTCAGGTCATGTTCTACTTGAGTGCTAATGAACTGGTACTCTCAAGAAAAACCTGGAACTTCCAACTGAGTTGTCTCTGAGTCTGAGAGTTATGAGGTTGCAAAGAACACATTAGACAAAAGCAGACCTCAAAACCTGGGGGAAATTAGATCATTTTATTCCTCTAAAATTTTTCACTTTCTGAAATACTCTGAAATTCCTTTTCTTGCCCTTCTTTGAGCCCCAGTTTCTCCATATCTAAAATGAGAATAATGACAATAGTATTTGCTTCAAAGGTTGTATAAAGACCCATGAGTTAATACAAGTGCTTACAACAGAATCTGGCACAAAGTAGTGTTCAATAAATGTTTGACAGCCCAATGAAAAAGATGAGGATGGTGATCAATGAATGAGTGATTGAGTGACTCGGAGAGAAAGTCTTCATCAATTTGTCCCCAGTGCTCAGTTCAGGGCCTGGTACATGGTAATGACTTAATGAACATGTGGGATGAATGCAGGACATAGGTAAATGGGAGATGTGTCCATGACGTAAGAATAAAAGTAAGCGTAGTACGTGTAGCGCCCTATTCACCACACAGTTGATGTCACGTAAACATGAGTTTAACCACAACAGATTCTGAAATAGAAAGTTAAGCTCTCCTAAAATTGAAAATTTTCATATAGGCATTGCCAAGAGCAATTTGATACAGTAACAGTTTCTGGCATATGCAGCTCATGTTAATAGATGCCCATATGACATACAGAAAGCTGTCAGGCCTTCTTCAGAAAAGGAAAGTCAGTCAGTTCATGTTCCACTTGCCAAATTAATTTCATGTGACATTTAATTTGTATCCTAAGGTACTGTGGATTTAAACTTGACTATGATAACAGCAGATTAGAAAAGTGTTGCATTTGACAAAATCAAATTATCAAGTTATTTTTATTGTGAGTAAGTCTGTCTTGATAAGGATATCTACAAATCTGATTTCACACATAGGTAGGATATAAATTTAAGAACAATCATCCTGAAAATCCAACTCAGGATTGAATGAAGACTCTCATAACCAAGAACCCCATCTTCTCAGAAGGAACCTCCCACAACTGAGTTATCCCTCCAGAACCTCAGCTGCTGCCCATGGAAGCAGGACCAACCCTTTTCATACTTCCACTCTTCCTACCAATCTCAGTGCAGCTTCTTCTCAAAACCCTTGAGTATAAGACTTCTCTTCATTTAGTCTCCAGTTGGTTATTGAGGTTGATTGTTCTATATCTTAGTTGTAATTCTAGTTTTATCTTGGGAGAAGGTGAGTGTAACATCCACCTAGTTGCCACCATCTTAGATCTCTATCACTTCTTAACACACAATAGTGCTTAGCAGGTAATAGTCCCCTTCTTGGTTTCTTGAGGAAACAAATAATGGGCACAGAAGCAACCATACTAGATCATGTTGATGTTTCTAAAACAAATCTGCGTTTATTAAATTTATTATTCTTTGTCTGGGCACTGAATGTCAAAATCTCAAATGCTTCTTGCAATCTTTTTAGTCTATTAGACTGAGAGAGCAAAGGTAATACACTTTACGTACAGTATTGGCTATATAAGTCATGGAGTCTAGTGCAAAACAAAAATACAGTCATCTTTTTAAATTATTTTATTTTTTTAAGATTTTTATTTATTGAGCCTGACCAGGTGGTGGCCCAGTGGGTAGAGTGTCGGACTGGGATGCAGAAGATCCAGGTTCGAGACCCCGAGCTCACCAGCTTGAGCGTGGGCCCATCTGGCTTGAGCAAAAGCTCGCCAGCTTGGACCCAAGGTTGCTGGCTTGAACAAGGGGTTCCTCAGTCTGCTGAAGGCCCACGGTCAAGGCACATGTGAGGAAGCAATCAATGAACAGCTAAGGTGTCACAATGGCAACGAAAAACTAATAATTGAAGATTTTCACCTCTTTCCGTTCCTGTCTGTCTGTCCCTCTCTCTGACTCTCTCTTTCTGTCCCTGTAAAAAAAATAAATAAATAAATAAAATAATTTTATTTGTTGATTTTACAGAAAGAGGAGATGGGAAGATGAACAAGAAGTATCAACCCATAGTCGCTTCACTTTAGTTATTCATTGATGGTTTGTCATATGTGCCTTAAACAAGCAAGTCCAAGGTTTTGAACCAGTGACCTCAGTGTTCCAGGTTGACACTCTATCCACTGCACCACAACAGGCCAGGCCCTGTCCCCACTTATAAAAAAAAGAAGGTTGTTAAGAATTGTAAGATTACTAAAACACTCTGGCTGTGCTCTCTGTCTTCTACTACCACCCCCTCCCTTACCTTCAGTGCATAATAAAGAGTCTATTCTATGACTGACTCCAAGTGCTTCACAACAAATTAAAAAGGAGAAACCTTTTATTAAAAGGCTAAATTAGGCCTGACCTGTGGTGGCGCAGTGGATAAAGCGTCGACCTGGGAACACTGAGGTCGCCAGTTCAAAACCCTGCACTGCTCTGGTCAAGGCACATATGGGAGTTGAGCTTCCAGCTCCTCCCCCCTTTCTCTCTTTCTCTCTCTCTCTCTCTCTCTCACTCTGTGTCTCCTCTCTAAAAAAAAATGAATAAAATAAAAATTTAAAAAAGGCTAAATTAAATAATGGAAAGGGGAAAAAAAAGAGGAAGGAGGCTGTGAAGAAAGTGATTGCTGCTATGACTCTGGGGAAGGATATTAGCTTTCTCTTTCTAGATGTAGTAAACTGTATTCAGACTAACATCCTGAAACCAAAAAGGCTTGTGTATCTCTACTTGATGAACCAAGAGTTTGCCAAGAGTCAACCAAACATGGCCATCAAGGCTATCAACAGCTTTTTAAAGGACTATAAAGATCTCAAACCTTTTGATTCAGGCCTTGGCAGTCATAACCATGGAGTGCATCTGGGTGGACAAGATTACTGAATATTTCCTTTTTAAAGTTATATATTTATTTTAGTGAGAGAGGTGGGGAGAGAAAGACACAAGAAAAATAATCTGTTCCTGTATATGCCTTGACTGGGAATCAAACTGGCAATCTCTGTGCTTCAGGATGATGCTCCAACCAACTGAGCCATACAGCCAGGGCAAGATTGCAGAATATTTCTGTGAGTGCCTCCACAATTGCTTGAATGATGGAGATCCCTACATTCAGAAAACAGCAGAAGTCTGCATGGCAAAACTCCATATCAATGCCCAAATGATGGAATATTGTGGATTTCTGGATTCTATGTGAGGTCTCATAGCCGATTCATATCCAATTGTGGTGGCTAATGCTGCAGCAGCATTATCTGAAATCAGTGAATCTCACCAAACAGCAATTTACTCAATCTGAACTCACAGAATATTAATAAGCTGCTGACAGCCCTGAATGAGTACACTGAATGTGACCAGATTTTTATCCTGGGCTGCCTGTCCAATTAAAGCCTTAAAGAACACCAAGAGGCTTAGATCACCTGTGAGCAGATAACTTCCCAGCTATTTCATGCCAGCTCAGCAGGGATGCTTTCAGCAGTAAAAGTCTTAGTGAAATTTCTAGCATCGTTACCCAAGGACTGTGACTACTACAATATGCTGCTGAGGAGTTGGTCCTTCCACTTGTCACTCTGCTGGCTGGGGAGCCCTGAAGAACATCAACTTAATTGTCTAGAAAAGGTCTGAAATCTTAAAACAGGAAATCAAAGTCTTCTCTGTGAAGTACACTGATCTGCAGGGCATTGTATAAGCACATTACTTGATCTCATCCAGACCAAAGTAAATTATATGGTCCAAAAGGCAATTGTTGCCATCAGGGACATCTTCTAGAAGTACCTCAACAAGTATGAAAGTATTATTGCCACTTTGTGTGAGAACTTAGACTTGCTGGGTGAGCAGATATTCAAGCAGCTAAGACTTGGATTGCAGGAGAATATGCTGAATGAATTGACAATTTAGATTAGTTACTAAAGAGCTTCCTGGAGGGTTTTCATGATGAAAGCACCCACCTGCATTCATTCTGCTTACTGCCACCATGAATCTGTTTCTAAAAAACTGTCAGAAACACAGGAGCTGGGACAAGATGTCCTGAGTTCGGCAATACAGAAAATCCTCACCATTGAAGTAGGGGCTATATTTATTGGTGGCTTCTCTCAATAGACCTTGTCACAGCCAAAAAAGTAGTCTTGCCTGAGAAGCCACTAAATACATGTCCACTTTAGGGCAAAAGTATACAAAAATAAATGTTCATTTTAAGGCACAAAGTGAAACACAGGACCCAAGATGGTGGCAGACACTAGGTGCATATTATACTCACCTTCTCCCAGGATCAAACTTGAGTTATAATTAAATTTAAAGAACAATTATCCTGAAAAATCAACTCAACCTTAAATGAAGAGAAGTATGGTTATCTCAAAAAATTAATACTGTTACTGCCTTTTGATCAAGCAGTCCCACTTCTGGGAATATATACTAAGAATCCTGAAACAATAATTCGAAAAAATATATGCACCCTTATGTTCATTGCAGCATATTTACAATAGCCAACATCTGAAAACAGCCCAAGTACCCTCCAACAGATGAGTGAACGAAAAAGGCTGTGGTACATTTATACAATGCAATACTACTCAGCCACAAAAACACAAGGAAATCTTACCTTCATGACACTATGAATGGACCTGGAAAGCATAATGTGAAGTGAAATAAAACAGTTAGAGAAAGACAAGTACCATATGATATTACTCACATATGGAATCTAATGAACAAAATGAACTAACTAACAAACAGGAACAGATTCACACATAAAAAGCAAGCTGACAGGTGTCAGGCAATGGGGTTGAGTGAGGGAGGTGGAGGGATAGTGCAAAAAAAAAAAGACAAAAAACCCTGATGCACAAGGACAACAGTGTGGTGATTACTGGGAAGGTGGGAGGTAGAGGAAGGTATGGGAAGATAAATGGTGATACTGAAGACTTGACTTGGGGTAGAAGATTAAATACACAATATGGTGTACAGAAATGTGTTGTAGAATTGGGCACCTGAAACCTATATAATTATGTCAAACAGTGTCACCTCAATGAAGTTCAAATAAAATCTAAATAAAGGACCAAAAAGAAATTTTTAAAAAATGAAACACATTTTCACTTTAAATATTAAAAGACAGAAAGTCAACACCAAAAGGATCAGGAGAGAAAAACCTAATCCAAGCCTGCTTGGGTATTCTGGGGAAACAGAGTCCCAATGAGGGTAACTGCCCACCTAACATGACATAACTAGTTACTTCTGAAGAGACTAGAATCTCTGGCTTCTTAAATCCACTTTTAATTTGCCTCTTGTAATGTGACATCACCTCTTTTCCTTTACATCTCAGAAGTGTTGCAGTGGTCAATCAATTTTTTTTCCAGTCAAGAACATCAAGATATCGAAAGGCTCCAAGATAGCTACAGAGTAGGTGGACGTTCCCACTGCCACCTGTCAGGACCAAATTAATTTAAGAAAAATCATTTTGAAAAACTAACTTTGAACTAAACAAAGAGGAGTCTATAACCAGGTGTAAAGCCAGTATCCAAGGCTACTACTATAGCAGCCTGGCCAATGCAGGTTCGCATTAGATTTGGACAGTCAGTAATGAAAAACGGAGCCAAGAACTGGTGAGCCATCAGATTTAATTCTAGCTAGCACCCAGCGGGCAAGCAAAAAACACACTGGGCTCCAAAACCCACTCATTCAGTGCTCACAAAACTACTGACTTATCCGAGTTTCTTAGAATCAAAAGGTTTCTAGCTCACCAGACTTATTCACCTCTGTTTCCCAAATCCTTCTCTCTACACAAACTCTGCACAAACTGGCTTGTTCCTCAGCATTCTGCCATCTTGGCTGCTTCCTCTCCTCCATGTGGCCTTAATCTGCTCTCCTTTCTAATACTAACCTCAGGAACCCCGAGCGAGCAAGCTCCCGGCTTTATACTGTAGAAATCCAAACCCTTAATCCAATCTACAAATAAGAAAGTCTCTGATACAAAGTCACTCATCTGAGTCACAATGGGATTCTTCATGAGAGTGCACCACCCTACATCATCCAATCAGTCTTGGGTGTGGGGAAAAGTTTACTCTTAAAACTAAGCCTTAAGCTATAACAACCCGGCCTGCTTACATTATAGCCTTTCCCCCACACCCATCCCAAGCATAAGGGCAAATAATATCACCTGGGTGATGGGCTTCCATGTGGGCAGCGCCATCCCCAACAAAGTGAGCATATTATATTTTATCTGCCCAACACCAGAGATCACAGAAGAAGCCACACCAAGAAAGGGCAGAGATGCAGAAAGGGCTACCCCGCTCCCAGGAGCGAGTGGTGGCTAAGGCCCGGAGGGACTCTCACTGCAAGGAGGGTCATCATGAGAGGTGTGGGTGCTCAGCCCCAGGCCAGGAGCCCAGCCTAGAGCCCCGGAGCCTAGAAGGGATGGCCACAAATCACACAGCATTTGGAGGTGAAAAGAGCCGTTTTTCTGCCTGCGAGAAAGAGATGAAGTTCTCGGAGATGCAGTCTTTGTCTGAAAGGGCTAGTGCAGAAAATCTAAGCCCTTCAATCAAACCCAACAATGGGCTCACACAGCCACTTACCCAGGGCTCCAACAGAGGGAGAGCTGAGAGGACTAGAGTTGTATGAGGAGAGTGTGAAGTTGGTGACCCAGGGAGAGATATCATGGGGGACAGCCATCGGAACCCTGTGCTGAGTCATTCTCCAATACCTCTGTTGCCATTTTTCTTGGGTGGAGCAGTCCCCTCTGTGTGGCATCAGCCTGGGGAAAAGCACCTTTCCCACCCTCTAGAGTTTCTCCAGCCCCACCCATGGAGATTAGGTTGTTCTGACAAATCAGCTAGGAAGCAGGGGGCGTGTCAGTGACTCATTTTTCTGGTGTTGAAGCCAGAGCTTTCCCTCGCACACTCCCAAGGCTATGATGGGTGCTACTGCCTCATGGAAGACTCAGTATAAACTGTCTGGAGTGTGGGCAGACCACATCTCTGGGTCTCTGAGGCCACATTCACTAGACACATGGGGCCACACCCTACTGAGGTCTGTGGAAAAAGTCTGGACAGACTGACACCTGGGGCCAAACCACATTCACCACCCTTCCTAATCCCTGAATTGCCTCAGGCTTTGGACTCCACCAGAAGTTTTTTTTCAGTTGCCAAGCCCAACAAGCAGCCAGCAGACAGAGGCTGCAGGAGGTAGACTCAGGAAACCTTGGTCTTTTAAGTGGAACCTTCCCCCAGGCCCAGTGTGGGTAAAAGCCAGCCTAGGTCTGAGGCTTGCACATCTGGGCCCAGCAGATGCAGCCACAAACTCTGATTGCTTGTAGCTCCAAAAAAGCTGCTTCAAGAGGGCCAGACACGGGCAGTACCTCCCACTGGTCTGTGCAGTGCTCCCTCCAGGGAGGCTCAGGACTTACATATCCAGTGGGCAGCTGCAGAAAGCATCAATTCAGGACCTCACAACCCTTGCTAGTGAGATATCCTAAGGAAGGGTTCCTCACATCTGACCCAGATGAGGCAAGTTCCATTCTCTGTGGTTAGTACAGAAACAGTAGTTCATGTGCATTGGAAAGAGTGAAACTTCACAGCCAGCCAGCCCAGGTGCGGGATCTCCAGCCCAACTGGGCTAGATTTCACAGTGGGAAGGAAGAGAGGCATGAAATACGAACATTTAAAATGTGGGTCTGTGCAAAACCATTGTTGGGTCTGGGTGGGGGGATTAGCCACTTTCTGGGGAGGCACAGTCAGCCCCAGGAGAAGACTCTCTCAGTCTTCCACTCCAAAATCAGAATTGCACCAGTTGTAAGAACTTCTGCAGAGGGGACTCTGGGCCCCACTCAACCTGAACCTGCTGCACACCTTGCTGGAGAGAAATAAAATTTGAGTATCCAGTAGTGGCTGAGGGATTAGGTTCTGGAGTAGGGGCCACTTTTCCTATACTGAGCTCCTGACCAAGAGACCCCTGAAGAAGAGGATCCCACTAACATTGTATTGCCAACCTCAGCAGCCGTAACAGTCCAAGCTTGCATTCTGTAAAGGGGTTGTGTGGGTGAGGCCACTCTCAGTCCACACTACAGTCTTTCTACAGAACACTCTGTGAGAAGAACAGGTGGCTACAAAAGGAGATGAAACAGCTAAAAAGTGTAGGCAAATCCTACAGAGCTTGGGGCTTTTATGGAGCTGATGTCATCTCAAGCAGGAGAAAGTTGATCTTTATACACAAGTTGATCCCTCCCACACTACACAGGTACAGAAAACACAGACACAAACAGTGAACAGAGCAATAGCTCCAGACAGGTAAGCCACAGCAGTGTACAAACAACAGCTGACGCAAACCGAAGATTTAGAACCAACACAACTACAATAGTAGTGGGTGGAAGACAACACCAACCCTTGACTCAGCTAGCTATACAAGCAGCATATCCAAAGGAGAAGTCTAGCAGGCACCAGACACTGTGTAGAATATATACAACCAACAGGATACACACTGCACAGTGTCTAATACACATGATTATGGTTGACCCTTACAGCCAGCCAGCTTAAAGAATAACCATACCCACAAAAGAACCAACTGCATTCAATACTCACATACAAAAGAAGGAAAAATACTACCCTTAAGAAGCATTCCTAGAACAAAGAATTCAGGTGGCCTGAAGATCAGTACCACCAAGCCCATCTTCATAAAGACACCACAACAAATTTCAAAATTAGACAGTGGTACCTAATTCATAAATAAAATAGGCAGACAAGAAATACAACCAGCCTGACCAGGCAGTGGCACAATAAATAAAGCATCGGACTGGGATGCAGAAGACCCAGGTTCGAGACCCGGAGCTCACCAGCTTGAGCACGGGCCAATCTGGCTTGAGCAAAGCTCGTCAGATTGGACCCAAGGTCCCTGGCTCTAACAAGGGGTGGCTTGGTCGGATGAAGGCCCTCAGTCAAGGCACATGTGAGAAAGCAATCAATGAACAACTATGGTGTCGCAACGGCAACAAAAACTAATGATTGATACTTCTCATCTCTCTCCATTCCTGTCTGTCTGTCCCTGTCTATCCCTCTCTCTGACTCAAATAAAAAAAAAGAAGAAATACAACCAAATGTATCAGCAAGAGAAATTCCCAGAAAAAGAACTAAATGAAATAGAATTACCAAACAACCAGGCACAAAGTTTAAAATAATTTTTTTAGAATGGTCAAGGATCTTAGAGCAACAATGGATGGTCATAATGAGTGCCTAAATAAAGAGAAAGCAAACATCAAAAAGGACATAGAAATCATAAAAAAACAACCAGTCTGAAATAACAAATACTGTGGTCCATTGTCTATCGCGAGGATTAGATTCCTGAACTCCCTGTGACAGGTGAAAATCCATGAAGTAGCAAACTTATATTTTTTCTATTATTTAAATAATAAATATAAAACTTTTAAGTAAGAATTTTTTTTAATTTTTTTTTTTCAGGGACAGAGAGAGAGTCAGAGAGGGACAGGCAGACAGGAATGAAGAGAGGTGAGAAACATCAATCATTAGTTTTCATCATTGCCATTGCAACACCTTATTTGTTCATTGATTGCTTTCTCACATGTGCCTTGACCTCGAGCCTTCAGCAGACTGAGCAACCCCTTGCTGGAGGCAGCGACCTTAGATCCAAGCTGGCAAGCTCTTTGCTCAAGTCAGATGGGCTCGCGCTCAAGCTGGTGACTTCGGGGTCTCGAACCTGGGCCTTCCGCATCCCAGTCCGACACTCTATCCACTGTGCCACCGCCTAGTCAGGCAGTAAGGATTTTTAAGGCTATATAAACCCTCCCCGTACCCTTATAAACATTTCCCACACTGCTATCAAACTTTGCCACACATATTTTGCTTATTTTATAGCAAAATAATTAAAATAATAAATATATAAAAATACCAAATACAGAAAAATCCCACAATATAGCAACAAATCCACAATACAAAACAAGATATATACATTTTAAAAATCCACAATTCAGTGAGACCATGAAAAGTGAACCATAATATGGCAAGGGACAACTGTATAATACTAGAAATGAAGACTGCACTAGAAGAAATCAACACCAGGCTGGATGAAACAGAGAATAGAATTAGTGATTCAGAAGGCAAGATAAACACAAGCACAGAAGTAGATTAGCAAAATAAAAACAGGCTCAAAAAGACTGAGGAAACTCTAAGAGACCTCTGTGAAAACATTAAGAAAAACAACATCTGCATCATAGGGGTTCCTGCAGAAGAAGAGAATAAACAAAGGATAGAGAACTTATTTGAAGAAATCATAGCTGAAAATTTCCCTAAATTGATGAAGGAAAAAAATCACACAACTCCAAGAAGCACAGAGAGACCCATTAAAGAGGAAACTGAGGAGTCCTACACCAAGACACATCATAATTAAAGTGCCAAAGTTGAGACAAAGAAAGAATACTAAAAGCAGCAAGAGAAAAGCTGTTAATTACCTACAGAGTATCCCAATACAGATGACATCTACCTTCTCAACAGAAAACTTGAGACCATAAGAGATTGGCCAGAAATATTCAAAGTGATGCAAAACAAGAAACTACAACCAAGACTTCTTTATCCAGCAAGGCTATCATTAAAATTGAAGGAGAAATAAAATGCTTCCCTGACAAAAAAAAGGCTCAAGGAATTCATTACAACCAAACCAGTACTGCAAGAAATGTTATGAGGCCTGCTGTGAAAAGAACAAAGGGGAAAAAAATCAAGAGAAAAAGGATTGTACATTTAAAGAATAAAATGGCAATAAATAAGTACATATCAAAAATAAAATGTAAATGAATTCAATGCTTCAATCAAAAGACATAGGGTAGCTGCATGGATAAGAAAACAGGACACATATTATTAGGTCAGAGAAATGGTGCGATGAGGAGTGCTCCCAATACCTCTACCTGAAACTTTAACAAACTCAAGAACTAGAGACAGAAAAACAATCTCAGGAGCATCTGAAATACACATACATCAAACAAAGGTATGATTGGGCAAAAAAGTGGCTGAATATATAATCCACTCTAAAGGAAATAAGACATAGAATGGAGTATTCCACTTTCCTCACTGATCTGAGGAAGGGCTGCTTTCACTTGGAACTGAGAGGAAGAAAGGGCTGGGGCAGAAAGAAAAGGCTGGGCTAGGGCAGAGACATTCAAACTGAAGAGAGAATGTGCCCATGGCTCAGCCCACGTGGAGCTAATGCCAGTAGCAGACCTTGGCAGAGGTGGGCAAGCAGTTGCCTTGTTTACTCCTGGTATTCCTGTTGGCGAGTGCAGGCAGTGTGAGTGGATCCACCCAGAGCTTCGGGCATGGGTGCCCGATTCCCAGACAGAGGGGCTGGTTCAAAGACTGTCAGTAGTGGTCGTCTGCATGGGCTGTGATCATAGTTTCTGAATAATCCCAGCTTCCCAAACAACAGTGCGCAGGAAGTGCACAAAAGCCGGCTTCCTTACAGCTGGACCTGCCTAGGCACAGCACCTCAGCCAGTCATACAGGCTAACAAAGCACACTCCTAGGGAAGAGAACTGTGGAAGTGGTAGAGGGAAGGGTGCGCAGGCAGCTTGCAGACAGCCTCTGGAGGGCAGACCTGTGGAGTGCTGAGGCATACTGGACATGCACGGAGGCTCATAGAAAGACACTTGAAAGGCAATCAGCTACCAAACCTGCCTGATTACACTGGCAGTTCTGGCTGGTAAAGCCTTACCCAGAACCCTGCACTGAGTGGGGATAGAGGTGGGATTGGGCAGCTCTTAGAGCCTCTTGCTCTCCAGGCTGTGGCTGGGGCAACTTCACAGCTGTGTCCCAAGCTGCTGGTTCAGGAAAGAAAGGTTTGGAGAGAGGCTACAGGAAAACGAACTCTCCCATTGTCGGAGCCCGAAAATGCTAATAAGCCACGCCTAACAACGGAACTAAGGTCTAGTTTATGTCATCACCATAGCGACACAACAGCAAATCTCTCCCTAAGATTACCACAGGGACAGAACCTGGGGTACAGCACCACTGGCCAAAAACAGGAGAAAGAGAAAGGAAGAAGATAACTTCTCAAAACCAGAAAAAATCCACAGTCTTTATAACCTTTTCCATTTGTTTCTTGTATTTTTTATCTTTTCATTCCTTTGCATCTCGACCATTTTATCCTCTTTTCATTTTACTCTTTTCCTTCCATTTTGAACTTCATTACCCATAGGTGTCACATTTTCTATTTTTTTTCTACAAGTGTTACATTCCAAAAAAGTTCACTCAATTGTTTTTCTCTCTCTTTTTGTTTCTTTTCTCTTTCACTTTATCTCTCATTCGAATCTCACCAACAAACAAATTATTTTATCCTGAATTCAAATTTTTTCTTTGGGGCATTTTGTGTGCTTTTTACTTTGTGTTTTATCTCTTTAGCATTTCCCCCAACTCCAGCTCTCCATTCTATAGTTTTTGCAACATTTAATACAATAGAATTTTTAATTTTTCACTATATTTTTTCATTTTTCTCTTCTCTTACATTATTTCTCTCATTTCACTGTCATTTACAAACAAATTATTTTATTCTTGATCCAAATTATTTTCTTGTAGCGTTTTATGGGTTCTTGCCTCATTTTTTGCCTCTTTGTCACTCCCCCTCAACTCAGGCCTTCCATTCTACATATTTTTGTTCCACCTAGCACAAAAGAATTTTTAGTTTATCACTGCACTTCCACAAAAAAAATTTTATCAATTCATGTTAGTGTTATTAAAAATACCACTCACAAATGTCATTAAATAAAAAGAAATCATATACCATGGATACAAAAGACAGAGATGTAGCTCAGATAGATGAGGAAAATCTATAGAAAAAAATTTCAATAGCTTAGAAACCTTAAAGTTATATGACAGAGAATTTAATATTGAAGTCCTACATATACTCAGGGATATAAAAGAAAGCACAGAAAGGGAATTTAGGAAGCTCAAAAAAAATTCAATGAACAGAAAAAATACTTCACCAAGGAAATTAAAACTATGAAAAGGAATCAAACAGAGATGAAAAACTCAATTAATGAACTGAAAAATGAGGTGACAAGCTTAGCCAATAGATCAGGCAAGATAGAGAAGAGAATTAGTGACATAGAAGACAGGCAACTAAAGGCACTACAGAGAGAAAAGAAGAGAGACTCACAAATTAAAAAAAATGAGATAGCCATACTGGAATTGTCTGACTCCATTAAAAAAAGCAACATAAGAATAATGGAGAAATAATATCAGAAAAAGAAGAGAGAGAAATAGAATGGAGAACATATTCAAACAAATAATAGACGAGAACTTCCCAAGCTTGTGGAAAGAACTAAAGCCTTGAATTCAAGAAGCAAACAGAACACCGAGTTATCTTAACCCTAACAAACCTACTCCAAGGCACATCGTAATGAAATTGGCACAAACCAATGACAAAGAAAATAATCTCAAGGCAGCCAGGGAAAAGAAGAATACAACATATAAAGGATGGCCCATTAGATTATCAACAGATTTCTCAGCAGAAACTCCACAGGCTAGAAGAGAGTAGGCCTCTATATTTAAACTCCTGAAAGAGAGAAACTTCCAGCCAAGAATACTATACCCATCAAAGCTATCCTTCAAATATGAAGGAGAAATAAAATCATTTACAGATACAGAAAAGATGAGGGAAAAACAAGATTAATCTGTGACAAACTAACAAAAAAGGGGAGAGGACAAAGATTAACAGTAGCAAAGGAGAATGGAGTGCAGAAGCACTCATTAGATCATGTACTACAATGAACATGATATGTATCCTTTCCATTACTTAATGGTAACCACCCCCCAAAAAACCAACACTGAAGCACATGGCTTGAAAAAAGAAGTAACAGAGAAGAGAAGTATGGATTACAACCAAACAAAAACAAATGATAGAAAAATAAAAAAGAAGAACTAAACAAGATACAAAACTATCAGAAAACAATATATAAAATGGCAATAGGAAACCCTCAAATGTCAATAATTACACTAAACGTAAATGGATTGAACTCACCAATAAAAAGACACAGAGTAGCAGAAGGGATTAAAAACTCCAACTGTATGCTGCCTACAAGAAACACATCTAAGCAACAAGGATAAAAACAAATTCAAAGTGAAAAGTTGGAAAACAATAAGCAAAAAACATCCAAAAAAAGCAAGTATAGCAATACTCATATTTAACAATGCTGACTACAAGACAGCAAAGGTAATCAGAGACAAAAATGGTCATTTCATAATAATAAAGGGGACATTGAATCAAGAAGACATAACACTTTTTAATATATATGCACCAAACCAAGGAGCACCAAAAAATATGCGACAGCTATTGACCTAAAAACAAAAATCAACAAAAATACAATCATACTTGGAGACCTCAATACACCACTGATGGCTCTAGATCAGGGGTCCCCAAACTTTTTACACAGGGGCCAGTTCACTGTCCCTCAGACCGTTGGAGGGCCAGACTATAAAAAAAACTATGAACAAATCCCTATGCACACAGCACATATATTATTTTCTGCATCACCGGAAGTAGTACTGTACGTGAGTGATGCCATACTTTATGGTGCTGCCACAAACAGTACTCCAGGAGCACAGGATGCATCTGCATCCTATGCTCCTCTCACTGACCACCAATGAAATAGGTGCCCCTACAGGAAGTGCGGCGGGGGCCGAATAAATGGCCTCAGGGGGTCGCATGCAGCCCATGGACCATAGTTTGGGGACTCCTGATCTAGATTGTTCATCCAAACAGAAAATCAGTAAAGAAATATTGGTCTTAAGTTAAACACTAGATCAATTGGATATGATAGACATCTACAGGACATTTTATCCCAAAGTGCCAAAGTATATATTTTCTTCTAGTGTATATGAAACATTCTCAAGAATTGACAATATGTTCGGCGACAAAAATAATATCAACAAACTTAGAAAGATTGAAATTATAACAATCATATTTTCTGATCATAAAGCCTTGAAACTAGAATTTAACTGCAAAAAAAGAGGTAAACAAACCCTCAAAATGTGGGAATTAAACAACATACTTTTAAAAAATGAGTGGGTCAAAGAAGTAAACACAGAAATCAAAAGATACATACAGACAAATGAAAATAACAATACAACATATCAGAATCTCTGGGGTGCAGCAAAAGGAGTAATAAGAGGGAAGTTCATATCACTACAGGCCTATATGCATAAACAAGAGAGAGCCCAAGTAAACAACTTAACTTCACATCTTAAGGAACTAGAAAAAGAAGAACAAAGACAGCCCAAAACCAGCAGAACAAAGAAAAGAATAAATGTCAGAGGAGAAATAAATGAAAAAGGGAACAGATAAACTATAGAAAAAAATTAATAAAACAAGGAGTTCGTTCTTTGAAAAGATCAACAAAATTGACAAACCCTTGGCAAGACTCACCAAGAAAAAAAGAGAAAGGACTCATATAAACAAATCCAAAATGAAAAAGGAGAAATTACCATAGATATCATAAATATACAAAGAATCATTGTAGAATACTATGAAAAACTATATGCCACCAAATTTAACAATATTGAAGAAATGGATAAATTTCTAGAACAATGCAATCTTTCTAGACTGAGTAATGAAGAAGCAGAAAACCTAAACAGACCCATAAACAGGGAGGAAATAGAAATAACTATTTAAAACCTCCCCAAAAATAAAAGTCCAGAGCCAGACAGCTATACTAGTGAATTCTATCAAACATTCAAAGATGACTTGGTTTCTCTTCTACTCAAAGTCTTCCAAAAACTTGAAGAAAAAGCAATACTGTCAAACACATTTTATAAGGCCAACATAACCCTCATACAAAAACCTGGACAACACAGTAAAAGAAAACTACAGACCAATATCTCTAATAAATACAGATGCTAAAATATTAAACAAAATACTAGCAAACTGAATACAAAAACACATTAAAAAATAAATCATCATGATCAAGTGGGATTCGTTACAGAATCACAAGGATGGTTCAACATATGTAAAACGGTTAACATAATACATCATATCAATAAAACAAAGGACAAAAACCATATGATCTTATCAATAGATGCAGAAAATGCATTCGATAAAATATAACATCATTTTATGTTTAAAACACTTAACAAAATGAGTATAGAAGGAAAATATCTCAACATAATAAAAGCCATTTATGATAAACCATCAGCAAATTCATATTAAATGGCATACAACTGACGACTTTTTCCCTAAAATCAGGAACAAGACAAGGTTGTCCACTCTCTCCACTCTTATTCAACATAGTGCTGGAAGTTCTAGCCAGAGCAATCAGACAAGAGAAAGAAATAAATGGCATTCATATTGGGAAAGAAGAAGTAAAGGTTACACTTTTTGCAGATGATATGATCCTATACATTGAAAACCACAAAGACTCTACAAAAAGACTCCCAGAAACAATAAACCAATATGGTAGGGTCGCAGGATACAAAATTAATATACAAAAGTCCATTTGGCATTTCTATATGTCAACAATGAAACATAAGTAAACAAGCTCAAAAAAATATTTCCTTCATGGTTGCAACAAAAAAAATAATAAAATACCTAGGAATAAACATAACAAAAAATGTAAAGGACCTATATAATAAAAACTACAAAGCATTTTTAAGGAAAATATAGAAAGATATAATAAAATGAAAAAATATTCCTTGTTCTTGGATAGGAAGAATAAATATAGCCAAAATGACTATATTACCCAAAGCCATATACAAATTTAATGCAATTCCCATCAAAATTCCAATGTCATTGTTTAAAGAAATGGAACAAAAAATCATCAGGTTTATATGGAACTATAAAAAACCCCAAATAGCCAGAGCAATTCTAAGGAAAAGAACAAAGCTGGGGGCATTACAATACCTGACTTCAATTTATATTATAGCCATGATAATCAAAACAGCATGGTATTGGCAGAAAAGTAGACACTCAGACCAATGGAAAAGAATAGAAAGCCCAGAATTAAACCACATGTATATGGTCAAATAATTTTTGATAAAGGGGCCAACAACACACAATGGAGAATAGAAAGCCTCTTCAAAAAATGGTGCTGGGAAAACTGGAAAGCCACATGCAAAAGACTGAAACTCAACTACAGTTTGTCCCCCTGTACTAAAATTAATTCAAAATGGATCAAAGACCTAAATATAATACCTGAAACAATAAATTACATAGAAGAAATATAGGTGCTAAACTCATGCACCTTGGTTACAAAGAGCACTTTATGAATTTGACTCCAAAGGCAAGGGAAGTGAAGACAAAGATAAATGAATGGGACTACATCGGACTAAGAAGCTTTTGCACAGCAAGAGATACTGACAACAAAACAAACAGGCAGCCAACTGAATGGGAGATGATATTTTCAAACAACAGCACAGGAAAGGCCTGATATTCAAAATATACAAAGAATTCATAAAACTCAACAACAAACAAGCAAACAATTCAATAAAAAAATGGAAAGAGAACATGAACAGACACTTCTCCCAGGAAGAAATACAAACGGCCAACAGATATATGAAAAGATGCTCATCTTCATTAGCTATTAGAGAAAAGCAAATCAAAACTACAATGAGATACCACCTCACACCTGTTAGATTAGCTATTATCAACAAGACAGGTAATAACAAGTGTTGGAGAGGCTGTGGAGAAAAAGGAATCCTCATCCACTATTGGTGGAAATGTAAAGTATGGTGGTTCTTCAAAAAATTAAAACTAGAACTACCATATGACCCAGCAATCCTTCTACTGGGAATAACTCAAAAGCACTGGTACGTAAAGACACATGCAGCCCCATGTTCATTGCAGCATTGTTCACAGTGGCCAAGACATGGAAACAACCAAAAAGCCTATTAATAGATGATTGGATAAAGAAGATGTGGTACATATATACTATGGAATACTACTCAGCCATAAGAAATGATGACATCGGATCATTTACAACAACATGGATGGACCTTGACAACATTATACTGAGTGAAATAAGTAAATCAGGAAAAAACTAAGAACTATATGATTTCATACAGAGGTGGGACATAAAAATGAGATTCTGGGACATGGGCAAGAGTGTGTTGGTTACCGTAGGGAGGGAGTAGGGGGAGGGAAAAGGAGGGGTTACGGAAGAAAAAAAAAAAGAAAACAGAACCCATATGTATGCGGTCTGCAATACAACCACCTCTGAACAAAAGTTACACATAGACTGAAAGTAAAGGGATGGAAATATGTATTTCATGCAAAAAGAAATGAAAAAATAAAAGCTTTGGTAGCAATACTTATATTTGAAAAAATAGTCTATAAAAAAAGCTATAGTAAGGGATAAAGAAGGTCACTACATTATGAAAAAGGGAATAATTCAACAGGAGAATATAATAATTATAAATATTTATGCACCTAATATAGTAGCATCTAAATATATAAAGCAGATTTTGATGGGCATAAAGTGCAATATTGACAGCAATACTATAATAGTAGGGGATTTTAATACCCCATTAACATCAATGGATGGTATACAGGCAAATTTAACCAAACATTCAAAAAAGTGCTAATTCCTATCCTCCTCAGACTATTTTAAAATATTCAAGAAGAGGGAAGACTTTCAAGCTTCTTTTATGATGCAAGCTTTATCCTCATTCCAAAATCAGATACACTACAAAGAAAGCAAGCTGTAGGCCAATGTCCCTCATGAACATAGATGCTACAATTCTCAACAAAATATTAGCAAACTGGATCCAGTAATATATCAAAAAGATCATATACATCATGATCAAGTAGGATTTATGCCAGAATGCAAGGCTGGTACAATATTCACAAATCAATAAATGTGATTTATTACATAATAAAAAGGATAAAAATCACATGATTATATCAATAGATGCAGAAAAAGTATTTGATAAAATCTAGCACCCATTTATGATCAAAACTCTCAGCAAAGTGGAAATACAGGAAACATACATCAACATAATAAAGGCCATGTATAACAAACCCACAGCCAACATCATACTCAATGGGCAAAAATTAAGAGCAATCACCTTAAGATCAGGAAGAAAGCAGGGGTGCCCCCTTTAATCACTCTTATTCAACATAGTTCTGGAAGTCCTAGCCACAGCAGTCAGACAAGAAAAATAAATAAAAGGCATCCAAATTAAAAACGAAGAAGTAAAACTATCATTATTTGCTGATGACATGATACTCTACATAGAAAACCCTAAAGTCTCAGTGAAAAACTACTAGACCTAATAAATAAACTTGGCTAGGTGGCAAGATATAAAATTAGTGTTCAGAAATTAATGACATTTGTATACACCAAAAATAAACTGTCAGAAAGAGAAATTAACAACACAATCCTCTGCACTATTGCAAAAAATAAATAAATAAAATACCTACTAATATATTTAACCAAAGAAGTAAAGACTTATGCTCATAAAATTATAAAACATTGAGTGCTCGCTTTGGCAACACATATATTAAAATTATAAAACATTGAAAAAATAAGTCAAGGAAGATACAAACAAGTGAATCTATAAATTCAATGCAATTTCTACTAAAATCCAATGGCATACTTTAAAGATATAGAACAAATATTCCAAAAATTTCTATGGAACCAAAAAGAACATGAATAGCCTCAGCAACCTTGAAAATGAAAAACAAAGTGGGAGGTATCACATCCTGATATCAAGTTATACTTCATGCCTATTGTAGTCAAAACAGCTTGGTACTGGCATAAGAACAGGCATACAGATCAATGGAACAGAACAGGGAACCCAGAAACAAACCCATGCCTTTATGGTCTATTGATAATTGACAAAGGAGGTAAGAGCATACTTTTGAGTAAAGATCGTCTCTTTAATAAATGGTGTTGGGAAAATCAAACAGGCACATACAAGAAAATGAAACTAAACCAACAACTTCTACTGTTCACAAAAATAAACTCAAAATGGATAAAAAAATTTTAATGTAAGTCGCAAAACCATAAAAATCTTGGAAAAATACAGGCAGTAACCTTCCAATATCTCTCATAGCAATATTTTTGCCAATACATCTCCACAGGCAGGTGAAATAAATGACAAGGTAAACAAATGGGACTATATCAAACTAAAAAGCTTTTGCATAGCAAAAGATACTATCATTAACAAAATAAAGACAACACACACAATGGAAGAACATACTCACCAACACATCTGATAAGGGATTAATAACAAAAATTTATAAAGAACTTCTAAAACTCAACACCAGGAATGTAAACAATCTAATTAAAACATGAGCAAAGAAAATGAATAGATATTTCTCCAAAGAAGACATACAGATGGCCAGTAGGCATATGAAAAAATGTTCAATGTCAGTAATCATCAGAGAAATGCACATTAAAACCACAGTGAGATATCACCTTATTCATTTCAGAATGATACTAATTAACAAATCAAAATATAATAAGTGCTGTGGAGGGTGTGAAAAAAGGGAACCCTCCTGCACTGCTGGTGGGAATGCAGACTGGTGCAGCCACTGTGAAAAACAGTATGATGTTTCCTCAAAAAATTAAAAACAAAACTGCCTTTTGACCCAGCTATCTCACTTTCAGGAATATACCCTAAGAATACCAAAACACTGATTCAAAAGAAGATATGCAGTTCCATGTTTATCGCAGGATTGTTTACAATAGCCAAGATTTGGAAACAGCCCAAGTGTGGGCTGTGGATTAAAAAGCAGTGGTAGATATATACAATGGAATACTATGCGGCTGTGAAAAAGAAGGAAATCTTACCTTTTGTGATGGTATGGAGATTATTATGCTAAGTGAAATAAGCCAGGCAGGGAAAGACAAATATTATATGATCTCATTTATATGTGAAATCTAATGAATGAAGTGAACTAAGGAACAGAATAGAGGCACAGGTAGGGTCACAGGGAGCAGAGGAACAGCTGTCAACGGGAAGGGGGATGAGGGAACAGGATCAGAGAACACAAAGGGATTGTTGAAATTATATATACATAACACATAGAAACAGATGAGAGGACTGCAAATCCCACAGGGAAGTGGAGGAGGGAGTTAGAAGAAGGGGGGCAAGGTGGTGTAATTGGGGGTCACATGGTTGGACGGTAAGGGTGTTATATTGAGTGGGACACTTGAATACATGTTAACACAATAAATTAAAATTAATAAAATAAATAAATAAATAATATTTATATAAAAAACAAATTGTACACCTTTAATATACAGAATTTTAAATTTGTCAGTGAAACCTCAGTAAATCTGGAAAAGAATTAAAATTATTTTTAAAAATAAAAATAAAAAAAACATCTATAATAATAGTGGGAAAACTAGAGAAGAAAAGGAAAGTCAGGGTTAAAATCCTTCAGGACTTAAAGGAAAGAAAGAAGCTTGAAACAGCATTAAATCAAGCAGTTTCTTTCTAATTGTAAAATCTAACTGCAACAATCCAAATAAAAAAATTCATAAATTAAAAAGTGATATTCCAACAATTTATCTAATCTTATCCCCCAAAACTTATTATTATTTGGGTGAATATTCATTCATATACTTTATACCGGAGCTCAAATCTCAGTTTAGGTCATTTAGCCTTATTTTAAACATACCACACACTATAATTAAGTAACTAAAAAAAAATGTAAATGTCATATTACATGCAAAAAGTACACCCAAACACTGAAAATAGATATGTGAATTTTCTCAGAGGACTGACCTATTTGAAAGTAATGATGTAGTTATTCAGTGTGCTGTAAATGGAAAGTAAACAGATAATTAATGCACTAATTATAATGAAATTTTCTTTGTACTGTATTTTTTGTTTATTTTGGGCAAATTCTATTTCCCTAACATTTACTTCTGCTGCCAGTGTTAATTTATTAAGTATTCTGGGGTAGGAAATATGTCACACATACAACATTCCCATCTAATCTTCTACACAGCTCACAAAATTTAGGGGGTATTTCAAAATAAATATGAAGCAATAAAAAAAGGAGCATTTGATTTTTTTGTTGTTGCTGTTAAAGAAGAACATCAGAAAAGCAAATGATAAGTCAATAAAAGTTGTTTAGCTATGCAAATGAGATACAAAACCAAGTTTATTTCACTATGAAAATGCACTATACTCAAGGCTGAAAGTACTGGAGTATCTGCACATTCCCTGATCTTGAAAGTGCACATCCTGCAATTTCCCAGCCCTTGCAATGCCCCTGCAACACGACTTGCCCGAATGCAAAGCCTAGAGAGCCACAGGTCGTCTTGAAGCCAGTCAAACACAGACGACAGTGGCAACAGCACTTGAAACATCCCAAATCGTGATTAGCAGACTGTGGAATCACTTTCAAGAGACTGGCACAGTATGAAGAAGACGAGTGCAGGGTCGCCCACCTGCCACAACAGCAAGAGATGTCCACTACTTGACCTTAATGGCAAGAAGGAACAGGTGCAGCAATGCAACAGAGCTGCGGGGACAGTTTCTTGATGCCACTAGACGATGGATATGCATCCAGACCATATGAAATCGGTTCCATTGTGTTGGACTGCATGCCCGGTGACCAATGGCACACATTCCATTATCTGCTGAACACAGTAGAACCTGTAGAAGGTGGGTTCATGAGCAGCGTCTTTGTACCCATAATGATGGCCAACTGTCCTTTTCTCTGATGAGTCACGGTTCAGTCTACAGCCTAAAAATCATTGTGTCCTGACCAGGTGGTGGCGCAGTGGATAGAGCATCGGACTGGGATGCGGAAGACCCAGGTTCGAGACCCCAAGCTCGCCAGCATGAGCGCAGGCTCATCTGGCTTGAGCAAAAGCTCGCCAGCTTGGACCCAAGGTTCCTGGCTCGAGCAAGGGGCAGATAGGTCTGCTGAAGGCCTGCGGTCAAGGCACGTGTGAGAAAGCAATCAATGAACAACTATGGTGTCGCAATGGCAACGAAAAACTAATGATTGATGCTTCTCATTCTCTCTGTTCCTGTCTGTCTGTCCCTATTTATCTCTCTCTCTGACTCTCTTTCTGTCCCTGTTTAAAAAAAAAAATCATTGTGTCCTGGTCTGGCATGAATGAAGAACATGGGAGAACCCACATTTCATGTGAGAAAGAGATTCTTGGTGGTGGTGGAATCATGGTGTGGGTTGGTATCAGCATTGGTGATGGTACCGACCTCCATGTTATCAGAAGCGAATTGCTGACTGCTGTCAGATACTGAGATGAGGTCCTGCACCCTATAGTGGTACCCAGTGCTGGAGCAGTTGGAAACAACCTTCTTTTCATGCAAGGCCCCACCAATGTGCATCTCATCAACAACATACTTCAGGAGGCAGGAATCGAATGCATGGACTGGCCTTCAAGTTCTCCAGACCTGAATCCCATTGAACATGCTTGGGATGCACTGGGAAGACGTCTGAAAAACCGTCCAGTGTTTCCCACAACACTTCTTGATCTGGAAGTTGTCCTGAAACAAGAGTGGCAGAGGATCCCACAAGAACTGCTGGACAATCTGATCCTGTCCTGCCCCGTCGCTGTCAGTGTGTTTTGGCAGTCTTGGGTGACAATACACCCTACTGAACAGTCAATGTGTGGCACTCTTATTCAGTTTGACATGCTTCTCACCCCCACCAATATGTCACTTGCTACTCAATCATGATAATTGAGTTTGCATCTCATTTGCATAAGTGAACAACTTTCTTTCACTTGTCATTTGCTTTTCTGATGTTCTTGCTGAATAAAAAAATCAAATGCTTTTTTTTAATCACTTCATATACATTTTGAAATATCCCCTAATGTTTGTGAGCAGTGTATATTTTTCATGATAAAATGTTTTGTAGTATTTCTTTTCCATTTTTCCCAGACTAATATAAATTTTATTTATTCATTCTGTGATGTGGATTTTTTTCAGAAACCTTTTGCAAATATTTAAGCCTCCAACATACACTGCCTATTTTCTACTTTGAAGATATAAAAATATAGCAACTTAGGGGGAAATGTCATGTGCACTGCTTACTTACACACCAAAAGCTACATAGATCACATTACTATCTTTTTGAAATTGCTAATAAAGATCCTTAAAACTTCTAATGGTTGATTTCTTTGGGCTATTTTAATTACTTGATATTAACATAACCAGTGATCTGTAAATAATTTTGAAATCAAGATTTTTTATGTGTATTTTATTGATTTTAGAGAGAGGAAGGGAAAGAGAGGAAGAGACAGTGACTTTGCCAGCTTACAGCCTGTCCCCACACCCAATGCAAACTATAAGCGAGCAAACATATATATTATATTTACAAACTTATTTGACCGACTTTCCACCCCTTTTGCTTGCTTCACAATCTAAAGCACAGATATTCCTGCACAAGGAAATTAGGCAAATTACACAAATTACAACACCACAAATCATACAGTTTTAACAATTACAAAGGTACATTTCACCAGTTTCTGAGCACTTGGCCAAAAGTACAAAATGCCCTCGGACTTAGCTTCTAGGAACTTGGGAAGGGCCTCCAGCAAAGCTGCCCCCTCCCCATTCAGGGTATTTTACATTGTGCAAAATTCGTAAGTCCATCCAACAAAGGAGCCAGTGCCCACTCCGGTTGTAGTCCAGGAATCAGTCCACGCACATGGGGCCTCAGCCACTCCTTCATCCCTGCCATCCTGGCAAGTCTCACACTGACCCAAGGAGGAGCACATGGCATTGGCAGTCAGCATTTCCATCTCTGCTCCAGAGAGTATGATGGCATACACCCCTATGTCCCAAAATCGCAGACCTACCAGGGGCATAGCGGGTACTCCTTGCTGCTGGGCTCTCACCTTCTGGAGACTGCAGATTGCAACTCCAGCCTGATTCTCCTCATCCTCCAAAGAAGAACTGAAAACACCAGCTCCCACTGCTGGGTTTGAGCCCTAGGCCGCCACCGCCTTCTGCTCTGAGGGCCTTGCAGCCCCAGTCCCGGCCTCTCACTTCTGCTGGCTCTCCACAAAGTCCAGGGCAATCTGCAACTCACGAACCTGTGATTCCTTCTCCAGTGCTTGTTCTAGCTCCAGTGTCGGCATCTCTTTCTCCCACGTTTGCTCCAGCTCCTTCCATGGCTCAGTTTGCAGGTCCCAGGCAGCCTCTTCCACAGAGCTCTCGGTTTCCTCACGCATGGCAGTAATAAAAGTCAGCCAGCCTACTACCCCCAAAAGGACAGCCATGAGAAACCATAATAGCAGCGAGTCCTCTACTCCACCGCTCAAAGGTGGCGGCGGCTCCATATCGAACTCAGCCAAATCCTGCCACAGACTATGCCAAATGTCAGGCCAATAGCTGTGTCCACCATCACAGCCGCCTAGCCAGCGCAGGTTCAGGTTTGATTTGAACAGACGGTAATGAAACAACGGAACCAAGAACTGGTGAGCCATTACCTTTAATCCTAGCTCACACCTGGCAGGTAAGAAATACACACAGAGGGAAAACACTTCCCTTTCCATTCAGGGATCCCAAAGTCACTGATTTATCCAAGTATTCCTAGAATCAAAGGTTTCTACCTCACTACCTCTGTTCCCCATCTCCTTCTCTCTGCACAAACTGCACAAAGTGGCTTCTCCTTCAGCATTCCGCCATCTTGGCTGCCTCTCCACTGCAATGCTAATTTCAGGAACTAAAGAGAGAGCCCCCGCTCTGCCCCATTTTATAGTGTAGAATTCAAAACCTTTAAGCCAATATACAAATAAGGATGTCTCTGATACAAAGCCACTTATCTGAGGTATAAATGGGATTCCTCATAAAAGTGCACCACCTCACATCATGCAATAGTAAAGGGTGTGGGGAAAAGCTTAGTTTTGAAAAATCTTAGTATTGAAAGGGGGGGAGAGGCTTAGTCTTAAAACTAAGCTTTAGGCTATAATGACTTTGCTGGCTTACAGCCTGTCTCCCACACCCAATGCAAACTATAAACAAGCAAACATATATATCATATTTACAAACTTATTTGACCTACAGACAGGAACATCAATCTGTTCCTGTATGTGTGTAAAGGCTTTAGTTTTCTACACTATAAAATGAGACAGACCAGGGACTTGCTCTCTTGATTCCTGAAATTAACATTGCATAGGAGAGGCAGCCAAGATGGCAGAGTACTGAAGGAGAAGCCAATTTGTGCAGATAAGTTAGTGGCCTTGGGAGCCCTGAATGGAAACTGAAGTGTTTTCCCACTGTGTGTATTTCTTGCCCACCGGGTATGAGCTAGGATTAAAAGTAATGGTGTTGTAGTAATATAAGGTTATAGTAATTAAATATATAAAAATACATAGAAGATATATAAAAGTAATTAAAATGATATTAAAAGTAATTATTAAAATTAAATAAAGTTATACCATTTGGATAAGAATTAATATAGTGGCTTAGTTCCATAACTCTGTAATGTGATAAACAGACTCTGACTTTCAAACAGAGCCCAGTTCGTATGTGTGTGAAGTTATACCTAGATAAGAAGTAGCTTGGTGTTAATTACGTTAACTTTGTAAATTGACGTAAATAAGAACATCTTAAAAAGTGGTTTGATGTAAACATTTCAGTAGATTGATGTACAGGGGATTCCCTGTGAGGAACTCCCAAAAAGGTGGTTTGAAGTGATAATCCTGTAGATTGACACCTGTTAGAAGGCATTGGCCAGAAAAGGTACTAAAGCTGAGCCCCCCCCCCCCAGCCCCGCTGCAGTAGTCACCCAGACTCCAACGTTGCTGTGGACTGCCTCCACGCTGCTCTGAGCTCTGACTAAAGCCAGCCAAGAGGAGCACACCAACGGGGCCCCCTTAAACTATACCCAGGCACGGCAAAAGGATTTGTGAGTAATGAATTGCCTGTGTGATTATTGCAACTAATTTGTGTGTCGGTCATGTCTTTCCTCCAGTGGCACTTAGCAGTAGCATCCTCATAGCCGCCTAAAGAGTAGTCTCGAAGAGGCTGCCAGCCCTGCTGATAAGCAGGAGCGTCTCACTGCATGGGAAGTCGAATCAGGGATGCCTGATCGACTTAGAGCAGTGGTTCTTAACCTGGGTTCTATTGAACCCTAGGGGTTCGATGAGTCAGTCTCAGGGGTTCGGAGAAGCCTCTGCCGCGGAGGCCAGAATAAAGTAATACCATAATTTGTTGTGAGTTCATGCACTTTGTTGGTTTTGTTCTTTGAGCAAGGTGATGTTTATGCATGGCTCATTTTGTGCACCAGTAAAGAAACATATACCTATGTCTTGAATTTGGGGAAAAAAAATCATATTTTATTTATCATTAAAGAAGGGTTCGGTGAATGTGCATATGAAACTGGTGGGTTCGGTACCTCAAAAAAGGTTAGGAACCACTGACGTAGAGCTTGGGCTCTATTAGGACAAATGGCTCACCAGTTCTTGGCTCCATTGTTTCATTATCCTCTATCCGAATCAAATGTGAACCTTCACCGGCCAGGCGGTTGTAGTGGTGGCCATGGCTACTGGCTTTACAATGTGCTTTGACCCAGGATGGAACCAGCAACCTCTGCACTTTCAGAGTATGCTCAAACAAACTGAGCTATCCCATCAGAGCTAAATCTTTATATTTATATTTTATAGATTGACATACGAAAAGTTAGTTTTTCCATTTCAACATTCAAACACAATTTAAATCCCCATCAATAACGCTATTTGTTGGAAACCCCTAATATTACATAGATTGTTAACTCCTTGCTGTTCAATTAGACCGTTCAAATTCAGATTCCTGAACCAGGAAAAGGTAAATTTCAGTTCCAATTACCAGTATATATAAACAGTGTTAGCAAGCTACATCAGTTAACCAGTTAATTCTGGCAGTCTAGTAAGAGCCTCCCGTTTGGAAGGTGCAAATTCAGCTTCTTGCAGCAGCAAAAACCCAGCTCTGACTGCACAAGGGGGAAGGGGCGTGTCCTCCACACCTCGGAACAACGCACTGGACCGCACCACTCCACTAGTCTCACAACGCGCCCTTTTCCTCTCCTTGGCCCCGCCTCCAACGCAGAGCTGTCCACGCCCCCTCCTTTCCGCCAATAGCCAAACAGTTTTGTGGGAGCCAGCCTTCCCTCCTCGCCAATGCAGGAGCTCCTTTCAGTCCTGTTCCGCACCTGCAGGAGCTCTGAACGAAAGATGGCGGCGGCTGCCGAGTTGGCGCTTCTGGAGAAGTCCCTGGAGCTAAGTGGAGGGAACAAATACAGCGCTCAAGGCGAGCGCCAGGTGAGAAGCGGAGGCGGAAGCGGCGCGGAGGGGAGGAATGGGTGTGAGCGGAGCCTGCTGAGCCCAGGTAGGACGGGCTGGCCGGCAGAAGCGGCCCGGAGACAGCGCGGCCCCTCGTCTCCCCACGTGTCTGCGTCGCGGGGCAGGCGGGCTGGCGCCTCTTGGCTGCTCCCTGCTGCCGCAACCCTACGGAAAGGGGGAGGGAACCCGCTACGTTTGGGCTCGGCCCAAACGTTTCCTGCTGGCGAATTGGTGACAAAGCAAAGAGAATCCGCAGAGTCCACAGGTACACCAACCTGGAGGTCCAGCGTTCGCGGTCAATGACAGCAGTTACTATAAGAATAGCTTTCATTCATTGTGAATCAACTACGTACTTCGGAAAGGTAACAGAGTACCTGAGTAATACAGCAGTGACAGCTGAAGCTGCTCTCAGAAAGCTTGCTTTTTTAGCTGGGTGGATAAACATTACAACTATTTTCATCACAATGCTGAATGGTGCTACATTAAGCTGGCTGGTTTAGAGAACTCAATGGTGTTGGCCCAATCCAGAAGATTCAGGGAAAGCTTTTCTAAGGCATTACGTATCGATTTCTTTGTGGGGCATGCAGAGAATGGGGGGTGAGTTAAAATGTATGAGATTGGTGAGGTGTAAGGACTCAGATTTCTTAAGGCATTGAAGGACATTTGTATTTCTATCAAAATCGTTGTTTGCTGTGGAGGTAATGTATTAGACGAGGAGAGGAGAGAATAAGACAACTTTGGAGGTACAGTCTGCATTCAGGAATACTGTTGGGCAGATAAAGTATATTATGCTCACTTTATTAAAGATGGCACTGCCCATGTAGAAGCCCGTTGCTCAGGTGATTGCTTGGGATGGGCGTGATCGTATTAATGTCTGCTGGGGGAGAGCTATTAATGTCTGCTGGGGGAGAGCTTTCGCCCCAAAAGGTTTTAAAAGGAAGAGAGATCACGTTCTGGGGAAGAGTGATTGAATGCTAAGAGGAGCCCATACTATAGGAGAACAGAGTCAGGCCACGTGGTGACCAGGAGAAGCAGCCAAGACTGCCCAGTGTTGGAGGAGAAGCCAGTTTGTGCAGAGAGAAGGAGATGGGAAACAGAGGTGAATAAGGCTGGTGAGCTAGAAACTGTAAGGTATTTTTCCCTGCTGAGAAAGAAGGAAGGGAGGGCCAAAAAGCCACAAAGTGTGGAATAATAAAAGTATTAAGTACCTTTATATATATATATATATATATATATTTTTTTTTACAGGGACAGAGAGAGAAGGATAGATAGGGACAGACAGGAGCGGAGAGAGATGAGAAGCATCAATCATTAGTTTTCTGTTGCTGTTGCGACACCTTAGTTGTTCATTGATTGCTTTCTCATATGTGCCTTGACCGTGGGCCTTCAGCAGACTGAGCCACCCCTTGCTGGAGCCAGCGACCTTGGGTCCAAGCTGGCGAGCTTTTGCTCAAGCCAGATGGGCACGTGCTCAAGCTGGCGACCTTGGGGTCTCGAACTTGGGTCTTCCGCATCCCAGTCCGACGCTCTATCCACTGCGCCAACGCCTGGTCAGATTAAGTACCTGTATTAAGTACCGTGCATCCCGCCCGAGGAGGTCCCCTATCCCCAGGGTCAGAGGCTAGGTGAGTCGCCTGAATTAGACTGCGTGAGCGGTATATAAAGGGGTCCTCTAGGGTGGGCAAGCAGTTATGACGTGGTGAAATATAACTGGCTGATGGACAGTCAGTCTTCTCCCAAGGTCCTCTGGGAAGGCGTGCTTGGTTGTGGGCGGCCCTAGCCAAAGTCTGGGTCTGACTTCTCCACCTGACCTTCCCCCTTAGCCACCGACCCTACATTCCAGCCTTTTTTGTTAAATACAAAAGGGCGCTGTGTATTCATCTGGCTGCTTCCTGCTGATCAGGAGCGTCGTGAGGAGGGGTGGTCTGCTGGTGGTGGCTTTGGGGGAGGTGGTGTCAGGAGTCGCATCTGTTTGGCTATGAGTTGAGAAACTTCGTGAATGCAGTATTCGTTTTCTCGCAGACGGTTGAGGAGATTGAAGCTTCTTTCATCAGGCCAGTCTTACTGAACAGCATTGCTCCCTACTTCAGCTCACTCTAGCAGCGGATTTCTGGTGGGAGGGATAGGATGCAGCAGGAGGGTCTGCAGGGCCCAACCTCTTGGTGAGCCGCAGACGAATAGGGCACAGTGGTTCCAAACTGCCAACAATCCTGCATGGGAGCAAGCTTGAGGCAAGAGACCTGGTTAGAAATAAGGGTAGCACTGATTATGGGGGAGCCCTTGGTAGTGAGGAATGGCAGGAGTAAGTGGGAAGATGCTGCCAGCTGGATAGTGGCTCCGAGACTGTGAAGAATGTCTCAACCCAGAAGGGGTACAGGGCACAATGGCATAACTAAGAAGGAGTGCAAAAAAGGGGATTCTGTTTAAACTGCATGTCAGTGGTGGAGTGCGAAGGAGAAGAGAAGGGGTCCCATCCATTCCCATAGCCGAGGCCTGTGAGGGAATTAGATGTCTAGAGTGTGGTGGCAAAACAGAGAAGGCAGCTCCCGTGTCCACAAGAAATGAGATGGACTTACCCACTAGTTGCAGCATTACCCTGGGTCCTCCGAGTCCAGGCCGTGTCCTAGGCGTTTGAGCGATGCACCCATGTAGCTGCCTCGTCCTCCATGTAGAGGCGTTGAGGATGAGCCTGTTGCCCAAAGGGGTAATCACTCTGCCAGTGACCAGGCTGCTTGCAGTTAGGGCAGGGCTCAGTGGGCAGCCGTGGGCAGGGGCCCTGTTGGGCATAGTGATCCTGCTTGCCACACTTGAAGCAAGCTTCTGGTGGTGGTCCAGACTTGGGCCGGGTTTGGAGCATTACCTTCTGTTGCATGCGGGCCTAGTGAATAGCCTCGACCATTTCCTACTAGCTGCGACCATTGAAAACATTAAATGCCATGTTTACAGGTCCCAGATAGGGATTTTGGGGTTGAGAATAAAAGGAGGAAGGTTCCTAGGGAGCCTAGCACCCAGATCCAGCCGGAAACGCTGGATACAGCAGGCAGGACAGGGTCAGAACTTCCTGAAAGCAGATTGGGGTTGGGCGTCCTGCAAACCGGTGTAAGAGCCAATGATAGGCGGAGAATGGCCTGACGGAGGAGGGACTTAAGAAGACAGTGGAGAAGGGAGGGGCCCCTGACCAGCAGGGGAAGTGAAAGAGACTGGTATTTGCAAGTGAATGAGAAACAGGATTTAGCAAAGGTAGGGAAAGGGTGCTCTCTGGAGAGAAGAGACCGGAGCAAAAGAGGTCCAGAGAGAGGGACGCCCTCAGGTCAATCAGGAGAGAGAGAAAGTTGAGAGGCCCTGGAGAAGGAAAGATTATGAGTGGAGGGTTTTCTCTGGCCAAAAAAAGCCTGCATAGTGAAACAGGTGGCACAGAGAGTAAGAACGGACACATGAATAATTAGATGCCCTGAATGTAAAGGGATCTCCAAGTGGCTCCCAGCTTTTTTGGTGATAGTTAAATTGGTGAGGGTGTTAAAACCTAAAGTCCCTTCAGGAGGCTACCTGGTCCGATTATCCAGTGGGTTCTGTGGCCTGGCCACAGTGGAGAAATAGAACAGTTTCCTCTTTAGGAAGGGAGAGATTTCAGATAAGGCAACTCCTGGAGTGTTTTGGGATTCCCGTGCCCCCACAGCCGCCCCCAGTTCTCGGGGTGGTCAGAGTTGAGGATTGGCGTCGCAAAACTCAACCTCTGGCCATGGATAGGGTAAGTGGATGTGCTCGGGACGTCTTTACGGGCACACACGCACTTGGACAGAAAGACTTCCCTGACATAGCTACGATTTTGGACAGGGAGTCTCAGCGGAAAGAACTGAGGAAAGTTTGGAGGCATGGGACTTACCGCACCGTGTGCCGAAGTGGGTGGATGGTTGGAGATCCTGAGATCCTGTTTTTTTCTTGGAGGGGACAGGGAAAGAAGCGGCCCCAGCGGGCTTCTAACTTTTTCCTGGGTCCCGGGTTTCGGCACCAAATGTAAAGTATTTTTCCCCGCTGACAAAGAAGGAAGACGGGGTCCGGGAGCCACAAAGTGTGGAAAGCAAAGGTTTTATTAAATACCGTGTATCCTGCCCGACGATGTCCCCCTAGCCCCGGGGTTCAGACACTAGGTGAGTCGCCTAAATTAGACTGCGTGAGAGGTATTTAAAGGGGTCCTCTAGGATAGGTGAGTAGTTATGACATGGTGAAATCTCACTATCTCACTGGCTGACGGACAGTCAATCTTCTCCCAAGGTCCTCTGGGAAGTTTCTTTTGGCGTGCTTGGTTGTTGGCGGCCCTAGCCAAAGTCCAGGTCTGAGTTCCCCACTTGACCTTCCCCCTTAGCCACCAACACTACAGAAACCTTTGATTCTAGAAAACTCGGATAAGTCAGTAGCTTTGTGAGCACTGAATGAGTGGGTTTTGGAGCCCAGTGTGTGTTTTTACTTGCCCGCCGGGTGCAAGCTAGGATTAAAGCTGATGGCTCACCAGTTCTTGGCTCCATTGTTTCATTACCGACTGTTCGAATCTAATGCAAACCTGCACGGGTCGGGTGGCTGTGATGGTGGCCATGGCTACTGGCTTTACATTTGGCATAGTCTATGGCAGGATTCGATACAGATCTGCATGGAGCCGCCACCACCTTTGAGCAGTGGAGTAGAAGACAGGCTGCTGTTATGGTTCCCCATAGCTTTCCTTTGGGGGACTGTAGGCTGGCTGACTTTTGCAGCCATGCGTGGGGAAGCCAAGAGCTCTGTGGAAGAGCCTTTCTGGGACCTGCAGGCCAAGCAGTGGAAGGAGCTGGAGCAAGCGTGGGACTAAGAGAAGCCGACCTGGGAGCTGGAGCAAACACCGGAGGAGGCCAACCAGGTTCGTGAGATTCGCTTGGAAATGGGGCAGCTGCTAGAGAAGGAATCACAGGTTCGTGAGTTGCAGATTGCCCTGGACGTTGTGGAGATTTCTGAGAGCCAGCTGCAGCAGGAGGCCGGGGCTGCAATGCCCGCGACAGCAGCAGCCAGGGCTCAAGTCCAGCAGCGTGAGCTGGCGTTTCCAGCTCCTATCCAGAAGATGAGGAGAATTGGGCTGAAGTTGTGATTCACAGACTCCATAAGGTAAACAGCGGCAGCTGTGGCAGGAGGATGAACGGACATCCTGGGAGCCAGGCATGCATCGCCGAGTGGCCACTGGAATGGCAGAGAGTGCCTGCTAAGCCGCTGGTAGGTTCGTGGACGTTTTGGGACATAGGGCTGGATGCCATCATTCTCTCCGGAGCAGAGATAGAAATGCTGACTGCCATTGCCACGTGTTCCTCTTTGAGACAGTGTAAAACCTGCCATGACCGCATGGATGAGGGGGGTGGTTGGGGCCCCATGTGCTTGGACTGATTCCTGGATTATGACTGGAGTGAGCACTGGCTCCTTCGTTGGATGGACTTACGGATTTTGACAATGTGAAATACCCTGATGGGGGTGGGTGGCGGCTCTGCTGGAAGCACTCCCTTGTCCCGGCATACCTTTCAAATGGCAAGAGTGAAGGCCAAGGACATTTTGTACTTTTGGCAAAGTGCTCAGAGACTGGAGAAATGTACCTTTGTAATTGTTGAAATTGTATGATTTGTCATGCTGTTGTAATTTGTGTAATGTGCCTAATTTCCTGGTACGGAGATGCTGGTGGTGTAGATTGTGTGTAGTAAAGTGAGCATAGGGGTGGATTTTTTGGCAAATAAAATATACTATGCTCACTTTGTTAAAGATGGCGCTGCCCACGTGGAAGTCTGTTGCCCAGGTGATTGCTTAGATGGGCGTGATTGTATTAATGTGTGTTGGGGGAGGTCTTTCGCACCAAAAGGTTTTAAAAGGAAGAGAGATGACATTGTTGGAGAGAAGAGTGATTGTGTGCTAAGAGGAGAGCAGAGTAAGGCCACGTGGAGGCCAGGAGAAGCAGCCAAGATGGCAGAGTGTTGAAGGAGAAGCCAGTTTGAGCAGAGTTTGTGGAGAGAAGGAGATGGGAAACAGGTGAATAAGACTGGTGAGCTAGAACCCTTTGATTCTAGGAAACTCGAGTAAGTCAGTAGCTTTGTGAGCACTGAATGAGTGGGTTTTGAAGCCTAGTGTGTGTTTTTACTTATCCGCCGGGTGCAAGCTAGAGTTAAAGCTGATGGCTCACCAGTTCTTGGCTCCATTGTTTCAACATCATCTGTTTGAATCTAATGTGAACCTGCATGAACCAGGTGGCCGTTCGCAGCTACCTGCTTTACAGATACCTTCTGAAAAATGCCTGGTTAGGCGATTTTACCTTTGTGAGAACATCACAGAGTGACCCACAAACCTAGATTTACTGTAGCCTACTCCCTACACACCTGGGTTACCTAGTATGGCCTATTGCTGCTAGGCTACAAACCTGTGCAGCCTGTAACTGTACAGAGTACTTGAGGCAATTGAAACACAGTGATAAGTATTTGTCTCCTTAAACATAGAAAAGGTACAGTAAAGATGTGGGGTAAAAGATAAGAAATGGTACCTCTGTATAAGAACACTGCTGTACATGACTGGAGCTTGCAGGACTGGAAGTTCTCTTAGAGTTAGTGGAGGGTAAAGGTGAATGCCCAGGAGGTCACACACTCTATACTTAGGTTACATTAGATTTATAAAGAATTTTCTTTAATAATAAATTCATCTTAGGTTTCTGTAAGTTTTTACTTTCTAAAACTTTTTGACTCATAATGACACTTAGCTTTAAAACACAATCATATTTGTACAGCTTCCAAAAGTATTTTTTATCCCTTTTTCTGTAAGATTTTTTTCTGTTAATTTTTTTTTAACTTTTTAAATATTTTTGTTAAAAACTAAATTACTGACACACACAGTAGTCCAGGCCTACATAGGATCAGGAGCATCACTATCACTGGATCAAAGGGACCAGAGGAAAAGAAGACAGAGGGAAAGGGGAGGATAGGATGGGATAAACCTGAAGGGAAGGGGGAAGGCGCTGTAGGGAGGGGGGCAAGGGAGATGTTGAGGGGAATATGGGAGAGGGAGGATGCACTCGGGGTGACCCTAGAATCTATGTAAACACAATTAAATAAAAAAACACCTAAATCACTGACACACATTAGTCCAGGCCTACACAGGATCAGAAGCATCACTGTCACTGTCTCCACCTCCACAACTTGGCTTGCTGGAAGGTCTTCAGGGCATAACATGCAGGGAGTTCTCCTCTCCTGTGATAACAAGGCCTCAGGCTCTTAAGAAAGTGCCACTCCCTGTAGAAGTATGTCCAGGGTTGTTTGCTTTTTTTGTTTCTTTTTTTTTATAATAAATTTGCTTAGAAACAAAGGACCGTAAACAGTCCTCTACTAATGATACCTATGATGTCGCTAGCAATAGGGATATTTTAGCTCCATATTGTTTTGTGGGACCACTATTGCGTACACCAGACATCATCACAGGGCACGTGACTATATTCATTTTTTGTCTTCCTGAGATTTTTTTTCCAGATGTCATTTATATTTTGTTCTTACATTTTCTGTTTGTTGGGCAGATAAAATATATTATGCTCACTTTGTTAAAGATGGCGCTGCCCACATGGAAGTTCGTTGATATTAATGTGTGTTCTGGAACAGGCTGTGGGCAGGCTGGGTCGTCATAGCCTAAGGCTTAGTTTAAGAGTAAGCTCTTCCCCACACCCTTGACTGATTGGATGATGTAGGGTGGTGCACTCTCTTGAGGAATCCCATTATGCCTCAGATGGGTGGCTTTGTATCAGAGACTTTCTTTATGTATAATTGGATTAAAGGTTTGGATTTTCTAGGCTATAAACTGGGGTAATCCGGGAGCTTGCTCTCTCTCGGTTCCTGGGTTCCTGAGATTAGTATTAGAGAGGAGAGCAGATTAAGGCCATGTGGAGGAGAAGTAGCCAAGATGGCAGAGTGCTGAGGAAGAAGCCAGTTTGTTAAGAGTTTGTGCTGGAGGAGATGGGGAACAGAGGTGAATAAGTCTGGTGAGCTAGAAAGCTTTGATTCTAGGAAACTCGGATAAGTCAGTAGCTTTGTGAGCACTGAATGTATGGGTTTTGGAGCCCAGTGTGTGTTTTTGCTTGCCCGCCGGGTGCAAGCTAGAATTAAAGCTGATGGCTCACCAGTTCTTGGCTCCGCTGTTTCGTTACCGACTGTTCGAATCTAATGCGAACCTGCATTGGCCAGGCGGCTCTGATGGCGGCCTCGACTACTGGCTTTACACTGTTCTTCATTTGGCCCATGTTAAAATTTTGTCTTAACAAATATATACCCCATATAGGTGGAATATAAAACTGAAACGGACACAGATGAAAGTGAAATGGACAATATAGGGTGACAAAAAATGATCTGACTTCGGGTACACAACACAATCAACAGTTCAAATTCTAAGTTAAAAAATTATTTAAAAATGTACAATATGATATGATATATGTATAAACTGAATAAATTCCCCAATTGAATTAGTTTACTCATCTATTATTTTACATATTTACCTTTTGGAGGGACTGAGAACATTTAAGTTTTATTTTCTTAGCAATTTCATTTATACAGTGTTATCAACTTAAGTGTAACAGACACCACATCATGAAACATTATATTATTATTTGATATCCTAGGCACTATTTCTATGGGTAAAGAAGGAGAATATAAGTTTTCCAAGATAATTTTGAATAATGATATTCTATTACAGTGAAATGTATTGCATTAACTTTGTGATAAGAACACAAAAGGACAACAAAATGAATAGAAAAAACTCATGGATACAGACAACAATGTGGGACTGCCAGGGAGGGTGGGATCAGGATGAGGAGGGTATAGGGGGATAAATGGTGATGGACAAAGACTTGACTTGGGGTGGGGTGTGAATACACAATACAGTATACAGAGATGTATTGTAGAAGTGAGCACCTGATACCTGTATAATTATGTTAGCCGGTGTCACCCCAATAAATTCAAATTTTAAAAGATCTTGTCTTAAAAGCAGCGTATTGTAGTTTTTACATGTAAGTTAAATTGAAATCTAGAACAGATCCACAACTTGCTTAAGATAGCCCAGTAATTGGTGCAACTTAAGGCATTTGAGCCAAAGTGACCTGCTTTTGCTTTTTCCTCTGGCCTCATGCTGATGATTCTGCTCCTTCAACCACTATTCCCTAGTTCGGTTTCTATTTTATAGCAGCTAACATTGCTAAGGGGTGAGTCTTGCCCTCGGGAATTTTATTGTCTAGTATGAAGCCCTCACTGGCAGCTAATTTAAGGCAGAACAAGAATGTTTACTAATGGAGGTAAGCATTGTTGAGTACGGATGAGAAAGTTAATTCTTACTATAAGAATGGGTTTGTGAACTTCACAGAAAAATCTGTTTAAATTGTGAAAGACACACCTGACCAGGCGGTGGCACAGCAGATAGAGCGTCAGACTGGAATGCTGAGGACCCAGGTTTGAGACCCTGAGGTCGCCAGCTTGAGCATGGGCTCATCTGGCTTGGGCAAAAGAAAGCTCACCAGCTTGGATCCAAGGTTGCTGGCTCGAGCAAGGGGTTACTTGGTCTACTGAAGGCCCGTGGTCAAGGCACATATGAGAAAGCAATCAATGAACAACTAAGGTGTCGCAACAAAAAACTGATGATTGATGCTTCTTGTCTCTCTCCGTTCCTGTCTGTCTGTCCCTATCTATTTCTCTCTCTCTGTCCCTGTAAAAAAAAAAAAAAAAATTTGTGAAAGACCAATAAGTGATGACCATTGAGAAGTTTGGGGCAAAAGTAAAGCAGTATGATGAGTCATACAATGCAAAGTAAACCCAGAATTATAGTTTGAGGCCCAATTGTGAGGGCTTTGCAGTTTGGAATATGGTATCTTTTCGTTTTTCATTTTTGTAGCAGAAGACAGCTATTGAAACTTTCTATTTTTGTGTTTGAGGACTGGATGAGGATATTTAATAAGATGCAGTCATTTTTTTTTAAGACAACTGACAGTAGTAAGCCAGCAGTTAGGCATTCTCTGCAACATTACCAATAATAATCAACAACTGAAAACATTTCAGAGGTCCAGCTCTAGGGGAATGGTTTATTAAATTATCAGCACATTGGAATATTACTTCTGTAGTCATTAAAAGTGGATTAATTGAAGACCGTGGAACCCTACGATGAATGGGAAAATAATGTGTGTCCCATGATTTCAGCTGTGTAAAAGTTCTATACTTTAGGCTGTGTAAAGAAAAGAGGATGGACTTTGGAGCCAGCTATGTTTTATTCAAACCTAATTCTGCCATTACAAACCTGGTGACCTTGGTTCTTTATGGTAAAACAAGGACAAAATTACTTATCTTAGAAGATATAATGATTAGATGACCATTTGTATTGCTGTTATAATAGGGAAATATGAAAAGTAGGATCATTTTTTGGATGATTACCTGAAACCCATACTTTATTACCACTTGCCCAAATTATATTTGTAGTGTTTTTTTTAATATGAAATATGAATCAACATTTAGTGTGACTCCAAAATTGCTTAATATGCAGTCCATGCAGTCCAAGTCACCATCACAGCCCATACCTAGTTAATAAGATAGGTAATTATATTAGCTTATGTGACACTAAAACCAGCATAGATCCTATTTAGTGGTTCTAACTATATTAACATGAACTCAGTGTCACTATAATGTCCTCGTTTTTGTTATTACAGAAGTTGGGTTTATTTAAGCATGTTCACCGTTCTAAAATAAAATAGGGTGTAGGTAAACTTGATCAAAATTAATGCAGTGTTATAAGGACTTTCATTTTCTCTTTTTGTACACACATGGTTATAAATTACATAGAAGTATTATACTGATTTTTGCAATGTTATTACCAATTTCAGCATCAGGCATCTGTTATCAAATGTAAATTATATAATTACTATTTTCCTGACTTTCATTTACATAATTTAGTATATAATTTACTATCTGAAAGTAAAATCTTAGCATATTTAAAAAAACAGTTGAGGAATTTAGCAATTTCTTAGAATTGCAGTTGTGATAGTATCTGTTTTTGAAATTACCTGAAGAAGCTTTGTTTTGTTTTAAAGATTCCAGTTCTTCAAACAAACAATGGTCCAAGTCTAACAGGACTGACTACTATAGCAACTCATCTGGTCAAGCAAGCCAAGAAAGAATACTTGCTTGGGAGCACAGCAGAAGAAAAAGCAGTGGTTCAGCAGTGGTTAGAGTACAGAGTAACACGAGTAGACGGAAACTCCACTAAAGACGACCTCCGCGTTCTGTTGAAGGTATTGTGACTCCTGCTTACCCGCTGAAATCAGTGAATTATTGATACAGGAATCTCTCTTCTCTGAGATTCAAAGAGATTCAGTAGCTAAGTAGCTATTGACCTCCTTGTTTCCTTCTGCATAGGGGTAGTTTGTACTTGTTATTGCTTTTGCCTGAACAGACTCTGCCAGCCTGTCCCCTTCAGATCTCAGCTCACATATCCCTTCTTCAGAAGATTCCTTCACTGCCTCTCTCTCAAACAGATGCTGTTCCTTGTTCTATATGTTTTTCCCTCATAACATCACACCCTGTGCCTGTCATTCGTGCCACTTATCATACTCAATAATTACAGTGTCATTCCAATAAATCCAATAAAAATTTAAAAAGAAAATAGTTTTAAGCCTAACCAGGTGGTGGAACAGTAGATAGATCATCGGACTGGGACATGGAGGACCCAGGTTTGAAACCCCGAGGTCACCAGCTTGAGCGAAGGATCACCAGCTTGAACTACAGGTCGCTGGCTTGAACCTACAGGTCACTGGCTTGAACCTAAAGAATGCTGGCTTGAAGCCCAAGGTTGCTGGCTTGAGCAAGGGGTCACTTACTTTGCTGTAGCCCCCCTCAAGGCATATATGAAAAAGCAATCAATGAACAACTAAGGAGCTGCAATAAAGAATTGATGCTTCCCATCTCTCTCCCTTCCTGTTTCTCTGTCCCTAATTGTCCCTCTCTCTGTCTCTCTGTCTCTGTCACAAAAAACGAAAGAACATACACACTATATATTAAGAACTGTTATTTTTCCAGACCTTATTTTAAAATGTTTCTTTAAATTAAATGAAGATACCTTTATTTTCATACTTTATCAAAGTTATTTCATTTGAATATGTTTGGAAAAAAACTATCATTATTCAATTGATTACTAGAATTTAAGTGGTAGTTCTTAATATATTTTACCCTTCCTACCCAAATTTTACTTTCATTCTTCTGAATTTATCTCCTTATTTATGTCCACATTCCTTTGTGCCCTCATCTATATCACCTTTAATAGTCCATATTCTTTTTTTTTTTTTTTTTTTTTACAGGGACAGAGAGAGAGTCAGAGAGAGGGATAGATAGGGACAGACAGACAGAAACAGAGAGAGGTGAGAAGCATCAATCATTAGTTGTTCATTGATTGCTTTCTTACATCTGCCTTGACCGCGGGCCTTCAACAGACCGAGCAACCCCTTGCTGAAGCCAACAACCTTGGGTCCAAGCTGGTGAGCTTTTTGCTCAAGCCAGATGGGCCCGTGCTCAAGCTGGTGAGCTTGGGGTCTCGAACCTGGGTCTTCCGCATCCCAGTCCGATGCTCTATCCACTGCGCCACCGCCTGGTCAGGCGATAGTCCATATCTTAAACCATTTTGAAAATCACTATCTTTAAATAAAGGCATAGGCAAACTTAGAAAGATTAAATTCAACTCCAAGAGCATTTACTGATTAGTCAACTACCACGTAGCAGGTATTTGGAATGTGATTTAAGAAAACAAAATGCTCTCTTCTACAGTTTAAGAATTTTTTCGGAATTAATGCTATTGACAACTGTGCAGTGCTTTATAACTAGTCTTTAGAGGAGCCTGTGAGAATATCTGATAATGCTTTATATAACCTATGTATAAACCTTTCTTTAAAGGTTAAATGAATATTTTGTCTAATTTTTAAAGGTAATTTAATATAAATTCCTGTGCTGTTAAATTTGAGAGGGACCAAAAGTATTCATATAATTTATTTTTATCCAGATTTTTATTTTTTCTCAGGAACTTAATTGATTTGTTCATGCCGGTCTGTCAGACAATATGTCAAATTTAAATTAGGACCTTTTAAATATTTTTATATCATTTTTTTAACATGTTCTTTAAATATATTTTTCTTCAGAAGTACCTATTGGCTATTTAGGAAGTTCAATACTTAGCATTTTCTTTTTGGTAATGATTTTAAAGGAACTAACTTTGTATATATTTAAAATAATCTTTTAAAAATTGATGGTAGAGCCTGATCAGGCAGTGGCGCAGTGGATAGAGCGTTGGACTGGGATGTGGAAGACCCAGGTTCGAGACCCTGAGCTCGCCAGCTTGAGTGCGGGCCCATCTGGCTTGAGCAAAAAGCTCATCAGCTTGGACCCAAGGTCGCTGGCTCCAGCAAGGGGTTGCTTGGTCTGCTGAAGGCCTGCGGTCAAGGCACATGTGAGAAAGCAATCAATGAACAACTATGGTGTCGCAATGGCAACGAAAAACTAATGATTGATGCTTCTCATCTCTTTCCGTTTCTGTCTGCCCCTATCTATCCCTCTCTCTGACACTCTCTCTGTCCCTGTTAAAAAAAAAAAAATTGATGGTAGAGAACAAATAACAGAACTTTTTGTAGCCTTAAATGGTGTTTAGAACTGGAGTCTTTAAGTTGTTAGAAAAACTAGATACCCAATTGCAAAAGAATGAGGTTGGACCTTGCATGGTATTTAACTCAGAATGGAAAGTGCTAAGCGCAGTCCTAAAACTATAAAATATAAAATTCTTAGAAGGAAACGAGAAAAAAAATCACATCATTTGATTTGACAGTGATTTATTGGATATGATACCAAACGCATAGACAACAATAGCAAACATTAAAAGATGCTCAGCATTAATAATCATTAGGTAAATGTCAATCAAAACCACAATGAGATATCACCTCCAGTAGGTTTGCTACTACCAAAGAAACAGAAAGTAACAATGTTGATGAGAAATGGGAAACCCTCTCCTTTCATGGGAATGTAAAAAGGTAGAGCTGCTTTGAAAAAATTATAGTGATTCCTCAGAAGATTAAAAATGGAATCACTATTTGATCCAGGAATTCAACTTACAGATATAGACCCAAACTGGATCTCAAACAGGTGTATATACACCCAGTGGTTATAGCAGTGTTATTCACAATACCTACTGAGTTGTGGGAAGAGCCCAAGTGTCCATTGACAGGTGAATGAATAAACAAAATGTGGTATATACGTATACAATGTAATATTTTCCAGCCTTGAAAAGAAAGGGAATTCTGATAGATGCTACAACATGGGTGAATCTTAAAGAAAATATTATGCTCAGTGAAATAAGTTACATATGTCTTATACTCTTATGATTCCGTATATATACAGTATCCAAAGTGCTCAGATTCATAGACACACAGTGGTAGTCGCCAGGGCCTGGGGTAAGGGGGAAATGGGGAGTTGTTGGATAGAGTTTTAGTTATACAAGTTGAAAAAATTCTGACATTGGTTGCACAACAGTTTGAATACCCTTAACACTTACTGAATTATACAAAAATGGTTAAAATGCCCTGACCTGCGGTGGCGCAGTGGATAAAGCATCGAGCTGGAACGCTGAGGTTGCCAGTTCAAAACCCTGGACTTGCCTGGTCAAGGCACATATGGGAGTTGATGCTTCCTGCTCCTCCCCTTCTCTCTCTCTCTCTTTCTAGCTCTCTCTCTAAAAATGAATAAATAAAATTTTAAAAAAGGTTAAAATGGTAAATCTCATGTATAGTTAAAAATTTTTAAATGTACATATATAATAGGACAACAAACCAATAAATTATAATTCTCTTAAGAGTTAAATATTGTTGAGGAACTTTTTTTGTTTTAATGGAAAAAACAAATCTCACGTGAGCATGATTTATAAAATGTTTCCTCCCCCCAAAATATTGGGAGTCTGAAATGATCGCTTTGAATATAATTTTTTAATGTTTTCTTATTTCTTTAAAATAAGACTAATGATGTTTGCCCTACTTTTTAAAATGAGATGACTAGTATATGACTTGTAATTTTGAATGAATCTATTAATATCAAAGATAATTTATTAAACTAGATGTCAGTATTCATTTTTCTAATTGTCTTCTAAATGTTTTTTTTTAGTGGTTTTTTTTTTTTTTTAATTTCTTTTTATTTTTATTCATTTTAGAGAGGAGACACATAGTAAGAAAGAGAGAGAGAGAGAGAAAGAGAGAAAGGGGGGAGGAGCTGGAAGCATCAACTCCCATATGTGCCTTGACCAGACCAGTGCAGGTTTTGAACTGGCGACCTCAGTGTTCCCAGGTCGATGCTTTATCCACTGCGCCACCACAGGTCAGGCTAGCCTTCTAAATGTTTTAAAGTCAAATGATAATGGTAGTTATCTTTAGTATTACTCTCTTTTAAATAAATTTTTGTTTCTAGGATCTTAATTTATATCTTGAAGATAAAGTCTACCTTACAGGATACAACTTTACCTTAGCAGATATCCTGTTATACTATGGCCTCCATCGCTTCATAGTGAGTATTTGAATAGTTTTTGTTTTGCATTGTTTTTTCTGTAATGTTCAGATGATTTATTTGTCTTGAATTTAAATCAAATTTCAGCTTTCAGTTTATCAAGTAAAAATGAAAGGAGCAATTTTTATACAGGTACCTTAAGTAAATATATATAACTGTTCCTTCCATGTGCACATCACACATAGTTGCTTCCTACTCCTTGATCTGCTTGATTCCTTCCTTCTGCTCTTCTTGCAACCACTTCTCTTGCCACCCTTTGGACTTGATTGTCATCATTACCTGGATCCCACCTCTCCATCTTCATTTTAGTACCTCATCTTTTAGGCGACCTCTTATCCTTAGCTCTCAATCTCTTCCTCCCTAAACCCCATCATTACCTAAAGTGGCCCCTTCTCTTTTTCTAACCTGTGTACTTTCTTCCCCATCCAACCCGGATCCTCTTTCGTGTAATTTCAACGACATCCTTTTATTGTAGTATCCTTGGTTTCTTTGTTCTGCTGTACCTTCAACACCCTTTCCTGTGAATCACCAAATAATGGTTAGTCCAAATCACGGGTCCCCAAACTTTTTACACAGGGGGACCAGTTCACTGTCCCTCAGACCGTTGGAGGGCCGGACTATATAAAAATTATGAACAAATCCCTATGCAAACAGCACATATGCACATGCGTCATATGACGGGCTTCCCAAGCTGAACCGTGATGCGTTCGTCCTGCTTCCCCGGAAGTAGTACTGTACTGAGCCACGCCCGCTTTGCGGCGCTGCCACAGACAGTGCTCCTCTCACTGACCACCAATGAAAGAGGTGCCCCTTCCGGAAGTGTGGTGGGGCCGGATAAATGGCCTCAGGGGGCCGTAGTTTGGAACCCCGGGTCCAAATAAATGCCGTCAAGACTATGTCTAGGCTGAGTTCTGTTGGAGATGTTACAACACCGCAGATTGGCACCACAGTAAATTGACACTTTTCAACTTCAGCTGGGCCACACTGATCAGTTCTTTTACGCCTCCTGAACAATTCCAGACCTTTAGCACTTTGCTCAAGCTTCACTTTTCTGCCTCCCCTCTATCTTCAGTCATTATCACAGAGCCTTCTTCATTTATTCAGCTAGAAAAGGGAGGCTAGCCTTTGAACACACTCACTCATAGGCCCTGCCTATGTCACAGCCTCCTTCATCTGTCTCCTTTTTAGGGCCTCAGAGAGAATCAACTTGCTTTTTCCTAGGCTGATCCATTTCTCTGGCCTCTTACCTCACTTCCCCCTTTACCTTCTGCCCCCTTTCTGGATCTTGTCCCAAATTTGAAATTCTTTCTTTCTCATATCTTCAATGTTTCTTTCTATCTCTGGTCAATCTCTTTAAATTGTTTTTATCTTAAATTTATTTACAAATAATTATATGGTACTACCTATAAAGGCACTGTTCTGTATGCTTTACAAATGTTAACTCATTTCATCCTTTACTAGCCATATGAAGAGAGTACTATTATCTCCACTTTACAGATGATGTAACTGAAGCATAGAGAGGTCAGATGTCTTCTTTGAGATCACCCGAGTGACTAGCAAAACCTTGTCTGGAAACCAGGCAGTTTGGCCCAGAGTTTATAATTTCTTATATCTCTCTTCCTGAAATCTTCCAACACCCATATTCCCCTTGTGGAAAAAAAAAAGGACTCTTACATTTTTCTGTATTCTGTACCTCACGCATTCAATCAATGAGGTCTTTTTTTGCACCTTTTGTCTTATGGCATTACTTAATTTTGAAGTTAATATTAGAGAATTGTCATATCTAATCCTGCACAATACCTCTCAGCAGGCTAATGAGGGACCCTCTCAAAAGATCTGGCTTCGTTGAGCATCTAGCTGTCATTAAGCAGGAGAGCATTTCTCTCATCTAATTTTAAAAAAGAAAAGGATGAAAATGAAGTGTAACTCTTGCAAGCCAAGTGTATGCCGATATTTTCATCTTTCTGTCTCCTGGCTTATGCAGGTCATGCTGCTGCAGGAAATACTCTGAGAAGGAGGGAGTTTGTGTGGAATTTCTTTGCCAGCAGAGTGAATAAGGTCATAATTCCCTAATGCAAAATACTTATAACATCAGCTGCAAAGTTAAATGATACCAGGTGCCTTCCAGGGTGTTCAGTTTTCAAGCAGCTTGGAAGTGTTTCCTTCAATGGTGCGTGTTAAAACTAGGGTTACATTAACAATATTTAATTACCTGTAGCTATTTATAGTTCCTAATTTGACATGTATATCCTGTTTATATGTAGTGACTAGGATGTTATGATTAAGGATATTATGCTTCTCTTTTTAAAAAACATAACTGAGTGGAATAATAGGTAAGTTAACCATCCTCTTGGCTTCATAAAGTGAGTTTATAGCCAAAGCATCTCTTCTACCCTGGTCCAAGTTCAGGCAAAATACATGGGAGAAATAAATACTTTATCAAGGAACAGGCCTCGCAGACTAAAATCTGTACTGTGACAGAACTGTACTGTGGTGTTAAATGACATCCCTGTTGAATTAGGTGTAAATATACCCAGATGAGAAAGAAATGGTTACTAGGTATTCTATTTAAGCACAGTAAATGTGAACTTCAGATTGGCTACCTGCTCATATTTATCAGACAGTTTCCCATGCTCTGTTTACTTTGGTATATTTATGTTTGCCCTCCTTTTTCATTTATCATGTTACTAAATACTTAAAATGTAATCAATGCAATATACAAAGGAGCAGTCATGGAACCTTCAAGTCATTGAATAATCCTGCTGTATTTTCTTTCAGTGTAAGCCCAATTTTAGCTGTGGCCAACATACTCTTAATTGTAAGATCCGGTCTATCTAAATTAAATTCCCTCTGAGGAATATTATGTTCTTCTTCCTTTGATAAACTGAAAGTTAGTGTGGCTGTTTATTACCACACCAGTGACTCATTGCTTTCTTAAACTGATTTCACTAGTAGATAGCAGTCCCTATGAACAGACTGTTATTCAAGATTATTGAAATCCTTAGTAACATTATGTGCTGCTTGAGTATCAGATTGTTATCTACTGAAATCTGTTTGTTTGAAGTTCAGAACACAGATGGAGATATGTCGTTCTTTTAGGAAGAAAGGAAAAATGGAAAGAAATAGCTGTAGAGCTGTCCAGGGCAGCTGGCCATAGAGCATGTATGTCCCGAAGGCAGCATGGTGCCAGTAGTAAGGGTAGCAGACCAGCATTTCACCCTTCTCTGGAATAGGTCCCTTCAAGTGTTTCTCACATGTCTTCATGGAAAAGTAGTGACTCAGAATATTATCTGTTTGGCTTTAAAGTTCAAACTAGTTATAGAGTGCCAATAGAAATAAAAAAGGAATGGTTAAAGAGACACACTTGCATGTAGACCAGTAGGAAGCAGGAAGTAGTAACTAGAACAATTGCATTGTGTTTCCTGTCATACAAAGGAGGGGAGGGGACCCAAACTAGTCCACTAAAAGGGATGAAGGAAAACCAATGTTAATCAATGGTGATCCCTTCCAGAAAGCTTGGTGAGGAGAAAACTCTGTTGTTGTTTACTGTAAGTTCAGAAATAGATTGTCTACCAAAAAGTAGCAAAGTTAACAAATCGAGGTCAGTCATAATTTTCTTAGACTCAAGGGACAAGTCCAAAATTGAAACTAAAGGGAGGTTAAGTGGTGACTTGATCATTTTGGAAAAGCTTTGTGTATTTCTAGCCAAATTTTCTGAGGGAAAATGAACAACTTTGCATTCTCTAAAACAGATCATCTAGTTAAAAATTATTTAACAAATTTAATAAATTATTAAATAAAATAATAAATTGGGAAATATTAGACAAAGTTAAAAAGCTCTTGGAAAGAAATTATTTTATACCATGTGTCTGTTATAATTCTCACACTAGAGACTTTAAATTTGAAAATCTTAATTTGAAGAATATTGATTCTTCTGTGTGATATATTTTGTTGTAATTTTAATAAAAAGCCTGGTAGCAGCATATGCTCATCCTCTAATAAAAACACTGTTCTGAAATATGAATAGGAAGTATGCATTGCCCTTTTTAACCCTGTTTCAAAACCTGAGTGAGCAACTTCTTTTTTTGTGTGTGAGAAGTAGGGAAGCAGAGAGACAGACTTCTCTGCATGCACCCTGACCAGGATCCACTGAGCAAGCCCACTATGGGGTGATGCTCTGCCCATCTGGGGCTGTTGCTCCATTGCTCAGCAACTGAGTTATTTTAGTACCAGGGATGAGGCCATGGAGCCATCCTCAGTGCCTGGAGCCAACTTGCTCCTTTCAAGCCATAGCTGTGGGAGAAGGGAGAGAGAGAGAAAGAGAAGGGAGAAGGAGAGAGGTGGAGAAGCAGTTGGTTGCCTCTCCTGTGTGTCCTGACCGGGAATCAAACAGGGGACATCCACACACTGGGCCAACGCTGTACTGCTGAGCCAACCAGCCAGGGCCCTGAGTGAGCAACTTAAACATAGATCAGACAAACATCAGCACTCTAGTGTTTGGAAATGTTTTCTTTGCAGTGCATTTTAATTTATTCTGAAAAATAATAGCTCACAAATGGCTAGATGGAGACATTTTAAAAGAGAGTTCTGGAGAGACTAAATTGCAAGAGAGTGGTCAGATTCAAATGATCACGGGGTGAAGTTGCAGTAAAGCGATTTGCTGAGGTTGGTTTTGAATTTTATATATTTATTTCATAGAACTCATCGCACTTTCTATCAGATTTGCAGCTTTGTTTACTGATGGTTGAGCTTTTTAAAAAAAATCTGTATTTTCTTTCGATATTAGTGGTGGATTTCGCATATAGCAGAGATTTAAAAAAAGAACCAAAAGGCTCTTTTATGAAATGTTTTACTTTTTGAAATGTAGACTGATGTTTAGTTTATTCCACAATAGTTTAAGTGCTTCCTATGTATGGCCCAGCAGACAGGAATAACATAATTCTTTATGTGTGAAACCTTGAATTCTCATTTAATAAAAGGTCTGTTTTGCATAAAAAAGACATTCTTGACCAATTTTTTGACAAATATGTTAATTTTTTTGTCTCCGTGCTATAGACTAACTTTTTTGTAGGTGGGACACTTAGTCACATCTGTCTGGTAAGTAGGTGCAGAATGACACCCCCTTAAACAAGATGAGTATATTTTTATAATTTGCTATAGCAGCTCATATGTGCTTAAACCCAAAACTTAAATTTTTAGGTAAAAGAACCAGTGAGACCATCACTGCTAATAATTTAAGCAAACGTAGCCAACAGAGGTAGTTGAGACCACCAAAGATAGGTTAAAAGTTAAAATACGGAAATAGTTGTATCCTGATATCATGAAGGCAAAAAGGGAGGCAGGATAACTTATTTTAGGTATTCTTTTTAAATTGACTCGTAGTAAATATAAAATGACTATAGGAGATCACTTAAATATTTATTGAGAAAATACTGTATGTCTACCTTTCTATTGTTTATCTTGCAATACCTGTTAATAAACACTGAACTAACAACTGGAGAAGGAACTGGGCTGCTTTTCCATGAGCCACGGCTATGAGTCACTGTGCTCTGCTTTCTCTCTTCCTGCCGACTCTGCATGGTTCCAGTCTGAGGTTTGTCTTTTAGAGAAAAGTCTGGATTTTGAGCCCAGTGAAATGATTGGCACCAATTGCTTTTACTGAAGCTTTCTCCCGTCAGATCTCTGGGCATTCTTTTATCTTGATAGTAAATTCTGTGAACTGTTATATCTACTGAAGATAAGAGTCCAGCTTTATTGCACAGAATTTAGGTCTATCGTTCACCTGAGGCATTTGCCGCTGGGAATAGCCCTTCGTGTATTAAGCAATAATCACTTAAAATTAAAAAGGTCGTTGTCTTGAGTGGAGTTTTTCCCCAGAATTCAATAGAAAGGGAGCAGTAGTCCATATATATATATATATATATACACACACACACACATACATACACCAGCCATCTATAAATAGCTATACATATATATGTATGTATGTGTGTGCACACATACGTACACATACATACATACACATATAAGAATTTACATAGAATTTTCTTAAGTATTTTAGAGGCCAATAAACCTTTTTTTTTAGGTTTGCTGGAAAATATTAGAGAAAGAACCATATCTTAGTGTTTTGGAAGCTATTCTCTTTCTCCTGTTTTCTTTTTCAGTAAAGTAAAAAATGAACTCTTTGGGCTTCCAGATCCTGGGTTAATGTAAAATTGGCATTTGTTAAAAATGCCAGATTTCCCTAGAAAGCACACCTGGTTTTGAACTGAACATAAAAGCCTTAAATAAATGGATAGCTCTTCCAAATGGCTGAAATTTTTCACTCTTATCTGAACATGTTGGCTTTGAGAACTAGGTTTGTTTCTTTCCCAATCTATCTCCCACTCAGATGATATTAATAGTTGTGCTTATGTAATGTCTGTGTTGTGTTTGTGTTTTTAATCTCTACTTAGGTTGACCTGACAGTTCAAGAAAAGGAGAAATACCTTAATTTGTCTCGCTGGTTTTGCCACATTCAGCATCATCCAGGCATCAGGCAGCATCTGTCTACTGTCGTGTTCATCAAGAACAGACTGTATACTAATTCCCACTAGGAGCTACCCATACCATACAGAAGAGTGATTACAAGTAATTTAAATGGAAAGTGTATTCTGGACCAGAGAGAGGACTAATGTAAATTGATATGCAGTTATTCTTTACTTGCTGAAGTTGACATAGAATTTTTGAAGTATAAACTTGTGTCTGAATGTTTTATTTTGTTTAGTTGAAGTTTTGCAATTTTTTAATTCAGCTGCTGTCAAAACTTGAGATAAGATGAGGTTATAAAATATAAAATATTTTAATAAAAGTTGTGAATCAGTGGCTTATTTAAAAAAATAAACAGTCCTTTTAATGGTTGCCCTATTTGGCTATTGTCCTCGTTTTCATGTTTTTAAATTAATTTTTCCCTTGTGAATATTTATAGTAGTTTGTGTTAAGATCTATAGTAATATGTTCCAAGGATAGAGAAAGGGATGACAGATGTATTTGTTTTCAGGTATTTATGTGAACCAGTAAATGTGACTTAAAAGAATCTTTTTTTGTTTCTGTCTTTCTTTCCTATAGTCAGTATTCATTGAAGCGAATCTAACTACTGCATTACCCTTGATGGAACTAGAATAAGATACGTTCTCTTTAAGTTAATGGTTTTTTGTCCTTGTTGTTGAGCTTAGTCGAATATGTTTAGATAAAAACAGATGGGACATTCTTGTTTTCTCACTAATTTTGGACTTGATAACTACTAGATGTTTCTAAATTAAAAGGCAACTCTCATAGAAAGGCTGCTTTACATAGAAGCACTATATAAAGAACAAAGAGACAATTTATTTAAATCCATACAATGTGTAACTCTTACTGGTTAAGTAAATAGTAAGCAATTATTGAGATCCAAAGAGCTTTATATTTTCAAATAATAAGAAAAATAGCATCTTCTAGCCCTTTACTGTTTAATAATATTTAATATTTTGGTGCTGAAACTGAAGTTGAATCTAAGTATTAGTATATGACTCAGAGGTCAAATAAAAAGAACAGACAGATATAGCCCTTTGGTTGAGTTTTGCTTTCCTTATTTACTAGCTATGTGACCTAAAACAAATCAATTAACCATATTTACATAATCTGTAAAAGTATAATTAAAATGTAAAACTATAGGTAACTAAATTATGAGGATTAAAGGAGCAAATATACATGAAAAAGTCTAATATATAGCCCATGGCTATCAGTAAATTTTTCTCTTTGTAAAGAGTCCCCTATTTTTTTCTTTTATGTTATTGAGTCAAGTGATTTACTAGGCCAAGTGTGTAAGTGTACTGTAATAGATCAAGACAATTTTTACAGGCTTGGATTGCACAATTCATTACCGTTGGTTGCATTTTTAATTTTATAACATGGCCTCTAAATTAGAAACTGTAAACTTGTATTTGCATTTTCAGAGGCTAAAGGGGTTCAAGCTACTCTTGAGAGTTAGTAAGTGTGCACTAGAGGCAGGCCCCGTCTATGACTTCGCATACCCCTGCGGAGTCTGCTCTAAGCATTCCACGTTATGTTTCACTGGTGCCAATTAGTCCTTGTCCTCACACCTGTCTTCCCCCTGGACTGCAGTCTTTCCATCCCAACCTTTCTTTTTTTTTTTTTTTTCTTCAGTTTAGGTCTGCTGTGAGGAAACAGGTACAAGGATACCTCTTTACCAAATGTCTACTCTTTCCACTTCTTAACCCTCTGAATCCTTAAACCTGTTGGCCAGTTCTTTATTGAGGTGCACGGCATTGCTTCAACAGATGTTACCTGAGGTTACTATGTGCCAAGACTTCCCTCTGTCAACTTAGAACTTCCAGAGTGGGGGAATAGCATCAATATAAAGGCTTGGCTCCTCTGGCAAAGGCTAGATAATATCCCTGTAGTCCTGTATCTGAATCGAAACAAATTTCCTCAAAGACCTGCTGTTGTGCATCATGGGGTATTTCTGTCAGGTACATCTCTGCCTTGGGTGCCCTTTGCTTTTCACTTGATTGCCTCTTCAGTATCCACCCTTCTGAAAGTCAAGCCTGTCCATACTGACAGGGACTCCTGAGCCTTGTTTCTGGCACTGATGACTGCACTATTTTTTATTATATGTCATTCCACCAAACTTTATTTCCTAAGAGCAGAGATTCTCTCTTTCCTTGCATATCCAGCCTGCAAAACAACTACTGGAGCACATAACACAGATACTTAATGTGTGCTTGTTGAAGAAATGTAGTATTCTTTTAGGTCCATTTTGAGCTGACCAAGAAAAGTAAAAGTGTGAACTGAAATTAGGTACAGCTGTACAGAGCGCAAAACCAAATAATATTAAAGCAACTTGTTTTTCTTTCATGTAAAAAAGATAAGACAGCTCATGGTAGGTATTACACACCAAGTTCCCACCTTTCTTCTTCATACTGAACAAGTAGTTTTCTTTTTCAAGTATAATTTATTTTCCAAGATGGCTATCCGAGCTCCAGACCAAGTCCATGATCAAGACCCAGAGAAAGAAGAAGAGAGGAAGGGCAAAAAGACTCCTCTCTCTACTGAGTTCTGAAACCTATTTGGCAATATCTATTCACATCTCAGACATCTCGCTTGTCCTTTACCCTGCACATAGCCATCCAGAATGAATTCTGTGCTGTCATTGAGGAAGAAGGCAAAAAAAGGATACTTGGTAGCCAACTGGGAGACAGCTAGCTGTCTCTGTGACAGTAAGTTTAAATGGGAGAATGCCTTCTGAGTGCTGAATAATTTGTAAAATAATTTTTACTAGTAAATTACTGACATTCATGGATCACCAATTTGCAAAGAATTAGAATACAATAAAAATTACTTTTCACTGACTAAAATGTTGATAACTCAAGCTGTTAATGTGCACTTCAAAACAACAATAATACTAACGTTGACTGAGCACTTAGTATGTATCAGGCAGCAGTTGAAGTGAATTCACTTTAATTTTTATCCCCTTTTTGCAAATAATGAAATTTGCTGAAGGTCCACAACCAGTATTAAGGTGTTGGGATTCAGACAAGTGTCTGGCTCAAACTTAACCTGCAAACCACTTTATTAGTTGTTAGTAAAGTTCTGCATAAGCAACTTGTGAAGTTAGTGTTTAACCTTAGAAGAAAGCTGCCCTAGACGCTAAATAAGACTGTGTGTGTGCGCGCGTCTTCAAAAAATAAATGAGATGGTTATATAACTGTACTTAAAACCCAGTGACTTGTACACATTAAATGGGTAAATTTTATAATATGTGAATTATAGCACAAAAGCAGTGGGGTTTTTTTGTTTTGTTTTTACAGGGACAGAGAGAGGGATAGACAGGGACAGACAGGAACAGAGAGAGATGAAAGATATCAATCATCAGTTTTTCGTTGTGACACCTTAGTTCATTGATTGCTTTCTCATATGTGCCTTGACCGCAGGTCTTCAGCAGACCGAGCAACCCCTTGCTGGAGCCAGCGACCTTGGGTCCAAGCTGACGAGCTTTTGCTCAAACCAGATGAGCCTGCACTCAAACTGGTGACCTTGGGGGTCTCGAACCTGGGTCCTTCCGTATCCCAGTCTGACGCTCTATCCACTGCTCCACCGCCTGGTCAGGCCAAAAGCAGTGTTTTTAAAAAGGAATGGAGTCAAATACATCATCCTCATATGTTAATTATGAAACCTTGGATAAATCACTCCACATGAAATTCCTCTTATGAAATAGAAACAAAAATTACTGATCTCATGGTTTTTTAATTTGTAATGACAGTGTATAAACATTACCCAATACACAGGAAATGATCAGTAAAGGATCAGTGCTTTAAGGTCAAATTCTTGAACTAACCCTTTAGTCTTCTCTCATCTGCCATCCCTCAGGCTCCTGCCATCCCTCAGGCTCCTGCTCTTGTCAGCCTATGCACAATAGGACAAATTGACAGCATTTTGTGATTTTTCGGTAAAACACGAATTCATCAAACTTTAAAACTTTAAAAATCGCTGGAAAAAAAAATCTCTGGTCCTCAAATCTTTCAAGCTCTTGGAAAATGGACCATACTATTTTTCTTTTTTCTAAAATGTCAATGAGACTTCTCTAAAACAAAGTGGGGCCATCTTTGTCCATGTTATTCCTTCTATACAGTGGATGCTCTTTTTCCAATCATTTTCTTTCTGTAATTTCCAGAAGCTTGCAGCACTCACCAGTAATACTTAAAGTATTTATTTAGTACCTACAATTTATCAGACGCTGTGTTAGGCTCTGGATAAGGCAATTACATCTTTGCCCTCATAGAGTTTACAATCCTTTGGTCTGTGGACAAGAATTTCTGAAACGGCATGTAGGCATTCTTTGGGAGATTGCCAGCCACTCACCATTCTTAGAAAGTAAATAATCAGATACCATTTACTGAGTACTATACTAAGTTCTGGGCTCTATTCCAGACTTTTTCACAAATCACAGTATCTCATATTAATTTAGGAGCTAGGGAGGAAGCAGAGACTAGCCCACATGCTAGCTGAGATCTCAGATTGTGGCTTTACTGACATTTCAGTGAACGGGAATTGTACAATATTATAGAGGACATCATCTGTCACCCTAAGTATTAGGGTTGATCTGACTGCCTTAACTAGGTGTTTGGCCTTATATCTCTACTCCACATGCAACTTTTAAGAACAGACAAAATAATTCCAGAGAAGAAAAGATCCATGAATTTTTCCTTACTTAAAATAAATACTGGTTTCAAAACAAATAGAAGTAATAGAACTGCAGGCAATGTGGAAAGGCCATTGTCTAGGCACAGCTATACCCAATGCATGAAGGTGCCATGAAGTACTTTGTGGATTCTGTAGTTGTAAATTTAAGTGCTGTCACAATTCAGTAAAAAGACAAGTGACATAACTTCAAGAATGACATCCACCTATGACCAGTTAAACTACCTCATCTCCATACAGATTCAGCCATAAGATTCTTGCACTGAAGTTTTTCACAGATATGCGAGCATTCTCATTTTTACTTCCTGTTAAACATGGATCCTCTAATGGCTCCACTCAGTTACACCTGAAGCCAGTACATAGGCATGTTAGTTTTCCTGCGGTGTGAGGCAGGAAGGTAGGGATGGAATATATGGGATGAGTACACCTAGCTAGTGCATCATTTGAAAGCCCTTCTGGAATAGCTTCAAGATATGCTCATAAAAATTTAAGCAGATATTGTTAGGAAAGAATAAAACTATTATAATCAGGTACATATATGTATATCACACCAAAGGTTAAAAACAATAAATTTGTTTACTGTTAATTTATCTAAAAGTAGTCAATTTAGCCTGACCTGTGGTGGCGCAGTGGATAAAGCGTCGACCTGGGAACACTGAGGTCGCCAGTTCAAAACCCTGCATTGGTTTGGTCAAGGCACATAGGGGAGTTGATGCTTCCAGCTCCTCCCCCCTTTCTCTCTTTCTCTCTCTCTCTCTCTCTGTGTCTCCTCTCTAAAATGAATAAAATAAAAAAAGAAATTTTTTATTTTAATTTTATTTTTTTATTTTATTTTTTTTTTTACAGGGACACAGAGAGAGTCAGACAGAGGAATAGATAGGGACAGACAGACATGAACGGAAAGAGGTGAGAAGCATCAATCATTAGTTCCTCGTTACCCTTGTGACACCATAGTTTCTCATTGATTGCTTTCTCACATGTGCCTTGACCGTGGGCCTTCAGCAAACCGAGCAACCCCTTGCTGGAGCCAGCGACCCTGTGTCCAAGCTGGAGAGCTTTTGCTCAAGCCAGATGGACCCACCCTCAAGCTGGCAAGCTCGGGGTCTCGAACCTGGGTCTTCAGCATCCCAGACCAACACTCTATCCACTGCGCCACCGCCTGGTCAGGCAAAAAAAAGAAATTTTTTAAAAGTAGTCAATTTAGAATTGTAAATTGTGCTAACATAGTAATTGTATAAGTGGTAAGTAGCCAAATTAGAATCATTGTTAAGTGAAGTTATTTAACATATTTTTGCTAACATTCATTTGACTTTACTCCTTTAAAAAAATTTAGATGTTACACGGACTTTAAAATGAATCAAGCTTAGTCAGAGATGTAGAATTTCAATGGGTCAGGACATTTAGTATTTTACCCCAGAAAGCAATATTTCTTCCTTCTCTCCATAATTAGATAACCTATTCCTACTTATTACCATGGCAGTAAATTTCAAATTCTCCATACACCTGAACAGGCTGCTACATATCTGGCCATCTTAATTTTAGTCTTGATTTATGGAAGCTGAATTACATTTCCAACTCCTGGAGCTCTGGGTGAATTTTATTGCAAAAGCAATGGGGAGAAAGTTGTCATCGTATGTATCTCTGTTACCAGGCAGAGCTTTTAGGTACACAAGGGGCTCTACATGCCATTGCTCCACATCTTATATGCTCGATTTATAACACTGAAGCCCAGTGCTGGGGTTATATACAGGCATATCAGAGATGAGATGGGGAATTTGATTTTACAATAATGATTACTTGTTGCTGGATCCACATTCCTGCAGGCTTTGCCTTTATTCCCCATACTGGTGGTGCATAAAACTAATTCCAACTGCTACCTAATCTAGCAAAACTCATCTTTCACTTATGAGAGCAAATCAAGGGAGACAGGAAGTCAGGAGGTTTTTATTATTTTGCTATTATGTCTCAAGGTTTTCTTCTATTAGCACAATTCTTTAGGAATATTTTAATCTTTTAAACTTTCCTTCTTTGTGGGGAGAGTGAAAGCATTGCATCTTTTCCAGCCTGGTGACTTGATTTGATGGCTTATTCATGCTGTCTCTTCCACTTCAAAGAGGCTGGGCCCCTAGGGCTAGCCAATTGTATTAGGAATTCTGCAGTTTGGGTTTGCCATTCCTGCTGGGTGTCATCTGTCCTCACAGTATTGCAATGGATAATTTTTGTCCTCCCTAACATCATCTGCTTGAGAAATTTGTGCCTGGCAGGTCTGTCTGTCAAGTTAAGATTGAAATACAGTAACCACACAGCTAATTTGACAAGACATAGTTCTAAACAATAAGACCACAAACTTCCAGTCATTCAAGTGCAAATCTTAAAGTTTGTTTGGTGCAGTCCATGAGCTGGTCTCTTCATGTAATATGGGTTATCCTTCCTCCACTGCCCCCTTTTCCTGACCTGCAACACACACACACACACACGGGCTTTGGAGCTGACAACTATAGTGCCTTAGTTCTAACCCATATGTCTTTCTACAGGTTATATCTCATCTTCTAGTGCTTCTCTAAACATGACCTCACTACAGCAGGATGGCCTGAACTTCCTGACAAGAGAGCAAGGAAAGTAACTGTCAGGTGTGTTAAGGCACAGCGACTTTTCCATCATGTTCTATTGGTCAAAGCAAGTAACAGACCAATACAAATTCAAGGGGAGGGGAGGCCTGATCTGTGGTGGCGCAGTGGATAAAGCGTTAAAGCGTCGGCCAGGGAACACTGAGGTCGCCAGTTCAAAACCCTGCACTGGCCTGGTCAAGGCACATATGGGCGTTGATGCTTCCAGCTCCTCCCCCCTTTCTCTCTCTCTCTCTCTCTCTTTCTCTCTCTCTCTGTCTCCTCTCTAAAATGAATAAATAAAAAAAAAAATTAAAAAAAAATTCAAAGGGAGGGGAAACAAACTGTATTTTTTGATGGGAGGAGCAGCATGTTGCATGTACAGGGAGGGGAAGAATCATTGTAGCCATGTCAGAGGCTCTTCCATATTCTCTGTCTACCTGTTTACTCATTTGAAAATGAATATTTCATTATCTACTTCAACTAGATTAATGAGATTAAGAGATACGATATATGATATGTGATAGCATTTTATAAATTGTAAAGTACTAAACAAGTTCAATATATGATGGTCAGCTATGAAGGCAGGTTGAAAGAATGAGAGCAGATTGTACAGGACTGTAAAAGGAGACAGAGGAGTTTATTGTAATAATAATATTTATTGAGCATTTACTACATGCCAGGCATTATACTAGCTGCTTTACAGGTATTTTTAAAATTATCACAACAACCTTAAAAACTGCATATTTCATTGACATTTTACAGAAAAGGAACTTCAGGAAAGTGGCAGGGCCAGAATTTGAACCCAATTCTCTTTGGTTCCAAAGTGTTAACTGCTATACCCAGAGTTCCATTATTACTGTATTATAATTAATCAGCAATTGGGTAAGGGAAAGTAGCAGCTATTCCGACTTACTGAAACAATTTTTGAAGGCAGAACTCAGAATCTGCATTTTTAATGGCCATGTTAATGTGGAAGAAGCATTCAATCTTGATGTATATCGTAAGCCTTCCAAGGGTTTTCGGTAGTTGAAAGACACTTAAGAAGACCAGCTTAGAAGAAATTTATGGTTGCATGTACAGAAAAAAAAAAAAATGAGTAAGAAAAGTGCCTACCAGTGGGGAGAATAACAAAGGGCTTTAAAAAATACTTATTTTTTCTAGAGGTTGATCTAAAGCTGGGAAATAAAAGTAAGACTAGAAAAGTTAGAAGCCAGACCCAAAAACTTGCAGTTAAGCAAATTTACATTTTATTTATTAATTCATCTATTTTTTTGGCCTGGCTTATCATCACCTCTGCTAGAAAACCCCAAGTTCCAATTTCACCCCACCCAACTTGACTAACTAACATCTCTTTTTATTTCAGGTCTGAGGGCAAAAGTGTGCCTCCCCTGGAAAGTGCTTTCTGGCCACCTTTCAACCCCAGGTGTGCCACATGTGTGCTGCACCTTCCTCCATCCTATAATTTATAGGTCCTATAATTTAAATGTTGGCTTTTATTCCTTTTCTGGCACTAGACCGGAGACCCTCAAGGGTAAGGATTGTGTAGGAAGAATGGAGGAAGGAAAGCAGAGATTAAGAGGTAGGACTTAGCCCTGGCCAGACAGCTTGGTTGGCTGGAGCATTATCCTGAAGAGCAGAGGTTGCTAGGTTCCATCCCTGTTCAGGGCTCATACAGAAACAATTTGATGTTCCTGTCTCTCTCTCCCTTTCTCTATCACTAAAATATCAATTGTAAAAAAAAGAGTGAAAGATGAGTCATAGAAAGAACCACTGGATGAACAGAGGAGATGAAGGAGCCACAGTTGCAGTGTTTGTATTTTGAACAAGCATGAGGACTTGTTAAGAATACAAGATGAACTTTATGGAGTTTACCAAATGGTAGCGGTTTGATAAATGGCAGTTATATAGATGTCTTTTTACGACAAGAAATATCAAACAGCCTAGCAAACTGGCCCCTCCTATAACTATACGCATTTTATCTTAGCCCATTGTTGGGCAGATAAAATATATTATGCTCACTTTGTTAAAGATGGCGCTGCCCACATGGAAGTTCGTTGATATTAATGTGTGTTCTAAAACAGGCTGTGGGCAGGCCGGGTTGTTATAGCCTAAGGCTTAGTTTAAGAGTAAGCTCTTCCCCACACCCTTGACTGATTGGATGATGTAGGGTGTTGCACTCTCCTGAGGAATCCCATTATGCCTCAGATGGGTGGCTTTGTATCAGAGACTTAATTATAGCTGATGGCTCACCAGTTTTTGGCTCCTGTGTTTCATTACCGACTGTTCGAATCTAATGCGAACCTGCACGGGTCGGGCAGCTGTGATCCTGACCCTGGCTACTGGCTTTACACCCATGTAACAACAGGTTGAAATTTTGTAAATACAGAAGAACAGATTTTTTTTTCTTGACATAGGCACAAATGAGTCCTAAGTGATTTGAGCTAATTATTTAACCTCTAATTCTGTTTCTTAATTTGTTGGAAAGTGTAAAGCCAATAGTCAGGGCCATGGCCACCATCACAGCAGCCTGACCCATGCAGGTTCGCATTAGATTCGAACAGTCGGTAATGAAACAATGGAGCCAAGAACTGGTGAGCCATCAGCTTTAATTCTAGCTTGCACCCGGCGGGCAAGCAAAAACACACACTGGGCTCCAAAACCCACACGTTCAGTGCTCACAAAGCTACTGACTTATCCGAGTTTCCTAGAATCAAAGGGTTCTAGCTCACCAGACTTATTCATCTCTGTTCCCCATCTTCTGCACAAACTCGCTTCTCTCTCAGCACTCTACCATCTTGGCTGCTGCTTCTCCTCCACGGGGCCTTAATCTGCTCTCCTCTCTTAATACCTCAGGAACCAAGAGCGCAAGCTACTGGCCTGCCCCACTTTATACTCTAGAAATCCAAACCCTTAATCCCATCCAAGGCACAATGGGATTTCTCAGGAGAGCGCACCACCCTACATCATCCAATCAGTCAAGGGTGTGGGGAAAAGCTTACTCTTAAAACCAAGCTTTAGGCTATAATGACCCAGCCTGCTTACATGATAGCCTTTCCCCCACAACCATTCTGAACATAAGGGCAAATAATATCACCTGGGTGACGGGCTTCCATGTGGGCAGCACCATCTTTAACAAAGTGAGCATATTATATTTTATCTGCCCAACAGAAAGAAATACTAAAACTGTTCCTCCAAAGTGCTATGGTGACCAAATGTGGCAATGCAAGTACCTCAACAACTTTATAAAATATGGTGGAATGTAATAATGTAGATAAGGTAGTTATAGGATTATTATTATTATTCGGCGACGGCACCCCCTCTCCTACAACCCCTCTAAATCACAGTAAATTCCAGCAAGTTTAGGCGGAATAATAGAGTTTAACTTTCAGGGACCTTCCCATTGGGACAGCCTCTGCCCAACTCTCGCATGGCGGCTTCGGCTTCTCTAGGGCCCTACTGGAACCTACCGGCGCCCTTTGATGACGTCAACCCGTGACCGGGGGAGCCTATAGGGCAAGTTTGCGCAGGCGCAGCGCGGCCCCAGGTGGGCGGAGCTGGTCGGAATGAGTGGCGGAGGGACGGAGACCCCAGTGTGTTGTGAGGCCGTAGCGAGCGGCGGCGACAAGAAGAGGGACTCGCTTGCGGCTGCGGGCTCGCCAGCGCACCTCATCATCAAGGGTACGAGTGGTAGGGATATCGCCCTGGTGCATGCCAGGGCAGCCCCACCTCCCAGGTCGCGCTCCCTGACCCGGAGCGGTGCCCAGACCGCACCCTGCTTCCCAGCGGCCTTGGGGTGTGCGTGTGTGTGTGTGTGTGTTTGTGTGTGTTGGGGGGTCGTGGCCGTGCCCATGCACCCCTATTTCTCTATGCCAGCTACCTCCTAGTAACTACAAACTCAGTTTCTCTTAAGTAAAAAAAAAAAAGCAAAACACCCCGACGTAAGCCTTCCTGCCCGCCTCCCTTCCCCCTCCCCAAGCCCGGGACCCCTGGGCTTAGAGCCTCAGTGGACCTGGCCTTTTCACTGACATGAAATACACAGAACACGAGACTGGGAGTGGAGAGGCCTGCGCCTCCAGGCAGGCACCTAGGAATTGTGGGAGGTTAGGTTGTTGGCATGGCCCCGCTTTAGCCCTGTCTGCTCCTGGCTCAAGCCAAGGAGTAAGTGAGGTAACAGGAAAGCGTCTTAAAACACGAAAGTTTCATACACGTGTGTGGTCGTCCAGTTGCTTTGAGCGGGGAGAAGGCTACCACCCAGTTACAACCTGGATTCTCACAAAACTTGAGTTTAGTTTTATCTCAAAGCTCATAACAACCCTGTTTCCTGCAGCAAGATCTTGACCAGTTTCTCACCGTCCATATTTCTTGACCCCATTCCTAGCGCATTGCAATGTTGAAGCCCTTGTGGGATTCCGATGTCCTTCAGTACCAGCCCGGCTGTTTTATTTTAACCTTGTCTGTTATGATTATTTGCAGCCCCAATACAGCTGGCCCTGGCTGTTTCTAGATTTCGGGTTGACAGTGGGGGGATGAAGCAGGCACCCCACAATGGAGACCTTCAAGTGGCTTCTAAGGGGGCTTGCTTGGATTTGAGCCTCTTAGCCAGACACCGATGTCTGTTGAGATGTAAATAGATATTGCTTGCAAATAGGTTCTTTTGTCAAACAAGGTCTGTAAATTTCTGCATAGACCCTCAACTGGGAATTTATAATTTGGGTCTGTTTAATATAAGCTGTCTAACTTGATTTTATGTTTTTCCCAAACTTAACTAAGTAGAATTTTTCAAAACGGAACTTCTATTATATTTTCAGAGAACTGTTCTAGGTAATGAATCATTGAAGGATTTAAGCAAAAGTATTACTTGTATTTATATGTTTACTTAGCATACTTCCCAAGATGTATCCCAATAAAACTCATTAAAATAGGAGATTGAAATTTGCCCCATTACATCTCTGCAAAAGTTAGAAATTTGAGAAACAGCTTATACCAATGAGGGAACATGAATGGTACATACTCTAATTTAGAGATTTAGTTTCTCCAGGAATTTTGAGCTTTATTTCTTAAACTATGTAGTTGTTATGAAGTAGAATGAATAGAATAACTTACCCAGAACAGTTAATATTCAGAATGACTTTTTCAGACCTTTTAAAAAAGCACAGAGACTTATAATGAACACTCTGACCTATCTTAATAAATAAACATTAAAAGACCAATGTGTGTCTTGTCCTAATTGCATTGCTGTCCTTCCTATAAAGGTAACCACTGTCTTGAATTTGGTATTTATTGTTCTCATACATTTCTTTCTAGCTTTATTGCTTCTGTATGTATCCCAAAAGGAAATGTCACTTTGCATATTTTTCAAAGTTTGTATAAATAGCTTTGTCCTGCTCAAACATTTTTTGTGTACAACATTATGTTTGTGGAATTTACCCATGTTAATAAATTTAACTCGTATATTCATTTTACTTGCTGATTGATAGTATTCCATCCTATGAATATGTTTAGGTTGTTCCCTGTTATCTTTTGATATGACACTCATAAGTGTCTTTTGTTTGGGTAAGGGTTATAGAGCATATAGATAGGCATGAAACTGCTGGGTGTACATGCCCTCAGCTGTATTAGATAAATCACCAAATTGCTCTCAAAAGTACTTGTATCAATTTACTGGCAGTGGATAAGATTTACTCTAATCCATTTTGTAAACTAGATTTTAACCTTCATATATTTATGGTAGAACAAGTTAAAGATTGTGCCATTTAACTTGGATTAACCTTGAATTTTATTTTCTTAATAGATCTTGGAGAAATTCATTCAAGACTGTTAGATCACAGACCAGTTATTCATGGTGAAATCCGTTATTTTGTGAAAGAATTTGAAGTGAGTATTTAAAATCTATTTTGTAAAAATATTGCCCTAATTGTTAGTGTGTTCATATATGGAAGGGACGTTTTAAAGTTTCCAATTTTTGTTTATGTGTTTAGAAAATTTACAAAGTAAAAGTCATTAAGAGTTATGCCTATTCATGAAAGAAGCGTAAAACTAGCCGCAGATGACTTGAGCTCAAGGTCTTTTGCCTACTCTGCATACTTAATGTCTGTGGGTCTCAGGTTTTTTTCATCTATAGAATGAGATATAGTGAAAAACGATTTTAAAGACAGATTGGTCTAGGTTTTCCAGACCCATTTTCTTTTTTTTTTTTTACAGGGACAGAGAGTCAGAGAGAGGGATAGATAGGGCCAGACAGACAGGAGCGGAGAGAGGTGAGAAGCATCAATCATTAGTTTTTCGTTGCCGTTGCGACACCTTAGCTCAGTGGTTCTTAACCTGAGACCGACTCATCGAACCTAGGGCTTCGATGAGTCGGTCTCGGGTTCGGAGAAGCCTCTGCCGCGGAGGTAAAGACACACTTGTGTAAAGTCGTGATGACACGCCCCGCTTGGCCATCACTTGCTGTAGAGGATCACGTTACATTGCTTGGCCAACCAGTGCTGCGGGGAATTTAGTGTGCGCAGTAGTCAACGGCTGTCGTAGTTGTACGTCGTGTGGTTTCTTTCTTAATATTTTAATCCATACGAAATATGTCAAGCAAAAAAAGAAAGTGGTCGGACGAATATGTACAACCTGGATTCACATGTATCATGGAACGGGATGGGAGTCAGCGTCCTATCTGCATGATATGCAATGCCAAGTTGAGCAACTTTAGTCTCGCACTGGCAAAACTAAATATGGGGGAAAAAAATCATATTTTATTTATCATTAAAGAAGGGTTCGGTGAATGCGCATATGAAACTGGTGGGTTCGGTACCTCAAAAAAGGTTAAGAACCACTGCCTTAGCTGTTCATTGATTGCTTTCTCACATCTGCCTTGACCGCGGGCCTTCAGCAGACCGAGCAGCCTCTTGCTGGAGCCAGCAACCGTGGGTCTAAGCTGGTGAGCTTTTGCTCAAGCCAGATGGGCCCACTCTCAAGCTGGCGAGCTCGGGGTCACGAACCTGGGTCTTCCGCATCCTAGTCCAATGCTCTATCCACTGTGCCACTGCCTGGTCAGGCTCCAGACCCATTTTCTATATTTTTTTCTCAGTTGGGGCAACAGCAGCCATCTAAAGCACACAGGTTAAAACATGAGACTCACCCTTATCTGTTTTCTTTCCCCTTTAGGACCCATATTCAACGATCAAGTTTTTTAGATGTTACCTCATAAATCTCTATCCCTTCTGACTTTTATGCCTACTTTATCAATCCGACCATATCCAATCTTTACACTGCTGCTGGAATGCTCTGACGTTATTTCACTTTTTAAAATCCTTTGATAATATTTTCCATCTACAGGATACAGTCCAAACATCATTCTGTGACCAGTTCCGTACCTTTCTAGTTTAACAATCTGCCACACTACTTTACACGCTATGATCCAGCATACTGATGCACCAGCCTGCCATCCTGGTTCATATTACTGGTGTTTTGCACATGTTTAATTAGTTCGTTGTGAACAATAACATCTCAAGCTACTTTGGATAGATGGTAAATGGTGTTACACAATTCTGTGATTCTGTGTAAGTTGTGGTTCTCTTCAACTGAGACTCCAACTAAAGAGAAAGTCTAAACCTGCCAAAAGGAGGGAACCTTTTCATAAACCATTTCAAACTACGAGAAGATTGGTACAGAGCAGTAAAGATTGAGGGACAGAGCTGCAATGTTAGGGACTATTGCTGAGTTCAACAAACTTTATTACTCAAAGTCTGTATAATATTCACCTCAAAGGGTTGTTGTGGAAATTAAAGGTGTGTGTATGTGTGCATTTTGGAATGTTACATGGTACTTAGGAATTAGCTGTTAGCTCTCTTTATCATTGTTACTGTTGTGGGATAACAATAATGTGGGACACTTAGAAAATTATCCAGACTATTCCCTTATCATACTCTATAAAGATTATTATCAGTTCCTTAGTGAGATTAAAGTAGTGAGAATAAAGTCTGGCTGTGTTCTCTGCTCATGGTCTGTCAAAGCCAAGATCAAGGTGTTGGCCAGAATTTGTTCTTATTTGGGCCTCTGAGTTCTCTTACTAATTCACATGATTGTGGCAGGACTCAGTTTTTAGCAGTGGTAGAACTAAGTTTTCTTCCTTGCTGTCAGTGAGGGGCCCCTCTCATCTCCTAGAAGCCATGCCCTACCCCATGGCTCCTTCCATCTTCAAAGCCATAAATGGAGTCTGCCTCTTGTGCTTGCCAAGAAGAGCCTAGTCCAGGCGTGGCCAACAGTTTTGCCAGGTTAGAAAGAAAACTTTATTCATGGGCTGGACGAAATATTAAAATTTAAAAACGTTAAATACAAAAATGATTCGTTTAAACAAAATTTTATTATGTAATTTGTTTATAAATAAATGTGAGTTAAAAAATTTTAATATACAATATTATTTTAATAAAAATATATTTTAATAAAAATATAATTATATACCATATAAATATCCAAACTGTATCACAATCAATCAAAACAATATTTAATAGAATGAGATTGAAGGGGTTATATCACAAATAAAACAATTATTTCATTTTACAAACAGCCTGGACACGTTTTCAGTTATCAACTGCAGCACACTTGACCACAAAAATAACAAATTGTTTGACCTTGGGTGCGCACTGGCAAACTCCGCCTAAAAGAATGTGGGTTTCACATCACCGCTAAACGTCAAACAGTTCATATCGGGTACAGACGAGTACAAAAGTTGTAAATCTTTATAATGGAATATTTTTAAAAAATAAAGTATCGCAAATCCATTTGACCAATTATTGGGTTAACCCTAGATTAGACACACGCAGAATTCTTTTCTGCATATCACTATCCTCTTAAATATCTTGATTTCCAATAATCAAAGACGCTTCCACTTCTGGTTAGCTGAGATTTTTAAGTAGCAGAGAATATTAAAAATTTAATCGTGGGCCGCATAAACTCATTACGCTGGCCGGATCCGGCCCACAGGTTGTATGTTGGCCATGCCTGGCCTAGTCCCTATAAAGGGATCACCTGGATGATCCCTTTATAGTCAGGCCCACTCAGGATGATCTCTTTTTTTCAAAGGACAGCTGATTTAGGATGTAAAATACACCTGCAGAGTATCTTCACAGTCGCACCTAGACTAGGTTATGATTGAATAACTGAGAAAAGGTGGTGTACACCAGGGGTTGGGTCTCGGGACCCATCTTAGAATTCTGCCTACCGTAAACTCTTATAAGTAGCTATCTTATAGTTTTCTTGTTACCTGCTTGTTTGTTACCTGTCTTCCTTTGTTAGTGTACAGGCACCAAGAGAGTAGGTCCTTTTTCTTTGCTGTTGTATTCAAGTGCCTAAAGCAATGTTTGGTGCATTGTAGGTGCTTAATATGGTTCAAAAGAATAAGCAGCAGAGCTTGGCTAAAACTTGGGTTTTTGACATTCAGTTATGTCATGAATCATCTTTTTCATAAGTCATCTTTTTTGCCAGTAGGTTAATTTGAAATACTGCATAGTATTTTTAAAAATTTTAAATATGCCTTTAAAGATATACTTTATATTAAAAGAAGTATAGAATTTTGGAATAATGTTTTATTTTCTAGTTCAGTTTTCTCACTTCATAGAAACTGAGCCCAGAGATGGAAAGCAATGTGTAAAAGATTATTAAGCTAATTAGTGGCTGAGTTATCCCTTAATATAGCTGTCATACTTATATCAGTGTTTTTTCAATAATGGAGATGTTTTCTGTGAAACTGAGTCTTGAATGGAAAACAAAGGAATACATTTATGCTGCTGAATGTGATATATTCAGGAGCTCGCCTCCTATTGAAGTCAGTACCTCTTTTAACTAGGTTAGAAGATAGTTGCCAGGAACATGTGTTTTAAAGGAAAGAGATTATAGTCGGCCCTTTGTATACATGGGTTCTGCATCTGCAGATTGAAAATATTGAGGGAAAGAATTATGTTTTTAGTGTGCATTACATAGGCCCATATGGTTGTGTCGATACTGAATGCATATAGATTTTTTTTCTTATGCTTCCCTAAACAATATAGTGTAACAACTATTTATGAAGCACTTACACTTTAGTAGGTATTATATCTTGAGATGATGTAAACGTATACGGGAGGATGTGCTCAGGTTATATGCAAACACTATACCATTTCATGTAAGGGACTTGAGCATCCTTGGATTTTAGTATCCTCTGTGCATCGTTAAGCCCGCCAAAGCCTTTTTTGGAGAGGAGGCTGTGTTGAAGAGTAGAAGAAACCTTGGACCTTGACATATTGAGTTCAAATCCTGGCACTTTTCTTACTAGTTACGATTACTTGCTTTACTAAGGCTTAGTGTCCTCATTTTAAAATTTGAAGCAGTAATACATACTGCAGAGGTTTTTTGAGGTTTAATGAACTATCAATTTTAAAACGTCTTGGTATATAGGTATTAGACAAATGTTGGCACCTTATTAAGAGAAAAAGGTAGCAAGTACAATCAAAGAAAAATGAATTAGTTCAGAATTTGCAATAATTTTTATGAATTTGGGTTCAATCTTTAATGTCTTTAGAGAAAATAGGTATTTGCTAAGCAAGTAGCATAAGCATTACCTGAGGAATATATTTACTAAAGAATAAAATTTTTACCCTGGGTATGATAGATACAAACTTATATAAATGTCTTAAGCACTTTTTTGTGTGAGACAGAATATCAGGAACTAATGCTATAATGTCTACTAAGTCAGACACATTCATCCTTAATGAAGCAGAGATATTGTCATTGCAGAATGGTCTCTGAAGGGTTCAAAAATATTTTGTCGGCTAAGTTTGAGCCATTATCTTCATACTTACTTTCCTGAAATGTACCTGATTCAGTCTTTTCACAAGTGATTTCCCCAGTTGGTCTTCCTGAGGGTTTAGTGTTGCGTGGACAGTTTTCTACGTATTAGGCTCAGTTAGCTACCTTTTCTATATATCACATTCTGACATTTTCTCTCAAATTAGAAGAGAAAAGCCAAAAACTTTGTGAAGACTTTAGAGTTAAAAGGATATCTGCGTTATTTACAATGTTTTTCTATCTTGGTTCAAATTAACATCCTCTAATTAGTCCAAGTGGTTTTCACCCAGAATTAATGTGACTGGACAGAGAGGAGTGGTGAAGCAGAGCTGTCAGTACTTTTTAGAAGTTTTATCTTCTTTATACCACTTAAATGTAGTTCACTTTAAGTAAAACTGGCTAGTATTTAAAACTAAAGTTGTTTGTATTTTAAGAAGTTAATGCAAAAAAAAAGAAGTTAATGCACATGGTAATAATCATTTTCTTTATAAAATTTTATTTCTAAAAGAAGGGAATACCACATGGTGGCAGCACTACTTAAATTATTGAAGTACTATTATGACATTTTAAGCTTTCCTTTTGTGTTGGCTAGTATTTCTGGACAGTTGACGGTCTTTCACGTGGCTTTATACAAATCTTTTATTTCTTGGATTCCATTGAACATTGTGAACAGATATCCCAGTGGGGCCCTTTCAGTGTGTATCAGTTTGCTAGTGTCAGGAGGTAGAGGCATTGTTTTCTGCACCATTGTCTTTCTTGCTTTAAGCAGAGGTAACGGCCTCTCTTGTAGAACAGAGGAGAGACCCTGTTAGTCAGCATTGTAAAGTGCTTACATATATGGTATATGGTCCTTCACAAATTTATTATTTTATTTTTAGCAAAATTGTTCTTTAAATGCTTTATTGAATAGTTATTGAGTACCTAAGGTATATCATTAAGGAATGTGTTTAGTTACTGATAACAGATACCTGAAAAATATCAGCTTTAACAGGTGCTTATTTTTCTTTCACAATACCCAGAGCCTAGGGCTAGTGTGGTGGCTCAATGATGTCTGGGCTTCTTTTCTTTTCTGATTGTTTTCATTTTACCTCCCTGAGGTGTTGCTCTTATCCTTGTATTTACAAGGTGGATTTTGGGAGCTCCAACCTTGACATCTGCATTTCATGTAGCAAAAAGGAAAGCAGGTGGGAAACATCTAGCCATCTCTGTCATATTTAACACTCCAGATAATATTTGGGTGTTGCAAAAAAGAAGAGGAGAATGGATCCAGAACTATCAGTCATATTAGGTATGTAAAAATAAATGAGAAATAGTCTCATCTCTACCTCCAGGAAGTTTACACTCTAGGGCAGGGGTCCCCAAACTTTTTACAAAGGGGGCCAGTTCACTGTCCCTCAGACCATTGGAGGGCCGGACTCTAAAAAAAACTATGAACAAATTCCTATGCTCACTGCACATATGCACACGCGCCACATGACACGCTTTGGAGCCGTGAGGCGTGCAGCTGGTGCGCCTTGCTTTGCAGCGCCGCCACTTACAGTGTTCCTCTCACTGACCACAAATGAAATAGGTGCCCCTTTCGGGAAGTGCGGCGGGGGCCAAATAAATGGCCTCAGGGGGCTGCACGCGCTCCCTCAAGCCTTAGTTTGGGGACACCTGATCTAGGGAGAAGAAACACATATAAACAAAGAGTTTTAATGGTGGGATTGTTATGATAAAATAAGCACAAAGTACTTGAGATCACAAAGGAGAAGCAACTCCCAGCTAAGCTAGGAGGAAACTTCATAAACCAGGGGTCAGGAACCTTTTTGGCTGGGAGAGCCATGAACACCACATATTTTAAAATGTAATTCCGTGAGAGCCATACAATATGTTTAACACTAAATACAAGTAAATGTGTGCATTTTGTGTAAGACCAACACTATTAAAGTACAATAAGTCTCTGAATTCTATTTAATAACGTTGTTATGCTGTTGCTAACCAATGATGAGTAAAGTACTTATTACCATTAATGTGACTTCTGGTGCTGCATGGTTTTGCTGATGGCTTTGTAGTCTGGTTGATACGTGGTGAGGTTAGGCTTCATGCAGGCATTGAGACTTCCATGCGTTAAACGTGATCGTAGGTTGGTCTTCACATTCTTTAGATGTGAGAAAGACTGCTCACATGCATACATAGAGCCAAACATTGTCAGTACAGCAATATTCACATGCTGCAGTGTGTGGTATGTGATGGGAAGCGTGTTCCAAGTTTTGACAATCAGCTGGTCTGTGGGTTGAAGTTTTTTCATTTCTCCCCACTTGTGTTTGCTCGCCAACTCTCCTTGCTGTTGTGCATGTCTTTCCAAATCTTCATTCAGTGACTTGAACTTATTCACCCACATGTCTGAGTCCTTCAAGTCAGCAGCTTCTAGCTCAAAATCTCTGATGGAGATACCATGGATGTAACTCAGGTCAGCGCTGTCCACCACACACTCATGTGGATGGGTGATGAACTTAAAAAGACTTGTGCACTCACAAAATTCTCCAAAGCGCGCTTTGAATGACTGCAGGAGATTAGATGTGAAGCCCAATAGCTGCTGGAGATCAAGATGTTGAGCAGGGTCACTTGCTGTGCATGTATCTTTACACTCTCTCAGTTTTTCAAAGTGTAGTAAACGACTTGTTTCAATGTCAGCGATGAAGAGTTCCAGCTTGTTTTCAAATGCAAACACTGCTTTTTGAAGGGATAAGACTGTATTTCCAACGCCTTGCATTTCACATTGAGCTGGTTCAGATGTTCAGTCATGTCCATGAGATTGTAGAACTTCAGGAGCCACTCAGTGTTAGCTAATTCAGGATGCTCGATGTTTTTCATTTCAAGAAAAGTCCAGATTTTGCTCAGACATGCCGTGAAACGGCTGAGCACCTTCCCTTTTGACAACCAGCGCACATTGCTATGCAGAAGCAGACCAGGATAATTATTCCCAACTTCATCCAGCAGTGTTTTAAACTGGCGATCATTTAAAGCTCTAGCAACAATAGTTGACCACCGGAATGACCAGCGACATCACCTCACCAAGCTGCTCGCCACACATCTGAGCACACTCACCAAGCTGCTCGCCACACATCTGAGCACAAAGCGCCTCCTGATGTAGGATGCAGTGAAAACTCAGGATGGGTCTCTTTTCATGTTCACAAAGAAGCGCCACGAATCCTTTGTTTTTCCCCACCGTGCACGGAGCACCATCAGTATACTCCAAAATAAGTTTATCCATCGCTAGATTTTTTTCTTTAGCGAACTCAGTGAAAGACTTGAATAAATCCTTCCCTCTTGTTGTCTCTTTCATAGGCAAAACAGCAAGACTTTCCTCACGTATTGTGTCACCAACAGCATACCTTGCAATCACGCTGAACTGGGATAAATGGCTTACGTCTGTTGACTCATCCAAAGCGAGAGAAAAGAATGGTGCTGCATTTATGTCCTTCACTTGTGTTGCCTCAATTTGATTTGCCATCATGATGGTACAGTCGTGAACAGTTCTTGCTGATAGAGGCATGTCTTTCATTCATTTGATTATCTTGTCTTTATCTGAAAAGTCCTTCACTTGTGTTGCCTCAATTTGATTTGCCATCATGATGGTACAATCGTGAACAGTTCTTGCTGTTCTTGTCTTTATCTGAAAAGTCATCAAAAAGTTCATTGGCAACATCAAACAGGAATGTTTTGGCATACTCCCCATCTGTGAATGGCTTTTCGCTTCTCACAATTGATAGAGCACCAGCAAAGTTAGCCGAATTCCAGTCACCTTGTTGGGTCCAAACACGGAGTTGCTGCTGACTAGCTTGCACTCTGCACAGTAGCTCTGGACATGCTTTCTTCCTGCTGTCCCTTGCTGGATATTTCAATGCAAATGTAGTATGGCGTGTGTCGAAGTGCCGCTTTATATTTGACCGTTTCATCAATGCAATTTTATCATTGCATATTAGACACACTGCAGAACCTGCTCTCTCCACAAAGGCGAATTCTTCTATCCATTCCTGCTGAAAAGTACGATTCTCCTCATCTTTTTTCTTTTAGCCATCTTCTTCGTCAAAAAAGGTTTCTGCGCCTGACCTGTGGTGGCGCAGTGGATAAAGCGTCGACCTGGGAACACTGAGGTCGCCAGTTCAAAACCCTGCACTGGTCTGGTCAAGGCACATATGGGAGTTGATGCTTCCAGCTCCTCCCCCCTTTCTCTCTTTCTCTCTCTCACTCTGTGTCTCCTCTCTAAAGTGAATAAAATAAAAATTAAAAAAAAAAAAAAAGGTTTCTGCAATTAGCTAGCTGACTACTTGATTAAAAGGAGGGAAGTATACTTCCTCACCTCACAACGACCCGTGTACATTATGCATTATCCAATAAAAATTTGGTGTTTTTCCTGAGGACAGCTGTGATTGGCTCCAGCCACCCACAACCATGAACATGAGCAGTAGGAAATGGATTGTAATACATGAGAATGTTTTATATTTTTAACATTATTTTTTTTTATTAAAGTTTCATCTCCAAGCCTGATGCAGCCATGAAAAGAGCCATATCTGGCTCGTGAGCCATAGGTTCCCGACCCCTGTCATTAAGGGAGTGATGTGTGAGCTGAGAATATCCGATGTTACCAGGAAAAAATGGATGATTAAAATTAGAGTCAAAAAAGGTGTTTAAATAAGTATTACAGTTGTAGGATGTGGAAGGGATTGTGTCTATGAGTGTGAATGTGTGTTGAACTGATCAGGAGAAAACCCTGAGAAGACAGGAAAATCTAGAATTTCACCTGACATCCTGAACTCTCATTTTTAGTTAGATTATTAGAGGAATTGTCAAATTATTAAATATCAGTATAAAGTCTGCCCCATACAGCATGTACTAAATATATGTATACACCATAAAGTTTTAAATTTTGAGGACTGATCAGTTTTGTAATTGAAAGAAAACTTTAAATCATTGGCTTCTCATTTTTTCTCTCATACACTAGCAGAAACTGGGGAGGGACTTCACAGGCTCCAGTATATTAGTGAGTACTGGCAAACACAGGGAAGTCTCATGGAGTTGAAGCAAGCAGTTTGAGTTTGGAATTCACAAACCAAAACCCCTTCCCAGAACAGAGTTCTACACTCCAGAGAAACTATAGAAAATTGAATACTTTGTGAATCTGCAAAATGGGAGTTTTAGAACTTTGAAGTTAGAGAGGCTATCCTGACCACTCCTCCCTTCTTCTAAAGATAGAGGAACACTAATTTCATATTTTAAGCAGGAGTCAAATCCCATACAAACTTACTAGAGGATAAAGAGCAGAATAATGTCCTTTAAGTCATTGAAAGTAAGAAAGATAAGACCACACAAAAATGAAGAAAACTATAAGCCAATGTTTTTAAATGAGCTTAGAGTATGTAAGAAATTATAGAAGCAAGAAAAGAATGGTATGGATTAGAATTAGAAAGTAAAATTTTTATTTTATCTAATCATTTTAGAGAAATCAGAGAAATACAAGGAAAAGATTTTAAAATGTGTTTTAGAAATGAGAACTAAACTGGAGGGAATATAAGGGTGAATAAATACAATGGATTAAGTGAAACTGAAAGTAGAAAGCTTTAAAATTTAAAATACATGACTAAAGTTATAAAAAGAATTCAAGAGAAAAAAAGTTATGATTGTAAATACAGAACATGCAATATATACATGATAATGCACTCCTAGAGAAGAAAATCAAAGCAGTGTAAAACTAGAATTCAAAAAAACTTTCTGAAATAAAAATAGTAATTAAATTTTATTAAAGGGTGCACCACATTCTGGGAAAATTAACCTAAAACAGCCAACACTAAAACATTTTAAAATAAATCTGTTGGACTTTATAGAAAATTTTTTGGGCAACTCAATAGAATGGCTAAGTCCTTTATTAGTGGAAGAAAATCTGATTATTAACAGATGCACCTATCTTATACCAGTAGACAGTGGAGTAACAGGAGTTTTATATCTAGCCAAAGTGACCCCCAGGCATAGGGAGCACAGATACACTATGAGGGCCATGCAGGGACTCTGGGAATATTGTTCACATGAGCCTTTTCTGAGGACTCTATTATCAACAAAATGAGTTTTAGACAAGCAAAATGATTGGAGAGACTTCTGCCTAATGACAATTGGTAAGCATAAATATATATTTATATAAATAAGACTAAACTAAGGTTATAGGGGAGACAGTATATCATGTTACAGCTGTGTGTTCTGGCAGTGTTGATACAGTCTGTCAAAAAATGGAAGGAGAGGGGAGGGTAGATAAAAAAGTAGAATATCCTCAGTTGCCTTATAAATATTAGCTTGGAGTAAAAGGATACTATTTCAATCAAGTTGAGTCCCGAGGAAAAGGCTAGAGAAAGAAGATATGATCACCTATTATTATTGCTTATTGTAGACAACTAGTAGATAATAGCCAAAAAAGTGGACACCATAAACTATTAGTATAAACCTAATCATGGGAGTAAAAATGCCAACTTTTCTAAATACTAGAATAGACCACATGACCACATAAAGATTATATACATTATATAACATTATATATGTGTTTATGAATGTTACATAAAGTAAGGTAAGTGTATATCTTTTTTGTTTAAGGAGGAAAGAATTGAAAAAATATATGTACATTTATACATATGTTTATATACCTTTTATACATGCATGTTTGTATACATACACATATATGCGGAGGGGTGTATGTGGATGTATCTATCTTTATACTTAAAACAGTGGTAGAATAAAAAAAATTAAATAATTACCTGAAGAGAGAGTGATAGAGGAAATAGGAAGTTAAAGGGTAGGGACAAAAACTAGACTTTTTTGAATATATATATTTTTTACAGATATAATTTTGGAGCCTCTTGATAAATGAAGATAGAGTGCTAACAACATCCTGTTGAAAGTACACAACCCACCTGAATCTCATCAAGTCTCTTAATTCTAGCTACTAATTTACAGGAAAGAGGATACACAAAGGAACATGTTAAGCCTGACCTGTGGTGGCGCAGTGGATAAAGCGTCGGCCTGGGAACACTGAGGTCGCCAGTTCAAAACCCTGCACTGGTCTGGTCAAGGCACATATGGGAGTTGATGCTTCCTGCTCCTCCCCCCCTTTCTCTCTCTCTCTCTCTCTCTCTCTCTCTCTATCTGTGTCTCCTCTATAAAAATGAATAAAATAAAATAAAAAATTAGAAAAAAAAAAAAAGGAACATGTTAAATTCACGACAGGGATTCATCAACAAAAAGGAACAGACTGTGGGAAACTTCAGAACAAATGACTCGCTTTTTTTTCAACAAATTGCAAGGGGAAAAAAGGGATGAAGGACCAGTCTATAGATTATAAGAGATATAAGAAACATATTAACCAATTCCAATACAAGAATCTTAATGTAGGTTTTCTTTTAAACAAATTGAAGGATCAAAACATTTATGGATCATTTGAGGGAATGCTATCTTGATTTTTAATGATATTAAAGATTTGTTAGGTGTGTATGAGAGAGAGAGGAAAGAAAGAGGTGATCTTACTGTATCTTTTTTGAAGATGAGATTTTGTCTTGTAAAGGTAGATATTGAAATGATACATTGTCTAGGATTTGCTTCAAAAGAATCTAGGATTGTGGGTAGGGAAATGTATGGAGTGTTTACAGAGGAACAAAAACAGTCCTGAGAATTTTTGAAGCTTGTTGATAGGTATATGAGGAGTCATTATTTTATTCTCTCAACTTTTATATAAATTTTTAAATTTTTTTATTATGGAAAAATTAGGAAGAATAACAATCTGGCCACAGTTGCTCGATAAGAATGTCTCAAAACAAAACAAAACTTCAGTGACATGACTAATTTCCTATCTCCTTCCAATCAAGTTTACCCTCTTTCTTTATTTTAAATAAAGATTTTTGTTTTTTATTGATTTTAGATTTACAGTTAAATTGCTAAAATAGTGCAGAGATTTCTTGTATACCCCTCTCCCACTTTCATTATTACTGTCTGATACTACCATTGTTACATTGGTAAAAACTAAGAATCTGACATTAGTATGTTACTGTTAGTGAAACACCAGAATTTATTTGTATTTCACCAGTTTTTCCATGATAGCCCTCTTTCTGTTCCAGAGTCTAATCCAGGGTACCACATTACGTTTAATTGCCATAGCCTTCTTTGTCTGTGACAGTTTCTTAGTTTTTTCTTGTTTTCCATGATCTTGACAGTCTTGAGGACTGGCCAGTATCCTATAAAATGTTCTCCAGTCGGGGTTTTTCTGAAATTTTTTTAAAGATTAGACTGGTTGTGAGTTTTGGGGTAGAGTACCACAGAGGCAAATTGCCCTTTCTCATCAAGGGATGCTTCATCATGACATCACTGATGATGTCAGTCTTCATTGTTTCCACTGTCAAGTTAATATTTTTCCCTTTCCCTGCTCTCTTTGAACAAATCACTAAGTCTAATACCCCCCCCCCCAGGGTACAGTGATTCACTAGAAGAACTCAAGGTCTTAGTGTATGGTGGGTCTAGTGGCTAAGTGTTGTTATGGCACAAGAATACAGAGCAAAATCACCAAAGGGAACAAATGCATGGAGAGGAGTCTGGATGAAACAGAAGCCTCCACGAGCCCTCTCTCACCAGAGTAACACAGTATATGCTCAGTCCCTCAGTGGTGAGTTGTGACAATAGGTGTTAAATGTTACCTACCAGAAAAGCTTGCCTCAGCCTAGGAGTCCAGGGTTTTTACTGGGAACTGGTTGAGTAGGCAGTCTCTTCCTAGCATGTATCCAAATTCCAGATTTCCAAAAGGAAAGAGATGCCTTATCATTTATAGAAAGTTTTATATCAATGGGAAGACCAGAGGCCAGTCTTACAAGCAGACATTTCTAAGGATAGTAAGCTTAGGCCTCTAGTGTTACCTCTTTTCTGCACAGGGAAGTATCTGCATATAACCTTTACTTCATATTTTTATTTGAGAAAAATGGAATCAGATTTTAAAAAGTATAAATAATGTAAGAAAGAAAAAAATGAAATTTAAAGTGGGATGGCTTTAGCCCATTGACTCAGTCAGAGCATCTTCCCAAAACTACAAGGTGCAGGTTCTATCAGGCATCAGGGCACATATGGAAGACAACCAGTGAATCCGCAACTAAATGGAACAGCAAATGAATGTCTGCCTGCCTCTCTTCCACTCTCTCTCCCTCTCATCCTCTTCTTCCCTCCTCCCCCTCTCTTCTCCTCCTCCTCTCCCACCTTTCCCCATCTCATCCTCTTCTTCCCCCTTCCCCTCTCTCCTCTCCCTCTCCTCCCCCCTCTCCACCTCTCATCCTCTTCCCTCCTCCCCCTCTCTTCTCCTCCTCCTCTCCCACCTTTCCCCCTCTTACCCTCTTCTCCCCCTCCCCTCCTCCTCCTCCTCTCCCCATTCTCTCCCCCTCTCATCCTCTTCTCCGCCCTCCCCCTCTCCTCTTTCCCCTCTCCCTCTCATCCTCTTCTCCCCTCCCCCTCTCTCCCCTCCCCCTCCCTCCTCTTCCTCGCCTCTCCCTCTGTCTCTAAAATCATTCAACAAATAAAGAGCATTTAATTTCTTTGCTGTGAAAAACGAAATATGTGATCATCTAAGCCTCTCTATTTGTTCTTTTATTATTTTTCATGCCCATTTTGAAATATAGCTGTAAAAATATTACTCATATTGCAACTTTTCTACTTTTGAAGCATTTCATGATAAAAATAATGCCTCAAGATTGTGACCCCAGTTATTGCCAAATAACTGGAAGACTGTAAATTTCAGTAATAAGTAATAACAACAAAACCTGAGCAGGAATCCCAGAAAGTAATTAGTAAGATTTCAGACTCAATATGTACTAGTCACATATTTTCTTTTCTTTTTCTTTATTTTCTTAAAATCATTTTATTGCAGAAATTTCAGATATATAAAATAAGTTTAAAAATAAAATTTACTTGTGGGTTTTTTTTGTTTTTTTATTCTGACATCTACTTTTTAGAATTAGCTTGTCAATCCAATACTGTCTGATTTTTATTGAAAACCTTTGAATCTATGGATTAACAGATAGAGAATTATCTTTTTTCCATATTGAGCCTTTCTAGCTCAATTTTCTTAGGTCTCCTTTAATATCCTTTAATACAGTTTTATAATTTTCTATGTACAGATTTTATACCTCTTTTGTTAGATTTATTATTCTTATGTCATAATTTTGTTGTTATTTTAATGGTTTCTTTTTATAATTGAATCATATGATTGTTGCTGGTATATAGAATTGCAATTGATTTTTGTACACAGACCTTATAGTTGACTACCTTGCTGTACTCTTATATTTCTCTAATAACTTGTTTATAAATTATGTTGTGTGTTTTTTAAATTTATTTATTTTTTTAATTGAGAAATTAAAAAAAATCTTTCTTTTTATTAACTTTAATATGTTGACACCAATAAATCATGGTACATATGTATAATGAAAACATCTCCAGATTATTTTATCATTCAATTGTGTTGCATACCCATCACCCAAAGTCAAATTATCCTCTGTCACCTTCTATCTGGCTTTCCCTGTGCCCCTCCCCTTCTCCCTCTCCCACCCACCCTTCCCTCCCCGCATCCCGTAACCACCACTCTCTTGTCCATGTCTCCTAGTCTTACTTTTATGTCCCACCTATGTATGAATTCATGCTGTTCTTAGTTGTTTTTTTTTTCTGATTTACTTATTTCACTTCGTATAATGTTATCAAGGTACCACCATTTTGTTGTAAATGGTCCGATGTCATCATTTCTTATGGCCGAGTAGTATTCCATAGTATATATGTACCAAGGCTTTTTAATCCACTCGTCTTCTGACGGACACTTGGGCTGTTTCCAGATCTTCGCTATTGTGAACAATGCTGCTACAAACATGGGGGTGCATTTCTTCTTTTCTAACAGTGTTATGGTGTTCTTAGGGTATATTACTAAAAGTGGAGTAGACGGGTCAAAAGGCAGTTCGATTTATAATTTTTTGAGGAATCTCCATACTGTTTTCCACAGTGGCTGCACCAGACTGTATTCCCAACAGCAGTGCAGGAGGGTTCCCTTTTCTCCGCATCCTCGCCAGCACTTATTCTGTGTTGTTTTGCTGATGAGTGCCATTCTGACTGGTGTGAGGTGATACCTCATTGTGGTTTTAATTTGCATTTCTCTAATAATTAGTGATGTTGAGCATTTTTTCATATGTCTTTTGGCCATCTGTATGTCTTCTTTGGAGAAATTTCTATTCATTTCTTTTGCCCATTTTTTGATTGGATTGTTTGTCTTCCTGGTGTTGAGTTTTATAAGTTCTTTATAAATTTGGGTTATTAACCCCTTATCCGACATGCTGTCGAATAAGTTCTCCCATTGTGTGGTTTGTCTTTTTATTCTGTTCTTATTGTCTTTAGCTGTGCAAAAACTTTTTAGTTTGATATAGTCCCATTTGTTTATCTTGCCTTTTATTTCATTTGCCGATGGAGATAATTCAGCAAATATATTGCTGCTACAGATGGCGGAAAGCTTGCTGCCTATGTTTTCTTCTAAGATGCTTATAGTTTCACGGCTTACGTTTAAATCTTTTATCCATTTTGAATTTGTTTTTGTGAATGGTGTAAGTTGATGGTCTAGTTTCATTCTTTTGCAGGTAGATGTCCAATTTTCCTAACACCATTTGTTAAAGAGGCTGTCTTTACTCCCTTGTATGTTCTTTCCTCCTTTGTCAAATATCAGTTGTCCATAAAGAGGAGGATTTATTTCTGGGTCCTCTGTTCTGTTCCATTGATGAATGTGTCTGTTCTTATGCCAGTACCAAGCTGTCTTGAGTATAACGGCTTTGTAGTAGACCTTGATATCCGAAAGAGTGATATCTCCTGCTTTATTTTTTCTTTTTAGGATTGCTGAGGCTATTCGTGTTCTTTTTTGGTTCCATATAAATTTTTGGAATATGTTTTCTATATCTTTGAAGTATGTCATTGGTATTTTAATTGGTATTGCATTGAATTTATAAATTGCTTTGGGTCATATAGATATTTTAATGATGTTTATTCTTCCTAGCCATGAGCACGGTATATGTTTCCACTTGTTTGTATCTTCCTTAATTTCCTTTATCAATGTTTTATAATTTTCTGAGTACAAGTCCTTAACCTCCTTGGTTAAATTTACTCCTAGGTATTTTATTTTTTTGGCTGCAGTAGTGAAGGGGATTGTTTCCTTAATTTCTTTTGCTGACAGTTCATTGTTGGTATATAGAAATGCCTCTGATTTCTGCGTATTAATTTTATATCCTGCCACCTTGCTGAATTCATTTATAAGGTCCAGTAGTTTTTTGACTGAGACTTTAGGGTTTTCTATATACAATATCATATCATCTGCAAATAGTGACAGTTTTACTTTTTCTTTTCCAATTTGGATGCCTTTTATTTCTTCTTCTTGTCTGATTGCTATAGCTAGGACTTCCAGAACTATGTTGAATAAGAGTGGTGAAAGTGGGCAACCCTGCCTGGTTCCTGATCTTAAGGGGATTGCTTTTAATTTTTGTCCATTTAGTATGATGTTAGCTGTGGGTTTGTCGTAGATGGCCTTTATCATGTTAAGGAATGTTCCTTGTATTCCCACTTTACTGAGAGTTTTGAGCATGAATGGGTGCTGGATTTTATCAAATGCCTTTTCTGCATCTATTGAAATTATCATGTGATTTTTGTCCTTTTGTTTATGTGATGAATCACATTGATTGATTTGCGAATATTAAACCAGCCTTGCCTCTCCAGAATAAATCCCACTTGATCATGGTGTATGATTTTTTTCATATATTGCTGGATGAGGTTGGCTAATATTTTGTTGAAAATTTTAGCATCTAAATTCATCAGGGATATAGGCCTATAATTTTCTCTCTTTGTGTTGTCTTTGCCCGGTTTTGGGATCAGAATTATGCTCGCCTCATAAAAGGAGTTTGGAAGTCTTTCTTCCTCTTGAAGTTTTTGAAATAGCTTGAGGAGGATAGCAGTAAGTTCTTCTTTGAATTTTTGATAGAATTCACTTCTGAAGCCATCAGGCCCAGGACTTTTCTTTTTTAGGAGTTTTTTGATAACTATTTCGATCTCATTTGTTGTAATTGGTCTGTTTAGGTGTTCTGATTCTTCCAGATTGATTTTTGGAAGGTTATATGATTCAAGAAATTTGTCCATTTCACCAAGATTGTCTAATTTTTTGTCATAGAGTTCTTCATAATATTTTCTTACAATGCTTTGTATATCTGTTTTATCAGTTGTTATTTCTCCACTGTCCTTTTTAATTTTATTTATTTGAAACCTCTCTCTTTTTTCTTGGTGAGTCTAGTTAAAGGTTCATCAATCTTTTTTACCTTTTCAAAGAACCAGCTTCTGGTTTCATTGATCCTCTGTATTGTTTCCTTAGCCTCTATGTCATTTATTTCTGCTCTGATCTTTATTATTTCCTTCCTTCTACTTGTCCTGGGTTTTATTTGTTGTTGTTTTTCTAGTTCTTTTAGCTGCAGAGGCAGGTTGCTTATTTGAGCTTTTTCTAGCTTTCTATGATATGCCTGTAGTGCAGTGAATTCCCTCTCAGTACTGCTTTTGCTGTTTCCCATAAATTTTGAGTTAATGTATGCCCATTATCATTTGTTTCTAGAAACTTTTTTATTTCTTCTTTGATCTCCTTGTTAATCCATTCATTATTTAATATCAGGCTATTTAGTTTCCAAGTGTTTGAGTATTTTTCAGTTTTTCTTTTGTGGTTAATTTCTAGTTTCATGGCATTGTGATCAGAGAAAATGGTTGATATGATTTCAATCTTCTTAAATTTATTGAGACCATTTTTGTGTCCTAACATGTGGTCTATCCTAGAAAACGTACCGTGAGCGCTTGAGAAGAATGTATATTATACTGCTTTAGGATGAAAAGTTCTGAAGATATCTATTAAATCAAGTTGATCTAGTGTATCCTTTAAGTCTGCTGTTTCTTTATTGGTTTTCTTTCTTGAGGATCTATCCAGTGTTGTTAGTGGGGTATTGAAATCCCCTACTATTATAGTAATGCTGTTAATCTCGCCCTTTATATCCATCAAAGTCTGCTTTATGTATGTCGGGGCTCCTATATTTGGTGCGTAGATATTTATAATAGTTATATCTTCCTGTTGAATTGTTCCCTTTATCATTATGTAGTGTCCTTCTTTATCTCTTACTACAGCCTTTGTCTTAAAGTCCATTTTGTCAGCTATAAGTACTGCTACCCCGGCTTTTTTTTCATTTCCATTTGCATGAAATATTTTTTTCCATCCTTTTACCTTCAGTCTATGTGCATGTTTTGTTTTAAGGTGTGTCTCTTGTAGACAGCATATGTATGGGTCCTGTTTCTTTATCCACGCAGCTACCCTATGTCTTTTGATTGGATCATTTAATCCATTTACATTTAAGGTTATTATTGATATATTGTTGTTTATTGCCATTTTATTCTTTAAAGCTGTATTCTTCTTTTGCTATATTCTTTTTTCCCTTTGAACTGTTCACAAGAGACCCCTTAGTATCTCTTGCAGAATTGGTTTGGTTTTAATGAATTCCTTGAGGCTTTCTTTGTCTGGAAAGCTCTTTGTTTCTCCTTCAATTTTAAACGTGAGCCTTGCTGGATAGAGTAGTCTTGGTTGTAGGTTCTTGTTCTGCATTACTTTGATTATATCTTGCCATTCCCTTCTGGCCTCAAGTGTTTCTGTTGAGAAGTCCGATGTCATCCTCATGGGGGCTCCTTTGTAGGTGATAGCCTTTTTTTCTCTAGCAGCTTTTAAGATTTTTTCTTTATCCCTTCGCTTTGGTATTTTACCTATGATGTGTCTTGGTGTAGATCTTTTTGGGTTTCTCTTTAATGGAGTTCTGTTTGCTTCTTGAACGTGTGGAATGTTTCCCAGCCTTAATTTAGGGAAGTTTTCTGCTATGATTTGATTGAACACAGTTTCCATTTCCTGTCCTCTTTCCTCTTCTTCAGGCACCCCTATGATGCGAATGTTGTTTCTCTTCATGTTGTCACAGAGCTCCCTTAGAGTTTCCTCAAGTTTTTTGAGTCTCTTTTCCTTTTTCTTCTCTGCTTCTGTGCCTTTGTTTATTGTGTCTTCTAACTCGCTGATTCGAACCTCAGCGTGATTCATCCTGCTTTTAATTCCTTCCATTGTGGTCTCAGTTCTGATACTGTATTTTCATTTCTGTCTGATTCTTTTTCATTATTTCAATTTCGTTCTTTATACTTGTTATCTCTTTATTTAGGTGTTCATAGTGACTATCCATTGTTGCTCTAATTTCTTTGAATATCCTAACTATCATTATTCTAAATTCTGCTTCTGGTAGTTTGGTTATATCTGGTTCATTCAGGTCCTTCTCTGGGGATTTCTCTTGATTCATTTGGTTTGCATTCCTCTGCCTGCCCTTTTTATCTGTGTATAGGCAAGTTGTGTGCACTGGAGTCCAGTAGGTGTTCCCTTTGTGTTCTCTAGGTGTGGTCTGTCTGCAGGCCTGCCACCTCCTCTGCTGCTGCCTAAGGTCGTTGGGTATGGGCGTTGCCAACGACAGCCTACTGCGGCTGTTGCTGTGATTTCCACCTCTCCTCTGCCGGAGGGGCTGTCATTCAAGCCACAAGCCTTAGTACCAAGGGCAGAGGTGAGCACCTTAGCTCAGCTGTGGGACCTGCCTGTTTCCGGAAGATTTACGCCCAGCCCCCGCAGTCAGAGCCTGCTTGCCACAGTTTTGCGGGTTGGGCGGGGCTTTTGACGTGCTCTCAGCTGTGAGACTTTGCCCGTCCAGAATTTAGCCCCGCCCTCGAGGCCGGTACCCTCTTGCGTAGGGTCGCAAACTGCGGTTTATTGGGCTGGGCTTGTTTTCTGGCGTTAGCTCAGCTGCTAGCTTCCGATGATCAGACTCTACCATGCCCCCACGTTCAGCGCCAGCTCTCGCACGTAGGGTGGCCAGCCAGCCGCTGGGATTTCTCTAGCCAGGCGGGGCTAGTAGCAAGAGCTTAGCCGCGGAAGCCGCTCGCGCGCCGGGCAGGGCTAGTAGTGTTAGCTCAGCCGCGAAATCCAGCACGCGCACAAAGGATTTCAACCCACCGCGGTTTCTCACTTCGGGCATGGTTGCCAGTGTGAGCTCAGCCGCGAGCCGCGAGCCCGTCCCTGGTCCTAGCCCCGTCCCCGTGGTCAGGGCCGGCTTGCGCAGAGTCGCAGAGCCGATCTCTGCCCGTATTTTTCCCCACAAGTGGGGTCACAGGCAGCCCGCAGCTGTCGGACCGCTTTCGCGCGTCCCCTCCGGCCCTGCTGGGCTAGACTGAGCTCTCATCGGTTGTGCCTCCGCCCACGCCGACAGGACCGCTTTTCAGCGTCCTGCCGCCAACATCCTTTCAGCAACGTTCAGAGAGATAGCAGTGTCTTAAGTCTCCACACTGTAGGTTTGGGAGCTCCCTCCCTCTAAGCAGCTCTGCTCTAATTGCCACGGGAGAGCTTGTTTGGCTAGTGTCTTGTCTCCCTTTGCTGGTGTTGCTGGTTCCAGGGGAAATATTCGTTTTTGATTAGGTAAATGACTTAGCCCAGGGATCAGGATGACTGTCCCTCAGAGTGTTCTCGTGCCATCAGTCCACTCTCTGTTCCCGCTGCTCTGTTCCTCTCCTCTGTTCCCATTCCCCGGAGCCCCGGGTGCGTGGTTGTGAGAGAGGGTTTCTGCGCTGTCCCTTTGAAAAGATTCTTGGGTCTGAGAAAACTCTCTCTTTTTCACAAACAATATCCTCACTTGCGTCACATCTCAATACTGTCCATACGCCTCTTCTAGGCTCTGGGACTGCAGTCTGGGGCTTGGTTCCTGGGACCCAGGTCCCTCCCTCTCCGCCAAACTCTCCTCCCGCCCCGAGGGTCTCTCCGGGCTGCCGTTTGCTCTGGGGAGCTGGGCAGCCCTCTTCGCGTTTTCGCTATTCCTACCAGTCTCAATGTGGCTTCTGCAGTGTTCCTTGGTTGAAGAGTCCACTTAGTTTAGTTCAAAGTTGGTTTATCCAGATGATGTTTCTTAAAATTGAGTTATAATCCACTTTGTTTCTGGGAGTTGGAAGTTGGTACGTCCGCCTACTCCATCGCCATCTTGATCCCCCCACATTTTTTCTTTTTTTTAATAGGAAAAACGTGGTCTTCGAGAAATGCGAGTTCTTGAGAACTTGAAGAATATGATCCATGAAACAAATGAACATGCTCTTCCCAAATGTAGAGAAACCATGCAAGACAACTTACACCACGTTCTCCAGCCATGTAAGCCTGCTAGTCTTTTATTCTGCTTTATTTCAAATGAGTGCTCTGCCACAATGTATCTCCTTACGTATTTTGGTAGGAGGCAAAGAGGGAATTCTTGACTAGAGTGTATAAAAGAGACGCCCTGTTAGGTGGGAGGCAGTGAGAGGAAATTCTTGACTGGAGCATATAAGAGAGATGCCCTGTCAGGTGGGAGGCAGGGAGAGGGAATTCTTGACTGGAGCATATAAGAGAGATGCCCTGTTAGGTGGGAGGCAGGGGGAGGGAATTCTTGACTGGAGCGTGTAAGAGAGATGCCCCGTCACAGAGAAAGTGGTTATCCAGTGATTAGTGTGTATTACCATTTGTGAGCAGAGTGTTCGTTGTCAGAGTGAGATATGATGTGGGCATCTGCAGTGCACAAGATTATCTTTTTACAATATGAGATAGTAGGAACATTCTTTACTTTAAAAAAAATCTTACCCATTAAAAAAGTTTGTTAGATACAGTTGATCAAAAAAAATTATTTATTAAAAATGTCAAATCATAACATAGCAGGAGTTTTGAGTAACTGATTTTAAAATTATATCAGAATGTAGGGTTTCTCCTTGGATCTGTATTGACACTATTCAGCTTGTCCAGAGATAATACTGGTAAATAATGATGGGTTACTGAGTGCATAATACAAAGGAATATCTTTCTGAGGAAAAAACTGGCTGGTGAAGGAAGGTAGGTGGGAGACCGTGGCTAATAAGTCTTTGAGTGCAAGTCTGGTAGTCTCGTGTGCCCTAATGCCAAAAGGAGATCAGAGAGGATAAGTCCCTTAGGATCATGTTTATTTTTTTGAGGGGAACATCAAAAAGTCTGAAGTTAACTTAGGCTTTTGCATTTTATCGCATACTTGCCCTTGTTTTTCCTATTGTCACTTCCTAACCTTGACATTCTAGATATTATGCTAAAAATAAAACTCAAATTAGTAATAACAGTGCTTATATTTGCATTTGAGCTATGCCTATAGCTTTTCTATACTTTGAATATATAAAAATAAATTGTGCAAAACTTAATAAAAACCTATCAACAGTTCTTTTGGCTTGCTTCATTCTTGGGTTAAAGTTATTTCTGATGTGAGGTCTAGTCTCCTGAAAGTAGAAATAAAAAACTGGTAATATGGCCTGAACAGGCCGTGGCGCAGTGGATAGAGTGTAGGACTGGAATGTGGAAGACCCAGGTTCGAGACCCCAAGCTCTACAGCTTGAGTGCAGGCCCATCTGGCTTGAGCGGAAGCTCACCAGCTTGGACCCAAGATCGCTGGCTCCAGCAAGGGGTTGCTCGGTCTGCTGAAGGCCTGTGGTCAAGGCACATGTGAGAAAGCAATCAATGAACAACTAAGGTGTCGGAACGGCAACGAAATACTAATGATTAATGCTTCTCACCTCTCTCTGTTCCTGTCTGTCTGTCCCTATCTATCCCTCTCTCTGACTCTCTCTCTGTCCCTGTAAAAAAATAAAATAAAAATAAATAAATAAGAATTTATAAAAAATATAAAACTGGTAATATGGAATCCAACATTGAAATGTATTCTCCTAAAAGGAAGAATCAAGTCACAAAAAATGCAAAGTTAATTAAGGTTTTAACCTATGTGGACTGCTTTGGGTCTTACTATTGGCTTTAGAAACTAAACAGTGGCTTTTGGAGGTGCTATTTTTTTTCGCTGTTGTCATTTTTTTAGTTGGCAGTCTAAGGGAAAGGAGGTCAGTGTCCCTGACTAAATGGCTAGGTATTGTGCATGGTTTAGCCATTTAAATAGTGAGTTATTTTCATGCTCGCTGACCCCTGGGAGTGAGTTCTTTTTTTTTTTAGAAATGAAATTAGTTGCACTTACAGTTTTATTAACTTAAAATCAGGTTTGTTTGATAACCAATTTATCGAAACAAGAAGAATATACATTTGTCTTTTAGAATGTTGCCTTACACATGTACAGTCGTACTCTGGATGGTCAGGAAGCATGAGGGTGTACATGAACGTTCGTACTACTCAAAGGGTTAAAAATGCTTGCAGCACATAGGTTGAAAATGGTTCCTCTAGGAAGATACAAAAAGCATCTCAAAAAGTAAAACTTGTCATCAAGATGCAGTCTTTACTTTTTTCTCATCCTGAACACACTAGTATATGCGTTCTATTCATTAATTATTTAATACACTTCACTGTTTGTTATCTAGAGATCTTCCCTTTATCTTACAGAGTAGAAAGGACAGAAAGCCTCTAGGTTATTTCTGATTCAGTATAATGAATACTGCCATATTAAAACATTTTATTTTATTTTTTTTATTAACGTTAATGTGGTGACACCAATAAATCAGGATACATATGTACAATGAAAACATCTCCAGATTATCTTACCATTCAATTGTGTTGCATACCCATCACCCAAAGTCAAATTGTCCTCTGTCACCTTCTATCTGGTTATCCCTGTGAACATCCCCTTCTTCCTATCCCACCCTCTCCTCCCTCCCCCCACCCCGTAACCACCACACTCTTGTCCATGTCTTATATTCTCACTTTTATGTCCCACCTATGTATGAAATCATGCTGTTCTCAGTTTTTTTTTTCTGATTTACTTATTTCACTCCGTATAATGTTATCAAGGTACCACCATTTTGTTGTAAATGGTCCGATGTCATCATTTCTTATGGCTGAGTAGTATTCCATAGTATATATGTACCAAAGCTTTTTAATCCACTCGTCTTCTGACGGACACTTGGGCTGTTTCCAGATCTTCCCTATTGTGAACAATGCTGCCACAAACATGGGGGTGCATTTCTTCTTTTCTAACAGTGTTATGGTGTTCTTAGGGTATATTCCTAAAAGTGGGGTAGCTGGGTCAAAAGGCAGTTCGATTTTTAATTTTCTGAGGAATCTCCAAACTGTTTTCCACAGTGTCTGCACCAGTCTGCATTCCCACCAGCAGTGCAGAAGGGTTCCCTTTTCTCCACATCCTCGCCAGCACTTGTTCTGTGTTGTTTTGCTGATGAGTGCCACTCTGACTGGAGTGAGGTGATATCTCATTGTGGTTTTGATTTTGCATTTCTCTAATGATTAGTGATGTTGAGCATTTTTTCATATATCTTTTGGCCATCTGTATGTCCTCTTTAGAGAAATTTCTATTCATTTCTTTTGCCCATTTTTTGATTGGATTATTTGTCTTCCTGGTGTTAAGTTTTATAAGTTCTTTATAAATTTTGGTTATTAACCCCTTATCAGACGTGCTGTCGAATATGTTCTCCCATAGTGTGGTTTGTCTTTTTATTCTGTTCTTATTGTCTTTAGCTGTGCAAAAACTTTTTAGTTTGATATAGTCCCATTGGTTTATCTTGCCTTTTATTTCATTTGCTGTTGGAGATAAATCGGCAAATATATTGCTGCTACAGATGTCTGAGAGCTTGCTGCCTATGTTTTCTTCTAAGATACTTATAGTTTCACGGCTTATGTTTTAGTCTTTTATCCATTTTGAATTTGTTTTAGTGAATGGTGTAAGTTGATGGTCTAATTTCATTTTTTCGCAGGTAGATGTCCAATTTTCCCAGCACCATTTGTTAAAGAGGCTGTCTTTACTCCATTGTATGTTCTTTCCTCCTTTGTCTAATATCAGTTGTCCATAAAGGTGTCGGTTTATTTCTGGGTTCTCTGTTCTGTTCCATTGATCAATGTGCCTGTTCTTATGCCATGGTACTGGCTGTCTTGAGTATAATGGCCTTGTAGTAAACCTTGATATCCGGAAGAGTGATACCTCCTGCTTTATTTTTTCTTTATAGGATTGCTGAGGCTATTCGTGTTCTTTTTTGGTTCCATATAAATTTTTGGAATATGTTTTCTATATCTTTGAAGTATGTCATTGGTATTTTAATTGCTATAGCATTGAATTTATAAATTGCTTTGGGTCATATAGACATTTTAATGATGTTTATTCTTCCTAGCCATGAGCACGGTATATGCTTCCACTTATTTGTATCTTCCTTGATTTCTTTTATCAATGTTTTATAATTTTCCGAGTACAAGTCCTTAACCTCCTTGGCTAAATTTACTCCTAGGTATTTTATTTTTTTGGCTGCAATAGTGAAGGGGATTGTTTCCTTAATTTCTTTGGCTGACAGTTCATTGGTTGTATATAGAAATGCCTCTGATTTCTGAGTATTAATTTTGTATCGTGCCACCTTGCTGAATTCATTTATAAGGTCCAGTAGTTTTTTGACTGAGACTTTAGGGTTTTCTATATACAATATCATATCATCTGCAAATAGTGACAGTTTTACTTCTTCTTTTCCAACTTGGATGCCTTTTATTTCTTCTTCTTGTCTGATTGCTGTAGCTAGGACTTCCAGAACTATGTTGAATAAGAGTGGTGAAAGTGGGCAACCCTGCCTGGTTCCTGATCTTAAGGGGATTGCTTTTAAATTTTTGTCCATTTAGTATGATGTTTGCTGTGGGTTTGTCGTAGATGGCCTTTATCATGTTAAGGAATGTTCCTTGTATTGTCACTTTACTGAGAGTTTTGAGCATGAATGGGTGCTGGATTTTATCAAATGCCTTTTCTGCATCTATTGAAATTATCATGTGATTTTTGTCCTTCCTTTTGTTTATGTGATGAATCACATTGATTGATTTGCGAATATTAAACCAGCCTTGCCTCTCCAAAATAAATCCCACTTGATCATGATGTATGATTTTTTTCATATATTGCTGGATCTGGTTGGCTAATATTTGTTGAGAATTTTAGCGTCTAAATTCATTAGGGATATAGGCCTATAATTTTCTTTCTTTGTGTTGTCTTTGCCCGGTTTTGGGATCAGAATTATGCTCGCCTCATAAAAGGAGTTTGGAAGTCTTTCTTCCTCTTGAATTTTTTGAAATAGCTTGAGGAGGATAGGAGTTAGTTCTTCTTTGAATTTTTGATAGAATTCACTTGTGAAGCCATCAGGCCCAGGACTTTTCTTTTTTGGGAGTTTTTTGATAACCGTTTCGATCTCATCTGTTGTAATTGGTCTGTTTAGGTGTTCTGATTCTTCCAGATTGATTTTTGGAAGTTTATATGATTCAAGAAACTTGTCCATTTCATCTAGATTGTCTAATTTTTTGGCATAGAGTTCTTCATAGTATTTTCTTACAATGCTTTGTATCTCTGTTTTATCAGTTGTAGTTTCTCCACTGTCCTTTCTAATTTTATTTATTTGAGACCTCTCTCTCTTTTTTTTTTGGTGAGTCTAGTTAAGGGTTCATCAATCTTGTTTACCTTTTCAAAGAACCAGCTTCTGGTTTCATTGATTCTCTGTATTGTTTCCTTAGCCTCTATGTCATTTATTTCTGCTCTGATCTTTATTATTTCCTTCCTTCTACTTGTCTTGGGGGTTATTTGTTGTTGTTTTTCAAGTTCTTTTATCTGCAGGATTAGGTTGCTTATTTGAGCTTTTTTTAGCTTCTTATGATATGCCTGTAGTGCAATGAACTTCCCTCTCAGTACTGCTTTTGCTGTGTCCCATAGATTTTGAGTTGACGTATGCTCATTATCATTTTTTCTAAAACTTTTTTATTTCTTCTTTGATCTCAATGTTAATCCATTCATTATGTAATATCATGCTATTTAGTTTCCAAGTGTTTGAGTATTTCTTGGTTTTTCTTTTGTGGTTAATTTCTAGTTTCATGGCATTGTGATCAGAGAAAATGGTTGATATGATTTCAATCTTGTTAAGTTTTTTGAGGCCATTTTTGTGTCCTAACATGTGGTCTATCCTAGAAAACGTACCATGAGCGCTTGAGAAGAATGTATATTCTACTGCTTTAGGGTGAAAAGTTCTGAAGATATCTATTAAATCAAGTTGATCTAGTGTATCCTTTAAGTCTGCTGTTTCTTTATTGATTTTCTTTCTTGAGGATCTATCCAGTGTTGTTAGTGGGGTATTGAAATCCCCTACTATTATAGTATTGCTGTTAATCTCGCCCTTTATGTCCATCAAAGTCTGCTTTATGTATGTCGGGGCTCCTATATTTGGTGCGTAGATATTTATAATAGTTATATCTTCCTGTTGAATTGTTCCCTTTATCATTATGTAGTGTCCTTCTTTATCTCTTACTACAGTCTTTGTTTTAAAGTCCATTTTGTCAGCTATAAGTACTGCTACCCCGGCTTTTTTTTCATTTCCATTTGCATGAAATATTTTTTTCCATCCTTTTACCTTCAGTTTATGTGCATCTTTTGTTTTAAGGTGTGTCTCTTGTAGACAGCATATGTATGGGTCCTGTGTCTTTATCCACGCAGCTACCCTATATCTTTTGATTGGATCATTTAATCCATTTACTTTTAAGGTTATTATTGATATGTAGTTGTTAATTGCCATTTTATTCTTTAAAGCTGTATCTTTTTTTTTTTTTTTTTTGCTCTATTGTTTTCTCCCTTTGAACTGTTCACACCAGGCCCCTTAGAATCTCTTGCAGGATTGGTTTACTTTTAATGAATTCCTCGAGGTTTTCTTTGTCTGGAAAGCTCTTTGTTTCTCCTTCAATTTTAAACGTTAGCCTTGCTGGATAGAGTAGTCTTGTTTGTAGGTTCTTGTTCTGCATTACTTTGATTATATCTTGCCATTCCCTTCTGGCCTCAAGTGTTTCTGTTGAGAAGTCCGATGTCATCCTCATGGGGGCTCCTTTGTAGGTGATAGTCTTTTTTTCTCTAGCAGCTTTTAAGACTTTTTCTTTATCTATTAGCTTTGGTATTTTAACTATGATGTTTCTTAGCATAGATCTTTTTGGTTTTCTCTTTAATGGAGTTCTGTGTGCTTCTTGAACATGTGGAATGTTTCTCAGCCTTAATTTAGGGATTTTTTCTGCTATGATTTGATTGAACAAAGTTTCCATTTCCTGTCTTCTTTCCTCTTCTCAGGCACCCCTATGATGTGAATGTTGTTTCTCTTCATGTTGTCACAGAGCTCCCTTAGAGTTTCCTCACATTTTTTGAGTCTCTTTTCCTTTTTATCTCTGCTTCTTTATCTTTGTTTATTGTGTCCTCTAACTCGCTGATTTGATCCTCAGCATGATTCATCCTGCTTTTAATTTCTTCCATTGTGGTCTTCAGTTCTAATACTGTATTTGTCATTTCTGTCTGGTTCTTTTTTATTATTTTAATTTCATTTTTTATACTTGTTATCTCTTTATTTAGGTGTTCATAGTGACTATCCATTGTTGCTCTAATTTCTTTGAACATCCTAACTATCATTATTCTAAATTCTGCTTCTGGTAGTTTGGTTATATCTGGTTCATTCAGGTCCTTCTCTGGGGATTTCTCTTGATTCATTTGGTTTACATTCCTTTGCCTGCCCATTTTATCTGAGTATAAGTAAGTTGTGGACACTGCAGTCCAGTAAGTGTTGTCTTTGTGTTCTCTAGGTGTGGTCTGTCTGCAGGCCTGCCACCCCCTCTGCCGCTGCTTAGGGCAGTTGGTTGTGGGCGTTGCCAGTCCTGGCTCACTGCAGCTATTGCTGTGATTTCTGCCTCTTCTTTGCGGGAGGGGCTGTCACTCAAGTCACTACTAGCTTTAGCACCCAGGGCAGAGGTGAGCACCTTTGCTCTGCTGTGGATCCAGCCCGTTTCTGGAAGGTCACGGCCAACCTCCGCAGTCAGAGCCTGCTTGCCACCGTCTCGCGGGTTGGGCGGGGCTTTTGACGTTCTCTCAGCTGTGAGCCTTTGCCTGTCCAGAATTTAGCCCCGCCCTCCAGGCCAAGGCCCTCCTGCGCAGGGACTGAAACCGAAAACCGGGGATTATTGGGCCGGGTGTGTTTTCTGGCGTGAGCTCAGTTGCTAGCTTCTGATCTTTCCGGATCCTACCCCACCCCCACGCTCGGACCAGCTCGGGCACGTAGGGTGGTACTCCGCAGTTTCTCTGGCCGGGCGGGGCGAGCAGCGTGAGCTCAGCCGCGAACTTCCACTGGTCTCAGTGTCTCCCTCGCCCCCGCGTTAGGAGCCCGCTCGCGCACACAGATGGCACACCGCGGTTTCTTCGTCTGGGCGGGGTTGGCAGCGTAATCTCAGCCGTGAGCCCCTGGCTCGTCCCTGGTTTTAGCCCCGTCCCCACGGTCAGGGCCGGCTTGCGTAGGGCTGCAAAGCTGATCTCTGCCCGTATTTTTCCCCACAAGTGGGGTCACAGGCGGGCCCGCAGCTAAAGGACCCTTTTTGCGCGTCCCCTCGGCCCCTGCTGGGCTAGACTGAGCTCACACCGGTGATGCCTCCGCCCACACCGACAGGACCGTGTTTCAGCGTACTGCTGCAACCAGACCCTTCAGCAACCCTCAGGGGGCTAGAAGTGCCCTATGTCTCCACACTGTAGGCCTGGGAGCTCCCTCCCTCTAAGCAGCTCTGCTCTAATTGCAATGGGAGAGCTTGTTTGGCTAGTGTCCTGTCTCCCTTTGCTGGTATTGCTGGTTCCAGGGGAAATACTCGTTTTCGATTAGGGAAGTGACTTAGCCCACGGGTCGGGGTGGCTGTCTCTCAGAGTGTATGTGTGCCTTCATTTCACTCTTTGTTCCCGCTGCTCTGTTCCTCTCCTCTGTCCCATTTCCCCGGAACCCTGGGTGCGTGGTTGTGAGAGAGGCTTTCTGAGCTGTCCCTTTAAAAAGATTTTTGGGTCTGAGAAAACTCTCTCTTTTTCACAAATAGTATCCTCACTTGATTCACAGCTCAATACTGTCCAAACGCCTCTTCTAGGCTCTGGGACTGCAGTCTGGGGCTTGGTTCCTGGGACCCAGGTCCCACCCTCTCCGCCAAACTCTCCTCCCGCCACGCGGGTCTTTCCGGGCTGCCGTTTGCTCCGGGGAGCTGGGCAGCCCTCTTCGCGTTTTCGCTATTCCTACCAGTCTCAATGTGGCTTCTGCAGTGTTCCTTGGTTGAAGAGTCCACTTAGTTTAGTTCAAAGTTGGTTTATCCAGATGATGGTTCTTAAAATTGAGTTATAATCCACTTTGTTTCTGGGAGTTGGAATTTGGTACTTCCGCCTACTCCATCGCCATCTTCCCTCCTCCTCGGGTCCTGTTTCTTTATCCATGCAGCTACCCTATGTCTTTTGATTTGATCATTTAATCCATTTACATTTAAGGTTATTATTGATATGTAGTTGTTTATTGCCATTTTATTCTTTAAAGCTGTATTCTTCTTTTGCTATATTCTTTCCTCCCTTTGAACTGTTCACAACAGGCCCCTTAGAATCTCTTGCAGAATTGGTTTGGTTTTAATGAATTCCTTGAGGCTTTCTTTGTCTGGGAATCTCTTTATTTCTCCTTCAATTTTAAACGTGAGCCTTGCTGGATAGAGTAGTCTTGTTTGTAGTTTCTTGTTCTGCATTAGTTTGATTATATCTTGCCATTCCCTTCTGGCCTCCAGTGTTTCTGTTGAGAAGTCCGATGTCATCCTTATGGGGGCTCCTTTGTACGTGATAGCCTTTTTTCTCTAGCAGCTTTCAAGATTTTTTCTTTATCCATTAGCTTTGGTATTTTAACTATGATGTGTCTTGGTATAGATTTTTTTGGGTTTCTCTTTAATGGAGTTCTCTGTGCTTCTTGAACGTGTGGATTTTTTCCCAGCCTTAATTTAGGGAAGTTTTCTGCTATGATTTGATTGAACAAAGTTTCCATTTCCATTTCATGTCCTCTTTCCTCTTCTTCAGGCACCCCTATGATGTGAATGTTGTTTCTCTTCATTTTGTCACAGAGCTCCCTTAAGTTTCCTCACATTTTTTTGTGTCTTTTCTTTTTTCTTCTCTCCTTCTATGCCTGTGTTTATTGTGTCCTCTAACTTGCTGATTTGATCCTCAGCGTGATTCATCCTGCTTTTAGTTCCTTCCATTTTGGTCTTCAGTTCTGATACTGTATTTGTCATTTCTGTCTGGTTCTTTTTTATTATTTCAATTTCGTTTTTTATACTTGTTATCTCTTTATTTATGTGTTCATAGTGACTATCCATTGTTGCTCTAATTTCTTTGAACATCCTAACTATCATTATTCTAAATTCTGCTTCTGGTAGTTTGGTTATATCTGGTTCATTCAGGTCCTTCTCAGGGGATTTCTCTTGATTCATTTGGTTTGCATTCCTCTGCCTGCCCTTTATTTGCTGTGTATAGGCAAGTTGTGGGCACTGGAGTCCATTAGGTGTTGCCTTTGTGTTCTCTAGGTGTGGTCTGTCTGCAGGCCTGCCACCCCCTCTGCCGCTGCCTAGGGTCGTTGGTTATGGGCGTTCCCAGCGACAGCCTACTGCTGCTGTTGCTGTGGTTACCGCCTCTCCTCCGCGGGAGGGGATGTCACTCAAGCCACAAGCCTTAGCACCAAGGGCAGAGGTGAGCACCTTTGCTCAGCTGCGGACCCAGCCCGTTTCAGGAAGGTTTATGCCCAACCCCCGCAGTCAGAGTCTGCTCGCCACTGTTTTGTGGATTGGGCGGGGCTTTTGATGTGCTCTCAGCTGTGAGCCTTTGCCCGTCCAGAATTTAGCCCCGCCCTCGAGGCCAGGGCCCTCCTGCGCAGGGTCACAAACCGCGGTTTATGGTCTGGGCTGTTTTCTAGCATTAGCTCAGCTGCTAGCTTCCGATCGATCTGGACTCTACCACACCCCCATTTTCGGCGCCAGCTCACGCAGGTAGGACGGCCAACCACCGGTATTTCTCTGGCCAGGTGGGGCTAATAGCGTGAGCTCAGCTGCGAAAGCCATCTCGCCCGCACGTAGGTTTGCAAACCACTGGGGTTTCTCTGGCCGGGCGGGGCTAGTAGCGTGAGCTCAGCCGCAAAGGCCAGCTCGCATGCACGTAGGATTTCAAACCACTGGGGTTTCTCTAAAACATTTTTTTTCTCCCTTCCTGCCTTCTTCTATTTGAAAACAGTATTTTTTATTATTTAAACAAAAGATAATGTTAAGTGATAAGAAAAAGAAGAAAGTAATGAATCACCTAAAGATAACCATTACTTTTTAATTTTGGAGAACATAATTTCAGACATCTTTGTATATATCCAAATGGAAGGATGGATGGCGGGATGATAGCTGAGTGAATAGATGCGGAGGCATGAAGGGGAGAGAGAACTTCTGATAAGAATGGGATCATTTAACTTTTAAGTTAATATATTAATTTTAAATTTTACTTGAATTTAACAGAACAAAGACTTAAAGCTGAAATACCTTAAAAATGTGTTTCTTATAAAAAATAATAGTGACTAAAAGATCATTCAAAGGATATTCTAAGTTAGCATCGTGTTATTGATTCTGTGTTAATTAATGCCATTAGAGATGGAAGAGTTAGGATTTTTATACCTTTTCTCTCACATCTCTTCCCCAGCCTCTCACTTGGCAGTGTTTATAGTATTTGCTTTCTGTTCTGCAGTCAAAATGCTGCCAATTGTTTACTTAATTGTACACCATTCAATTTCTTTCTATTCTGGTTTATTTATTAGATCTGTAATTATGTTACAGTTCTGTTTGTTTCCTTAACTTTGCATTCTCATTTGCATTTCATGCTGTATTCTTGATTTCTGTTAATAAATTGAATTTATTACATTTTTGTATTAAAAAGTACCAGTAGAGAATTTTATTAGGTTTTCTTTTTATGATCCTTTCCCCTCCCCCACCCATACTGTTTCTCTATAAATGAAAACATATTAGAGTTCTAAGGATTTTGTCAACCCATTTTCTCTTAACTTTTGGGGTAGAGTAATTATGGTAAAGTTACGAGTCTCAGTTCTTTATTAGTATCTGTGTTTCTATTCTTGGCCACCACTTTTTTATTTTTTATTTTTTTACAGGGACAGAGAGAGGGATAGATAGGGACAGACAGACAGGAATGGAGAGAGATGAGAAGCATCAATTATTAGTTTTTTGTTGCTCTTAAGACACCTTAGTTGTTCATTGATTGCTTTCTCACATGTACCTTGACCGTGGGCCTTCAGCAGACCGAGCCACCCCTTGCTGGGGCCAGCGGCCTTGGGTTCAAGCTGGCGAGCTTTTGTTCAAGCCAGATGGCCCTGCACTCAAGCTGGCGAGCTCGGGGTCTCAAACCTGGGTCTTCTGCATCCCAGTCCGATGCTCTATTCACTGCACCACTGCCTGGTCAGGCTTGGCCACCACTTTTCAAAGTATATGGCATGCAATTTTAATATTTCATTGTTCAGTAAAGGATAAAGGTTTTTTTCTCTTACTCATTTATACTTTTTATGTATTTTGTGAAGTATTTAAGGAACTTAAGTTTGTCTGTTTTTGATTGAAACTCTGTAAAATAAATATTTATCGTCCTTCCCACTTTATAGGAACTGAAATTTATAGCCATTTAACATCTATGGTTCTCCAATAATAATAATTGGAGGAACTGTAATGTAAACCTGGTTCTTCCAAATACAGGATGTTGCTTTTGTGCATCTTTGAGACTGTAATAAGAAAAATTCACCTTTTCTTCTGAGACATCACTTTCTCATGGGTTTTATCCCGCAATTCAGACTCCTCCTCCTCCTCATTCTACTTTGTTAGTTCTCACATCTTTTCTTGACTTTGAACATTGGGGTGCCCTAACACTTAGCTCCGGCGTGTCTTTTCTGTCTATAGTCTAGACTACCTTATGTGGTGATCTCATAGAATCACAGCTTTCAATATTATCTGTGTGCCAATCATTAATTCCACATTTATGTTTCCACCCTAGACCCCTCTCTAGAATTCTAGACTTTTACATCCAACTACCCAGTCTACTTAAAATGTCTAATCTCTCCTCTACTTCATCAGCTCTCCTCCCTCCCCTCCCCTCCTACCTTTCCTCCTTCTTCCCTCCCCTCCTACTTTTCCTCCTTCTTCCCTCCTCCCTTCTCTCTTCCCTCCTCTCTTCTCCTTCTCTCCTCCCTTCCTCCCTTTTTCCCTTGCCATGTCTCCTTCTTTCATTCCTCATTCTTTTCTTCTATTTTTTATTCTTTCCTTTTTTCTCCATTCACATGTATTTCATTCACAAATCCTTCTGGTTCAGTGACTTTCATTCTTTACCATTTTCCTTTTTCCTCACTTTAAAAATAAATATTGATTTGAGAGAGAAGAAGAGAAAGAGAGAGGAAGGTTGAGAGAGAAAAAAAGCGTCAACTTGTTCTACTTAGTTCCATTTAGTTGTGCACTCATTGATTGCTTCTTGTACGTGCCCTGACTGGGGGGTCTAACCCATGACCTCAGTGCACTGGGGTAAAAATGTATCCACTGAGCCACCCAGCCATAGCCCCTTTTCTTACTTTGTTCTAGCTACTCGGGCCTCTTTATCCTTCTGATGTACTAAGCACACTCCACCTTTCGCCTTTACACTTGCCTCTGGAATATTCTTTTTTTAGATTTATGTACATTCTCATTTCATTTCTCTCTGCTTAGAAGTCAACAGAGAGACCTAACTCGGCCACTCTGACATTCATCTCCCCTCACTCTGGCATTCTGTGGCCTCCCTACCTTGCTTTGTTGACATACTAAATATTTATCTGTATGCTGTCTGTTTTTCCAGCTAAAATATTATAGTTTCCTGAGCTCAGGGACTCTGGTTGTTCTCTGCAGTCTCCCTGGCACCTGGAGTGTAGTGGCTGACACATTATAGCCACTAAGTAATTATTTGTTTATTGAAATGAATGAATGAGAATTCGGCCAACATCTGCTCCTAATACCAGACCAGAATTATTTTCTCATGTATTTGAGGGTTATACATACACACCATGGCAGAATGAATGTTTTTATATGAAGACAATCAGGACATTGTTAACTGTTATATATGGCACCATTATTGTATATGATGCTGATCTTGAATAATCCTTCTGGTTGAGAGAAAATAATTTGATAAATGCTTGACTTTTTAAAGTCAGTATAGTCTTCTCAAACCCTGAGACAACAGGAGAAGCTGCTTCCTGTTGACCAGTCAGTCCTGTGGAAGTGATAGGAAGGTTGGGTGAATGGACCTTTTCCTCTTCAAGTTTCTAATTGTGAAGACAGGGAGTGTTTGCTGTAGTCAGGTGATTTTCTTAGACTTTAGAAAAACAATTTATTAAATTTAGAAAGTAAATTATTTTCTATTGTCTGGCTAAAGAATTAAAAAGTAAATTATTCCAAAGGAACTGAATTTTCTAGAAATGGGTATTTTGTGTAAGCACCAAGACAGTCCTGATAAGGAACAGAAGTGTGACTTTGTCAGATGTGTTCTAATTAAATTTTTAAAGGCTATAACAAATGATGAAATAAATGTCATAGTCCTATACCCTTTGTTAGATTAAACCAAGGAAGACATGAAAAGAATGAAGCACCTAAAGATCACAAAATGGAATTTTTTAAAGTTATGTTCAGAACTCAATTTAAAACAAAACAAAACAAAAAACCCAGCCAGGAAATGATAAAAACTACTGCTCAGGAATGATGATATAATATTAATATGCTACAGAAAGAAGGCAGATTTAATCAACTGCTATTTTGTTTTGTTTTCATTTTTTCTGTTAGAACAAATGATGATTGGGAACCTAATTTCCAATACTAAAATACTGTGTTTCATATATCTAAAGTGAATGGTTACTGATAATAACATGACTTCTGATTTCTATTATATGACCTTATATATATATGGTTCAGTATAGGGCATTCATAACAGATGGCTTTTGTTGTCAGTTTCTAGTTTTTTTTCATTTGCCAATCTAAGGGAAAGATGTCAGTGCCCCTGACTAAATAGTTACGTATTGAGAACAAAGATGGCCACAGAGTAGACAGATGAACCAACTCCCACTTCCCAGAACCAATGTGGATTACAAATTAAATCTGAGAACACTCATCGTGAAATACAAATTTAGGAGGATTCTACAACCAAGGACCACCAAAGAACCTGCACTGAGTCTGGTAGGAGGAGCGGAGATGCGGAGAAGGCTGCTCCAATCCGGGTATTGGGGACTGGCGCCCGGGAGGAATTTTCACGAAGGCGAGGGCTGTCCAGCAAGTTGCAGGTCCTTATCCCAAAAACCAGAGTCCCAGCCTAGATCCCTGGAGCCAGGAAGGGGCTGATGCACTATATTTGGCAGAGAAAAAGCCTAGACACAGTTTAAGAGAAGGAGGCAGGACTCTCAGACCCAGGCTGTGTATTAAAGGAACTGCACCGAGAGTCTTGCTCACAGCCACTTTCCCGGCGCTCCAGGAGGACACCCTAACCCCTAAGCTGAGTCACTTTCCAGATTTAAAATAAATCAGTATCGCCTGACCAGGTGGTGGTACAGTAGATAGAGTGTCAGACTGGGATGTGGAAGACCCAGGTTCGAGACACCAAGCTCGCCAGCTTGAGCGTGGGCCCATCTGGCTTGAGCAAAAGCTCGTCAGCTTGGACCCAAGGTCGCTGGCTCCAGCAAGGGGTTACTTGGTCTGCTGAAGGCCCGCCTGTCAAGGCACATGTGAAAAAGCAATCAGTGAGCAACTATGGTGTCTCAAGGGCAACGAGAAACTAATGATTGATGTTTCTCACCTCTCTCTGTTCCTATCTGTCTCTATCTATTCCTCTCTCTGACTCTCTCTCTCTGTCCTTGGAATGAATGAATAAATAAATAAATAAATAAATAAAACTTTTAAAGTGAACCAGCATCATCAGCAAAGGAAAAAAGTGCCCTGTCCACTGGAGGCTCCCCTACCCTAGCTAAAACAGAGGCACTTAGCGCCAGATGCCATGTTAGGGACACAAATAGGGAGTACAGAGGTCTAAGCTACACCACCTATCGCACTGCTCGCGCAGGGCACACAGGCCGGAGGTGGCAGGGCACAGCTGTGGAGGTTCGAGCGCACGCGCAAGTCAGCCCGTGGAGCCCTGGACAGCCATTGCCCTAGGGGAAGCCTGGGTTTGGGCACAGCCCTGCTCCATGAGTGGCCTGCTCTAGGCGGATGTGGAGGCCCGAGAATCAACGGAGGGTAACGCGTGGGCACCACTAACCGCCAGCAAGGGCAGAAGTCGAATGGCTTCCGTTGGAAGCCAAACAGGCGCGCCCACCAGTGATCCAGGTGGAGGCGAAACCCCAGTGGTGACTGATTGGGGAGCGCCTGTGTGCGTACAAGTGTGCCAGAAACAGCGGAAGTCATGCTGGCTACTGCAAGAACCATGGCAGCCTGCAAACCTGCTCAAGGTGAGGACAGGCCCTCAGCAGTAACATTAGCACGGGCGACCTCAGTGGAGATCCAAAAGGGCGTGCGCAACCCCCCAACCCCTTCCCCCCCAGACATCTGCTGAGATCTGAGCTGAGCTAGGCAATCCAGGAAGCGGTCCAAAGGGATGCAGTGGCACGCGCGAGCCCACCAGTACCTGACTCAAAAGCCCAGGGTGGCAACAGCAGTGGTGGCCTGGTAGAGAGACCACAAAACAGGAGCTAAAATGTCTAGATAGAAAGACACCTGAAGCAAGGAAGTAGGCTACATCTCATATCATACCTCACCACTGAATTACACTACTGAGCCCAACAAGTAGCCAGCAATAAAAGACAACAGAAAGCAGAGTTTAGGGGAACTTAAACTTTTAAAGTAACTTCTACCAGGCCAAGAGTAGATAAAAGCAAGCCTAGGAGTGCAGCTGACATTTACAACAGCATCGGGACCCAGCAGAGATAGCCACAAGATCTGGATAACCTGTAGCTCCGAAATAGTGGATAAGAACCAGTCACAGGCAATGACCCACACTGATCTCCAGGTCCCAGCCAGGGAAGTCCTGGGAAACACATACAAAATAAGACAGAGAAGTGCAATCCAAATGACTCAACAAGAGAAACCTTCAGAATTAGAGCTGAGTGAGACGGATATAAGCAGACTACCGGAGGCAGAGTTTAGAATAATGGTTATTAGAATGCTGAAAGAACTTAGAATAGCAATGGAAGGTCACAGTGAGCACATAAATAAAGAAATAACAAGTATGAAAAAGGACATTGAAATAATAAAGAACCAGTCAAAACGACAAATACAATATATGGAATGAAAACTACAATAGAAGCAATTAAAAGCAAGCTGGATGAAGCAGAGAATTGAATCAGCGATTTAAAGGACAAGATAAATGAAAACACGGAAGTGGAGCTGCAAAAAGAAGAGAATGAAAAAATCTAAGGAAATGCTAAGAGAGCTCTGTGAGAACCTAAAGTGAAATAACATCTGCATCATAGTAGTTCCTGAAGAAGAAGAGAAAGAACAAGGGTTAGAAACCTTGTTCAATCAAATCATAGCTGAAAACTTCTCTAAATAGATGCAGGAAAAAGTCACACAAGTTCAAGAAGCACAGAGAACTCCATTAAAGAGAAATGCAAAGAAATCCACACCAAGACATATAATAATTAAAATAGCAAAGCTAAGGAATAAAGAGAAAATATTAAAAGTTGATAGAGAAGAAAGGACTACCACCTACAAAGGAGCCCCCATAAGGATGACATCCGACTTCTTAACAGAAACACTTGAGGCCAGAAGGGAATGGCAAGAAATATTCAAAGTAATGCAGAACAAGAGCCTACAACCAAGACTTCTTTATCTAGCAAAGCTGTCGTTTAAAATGGAAGGAGAAATAAAAAGCTTCCCAGATAAAAAAAAACTCATGGAATTTATTACAACCAAACCAAGGCTGCAAGAAATGTTAAGTGGCCTGTTGGAAACAGAACAAATGGGGAAAAGAATACAGCAAAAGAGGAATATAGTTTTAAAGAACAAATTGGCAATAAACAACTACATATCAATAGTAACCTTAAATGTAAATGGATTAAATGCTCCAATCAAAAGACATAGGGTAGCTGCATGGATAAGAAAACAGGACCCATACATATACTTTCTACAAGAGACACACCTCAAAATAAAAGATACACATAGACTTAAGGTAAAAGGATGGAAAAAAATATTATATGTAAATGGAGATGAGAATAAAACTGGGGTAGCAATACTTATATCTGACAAAATAGACTTTAAAACAGGCTATGGTAAGAGATAAAGAAGGTCACTACATAATGATAAAATGAGCAATCCAACAGGAAGATATAACCATCATAAATATCTATGCATCTGATATATGACCACCTAAATATATAAAACAGACTTTGATGGATATAGTGTGAGATCAACAGCAATACTATAATAGTAGGAGATTTCAATACCCCACTAATATCACTAGATAAATCCTCAAGAAAGAAAATTAACAAAGAAACAGCAGACTTAAAGGACACACTAGATCAACTCAATTTAATAGATATTTTTAGAACCTTTCCCCCTAAAGCAGCAGAATATACATTCTTTTCAAGAGCTCATGGTACATTCTCTAGGATAGCCCACATGTTAGGACACAAAATCGGTCTCAACAAATTTAAGAAGATTGAAATCATATCAAGCATTTTCTCTGATCACAATGGCATGAAACTAGAAATCAACCACAACAGAAAAACTGAAAAAACCTTAAACACATGGAAACTGAATCGCATGTTATTAAATAATGAATGCGTTAACAATGAGGTCAAAGAAGAAATAAAAGAAATTCCTAGAAATGAATGATAATGAACATACAACAACTCAAAATGTATGGGACACAGCAAAAACAGTCCTAGAGGGAAGTTCATAGCACTACAGGCATTTTTAAAGAAGCTTGGGAAAGCTCAAATAAACAACCTAACCCTGCATCTAAAAGAACAGCAAGTACAGTCCAGAGGTAGTAGAAGAAAGGAAATAATAAAAGATCAGAGCGGAAATAAATGACATAGAGGCTAAAGAAACAATACAGAGGATCAGTGTAACCAAGAGCTGGTTTTTGAAAGGGTAAACAAGATCAATGAACCTTTAACGAGACTCACCAAGAAGAGAGAGGACTCAAATAAATAAAATTAGAAATGAGAGTGGAGAAATAACAACTGACACAATAAAAATACAAAATATTGTAAGAACATACTATGAAGAACTGTATGCCAAAACTTAAACAACCTAGGTGAAATGGACAGATTCCTTGAAACATATAATCTTCTAAAAATCAATCTGGAAGAATCAGAAAACCTAAACAGACTGATTACAACAAATGAGATCGAAACAGTTATCAAAAAGCTCCCTAAAAACAAAACCCCGAGGCCAGATGGCTTCACTGGTGAATTCTATGAAATATTCAAAGAAGAACTAACTCCTATCCTTCTCAAGCTATTTCAAAAATTCAAGAGGAAGTAACACTTCCAAGTTCCTTTTATGAGTCAAGTGTAATTCTGATATCAAAACCAGGCAAAAACAATACAAAGAAAGAAAGTTATAAGCCAATATTCCTGATAAATTTAGATGCTAAAATCCTCAACAAAATATTAGCAAACTGGATCCAGCAATACATGAAAAAAATCATACATTGTGATCAAGTGGGATTTATTCTGGGGAGGCAAGGATGGTACAACATTCGTAAATCAATGTGATTCACTTCATAAACAAAAGGAAGCAGAAAAAACACATGATAATTTCAGTAGATACAGAAAAAGCATTTGATAAAATCCAGCACCCATTTATGATCAGAACTCTTAGCAAAGTGGGAATACATCAATATGATAAAGGCCATCTATGACAAACCCACAGCCAACATCATAATTAATGGACAAAAATTAAAAGCAATTCCCCTAAAATCAGGAACCAGGCAGGGATGCCCCTTTTCACCACTCTTATTCAATATACTACTGGAAGTCCTAGCTACAGCAATCAGACAAGAAGTAAAAGTCATCCAAATTGGGAAAGAAGAAGTAAAAGTGTCATTATTTGCAGATGATATGACACTGTATAGAGAAAACCCTAAAGTCTCAGTAAAAAAGCTACTGGATTTGATAAATCAGTTCAGCAAGGTGGCAGGATATAAAATTAATACACAGAAATCGGAGGCATTATTATACACGAACAATGAAATGTCAGAAAGAGTAATTAAGGAAACAATCCCCTTCGCTATTGCAGAAAAAAAAATAAAGTATGTAGGAGTAAATTTAACCAAGGAGGTTCTAGACTTGTACTCAGAAAATTATAAAATACTGATAAATCAAGGAAGACACAAACAAGTGGAAACATATACAGTGTTTATGGTTAGGAAGAATAAACATCATTAAAATGTCTGTATTACCTAAAGCAATTTATAAATTCAATGCAATACCTATTAAAATAGCAATGACATACTTCAAAGATATAGAACATGTATTCCAAAAATTTATATGGAACCAAAAAGGAACACGAATAGCCTCAGCAATCTTGAAAAAGAAGAATAAAGTGGGAGGTATCACACTTCCTGATACCAAGTTATACTACAAGGCCATTATACTCAAAACAGCTTGGTACTGGCATAAGAACAGGCATATAGATCAATGGAACAGAACAGAGAATCCAGAAATAAACCCACACCTTTATGGACAACTGATGTTTGACAAAGAAAGTAAGAGCATACAATTGAGTGAAAACAGTCTCTTTAACAAATGGTGTTGGGAAAATTGGACAGCTACCTGCAAGAAAGTGACACTGGACCACCAACTTAAATAAACCATGCACAAAAATATACTCAAAATGAATAAAGGGTTTAAATGTAAGTCGTGAAACCATAAGTTTCTTAGAATAAAACATAGGCAATATGCTCACTGACATCTATCGCAGCAATATATTTACTGATTTATTTCCAGAGTCAAATTAAATAAAAGACAGGATAAACAAATAGGACTATACCAAACTAAAAGTTTTGCACAGCTAAAGACAATATGAACAGAATAAAAAGACAAACCACACAATGGGAGAACATATTCGACAACACGTCTGATAAGGGGTTAATAACCAAAATTTATAAAGAACTTATAAAACTCGACCCCAGGAAGACAAACAATCCAATCAAAAAATGGGCACAAGAAATGAATAGAAATTTCTCCCAAGAGAACATATAGATGGCCAATAGACAGATGAAAAAATGCTCAATATCACTAATCATTAGAGAAATGCAAATTAAAACCACAATGAAATACCACCTCACATCAGTCTGAATGATGCTCATTAACAGAACAACACACGATAGGTGCTGGTGTGGATGTGGAGAAAGGGGAACCCTCCTGCACTGTTGGTGGGAATGCAGACTGGTGCAGCCACTGTGGAAAACAGTATGGAGATTCCTCAAAAAATTAGAAATGGAACTGCCCTTTGACTCGGCCATCCCACTTATAGAAATATACAAGAACACCATATCACCAACTGAAAAAAAAGAAATGCACCCCCACGTTTATGGCAGCATTGTTCACAATAGCGAAAATCTGGAAACAGCCAAAGTCTCCATCAGTGGACGGGTGGAATAAAAAGTAGTGGTACATATATACTATGGAAAACTGTGGGGCCATGAAAAAGGAAATACATTTTGCAACAATATGGATGGACCTGGAAAATATTATGCTGAGTGAAATAAACCCAGCGGAGAAAGAAAAATATCATATGACTTCACTCGTTTGAGGAATCCAAGGAACAATGTTTACTGAGGAATGGAATTACACCTGAAGGGAAGGGGGGAGGGAGTGGTTGAGGGGGGATAAAGGAGATGTTGAGGTAAATACGGGGAAGGGGGGATGCTTTTGGAGAGACACTAGAATATAAACACAGTAAATAATTAAAAAACAAAACATTACTTCTTTTAAAAGCAGAATCCACCTCTTGACTCTGTTTTCACAGGATAGGCCCTAACATTTTCTGAAAGAGAAATGATAGTCCCTACCCTGTTATAGAACTTGTGACCTTTTTGGAGCCAGATTAACATGAGATAGGAAGGCATAATTGCAAAACAGATAAGGAAATCTCTCTTTAAGCAAATACCAGGTAAAGTAGTAGGATATTTCATACTAAATAAGAGAAAATTCTTGTAGGGAAAGGATTAATCTGGGAGGATGTTTTGAAGGCAATCAACCTTAAACTGGGCTTTTGAAAGTGAAACATTTTAATTAGAGGAAAGAAATAAGGAACACACTTTCAGTAGGGCTAGTATAATAAATTCAATAATAGTTCTAATAATAGAACAATAATATTTCTTAACTGTTTACATCTGTCAGTATCACACATGCCATTCTACACATGCCTTATACAGATAGATGAAAAAGCATTATTTAGTAAGAAGTGTCAGGATAGCAGCTGTCAGTAGGATTTTAAATAGAATATTATGTACTGATCTATTACTCTGCTTACTATGTATGAATAACTGCTCTAAGTGACTTTTAATATTTAAATATTTTAAGCATAATATTTACTGTGTTACTTAATTTTCATGTCAATTTTGAGGTACTCTTATTAGTTACATTCATTTTACAAATGGGGAACTAAGATGCTGTGAAATTAGCAGTAGTAACAATAACAGCACCTGACATATAGGAAATGCTCAGTAAATATTTGGCAAATGAATGAATGGATAAGTAAGTAAACATGCCCAAGATCAGTTATACGACCAATAGGTACTCAGCTCTAGATTTTAACTAAGTCTGACTCTTAGCTTGTACACTGAACAGTGAGATAAGTTATAATGCTGGTGGCCGAGGTCAGGCAGGTCCACATTGGATTCAGGCAGATGGTAGAGAAACTGTGGACCAGGAAAGCATTGGGCCATTCCATTTAATAAAGTCTCACAACAGTGGACAAGCACACAGGCAGGGAAAACCGCTTCTCAGGCACAGAAAAAGCAAGAATGGTGGGCAGGCAACTCACCATCTGCAGTTCCCCTGAGCGCAAGCACCCATAGCCTTATAGAGCAGGGGTGCTCAATACGTCGATCGCGATCTACTGGTCGATCGCGAAGGAAGTATGGGTAGATCGCATGACATTAAAAAGACATTTGTCTTTTGCCTGACCAGGCGGTGGCGCAGTGGATAGAGCATCGGACTGGGATGCGGAAGACCCAGGTTCGAGACCCCAAGCTCGCCAGTTTGAGCGTGGGCCCATCTGGCTTGAGGAAAAGCTCGCCAGCTTGGACCCAAGGTCATTGGCTCCAGCAAGGGGTTGCTCGGTCTGCTGAAGGCCCGCGGTCAAGGCACCTGTGAGAAAGCAATCAATGAACAACTAAGATGTCGCAACGGCAATGAAAAACTAATGATTAATGCTTCTCACCTCTCTCCGTTCCTGTCTGTCTGTCCCTATCTATTCCTCTCTCTGACTCTCTCTCTGTCCCTGTAAATAAATAAATAAATAAAACATTAAAAAAAAAAAGACATTTGTCTTTTGATTGGCATACAGGGTAGCCAATCTGACGTCTGAACTTTTGACACCCTATGCATGCGTGTTTAATGACGCTAACTTGTTCAGTTTCATTGCTGCGTAGTTAGCCTTCAATTTATTTAAACTAAATACAACAAAGGGTATAAAAATGAGTGCTGTAGCTGGTCCGAGTAAGAAGCCTAAAACCTACCACTTTCATACAGAATGGGAGGGAATTTTTTTCACTATGTCATATTCTAAGTGCGTTTTGCCTCATCTGTCTGTGTGCCATTGCTATTCCAAAGAAGGGAAATGTGGAGCAGCTTTTTCGGACTGTTCATAAAAACTATGACGTTGACTTCCGAAAAGAGAGCTGAGAAGGAGAAAGGTGAAAGAAGAATACACAATATTAAATAGTAATAATAGTAACTTAAATAATGATAATATAGAAGAAATAAATTTATGTTTTGCATTTTTATTGTAGGTAGATCATTTTGACTTGGTCATCTTATAAATAGCTCGCAAGCTGAAAACATGTGGGTACCCTTGTTCTAGAGGTCTCACACATGTGGCACAGCCGCACACTCCCGTACCAATAAGGCAAAGTGCTTGCAGCTGGTAAACCAGTGAGCAAGCCTAACACAGTTGCCCCACATAAGTGAAAACATGACTACATAAATAGAATGGATCCTGTAAATAAAGAGGTTTGAGTAACTGATGAATTAAAACCAGCTTCATTGATGAAATTGTAAGAGGAATAGAATGAGAAGAAGAATCAAGTCTTTAGAGTCAGAGATCTGATTTTTAAATCCTACTTTTTATACTCATTAGTTATATTATCTCCTTGAGTGACACCTTTTTACAGACACCAAAACTCTGTAAAATGTGACAGTGATTCTCTCCTAAATAGGAAAGTGGGTTTAAGAGGAGTAATACAAGGAAAGTACTTAGCAAAGATCTTGGCGCACAATAATCAGTAAATAACCAATAATTATTGTTAACAGTTTTGGTCCATTAGAAAGGGAAATAACTCATTGAAAACAGTCCAGAGAAATTTGATTGGAAGCCGGGATGAATCAGAAGACTAGAGCAGAGACAAGAATAGTAGAAAATTGTTGGAGCATTCTAGATATCAAGTACAGGAGGTCCTTAGGTTAGGACACAATTCCATTTCTATAACAGTGACATAACCTGAATTTTGGTGTAAGTCGAAACACACCCTAGCCCAGGGGTTGGGGACCTATGGCTCATGAGCCAGATGTGGCTCTTTTGATGGCTGCATCTGGCTTGCAGACAAATCTTTAATAAAAAAATAATAATATTAAAAATATAAAACATTCTCATGTATTACACTCAATTCTTTTCCTACCGCTTATGTTCGTGGTTACGGGTGTCTGAAGCCAATCACACCTGTCCTCCGGGACAGCACCAAGTTTTTATTGGATAATGCGTAATGTACACACGGGTCATTGTGAGGTCAGGAAGTAAACTTCCCTCCTTTTAATCAAGTAGTCAGCTAGCTAATTGCAGAAACCATTTTGACAAAAGATGGCTAAAAGAAAAAACGATGAGGAGTATCATACATTTCAGCAGGAATGGACAAAGGAATTCACCTTTGTGGAGAGAGCAGGTTCTGCAGTGTGTCTAATATGCAATGATAAAATTGCATCAATAAAACGGTCAAATATAAAGCGGCACTTCCACACACACCATATTACATTTGCATCGAAATAACCAGCAGGAAGGGGGACAGCAGGAAGAAAGCATGTCAAGAGCTACTGTGCAGAGTGCAAGCTAGTCAGGAGCAACTCCATGTTTGGATCCAACAAGGTAACTGGAATTCGGCTTCCTTTGCTGGTGGTTTAGCAATGGTGAGAAACGGAAAGCCATTCACAGATGGGAAGTATGTCAAAACATTGATGCTTGATGTTGCCAGTGAACTTTTTGACGACTTTTCGGGTAAAGACAAGATAATCAAACGAATAAAAGACACGCCTCTGTTGGCAAGAACTGTTCACGATTGTACCATCATGTTGGCAAATCAAATTGAGGCGACACAAGTGAAGGACATAAGTGCAGCACCATTCTTTTCTCTCGCTTTGGATGAGTCAACAGACATAAACCATTTATCCCAGTTCAGCATGATTGCAAGGTATGCTGTTGGTGACACACTACCTGAGGAAAGTCTTGCTATTTTGCCTATGAAAGAAACAAGAAGGATGGATTTATTCAAGTCTTTCACTGAGTTCGCTAAAGAAAAATATCTACCAATGGATAAACTTATGTCGGTGTGTAATGATGGAGCTCCATGCCTGGTGGGGAAAAACAGAGGATTCATAGTGCTTTTTTGTGAACATGAAAAGAGACCCATCCTGAGTTTTCACTGCATCCTACATCAGGAGTCGCTTCGTGCTCTGATGTGTGGCGAGCGGCTTGGTGAGGTGATGTCGCTGGTCATTCAGATGGTCACCTTTGTGTTGCCCGAGCTTTAAATGATCGCCAGTTTAAAACATTGCTGGATGAAGTTGGGAATAATTATCCTGGTCTGTTTCTGCACAGCAATGTGCGTTGGTTGTCAAGAGGGAAGGTGCTCAGCTATTTCGCGGCTTGTCTGAGCGAAATCCGGACTTATCTTGAAATGAAAAATGTCAAGCATCCTGAGTTAGCTAACACTGGGTGGCTCTTGAAGTTCTACTATCTTGTGGTCATGACTGAACATCTGAACCAGCTCAATGTGAAAATAAAAGGCTTTGGAAGTAGTCTTATCCCTTCAACAAGCAGTGTTTACATTTTAAAACAAGCTGGAACTCTTCATTACCGACTTTGAAACAGGTTGTTTACTACACTTTGAAAAACTGGGAGAGTTTAAAGATGCATGCACAGCAAGTGACCCTGCTCAACATCTTGATCTCCAGCAGCTAGCGGCTTCACAACTAATCTCCAGCAGTCATTCAAAGCGCTCTTTGGAGAATATTGTGAGCACACTCGTTTTTTTAAGTTCATCACCCATCCACATGAGTGTGCAGTGGACAGCACCAACCTGAGTTAAATCTTCGGTGTCTCCGTCAGAGATTTTAAGCTACAAGCTGTTGACCTGAAGGCTTCAGACATGTGGGTGAATAAGTTCATGTCACTGAAAGAAGATTTGGAAAGATTTGCATGACAGCAAGCAGAGTTGGCAAGCAAACACAAGTGGGGAGAAATGAAAAAACTTCAACCCGTGAACCAGCTGATTGTCAAAACTTGGAACTTGCTTCCCGTCACATACCACACACCGCAGCATGAGTATTGCTGTACTGACAATGTTTGGCTCTATGTATGCATGTGAGCAGTCTTTCTCACATCTGAAGAACATTAAGACCAACCTACGATCACATTTAAGGGATGGAAGTCTCTATGCCTGCATGAAGCTTAACCTCATCATGTATCAACCAGACTACAAAGCCATCAGCAAAACCATGCAGCACCAGAAGTCACAATAATGGTAATAAGTACTTTATTCATCATTGGTTAGCAACAGCATAACAATGTTATTAAAAATAATTCAGAGACTTATTGTACTTTAATAAGTGTTGGTCTTACATAAAATGCACACATTTACTTGTATTTAGTGTTAAAAATATTGTGTGGCTCTCACGGAATTACAGTTTAAAATACTGTATGTGGCGTTCATTACTCTCTCAGCCAAAAAGGTTCCTGACCCCTGCCCTAGCCTAACACAAATGGAACACTTGTGCTTTTAACAGTCCAAAATAGTGTAGGTAAGCATACAGGGCGCGCCAACTCCCTTATTCATATGCCGTGTTACTGCGTTCTGTTCCACTGTGAGCAACCGAGCTAGTACGCCACTTTAAGTTTTTATGGAAGTGAGTATCATTAGCTTAAAACATTTTAATGTCGAGATTGTCATAACCCGAGGACTCCCTGTACTCCTACAAGAGTATGAAGGAGACAAAGGGAAAGGGGGCTCTATAAATTGGAAAGACACTGTAAAGGCATAATCAGTCAAAATGTAATGGTAAGTTTATCAGGTGTTTTTATAACTTTTTAGAGAATTCTGAACTCATTGACAACTTGTCATTGAAATTAGTACCTAAATGCCTTTGGCTTACAACTCAAAGCTCAAGAATGACAGTTCTAATTATGACATACTGAATATATTGAAAGAATTTTTTTTCTTGCCACCCCATCACAACCAAAATAATAGCAGGATTATTTGAGATCTAAAACAGCCAAGTATTATTTTTTTTCAGGTGATTCTTTCCTTGTACAAGGGCTGCTGACTGAAAACCAATACTGTGTTTTATTTCAGTGCAAGCCTCTACTGACTCAATCTGTAGACTCCAACAGAAGGAACAGGAACGAAAAAAGGTAAAAGTAGATTATTTGGCTTATGGAGCTTATAACTCCAGGGCTTTTATTATCATCATATTACTAGCAGTTGCTGCTGATACAAAGAAATTCTCTGAATTTGTTTTCTTATGCAGTGATTTAAAAATCTCTAATTCGTTCAAGGTGTGTTGAAAAGGTATGAGCACATAATTGTGCCATCCATATTTTTATAATTCAAATATAGACCTTTTTTTAAAAAACCTTTTCAACATTTCTGTCTTTTCCTTAAAAGTGGTTTTTCAGAGGAAAGAGGATAGGACTTTGACATGGAACAAAAAAAAATACCAACCAGACTGGAAATATAAATCTTTCTTTCACACTGAAAGCACTGAGTATGTTATGTATATTTCTTCTAGAAAAGGAAGCATTCATGCCTGTGGACAGGGTAATTAATGAATAATCATAGAGCTTGTGAATCACTTGCTGGGTAGTGCTTTGCTTATTTGAATTATATCTTAACTAAATACAGATGTAGAAAAATAGCACAAGAATTTAGGTTTCTGTAAAACATGACAGTGATTCTCTCCTAAATAGGAAAGTGGTATTAGGTTTCTGTGACATTTTTGTCTTTACATATAATTTTCATGAAGTATTTGTATTACTTATTTATTGTTTTAAACTAATAAAGATACACTTATTAAGAAATGTTGAAAATACTGAGTCACTCCGAAATACACACATTTTTGCATGTGCATGTATCAACAAGTGTTCCTGTTTTATTTCTCTGGAATGTGTTTTTGTTCATCTACAGTAATAGTTCAGATGTGGTACTGTATAAAAATATAATGGAGCCTGACCTGTGGTGGCGCAGTGGAGAAAGCGTCGACCTGGGAACACTGAGGTTGCCAGTTCAAAACCCTGCACTGGTCTGGTCAAGGCACATATGGGAGTTGATGCTTCCAGCTCCTCCTCCCTTTCTCTCTTTCTCTCTCTCTCTCTCACTCTGTGTCTCCTCTCTAAAATGAATAAAATAAAAATAAAATAAATTTTTTAAAATATAATGGAATGAACCTTGCCAGCGTTTAAATTTCTGCCCCCTCTGCTTCACTTTAAATATTTATAAAGTTAAAACATAGAACCATTTGATGAGTCAAGCCTACTGAAAGGACTTGACTTTTAAGCTAGGTGGGAAGGCTGCCCTAGAAAAATAGGAGTGTTTCTAGCAGGCCAGATTGGGAAGAAGAGCCACTGCGGAGCATGTTGATAAAAGGACAAGGACAAGCCACGGGCAGGGAAATCTGTGTGAAGGTCAAGTGTTTGCACCGTGTCTAAAGAGCAGTGGGAAGGTAGGTATGGGGCTTCAGTGTTTCAATGGGCCATTCCTAGCTGGACAGATTTTTTTTTTTTTTAGTCCTCGGCTTCGCTAGGTGATACTGGCAGGTGAAAGATTTTAATTTGATAAGTTTAATGCAGTTTGTACACTCAGGATGTAAAAGTCTAGGGGTCCCAAACCACCAGCACTAATAGAATGTAGGATAAAATAAAGCTGTAGTCAAGTTACAAAGAACTTTGTAGGACCTTGGCAAAAGGTGTAATTTACTAGAAAGATGGTGGCATTGGAGCCCAACCTTGATTGGTAAGTTGAAATTCAATTGATAGAATATGGGAAGAAAGATATTATAGGGTGTGGGATATCATCTAATGTACTATAAGAAGTCAGTAGTCTCTGGAGCTGGGATGTGTAGTACCTAAAGGGATGTGTCTAAAGATGATTGTAGAGAACCTTGACTGCTATGTTAAACAATTGTTGCTGAAGGCACTGGGAGCATTTCTGTGTCTGAGAAGCAGAAAGACTTTTTCTGTAAGAACACTCGCTATCCTGGCTGTTACTGGCTATAACATATGCAGTTCTCTTGACTTTCAAATTTAAAAAGCGTGTTCTGTGCAGGATGTGTGTTTTAAGCAGATTCACATGAATATGCTCTAAAACATTATTGCTCTTTCTAAGACATTATCAGAGTAGTTATGATTCTGATATAATGTTGATTCTTTTCATCCTTGAGCAGAATTAACCTAAAATTAAATTATAATTTTAACATTCCTCTTGGCACTTTGAACTTTTTTAACAGTTGTTGTATTAACCATATCTAAGAAGGAAAAGGACTAGATTAGGTTAAAAATACTGGGTGTCTTCCATTTCTGACTGTTCTCTTTCTTAGCTAGCTATATGTCCTTGGACAGAGCCTTGAGCTTCAAGTTTCTCATCTGCAAAATAAATACCAGTTCTGCTTAACCTGGTGGATTGATTTCTGCTTATCTGATAATATAGTTTATGTGAAATCATTTTGCAAATTGTATATCACTCTCCAAATATAAAGTGTCACTTTTCCCCTGCGGGCTTGATCATTTGTGTAAGATGCAGATAGTCACTTCGTGGGTAAGAGCCAGGCTGGGGTCTATCAGGTGAAGCCATTGAAAATCGTGCCCATTCATGATTTTCTTAAAAGATACTGTCCCGTGGTTTTGGGGGTGGGGAGAGTGGCCTCAAGAAATAATAAAGCCCTTAGAATATTTTAGTCTTAAATATATTTCTTTTACTTTTTCTTTTCTTTTTTTTTCTTTTTTTTTTTTTTTTTTTGTATTTTTCTGAAGTAGGGGTGGGGAGGCAGACAGATGACAGAAAGACTCCCACTTTCCACTGTACTACTCTTATTGCTAGCACCCAAATGCAACTTTGTATTAGTGGGTCATTTGCAAGACATATGTCAAATAACTGGGGAATGTGCATTTATTGTTCTTCTGAATGTACTTTTACGTCTCAATTGTGGGAAACATAATTTGGATGAATTACATTTATCATAATTTACTTCCCACAAAATTCCACAAATTGTCTTGACATAAAAGTATTAATGATTAATGGCAAGAGTCTATTTTATTCCATTACTACTCTGAGACAGAGAGAGGGACAGATAGGACAGACAGGAAGGGAGAGAGATGAGAAGCATTAATTCTTTGTTACGGCACCTTAGTTATTCATTGATTGCTTTCTCATATGTGACTTGACTGGGGGTTAGGGGTTACAGCAGAGCGAGTGACCCCTCGCTCAAGTCAGCAACCTTGGGCTTCAAGCCAGAGAGAGACCTTTGGGCTCAAGCCAGTGACCATGAGGTCATGTCTATGATCTCAAGCTCAAGCCAGCGACCTCAGGGTTTTGAACCTGGGTCTTCTGCGTCCCAGTCCGATGCTTTATCCACTGCACTACCTCTAGGTCAGGCTATTACTCCCATCTTTCTTTGTTCTGAGAGCCATTCAAACACACAAAATGTAGCCAACAGAACATTAGATTGCAAAATAGCTAAGAGCAACATTAGATTTCAAAATGCAGCCAGAAGTCAGTATTGCTTTGTACATATTTGCTAGATGAGAAATTAAACTTTATCTCTGACTTTTACATATGAATGTAGTCTGAAACCTCTGTTAGGTCAAAGTTTTGGCAAAAGTCAGATATGACAGAAAAAAAAAGTCCTTAAAGATGCACATTTCAAATGTTCTGCTATCTAGATAAACACTGAAGTAAAAATGGTTTACTGCCTTGGAAGAATATAAAAACATTTTACTTTTCTCTGAGCTCTGTCTAAAAAAATGCATCTTTGTGTGACTTTCAGCTGGAAATTGTCTTGAGAAAAGAGAATACTCAGGGTGGCTGACTATACAGTAGGTTTCAGACTCCACGCCAGTTCTTAGTGAAACACAATTTCAGTATAATCTAAAATAGTTACTAATCTGTACTAAAAAAAAAAAGGTTAGTAACATTTTCTGACATAATACCTATAGGAAATATAGTTAAGCCCTGGCCAGTTGGCTCAGCATTAGAACATCAGCCCTGCATGTGGAAGTTTGGGGTTCGATTCCCAACCAAGGCACACAAGCGAAGCACCCATCTGTACTCCACCCTTCCCCCTCTCCTTCCTCTCTCTCTCTTCCCCTCCCGCAGCCAAGGCTCCATTGAAGAAAAGTTGGCCTGGGTGCTGAGCATGGTTCCATGGCCTCTGCCTGAGGTGCTAGAATGGCTCAGGTTACAGCGAAGCAATGCCCCAGAGGGGCCGAGCATTCAAAGTTCTTTGTAACTTGACTGTAACCCCTAACCCCCAGTCAAGTCATATATGAGAAAGCAATCAATGAATAACTAAGGTGCCGTAACAAAGAATTAATGCTTCTCATCTCTCTCCCTTCCTGTCTGTCCTATCTGTCCCTCTCTCTGTCTCAGAGTAGTAATGGAATAAAATAGACTCTTGCCATTAATCATTAATACTTTTATGTCAAGACAATTTGTGGAATTTTGTGGGAAGTAAATTATGATAAACTTAATTCATCCAAATTACGTTTCCCACAATTGAGACGTAAAAGTACATTCAGAAGAACAATAAATGCACATTCCCCAGTTATTTGACATATGTCTTGCAAATGACCCACTAATACAAAGTTGCATTTGGGTGCTAGCAATAAGAGTAGTACAGTGAAAATGCAATTGGCTTATAAAAATCACTGACTTTTCAAAATATGCCATCAAAGGAAATGAGCTTGTTAATATGTGTGAATAGTTTAAACTTAGGTTCCATATACAAGCATCGACTTTGAAACCGTATTCAACCAAACTAGCAATTGTAATAGTAAACATTAATCCTTTGATTCATTCTGTCCACAGATATATTTTAGATTTAGTTATAGTCCTGCATATATTTTTAGTGATTTTTAAAAATATTTATATTGTTGTAAAATTTATGTAACAAACATTTGCCACTTTAGCCATTTTTGAATGTGCAGTTCAGTGGCATTAATCACATTCACAGTGTTGTGCAGCCATCAGCGAGCACTAACCTCTTTCCAAAGCTTTTTCATCATCCAGAACGAAAGCTGTATGGATTAGGCAATAGCTCTAATCCATTTTCCCTTCAGCTCCTGGTGACTTCTAATCTGTTTTTTCCAATGAATTTACTTTTGAATGTGTCATTTTTGGAATAGTTCTGAATACAAATTTTGGTTTATCCAATTCTTGTGGAAAAAAGAATAGATTTTCATTGAAATATGCAAATAACTACATTGCTATGAAATGTATTTATGTTTGACCTTTTATCTACTGTATTTTTCACTCCATAAGACACACCTGATGATAAGACATACCTAGGGTTTTAAGGAGAAAAATAAGAAAAAAAATTCTAAACCAAATGGTGTGCTAAAATAATAAAATACTGTATTTTTCACTCATAAGACGCATGAGCATTTTCCCTTCCACTGTTGGGAGAAAAAGTGCATCTATGGAGCGAAAAATACAGTAATTAGTTTTGAATACAAAAATAATCAATGTGGAATCACTGTTTTCTACACATTAACCTTTTTTTTTTTACAGGGATAGAGAGAGAGAGTCAGAGAGAGGGATAGATAGGGACAGACAGACAGGAACAGAGAGAGGTGAGAAGCATCAATCATTAGTTTTTCATTGCCATCACAACACCTTAGTCCTTTACCTCCTTGATTAAATTTATTTGTAAGTATTTTATTATTTTTTAATGCTATTGTAAACAGAATTGTTTTCTTAATTTCCTGTTATGGTTGTTCTTTGTTAGTGTGTAGCAATGCAACTAATTTTTTTTTAAACCTTGGTTTTATTTTATTTTATTATTTATTTATTTATTTTTACAGGGACAGAGAGTCAGAGAGAGGGACAGATAGGGACAGATAGACAGGAACAGAGAGAATTGAGAAGCCTCAATCATTAGTTTTTCATTGCCGTCAGGACACCATAGTTGTTCATTGATTGCTTTCTCACAGGTGCCTTGACCGCGGGCCTTCAGCAGACCCAGCCACCACTTGCTGGAGCCAGCGACCTTGGTTCCAAGCTGGTGAGCTTCTGTTCAAGCCAGATGGGCCCGCGCTCAAGCTGGCGAGCTTGAGGTCTCAAACCTGGGTCTTCCGCATCCCAGTCTGACGCTCTATCCACTGCGCCACCGCCTGGTTAGGCAAAATGCAACTAATTTTTGAGTTTTGATTTTGTATCCTGAAAATTTGCTTAGTATGTTTATTATTTCAAGTAGTGTTTTGTGGAATCTTACAGGTTTTAGATCATGTGTCTGTGAGTACAGATAATTTTACTTCTTTCTTTACATTTTGCATACCTTTCACTTTCTTGCCTAATAGCTGGGGCTTAGACTTCCCATACTATGTGGAATAGAAGATATAAGAGCAAAATCATTGTCTTGTTCCTGATAATGGACGGAAAGCTTTTGTTTTCAACATCAAATATGTTAGCTGTGAGTTTTTCACAAACTGCCTTTATTGTGTTGAGATAGTTTTCTACTGTTACTAGTTTGTGGATTGTTTTTATCACATAAGGGTATTGAATTTAGGCAAATGTGTTCTGGCATCAGTCGAGATAATTACCATATTTTTTGCTCCATAAGACGCAACTGACCATAAGACGCACTTAGGAAAATAAGAAAAAATATATTCTGAACCAAATGGTGTGTTAAAGTATTTAATAAAATATACCACAATAATATTTCAACAATGTAAATTCAGCAGTATTAACAACCATTAGCACTGTTATTAACAAATGAGAAGAGACTTTAATGTTCAAATACTCTTCTATTTGTCAGGGAAACTGCAGCAGCTAAAAAAATGAACATTCGCTCCATAAGATTCATGGGCATTTTCCCCTGGCCAGTTGGTTCAGTGGTAGAGCATCAGCCTGGCATGTAGATGTCCCAGGTTCAATTCCTGGTCAGGGCGCACAGGAAAAGTGCCCATCTCCTTTTCCACCCTCTCCCTCTCTCCTTTCTTTCAGTCTCTCTCTTCCCCTCTTGCAGCCAAGGCTCCATTGGAGCAGAGGTGGCATGGGTGCTGAGGATGGCTCCAGTTGCAATGGATAACGCCCCAGATGGGCAGGGCATCACCCTCTAGTGGGCATGCCGGATGGATCCTGATTGGCCACATGCGGGAGTCTTATCTCTCTGCCTCCCAGTTTCTCACTTCAGAAAAAAATACAAAAATTTAAAAATTGAAACTACTTTTTATTATAAATTTGGAAAAGTTCTTTTAGATGAAGCAACAGATACGTAATTGGGAAAAAATTTAAACATAGGAATAACTCCTGAAGAGATTCATAAAAATCACATTTTATAATAAATTTCAGAAACCGCAATACTGTCTTTGTTTCTTGGAAAACTCTTCTAGTGGCTCCCAATGTCCCCACAGTATAAAAAATTTAAATACAAAGAAAAACATATACAAATTTATGTACAAAAAAATGGTAATGTAGAATGATAAATTTGAGCTAATTTGGGTTTTATTTCAGCAGTCATTTGCTATCATTGTTTAAATGCAAGAATATTCAACTACCCAGAAGTTGGAGGGGCTGAACATACAAAGAAAACTGAAATGATTTGGGCTACTGGGAATTTACTGTTAAAATGAACATGTGTAGCTGACTTCCCCTTTGTCCAGGACTGGCTATGTAACTGAGGGTCCTCTAAATTAACTCCTGCGTGGAATACAAAGTTTAGTAAACATGCATGGAATACAAAGTTTAGTAAACATTAAACAATGAAAATGTGTTAATTTGTAACATATATTGTTAAAATTCAACAATAACCTCAGCAATTGTTTAGAACCAGAGAAAGATTTCTGGTTTAGGAGTATTTTATCACTGACATTACTCAGTATTGCCAGCGCCTGGTGGTAATAAAAAGCAGTCTTTCAGTTGTTTGCATCATTGATTTAAATTCTGTACAGATAGTGCACCCCCTGATTGCTTGCTCAGGGCAGAGGTTTTCCACCCTCCTGCTGTTGGTATGCCACTAGTACTGATTGTGACATTATTGAAAAAAGAAAGCAGATCATGTGTAATATGACTTCATTTTGATGTTGGTAAAGAAACATGTTTGTGTAAACATAAGAAAAAATCTGTGGTTATCCATCAAACTATTAATAATACTAGAAAATAAGGTAATACTTAGAAAGGATTTGGTGTGTATGTGGGAAGGGGGACTATCACTTTGTATTAGACTTGTATGAATCTGGTTGAATATAATTATGGCAACATCTTATAGCAAAATAATAAATAGTGGAATCAATAAAGGGGATGGAAAAGGGAAACTATTACTTTTATTTGAGTTGTTTCTATTGTTTGAATTATTACAAGGATCTATTGCTAAAATCAAATTACTAAATATAAAGAATGAACAGAATGAACAACTATGGTGTCGCAATGACAATGAAAAACTAATGATTGATGCTTCTCATCTCTCTCCATTCCTGTCTGTCTGTCCCTATCTCTCTCTCTCTCTGACTCTCTCTCTGTCCCTGTAAAAAAGAAAAAAAAAAAAAGAATGAACAGGTTAAATTGGAGAGGATATATGCCTTCCAGATTCTTTGTTTATAATCTTGTATACGACTACTTCTAATAATAATTATGAACTTTTATTACAAACCATGGGCACTGAGCTAGGAACTTGACATGTATTACCTCTGGTTTTCATGAACATAATTTATAAATATAAAGTATTATTTTCCTAATTTTAAAGTTAAAGAAACTTAACTTGCTCAAGGTCATACAACTGGTAATAAGTGATGTAGAATTTGAAGCATGGTTTATATGCCTCCCAAATCTTCATTTTTCTCCATTGAGCTGCACTAGATAATGTGCTGTGTGAGGGGATAGAACCAGGGCTATTACCTTGTGGTACAAATCACAGGGTCAGCTGAGCCAATTATGGTGTGTCAATTAAAAAGAGAAGAATTCTCAGCGCTGGCTGGTTCGTTCAGTGGTAGAACGTTGGCCTGACGTGTAGAAGTCCTGGGTTCAATTCCTGGCCAGGGCACACAGGAGAAGCGCCCATCTACTCCACCCTTCCCCCTCTCCTTTCTCTCTATCTCTCTCTTCCCCTCCCACAGCCAAGGCTCCATGGGAGCAAAGTTGTCCTGGGTGCTGAGGATGGCTCCATGGCCTCTGCCTCAGGCGCTAGAATGGCTCCAGTTGCAGTGGAGCAACACCCCAGATGGGCAGAGCATCGCCCCCTAGTGGGCATGCAGGTGGATCCCAGTCGGGAGCATGTGGGAGTCTTGTCTCTCTGCTGCCCCCCACTTCTCACTTTGGAAAAATAAAAAAACTTTAAAAAAGAGAATATTCTGTTATACATCTGATCTTGGATGTTAATATTCTTTATTAAAAATTAACTTACAGCTAAAGCAAAATACCATTTTGAGAGAGTTTATTTGTATTTTTTTTAAGTCTGATGTCTTTTCTCTTAGAATATAATAGTTTTTGCAAAAGTTCCATGGAAAGAGTTTAATGAACTCCTCATGTTTTATTCATCTTTTGGAGAATTACAATCAATGAATCTAAAAAGTTAAAAAGTAATTTTTTGATTTTTGCTTAACCTGCTTCCCAAATTTATTGGATCTACAAATGCCTCATTAACCCTCTCTCCTCAAACTTAAGACCCTCAACCTCTTTTCACTAGAACAGCTTCTGTGCTAGGGAACTTCGTTCAGATAGGATCAATAGAAAAAGCTCTTGCAATAGACTTTTTCCCCCATTTGGTCTATTGAAAGAGACTTTTATCAACCTACATAAAACTTGCTTCGCAAAGATCTGGTTTGCACTTTTGATATAAAACGCACAGGTTTTAGAAAGACTTAAGTTTGAATCTACAGCTTCATAACTGAGTGACCATGGAGAAGTAACTTTAGAGTCCTTAAACGCCTTAATTTCTTCATCTGTAAATGAGAATAATGTCTTATAAGGGGTTATTAGAAGTAGATAGGATACAAAACAACTCACAGAATAGACATTTTATAGTTACTTTTAGAGAGCGATGGCTTATCTAGCTCTTCATCCTGCTTCTCAACATGTCTCAGATAAGAGAGAAGCAGAGCAGCAAGAACACCTGGGACCACATGAAAACCCAGTTGTTTTCTCCTGGTAGCTACTCTCCAGCACCTGAATCAACAGTATGGAAGTACACCAGGGGTCGTGTTTACATTAGAGTGCTGGAATTAGTAATGACTTCAGGTGCTTTGTACGTTTTTATAGTTTGCATCTATCACATTTTGCTTGTTTAATAGAACTTGTATCAAAATTTACCGTCTAATGACATGTACATAGAATATTTGAGGTAGAGATACAAAGTTATTTTTCATACTCTCTATTTAACTTATTGTACATATTCAAAGATAACTGAAATTTTACTAAATGTATACCTTTCTTACTTACATATTTTTTGTCCTTATTGCTCTGGTTCTCAAAAGAAAAGAGTTTTTACCCTCATATAGAAATATTAAGCATCTCAAGAAGATCTTAGATATTTGACAACAGATGCTTTTTAGTGTTTGTTTACTTTAAGGAATAAAACTGAACCAGAAGATATTTCTTGAGTTCTCTTCCAGTGATTAATCATATATGATTTTTTTTCTTAATTTTTATTTTTTATAGGAACAGCGAGAGGGATAGATAGGGACAGACAGACAGGAACGGAGAGAGGTGAGAAGCATCAATCACTAGTTTTTCATTGCCGTCACGACACCATAGTTGTTCATTGATTGCTTTCTCACATGTGCCTTGACCACGGGCCTTGAGCAGACCAGGCAACCCCTTGCTGGAGCCAGCGACGTTGGGTCCAAGCTGGCGAGCTTTTGCTCAAGCCAGATGGGCCCACGCTCAAGCTGGCGAGCTTGGGGTCTCGAACCTGGGTCTTCCGCATCCCAGTTCAACGCTCTATCCACTGCACCACCGCCTGGTCAGGCTATATGATTTTTTTTTAATGCATCTAAAAATAGTTCATATAAGACATGTGGTTTTTTTTGTTGTTGTTTGTTTGTTTTTACAGGGACAAAGAGAGTCAGAGCGAGGGATAGACAGACAGGAATGGAGAGAGATGAGAAGCATCAATCATTAGTTTTTTGTTGCTGTTGCAACACCTTAGTTGTTCACTGATTGCTTTCTCACACGTGCCTTGACCACGGGCCTTCAGCAGACCGAGCCAGCCCTTACTGGAGCCAGCGACCTTGGGTCCAAGCTGATGAGCTTTTTCTCAAGCCAGATGGGCCCGCGCTCAAGCTGGTGAGCTTGAGGTCTCAAACCTGGGTCTTCCGCATCCCAGTCCGACGCTCTATCCACTGCGCCACCGCCTGGTTAGGCGTAAGACATGTGTTTTAATTTCTTATAATAACCATTTTTGGCATATGTTTTTTAAACTTGATTTAAAACTTATATGCAGTTAAATCCGAGGAGAAAGAGGTGTGAAAATTTACTTGAATTGTGTTTGATTTTGTCATTTAACAGTAGAGACATTTTTGGAATTTCAGAAATGTGAATCGTCATGTTCAGTCATAATAAGCAAAGTTTTATCCTTAGGTGTTCCTGATATGTCATGTTCTTGTTGGACATTAAAACTATAATGCAATTTTCTTGTGACTTTCAAGCTGATTGCTATATTAACCAAATATCAAGAGGTAAAGTTTTGTTTGTCTCTTCTGCATAGAAAAATAATTGTCTGGAAAATGTCATGTGACTTTCAAATTTTCTTTTCTCAGATTCATAATGACCATTTAATATCTAGTGAAAACCAGCATATAACCCAGTGGGAAGAGTTCATGAAAGAACAACACAGCAAACAGGCTGACGTGGACGAAGAGCACAGAAGAGCTATGGAGAGGCTTAGAGAACAGTATGCTGAGATGGAGAAGGACTTGGCAAAATTTTCAACCTTTTAAGAATTTGAACCATACTAGTGACAAGCTAATGAGAAAATACTGATTTCCCCCAAAGAGCTATTTCCACCAAACTATTTAGCCTTTGCTTCAGGCTTAGCAATATATTCAGTATCACTCATATAAGAAAAAAGAAACTTCTACTCTAGTCTTAATTAAATGTTTAATGAATGAAGAGTGCTTCATCTTTCCAGTTTAAGTGCCCTTATAAGATTATTTGAATGGGCAGGAATAAGAGAAAAAGCAGGATAAGATTACTTTGTTTTGAGAGAGGCAGGGAGAGAGAGACAGGAACATCAAGCTGCTCCTGTATGTGCCCTGACCGAGGAATCAAACCATCAGCCTCCGCGCTCTGGGATGATGCTCCAACCAACTGAGCTATCCAGCCAGAGCTATAAATTTACTTTTTGTTAATCAGAATTGGTCTTTTTTATTGATTAACTCAGAGAACTGTAAGTATAGACTTCTTAGAAAAATAATTTAATTCATTCTTATACAGGATTAATATTAGTTTGTTATTATGGCTTAGAAAGCAGATGTAATAGCCGCCTGTTTTAGCCCCCTAGGCTATAAGAAAAATGTATAAAGTATTATCCCATGAGTAAGGTAGACAAAAACAACTGTCCTTGGAACAGAGATCCCATTTGAGAGAGGTGAGAGTAAAGTGTGGTCTCTTCTATGGCAAAGATGGCCATGTTGGTCTGAACTGCCTGCTGAGACAGGTTACAGATTTTGCAGTGCAGCATGATGCCATGTGTTTTACTAATGACAAGACATACTTGTTAAGTTTTGTGGCCTTCCAGCACTTAATATTTTCAGCTTTTATAACATGCTTAGAAGGAAAGGCTTACCAAAAATATACTGTGGTTGACTTTTAACCTTTTCAAGGAGCATAATATTGCCCATAGTATTTACCTCATTTTTGTGTCTCTTGCTGTGGGTGAGCTTTGTGAGACCAATAATGTCTATACATGTTTCAACTGTTTAATGGATAATCAGCAAAATCTGCCAAGAAGTCTCTTTGGAACCATATCAAGATTATAGCTCTGAATATACAGAGAGTGTTTGCCCACAAGGCGAATGATCCATGTTAAATGTAAATCCTTTTTTGTGTTTAATGTCTGTTTCATAAGCAGGTGTATTATAACAAAACATGTACCAACTCTATCATCACTGTGATCTTTAAAAATCTACATTTAATCGTCTAATTGAGGAACTAAGTTGATTTTTTTACTTGACATAAATGAAGCGAAATTAAATGCAGTATTTCAAGAAATTTGTGGCAAATGAATTTGAGGTATGGATAAATCTTCCAAATATTTTTTTATTGCCCTTCAATAAAGAAAGGCCCAGAAAGAAAATACCCAATTCTCTCATGTTATCTCAGTGTTGCTCATACAGAAAAGTGACAATGCTTGCTTGTATAAATTTATGGCTTACTGTCAAAGCTTCATTCTTGGCTGCATGTTGAAAATGTGATTAAAGTTAATAGAGGAGATGAAATAAGTATTTGAGATTTCTTTCAGCAACACTGAACTTCTGCCAGCTTTCTCTGCCCGCTGCTGTAGGCTTGACAGGTTCATCAATCATCCTCTGGTATCTGGACTGAAAAAGAGCACTTGCTGACACTAAGGCATGTTGGAATTTTCTTAATTCTCTTTCAGTGGATGGAAAAAAAAAACTTCCAAAAATATCGCACACATGAAAAGTGAGGGGAACTTTAAGTGAAAATTCCCTTTGTACCATAGGCAGATTTTGGAATGCTATTAATTGCCAACTCACATTTGAACAGATGCTGTAACCAAGAAATCAGGACTGTGTGTGAGCAAGAATGTACTCTTAATTACGGTCACTCAACTTGTGCAACAGGGATTTCTGATAGTGCTTGTTCATCTCACATAAATAATAAATACTTCACCGTATGAGTTTGTATGTATTATATAAGGATCTAAGTAAGGGCCTTCTTAAACCAAGAGAATAAATGGGCTTTTTTACCGTTAAGCATCTAAGATACTACTTTGTTTAGCTATTCAAATTCTAAAAGAGATCATTGGTTTACCTTACTTTTAATATTTTAATATTATATCTCTCAGTTTCCAAATCACTTTTATATGTATTTTATATTTATGAATTAACTTTTTATATAGTCATTATATAGTTTGCTACATTTTTGCTGTTAATGCTGTTGAACAGAGATAATGTGGTTTCTGTGTAACACAAGATTATTTGTGATAAGTAATGTTTAAGTGCTGTAGAATACTTTGAAGTTCTAAGTGTTTCCTATTTTTTATATTAATTCTTTTTTGACTTGCATATGTGTGGCTTTAATTTTATTACCTAGCATGTAGATTTTTAAATTCTGTTCTTATTGATTTCTGCTTTAATTGAATAGTGGTGAGAGAATAGGTCCATATAAAGTTGATATGGTGAAATTTGTTGAGATTTTTCTTATGACCTAAAATATGGTCAATTTTTGTAAATGTTTCATTAGTGCTTTCTTGAATTGAAAGTCTGCATATTTTCCACTTGTTGAGTATAAGGCCAAACTTGTTAATTGTGTTGTTCAAATTGTCTCCATTTTACTGTTGTTCTTCCTTCTATTTGAGATCTCAGATTCTGTGTTAAATTTTTTTATTTTTTAATTTTTTCTTTTAATTCTGTCTACTTTTGTTTTGTATATTTTGAAGCTTTGGTATTAGATACATATAAATTTAGAATTACCTTTCAAGTTTAGAATTGAGTCTTGTATTTATAATCCTGGCATAATGTTTTTATTTCATTTTACATTGCTTAAAATCTGTGCTTAAAAATATATATGGCCCACACCAACTGGTTAGTATTTGTATGGTATATATTTCTTTATCCTTCTGTTGGACCCTCCTGTTCATATGCCTCTTAAAAACTTTAAATTTTTTCTTTCTATCTGATTACCCTTTACCAGAATAGTGTGTAATCAATCTTCATTTATTGAACTTACTAATATACATATATTAGGGTTTATTTATACCATCTTATTGTGATTTTTGTTCCACTTTTTCTGTTTCCTTACTACTCTTATGGGTTCCTTTTTATTTTGCCTTCCTAAATTGATTAAGTATTGTTCTGGGGTTTTTCATTTACTTTTCTCTAGTTTAGAAGGTAAAAATAAAATTATCTTTTAGTTCTTACCAAGAAATTTAATTTTCATAGCATGAAAATTTTACTCTTTCTAACCATGAGACTTTTGAACAAAGTCTGATTTTTCTCCCCTCAACTTATAGTGTCTAGAATTTGTTTTATCTCAGTTTAACACCAAAAATAATTGTGTAATCAGTATTTGTTTAGATTTACCTACAAGTTTACTATTTTAGTATCCTTGCAAGTTAACTGAGTGATTGACAGGTATTTTTTCTCAGTATTTAATATTATTCCAATGTCTTCCTGCTGCCATTGTTGCTTCTGAAGTGAGTTGTCAGTGTGATCAGATAAGCTACTCCTTTGTAGTGTATCTGTCTTTTCTCTCAGTTATGCTTAGGGTCTTTATCTTATGGATATCTTTTTAGTATCCTGTTCATATTCATTGGCCTTCTTGAACCTGAGAATTAATGTCTTTCATGAAATCTAAAAATTCTCAACATTTATGCCTTTGAATATTGTACTTCCCCCATTCTGTCTTATCCAGGGACTCAAATTAGACTTATATTTTACTGCCTTAGTCTGTTCTCCATACCTCTTGTATTTTCTATCTCTTTGTCTTTATGTGTGGCATTCTTTGTAATTTCTTTAAGTTGTTTAGTTCACTAATTCTTTCTTCCCACTGTCACTAACCTATTTAACCTATCAATCAAACTTTTAATTTATTATATATATACTTTTTATTTTCAGAAGTGTTGTCTGGTTCTTTCTCAGATTTTCCTGGTCATTTGGGATAGTTCCATTATTCCCTCTTTCTTGTTTCTTTAAATATATTAAATATACTCTTTTTTGTTGTTGTTGATCTGATTCTACAGTTTATTGTTTGCTGTTTTTCTGAAATAAGTTTATGGTGATTTGTTTTCTAATGTCATCAGTAATTTTGATTATGAATTCATACTTTTCTTAACTTTATTTTGTAGAATTTCTCGTTTAAAATATGCTCTTACAGAGAAGCACCACCAGTTTGTTTCATGTGGTTCAACTAACCCCAGAGCACTTCAAAGTAGTTTTCACCTTAGCCTTCTTGCTTTTTCCCTCATCTGTTCTTTAGCACATGTACATGCATGTTCACATACTTACAAGTAGTGTATATTTCATCCTCAAATATATGTGAGTTTGGGGCTGTGATAGGCATTCCTAGGGGAGATATCCCCCCTTCACAGCTCTACTTCAAGTAAAGAAGAGAAATTTTAGGCATTTTCCTAGTTCACTCACTGAGTGGTGCCCAATGAGGGTTTTCCAGACCTGTAGCTCATCCAGCTCAGTCCTTGTTGTGAGCTGAATTGTGTCCTTCCACATTTATATGTCGAAGCTGCAACCCTGAATATGACTGTGTTTAGATAGCACCTTTAAGGAGGTAATTAAGTTGAATGAGGCCATTAAGGTGGGGCCCTAATCTGATAGCCCTGGTATCCTTATAAGAGAAGGAAGAGACAACAGGCCATTTTATCTATACCAGTACTTCTTAACTTTTTTTTTTTAATTTATTTTTATTTTATTCATTTTAGAGAGGAGACACAGAGTGAGAAAGAGAAAGAGAGAAAGGGGGGAGGAGCTGGAAGCATCAACTCCCATATGTGCCTTGACCAGACCAGTACAGGGTTTTGAACTGGCAACCTCAGTGTTCCCAGACCGATGCTTTATCCACTGCGCCACCACAGGTCAGGCGGTTCTTAACCTTTTTTGAGGTACCGAACCCACCAGTTTCATATGCCCATTCACCGAACCCTTCTTTAGTGATAAATAAAATATTTTTTTTCCAAATTCAAGACATAGGTATATGTTTTTTTACTGGTGCACAAAATGAGCCGTGCGTGAACATCACCTTTGCTCAAAGAACAAAACCAACAAAGTGCATGAACTCACAACAAATTACGGTATTACTTTATTCTGGCCTCCGCGGCAGAGGCTTCTCCGAACCCCTGAGACCGACTCATCGAACCCCTAGGGTTCGATAGAACCCAGGTTAAGAACCACTGGTCTGTACACACTCAGGGAAAAGGTCTCATGACATAGAAAAAAAGTGGCCATCAGCAAAACAGGAAGAGAGGCATCATCAGAAATGGAATTTATTTTTTTGGTAACTTGATCTTTGGACATTTTCCCTCTGGAACTGTGAGAATATAAATACTTATTTTTGTTTGTGCTATGCCATCTGTGGTATTTTACTATGGCAGACAGAGCAGATTAATACAACCCCAGACCTTAATTCTTGTACCCCATGCAGGCATGGCTTCTTAAAAAGGAGGTCCTTCTGGCTGCAGGGAGGGAGAGATGGCTTTAGGACAATGACGAGTTCCAGAGTTAAATTATCCAATAGAATTTCACTTGTCCCTGAACTTTCTTCATTTGTCCTTAATATTTTTTCTAGCCTTTTTTGTGTTAAGTAGCTGGTTAGATTCCTCACTACAGAAATGGCATGTTAGACAAGTATATGTTGATTTTATTGTATCAACATTCACCCAAAAGAATATGATCATATTCTAGTATAAAAGATTTTACCTTTTCTTTCAAAGACTGTGCCAGATATTTTCTATTTGATTGTTTCTTCTTACTATCTGTGAACTAAAATGATTGTGTCTAGTCTATGGATTCTTCTTTTTACTACTTGTAAGCTAATGAAAGCAATGAAAAGTACCATTGTCTTGTTGTAAACCTGTGTCAAAATTACGTGAATACTTTATTTTGGTTTCCTTTATTTTTGTTTTTTTGTAGGACATTACTGTGGTTTATGAAAATGCCCTAGGTTCCTATTACGGATGTGTAGGTAGAAGTACTAGATTTGTAATATTAAGGCCAAAGTACATGGATATCTGGAGGAGTCACAAATGATCCTCAGCTACACCATGAATTCTCTTCTTTGCTCTTATAATACATCAGCTTTCTGTCTGAACATTTCCATTTACTTTCTAAACTGTTTTCTAATATACATGTGTTTTAATATATTGGACTCTGGTTGCCATTACAAATTAAAAGGCAGAGGGTTTTATTGTTTTGGAATTTGGCATAATGAGTGCTTTTCCTGAAATTGCAGCATAGAGCCTTTTTTTTTTTTTTTTTTTTTTTTGCCATTTGGGACTGTAAGTTTTTATCTCAGGATAAAAAAAAAACCAGAAAAATATTTTAAACATTAATTCACTTAAATTTTTTAAGCTACCCTACGGTTATAGAAAATACATTTTCTAGTACATTATTCTTAAGTATTCAGAAAGGTTTTATAATTATTTCATTAATTTTTAACTCCAATAAAATATGAATCTTAATATTATACTGGCTTAGTGCAACTCACAGTCATGCAGCAAAATGAAGATCAAAATCAGTTATCTTACTCTCTTTTTTTTGTTATTCTAGAATTTTTCATTTTAACTGCTGAAAAAAGTGCTTCTTTGTGACTTGTCTATACCAATACTAGCAAAGCAATAATTTCTTTGATATTTTCATATTTATGTTCCATAAACAAGAGAAAAGAAACTAAGATTTTCAAATAAGACACACTCTGTAGAGCAATAAATTAATAAATACACTAATATTTGATCCTCACAAAAATTCAAGATTCAAATGGTCTCTGAAGGAATAGTAAAAATCAATTTAAAGTAGATAAAACACAATACTTGCACACAACATACCACTTGGAGTTTACAGTATACTTTTAAGAGCCTTATAGGTCATTGAATCTTATTTTATCTCTAAAACCAAGTTGTACTCACTTTATTTTTTCAGAGAAAGAGTGCAGTGGTAGAAATACAGGGACTTGACTGTTTTTTCTTAATATTGTACCAGCAACAACACATCAGAGTAAATAATACCTTTATGATTAAAAAATAATTCCATCAATGATATCATGAGTCTATAATACAGATGTATCCCCAACCATTTTTCTATAATTACATAGCTTCTTTTATAAAGAATGTTTCATGTATTACAAACATTAATAAGAAGTCAATATGTAAAATTTTAGTCTTAAGTATTCTGAATTATTAAAGGTATTTACTACTGTTTCACAATTTACTGGGTGGTCAGGCTGTTCCACAGGATATAATATAACATGAATACCATCCAGGGAGAGACCAATGTGTATTTCAAGGTCACTGAGAACAGTCAAAAGGCACCAAGTTTTTAGGTGGTCCAGCATTTTTTTAAAGCAAGAGGGGAGAGTGAAAAAATCCAGCTCCTTCCAATGCATCAGGCCCCAGTGGCCTATGAATCCACTCCACAGCCAACCCAAGACATACTATTCATTTTTTTTCTATTTTTAGTGAGAAGAGGGGAGTCAGAGACTGACTGCTGCATGCACCCCTGCCGGGATCCACCTGGCAGACCTACTAGGGGCCGATGCTCTGCCCATATGGTGCTGTTGCTCCATTGCTCAACAACCGAGCCATCTTTTAGCACCTAAGGTAGAGTCCACAGAGCCATCCTCAGCAACACAGATCAACTCAGGTGAACCAATGGAGCCATAGCTATGGGAGGGGAAAAGAGAGAGAGAAGGGGGGTGGAGAAACAGATGATCGTTTATCCTATGTGTCCTGACTAGGAATCAAACCCAGGACATCTGCACACCAGGCCAATGCTCTACCACTGAGCCAACCAGCCAGGGCTACGTACTATACTTTTTAACAATTTAATTGGATGCAGATTGTCTGGTTTCCATCATTCTTTGGGGTTAATTATTTTGTCCCCTTAAACTTAAAAAAATAATCAAACTTTGTCGAAACCAAGTGGGCATAGAAAATTAAGCCTCCATAGAAATATCACTGTTTGTGAAAGAAAACTTTGATTATAAGAGAAGTTGATGTCATCTGAAAATAGTTTTACTTCTATTATGTATAGAAAACCCTAAAGACTACCAAAAGACAACTAATAAATTCATTAAAGTTGCAGGATATAAAATCAATATACAAAAATTTGTTGTGCTTTGATACACTAACAAACGATCAGAGAAGTTAAGAAACAAGGACATCAAAAAAGAAATACCCAAGGAATAAATTTAACCAAAGAGGTGAAAGACTTGTACACTGAAAACCACAAGACATTGGTGAAAGAAACTGAAGAAGAAACAAATGGAAGATATTCCATGCTCATGGATTAGAATTAATTTTGTTAAAATATCCAAACTACCTAAAGCAATCTACAGATTCAGTGCAATCCCTATCAGGAGTCCAGTGGCATTTTAAAACAAACAGTCTTAAAATTTGTACAGGCCACAAAAGACCCCAAATAGCAAAAGCAATCTTGAGAAAGACCAAAGCTGGAGGCATCACACTTTCTGATTTCAAACAATATTACAAAACTATAGTAATAATAAGTATGATAGTGATAGAAAAAGACACATAGACCAACAAAACAGTCCAGAAATAAACACACATATATGATCATTTAATTTATTACAAAGGAACAAAGGATATACAATGGAGAAAAGACAGTTTCTTAAATAAATGGTGTTTGAAAGATTGCACAGCAACATGCAAAAGATTGAAACTGGACCCCTGTCTACAAAAAAACAACTCAAAATGGATTAAAGACATGAATGTAAGACTTGAAACCATAAAACACCTAGAGGAAAACTTAGGCAGTAGGCTCCTTGGCATTGGTCTAAATGATTTTTTGTTGTCACAGAGGCAACAACAAAAAGTAAACAAGGAGACTACATCAAACTAAAAAGCTGAACAGCAAAGGAAATCAACAAAATTTAAAAGGCAGCCTACGGAATGAAAGGAAATATTTGCAAATCATATGTCTAAGACAGTTCCAAAAATATAAAGAACTCATAACTGAATAGCAAAAAAAAGTGATTAAAAATGGGCAGAAGGAGAGAAATGGCAGCATGAGAGATATTCTTCCTCATCTCTCCCCTTGATATTTCAACAAATTCTACAACTATACACAGAAAAAAAACCCAGATGATCCTGAAATATACAGACACCAGTTGGACAAAGGTATGGTTGTACAAGAAGGCAGGCCAAAGATAGAATCCACTTGTGGAAGAAAAAGCCAGAGGACTAAGTTTTTCTCTTTCCTCGCTGATCTGAGGGAGGGATGCACTGTTTGCTCGGGCTTTGTCTTGGAGCAGGGAGAAGAGGAGAGACTGAGGGGAAGGAGCTGAAATAAGGCGGGCAAACAAGACTGGGAGCAGGGCTGTTTCCTGGCGTCTGTAGTACCTGTATGTGATTGCAGGTTCTGAGCACACACAAAGCCTGTGGCATTTTCCCAAGAACTGCATGAATGAATACCCCATAGAGATTGGCCCATAGGGTGCTGAGGTGTGCTTGTACTGTCGGCATGCCCAGCAGAGCTTAGCCTGTGTGGCACCAAGCCATGCTTGATCTGCAGTCTGCACCCCTCCTACTCCCCAAGCTTGTGCACCAGCTTGCAGGCACAGCCCCTGTCCTGCCCAGGTCTGCACTTAGCTTAGAGTGGTATTGGAGGGGAAGCCAGGCTGTGTCACCCCAGCCTCCTTGTCCCACGTTACTCTCACTGTGCGAACTCGCAGTGGTGACCCCCTTCAGCTGGGTCTCCAGGCTGCTATCTCCTATGAGAGGTAGAGGTACCTGGGCACTTGATCCCCTGCTCTATTTGGGTGTGAGGAGGGCAGGTGCTGGAGGACCCTGAGATGGCCATTGCTAGAGCCATAAAGTTGCAAAGCCCTAACAAGCCCCTCCTACCAATGCAACTGCAGCCCTGCCTGCATCATTACAATGGCAGTGCCTCAGCAGAACTCCGCCCAAGAATCTCACAGAGGCAAATCTTGTAGAACAGCCAAGTTACCTCTCAAAACTGGAAAAAAAAATATTTTTCTGCTTTTTCTCACTTTCTATTCTTTCTCTTTTCCCATGTGAACTTCATTATCCTTAGTTGTTATATTTTTTATTCTTGGTTTTTGCAAGGGTTTCATTTCTGATAGTTTCTCTTTTTTCCTCTTTTCCCTTTTCTTCCCCTTCTATCTTTTATTTCTCTTTTTTATCCTCTCACCTGAACATCATCTTTCATCAAATTATATTTTGGACTCAATACTTTTTGTGGCATTTTGCTTGTTTTTGTACTTCATTTTTTTTCATTTTTCCTCAGTTTCTGCTTTTTGTTATCTGTATTTTTTGTTCTACTTACCGTTATTTATAATATTTTCATTTTTTCACTATTTTTTCAATTTTTATTATTAGTTATCTCTTATTAGTGTTATTAACAATACCACTCTCAAATATCATCAAGAAAAAAGAAATCAAATATGGATATAAAGGACAGAGATGTAGCTCAGATAGATGATGAAAATTTTCCAGGAAAAAGAAACTCGATTACCTGAAAACATTGGAGCTTAATAACAGAGAATTCAAAATTGAAGTTCTAAAAATACTCAATAAGATAAATAAAATGCTGAAAGGCAATTTAGTGAGCTCAAAAAACAACTTAATTTTAAAAAATGTACTTCAAGGAATTTGAAACTATAAAGAAGAGCCAGAGATGAAAACCTCAGTACACAAAGTGGAAAATGAGGTAACACGCTTAGCTAATAGAACAGGCCAGATAGAGAATTAGTGACATTAAAGACAGGCAACTAGGGTTACTACAGAGAGAAGAGAGAGACTCATGAATTTTTTAAAAAATGAGAAAGCCTAGAAGAATTGTCTGATTCCATCAGAAAGAGCAATATAAGAATAATGGGTATATTAGATGATGAAGAAGAAGAGGTAAAGAGAATGGAAAACATTGAAACAAATAATCGAGAACTTCCCAAGCCTGTGGCAAGAGTTAGAGCCTCGAATCCAAGAAGCAAACAGAACACCAAGTTACCTCAACCCAAACAGACCTCCAAGGTACATCATAATAAAATTATCACAAATCAATGACAAAAAATCTTCAAGGCAACTAAGAATATAACATATAAAGGAAGACCCATTAGGCTATCATCAGATTTCTCAGCAGAAACTCTTCAAGCCAAAAGAGAGTGGACCCCAATGTTTAAAATACCGAAAGAAAGGAACTACCAGCCAAGAATACTACACCCATCAAAACTCCTTCAAATATGAAGGCAGAATGAAAACATTTTACAGACATACAGAAGCTGAGGGAATTAATTACCAGAAAAGCCCACTACAAGAAGTACTAAAGTGGGTTATCTGACGAAATACAAAGAACAAAACAAAGCCAAACTATAAGTAAAAGTTTCAATAAGACCACAATAAAAACAAGGATAATCTGTGACAACAATAACATAAAAGGGGAGAGGATAAAGAACAGCAGTAGCAAAGGAGGGTGGAATGCAGAAGCACTCATGAGATAATGGACTCTAATAAATATAGCAAGTTTTCTTTTAATAACCTAAAGGTAACCACCCCTGAAAATGCCACTACTGAAACACATAGCTTAAATAAAAGAAGGAACAGAGGATAGAAGTATGGAATACCACCAAACAAAAACAAATGACAAAAAAAGAACCAAACAAGACACGAAGCTATCAGAAAGCAGTGTATAAGTGTCAATAATTACACTAAATGAAAATGGATTGAACTCACCAATAAAGAGGCACAGAGTAGTAGATTGGATCAAAAAGCAAAAACCAACAGTATGCTACCTTCAAAAGACACATCTAAGCTACAAGGATAAAATAGATTCAAAGTGAAAGGTTGGAAAATGATTCTCCAAGAAAATTATATCCAAAGAAAAGCAGGTGTAGCCATACTCATATCTGACAGTGCTGACTACAAGACAACAAAGGTAACTAGAGACAAAGATGGTCATTTTATAATGATAAAGGGGACATTGTATCAAGAAGACATAACACCTCTTAATATATATGCACCAAACCAGGGAGTACCAAAATATATAAGATATCTACTAAATTATCTAAAAATACAAACTGACAAAAATACAACCACACTTGGAGACCTCAATACAACATTGATAGCTTTAGATTATTCATTCAAACAAAAAATCAATTTTAAAAAATCTGCCTTAAATAAAACACTAGAATAAATGAACATAATAGACATCTACAGGACATTTTATCCCAGAACGTCAGAGTATAAATTTTTCTCCAGTTTACATGGAACATTCTCAAGAATAGACCATATGCTGGGCCAAAAAAGATTACATCAACAAATTGAGAAAGATTGAAATTATACCAAGCATATTCTCTGATCATAAGGCTTTGAAACTAGAATTCAACTGCAAAAATGAAGTAAACCCACAAAAATGTGGAAATTAAACAAAAACTTCTAAAAAATTTGGGGGGGGGGGAGACAAAGGGGGTATGAAAAAGGACACAGGGTGGGGGTGGTGAGGGAGTTATATTCAGTGGGACACTTGAATCCATGTAAACACAAATTAAAAATAAACATTTTAAAAGATTATTGTAGAATACTATGAAAAACTATATGCCACCAAATTCAACAATCTAGAAGAAATGGGTAAATTTCTAAAACAATACAATCTTCCTAGACTGATTCTGAAGAAGTCGAAAGCCTAAACAGACCCATAAGAAAGGAGGAAATAGAAACAACTATCAAAAACCTCCCCCAAAATAAAAGTCTGGAGCCAGACGGCTACACTAGTGAATTCTATCAAACATTCAAAGAATATTTGGTTCCTATCCTTCTCAAAGTCTTCCAGAAAAGTGAAGAAGAAGCAATACTTCCAAACATGTTTTATGAGGCCAACATAACCCTGATATCAAAACTTGGCAAGGACAACACAAAAAAAGAAAACTACAGACCAAAATCTCTAATGAATACAGATGCAAAACCCCTAAACAAAATACTAGCAAATCGAATACAACACATTAAAAAACAGTAATTTATCATGATCAAGTGGGATTCATCCTAAAAACATAAGGATGGTTCAACATACGTAAAACAGTTAATGTAATACACTATATCAACAAAACAGAACAAAAACTATATGATCCTATCAATAGATGCAGAAAAGGCATTTGATAAAATACAACATCCTTTTATGTTTAAAACACCCAATGAAATGGGTATAGAAGGATAATATCTCAACATAATAAAGGCCACTTATGGCAAACCATCAGCTAACATCATACTAAATTGTAAAAAACTGAAAACTTTTCCTGTAAAATCAGAAACAAAACAAGGTTGCCCACTCACTCCACTCCTATTCAACATAATGCTGGAAGTTCTAGCCAGAGCAATCATACAAGAGAAAGAATAAAAGACATTCATATTGGGAAGGAAGAAGTAAAGGTTTAACTTTTTGCAGATGACATGGTTCTGTATATAGATAACCCCAAAGACTCTACAGAAAGGCTATTAGAATATTAGAAATAATAAACCAATACAGTAAGGTCACAGGACACAATATATATATATATATATTACAGGGACAGAGAGAGGTATAGATAGGAACAGAGAAAGATGAGAAGCATCAATTATTAGTTTTCATTGCCATTGCAACACCATAGTTGTTCATTCGTTGCTTTCTCACATGTGCATTGACCGCGGGCCTTCAGCAGACTGAGAAATCCCTTGCTGGAGCCAGCGACCTTGGGTCCAAGCTGGCGAGCTTCTGCTCAAGCCAGATGGGTCCACACTCAAGCTGGCGACCTCAGGGTTCGAACCTGGGTCTTCTGCATCCCAGTCCAACGCTCTATCCACTGCACCACCGCCTGCTCAGGCAACAGGACGCAATATACAGAAGTCTATTGCTTTCTTATATGCCAACAATAAAAGCTTTTTATATATGCCAACAATGAAACTTCAGAACATGAACTCAACAAAAATAATCCCCTTTACAGTTGCAACAAAAAGTAAAATACCTAGGAATAAACATAATGAAGAATGTAAAGGATCTACATACAAAAAACTACAAGGCATTATTAAAGGAAATTTTAAAAGACACAATGAAATGAAAAATATTACTTGTTTTTGATAGAAAGAATAAATATTGTTAAAATGGGCATATTACCCAAAGCAATATACAAATTTAATGCAATTCCAGTCAAAATTCCAATGTCATTTTTTAAAGACATGGAACAAAAAATCATCAGGTTTGTATGGAACTATAAAAAAAACCAAATAACCGGAGGAGCAAGATGGCGACAGAGTAGGCGGACGTACCAACTTCCAACTCCCAGAACCAAAGTGGATTATAACTCAATTTTAAGAACCATCACCTGGATAAACCAACTTTGAACAAAACTAAGTGGACTCTTCAACCAAGGAACACAGAAGAACCCACATTGAGACTGATAGGAATAGCAAAAACGCGAAGAGGGCTGCCCAGCTCCCCGGAGTAAACGGCAGCCCCGAGAGACCTGCGTGGCGGGAGGAGAGTTTGGCAGAGAGGGAGGGACCTGGGTCCCAGGAACTAAGCCCCAGCCTGTAGTCCCAGAGCCTAGAAGAGGCGTTTGGACAGTTTTGAGCTGTGAAACAAGTGAGGGAGCTCCCAGGCCTACAGTGTGGAGTATTAGGTCCCATCCTACTCTGCTGAGGGTTGCTGAAGGGTATGGTGGGCGGCAGGATGCTGAAACGCAGTTCTGTCGGCATGGGCGGAGGCCAGGCTGGTGTGAGCTCGGTCTAGCCCAGCAAGGGTGGAGGGGACGCGCGAAAGCACTCCGGAAGCTGCGGGCCCGCCTGTAATCCGACCTGTGGGGACAAAGCGGGAGGCCAGGAACGAGCAGAAATCTGCTCTGCGACCCTGCGCAAGCTGGCCCGGACCGCGGGGATGGGGTTAGGACCAGGGACGGGCGGGGGGCTCGCGGCCTAGCTCACGCTACCAGCCCCGCCCGGCCGGAGAAATCACGGTTTGCCATTCTATGTGCGCAAGCGGGCTCTGAGCGCAAGGACGGGGTAGACCCCGAGACAAGTGGAAGCTTGCAGCTGAGCCCATGCTACTATCCCCGCCTGGCCGGAGAAACAGAGATTTGCCATCCTACATGCACGAGCGGGCTCCAAACGCGGGGGCAGGGTGGAGTCCAGGACGAGCAGAAGTCCGTAGCTGAGCTGAAGCCAGCAAACACGCCCGGCCCAATAAACCTTGCTTTGCGACCCTGCGCAGAAGGGCCCTGGCCTCGAGGGCAGGGCTAAAGCTCCAGACAGGCAAAGGCTTACAGCTGAGAGCACGTCAAAAGCCCCACCCAACCCGTGAAACTGTAGCGAGCAGGCTCTGCCTGCAGGTTCTGGGCGGAGGTCCGGAAACGGGCTGGGTCCGCAGCTGAGCAAAGGTGCTCACCTCTATCCTTGGTCCTGAGGCTTGTGGCTTGAGTGACAGCCCCTCCCGTGGAGGAGAGGCGAAAATCACAGCAAAAGCCACAGTGGGTCGGCTCTGGCAACACCCATACCCAACCGCCCTACGCAGCGGCAGAGGGGGTGGCGGGCATGCAGACAGACCACACCTAGAGAACACAAAGGCAACACCTACTGGACTCCAGTGGCCACAACTTGCTTATACACAGACAAAATGGGCAGGCAGAGGAATGCAAACCAAATGAATCAAGAGAAATCCCCAGAGAAGGACCTGAATGAACCAGATATAACCAAATTACCAGATGCAGAATTTAGAATAATGATAGTTAGGATGTTCAGAGAAATTACAGCAACAATGGATAGTCATTATGAACACCTAAATAGATAACAAGTATAAAAAACAAAATTGAAATAATAAAAAAGAATCAGACAGAAATGACAAATACAGTATCAGAACTGAAAATCACAATGGAAGGAATTAAAAGCAGGATGAATCATGCTGAAGATCAAAAAAGCGAGTTAGAGGACACAATAAACAAAGACACAGAAGCAGAGAAGAAAAAGGAAAAGAGACTCAAAAAATGTGAGGAAACTCTAAGGGAGCTCTGTGACAACCTGAAGAAAAACAACATTCGCATCATAGGGGTACCTAAAGAAGAGGAGAGAGGACAGGAAATGGAAACTGTGTTCAATCAAATCATAGCAGAAAACTTCCCTAATTAAGGCTGGAAAACACTCCACACGTTCAAGAAGCACACAGAACTCCATTAAAGAGAAACCCAAAAAGATCTACACCAAGATACATCATAGTTAAAATACCAAAGCTAATGGGTAAAGAAAAAATTTTAAAAGCTGCTAGGGAAAAAAAGGCTATCACCTACAAAGGAGCCCCCATGAGGATGACATCGGACTTCTCAACAGAAACACTTGAGGCCAGAAGGGAATGGCAAGAAATAATCAAAGAAATGCAGAACAAAAACCTACAACCAAGACTACTTTATCCAGCAAGGCTAACGTTTAAAATTGAAGGAGAAATAAAGAGCTTCCCAGAAAAAGAAAGCCTCAAGGAATTCATAAAAACCAAACCAATTCTGCAAGAGATACTAAGGGGCCTGTTGTGAACAGTTTAAAGGGAGGAAAGAATAGAGCAAAAGAAGAATACAACTTTTAAGAATAAAATGGCAATAAACAACTACATATCAATAATAACCTTAAATGTAAATGGATTAAATGATCCAATCAAAAGACATAGGGTAGCTGCATGGATAAAGAAACAGGACCCATACATATGCTGTCTACAAGAGACACACCTTAAAACAAAAGATGCACATAGACTGAAGGTAAAAGGATAGAAAAAAATCTTTCATGCAAATGGAAATGAAAATAAAGCCGGGGTAGCAGTACTTATATCAGACAAAATGGACTTTAAAACAAAGGCTATAGTAAGAGATAAAAAAGGACACTACATAATGATAAAGGGAACAATTCAACAGGAAGATATAACTATTATAAATATCTATGCACCAAATATAGGAGCCCCGACATACATAAAGCAGAGTTTGATGGATATAAAGGGCGAGATTAACAGCAATACTGTCATAGTAGGGGATTTCAATACCCCTCTAACAACACTGGATAGATCCTGAAGAAAGAAAATTAATAAAGAAATGGCAGACTTAAAGGATACACTAGATCAACTTGATTTAATAGATATCTTCAGAACTTTTCATCCTAAAGCAGTAGAATATAATTCTTCTCGAGTGCTCATGGTACGTTTTGTAGGACAGACCACATGTTAGGACACAAAAATGGTCTCAATAAATTTAAGAAGATTGAAATGATATCAACCATATTCTCTGATCACAATGCCATGAAACTAGAAATTAACCACAAAAGAAAAACTGAAAAATACTCAAACACTTGGAAACTAAATAGCCTCATATTAAATAATGAATGGATTAACAAGGAGATCAAAGAAGAAATAAAAAAGTTTCTAGAAACAAATGATAATGGGCATACATTAACTCAAAATTTATGGGAAACAGCAAAAGCAGTTCTGAGAGGGAAGTTTATTGCACTACAGGCATATCATAAGAAGCTAGAAAAAGCTAAAATAACCTGACCCTGCATCTAAAAGAACTAGAAAAACAACAGCAAATAAAACCCAAGACAAGTAGAAGGAAGGAAATAATAAAGATCAGAGCAGAAATAAATGACATAGAGGCAAAGAAACAATACAGAGGATCAATGAAACCAGAAGCTGGTTCTTTGAAAAGGTAAACAAGATTGATGAACCTTTAACTAGACTCACCAAGAAAAAAAGAGAGAGGACTCAAATAAATAAAATTAGAAAGAACAGTGGAGAAATAACAACTGACACAACAGAAATACAAAGCATTGTAAGAAAATACTATGAAGAACTATATGCCAAAAAATTAGACAATCTTAGTGAAATGGACAAATTTATTGAATCATATAACCTTCCAAAAATCAATCTGGAAGAATCAGAACACCTAAACAGACCAATTACAACAAATGAGATCGAAACAGTTATCAAAAAACTCCCAACAAAGAAAAGTCCTGGGCCTGATGGATTCACAAGTGAATTCTATCAAAAATTCAAAGAAGAACTAACTCCTATCCTCCTCAAGTTATTTCAGAAAATTCAAGAGGAAGGAAGACTTCCAAACTCCTTTTATGAGGCGAGCATAATTCTGATCCCAAAACCGGGCAAAGACAATACAAAGAAAGAAAATTATAGGCTATATCCCTGACTAATTTAGATGCTAAAATTCTCAACAAAATATTAGTCAACCGGATCCAGCAATATATGAAAAAAATCGTACACCATGATCAAGTGGGATTTTCTCTGGAGAGACAAGGCTGGTTCAATATTCGCAAATCAATCAATGTAATTCATCACATAAACAAAAGGAAGGACAAAAATCACATGATAATTTCAATAGATGCAGAAAAGGCATTTGATAAAATCCAGCACCCATTCATGCTCAAAGCTCTCAGTAAAGGGGGAATACAGGGATCATTCCTTAACATGATAAAGGCCATCTACGACAAACCCACAGCAAACATCATACTAAATGGACAAAAATTAAAAGCAATTTCTTTAAGATCAGGAACCAGGCAGGGATGCCCCCTTTCACCACTCTTATTCAACATAGTTCTCGAAGTCCTAGCCACAGCACTCAGAAAAGCAGAAGAAATAAAAGGCATCCAAATTGGAAAAGAAGAAGTAAAACTGTCACTATTTGCAGATGATATGATATTGTATATTGAAAACCCTAAAGTCTCAGTCAAAAAACTACTGGACCTTATAAATGAATTCATCAAGGTGGCAGGATATAAAATTAATACTCAGAAATCAGAGGCATTTCTATATACCAACAATGAACTGTCAGCAAAAGAAATTAAGGAAACAATCCCCTTCACTATTACAGCCAAAAGAATAAAGTGCCTAGGCGTAAATTTAACCAAGGAGGTTAAGGACTTGTACTTGGAAAATTATAAAACATTGATAAAAGAAATCAAGGAAGATACAAACAAGTGGAAGCATATACCGGCTCATGGCTCGGAAGAATAAACATCATTAAAATGTCTATATGACCCAAAGCAATTTACAAATTCAATGCAATACCAATTAAAATTCCTATGACATACTTCAAAGATATAGAACACATATTCCAAAAATTTATATGGAACCAAAAAAGAACACGAATAGCCTCAGCAATCTTAAAAAGAAAAAATAAAGCAGGAGGTATCACTGTTCCAGATATCAAGGTTTACTATAAGTCCATTATACTCAAGACAGCCTGGTACTGGCATAAGAACAGGCACATAGATCAATGCAACAGAACAGAGGACCCAGAAATAAACCCACAGCTTTATGGACAACCGATATTTGACAAAGGAGGAAAGAACATACAATGGAGTAAAGACAGCCTCTTTAACATATGGTGTTGGGAAAATTGGACATCTACCTGCAAAAAAATGAAACTAGACCATCAACTTACACCATTCACAAAAACAAACTTAAAATGGATAAAAGACTAAAACATAAGCCGTGAAACTATAAGCATCTTAGAAGAAAACATAGGCAGCAAGCTTTCCGACATCTGTAGCAGCAATATATTTGCCGATTTATCTCCACCGGCAAATAAAATAAAAGGCAAGATAAACAAATGGGACTATATCAAACTAAAAAGTTTTTGCCCAGCTAAAGACAATAAGAACAGAATAAAAAGACAAACCACACAATGGGAGAATATATTCAACAGCACATCTGATAAGGGGTTAATAACTAAAATTTATAAAGAACTTATAAAACTCAACAACAGGAAGACAAACAATCCAATCAAAAAATGGGCAAAAGAAATGAATAGAAATTTCTCCAAAGAGGACATACAGATGGCCAATAGGCATATGAAAAAATGCTCAACATCACTTATTATTAGAGAAATGCAAATTAAAACCACAATGAGATATCACCTCACACCAGTCAGAATGGCACTCATCAGCAAAACAACACAGAATAAGTGCTGGCGAGGATGTGATGAAAAGGGATTCCTTCTGCACTGCTGGTGGGAATGCAGACTGGTGCAGCCACTATGGAAAACAGTTTGGAGCTTTCTCAAAAAATTAAAAATCGAACTGCCTTTTGACTCAGCTATCCCACTTATAGGAATATACCCTAAGAACACCATAGCACTGTTCGAAAAGAAGAAATGCGCCCCCATGTTCCTGGCAGCATTGTTCACAATAGCTAAGATCTGGAACCAGCCCAAGTGTCCGTCAGAAGAAGAGTGGATTAAAAAGCTTTGGTACATATATACTATGGAATACTACTCAGCCATTAGAAATGATGACATCGGATCATTTATAACAAAATGGATGGTCCTTGATAACATTATACGGAGTGAAAGAAGTAAATCAGAAAAAAAAGAAAAACTGAGAACAGCATGATTTCATACATAGGTGGGACATAAAAGTGAGACTAGGAGACATGGACAAGAGAGTGGTGGTTACGGGATGAGGGAGGAAGGGAAGGGTGGGATAGGGAGGAGGGGAGGGCACAGGGACAACCAGATAGAAGGTGACAGAGGACAATTTGACTTTGGGTGACAGGTATGCAACACAATTGAATATTAAGATAACCTGGAGATGTTTTCATTAAAAAGGAAAAAAAAAATTTTTTTTTAAACCCAAATAAGCAAAATAATCCCAAGAGGAAAATAACAGCCTGACCAGGCACCAACACAAAACTTATGATTAATGCTTCTCACCTTTCTCCATTTCTGTCTGTCCCTATCTATCCCTCTCTCTGACTTTCTGTCCGTGTAAAAAAAAAAAAACAATAAACAAACAAAAAAAAGCTGGAGCCATTACAATACCTGCCTTCAAATTATAGTACAGAGCCACAATAATGAAAACAGCATGATATTGGCAGAAAAATAGACACACAGACCAATAGAAGAGAATAGAGAGCTCACAAATAAAACCACATATATATGGTCAAATCATTTTTGATAAAGAAGGCAAAAACACAATGGAGAAAAGAAAGCCTCTTCAATAAATGGTGCTGGGAAAATTGGAAAGCCACATGCAAAAGCATGAAACTTGACTACAGTTTGTCTCTGTGCACAAAAATTAATGCAAAAATGGATCAAAGACCTAAATATAAGACCTGAAACATAAATGACATAGAAGAAAACAGGTACTAAACTCATGGACCTTGGCCATAAAGAACATTTTATGAATTTGACCCCAAAGGCAAGGGAAGTAAAAGCAAACGTAAATGAATGGGACTACATCAGACTAAGAAGCTTCTGCACAGCAAAAAAAAACCTGACAAAAAAAAAACAGACTGCCAATTAAACGAAAGAGGATATTTTCAAACAACAGCTTAGATAAGGGGCTAATATCCAAAATATATAAAGAACTCACAAAACTGAGCAATAAATGAGCAAACAATCCAATAAAAAAAAATGGGAAGAGGACATGAACAGAGACACTTCTCCCAGAATAAATACAATTGGCCAATAGATATATGAAAAGATGCTCATCTTCATTAGCTATTAGAGAAATGCAAATCAAAACTACAATGAGATACCACCTCACACTCGTTAGATTAGCTATTATCAACAAGACAGGTAATTACAAGTGTTGAAGAGGCTGTAGAGAAAAAAGAACCCTCATTCATTGTTGGTTGGAATGTAAATTAGTACAACAATTACGGAAGGAAATATAGTGGTTCATCAAAAATTAAGAATCAAACTACCATATGACCCAGCAATTCCTCTACTGAGTATATACCCCCAAAACTCGAAAACATTGATATGTAAAGACACGTGCACACCCATGTTCATCACAGCACAATGGAATACTACTTAGCCATAAGAAATGATGACATAGTATCATTTTCGAAAACATGGATGGACCTTGATAACTTTATACTGAGTGAAAATAAGTAAATCAGAAAAAGCTAAGAACTGTATGATTCCATACATAGGTGGGACACAAAATTGAGACTCATGGACATAGATAAGAGTGCAGTAGTTACCAGGGGAGGGGAAGGGAGGAACGAAAGAGTATGGGGAGGGGGAGGGGAATAAAGAGAAACATATATAGAGTGACAGAGGACAATTTAACCTTGGGTGATGGGTATACAGCAGGGATTGGGAACCTCTTTTGATGGCTGCATCTGGCTTGCAGACAAATCTTTAATAAAAGAATAATAACATTAAAAATATAAAACATTCTCATGTATTATAATCCATTCATTTCCTACTGCTCACGTTCATGGTTGCAGGTGGCTGGAGCCAATCACAGCTGTCCTCCGAGAAAACATCAAATTTTTTATTGGATAATGCGTAATGTACATGGGTCCTTGTGAGGTCAGGAAGTAAACTTCCCTCCTTTTAAGTAGTCAGCTAGCTAATTGCAAAAACCCTTTTGACGAAGAAGATGGCTAAAAGAAAAAAAGAGGAGTATCGTACTTTTCAGCAGGAATGGACAGAGGAATTCGCCTTTGTGGAGAGAGCAGGTTCTGCAGTGTGTCTAATATACAATGATAAAATTGCACTGATGAAACAGTCAAATATAATGCGGAATTCGACACATGCCATACTACATTTGCATTAAAGTATCCAGCAGGAGACAGCAGGAAGAAAGCATGTCAAGAGCTACTGTGCAGAGTGCAAGCTAGTCAGGAGTAACTCTGTGTTTGGACCCAACAAGGTGACTGGAATTTGGCTAACTTTGCTGGTGCTCTAGCAATTGTGAGAAAAGAAAAGCCATTCACAGATGGGGAGTATGCCAAAACATTCCTGCTTGATGTTGCCAATGAACTTTATGAAGACTTTTTGAATAAAGACAAAATAATCGAACGAATAAAAGACATGCCTCTATCGGCAAGAACTGTTCACGACTGTACCATCATGATGGTAAATCAAATTGAGGCAACACAAGTGAAGGACATAAATGCAGCACCATTCTTTTCTCTCGCTTTGGATGAGTCAACAGACATAAACCATTTATCCCAGTTCAGCGTGATTGCAAGGTATGCTGTTGGTGACACACTACGTGAGGAAAGTCTTGCTGTTTTGCTTATGAAAGAGACAACAAGAGGGGAGGATTTATTCAAGTCTTTCACTGAGTTTGCTAAAGAAAAAAATCTACCAATGGATAAACTTATTTTGGTGTGTACTGATGGTGCTCTGTGTATGGTGGGGAAAAACAGGATTTGTAACGCTTCTTCATGAACATGAAAAGAGACCCATTCTGAGTTTTCACTGCATCCTACATCAGAAGGCACTTTGTGCTCAGATGTGTGGTGAGCAGCTTGGTGAGGTGATGTCGCTGGTCATTCAAGTGGTCAACTTTATTGTTGCCCGAGCTTTAAATGATCGCCAGTTTAAAACACTGCTGGATGAAGTTGGGAATAATTATCTTGGTCTGCTTCTGCACAGCAATGTGTGTTGGTTGTCAAGAGGAAAGGTGCTCAGCCATTTCATGGCTTGTCTGAGCAAAATCTGGACTTTTCTTGAAATGAAAAACATCAAGCAACCTGAGTTAGCTAACACTGAGTGACTTCTGAAGTTCTACTATCTTGTGGACATGACTGGATATATGAACCAGCTCAATGTGAAAATGCAAGGCATTGGAAATACAGTCTTATCCCTTCAACAAGCAGTGTTTGCATTTGAAAACTTCATCGCCGACATTGAAACAGGTCATTTACTATACTTTGAAAAACTGGGAGAGGTTAAAGATGCATGCACAGCAAGTGACCCTACTCAACATCTTGATCTCTAGCAGCTAACGGTCTCCACATCTAATCTCCTGCATTAATTCAAAGTGCTCTTTGGAGAATTTTGTGAGCACATTCGTCTTTTTAAGTTCATCACCCATCCATACAAGTGTGCAGTGGACAGTGCTGACTTGAGTTACATCCTCAGTGTCTCCGTCAGAGATTTTGAGCTACAAGCTGCTGACCTGAAGGACTCAGACATGTGGTTGAATAAGTTCAAGTCACTTAATGAAGATTTGGAAAGACCTGCTCAACAGCAAGCAGAGTTGGCGAGCAAACACAAGTGGGGAGAAATGAAAAAACTTCAACCCGTGGACCAGCTGATTGTCAAAACTTGGAATGCGCTTCCCATCACATATTACACACTGCAGCATGTGAGTATTACTGTACTGACAATGTTTGGCTCTATGTATGCATGTGAGCAGTCTTTCTCACATCTAAGAAATGTTAAGACCAACCTACGATCATGTTTAGTGGATGGAAGTCTCAACGCCTGCATGAAGTTTAACCTTACCACGTAACAACCAGACTACAAAGCCATCAGCAAAACCATGCAGCACCAGAAGTCACATTAATGGTAAGAACTACTTTATTCATCATTGGTTAGCAACAGCATAACAACGTTATTAAAAAGAATTCAGAAACTTATTGGACTTTGAAAGTGTTGGTCTTACATAAAAAGCACACATTTACTTGTATTTAGTGTTAAACATATTGTATGGCTCTCATGGAATTACATTTTAAAATATGTAGCATTCATGGCTCTCTCAGCCAAAAAGGTTTCCGACCCCTGGTATACAGCATAATCGACTGTTCAAATGATGTGGAGATATTTTCTCTAAATCTATGTACTCAGGCTGACCATTGTCACCCTGTTAAATTTAATTGTCTAAATAAAAAATAAAATGGGCAAAAGAGCTGAATAGACATTTTTCAAAGAAGGTGTACAAAATGGCCAGTAGGCTCTCAACATTACTAATCAGGCAAATGAAAATCAAAACGCAAATGAAGTATCTCTTCATACTTGTTAGAATGGCTGCTGTCAGAAAAGAGATAAATATTGGCAAGGATCTGGTGAATAGGAAACCTAGTGCACTGTTGCTGGACATATAAATTTGCACAACCACTATGGAAAACAATATGCAGATTTCTCAAAAAAAAATGAAGCAGAACTACTTTATGATCCAGCAATTAAATTCTGGGTATATATTCAAAGGAGACAAAATCACTATCTTAAAGAGTTATCTACTCCGTGTTCATTGCAGCATTATTTACAATAGCTGAGACACGGAAAGAACCTAAGTGACCATGAGTGGATGAGTAAAAGTGGCATGTGGTATATGGGAATCAACTTTTAAGAGGTTATAAAGGACCTATATACAATGCAAACTGCAAGGTATACTTGAAAGAAGACATGGAGAAATGAAAAGATACTTTGTATTCATTGATTGGAAGAATCATCACCATTAAAATGGCCCCATTACCTAAAGCCATATAAAGATTTAATGCAATTCTCATCAAAATTCCAATGGCATTTTTCAAACAAACAGGAAAAAAGTCATCCAATATGTATGGAACCACAAAATACCTCAAATAGCCAAAGCAATCTTGAGAATAAAAGAACAAGGCCATAGGTATCATATGTCCTACTACAAAGCTACAATAATCAAAGCAATATGACGTTGGCAGGAAAACAGACACAGACCAATGAAACAATTGAGAACCCAGAAAAAACCCCACATGTATATGGGCAACTAATTTTTGACAAAGGACCCAAAATCATGCGATTGAGAGAAGAATGCCGTTTCATTAAATGGTGCTGGAAAAATTGGAAAACCACATGTAGAGGAATGAAACTAGACAGCTATCCATATACAAAAATTAACTCAAAATGGACTAAAGAACTAAAACAATAAAATACAAAAAACACTAACCTTGGTCTCAGAGGATTTTATGAAGTTGATCCCAAAGGTAAGGGAACTAAAAGCAAAAATAAATGAATGGGACTACATCAAACTAAAAAGCATCTGCACAGCTAAAGAAACCATCAACAAACAAAAAGGTACCCAAATAAATAGGAGAAGATACCTGCAAACAATACATACAATAAAGAGCTAATATCCAAAACTTATGAAAAAATTATACAATAAAGGACTCAACAAAAAACCACCCAATTAAAAAATGGGCAGAGGACCTGACAGACACTTTTCCCAAGAAGACATACAAATGGCCAACAGATATATGAAAAGATGCTCAACTAGCCATAAGAGAATTGCAAATCAAAACCACAATGAGATACTACCTCACACTTGTTAAAATGACCATTATTAGTAAGAAATGACAAGTGTTGGAGAGAATATGGAGGAAACCCTCATTTATTGCTAGTGGGAATGTAAAATTATACAGCCACTATAGAAAATAGTATGGAATTTCCTCAAAAAATTAAGAATGGAGCCTGACCTGTGGCGGTTCAGTGGATAAAGCATTGACCTGGAATGCTGAGGTTGCCGGTTCAAAACCCTGGGCTTGCCCGGTCAAGGCACATATGGGAGTTGAAGCTTCCTGCTCCTCCCCCCCTTCTCTCTCTCTCTCTCTCTCTCCCTTTCCTCTAAAATGAATAAATAAATAAAAATAATTAAAAAAAAATTAAGAATGGAGCAACCATATGACATAGCAGTTCCTCTTCTTGGTATCTACCCTAAAAATTTGAAAACACGTATACCCCTGTTTTCACTGTAGCATTATACATGCTGGCATGAAAAACCTACAAGTCCTCTGATGGATAACACTGAAAAACAAAATTTTTGTTGCATCCACAAAAATGCTTGTTCTTACCTAATTAAAGTGTGCTGATCTCAAATATGATATTAGTTTTTCTCTGTAAGCTACAGTGTTTTTGTAATTCAAGATTTTAGGTTTTCATTTTATTATAAAATTTTCAACATTTAGTTTAACATAATGAAGTAGAATGTCTTCTTGGGCATGATCTTTGTGAAAATATAATAATTTACATAATGCAGTAAATACATGAATACACTAAAAAATATGATTGCATCAGAATTTGTATACAATTTTGAAATAGAACATATTAAAACTTATTTTAATCATAAAATTTGCGCAAAACTTATTTAAATTCTATTCAGGAAAAAATTTGCGTTTGTGTACGCATTGAGGACAATTTCATTTGATGCACCAGCAGTAGTCTGCTCATCACTAACAGCTCCAAGATTTTCGGGAAACTTATCAAGGTGACTGTTCAGGAAGTGAATCTTAACACTCATGTTACATCCACTGTCGCAGAAAGCCAATAGCATCCTTGAACCAGAAGTTCATAGTTTTCTGCTTTTTTGTTGCCAAGGAAGTTCTTTGTAACTGCCACAAAAGACTGCCATGCTGCTTTCTCATCCTTATTCACCTTCCTGGCAAATTCTTTGTCATGTGTGAGGGTTCAAATTTGAGGTCCATCGAATATACCTGCTTTTATCTTCTCGAAAGACAAAGCCGGAAGCAGAAATAATATTTTGAAAGCATTCACTTTCTCTATTCAAAGCCTGAACAAACTGCTTCATTAAGCCAAGTTTGATGTGAAGTGGGGGAAAATGATCCTGTCTCGATTAACTACAGATTCATTCGCAATATTTTGAATCCGTACTTCCAGAGCTTCATGTTTCAGCCACTCCTTCTGTGTCCAGTGTTTCTCCTGAGCTTGGCTGTCCCACAAACACAGAAAGCAAGGATATTTCGTGAAACCTCTCTGTTGTTCTAGCAGGAAATTTACCATTTTAAGATTCACACAAATGATCCAGTTATGCTCCTTGTACTTTAGAAAGTCGAGGACAATTTTTATGTCATAATCTTTTCGCAGATGAGTTAAATAACCATTTGGAACCACTGCATAAACATTACCATTGTGTAGGAGAACACATTTCAGACTCCACTTAGAGCTGTAAAGAAATAGCCGCCATTCTGTTGGACAGTAAGTGGTAACCCCTAGCTGGCTGAGAAGACTACTGATATCATGACAGTAAACAAAGTGTTTGTCTTCGGAAAAAAAGTACACAAAAATTTGTTCACACTTCCTGAAATGGGATACTTTAGCTGACCGGTGAAGTACATTTTTTTCTTGAAGTCTGGAGGCTAATAACTCAGCTCCTTTCTTTGATAAGCTCAAATCTCTTACTAAGTCATTCAATTCAGGTTGGCTAAACTGCTGAGGGCTTAATGACTGCTTGGCATCAGAAGAAGATCCTTCAGATTCCACAACCATTTTCTCATGTATCTTATCAAAATACACTTGATCACCATGTTCACTTTCTTCATCCTTAGAAGAAAGAAAACCATTGAAAACTGAAACTGGGAGTGTCTCAGAGTGTGGGATAGGTTGTATTGCTGAAGAAATATTAGGATATGTAGTCATATGTCGTTTTTTTCTTGCCGCTGCCCTTTGTATGTATGGATCAGACAAAAATAACAGTCATTGCTATGGTCCCTAGGTTCACGCCAAACCATGGAATACCAAAAGGCACATAAATGAAAGCAATTAATGAACAACTAAGGTTTTGCAACAAAAACTGATGATTGATGTTTCTCACCTCTCTCCATTCCTGTCTGTCTGTCCCTATCTATCCCTCTCTCTGACTCTCTCTCTGTCCTTGTGAAAATAAGTAAATAAAAAATAAAAACGACAATTATGTAAAAGTGATGTTTGTAAAACATTAATTGCCTTGTGGTTATGTTCAATTCAAGAGTCATTGCCCTTTAACTCCAACTTAAAAACCAATGTATGCCATTAACTGTAATAAAAAGAAATTAAAATTGCATAAAAACTGGAGGATGCATCAAAAAACAGATTTCAGATTTGTAATCAGTGATGCAGAAATATACAGAAACAGTTCTTAAAACCTCATGCAGTGGAAAATGAAAATAAAATAATTTTCCCCAGTGAATTGGATAAAGAAGATGTGGTACAAATATCCAGTGCAGTACTACTTAGCAAAAATAAATGAATGGGACTACATCAAACTAAAACGTATCTGTACAGCAAAAGAAACCATCAACAAACTAAAAGGCAACCAACCAAATGGGAGAAGATACCTGCGAACAATACATACAATAAGGTAATATGAATGGCTCTTGAGAGTGTGGTGGTGAAGTGAAATAAGTCAGAAGAGGACAAGAACCATGATTTCACTCATATGTGGGATATACAGCTGAAAGCAACAAATTAACACACAAGCAAATTAACACACTAGACAGAAAAGCTAATAGACACAGACAACAGAAGGGCAGTTACCAGAGGGGAAGAGTAGTAGGGGAGGATGAAGAGGGAAAGGGGATCAAATATATAGTGATGAAGGGAGATCAAACTTGAGTAGGAAGTCACACAGTACAATATATAGATTATGTATTATGTAATTGTACTCTTGAAATTTAAGGAATGTTATTAACCAATGTCACCTCAATACATTATACACACACACATGAAATATTATTCAGCTATAGAAAAAGAAGAAAAACCTGCTATTTGTGACAAAATAGATGGACATTTGAGTGCATTATGCTAAGTGAAATAAGAGAAAGAAATAATACTGCACAATCTCATATGTAGAATCTTAAAAACAACACCATCACCAAATTAAGAAACACCAAATAGATTGATGGTTGTGAAAGTTGGGGGTGGGCAAAGTGAGTGAAAGAGGAGTCAAAAGTTACAAACTTCCAGATTTAAGATTAATAAATTCTGAGGATGTAATGTCCACCATGGTGATTATACTCAACAGTATTGTATATTTGAATGTTGTTAAGACTGATCTTAAGTGTCCTCATCAGAGGGAAAAAATTTTAACTGGGAGGTGATAGATATTAACTTATTGTATGATTATCTCGTTTTATATATATATCAAACCATTATGTTGTACCTTAAACTAATATATTTATTCAATTATTCTAAATAAAACTGGGGAAAAAAATCAATGTATGAGGTCAGTGAGATTATGTTTACCAGTTTCTCTGTTACTACATAGATCTAATTCTTAACTTTTATGGAATTGTCCATATTGCTAAAGTTACAATTCTTAATTCTACAAATGTTTTTTTAAGATTTAATATAATACATTTCCTTAAAATAGAATTTGTAAACAATTTTACAAGAAAGGCACAGAATAAATCAATTTTTAAAATATTCCCTGTACTCTGAAATGCCTAAGCAGCTATTTTGGAAATGTATTTTTTAAAGAAAGTAGTTCATAAAATTACAATAAGATCATTGTCACCAAAAATAATTTTCATGTGGTCAATTGTATACTAACTTTGTTTTAAAAATTAATTATATATCAAATAAACAGTTTATTAAAATGGAAAGCATTAATATTTAATTTTACTAAAAAAAAAATTGACACTAAAGAATCTGTTCTTTACTTGTAATCTAAAATTTATAGCCTGACCAGGCGGTGGCACAGTGGATAGAGCATCGGACTGGGATGCAGAAGACTCAACTTAGAGACCCTGAGGTTGCCAGCTTGAGCGCAGGCCCATCTGGCTTGAGCAAAAGCTCGCCAGCTTGGACCCAAGGTCGCTGGCTCCAGCAAGGGGTAGCTCAGCCTGCTGAAGGCCCGTGGTCAAGGCACATGTGAGAAAGCAATCAATGAACAACTATGGTGTCGCAATAGCAACGAAAAACTAATGATTGATGCTTCTCATCTCTCTTCATTTCTGTCTGTCTGTCCCTATCTATCCCTCTCTCTGACTCTCTCTCTGTCCCTGTAAAAATAAAATAAAATTTATAGTTAAAAACCAGCAGGTGTCACTGTGATAACAGATTTTTCCAACCTCTAAGCAGTTCTGTGCAGATGAGTAGTACATAACATCTGTGAACATAGATATATCAGAGATAATGAATTTAGTAATATTACTAAACAAAAATGCCAAAATGTGGTAAAGTTTACATGATATACCTGGAGTGTTAGGAGTACATTTGAGATTTGTAGTTTTTCCTAACTTTCTTTACATTTCAAGGTTTTATTAATGGTAAAAGTACAGTAAAACCCCTCTGGTGATGTTTTGGACTTTGTATTGAAGTAAAGGTAGCGTAAAATTCATTTGGTTACAACTTGTGTTACCAAAATTAAATTAAGAAACAGCCTTCCCAGTAAAGTTTTAAAACGGATCTTGAAAAACTGCCTCCAAATTAAGGTACAGTTGTAATTGCCAAAGTAATCTTTAGAGACAAAAATATGGACCCACCCCACAAGCCCACTAGGGGGCAATGCTCTTTCCATCTGTGGCCTTTGCTCTGTTTCAATGGAAACCATTTTTTTTTAGCACCTGAGACAGAGGCCATGGAGCCATCCTCTGTGCCCAGGGCCAACTCTATCCAATTGAGCCATGGCTGCAGGAGGGTAGAAGGAGAGAGAGAGATAAGTGATACAGGGAGAGAAGAGAAATAGATGGGCACTTCTGTGTGCCCTGACCAGGAATCGAACTTCAAGACATTTCCACACCGGGCAATGCTCTACCACTGAGCCAACTGGCCAGGACCCAAAGTGAAACTTAATAAAGCGTTCATTCATCACAACACTGCTGTTGCTGAATTCTATTCTGAGAGAAACAGTCAACAACAACACTCCATCTTAAAGGGATTTATAATCAAGTTGTGTGCATGTAATAATAATATAGAAAAACCAAGACCAAGATATTACATAAGACATTAAAAGCAATGATATACAAAATAAGCAAAGTATGATGAAGGGAATTTCAGTAGGAACTACCTTTGTGAATTATAATCAGATAATTATTTATAATAGAAATAAAACTTTAATTCAGTAGGATTTAGAGAATGAAAGAATGTCAAAATACCCTATTCAGCTTAGTTCCCTAAGCATGTATGGAGCACCCAAGTTCCACCCACTTAGAGTCCTGGACAGATGTTAGGGATACAGAAAAAGGAAAGCTTGCTTTCTGCTCTTCATCAAAAACACAAATAGAAGTACTGTACTGGCAAATTCAAATGATAACAGACTTCTTTGGTGCTGAAAACAGTGGTAAATAAGACTGGAAATTGGGAAGTGCACTAGTTTGAGAGTCAAAAGATGTAGGTTTTAGTCATGCTGTCACTAAATTTATACAGGAACTTAAACACATCACTGACAATTTTCAGCTTTGATACGTGCTTTTTCTGTAGGTAATGAGAGTACTAGAGTAAATGCATATGGAAAACGTGACAGGAAGGTTGCTCCATAGATTCAGATGTATGATTGATAGAGGAAATTACTACCCTGCACATGAATATTTGAGAATGTAGCTGAAAATAGCAATGCATAGTCTAGACAGAGCAGGGATAGAGATGAAGCTCTTAGTTTGGAATTTAAGATAGTGGGAATTTTTAACATCCATATCTAGATATATCTATGTGCTATTTACATTACTTATGACAATTACTAGCACAGCTGCAGATTAGGTAACTGGCTTTATTGCCTTTTTATGTGTATATTCATCATTGTTCACCCAAGTGACTGAATTTTTGCTTTTGAGAACACTAATCACTATAAATTAGGAAATCCAAATAGATATTAAGATATCAAAAAGCTATCTTTGTCTAAATAAATATTTTACTGTTATTTAATTAGTGAGGAAAAAAATACTATGGGATTTTCTTAAGCAGCTCTACTTGTTTAAGGATATCCCATTTCCTTTCCCAGGAGACTAAATTGTTCAAGGACAAAGAATGTGTTCCACCTGACCAGGCAGTGGCGCAATGGATAGATCGTCAAACTGGGATGTGGAGGACCCAGGTTCGAGACCCCGAGGTCGCCAGCTTGAGTGCATGCTCATCTGGCTTGAGCAAAAAGCTCACCAGCTTGGACCCAAGGTTGCTGGCTCCAACAAGGGGTGGCTCGGTCTTTTGAAGGCCCACAGTCAAGGCACATATGAGAAAGCAATCAATGAACAATTAAGGTGTTGCAACAAAAAACTGATGATTGATGCTTCTCATCTCTCTCCATTTCTGTCTGTCTGTCCATGTCTATCCCTCTCTCTGACTCTCTCTCTGTCCCTGTAAAAAAATAAATAAAAATTAGGTTATTTGTTTAGAACTTGCAGTGAACTTCCAGATGGAGACAATGTAGTACATAGTGACCAGGCTGTTAATGCACAGACTGTCGTGTCCTGTGATATAGTACCAGTATTGGCAGGAACAGTAATAGGTGAATGCTGTGAGCTAGTAATCAGCCACTATATCTAATCATTTTTTTAGACGTGTATCCAGAGTTTCACCTTGTCAGACCCAGAATGTACCTTCTTAAATCATTTTTTTTATATTTTATTTTATTTTATTTTATTCATTTTAGAGAGGAGACACAGAGTGAGAGAGAGAGAGAGAGAAAGAGAGAAAGGGGGGAGGAGCTGGAAGCATCAACTCCCATATGTGCCTTGACCGAACCAGTGCAGGGTTTTGAACTGGCGACCTCAGTGTTCCCAGGTCGACGGCTTTATCCACTGCGCCACCACAGGTCAGGCCAATCATTTTTATTTTATTTATATTTTTAGATTTTATTTATTGATTTCTAGAGAGAGGGGAGGAAAGTAGGTGGGAAGCTTCAAGTCGTAGTAGTTGCTTCCTGTATGTGCCTTTAATGGGCAAGCCCAGGGATTTAAACCTATGACCTCAGCATTCCAGGTTGACACTTTATCCACTGTGCCACCACAGGTCAGAATGTACTCTTCTTGCCAAAGCTCTGGAAGTCATGTTACCAGCTAGGAACAGGGGAAACAGAAGCCCTAGGTCCTGAAAGAAGGCTCCTACAGTTTAGGCCAAATCCTGTCCTCAGTCCTGGCCTCCCAGCAGTCTCCTTCCCTTTCTGTCTTCACACTTACTGTCTCAAAACAAAACTCCCCATCTCACTTCCAAATGAAGTCTCACATTTTTCTCACGCATCTAGTGCTGAAGAGATTTTCAGGTTTTTAATATGAGTTGTTGAGAATAAGAAGTAGATGAGAGAAGAGAAGCACCCCTCCCCACCACAACCACATAGAAACATTTAAAAATGTGCTTAGGTCACAAGGCTAGCTCTTTAAACCCATCACTGGGTAAAGGTAGCCCAATTTGCAGATTCAGTGAGCTTCCTTAACACTTTGCCCTTGGTTTTCTAAATGTGAGGTATTCTGTGGACTAAGTTTGCTGTGAGGTCGCTACCTACAGGCTTACACTGGCACTGGAGAAATGACAGGTGAGGGTGGAAAGCAGCCTCCAATAGTTTATTATTATTTCTTTAAAAAAATTTTTTTTTTTTATTTTTGCCTGACCAGGTGGTTGTGCAGTGGATAGAGCATCGGGCCTAGGATGTTGAGGACCCAGGTTCAAAACCCCGAGGTCGCCGACTTGAGCGTGGGCTCACCAGCTTGAGCGCAGGATCATCAGCTTGAGCATGGGATCATAGACATCACCCCATGGTCTCTGGCTTGAGCGCAAGGTCGCGGGCTTGGCTGGAGACCCGCGGTCAAGGCACATATGAGAAAGCAATCACTGAACAACTAGGGTGTCACAATAAAGAACTGATGGTTCTTATCTCTCTTCCTTTCTGTCTGTTCCTATCTGTCCCTTTCTCAGAAAAAAAGTAAAAATTTTAAATGAATTTATTGGGGTATAGATTCAGGTGTGAAACTTAATAAAATATCATCTGCACATTGATTGCGTCACATGCCCATCGCCCCAAGCAGTCTCTTTTGTCTCCATTTCCCCTCCTTTTGCCCACCTCCATTTACCCCCACCTCCCTTTCCTTTTGGCCATTACAACTCTGTTGTCTGTGTCTACATGTTTTATCTATATATATTTAAATTTTTTAAATGTTTTTGTTTAATCCCTTCACCTTCTTTCATCCAGTCCCTCAAGCTTCCCTTCCTTCTGACAGCCGTCAGTCTGTTTCATGTATCCATGTCCAGAGATTATTATGATAAGTGAAGTAAACCAGCCAGAGAAAGGCAAATATCATTTCTTTGTTCCCCTTCTTTCTTGCTCAGGCTAGTCTTGCCATTACAGACCTGAGCTGCCATGAATTAGGTTAGGGTGGTGTTAGAGGTCCCAGGTTCCAATGGGGTCTGCAATGAAGAGTAGAACAAAACATCTTCCTCTCATGAATATGATATATATGTATCTCTTGTACTGATCTTTGGTTTATTATAATCTCAAGTAGGTATTTTATTAAGGGCAGAGTACTGGAATGTGTGGACATTACTAATATTAATCACCTGAGAAAGTGGTGATTCTTAGAGAGGACCAGGTGGGTGTAAGAACCTCTCTCCCCTCTCCTCCCTTTCCTCTCCATTCTCATCTGGATATCTGGGTGTCTAGGAACACCTGATAGCGTTCCCAGGGAGTAGGGATCACGAATAGCCTCTGCCACATGGAAGTAGTCAGGGAATCATGTTTGCAGGAATGCCTGAACCAAAGATGAGTGAATCATGCTTGCTTTTTTGTGTGTGTGTGTAACAGAGAGGGACAGATAGGGACAGACAGACAGGAAGGGATAGAGATGTGAAGCATCAATTCTGCATTGTGGCTCCTTAGTCTCCTTAGTTATTCATTGAATGCTTTCTCATATGTGCCTTGACCTTGGGGGCTACAGCAGAGCGAATGACCCTTTTGCTCAAACCAGCGACCTTGGGCTTCAAGCCAGCGATCTTTGGGCTCAGTCATGAGATTTAAGCCAGCAATCTTTGGGCTCATATCTATGATCCCATGCTCAAGCCTGTGACCCTGCACTCAAGCTGGTGAGCCCGCACTCAAGCTGGTGAGCCCGCACTCAAGCTGGTGAGCCCACACTAAAGCCTCAAACCTGGATCCTCCACATCCCAGTCCCATGCTCTATCAACTGCACCACCGCCTGGTCAGGCGGGTTGTGCTTTTTAAACCAGATTACCTAGTTATATATTTTTTTGTGGCCATTTCTATGACACAACCCCCAAATTCTCAGTGAAACCTTGTTAAGATGCTTCAGTGTGATTTCAACTGTGTGGTGGGAATTAAGGAAGGATCTATCCATGTATTTCTATTTTTTTCAGAAGGATGAAAAGATAAAAACTTAGAGATTATGCAAAACCATTCACTTACACAACAAACATGTTAGAATTGCCAGCTCCACATTACTCTTTAGCTACTGCATAGAGCTCCGGACTTTTGCTGCTGTCTCCTCTCACCTTTCCTTGTATCCCCCTTGAACCCTTTCCAGCCCACCGTTTAATACTACTGCTCTGCAGAAACCCTCTGGTCAAAGTTACTAGCAGCCTCCATGGAGTCTTTATCCTGAGTTCATATTATTCTGTCTCAGCAGTTGACACTGTTGATTATTCCCTCCTTCTAGAACTTTGTTCATGTGACTTTCTGATTACCACATGTTCCTGGATTGCGTTCTACCTCTCTGGGTATCCCTCTTCTGTCCAGCCCCTAATTTCGGTATGCTTCATGGTCAGACCCAACCCAGCAGCCAGTCACATGACTTTAACTCGCAACTCCCCAGCTTATATCCTTAGCGCTGACTTTTGCCCTCACACACTCAACTGCCTGATTAGCATCTCCACTTAGATGGATCTAAAAAGGCATCTCAAACTTCATTGTCGAAACAGAACTCTTGATTCTTCTGCTCCCACACCAGCTACTCCTGCAGCCTGCTCCATCTCAGTATACAACACCATTGGATCAAAATGGTGCTTGGATCAAAATCTAGATATCTCTTCATGAGAAAAATAATACCTCTCTCAAACAACTATTGAAAACTAATGTTAAGTAATAATACTCTAATTAGATTATTTGGGGAACATTTCATTTTACCAACAAACTATTCTAGTAATAATAACACCCAATAAGAAGAGATGTAACCATTTGTATTATCACTGAATCAGAAGAATCTGAGAACCATGAAAAATGGAATACCTAAGGGGGAAAGAGTGTCCACTAGGAGTTCAAATTCCACCTCTTCTACTTATTAACTAGATGACCATGGGCAAATTAAATTAACCTCTCTGTGCCTCAGTTTCCAAATCGGTAAAACAAGGGTGGTAAACCACAACTTACCTAATAAGTTTGTTTTGAAGATTAAATTAGTTAATTTCTGTGCTATATTAAAACATAGCCTGATGTATAAATGATATATTCAATGTTTGTTTTTATGAAAATTTTATAATCATTGATTGTACGTGTCCATTTGGAAATTTACTGTATATAAGCCATCCATAAAAAGGTTAACAGGTCACAATCATAAGTAGTTTAAACTTCTTAAAATGAAGTCCAGATCAGTTCCCCCGTGGAGCACTTAGCAAATTAGACTGCTTTCTATGATCTTAAAGTACATATTAAAGCCAAAGAAATACTAGTTTTATAACTCTTTGGATGACACACCCATACAGCTGGTACCACAAATGATGTCACATTTCAAGAAGATCAGCTAATATATTCCATAGAATCAAAGATACTTCCCAGGATAAAATGTTTTACTTCTAGTTCCCAGGCTGGCCTTTGATTCATACCTAGGTTAGAGGAAAAATTTAGCCTCTCAAATTAAGTCTCTGCTGAACCCAACTTGATAATTTACCAAAGTTATTTATTACTACATTTAGTAATTCTGATGAAATTTCTCATTTCTCGCAACAAGTTTTGCTTACACCCTTTCAAAAGAATGTGATTGGTATGCGGGTAGGTTGTCTGGAGCCAGCCTCTTATCTGGAGACCAGATTCGAAATGTCTGAGTTCAGCGAAGTGACTTAGACTACATACTTTTGTTTGGTTTTGTTTAATAATCAGTTATGGGCCTCACTAAAACGCAGTGCTACCCCCATCTAGGAACAATGCCGCACATATCATTTCCTGAAATGATGAAGTTGGAAGGCAATTATCTACTCACAAAACAGGCTGAAACAACAGTTTCTGATATTCTTCTCAAATACTTCAACTTCCCAAAGAATCCGGAAAAAATAATTCCGTGAGACAGTATTGTGAATGAAGGGATGACATTTCAGTTCACTGGAATCCAATAACCAGCGGTAATGAATTACCACCCACTTGGCATTGCTGAGAGGGGTTCTGGCCAGGGAAGTTGTTTGTCTTTTCTTTGGGAACACCACATTGCCTTACAGACTCTTGTGACATGATGGTGTTGAGTTCCTTTTTGTTCTCTTTTGGGAACCATTCCAGAAATTACCTGCAGCTTCTGGAACTATACTTAGTTATGACATTGTTTTCCTTTTACTCCTGAAGAGAATTTGGGACATCTGTTTCAGACTTCCCAGGTAATAAATGTACCCTTTCTAGAAAGAATGAGTATCTATTTCGTCAAAACATGTATTCAAGTAGTGTGAAAGAGAGAGCCCTTGAACCCATGCCTCCATTATCTTGAATGTGGGTTGGTAGGGATTCATAACAAGAGCCATCTTCTCTGTAATCCTTAACAATCTGGACATTGCCAAGGCAGCTTAATGATGTTCATGGCAAAGGATAAAAATGAAGAAGATTTCTAATATTTAGACATCACCTTCTAGAATTCTTATCTGAAAGAAAACTGATACAATACATTATTTCATCAGAGAGATGCACCCAGGTTTTCTTCTTCATGTGCTAATCAAAAATTGGGGACAGTTATCTGGATGTTAAGCCTATACAATGCCAATTATAAGCTATTTGAAAACTTCCAGAAGATTGTCTGTCTTGAATTTCATCTGAATATTTGATTTTGTGTTGACATATTCTCTCTCTGAAATAGAATGTATAATACATTGTGTGTAAGTGTCACAAGGCCTGGCATGTAGCAGAATGAAGAGAAACTTAAGACACCATAACATAATTTAGAGAGATTGTATAAGCAGTCTCCAGAAGTTTTTCACAGAAAGACTATTTTCATTCTGGCTCAGTTGGGTATTCATAAATCTCCCTGTCCAGAAGCTTAAGTATTGATTTAGTATCTTTTCATTCTGATACATCACAATCCAATTGCTTGACATTTTCTCTAACAAAATACATAACTGTAGGTAAAATTTGCATTTAATATTGTCTATCTCTTTTATTTTTATTTATTTACTAGCTGTACCTCGAGCAATTTTTTGTGTGCTATTGTGCATTCATCCCAAACAATAAATTTGCATTTCTGCAATACTTTTCCCATGCTGGATGCTTTGGAAATGTTGCACGTGGGAGTTTCAATGAATTGCATGTTCAATAGCAATTTCAAAGCAGAATGAGCAGTTCTTCCACCTGGTAGCAATGTCACAGCTATTCCAGATGACACAAGAGCTAAGGCTATGTCATGAAAAACAATGAATAAAGGAAAAAATAAACTATACTCACAAAATGAATGCTATGGTAAATGACACAGCTCAATTCCAACACAATGTCACATGAAATAATTAAATCAAAATGAAAATAAATTGAAATCTATGAAAATTCAATTTAACAATGCAATCGGAAACACTGAAATGGAATTGTAAAATTGGAAATTTGGAAATCGTAAATGGGTTGTAAATTGGAAACATTGAAATGGAATCGTAAAATATTTAGTAGAACGTGTGTTGCTTTTACGTCCAACAGATGGCGCCGTTTTTCAAAAAAAGCATGTTTTTACCTATCATAGGTGTGATATCTATATAATAGTAGGTATATAAGTATATAAAAACATGCGTATATTCAAATGCAACGTGTCACAATTTTAAAGCAATCGGTGAAGAACTTTCAGAGATTTAAGATTTTGAACAAATGAATATTTATATTTTTATTTATACAGATTTTCTTAGAGAGAAAGACAGAGAGGAACAGATAGGGACAGTCAGACAGGAAAGGACAGAGATGAGAAGCATCAATTCTTTATTGCGGCATCTTAGTTGTTCATTGATTGCTTTCTCATATGTGTCTTGACTGGGGGGGGGGCTGCAGCAGAGGTAGTGACCCCCTTGTTCAAGCCAGTGTGACCTTGCACTCATGCCAGCAACCCTGGGCTTTGAGCCAGCAACCTTTGAGCTCAAGCCAGCAACCATGGAGTCATGGCTATGATCCCATGGTCAAGCCAGCAACCCCCTGCTAAAGCTGGTGAGCACATGTTCAAGCTGGCGATCTTAGCATTTTGAACCTGGGTCCTCAGTATCTCAGGCCGATGCTCTATCCACTGTGCCACTGCCTAGTCAGGCAAAAAATTGTTTATTTCTGATTATATCAGAAATTGACCAATTCTTTGAAAATAGTGAAAATAACTATATTGAGATTTTCTTCCTTTAAGATATTTTTTTCAGGCTCTGGCCAGCTGGCTCAGTGGTAGAACGTTGGCCTGGTGTGTGGATGTCCTGTGTTCAATTCCTGGCCAGGGCATGCAGGAGAAGCTCCCACCTGCTTCTCCATCCTTCCCCCTCTCCTTTTTGTCTCTCTCTTCCCCTCCCACAGCCAAGGCTCCATTGGAGCAAAGTTCGTCCAGGCACTGAGGATGGCTCCATGGCCTCCACCTCAGGTGCTAGAATGGCTCTGGTTGCAATGGAGCAATGTCCCAGATGGGCAGAGCATTGCCCTCTAGTGGGCATGCCGGGTAGATCCTGGTCAGGTGCATGCAGGAGTCTGTCTCTCTGTCTCCCCGCTTCTCACTTAAAAAAAAATATATTTTTTCATTTAGCTTGGCCCTTACTTAGTTGAACAGTGTAGTTGGCATCCTTCATCTGGCTCCTAATGACCACATATACATTATAGAAAATTTCTTGCCCCGTGGCACTGTCTCCTTTTGATGCCCACTGACTCTTTTCAACTCAAGTGTCTCAAGTTGAGAAACTATAGATGAATGATAATTTGTTTCATTAAAGAGGTGCTAGGTAAAATTAAGGACATTTAAAGAATAGTCCATGCCAAAAGCTAAAAGTAAAAGTAGGGCTGTGCCATTCTGGGATTTGTGGTTAAAGTAGTTTTTTGGGATGGAAGAGGGCTACACCAAAAGTCCTGGAGGATGCTGGGGCCAGTTTTCAGTGCTCTTAGACCTACTTAAAGAACTTAGAATGAACTGTGTCTGAAAACTTAAAGTAATTGTCTTTGTTGTTTTGGCTCTAGTTTGTATCAGTGGAATAAAATTTTTGGCTTCTTCTGTTGGCTTACTCCCAGAACTGACTTAACACAATAGTTAGCCAGGTCTATAAATTCCACTTACCTTAATAGTCTTTATGACTATCTCAGAGGGAAGCCATCAGGTGTGAGTAATCGACACATCTATGAGGCACTTACATGTTAAATGACTGCCATGTATCTTGAAGAATAGATACTATTAAAGTTTTCTAGTATCAACAGTATATCCTTGGTAATAAAACAGTTCAGTAAGATATTGTTGGGAAGATAAAATATATTATGCTCACTTTGTTAAAGATGGCACTGCCCACGTGGAAGCCCGTTCCCCTTGTGATATTAGTTGCCCTTCTTGCTTGGAATGGGTGTGATTATATTAATGTGTGTTGTGGGTCCAGGCTGTAGGCAGGCAGGATCCTTATAGCCTAAGGTTTAGTTTTAAAACTAAGCCTTTCCCACCCTTTTTGATGTGGGGTGGTGCACTCCCATGAGGAATCCCATTATGCCTCAGATAAGTGACTTTGTATCAGAGACTTTCTTATTTGTATATTAGATTAAAGGTTTTGATTTCTACACTATAAAGTGGGGCAAACCGAGAGCTTGCTCTCTCTCGGTTCCTAAGATTGCTCTCTCTCGGTTCCTAAGATTAGAGAGGAGAGCAGAGGAAGAGAGCAGAAAAAGGCCACATGGAGGAGAGGGGAAGCAGCCAAGATGGCAGAGTGCTTGTAAAGCCAGTAGTCAAGGCCGCCATCACAGCTGCCCGACCCACGCAGGTTCGCATTGGATTCGAACAGTCGGTAATAAAACAATGGAGCCAAATACTGGTGAGCCATCAGCTTTAATTCTAGCTTGCACCCGGCGGGCAAGCAAAAACACACACTGGGCTCCAAAACCCACACATTCAGTGCTCACAAAGCTACTGACTTATCCGAGTTTCCTAGAATCAAAGGTTTCTAGCTCACCAGACTTATTCACCTCTGTTTCCCATCTCTTCCTGCACAAACTCTTAACAAACTGACTTCTTCCTCAGCACTCTGCCATCTCGGCTGCTTCTCCTGGCCTTCACCTGGCCTTAATCTGCTCTCCTCTCTAATACCAACCTCAGGAACCCAGGAACCAAGAGAGAGATCAAGCTACTGTTCTCTCCCACTTTATAGCAGACTTAAAACCTTTAATCCAATTATACAAACAAGGAAGTCTCTAATACAAAGCCACCCATCTGAGGCATAATGGGATTCCTCAAGAGAGTGCACCACCCTACATCATCCAATCAGTCAAGGGTGTGGGGAAGAGCTCACTCTTAAACTAAGCCTTAGGCTATGACGACCCGGCCTGCCCACAGCCTGTTCCAGAACACACATTAATATCAACAAACTTCCATGTGGGCAGCGCCATCTTTAACAAAGTGAGCATATTATATTTTATCTGCCGAACAGTGCTGAAGGAGAATCCAGTTTGTGCAGTGTTTGTGGAGAGAAGGAGATGGAAAACAGAGGTGAATAAGGCTGGTGAGCTAGAAACCTTTGATTCTAGGAAACTCGGATAAGTCAGTAGCTTTGTGAGCACTGAATGTGTGGGTTTCGGAGGCCAGTGTGTGTTTTTACTTGCCCACCGGGTGCAAGCTAGGATTAAAGATGATGGCCCACCAGTTCTTGGCTCCATTGTTTCATTACTGTCTGTTCGAATCTAAAGCGAACCTGCATTAGCCAGGCAGCGGTGATGGTGGCTGTGGCTACTGGCTTTACAGATATATTATACCTTTTTAAATACCAAGAGTTTGTTATCCTTCAACAACTAGGCACATCGCAGGCACTCGGTACCTAAACATACTAAGCAAATAAAGTAGGAAAGTTAAAGTTTCTTCCTCATTTTCAGTTCATTATTACCCATATTGGATAAATGATAGATTATGAATCTGTATTTATAATAATACTATTTTATAAGCATTTGAAAATAGAAAATGAAATTTTTTTCTAAAGCAAAATCTATCTTTGACTGTTTCTTTGACTGCATCCAGAGTGCTACGTCACTAATCCAGTCAGCTTTTATCTGGGTTTTATGACGTACTTTGCTAAGTACAGGGGATGTGATCAAAGTATAATATGTGGATATTGCCTGAAAAAACTTTAGGTGAAGAAGCAAAGGCTAATTTAAATGACATAGTTAGAAAACAATTTGCAACTAAATTTTAGAACTCTTGGATTGTACAGGAGAAAGAAATCACTGTAGGCTGAAATAGTTTATTCCATCTTCCAATGAGCCTTCATGGAAGAAGCAGGATTTGAGATGAGTGGAATGTAATCGGACAGAAAAGAGACAGAAGCATTTACGGAGCCTTTTCTTGAATGCCACACTCTTTGACAGTAGCTCCCATGCATAATTTTATCAGTCCTGCAGAGGAGACATTTATATGTCTGTTTATACATGAGAATATTAAGGATTGGAGAGATTCAGGAGCTTGTTCAAGTTTATACAACTAGTAAGTTGCTATATACTAGTTAAGACTACTGGCTCTGAATTCCAGGCGTTTTGAATTTGAATCCCATCTTTTCTACTGACTGGCTGTGATTTATTTCTTTGAGCTTCAGTGTTTTTTCACATGTAAACTGGGGGAAATCATAATAGCTACCTCACAGGTTTAGTGTGCGGTGAAGGAATGGCTCAACGAGACAAAGAACTTAGCATGCTTTCTGACATATTGAAGCTACTCAATAAATGATTATATATATTGAGAAAGAGAGAATTTGACTGAGAGTCACCCCTACATCTTGTCTGACTTAAAGTCTATACTTCTTTGTATTATATTACCCTGCGGAGAGTGCGGGTAGAAAAATCCAGACAGAATAAGAACAAACGTCTGCTAAAGACAGTTGAAGTCTTTGTTATGCCTGAAGGAGGGTTAGGTGGGTGAAGTAATGAAGAAGTGATTAGATAAATCAGAGGGAAGTTAATTACACTGGGCCTTGGACGCTAGGCAGAGAACTTGAGTAGATAACCACAGGGACCTGGAAAGCCAGCTTGTTCATAGAGATGAAAGTTCATAGGGAATGAAAAGGTCAGAGTGTGGCTCAGAGCAGGTATGGGAGGAGGGCAGGAAGTCCACCTGGGAAGCTTCCAGTGCAGGGGAGGGAGTGCGGTCCTGCACTGGGAGAAATATGAAAAGCCAAAGAAAGGACGTGGGAGGGTGCTGGTGCTGGCGGCTCACCTTGCACAGTGGACAGCATGCTGGGCGGTCAGTACTGCCCTCGCTGCCAGTAGACCCTGCCTATTACTGATGCCACTCTGCCATGCGTCCAAGGCCTCTGTGCACCTTCAACTACCAAAGTTTCAGTCAACTTTAATGAAAAATGATTCTATCTTCATGTAAGAAAAGAACTTCAATAATGTTTTATTCTAGATAAAGTATAAAATAAAGTGAGTGAGAAAATACAGTTATACCAGAGACTCTCTTAAGGCAAAATATTTTGGTTTAAGCAAGCCTCCCATCCTATTTTAATGCCTACCTCTAATTTACTAGAGATTTAGTAAATTGACTATACTTCTCAAAAGACTTGACTTTTCTGATTATATCTCCCATCCCCCCCCATTTTTTTACATTTTAACTTTGAATACAATAATACCCAACCTTCTTTTTATAAACTAGTGGTTATACCTAATAAGTCTCAGATCTACAAAGGTGAATGTCTGGAGATAAAAAATAGTGGCATGTATTAGTTAAATGGTTCCTGAGCAAATCCTTTGGTTATTAAACTAAAAGCTATCATCTATAGGCATTGCTAACTAATCAAATGATTGAGTCTGGCAGATTATTGATAATTATTATGTTCAACTAGTAGCTGGAATAAAGGAATTGTAATAGTTATAGTTATATCAAGTTAAGAAAGAGTATATTATAATGATTAACAATATGGAATTGAAACGAGACAGTCACAAACTTGGTAGTACCCAGAAAACTCTAGGTGGTTCTAATTGGTTTGTTCATATAACTCATTCTGTTTGTTGCTTTTATTTTGCTTGTTTTTTCTTTTTGAAGACTTTATTTATTTTAGAGAGAGAGAGAGAGAGAGAAAGGGGGTAGGAGCAGGAAGCATTAACTCCCATATGTGCCTTGACCAGGTAAGCCCAGAGTTTCGAACCAGCAGTCTCAGTGTTCCAGGTCGACGCTTTATCCACTGCGCCACCACAGGTCTGGTTATCCTGCTTGTTTTATTGTTAAGCATGCGAACTTAGAGAAGGGAAGCTGGTTTTACAAGAGGCTGTAGAAGGCCCAGTGTCAGAATCTAATGTTTATTTGGAGGTCCCTAGACCTTGCATGGTTTTTGCAGCTAAAATTGGTATTTGATGGAAGATTGTAAAATAGTATTAGAATATATTATGTTGGCAAGGAAATGGGGAATGAAGACTCACTTACAGGTGGTGGTAAGAGTATAAATTGATGTAACCTCTTTGGAGGGCAATCTAGAAATACCTATCAACATTTAAAATGTACGTACTTGTATTTGTATGTTGAGACATCTATACAAATATCTTTGTTGGAGCTCTTCATATATGGGCACACTACTAGAAACACATCAATATCCATCAGTATGGAACTGTTTAAATAAATTATGGTATAGCCATGATTGTATATTATGAAACCCTGGAAAAGAGGATAAAGTAGCATTATGTGTGACCAAATGGAATGATCTCTAACATATATTGTTATGTGAAAATGCATTTGTAAAGGAGAAAATGCACATCTACATGGGTTTGGATGCATAAACCAGCAGCGGGTAGTAATGACTGGCTTGCAGGTGAGACCTGGGAGACATGGACATGCCATAGGAGAGACACTTACCTCTTCTATTTATTATGATGCCTACATAATTCTAATCAGGTTCTTGTATTATGTATTTGATTTTTTAAAGCTAGTTTTAAAAAGGAATTGATTTATAAAATTATTATGCACTCTAAGAAGAAGAAATTAGAGATATTTAGATTAAACTACATAAATGAGGGTTGATGCAACATGGACAGACTTTCCTTTTGCCTGTTCTCTGCTGTGAGAACAAGGGGCATATGATGGAGCTAAAAGCTGGTAAATGAATTTATCAGAGAAAATAGCTTTGTACGCAGCATGAGGCTGGCCTGAGTAATTCACAACCACAGGCAGTCATGGAGTCCAATATTGTGGCTGGACTTTTTTTTTGAAAGTCTGGTCACTTATGTCCAGTCATAACATTTGTATTTATGCAAGAAAAGATAAGGATAATCAAATCTGATGGTGCAGGATGTAAGCTGATCATTGCAAAGGAAGCAATTTCTCCCCAACCTCCCTTCTTTTTTGGCTTTTTCTAGTGCCTCAGAATAACATTACACAATTAGCTAGGTCTGCTTTGAAGAACTGACAGTACTTCCTCTGAATCATTAGGTATTATTCATGCCCCAGGGAAGAATTCCAGAGTTGCCGGGGCAGCAAAGCTCATAAGTCTTTTTTTGCACCCAGAGTGATGGCCCCTTCAGTTTGAGTGGAGCATTTTGACAGGGAAGCCCTCCTGCTGAGGCACCGCTCCTGCTGTTCCCAGGAAAGAACACTTCAAAGGAAGATAATGGGTTTCAGTTATTCTCCCATGGAGGCAGCAACCCTGTATAAGCAACAAACCCTACATTATTGAGGGAGGGACTGAATAGATATTAGGGAAATAATTCATGCTTTTATCTCTTTCTTTTTCCTTCTTTGGATTTGACTAGTAATACATCCCTCCACCAGGGGGTAGACAGAAGACATAAACCAGTGCTTACCCGTGTCATGTAGCCCCAGTTACAGGCTTGATATTGTTATCAGTCTCATTTATCCACAGGAGTCAAGAAATACTACACTCATGCACCTCCTAGGTTTTAAGATCAAGAGTAGAGCAAGGTAAGTTGCACTAAACAAAAATCTAGTGAGAAATGATTGCACATTCTTCTTCCATGTGATCAGGTCAAGGGTAAACCTTCAAGGGTACAACCACAGGAATAATAGTACCCTCTCATTAAAAGGGTTTTCTCCCATATTATGGAATCCAGTAACAGGTGACAGAGTATTTGTTATTGTGTGGGACAAATGTGCTTCTCTTTCTCCGTGTCTTGCTTTGCAGGGCCTTTTCTGTCAGCCAGCAGCTGGATGACACATAGAAAACACAGTTAGTGATCCCACGCCCACCTGGTGCAGGACACGAGCACACATCTTGCATTTCTCACAGACAGGTTTCAAAACAATCAGTCATCCAAACACTCAGGCAGGAGAAAGTTTGTTTCCATCATTATTATTTGTTGGAATTACATGTTAGGAAATGGAAGTGCCTACTGAACCACTGGAAAACATCTCTCATTTCATTTAATTACACAATCATGTGCCACTTGATGACTAAAATACATTCTGAGAAATACATCATTAGGTGGTTTCATCACTGTGTGAACATCACAGAGTACGCTTACACACACCAAGATGGCTTAGTCTCCTACAAATCCAGGCTATGGGGTCTAGCCTACTCCTCTGCAGGGGAGGAAAAATAAATTTCCCTCTAGTCTCCCAGGTTCTTGGTTGAAATACTGTAAGGTATTTTCCCCACCGAGAAAAAAGGAAATCAGCGTAGTTACTAAGTATTAACTATTAAGGCTTTATTTGGTACATAGCGTTTCTTGGACAGGACTCACTGGCACAGGAGATGAATGCCAGGAATCTCGCCCCGGGGACTGCATGGCGCCAGATTTTAAAAGGGGCCCTCCCAGGGTCATCTAGCTAATATGACATAGTGAAATCTCACTGGCTGACGGACAGTCACTTTTCTCCCAAAGGTTTATGGGAAGTGTAGTTTCCACACACCTGGCCATGTGGGCGATCCCAGACAAAGACTGTGGCTCTGATTTCCCACTTGACCACCCCATTGCTAACCACCCTACATCCCAGCCTTTTTGGTTAAATAGAAAAGGGATGCCGTTTATCTGTCTGACTGCTTCCTGCTGATTAGGGACATTGTGGGGAAGGGGGTATTGGCTGGTGGTGGCTTTGAGGGGTGTCAGGAGGAACATCTGTTTGGCCGTGAGTTGAGAAACTTCACGGATGCACTTCTGTAAGAATTTTTAAAAAACACATATGAGTTGATAATTAGAAGAGGATTTAGGATGGGTGGCTGCCATTAGGAGCTAAGTAGGTTGTAGGAGGAGAGATTTTTGTTTGTAGACGGTTTGAGGAGATTGAAGCTTCTTTCATCAGGTCAGTCCTACTGAATAGCATTGCTCCTCGGTCAGTTCACTCCGGTGGCAGGTTCCTGGTGGGAGGGACAGGAGCAACAGGAGGGTCTACAGGGCCCAATCTCTTAATCAGCCGCAGACGAGTAGGGCCCAGTGGTTCTGACTGCCAGCGATCCTGCATGGGAGCAAGCTTGAGGTGAGAGACATGGTTAGAAATGAGGGTAGCATTGATTATAAGGGAGCCCTTTGTAGTGAGGAATGGCAGGAGTAAGTGGGAAGATGCTGCCAGCTGGATAGTGGCTCCGAGACTGTGAAGAAAGTCTCAACCCAGAAGGGGTACAGGGCACGATGGCATAACTAAGAACGGTGGCAAAAAAGGGGATTCCATTTAAACTGCATGTCAGGAGTGGAGTGCGAAAAGGAGAAGAAGGGGTCTATCAACCCCCCTAACCGAGACCTGTGAGGTAACTAGAGGTCCAGAGTGTGATGGCAAAACAGAGAAGGTAGCCCCGTGTCCACAAGAAATGAAATGGACTTACCCACTACCTGTAGCATCACCTGTGGCTCAGAGAGAGTGAGTGTGTGTGTGTGGGGGGGGGGAGGGGGGAGTCTCTGAGTCCGGGCCATGTTAGCTGTCCATGAGGCCTAGGAATTCGAATGATGGGTGTACTTCGCTAGCTTGGCCTCCCATCTGAGCGGTCTGTCCTCCACGTTGAGATGCTGAGGATGTACCTGCTGTTCAGAGGGGGCAATCACTCCTCCAGTGACTAGGCTGCTTGCACTTAGGACAAGGCTCAGTGGGTGGCCTCTGGCAGGGGCATTGCCGAGACCAGTGACCCTCCTTACCACACTTAAAGCAAGCTCCCAGTGGGGATCCTGTTTGCGGCCCAGACTTAGGTTGAGCACTTCCCATGCTTTGCCCCTGTTACTCTGGCCTAAGGGCTGCCACAATGGCCTGGGATTGGAGTGCTACCTTCTGCTGCATGCGGGCCTGGTGAAAAGCCTCGGCCTGTTCCTGTCAACCATTAAAAACCTTAAATGCCATGTTCATCAGGTCTCAGATGGGGTTTGCAGGCCCTCCTCTGCCTTCTTAAGTTTCTTCTGAATGTCCGGGGCCAATTGGGAAATAAAGTGAGTAGCTAATACAGTGGCCCCGGCACTGGAATTAGGGTCTAAACGAGTGTGGAGGACCATAGCATCAGTGAGGGGATTTAAGAAGAGAGCCAGGTTTTCCTCAGGTCCTTGAGTAATTTCCCTTAATTTGTCATAGTTAACTACCTTTTGTGCTGCATCCTGCATGCCAGCTATAAGACATTCAACCATCTGATCACTTCGTCTCCTACCTGGTTGTTCCTTCTGGTAATCCCAGTTGGGGTCCATGTCAGGGACCACCTCTGGGCCCACCGGCATTTGAGCATTAGAGGTGTGGACCTTATCTGCATGAGCTTGCGTTGCTGTCCAGATCCGGTCTCGTTCGTCGGGGGTGAGGGTAAAAGACATGATAATATAGAGATCATGCCAAGTAAGGTCATATGCCTGAGTAAGATATTGGAATTCCTTGGTATAGTTGGTAGGATTAGAAGAATAGGAGACCAAACGCTTTTCAATTGCAGACAGATCAGAGAGGGAGAAAGGCACATGAACCCAAACGACACCTTCCATCCCGGCCACCTCGCGGAGAGGGCACAGGCGGTCGGCTCCCTCTTGTGGCCTGGAGTGGAATCGGGTGTGAGTGCTAACAGGGGAAGAGAGAGAGGGATCAGCATTTGCAGGTGGAAGAGAAACAGGATTTAGCGAAGAGACGAGATGGGATGGGGAAGTGGTGCAGGGGGGGAACAAAGTTCCTCAGGGGAGTCCGCAAAGGAGGAAAGGTCTGGAGTGGAGAGTTTAGCTGAGATTTCCCTGACCAGAAGGACCTGCGTTGTAGAGCAGCTGGTGCAGAGATTAGGACGAGAACGCAAATGAAGAAACCCCTGGATATAAGGAATCTCTGTCCATTTTCCAACTTCTTGGCAATAGTTCTATAAACCAATAAGGGTGTTAAAATCGAAACTTCCTTCATGAGACCACCTGGTCTGGTTATCCAGTGGGTATTGTGGCCAGGCTACGCTGCAGAAGGAAATTAGTTTCTTCTTTTTTAGGGAGGGATCAATGTTTGGGAGGTTTCGGATAAGGCACCCCAGGGGTGTTTTAGAGTCAGGCTTGGATCCCTTTGCCCCCATGGTCACCCCTCAGTTCTCGGAGAATGGTCAAGAGATGAGTATTGGCGTCCCCAAAACTCAGACTCTGGCTACAGAATGGATAGGGAAAGTGGATATGTGCTTGAATGTCTCCAGGGCACACACGCACTCAGACAGAAAAGGTTTCCCTGACGTAGCTACGGTTTTCGGACAGGGAACCTCGGCCGAAAGAACCTCAGGGGGGTTTGGAGGCAGGGAGCTTACCACACCGTTCGCCGAGGTGGAAGGTCGGTCGGATATCCTGGGTCCTCGTTCTTTCTCGGAGAGAACAGGAAAAGAGGAGCAGTCCATTGTGGACTTCAAACTCCTCCCGGGTTTTCGGCACCAAAAATGTAGGTATTTTCCCCACCGAGAAAGAAGGAAATCAGGGTAGTTACTAAGTATTAACTATTAAGGCTTTATTTGGTACATAGCATTTCTTGGACGGGACTCACTGGCACAGGAGATGAATGCCAGGAATCTCACCCTGGGGACTGCATGGTGCCAGATTTTAAAAGGGGCCCTCCCGGGATCCTCTAGCTAATTTGACATAGTGAAATCTCACTGGCTGACGGACAGTCACTTTTCTCCCAAAGATTTATGGGAAGTGTAGTTTCCGCGCGCCTGGCCATGTGGTTGATCCCAGACAAAGACTGTGGCTCTGAGTTCCCACTTGACCACCCCATTGCTAACCACCCTACAGGTACCTTATAATAAATGACAGATTAACAGCATAAAAACAAAAGTTTAATAGCCTGTATACCTCCTGTATACCCAGGAAAACTGAGTAACTTGCCAAAATGGCAGAGGCTACCACTTTAAATACCATCTTCAGCTGAAAAATAGATATTGGGGGTGGGGACAGTCAGTTATGAGAGGTTACCAGAAGCACAGTAAGCATAGGTAAGGTTGTTATGCAGGTTGAAATCCTAGTCTTCTGCTTTGATAAGAGTTTATAGAGATAAAGTCATCCCTCTCTTCCTGGAACAGTGAGAGCAACACCCTTACAAAAGATATGTCCCTTTCAAATATAAATGACTTTCACAAATGGTAACTTCTTGGTTTTCAGAACTTTTGTGTTTTCTGTTTCTTAAAATTAACTAGCCTAAAATAATTATTATGCCAAACAGACATATTTTGTGGTGACTAATTTTGTTCCCTTACAGATCCTAGTCTACAGACCTGTGGAGCGTGTTACTGTACTGAATACTGTAGGCAATTGTAACACAATGGTATTTGTGTGATGCATTGCATTACAATGTCATGAGGGCTGTGACATCACTAGGCAAGAGGAATTGTTTTAGCTCTATTATAATCTTACAGGGCCACTGTCTCATAAGCAGTCCTTTGTTGACTGAAATATTATTATGTAGCACATGGCCATAATTCTTTCCATTGCTATCTAAACCTGTTGTCACCATGGGCAATCCCAACTTTCATCATTTTTAGGAGACCCATTTCATTTTCGGTGTTGTCCAACAGAGCTTTCCATAGTGATGGAAAAGTTTTTATTTATGCTGTCTGAGATGGTAGCCACTAGCCACAGGTGACTACTGAGCACTTACAATGCAGCTAGTGGGACTGAGGAACTGAATGTTTAATAGACTTTGACTTTAATTCACTTGTAAACAACAATGCTACCTGAGCTTTAGCATTTCTTATGTCCCAGCCATTTTGACATTCACATCCTAGCAAATATACAGAAGTGATAACTGTTTTCTTCCTTCTTAGGCAGGGCACTGGCTCTCTACTTGGCCAAGAAGATTTAAAAGCAAAAAGGTATCACTTATCACTTGTTTTCACAGTTTTAGGAAAAGTGATACAATCTTGTCACTGTGCAAAAAGGGCTGCAGTTTTTACTCAGATCCTGACATGAGGCTTGCATTCATACTTAATACCTGAATGGCAACCTCAACAAACAGAGAGGTGAAACGTCTTTTGCTAAATAGAATAACCTTGAGTAAAAATCTAAAAGTTGAATGTCTGCATAGCCAAAAAGCAACAAGGGGTGCTGGGAAATTCCATCCTCAAGCCAAGCAACTTCTTGGCAGCAGGGACCATGTCTTTTATCTCTTTTCTAAGTTCCTAGCTTAAATGTTGATAAGTGCTTCTCAAATGAAAGAATTAGTAGGTGAGTGGACAAATTAATATGGCTGAGAATGATGCTACTAACATATCAAAGAAGTCTCTTGTCAAAGCACCTAGCACCCTAGCACATATCTTTATAGAAGATATATTATAGAAACACACAATACAAGTGATAATGTTTTGGATTTATGGAGTAGCTAATAGAAACTGCAAATTCATCTGTGGCAAGTGTGAGAACTCTAAAGAATTAATGGTATCCTACATTTATATAATCTATGAGTCCAGAGAAAAACATTTCCATTTTTCACAAAAGTTTTACTTCTACTGACTTTATTTGTTACAATGACCTTCATCCCTTTCTGTCCATTCCCTTTCTTCTTCTTCTTTTCTTTGGGGGATTGAGTGGGACAGAGAGAGAGATAGAAAGGGACAGACCGACAGGAAAGGAGAGAGATGAGAAGCATCAATTTTTTGTTGCGGCTCCTTAGTTGTTCATTAATTGCTTTTTCATATGTGCCTTGACCGGGGAACAGGGGGGCTACACTACAGCAGAGCGAGTGACCTCTTGCTCAAGCCAGTGACCTTAGGCTCAAGCCAGCAACCCCATGCTCAAGCTGGTGACCCTAAGCTCAAGCTGGTGGCCCTGAGGTTTCAGGCCTGGGTTCTCCACGTCCCAGTATGACACTCTACCCACTGCGCCACCACCTGGTCAGGCCTGTTTGTTCTCTTTCATATTGAACTGCTTTTTACCACTGCGCTGCCAGACAGGGCACAGTCAGTGTCTCCCTCCCATTCTTCCTACCCAATTTTACCATTTCTATGGTCAGGTATATGAAATTACTTTGTCAACTGAGTCACAAGGTCATTTGTTTTTCACATACAAAAACAAGGGCCTGGCCATGGTTGGTTAGCTCAGTTGGTTAAGAGCATCATCCGGAAACAACAAGGTTGTGTGTTTGATCCCCAGTCCGCGTATGACTGAGTGGAACAACAAATGAATGCTTGCCTTTCCTCTCCCCTCTCTCTCCTTTCCTCTGTCAGTCTCTCTAAAATTAAAAAATTTAAAAAAAATAGAAGAAATTAAGCTAGCCAGACAGTTTGGAGGAATATAACACCATCCTGGGCCTTCAATTCTCTCTACTATTTTTCATATACACTGTCCATAAAAGTCAAATACAGGGTGGAGAAAAATGAGTTTGTAGTTGTGAAACATGTAAAACACAGAGTTTATACTTGTATTACTATTTATTAACTATTGTATTATTTTCCATATGGACAACTGTACACCTACTTTTGACTCACCTTGTATAATCATGCCCATGGTAGTTAAGACAATGTGACTAATTCCCAAGAGAAGCAATAAACACTGGAAAGAATGTACAGGGGATCCAGATAATAGCATTACTTTAAAATTAGTGATTTAAATGGTATTTATGAAAATAAGATAGGATTTATAGAAGATGAGATCTAGCTGAAGCAGGAACTAGCCAAGTAAAAGAAAAGTCTTAGGATAATAACCCAAATCAAACTTGGAAAAGTAAAAGTTTAGAAAATATAGACGAGAGCAGGGGATACTATGGAAAATAACATGTGCATTTGGGGTTCTGGAAGGAAAGGAGAAAGAAAGAGAGACAAATACAGTATGTGAAGAGATAATGACTGAGAATTTTTCAAAATTCATAAAAGGCATAAAGCCATAAATTACAAAATTATTATAAACTTCAAGCAGGGTAAGTACAGTATAAAGAAAAAATTATAATAATGTTGTACTGAAAAGCAAAGACAGAAAAATCTTTAAGGCAACCAAAAGGAGGGGACTGATTATCCTCAAAGGATCAACAATAAGACTAAAAACTACCTTTTTTTACAGAAATAAAAGACAGAAGACTAAAACCTTTGGACTTTGGAGTTCTATGCCCAACAAAAACAACCTTCACAAGTGACAGGGAAATAAAGACATACAGACAACCTTAGAGAATTCATCACAAGCAGACCCAAAATAAAGGAAACACTGCAAGGTCAGTGGATAATGGGGGACGGTCACATGAGGAACTCAGACCCAGGATTTTTGGCTAGGGCCGCCCACAACCAAGCATGCCAAAAGAAACTTCCCAGAGGACCTTGAGAAGAGAGCAACCATCTTTCAGCCAGTGAGATTTCACCACGTCATATTAGCTCACCCACTGTAGAGGACCCCTTTAAATACCTCTCACGTGGTTTAATTCATGTGACTTCCCTAGCCTCTGTCCCCAGGGCTAGGGAACCTCTTCGGATGGGATGTGCAGTACTTAATAAAGTCTTTTATTGTTCCACACTTGGTGGCTCCAGCCCCCTTTCTTCTTTCTCAGCAGGGAAAAATACCTTACATTTGGTGCAGAAAAACCCAGGAAGCGTTAGAAGCCTGCTGGGACCCCTCCTCTTCTTGTCCAATCTAAGAAAGAAACAGGATTTTCAACCTTGTACCCACTTCAGTGCACAGTGTGGTAAGTCCCCTGCCTCCAAACTCCCCTCAGTTTTTAATGCCATGACTCCCTGTCCAAAACTGTAGCTATGTCAGGGAAGTCTTTTCCGTCTGAGTGTATGTGTACCCATGGAGACGTCCTGAGCACATCCTCTTTCCCTATCCGTCCGTGGCCAGAGCTTGAGTTGTGGGACACCAGTTCTCAACTGTGACCACTCCAAGGACTGAGGGTGGCCGTGGGGGCACAGGAATCCCCAAATACTCTGGGAGTTGCCTTATCCAAAATCTCTCCCTCCCTAAAGAAGAGAAAACTGTTCTTCTCTGCTGTGGCCAGGCCACAGAACCCACTGGGTAATCAAACCAGGTAGCCTCCTGAAGGGACTTTCGGTTTTTAACACCCTCACCAATTTAATTATCGCTAAAAATGCTGGGAGCTGATTGGACATCTCTTACATTCAGGGCTAGTTATTCATGTGCCTGTCCTTAATCTCTGTGCCACCTGTTCTACGTGCAGGCCTTTTATAGGCCAGAGAAACCTAATCCCTCCACTCGTAACTTTCTCTGCAGACTCCCAACTCTCTCCCCTCCAAGAGCCCCCTCCTTCGTAGAATCCTATTTCTCATTCATCTGAAATACCAGTCTCTCTTTCTTCTCCACTGCTGGCCAGGGGCCCCTCCCTTCTCCACTGTGTTCTTAAGTCCCTCCTCCATCAGGCCATTCTCAGCCTGTCATTGGCTCTTACACCAGTTTTCAGGACGCCCAACCTCAATCGGCTTGTAGGAAGTTCTGACACTGTCCTGCCGCTGGCTCCAGCATGTCCAGCTGGATCTGGGTGCCGGGCTCCCTAGGAGTCTCTCTCCTCCTATTCTCAACCCCAGGCCCCTATCCAGGACCTGTGAACATGGCATTTAAAGTTTTTAATGGTTGCAGCAAGTAGGAAATGGCCAAGGCTGCTCGCCAGGCCCGCATGTAGCAGAAGGTAAAGCTCCAAACCCAGACTTTTGCGGCAGCCCTAAGGCTGGCAGAGCAACAGGGGCAAGACACAGGAAGTGCCTGGCCCAAGTGGGGACCGCAAAGAGGAATCCCACCAGCAGCTTGCTTTAAGTGTAGCAAGCAGGACCACTGTGCCCAACAGGGCTCCTGCCCGCAGCTGCCCACTGAGCCCTGCCCTGACTGCAAGCAGCCCGGTCACTGGCAGAGCAATTACCCCTTTGGGCAGCAGACATTTTCCTCAGCGCCTCTATGTGGAGGATGAGGCAGCCACGTGGGTGCATCGCTCGAACTCCTAGAACACGGCCTGGACTCGGAGAACCCAGAGTAATGCTGCAGAAATGGGTAAGTCCATCTCATTTCTTGTGGACACGGGAGCTGCCTTCTCTGTTTTGCCACCACACTCTAGACCTCTAATTCCCTCACAGGTCTCAGTTATGGGAATGGATGGGACCCCTTCTTTTCCCCTTCACACACCACCCCTGACATGCAGTTTGGACGGAATCCCCTTTTTGCACTTGTTCTTAGTTATGCCATCGTGCCCTGTACCCCTTCTGAGTCGAGACATTCTTCACAGTCTCGAAGCCACTGTCCAGCTGACAGCATCTTCCCACTTACTCCTACCATTCCTCACTACCAAGGGCTCCCCCATAATCAATGCTACCCTCATTTCTAACCATGTCTCTCACCTCAAGCTTGCTCCCATGCAGGACTGCTGGCGGTCATAACCACTGGGCCCTACTCGTCTGCGGCTCACCAAAAAATTGGGCCCTGCAGACCCTCCTATTGTACTTGTCCCTTCCATCAGGAACGTGCCGCCGGAGTGAGCTGAAGCAGGGAGCAATGCTGTTCTGTAAGACTGGCCTGATGAAAGAAGCTTCAATCTCCTTAACCGTCTGTGAGAAAAATTAAGCAAGATTCTCTCCTCCTACAACCTGTTTAACTCCTGATGGCAGCCACCCATTCTTACCTGGGCTGCCCCTATCCTAAATCTTCTTCTAATTATTAGTGTATAACTCATATTTGCTTCTCTTTTTTAAATTCTTACAAAACCGCATCTGCGAAGTTTCTCAACTCACGGCCAAACAAATGTTCCTCCTGACTCCCCTCAAAGCCACCACCTGCTGATCTCCCCTCCCCATGATGCCCCTAACCAGCAAGAAGTAGCCAGACGAATAAACGGCACCCCTATTCTATTTAACAAAAATGGTCATAATGTAAGGTTGGTGGATAATGGGGGACAGTCACGTGAGGAACTCAGACCCGGGACCTTGGCTAGGGCCGCCCACAACCAAGCGTGCCAAAGGAAACTTCCCAGAGGTCCTTGGGAAGAGAGCAACCATCTGTCAGCCAGTGAGATTTCACCACATCATATTAGCTCGCCCACCCTAGAGGACCCCTTTAAATACCTCTCACACGGTTTAATTTGCGCAACTTCCCTGACCTCTGACCCCGGGGCTAGGTAACCTCGTTGGGCGGGATGCGCTATACTAAATAAAGCCTTTGCTATTCCACACTTGCTGACTCCAGCCCCTTTCCTTCTTTCTTGGATGGGAAAAATACCTTACAAACACCAAAGAGTGTTTGTAAAGCCAGTAGTCGAGGCCACTATCACAGCAGCCTGACCCACGCAGGTTCGCATTGGATTCGAACAGTCGGTAATGAAACATAGGAACCAAGAACTGGTGAACCATCAGTTTTAATTCTAGCTTGCACCCGGCAGGCAAGCAAAAACACACACTGGGCTCCAAAACCCACACATTCAGTGCTCACAAAGCTACTGACTTATCCGAGTTTCCTAGAATCAAAGCTTTCCAGCTCACCAGACTTATTCACCTCTGTTCCCCATCTCCTCCAGCACAAACTCTTAACAAACTGGCTTCTTCCTCAGCACTCTGCCATCTTGGCTACTTCTCCTCCACATGTCCACATGGCCTTAATCTGCTCTCTTCTCTAATACCAACCTCAGGAACTCTGGAACCAAGAGAGAGAGATCTAGCTACCAGTCCGCCCACTTTATAGCAGAGATAATCCAAACCTTTAATCCAATTATACATTCAAGAAAGTCTCTGATACAAAGCCACCCATCTGAGGCATAATGGGATTCCTCAAGAGAGTGCACCACCCTACATCATCCAATCAGTCAAGGGTGTGGGGAAGAGCTTACTCTTAAACTAAGCCTTAGGCTATAATGACCTGGCCTCCCTACATTATAGCTTTTCCCCCACAGCCATCTCAAGAATAAGGGCAAATAATATCACCTGGATGACGGACTTCCATGTGGGCAGCGCCATCGTTAACAAAGTGAGCATATTATATTTTATCTGCCGAACAGTGTTCTTCAGGCAAAAGGAAATGACTCCAAATGCTTAGAGATGGAGGAAGAAATGAACAGCAAAGAAATGGGGTAAATAAGTGAGTAAATAAATAAAATAAGTAAATTTTGTCCATATAAATGTTTTTTATAAAGTGATATTAATGTTGTGATTTATGAGTTAAAAAATACATAGATTTTTTAAAATTTCAGTAATCAAGAAGTGTATAAATGAAATTATTCCAAGGTGTCTTGAATTTAGAAGTTTGGAAACTGCTGCATTAATGGGAAAAAAGCATTTTAAAGCATTGCACCAATTCCAAATAAGGCAAAAGAGAAAAGGGAAGAAAAGAAGACCTGGAACAGGCAAGATGAGTAGAGTGCTATTGAAAAGATAGTAAATTCTAAAATAAATAAACACTAAAAAATACATTAATTATATATTGACAAAATGCTTTAAAATATAAATACTAATAGCTGCATTTATTTTATTTATTGTTATTATATTTGAGAGGGAGAGAGAAGAAGGGTGGAGAGAGAGAGAGAGAGACACTGATTTGTTGTTTCACTTATGTATGCATTCATGGGTTGATTCTTGTTTTTGCCCTGATTGGGGATCAAACCCACAACATTGGCATATCAGGACAACACTCTAACCAACTGAGGACCTGGCCAGAGTTAGTTAGCTGATTTTATTTATTTGAGCTTTTTATTTTTTCTTCTTCTTTATTTTTAACTAAAATTTTATTTTTAACTTATTGTGTTGACATGGTTTCAAGTGTTCCACTCAATATAATACCCTCTACACACCACATTGTGAAGCTGAGTTTATTTTTAAAATGGCTTTATGATTCTACAAGGGATACATTAAATTATAAGAACACAGAAAAAATGAAAGCAGATGAAAAAATAAAAGCTATATTGTGGAAACATTACCCAGAAGAAAACCAGTAACTATACTGAGCAAAACATATTCCAAGAAATAAAGAGAGCTAATTCATAATGATAAAATATTTACTTAACTGTAAGGCCAGGAGGCGCCATCGTGGCCATTCACATGCAGGTTCCCATTGGATTCGGGCTGACGGTGAAGAAATGGCAGAGTCGGAGGATGGTAGGCCATTCTGTTTATTGGTGTCTCACCAATACAGGCAAGCCACAAGAGAAGACAAGGGAGAAGCAGAAAAACAGCTTTTCCCATGGAGGTCAAGGGATCAGGGAGGCCCCTGCAATGGCAATAGCAGGAACCGAGAGAGCTCAAGCTACTGGTCTCTCCCATTTTATAGCATAGATAATCCAAACCTTTAATCCAATCATACAAACAAGGAAACCTCTGTATAATGGGATTCCTCAGGAGAGTGCACCACCCTACATTATCCAATCAGCCAAGGGTGTGGGGAAAAGCTTAAAGCCAAGCCTTAGTCCATAACAACCTGGCCCGCTTACATTACAGCCTTTCCCCCACACCCATCCCAAGCACAAGGGCAAATAATATCACCTGGGTGACGGGCTTCCATGTGGGCAGCGCCATCTTTAACAAAGTGAGCATAATATATTTTATCTGCCCAACACTTAACCAAAACCCCTAAGAATTATAAATTTGCAGCAAATGGCGAAGCCTCCTCATAACTGACAGATAAAAGCACTTAAAAATCAGTAAAACTTTAGAAGATTTGAACAAGACAACAAGTTTGATCAAAGGGACCTAAATAGAATAGGGCTTCTATTATTACACAATATGCAGACTACACAGGTTATTTATGAGAAGTGACCACATACTGGGCCATGAGGCAAGTCTCAACAAATTTCAAAATATAAAATCATGCAGACTGTGCTCTAACAACTCAGAATTAAACTACAAAAGTAACAAAAAGTAATAGATGATAGAAAATGATTTGACTTCGGTTAATGGGTACACAACATAATAGTTCAAATGCTATAGAAATGTTTACCTGAAACCTATGTGATCAATGTCACCCTGTTAAAGTTAATTTTCTAAATAAAAATTTAAAAATACATATTACTAGAAATAACTCTACATCCTGCATCACAGGAAAAACCACAATTGGAAGCTGGAAAATATTGTAAATTGAAAAAGAATTTAAGTATGACATTGAAACTTTGGGGATGCAACTGAAGACATGCATAAAGTAAAAATTCATAGGTTTAAACAAAATTTAAATGTGCAAAAATTAAATTTACAGAAAAAATCACATAAATGTGTAAAGGAAATGCTGAAAATCAGTTTTATAAGCACTTTTTTCTAGAAGTTAGAGAAAAATAGCAAATAAAACATAAAGGAAGTAGAAGGAATAAATAGATGAGAGACCAGGTGGTGATACAGTGGATACAGTATCGGACTGGGATATGGAGAACCCAAATTCGAAACCCCGAGGTCACCAGCTTGAGCGCAGGCTCATCCAGTTTGAGCAAGGTTCACCAGCTTGAGCCCAAGGTTTCTGGCTTGAGCAAGGGGTCACTTAGTCTGCTATAGCCTCCCCGGTCAAGGCACATATGAGAAAGCAATCAATGAACAACTAAGGTGTCGCAATGGCAATGAAAAACTAATGATTGATGCTTCTCACCATTCTCCATTCCTGTCTGTCTGTCCCTATCTATCCCACTCTCTGACTCTCTCTCTCTGTCCCTGTTAAAAAAAAAATACAGAGTTAAATGCTTGACTAGTAAATTCTTTCAAACATTTAAGGAGTAAGCAATGGTAGTTGTATAAGTTATCTGTTGTTGTATATTATTCCAAAACTTGGTAGCTAAAACAACATATATTATCTCATAGTTTATATGGATCATAAATATAAGGTGTGATCTACCCAAGTGCCTCTAGTTCAAGGGCTCAACATAGTTACATACTTGGCTGGGGCTGCAGTGTTGTTGGAAGATCTAATGACTTTGATTGTATACCATGTGTACCATAAGACACATACCAGCTCACTCGTGGTTGTTGGCAGGCCTCAGTTCCTCACAGGCTGTTGACTGAGGGTCATAGGTCCTCATTGACTGTTGGCCAGAGGTCACACTCTGTTCCTGACCATGTGCGCCTCTCCATAGGGCAGGGTACAACATGGCACTTGGCTTTCTTCAGAGTGAGCAAATGATAGTGAGCACCCATGACTGAAGACACAGTCTTTTGTTACCTAATCTTGGAGGTGATGTCTCATTACCTCCACTGTATTCTTTTCTTAGAAGTGAGCTCCTAAATTTGGCCCACACTAAAGGGGAGAGAATTATACTGTACCAGGTGACAGAACCTTGGGGGCTATCTTAGAGGCTGCCTACCACAGAAATTAATCTTATACAACTCTTCCAGAGGTAAATAAAAGATGGAGCATATAGCAATATGCTTTAGGAACCAGCATAAATATCTGACAAGAATGTTACTAGAAAGAAAAAGTCATCATGAGTACAGATACAAAAACTAAATAAAATATGAACAAAGTGCATATAGCAATATAGTAAGAGAACAATGTATCACTACCAAGTCAGGTTTATACCAGGAATTCAAGGTTGGATTAACATACGAAAATCAATTAGATCACTGTAACAAGATAGAGATTCCAGAAATAGACCCATGTTTATATAAATAATGAATTAATGAGCAGGGTAATATCACAGAGTTGTGGGAAAATAACAGTATTTTTTTTAATTATTGGTTTGGGGTAAGTTGAATACACATGGAAAAATAAAAGTTGGCCCCTAACTTTATACAAAGCAAAAAATTAATTTGAAGTAGACTGCAGATTTAAATATAAAATGTAAAATTATAAAGCTTCTAGAAAATAATTTAGGAGCATATCTTCATAAGTTTAGAAAGAGAAAGATTTTTTACACAAGACTCTAAAAGCTTTAACCACAAATGGCAAGACTAACATCTTGATCTTCTTTACAACCTGGAACTGTTTGTCATCAAACAATGAAATGAAGGAAATGGAAAAGTAAGCCACAGAAAGGTAGAATGTATTTATAACATCTATAACAAAATATTTGTAGTCAAGCAAATTAACAAAAAATAGTCATAAAACCCAACAGAAAAGATAGGCAACCAATTTGAACAGCCAGCTCATGAAAGAGAATATCCAGTTGTCCAATAATTATGAAAAGCTGCTCAATCACATTAGTCATGGGGAAATACAGATGAAACCACAATGTATAAATACTATTATTATACACACACCAGAATGGCTACAGTTTTAAAGATTGACAATACCAAGTGTTGGTCAGATGCGAAGCAACAGAAGTTTATATAGTGCAAGTGAGAATATAAACTGACACATTTTGCAGAAAGTTGGGCATTATTTACAAAAGCTGAACATAAGTCTTTTCAAAGACCTAGCAAGTCCACTCTGAACAGAAATGTATGTCCATGTGTACCGTAAGACAAATACAAGGCTATTTAAAACAGCATGATTTGTAAGAGCCCCAAATTTAAAAAACCCATATGTACATTAATAGCAGAATAGATAAATTGTAATATGTTCATAAAATGGGATGTCTTGCAGTTTTTCCCCAAATGAACTAACTCAACTACATATAATAATGTGGATGAATCTCGCAAACCTAATGTTGAGTGAAACAAGCTAGATAATTATATATACTATATGATTCTATTTATATAATGTTCAAAACAGTAAAACCAGTATCTGGTGGTGACAGGTGTCAAAATAGTGGTTGTCCTTGTAGTGACTGAGCGCCTCCCAGTCACTACAAGGGAGGCCTTCTGGAGTGTTATTTTCTAATTCTTGACCCTTGATAGTTATATATAAGTATTCTCTGTGGATGATCCATTGGGTTGCACACATTTTCAAAAGATAAAGATATATGATTATGTATATTCAAATGAAGACTTATCATTTATTGAACTCTAGGATTGATGCTAGAATTGGGAAGATGAATCAGAGACAGTGTCTGCTTCCAGGAATTCAGAGTCTAGCTGTTGGCAATGACTTGCAGACAAGTGGCTATGACATAGTAATGAGGTAAGTGCCATCATGCATCAACATGGAGAATAAGCTTAGGACCAGTCTTGCCTCATAGGATCAGGACTGGTTTCTCGTAAGGAGTTGGCATTCAAATCGGGTCTTAAAGTATAGTTGGCCTTCAACAAATAAAGAAGGTGGCTGGGGATGTGCTAAGTAGAAAGTGCACAAATGTGAGCAAAGCCACATTCACTCAGTCACTAAAGAGATAATGAGAAAAGCCAATACTTGCTCAATTTGCATCAGTGCTAAAACTAAGAAACAGCTGCTGAAGGATGGTCTGCTGCAGGTAGGTGGGAGAGAAAACAGAATCAAGGGAGAAATTTTACTTGTTAATCTTGAACTTCATGACTAGACCTAATACATTCTTTAGAGTATACTTACTTTATATACATTTAGTAGTAGCCCAGCACTAATAAAAATAAATATTGAAATTAAAAATTGTGACTGCTGCTGCGCTCCTGTTCACACTCTGCTTGCTATCCAGATGCTCACGCTTCCCAAAGCACAGCAGAAACACACACCTGCTCCGTGGTTTTACAGTGTTCTATCTGCTCATACTGCTCGCGCTGCCGCTGCTGTCCCTACCTGTGAGCCAGCACGTACCCTGTGTGATTCTCCACGTGGGCAAGCAACTCTTCAGTAACCTGCATTTCAAAGAAGCACTGAGGTGCCACCACCCTCATGCCTCTACTGTGCACTGGCCACAGGCCCCGGGTGTCTGCTGACGAGTGTCCTCCTGTAAGCGTGTCCCCTTTGCCTAGCACAGCTGCTGAAACCTCGGGAGTGCTGAGCAAATGTTTGTTGAAACTACATTTAATAAAAGCCCAGGTGGTAAGTGGCCCTTGTAGTGCAGCTGTGGCATCAGGACACCTTATCTTTACCTCATTAAGGTGTAGACTGACAAGGGACCATTTATCATTCAAATGAAGATACTTTGAGCATGAAAAAAGCTGTCATTAATACATATGCCAGGGTAAACCTAGTATTTTCCGAGATGTGACTACTCTCTTATAATTCTGTCACTGCAGAATTATAGCAACACCACTTTTGTCCATTCTAAATCTCTGTGAAAACGGTGATCCTGGGACTAGAGTAGGCTTCCTGCCCTACATTTCCTCAAGAATCCCCATTGTGACACTTCATGTATTCAAGGTTGACCTGTCGCGCGAGCTCTCTGGGTGCCTGTGCACTCAGCCTGGCCTGGCGTTTGACCCGTGTGTGACCCATGCCAAAGCGGAGCATTACTGGGTTCTGTGGCCGGTGTTTAGTGTGCAGCATTCGGCTGTTTGCAGAGCACACAGGAGGCGAGAGGTATGCTGTGCTCTTCCTCTCCCTGTTCTTCTGCTTCAAGGACAGAGCTTCCCTCAGAGCAAGGTTGCTGTATTGCTTCTCTGTCGTTTAGGAGAAAGCTCACCTCTTTTATCTCACTGCAGGCACTTCTGGGGCCACAGAGGGTCCCCCTGATGGCACCGGGATAAGCTCAGGAGACAGTAAATGTCTTGGTAGACTAGGGACTTCCTAGAATATGGAGTCTGACAAAAGGGAAGATGAATGACGAAGATTATAAATTTGCAATGAAAGAAAACAGTACCCCCATCACCAAAAAATACTTTCCATACTATGTAAGTAATGCATAAACATTGCAGCTGATTAGCATTTGATAAACTATTAACTTCCCACGTCTTTGATAGGAAGGCTGGGAAGTGAGATAAAACAGGGGCACTAAGGAGGACAAACATCTCAGCATCCAACAAACCTCAAAATGTTTCTTTTTATTGTTGTTGTTTTCAAGACTGGTTGCTATTTCCTTTGTGACTTGTTTATTAGCTCGTTGAGTCATCTAGAGTAGAGCGAGAGCCCTGTTTCCACACCAGAGAGATGGACTTGCTCCTTTGCCAAGTGGAGTCGAAGGAGGAGATAACATCCAGCGACAACAATGGCCTTCCTCAGTCTGTCGGCCAAAAACTTTTGGCAGAGTGGGCTGAGAATAACTTATCATCACTGCCCTAAAAGATCTGAAGTCCTGGAAGCACCGAGTGGTTGTTTGCCAGACAGAGATAACAGGCAGGATGCGACGGAGAGCCAGATGCACTCTGGATATCAGGGCGACACCTGGCAGACACTGAAGAGGAAAAAGGGATGAAGCAACCAATTAGCACACAGCTTCCTGGATGCCCAGTCCTTGCTGTCAACACAAGCAAATGCTCTTAAATTAGCAGAAAGGGTTGCATTTATTAATGAGTTGTATAAAATACTTAATGGTTTATGCCACAAGCAGAATTTCCGTGGCTGTGATTTTTCTAAAAATCCTTTCAACTTACAGATGACATGCCATATGATATGAGTTTTAGGAGTATGTCATAGTGATTAGACATTTATGTCACTTAAGAAGTGATAACCCTAGTAAGTCCTGCACCCATCTGGCACTATGCATAGTTATTGAAATATTGTTGATTATATTTCCTATGCTATACTATACATACCTATGGCTATTTTTATAACTGGCAGATTGTACTTCTTAATTCCTTCACCTTTTTCACTCATCCCCCTCAAAACACTTATTTAAAAGAAGATATGAACCCACATGCTCATTGCAGCGTTATTTACAATATCCTAGATCTGGAAGCAGCCCAAGTACCCATCGGTAGATAAATGGATTAAAATGCCTGTGGTACATTTACACAATGGAATACTACACAGTCATAAAAATAAAAATATTACCTTTTGCAATAGCATGGATGGACCTGGAGATTTTTAAGGTAAGTGAAATAAACCAGTTAGAGAAAGACTAGTACCATATGATTTCACTTTTTTGTGAAATCTAATGAACAAATGAAACTGACTAACAGTGGAAATGAGACATGGATGCATGGAGCACACTGACAGCTGTCAGAGGAGAAGGGATTTGGGGACTGGAGGACAGCAGGTAAAGGAATGAAGCAATAAAGCCCCATATAAATAGACACAGACAACAGTGTGGTGACAGCCAGAGAGAAAGAAAGCATGGAAGCTTAGGGGTATGTGGTCCTTGAGAACATAGGATTTGGAGACAAATGGGACCACAAAGAACTGTTTGATCTTAACTCTGAAAGTAGAGACATTGGACCAAAGTTTGTTCAACCTGAGTTTGCTCTAAGAGAGACTCTGTGCTCCAAGAGAGCGCTAGCAACCTTCTCTGGAAGTTCAGTGTGAGAAAACCACTAGCTCAAGTGTCTCTGTCCTCCTGCATTGTTCCCCTGAGTGTCCCTAAAATGGCCCCCAGGAGTTCATATTGGCTTCCTGCCAAAATGGGGGCTCAGGAATGAAGCTCTCTCCTTCTGCTTCTAGATTCCGTGTCTCCCTCACCATCCTTCACTCTCTCCACAAATAAACCTTCCTTCTGTTTATTTAGGGTAGTGAGTGAGTCTCTACATATTTTCACGGCAGGGTCAGTCAGCCTAAGGGCCCTCCTTGAGGTATCCTGTGTTCAGGACATTTGGTGGGGAGCTTGCACCTCTAGAAATTAAAGCCACAGGCACAGCCGTGACAGTGAAATGTGTAGAATGTTTAGGGGTTGGGAGCACTCTGCGGGCATGTGCCACCGCCTTTCCTCAGGCAAGCAGCCCTGAGATGGCTGAATGCCTTCTTATTAAGTCATGCAAGGAGAAAAATATCATGTTTGGACTGAAACCAAACACAGGAACTTTCAACACCAAAGGCAATTTTCTCAGAGTGTTTTGTAAATTGTTCTGTTTTAGGTTTCAAGTCAGTATCCTATCTGACTTAAAGAGACACTTTTGTTATTATTCTTAATTGTAATTCAGGTGAAATACAGGTAGATTAGTTTCCAGTCATCTTCTTTGATTCATCAGAACATGGATATGTTTAATCTGAATTAATGTGACTATAAAATACTTTTTTTATGTACTTGTGTCTAGAAGTTCTAGAGATTCATTTTGGCTTCTGGTCTTTTCCTTCCAACTAGCTCATGCTTACTGTGACTCCACACCACACTGGGCTCATTCTATTCTCTGAGAAATAGAAATGAGAAGAAACAGCCTGACTAGGCGGTGGTGCAGTGGATAGAGCGTCGGACTGGGATGCCGAAGACCCAGGTTCAAGACCCCGAGCTCGTCCAGCTTGAGTGCGAGGCCATCTGGCTTGAGTAAAAAGCTGGCCAGCTTGGACCCAAGGTCGCTGGCTCCAGCAAGGGGTGGCTCAGTCTGCTGAAGGCCCGTGGTCAAGGCACATGTGAGAAAGCAATCAATGAACAGCTAAGGTGTTGCAACGGCAACGAAAAACTAATGATTGATGCTTCTTACCTCTCTCCGCTCCTGACTGTCTGTTCCTACCTACCCCTCTCTCTGACTCTCTCGCTCTGTCCCTGTAAAAAAAAAAGAAAAAGAAAAAGAGAAAAAATAAATGAGAAGAAACAGACATTAAAAGATTTTTCTCACTGGTGTTTCCTAGGGATATGCTATAGGCATTTTATCTGCTAGCTGCTGCTAAGCTGGTGGCTCTACCCAGTGTGAGCTCACAGAGAAAGACAGAAAGTCAACAGAAGACTGTACAACGCCTAATTTCTGCCCTAGCTGTACAAAAGCCAATTTTGAAAAGATTTCTTCACATATCAGGAATAGCCTGCTCTTGGAACAATTAAATTAAAAGTGACCTAGCCTGACCAGGTAGTTGCACAGTGGATAGAGCATCAGACTGGGACCCAGGGGACCCAGGTTCAAAACCCCGAGGTTGCCAGCTTGAGCACAGGCTCACCAGCTTGAGTGCAGAGTTGCTGGCTTGAGCATGGGATCATAGACATGACCCCATAGTCCCTGGCTTATCCCAAGGTCGCCGGCTTGAGCAAGGGGTCACTCACTCTGTTGTAACCCCCAGGTCAAGATATATATGAGAAAGCAATCAGTGAACAACTAAGGTGCCACACTGTTCCACTTAGTTGTTCCACTTAGTTGTGCACTCTTTGATTGCTTCTCATAAGTGACCTGACCAGGGATGGAACCCACAGCCTTGGTGCACCAGGATGACACTTTGTCCACTGAACCACCCGGTCAGAACTAAGTGATTAATTTTCATATGATGTTTTCTTCAGTCCCTTCACTCACCTCCTTCCCCTCCCTCTGAAGTCCTCCTAATTTCTGTCTCTCTTGTTCTGTTGTGACCTAACCCTCTTCTTCAGTACCTTCTCACTTCTTGCTTTAATCTCTCCCTTCCCTTCCACTGTGAACTCAGCTCCTTTTCCTCTGATGAAACACTGGGATGATATCCACTAGATGTTACCTCCGCCTTTTAAGTTTGGTTTTATGGCTCTACTCCTTTTATTAAAACAACCACTTTTATGCCTAAAAACATTGATGACGATGTGTGTTTGTGAATTGGAATAAGTATTCTTGGTGTAATTGCTAATTCATGTGTATTATTTTCTGTGTTTTTATACCCAGCGAAAAAAGTCTATAGGATAGTCTGTCCTTACAGAGGAAATTCACCCAAATGTCATCTGATACAGTAATAGCATTGTGTGTTTATATGGAGTGCTCTTTGATAACAGATACTGCCCTGAAAGCTTGATGTGGATATTCTCATATAATTTAATCCTCCTGCATTTACAAGGTAGATGAAGCAGCATGTAGCTCATATAAGGCTCCACAGCTGTTAGTGTAGAGCCAGGATTCAAATTTACGTTCACAGCCACGATATATCCTGCAGCCAGTTCCAGCCACCTCTGTGCTCTCTGACATGGTGTCTAATATAAAAAAACCTGTTGATTTACTAAAAATCAAATTAATCAAAACCTAACCTGCTTCCAATTTTTCCCATTTTGAGTGTTCATCTGAGTAGTTTTAAGCAAACACTCAAAGTGTTTTGAAGTCAATTCCCGAGGTAAAGATCCAAGGATTTGTTCACATCAGGATGTGTTTATTTCTTTGTGTTCCTTGTTCTCTTAACAAGATTTGCAGTGTAATTATCACAAACACGTCAAAATTGTACTAATGTCTTTCCTACTATATGAACTGTAATAGAGTGACTGCTTTGTGTGTTTTTTTAAATAAAGTTTATTGAGGTATAATTTATATACAATAAAATGTGTACACATAACCATTTGATGACTATGACAAATATATAAATCCATGTTAACACCACCCCAATCAAGGTACAAATTATTTTCATTAAATCATAAACTTGCCTAGTACCCTTTAAAAAAATTATTTTTACTTGTTTATTGATGTTGTTTTAGAGAGAGAGGGGAAGTGGGAGAGAGAGAGAGAGAGAGAGAGAGAGAGAAACATCAATTTGTTTTTCCACATATTTATGCATTCATTAGTTGATTCTTGTTTGTGCCCTGATTGTTGATCAAACCTGAAACCTTGACATATTGGGATGATGCTTTAACCGATAGACCTATCCGGCCAGAGCCACCCTGTGCCCCTTTTTACAATTGGTCTTCTCTGTCCCCTACCCAAAAGCAACTAGGAATCTAATTTTACCATTAGATCTAATTTGTATCACTAGAAGATCACATAAGTGCATTCATATACACTTAAATGAGATCTTTTATATCTGGCTTCTTTCACATAACCTACTGTCTTTTTGAGAACCATTTATGGTATCCAGTTTGTTCCTTTTTATTGTATGAGCATGCTACAATGTTTATCCATTCACTCGTTGGTAGACATTTGGGTTGTTTCTATTAATACTTTTTGGTTAAAATGAATAAAGTTGTAAAAATATTCATAGACAAATCGTTTATGGGCAATAATTTAATTTCCTTTTTGTAAAAAACCTAGGCCACATGGGAAGTGTATGCTTAACTGCCAAACTGTTATCCAGAGTGCTTGTCTCCTGTCCTCGTCCCATCAACAGTATATGGGAGCTTCAGTTGTTCCAAATCTTTTACGATATTTGATGTTCGCAGATGTTTTAATTTTGCCTTTTCTAGGGGGTGGGTAATGGTATATCTTTTCAGTTTTAAGTTGCATTTTCGAGATGACTAACAATGTCCAGTAGCTTTTCTTTTTGGGGGGAGAGTGTCTTGTTAGTGATTAGTAAAAGTTTTTTATATATTCTAGATAAGTCTTTTTGTCAGATTAATTTGTTACAAATATTTTCTTCCAGTTTGTGGTTTGCCTTTTTATTTTTTCAACAATGTATTTTTATTTAATTTATTTTTGCATAAACATGTTTTTATTTCAATCGAAAATCAGTCATACTTTCTAAAGCAAAATAAGTCTCACTTAACATTTGTTTTATTTTTTGATGACTAGGCTTCACTCTGCCAATTAGATTATGTGGCATTTTATGTAAGTTGAATAAACCTAAATCTACAGCTCTAAACTTTTTTTCCATCATATAATTGACATATAAGTTTATATTGTACAAAGTGTTGATTTGATACATTTATAAATTGCAAAATGATTATCACTGTAGTATTAGCTACCATCTCCATCCTGTCACTAGTAACCATTTTCTTTTTCCTGATGAGAACATTTAAGATCTACTCTCTTAGCAACAGGTATGTGATACAGTATTATTAACTATAATCACTATGCTGTACATTACATCTCCAAGTTTATAACTAGAAATTTGTACCCTTTTGACCAATATCTCTCCATCTCCCCTTCCCTACATTTGGTAATCACCACTCTACTCTGTTTTTCAGAGTTTGTCTTTTTTAGATTCCATTTATAACTAATATATAGTAATTGTCTTTGTCTGTCTGACATTTCATTTAGCACAGTGCCCTTAAGGTCCAACCAAACTGTTACAAGGGGCAGGATATTGTGGTACCTTCTTTATTGTGGCTCAATAATATTTCATTGTACATCCAGTCATCTACATCTTGGCTTTTGTGAGTAATAGTGCAATGAACATGGGAGTACCGATCTCTACAAGATCCTGATTTCAATCCTTTTGATTATATACCTAGAAGTGGGATGACTGGATCATATTGTATTTCTATTTTTAATTTTTTGAGGAATCTTCATACTGTGTTCCATAGTGACTATACCAATTAGCATTCCCACCAAGAGTACATTAGGATTTCTTTTTACCACGTGCTCGCTAACACTTGTTATCTCAGGCAGTGGTGGGATTCAATAATTTAACAAACCATCTTTCCACTGTAGGAGTAGGATCCCATTTCTTCAGAGGTGGGCCGATTAGATTAACAGTCATTGTGTTTGATGTCTTAGACACAGGCGACTTCTCTCTGAATACGTTATGTTCATCTTTGAAAAACCCCCTTCCGCATCTGCTGAACTTATAGCAGTCATTCTGACAATATTTTTAGCTCTGAACACTTTCAGGAATTGCATAGTTCTTGGAATTTTTTAAAACGTTTTCCATGAAACCTATGGACAGAATGAACATTATACTACAGGCACTTAGAATACACTGTTGCACTGATGAACGTTAAAAAAAAGTAAGGAATGTAAGTTTGTAATTTCCACATTGGGTAGCTGCCCAGGCGCCCACCTTAGAGAGAACCCTGATTACAAGTACCAGTTTAACAACTGGTTTGCTGAACTCCACAAAAAATTAGGTTTCGGTTCTGCCAAACTGGTGCAAACCTGCTGAATCCCACCACCGGTTATATTCTCTTGCTGGATTGCTCTCTTTAGCATTATGTAATGTCCTTCTTTGTCTCTTGTTATGGCCTTTGTTTTGAAGTCTATTTTGTCTTGCATAGTTATTGCCATCCCAGTATTTTTGTTTGTTTGCTTCTACTTGAATGGACTACCCTCTATCCCTTTGCTTTCAGTCTGTATGCATCTTTTCTAAGATGGGTGTCATGTAGACAGCATATATATGGGTCTTGTTTTCTTATCCACTTAGCTATCCTATATCTTTTGATTGGTATATTTAATCTCTCTCTCTCTCTCTCTCTCTCTCTCTTTTTACAGAGACAGAGAGAGAGTCAGAGAGAGGGATAGATAGGGACAAACAGACAAGAACTGAGAGAGATAAGAAGCATCAATCATCAGTTTTTAGTTGCGACACCTTAGTTGTTCATTGATTGTTTTCTCATATGGGCCTTGACCGTGGGCCTTCAGCAGACCGAGCAACCCCTTGCTCAAGCCAGCAACCTTGGGTCCAAGCTGGTGAGCCTGCACTCAAGCTGGTGACCTCAGGGTCTCAAGCCTGGGTCCTTCAGCATCCCAGTCTGACACTCTATCCACTATGCCACTGCCTGGTCAGGCAGTATATTTAATCTCTTTACATTTAAAGTAATTATTGATAGGTACTTATTTATTGCCAGTTTATTTTTTATACTTGTATTTGTTCTCTCTCTCTCTCTTTTTTCTTCTTCAAGGAGACTCTTTAGCATTTCTTGTAAATCTGGTTTGGTGGTAATAAACTCATTTGGGGTTTTTTTTCTAGGCAGACTTTTGTTTCTCCTTCAGTTTCAGTTTTTGTTTTTTGCCCCCCCCCCATTAATTTGAGAGAGAGAGAGGGGAAAAGAGAAGGGGAGGAAGAGAAAAAGAAAAAGATAAAAAGTATTAACTGCTGCTCCACTTAGTTGTTCCATTTAGTTGTGCACTCATTGGTTGCTGCTGATGTGTGCCCTGACCAGAGACCATACCTGCGACCTCAGTATGCTGGAATGATGCTATATTCACTCAGCAACCCAGCAAGGCCTCTCCCTCAGTTTACATGATATCCTTGCTTGGTAGAATAATCTTGGTTTTGCATCTCTTGCTTGGTGGCAACATGGTCAGGCACTCAATGCAAGAAAGCAGTCCTTACCTCAAAGCTATTCCACTCAGTCTTTGCCCAAGTGTCTAATGTTAGCTCCCCCAGGAGGAGCACGCTCAGTAGGGCAGGGCCTCCAGGAGTCAGAGGGACAGGTCAAATGAGGCTCTCCTGTTGGGGAAGTGGTGTGGACTGAGCTCACAGAAAGTAAGAATAGTCCCACCCCCCAGCCTTAGCCATACATTATAATGCCAGTCTGAATCTCAGACAGGAGCTTCCCAGGGAGACATGCTTCTATGATCCCAGCTCTAGGCAGCACTCCTGTTTTTCTGCGGGACTTAACTCAGCAGGAAAGAGTCACTGAGTCAAAGGACAAGCCAAGTGAATCAACAGGTGTGTGTGTGTGTGTGTGTGTGTGTGTGTGTGTGTGTGTGTGTGTGTGTGTAGTACTGATTGTGTGCAGGCAGAACGTGGAAAATATGGTCCCTGTTCCAAAGCTACACAGTTCAGTTACTGTCTGAATCTCTGCCAAGAGTTTCTCCAAACAGTGTACCAAAGGTCCCTGTTGAGTGCAGCCAACAGACCTTTCTGAAGGACTTCAGCTCAGGGGATGGTGTCATCACTAGTTAGAGGACCAGACTAGTGCACTCCTCAGGCTGTCACTGCAAGAATAGGAATGCTTGTCCTGCAAAGATGGCATCTGGGTTTCTAGAAGACTCCCTTCTCTCTCAGGCAGACTGAACCCCAGCTGATTTTCACCACCAGATGGTATGCAGGCTCTCTTCTCAAGAGTAGTGCTATGGATTGGGGAGCCCGGCATGGGATTAGACCCCTCACTCTTCAGGGGGGACTTTTGTAGCTCAGATATTCCTTCATATTTTTAGCCACTGCACATGGGTGCAGGGGCCAGCCTTTTCCATGTCTCCACCCTTCTCACCAATCTCTATATGGCTTTTTCTGTAAATCCTTGGTTATAGTATTTCTGTTCAGTAAGGCTTCAGTTGGTTATTCAAGATGATTGCTATATAATTTAGCTGTAAATCTGTTTTGATGCTGAGAGGAGATGAGTGTAGTTTCCACCGACTTTGCAGCCATCTTTGAATCCATGTCCTTGAGTCAGTTTTAGGAAGTTTATGTTGTTTAACCATATGACAGCTATTCTCTTATAAGTCCTATGTAATGTGACCCAGTACATGTGCAGCATAGCCTTTAACAAGGGACTTTTGGGGGACGGCAAGATGGCAATGGAGTAGGCGAATGTACCAACTTACAACTCCCAGAACCAAAGTGGATTATAACTTAATTTTAAGAACCATCATCTGGATAAACCAACTTTGAACTAAACTAAGTGAACTCTTCAACCAAGGAACACTGAAGAAGCCACATTGAGACTGGTAGGAATAGCGAAAATGTGGAAAGGGCTGCCCAGCTCCCCGGAGTGAACAGCAGCCCGGAGAGACTTGTGTGGCAGGAAGAGAGCTTAGCGGAGAGGGAGGGACCTGGGTCCCAGGAACAAAGCCCCAGCCTGCAGCCTCAGAGCCTAGAAAAGGCGTTTGGATAGTATTGAGCTGTGAAACAAGTGAGGATACTGTTTGTGAGAAAGAGGCAGTTTTCTCAGACCCAGGATTCTTCTTAAAGGGACAGCGCAGAAAACCTCTCTCACAACCACGCACCTGGGGCTCCGGGGAACAGGGACAGAGGAGAGGACCAGAGCAGCAGGAAGAGAGTGTGGACTGGAAGGCACAGGGAGAAACACTGAGGGACAGCCACCCTAACCCCTGGGCTAAGTCACTTCCCAAATCGAAAACAAATATTTCCCCTGGAACTAGCAATACCAGCAAAGGGAGACAGGACACCAGCCAAACAAGCTCTCTTGTGGCACTTAGAGCAGAGCTGCTTAGATGAAGAGAGCTTCTAGGACTACAGTATGGAGTGTTAGGGTCTGAGCTGCAGTGCCCCTACCCACACTGCTGAGGGCTTGCTGGAGGGACGGTGGCGGTGGGACACGAAACGCGGTTCTGTCGGCAGGGGCGGAGGCCCAGCCTGTGTGAGCTCAGTATAGCCCAGCAGGGGTAGAGGGGATGTGCAAAAGCAGTCCGGCAGCTGCAGGCCAGCTTGCAGCCTCACCTGCAGGGGGAAAAGTGGGAGGCCAGGAACAGTCAGAGATCTGCTGCTGAGCAGAGGCCTGCAGGTGCGCAGCATCACCTGGCCTCCGAGGTTTGCGAACCTGTGCGAGCTGGCCCTGACCATAGGGGCGGGGCAAAAGCCCAGGACAGGTGGAAGCTCGCAGCAGAGTGCACGCCAGCAGCCCAGGCCAGCCAGAGAAACCGCTGTGAGGAGACTCTGACTGTGGGGGCTGGGCAGAAGCATGGGAACAGGCGGGGTCCGTAGCTGAGCAAAGGTGATCAGCCCTACCCTTGGCGGTGAGGCTTATGGCTTGAGTGCGATGCACAACCCCACCTGTGGGGGCAAGGCGAAGGCCCGGAAAGGCTGACGCTTATAGAGCCAGCTGGAGAACACAGCCCCTCTCGTGGAGAAGAGGCGGAAATCACAGCAACAACTGAAATGAGCCAGCGCAGGCAATGCCCATACCCAACCACCCTAGGCAGCGGCAGAGGAGGTAGTGGGCCAGCAGACAGACCATACCTAGGGAACACAAAGGCAACCCCCATAGGACTTCAGTGGCCATTCCCTTCTTATACACAGACAAAAAGGGCAGGCAAAAATGCAACCTAAATGAATCAAGAGAAATCCCTAAAGAAGGACCTGAAAGAACCAGATATAACCAAATTACCAGATGCAGAGTTTAAAATAATGATAGGATATTCAAAGAGCTTAGAGCAACAATGGATAGTCATTACGAACACCTAAATAAGGAGATAACAAGTATAAAAAAGGAAATTGAAATAATAAAAAGGAATCAGACAGAAATGACAAATACAGTATCAGAACTGAAGACCACAACGAAAGTAATTAAAAGCAGGATGAATGACGCTGAGGATCGAATCAGCGAGTTAGAGGACACAAAGTGATTCATCACATAACCAAAAGAAAGGACAAAAATCACATAATAATTTCAATAGATGCAGAAAAAGCATTTGATAAAATCCAGCACCCATTCATGATCAAAACTCTCAGTAAAGTGGGAGTACAGGGAACATACCTTAACATGATAAAGGCCATCTATGACAAACGCACAGCAAACATCATACTAAATGAAAAAAAATTAAAAGCAATTCCCTTAAGATCAGGAACCAGGCAGGTGTGCCCCATTTCACCACTCTTATTCAACATAGTTCTGGAAGTCCGAGCTACAGCAATCAGACTAGAGAAAGAAATAAAAGGCATCCAAATTGGAAAAAAAGAAGCAAAATTGTCATTAATTGCAGATGATATGATATTGTACATAGAAAACCCTAAAGTCTCGGTCGAAAAACTACTGGACCTGATAAATGAATTCAGCAAGGTGGCAGGATATAAAATTATATACTCAGAAATCAGAGGCTTTTTTTTTAATATTATACATAAATTTTAATGTATTATATTTGTAAATTGTACTTATTTTGAAATTTAAAAAAATGTATTACAATACTATTTTTGCATTCTATGTAAATTTTTTTTGCTCCATATAGACAAAATTTTTATATATATATATATATTTTTTTTTTTTATTAATTCTAATGGGGTGACACCAATATATCAGGGTACATATGTACAATGAAAACATCTCCAGATTATCTTATCATTCAACCGTGTTGCATACCCGTCACCAAAAGTCAAATTGTCCTCTGTCACCTTACATGTGGTTTACCCTGTGTCCCTCCCCTCCTCCCTATCCCACCCTCTCCTCCCTCCCCCCACCCCGTAACCACCACTCTCTTGTCCATGTCTCATATTCTCACTTTTATGTCCCACCTATGTATGAAATCATGCTGTTCACAGTTGTTCTTTTTTTCTGATTTACTTATTTCACTGGGTATAATGTTATCAAGGTCCATCCATTTTGTTATAAATGATCCGATGTCATCGTTTCTTATGGCTGAGTAGTATTCCATAGTATATATGTACCAAAGCTTTTTAATCCACTCGTCTTCTGACGGACACTTGGGCTGGTTCCAGATCTTCGCTATTGTGAACAATGCTGCCATGAACATGGGGGCGCATTTCTTCTTTTCGAACAGTGCTATGGTGTTCTTAGGGTATATTCCTATAAGTGCAATAGCTGGGTCAAAAGGCAGTTCGATTTTTAATTTTCTGAGGAATCTCCAAACTGTTTTCCACACTGGCTGCACCAGTCTGCATTCCCACCAGCAGTGCAGAAGGGTTCCCTTTTCTCCACATCCTCGCCAGCACTTCTTCCGTGTTGTTTTGCTGATGAGTGCCATTCTGACTGGTGTGAGGTGATATCTCATTGTGCTTTTAATTTGCATTTCTCTAATGATTAGTGATGTTGAGCATTTTTTCATATGCCTATTGGCCATCTGTATGTCTTCTTTGGAGAAATTTCTATTCATTTCTTTTGCCCATTTTCTGATTGGGTTGTTTGTCTTCCTGGTGTTGAGTTTTATAAGTTCTTTATAAATTTTAGTTATTAACCCCTTATCAGATGTGCTGTCGAATATGTTCTCCCATTGTGTGGTTTGTCTTTTTACTCTGTTCTTATTGTCTTTAGCTGTGCAAAAACTTTTTAGTTTGATATAGTCCCATTTGTTTATCTTGCCTTTTAATTCATTTGCCCGTGAAGATAAATCGGCAAATATATTGCTACTGCAGATGTCGGAGAGCTTGCTGCCTATGTTTTCTTCTAAGATGCTTATGGTTTCACGGCTTACGTTTAACTCTTTTATCCATTTTGAGCTTGTTTCTGTGAATGGTGTAAGTTGATGGTCTAGTTTCATTTTTTTGCAGGTAGATGTCCAATTTTCCCAACACCATTTGTTAAAGAGGCTGTCTTTACTCCATTGTATGTTCTTTCCTCCTTTGTCAAATATCAGTTGTCCATAAAGCTGTGGGTTTATTTCTGGGTCCTCTGTTCTGTTCCATTGATCTATGTGCCTGTTCTTATGCCAGTACCAGGCTGTCTTGAGTATAATGGCATTATAATATACCTTGATATCTGGAAGAGTGATACCTCCTGCTTTGTTTTTTCTTTTTAGAATTGCTGAGGCTATTCATGTTCTTTTTTGGTTCCATATAAATTTTTGGAATATGTTTTCTATATCTTTGAAGTATGTCATTGGTATTTTAATTGGTATTGCATTGAATTTATAAATTGCTTTGGGTAATATAGACATTTTAATGATGTTTATTTTTCCTAGCCATGAGCACGGTATATGCTTCCACTTGTTTGTATCTTCCTTGATTTCTTTTATCAATGTTTTATAATTTTCTGAGTACAAGTCCTTAACCTCCTTGGTTAAATTTACTCCTAGGTATTTTATTTTTTTGGCTGTAATAGTGAAGGGGATTGTTTCCTTAATTTCTTTTGCTGACAGTTCATTGTTTGTATATAGAAATGCCTCTGTTTCTGCGTATTAATTTTATATCCTGCCACCTTGCTGAATTCATTTTTAAGATCCAGTAGTTATTTGACTGAGACTTTAGGGTTTTCAATATACAATATCATATCATCTGCAAATAGTGACAGTTTTACTTCTTCTTTTCCAATTTGGATGCCTTTTATTTCTTCTTGTCTGATTGCTATAGCTAGGACTTCCAGAACTATGTTGAATAAGAGTGGTGAAAGTGGGCAACCCTGCCTGGTTCCTGATCTTAAGGGGATTGCTTTTAATTTTTGTCCATTTAGTATGATGTTAGCTGTGGGTTTGTCGTAGATGGCCTTTATCATGTTAAGGAATGTTCCTTGTATTCCCACTTTACTGAGAGTTTTGATCATGAATGGGTGCTGGATTTTATCAAATGCCTTTTCTGCATCTATTGAAATTATCATGTGATTTTTGTCCTTCCTTTTGTTTATGTGAATCACATTGATTGATTTGCTAATATTAAACCAGCCTTGCCTCTCCGGAATAAATCCCACTTGATCGTGGTGTATGATTTTTTTCATATATTGCTGGATCCGGTTGGCTAATATTTTGCTGAAAATTTTAGCGTCTAAATTCATCAGGGATATAGGCCTATAATTTTCTTTCTTTGTGTTGTCTTTGCCCGGTTTTGGGATCAGAATTATGCTCGCCTCGTAAAAGGAGTTTGGAAGTCTTCCTTCTTCTTGAATTTTTTGAATAGCTTGAGGAGGATAGGAGTTAGTTCTTCTTTGAATTTTTGATAGAATTCGCTTGTGAAGCCATCAGGCCCAGGACTTTTCTTTGTTGGGAGTTTTTTGATAACTGTTTCAATCTCATTTGTTGTAATTGGTCTGTTTAGGTGTTCTGATTCTTCCAGATTGATTTTTGGAAGTTTATATGATTCAAGAAATTTGTCCATTTCATCTAGATTGTCTAATTTTTTGGCATAGAGTTCTTCATAATATTTTCTTACAATGCTTTGTATTTCTGTTGTATCAGTTGTTATTTCTCCACTGTCCTTTTTAATTTTATTTATTTGAAACCTCTCTCTTTTTTTCTTGGTGAGTCTAGTTAAAGCTTCATCAATCTTGTTTACCTTTTCAAAGAACCAGCTCCTGGTTTCATTGATCCTCTGTATTGTTTCCTTAGGCTCTATGTCATTTATTTCTGCTCTGATCTTTATTATTTCCTTCCTTCTACTTGTCCTGGGTTTTATTTGTTGTTGTTTTTCTAGTTCTTTTAGATGCAGGGTCAGGTTGCTTATTTGAGCTTTTTCTAGCTTCCTATGATATGCCTGTAGTGCAATGAACTTCCCTCTCAGAACTGCTTTTGCTGTTTCCCATAAATTTTGAGTTGATGTATGCTCATTATCATTTGTTTCTAGAAACTTTTTTATTTCTTCTTTGATCTCATTGTTAATCCATTCATTATTTAATATCAGGCTATTTAGTTTCCAAGTGTTTGAGTATTTTTCAGTTTTTCTTTTGTGGTTAATTTCTAGTTTCATGGCATTGTGATCAGAGAAAATGGTTGATATGATTTCAATCTTCTTGAATTTATTGAGATCATTTTTGTGTCCTAACATGTGGTCTATCCTAGAAAACGTACCGTGAGCGCTTTAGAAGAATGTATATTCTACTGCTTTAGGATGAAAAGTTCTGAAGATATCTATTAAATCAAGTCGATCTAGTGTATCCTTTAAGTCTGCTGTTTCTTTATTGATTTTCTTTCTTGAGGATCTATCCAGTGTTGTTAGTGGGGTATTGAAATCCCCTACTATGATAATATTGCTGTTAATCTCACCCTTAATGTCCATCAAAGTCTGCTTTATGTATGTCAGGGCACCTATATTTGGTGCGTAGATATTTATAATATTTATATCTTCCTGTTGAATTGTTCCCTTTATCATTATGTAGTGTCCTTCTTTATCTCTAACTACAGCCTTTCTTTTAAAGTCTATTTTGTCAGATATAAGTATTGCTACCTCTGCTTTTTTTTCCATTTCCATTTGCATGAAATATTTTTTTTCATCCTTTTACCTTCAGCCTATGTGCATGTTTTGTTTTAAGGTGTGTCTCTTGTAGACAGCATATGTATGGGTCTGTTTCTTTATCCACGCAGCTACCCTATGTCTTTTGATTGGATCTTTTAATCCATTTACATTTAAGGTTATTATTGATATGTAGTTGTTTATTGCCATTTTATTCTTTAAAGCTGTATTCTTCTTTTGCTATATTTTTTCCCTCCCTTTGAACTGTTCACAACAGGCCCCGTAGTATCTCTTTCAGAATTGGTTTGGTTTTAATGTATTCCTTGAGGCTTTCTTTTTCTGGGAAGCTCTTTATTTCTCCTTCAATGTTAAACGTTAGCCTTGGTGGATAGAGTAGTCTTGGTTGTAGGTTCTTGTTCTGCATTAGTTTGATTATATCTTGCCATTCCCTTCTGGCCTCAAGTGTTTCTGTTGAGAAGTCCGATGTCATCCTTATGGGGGCTCCTTTGTAGGTGATAGCCTTTTTTTCTCTAGCAGCTTTTAAGATTTTTTTTTTATCCATTAGCTTTGATATTTTAACTATGATGTGTCTTGGTGTAGATCTTTTTGGGTTTCTCTTTAATGGAGTTCTGTGTGCTTCTTGAACGTGTGGAATTTTTCCCAGCCTTAATTTAGGGAAGTTTTCTGCTATGATTTGATTGAACAAAGTTTCCATTTCCTGTCCTCTTTCCTCTTCTTCAGGCACCCCTATGATGCGAATGTTGTTTCTCTTCATGTTGTCACAGAGCTCCCTTAGAGTTTCCTCAAGTTTTTTGAGTCTCTTTTCCTTTTTCTTCTCTGCTTCTGTGCCTTTGTTTATTGTGTCTTCTAACTCGCTTATTCGATCCTCAGCGTGATTCATCCTGCTTTTAATTCCTTCCATTGTGGTCTTCAGTTCTGATATTGTATTTGTCATTTCTGTCTGATTCTTTTTTATTATTTCAATTTCGATTTTTATATTTGTTATCTCTTTATTTAGGTGTTCATAGTGACTATCCAATGTTTCTCTAATTTCTTTGAACATGCTAACTATCATTATTCTAAATTCTGCTTCTGGTAGTTTGGTTATATCTGGTTCATTCAGGTCCTTCTCTGGGGATTTCTCTTGATTCATTTGATTTGCATTCCTCTGCCTGCCCATTTTATTTGTGTATAGGCAAGTTTTGGGCACTGGAGTCCAGTAGGTGTTCCCTTTGTGTTCTCTAGGTGTGGTCTGTCTGCAGGCCTGCCACCCCCTCTGCTGCTGCCTAGGGTGGTTGGGTGTGGGCGTTGCCAATGACAGCCTACTTCGGCTGTTGCTGTGATTTCCACCTCTCCTCCGCAGGAGGGGCTTTCACTCAAGCCACAAGCCTTAGAACCAAGGGCAGAGGTGAGCACCTTTGCTCAGCTGCTGGACCAGCCCGTTTCCAGAAGATTTATGCCCAGCCCCCGCAGTCAGAGCCTGCTCGCCACTGTTTTGCGGGTTGGGCGAGGCTTTGGACGTGCTCTCAGCTATGAGCCTTTGCCCGTCCAGAATTTAGGCCCGCCCTTGAGGCCGGGGCCCTCCTGCGTAGGGTCGCACACTGTGGTTTATTGGGCTGGGCGTGTTTGCTGGCGTTAGCTCAGCTGCTAGCTTCCGATCGATCAGGACTCTGCCACGCCCCCACGTTTGGCGCCAGCTCGCGCACGTAGGTTGGCCACCAGCCGGGGTTTCTTTAGCCGGGCGGGGCTAGTAGGGTGAGCTCAGCCGCAAAAGCGCTCACTTGCCGGGCGGGGCCGTGGAGGCCTCTCGCGCGCCAGGCGGGGCCAGTAGCGCGAGCCCAGCCGCGGAAGCCAGGCACCAGGCGGTGTCGGTCGCGCGAGCCCAGCCGCGGAAGCCGCTCGTGCGCCGGGCGGGGCCAGTGGCGTGAGCTCAGCCGCGGAAGCCACTAGCGCACACAAAGGATTTTAACCCACCACGGTTTCTCCTTTTGGGCGGGGTTGGCAGCATGAGCTCAGCCCCGGTCCCCTCGCCCGTCCCTAGTCTTAGCCCCGTCCCTGTGGTCAGGGCCGGCTTACGCAGAGTCTTAGAGCCGATCTCTGCCTGTATTTTTCCCCCACAAGTGGGGTCACAGGCGGCCCGCAGCTGTTGGACCTCTTTCGCGCGTCTACTCCGGCCCTGCTGGGCTAGACTGAACTCACAACCTTCCGCCCACACCGACAGGACCGCTTTTCAGCGTCCTGCCGCCAACCGCCCCTCAGCAGCGTTTAGAGAGATAGCAGTGTATTAAGTCCACACTGTAGGCTTGGGAGCTCCCTCCCTCCAAGCAGCTCCGCTCCAATTGCCACGGGAGAGCCTGCCCGGCTAGTGTCCCGCCTCCCCTTGCTGGTGTTGCTAGTTCCAGGGGAAATATTTGTTTTCGATTAGGGAAATGACTTAGCCCAGGGGTCAGGATGGCTGCCCCTCAGAGTGTTCTCGTGCCTTCAGTCCAATCTCTGTTCCCACTGCTCTGTTCCTCTCCTCTGTCCCCATTCCCCGGAGCCCCGGGTGCGTGGTTGTGAGAGAGGGTTTCTGTGCTGACCCTTTGAAAAGATTCTTGGATCCGAGAAAACTCTCTCTTTTTCACAAACAGTATCCTCTCTTGCTTCACATCTCAACACTGTCCATACGCCTCTTCTAGGCTCTGGGACTGCAGGCTGGGGCTTGGTTCCTGGGACCGAGGTCCCTCCCTCTCCGCCAAACTCTCCTCCCGCCCCGAGGGACTCTCCGGGCTGCCATTTGCTCCGGGGAGCTGGGCAGCCCTCTTCGTGTTTTCGCTATTCCTACCAGTCTCAATGTGGCTTCTGCAGTGTTCCTTGGTTGAAGAGTCCACTTACTTTAGTTCGAAGTTGGTTTATCCAGATGGTGGTTCTTAAAATTGAGCTATAATCCACTTTGGTTCTGGGAGTTGGAAGTTGGTACGTCCGCCTACTCCATGGCCATCTTGACCAGAGGCATTTTTATATACCAACAATGAACTGTCAGCAAAAGAAATTAAGGAAACAATTCCCTTCACTATTGCAACAAAAACATAAAGTACCTAGGAGTAAATTTAACCAAGGAGGTTAAGGACTTGTACTCAGAAAATTATAAAACATTAATAAAAGAAATCAAGGAAGATATAAACAAGTGGAAGCATATACCATGCTCATGGTGAGGAGGAATAAACATCATTTAAATGTCTATATTACCCAAAGCAATTTATAAATTCAATGCAATACCAATTAAAATACCAATGATATACTTCAAAGATATAGAATACATATTCCAAAAATTTATATGGAACCAAAAATGAACATGAATAGCCTCAGCAATCTTAAAAAGAAAAAATAAAGCAGGAAGTATCACTCTTCCAGATATCAAGGTATACTACAAGGCCATTGTACTCAAGACAGCCTGGTACTGGCATAAGAACAGGCACATAGATCAATGGAACAGAACAGAGAACCCAAAAATAAACCCACAGCTTTATGGACAACTTATATTTGACAAAGGGGGAAAGAACATACAATGGAGTAAAGACAGCCTCTTTAACAAATGGTGCTGGTAAAATTGGACATCTACCTGCAAAAAAATGAAACTAGACCATCAACTTACACCATTCACAAAAACAAACTCAAAATGGATAAAAGACTTAAATATAAGCCGTGAAACCATAAGCATTTTAGAAGAAAACATAGGCAGCAAGCTCTGTGACATCTGTTGCAGCAATATATTTGCTGATTTATCTCCACAGGCAAATGAAATAAAAGGCAAGATAAACAAATGAGACTATATCAAACTAAAAAGTTTTTGCACAGCTAAAGACAATAAGAACAGAATAAAAAGACAAACCACACAATGGGAGAGCATATCTGACTACACATCTGATAAGGGGTTATTAACCAAAATTTATAAAGAACTTATAAAACTCAACACCAGGAAGACAAACAATCCAATCAAAAAATGGGCAAACGAAATGAATTGAAATTTCTCCAAAGAAGACATACAGATGGCCAATAGGCATATGAAAAAATGCTCAACATCACTAATCATTAGAGAAATGAAGATTAAAACCACAATGAGATATCACCTCACACCAGTCAGAATGGCGCTCATCAGCAAAACAACACAGAACAAGTTCTGGTGAGTATGTGGAGAAAAGGGAACCCTTCTGCACTGCTGGTGGAAATGCAGAGTGGTGCAGCCACTGTCGAAAACAGTATGGAGATTCCTCAAAAAATTAAAAATCAAACCGCCTTTGACCCAGTTATCCCACTTTTAGGAATATACCCTAAGAACACCATAGCACTGTTCGAAAAGAAGAAATGCGCCCCCCATGTTCGTGGCAGCATTGTTCACAACAGCGAAGATCTGGAAACAGCCCAAGTGTCCGTCAGAGGACGAGTGGATTAAAAAGCTTTGGTACATATATACTATGGAATACTACTCAGCCATAAGAAATGATGACATCAGATCATTAACAACAAAATGGATGCATGTTGATAACATTATATGGAGTGAAATAAGTAAAACAGAAAAAAACTGAGAACAGCATGATTTCATACATAGGTGTGACATAAAAGCGAGACTGAGACATGGACAAGAGTGTGGTGGTTATGGGTGGGGGTAGGGAGAAAAGGGAGGGAGAGGAGGGAGGGGAGGGGCACAAAGAAAACCAGATACAAGGTGACAAAGGACAATTTGACTTTGGGTGATGGGTATGCAACATAATTGAATGATAAGATAACCTGGAGATGTTTTCTTTGAACATATGTACTCTGATTTATTAATGTCACCCCATTAAAATTAATAAAAATAAAATAAAATTTAAAAAATAACAAGGGACTTTTAAAGAATTCTCATAGATTTTTACCTGCATATGCCCTTCAGCCCAGAGCAGCTCCCTCTTGTTTGTGCCCTTCCCCCCATAGATTCCAACAAGCTCTAACCCTGATCTCTGACTCCTCAGCTCAGGGAAACTGCCATTTGCTGTTGGGCTCCAGCTCTCTATACCATGATTAGGAAATTGTTTCCGGAAAACAGCCAGAGCAATCTAAGGACACATCCTATGTACTTCCCTTCTTTCAAGGATTAAATTCTTGTACTACCTGTGTCCAATGCCAGAAAATATTTGCTTCATTCATTTCAAACAGTTCTATAACTGTTTACAGTGACAAAGCTAGTCTCATGGGAGGTACTCCATTATGGCCACAGGTAGAAATCAAGTTTTGTGTTTGTAAAAACAAAAATTATTAGGGATGACTTCCAAATTTCCACACATAGAATACGTGGTCTCTCGCGACCTGGCTTGTTTACTGTGTCTATTCCTCCAATCTTTTCTCTTGCCACACTGCCAAGCACTTTATGATTCTGACAAACTACACTACTTAGTGCTACTTTCTGTGACACACACCACAAAAGAGGCTAGTATGTTTGCTCCTCCAGGTTCCTGGGTGTTTGATGTATTTTCTTTTTTTCACCTTAAATGTTTTCTTACCCTCTTTTTCTAGCTAACTTGTGATTTTCCTTCACAACTTATTGAGATTCCTATGGTTGGATAACGTGACCCTCTTTTTTCTTCTCTGTGCTTATTCCAACCATAGCACTCAGCATAGCAACTTAGACTTTTCTATTCATTCTTATTTTGCCTCTTCCACTTGTGGGTGGCAACTGTCACTTGTGTCTTTAATCCAATACACATGTAGAAGGTTCTTAATAAATACTTACAGAATGACTAATGTGATGCCATTAACAAGTAATTTAACTTACAGCATACTTTGAAGTGTTTCACTATTTTAAAATAATTAGCTTTATTAAACTATCTTAGAGTGTCAGACTATCAGAATGAACTAGGGCCTTTCAAGCAAAGCTCCTGCCCTTCAATCTCAGGGAGGTGACATCTTGAGGGAGACGGAGAATGGGAACAATGGTGTTATCCCATAGGCCAGTCTTTATAATAGCCTAGAGTGAGACATTTCATGACTTTTTACTTATATGTTCTTTGTTCAATTGACATTTTGACTCATGATCTTGGGGCTGGTCTTTATTTGTTCTAAGAGTTTATCTAAGAATCTGGCCTCAGTGATACTTCTGCAGTATTCCTCATGCATCCTCCATTGCTCTAAGCCTTCTGCAATGTCTGGTTTTCCTTGCTAGGAAACAGACATCTAACACATGAACATTAGGTTTAATAGTGTGTGAATTCTTGTTTGAGCTCCATTTTATTGTCTGTATTTTTTCCTTGCCCTTCCATCTGAGAGGACTTCTTTCTTGGGTGATTTACTTTCTCATTTACATGAGCATTCTACAAAGAACATTTGTATGACATTACAAAATACAGGCTTTGATACCAAGAACAGAACTTTCTTAGGATTTTAACTTTTCCCTGGAAATAATGACTTATTTGTCAAAGCCTCTGCTTGCTGAGAGATCTTGACTTTCTAGAGTCCCAAAGTTGAGTTCTATTGCTTATAAGCAACTGTAAATAGCTACTGCTCTAAGGACCATGATGCCTTATTTTATACCTTAAAATCACTAGACTTCCAGTTAAGATGACAGCAGAGGTAAACGTGATACTTGAATATTCCATGACGACATCAAGATTACAACAAAAGTACAGAACAGTCATCATTCAGAACCACATGAAATCTAGCTGAATGGAAGTCCTATTACTAGAAAATTAAAGAAGAAGCCACTTTAACACTGTTGGGAGGGGCTAAGATGCAGAACAGGCTAGTCCCACACTCAAATGTGGTGGTTTAAAATTAGAAGTGATGTGGTGGTTTAAAATTAGAAGTGATGTCTCAGCTGCAGAGGTCACACCTGAAGAGCTAGGTGTCCCAGTCCCACACCAGGCCCCTCAACCCAGGGTTCCAGTGCCAGGAAGAGAAGTCCTCATAACTTTATGCTATAAAAACCAGCAAGAATTGAGGCTAAGTGAGTTGGAGGCCTGCAAGAATCCCTGCCATCTTCTCTGAAAGGACCCACCACAGACTTACTCAGATTCACTCCCTTTGAGCTCCAGCACTGAGGCAGCAGCTTGAAAGAAAAAAAGAACATATAAGGAGGAATTGGATTGTCAGGAATCAGGATAAGAACTGGGGGACAACTTTCTGCCAGACAAAAGCACTGACAGAGGCCATTGTTCCCTTTCTGACACACCTTTTACACACAGCTGGTGAACAGGCAGCAGCATATCTGAGTTTCCATCAATGTGGCTCACACTGTTTATCCAGCCTAGGTGATTCTCTGAGACCTCACCCCACCCAGCTCACTGGCTCACCCAAGCTAATTTCAGAAGCTTTTCCATGCAAACAGCCTGTCTTGGCTCATGCTTTCTATTTTCCTATTTTCTCAAACAAGCAGCATCTGGCCTCTGCGTACCTTATACCACTTGCTGCGTGGTCTCAGGCCTGTCTCTAGTGGCAGCCAGCCTTAGTGGCCTCTCCTGGGCACTTTCAAGCCCAGCACAAATAGCAGACATCTGCACATTGTAATGTAGCTCATGCTGAGTGGCCCCAGGCATGGTACAGGCAATGGCTGACCTTGCACCTGCCAAGAGGTCCCAGAGCCAGTGCACCCAGCCAATAGCTTCACAACATGCCAGAGTGCAACCCTACCACTCCATGAGTGACACACTCAAGGGGCAGACTCTATGAGCACCACAGCCCCACTGAAGCAAGTTCTGCTCTATCGTGTCAACTTGTGTACAACAGCTCTACCACTGTAGTCGCAGCCAGTCCTCAGAGGGATCGGCCTGGGGTTCAACCCCTCCCGGTGAAACCAACAGCTAACAAGGCTCAACTTCAAAAGGACAGTGCACCCAGCCTGCACAGAGACACACCTGGAGCACCCTGTTCCAGTGACTGGGAAGCTGTGCCACTGAACTTTATGGAACAACTACTACACAAGGCCACTCTACCAAGTCTGGGAGATATAGCAGCTCTACCTGATACATAGAAACAAACCCAAAGAAGCCATCAAAAAGCAGAGATAAGAGGGCAAGATGGCAATGGAGTAAGCGGATGTACCAACTTCCAACTCCCAGAACCAAAATGGATTATAACTTGATTTTAAGAACCATCATCTGGATAAACCAATGTTGAACTGAACTGAGAGGACTCTTCAACCGGGAACACTGAAGAAGCCACTTTGAGACTGGTAAGAAAAGCGAAAATGCGGAAAGGGTTGCCCAGCTCCCCGGAGCGAAAGGCAACCCGGAGAGACTCGTGTGGCAGGAAGGGTAGGAACCTGGGTCCCAGGAACAAAGCCCCAGTCTACAGCCCCAGAGCCTAGAAGAGCCATATGGACACTATTTAGCTGTGAAACAGGTTAGGATACTGTTTGTGAGAAAGCGAGTTGTCTCAGACCAAGGATTCTTCTTAAAGCGATGGAGCAGAAAACCTCTCTCACAACCACTCACCCGGGACTCCAGGAGACAGGAAGAGAGGAGAGGACCGGAGCAGCGGGAAGAGAGTATGGTCTGGAAGGCACAGGGAGAAAAGCTTTGAGGGACAGCCACCCTGGGCTGAGTCACTCCACAAATCTGAAACACTATTTTCCTTGGAACCAACAAGGGGAAGCAGGACACCAGCCAAATAGGCTCCCCTGCGGTGATTAGAGCACAGTCCCTTTGAAGGAAGGAGCTTTCAGGACTACAGTATGGAATGTTAGAGTCTGAGCTGCAGTGCCCCCACCCACACTGCTGAGGGTTTGCTGGAGGGTGAGCGGCAGCGGGATGTGGAAGCATGGTCCCACCGGTGGGAGCAGAGGCTGAGCTGGCTGGCTGTGAGCTCGGTCTAGCCCAGCGGGGGCGAAAGGGACACATGAAAGTGGTCCGGCAGCTGCGGGCCCGTCTGGTACCCCACATGTGGGGGAAAATCAGGAGCCCAGAACAGGCAAAGATCCACCGCTGGGCAGGGGTGAGCAGGCGCACGGCCTCACCCAGCCTCCGAGGCTTGAAGCCTTGCAGAAACTGGCTTTGCCCACGGAGGCGGGGCGGAAGCCCAGGCTCGCAGTTGAGCATACACCAGCAGCCCACCGAGGAGCCCTGGTTGGCAGGGCGGGGTGGAAGCCTGGCTGGAGGCTGAGCTTGTAGCAGCAGCCTCTCCCTGCCAGAGGAACCGGCTGACAGGGATCAGCAGCTGAGCAAAAGTGTTCACCTTTGCCCTTGGTGCCCAGGCTTGTGATCCAAGTGTGGTGCGCAATCACACCCATGGGAGAGGGGTGAAGGCCGAGAAAGGTAGAGCCTTATAGAGCCTGGCATGAGAACACAGCCCCTCCCAAGAAGATGAGGCAAAAACCGCAACAGCAGCTGCAGCGGCTGACACCAGCAACATCCACACCCAACCGCCCTAAGCAGGGGCAGAGGGGGTGGTGGGCCTGCAGACAGACCATATCTAGGGAACAATGAGGCAACACCCATTGAACTCCAGTAGCCGAACCCTTTTTACGCATAGACAAAATGGGAAGGCAGAGAAATGCAACTCAAATGAATCAAGAGAAATCCTGAATGAATCAAACCCAAAGAAGCCATCAAAAGGACCTGAATGAATCAGATATAACCAAACTACCTGATGGAGAGTTTAAAATATTGACAGTTCGGATGTTCAAAGAGCTTAGAGCAACAATGGATAGTCATTACGAACACCTAAATAAAGAGATAACAAGTATAAAAAAGGAAATTGAAATAATAACAAAGAATCAGACAGAAATGACAAATACAATATCAGAACTGAAGACCACAATGGAAGGAATTAAAAGCAGGATGAATGAAGCTGAGGATCGAATCAGCGAGTTAGAGGACAAAATAAAAAAAGGCACAGAAGCAGAGCAGAAAAAAGAAAAGAGACTCAAAAAATCTGAGGAAACTCTAAGGGAGCTCTGTGACAACATGAAGAGAAATAACATCTGCATCATAGGGGTTCCTGAAGAGGAAGAGAAAGAACAAGGGATAGAAACTTTGTTCAATCAAATCATAGAAGAAAACTTCCCTAAATTAAGGCTAGAAAATGTTTCACACGTTCAAGAAGCACAGAGAACTCCATTAAAGAGAAACCAAACAAAATCTACACCAAGACACATCATAGTTAAAATGCAAAAGGATCTTAAAAAACAGCAACAAAAAGCAGTTACCTACCTACAAAGTTGCTCTCATAAGAATGTCAGCTGATTTCTCAATAGAAACTTTGCAGGTAAGAAGGAAGTGGCAAGAACTATTTAAAGTGATAAAAAGCAAGGACCTACAACCAAGATTATCCAGCAAAGTTATCATTTAGAATTGAAGGACATATAAAGAGATTCCCAGACAAGATAAAGCTAAAGGCATTTCTTGGGCAGATAAAATGTATTATGCTCACTTTGTTAAAGATAGCGCTGCCCACATGCAAGTCCATTGATACTAATGTGTTTTAGGGGACAGGCTGTGGGCAGGCCGGGTCGTTATAGCCTACGCCTTTGTTTTAAGAGTAAGCTTTTCCCCACACCCTTGACTGATTGGATGATGTGGGGTGGTGCACTCTCATGAGGAATCCCATTGTGCCTCAGATAAGTGACTTTGTATCAGAGACTTTCTTGTTTGTAGATTGGATTAAAGGTTTTGAATCTATGCTATAAAGTGGGGCAGACCAGGAGCTTGCTCTCTCTCAGTTCTTGAGGTTAGCATTAGAGAGGGAGAAGATTAAAGTCATGTGGAGGAGAGGAGAAGCAGCTAAGATGGCGGAGTGCTGAGGGAGAAGCCAGTTTGAGCAGAGTTTGTGTAGAGAAAAGGAGATAGGGAACAGAAGTGAATAAGTCTGGTGAGCTAGAAATTTTGATTCTAAGAAACTCGAATAAATCAGTAGCTTTGTGAGCACTGAATGAGTGGGTTTTGGAACCCAGTGTTTGTTTTTACTTGCCCACCGGGTGCAAGCTAGGATTAAAGGTAATGGCCCACCAGTTCCTGGCTTTGTTGTTTCATTACAGACTGTCCAAATGTGAACCTGCATGGGCCAGGCGGCTGTGATGGTGGCCGTGGCTACTGGCTTTACATCAACTATAATTGAAAAATAAAAAATGATTTATAAAAATTTTTAAACCACTGTTGGGAAGATGAAATATATTATGCTCACTTTGTTAAAGATGGCACTGCCCACATGAAGGTCCATTGCCCAGGTGATCATATTAGTTGCCCTTCCTGCTTGGGAACAGGCGTGATTATGTTACTATGTGTTGGGGAAGGGCTTTCGCGCCAAAAGGTTTTAAAAGGAGAGATCACATTGTTCCTGGAGTGACTACCTTCTAGGAGGAGCCCATGCTGTAGGAGAGCAGAGTAAGGCCACATGGAGACCAGGAGAAGCAGTCAGGATGGTGGAGTGCTGAGGGAGAAGCCAGTTTGTGCTGGAGAAGGAGATGGGGAACAGAAGAATAAGTCTGGGGAGCTAGAAACCTTTGATTCTAGGAAACTCGGATAAGTCAGTAGCTTTGTGAGCACTGAATAAGTGGGTTTTGGAGCCCGGTGTGTGTTTTTACTTGCCCACTGGGTGCAAGCTAGAATTAAAGCTGATGGCCCACCAGTTTTTGGCTCCATTGTTTCATTACCAACTGTCCGAATCCAATGCGAACCTTCATGGGCCAGACGCCTGTGATGGTGGCTACAGCTACTGGCTTTACAACCACCACCATTTATATGGGTGAACACAACCATCTAGAAAAGGACGTATCACTTAAACTAATACCCAGGAATAAATTTTTTGGAAATTGAAGTTAATTTTATTAGCAATATACAGATTAGTCTGTTTTCTTGCCATCTGTTTTACATAATAACAATTTTATATTTACTTGATAGACATGAATAAATAGCTTCCTTTTATACTTGGAAACACTTTATATACTAAATAATATTTTTATTTATGAGTTAGATAAAATTCACTAGTAGAAATACCAGAGCCTATTGGAAATATTCTCTAAATTTCTGTCTTTGTATTAAGTTTGTTTAAAATTTCATCAATTTGGTCACCATTCTTTATATCCAAAAATGTTTTCCATTTCAAGTTTATTGAATATGTAAGCATGAGGTTATGTAGAAGCTCCTCTTACAATTTTAGTGAATTTTCTGATTATTTTTAGAAATTGAGAAAAGATCAGGGAGTTGATTTTATGATTGTTTTGGTATATTCTTTGGCCAGGATACCCAGAAGTCTCCAAATCTTGCCTCAGCTCAGCCAGCCCTCTCTTCTAAAGAAACTCCAAGTGAAATGTAAGGCCAGGGAACAATAGCAACATGAAACAATGAAAAGCAAATTTGAATTGTAGCTAGGACTTCACCTTGGCACCACAGAGTTGAATGGCAGCAGGCTGGGCTGAGTCTGGATTGCACAGCTATGTACTAGATAATTGAGAATATGTAGAACAAGAGCAAGTGTCTCATTGGCTGGCTTTAATGACATAGAACAAAAGGAGATCAGAGCCAGAGCACATTTTCTTCTGTTACTAGCATAGAGCTGGCCTAGCCCTGGTCGGCAAACTGCTTCACGCGAGCCACATTTGGCTCTTTGGCCCCTTGAGTTTGACTCTTCCACAAAATACCACATGCAGATGCTACCTCAATAAGGAATGTACCTACCTATAGAGTTTAAGTTTAAAAAATTTGGCTCTCAAAAGAAATTTCAATCATTGTACTGTTGATATTTGGCTCAGTAGACTAATGAGTTTGCCGACCACTGACCTAGGCTGTCAGCCTTGGGATTTTTCTTATAGTCCAGTAGGTACATGCATAATTGCTGCAATGGAGAAGGAGTAAAGGAGGAATAAAAGAGATGAGCCAGACCAGGCAGTGGCGCAGTGGATAGAGCATCGGACTGGGATGCGAAAGACCCGGGTTCGAGACCCCCGAGGTTGCCAGCTTGAGCGCGGGCCCATCTGACTTGATCAAAAGCTCGTCAGTTTGGACCAAAGGTCGCTGGCTCCGGCAAGGGGTGGCTCGGTCTGCTGAGGGCCCGCGGTCAAGGCACATGTGAGAAAGCAATCAATGAACAACTACGGTGTCGCAACGGCAACGAAAAAGTAATGATTGGTGCTTCTCATCTCTCTCCATTCCTGTCTGTCTGTCCCTAATTATCCCTCTCTCTGACTCTCTCTCTGTCTCTGGAAAAAAATTAAAAAAATAAAAAATTAAAAATATATTAAAAAAAAGAGATGAGCAGTGCCTTCTGACACAGCCACAAAAAGTAGGGACAAGCATATCAGGGGTGGGGAAGAGGGGCATTGAAGGAGTGCAGAAGTAATAAATTCAAAAAAATAAAAATTACTGAATTGTAAATTTTAGTATTTTCAATCAGTAAAACTTTATTATACATTTTAGTGTTGACATAGTTGAGCAATAACATCAGAGTGTAAGCACAGTCATTTCTCAGACCTGTAGCTGCTGGCTGACCCTTCAACCAGTGTCATGCATGTTTGCTGTACAGAAAGAACACCCACTTTCAAATGGCTCTAAAACAGAGAGAGAGATTTGAAGGGATACCTTGTTTTGCTTTAACACTCTTTTTTAATTCCTTTTTGCCATTCTTTATTACATCTGGTTATGATTTCTCATGGATAATATTATACATATTTTAGGTGTCTTTCTTCCTTGTGAAATTCTGAGGCAATGAAGTGGACATTCTGCTTTTAATTCATATTTGTACGATACAAAGAGTGGCCCAAAAATACTGCCTCTTGACTTATGGCCTAAAAGAAATTTAAAATGAATAAATAAATAAATTTTAAATGTTTTAAATACTAGTGCAACAAACAATTCTACATATAATCTAATCTTTATTATCCTACCTTACTTATTAATTTTTTTATAAAATGGATTGGCTAAAAAAGAATTATTGTTTTTCCTCAAGTTACTTACCTAATACACTCTCCTACACATTTGTTTCAATTGCCAGGCTTGTTCTCAAGGTACTTAACTATCTGAGAATTCTTTTATTCTTGTACATAAATTAATAGTTTCACAGACATTATTAATTGTAACATTTTACTCTTGTGCAGCAAATATACATTCATTTTAACTAATAGAATTTCAACCCAGAAGTATATAAAATTTTTATCTGAATTTTATTAAGTGAGTATTTAAATAAATTGGACTGGTATGCCTTATTATAAATTGATGTGCTAATTAGAAATTTGGGTCATATGGTTGTTGACCATTCTCAAGCTAAGAAAGACCAAAAATGAAGTCTAATACAGCCATCTGTACTTCCCTATGCCTAAAGGCGAAGCTGGAGCAGAATACCAGATTTGTGCCACATTGAAAGCTGGAGCTGAAATTTGGTGCATCATAATATTTACTTACTTTTTCTCTTACTTTTTAAAATAATTATTTATGGTGTTGTCTTTTGTTTTCCCACTTGTTATTTGGAAGAACATTCTTTGGGATTTCTAAATGTCTTTTCTTTTAACCAAAATTTTCTTATTATGTTTTTTCCCCAAGCATAATCTCTTTAATTAAGTTTATTTTAAAAATAAATAAATAAACTCCAAGTTTCTCTTAAACTTCACGTTGTTAGTTTTTCAGGGACACAGAGAGGCTTGCAGGGATGACATCAACTCATCATCTGGCTACTCCTGATTCTGCAGAACTAAGACATTTCCTAGGAGTCCTGCTCCAACAGGCTGTGAAGACAAGAATTCTTTAGGTGCTGTTCAGCTCAAGGGTGCTTGGCCAGCTCTGACACAAGGGCTTGGTTGCAGGGTCTGGCAAAGCACAGGTAGTCTGAACAGGAAGTCTGGGACTCTCAGGTCTCGAGAAGAGTGTGATTAGCACTCGCAAGGCCTGCACCATTTCAGGTAACCTAACAAAGTGTTCATCTTCCCTGACATTCTCTGCTATCCACTAGCCCTTCTGCACTTCTCTTAGGCTCTACTTGCCCAAAACTGTAACTGGGCAAAGGTTCAACAACCTCAGGAATGGTGAAAGTTGTAGTTGGGCGGCCTTTGAAAGCACACCTTTTACCAGTGTTGAGAAAAGAGAAATGGGGGGTGGGGAGTGGGGTTCCCTAATTACAATGAGAGGATCTTTCTGCCTCCCCTCCCCCCAGCTAAATTCCTAGTACCTACCTCAGGCAGGTGAGAGAACACTAGAGAAGCTAAAAGTTAAAACTGCTATCAACCCTTGCCCCTTTGGGAACTTGAGAAAGTTTCCTAGAACTTTAGAAGTGTGGCTGCAAAAGGCTATCAGGACTAAGACTATTCAACCTATAAGTTTTTGTTCTAGAGCTGAGCAGACTTCGTGCACTTTAGTTTGTAAGAGACATGTAAGAGTGACAAGGGACTTGCCTCCTGCCATGGGCCCCTTCCTGGCCCTGTCCAGGTATCCATTCCAGATGCCCTGGGCATCAGGCTCTGTGGAGGCGGAACCAGCGGCACCTGGTGCCACACCCCCAGATGCACCCTTTGCCCCACATGGCCAGGACCCCATTGGCCTGGCATTTAACCAAACCTCACCAGCAGAGCACAGCACTATGAAAGGAATAAACGCCTGTGGTCTGAGACCAACTGAGGCTCCACACCCTCCTCCAAATTCTGACTATCCTGGCTGAGCGTCCAGCTTCTTCCTCACAGATAGAACTCTTCCCAGTCCACAAATTCTCTCCTGGACCAGCTATGGAATCTAAAGGAAAACTCAAGCTTTTTTATGTAGATGGAACCAAGCCACCAACAGACAACGCAGGAGAGAAAGCCTTAGGAAGCTATGGCCATTGGTGCCCGTTTCTGCAGGCGCAAAGCGGCCACACTTCCCTACCACCGCAGAGATGCCGCAACCACCATCCACCACCGTGTAACCACCTCTCGCTGGGCCAGTGATTCCTCCTCCCAAGTCTGTGGCCCAGCTGGAAACTGGCCAAGACACTGCGGGAGGTATGGAGGAGACATGATGGGTCGCTGAGTAGAGCCAGGGCGCCCTGCCAGGCGAACTGCATTTCCTATAGCTGTAACAACTGCTGCTACTGCATACACAGTCAGAGGACAGACCTCTCAGGCAGCATCAGCACATGCACAGGTAACAAGGCCAGGGAAGGGGACGCAAGTATCTGTTCCACAGGAAGAAGGAACTATGTACAGGGGAAGATGAGAGTCTAGCTAGGTGCACCCCAGTTTCATCTCATTCAATCAGGAGACCAAACTGCTCAGCAGCTTTAAACTCTGGCTGCAGCCCACTCAGCCAGATCTCAGGGTCTTTGGAACCTTCTTCCTCTTCTTTATTTTCTCCTTCATGAGTGGGGAGATTCACAGGGGCCCTGGGGACCTTGGTTTGTGGTAAAGCACCTGTTGGGCAGATAAAATATAATATGCTCACTTTGTTAAAGATGGCGCTGCCCACATGGAAGCCCGTCACCCAGGTGATATTATTTGCCCTTATGCTTGGGATGGGTGTGGGGGAAAGGCTGTAATGTAAGCAGGCCAGGTCATTATGGCCTAAGGCTTGGTTTTAAGAGTAAGTTCTTCTCCACACCCTTGACTGATTGGATGATGTAGGGTGGTGCACTCTCCTGAGGAATCCCATTATACAGAGATTTCCTTGTTTGTATAATTGGATTAAAGGTTTTGATTCTGTGGTATAAAGTGGGAGAGACCAGTAGCTTGATCTCTCGCTTGGTTCCTGAGGTAGAAGAGTGGAGAGCAGATTAAGGCCACATGGAAGGCCAGGAGAAGCAGCCAAGATGGCAGAGTGCTGAGGGAGAAGCCAGTTTGTTAAGAGTTTGTGCTGGAGGAGATGGGAAACAGTGGTGAATAAGTCTGGTGAGCTAGAAACCTTTGATTCTAGGAAACTTGGATAAGTCAGTAGCTTTGTGAGCACTGAATGTGTGGGTTTTGGAGCCCAGTGTGTGTTTTTGCTTGCCCGCCGGGTGCAAGCTAGAATTAAAGCTGATGGCTCACCGGTTCTTGGCTCCGGTGTTTCATTACCAACTGTTCGAATCTAATGTGAACCTGCACGGATCAGGCGGCTGGGATCCTGGCCGTGACTACTGGCTTTACAGCACCATACCCCAGATGCTGAAAGGCACTGTACCTCACTTCTGCAGTTTCACATAGAGACACCAAGTCCAGATGAATTTTGAAGAGTTTTATTAAAGGAGGAGATTTATTAAATATGCCGGTCAAATATGGCTGATACGGGGCAGTTGCAAACCCAAATCATGTGCCCCAAATACATCTCAAGGGCTGGTTATATACCCTTGATCACACATGGGCGGGGAGAGCATGACATCTTGGCACAAGCTGACAGCATTTTTTAGGAGATACACAGAAGCATTATGACTTTCAAGGTAACATAATCAAAGATGTTTACAAATCTTTTAGGGTTCATCTTCCCTCCTTTGCCTAGAGCAGTGGTTCTTAACCTGGGTTCTATCAAACCCTAGGGGTTTGATGAGTCGGTCTCAGGGGTTCGGAGAAGCCTCTGCCACAGAGGCCAGAATAAAGTAATATCGTAATTTGTTGTGAGTTCATGCACTTTGTTGGTCTTGTTCTTTGAGCAAGGTGATTGTAAAGCCAGTAGTCGCGGCCGCAATCACAGCCGCCTGACCCACGCAGGTTCGCATTGGATTCGAACAGTCGGTAATGAAACAATGGAGCCAAAAACTGGTGAGCCACCAGCTTTAATTCTAGCTTGCACCCGGCAGGCAAGCAAAAGCACACACTGGGCTCCAAAACCCACACATTCAGTGCTCACAAAGCTACTGGCTTCTTCCTCAGCACTCTGCCATCTCGGTTGCTTCTCCTGGCCTTCACGTGGCCTTACTCTGCTCTCCTCTCTAACACTAACCTCAGGAACTCAGGAACCAAGCGAGAGAGAGCAAGGTCCCGGACTGCCCCAGTTTATAGCCTAGAAAATCCAAACCTTTAATCCAATTATACATAAAGAAAGTCTCTGATACAAAGCCACCCATCTGAGGCATAATGGGATTCCTCAGGAAAGTGCACCACCCTACATCATCCAATCAGTCAAGGGTGTGGGAAAGAGCTTACTCTTAAACTAAGCCTTAGGCTATAACGACCTGGCCTGCCCACAGCCTGTTCCAGACACACATTAATATCAACGAACTTCCATGTGGGCAGCGCCATCTTTAACAAAGTGAGCATAATATATTTTATCTGCCCAACAGTGATGTTCATGCACGGCTCATTTTGTGCACCAGTAAAAAACATATACCTATGTCTTGAATTTGGGAGAAAAATGATATTTTATTTATCACTAAATGCGCATATGAAACTGGTGGGTTCAGTACCTCAAAAAAGGTTAAGAACCACTGGCCTAGAGGTATTGTAAAGCCAGTAGTCGCGGCCACAATCACAGCCGCCTGACCCCTGCAGGTTCGCATTAGATTCGAACAGTCGGTAATGAAACACAGGAGCCAAAAACTGGTGAGCCATAAGCTTTAATTCTAGCTTGCACCCGGCGGGCAAGCAAAAACACACACTGGGCTCCAAAACCCACACATTCAGTGCTCACAAAGCTACTGACTTATCCGAGTTTCCTAGCATCAAAGCTTTCCAGCTCACCAGACTTATTCACCTCTGTTTCCCATCTCCTCCTGCACAAACTCTTCCTCAGCACTCTGCCATCTTGGCTGCTTCCTCTCCTCCATGTGGCCTTACTCTGCTCTCCTCTCTAATACTAATCTCAGGAACCCAGGAACCGAGAGAGAGAGATCAAGCTACTGGTCTCTCCCACTTTATACCGTAGAATCAAAACCTTTAATCCAATTATACAAACAAGGAAGTCTCTGTATAATGGGATTCCTCAGGAGAGTGCACCACCCTACATCATCCAATCAGTCAAAGGTGTGGGGAAGAGCTTACTCTTAAACTAAGCCTTAGGCTATAATGACCCGGCCTGCCCACAGCCTGTTCCAGAACAGATATTAATATCAACGAACTTCCATGTGGGCAGTGCCATCTTTAACAAAGTGAGCATAATATATTTTATCTGCCCAACAGGTATGTTAACTCTCAAGATTCCAGGAAGGGGGAGGAACTACAATCAATGTAGGGTGGTATGTAAATCCTGTCTCCCATTGAAATAGAAGAAGTTTCTCAGTTAACCTTTATTTTAGTTTTGAAACTAAATGACCCATTGTTCTTGCAAGCCAGAAACTTCCACATTCTTCTCCCTCCCCTCCCCAAAGGAAGGATGGGACAGGAAAGCCTGACCTTTCCTTCTAAAATATCAATATTAATTTTTCAGCTTTTTTGGTACCTTACTACAGGTTAACTTCGAACACACAAAAGGTGAAAGGAAGGCCAGGTCTTCTGTCCCTAGCAGCCCTTCAAAACCAAAGCAGGATGGGCACCCTTGGACGTAGGCAGAAGCACAGTGAGGCATCTCCAGCCTGCTGTAGGATCACCTTGCTTGGTCATTTCCAAATCTCGTGTCCAGGTCTTCTTTACTGCAGTTTGAACAGGAGTGATGGTGTGACAAGGGCACCATGTGTCTTGAAGAGGTCTTCCGTACTTCCATGTTCTTCCCAGGAGAGTTGTTTTCTTTCTTCGAGACAAAAGCAACCCTAGGGCTCCTTCAAGGCGAGTGAACAGACAGAATCTTTATAGTAAGGGACACAATCTACTTCAAGACAACTGGATTGGAGTCGTGCAGGGTGCCTTCGGCCAGATTTCAGGGAGGGTGTTGGGGATATCAGAGCCTATTTTCCACTGAGACCTCAGCAAAGACTGAGTAGAAAATGGGGTTCTTGGCTGGGAGCCCTGGGTGGCCCCACCGGCCTGCATTTGCCTCTCAGACTTAACCAACCTTGGTCTTGACCTTCCTCACACAGTTACTACAGGAGCTGGGGACTGTGCCACCCCAGGGCTCTTCTTTTCTTATTACTTTTTAATTTTATCATATTATGATAAAATAATGCATACTTTTACCTATATGATTCATTTTTATATTTATGTTTTTCTTATGGACTTGTCTGTTTTTATTTTATAAATTGAGCTATCAGAGTTAATATAAGTATGTTAAAATAGGTTTTGTCAAATTTTCTGGGTATTATTTCTTTTCTTTTCTTTTTTTTTTTACAGGGATAGAGAGAGAGTCAGAGAGAGGGACAGATAGGGACAGACAGACAGGAACGGAGAGAGGTGAGAAGCATCAATCATTAGTTTTTGTTGTTGTTGTTGTTGTTGCGACACCTTAGTTGTTCATTGATTGCTTTCTCACATGTACCTTGACTGCGGGCCTTCAGCAGACTGAGCCACCCCTTGCTGGAGCCCCTGCCCTCTGTTTCTGGGAACAGGGAACATCATCTGGGCAGCGTGGTACTCAATAAAGCTTTTGCTTATCCACACTTTGTGGCTCCAACCCCTTCCTTCTTTCTCAGCGGGGAAAAATACCTTATATTTGGTGCTGAAACCCAGGAAGAGTCAGAAGTTTGCAAGGACTGCTCCTCCTCATCCCCTCTGAGAAAGAACCAGGACCTCCAACCTTCCACCCACTTTGGCACATGGTGCGGTAAGTCCCCTGCTTCCAGCCTCCTGTCAGTTCTTTCCGCTGAGACTCCCTTTTCAAAACCACAGCTGCATCAGGGACCTCTTTTTCATTCCATTCTGAGCGTATGTGTGTCCATGGAGATATCCTGAGCACATCCACTTTACCTATCCATCCGGTGTCCAGATCTTGAGTTGCGAAATGCCAGTGCTCATCTCTGACCACTCCGAGAACTGAGGGCAGCCATGGGGGCACAGGAATCTCCAAAAACACTCCTGGAGTGCCTTATCTGAAATCTCTCCCTCCCTAAAGAAGAGGAAACTGTTCTTCTTCTCCACTGTGGCCAGGCCACAGAACCCACTGGATAATCAGACCAGGTAGCCTCCTGAAGGGACTTTCGGTTTTAACACCTTCACCAATTTAACTATCACCAGAAAAGCTGGGAACTGGATGGAGATCCCTTTACATTCAGGGCTTCTAGTTATTTGCACTCCCGTCCTAATCTCTGTGCTGCCTGTTCTACGTGCAGGCGCTCTTTTGGCCAGAGAAAACTCACCTAAAACCTCTGCTCCTAATCTTTCCTTCTCTGCATACTCCCAACTCTCTCCCCCCCCTGCCTGACCCCTGGGGGTCCCCTCTCTCTGGTCCCTCTGCGGACCTCTTCCGCTCTGGTTTCTTCCCTCCAAGAGCCCCCTTCCCTCCCTTCACAGGATTCTGTTTCTCACTTACCTGCGAATACTAGTCTCTCTTTCTCCTCCCCTGCTAGCCAGGGGTCCCTCCCTTCTCCACTGTGTTCTTAAGCCCCTCCTCTGTCAGGCCATTCTCAGCCTGCCATCGGCTCTTACTCCAGTTTGCACTGACCCCATAGCCCAACTCCAATCTGCTTGCAGGAAGTTCTGTCCCTGTCCTGCCTCTGGCTCCAGTGTTTCCAGCTAGATCTAGGTGCTGGGCTCCCTAGAAGCCCTCCCCCCCCTTACCTTTCTCAACCCCCAAACCCTTATCTGGGACCTGTGAACATGGCATTTAAAGTTTTCAATGGTCACAGCTAGTAGAAAAAGGCCAAGGCTGTTAGCCAGGCCTGCATGCAGCAGAAGGTAACTCTCCAAACCCAGGCTCTTGTGGCAGCCCTGAGGCCGGCAGAGCAACAGGGGCAAGGCACAGAAATGCCTGACCCAAGTCCGGACCACAAAGAGGAATCCCACCAGCAGCTTGCTTTCAGTGTGGCAATCAGGACCACTGTGCCTGGCAGTGTTCCTGCCAGCGGCTACCCACTAAACCCTGCCCTGACTGCAAGCAGCCCGGTCACTGGCAGAGTGATTGCCCCTTTGAGCAGCAGGCTCATCCTCAATGTCTCTACGTGGAGGACAAGCCATCTAGGTGAGTGTTGGGCAGATAAAATATATTATGCTCACTTTGTTAAAGATGGCGCTGCCCACATGGAAGTTCATTGATATTAATGTGTGTTCTGGAACAGGCTGTGGGCAGGCCAGGTCATTATAGCCTAAGGCTTAGTTTAAGAGTAAGCTTTTCCCCACACCCTTGACTGATTGGCTAATGTAGGGTGGTGCACTCTCTTGAGGAATCCCATTATGCCTCAGATGGGTGGCTTTGTATCAGAGACTTTCTTGTATGTATAATTGGATTAAAGGTTTGGATTATCTATGCTATAAAGTGGGCGGACCGGTAGCTAGATCTCTCTCTCTTGGTTCCTGGGTTCCTGAGATTAGTATTAGAGAGGAGAGCAGAATGAGGCCACGTGAAGGCCAGGAGAAGCAGCCGAGATGGCAGAGTGCTGAGGAAGAAGCCAGTTTGTTAAGAGTTTGTGCAGGAGGAGATGGGAAACAGAGGTGAATAAGTCTGGTGAGCTAGAAACCTTTGATTCTAGGAAACTCGGATAAGTCAGTAGCTTTGTGAGCACTGAATGTATGGGTTTTGGAGCCCAGTGTGTGTTTTTGCTTGCCTGCTGGGTGCAAGCTAGAATTAAAGCTGATGGCTCACCAGTTTTTGGCTCCATTGTTTCATTACCGACTGTTCTAATCTAATGCGAACCTGCGTGGGTCGGGCTGCTGTGATGGTGGCCCCGGCTACTGGCTTTACAGTGAGCCCATCACTTGAACTCCTAGGACTGATGCCCTGGACTGGGAGACCTCCATCAGCCTCACCAAATCCCAGGGTAATGCTGCAAAAATGGGTGAGTTCATCTCATTTCTTGTGGACATGGGAGCTACCTTCTCTGTTGTGCCACAACACTCTAGATCTCTAGTTCCCTCACGGGTCTCGGTTATGGGAATGGATGGGACCCCTTCCTTTCCTCTTCGCACATCACTCCTGACATGCAGTTTTGCCTCAAGCTTGCCCCCATACAGAACCGCTGGCAGTCAGAACCACTGGGCCCTACCCATCTTCAGCTCACCAAAAGGCTGAACCCTGCAGATCCTCCTCTTGCTCCTCTTTTTTTTTAAACCCTTACAGAACCACATCCACAAAGGTTTTTCAGTCACAGTCAAACAGATGTTCCTCCTGACTCCCCTCAAAGTCACCACCTTATGACCTCCCCTCCCCATGATGCTCCTAGCCAGCAGGAACTAGCCAGACAAATAAGCGGTGCCCCTATTTAACACAAAAGGTTGGAATATAAGGTGGTCAGGAATGGGGAAGGTCACATGAGAAACCAGACCCGGGAACTTTGGCTAGAACCGCCCACACCCATGCACACCAAAAGAAACTTTCCAGGAGTCCTTGGGAAAAGAGCGACTGTCTGCCAGCCAGTGAGATTTTGCCATGTCATATTAGCTCACCCACCCTAGACGGGACTCTTTAAAAATCTCCCACGCCGATCACCCCATGCGAGTTCCCTGGCCTCTGTCCCCGGGAACAGGGAACATCATCTGGCCAGCACATTACTAAATAAAGCCTCTACTATTCCACACTTCATGGCTCCAGCCCCTTCCTTCTTCCTCGGCGGAGAAAAGTACCTTACAGTAAGGCTCACTTTTCTGTAGTATTTATTGGAAGGTTAAATGAAATAATTTATGTAAAGAGGAAAGTGCACATTTAGTAGTAGTGATTACATCTTCTTTGTGTATTATGCATTCTATCAACAGCAGTTTTTGTTGTTTGATGCATTTTGAAATTTATCTGGTGTCAAATTGATTTCGTTGTCCCTGTTTTCTTTTGGTTTTAGTGCACCTGGAATATCACTCCCTATTGTTTTGTTTTTCTATTGTTATAAGATATGTGCAACATAAAATGTACCACTTAAAACCTATTTTAAATTAAGTCATTGGTATGAAGTAAATTCACATTGCTGTGCATCCATCATGTCCAGAACTTTTCATCATCCCAAACAGAAACTCTATCCTCATTAAGCACTGACTTCCCCATCCTTCTCTCCCTCCAGCCCCTGGGAACATTTAGTCTACTTTTTGTACCTATGAATGTGCCTCTTCTATCTATCTTATACAAGTGGAACCAAACAATAGTTGTTTTTTTGTGCCTATTTCACTTAGCATAATGTTTTTAGGGGTCATTCAGGATGTAGAATATATCAAAATTTTAATTTTTTATGCAGGAAGCATATTACATTGTATGTATGTTTATATTTTGTTTACCCGTTCATCTATCAATGTACACTTAAGTTGTTTCCAGCTTTTGGTGATGGTGAATTATGCTGCTATCAACATTAGTGCACAAGTATCTGTTTGAGTCCCTCTTTTCCATTTTTGTTGTATATACCTCAAAGTAGAATTTCTGGGTCATAGGAAACATAAAGTTCTACGTTTAACTTTTTGAGGAACTGCCAAACTCTCCAAAATGGCTACTCCATCCTTTTTTTTTTTTTTAACAGATATGTGTGGGTCTGTTTTAGTTGTATTTCTTATAAGTAGTATGTTGCTAGTTTTTACTTTTTAACCCCAAATTTTCTTTGATCTTAACTATACCAGCAACTTGGCAGGCATATGCTCTTTTTATTTTATTAGGGTTTGCCTTTAATATTTAAAAAGTTATTGTCCAGGTCCTGGCTGGTTGGCTCAGTAGATAGAGCATCAGCTGGGTGTGCAGACATCCTGGGTTTGATCCCTGTTCAGGACACACATGAGAAGCAACTTTCTGCTTTCCATCCCCTCCCTCTCCCTCTTCTTTCTCTTTCCTCTCTTGTAGCCAGTGGCTTGATTGGTTCAAATGTCAGCCTGGGTTCTGAGGATAACTTGGTTGGTACCAGGCACTGAGAATAGCTCAGTTGATTTGAGCATTGGCTCAAGATGGGGGTTGCCAGGTGAATCCCAGTCAGGGAGCATGTGGGAGTCTGTCTCACTATCTTTCCTCCTCTCACTTAAAAACAAAACACACACAAAAAAGTTATTGCCCAGTTGCTATTTTCTGAATCTAAAGTTTGAAATTTTAATAGGTGCTTTGTGACCTACCCTCCTGCCTACGACTTTTATTTAAGCTCTGAAATTTAAATTGTTTCTGCTTCTTCATTATTACTTTATGTACTTTCACCCAAAATCTCAACCTTCTTTAATATAATCAGGAGTTTGAAATTAAGATTCTTGTTATTTTGTAGTTTTTATAGGTAAATACATGTTAATTTTCAAGTGCTGTGTTTCACTTTATCCTTGGGTTTAGCAATGATATCTGTCACAGTGTGTTCTAAAACTCTCTTTAACTGTCTTTAGTGCTTAAAGCTAATGCTTTTGGTCTCTAATTTTTATCATTTTTTGTTTCGTTGTTTCATCTCTCAATTAACTAAATAGACTATAATTTCAAGTAATTTTTTCAACAGGGAGTGAGTACAATGTATATTTGAATCAGAAGAAGCTTTACCATGACACTCATAAGTTTAAGCTCACTTGTAGCGCTCCTTTCAGTACACCATTCCTAAGGTTGAATTCATATTGCTACCTGCTTAAATTATATTTTATTTCTCAATTACAGTTGACATATAACATTATATTATTTTCAGATGTACAAACCAGTGACTAGACATTATATAGTTTACTAAATAGTCACCTAGGTAAGGTTTGTACCCATCTGACACCATGCATAGTTATTAGAATATTGTTTTATTATTTTTTTTAGTTTCATGTGCCTCTTTTATTGTTCTTTTTTAAAATTTTTATTAATTTTAATTTATTGTGTTTACATAGATTCAAGTGTCCCACTGAATATAACTCTCTCATGTTCATCTCTGTGTACCTTTTTATACTCCTTTTATTCCCCCTCCCTCTAACTCCCTCCCGCCTTTCCTCTGTGATTTGCTGTCCTGTTATCTATGTCTCTGTGTTATGTATATATAATTTCACTAATCCCTTTACCTTCTCTGATCCCATCCCATCATCCCCCTTCCCTCTGAGTGCTGTCCCTGTGCTCCCTGTGACCCTGCCTCTACCTCATTCCATTCCTAGTTCACTTTTTTCATTAGGTCCCACATACAAGTGAGATCATATGATATTTTTCTTTCTCTGCCTGGCTTATTTCACTTAGCATAACAATCTCTAGGTCTATCCATGCTGTCACAAAAGGTAAGATTTCCTTCTTCTTCATGGCCGCATAGTATTCCATTGTGTATGTGTACCACAGCTTTTTAATCCACTCGTCCACTGATGGCCATTTGGGCTGTTTCCAGATCTTGGCTATTGTGAACAATGCTGCCATAAAAATCAGGTGCATATCTTCTTTTGAAACAGTGATTTGGTATATTTAGGATATATTTCTAAAAGTGAGATAACTGGGTCAAAAGGCAGTTCCATTTTTACTTTTTTAAGGAAAATCCCATACAGTTCTCTACAGTGGCTGCACCAGTCAGCATTCCCACCAGCAGTGCAGGAGGGTTCCCTTTTCTCCACACCCTCGCCAGCAATTATTGTGTTGTTGTTTTGTTAATGAGTGCCATTCTGACTGGTGTAAAGTGATATCTCATTGTGAATTCAACATGCATTTCTCTAGTGATTAGTGATGTTGAGCATTTTTTCATAAGCCTATTGGCCATCTGTATGTCGTCTTTGCAGAAGTATTTGTTCAGTTCTTCAGCCCACTTTTTAATTTGATTATTTACCTTCCTGGTGTTGAGTTTTAAAAGTTCTTTATAAATTTTGGTTATTAACCCCTTCTCAGACGTATTGTTGAAGATGTTCTCCCATTGTGTGGGTTGTCTTTTTATTTTGCTCATGGTGTCCTTTGCAAAATGTTTTTAGTTTGATAGAGTCCCATTTGTTCACCCTGTCCTTTATTTCACTTACCTGTATAAATAAATCAGCAAAAATATTGCTACAAGAGATATCAGAAAGTTTACTGCCTCTGTTTTCTTCCAAGATGTTTATGGTTTCGTGACTTACACTTAAATCTTTTATTCATTTTGAGTTTATTTTTGTGAATGGTGTAAGTTGGTGGCCTAGTTTCATATTTTTGCATGTATCTGCCCAATTTTCCAAACACCATTTATTAAAGAGACTTTCTTTACTCCATTGTATGCTCTTACCGCCTTTGTCAAATATCAGTTGTCCATAAAGGTGTGGGTTTATTTCTGGGTTCTCTGTTCTGTTCCATTCATCTGTATGCCTGTTCTTATGCCAGTATCAAGCTGTTTTGATTACAATGACCTTGTAGTATAACTTGATATCAGGAAGTATGATACCCCTCACTTTATTCTTCATTTTCAAGATTGCTGAGGCTATTTGTGTTCTTTTTCGGTTCCATATAAATTTTTGAAATATTTGTTCTATATCTTGGAAGTATGCCATTAGCATTTTAATAGGAATTGCATTGAATTTATATACTGCTTTGTGTAATCTAGACATTTTAATGATGTTTATTCTTCCTATCCATAAACATGGTATATGCTTCCACTTGTTTGTATCATCCTGATTTCTTTTATCAATGTTTTATATTTTTTGAGTACAAGTCTTATACATCCTTGGCTAACTTTACTCCTAGGTATTTTTTGTTGTTGTTGCAATAGTGAAGGGGATTGATTCCTTAATTTCTTTTTCAGACAATTTATTTTGACTTTTAAAAATGCCACTGATTTCTGAATATTAATTTTATGTCCTGCCACATTGCCGAATTCATTTATCAGGAGTAGTAGTTTTTTTACTGAAACTTTAGGGTTTTCTATGTACAGTATCATGTCATGAGCAAATAATGATAGTTTTACTTCTTCTTTTCCAATTTGGATGCCTTTTATTTCTTCCTCTTATCTGATTGCTGTAGCTAGGACTTCCAGAAACATGTTGAATAAGAGTGGTGAAAGGGGGCACCCCTTCCTTGTTCATGATCTCAAGGGAATTGCTTTTAATTTTTGCCCAATGAGTATGATGTTGACTGTTGTTTTTTCATAGATGGCCTTCATCATGTTAAAATATATTCCCACTTTGCTGAGAGTTTTTATCATAAATGGGTGCTGGGTTTTATAAAATGCTTTTCCTGCATCTATTGATATTATCATGTGTTTTTTATCCTTCTTTTTGTTTATGTGATGAATCACATTGATTGATTTGCAAATATTGTACCAGCCTTGCCTTCCCAGAATAAAACCCGCTTGATCATTATGTATGATTTTTTTTTCATGTATTGCTGGATCCGATTTGCTAATATTTTGTTGAAAATTTTAGCATCTAAGTTCATCAGGGATATTGGCCTATAGTTTCCTTTCTTTGTAGTGTCTTTGTCTGGTTTTGGAATAAGGATTATGTTTGCCTCATAAAAGGAGCTTGAAAGTGTTCCCTCATCTTGAATTTTTTGAAAACTAGCTTGAGAGGGACAGGTGTTAGTTCTTCTTTGAATATTTGGTAAAATTTGCCTATGAAGCCATCTGGTACAGGACTTCTGTTTGCTGAGTTGTTTTTGATAACTGTTTTAATTTCACTTTTTGTAATTAGTCTGTTTAGGTTTTCTGATTCTTCCACATTGAGTTTTGTAAGATCATATGTTTCTAGGAATTTATCCATTTTACCTAGGTTGTCCAATTTTTTGGCATACATATCTTCATACTATTTTCTTACAATTCTTTGTATTTCTGTGGTGTCATTTGTTACTTCTCCAGTTTCATTTCTAATTTTATTCATTTGAGTTCTTTTTTTTTTTTTCTTGATTAAAGTCTGGTTAAAGATTCATCAATCTTGTTTACTTTTTCTAAGAACCAGCTCTTGGTTTTGTTGATCTTTGTATTGTTTCTTTAGCCTCTGTGTCATTTATTTCCACTCTGATCTTTATTATTTCCTTCCTTCTACTTCCTATGGGATATATTCATTGTTCTTTTTCTAGTCTTTTAGGTGCAGAGTTAATTAGTGTATTAGAGATTATTCTTGCTTCTTTTTTTTTTAATTTAATTTATTTTTATTTTATTCATTTTAGAGAGGAGACACAGAGTGAGAGAGAGAGAAAGAGAGAAAGGGGGGAGGAGCTGGAAGCATCAACTCCCATATGTGCCTTGACCGAACCAGTGCAGGGTTTTGAACTGGCGACCTCAGTTTTCCAGGTCGATGCTTTATCCACTGTGCCACCACAGGTCAGGCTATTCTTGCTTCTTAAGGTATGCTTGTAATGCTATGAACTTCCCTCTCAGGACTTATTTTGCTGTGTCTCATAAATTTTGAGTTGATTTGTGCTAATTTTCATTTGTTTTAAGTAATTTTTTTTATTTCTTCCTTGATCTCGTTAACTCCTTCGTTATTTAATAACATGCTATTTAGCCTCCAAGTGTTTGTATGCTTTTCAGTTTTTCTATTGTAGTTGATTTCTAGTTCCATTCCTTTTCGATCAGAGAAGATGCATGATATGATTTCAATCTTCTTAAATTTATTGAGACTTGTTTTGTATCCTAACATATGGTCTCTTCTAGAGAATGTACCATGAGCCCTTGAAAAGAATGTATATTCTGCTGCTTTGGGGTGAAAGGTTCAGAAGATATTTATTAAATTCAGTTCATCTAGTGTGTCATTTAAGGCTGCTATTTCTTTGTTAATTTTCTGTCTGGAGGATCTATCCATTGATGTTAGTAGGGAATTAAAATTACCTACTATTATAGTATTGCTGTCAGTCTCGTCCTTTATTCCATCAAAATCTGCTTATATAATTAGGTGCTCATATATTAGGCACATAAATCTTTATAATGGTAATATCCTCTTGTTGGATTGCTCCCTTTATCATCATATAGTGACCTTCTTTATCCCTTAATATAACCTTTGCTTTAGGAGCTACTTTGTCAGATATAAATATTGCTACCCCAGCTTATTTTTTATTTGCATGAAATACTTTTTTCCATCCCTTCACTCTCAGTCTATGTGTATCTTTTGTTCTGAGGTGAGTGTCTTATAGACAGTATATGTATGGGTCCTGTGTCTTTATCCATGCAGCTTCCCTATGTCTTTTGATTAGAGCATTTAATCCATTTATATTTAAGGTTATTATTAATATGTACTTATTTATTGCCATTTTATTTTTTAAATCTACAGTTCCCTTTTTCTTTATCTTTCCCTTTGCTCTTTTTACAACAAGCCCCTTAACATTTCTTGCAGTATTGGTTTGGTTATAATGAATTCTATGAGTCTCTTTTCATCAGGGAAGCTTTTTATTTCTCTTTCAATTTTAAATGATAGCCTTTTTGAACAAAGTAGTCTTGTTTTTATGTTCTTGTTTTGCACTACTTTGAATATTTCTTTCCAATTCTTTCTGGTCTCAAGTGTGTTTGTTGAGAAATCAGATGTCATCCTTATGGGGGTTCCTCTATAGGTAATTAACTTTTTTCTTTCTACTTTTAGTATTCTTTCCTCTTCTCTTAACTTTGACATTTTAATTATGATATGTCTTGGTGTAGGCTTCCTTGGGTTACTCTTTGATGGGACTATCTTTGTTTTTTGAACTTGTATGACTCTTTCCTTCATCAGTTTATGGAAATTTTCAGCTATAATTTCTTAAACAGGTTCTCTATTCCTTGATCATTCTCTTCTCCTTCAGGAACCCTAATGATGTAGATTTTGTTTCTCTTCATGTTGTCACAGAGGTCTCTTAGAGTTTCCTCAGTCTTTTTGTGCCTCTTTTTGTTTTGCTGCTCTGCTTCTGTGCTTCTGTTTATCTTCTCTTCTAAATCGCTAATTCAATCCTTTGCTTCATCCAGCATGCTGTTGATTTCTTCTAGTGCAGTCTTCATTTCTGATATTGTATTTGTCATTTCTGATTGGTTCGTTTTTATGATTTCAATATCCTTTTTGATGCTTGCTATCTCTCTATTTAGGTGCATTATGTTCATCCATGTTGTTCTAAGATTCTTGAGCATCCTAAAAATTATTGTTTTAAACTTTGCGTCTGGTAGTTTGGTTACTTCCATTTCATTTAGTTCTTTTTCTGGGGATTTCCCTTGATGATTCATTTGAGTCATATTTCTTTGTCCATTTTGTCTGTGTATTAGGTAGCACTGTCTGATTTTGACATTTTTGTGGTATCTTTATGAGAAAGATGGGCCTGGTGGTACTGACCCTTAGGCCACCTGTTTTCCTTTTTCTCAGAATGATTCTTTAGAGTACTATTTTCCCTCCTGTTGTATATGAGTATTGAATGCAGTTGGTCCTTTTGTGGATATGGTAATTCCTTCAGGCTTGATGGCTCTAACAGTCAACCTTTATCATGTGTATTAGACACTGTGCAATGTCCATCCTGTTGGGCACATTTATTCTCCAGAGTGTCTTGTGTCTGCCAGGCTCCTACTTTGGGCCTGATGTTTGTGTAACTAATGAGTTTAGGGTTGGTGCTGTCTGCCACCGACTACCAATTGTTGGTTCTAGATTTTCTTGGGTTGGCATCAACTGTTGTTTGTAATCTGCTATGAGCTACCTGTCTGCAGCTCCTGCTCAGTATGTTGTTTTTGTCTGTGTTTCTTGTGCTTGGGTAGTGTGGGAGGGGCCAACCTGTGTATAAGGATCAGCTTCCTCCTGCTTAGAGATGACAACAGCTCTGTAAAAGCCTCAAGCTCTGTAAGATTTGCCTCCACTTTTCAACTGCTCCACCTCCTATTGCTACTGCCTGATGTTCCTACAGAGTTTTCTGTAGAAAGACTGTAGTGTGCGCTCAGACTGGCCTCACCCAATCAACCCCTCTGCAGGTTGCAAGCTTGCTTCCATAGGGCAGCTGAGGTTCTGATTACAATGTTAGTTTGACCTCTTACTTCAGGGGTCTTTTGGTCAGGATCTCAGTATGAGGAATATGGCCTCCATTCCAGAACCTAATCCCTCAGCCACTGCTGTATACTCAAATTTATTTCTACCCAACAAGGTGAGCAATAGGTTCAGATCAAGTGGAGCAGACAGTCCCCTCTGAAGTTCTTATAGCTGGTGAGACCCTGGTCTCAGGGATAAAGACTGAGAGAGTCCTCTTCTGGGGCTGACTGTGCTCTCCCCAGAAAGTGTCTAAGCCCCTCAACCAGATCCAGCAATAGACTTATCACAGGGACCCACACTTAAATGACCATGCTCCAAACCTCTCTTCCCTCCCGTTGTGGAATGTAGCCCAGTAGGGCAGGATACCCAGCACCCACGAAGGCTAACTGTGAAGCTCCACTCTATCCAATGCACATGATCCCCTGTCTCAGTACTGATCACAGAGAGTGGAACTCACCTCAGCTGCACCAGGTGTGAGGAGCCCTTCCTTAGGATACCACTCTAGCAATGGTTGTTATACCTGAATCAATGCTCTCTACAGCAGCTGCCCACTGCATGTGCCAGCCCTGAGCCTCCCTGGCAGAAACCTGGTGCAGAGCAGTGAGAGACACTGCCTGTGACTGGCCCTCAGCAACCTTCTTTGAGCTACAAGCAATCGAGAGTTTGTGGCTGCTTCTGCTGGGCCCAGGTGTACATGGAAACATCAAGCTGTTCTCCTAGGCTGCCTTTTATCCACACTGGGCCTTGAGGGAAGGTCAGCTCAAACAGTCAACTTTCCCTGAGTCCTGCCTCCTTCAGCCTCTGTCTGCTGGCTGCTTGTTGGGCTCAGTCACTAAAAATAACTTCTGCTAGAGTGTAGAGCAGTGGTTCTTAACCTTTTTTGAGGTACCGAACCCACCAGTTTCATATGCGCATTCACTGAACCCTTCTTTAATGATAAATAAAATATCATTTTTTTCCCAAATTCAAGATATAAGTATATGTTTTCTTACTGGTACACAAAATGAGCCGTGCATGAACATCACCTTGCTGAAAGAACAAAACCAACAAAGTGCATGAACTCACAACAAATTACGGTATTACTTTATTCTGTCCTCTGCGGCAGAGGCTTCTCCGAACCCCTGAGACCGACTCATTGAACCCCTAGGGTTCTATAGAACCCAGGTTAAGAACCACTGGAGTAGAACCTGCAGCAATTCAGGGTTTAGGAAAGGTGATGGGTGTGGCTCCACCATTGACCCCAGGTGTCAGTCTTTTCAGAGTTTTTTCACAGACCTCAGTAGGGTGTAACCCCAAGAGTCCAGTGGGCTTGGCCTCCAAGACCCAGAGGTGTGGTATGCCCGCTCTCTTTCAACTGAGTCTCCCGTGAGGTGAAAGCACTAGTCAGACTCGGAGAATGTGGGGTTGATCTCTGGTCTCAACACCAGAAAACTGAGTCACTGACACACCCCCTGATTCCTGGCCTCTCAGAACAACCTGTTGCTGTGACTGGGGTAGGAGAAACTTCCAGGGCAGATCAGCTTCTTTTCCCCAGGATGATGACAATTAGAGGGGACTGCTCCACCCAAGATAGATAGCAACTGGAGTACTGGAGAATGACTCAGCACAGGGATTCTGGTGGCTGTCTTCCACAGTGTCTCTCCCCAAGCCTCCAATTTTATACTCTCCTCACACAACTCTAGTCCTCACAGCTCTTTTCTGCCAGAGCCATAGATAAATGGCTGTGAATGAGATTTTCTGCACGGGCCCTTTAAGACAGAGTTTGAGTTCGAGAGCTCTGTCTTTTTCTCACAGACAGAAACCCTACTCTTTTCACCATAAAATGCTGTGTGGGTATATTTTCTAAGCTCTGGGGCTGTAGTCTGGGGCTCTGGGCCTGGGGCTGAGCACCCACACCTCTCAAGGCAACCCACCATCCAATGGAAGTCCCTTCGGACCCTCAGCTGCTGCTCGCACCTGGGAGCGGGGCAGCCCTTTTCACATCTCCGCCCTTCCTACCAGTCTAGGTGTGGCTTCTTCTGTGATCCTTGGTTATAGATTCCTCTTCCTTCAGTCCACAGTTGGTTTTTCAAGATGATTGTTCTTAAAATAAGTTGTTATCTAATTTAGTCCTGGGAGGTAGCAGTTGGGACTTCCGCCTACTCCATTGCCATCTTGGAATCTTTCTCTGCTACCTGTTTTAAAGAATTCTCCAAACTGTTTCAATTTTAGACTCCACAAAACCTGGATCAACCTCTGATTCTTATTCAGTCATCTCTGAGTATATTCATCTATTGCTTTCACATGAGAAAGACTTCCAGAGCTAAAGTCAAAAAGTCACTCAAATTTTAAAATCTGCCTGGGAAATAAATTTTTTCTATCTGGAATTCATGTGAGTTGTTTTTTCTTAATTCTTGCAATTCATAATTTTGCTGCACGACATCACTTCCACCCACTACCAATCCTTGCCTTGGGTTTCCTTCCAGTTGTTATTTTCTCTGAAGGACTGTAGAAAGATGGTGGTGGTAGGAAAGTGGAGGCTGTATTTCACTTGTCTAATGTAGAATAACCAGAGTTTTGGGCCAGTTTCTAGAGCAGGGGTGCCCACACTTTTTCAGCTTGCATGCTATTTATAAGATGACCAAGTCAAAATGATCTGTCTACAATAAAAATGCAAAACATAAATTTATTTCTTCTATATTATCATTATTTAAGTTACTATTATTACTATTTAATATTGTGTATTTTTCTTTCACCTTTCTCCTTCTCAGCTCTCTTTTCGGAGGGAAGTCAATGTCATAGTTTTTATGAACAGTCCGAAAAAGCCGCTCCACATTTCCCTTCTTTGGAATAGCAATGGCACACAGACAGATGAGGCAAACACACTTAGAATATGACATAGTGAAAAAAATTCCCTCCTATTCTGTATGAAAGTGGTAGGTTTTAGGCTTCTTACTCAGACCAGCTACGACACTCATTTTTATACCCTTTGATGTATTTAGTTTAAATAAATTGAAGGCTAACTACGCAGCAATGTAACTGAACAAGTTAGCGCAGTTTAACGCACATGCGTAGGGTGTCAAAAGTTCAGACGTCAGATTGGCTACCCTGTATGCCAATCAAAAGACAAATGTCTTTTTAATGTCATGCGATCTACCAACACTTCTTCGCGATTGACCAGTAGATTGCGATCAACATATTGAGCACCTCTGTTCTAGAGTCTGAGTTTTTATTCCAGGTTTCGGCCAGTGGGATAAGGATGACATTTTGCTCTATCTTCTTTCAAATATGGTAGAGCTTCCCTAATTTATAAGAAGCAATGGGTTAATTTTTCTCAGTCCAGTTCCACAAGGCTTATATTTATGGCAAGGTCAGCCAGACTCTTTTCTTAAATAACAGTTCTATTGACATATAATTCATGTACCATATGACTCATTCTTTTAAAGTGTATAATTTAATACTTGTATAATCACAGATATGTGCAACCACCACCACAATCAATTTCAGAACATTTTCATTATCTCAGAAAGAAAACCCACACTCTTTAGCTATCATCCTCCATTTATTCATATCTTCCATCCCTAAATCAACCCCTAATCTATTTTCTGTATCTATCGATTTGCCTATTTTGGAATTTTATATAAATGGTATTATGTAACATGCAGTCTTTTGTTACTGACTTATTTTCTTTAGCATAATGTTTTCAAGGGTCAATCATGTAGCTTATATCAGTACTTCATTCATTTTTTTAACCATATATAATACATTGTATGAATATTACCACATTTTGTTTATCCATTCTTCAATGGATAGACACTTGGGTTGCTTTCACCATTTTCTCTATTACAAATAATGCTGATATAAGTATTTGTATAAAAGTTTTTATAGACATATGTCTTCATTTCTCTTGTATAGACAGACACCAATGAGTGGGATTTCTGTGTTATATGCTAAATCGACATTTAATCATGTGAGGAACTACCAGCAGTTTTCAAAAGTAGCTGCACCATTTTCCATTTGCACCAACAGCTAAGCAGATTTACCAATTTATCCACATCCTTGTTAGCACTTGTTATTATCTGACGTTTTGTTTATGAAGATTCTTGTGCGTGTGAAGTAGTACCTCATTGTGGTTTTGATTTCCCTAATGACCAACGATGGTCAGCATCTTTATATGCATATATTTTCTTTGGAGAAATGTTTCCTCACATAATATGCACATTTTATATCACTTATTTTTTTTTTTTTACAGAGACAGAGAGAGAGTCAGAGGGATAGATAGGGACAGACAGACAGGAATGGAGAGAGATGAGACACATCAATCATCAGTTTTTCGTTTTTGACACCTTAGTTGTTCATTGTTTGTTTTCTCATATGTGCCTTGACCGCGGGCCTTCAGAAGACTGAGCAACCCCTTGCTAGAGGCAGCGACCTTGGACTCAAGCTGGTGAGCTTTGCTCAAACCAGATGAGCCCGTGCTCAAGCTGGCGACCTCGGGGTCTTGAACCTGGGCTCCTCCACATCCCAGTCTGACACTCTATCCACTGCACCACCACCTGGTCAGGCAATATGCACATTTTAAAATTAGATTGTCCTTTATTATTGAATTGTAAGAGTTCTTTCTATATTCTGGATACTAATCCCTTACTAAATATGTGATTTGGAAGTATTTTCTCCCATCTGTGTGTCCAATTTTCACCTTGTTATATTGTCTTTTGAATTTTTTTTTATTTTGACAAGTCTCATTTACCTATTTTTTCTTCTATTGCTTGTGCACTTGGTGTCCTACCTAAGAACTATTGCCTAATTCAAGGTCAGCAAGATTGATGCATATGCTTTTCTCTAAGAGTTTTATGGTTTTCACTTATACATTTAGGTCTTTGATCCATTTTGAGTTAGTGTTTTTATGTAGTGTGAAGTAAGGGTCCAACCTCATCATTTTACATGTGGAAATCCAGCTGTTCTGGTTCCATTTGTTGAAAAAAAGCTACTCTTTTTCAATTGAATTTCCTTGGAACCCTTGTCAAAATCAACTGACCTTAAATATAAGGGGTTATTTCTGGAGTACCTATTGTGTTCAATTGCTCCATAATATATATATATGCTCACATGCCAGTACTACACAGTCTTGATTTCTGCAGCTTTGTAATAATTTTTGGAATTAGAAAATATTAGACTTTCAACTTTTTTCTTCTTTTTCAAGATTGCCTTAAAATTACATATGAATCTTAATACCAATTTGCCTATTTTTGCAGAAAAACCAGCTGTAATTTTAATAGGATTGCATTCAATTTTTACATAATTTGAGTAGTATTTCTATTTTACCAATATTACATTTCCAATTCTTGAACACAGATGTTTTTCCATGCATTTAAATCTTTTTAAATTTCTTTAAGCAGTTTTGTGTTTTTACAGTGCAAGTCTTGTACTTCTATGGTTAAATTTATTCATAAGTATTTTATTCTATTTATTCTGTTGTAATCATTTTCTTTGCAGGTATATGAAACTATGATTGATTTTTGTATATTGGTTGTGTATTCTGCAATCTTGGTAAAGTTGTTTATTAGTTGTAATAGTTTCTAAAAAAACTCTTTATAATTTTCTATATGCAAGATCATATAATCTGCAAATAGAGTTAGTTTTACTTTTTCCTTTCTATCTGGAGCCTGTCATTTCTTGTTTTTGTCTAATTGGCCTAGCCAGAGCCTCCAGATTAATACTGAATACAAGGGGTGAGAGCAGACATCCTTGCATACCTGATCTTAGGGCAGTGATGGGCAATCTTTTGAGCTTGGTGTGTCAAAAATCGCCAAAAAACCGAGCATAACTTGGGTGATGAGTCACTTCAAGAAAAACGGCCTAACCAGAAGTCCCAGAATTAGACACTCTGTGCGGGAGTTCTGTTGTTTTGGCCTCCAGACCTCCAGCACAGAGTGTCTACACTACAGCAAATGTTTTATCCTGGGCATGCGGCCCCATACTTCTCTGGTATGTGGCCGCATGTCATCGAAAATGGCTACACGTGTCAGTGCTGACATGCATCATAGGTTCGCCATCACAGTCTTAGGGGAAGGTTTTCAGTCTTTTACCATCAAGTGTAGTGTTTGCTCTGGGATTTTCATAGATGCCATTGATTGGCTTTCAAAAGTTCCCAGCTATTTCTAGTTTGTTTAGTGTTAATATCATGAAAAGTGTCAGAATTTGTCCATGATTTTTCTGGATCTATTGAGGTGATCATCTGGTTTTGTTCTTTATTGTTAACACGTTGCATTACATTGATTGATTTTCATATGTTGAATCATTCTTTCATTACTGGGATAAATCATAGTATGTAATCTGATTTTTATGTTACTGGATTTATATGCTAGTATTTTCTTGAGATGGTAGTCTACAGTTTTCTTTTCGTATGGTATGTTTTTATGGTTCTACAAATAGGGTAATATCAGCCTTTTAGAATGCATTGAGAAGTGTTCTCTCATTTTCTATTTTTTGTGTTTATGAAGAATTAGTATTAATTCTTCTTTAAAGATTTTATAGTATTCAACTATGAGGGCCTCTCATCCTGAGCATTTCTTGGTGGGTAGCTTTTGATTACTAATTTTATCTCTTTACTTGCAATAGGCCTACTCAGATTTTTTTTTTAGTTAGTTAGTTAGTTTCAATAGTTTGTGTCTTTCTAGGAATTTGTATATTTCTCCTAGGCATACAATTGTTGATAGCATTCATTATAATCCTTGATTTTTGTAAGGTCAGTAGTAATGTCTCCTCTTTTGTTTCTGATTTAATAAGTTGAATTTTACTTGTTTTTCTTTGGTCAGTCTTTCTAAAGGTTTCTCAATTTAGTTGATCTTTACAGTGAAGCAACTTTGGGTTTTAGAAACTTCTTCTATGGTTTCTCCATCTCTATTTCATCCATCTCTCTGCTCTCATGTTATTTCCTTCCTTTTGCATGCCTTAAATTTAGTTCATTCTTATTTTTGCCAGAAGCTTAATGTGTTAGGTTAAGTTATTGATTTGAGATCTTTTTTCCTTTTCTTTTATCCATTTTTTTATTTCTTTTATTTATTTTTAAATACTTTGGTTCATAACTTTTTAAAACATTTTTCCATTGATAGAGAGAGAGAGAATAAAGGAGAGAGGAGAAAGAGAAAGAAAAGCATTAATTGTTGTCCCACTTAGTTCCATTTAGTTGTGTACACATTCGTTGCTTCTCATACACGCCTTGACCGGAGATGGAACCCCACAACTCCGGTGCACCGGGACATACTTTGTCAACTGCGCAACCTGGCCAGGGTTCAGATCTTTCTTCTTTTTATTTATTTATTTTCTTTCTTTCTTCTTTTTAATACAAGCATCTACAACTATAAACTTTCTTATAAGCATGGCAGTAGATTCATTTCACAAATCTGGACATGTCTCCATTTCTGTTATGTCAAAGTATTTCCTAATTTTCCTAGTGATTTATTCTTTGACCCATTGGTTATTTAAAAGTGTGACTTTTTTACACATTTATGACTTTTCCAAATTTATGACTTCCAAATTTTCTTCTATTATTGATTTGTAATTTTATTTTATTGTGGTAAGATAATAAACTTTGATTTCAATTCTTTTAAACTTATTGACTTCCTATACTATTTTTCCTGTATAGTGTTCCATGTGTACTTGAGAAGAATGTGTATTCTGCATTATTTTGTGGAGTGTTTGAAGATATCTCTTAAGTCTAGTTAGTTTATGGTGTTGTTCAAGTTTTATATTTCTTTGTTGATCTTTTGTCTTGTCATTTTACTTATTATTTAAAGTGAGGAGTTGAAGTCTCCAACTATGAATTGTTGCAATGTTTATTTCCTTCTTCAATTCTGTTTGCTCTTGTAGTTTTACTCTCTGTTATTAGGGTCATACATGTTGATAATTATTATATCATTTTGATGCTTTTACTCTTTTGTCTTTACTAAATGTCTTCCTTGTCTCTGGTCCTAATGCCCTAATGCCTATTTTGTGTGATAATGAAACAGCCAGTCCAGTTCTTTCGTGCTTACTATTTGTATAGTATACCTTTTCTCACTCTTTTGTTTTCAACTGGTTTATCTTTGAATCTAAAGGGTGTCTCTATTAAACAGCATATAATTGGGTCATTTTCCAAAAAATTCTTATTCATTTTGTCAGTCTCTGCATTTTGACTGAAATGTTTAATCCATTTACATTTAATATCATTACCAATAAGGTCAAATTTAGGTATGCCATTTTATATTTGTTTGTTGTTCTTATATACTTTTATGTCATTTTTGTTTCTCTATTCCTCTACTAAGTAGATATCTTCATTTATTATATATATATTAGTCATTTCCTTAGTGGTTACTCTGGTAGTTACAATTAATACCTTTACTTATAAGAATCTTGTTCAAACCAATACCAATTAAATTTCAATAGTATTTCTTTTATTCTAGTATTTTTCAACAAAACTATTTTTATTTTGTACCTTCAATCCCTCCCTTACTTTGCACTATTTTTATATATTTTATCTCTTTATAAATTGTATGCTTATCTAAATATATAATTACTGCTTTATTCAGTTGTCTTCAAATCTGATAACAATAAAGGAATTACAAAAATACACTTAACCTGACCAGACGATGGCGCAGTGGATAGAGCGTCAGACTGGGATGCGGAAGACCCAGGTTCGAGACCCTGAGCTCTCCATCTTGAGCGCGGGCTGAGCGCGGGCCATCTGGCTTGAGCAAAAGCTTGCCAGCTTGGACTTAAGGTCGCTGGCTCCAGCAGGGGGTCACTCGGTCTGCTGAAGGCCCGCTGTCAAGGCACATGTGAGAAAGCAATCAATGAACAACTATGGTGTCGAAACGGCAACGAAAAACTAGTGATTGATGCTTCTCATCTTTCTCCGTTCCTGTCTGTCTGTCCCTATCTATCCCTCTCTCTGACTCTCTCTCTGTCCCTGTAAAAAAATTTAAAAAAATACAGTTATAGTATCCTTTATATTTGCCTGTGTAGTTAACTTTACTGATACTCTTTATAACTTTACTGATACTCTTTATTTCTTCATATGAATTCCAGTTACTGTCTATAGTATTTTTTAGCCTAAAGGACTTTTTTAATGTATTTATCTAGTGCATTTCTTGTATTTGTCTAGTATATTTCTTATAGAGAGGCTCTGCTAGTAACAGTCCTCTGAGCTTTTGTTTGTCTGACCATGTCTTGGATTCTCCTTCATTTTGAATTATAGTTTCCCTCCATATAGAACTCTTTGTTAACAATTTCTGTTCTTTCTTTCAGTATATAAAAATAGCATACCACTGCCTTCTGGCCTCCATAATTTCTGATGAAAAATCAGCTTTTATTCTTATACTGAATCATTTTTTCCTTGGTACTTTCAAAGTCTCTCTTTTGGCTTTGATCTACAGCTTATGATGTGTCTAGGTGTTTATCCTATTGGCTGTTTGTTGAACTTCTTGGTTGTATATAATAATCTTTATATAAATTTTAGATCAAACTGGAAGTTTTGGGTCAATTTTTTTAATCATTTTTTCTACCCCTTCTCTCTTTTTTCTTTTTAGCAATTCCATTATGTCCATGTATCTGATGGTGTCCTAGAGGTCCTAGAGGTCTCTGAGGCTTTTTTTTCCCTATTGTTTTTCTTGTGTTCCTTATACTAGACAATTTCACTTCACCTAAGTTCAAGTTCACTAACTCTTTCTTCTGCCTATTCAAATCTTCTGTTCAACCCTTTAGACATTTAAAATTTTTAGTTAATGTACTCTTTTTCTTCAGAATTTTCATTTGAAATCTTATATTTTTATAATTTTTGTCTCTTTACTGAATCTCCTTTCTCCCCAGGGTTTGTTGTTTTTCTTAATGTTTATGTAATGACTTTTCTGAACAAGTTCTGTAAAGTCTGTCTTGTTTTGTTGTGTGTGATCACTCAACTCTCCTCAGTTAGTTTAGTAGACAACTGATAATTAGACATATATTTTCTTAAAACACTGGAGACCAACAATACTCTCATGTTTTTCTGAGCAGCTCTGTGTGTAGGGGTGGGGGGCACACTTTCAACATTCAGCCAGGCATGTTGGTGACTCAGCCTTAACCTTCATTTTTGCTCACATGGAGCTTCTAAGTTACTCAGAAGCAAGTTCGGTTTATTTCTGAACATTCAAACCATTCTTTAGAATCCTGGAATTTGTTGGAGATTTTTTTAAGGTTTTTAAACATCTCATTCTCCAGCTTTTTCTTAAGTGTTTATGTCAACCTGTTGTTAGTCCTTACTGTTATCACCACCTCAGGCAACTACAGTACTAAACAATAGCCACTAATTTTTTTTTCTCAACAATTGCCCTGGGTGGTATGTTGGTAGGTGCCTATGGGGAAAATGTTTATATTTGGTCAGCCCTGAGTCAGACTAAATGAAGGCAAGATCTCTAAGTGAGGTTTTCAATTTATTATTATTATTGTTTTTACAGGGACAGAGAGTCAGAGAGAGGAATAGATAGTGACAGACAGACAGGAACGGAGAGAGATGAAAAGCATCAATCATCAGTTTTTTGTTGCGACACCTTACTTGTTCATTGATTGCTTTCTCATATGTGCCTTGACTGCAGGCCTTCAGCAGATGGAGCAACCCCTTGCTGGAGTCAGCGACCTTGGGTCCAAGCTGGCAAGCTTTTGCTCAAACCAGATGAGCCCGCTCTCAAGCTGGAGACCTCAGGGTCTCGAACCTGGGTCTTCCGCATCCCAGTCTGATGCTCTATCCACTTTGCCACCACCCAGTTCGGCTCTAAGTCAAGTTTTCTAAGGAACTTACAGGTAGGTCAGATAATGATTATTCTCTATGATATTCACCCATCTGCTTCCTCCAGGGGCTGCAGGCTTCTGATTTTTGCTGTGATTGTGGAGTTGTTGGTTTACAGGGCTATTGCAGAGGCTGGTAGAGAGGGATGGACATATGGCAAGATAAAATAACTTGAAATTTGCTATTGTAACCAAATTTTAGGTTTTTTTAAAAATGCCCCCCAGATTCTTGTAAACATTTAGTTAATTTTCAGAGTTTGGAAAAAATTTTGATTTGGACAAATTTGGGGTGTTCTCATTGCTTTTATGGAAGAAGATGCTTTTCAGAAACTTTAATTTCGTCATTCCCACCCATGTGACCCCTTTAAGAATCTTCAATCAGATTATATCACAACCTACTTAACATTTTTCTAAAGGCTTCTCTTTACAGATAAAATACCAACCTGCCATCAGGGTCTATCAGCTTCTGCATGACATTTGACGCTCTAGGCACTCTCATCTCATACCTTATTGCTCTCCATTCTTTTATTATATATACAGCCACTCTGACCTCTTCTCCATTCCCTGGGTACACCAGTCTGGTTCCTTCAGGTCATTTACCTCCTCACAGAGGTTATGCCCTCCCACCCACGTGAGCCAAAGCCTTGTCTGTCTCCTTCCCTGCCATATTCCACTGGTTAGAAAACATTAGGTATTTATTGTTGAATTAATTAAAAGCTCAATTCACGGTTTACAGGCAACAAAAAGAGGCATACTGTAGTTCCTAAAGGGGACTAAAACTTTGTTTTTCTCCCCTGAAATTTCTTAAGTCAGCATGCTGGCCTTTAAAATGGAGTCAAGGCTCTGGCCGTCTGGCTCAGTGATAGAGCATCGGCCCGGCGTGTGGAAGTCCTGGGTTTGATTCCCAGCCAGGGCACACAGGAGAAGTGCCCATCTGCTTCTACACTCTTCCCCCTCTCCTTCCTCTCTGTCTCTCTCTTCCCGCAGCCAAGGGTCCACTGGAGCAAAGCTGGCTGGGGCACTGAAGACGGCTCTGTGGCCTCTGCCTCAGGCACTAGAATGGCTCTGACCACAACAGAACAACGCCCCAAATGGGCAGAGCATTACCCCCTGGTGGACATGCCGGGTGGATCCCGGTCAGGCGCATGTGGGAGTCTGCCTCCCCGCTTCAAACTTCGGAAAAAAAATAAAAATAAAAAAATAAATAAAATGAAGTCAAAGAACTTTCTCTTCAAGGACAGTTTTTACAACTGTTTTATAAAACTAGTTATAGTCTACATTAATTATGTCCAATATACATTCTTAAGCTCTTTTCACTCATGGCATCCTATCTTAAGACCTTTGTTTATGATAAAATTCAACTTTGTGTGTTCTATAATCACAAAATCATTTCTCCCCTTAATATTAGAAAAGTATCAAAATTTTGGAGAATTTCAGTTTCTAAAGTGGGAGAACATAAGATATGAAAAGAAATTAGACTATAATAAGCTGTAGAAGGTAAGACCTGTGAAATTTTGGTTATAAATTAGGCTCTTCAGCATATCAATTTATTCTTCATGTTATCACTATATACTTAGGGCTAAAATTCCCACCAAGTAACCAAACCAAACCTTGTTTAATATAAGAAAACTTTCCAACATTTTTTGCCATTTGTACGTTTAAGAAACATTTTTCCTCTTACGGAAACTTTTTGCAGAGATAAAAATGTGTGAAATTATTGTGAGTCCTTTATTAGTGTCCTAGTGGTGAGTACATCAAGGTGTGGCCAGATGACTCACTCTGTGTAACTAACTCTCCTCTATCCAGGAACTGAGCCGTATCCATAAATGTAAGTGATCCAACACCAGATGTCAAAAAGTTAATGTTTATTCAGAAAAGGAAATATGTCAGTGAGTGATTAACTCCTTAGAAACTATGGTTAAACTTTTGAATCATCTGAATTTATTTTAAAGTTACTTTGTAGTTGGGGTTACTTACTAGACAGTTGGGTTTTCAATGAGAAGATAACATGGGCACCTGTTAACATCAGGAGTTTCCTTTTTATGTTAGTTTGTAAAATCAGCCTGGAAATTCAGTAGTTAATAATTTCTTGCTCTGAGGGGAGCTTCTGAACCTCACCAGGATTGCACCTGGGTGGATGCAGGGAGTCGCTTATACATATGGGAGGATGCTGAAAACAAGAACCACATGGCAGTGAGCAGCACAGGTTATAAGAAACATGTGGCCACCAAGATCTTTACAATTTAAAAAGGAGAGCAGAAGGTAACCTTCTCCTTCCATTGTAGATGAGTTGCAGGATATTTCACTGACTTGGCACACACAAGGCTGAGAGACCCTGGCAAACTTGCTTGGTCAGCTATAGCACAATGCTAAAGGATGCCATCTGATTCCTCTCACGTCAGTTTTTTGGTTTGGGGAAAAAGAGTCAAATCCAAGGCCGTGAGCATTACCCTTGACCATTCACCTAAATCCAAACCATTTAAAATTCTGTTGGTTCCATAGGCAACAGTAGAAAATAGTTTGAAGAAGTCACTTTCTAAATGCTATCTTCTTGGTTTGTCCATGTTCCAAGTTTATTTCTAAAGAGAAATGCTTCTTAATTAATGTGGATAAAGATATTTTAATAGCTTTATAGGCAGAAAATCACAGATTATATTAAACATTTGCTAGCCTGTTTATTTAACCAATATAGATTGTGCATTTGTAAGAATACAAAAGCCAATAAGAAATAATTCCTGCCATCAAAACACTTACAATGTAATTAATATCCATTTTTGGTTATTTGGAATATATAAACTTCTTGAGAGATACATAATAATATGAGGTCACATGAAATTCAAATATTTCATCAGAATTCTACAGGTAAACTTTTCATTCTTTTTCTTTCTTATTAAAAATATCAAACTTATTTCTCTCTTTGTCTCTCTTTTATTTAGAGGGGGCGGGGAGGGAGAAAGGGACAGACAGGGCAGTGAGGCAGTAAGGGAGAGAGATGAGAAGCATCAGTTCTTTGTTGCGGCACCTTAGTTGTTCATTGATTGCTTTCTCATATGTGCCTTGACTGGGGGGCTACAGCAGAGTGAGTGACCCGTTGCTCAAGCCAGCAACCTTGGGCTTCAAGCCAGCAACCTTGGGCTTCAAGCCAGCGACCTTTGGGCTCAAACCAGTGACCATGGTCATGTCTATTATCCCACACTCAAGTCAGCAACCTTGGGCTTTGAACCTGGGTCCTCTGCATCCCAGTCCGACCCTCTATCCACTGCACCACCACCTGGTCAGATTCTCTTTTTATTCTTCTAAAGATTTTATTTATTAATTTTAGAGAAGAGAGATGGGGTGGGGGGAGGAGCAGAAAGCATCAACTCGTAGTAGTTGCTTCTTGTATGTGGCTTGACCCAGGCAAGCCTAGGGTTTTAAAACAGTGACTTCAGTGTTCCAGGTCAACACGTTATGCACTGTACCACCATAGGTCAAGCAAAACTATTTTTCTTTATGTTGCAAAATAATAGTAAATATTTTAAAAACTCAATTTCTGATAAACATAATAAATACACACAATAATATATAGCCATGCAGCATCATTTCAACCTATGATGGACCACATATACAATGGTGGTCCTGCAAGATTATAACGGAGCTGAAAATTTCTATTGCCTAGTGCTGAAGCCATCCTAATATTATAGTGCCTCATCACTCGTGTTTGTGGCAACGCTGGTGTAAACCACCATAGTCCTGCTATTTGTACAAAAATGTTGCACATAGTTATGTACAGTACATAAAACTTGATAATGATAATAAACACTATGTTACTGGTTTATGTATTTGACATACCATCCTTTTATCATTATTTTGGAGTATCATCCTTCTACGTATAAAAAGAAATGTTTGCTGTAAAGCAGAATGCTGTGTATAACATCCTTATACTTTTCATGTTTACTGCCTGTCTTAATCACATCACTTTCTCTTGTGCTTGATTTAATCTCATGTTGTTGTTTTAATTTAGTGTGCTGAAGTGTACAGTGTTTAGGAAGTCTACAGTCATGTACAGTAATGTCCTAGGTCTTCATGTTCACTCAATACTCACTCACTGACTCACCCAGAGCAACTTCCAGTCCTGCAGGCTCCCTTCATAAGTGCCCCATACCCGTGAACCATTTTTTATCCTTTATACCATACTTTTCCAGTACCTTTTCTGTGTTTAAATATGTTTCAATACACAAATACTTACCATTGTGTTACAGTTGCCTGCAGTATTTAGTACAGTTCATGCTGTACAAGTTTGTAGATTAGCAGCAATGGACTACACCATATAGCCAGGCGTGTATTAGACTGAACCAGTCTAAGTTTGTGTTAGTGCTCTCTATGATGTTTGCACAATGAAATCGCCTAACGCCGCATGTCTCAAAATGTTTCCTCATTGTTAAGCAGCACATGAATTTATACAAATTAGTTCCAGGTACTTCTTAAACATTTTATTGATTGGCTGATTTTAGAGAGAGAGAGAATGAGAGGGAGACATTGATTTGTTGTTCTACTTACTTATGCATTCATTGGTTGATTCTCTTATGTGCCCTGACCAGGGATCAAACCTGCAACCTTGGCATATCAGGACAACTCTCTTACCAGCTGAGCTACCTGGCCAGGGAAACTCCAGGTACTTTTAAAAAGAAATCTAAATTGCATATCCTATTTAAAACTGTAGTTCTGGGGAGTTGTAATTTTTATTAGTTTGTCATTCTTACAAGTTCATTGTAGAAAATTTATAATATGCAAACTAAAAAGAAGAAAATAAAATTATCCATAATCCTATTACATAGATATAACCAGATATCACTCAGATAAATGTTTCAGAATATGTCTTTTGGCCTTTTAGTATGTAGATAATAACAAACATTTACTGTATCTATAACAATAATTAAATTCTTAGCATACTGCTAAGCCTATGGCATGTCGTATCTCATTTAATCAATGCGCACAGGCTCTGCATGTGTTTTGCAGCAGTTTTTAATTTAATGTATTGGGTGATACTTTTCTTTTCACTGAGTTTTCTATTAAAGCATCAAAAATGGCTGCCTGGTGTTTAAACCATAGATCTATTTAATCAAATGTTCAAATTTTTTGAATGTTTTTGCTATTATAATTAATGCAAGTGATGAGCATGTGTTGTTTATGATAGCAAACAGAATAAAACAAAACCCTCAAGCAAGAATATATGTGGTAACCTCCCAAGATTATTTTCTTAGTATAAATTCTTGGGAACAGTTCTGAAAACAAGTACTTGAGCAAAATTAATGCTTTTAATAGATATTGCCAAGAAAATATTCCTCTTGAATGCAATATGAGTATTTCCAGAACAGAATGGGTGAGCTGCTATTTCCCATAATGTAAAGAGTAGTTTATTTAAGATACTGTGTATGTGTTATGTTACTCCTCTTGATCTGTCCCCTCAGCAATTGCAGCTTTTGAGTTGCCAGGAACTTACCTGACTGGCACCTTGAGACTCTTTATTGGCCTTTAGGCACCTATCTTTAGAACACTGGGGAGGTGATGCAATTGCCTTTCTTTCAGATTAAAAAAGATGAATTCAAGTTAGTTTGTGTAAGTTTAAATGTTTAAAGAAGAACTTTATAGGTTAAAACCTACACTGCAACATTTTGTTTTTGCCTCTTCCTTTTACCATCACATCCAAGTTCTAAGACATGTGGCGAAAGAATTTATCAAGAAAAATTAGAAGGATGGGTAAGTCTAGCCCAGCAATGTAGTCATATTTAAACTTGTAGATTACATCTGAGGATCTTACATCCTTCCAGGCTGTGCAAATGTTGAGACATGCAGTATCCACCATCAGCCCTGGAAAAGTCCCCAGAGGGTTCTGGATGCTCACAGCCTTGGCACCAAAGAGGTTGCATATATTCTCTATGTCCTTATCAATGTCTAATGCAATTGATAAAGTAAACACAAAGATCATAGGTATATGCATATCAAATAGTGGGGACATTAAAAGGTCAACTCTAATATACCCTGAACACAAAGAAGAATTTTTTAATCTTTTAAGACCAAAGAAAATGCCAGTCTTGATTAAATATTGGAGAACTATGAAAATTCCACATGGGGAAACAAAAAGAATAATAGTGATCAGGCAAATTTGAACTCACACCTCTCCCTAACTCACATGTTTCCCAGTTCCCTCATTGGTTGAGATTTTATTCTGAACTTTTTCTCTGGTATCATTTAGTACTATATTTGTGACTTTATTTTGTTCCTTAGAGAAAATGGTGTAATGTAACAGGAAACTTAAAAAATATTTTTTTTCTCACATAAATTTAAAAAGAAAACAAAATTCTAATAATTTGAGTCTCTTCCCACCACCCAATAAACAATTAAACTCATGTGTGGGTTTTACAAAGAAGAAATTAACTGGTATATGACTAGTGACAGTAGTTTCTTCTTTGCAAAATTATAAAAAATGGGTATATGTCAGTCACACCCCAGTGGGCTTATCATTAGTTTGATATAGTTTACCACGTCACCTGTGTTAGTTTAGAAGGTGGGGGAGTAATTGCTTGTTTACTTTGGTCTGCTGTAGGTGCTGTTTGAGAATTCTAATTTGTTCCACATTATATTACTTACAAGTCATTTATAATGGGCTTTCTGAGTTTATACTCTACCTACATATTTTAAAGAAATAATTAGATCAATCCAGAATAGTTCTTTAGGTGACAGCATTTTTAAGTCTAAAAGAACTTCTTGTACTATCAATGGTACATTCAATAAATGTCATTTGATAATTTTGTGATTTAAAAAATTAATATTTTGCCTTTCTATAGAAATAAAATTACAAACTTAATTTAAAGTAGGACACTTTTACCCTGGTCAGGTTATTCAGTGGATAAAGCATCTTCCCACTGTGCCAAGATCACAGGTTGAGTCCCCAGTCTGAAAATTTTTTATATAACTTGAATCCAGAGGTTTCATATAAGGAAAGGTATAGCTGAATATGCTATTAAACTCGTGAATAAAACAAATACTATTGTGAGTCCTTTCAGAGATTTCGTCAGTATAAATTCAAATGCTTCAAACCTGGTAACTTCTTTGAGGTCATAATTCAATACAACATATGTTTACTAAATCGTACTATGAGGAGAATATCAAGATCAAAAGAGGAGATTTCTATCCCTAAAGAACTGGCATGATAGTGGGAATGCACTCTCACTTAAATGTAATACAATTGCATTGCAATCAAGGCTACAGCAGGAGTATAATCAGAACAGCAGACATGGGTGAGAGCCAGGACTGTTGTGGGAGGTGGAGTCTGAACCATTTGGGGGAGGGTGAGAGAGAAGACTGTTTAAAGTCTTAATATTTTTATTCCTTTTTCTTTCTAAGTAATATTTTTGTGTTGTTAACACCCTTTCTGTGAGACCTAAGAGGCTCAATGAAATTGGCATTTCCAAAGCATTCCTCAGGGTTATAAGACACACTGAAAGTGTGAACACTGGGAGATGGCAACCCATTTAGAATTATGAGAATTATCGTCCAAGAGTCATCCTAACCAGAGGCAGCACCATTGCAGGGGGGCTGTCTCATCCTGATCTGGAGGTCAGGAATTGTAGTTGTCCCTAAAAGGGTAAGGATAAAGCCTTACTTTTTAGGTGGTTGATATTGAAACACATTGATTCTACCCACCCATCTCCAAAGGGTAGTGGATAATAAAGACATAAATTGATTATTAAAACATGACTAACAGCCTGACCAGGTGGTGGTGCAGTGGATAGAGCATTGGACTGGGATGCAAAAGACCCAGGTTCAAGACCCTGAGCTCGCCAGCTTGAGCGCGGGCCCATCTGGCTTGAGCAAAAGCTTGCCAGCTTGGACCCAAGGTCGCTGGCTCCAGCAAGGGGTTGCTTGGTCTGCTGAAGGTCCACGGTCAAGGCACATGTGAGAAAGCAATCAATGAACAACTAAGGTGTCGTAATGGCAACGAAAAACTAATGATTGATGCTTCTCACCTCTTTCCATTCCTGTCTGTCTGTCCCTATCTATCCCTCTCTCTGACGCTCTCTCTGTCCCTGTAAAAAAAAAAACACGTGACTAACACATAATTAAAACAAATTTTTCCACTAAATCCTAAAATTGCTAGACCAAATGGGAAACATAGGGATTTTCCCCCACAGCCTCAATTGTGTCAAAGGTAACTTACAGTTTTAGTATCATTTGTTCTTTTGATATTTTATTTTTATTTTTTTATTTTTTGCAACAGAGACAGAGAGTCAGACAGGAAGAGAAAGAGATGAGAAGCATCACTTCTTCATTGTAGCACCTTAGTTGTTCATTGATTGCTTTCTCATATGTGCCTTGACCCAGGGGCTACAGCACAGAGTGAGTGACCCCTTGCTCAAGCCAGAAACCTTGGGCTCAAGATGGTGAGCCTTGCTCAAACTAGATGTGCCTGCCCTCAAGATGGCGACCTCTAAGTTTCAAGCCTGGGTCCTCCGCATCCTAGTTCGATGCTCTATCCACTGTGCCACCACCTGGTCAGGCACCATCTGTTTTTTTGAAATTCCCCCTTTTCTTTCACTTTCATTTTTATGATTATCAACATATAATTTCATAATATACACATAATAGCATACCCAGAATGACAGTGTCACAAGAGCTTCAGGCAGAAGCAGCTCCAGGTCATAAAACAAAGGCGTGTGTCCCATAATGGCGGAGAATCTGAGCATAGGAAAATGCCCAGCATTTCATCAAATTCAGGAGAGCAGCTGCAGAATTAGCAGGGAGAAAACACTTTCTTTTCAATTTATGACAACTTCAGCATCTACGTGGCATGTATGAGCTACGGTGGCCTGACTGAAAAGCCCCACAGTGATGAACATTAGAGCAGAGAAAGGTGTGTAAGGACTAAGACTACAATAGCACCTGTAGTTATTTAAATCTCAGTCTCCTGAGCCCTCAATTATGAAAGCTCTTATGGGAATAGGCTCTAAAATGCACACAATCCCGCACAGAGGGAGCTGTTGACTAAGGCTCTGAGGAAAGGTAATATAGCTTGTTGTCATGGTCATAATTTCATTGTAGTGGTAGTTGCCAATTATTTTTATGGAAATATTTCCTCTCAAACACACAAGACTTGTCAACTTACTTGCCATCATATTCCTCCTAGTGCAAGCCATTTTCTGGCCTGTCAAAGTCATAAGATTTGTGGGTGGTAAGGTGATGTCATCTATGTTCAGCAGTTTGTAGTAATTTCCACTTTCAGCCCTGCACAAAATTTGCTATTATTACAGTAAATGGGATCTGAGTCTATAGATGAAACCTCACTTTTCTTTTCCACTGAGATCACAATACTCTTCTCTTTAGCAGGATGACAATTGTGCTGTCACCAACATTTCATCATGCTACCTCCCTTAAAATGGCATCATCTAAGTGTGTGAGCACAGCTGTGAAAACAAAACATAGTTTACTGTGAATTTTGTAAATTCTCAAGGCACACATTAATTAGTTAGCCTTTTAAAGTACAGTAATATCTCAAGTGTAATGTAAGAGGTGTGGCTGCTGTGTGTCATGAGCAAGACTCAGGAGTTCAGAAGGCACGGAGAAATCAGGCCCAGGCACAGTGCCTGAGACCAGCTGATGGAGCACTTGTTACGGGCCTTGCTCACGTGTGGAAGGACGGGTTCCCCTACAGGTCCGGGAAACATGCCCTGACCAGGCCAGTGGGAAACCACCTATTTGCCATACTAATTCATCCCTGGACTATAAGATATAGATTATTTCATATTCTGGAGACATTTACTATACAGTGATCAAGATCTGGAAGGTTGAGTACTTTTTTCAACTAGTGATCCCAAATCTGTAGAACATCAAAAAAATTGAACAAATGTACAATGATTGGATATTGTCAGCCAGCACTGCAGAGCAAAAAAGGTTCCCGGTGTTGGAAGTAAACATGAGCTGGCAATGTTAGGTTGATAGATGGGAGACGATTAGAAATGACTGGGTGTGGACCGAGGAAGTTTCACTCTCTTTATTCCACAAATGGATAACTGTCTGCCTCAGAGAAAATGCCTACCTCGTGGTTACCACCAGTGACTCTAGCCACACTTACAGTAAGAAGTGCTCTCCTGTGAAGCCTAAACATACCTGTGCTGTCACAGACGGCATGGCGTGTGCGCAGGGAATCCCCACTCATAGCTACCTGGGACTGTGGCTGAAGCTCTCTTGATAACTTCATTGGTCTTTTGATCATCAGCCTTGTCATCTTTTGCTTTATTAAAAAGTGTGGCGTGTCAGCCTGGCTGGGCGGTGGCGCAGTGGATAGAGCATCAGACTGGGATGCGGAGGACCCAGGTTCAAGACCCCGAGCTCGCCAGCTTGAGCACAGGTCCATCTGGCTTGAGCAATAGCTTGTCAGCTTGGACCCAAGGTCACTGGCTCCAGCAAGGGGTTGCTTGGTCTGCTGAAGGCCTGTGGTCAAGGCACATGTGAGAGAGCAATCAATGAACAACTATGGTGTTGCAACATCAACGAAAAACTAATGATTGATGCTTCTCACCTCTCTCCGTTCCTGTCTGTCTGTCCCTATCTATCCCTCTCTCTGACTCTCTCTGTGTCCCTGGAAAAATAAAAAAAATAAATATAAAAATAAAAAAGTGTGGCGTGTCAAATAAGAAAAGGCAGTTTACCGTGAAGGCAGGCAGCGTGCCTCCTCCAGTGAACTGTGCAAAGACAGGTGAAGTCCTCTAGTCAGCAGTCCTTCTTGGGAGCACATCTCCTTCCACACTGAAGGCTATTCTGAGACTCAGTCATACCAAACGAAGGGGAGACTTGCTTAGCATTTTACATTTTTAAAATACTGTGACAAATACCACAGGTAGGAGGGCTTCAATAGAAATTTGTATTCTGACAGCTCTGAATCTGGAAGTTCAAGATGAGAGTGTTGGCAGGTTGATTTCTTCTAAGGCCTCTCTCCTGGACTTGCAGGCACTTGTGTCTGGCCTGTCTCTTTACATGGTCTTTCCTCTGTGTGCTTGTGTCCTAACCTCTTCTTATAAGGACACCAGTCCTATTCGATTAGGCCCACCAAATGACCTCATTATAACTAAGTTACCTCTTTTAAGTTTTTATGAATGCAAGTAGTCACATTGTGAAGTACAGGGTTAGGACTCCAGCATGAGTGTGGGGGCGTGGGGACACAGTTCAGCTCATGCGTGGCAGACAGCACTCTCCGCTCTGCACCATCCACCAACTAACCTCAAGCACCACACTGTCCTGACTGGACAGGGTTGCAGTGCTGTAACTAGGAGGCACCACTCAAGAATCTCAAAGCTGGGTCCATTTGGACTTAGCTTTAAAATTCTAGTGTAAAGTTCTATCACTAACCTTTTTTTGCATTAAAAAATAAAACAGCTCTTATTGTTTTATACAAGGGACAAAATGTATATCTGCTGTTGAAATATTTTTCTCTAAGAAAAGAGTGGATTTCTTCCTTCACTTCTTCTGAGAGAACTTTCCAGGTGTAAGACATTTCTTAAAATCCACATGAGGTCCTCATTATTGTGTCTGTTTTGAAGACAAAACACTTTGCAGGCAAGTCTTTGGCCGAGACAGTTCCATAATTCAGAAGTGCCAGACTCCTCGGGCCTCAGTGACACAGATGAAAGCACAGATAACAATCACTGCTGACACATGCTGCCTGACTGCAGGTAGTAACAAAACACACCTAAGAATTCCCTGGTTTCTTTGTTTGGTGGGAAAGGGAGGATGCCACTGCATGTGTTGGGACTTGGCTGGAAGAACAGGACTAGCTCTACTCTGTTTATGAAAAATGCAACAAGATTTTTTAATGGAGCAGAAAAGTTAGTTACATCTCTGGAGTTTGCCCATCATTAAATGCATTTGGTTTATTTTTATATTATGTCTGACCTATATGTGTGAGGCTGTAGATTCTTCCATGTTTAGTAAAACATTGAGCAAGAAGGCACAACTGACTAAATACTAGATGTTCAAGACCTAATTTCTAATGTTGGCCAAAAAGTACACTCCTTTATAGTTCTCCAATTATTTGTGAGTATAAAGGCTGAAAGCCTGATTCCTCAATATGGCAGCAGAGTAGGTGAAAGCTACACTCACCTCCTCCCAGAACCAAACTAGAATTACAACTAAATTAGAGAAAAATCAACCTGAATAACCAACTGAATATGAACTGAAGAAAAGTCTTTTTTTTTTCTGAAAATGTTCCTTTATATAATCAATATAAAGCAGGACTTTGAGAAAACAGGCTGGCAGCTTTTCTGCTGTCAATATGACATGTAGCTCTGAAGTAAAGTAACAGTCTACAAAGGTAATGGTGTTTTCTAGGGTGCTTTCATCATTGAAAGACCTGGGGTATGCCCTAGGTCCAGCACATCAAGCTTAACTTTATGATCATCACAGCTAAGCCTCTCCAGGATTTACTGTCATGGCAGTATCACCAGAACAGGGAAATAAAATCCAAACATGCAGTGGTCCTTTCCCTTGTTAGAAAGCTGTACATGACCTCTTGGCCTACATGGGTGAGGGCTACAGTAAAGGTCAAATATCAGAAATGGTCCCTGAATTGGTGGTGCCCAGACCTTTGAATTTCATGGTCCAGTAAAATTTCAATGAGGAAGACAAAGGCCAGTATGCAGGTCATATCTTATGCCATTACTTCACAAAATAAAAACATATAGTCTCCAGAACACTATCATTTTATAAAAGGTTATTTTTACACTAAAACAGAGAGGACACTGTCCCAAAATAAAAAACAACAACAGTCTTTTAAATTGCTTACATTTAGTTTTCAGACATACTAATCTTTACTCTTTAATTTTTTAGTAGTCATATATCAGTGTTAACTTCAACATGGACTAGAATGGTTCTTATCCTTGCAATTGGGAAGTCCTGCTTTTTGTAAAATACCATTAGAAGTAAAATGTCTCTTTTTTTTTTTTAATTAAAAAAAAATTTAATTGTGGTAAAATGCATATAACACAGACTTTACCATTATCCGCATTTGTAAGTGTGCACTCTAGTGGTATTAAGTGCACTCACATTGTTGTGTTACAATTGCTATCACCTGATACCTCCAGAACATCTTGCAAAACTGAATCTCTGTACCCGTTGGACAAAAACTTCCATTTATGTTCCTTTCTGTCCACCCCGAGTTGCTATTCTTCTTTCTGTCTCTATGAATTCAACTGCTCTAGATAACTCATATCAGTGGAATCATCCAGGATTTATTTTTTTGTGACTGGCATAACGTCTTCAAGGTTCATCCATATGGTACCGTGTGTCAGCATTTCCTTCATCGAGCAAAACAATATTCGATTGCATGTATATGTCACATTTTATTTATTCATTTATCTGTCAGTGGACATATGGCTTGCTTCTGCCTTTCGGCTATTGTCAGTAAAGCTGCTGTGATCATGGATGTGCAGATCTCTCTCGGAGACCCGCACATTAATTAGTTCATTAGGTCTGCCAGTACAGAGTACTCTAGAAGGAGTGGTGTAAGCAACAGCACGTTATTTTCTCACCATTCTGAAGGCTAGAAGTCTGAAATCAAGGTTTTGTTTTCTTCTGTAGCCTCTCCTTGGCCTGGAGATCACTGTTTGCTTGTGTCTGCATGTGGTCTTTCCTCTGAATAGGTAAGGTATTTACATGGTTCAAATTGTAAAATTTCTCTTCTTTTAAGGACACCAGTTATGTTATATTAGGACTGACTATAATGCCCAGATTTTAAAGTAATGACCTCCTTTTTCTGAGGCAGAGACAGAGAGAGTCAGAGAGAAGGACAGATAGGGACAGACAGACAGGAAGGGAGAGAGATGAGAAACGTCAGTTCTTTGTTGCGGCTCCTTAGTTGTTCATTGATTAATTTCTCATATGTGCCTTAACCGGGTGGCTACAGCAGACCAACTGACCCCGTCCTGGAACCAGCGACCTTGGGTCCAAGCTGGTGAACCTTGCTCAAACCGGATGAGCCTGCGCTCAAGCTGGCGACCTCAGGGTCTCAAACCTGAGTCATCCACATCCCAGTCCAGCGCTCTATCCACTGCACCACAGCCTGGTCAGGCCTTAATTACCTCTTTAAAAACCCTATCACCAAAAGCAGTTTGAGCTGTGGGGATGTCCTTCAGCCCATAGAACCTGCTTTCCCTGTTTTTTTTTTTTTAATATATTTTATTATTATTAATTCTAATGGGGTGACAACAATAAATCAGGGTACATATGTACAATGAAAACATCTCCAGGTTATCTTATCATTCAATTGTGTTGCATACCCGTCACCAAAAGTCAAATTGTCCTCTGTCACCTTCTATCTGGTTTTCCCTGTGTCCCTCCTGATCCCACTCTTCCCTATCTCTCCCAATCCCGTAACCACCACTCTCTTGTCCATGTCTCATATTCTCACTTTTATGTCCCACCTATGTATGAAATCATGATGTTCGCAGTATTTCTTTTTTTCTGATTTAATTATTTCACTCCGTATAATGATATCAAGGTACATCCATTTTGTTATAAATGATCCGATGTCATCATTTCTTATGGCTGAGTAGTATTCCATAGTATATATGTACCAAAGCTTTTTAATTCACTCGTCTTCTGACAGACACTTGGGCTGGTTCCAGATCTTAGCTATTGTGAACAATGCTACCACGAACATGGGGGCGCATTTCTTCTTTTCGAACAGTGCTATGGTGTTCTTAGGGTATATTCCTATAAGTGGGATAGCTGGGTCAAAAGGCAGTTCGATTTTTAATTTTCTGAGGAATCTCCATACTGTTTTCCACAGTGGCTGCACCAGTCTGCATTCCCACCAGCAGTGCAGAAGGGTTCCCTTTTCTCCACATCCTCGCCAGCACTTCTTCCGTGTTGTTTTGCTGATGAGTGCCATTCTGACTGGTGTGAGGTGATATCTCATTGTGGTTTTAATTTGCATTTCTCTAATGATTAGTGATGTTGAGCATTTTTTCATATGCCTATTGGCCATCTGTATGTCCTCTTTGGAGAAATTTCTATTCATTTCTTTTGCCCATTTTCTGATTGGGTTGTTTGTCTTCCTGGTGTTGAGTTTTATAAGTTCTTTATAAATTTTAGTTATTAACCCCTTATCAGATGTGCTGTTGAATATGTTCTCCCATTGTGTGGTTGTCTTTTTACTCTGTTCTTATTGTCTTTAGCTGTGCAAAAACTTTTTAGTTTGATATAGTCCCATTTGTTTATCTTGCCTTTTATTTCATTTGCCCGTGGAGATAAATCGGCAAACATACTGCTGCTACAGATGTCGGAGAGCTTGCTGCCTATGCTTTCTTCTAAGATGCTTATGCTTTCATGGCTTATATTTAAGTCTTTTATCCATTTTGAGGTTGTTTTTGTGAATGGTGTAAGTTGATGGTTTAGTTTCATTTTTTTGCAGGTAGATGTCCAATTTTCCCAGCACCATTTGTTAAAGAGGCCGTCTTTACTCCATTGTATGTTCTTTCCTCCTTTGTCAAATATCAGTTGTCCATAAAGCTGTGGGTTTATTGCTGGGTCCTCTGTTCTGTTCCATTGATCTATGTGCCTGTTCTTATGCCAGTACCAGGCTGTCTTGAGTATAATGGCCTTATAGTAAACCTTGATATCTGGAAAAGTAACACCTGCTTTATTTTTTCTTTGTAAGATTGCTGAGGCTATTCGTGTTCTTTTTTGGTTTCATATAAATTTTTGGAATGTGTGTTCTATATCTCTGAAGTATGTCATTGGTATTTTAATTGGTATTGCATTGAATTTATAAATTGCTTTGGGTAATAAAGACATTTTAATGATGTTTATTCTTCCTAGCCATGAGCACGGTATATGCTTCCACTTGTTTGTATCTTCCTTGATTTCTTTTATCAATGTTTTATAATTTTCTGAGTACAAGTCCTTAACCTCCTTGGTTAAATTTACTCCTAGGTACTTTATTTTTTTGGCTGCAATAGTGAAGGGGATTGTTTCCTTAATTTCTTTTGCTGACAGTTCATTTTGGTATATAGAAATGCCTCTGATTTCTAAGTATTAATTTTATATCCTGCCACCTTGCTGAATTCATTTATAAGGCCCAGTAGTTTTTTGACTGAGACTTTAGGGTTTTCAATATACAATATCATATCATCTGCAAATAGTGACAGTTATACTTCTTCTTTTCCAATTTGGATGCCTTTTATTTCTTATTCTTGTCTGATTTCTGTAGCTAGGACTTCCAGAACTATGTTGAATTAAGAGTGGTGAAAGGGGGCATCCCTGCCTGGTTCCTGATCTTAAGGGGATTGCTTTTAATATTTGTCCATTTAGAATGATGTTTGCTGTCAGTTTATCGTAGATGGCCTTTATCATATTAAGGAATGTTCCCTGTATTCCCACTTTACTGAGAGTTTTGAGCATGAATGGGTGCTAGATTTTATCAAATGCCTTTTCTGCATCTATTGAAATTATCATGTGATTTTTGTCCTTCCTTTTGTTTATGTGGTGAATCACATTGATTGATTTGCGAATATTAAACCAGCCTTGCCTCTCCAGAATAAATCCCACTTGATCATAGTGTATGATTTTTTTCATATATTGCTGGATCCGGTTGGCTAATATTTTGTTGAGAATTTTCACAGCGTCTGAATTCATCAGGGATATAGGCCTATAATTTTCTTTCTTTGTGTTGTCTTTGCCCGGTTTTGGGATCAGAATTATGCTTGCCTCATAAAAGGAGTTTGGAAGTCTTTCTTCCTCTTGAATTTTTTGAAATAGCTTGAGGAGGATAGGAGTTAGTTCTTCTTTGAATTTTTGATAGAATTCACTTGTGAAGCCATCAGGCCCAGGACTTTTCTTTGTTGGGAGTTTTTTGATAACTGTTTCGATCTCATTTGTTGTAATTGGTCTGTTTAGGTGTTCTGATTCTTCCAGATTGATTTTTGGAAGTTTATATGATTCAAGAAATTTGTCCATTTCACCAAGATTGTCTAATTTTTTGGCATAGAGTTCTTCATAGTATTTTCTTACAATGCTTTATATCTCTGTTGTGTCAGTTGTTATTTCTCCACTGTCCTTTCTAATTTTATTTATTTGAGTCCTCTTTCTTTTTTTTGGTGAGTCTAGTTAAAGGTTCATCAATCTTGTTTACCTTTTCAAAGAACCAGCTTCTGGTTTCATTGATCCTCTGTATTGTTTCCTTAGCCTCTATGTCATTTATTTCTGCTCTGATCTTTATTATTTCCTTCCTTCTACTTGTCTTAGGTTTTATTTGTTGTTGTTTTTCTAGTTCTTTTAGATGCAGGGTCAGGTTGCTTATTTGAGCTTTTTCTAGCTTCTTATGATATGCCTGTAGTGCAATAAACTTCCCTCTCAGAACAGCTTTTGCTGTGTCCCATAAATTTTGAGTTGATGTATGCTCATTATCATTTGTTTGTAGAAACTTTATTTCTTCTTTGATATCATTGTTAATCCATTCTTTATTTAATATCATGCTATTTAGTTTCCAAGTGTTTGAGTATTTTTCATTTTTTCTTTTGTGGTTAATTTCTAGTTTCATGGCATTGTGATCAGAGAAAATGCTTGATATGATTTCAATCTTCTTAAATTTATTGAGACCATTTTTGTGTCCTAACTTGTGGTCTATCCTAGAAAATGCACCATGAGCGCTTGAGAAGAATGTATATTCTACTGCTTTAGGGTGAAAAGTTCTGAAGATATCTATTAAATCAAGTTGACCTAGTGTATGCTTTAAGTCTGCTGTTTCTTTATTAATATTTTTTCTTGAGGATCTATCCAGTATTGTTAGAGGGGTATTGAAATCCCCTACTATGATAGTATTGCTGTTAATCTCACCCTTTATATCCATCAAAGTCTGCTTTATATATGTTGGGGCTCTTATATTTGGTACATAGATATTTATAATATTTATATCTTCCTGTTGAATTGTTCCCTTTATCATTATGTCGTGTCCTTCTTTATCTCTTACTACAGCCTTTGTTTTAAAGTCCATTTTGTCTGATATAAGTATTGCTACCCCTGCTTTTGTTTCATTTCCATTTGCATGAAATATTTTTTTCCATTCTTTTACCTTCAGTCTATGTGCATCTTTTGTTTTAAGGTGTGTCTCTTGTAGACAGCATATGTATGGGTCCTGTTTCTTTATCCATACAGCTACCCTATGTCTTTTGATTGGATCATTTAATCCATTTACATTTAAGGTTATTATTGATATGTAGTTGTTTATTGCCATTTTATTCTTTAAAGCTGTATTCTTCTTTTGCTATATTCTTTCCTCCCTTTAAACTGTTCACAAGAGGCCCCTTAGTATCTCTTGCAGAATTGGTTTGGTTTTTATGAATTCCTTCAGGCTTTCTTTTTCTGGGAAGCTCTTTATTTCTTCTTCAATTTTAAACGTTAGCCTTGCTGGATAAAGTAGTCTTGGTTGTAGGTTCTTGTTCTGCATTACTTTGATTATATCTTGCCATTCCCTTCTGGCCTCAAGTGTTTCTGTTGAGAAGTTCGATGTCATCCTAATGGGGGATCCTTTGAAGGTGATAGCCTTTTTTCTCTAGCAGCTTTTAAAATTTTTTCTTTATCCATTAGCTTTGGTATTTTAACTATAATGTGTCTTGGTGTAGATCTTTTTGGGTTTCTCTTTAATGGGGTTCTGTGTGCTTCTTGAATGTGTGAAGTATTTCCCAGCCTTAATTTAGGAAAGTTTTCTGCTATGATTTGATTGAACAAAGTTTCCATTTCCTGTCCTCTTTCCTCTTCTTCAGGCACCCCTATGATGCGAATGTTGTTTCTCTTCATGTTGTCACAGAGCTCCCTTAGAGTTTCCTCACATTTTTTGAGTCTCTTTTCTTTTCCTTCTCTGCTTCTGTGCCTTTGTTTATTGTGTCCTCTAACTCGCTGATTCGATCATCAGTGTGATTCATCCTGCTTTTAATTCCTTCCATTGTGGTCTTCAGTTCCAATACTGTATATGTCATTTCTGTCTGATTCTTTTTTATTATTTCAATTTCGTTTTTTATACTTGTTATCTCTTTATTTAGATGTTCATAATGACTATCTATTGTTGCTCTAATTTCTTTGAACATCCTACCTATCATTATTGTAAATTCTGCTTCTGGTAATTTGGTTATATCTGGTTCATTCAGGTCCTTCTCTGGGGATTTCTCTTGATTCGTTTGGTTTGCATTCCTCTGCCTGCCCATTTTGTCTGTGTATAAGCAAGTTGTGGCCACTGGAGTCCAGTAGGTGTTGCCTTTGTGTTCTCTAGGTGTGTTCTGTCTGCAGTCCCGCCACCCCCTCTGTGGTGGCCTAGGGTGGTTTCGTATGGGCGTTGCCAGTGCCGGTCCACTGTGGCTTTTGCTGTGATTTCTGCCTCTCCTCTGCGGGAGGGGCTGTCACTCAAGCCACAAGCTCAGCACCAAGGGTAGAGGTGAGCATCTTTGCTCAGCTGTGGACTCAGCCTGTTTCCCGACTTCTGCCCAGAACCCGCAGTCAGAGCCTGCTCTCCACAGTTTTGCAGGCTGGGCAGGGCTTTTGACGTGCTCTCAGCTGTGAGCCTTTGCCCTTCCGGAGTTTCAGCCCCACCCTCGAGGTCAGGGACCTTCTGCACAGGGTCGCAAACCCAGGTTTATTGGGCCGGGCGTGTTTGCTGGCTTCTGCTCAGCTGTGTCCTTCTGCTTGTCCTGGACTCTACCCCGCCCCCGCGTTTGGAGCCCGCTCGTGCACATAGGATTGCAATTCGCGGTTTCTCTGGCCGGGTGGGGCTGGTAGCGTGTTCTCAGCCGCGAGCCCCCGCCTGTCCCTGGTCCTAGTCTGGTCCTCGCGGTCAGGGCCATCTTGCAAAGGGTCGCAGAGCAGATTTCTGCCCGTTCCTGGCCTCCCGCTTTGTCCCCGTAGGTGGCATTACAGGCGGGCCCGCAGTTTCCGGAGCGCTTTCGCGCGTCCCCTCCGACCCTGCTTGGCTAGATCGAGCTCATACCAGCTTGGCCTCTGCCCACACCGACAGAACTGCGTTTCAGTGTCCTGCCACCCCAAACCCTTCAGCAACCCTCAGCAGAGTAGGAAGGGACCTAATACTCCACACTGTAGGCCTGGGAGGTCCCTCCCTTGTTTCACAGCTCAAAACTGTCCATACGCCTCTTCTAGGCTCTGGGACTGCAGACTGGGGCTTGGTTCCTGGGACCCAGGTCCCTCCCTCTCCGCCAAACTTTCCTCCTGCCACGAGGGTCTCTCCGGGCTGCCGTTTGCTCCGGGGAGCTGGGCAGCCCTCTTCGCGTTTTCTCTATTCCTACCAGTCTCAATGTGGCTTCTTCTGTGTCCCTTGGTTGAAGAGTCCACTTAGTTTAGTTCAAAGTTGGTTTATCCAGATGATGGTTCTTAAAATTGAGTTATAATCCACTTTGGTTCTGGGAGTTTGAAGTTGGTACATCCGCCTACTCCTTCGCCATCTTGCTTCCTCTAAAATGTCTCTTTCTCTATCAATTCTAGTCTGAAATTTTCTCAATGAAGAGAAGTCTTATAACCAAAGACTTATAGAAGAAGACATATTGAGACTAGTAAGAAAAGCAGAGACATGGAAAGGGCTGGCCCTGCCTCCATGCTCAGCAGCAGAGGTTCTGGAGAGGTATCTCACCAGCAGGGGTTTCCCTCTGAGAAGTGTGGGGCCTACATCCCAAGCTGGGCTCCCCAGTCCAGAGCACCAGGGTTGGTGCTTTTCACATCTGTCCATTAGGGAGAGACCAGAGTCTGCGAGAGACACAGGGGCCCCCTTAAAGGGCCAATGCATAAAAACTCATTTGCAGCCACCCACCCTGAGCTCCAGCCGAGGGAGGGCAGAGCAGACTAGAGTTACACGAGGACAGTATAAAGTTGTATTGCTGGGGAGAGAGCTGAAAGGACAGCCACCAGAATTCCTGTGCTGAGTTATTCTCCCACACTGCAGACACCATCTTTCTTGAATGGAGCACTCCATTACAAGTGGCATCAACCTGGGGGAAAACAATTTGCCCACCATATGGACTCCCTCTTGCCCCACCCTGTGGAGCTTACATCCTGCTGAGGAGTTGGCTGCCTTGGCCAAGGTGTAAAGGTTTTAACAGACTCAGGGGGTGTCAGTGACTGAGCTGTGTGTCTTTGGGCTAAGGACCATTCTCACCACTTTCCTCTGAACCTGACTAGCACTTTCTTCTCATGGAGATCATCAGAAACACCTTCTGGGTTTCAGCAGATCCACCAGCTTGACTACAAGTGGCTCCGCCCTGCTGAGATGAGGACAAAATCCAGGACAGACTGAGTTATGTGGTTCTAGGACAGGGGTCATTTCCCCCTCACACACCTGATCAGAGCAGAGCCCTCCTTTCACATGGCCAAATCTTGGTCTGTTAGGGCCTGATAAACTCAGCTGGCCTCAACCAACAACTCCCTCAGACCATGCCCCCAAACAAAAATATGTGAGCACCCCAATGGGTAGCAGCTAGACTTGAATACCCAAGGAAATTTTGCTGAGTAACTTCAGACACAGCACAGGCACCAAGTTTGAACCTATATCAATCTGGTTAACACCACTAACCCCTACCTGGTAATTCACTGAGAACTTACCTCATGTAACTCGAGTACCACCAGAAGCTCTTTCAGTGACTGAGCCTATTGGGCAGCCAGCTGGCAGAGGCAGCTGGAGGTAGATCTCAGGGTGCCCTGTGACTCTAGTGACCTGCTGCCAAGCCCTGTGCTGGTAAAAGCCAGCCTTGGTGTATGGCTTTGTCCTTTCAACACACACCCAGGTCCAGCAGATGCAGTCATAAAATGTGGATTGCTTGTAGCTCCAAATAGGTTGCCCAGGGCCAATCACAGGCAGTGACTGACATCAGCCTGCACTAGAGTACCTCTCAGGAGAACCAGAGCCAACAAACCCAGTGGTCAGATTTAGAAAACATTAGAGCAGGTTCTGATAAGCTTCAGAAGTGACATATCCAAAGGCAGATCTTGGCAGGCAGCAGAGGGATTGGCATGTAATATTCAGAATGATGAAAAAAAGGACCTACAACTAAGATGGCTTTACACAGCAAGGCTCTTATTTAAAACTTAAGGAGAAATAGAGTCCCAGACAAGAAAAAATATCTAAAGTTTGTTACTACCGAACAACTATTAAAGAAATGTTAAAGGATCTTCTAGAAGGAGGACGAGGAGGTAGTAGAGGAGGACAATAACAACACCAGAGAAACATAGTTTTAAAAAATTAAATGGTAATAAATACAAGCCTCTCAATAATCACTTTAAATGTAAATGGCTTAAATGCCCCAATCAAATGACATAGGGTAGTTAAATGGATAAAACAAAACAAAACAAAGACCCATATATATGCTGTTTACAAGAGACCAAACTCAGAAAAAGACACACATAGACTAAAAGTAAAGTAATTAAAAAAGATATTTCATACAAATGGAAAGGAAAAAAAGCTGGTGTAGCAATACTTCTAGTTAACAAAATAGACTTTCAAACAAAGGCTACAGTAAGAGACCAAGGGCACTACATAATGATAAAAGGAACAATCCAACAAGAAGACATAACCCTGTAAACATCTATGCACCCAACATTTATGTGCTTGGCTAACTCCAACTCTGTCTACTCTGTAGCTATACTACACAATGGTACATACCTGTAGAAAATCCAGGTATGCCACAGTGACTTTAAGTAGACCCGCAAAGCCACCAAGCAATCACACCAAAGTGCCCGGTGCATTTTCTAGACCGCTGTTACAGACATTTTCTTCCCTCCCAAACCTTCCCTTCTTCTTCCCCCATCCTCAGTCTCAGCTCATGTTATTAACAAAATGGAAGTAACCAGAAAAAGACCAGTGTAACCTCCTACCACCAACCACATCTACCCTCTCTCTGGATCTGTGTGCAGCCACTGTGCCTGCCCTTATTTTATTACAGATGACCGTCCCAGCTCCTTGAGCCAGCCAGCCTCTCCTCCTGTGCACCTAGTGTCACCCCTCCACATTCACTCAGGGACCTGTCTGGTAGTTGCCTCTGGGTTGGGTTGTGAAACCCTCCCTGGCCCTGAGCTTTCAGATAATTGTTAATCTTGCTCAAACTGCACATGCCCAAATTCTCTGAACTGTCTGTCCCCAAGGCCGTTTCAGGAACTGCACGCCTCACCAAACCGGTCAACCGTTACCATCCTCCCCCTCTGCAGATATAAAAGACCCAAAAACTCTCCTCAGGCGCGCCTTCACAGACTCACATCCGAGGGTCAGTGAACTTGCCCAAAGCTCCCAATAAAGCCTGATTTCGCTTATTCGGCTGTTTGGTTCTTCACTTATTCGTTCATTGGCGGCACGTTAGGGTCTTCCATCTTTCAGGACCTAGCCCCAGAACTTCTCTCCTCTCTTTCCTGCCACAGCAATGTTCCCTTCTTTCCTGGATCAGCCTTATCAGCCTATAAATGTGCTGATTTGTTTTAGCATATTTAAAAAATTAAGACATTCTTGGCTTCAACCCTCCCTCTAATTACTGTTGCGTCCTTCGCCATTTCTTTACAAGGGAAGTTCTTGGACATGTTTATACTCACTGTTTCCGATTCCTCTCTTTCTGCCCCTCTTGAAAACACTTCAGTCAGAATTTTGCTGCCATGTCTACACCCAAACTACCATGATCAAGGTCGCTGGTGACCCAAACATTGCCAAATCCAGAAGTGAGTGTTACTGTTCATCACACCTGACCTATCAGTAGGATGATAGCTCAGATGTCACATTTGAGGGTAAATGAGATGCTAGTTATGATTAAACCAAGTCCATAGGTGTAAACTGGGACTGTTCAGGCCAAAACAAAACATATCAGCCCATTTGAAACAGCTGCTCATTCCCTCCCATGGAAGCATTTCTGCTCTTGGCCTCAGGGCAACAGATATCAAGTTGTCCTCCCACCTTTCTTACTGCTCCTTGTCATCTCTTTTTCCTGGTCTTCCTCATCTACTGCCTTCTGAGCAGTGAGGTGCCCCAGGGCACAGGCCTCAAATCTCTTCTTTTCTCTACACTCACTCTAACAGTAATCATATCCTATCTCAGGCTTGAAGTAGTATCTACATGGTAATGACTCTCAAATTGTTCTCTGGCCCACCTCCCTGCCCAGAACTCAAATACCCTACTGCCTACTCTGTGTGTCTGCAGACATCTCTGATTTAATATATTCAATATTGTGAGGCTATTTCCCCTCTGATCTGTTTCCCATCAAAGTCAATGATATTTCAGTCCTCCCTATTGCTCTGGCTAAAAACCTCAGTCATCCTTAATGCACATTTTTCTTGAACAGCCTTCATCTGTTCAACCAGCAAACCCTGTTGGCATTTACATCAAAACAGATCTGGAATCTGACTGTTTCTCATCACATTGCCACTTCCAACCTGGTGTGAGTCATCAGCATCTCCAGCTGGGATATGGTAATCGCTCCCTAAATGGTCTCTGGACTTCTGTCCCGGCCTCCTTGGCGCTCCTCAGTACAGTTTTCAGAGCAACGTTGTTGAAATGGAAGTCAGAACATGTCATGTTCCTGCTGAAAACCTTCCCTTGACTTCCCTTCTCATTTACAAAGTCCTACATTGTCCCTCTGAACTGCCTCCCTCTGTGCCCATTACCACCCTGGTCCCCTATTCTAATACTCACACCTTCATCCATTCCACTGAGTCTTTTGTAATTGCAGTTCCTTCAGCCAGGATCCTCTTCCAAATTTTCAGATCTGTTACTCCCTTATTTCCCTACATCTTTACTCAAAACTACCTCCCTAATTATTCCTTCTTAAAATTTAGTCCCATCAGGATCCTAACACTTCCTATCTCCTTCCCTCCCATGTGTTTGCTCTTTAGTGCTTACCACTGACCAATATACTGTATATCTTTTGTATCATGTTTATTGGCTCTTTCTCCAGCAAGCCTTGAGGTTCCATTAAGGCAGGGTTCATTTCTGTTTATTCCAGTGGTTGCTGAATCTCCAGCACCTAGAATTTTGCCTGACACAATAAACACTAGTACATATTTGAGTGAATTTTCCACAACTATATGAAATGGAGGAGGGTTATTGTAGTGATAGCAAGTGAAGCCAGACATTTACCTTTTGTAAAGCCAGTAGTCAAGGCCACCATCACAGCCGCCTGACCCATGCAGGTTCGCACTGGATTCGGACAGATGGCAATGAAACACGGGAGCCAAGAACTGGTGAGCCATCAGCTTTAATTCTAGCTTGCACCCGGCGGGCAAGCAAAAACACACACTGGGCTCCAAAACCCACACATTCAGTGCTCACAAAGCTACTGACTTATCTGAGTTTCCTAGAATCAAAGGTTTCTAGCTCACCAGACTTATTCACCACTGTTTCCCATCTCCTCCTGCACAAACTCTTAACAAACTTGTTTCTCCCTCAGCACTGTGCCATCTTGGCTACTTCTCCTCCACATGGCCTTAATCTGCTCTGCTCTCTAATACTAACCTCAGGAACTCAGGAACCAAGAGAGAGATCAAGCTACTGTTCTCTCCCACTTTATAGCAGACTCAAAACCTTTAATCCAATTATACAAACAAGGAAGTCTCTGATACAAAGTCACCCATCTGAGGTATAATGGGATTCCTCCCTACATCACCACCCTACATCATCCAATCAGTCAAGGGTGTGGAAAAGAGCTTACTCGTAAAACAAAACCTTAAGCTATAATGACCTGGTCTGCTTACATTACAACTTTCCCCCCACAGCCATCACAAGCATAAGGGCAAATAATATCACCTGGGTGACGGGCTTCCATGTGGGCAGCACCATCTTTAACAAAGTGAACATAATATATTTTATCTGCCCAACACCTTTCCATGTGAAAGATTATCTAACTGCAAAAACGCCTTTCACAACGTGTTCTTTAAAGCATTCATGACACAAGATATACCTTGAACAAAAAAGAGTCCATGATCAGATATATCTGGAATACATTGTGTAAAGCCAGTAGCCAGGGCCACCATCACAGCAGCCTGACCCATGCAGGTTCGCATTAGATTCAAACAGTCGGTAATGAAACAATGGAACCAAGAACCGCTGAGCCATCAGCTTTAATTCTAGCTTGCACCCGGCGGGCAAGCAAAAACACACACTGGGCTCCAAAACCCACACATTCAGTGCTCACAAAGCTACTGACTTATCCGAGTTTCCTAGAATCAAAGGTTTCTAGCTCACCAGACTTATTCACTTCTGTTCCCCATCTCCTCCAGGACAAACTCTTAACAAACTGACTTCTTCCTCAGCACTCTGCCATCTAGGCTGCTTCTCCTCTCCACGTGGCCTTAATCTGCTCTCCTCTCTTCTAATACTAACTTCAGGAACTCAGGAACCAAGAGAGAACTAGCTACTGGTCTGCCCACTTTATAGGGTAGAATCAAAACCTTTAATCCAATTATACAAACAAGGAAATTCTGTATAATGGGATTTCTCAGGAGAGTGCACCACCCTACATTATCCAATCAGTCAAGGGTGTGGGGAAAAGCTTACTCTTAAAGCCAAGCCTTAGGTCATAACAACCTGGCCTGCTTACATTACAGCCTTTCCCCCACACCCATCCCAAGCATAAGGGCAAATAATATCACCTGGGTGACGGGCTTCCATGTGGGCAGCGCCATCTTTAACAAAGTGAGCATAATATATTTTATCTGCCCAACACATTGCATATGGAACCTTTAGAGATTGCTAGGGTACATTCACATATTAAAATCTCTGACGCCTGACCAGGCGGTGTCGCAGTGGATAGAGCGTCGAACTGGGATGCGGAAGACCCAGGTTCGAGACCCTGAGCTCGCCAGCTTGAGTGCAGGCCCATCTGACTTGAGCAAAAGCTCGTCAGCTTGGACCTAGGTCGCTGGCTCCAGCAAGCGGTTGCTCGGTCTGCTGAAGGCCCGCGGTCAAGGCACATGTGAGAAAGCAATCAATGAACAACTATGGTGTCGCAACGGCAAAGAAAAACTAATGATTGATGCTTCTCACCTCTCTCTGTTTCTGCCTGTCTGTCCCTATATATCCCTCTCTCTGTCCCTGTAAAATAAATAAATAAATAAATAAATAAATAAATAAATAAATAAAACATTAAAATCTCTGATAAGTCTTTTGGCAAATAAATGTATCTTTTTCTTTCTTGCCCCATTCCCACTTTATCTGGCCATTCCTTTAGGCTGCCAAGCTTCTTCGAACAGCCTTTCTGTGTTCGTGGGGCTTTCTACCTCACATCTCTAAGTTAGAACTAGAGTGCAGACCGCTCAGCTCTGATGCAGTGCAACTTCCATTGGAAGCTGTATTGTTAAGCAAGTGCCATGCAAACCCATTCCTAGCAGGATGGTGGCATGGTAGAGGTCATATCCAGTGTGCTGTAGCAGAGGTAGGATAAGCCAAGTTTGCACCCAAAGGTGGTTGCAATGGCACTTTGATCTGAGCAGTATTATGGTATAATTTGGGCATTATTCCTGGCTAGTTTATGTTTGTTTTGTTTGTTCGTTTGTTTTAGTTGAGAAGAGAGGAGATAGTGAGCAGACTCCTGCATGCCCCCCGACCAGGATCCATCTGGCAACCCTGTCTTGGGCCAATGCTCATGTACCGAGCTATTTTCAGTGCCTGAGGGTGACCTACTCGGATCTACTGAGCTATCCTCAGTGCCTAGGGCCATGCTCAAACCAATTGAGCCACTGGCTGTGAGAGGGGATGAGAGAAAAAAGGGAGAGAGGTAGGGGAAGAGAAGCAGATGGTTGCTTCTCCTGTGTGCCCTGACCGGGGATCAAATCCAGTAAGTCCATATGCCAGGTTGATGCTCTATCCATTGAGCCAGCAGCCAGTCCCATTCCTGGCTGTTTTGTCTTTGAACCCAGCGTTCTGCAGACATGTTTGAGTCTTAAGGGTTTCTTCCTTAAAAAAATACCTATTAACTTCCAGGGAACACCAGCATTCCTTTGGTGGTCTGCTCCATGTTTGTGATCTGAGGACCCTGCAGCACCCCTCTCCAGGAACACGAGGAGCAGAGAGCCTGACCACATATCACCTAACCCCAGTGCTTCCCACCTGTGGGAGCCAGTCCAGGGCATTGAGACTGCTCTCAAGGTCCAGCTGACTGTAACATACAGCCAGAGTTGAGAAACAGTCAGTTAGGTAAACCATTACCCTGATTCTGAATTTGGAATAGTGTTCTGGGATTCAGGCAGCCATTAAGAACTGGCCTCTAAGCGTCATGAGAGAAGTATGTCCCCATTGCTCATTGAAACATTGCATAACATGGCCAACACCATCAACACCAGCTAGCACGGCCAAGAGAAGAGTAGAACTGCTTAGTGAGTGGCCTTCATGCTTGGTGGGAAGACTGCTCTCCTGTTCTCAAACCCTGGTGCTGGTGGGCAAGCTCTTGCATCCTGCAGTGGGTTCTGCCCCCAGGGGGCCTGTGGGAGAATAGTAGAAGAGGGGCCATGATAGCTTCAGCACTTAAGGCGCTGGGAGACTGAAGGTGAGAAGCAGCATAAGAGCCAGCATGGGCAAGGACTAAATGGGCCACAGTGGAAAGCTAGGACCAGCTCTTTGTGGACTTTGAGAACTAGCACAGCTCTTTCAGCATAGTGGTCACAATACATTCAACAGAGAAACTCTTAATTTTTCCCTGGCACAGAGCTCACATGGACTTTGAAAGATATATCTCCCCCAACTGAATCTAGTATGTTATAATGTGCTTTCTTGTGCTTGCTAATTGTTTAGGAAGAGGTGGGCAGTGTTATCTAAGGAAGGTATGTGGGTAGTAAATAAATATCAAATTTTTATTAACTATTGTAAAACACTGAAAACAGTTCTGCTCTGGGTGATTCCAGGCTGGGAATCACTTCAGTCCTTTTCTTAAGATATACTGTGATGAGCCTGACCTGTGGTGGCGCAGTGGATAAAGCGTCAACCTGGGAACACTGAGGTCGCCAGTTCAAAACCCTGTACTGGTCTGGTCAAGGCACATATGGGAGTTGATGCTTCCAGCTCCTCCCCCCTTTCTCTCTTTCTCTCTCTCTCTCTCTCTCACTCTGTGTCTCCTCTCTAAAATGAATAAAATAAAATAAAAAAATTAAAAAAAAAAAAAAAAGATATACTGTGATGAGAGCAACCCTCTAGCTCTGCCCTCTTCCTCAACAATCACACTGAACAATTACACAAGTTCATTGAGAAAAATATAGTTTATCTTCTTATTATTTACGCCTTTGGAATGTTATGATCAACCACAAACAGGATGTAAATACTTTTATTGCCTGCCTAAAAGTAGCATTGTTAGCCCAGTAATGACTCAGGATGCATCTGTTATAGTGCTTCAGATGGTGACATTTCAGTTTCTGTATTAAATGTCCCGTGGAGCTCTCTTCCCAAAATGACAACACACTGGTAGTTCATTTTACCTTCAGGAGGTAAAAAACAAAAGCTATAGTTTTACTGGTCAGTAGTAATTCCTTCCGTTTAATTTTTCATTGCGCTCCCTGGGCTGAGGATGCTTTACAGGCAAGAGGCTTTGCCACGTATCTCTCAGGTTGCTGTTGGGGATGAGGGTACAGTCATTTGAAAGCAAAAGATTTGGCCCTGGATAGGGCTCAGTGGAAAGAGTGCTGACCGACGTATGAATGTCTGGGTTTGATTTCGGTCAGGGTACACAGGAGAAGTGACCATCTGCTTCTCTCCCCGTCCCTCTCCCCTTCACTCCCTCTTCCCCATCTGCAGCGAGTTGCTTGACTGGTTCTAGCATTGGGTCTGGGTGCTGAGGATAGCTCGGTTGGTCTGAGCATTGGCCTCAGGCACTAAAAATAGCTCAGTTGATTTGAGCATTGGCCCCAGATGAGGCTCCTGAGTGGATCCTGGTTGAGGTACATGTGGCAGTCTGTCTCATTATCTCCCCTGCTCTCACTTGAAAGAGAGTGAGAGAGAGAGAGAGAAAAGACAGCAACAGATTTACATTAAGAGGGCAATGTAGTCCCAGTATTTGTTATTAGTGGTTATACTGATCTCTATGCCTATTGCCTGATTTTCTGGGGACACAGCTGTGATGGTCAGGGTACTTTCTCAAGGAAGCCATTATCTGAGGGTAAACAAATACGTTTTTTCATTTATTCCTTCATGTATTCATTCAACAAACATATATTAAGTGTCTGCACCAGAAATCATGTTCATACCCCTCCCCATAGAGTCTAGACGGGAAGTCTGACACTAAACAGAAATGACACAAACCAATAATGACTGTTCTGTTCAAGAGAATGAAGAGAAAGGACATGTGACAGCATAGTGGGGGCAGGGAACTAATGCCTGCTGGGGGCTAGAAAAGTCTTCCTTGAGAAAGTTGTATTCACTTCATTGTTGTAAAACTTAATTTTTGTGTCTTCAGACTTTGTCAAGCTGAAGTCAGGCTGCTCAGGATGGGATCTAACTAAGCAGGGGTACTTGTAGCTGCTATTATTCAATGCCACACATACGTTCTAGGTAAGGGCTGGGAGTTGAGAGGAAGGGTGAGCATAGCCAGCTGGTGACGCTAAGCAGGAACATTTTTGTAGATGACCTGGGAAAGGCAGGATTGTGATTGGCCCAGAAAAATGGAATGCCATTCTTTCCAAAGGGAACAGCTTGAAGTATGTTTGGCAAAGCCTAAGTCATTTGGTCTTAGTGGAACCTGGGAAAAATATTTGGGTGGAAAGATGGGCTCCTTCACCTAACACTTGTGTAGGATCTACTATGTGCCAGGAATTTGGGTCCCAGGGAGAGTGGTGACTGACAGGCATATCTGGCCTTTATCAGACTTAGTAATGGAGAAGAAGGCCCTTTAACTAACTTAACAGATAAATCTGCAACAAAACAGAATCAAATCATGAAAGGGGGCATGCAGAAATTAAAGTATGCGGTGATGTTGAGAGCACAGTGGTCAGAGGGGGCTGCTCCAGAGAGATGCTTGGGGGCAGGAGGCCTGAGGGTACAACGAGGCCAGTCACAAGGGAAGGCAAGAGAGGGACAAGCATGAGGCCCTGCAAGTGCAATGGAGGGAAATAGGTTGAGGGAGCGTACTAAGAATCATCTAAAGTGGCTAGAATTTAGGGGAGCAGAGACATAGTGGTATGAAATGAGACTGCATCTTTCCTCAAGGCCCCTGCACACCAAGGCAAAGAATTTGGATTTTCTTCAAAAGGAAAAAGAAGCCACTGAGGGAAATTATGTGAAAGAGGGAGAGGGCTCAATTCTAACTGCTTGCTGTATGAAGATCAGATTGGAGGGACTCAAGGGTGACAACAGTCTTAGTCATGCTTTTGGCTTCAATTTTCTGAGAGAGGTATGAGGTCAACTTGACAACTGAGAGGGATGACTGAAGGAGGGTGGAAAGGGGATTGCATAAATGGAAAAACTATTTTTTAGATCTTTCAGCATCACTATAGGAGAGCATGGCAAGGTAGTAAGTATAAGGATGAGCATGTATGGGATGTAATCAGAAATCAAAGAAAACATAGCAGTCTGGTGGGCTGTTGTGAGGAGATTGTGAAATGGTTAGATTGGGAGCTTAGAGATCATGATGAGGGCATACTGAGTAAGTGAACTGTAAGTACAAGAGATGCTGGCCCAAGTGGAATACCTTTAATTCAGATTTTGGAGACTGCAGTTTCTGGCGATGTCAGGTTCTAGGGTTTCCTTTTGGGAAGGAGTCATTGAAGGACAGACTGATAACCATCCATCTAGATCAGTGATGGGCAATCTTTTGAGCTTGGTGTGTCAAAAAACTGAGCATAACTCGGGTGGTGTTTCACTTTGAGAAAAACGGCCTAACCGGAAGTCCCAGAACTAGACGCTCTGTGCCCGAGTTCTGTTGTTTTGGCCTACACACCTCCAGCACAGAGTATCTACACTACATCAAATGTTTTATCCTCGGCTACTACACCTGGCTGTGCAGGAGCCAGGATGAAACGTCCTTCTCGGCATGCGGCCCCATACTTCTCTGGTATGCGGCTGCATGTGGCCGTGTGTCATCGAAAATGGCTACGCGTGTCAGCACTGACACGCGAGTCATAGGTTCGCCATCACGGACCTAGATGCTGAAGACACCAGGAATGAAGACTGGAAAGGTGTGAACTGGCAACAAAGTCTTCAGTGAATGAGGTGCCAGTGGGGGGACTGACCTGGGGGAAGTTAGACTATGGAGGTAGGGAAATGACAGGAATGGAAGAACAGTAGATGCCATACCCAACAGCATTTGATTAAATGGGAGCTGAGGGTTTTGTCAGAGGAAGGGGGAGAAATAGTTTGGAAGGAGCAATGGGGAGCAAGGAAGCCTCCTGCTTTTACTTCTGGGCTCTAAGGAACTCCAGATGTGAAAGAGTAGTTAACATTTAAAGGGCTATTATGTTTCTATGTTTGTACTAAGAAGTTGATGCAATAACAATGTGTGCTAATCCTTTGTTGGAATGTCCCGGTATCACAGTGGATTTGGGGAGGGATGAGGTTTTGGGAGCATGGGGATGAGACTGGCAATAGGTTATTGAATAGGATCCCTGGATGTATAGTGATGAGTTTCACAAGGACACAAAACACATGAAACCACATTACAGAGGGCCTTGAATGGCAGACTAAGGAATCTGTGCTTTACCCTGAGACTGGGGACAGGGGAGGGTGTTGAGCAGCAAAGTATCATCGTCAAAGGCAGGCTTTCGAAAAATTAATTTTGAACAAAAGGGGTTCTTAGAAAGCTACTTACTGCAACAGGCCAGGATTAAGGTATATTAAGGACACAGGGAATGACTACTGAGAATGGTGGAAAGGCATAATAGTTGCAGGAAATGTGCCTGGTTTGAATTACAAAAGACAAGGGAAATGAAGGAGCAAGTGGGAAATGATTCTCATGTTTCAAGCCTAATGGTTGGGAGAATAGGTTTTGATTGGAAATTAATGGTTTCGATATTTGGCAAACCATAGTTAGAGGTTCAGCCGAACCTAACGACAGGTGAATCAGGAGTTGCCTGCAGTTTCCCAGATTGAGGATAATCCAGGACCAAGCAGGATCCAGGAAGCAACCCAACCCGTGAGTGTCTCTAATTTAGCTTCGGCTCCCCAGGGCAGGGTCTGAATCTTCAATTACCTTATGCAATAAGGCATGAGTGTAGGTGTGAACTGTGAGATGCCCAAGCACAGAGGATACCTTTCAGCCATTCCACAAGAGACAAATTCAGCCAAAATAGGGTTGTTGTCATTCATCTTTCTAACCCTAATGCACCATGATTTAAGGCACAATAAAGACACACCAGCTCATCTTGCAAGGAGCCCTGCAGGACTCGTCTAAAAAAGGAGAGGAGGCTTTGGCCTTTTCTCCTACTCACCCCCAAGTTAAGGCAGGGCAAGGATAGGCAAGGACGGTTCCGTCACACCTCAGAGCTCAGGTTCAGAATCACAGTAGAGGTCTGGCTAAGTATCTGACTAATCAGGTGCAGACCCACCTACTTTTGCTCAATTTCCTAACATCTTCCCTTTGCCCAAAAGGCCGGGGTCTCTGTGTCTGTCAAGATTAACCTAGACATTCCGCTCTGCGGCACCCCTGCCTGGCCTCTCCGATCCTCCAGTATTCACCCCGGCTCTGGGCTGAGAGGGTACTGCCTGGGTTTGGGCAAGCGCAGAGGCCTTGGCGGGACAACTGAACCGTCCCGGGAAGTGCTGGAGGTCAGGCACACTGAGCTCACTCCCGGGCCGGGACCAACTCGCTCCTTTCCCTCCCGGCTGGACCAGCGGGCGCGCGCACTCAGTCTCCGCGGCGGGGCGGGGCGGGGCGAGGAGGGGGCGCGGCCTCGGCGGGGCGGGGCGGGGGCCGCGGAGGTGACCCGGGACCTCAGCAAGAACGCGTCAGCCCCGCCGCGATGCTCGCACGCCCCGGACGCCTCCTCCCGCCGCTGCCCCAGCCGCCGGCCCCGACCGCGCTGCTGCTGTTGCTGCTCTTGGGCAATGGCGGCGGCGGGCGCTGGGGCATCAGGGTCGAGGTGCCGGGCGCGGCCGCGGGCGAGGTCCCCGTGGCAGACGGCGGGGACGGGCAGGATCCGCACGCCAGGCACCTGTACACGGCCGACATGTTCACGCACGGGATTCAGAGCGCCGCGCACTTCGTCATGTTCTTCGCGCCCTGGTAACTGGCCGCGCCGTCTTCTCAGGCCGGCGGGCGCAGGCCGAGCCCCCAACCCCCGCGGTGTGCGCTCCGGGGCGACCTTTCGCCGGGACAACCCTTCCCGGCCGGGGCGCCCGCGGGGTACAGCGACGGGTCGTGGCGCGGGGGCGGTGCGGGCTGGGCGCCTGCGGCTGACGTGGCGCTGGGCGGCCGGGCGGTGCAGCAGGAGGCGGGCCCGAGGCGAGAACCGGGAATAGGAAGCCCCGCCCCCATTGAAGTGCTCTGTCCCCCGAGTCCGCGGACTGTGGGGGGGATATGTCACCCTTTGGGGCCGCGGAGAGCCTAGAGGCCAACCCCCCGTCCCCTGCTCGAAGCCTGTTGCGCCGGCCGGAAGCGGCGGCCTGCCTGAGCGGCCGGGACCCCATGGGCTACCAGGCACAGGGGACTCCCGCCTTGGATACTTACTTACACGTCGACTTCGTTTTCGCGCTGCACTCAGGGCTGATCGTCAGCGTGAAGGTTTCATTGAAAAATAGGAACTCACAGAGGTGATTTACTACTTTGTGTGTTCCTAAGGTGGGAAGGGATGGCCCAAGCAGAAGAGGGTCCCTGTGCTTCCTGGAGAAGCGAGAGTAGTGCGAATTTTGGGGACGCCCCTGCAGCTCAGAGCGGATGAGCTGTGCGCTTGGTGACATGAGCCCCTGGCCCTGACCTCATGCCCGACTTCTGGCACCTCTTCCCCTCCGCTCTCTTTGGGCCCGCTCACATAGAAAGTGTGAAAGGGCTTTGAACGGACGGTACTTCTTTCTGTGGTTCTGGAGTAGGGGCTTTGGTAAGGGCCACAAGGTCAACTCCAGGGACCCCTACCTTGAGAGTTGTCCTAGCAAAAAACTTTGTCATTCACACAAACACAGGTAGTGTTTTCTTTTAGAGCCTTAGATGCCTCAACGAAAGGAAGTTCTCATGGGACAGAGCAGAAGCTACTGTTTGGGCACAAAACGGTTTACAGGCTTATTGCAGAATTTGGCGAGGTCACCCAGCGTGGGGGAGAAACTCATTGTGGTGTGGGAGAGGGATGTAGGAGGGAATAGAGAGAAGGTGCCTAAGAAAAACGGCCTATTCAGAAAATGCTAATGGAAGTTGGAGGAAACTTTTTCCCCTTTCTCCTCATATTTAGGTTCTTACTGTGTTTCAATTCATTTGGACTTAAATCAACTTTTGGGGGCGGGTCTAAGTCACAGGTATCACGCATTAACCGTGTTTCAAGTTTCCAAGAACCACTTGACTTGAAGTTTTAGAACCATTTGTGGTACCAAAAGTACTCTGTACATAAAATTATTATTCATTATTAAAAGTTACTCTGGGTCAGAGTATTCTCAGAGCAACTATTCCAATTTTGTATGCTGCTTAATTGGAGCATATTCCAGTGAAATCTGGTCTATGAATTTTCACTTATTTTTAAAAGAAAAAATGACATGTAGACATAGTAAGTCCATGCAGTGCCAGTGGAGTTTTAACTTTGGAGGCTCTATGATACTCATCAGCTAATCCTGGACTGACAGGGAGAAGACTGGAAAATTTGAACCCTTGGTATTAAGTACATTTCTTTTTCATTGTATGTGGTTTATAGTCATTGAGATCGATGCCCCTAAAAAAAGGAACTTTTAAAGATTTTATTTTGCTTCTGAATAGCCTACTACAAAATATTTAAACAAATGTGGGGTTTTCTATGATGACATTTAAAAGTTAAGACTTTTATCAGCAGGTCGGAACCCAGGTAGAATATACTGTGAGCTCCCTCTCCCCCCTCATCTCTTCTCAGTCTCGGTCTCTGTGGAATATTGAAAGCCCACATGTGATTTGAGGTTTGGGGTACCATGTCATGAAAACATTTTGCTCTGAACTTGACAGAGGTAGGGTAGTCTTACTGCTGCAGATTTTGTGCCAATATATCTAGGGCTAGTTTGCAGGTCACACTGAATCTGGTGGTGACAATGAGGTCAAGGTTGGGGCTACCTCCTTGAGAGGAGGACCACAGAGCTTTGCTCTATTATGTGGCCACTAGCCACCTTCTGAATCCAGCTTCTATATCATAGATTCGTGCTATAGCCAGAAGGGTCCCACACGGGGAGTGCTGAATACATGGCGTCAATGAATCGATCATTGAGAGATTGCCAAATAGCGCATGCCAAGCATGTGCTAGATTTGGGAACACAGTTGTAAAAAGGACAATGCTGTCTTCTCAGCCCTTGTACCACATATACTTACATATAACGCTGGTTTTTCCTCATAATTGTCTTCCAGAAAAGAGAGGATTAATCATATTGTAGTTGAATCTCTTATAAAGCAGGCCAAAAAATGCTGCTTGTGGAAAACACATTTGCTTGAAGCAAACTCTTTTTTGTCCTACCTTTAGATGCATATTATTGAAGTCATCTGTCAGAAAGGAGACATTTTATTGAGAAATTATTTTGAGGATAAGCAAGCAGGTTAAAGATCACTTTAAAAAGCAGTACAGCAAGTAGTTACATACACATGTAGCAGGTGAATGGGGAAACAGAACAAAACCCATGTGCCATAGTAAGCTTGAGATAAGGTTTCTAGTGTTGGCACATACAGAATTCAAACACAGCTAGCTGACAATTAAAGATGATTAGCTATATGACTCAGTAAATTTAGTTGATGGGAAAGATGGTGATGCTTTCAAGAAAAGTAGGGAATACCAAGAAGCAGAAATTCCAAGTTAACCTTATTTTAAATGATAGGAGATTTAAAAAATATCTGTATAAATTCACACAATGAATATTATAAGCTTACATTTGATTATATCGAATTTAAAAATGTGACTGAATGCAAACTTTTAAAGCTTCTCATTGGGGAAGATGCAGAATTGACTTAATTTTGGAGCTGTCTTGTGTTTGCGGATACTTGGTTATGTGGTGGAGGAGACCTGACTGAATAATAAAGGGGCAATTACAGCAAGAAGTGTTAGGCTGCTGCAGTAGAGGGTGGGTAAGGTTGCTTTCCAGAGGAGGAAGAGGGAATGGGCACCAACAGCCTGAGGAGTCAGGGCTGACTTAGAGGAGGTAGCACCCAAACTAACCCTGAAGGGGAATAGGAATTAGCTAGGTAGGTTTAGGGAGGAAGTGTCAGAGAGAGTATGCAGTGATTCCCAGGGCAAGCCCAGCTATAGCTCTTTGAGAAAACTGCAAATGTGCAGTGGCTCAGGGGTAGACTGCAAACGGTGGAGGCAGCTTTCCGGTGTAGAGGTAAAGTGGGGGGTCAGCAGGGGCCATGTCAAGGAGTATCTAGTACAGTATCTTGCTGAATTTGGATTTCATGTTGAGAACCATGCAGGGACCTTCTGGGTTGTAAGCAGGGAAGTGACATTCTGTAGTAATTGTGAGCGAACCTATCTCTGCTGTGGTGTCAAGAAAGGATCAGAGAACCTCAGTGCCCTAGGGAAACAGCTGAAGAGGTGTGTTGGTCACCCTCTGACCCTGCACTCAGTATCCTTGTTACTTTCACCTCGCTACAGGTGTGGGCACTGCCAACGGCTACAGCCTACTTGGAATGACCTAGGAGACAAGTACAACAGCATGGAAGATGCCAAAGTCTACGTGGCTAAAGTGGACTGCACGGCCGACTCAGATGTGTGCTCTGCTCAGGGAGTGCGAGGATACCCCACGTAAGTGGGAAGGACACATGCTTCCCATATCTGGCAGGTTTTCCCCATCTTTTGGTCAGCTGTCTTTGGCTAAAGAAAGTCCAAGTTACATTTTTGATATCTTCTTTTATAGTTCTGAGGAGTGAGGAGATGCTAAATTTAAGCAGGCAGTTCCTGTTGTTAGCATCTATTAGATGTCTTTTTGTACCTTGTATGGAAAAAAACTTTTAATTAATTAATGTTGGGTTTTTCCTGTTTTTATAAGAGAATGTGTTTGCAAGACTAAAATTGTGGTCTCTGGGAGGTCCTGCCATGTTTGATGTTCACAAGTACTCTTAAACAATGAGTACAAATTTGCCATCAATTTAGTATGAGTTTTTGGTCACTCACTCTGTTATTCCTAAGCATCCTTCTTAGAATAATTTCCCATGTGACTAGCACAGACTATTTCTGTTGGACAGAAAGGTAACAAAATGGGAATACAGCAATTCTGACAGGTGATACTACTTACTCCCTTGACAGTTAAGAGAGTTTTTTGGTTGTAAGAAACAGAAATTGAAACTGGCTTAATAAACAGAAGAAGGGATTAATTAGTAGGCTGTGAGGGAAGCTCTGAGACCCATCCAAAGATTTGAGGGCCTGTTTTTATGGCATCTTCCTTAATGTGACTGAACTTTCTGACCCTGCATCTTTCTGTTGCCATGGTGGATTAGGCCCACCACTTACTGGCCCAGCTTGGATGGGGTGTTCATTCCAGGAACAGTTCTTATCAGTTCTTATGGCCAGAGAGGTAGGATCTTATAGGAAAACAGCAGCCCCACTCAGATCATATGGCAGCTGTTGGAATGAAGAGCCCTTTTCCAAAGAAGGGAAAATGCTGTTTCCAGAAGGATGGGGGAGGGGCTGGTTACTGCACCTTCTGAAATATAAAAGAAAGTCTGTATAAAACTTGACCTTGTCTTCAAACCTGAGAGTCAGCATGGAAAAGTGGAGGAACTCCAGGTTGAATCCTAGCTCTACCATCTACTTATCATGCAACTATGGCCACACTGTTTATCCTCTGAGTCTAAAGTAGGATGCTCATACCTTCACCCACCCAAACATTGTTATAAAATAAAATGTGTGCAAAGACCAATCTAAGCATACCCAGCAAATGTTCGGTTTTCCTTATCATTTGGAAATTATGCACTTCCATATAGGACTCTGAAACCCCTGGTCTTTGGTAAATGCTTGCTATTCTAAATGCCTTAATTCAAGTCAACATCAAGTCGGGTCAAATAAAGCTAAAATTTTCAACTGTATGTATTTACCTAAAAGTCATCACTGTCCTATGCTTCAAGCATTGCTTTTAAAGTAATCTCTGCTTGGAAGGAGAGCATCCCAAAGAAGCAGTCAGGTATTAGTGGGAACAGGTGAGGGGATGGATGCTTATCTATTGAGATCCTGTTACTTCAAGGTATAGAGGCAGCAGAGATGGTTGGATGGTTGGCTGTGCTATCCACTCTTTTTTTTTTTTTTACAGGGACAGAGAGAGAGTCAAAGGGATAGATAGGGACAGACAGACAGGAACGGAGAGAGGTGAGAAGCATCAGTCATTAGTTTTTCATTGCCCTTACGACACCTTAGTTGTTCATTGATTGCTTTCTCACATGTGCCTTGACCACGGGCCTTCAGCAGACCGAGCAACCCCTTGCTGGAGCCAGCAACCTTGGGTCCAAGCTGACGAGCTTTTGCTCAATCCAGATGGGACCACGCTCAAGCTGGTGACCTCGGGGTCTCGAATCTAGGTCTTCCACATCCCAGTCTGACGCTCTATCCACTGCGCCACCGCCCGGTCAGGCCTGTGGTATCTACTCTTAAACAGCCGGCTGTCCATGTGACTGTGTACACCACAGAGCTTGCCCCAGGGAAGGTGAAACAATGGTGGCTTTAATAGGGCTGAGAGGGCACGTGTTAGGGGCGGCAGAGAGGGTATAGAGGGTTCCACCTGAACCTGACTATACAAGTTGTCTGGCTACAACTTCATAGATGCTATTCACAGATTTTAAAAGGTCTACGTTGGATCATGTGTCATGATTTTTATTTAGAAGATGTGGTCTCCCTCCAAAAAACTGCACTGGTTTTGTGTTGTAAAGAAAAACTAAGCCTGACCAGGCGGTGGCGCAGTGGATAGAGCATCGGACCGGGATACGGAAGACCCAGGTTCAAGACCCCGAGGTCGCCAGCTTGAGCGTGGGTTCATCTGGCTTGAGCAAAAGCTCATCAGCTTGGACCCAAGGTCGCTGGCCCCAGCAAGGGGTTGCTCGGTCTGCTGAAGGCCCGCGGTCAAGGCACATGTGAGAAAGCAATCAATGAACAACTAAGGTGTCGCAACGGCAAAAATACCTGATGATTTATACTTCTCATCTCTTTCCATTCCAGTCTGTCTGTCCCTTTCTCTGACTCTCTCTCTGTCCCTGTAAAAAAACCCAAAAAACTTCAGTGAGCGTACATTATACTGAAGGTTTGGGAGAGAACCTTCATAACCATGACATACAGATACCTGAGAAGAAACTTTTTTTCTTTTTGAAGGCAGGAGGCAGAATGAGCTACATAAGATGTTGAGTTTTTACTTCCTCTAAAACGTTACTCATCTCCTGGCTGGGTAGCTCAGTTGGTTAGAGTGTCATCTCAATACACCAAGATTGTAGGTTTGATCCCCAGTCAAGGCACACGCAAGAATCAACCACTGAATGCATAAATAAGTGGGACAACAAATCAATGTTTCTCTCTTTCCCTTTCTCCTCCCTGTCCTCTCTCTAAAATATCAATAAATAAAGAAAATTATTTTAAAATAAATAAAATAGCCTGACTAGGTGGTGGCTTAGTGGATAGAGTGTTGTACTGGGACACAGAGGACCTAGGCTCAAAACCCCAAGGTTGCCGGCTTGAGCTCAGGCTCATTCGGCTTGAGCGCGGAGTTGCTGGCTTGAACAAGGTGTCACTCGGTCTGCTGTAGCCCCCCAGTCAAGGCACATATGAGAAAGCAATCAATGAACAATTAAGGTGCTGCAATGAAGAATTGATGCTTCTCATCTTTCTCCTTTCCTGTCTGTCTGTCCCTATTTGTCCTTCTCTCTGTCTCTGTCACCAATAAATAAATAAATAAAATAAAATTATACCCATCTCAGAGATGTTGCAAAGCCTGAATCGGACAATGACTAAATGCCTGAGCATATGAGTCAGTATATCTACTTTAATGTCATTCTTCCTCTGGCACCTTTTAACTGGAGAGAAGGATTGAGTTTCCTTACCCCTGCAGTTCGCTAACTGTGCTCAGGAAAATGCTTTGAGGTCTTTCTTTTGAGTCATGAAATAATCTTTATCATCCAGAAAAGATCATATTTCTACATAAAGCCACTTTCTCAGGTACTGTGGGTTGGGACTTCAACAGGCCTGTTTTGGGGGACACACTTCAACCCATAACACCATCTCATCGTTTGTAGTAAAACTTGCATCATCATCCTGTTTTCCAGAGTGACCCATAAATGGCGATTTTTGTCCCCTACAGTCTCCTTGACAAAGAAATAGATTACCAAAAGAAACCCAGATGCCCATATGGAGGTTGGTGATAGCAGAAAAGTTTGGGCTATACTTACATTTCATAACCTGTGGTGTTTTCTCCTTCACCTCCTTCATCTCCATCCACAGTTAGAACTGAAGTCTGACTGATAGGTGTAAAGGAGGCTCTAATTTTATGAACTTGAGGAAGAATCTCAGACTTGGACAGGCAGGAAGATTTTTAATCCAACAAGAAGAGATTTAAAAAGAAATTGTTTATTTTGTTTTGATCAAAGCACACGAAATTAGAAAAAATATCACAGGTTAGATTTTACTGATTTTTAAAAAGTTAGCAAAGAAATGGGGAATGAGTTTGAGGGTCCTGAAGCTCTTTGTTGGAGCAAGGTGCTTGGGAGAGAGAAGGGAGGTGGACAGAGAAGGATAGTAATCGTTTTCTAGTTTTCTGGGCGAAGCACATACTTCCAGAGCTTCCCATGGCTTTGGGGGTGTCTGGACATTCATAATTGTTTGTTTGTTTACAGGGACAGAGAGAGAGGGATAGATAGGGACAGACAGACAGAAACGAAGAGAGATGAGAAGCATCAGTCATTAGTTTTTCATTGCCGTTGCAACACCGTAGTTGTTCATTGATTGCTTTCTCATATGTGCCTTGACCGCAGGCCTTCAGCAGACCGAGCAACTCCTTGCTGAAGCCAGCGACCTTGGGTCTAAGCTGGCGAGCTTTTGCTCAAGCCAGATGGGCCTGCGCTCAAGCTGGCGATCTCAGTCTTGAACCTGGGTCTTCTGCATCCCAGTCCAACGCTATATCCAGTGCGCCACCGCCTCGTCAGGCCTGGACATTCATAATTGTGAGATCATACTTTGGAGTTGCTTAAAATGTTCAGTTTCAGGAGAAGTCACAGGCATACTGATTAAATCTCGTTAGGTTTTGGCTTTTTGTTGTGGTTATAAAAGTATAAGCTGCTGAAGAAGCGGCACCTGCATCCTTGAATGGAGGTGCATGAGCAACCTCATTGAAGCCCACCACAGGGCCTTAGCTTTGGGGGCGAAGTCAGTAAGCCCGTTTAAATTTAAATACCTACTCCAGCCAATGTGTTGGTTTTCTCATACAGCTGTGAGACTTCATTTTAGGGCATTTGGGGAGTTAGCTAAGTGAAACCCACAGTTCTGATTTCTGTGCATCTTGACTTCTTAAATTCTGACGCTGCGTGCTGAGCATCCACTAACAAACTCCAAGTGCGGTGTTTCAAATGAGCCGTCTCGCCAAGAAAAGCGACTTAGCATTGTTTTTCCTATCACTAGTCACATTTCCTCCTCCATCCTTGACATCTTCTATTAATTCTGTCAATAGAAGAATTAAACCTCCTTTCCCCATTCCTTGACACCTTTTACTGAGTTTCATGTGAGCATGTTTTTCCATTACCAGTGGCATAGCAGGATCTGGAGGCAGTCACTTCAGCCTCGGGCAGTGTTTTTTGCTCACCTCTATGGGAATGCTTCATATTCTGCCTGCAGCTATCTTCAGAGCCTAGTGTGTAAAAGAAAGATTCCTTCTCTGTGGGGAAGTGAAGAGACTGTTATCAACTCATGTCAAGGTTATACTTAGAGTTGGAGACTCAAATCCTCACAATACCTGGATATTGCTTTGCAAGAGTTGGGTAGCTGACATGGTGGCCCAGACATATACTTATTGCAAAATAATGCCATTCTACTCCAGTTCTAATTTTAAAAAGTAAACAAAGCAGAACATGAAAAGCACCAGAGTCTGGGCAGGATGACAGACACACAGCAGGGAAGCTCAAGGGCTCTGCACAGCTGAGCACTTGAAGCTCATGGTTTGGTTCACAGCATTAGGCTTGATGAGTTCACCTCAGCTTTATTTTTCTTAAATAGAAAACTTTTTTTAAAGTTTTAAAAACATTTAGGATTAAATGAATATATTACCTCTTAGAACATTTTTTTTCCTTTGCAAGTTTTATCAGAGGGTGGCTGATCTGTGCCTGGCTGCAGCCCATCCATAGCTTGTTCTCTGAGGGCTTCACTTAAACGGGTTTACTCCCTGATAGGACAGTGCTCTTTACTGAGAACAGTGTGAAGTGCTTTGAAAATTACTTCTGTCTAATCCTTTGTTACCCTTTCAGCTTGAAGTTTTTTAGGCCTGGCCAGGAAGCTGTGAAGTACCAGGGTCCCCGAGACTTGCAGACACTGGAAACCTGGATGCTGCAGATGCTGAATGAGGAGCCTGCTGTGAGTGTACAGAGCCCCACCCCCCTCTTCCTGCATGTTTGGGTCAAAAAGAAGCCAGTTTAGGTGAAAGATTAAGGATACCATTTTAAGACTACTTTGTACTTTTTTAGAATTTATTGCTATAATAAGTAAAAATTACCTTCTCAATTTTTTTATTATGGTAAAATACACCATAAAATTTACCATTTTCACCATTTTTAAGTGTACAGTTCAGTGGCATTAAAAATGTTCCTAATGTTGTACAACCATCAGCACCATCCACCTCCAGAACTCTTTTCATTTCTAAAACAAACTCTATACAATTAGACACTAACTTCCTGCTCCTCCTTCCCCCAGCCCCTGGAAACTGTCATCCTATTTTTTGTTTCAGATTTTTAACTAAAGACCTTGTGTAAGTGGAAAAGATTAACTTTTTAAAAACTTTTTATTGTGGAAATACTAAAACATGTACAAAAGCAGAAAGAAGAGTCTAGTGAGTGCTGTATGAGTGATGAGGATAATGAAGGTGATCCACATGCCCATTCCCTAGTATCAACAGTTATCTCCGTTTTGTCGACTTTGTTCTCTTCCCTGCCTCCCTGTCCCTTGCTGGGCTGCAGTTAGTCCTTACTGAGCATCATTTGAATGTGCACCTCACTGATAAGCACCTACGACTTTTTAACATGACCCCATTCTCACCTGCACTACAATAAATAATAACTCTTTAGCACCAGAGTTTGACTCCTACCCACCTGGGGTCAGGGCCAGGCCTAACCAGAATATACAGTCCAGGTCAGCTTTGGCTCTTCTTCCCACCTCCCACAGCGACCAGCTCTGCTTACCCCCACTCACCAGACCCAAAGTGCGAAGCTTTCCTTTTCTTCTCCAACCCTCAGCCGGTAAAACTCTTAACTGGCCTTGCTGATAACATCATTTAATACTCTTAAAACTTTTAGTTTTTAATGTTCCTCCCTGCACTAAGGGTCGTATCAGGAAATAATGGAAACTGCATGATTTCTGAAAATATTTTTTAAAGACATAGCTGTGTGTAGAATGTTACTTACTAAGGAAAATTTATAATCCTCTTCTTTTCCATTTGACATTGGGAGGCTTAATTTTTTTTTATAAATCATTATTACCATAAACCACTCACTAAGTGTCTTTGTGTGGTACCTCTGGATTAATGTTAAATGCTCTGTCCCGCAGAGCTCATTAGACTCTGAATGTCTGTGGTGTGAATTGGTCAGGGACTGGAAAGATGGCCAGTATTCACAGGCTGTGTGTTTCTGATGAAAAATGTAAGAGCAGCCAAAGTCTTTGAATATAATTTCAATTTAAACACTTAACTTAGACTACTTTATTGTATCAGGTAGGTATCCCTAGGTTTTAAGGTTGTTTGTGCTCATAGGCAGTTCCAGCAGTCTTGCGGTGACTCATCAGCTATTGGTGTCATTTTCCAGGGTGTCTGTGTGGTCCTTCAGCTCTCCCCCAAGTGTCACAGCTAATCAGAAACCCACTGCTTCCTGAGTGCACCTACACCTCACATTGTAAAATCTATAAGTATATGATGAAAAATGTTGGAATATGGTGCTGAGTAAGTTGACTGGAGACTTATCAAATTTTAGGTGACAGAGAAAACCACAAACCTTTCAGATACTAAATTTGCATCTCTGTCATGGCAAGAAAGCTGGGTGAACCAGGTGTTATTTTCATGTAGATTTAAACTTCAAATTATTTCCTTTGTGAAAATGTTCTCTAATGGGTGGAAGCTAATTTTAAAGAGGAGTTAATAATATCAAAAGAACTTTTAAAATAAACTCACCAAAAAAAGCAATCACGTTGACTTTAAGAAACCAGCAGGCAGTATCAGGATGGCAGGGTGGTTTTGTCTTGTGGGCCACATCCCTTTAGTGGGATGACAGCTGAAATGCAGGCTGGGAAGGACTGTGAGGCTAGGTATGACCTTAGTGTAGGTGTCTGGAGAAGCAGTGTCCTGTCTCCCATGTGGGAGGGGCATGGTTGCATGGAATCTACCCATTGCCATCCCAGAACCACAGTTAGTTGACTGGCCATATCATAGTCTCTCATAGCAATAGGGACCTCCGACAATTGCTAGAAATAATGACAGGTGTGCCTTATTATACAGAAGTTCGAATATTCAAACTTTATATTGAGAATTTTGCTGTTTGTTGTTAGCAAAAACTTTTACTTAGAAATTGAATTGATAAATGGAGTGATACTGATCAATAAGAGTACATAGGTTTCACGTGAACATCTGTAGCATTTGAAATATTGATTGCATTGTGTGCACATCACCAAAGTCAAATCATGTCCTGTCACTGTATTTGTCCCTCTTTACCTTCCTCCCCACACTCCCTGGCCTTCCACATAGCCACTTCATTTTTATCCATGTTCCACCATTTAGTATAATATTGACTGATGGCTTGTCTTATATGGCCTTTATTATGTTGAGGGACTTTCCTGTACACATTTTATTGAGTGTTTTAAACATGAATGGATGTTGTACTTTATCAAATGTCTTTTCTGCATCTATTGATAGGATCATATGATTTTTGTCCTTTGTTTTGTTAATGTGATATATTGCATTGGTCAATTTGTATATGTTGAACCATCCTTGTGCTCCTATAATGAATCCCACTTGATTGTGATGTATTATTTTTTAATGTACTTATTGTGGTATTTGATTTGCTAGTACTTTGTTGAGGATTTTTGCACCTGAATTCATTAGAGATATTGCTCTGTAGTTTTCTTGTTTTGTATTGTCCTTGCCAGGTTTTGGTATCAGGATTATGTTGGCCTCATAAAATGTATTAGGGAGTATTGCTTCTTCTATTTTTTGGGACACTTTGAGAAAGATAGGTACCAAATCTTTGAAAGTTTGGTAGAATTTACTAGTATAGCCATCTTGGCTTTTAAGGGACAGCAAGGTTTTTGATAGTTGTTTTTATTTCCTCTCTGTTTATAGGTCTATTTAGGTTTTCCATTTCTTCATGACTCAGGCTAGGAAGATTGTATAGTTCTAGGAACTTATCCATTTCTTCTAGGTCAGGGGTAACCACACTTTTTCAGCTTGCGAGCTATTTATAAGATGACCAAGTCAAAATGATCTACCTACAATAAAAATGCAAAACATAAATTTATTTCTTCTATATTATTATTATTTAAGTTACTATTATTACTATTTAATATTGTGTATTCTTCTTTCACCTTTCTCCTTCTCAGCTCTCTTTTCGGAGGGAAGTCAATGTCATAGTTTTTATGAACAGTCCGAAAAAGCCGCTCCACATTTCCCTTCTTTGGAATAGCAATGGCACACAGACAGATGAGGCAAACACACTTAGAATATGACATAGTGAAAAAAATTCCCTCCTATTCTGTATGAAAGTGGTAGGTTTTAGGCTTCTTACTCGGACCAGCTACGACACTCATTTTTATACCCTTTGTTGTATTTAGTTTAAATAAATTGAAGGCTAACTACGCAGCAATGTAACTGAACAAGTTAGCGCAGTTTAACGCGCACGCGTAGGGTGTCAAAAGTTCAGACGTCAGATTGGCTACCCTGTATGCCAATCAAAAGACAAATGTCTTTTTAATGTCATGCAATCTACCCACACTTCCTTTGCTATTGACCAGTAGTTCGTGATCGACGTATTGAGCACCCCTGTTCTAGGTTGTTGAATTTGACGGAATATAATCTTTCATATATATTCTAGTATGATCCTTTGTATATCTATGCTGTCTGTGGTCATCTCTTTCATTTCAGAATTTTTTTATATAATTCCTTTCTCTTTTTTCCTTAGTGAGTTTAGCCAGGGGTTTGTCAACTTTATTGATCTTTTTAAATAACCAGCTCTTTGGTTTATTAATTATTTTCTATAGTTTTTTTATTCTCTATTTCATTTAGTTCTGCTCTAATTTTTACTATTTCTTTTGTTCTGCTGAATTTGAGTTGCCATGTTCTTTTCCTAGTTCTTTCAGGTATGATGTTAGGTTTACTTGGGATCTGTCTTGTTTTTTGATATAAGCCTGTAGTGATATAAACTTCCCTCTTGTTACTGCTTTTGCTGCATCCAGGATGTTTTGATATATCTTGTTGTCATTCTCACTTGTCTGTATATATCTTTTAATCTCTGCTTTTATTTCTTCTTTGACCCAGTCATTTTTTAGAAGTGTGTTGTTTAATTTTCACATTTTTGTGGGTTTCTTTACTTTTTGCAGTTGAATTCTAATTTTAAAGCTTTATGGCAGAGAATACATTTGGTAAAATTTCAACCTTCTTAAATTTGTTGAGGTTAGTTTTATGGCTCAACATATGGTCTGCCCTTGAGAATGTTATATGTACACTGGAAAAGAGTGTATAATCTGATGTTCTGGGATGAAATGTTCTATAAATGTCTATTATGTACATTTGTTCTACTATGTCATTTAAAGTTGATATATATATATTTTTAATATGACAGAGACAGAAAGGGAGGGAGATGAGAAGCATCAACTAGTAGTTGTGGCACATTAGTTGTTCATTGATTGCTTTCTTATATGTTCCTTAACTGGAGGCCTCCAGCTAAGCCAATGAGGGACCTCTTGCTCAAGCTAGTGAGTGATCTTGAGTTCAAACCAGCAACCTTGGGCTTCAAGCCAGCAATCTTGGGCTTCAAGCCATTAACCCTTGGGCTCAAGCCAGCAACCATGGGGTCATGTCTTTGATCCCACACTCAAGCCAGCAACCCCATGCTCAAGCTGGTGAGCCCCTAGTTGGGGTTTTGAATCTGGGTCCTCAGCATCCCAGCTCTGTTCACTGTATCACCGCCTGGTCAGGCAGAGGCTGATATTTCTTTATTAATTTTCTGTTTGGATGATCTATTTAAAGCTATCAATGGTATGTTGAGATCTCTGACTATGATTGAATATTTTTGTCTGTTTCTGTTTTTAGATCTGTTAGTAGATGTCTTATATATTTTGGTGCTCCCCGATTTGGTGCATATATATTAAGATGTGTTATGTCTTTTTGATAATGTGTTCTCTTTATCATATGAAATGTCCATGTTTGTCTCATGTTACTTTTATTGTCTTGAAGTTGGTATTGTCGGATATAAGTATGGCTACATCTGCTTTTTGGAGGGTATTATTTGTTTGTAGCATCATTTTCTAACCTTTCACTTTGTATCTACTTTTGTCCCTGCAGCTGAGATGTGTCTTTTAAAGGCAGCATATGGTTGGATTTTGGTTTTTGATCCAATGTGCTACCTGTGCCTCTTTATTGGTGAGTTCAATCCATTTACATTTAGGGTAATTACTGACGCATGAGGATTTCTTATAGCCATTGTATGTATTTATTTTCCAGTAGCTCTATGTCTCCTTTAGTTCTTTTCCTTTGTGTTTCTGTCAGTTGTTTTTCTTTGGTGGTATTCCATTCTTTCTTTCTCTTATTTCCTCTTTTTTTAAGCTTTGTATTTCAGTTTTGTTTTTCTCATGGATGGTTACCGTTAGGTTATTGAGAACAAAAGTTTTACATATACAGGAATCTTTCGTCTTATGAGTGCTTTTTCACTCCATCTTCCTTTGCTATTTCAGACCTTTATCTTCTTTTCTTTTATGCCTTTGTTGTCACACAGATTATCCTTGTTTATACTGTAACTTTCTTGTAGCTTTAGTTATAGTTTTGTGTTGCTTTGTTCTTTGTATCCAGTAGAATAACACACTTGAGTATTTCCTGCAATGGGGTTTTCTAGTGATACATTCCCTCAGCTTCTGTATGTCTGGAAAATTTTTTATTTCTCCTTCATATTTGAAGGAAAACTTTGATGGATATAGTGTTGTTGGCTGATAATTCCTCTTTCTCGGTACTTTGAATGGTTGTGTCCAATCTTTTCTGCCTTATAGAGTTTCTGCTGAGAAGTCTGATGATAACCTGATGGGCCTTCCTTTATATGTTAAGTTCTTCTTTTTCCTAGCTGCTTTGAGGACTTTTGCTTTGTCATGATTTTGACATTTTATTACAATGTGCCTTGGAGAAGACCTGTTTGGGTTGAGCTAACTACAAGTTCTGTTTGCTTCTTGGATTTGAGGATTCCTTTTTATAGGCTTGGGAAGTTCTCATTGATTATTTGTTTGAATAGGCTTACCATTCCCTTCTCCTTTTCTTTTTCTGAAATACCTAGTATTATTATATTGTTCTTTTTGATGAAATCAGACAGTTCTCATGGAGCTCTCTCACTTTTTAAAAATTCTTGAGTCTCTCTTGATTCTTCTCTCTATCATCCCTAGTTGTCTATCTCCAGTGTCACTGATTCTCTCTTCTATCTGGCCTGTTCTACTGACTAAACTTGCTAGTTCATTTTTCATTTTGTGTATTGAGTTCATCTCTTTTATTAAAGTCTCAATTTTCTTGTTTAGGTATTGGTTTTGTTTTCTGAGCTCTTTAAGTTGTCTATCAGTGTTTTCTCACATCTCCTAGAGCATTTTCAAAACTTCAATTTTGAATTCTCTATCATTTAACTCTAAGGTTTCCATGTGATTGAGATTGCTTTCTGGAGATTTTCATTTTCTTTCTGAATTGTGCTTCTTTCTTAACTAGCCATGCTATTAGTATTTTTCTGCCTTGAGGGTATTTGAGGGTGATATTGTTAAGAAATCAAGCAAAAATAAATAAATTTAATTTAAAAATAAAATAAAAAGAGATAAAAATTAAAGAGAAACCACAAAAGAACAAAAAACTAATAATCAAACACAAGCAAAAGAATAACAACAAAAAAACTAAAAATATAAAAATAAAATTAAAAGAAATAATTTCCAAGAGGTTTTTTCTCTTTTTCCAGTAGATGACTGGGTTATAAGTTTTAGCTCTGTAAAATCCCAGGCTAAACTGCTGAGAAGCTATTGTCACAGAGGTGGAGGTGTGGCCACAGTTACAATAATGGGTAGGACTTGTGGGTGCTTTACAACTTTTGCAAATGATTATCTCAGGCTTCCTGGTGCTCTTCCCTGCATCCCAGCAGAGCAGAGGACAAGACACAGAGCACCTCTGCTCTTCAGGGGAAAACGTTTCTCTAGAACTAGCTGTGGGGTCTGTCTCTACCACTGTCTGTACCACGAGGGGAAGGAGTTGGTATCTGGGAGGATGGGGGCCGGCTGCACTTTGTATTTTTGTGTCTCTGTCAAATGCAGGCTGCAGGCGGACTGTGAGAACACTTGTGGTGACCCCTTGTTCTGCTTTGGTTCAGCATCACACTAAATTTCCCCCAATCTTTGTGCCCCTTCCTGCAGAGGAAGAGCCAGTTACTTCAAGTTTCTCCCCTGTCTAGAGCCCTGCCAGACAAAATCGAGACAGTCTGGGCCTCTCCCCTCTCCTGAACCTGACCAAGAGTGCTTCTTATCTTTGACCACTACCCTCCATTTTTTTTCCTTCCCACCTTTAGTCAGTTGAGTGAGCAGATCTTTCAGGCAAGCCTTTGAGCCCAGCTGGGGTTCCTTCGCTGAGTTACAGCTGTTTAATTTGTTTAAATTTCAAAAGAGATCAAGGATATCTCTCATGCCTCCATTATTCTGATGTTATCTGCAAAAACATTTTTAAAAGCCCCTCTGATCTGTATTTATACCCATGTACCTTGATAAATACATTTTCTTATCTTGATAGAATAAATTTAGATTGTTTCCCTCCTGCTGTTATAGAGATATTAAAGAAACTCAAAGAAAAGAAAACCTACCATTTCTTATACTCTACCTCAATTTTTATATTTTCATTCTTGCTTCTGAATTTTCCTTTTAAACAGTTATAATCATAAACACTTTATTAATTATATTTTTATATAGTTATATTGTCTTTAAACTGATCATATATTATGTGGGTTTGCCATAATTTGACTCTTTTTTGTCAATGCATATTAAAATCATTCTGTCATCAGAAATGCTATAAGGAATGTGTTTATTTTTGTAAAGGATATTTTTTTCTATCAATCAGTGATATTTTTAGCATATATTCTCAGACATAAAATAGCAGGGCAAAGAAGATAGAAGACCACTTTTATCGTTCTTCATCAGTATTGGCAGATTGGGCCGACCAGGTGGTGGCACAGTGGATAGAGTGTCGGACTGGGATGCGGAGGACCCAGGATCAAAACCCCAAAGTCACCAGCTTGAGCGTGGGGTCGCTGGCTTGAGCATGGGATCATAGACATGACCCCATTGTTGCTGGCTTGAACAAAGGGTCATTCGCTCTGCTATAGCCCCCCAGTCAAGGCACATATGAAAAAGTAATCACTGCACAACTAAGAAGACTAGGAGTTGCAATGAAGAATTGATGCTTCTCATCTCTCTCCCTTCCTGCCTCTCTATCACTATTTGTCCCTCTCTCTGTCTCTTTGTCTCTGTTATATAAAAAATATATATATTGGAAGATTGGTTTCTTAAGAATCTAGGGTGCCCGTTTTTGTGATATGCCATAGTGTTCCCACAATGGTGGGGACCTCTCTGGTATCTGCCACAGAGCAAAAAAGGTGATAGTGTCCCCTTGGTGCCATAAATAACATTTTAACACCAAAGCCCTTTGAACATCTTCTAACATATAGAGTGTTCTGTTTCCCCTTATGGAACTCACTGACTGTTCACTTAGCCATCATTCTCTTGGACATCCTTTTGTGCACAGACTTAGGACTTTGAAATTTTGACAAGCCAACAGCAGAAAGGAAAACTTCATGGGCTTTGTGATGACAACTCTACACCTTTGGGCTGTCAGCACTTTTAAAGCTTCTAATGATTTAACTTGGGTATACTTTTTAATAGAATTGTGAACTGCCACATGACAATTGAGTAATATTCGTGTGTCTACAGCAGAATGTTAATTCAGTGATCTTTCCTTCACCCTAGCTGTACTAGCCTCAGAATTTGAGAAATGTAGAATTGAGTAGTACGTGCGATGGTGCCTATATATATGGTTGTGCACACTGGTGTCTGCTCAGGTCCTGGCAAAGCCTCTGTCTCAAAAAGCCACTGTTGCAGCTTCATGGTGTGTTTCCGTCCCAGACGTAGCTGTGCAGGGTATGCTCTTCCTCGCAAGTACAGCCCACACTTGCCTGTGGTTTCTCTCTGTTGCCCTCGTTCATCTGGAGTCACTTCTGCACCACCTCCTTTTCTCTTTTATCAGTCTTTCAGAGTTTTACCTTCCTCAACAGTTTTGCTGTTGTTTACTTTTTGCCATCTGTGTGAATACATGATAGCCGGGCCGTCCTTTTCTCTGGCTGTGGTTCACTCTCAGTTTTGTCCAGTTTGCTACCTTTGCATGTTCGGGTACTCTTTCCTTCAAAGTCAGTCCATCAAGAATTCCATTTTGTATTCCATGTGAAATCTCAGGGCGCATTTCAGAGAATGGGATGAGTGTCACTTTGCAGAGGTCCCATCCTTCAGTTTGTCTGCTCTGTTTGGTTGGATTTGGGGCAGCAAAGGACAGGTTAGGTTGGGGATGGCTGTTACCTGTTTCCCTCCGATGTCAGTCCTGGAACATTTGCTAAGGGGATACTGGCAAGGGGCTTCGTACTGAAGTGTCCAGAACACCTGACAGGTCCTGCCTTGACCTCCGTCCACACAGCAGTGCCCCACATAGGGCCGAGGTGGCCAGGTGGGGAAGGAGATCTGCAGAAGGCTCTAGACATATGCAGGTCACCTCCTTGATAGGTTTAACTAAATCTTCACAGACAAACTCAGTGACTATGTTTTTGTTTCTTCCTAGCATATACCAGAGCCAGAAGTAGAAGCACCCAGAGCCCCGGAGCCCAGGCAGGGGCTGTATGAGCTGTCAGCAAGCAACTTTGAGCTGCATGTCACAAAAGGTACAGCAGGTGAATCTTGAGGGCACTCACAACAGGCACACACCTCTCAGAACCACTGACAATCCGTTATTCCTCAGTTTGCTGGGCTTGTGCTTTTGGCCACTTGAGGGCTCATAGGAAACAGCATCTGTGGCACTAAGCAAGGATTTCTGTCTTTAGGACATGTAAACATCATTGTTTAATGTTCCTCCTCTCAGAAATTATACTCCCTTTTGTCCCTGTCCTTAAAGAAATGAGTTGTTTTTTTTTTAATTCATTTTAGAGAGGAGACACAGAGTGAGAGAGAGAAAGAGAGAGAAACGGGGGAGGAGCTGGAAGCATCAACTCCCATATGTACTTTGACCGAACCAGTGCAGGGTTTTGAACTGGCGACCTCAGTGTTCCCAGGTTGACACTTTATCCACTGCGCCACCACAGGTCAGGCAGAAATGAGTTTTAATGCTAAGCTGAAGCTATAGGTCAGTGGTTCTTAACCTTTTTTGAGGTACCGAACCTACCAGTTTCATATGCGCATTCACCAAACCCTTCTTTAGTTATAAATAAAATATGATATTATTTTTCCAAATTTAGTTTTGCCGATGGGAGACTAGAGTTGCTCAACTTGGCATTACATATCATGCAGATAGGACGCTGACTCCCATCCCGTTCCGTGATACATGTGAATCCATGTTGTACATATTCATCCGACCACTTTCTTTTTTTGCTCGACATATTTAGTATGGATTAAAATATTAAGAAAGAAACCACATGACGTACAACTACGACAGCCATTGACTACTGTGCGCACTAAATTCCCCGCAGCACTGGTTGGCCAAGCAATGTAACGTGATCCTCTGCAGCAAGTGATGGCCAAGCGGGGCGTGTCATCACAACTTTACACAAGTGTGTCTTTACCTCCACGGCAGAGGCTTCTCCGAACCCCTGAGACCGACTCAACGAACTGCTAGGGTTCGATAGAACTGAGGTTAAGAACCACTGCTTTAGGTATAGAAATTTAGAGCCCACAAATCATAAGTGGCACTTAATTTGTACATCAACTACACAGTGCCTCCTTAGATAAGAATGTGTGTGTTTATATTAATGCCAGTCATATGCTTATTTATTGATCTGAGGCAGAAACAAAATTTTATCTGTTTAAACTAGAATTTAGTTTATTTAGTGGAATTTATTATATAACATATGAATTAGAATCTGTGTTTTTTATACTTGAAATCTTTTCTTTAGACCACATCTTATGTCTGAAAATGGTCTCCTAAATATCAAAATGACCCATGTACAATTCCTAATGTTAATAATATAAATCCTCCTTTCTTCATACATTTCAGAAAAGTTGGCTCAGCAGTGAATGACTTGAAAGCAAGTTCAGCTGCTTTGCTGACTCCATTCTCAAATGCTACCATGGAGAGAAATTCCCCCTTAAGACTGGGCTAGAAATGTTGTGGAAAGGGGCTTAAAATCGTATCTGGCAGTGTGACTTCATGCCTGCTGGGAGTTGACCCCACCCCGCTCAATGTCCAAATAAGCTTGCTCCCCCCACACACTTAAGGTCTGGAATAATTGTGATGCCCTCTGCTGCTTTCCATTTTCATTAAAGATGGCTATTTAATTTGTACCAGTGCTCTGACAGAGGAACTTCAAGAGCTTTTCCCCTGCAGGGGATTCATTTTAATTTGAGACCAGCTTTGGCTCCCTGTAGGATGTGTTACCCAAATCACCTTGTTGTAGACCATTTCCTGTAAGCCCATTCTGGTCACTCCCTCAGCACATCCTCACTGAAGGGCAGCATTCTAGAGGTGTCGCCCCTGCTGCCTGCATTGGGGGCCTCTCCTCAGAAAGTAGCCTCCTGCCCCCACAGCTTCTCATTGATACTCCTGCGGGCTCCTGGGCATCCTATCTGCACCTCACGGGTTAGCAACAAAGCTGTCTGGAGAGACCTTGTTGCAGAGTTGAAGATCACTTCCTAATTTTTGGAAACAAGTCTTTCACCATTTCCTTCAAATGCGTCATCAGCATAGCGATGAAACGCTGCTGTGAGCACTGATGTGGCAATGTCCTGCTCCGAGCGTGAGTCACGTTTCAGCCTCCATGGTTAGTTTTCTCTGGCCATAGCCTGATTTCAGTGATCAAGGTAGGAAAAGCCTAGAAAGAAATCTTCAGTGTCTAATGATATTTGAGGTTTGGTTTTTTTTTCCCCCTTAGCCAAAGGAGTAATATTCAGTTTTTTAAAACTTCAATTTTATTGTGAAATAAAATACAGGTACCGGAAACATGGGCTTAGTGAATTGTTCGAAAGTGGTCACCCTGTAGCCATCATTCATTTCAAGGAATAAAGCTGCTAGCCTCCCTGTACCCCATCCCAGTCACAGTCCCGAGGAGGCACCACCTGACTTTTATGGAAACCATCCTTACTCTTTGCAGTTTCATCACCCAAGTGCGTGCTCCTCAACACTGTAGTTTAGTCTGGCCTTTTTAAAATGTCTCATTGAAGTCTATTTCATCTGCATGTATCCCTGACATCTCTTTCCTTTCCTTACATTCTGCAGCTCACCACATAGGTTGTGTGACCTGTGGAGTGTTCACGGTGTGGCCAATACTGATTGATCCCCCAGGTGTGGTTTAACATGTGTCCCTCATTTCGTTGTCCCTGTGAACTGCTTGGATCGAGAGACAGTATCAGTTTCTGTTTGATGTGTCTGGGCAGTTTGGGCAAGACTTCCTAGCTGCTGAAGTCTCTGTGACATCAGCAGACATAACAGTCTTTGCCTAGAGTCATTCATTTGTTCTGGACACCAAATGCTGCTGTTCTAATTCAGGCACCCTGTCTTCGTTTTCACCTGGCTATCCAAATGCCTGCTTCTTTCTTTTTATTTCCAAGTTTTTTGAATAATGAGTTGATTCTCTATTGTTCCCCAGAGACAAGTTAGTTTTGGTTTTGAGGCTCATAATAAACTCACGGCCATAGACATTTTTGATGGAGAGTCACTTTTTTACCAGTTAAAGGGTTCATCCCGAAATGAGCTTTGCAAGAGGACTAAGAGCAGATGTTTCCACTCAATTCCATAGTCAGGTGTCATGTAAATTATGCTGCCTTTTTCCCCTTCTTTGCCTCGGCTCGGCTCCCCATGAAAGGCAACCACTTTATCAAGTTCTTCGCGCCGTGGTGTGGTCACTGCAAAGCCCTGGCTCCAAACTGGGAGCAGCTGGCACTGGGCCTTGAGCATTCTGAAACTGTCAAGATCGGTAAGGTAAGTAAAAGCCCTTATTAAACTAGAAATAGACTGCCTTTGGCTGGATTAATTAGCAGAGTAGCCCATTCTTCATTCTGTGTGCAAAGTCACAAACTTGATTTATTATTTCCATTCAATGTGCTGCTTGATAATTCATTTTACCTTCACAGATGGCAGCCTGGGTGAGAGTGCTGGCTTTTCCACAGTTTAGAGATAAATTATGGCTCTGTCTTCTTTGTTTATTCTGAAGCGATGGCCAATTCTAAATTGGCAGCCCCAGGGCCCTTTCTGCGAAGATAGGGGCAGAGCCTCAGAAAATGTTCATTAGACGGACTTGGAGACCATCCACATTTGATCTCACCCAAGAGTTCTTTCCTAAAGGACCCTGGGCTCTGTGCTCACACAGGTGGCAAAAGACCCTCCCTGTAGTGGGCCCCAGCCCGCTCTGCCGCCTGGAAGTCTTTCCAACATTTCCCACTCTACGCAGAGAAGCCAGGAGTGTTGTCTAACAACTTCTGTGTAACTTGATTTTCTGGAAATATCCAGCAGCTCTTGCGCCATCAGACGCATTTAATCTTATCCAAACTCTGGCACCCACTAGACATCCCTGCCTGGGTTTTCTTTCATGAAAAATTCATCATCCCCATTGCCAGGGGGCCTGTTTGTACACAGAAGTGATACTATGTGTCTAGGAATATAGTTAAGACTATCTGCTCAGCTTGGTGAGATGGTCAAAAGGATAAATTTGGTAGTCAGATAGGCATAGCTGGCCATTGTAGGGCAACTTCTCACCTCATTTAAGCCTCTTTGGAAGCAGTTAGGTGAGATCTAACTGTTGGCCCTACGGATGAAAGCAGAGAGCTCAGCACAGTGGTTAGCTGGAGCAGATGGCCAGTAAATTGTAGGGTTGTTGTTAAGTGGGTTTTCAGTATTTTCTGCGACACTTTCAATAATATGTTCTAGCATGTACATGTATGATTATGATTTTATATTTATTGAACATTTCATAGAAGTAACCAAGAAGTAATCTTCTGTCTTCCCTATTTCTTATAGACTTACTTTAAATTGTTTTTTCAACTTTGATGGGGGATTATTTTATTTTCAGTTTCTGTCACTGGAGCAAACACAGTCTTAGTAGCTGGGCTGTCTGTGGTCCTTCATCGCTGTGGACATACAGGTGCCTAAGCTAGATCCGAAAAATGCATCCTCACGCCTGATTTTAATTTGAGGCTTCCTGTGCCTCATTGTAACACTTTTAATTGTTCCCTGCGTTTTCAACCTACTTGACTGATAGAGTAAAAAACAATTTAGTCCCACATAGCTGATTGTAATGCCATTAGAAGGAGAAAGAAGTGATTTAGGATAAAATGTTTCATGAAAATGTTGAACAAGCAGAATCTTATAAAGATTTAAGTGAATTAAAATATCTGAAGAGCTGTGATAGTTGGTAAATTTAATTTATGAACTTAAGGACATGGCACAATCTTGATTTGACATCTTCCCAGTTTTATCTTTATCATATACCAAGTACTTCTATTCAAAATTGACCATGTGCTCTTCCTTGATTTTAAAACTTTTTGTAAGTTTGAACGTGAGAATACATTTCTAAGCTAGCATTGTGATTAATGGGAGTCCATCACTGACAGCCAGACCTGGCCCTCCCTTGATGTCAGCATGTGGTCTTCCTCTTCCCCTGTGAGCCAATTCAGGGCACAAATGTGCTGCTTCCTAAATTGGACCTTTATTTCAGTGAGCAAGGTAAATCATGTCTCTAAAGATCTTGTCGTTCTGCTCCCTCAGCTCAGGTGTGTGGGGGCAGCTTCTTCAGGAAAAGTCTCTGAGAAAGCTGCTGCTTGCTGGCAGAAATACTGCAGGTCAGGGACTTTAGAATATTTCTTCAAAAAGAACAAAACTACCAAGTGTCCAATCATCCACTTTGACCAGGAAGGCTCACAAAGAAACTGAGGCCGTGATCTGTATTTACAGGTTGACTGTACACAGCACTATGAACTCTGCTCAGGAAACCAGGTCCGCGGCTATCCTACTCTTCTCTGGTTCCGAGATGGTAAAAAGGTATGTCTTCAGGTCTAGTGTTGAGATAGAACTTTTCTCTTAACTGCAGTGGGCTGAGTTGTCAAGTGGCTGCACAGATGTGGCCAGTTGCCAGTATGTATTAAAGGAGTACATGGAACGGAATAAAAATGCTTTTCTCTTAATCAGATTTGGGAAGTTAAGAAAAACTGTTGAGGCCCTGGCCGGTTGGCTCAGTGGTAGAGTTTTAGCCCAGCATGTGGATGTTCTGGGTTCAATTCCTGGCCAGGGCACACAGGAGAAGTGACTACCTGCTTCTCCACCCCTTCCCTTTCTCTTTCTCTTCTCCTCTCACAGCCATGGCTCTATTGGTTCAAGTACATCAGCCCTGGGTGCTGAAGATGCCTCCATGAAGTCTCTGCCTCAGGCAGTAAAAATAGCCCAGTTGCAGCATGGCCCCAGATGGGCAGAACATCAGCCCTAGACAGGCAGAGCATTGGCCCCAGGTGGGGGTTCCCAGGGGGGTCCTGGTTGGGGCACATATGGAAGTCTATCTCCCCTCGTCTCACTTGGAAAAGAAGGGGGAAAAGAAAGAGAGAGAGAAATGAAAATAAAAAGCAAAACTGTTAGGCCTGACCTGTGGTGGTGGAGTGGATCAAGTGTCAACCTAGAATGCTGAGGTTGCCAGTTTGAAACCCTGAGCTGGCCTGGTTAAGGCACATACGAGAAGCAATGAATAAACAACTAAAATGAAGCAACTGTGAGCTGATACTTCTTCCTCCCTCTATCCTACCTACTCTCTCTGTAAAATCAATAGGTCTTAAAAAGAAGAAAGAAAAAAACAGTCAGTAGTTATACTATTTTTACTATTTTGAAACCTTTCATTTGGCTCAAATAATCACAAGAATAACCCACATCTATTGTCCAAAGGTAACTGAGAGCAGGCTTAATGTTCACTCCTGGTACAGTTCTCACTGTCTCCTTTCCATCTCTGGCTGAGGGTCAGCTTCTCAGAATACCCAAGCAGCACCCAGACTTCTATGACTCGCAGCTCTGCTGTAAAGTTCTCTTGCTGTAGCCAACACTTATTATATAATCTGTGCTCTTCTGTTTACATTTCAGCATGCAGACTTCACACAGCTCTACCCAACATGGGTAGACATCTGACGGGAGGGATCACGTGGGTGAGCGGGGTCAGAGGAGAATTGAATGGGTCAAGCACTGAAGCATATTAACTCGGCCATGTCTCTGTGTGGCCCTTATCTGGACAGGTTGACCAGTACAAGGGAAAGCGGGATCTGGACTCACTGAGGGAGTATGTGGACTCGCAGCTCCAGCCTGCAGATGGGGGCACCCCTGAGACCATCCAGCCTACGGAGGCCCCGGTGCCGCCAGCAGAGCCCAAAGCCAACAAGGTTGGTGCCGGCCCATCACCACCCACAGAGGCATTCTCCTCTGATTCTGGGGACAGTACAGAGCAGTTCAGATGGTTGCTTACAGCCTACTTGTCAACACAAAACATTCTGTATGACTTCTTTTATATGGCAGTAGGGATAAAAGGAAAAAAGAACAAAGCTTCCCCAAAGTCGATGTGATGAAAATCCTGAGAGTGGAGTCAAAATCCCTTTGATTCGATCATCACTGTGCTTGAGGATATTTGCTAGGGAAGCTTGTCTGTTGCCTTTTGAGCCTGTATTTCTGTTCACCTCCACAGCGTGTCGCAGTCCTTTTACTATGACTGCTGGTTTGTAGAGGCGCCTAAAGGCCCATACCAGATAAGCCAGGGGTGCTCAATACGTCGATCGCGATCTACTGGTCAATGGCGAAGAAAGTGTGGGTAGATCGCATGACATTAAAAAGACATTTGTCTTTTGATTGGCATACAGGGTAGCCAATCTGACATCTGAACTTTTGACACCCTACGCATGTGCGTTAAATCGCACTAACTTGTTCAGTTACATTGCTGCGTAGTTAGCCTTCAGTTTATTTAAACTAAATACAACAAAGGGTATAAAAATGAGTGCCGTAGCTGGTCTGAGTAAGAAGCCTAAAACCTACCACTTTCATACAGAATGGGAGGGGATTTTTTTCACTATGTCATATTCTAAGTGCGTTTGCCTCATCTGTCTGTGTGCCATTGCTATTCCAAAGAAGGGAAATGTGGGGCGGCTTTTTCGGACTGTTCATAAAAACTATGACAGTGACTTTCCTCTGAAAAGAGAGCTGAGAAGGAGAAAGGTGAAAGAATACACAATATTAAATAGTAATAATAGTAACTTAAATAATAATAATATAGAAGAAATAAATTTATGTTTTGCATTTTTATTGTAGGTAGATCATTTTGACTTGGTCATCTTATAAATAGCTCGCAAGCTGAAAAAGTGTGGGCACCCCTGAGATAAGCCGTGCACTGGAATTGAAGGTGGATGGCTGTGGGATATCTAATTGGCTTAGGCATTCTCTGCCTCCCTGAGGGCATCTTTATTCATTCGGACTGTGTTTTAGATTCGACTGTTATGTGATTATCAAGCCCTTGTTATGTTTCAGGCACTGTCCTAGGCCACCAGGAAACAAAAACAAATTAAGACCATTTTCTTGTCTGTGCAGAGCAGTGGGTCTGGTGAGGAAGATGGGAAATCACATACGTACAGACGTCATAGAGGCTCTGATGAAAGTGTGTGCAGGGCCAGTCACTGTAAGCGGTGGGGGAGACAGGCAAGTTGTGTCACTGAAGAGCTGGTGGACGAATGGGTATTTGTGGGGGCACATCATGGGGAAAGGCTTGCCTGATGGAGGAGGAGTAAGCAGCATGTGGGGGAATCTACCAGGCATAATCAGGGCCGGGCCAGCCATCGGCTGAGGGGTGGGGTGTAAAGGGGACAGGGATGCATGGCGGGATGCCAGAGAGAAGGAGCAGTAGGAGGATGCTGTCCGCCAGCCAAGGATTTTAGCTTTATTTACAGGGATCCAATGGAGGGTTTGAAATTTAAAAAGATGACTGGCAGCAGCATGTATGAGAGAAATGGTGTATTAGGTCATTAAAGAGGATGGGATCCCAAACTTAGACTGTGACTGGGGATGGAGAGAAGGAGTGAAGCTAACATAAGGAGTCCAACTCTGAGCAGTTAGGATGGTGGGGCCAAGCTGACTCATATTTCTGGTGTATCTGGTAGGCAGTGGCACTAAGCACAGGAAGGGGGTCGGGGGTAGGAAGGTGAGGCACTGGGTTTTCAGGATTTTGATTTTTAGGGCTGTGGTGGATGTTGAGGTGATGATGTTCAGTGGACAGTATGATACATCTGTACATCCAAAGCAGGTTGGCTACTTCGGGTTTATGCATCTGAAGCTGCAAGTAGAAGCTGACACTGAAGTATGTGGGTGAAAATGAGATTACAGAGGGTCCTCAGATTACGACAGTCTCAACATACGATATTTGGGTTTACGACACTCACTCCCATAAAAACTTTAAAAAATTGAGGTGTGAATGTTTTGGCTTACGCTGTTAGTGTCGTACTTATGGACAACGTGAGCGAACTAGTTGGTTGTATGCAGTGGGAGAATGTGCAGTAACACGGTGTAGCAATGAGGGAGTTGGCGCCCCAGCACGCTTACCCATGCCATTTTGGACTTAAAAGCGTGAGTGTTTCGTTTGTGTTAGGCTAGGGTTTGTTTCGACGTACACCAAAATTTGGGTTACGTCACTGTCTTAGGAATGGAACTGTGTCATAACCTAAGGACCCCTGAAGAGGAGTCAAAATAATAATGTTTTCCCAGGAAAACAGTTCTTGGGTTTGCGATCTAAGAACCAGAAGGCCTGTTTGTGAACATATTTCCAAAACAATCCTTAATGTTGCTACTTGAGTTCACCTAACTACTTCCTGGCAGGCCACTCCTTACTTGGGACACTGGGGGCAAAGGAAGGGGCAGCCAGCCGCACCTGCTAGCACACCTCCTTCTGGGTCTCCAACCCTTCCCATGATAGAGGTGGGCACGACTCCCCAGAGCCCTCTCTCCCCAAGCCCCAGCTGTTTGGAATTGAAGACACCAGTGGAGCCACCTACCCTCCCTCCCAAGGTTGGGGGGGATGGGCTCCTCGTCCTGTCTCTTAGTTAGACTCTTGCAGGTTGGAGACTGCTTCGGTGTTAAAGGTTGAAGTTTTGGTTTAAGAAGTAAACAAATGATTTTGTAGTTGTTATGACCACATATGTTAGAGGAGTGTGTATGTTATGGTGGTATAAAGGTCATACCAAATTGAGTATAATTACATACTATGGATGGTTTTCATCAAACACAGAACCATTTCTATTTATAACAAAGTTTTCCACCATTAAGTGGGCCTTTCATTGTGTGGCATCATATTCCCGGACATAAAGAAAGATGGTAGTGTTCTACAATGGCCCCTTGGCACACTCTGCCTCCCAGTCACTGACGTTTGTTACTTGATGCCAGACTCAAGTGGAATAGCCCTAGTGTATTAAGCCACATGATAAATCACCCGTATTCTTGCTCTCATGAGTGAATTGCAGATGCATTTTTGAAGAAACACAAGACATAATTCTGTAAAGAATTATTAAGGTAGAATCATGTTAGAGCAGACTGCCTTGGTAGCACCTTTCCCTAAATTATCCAGCCAGAGCTTAGAAGAGTTTTTACATTTAATTTGAATTTAAAAATGAAAAGAAGGCTGTTATATATAAAGCACTTATCATTGCCTGTGCTTTTGTAACTTTATGTAAGGTCCTTCTAAGACATAGAGAAGGTCATTTTTATGAATCCATATGACAGGAGAGTGGTGGAGTGCATGAGAGAACCACATGGTACAGACTTCAGAAGGGCCCATAAATGGGTGTTTGGACTCTGGTTGGTGTAGGAGGCTCCAAGCCTGGGAGGCACAGATTCAAGCACAGTCCTGGAGCTGGCTGTCCACACTGCAGAGCCCTGAAGGACAGCAGCTGTGCCCAAAACCTCCTGGGCTGGCAGGGAGCAGAGCACTGGACTGGGTACTGCCACTTTTTCAGTGCATCTCCTGGGCTCAGGACCCATGGAACCTATGACAAATCTCTGTCCATAAGCCACTGCTCTACCCTTTTGTGTAGTCTGTAAAATGCAAAGTGTATAGGTATTTTTGTGTGACCGTGGAGTATTTGCATAATAGCATTTTAAAATACTGATTCCTATTTCTTCAATCCCAAAGTATGATCCCATTGTGCTGTAAGTGATGTGTTTGATTGTGGCGTTTCCTCCCCTCAAGGGCACTGTGCTGGCACTCATGGAAAATAGCTTCGATGACACCATTGCAGAGGGAATAACCTTCATCAAGTTTTATGCTCCGTGGTAAGTGGCTGTTTACTTTAGAAACTACTTTGTCCTAGTGCACTTCAGTTGCATTAACCAACTGGTCTGTTTCATTGGCAGATATCACATGTACACATAGGTTTTATTATAGGAAATAAGGAAATGTGGTCAGGTATGTTCAAGTTTGATGGTATTCATAAATAGTTATTTATGGAGAATGAGGTTAATTTATTTTAAAGTTCAGTCTGCTTTGAAGAAAACATAATTGTAGAGAATTATTATGATGGCCATACAAAACTTAATTTTTGTGTTATCCGTGTGCTTTTCCAAATAGAGTGCTTTTTTTTCCAGCTAAATAAATATGAACATCAGGATGTAGCTTTGCCCCATAGTCTCTTTTAGATGTTACAGAGAAATCCAGTTGAGCTCAGCTTCTTTGAGAGAGTTCAGTGTACTAGTTGATGACTTGCACCTTGCTGCCACAGTGTTCAGAGGCCAGAGCAGAGAGGGACCACGTTCACAGGGTTGGGACCAAGACCACCTGAAGTAGTGGGAAGATGAGAGGGCCAAGACTGCTGAAAAACTGTGGTAACTCTGGGTGTCCTTTCAGTCCTCGAAACTTCAGTTTCCTCAGCTGTAAAATCCAAAGTGTTGTCGTCACAAGTGAGACATTCCATTTGGGAAAGCGGAGTGCTGAGGAGAATGTTACATTCTGTGTTTAAAAGCAAACAAGTAAAGTCACCACATGTCGTTTTTGCTCTTCAGTTTCATTTCAGATATTCATGAGAACCCATAGCAGCATGAATAAAAAGTTAATGAGCACATGACTTGTGCAGTTTTAGCTCGTAAGAAATAGAAACACTAGTCAGTCATGCCTCCAAAACTTATTTTTCTATTTTTCCAAAAACCTAAAGATAGATAAAGTTTGAAGACAGAAGATGGCCTTGTATTGAAAGGGAGCAGTTCGTACAGTGGGGAGGTCAGAGAAGGGACGCAGCTGCCCGCAGCGGGGAGGGTATGAACGGACCTCGCTTGTGGCTCAGTGCCCATACCCAGTCACTGAAGCTTGTGGGGAGCTGCCACTTTGGAAATGTTAAGACCACAAGCAACCAAATCTAAAATGTTTTCAGCATTTAGATAATTTAAAAACAATGTTTCAAGTATGTTTTGTTTCCTGCTTATCTCCTCCTGTTCCGGGTGCATTCATAAACCAGTTATAACCCTACTTACCGTATCATGGAAATGATTTTAGAATCCAAACTTGATTTAGGATCAGCATGTTTCTGTCAGGTTATCCAAAAGTCTACTTTGGATTGACTTTGACTTCCTTGTTTAGAATGGGGAAGAAGAGAATGGGAGATTTTGAGGGTTTATAAATTTCTAGGCAATTGTTGACTTCCTCATAGAGAAAAATAAGGTTCAATTTGACTTGTCAGGGAAAAGTAGGTGAGTGAACTTGAGCCAAGATGAACAAGGCTGTCATTGTCTCTGTTTCTAGGTGTGGTCATTGTAAGAATCTGGCTCCTACTTGGGAAGAACTCTCTAAAAAGGAATTCCCTGGTTTGGCAGAGGTCAAGATTGCTGAAGTGGACTGTACTACTGAACAGACTACTTGCAGCAAATACTCGGTGGGTAACTGTGTATGAAAATACTTCTAGGGACTCAGTATTGGGAGCAGACCCCAAGTGGAGCCAGAATTTGGTACTGTGGATGATTCATGCTGCCCTCATCCCTCGGCAGAGCGCTTTCTGTGTCCTTTGGTAGTGTTTTGTTTCTTCATTTTGTAAGGGAGAAGAGCTGTTCTCTGAAAGAAAGACTTTCTCCTCTAGAAGAACACACATGACAGTGGGGGTTTTAGGCCCTGCCATCTGGGTGTAAGGCCGGGCAGTGAATGAGATGAGACCCCCCCACTAGGGGGTGCCCCTCAGGTGCACATCCTCACTGAGCTGACAGAACACTTACCTGGCCTGTACCCTTCCTCCATCATAAATGCATACGTGGCTTATTTTCTGTTTTACATAAGCCCGCCTTCTGAAGTGCAGTGGCTGAAGGAAGGGAACATCTGAACATACACTTCCTCCTGCGAGGCCATACCAACAAGCCAGTCTGGTGCTTGGATTGTTTACCTGGTGCCATCTCTGAGCTAAGAGCACCATCTGATAGCCTATTAGATTTGTAATTTGTATTTTTCTTTTGTGTTGTTTTCTTAAAACTTTTGAGGCTTCTGATGTTTATTATCTCAGATTGAGAATAGAGGTAGTATGTACAATTGTTTACTTGTCAGAGAAAAGAGGTCAGTTGCAGCTGAAAATATATCTCCCTGAGGCTCTCAGAGCTGCTCAGTGTGATGCACTGCGTGGCCTGGGCAGCACCAGGAAGCTTGTCAGAATGCAGAGCTTCAGGGCCACGCTGACCCACTGGACCGGACTGTGCACACTTTTACCAGACACCCAGGGGCCATGTGCACAGGAATGAGTGAGAATGTAATTTTGGGTTGGAAAGTGAATAAATAGGCCCAAAGGCTCCGCTTTCTGAACTGTCCGGTACTTTTTAAATGGTCTATACATTTAAAAAAGTTTAACCATAGACTTTCCTGGCCAGAACCATAGGCATTTTTTGGTTTAAGAAGTAATTTGCCTATGATTTGACCACTGGTTTTCAAACTGAATTTTTTTCTCTGAAGGTACGAGGCTATCCCACGTTGTTGCTTTTCCGTGGAGGAGAAAAGGTCAGCGAGCACAGTGGGAGCAGAGACCTGGAATCCTTGTACCACTTTGTCCTGCGCCAGGCGAAGGACGAACTCTAACGGTGCAGCTGAGAGCCGCCCCTCCCGGAGTGTAGGGGCGGAGCCGAGGCGGCGCGGAGCTTCCCGGGGTGGCCATCACAGAGCCCAATGGACTGGACAGGACTTGGGGTCTCTCCTGTGTGTATGTGTCTGTGTTTAAGCCAATACACTACAGATTCTTTGTTTCTCTGAGTAAATATGTAACTCATGATCCCTTTGCAAAACTAAATACAGTGGCAGTCTATCCTCCCCTTGACTTCTCGATGGAATCGACATGGTTTCCTTTGAGTCTAAAATAGAAATGAGGAAAATCAAGTTGCTATTCTATTTTTGGCTCCTGGGTGCTTTTGGTAAAAGCATCATCCAAAGCATAGTTTTTGAACTGCCCATGAACCTGGAAAGGTGACCACATGATGGGACTGATGTTCCTCTGATCTGAAGGTCTCAGTTGACTTATTAGTAATGTTGTTGGTCCATAACTTGGGGCAGATTTAAGAACAAAAATCCCACACCTCTGGACGATACCTTCACAGCCACTCCTGGATTTTATTTCTGTTAGTAGCCCTCTCATTGCAAAAGGTTTGCCATAATGAGAGCGATGGTACTTTTAACATGTGCCTGAGTAAGATAATGCTGATGCCATAATCTCATGTGTGTGTCGATATTGTCAAACAAGTTGTTATTCGTCAAGGGACACTTCTATTGGTTTCTCATGGGTAAAGATTTCATTATTTATGTTAGCATTGAATCGGGGTCCATGTGAAGATTTTGAAGACTTTTAAGTTCATGTTTAACATTTGATGTCTCCCATGAAAAATGTGGGCATGGAAACTTCGTGAGCCTTGTCCTAACTGTTAACCCACAGAAAGATTCTGGTTCTCTCTGCCGCCTGGGGCAAGAGGACTCGGTGAGCTTTCCTGGTCTGGGGGTCCTAACTGGAAACAGTGTCAGGTTTGCTCCTGGCTGGTCCTTTCAGAGGCTCTGTACACCATCCGCCTTTGCACAGGGCGACTCTGCTGTATGAAGAGTAGGATCAACTTGACCTAGAGACCAAAGAATGAAGTGGGCAGGGCTGAGTCGGCTAAAGTAGGCTGTGCTGCACCTTTATAATTCATGCCATCGGTTATTAGACATTTTTTTTTTTTAAACACAGGGACAGAGAGAGAGTCAGACAGAGGGATAGATAGGGACAGACAGACAGGAACAGAGAGAGGTGAGAAGCATCAATCATTAGTTTTTCATTGCCATTACGATACCATAGTTATTCATTGATTGCTTTCTCACATGTGCCCTGACCGCGGGCCTTCAGCAGACCGAGCGACCCCCTGCTGGAGCCAGCGACCTTGGGTCCAAGCTGGCGAGCTTTTACTCAAGCCAGATGGGCCTGCACTCAAGCTGGCGACCTCGGGGTCTTGAACCTGGGTCCTCCGCATCCCTGTCCAACGCTCTATCCACTGCGCCACCGCCTGGTCAGGCTAGACATTTTGTACCATCACCCTTGGAAATAAGTAACTGTAGGACTCGGCTTCCTTGAGAGAGGAACATGTATGTTCTCTGCCATCAAGTTACTTCTCGTAATAGCCCCTGTGTATACAACACTCTTCACCTATTATTCTTGCTCAGGGGACCTAGTCCATTGGCACAAAGTAACTGATGGTACAACTCTTGGAAACAAGACTACTTCTTCTGTCTGTAGCATACGACAAGAGAGCAGGATTGCGACCAGCCTCTGCCTTAAAGGAAATCTTTATTAATCACGTATGGTTCACAGGTGTTCTTTTTAAAAAAACACACACACCCTACTTTCTGGAGAAGCACAATCCCCTTGAGTGGCTTCCGCTTTGCATCACAAGTCTTATATTGAAAGAAAATCAAAGTGGTACAATTTGTTTACACTATGATACTTTCTAAATAAACTCTTTTTTTAAAAAAGAAAAGTCTGGTCTTAAATGTTACAGCAAAACATATAAAATATACAATAAATTATAGTTTATATTTACAAAAAAGCTGTAAGTGCAAACAGTTATAGATCAAATGTATTATTTAATCAGTTTAGTATGAAATTGGTTTCCTAGTACATGATTGTGAAAAAGACATTTTAAAAAACAATCTAAGATTTAATCTGGGCCTTACTTTTTCTATAAGAGAAGATTGATTTCAATTCGTAAACAGCATGGCCATCCAAACCCACTTGAAAGGACTAGGAGCCCCTTCCCCAGTGTATTTGTTGGTTCTCACCTGTGACACAGTATGCTGTGTAGTAAAAGGGAAAGAGCTGTTTTACTGAAATAGATATTAGAACCAGCATTCCTGAAATTAGCATGCTTTTCAGAGAGCCATTCTAAAAAAGGCAGAGGTGCAGAACTGCTTTCCCATGTTACATGGTTGCATTATGGCTCTTAAAAAACACGTCTCACCCCTTGGGCCCCACCTCTAAGTACGAGTGGTCTGCTTTTGGCACTAGCAAAGAAAACAGCAAGTGGGGGAGGACAGAGGTGTGGAAATCACTTGGTTTGTTTCAAGTGAAATAATTCCATCTTCTCATCAAGACGCCGGCACAAACACATAACAGCAGTTGCTGAGACCAAAGGCACTTCCATGTGGCTGTGCTCATGGCGTGGGCTGTTGATTCTATATGAAATTGACCTTCCTGGGAATGAAATCTGAATAGAAGCATCTCTCCCCACCCCTCAGTTTCTGTTAACTAAAATCTATGTTTGAGACATCACTAAACCAGCTGATACTTGAGTCAAGAGTACTTTTACTCCCTAAAGATTATTTTCTCTATTTACTCAAAAACATCACAAAAACCTTGATTTAAAACTAAAACTAATTTTTGGTGGGCTTTTATATGGGGAAGAGGAACTCTTCAGAGTTACATTTCTGCAGTTACCAGACTTCATACTACAGACATTCAGACAGCTTCCTACAGACCAATTATTCACGTTATTTACGATGTGGGCAAATCATTACTAAGGCCCTTTAAAACCTTCTGTGGGCAGTAAGGCACAGACTGGCACGAGATGGCTTCAAAGTTATCACCCCACTTTCACTGCTTCTGTGTGCTTTTAAGGCAGATAGAATCTAGGACTCCAAGGCACGGTTTGTGTCCTCAGCAACTAGTTTCAAGTTAGTGGCATCCACAAGCTCTTACAACCATATTCCTGTATTTTTTCAATATGACATTGGAGTTGTCATCAAAGTAAAGGACCGAGATGGCATTTAGTTTAGTTGGTGCACAACACGGTTTGGGGACATACTCAGGATTCATAAGATGAACCTGTTCCGAAACAGAAGGAGGAAAATGTTCCATTAGAAACTTGACCTGGTCTTGGCTTATGCCTACCTATAAAGTGTCAAAATCTCTGTGTGCTCACCAGTGTCTGCACAATTGCGTGGTTTGTTGCATTCATGTGTGCGTTGAGTGGGAAGGAGCATTCTCCGTCACAGTAATTGGCAGCATAACCCTTGGGTGCAATGATCCAGTCCTTAATTTAAATTAAAAGGAAGTCACAAAAAGGTGATTAACATATTCTCTATACATCTTCTGTGCTCTCATTAAGTCCTGTAAGAAATATTACTCACATGGACAGGTGCAGGAAGGTCAATTTCACATTCAATTGGCAAAGCTGGGCTGTGAGACTGGTGAGTCTGACTCTGGAGCCCTTGATCCTTCCACAGGCCCACACGACCTGCCTGCTAAGCCTGGGAGCACATAAGTGGCCGGCTTTATGCACTCAGACCCAATGGAGCCTCTCCAGGAGCCTGGGGTACTCCCTGTCATCATGCCACCTGCATATGGAAACTATCGTCTACTTGTCACATTATAAAACAGTGGCTCTCAGGTGTGGAGCAAAACATTTGTACTATTCTTATGGGTGAGCCAATTTATAGCCATTGCAGAAGTTAACTATTAATCCATTTTTCTAACCCCCTTTCAAAACAATTAAAATTTGTTTAAATACCCAAATGTGGACTTTGAAAGAATGAGGAAAGCGTATTGGGAAAGGTGGCTATTGATTTTGAGGTACACAGAGCTGGGAACCCTGGGCTCCCTGAAAACATGCTACTGAGGTCTGTCTGCACAAGTTAGCCAGGCCTCCTCTCATCTTACTCCAAGAACCTGGGCATTTGCAAGGCTCCTATGTACCTTAATGGGAGGAATCACCTCTGTCCTAAAGCTGAAGGTCTTTGATGATGGCTGCTGCCATGAAGATGAGAAGAGACTGCTGAGAAAGGAACTTGGTCCCCTTGTTGTTCCGAGAACTCACCTGCCATCCCAGGTCTTGGAAGCTCACATAAAGTTCATGCTTCCTGCAGGCTGTTTTTAATTCACTACCGTTGTAATCTGTTGGAGAAGATCAAAAGGTACACCCAATAACTCATTTATTTCTTTGCGGGCATTGTACTAGTATCGGGATAGCAGTGAAAAAAGTCCCCACCAGACACTAGTGTGGTCACCAAACAGCTATATCAGGGTCCTGATTGCTGGCGTGTTTGAGACTCTGTCTTGTCCACTCCAGGCCTGGAGCTGGGCACACTTGCAAAGGATACGTAATATTGAACTGAATGGACTCCTTTAAGCAACAGACATTTGTTGTGAGCCCCTGTTGTGTGCAAGATCTATGGAGGGGTATGCCAGGATGCCCAAACACTCAGGGCTCCTGACTTGGAAGACATTGTGTTTACAGTAAAGGATGGCCATCCCAGGCAGGACTTGCTCTGTTTCAAACAGGGATGGTCTTGAAGCTGTACAGGGGCTTTAAAGGTAGCTTCTGGGCCAGAAAAGCACCCTGAAGGAAGTACAATGGAGTGGGCCCTAACCGGGAGGCCCACAAGTGGGGGAAAGAGGGACATTTGCATGCTGCAGCAGGGGCTGTTCTCGCTGGCCCTGTCTAGCCTCTCTGTCAGGTCTGAACCCTTGGACCAGCACTTAAGCAGCGACTCCTAAGCCAGTAGTACCCCATGAGAATCTGCTGCAGTGTATGTTCCTGCTGTATACCATTCAGGAGCCACTAGCCTGGCTTAACCGAATCGCTGGCAAGAGGCACGGCAGGGCCCTGATTTCATGTAGGCCAATCAGAGCAGCTCTTGCGCGGCATGCCCTCTGCCAAGCACCATGGTGAAAAGGGAGATGAGTCACACCACACCTTCCTCCTCCAGGAACTTAAGGTATCAAAAGGGAGGCGTGAGGCATGTGCACAACTAACTCAAATGCGACACAGAAAATAAGAGTGCAGGTGGAGGCCATGGTGAAATCCTACTGGGAGTTCAGGGTTGGAGCAAGAGGAAAGGGAGCAGCTCTAGTGGAATGTACTTAAGGACATGGAGAGGAGTCAGTGATATCAAGTCAGAGACACCTATCTTGATCGGCTTAGAATGCTAACAAAAATGATTTGGACTTTCTACCAGAGGTATTAAGTAAGACTTTGAAGGTTTTTGAGTCAGGAAGTGACAGGTTCAGAGCTGAGATTCTAAAGGATTGATTTGTTGATAGTGGTGTTTTAGAGTTCTAGAAGGGGGAGAGAGGATGAAAGGTGAGAAGACTGGAGAAACGTTCTTAATCTGAAATGGGCTGAGATGGACACAAGAGACAGCCCATCTACAAGCTAACTACCTCTGTCCTTTTTAATCACATGAGCCAATAAGTTGCCTGACTGCTTAAAGCCTGTTTGAACTGAGTTTTCTGTTACTTGCACTCCTGGACCTCCTGGCCCTGAATCAGGACTCAACATGCATATTTCATGATTTTGTAAGGGAAAGAAGCAAATGGAACCAACTCAACCCACTGACCTGTCCTTGGAGAAGAGACAGGCTCCCTGTCTTTCTGAGGTGGTTTCTGTATCAAAATTTATTCATTTTCCCCACCTGCCTTATTCACCTCACAGAACCAGCCTTGCTACAACTTAAAGCATCTGGAAGTAGTGAATGCAAAACCACACTGGAGGGAAATTTTCACAAGGCAGGAAACCATGGTCTCTCTCGGTAAAAACAAACAAGCACCCACCAGCAGTACAAAACAAGACAAACACCTCCTGTTGAAAATAATCCCTCGAAGGAGGGGCAAGATGGCGATGGAGTAAGCGGATGTACCGACTTCCAACTCACAGACCAAAGTGGATTATAACTTGATTTTAAGAACCATCATCTGGATAAACCAATGTTGAACTGGACTGAGAGGATTCTTCAACTGGGGAATACTGAAGAAGCAACATTGAGACTGGTAGGAAAAGTGAAAACACGGAAAGGGCTGCCCAGCTCCCCGGACCCAAAGGCAGCCCGGAGAGACTCGTGTGGTGGGAAGAGAGGCCAGTAGAAGGGCAGGGACCTGGGTCCCAGGAACAAAGCCCCAGCCTGCAGCCCCAGAACCTAGAAGAGGCATTTGGATAGTATTTAGCGGGGAAACAGGTTAGGATACTGTTTGTGAGAAAGAGACAGTTGTCTCACACCCAAGATTCTTCTTAAAGGGACGGCGCAGAACACCTCTCTCACAACCATTCACCCAGGACTCTGGGAGACAGGGAGAGAGGAAAGCACCGAAGCAGCGGGAAGAGAGTGTGGTCTGGAAGGCACAGGGAGAAAAGCTTTGAGGGACAGCCACCCTAAACCCTGGGCTGAGTCACTCCACAAATCTGAAACAATATTTCCCCTGGAACCAGCAAGGGGAAGCAGGACACCAGCCAAACAGGCTCCCCTGTGGCAATTAGAGCACAGTGGCTTAGAAGGAGGGAGATTTCAGGATTACAGTGTTAGGGTCTGAGCTGCAGTGCCCACACCCCACACTGCTGAGGGCTTGCTGGAGGGCGGGCGGCAGCAGGACGTGGAAGGGCAGTTCTGCCGGTGGGGGCAGAGGCTGAGCCAGCTGGTGTGTGCTCGGTCTAGCCCAGCCAGGGCAAAGGAGACGTGCAAAAGTGGTCCGGCGGCTGTGGGCCTGCCTGCGACCCCACCTGTGGGGGAAAAGTGGGAGCCTGGAATGGGCAGAGATCCGCCACTGGGCAGGGGCAAACAGGCGCGTGGCCGTACCCGGCCTCCAAAGCTTGAAGCCCTTCCCTAAATGGCTTTGCCCGCAGAAGTTAGAAGACAAAATAAACAAAGGCACAGAAGCAGAGCAGAAAAAGACAAGAGACTCAAAAAATCTTAGAGGAAACTTAGAGGAGTTTCCCTTAGAGGAAACTCTAAGGGAGCTCTGTGACAACATGAAGAGAAATAACATCCACATCAAAGGGGTTCCTGAAAAAGAGAAGAATGATCAAGGGATAGAAACTTTGTTCAATCAAATCATAGCTGAAAACTTCCCTAAATTAAGACTGGAAAACGATTTACACGTACAAGAAGCATAGAGAACTCCATTAAAGAGAAACCAAACAAAATCTACACCAAGACACATCATAGTTAAAATACCAAAACAAAGTGATAAAGAAAATTTTAAAAGCTGCTAGAGAAAAAAAGACTATCACATACAAAGGAGCCCCCATAAGGATGACATCCAACTTCTCAACAGAAACACTTGAGGCCAGAAGGGAATGGCAAGATATATTCAAAGTAATGCAGAACAAGAACCTACAACCAAGACTACTCTATCCAGCAAGGCTAATGTTGAAAATTGAAGGAGAAATAAAGAGCTTCCCAGACAAAAAAAGCCTCAAGATATTCATTAAAATCAAACAAATTCTGCAAGAGATGCTAAGGGGCCAGTTGTGAACAGTTCAAAGGGGGAAAAGAATATAGCAAAAGAAAACTACAGCTTTAAATAATAAAATGGCAATAAACAACTACATATCAATAATAACCTTAAATGTAAATGGATTAAATGATCCAATCAAAAGACATAGGGTAGCTGCGTGAATAAAGAAACAGGACCCATGCATATGCTGTGTACAAGAGACACACTTAAAACAAAACATGCACATAGACTGAAGGTAAAAGAATTGAAAAAAATATTTCATGCAAATGGAAATGAAAGAAAGCTGGGGTAGCAATACTTATATATGACAAAATGGACTTTAAAACAAAGGCTGTAGTAAGAGATAAAGAAGGACACTACCTAGTGAAAAATGGAAAAATTCAACACAAGATATAACCATTATAAATATTTTTGCGCCAAATATAGGAGCCCCAACATACATAAAGCAGACTTTGATGGATACAAAGAGCGAGATTAACAGCAATACTATAATAGTAGGGAATTTCAATACCCCACTAACATCACTGGATAGATCCTCAAGAAAAAAATTAACCAGAAAACAGACTTAAAGGATATACTAGATCAACTCGATTTAATAGATATCTTCAGAACTTTTCACCCTAAAGCAGTAGAATATGCATTCTTTTCAAGCACTCATGGTACATTCTCTAGGATAGACCACATGTTAGGACACAAAGCAGTCCCAACAAATATTAGAAGATTGAAATCCTATCAACCATTTTCTCTGGTCACAATGACATGAAGTAGAAATTAACCACAAAAGAAAAACTAAAAAATACTCAAACACTTGGAAACTAAATACCATGTTATTAAATAATAAATGGATTAACAATGAGATCAAAGAAGAAATAAAAATGTTTCTAGAAATTAATGATAATGAGCATACATCAACTCAAAATTTATGGGACACAGCAAAAACAGTACTGAGAGGGAAGTTCATAGCACTACAGGCATACCATTAGAAGCTAGAAAAAAGTCAAATAAGCAACTTGACCCTGCATCTAAAAGAAATAGAAAAACAACAGCAAGTAAAAACCAGAACTAGTAGAAGGTAGGAAATAATAAAGATCAGAGCAGAAATAAATGACATAGAGGCTAAGGAAACAATACAGAGGATCAATGAAACCAGGAGCTGGTTCTTTGAAAAGGTAAACAAGATTGATGAACCTTCAATTAGACTCACCAAGAAAAAAAGAGAGAGGACTCAAATAAAGAAAATTAGAAATGAGAGTGGAGAAATAACAACTGACACAACAGAAATACAAAGTATTGTACACTATGAAGAACTCTATGCCAAAAAATTAGGCAACCTAGGTGAAATGGACAAATTTCTTGAATCATATAATCTTCCAAAAATCAATCTGGAAGAATCAGAACACCTAGAAAGACCAATTCCAACAAATGAGATTGAAACAGTTATCAGAAAACTTCCAACAAAGAAATGTCCTGAACCTGATGGCTTCACTAGTGAATTCTACCAAAAATTCAAAGAAGAACTAACTCCTATCCTCCCAAAGCTATTTCAAAAAAATCAAGAGGAAGGAAGACTTCCAAACACCTTTTATGGGGCGAGCATAATTCTGATCCCAAAACCGGGCAAAGACAACACAAAGAAAGAAAATTATAGGCCAATATCCCTGATGAATTTAGATGCTAAAATTCTCAACAAAATATTAGCCAACCGGATCCAGCAATATATGACAATATCATACACCATTATCAAGTGGGATTTGTTCTGGAGAGGCAAGGCTGGTTCAATATTAGCAAATCAATCAATGTGATTCATCACATAAACAAAAGGAAGGACAAAAATCACATGATAATTACAATAGATGCAGAAAAAGCATTTGATATAATCCAGCACCCATTAATGATCAAAACTCTCAGTAAAGTGGGAATACAGGGAACATTCCTTAACTTGATCAAGGCCATCTATGATAAACCCACAGCAAACATCATATTAAATGGGCAAAAATTAAAAGCAATCCCTTAAGATCAGGAACCAGGCAGGGGTTCCCCCTTTCACCACTCTTATTCAACATAGTTCTGGAAATCCTAGCTACAGCAATCAGGCAAGAAGAAGAAATAAAAGGCATCCAAATTGGAAAAGAAGAAGTAAAACTGTCATTATTTGCAGATGATATGATATTGTATATAGAAAACCCTAAAGTCTCAGTCATAACACTACTGGGCCTGATAAATGAATTCAGCAAGGTGGCAGGATATAAAATTAATACTTAGAAATCAGAGGCATTTTAATATACCAACAATGAACTGTCAGCAAAAGAAATTGAGGAAACAATCCCTTTCACTATTGCAACAAAAAAAATAAAGTACCTAGGAATAAATTTAACCAAGGAGGTTAAAGACTTGTACTCAGAAAATTATAAAACATAGATAAAAGAAATCAAGGATGTTACAAACAAGTGGAAGCATATACCATGCTCATGTTTAGGAGGAATAAACATCATTAAAATGTCTATATTACCCAAAGCAATTTATAAATTCAATGCAATACCAATTAAAATACCAATGAAATACTTTAATGATATAGAACACATATTCCAAAAATTTATATGGAACCAAAAAAGAACACGAATAGCCTCAGCAATCTTAAAAAGAAATAATAAAGCAGAAGTTTCACTCTTCCAGATATCAAGGTTTACTACAAGGCCATTTTTCTCAAGACAGCCTGGTACTGGCATAAGAACAGGCACATAGATCAATGGAATAGAACAGAGAACCCAGAAATAAACCCACACCTTTATGGACAGCTGATATTTAACAAAGGAGGAAAGAACATACAATGGAGTAAAGACAGCCTCTTTAACATATGGTATTGGGAAAATTGGACATCTTCCTGCAAAAAAATGAAACTAGACCATCAACTTACACCATTCACAAAAACAAACTCAAAATGAATAAAAGACTTAAATGTAAGCCATGAAACCATAAGCATCTTGGAAGAAAACATAGGCAGGAAGCTCTCCGACATCTGTAGCAGCAATATATTTGCCGATTTATCTCCACGGGCAAATAAATAAAAGACAGGATAAGCAAATGAGACTATATGAAACTAAAAAGTTTTTGCACAGCTAAAGACAATAAGAACAGAATAAAAAGACAAACCACACGATGGGAGAACATTTCACACCTCTGATAAGGGGTTAATAACTAAAATTTATAAAGAACTTATAAAACTCAACACCAGGAAGACAAACAATCCAATCAAAAAATGGGCCAAAGAAATGAATAGAAATTTCTCCAAAGAGGACATACAGATGGCCAATAGGCATATGAAAAAATGCTCAACATCACTAATCATTAGAGAAATGCAAATTATACCACAATGAGATATCACCTCACACCAGTCAGAATGGCGCTCATCAGCAAAACAACACAGAACAAGTGCTGGCGAGTATGTGGAGAAAAGGGAACCCTTCTGCACTGCTGGTGGGAATGCAGACTGGTGCAGACACTGTGGAAAACAGTTTGGAGATTCCTCAAAAAATTAAAATGCGAACTGCCTTTTGACCCAGCTATCCCACTTTTAGGAATATACCCTAAGAACACCATAGCACTGTTCGAAAAGAAGAAATGCGCCCCAATGTTCGTAGCAGCATTGATCACAATAGCGAAGATCTGGAAACAGCCTAAGTGTTCGTCAGGGGACGAGTGGATTAAAAAGCTTTTGTACATATATACTATGGAATACTACTCAGCCTTAAGAAATGATGACAGTGGATCATTTACAACAAAATGGACGGACCTTGATAACATTATACGGAGTGAAATAAGTAAATCAGAAAAAAAGAAAAACTAAGAACAGCATGATTTCATACATAGGTGGGACATAAAAGTGAGAATATGAGACATGGACAAGAGTGTGGTGGTTTTGGGATGGGGGGAGGGAGGGGAGAGTGGGATAAGGAGGAGGGGAGGGACACAGGGAAAACCAGATTGAAGGTGACAGAGGACAATTTGACTTTTGGTGATGGGTATGCAACACAATTGAATGATAAGATAACCTGGAGATGTTTTCATTGTACATATGTACCCTGATTTATTGGTGTCACCCCATTAGAATTAATAATAATAAAAAATATATATATATATATAAAGTTAAAAAAAACTGAGAACTGCAGGATTTCATACATAAGTGGGACATAAAAACGGGATTATGAGACATGCACAAGAGTGTGGTGGTTAAGAGGTGGTGAGAGGGAGGAGGAGGAGGGAGAGGGGGAGGGGAGGTACACAAAGAAAACCAGATAGAAGGTGACAGAGGACAATTTGACTTTGAGTGATGGGTATGCAACATAATTGAATGATAAGATAACCTGGAGATGTTTTCTTTGAACATATGTACCCTGATTTATAAATGTCACCCCATTAACATTAATAAAAAAAAGAAAAGAAAAGAATCCCTCAATGAAAAGAATCAACCACACAAAGACATAAAGTATTCTAAGAGGAGAGTTGGAGTGCAAGACAGAGAACATATAGGACCCCAGGTACTGCAGGCAGAAGTTGTCTCTGAATGGAGTTACAAAAAAGAATAGCTAAAATAACAAGAGATAAAATAAGATGTAGAACCCTAAAGCTAGAACATTATGGAAAAAAAACAAGTGAATTTGAAGCAGAGATAAGTGAAACTTTGTAAAAAAGCAAACAAACCCATAATAATTGACAATAACAACAAAGTGGATGGGTTAAACATCAGGTTAGATATAACTGAAGAGAGAATTAAAGAATTGAATAATATACTTGTGGAAACTTTCTGAAATATAACCCAGAGTCAGATGGCTACAAAATACAGCGAGCTATAGAAGGATAAGAAAGGTAGAATACAAAGCCCAATTCTAATAGGAATCCCTAAAGAGACTAAAGGGGAGAAGTAATAAATAGTTGAATACATAAATGTCTGTGAGTTTTCTAGAACTGAAGGAAAGCAAACTGCTTTAAATTAAGAAGGCACAGTGAGTCCTAAGCAGAGTAAATAAATTCCTATCTGGTGTAGCTATAGTATATATATTTTTAAATCTTTATAAATTTTTAAAAGCAACCCTGAGATGAACAGAAAATCATCCAGAAAGGAACACAATGTAGATTGATAGAAAATTTTTCAACAAAAGTACAGAACATAAAAATATCAAAAACTATGCCATCAACCTAGAATCCCAATCCCAGCTGCAGCAGACATTTATTGTTTGTCCCCTGGCAGTGAGAGGACAGGCTCCTGACTACATTAAAGCCAGTCCAAGGCACCCACTTTTGAGAGAGTGACTCAAAGCGGAAACTGAGGATAGGTAGCATGGTAGCTAATGTTGAGGATGATGGCTCAATTGGTAGCATTTCAAACCGCATTGTCCTCCTGGCCAGGTCCAAGCTAGACCTTGAGTCTGAGTGTGGTTCTCCAGTCTCGCTGCTTGGGTGAGTTCTCTGATACATTTAAGTTATTTATCACTTTAAGTAAACTAAGAGTTTGCTTTTATTTCATGTAATCAAGAACCCTGACTAGCTCAATTATTACTGATAGTTACAGAATGGGGAGCACAGGGTAGAGCGGGCTCACTATCTCATATGGATTTGGTGAGCCCATCTTTCTGTTGGAAATACCTTCTAAACAGAGAGCTGAAAAAACTTTGGGAGTGAGGCATGAGTCTATATGGGGGGAAAATAACTCATACGGTAGGAATGACAAATATGAAGGCCTTGAGGAAGTAGCTTGATTGGCATATTCCATGAGCAGTTTGATGGAGGCTGTTATGTGTTTATTAAAAACCCATATCCTCTATCTACTACCAGGGCACACAGCTATCTGACATTCCTGCTGCAGTTAGATGTGGCCATGTGCTGATTTCTGCCCATCAAGATAGGGAGAAGGGGGTGGTGCTACTCCCAGGCCTGGCTTCCTAAACTGCCCTGCAGTCCTGCACTTGCTCTTTCCTCTCCTGCCAAGGGTCAGTCATCCAAAGGCGCCCAAACCCTGGTCCCCTTTCACACTTGAAGGTGTCCTGAGTTAGATAAATTATATGATCCCCCTAGTTATAGTCTTAGTCTGGAATGCTCCCTACCCAACCTCATTTGGCCTGTGTACACTTCTTCTAAAAGGTCTTCTCTGAGCTGGGGACCAAGATCTCCCCAAAAATCAAACTTGGAATTGTTGGCCACATGAAAGGCAAAGGTTTCTAGGACAGCTTTCCGTCCCAGATCGGTAAATAAGGGCAGTGTAAAAAGACTATCTGGTCTTTTTCCTGGTTCCTGGCACAGGACCACAACCATGAAATTTCCTAATTGATAATTCCAACATATGGTAGGTCCCCAGATAGCTTCAGAATGGGGGCTGGTCAGTAGAAAGACCAACCACATCATTAGAGGAGCTGAACTTTGGGCCAGCCTGACCTCTATGGAGGGAGACTGGAGATTGAGTTCAGTCACATGATTAATGATTTAATCAATCATGCATACTAATGAGAACCATATGAAAACTCTGGACACTGAGATTCTGTGGAACTTTTGGGTTGGCAAGCACATTTATGTGCTGAGAGAGCGAAACATCCAGATTCCATGAAAGGACTTGGAAACTGTGTCTAACCCCTTTTCCCCAGTCTGCCCTGTTCATCTCTTCCATGTGCTCTTGCTTATGTGCACCCTTTGTACTAAACCTGTAATAAGTACTGTGCTTTCCTTAGTTCTGTGACTTGTTCTAGTGAATTATTAAATCTAGCCTGACCAGGCGGTGGTGCAGTGATTAGACCATCGGACTGGGATGTGGAAGACCCAGGTTCAAGACCCCGAGGTCGCCACCTTGAGCACGAGCCCATCTGGCTTGAGCAAAAGCTCACCAGCTTGAGTCCAAGGTCGCTGGCTTGAGCAAGGGGGTGCTCAATCTGCTGAAGGCCCGCGGTCAGGGCACATATGAGAAAGCAATCAATGAACAACTAAGGTGTCGCCATGAAAAACTGATGATTGATGCTTCTCATCTCTCTCCATTCCTGTCTGTCTGTTCCTACCTATCCCTCTCTCTGACTCTCTCTCTGTCCCTGTAAAAAAAAAAAAAAAAAAATCTAAAGGAGGGAGGGTCATAGGAACCTTTGAGTTTGTAGCCAAGACAGACATAACTGGTGAGCTGGGGACCCCATTTTCAGATAACATCTGAATTAAAGCAGTCTTTTGGGGGACCTTGCCCTTAAATTTGTGGGGTTTGTGTTAACTCCAGGTGGTAAGGGTTAGGACTGAACTGGATTGTAGGATACCAAGTAATGTCAGACGAAGACAGGGACAACTGCATGTCTGATTTCCACTTTTCTTCTGCTGCTGGCTGAAACCAAGATGACGTAGGGAAGAACTTTACTTCTACTTTCACCAACAGTTCTTGTTGTCTGAACCGCCTGCTAATTAGACTCTCTCAATTCTGAACACAGAGAACTTCATCACAGGAATAGATAGATACTAGCATTTTTGTTAAGTAAAAATGGGGTCCAGAAAGAGGAAGGGAGGAATTTGGCTGTCCTGTTTTTCTTCCTACAGACACTTTCAGGCCACACTCAAGTTTCCGTATAACTCCACATTAAGTGCTGGCAAAGAATGAATAAATATTTGTGAAGGTCAGTGCTCCTCAGTATACTGATGTCTACTGCTCAGAGGCCAGCACCCTGTGTTCTGCAGTAGAATTACACTACATTTTGTTTGTTTGTTTTTAGGGATTCATAGATTGCAGGAAAACATTCTCCCCTCCAACCCACCTCTTCTTCCTCCCCACTTTGATATTTGGTTAGATGAATGGTCTGGATAGAGCTAGTGAAAATTTACGCAGCTAAAACTTAACAGGCACAGAGCCACTCCAATGGGATAAAAGGAGGCAACACAGCTTTGCCCAAATGATTCACCATCAAGGACAGGACAGAGAAAAGAAGCCATAGAGCTGAAGACATGCAAACAAACCAAAGAACCAGAGATACAGACCAGAGGCAGACAACACCATCCCCAAGGGCAGCAGTCCTTGGTCTGATTCAAGGGCTGCCTGTTCCCGAATCATGAGAACCATCAGGGCCTTTGTGCCCCATCCCAGACCTTCATGTCAGAATGATCAGAAATGGGTCCTTTGCCGCCCAGGTGAGTCTAAGGGCAGTGGACCTTAAGATGCTGCTCTTCACGCAGGTGGTAGCATTGCCCTATTCACACATGTTTGGTCTTCAGACACCAGCACTCCCTGTACTCCTCCAGGACTTAGCTATGGGGAAGGCTGGTCTTGCTTCCGAGGGAAAATTTCAAGGTATCTGGCTTTTTAAATACTAAATGTAAAAAGTAACATCTGGCTCTCTAATCATTCCATGTGATTCTTTGACCTGAGAGTGAAGGGTAGGAGGAGTGCCAGTAACTCCATGGGTATTCTGGCCCAGCCAGACCTAACCCTAGACCATCATCTAGAGTAACCTGGACAAGCAGGGGGCCCAGACATAGGTGGGTTTGGGCAAACACACACACACACACACACACACACACCAAAACAAAACAACTGTTAAGTGACCAAATGACAAAATATAACAATCATAAACCCCTCAGGATAAAGTTTTCTGTGACCAGAAGCGGGTCACCCTGTGTACTCTTAGAAAGGAGAGAAGCAGTCTCCCCACTATAGACTTTCCAGCTTTCAATTAATCAGAAGCATATCATTGCCCATAGCATCCCTGCTTTTCATCCTCTACTTTTATAAACTGCTCCAGTATTCAAAAGCTTTGGATTTGATTGGTTTATAAAACCCCAATCCTTCCTCTCATCTTCGAATGAGCATTACAAATGTTTAAATAGGCGTATCTGTCATTCAGTACAGAAAGGGTAGGGCACTCCCAACCCTGCCGCTAGCAGCCAGCTGGCTACCAACTCCTTACAGATCCCCGTCCCCAGGCAGTGGCCATGTACACTGCACGTTTGTTTTACCCCCAAAATGAGGGTCACATCCTACTGCCCTAAGGAGGACATTTCAGTTTATTCCATCCAGTATCCCTGGTATCTGGACCTCCGGAAAAGCCATACACACAGTCAAGCACAAAGAGGAGCCATGTCTAGGAGAGCCTAGGCCCACTGCTGGCTTATTTCTGAAGCTAAATTACTAAGTGCAGTGAAAGGCAACCTTCCCCTGCACAGAAGGTCAGAAATTCTCAGGCAAGTGTGCCCTGGATGGGACAGGAAGGCACTGCCATCATCCTGACTTGCAGAGCCAGGGATGTGCAGGGCGGCAGCATGGCCAGCTTGAGGGGCACCATCAGGCCAGAGTTGTGGCCACACCACTACAACCTGAAGTCCCAGGGAGGTGACTGCACCTGAGTCACAGCAGCCCAGGACCAGCTGAGGTCCCAGGGGACCAGGCAGCCCACCCGCTTTCCTTTTCAATTCCAACAGAAGAAGAGGAGAGAAAAACAACAGGGAAGACACAGAGAGAGGAAAAGGCAGAAATGAGACAAAATCAGGGCAACCGTCCAAACCCAGATGAGAGGGAAGGTGGGTAAGGATAGGCAGGTGGTGTCTCCCTTGCTGGGGCTTCTGCAGAGGGGCTACTGGGCTCAGCCTGGCCATGGTGGGCTGACCTCTGCAGGTCATGACAGCTGCAGGCCAGTGTCCCTGCTCAGCGGGACGCACACAGACAGGAAAATGCTGGCAAGGCAGGAGATGGGGACAGAGTGGCATGGCCCATGCTTCATGTCCCGGATTTCTGAGCTAAGGTTGCATAGTCTTCCCAGAGAAAACTCGTTTAGAGTGAGCGATTCACTACTCTCGTTTCCCTTCTCTCCTAGAATGACAAGGGAAGGACAACGAGCGACTGACAGTTCAAATGGCTCCTCTGTCTTCAGTGGTCTGGCCGCTCTGTCCATATCTCCAGCTCCTATCAGCCCATCTTATCCAAAACAAGTATCTGGCTCCCATGTACTCCACAGAATCAACACAGCCATTGAGAGCATGCTGGAAGAAGTCCAGCTCCTATGCCACTGACACGATAGGCCACAAGGGGACCACACTGGGATCTTGATTTCTGGTGTCAATAATCTCATAAAAGGTTAGGGGCAAGGGAGACAACAGCTTAATTTTCAGAGTCTAGATTTTGTTTACAACTTGGATGGTTAGCACAGGAGACAACAGAGAGACTTATTCTGCTGGTGCTCCAGGATTTCAAGAGCTCATGATTCCTATTAATCTGGGTGGGACTTTGGCTTCTTCTCAGGCATTGTCTTGATTATAAAAAAATATGGAGTTGGCTCTGAAGGGTTGGCTCAGTGGTAGAGCATTGGCCTGGTATGTGGATGTCCCAGGTTCAATTCCTGATCAGGGCACACAATACAAGTGACATCTGTTTCTCTACCCCTCCCCCCTCTTGCTTCTCTCTCTCTCTCTCTCTCCCCATTCCTCTCTTGCAGCCATGGCTCAATTGGAGCAAGTTGGCCCTGAGCAAGATGGCTCCATGGCCTCCACCTCAGACACTAAGAATAGCTTGGTTGCTGAGCAATGGAGCAATGCCCCAGATGGGCAGAGCATTGCCTCCTAGTGGGCTTGTCAGGTGGATCCAACTTGAGGTGTATGCGAGTCTGTCTCTGCCTCCCTTCCTCTCACTGAATTATATATATATGGCTAAGTATATTGAAAATAGGCAAATGTTTCCCTTGAATACTTAGCTTTAAGACTGCCTGTGCTCCAAAGCCCTTCTGTTCCCACTGCCAGTTCCTAGACTGAGTCTTCTAGCTTCAGCACCCCCTCAAGAGCTGGTGACAACAGCACCTGTTCTTGTCTTTTAGCAATGCTGCCATTAGCACTTTCCCAAGAGTGAAACCAGCGACGGAACCGAAGGTAACTTTCCAGTTGGTTTCATGCCATGGTAACTATTATACTAAAGGCATTTAATGGCAAAGGAGAGTCAAGTATTATAAATAGGGTGCTTGAAATGGTTCTAACTAATCAAAAATGCTGCACTTGTCCTCCTAGCTGTGGAGAATTAAGATTTGATTTCATTTAGAAAGCCCTGTCCTATACTTTTTGACTGAGACATTTGGAAGCCAAACTGCAGGGCCTAAAATTTTAAGATCAAAACAACAAGTTACAATTCCCCATTCTTTTGAAGAATTATACACAGCCCATCTTCTCAAGTTTTGGATGTCCATGGTGGGTCAGTCCACTCAGCTTTGGCATGCCATCCCATGGAAGCAAAGAATGACAAAGTAGGGACACATACCGGGAACTAAAAGGCCAGCTACACATTGACCTGTAAGAATGAGACTCGCATCTGTGGACCAGAGTTCCCTGAAATCTATAGCAAAAGATTTCATAGTCATAATGAAGTGTTGAAATCACTGTTTTACCAGCAATGCATCTCTGGAAGCATACTGAATGGCCCTGTTCGGCAAGTTTAAGGCATAGAAGATACAAATTACCAACAAGGTCAAACAAAGTATTTCCAAATGCAGCAGAGCCACATTTTTTCCTCCTAGTATCCTTAACAGTACATGCTCAGGTGGGCTGGAAAGACAACTGACTATAAGAAATGCTAACAGGTAGCATGTGAAGGACTCATTTCAAAGGATAAACAGGGTCTTGAGAAGTTGCTGGCTCAGAGGGTTGGCAGAGGTTGGTGGTAGCAACACAAACATCAAGGATGACAGAGGCCTACAGCTCAGCTAATCCAATTTTACGTGAATTGTTAAAAGTGGCAGAAAAATGTTTCTAGACTACCATCTGCCAAAAGAAAGAGTAAGTCTTAAGTCACACTGTTGGCAGCCAGCTGGTTAACATGACAAAGAATGTCACGCTCACCAGCTAACTTACAATCATATTAACAACAACAAATCACATTAACTACCCCCTCCCCAAACATGTCTTGAAAAAATACTGGAAAATCAGCTAGGCCAGGATCTAGAATCAGCACATGGAACCATCCCTCAAGGCACTTGCTCACGGCCCTCATAGTGGATTGGCCATGTGGTGCTGCAGTCCCCCAGCAGACAGAATAATAAACCCCAAGAGAAAGACACTCTAAAAGAGGGTGAATGGCTGCCAATAGAATGAGCCACAGAATGCAAGGGCGCACAAGACCACGAGGCTGGTAGGAATGAAGATTGAAAAAGAATTACCAGATTTTCTAGAATCCCCAATGGGCTGCACAGCATGGCTTGGACCAGGGCTAGTAAAACATGTGTAAAAACAATAGATGATACTGTCCAGATGATATTCCAGCCCATTGGAGGAGTGTGACACAGTCGACATCCATCATTCCCCTGGAGCAGATAGCTACAGAGAAACAAAGGCAAGAGAAAACCATCCAGGTCGACTTTAATCCAAATCCACTGTTTGGTGCATGTGTTTGGAAAGTCTAACTTCAAGGCCAAATACAGATGTTAGAGCAGATTTGAGTGGGTAATAGGGAGGAGGCAGATGGTGCTCTTGGCCTTTCTCGTCGTGGTCCTGCTGTCTCAGGCATCTGCAGCTCAGTTCCAAAAATAGCCACCTATTTCCCTGCCATGTCTCACTCTGATGACAGGCAACTTGAAAAATGAGGAGAGATGTCCTACCCAGATTTAGGACATTCTCTAGTGGCTTCTCCCGGTGGTGGCTGTTTCAGAGGAGAGATGGCCATTCCTGGGGAGCATGCTACAGAAGCAGGGGGGCAGCAGAGGCAAATGAATCTCTTCCTTTGCCCTTCAGAAAGATGTACATGAGGAAGGGCTGCCCGGAGTCACACCAGAGGCCACAGCTTTTAGTCTCTGCAGCATCCTCTCGGCGCACAAAGGCCCAGCTACATTTGGCCCCACTGTGGCCTGGAAAGAAAGTACAAACCAGAAACCTATTTCTCAGGTAGCAAGCTATCTTTTTTTTCCAAATGTGAGGAGGGGACATAAAGAGACAGACTCCCGCATGCACCCCAACCAGGATCCACCTGGCAACCCCATCTAGGGCCAATGCTCTGCCCATCTGGGGCCATGCTTGCAACCAAGCCATTTTTAGCACCTGAAACAGAGGCTCTACAGAGCCATCCTCAGTGCCAGGAGCCGATGTGCTCAAACGAATCAAGCCATGGCTGTGGGAGGGGAAGTGACGGGTGGAAGGGTAGAGAAGCAGATGGTCACTACTCCTGTGTGCCCTGACTGGGAATTGAAACTGGGACATCCACACACCAAGCTGATGCTCTACCACTAAGCCAACCAGCCAGGTCTGTAGTAGGTCATCTTTATTGAATTCCCTTCTCTAAGAACAGTCTCCTCCTCTGTGTTCCACTCTCATTAATGGCATGACTTCACAGTGAGAAGAAAGAGCCTTCGGCAGTCCTCACATGAGCAAAAGACCAGCGTGAGAGGGTCTCTGCAGATAGTGAGAGGCAAGGAGGACCCTTCAGAGTAATACTTTTTGGGGGTCTGGACCTTTACATAGCCGAGGCCAGAGGTATTTGTAATGAACTCTTTTGCTTTCATACTGCTGAAAGGAACAAAGCAAATTGGAAAGTACTGGGTTGGGAGGAGGGGGTCAGAAACAGATACACTGGCATCTTTTTTTAAAATAAACTTTAATATTCATATTTCATTTCAACTCATCAAATTGAAAAACAATGTTGAAAGGAACTTCAAAGAAATAAATAATAATTGGGTGGCACTACTAAAACCAAAAATCAGACACAACATGTTTTCTCAATTTAAAGACATCCCTGTGTGCATTGGAGAGGAGAGAGGATGTTGAATAAATCAAGTGAAATTTTAATTTTAAAAGCAATCAACATTTCAAGAGCTGCCTTCATGTCTGAGGTCCCAGCACCAAACTGACCACAGTTCATTAATGAATGGAACTCTACCAATGGCCGAGAGAACGCTGCAGAGACTAAAAGCTGTGGCCTCTGATGTGACTCCGGGCAGCCCTTCCTCATGTACATCTTTCTGAAGGGCAAAGGAAGAGATTCCTTTGCCTCTGCTGCCCCCCTTCTTCTGTAGCATGCTTCCCAACCCTGAGTGTTTCTAGCAGTAAAAGCAGGAACATAGATGCTGTGCAATGCTTCCAAGAAACACTAGGTGACAAGAAGCAAATGTCACATCCCACTGGGTGGTGGGTCCTAGAGTTTCATATCCGAGTTACAGGTAAAAGAAACGGCTTTATGAAGTCTGAGTGTCAGTTGAAGAAATTCCTTCCCAAAGAAAAACTGGGGTGCTTTGGGAGGTTGCATGAGCTCTTTTTGGCCACTGAATATGCCGTTTTCAACACTTCCCTGAAGAATCAATTAATACACCTTCCAGAACTATTTTACATCCTGTCTAAGGATCCTAACCTATGCCCTAATAACCTACTTCCTAAAATTAGATGCAACTCATATTTGAGTCCTATTATGGGCCAGATCAAATGCTCTCACTTAATCCCAGTGAATCTACCACCAAGAATTAACCATCCCCACTGAATAGATGAGCAAACGAAACTGAAATAGATTAGGGGTGTTGAAAGTCACAGAGTAGAAACAAGGGAAGCAAGTTCTCTGACTGAAAATTCTGCAGCAAACCTTAATGCTGGATTCCCAGACTATTTAAGCAGCCAAAGAAAACCTAGAAATTGCAAGAACAGGCTTTAGAGTAAGATGCATATGCATTTGAATTCAATAGTTCCTTGCTCTGTGAGGCGCAACATCTGTTAGCCCTCCTGCATGTTCTGATGAGTGGACTTTCGTGACACTTCCTAAAAAGGCACAGCCTGGGAGGGAACAGTTCTGAAGAACATCTGAATTGACACTGCAGCAGTGAGAACGGTTACCTCTCTCTTGCCCTCTGACCCTCCCTGTTCAGAGCAGGAGGAGGTCGACTTTATCACCTAGCTCCAGTGGGGAGCACATAGCCTCAGCCTGTCTTTCTACAGAGGCTGTTGTGAAAGACTGTCTTGGAACTATTGGTTGCCTTCCTTATCACCATATAGAGATAGTCTTTCTGAGAATGCCACCAACAAAGGAAAATAGAAAAAGAGATTCCTAATATCATCTGAGCCCAGGGAGGGAGCCACAGACTTCCGACTTAAGTGAACTAATAAAATCTATCACAAAGGTTGTTTGAGCTGACTTTCTACCACTTCCAGACGAAAGCACTGACAAATGCAAGTCCATCGTATATAAATGTATGAAGTTTGTTTCCATACTGTAACCTTCCAGGCATAAAGCAACTAGAAAAAAATCTAGGTGCTCTCAGGATCTTTATGAGTGAAAATAGAGTTGGAGAAATCTTACCAAACAGAAGGATGGCCTTCTGGAAAAACAGACACTCAGCATGGCTGCAACCTGCAGACTCTATCTTTGGGTAACAAGTGTCCCCATCTGACATCCCTATCTAGGAACCCATCTAAGTAATTGATGACAGTGATGAGGCTTCTGCAGGCCTTTGTATTTGCCATGCAGAAGCTGTGCAACATATGAAACCATCCGCATGTCCTTTATGCTCACTAAAGCTTGGGAGTCAACAAAGAAAAACGGGTTTCACTCAAACATACCTGAAGCACTGGAGACCCGGGACACGTCCTGGGACTGGGTAGAGCGATTGCGACTTTGCTGTCGGCGCCGACTGGTGGCTGACCTCGTGGTGCGCATGTGGACCTCACTAACTTTGAAGAAGGCGACCATGAAAGGCTGTTTGTCATAAGGGCCATCTCTGCCTACCAGGCCTGCAGCTCGGGGGTTTATGTTGAGTCCTTGAATGCAAACCACAGAAGAACATCCCTCTTTATTCCATGAAAATTGATCCCTGACACTGTATAACTAACTGATCCTTCCTGACTTTCCAGGGGCTAATCATAAAATTAATGAGAGGGAAAAGTGTGTGCGTTCTCAGATATCTGATGGCTCCCTCCGGATGGACAAAACCAAAACACTCCTTCCAAAGGTCTGTGAATCCAAGCAAGGATTGGAGGGATGCCCAGACTTTCTCATCTTTTCTAGTCTTTTTCCTTCACATTCATTCTTTCTTTCTGATCACATTTATTACAACCAGTGAGGTGACTCTGCAGGCAGGGTGTGACCAGTCTGCAGACCCGTGAGGTGCCCTCGATCTACCCGGCATCGACGCTGCAGGGGGAAGAGCGCTGGCAGGATTCCCTCACAAACCTTCTCAATAGTCAGGATTTAAGACTATTCTCCCATCTTTCTCTTTATCTCAGCATCACCCACCTGCCTCTGCCTCTGCCTCTGAGTGCCCACCTCTTGTTGTAACTCTCAGAATCCTGACCACCTACCCGGCTTCCAGTCCTTCCAGAGAAAGGTTTTGCTTTTTAATAGCAGTTAAGAGGGAACAGTAAATGAAGCCATCCTGAGCCACAGACTCTACTTTAAACCACAGTTCTTTCACAACTGTTGTAAAGGAAATGAATGACAGCGACTGTTTGCCTGATTTTGGCAGACTTACCATCCCGAGTCACCACGCTCAGCTGCAGCCCCATGTTGTGCTGTGGGGTCACAACCCACAGATTGCTAGTGGCCGTGATGTCAAATTCCAGCCAGCCTTCTTCTGAGGCCCATACTATGCGGGTGTCCAACAAAAATAGGTCAGAGTCCCTGAAAGAAAAAAAAGATGGCACAGTGAGTAGAATGCTATCCCCTCAGCTCCTTCCCCCTCTGTCCTCCTGCCTTGGTGTCACAATAAAAGATGCCAAAGGCAGAGCCAGTCCACCATAAAGCACTGTGTACAGCGACTTGCCTCAGCCTGGCAGGCATGATACCATTGAGGACATGTGGATGACACAGCCTGGGGAGAGATGAGCATGTGCCAGGGTACCGCAGAGACATCAGCTTTCTCCCAAACATATGAGGGAGAAACAAGAACCTTGTTATGGTGCTTGTACCAAATCTTTTTGAAATTAGGTAGACAGACAGATATATAAATATATGCAGTTATAGTGTTGCTTATTTTATGGATAATGAATGGATCAAGAGAGAAAGCATGGGGCAGTAAGGGAATCTTTAAGAAGATATTAAGATCGGGATCAGTGTGAGCACTAGCAAAATTGTGCTTTGTTCATTAAAAAACAAAAAACTAGGACCTGACAATCTTCACGTTAGTTTCTGTGAACTAAGGAGAAACAAGAAGCTGCACTGTATTTCTGAGTAATCAACAGTCCTTTTCTTTTAATTAAGGCATTTGACTGGTCTATGGTGAGTGTCAAGTCCCTTCTTGTCTGGACTATGCAACGTGGGTGTATGCTGAGTGATTTTAAAGTTTATCCTAGCACAACTGTGAGCCAGGGCTGGGGTTCTTTGAGGCAAACTCCTTGAGTTCATCTTACATTTTCCACTGGACTCCACATGGAATTTTTTATATTTCCTTTTACAGTTTTCAACTAACATAACCCTATGGGTTGCGGAAGATGGAATGAGGGTTTCTTCTTGCTCACCCACATGTCATGGTGGGGCAGTATTAGGGGTCGATCACTTTCATGTGTCATAAGGGCACTTTAATTCTAAGTTGATATCCCAGGGTCACTGGCATGAAATGACGTGGAATGCCCATGACAGGGAAGGGGGATATTTTGGCCATGGAAAGATTCAAATACCCTGGTGCTGGAAATACATTGCTGAAATAACTTACAGGATAGGGAAAAATGACTGGGGCTAAATACTAAATATAATATGAACATCTCAATACCAATGAAGTATGTGTAAGTTAGTGTTTCCATATGCTCTGCCTTCCTCAGTCCTTAGAGCACAGCCCTGAAAGCTCGGCATAACATCATTCTTCCCATTTTACAGCTGGGGAAACTGGGACTCCGCTGTGAGGTCCAATTCAGGAGGCCAGGGTCAAACGCTAGTGCGTGAAAGGACAAGCTAGTGAAAAGAACGTGCACTCGGTTTCTGGCAATGACAACCAGCTTCAGAGATTGTTGTGAATGACAACCTGTGACAAATGAACACGCTTGTACCTCTATTCTTTTGAATATTTGTAAGGCCTGTGAAACATCTTACATTTCTCAGAGAGGAAACCATTTCTCCTGTTTACATGGCTTAGAGTTAGAAGAAAACTCTATTGTCATCTTTTCCAAAGCTTCAAACAGTAGGTCCAGTTAGAAGTAGTTTACTCAGCTGCCGAACAGAGTCTGCAGGGGGCACATCCAGGCCTGCAGTCTTTGAAGCACTCCCTAACACATATGTTTCACACACATCCCTCCTCGTGGACAAATCACCCCCTCTCCATTACTGAGGTAACTATGAGCAGGGAGATGGGGTGTCCATAGAAAACAGCAAGAGGGGACTGCGAGTCCAAAGCTTTGAAGTTCAGGTGCAAAAAGACATAAATTCTCTTCTGGAAGGTCAGGGGAAGATCCTTCTCTAGCAACAACAGTGACGCTATGTGCAGCACTGTGGAGAGCACAGCCCTGGTCCTGAAGAAAGCACCAGACATACATCAGCACAGCGCCCTTCAGAATGAAGAGGCAAGGAGAATTTGGAGGCCTGAGGTTGCCGTGGAGGGAGAGGGCCAGTGTATGAGCCCACTGCCAAGGTCACTTGTTGCTATTTATAGAGATTCAATGATACACATAATTTTTAAGGTCTTGTCACAAAGATAGAGAAAAATATAGTCCAAAGTATGAATTAGGTATAGCTGGTAGAAAGAACTAGAGTGAGCTTTTATTTTTTAAAAAGTAGGGTTGATTGATAAAGAAAATGGGAGTCTATTATAAGAGGAAATGGGGGCTGGGTAGAAGGCCATCCTCCAAACATGAGAGAGAGAAAGCAGAGAAAGGGAGAAAGGAGAAGGGTATGATTAAATAGGGAAAACCGGAGTCAAAAGCTTAACTTGGGGCAGAGGTGGAAGTGTTGATAAGGTGTAATAATCACGATGCAGGAGAAAGGAAATCTGCGGGGATGGGGGGATTGGTGGACACAGGGAGCCCATGTTTCTGTCTTGACTCTACTCCTGAGTTGGGCTGTGCCCTCAGGAGTTCCTGTTACTCTGCCACACTTCCCTGGCTAGACAACAGGGATCATGCTAGCCCTCACTGCTTAAGGGGCCTGCAGGGCACACAAACACAGTCTAACAGCTTGGGGTAGGAAGACAAAACACTCTGGCTCACTGGCAGACTGGCTATCTCAAATTTAATGTTTAAATCTAGGACACTCAGGCCCTGTGGAAAGGACTAAATGGGAAGAGAAACAATGAACATTTACTTTGTGCCTTCAATATGCAGGCATGAGCCAGGAGCCCCGCCTTTACTCCTCAGGAAGCCTGGAGAGGAGGGTCCCAGAGCTGACAGCACAAAGCCCACAGAGGGCAAGGTCACAGGTATTAAGTGGGCTGACCAGGTCTCAAAGTCAGATCCCAGACTCTTAGCCACCATGTATCTAGAAAACAGAGTCAAACCCTGGCTGGATAGCTCAGTTGGTTAGAGCATCATCTGGAAGCACAGAGGTTGATGGTTCAATCTCTAGTCAGGGCATATACAGGAACAGATTGAAGTTCCTGTTTCTATCTCTTTATTCCCCTTTCTCTCTCACTGAAATCAATTTTTTAAAAAGTTAAATAAAATTTAAAAATTAAAAAGAGAGTCAAGAAAAGTCCAGGGCACAGGTTGAAAATACTGAACAAGGGCTCAGAGCAGGGTAAGGGGTCAGAGTCTACCACACACAAATGACGATGTCAGGTGAATACAGACAACACATGAAGATACTTGGGGCTGGCACAAGACCTGAACTCACGGTACACACGCCAGAGTCCAGAGGGGAAGGGGTGAAAGGTACATGCAGGGAGGGATCCAAGATGGGCCTCCCGGCCTTGTCGTATTCCTGCTTCTAGGCAGAGCACTCTCTGTCTAGACTGAGACCACCACTACATGCAGTCAGACAGGGAGAGGACTTTTAAGAATTACAGTTTTGGCTTTGGCTGGGAACTCAATTGGTTAGAGAGTTGTCCCCATATGCCAACATTTGAGAGTTCGATCCCAGGTCAGGGCACATATAAGAATCAACCAATGAATGCATAAATAGGTAGAACAATAAATTGATGTTTCTCTCTCTCTTTCCTCTCTCTAAAATCAATTTTAACAAAAAGAATTACAGCTTTAAGAAATAACTTTGCTGGCTTACCCTCAGTGCTTCCAATAACTCAGATATTTCAGAGACATGATTTATGACAAGTCACTGAAACAGTTCTGGTCTGACCCACTTCTGTTTACTTTTCTTCAATGACATACAGCTTTCTTAGCCTCCTGTTTCTGTAAAAGTGTAGCCTTAGACAGGATGCACCTGATTTCACTATGTGACAAATGGCTTCCCTTCTAGATATCCCTGCAGCAGTGCTGAGGTCTGCCATTCCATCTATAATATGAGTTGCCACCTGATAAAGAATCCTAAGGTCTGGCCAAAACGACCACCATGACTGGGTTATTTGGACACTCCTAGTGAGATGATAGACACTCAAGTAAGCATACTATCAAAGAAAATCCTGAAACAAGAGAATGATAAATTTTAGACGAATTTATTGTCTATTTTGTTCTCAATCAACTCATAGATCCAGGTTTCATAATGAACGTGTGTTCCATCTTCAAAGAAATAAAAGGATTATTGTCACTGTTATCCCGACTCTAGGACAAGAACTCCCTCACATAGTGAGCATCCTGGGCATTCTTAACAATTAATAAGTCTAACAAGAGATCTCTAAAAATTTTCAAAATTTCACTCTGGTGCTACAGTTGCCTGACCAGCAAGCCACCCATAAGACTTGTAGAATTAGTGTTTGTGGGCAAAGTCACTCCTGTGTGGTCCATCCCATCACACAGTCTAACCTTGTCAGTGACACTCGATCAGGCTGAGAAGCAGATAGCACTATAGGAAAACATAGTGTGTCTTTCTCTCCTTTGCTCCTGAAGGAAGTCAGAAGGCATCTGAGCTCCTGGTTTTGACCTTTCCTGACAAATGCTACCCATTAAAGTCACACAGCCCTGATAAAGTACCACTCTGCTTACTACTAACCATTTTACTAGAAAAATGTTCTCCATAAAATAGAATGCATAAGTTTGAAGAAAGCAGATGTGTGAAATATTTGATACAGTGAGTCTGTGGTTTGTTTCTTTATTTCTTCATAACATACTCCTTTGCCATTTATGTGTCTGCACTTAATGGTAAACTAAGGTACAAAACAGCATTCATACCCTGATGAACCAACATTATGCAGTAAGAAAAATTCAACTTTCAAATTGAATGAAAGTAAAAAAAAAAATCAACCATTTTAGAAAATTAGATATTAAAGCAAAGGTTTTGTAATTTTTCTTTATGTGATATATCGTATACAAAGGATTATGTCCAAAATGTTACCACTAAAAAGATAAAAAACAAATGTGATTTGAAAACATAGCACTACAACCCAGGGTAAACTGCTACACACACACACACACACACACACACACACACGCGCGCGCACACACACAGATTTGAGTAGCATGGATGAATGAACATTATTATTAAATAATTAGCTAAATTGATGTTATTCCACTTGATATTACCCAAATTCTACCTCTTGGACTAGCAGAGTATGAAGGGAGATTCAAATATCAAAGGTACCTACTCTGTAAGGGATATTTCATCTTCAACAAACCAACACAAATCACTTTGCTGTCCGAATATTAACATAGCTCAGCCCTTACATGGTGTTTACTATGGGACTATACTAAGTGCTCTTACACGAGCTAACTCCTCACTACCACCATAAGAGGTAAATAGTGTTAACACTATTATAGATTGGCAGATAAGGAAACAGAGCAACAAAGAGGTTGAGTAGGTGCTGGGATTTGAAACCAGTCAATTTGGCTCACACATTATATATGTTCTTAGCCATCTTAGCAGTGGTTTTCTGTTTCAGCCTGTGTCAGGATTCCCTGGAAGCTTGTTAATGCACAGGCCGCTAGGTCCACCCCAGAGCTACTGGGTTTGTTGGGTCTGAGAATGTGCACTTCTAACAGGTTCTCAGGTGATGCTGCTGCTCCTAGTCTGAGGACCATACTTTGAGAGCCATTGTCCTACAGCATATTCCTCTTCTCTTTTTTTTTTCTTTTCTATTAAATTTATTGGGTGACATTGGTTAGTAAAATTATATAGGTTACAGGTGCACAATGCTTTAAAACATTATCTGTACTAGAGATGTATTACCACCTCAAGTCAAGTCTCTTTCAATCACCATTTATCCCCCCAGACCCTGTTCTACCTCCTTCATCCCTCTTTCCCTCTGGTAATCACCGTACTGTTATCTGTATCATGAGCAGGTCATTTTTATTATTAATTTCTTCACCTTTTTCATCCAACCCTGCAAGCTTCCTCTCCTCTGACAGCTCAGTCTTTTATCTATCTATGAGTCTGTTTCTATTCTGTTTGTTAGCTCATTTTATTCATTAGATTCCACATATGAGTGAAATGATATGGTACTTGTCTTTCTCTGACTGGCTCATTTCACTTAGCATAATGTTCTCCAGGTCCATCCATGCTCTAGCAAGGGTAAATTTCCTTCTTTTCTGTGGCCAAATAGTATTCCATTGTGTAAATGTACCACAGCTTTAAAATTTTTTTTTACTCATCTACTGATGGGTCCTTGGGCTGCTTCCAAATCTTAGCTATTGTGAATAACATGGCAATGAACAGAGGGATGCAAAAACTCTTTCAAATTAGCATTTCAGGTTTCTTTGGATATATTCCCAGAAATGGAATAGCTAGGTCATAATCCCTCTCTCTTTAATATAGGTAGCATCATCTTCACCTGCTGTTAGACTTGAGGTTCAAGAAATCTTTTAAGATTTCTTGCTCTCTCAAGATTTCTTGCTCCTCTCCTTAAATAGTACAAAGCAAATGTGGCTGCTCCACAAGGAAGTGTCTGACTGACTTATAAGTTTGACCTTACCCTCTAGGAGTTATCAACCTAGACTAATAATCAGAATCACAGGTAAGACCAAGTCCAAGGTAGTATTATAAGAAGATTATTTTATGTAAATTCATGGCTACCTAACCTGTCCTCTTTGGCCATATAAATAAAATAATGTTCCCATACATTGGGGTATACTCCAATATTACCAAGTACAGATTGAACAAGGAGTTCTGCCACCTTTCATATATGTTATGTCCAAATCTTAGTTCTTATTACCAATCCTACATTTCCATGTCCTTGTCCAATATGGGGAAATAAAACAGAAAAAATACTGTTAATTTGATTTTAAAAAAAAAGGTGTTTCACAAAATAAGCTGAACTCTTCCTATGGCCTGTCCCCCACACAGCTGGTCATCCTGGTGAGGAGGTGCTAGCACCAGAGCAATCTGTCTCTAGGAATGAATGATACAGAAAGCACAGTTTCCAGAAATAAAAACCTATTTCCTTTTCTCTTTCATATTTACCAAGCAGATAAGCAGTTCCCAAATAAGAGTTTCCTCTGCCTAACACACCCTGACTTTTCCTCTCCCCCAAATTTAGCATTCTTTTGAGGGTACACAATTTTTTTTTTACAGGGACAGAGAAAGAGTCAGAGAAAGGGATAGATAGGGACAGACAGACAGGAACGGAGAGAGATGAGAAGCATCAATCATTAGTTTTTCATTGCCTTCGCAACACCTTAGTGTTCATTGATTGCTTTCTCACATGTGCCTTGACCGCGGGCCTTCAGCAGACCGAGCAACCCCTTGCTGGAGCCAGCGACCTTCGGTCCAAGCTGACGAGCTTTTTTGCTCAAGCCAGATGGGCCCGTGCTCAAGCTGGCGAGCTCTGGGTCTCGAACCTGGGTCTTCCGCATCCCAGTCCGACGCTCTATCCACTGTACCACCACCTGGTCAGGCGAGTGTACACAATTCTTTATGACAACTTTAATTCCTCTTTGAACATTCTTTTCTACCCTGTGCCTTTGCAAAGAACAGCATAAACAGTCTGAGGAACAAGGTTTGGCAGCTTCTTGAGACTTTACTTTTTAAATTTCAGGTAGATCATTCTAAGTATAAATAATATGCACTTCATTCAAAAGATAAAACTAACTAGTTACATAACCTGAATTGTGGGTTAGTGGTATTATTCCTTTTTCAGGGGCAAAGGAACAAACACTGAAAAATTCAATTCCTGCCTGAGGCCCATGTTGAGTGCACCACGGATTATCAAGTCAGCAGAAAGTTTTCAGGAGTCCCGGAGGATCATACCTGTGAAAGCCAGATACAAAAAAGAAAAACAGGTGTGGCTGTGCATGGCGATAAAAGGCTTTGATATTCTTCTACCTAACTACAATAATGTTCTCCTATCTTAGCTTTCTCAAATTTACCCTTCTCTTTAAAAAAGAAAATAGTCTCAGATATCTCACTTTTATCTCAGTGATGATTGAAGTTCACTCACTTCGCTCTAGCAGGCAGCACTGAAAATCCAACAGAATTCATAGTGCAATCGTCTATAAAAAAATGCTTTTCCAAAGAAGCTATCTATCCCTTTAGATCCTGGAACTGGATCAACTGGGCTCAGGTCTTGTTTTCAGAATGATACTATTCGGTTAAGGAGTCAAATATCAACATTTGTGGGAATTCATTATAAAGATTTCCAAATAAAAACATGATACTTCAGAGACATATGCTTCTGATTATAATGTATTATACTAACACTCTCACTAAGAACAAGTTTAAAAATAAACAAACCTGTTGGAAGTTATCTTAAAGAAGTCAACACAGTCAATACTTGACAAGTTAAGATTTCAGAAAGAAGGGAAATGCATTGTATTTGCTATTGCTTTTTTTCATCTCAAGGCATTTGTTGATTCCTTGCATGAGGTACAGATGCCAAACAAAAAGGAGCAGCAGCCTAGAGTCTGGAGCAATGTCACTTACTAGCTGGGGATCCTGTAGTTTAAGGCAGCTAGAACTTGAAGCGCTAAGGTCCCAGAAGAAAGGGCTGCATACAAATGAGCTCATAAAGTGATCTCATAGAAGTTTGGGTTCACTTCCTCTAGAACTTTGGCTCTTCAAGCTCTGGCCATCTTGAACTCCAGTATTTTGCCAAATATGAAGCTGTGTATGCATGGAGTAAGAAGCTAAGAAAACAAGCAAAAATAAACTGCTTAGAGGATATAAAGCAAAGCAGACATTCTGGCAGTCTCTCAATGCTGGGGAGTTCAAAATGAAGAGTTCAGAGCCCACCAAGGAAGATGGGCTCTGATAAACATCCTAGAGCCTTAACATATCCTGAAACCCAGACTCAACTTGAACAAAGAAAACAAGCAAACAAGGTCATCTGCTTGCATTCTGTCTGCTTTCTAGAAGAAAATAAAATCGAATCTGGAGGAAGATAACAGTATCTAAGGACTTTTTTTCATAAATAATGCCAAGAATATAATTTAAAAAATTATCAGACATTCCAGGAAATAAAACCAAATGAAGAAAAATCAAAGGAACAAACAGATAATGGAAATAGATCCATAGATGATCCAGATAATAGAATTATCAGACATAGTTTTTGACATTAGTTTTATAGACATGGGATAATAAGTTGCAAGTTGAGCCTGTTCCAGAAATGTGAGGTTGGCTTAACTTAACATCTGAAAACCTTTCATGTAATATATACCACATTAAGACTATAAAGGAGAAAAATCATATCATCATCTCCAAACATTCAGGAAAATGTTTGGTTAAACTTTACACAAATTTCTAATTTAAAAAAATAGTTCTTAGCAAACTAGGAATAGAGAAGAATTTCTTTAATCTAATTAAGAGTACTTACAAGAACATTTATAGCAAACATCATCCTTAATGGTAAATTATTAATTCGCCACCCCACCCCCACCCCCGATTAGAAATCTGGCAGGGATTTCCAACCAGATTAGAAATCTAACAAAAACTTGAATGAAATTCAACATTTTACTGGATGTCCAGGTAGCACTACAAAGCAAGAAAAAAGAAACAAAAGAGGATAAAGGAAGAAATAAAACATTTTAAAATGGCATGATTATATTTATAAATTTCCAAACTACTGAACAGAAAAATTATTAGAAGTGACACATGAATTTGCAAGGTTGCTGGATAAAAGATCAATATATAAATTCAACTGTATTTCTAAATGTGAGCAAAAAATAATTAGACACTGAAAATTTTAAAAGCTAATCATAGCATTTACAATATCATTTTTTTAAACATTTTTATTTATTCATTTTAGAGAGGAGAGAGAGAGAGAGAGAGAGAGAGAGAGAGAGAGAGAGAGAAAGGGGGGAGGAGCAGTAAGCATCAACTCCCATATGTGCCTTGACCAGACCAGTGCAGGGTTTTGAACCGGCAACCTCAGCATTCCAAGTCGACGCTTTATCCACTGCGCCACCACAGGTCAGGCTACAATATAATTTTTAAAAAAACATAAATAACTGGAGTAATTCTAATAAAAATAGTTAAGACACAAAAACTACAAAATATTGAGAGATATTAAAGAAAACCTAAATAAATATCATATTCTTGGATTGAAAGACTCTATACTGGTAAGAGTCCATTCTTCCCAAATTACTTTCTAGATTAAATGCAATTCCAATCAGAAGCCCATCAATTTTCTTTTGTGGAAATTGAAATGCCTATTTTACAATTTATATGGAAATGCAAAGGTCCATAAATAGCCAAGAAAATCTCAAGGAATAAAATTGGAGATCTTACATACTAGACATCAAGCCTTCTTTAAAAACTAAAACAATTAAGAGTACAGTATTGGTGCAAGAAGAAAAAGATTAACCAATAGAACAGAATAAAGATCCCAGAAACAGACTCCCACATATGCAATTGCATGATTTAGTACAAAGAAGCCACTGGTAATAAACTGTAAACAAAAATTATTTTCAATACATAGTGTTGAGTTAATTAGGTTATTCTATTCTTACACAGCAGAATATCTAATCAACTTTAATAGCTCACATTCAATTTCAAATATCTACTTATGTAGTTTAGTTCATTTTGCTGAGCTAAGCACTTCCATATCCCATTGCCTCCTGGGTGTCCCTACCATGAGTCAAACATGTCCAAACCAGAACTCATCTCTACTCCTTTTCTCTGACTCATTCTTGTGATTCTCACCTCTGTGAGTGGTTCAGAGTAGCATACTGAACTGAAAGTTCTGGGGAAAAAGTGGGCATTTTCCCTTTGACAGTTATTTTCTCTCCTGGGCAATTATATTCTACCTGTAAAAGAAATCAGGATTGGTGAATTTTGTCAAAAACTACTTTGAGCAATAATTCAGTATGGGATGTTTTCCAGAACTCCACAAGCAGGGCTTATCTGTCCTAAGAAAATGTTTTTCAGTTTTGAAACACAACTCTACAGCAGCATCACCCTGTTTCCTGATTCAAAGATTCATTCTTCACATCCTAAGGCTTCTGAAGTTAGGACAAAACACACAACGTCAGACAAAGGTAGGCTTACAGTTGTGATTGTGAGACTGTATGTTTCTCTAGGAGGCAATTGTGAGTATTCAACTTTTGCCCCACCTTGTAGTAACCAAACTTAAAACAACACACACACACACAGTGAGAGAGAGAAAACAAAAAGCTTTGTTTGCAAACAGAGTAGTAAGTTGTGGTACTGCTTATACCAGGAATAATGGATTTTAAATATGGTAACTATTTCTTACTTTAAATGCACCATGATAGAACATAGAAAGGTTATCATGTACACAGAAGATAGACTATACTGCCAAGCAATGCAATCACCAAGTATATGCAATAGAACATGACATTTCAAAACTAGCAGAGGCAAATGTGGCCAGTTTATGCACCAAAAAGGACCATCTTTCAGACACTGAATGTGTTTCTCGGTTAAAATTTCTGGCTGGTGCCTGACCAGTGGTGGTACAGTAGCTAAGAGTATTGACCTGGGACACTGAAGACCCACGTTTTAAACTTCAAGGTCACCAGCTAGAGTGCAGGCTCACCAGCTTGAGCACAGGATCGCTGGCTTGAGCATGGGATCATAGACATGACCTCATGGTCACTGGCTTGAGCCCAAAGGTTGCTGGCCTGAGCAAGGAGTCACTGGATCAGCTGGAGCCCCCCTAGTCAAGGTATGTATGGAAAACAATCAATGAACAACAAAAGTACCGCAACTATGAGTTGATACTTCTCTTTCTCTCACTAACAAAAAACAACAACTAAAAATCTTGCTGGCTTTCAGGAGATGCTCTTCGACTTCTAACTATACAAAATCAATTAAAACCAGTAAAAGTAGATATGTCTTTAGTCAAACAAGAAATGTAAATGAATGGGACATTCTTCAAAGGCCTTGGAAGTGCACTATTGTCTGAAGGTGCTATAGAAGTAGAGCTCATTAGTACCTGTTCTAAGAAGAAATATGATAACATGATGCTATCATACATGAATAGGAAAGAGCAAACGTTATTCAGAGCAGCCTTTATGCTCCAGGTATGAAGACAGCTTAGTGAGCATGAGATGCAGAAGAAACGGTGAAGTAAATGAACAAATGGGGAACACTGTGGGTAAGTACAGATACTCTGTATAAACTTATTCTAGTCTTTCTTCACCTTCATATCATCCCTCCTCCAGAAAAGCTACTAGCAGACACATTTTCACCCCCAATAGAACTGTCTTACTTGCCATCCAAACAGACGCATCCTTGGGATGTTCCCATCAGGGCTAAGAAGATGGAGACATGCAGCACACCAGTAGGAGACTGCTTACCTCTTTCTGGCCTTTTACCTTTATCTTGGGACTATCTTCAAGTCATTGGGGTAACTTCTGGGAAGCACAGCAGACAAAAGTTTAGGCCTAATAATTTTTTTTTAATTTATTTTATTTATTTATTTTTTAACAGAGACAGAGAGAGAGAGTCAGAGGGAGAGATAGATAGGGACAGACACACAGGAAGGGAGAGAGATGAGAAGCATCAATCATCAGGGTTTTTTTTGTTTGTTTGTTTTTTGTTGTTGTTGCCGTTGAGACATCTTAGTTGTTCATTGATTGCTTTCTCATATGTGCCCTGACTGCGGGCCTTCATCAGACTGAGTAACCCCTTGCTGGAGCCAGTGACCTTGGGTCCAAGCTAGTGAGCCTTTTGCTCAAGCCAGATGAGCCTGCGCTCAAGCTGGTGACTTTGGGATCTCGAACCAGGGTCCTCAACATCCCAGTCTGACGCTCTATCCACTGAGCCACTGCCTGGTCAGGCTAGGCCTAATAATTTTGACTTGGCAAAATTCATATGTGCCACGTTTCATTCGCTAACAGGTAAAATGCCTGTCCTGCTTATCTAATGGGATCATGTTGGAATACATGAGAAGATCTTTTCCAAACCCTAAGTACTATATAAATGCCAATTTTTACCAGTGTCATCATAAAAACATAATTACTTATAACACCAGAGGTTAATACTGAACTAATATTAAAATAGAAAGACCATACCATAGCATAGAGTATATTTAAAAAATCAAGTGCAAAGCCATCTTGTGTTCCTCTGATTTAACTGTGCACAATGCTGGGTGTCTGATCCCACTCTGCGGTGGGGATCAGACCTTCTTAGGACTTAGGTTCCATCTCAGGGCTTATTCTCAGGTTTTGAGTAAAGTATCAAATGTTTCTCTGTTCTCACTCAAAGTGACACTTTTTAAAAACTTACCTGGTCCAATGATTTCTTACCAGTCTGAGGAACATTTGTGTAGTAAACACAGAAATGGCCTATCTTCCAGGAATCTTTTCTGAGCTTCCCTGGGTCGGGCTTCCTAATAGCCCTTTATATCAGGAGGCCCGACACGTAACTTATTTTGCCTCAGTAGAATCTATGAGGGAATTCTTTTCTTTCTCTTTTGCAAGGGGGCTAACTATTTTGCAACACAAACATTTGTTAAATTAAATTAATCCATCAAATACTATAAATTTCCCTGGAACACAGATTAGACAAGTAAGTTTCTTTACAAACTTAGAGAATCGTCTCTAGCCAAGACACCTCAAGACAATACAGATGGGGAGATCAAACCTTCCGGTGGAGTCCTGTAGTTGAATCTGGAGGCCTCTGGAAGGACATGAGGTGACAGCAGCAGGCCTGGGCTCTAGGCCCACTGATAAGAAAAGAAAATCTGCCCCCTGGCCAAACTGGAGTCCTTCAAAACATGAAATTCTCCCAGTATTTTCCCTTTCCTATGCATAAAGATTTAACACACCCAATCAATAAATATCCTCATCCCACAGGGTAGAGAAATTATAACTCTGCTTTGACAGAGTCATCACAGATTGGGACAGTTTGAGATTTTGTTTTCCAAGCTCACTGCTGGCCCTGAGGAAGCATGACACCACCATATTAAGCACAAGGCAGCTGTTCATTTTTGGCTGAAGTTCAATATAGACCTTATAAATGGTCTGCTAGCTCTCATTTTTAAAATAATAATTAAAAAATTTTATAGTCACAAAATCCACAATCTAGTGTTTTCACTATAAAGCTTTTCCTGTAGGACAGAGAAAGTCATGCATTCTGAACCAAAAAGGCACTAGGGGGTTATTTTCACCAGAAAAAATATATATTATGGGACAAATTATTAGGCAGATTGAAAATCAATGGCTAAAGCAGTTCTAAAGAATCACTGAACACCAATTTTCTCTGAAGTATCAAAAAATGAAAATCTAGCAACAAATAATTTACCTTTCAAAAGAGGACCTTAACAGTTAAGTCACCAAATGTGTTTTTATGTAGGAGTGAAAACTTCCCATTCGTTCTGAAATTTTGGTCTGGTATAAAGATACCACACTGACTACATTTCACTTCTTATTTAACTATTCCAGCAAGAATTAACAGACAGCCATCACTGTGAATGTTCAACACCATGATGGCAAGTGTCCTTCAAACCTGACAAGTGTCCTTCCTTCTTCTTTATTTTCCTCCTTAGAGATTTGGGTATGTATGCATAAGGGTCAAATGTTGACAGTGCTTTCAAAACTAAAATAAAGCTTTTATGGGACAAGTGAACATCTGTTACTATTTTAGTGTGCATATTAGTGACAGGCTCACACACAGCTTTATAATTTCAGGGCGAACTAAAGTCACTCCTAAACCTTTGGACATTCTTGGGACATTAATAGATTTCTAAGACCCAAAGCAAGAATGTGGACTTGGTTTATAATATAAGCCAAAGCTGCCAAGCCCCTTATACAGTGTGTCCATAAAGTAATGGTGCACTTTTGACTGGTTACCGTCAAAAGTTTACCATGACTTTATGGACACACTGTAGAGTCTATTAATGTGGGGTTCCCTCCCTGTCTGTATTCCCTTCCTTTAACTTTCATCTTCATATCTTCCATCTGACTGCTGGGCTGTCAGATCATGTGCTGAGTTTCCACTTCCTGCACACTGAGAGGCACATGGCAGTGCTAAGCTACTCTGTGCCTCAGGCGCTCCACCCTCTGCAAAGTACTAAACGGACCCCTAAATAGTAAGCAAAATTCAAGGTCACTGGCTTATTTTCTGTGTGCTATAGGTTTGAACAAACTGATGTAATACTTTACCCTGCAGCCCTTTCTCCAAATATTACCAATATCACTCCACAGAACTTTTCTGTTTGTTTTTTAGAGAGAGAGAGGAGAGAGAGAGACCAGGAGGGAGAGAGATGACAAGCATCAACTCATCGTTGGGTCAACTTAGTTATTCACTGATTGCTTCTCATACATGTTGGGGGTGGTGGGGGAGACTCAAGTTAAGACAGTAACCCCTTGCTCAAACTAGTGATCTTGGGCTCAAGCTTGTGACCTTGGGTGTCAAGCCAGTGACTTTTGGCCTTAAGTCAGCAATCTTAGGATCATGTTGATGATCCCACACTCAAGCTGGCGACCCCTTGTAACCTTGGAGTTTTGAACCTGAATCTTCAGCGTCCCAGGTCAATGCTCTACTCACTATGCCACTGCCATCAGGCTGGAAGTTCTTTTATTGCTAGGAAGCCCCACAAACATACCTCACTGCAGTCTTTTTATAAAATGATTTGGCCCTTGTATCCAGATGATAAAAAATACATTTCACACACACACACATTTACTTAATTAAAAATGTATCATCCATATAATATGTATAATATATGTATACATTACATGCATAAATACATAGCCTTCTATTCACTGGAATCAGTATCATTGGTAAGCATCTTTACATAATTTTCACGTATGAATTTATTCTAGCCACTCTCACCCATCATTGAAGGTAGGGACTAAACAATAGTAGGAAACATTTTATCTCCAATAAGTCATACGTTCTCTGATCACAAAGGATGCTTAGTAAATACCATCTACTGGCTTGCTTAAGAAAAGAAAACCATTTGGAAAGTCTTCAACTTAATAGCAAAAAGTATCCCTGCTGGCTAAACACAACCATGTAGTATATACCCCTCATCATGCTCGTGTGCAACCCTTAAACTCCATATCACCTTCCACAGACATACTTGGGGTTATATGATGACAAGGTGAGAAATGGGGCCAGCCCCACCCTTGGGCTTTCTTGAGCCTTCATACCTGTGCTGATGCTCCTGTAAGACTTGATAAATGCTGATAAGAAAAGTTTGGTTTTTAAAACTCCCCACAACACAGTCCTTGTAGATTCGGAATTCTGCAGCCGTCACCGCCTCACCCTCAGGAATCTGGGATAAGTTGAACTTGAACTCTTTGTGGTGTCGCTGGCGAGGGGAGAACTCCTTGTCGTACTCCACTATAAGATTAAACAAGAGAGAGTGACAACTATTGTTACTTGGCTAAGTGCCACAGGCTCACCTCACAAGAAACTCTCCCATTTTAATTTGTAAGTGGATTACAGGTAAGCAATGGTTTATTATTAGCGGGATTGGGGTGGCGGGAAGAACCTCGGTTAGGCTGTCAGGCAGGCTGGGATTAAAATCCTTCATTTTACCCAAGGGTTAAATAAAATTCTTGGATTGTATTTCACTTAAATACTTAGTTTAACTAAATTTCATAAAAGCAAGTTATTTAAACTCTTGGCTTCAGGTTTCTTCATCTGCAAAAACAGGGCTAGCATAACTTCCTAGGGAAGTTGTGAGAATTAAGAAAACAACAAATAAGAATAGGGTGATCCTGGCCCTTATCCCCTTTGAGCCCCGTCTTTCCTGAAGCTTTGCCCACCTCAGGTTGGCTCATCCCATACCAGTGGCAGTTGACATAGCCAAGGCTAGCCCCTAGCCCGCCTCTGGTAGGGGTCGTGGCAGTGGGGAGGGCAGTGAGCAGTGCCTTTTGTCTGGGCCTGAAGCTCCAAGTGTCCTCAAATTATGCCTGCTGTTCAGTGGAACTTTTTGTTAAAGGGTTCAGGGTAAAGCTTCTCAGAAAATGTTGCTCTGATCAGAGTTCACGGCCCTCCCTCTGCTGGTGGAAGCTGAGGGCTGATGGGCTCTGAGGGCGGATCCTTTGCTCTGTGACACTTAACCTGTGCATAGAACCCTAGTATGAAAACAGACACATGGGGGTAAATCACTAACAGGGTGACTCACTATTTTCTAATGCTTTTCTTAAAATCGGAAAAGAATTGAGTCTAAAGCTGTTTTTTTTTTTTTATAAAATCTTTTCCCTGCTTGAAGAGAAGACAAATTATGAAAAACTACAATGAGTAATTGTCACTTTTCGGTCCCCTTTCAGATATCTACATAGAGTGTATGTGAGAGAAATGACAGCAACCCCAGACGCTTAACTCGCAATCGTTATAAAGGAAAGGAGGGCTGTTTCCCACCACAAACTCTCATCTCTTCTCCCCATGGTTAGGAAATGCTTCTGCCCTGCTACTTCTGTTAAGTTTTTTTCTTGATGGTAACTGCAGTGAAATCTCACGAGCAAATTAGTCCTCTGTGGCAAAGTTTTTCCAGGGCTTATGGGAAAACTTTGGAGAATTAACTTCTTTTAAAAAAAGTCAATAACACTTTACAAAAACCTAAGACTTTAGCGGCATTTTGCAGCAACTAAGGAAAGTTAAGACATATATAGGGTATGAGGTTTTAAATAAAGAATTTCTGAAATTGCCATGTGATCATGCAACAAATCTTTCAGGTTCAAGTTATATCTCTTTTTCTTTTCTTAAATTTGGGGGTTAAAAAAGGATAAGCTTTGGCTTATGTAAGCTTGAATATAAGTTTAAAAAGGTCTAACTAGAAAGTAAACCATGATTCAGTCCCAACAAGAGAGCTGGTTTTCTAATTAGCGGCTGAGCATGAAAAGCAATATTGTTGGGGAGTTCACCCAAGGCCACCCACACATGAGGGTGTATCACTTTTCCTTAAAACTGATCTGCCTTTTAAGTTGGATATGTTATCATCAGTGGTTATAAAGTGAATCAAATCTGATTTCCCAAAGAGACTTTCTAAAGAATAGTCACACAGCTTTTCTATGGGGCATTTTAGGTGCTTAAATTGTAATGTCACTAAATCAAAAAACATATATATTTTAAGTTTTCATTGATTTAAAAGAGAGAGAGAGAGGAAGGGTGGGGGAGAGAGAAGCATCAACTCCTTGCTCCACTTAGTTGTTCCATCTAGTTGTGGACTCATTGATTGCTTCTCCTATGGGCCCTGGTGGGGGATTGAAACTATGACTTTGGCATAACAGAATTACACTTTATCCATTGAGCCACCTGGCCAGGGCCTGAAAATATGTTTTGAATATTTACTTGAGAGAAAATGCTTAAGAATTTCTAAAAGAAGTCTTCCAATTGCTCTTAATATAAACTATTAGAAAGAAAAAATATAAATGTAAAGATAAAAGACAGAACAAGATTATTTCAGTTATAAGGAGCTGAGAAAGGGACAGAAATGTCAATAAATGAGAATGTGGTAGCTAGTCATTAGTGAGGGGCACCACCCTCAGTAATCCATACCTCCCTATATTCATACCCTTGGGAGGTCTCCCTGCCCTAGGGTATCTCTGGCTGGCCCTGTGACCTTATTAGGACCAACAAAATGCAGCAACAGTGGTGCCGAGTGACTTTCTAGGCTAGATTATATATATTTAAACTTTCTTCCACTCATGTTTTTTGGGATGCTTGTGTGGGGAAAGATTGCTACAATGTAAGAAGGCCAACTACTCTGAAACTTCCATGCTGTAAGGAAGCCCAAGCTAATCATATAGAGAGGTTGTTTGGCACATGCAGAGACAGAAGGAGAGAGAGAAAAGAGAGAGAGAGAGAGAGATTAGGGAGGAAAGAGTTTAATTAGTCCTCAGCCACCTCAGCTGTGGCACCAGACATCTTATGAAGATGCCATCACAGATGTCCAATCCAGCAGAACCTTTGGATGATGCATACCCACACCCCAACCACAATGATGACATTTGCATGAGAGACCTTGAGAGAGAACTTCCCTGTTGAATTTAGTCATTCCAAAAGACTATGAGAGATTACATTGCTGCTTTAAGCCATTTTGTTTTGGGTGACTTGTTTTACAGTAATAAGCAACTAACACAAGAAGAGAAGGGAGGACAAAAATGAATAATAGACGCAGATGAAGAGAAAAGGGAAGTTTGAGCTTGATAGAAAGGGGAGAAATTGCATGAAATTCTTAAGGATAAAGATTTCAAAATGCTGGAAGACAATATGTATGAATAAGAAAGAATCCTGGCAAATGCTCACAGACAGATGTGAAAAGAGAGATAATTTAAAAATGAGAAAACAGAAGAATAATTCAAAGCCTTCATTTTATTACAATTTGAATTAGAATTCATTGTCTTATCTGTGCATTTTCTCATTTTTCCTCTACCAAGACAACAATAACTTGAAGCACTCTGAAATTTCTTCTGCTTTTTCAGCCTCATGAGGCTCTGATTGCAACCCACCTGCTTTTGAGTTCTTTCACCCAAACCTCTTGACCTCTGATGCCTCTGCTCTCCTATGCCTTCCAACTGGATGCTGTACTCCCTTTCTCACTGCCCCCAGGCTGCCTCAACCACTGGTCATCCAGTGATTGTTTGGAACTCCTTTCTCCCCCAATCTTTTGTCTCCATTTGAATTTGCTCAGTGCATTTTTGTTAATGTCTCACAGGGATACAAAAAATAAGCATAATTAAGTCACTGCCTACACATGCATTTGAAGACCACAATCGTGAAAGAGTAATATTTCCAATGAGCTGAGCATTCCTCCTTCCAGCTGTATGATTCTGAACTCCTTAAATTTCAGAATTCAAGAAGTATGAGAGAAGGCTGAGTTCTGATTTCAGCACTCTGTACCCATCTTGCAGCCCCTTGCATTGGGCTCTTTAACAGGGATGCCACGTGTGGTAGAAAATGTAGTAGCTACGAGTGTTAATGGAGTGTCAAACTGTCAAACTGGTTTTGAGTTTCAGCTTCCTTTCTTTTTACTTATGTAATGCTGAGCAAGATACCAGTCAAACTTCCAGTTACCAGTTTAACAGGAATAATAACATTTCTGAAGAATAAATATGACACTCTATATATAAAATAGTCAACAGTAGAGTAGGTGCTCAATAAGTGTTAGTTTTAATTATCATCAGCTGATATTTGAGAATCTGGCTCCTCTGAGCTTAGAGTATGTCATTGCTGAGTAATTTAAATTTATCCATGTATCTTTAGATAAGGCTGATTGATACTTCTGCTAATTTAGCTTTTTAAATTAGAGATGCATTCTGTGAAAAGGGCAGTAAATAAAATTACCATATTAACTGTTCTCTGAGACAATAATTCCTAGAATTTTTTATTTCAAGGACTAGTGAAAATATTTTTTAACAGTAACAACCTTACACAAGGTCAGCTACTTTTTCTGTTTGCCATTTGTAGGTACAGTAAAGCAAGATAACAGACTGCATTCTTTTAACCCTACAATTTGATTTCTAACACAAAATAAAAAAGGAAGGAAATAATTGAAGAACACATACAATTTTTGAAATTGAGTAAATTTAGCCTTATATAACTCCCTCTATTCTTTCTTTTTGCCTCAGACTATGCATTTGAAACTTGAAACCTGCTCCTAGCATGTAGGGCCACAACACTAAGGAATGAAAGTTACCGATTTAAGATTTAAAATGTAAGTTATGTAATATTATTAGAATATTAGAACACAAAAGAATAGATGTAATTCACGGAGGTAACAAAGCACAATAACAAAGCATAAAGAAAACGTAAGCACCAAACTTAAAAACTGTAACATGAACAACTCCATAATATTCTTCCTCTGATGCCATTCTCCCCACCCAGCCCAAATGGTACCTACTATCAGAAGTAGGGTCTAACATTCTCACGCCTTTTACAAACTAACAGTTTTACTACATATGTATGCATCATTAAATCATAGAGTGTTCAGGGTTTTTTTTCTCTTTTATGTCAACTTTCAGACATGACAGAAATTTTATGTGGAAAATATAGGCATGGTGGGTCACTGCTAAGAGTGAAGGCAGCCTAAGCCAGTTGGTGTGGGGAATTAAACTTCTGTGGGTGGGACGGGGCTGCTCGGCAGGCAATGGGTGACTAGTAAGTCCTCTCCTGTGGCTCTACCTCATAGAGATCTATTAAAAACATGGCCATTTTCTCAAGAAGTGTTTGCAAGGAGATGCAGAAAGTGTACTTCTGGAGGGAATGTAAAATGGTGCAGCTGCTGTGGAGAAGAACAGTGTGGTAATCCCTCAAAAAATTAAATATAGATTCCTACATAGTTCAGCAACTCCACTTTCGCATATTTACCCCAAAAAAGTGAAAGTAGGTATTCAAACAGATATTTCACATCCATGTTCATAGCAACATTGTTTACAAAAGCCAAAAGGTGGAGGCAGCTCCAGTGTCCATCAAAAGACGAATGACCAACAACATGTGGCATACACATAAAATGGATTATTCTTCATCCTTCAAATGAAATAAAGTTCTGACATATGCTACAACATGAATAAAACTTGAAGATAACACACCAAGTGAAAAAAGTCATAGAGACAGAATAAAGAATGGTGGTTGCCAGGGGCTGGAGGGAGGAAGTGGAGAGTCCTTATTTAATGGGCACAGAGTCCACTTTGGGAAGATGGAAAAGTTCTGGGAATGGATGGCAGTGGATAGTTTCATAACTATGTAAATACACACAATGCCACAGATGAAACGGTCAAATATAAAGTGGCACTTTGACACATGCCATACTACATTTGCATAGAAATATCCAGCGGGGGACAGCAGGAAGAAAGCATGTCAAGAGCTGCTGTGCAGAGTGCAAGCTAGTCAGTAGCAACTCCGTGTTTGGACCCAACAAGGTGACTGAAATTTGGCTAGCTTTGCTGGTGCTTTAGCAATTGTGAGAAATGGAAAGCCATTCACAGATGGAGAGTATGCCAAAACATTCATGCTTGATGTTGCCAATGAACTTTTTGACGACTTTTCAGATAAAGACCAGATAATCAAATGAATAAAAGACATGCCTCTGTTGGCAAGAACTGTTCACGATTGTACCATCATGATGGCAAATCAAATTGAAGCAACTCAAATTGAGGCAACACAAGTGAAGGACGTAAATGCAACACCATTCTTTTCTCTCACTTTGGATGAGTCAACAGACGTAAGCCATTTATGCCAGTTCAGCGTGATTGCAAGGTATGCTGTCAGTGACACACTACCTATGTGAGGAAAGTCTTGCTGTTTTGCCTATGAAAGAGACAACAGAAGGGAAGAATTTATTCAAGTCTTTGAGTTCGCTAAAGCAAAAAATTCTACAGATGGAGAAACTTATTCTAGTGTGTACTGATGGTGCTCTGTGCATGGTGGGGAAAAACAGAGGATTCACAGCGCTTGTTCGTGGACATGAAAAGAGACCCATCCTAAATTTTCACTGCATCCTACATCAGGAGGCGCTTTGTGCTCAGATGTGTGGCGAGCAGCTTGGTGAAGTGATGCCACTGGTCATTCGGGTGGTCAACTTTATTGTTGCCTGAGCTTTAAATGATCGCCAGTTTAAAACACTACTGGATGAAGTTGGGAATAATTATCCTGGTCTGTTTCTGCACAGCAATGTGCAATGGTTGTCAAGAGGGAAGGTGCTCAGCTGTTTCGCAGCTTGTCTGAGCGAAATCCGAACTTTTCTTGCAATGAAAAACATCGAGCATCCTGAGTTAGCTAACACTGAGTAGCTCCTGAATTTCTACAATCTAGTGGACATGACTGAACATCTGAACCAGCTCAATGTGAAAATGGAAGGCATTGGAAATATAGTCTTATCCCTTCAACAAGCAGTGTTTGCATTTGAAAACAAGCTGGAACTCTTCATCGCCGACATTGAAACAGGTCGTTTACTACACTTTGAAAAACTGAGAGAGTTTTAAAGATGCATGCACAGCAAGTGACCCTGCTCAACATCTTGATCTCCAGCAGTTAATGGGCTTCACATCTAATCTCCTGCAGTCATTCAAAGTGCGCTTTGAAGAATTTCGTGAGCGCACTCGTCTTTTTAAGTTCATCACCCATCCACATGAGTGTGCAGTGGACAGTGCCAACCTGAGTTATATCCCAGTGTCTCCGTCAGAGATTTTGAGCTACAAGCTGCTGACCTGAAGGCCTCAGACATGTGGGTGAATAAGTTCAAGTCAGTGAATGAAGATTTGGAAAGACTTGCACGACAGCAAGCAGAGTTGGCGAGCAAACACAAGTGGGAAGAAATGAAAAAAACTTTAACCCACAGACCAGCTGATTGTCAAAACTTGGAAAACGCTTCCCATCACATACCACACACTACAGCGTGTGAGTATTGCTGTACTGACAATGTTTGGCTCCACATATGCATGTGAGCAGTCTTTCTCACATCTAAAGAACATTAAGACCAACCTACGATCGATCACGTTTAATGCATGGAAGTCTCAACGCCTGCATGAAGCTTAACCTTACCACATATCAACCAGACTACAAAGCCATCAGCAAAACCATGCAGCACCAGAAGTCGCATTAATGGTAAGAAGTACTTTATTCATCATTGGTTAGCAACAGCATAACAATGTTATTAAAAATAATTCAGAGACTTATTGTACTTTAATAGTGTTGGTCTTACATAAAATGCACACATTTACTTGTATTTAGTGTTAAACATATTGTATGGCTCTCGTGGAATTACATTTTAAAATATGTGGCGTTCATGGCTCTCTCAGCCAAAAAGGTTCTCGACCATTGGTTTAGAATTTTCATGTTTGTGTTTGTAAATAACACTGGTGATGGTCTCATCTCATATAGTGTTATTTGGTTTTAAGTTATACTTGCTTTTGGAATAAGTTCCTCTGGGGATAATTTTTAATAATTCATTCATTCATTTTCTTTTAAACATATAAAGATATTTGAGCTATCCAGTTCTTTTTTAGTCAGTGTGTATTTTCTATAGGTTTTTCATTTTGGGTTAAATTTTTCAAATTTATTATCATAAAGTTTTTCAAGGTATTCTATTTTTTAATCTCTGCTTTACCTATGGCTCTTTAAATCAATATTTTTTGGTGGATTCCTTTTTTTCTTAATTTGTCTTATTGGAGGCCATTTTATTTTTTTTTTCTCACTACTGCTTTATTTTATTGTAATAAAGATATTTCAATAGACATATTTTCTGAACACCATACTACAAAGTGTGAATTATTTTAATTAACTTTGTCTAGAGAAAAATAAGATAACATTAATTTAAACAGTAAATATAAAAGAGAAAAGAAAGAGGAGAGAAGAAAGAAAAAATAGAATAGTCTCTCTATTTAATACATTTAAGAGTAGTCACGAATTTATTATTTTCTCACTAACTGGACTCATTTAACAGTTAATTCAAATCCTACATTTTCTGAATGTTTCATGCTTTTATTTAATAGTAACACACCAAAGTTGAAAAACTTGAAGTTCTTTCTCCTTAATTGTCATTTCTTTGACTACTGTAAACAAGTTTTCATGCCATGGCACAAATTTATTTACTTTTAAGCAACAAAGGGTTATAACAATGGCAGGCTTTTGACTTTTATGTTGGAAGCATCCAACCTTCAATAGTAATAGAGATACTAAATGGAACTCTCCAAGTCACTTTTTAACCATAGTGGGAGGACAGAGTTTACCCTCCAAGATTCAAATATTTCTCAGCATGTGTATTAACGTTTTACAAGAGTCACAAATGCCAAGAAGAATCTATTTACTGGTTGCCATGCTCCAAAGGACTTTTTTTCTAAACTTTACTTTTCATTTAAAATAATTACAGTTCATAAGTAGTTGCAAAAAATAGAATGGATTAAAAAAAATAAAGAGATCCATGTCACAACTTACATAACTGAAGCAAAGCCAGGAGATTGACATTGGCATTATAGTCTAACGAGATTGCACACCATACTTGCCTCTACCACTTTTCACATGCTCTTTGGTATGTATGTCTATAATTTAATGACGTCTTATCACGTCTAGATTCTATAACCACCACCACAATCCAGATACAGTACTATTCTGTCACTGCAAAGGAACTTTGTGGACCTACCCTTTTATTCCCTATGGCTTTTTAAGACTAAAGAGCTTTGGACCAACAATAAGTGTCTATATATTATCATTAATAATAAGGGTTAATCATGGCATATTTTATTTATAAAAACTCATTTTAGAACATTTTCACACCCAAAGAAAGATGTGACATCACTTAGGTTGGGAAGAAGCTCACTAGCTACAACTATACATGTCTTAACAATGAAAATAAGTCAGCTAACATGAGGAATACACTCAGGCACTTACATCAACAAACGTGTCATTAGGAGAAACTTCAGCTGAATAACTGCAGTCTTGATAGAGTTCCATTAACATCTAATAACTGCATTTGTGCTTACTTACAAGGACTTATAAAAAAGCAACAAGACTACATTTTAGTAAAAAATATATATGCAACATGCATTATTTTATATTAAGAAAAAGTTTAATATCTTCAGTCAAAACTCAGACATAGGATAGCCCCAAAGAGAAAAATAAAAACTCTCCCACACCCTGACTCTATCTGCAGAGCAATCACAGGCAGAATATCCTATGACCAAGAAAAGAAATGTAAGTCTATATATTATATCAGACTAATCATTTCTATTCAGAGGACCTCAATGCTCTCCTGCTTTTGTAATGTCATTGTCCTTGGTGTGCTGGAGCGTCACTCCCCTATATCTGGCTTTGTGTTTCTCTTTATTTGGTCTGCTCAGATCACACTGGACTTTATGAATCTGTGGGTTCCTATCTTTCATCAGTCCTGGGAAATTCTGTGTCATTAGCTCATCAGTGAGGGCCTCCATTCTGTTCACTTTAATGTCTTCTCCAAAAATGCCAATTACACATGTATTATACTTTCTCATTCTAATTTCCATGTCCCTTACTTACCCTTTTATATCATTGATATCCTTGTCTCTTGACTGCAAAATTTCTTTAGGTCTATGGACATGTTCACCAATTCCCTCTTCAGCTGAGTAAATGTGTTATTTGAAGAGTCATCTATCTAGTGGTTTGTAATTTTAGTGACTTTAAAATTTTTTTCTAATAGCTCTATGTGATCGTGTTGCTGCTGCTGTGTGGTCTAAGTCACTTGTGATTGTCAATTGTCCTATATTACGATATTATACTATTCTTTATTCTTCAAGTATTTCCTACATAGCCATCTTACATTTATTCTCTAAATTGGTATGTTTCCTAATATGTGAAATCCTTGGAAAATGTAATCTGCATTGCTAATGTCATCTCTCTGATGACTTTCATTTTGGTGGTTTATCTTCCTGTGAGTTTGGAGATTTTAAAGTAATTTTTTTAATTTTTATTAATTTTTATTGTGTTAACATGGATTCAAGTGTCCCACTCAATATAACACCCTCACCACCACCCCATGTTTCCTGTTATACTCCTTTTGTACCCTTCCCCATCACTCCCTTCCCCCTTCCCTCCCCCCTGGGATTTGCTGTCCTGTTATCTATATCTCTGTGTTACATATATATAAATTCACTAATCCCTTCACCTTCTCTGATCCCATCCCCTCATCCCCTTCCCTCTGACAGCTGTCTCTTTGCTCCCTGTGACCCCACCTGTGCCTCTATTCTGTTCCTTGGTTCACTTTGTTCATTAGATTCCACATATAAGAGAGATCATATGATATTTGTCTTTCTCTGCCTGACTTATTTCACTTAGCATAATAATCTCCAGGTCCATCCATTTCATCACAAATGTAAGATTTCCTTCTTTATCACAGCCACATAGTATTCCATTGTATATATCTACCACAGCTTTTTAAACCACAGCTCACACTTGGGCTTTTCCAGATCTTGGCTATTGTAAACAATATTGCAATAAACAAAAGAGAGTATATCTTCTTTTGAATCAGTAATTTTTGTATTCTTAGAATATATTTCTAAAAGTGGGATAGCTGGTCAAAAGGCAGTTCCATTTTTAATTTTTTTTTTTTTTTTTTTTTTTTTTTTTTTTTTTTTTTTTTAAAGGAGCCAAGGTGCCATAATCAGCTCTCTGACTGGCCTGAATTTCCTTGGCTTCTTTTTTTTTTTTCTTTTAATATTTTTTTTTTTTATTTCTTTTTATTTATTTATTTTAGAGAGGAGACACAGAGTGAGAGAGAAAGAGAGAGAGAGAGAAAGGGGGGGAGGAGCTAGAAGCATCAACTCCCATATGTGCCTTGACCAGACCAGTGCAGGGTTTTGAACTGGCGACCTCAGTGTTCCCAGGTCGACTCTTTATCCACTGCGCCACCACAAGTCAGGCCCATTTTTAATTTTTTGAGGAAACACCATACTGTTCTTTACAGTGGCTGCACAAGTCTGCATTCCCACCAGCAGTGCAGGAGGGTTCCCTTTTCTCCACATCCTTGCCAGCACTTACTCTGTGTTGTTTTGTTAATGAGTGCCATTCTGATAGGTATCAATTAGGTTGTATCTCATTGTGGTTGTAATTTGCATTTCTCTAATGATTAGTGACATTGAACATTTTTTCATATGCCTATTGGCCATCTGTATATCCTCTTTGGAGAAGTGTCTATTCAGTTTTCTTGCCCATATTTTAATTGGATTGTTTACCCTCCTAGTGTTGAGCTTTAGAAGTTCTTTATAAATTTTGGTTATTAATTCCATATCAGTCATATTGGTGAATATATTCTCCCATTGTGTGGTTTCTCTTTTTATTTTGTTAATAGTGTTTTGCTGTGCAAAGGTTTTTAGTCTGATATAGTCCTATTTGTTTATCTTGTCCTTTATTTCACTTGCTCATGGAGATAAATCAGCAAAAATATTGCTACGAGAGATATCAGAGAGTTTGCTGCCTATGTTTTCTTCCAAGATGTTTATGGTTTCATGACTTACATTCAAGTCTTTCATTCATTTTGAGTTTATTTTTGTGAATGGTGTAATTTGGTGGTCTGGTTTCATTTTCTTGCATGTACCTGTCCAATTTTCCCAACACCATTTATTAAAGAGACTGTCTTTACTCCATTCTATGTTCTTACCTCCTTTGTCAAATATCAACTGACCATAAAGGCATGGCTTTATTTCTAGGTTCTCTGTTCTGTTCCATTGATCTTTTTTCCCATTCTTATGCCAGTACCAAGCTGTTTTGATTATGATGGCCTTGTAGTATAACTTGATATCAGGAAGTATGATACCTCTCACTTTATTCTTCATTTTCAAGATTGCTGAGGCTATTCGTGTTCTTCTTTGGTTTTATATAAATTTTTGGAGTATTTCTTCTATATCTTTGAAGTATTCCATTGGAATTTTAATAGGAATTGCATTGAATTTATAGATTACTTTGGGTAATATAGACATTTTAATGATGTTTATTCTTTCTACCCATGAACACTGTATATGCTTCTACTTGTTTGTATTGTCCTTGATTTCCTTTTTCAATGTCTTACAATTTTTAGAGTACAAGTCTTTTAACTCCTTGGTTAAATTTACTCCTAGGTACTTTATTTTTTTGTTGCAATAGTGAAAGGAATTGTTCCCTTAATTTCTCCTACAGACAGTTTATTGTTAGTGTATAAAAATGCCACTGATTTCTGAATATTACCGCATTTCACCATGTATAAGACACACCATTTTCTGAAAAATTTGGGGTCTAAAAACTGGGTGTGTCTTAAACAGTGGTTGTGGCATTTTAAATGCCATAGATGGTACTGAGGATGAGGCAATATATGAAGACAGTGATAATTCATCAAACACAGATGAGGACAAGCTAATGAATGGGAAGTCCGACAGTAATGAGGAATTGTATAAATTTTATGATGAATAAAACTTGAGTTCAATAACTTAGGTACATTTATTTTTAAATTTTCAGCCCCAACATTAAGATGTGTCTTATACATGGAGAAATACGGTAATTTTATACCCTGCCCAACCTTGCTGAATTCATTTATCAGGCTTAGTAGTTTTTTGACTAAGACTTTAGGGCAGTGGTAGTCAACCTGGTCTCTACCGCCCACTAGTGGGTGTTCCAGCTTTCATAGTGGGCAGTAGCGGAGCAACCAAAGTATAAATAAAAAGATAGATTTAACTATAGTAAGTTATTTTATAAAGATTTATTCTGCCAAACTTAGCGAAAATCCAGCATAAAGTACTTGGTAAGTAATTATTATTATATGCTTTAACTTGCTGTAACTCTGCTTTATAAATTTTATAAAGTCAAGTTACTTCCCTACTTTATAAATCACCATTACTGTGGAACTGCTGGGTGGTTAGAAAATTTTACTGCTAACAGAGATACAAAAGTGGGTGGTAGGTATAAAAAGGTTGACTATCCCTACTTTAGGGTTTTCTATGTACAGTATCATGTCATCAGCCAATAATAATAGTTTTATTTCTTCTTTTCTAATTTGGATGCCTTTTATTTCTTCTTCTTGTCTAATTGCTGTGGCTAGGACTGCCATAACTATGTTTAATAAGAGTGGTTAAATGAGCATCCCTGCCTTGTTCTTGATCTTACAGGGATTGCTTTTAATTTCTGCCCATTGAGTATGATGTTGGCTGTCGGTTTGTCATAGATGGACTTTACTATGTCAAGGTATGTACCCAGTATTCCCACTTTGCTGAGAGTTTTGATCATAAATGGGTGCTGGATTTTAGCAAATTCTTTTTCTGCATCTATTGATATAATCATGTGATTTTTATCCTTCCTTTTGTTTATGTGATAAACCACATTTATTGATTTGCAAATAATGTACCAGCCTTGCTTCCCTGAAATAAATACCACTTGATTATGATGCATGATCTTTTTGATGTATTGCTGGATCCAGTTTGCTAATATTTTGTTGAGAATTTTAGCATCTATGTTCATCAGAATTATTGGTCTATAGTTTTCTTTCTTTTTAATGTCTTTACCTGGCTCTGGAATGAGGACAATGCTTGCCTCATAAAAGAAGCTTGGAAGTCTTCCCTCCTCTTGAATTTTTGAAATATAGCTTGAGAAGAACGGGCGTTAATCCTTCTTTAAATATTTGGTTAAATTCGCCTGTGAAGCCATCAGGTCCAGGACTTTTGTTTGCTGGGAGTTTTTGATAACTGTTTGAATTTGATTTTTTGTAATTGGTCTGTTTAAGTTTTCTGATTCTTCCAGATTGAGTTTTGGAAGATCATATGTTTTTAGAAATTTATACATTTCAATTTTTTGGCATACAGATCTTCATACTATTTTCTTACAATCCTTTGTATTTCTGTGGTGTCATTTGTTACTTCTCCAGTTTCATATCTAATTTTATTTATTTGAGTCCTTTATTTTTCTTGATGAGTTTGGTTAAAGATTCATCAATCTTATTTACTTTTTCAAAGAACCAGTTCTTGGTTTGTTAATCTTCTGTATTGTTTCTTTAGCCTCTATGTCATTTATTTCTGCTCTGATCTTTATTATTTCCTTTCTTCTACTTCCGCCAGGTTGTATTTGTTGTTCTTTTTCTAGTTCTTTTAGATGTAGGGTTAAGTTGTGTAGTAGAGGTTTTTCTTGCTTCTTAACGTATACCTGTAATTCTATGAACTTCCCTCTCAGGACTGCTTTTGCTGTGTCCCATAAATTTTGAGTTGTTGTATGTTCATTTTCATTTGTTTCAAAATTTTTTATTTCTTCCTTGATCTCATTGTTAAACCATTTGTTATTTGATAACATGCTTTTAGTCTCAAAGTGTTTGAATGTTTATCAGTTTTTCTATTGTAGTTCATTTCTAGTTTCATTCCCTTGTGGTCAGAGAATATGCTTGATATAATTTCAATCTTCTTAAATTTATTCAGACTTGTTTTGTACCCTAACATGTGATCTGTCCTAGAGGCTGTACCATGAGCACTTGAAAACAATGCATATTCTGCTGCTTTGGGTGAAAGGTTCTGAAGATATCTATTAAATCCAGTTGATCTAGTGTTTCATTTAAGGCTGCTGTTTCTTAGTTAATTTTCTGTCTGAAGGATCTATCCATTGATGTTAGTGGGGTATTATAATCCCCTATTATTATAGTATTGCTGTCAATCTAGTCCTTTATGTCCATCAAAATCTGCTTATATATTTAGGTGCTCCTATATTAGACACATAACTACTTACAATGGTTATATCCTCCTGTTGGATTGCTCCCTTTATCATTATGTAGTGAACTTCTTTATCCCTTACTATAGCCTTTGCTTTAAGGACTATTTTGTCAGATATAAGTATTGCTACCCCAGTTTTTATTTTTTTCATTTTCATTTGCATGAAATACTTTTATCCATACCTTCATTTTCAGTTTATGTGTTTCTTTTGTTCTGAGGTGGGTGTCTAGTAGGCAGCATATGTAAAGGTCCTGTTTTCTTATCAACCCTATCTATGTCTTTTGATTAGAGCATTTAATCCATTTATATTTAAGGTTATTATTAATATGTACTTATTTATTGCCATTTTATTCTTTAAATTTAGAATCCCCTTTTTCTCTATTTCTTTTTCTTTCCTCTTTGCCCTTTTTATAGCAGGCCCCTTAACATTTCTTGAAGTACTGGATTGGTTATAATGAATCCCTTGAGTCTTTTTTCGACTGGGAAGCTTTTTATTTCTCTTTCAATTATAAACAATAGCCTTGCTGGATAAAGTAGTCTTGGTTGTATGTTCTTGTTTTGCACCACTCTTTAATATTTTTTGCATTCCTTTCTGGCCTCAAGTGTTTCTGTTGAGAAGTCAGATGTCATCCTTATGGGGGTTCCTCTATAGGTAATTAACTGCTTTTCTCTTGCAGCTTTTAGTATTCTTTCTTCATCTCTTAACTTTGGCATTTTAATTATGATGTGTCTTGGTGTAGGCCTCCTTGGGTTCCTCTTTAATGGGACTCTCTGTGCTTCTTGGACTTGTGTGACTTTTTCCTTCATCACTTTAGGAAAATTTCCAGCTATGATTTCTTTAAACAGGTTCTTTATCCCTTGCTCATTTTTTTCTCCTTCAGGAACCCTTGTGATGCAGATGCTGTTTCTCTTCATGTTGTCACAGAGCTCTCAGAGTTTCCTTAGTCTTTTTGCACCTCTTTTTGTTTTGCTGCTCTACTTCTGTGCTTCTGTTTATTTTCTCTTCTAAATTGCTGATTCAATCTTCTGATGTTGATTCCTTCTAGTGCAGTCTTCATTTCTGATATTGCATTTGTCATTTCTGATTGGTTCTTTTTTATGATTTTAATATCCTTTTTGATGCTTGCTATCTCTCTATTTAGGTGCATTATGTTCATCTACTGTTGCTCTAAGATCCATGAGTATCCTAAAAATCATTGTTTTAAACTTTGCATCTGGTAGATTGATTACTTCCATTTCATTTAGTTCTTCTTCTGGGAATTTCCCTTGATTAGTTATTTAGGTTGTATTTCTTTGCTTGTCCATTTTGTCTGTGTATTAGGTAGCACTGTCTGACTTTAAAATTTTTGTGTTATCTTTATGAGAAAGATGGACTCAGTGGTACTGACCTCTAGGCCAACTGTTTTCCTTGTTCTTGAAATGCTTCTTGAGGGTATTATTTTCCCTCCTGTTGTATATGAGTATTGAATGCAGTTGGTCCTTTTGTGGGTATGGTAATTCCTTCAGGCTGGCTGGCTCTAAAGGTCAACCTTAATCATGTGTATTAGACACTGTACAATGTTTGTCCTGCTGGGCACATTTATTCTCCAGAGTGTCTGGTCTGCTAGCCTCTTACTTTGGGCATGATGCTTGTGTAACTAGGGTTGGTGCTGTCTGCCACCAACTACCAATTGTGTTGGTTATAGATCTTCTTGGGTTGACATCACTTGTTGTTTGTAATCTGCTGTGAGCTACTTGTCTGCAGCTACTGCTCTGTTCATTGTTTTTGTCTGTGTTTCTTATGCTTGGGTAGTGTGGGAGAAGCCAACCTGTGTATAAGGATCAGCTTCCTCCTGCTTAGAGATGACAACAGCTCTGTAAAAGCCTCAAGCTCTGTAAGATTTGCCTCCACTTTTCAGCTGCTTGACCTCCTATTGCTACTGCCTCATGTTCCTACAGAGTCTTCTGTAGAAAGACTGTAGTGTGGGCTCAGACTGGCCTCACCCAATCAACTCCTCAGCAGGTTGCAAGTTTGTTGACGTAGGGCAGCTGAGGTTGGGAATACGTTAGTGGGACCCCCTACTTCAGGGGTCTATTGGTCAGGATCTCAGTATGAGAAATATGGCCTCTATTCCAGAGCCTAATCACCCAGCCACTGCTGTATACTCAAATTTATTTCTCCCCAACAAGGTGAGCAGCAGGTTCAGATTGAGTGGGGCCAACAGTCCCCTCTGAAGTTCTTATAGCTGGTGAGACCCTGGTCTCAGGGATAAAGACTGAGAGAGTCCTCTTCTGGGGCTGACTGTGCCCCCCTCCAGAAAGTGGTTAAATGCCTCTACCAGATTCAACAATAGACTCATCACAGGAACCCACACTTCAAATGACCATGCTCCAAGCCTCTCTCCCCTCCCACTGTGGAATGTAGCTCAATAGGGCAGGATATCTAGCACTACGTCAACTGACTGTGAAGCTCCACCCTATCCAATGCACATGAGCCACTGTGTCGGTGCTGATCACTGAGAGTGAATCTTGGCTCAGCTGGGCCAGGTGTGAGGAACCCTTCCTTAGGATAACACTCTAGCAAGGGTTGTTAGTACCTGAACCAATGGTCTCCGCAGCAGCTGCCCACTGCATGTGCCATGTCCGAGCCTCCCTGGCAGGAACCTGGTGCAGAACAGTGGGAGACACTGCCCATGACCGGTCCTCAGCAACCTTCTTTGAGCTACAAGGATTCCAGAGTTTATGGCTGCCTTTGCTGGGCCCAGGTGCTCATGAAAATATCAAGCTGCACACCTATACTGGCTTTTACCCACACTGGGCCTGGGGGAAAATCTGCTTAAAAGGCCAAGGTTCCCTGAGTCCCACCTCCTGCAGCCTCTGTCTGTTGGCTGCTTGTTGTGTTCAGCCACTTAAAAACCCTCTTGTAGAGTCTAGAGCAGTGGTCCTTAACCTTTTTTGAGGTACTGAACCCACCAGTTTCATATGTGCATTCACCGAACCCTTCTTTAGTGATAAATAAAATATCATTTTTTTCCAAATTCAAGACATAGGTATATGTTTTTTTACTGGTGCACAAAATGAGCCATGCATGAACATCACCTTGCTCAAAGAACAAAACCAACCAAGTGCATGAACTCACAACAGAATACGGTATTACTTTATTCTGGCCTCCATGACAGAGGCTTCTCCGAACCCCTGAGACCGACTCATCGAACCCCTAGGTTAAGAACCACTGGTCTAGAGCCTGTGGCAAATCAGGAATTAAGAAGGGTGGTGGGTGTGGCTCCAATCCTCGGCCCCAGGTGTCAGTCTGTCGAGACTTTCCTCACAGATCTCAGGAGGGTATGGCCCTAGGAGTTCAATGGGTGTGGCCTCTGAAACCCAGAGTGTGGTCTGCCTGTACTCCAGGAAGCTTCTACTGAGTATGCTGTGAGGTGGAATTACCAGTCTTAGACTCAGAAGCAAGTGGGGGAAAGCTCTGGCCTTAATACCAGAAAATTGAGTCAGTGACATGCCCCCTGCTTCCTGGATTCTCAGAATGACCCCATTTCCATAACTGGGGCAGGAGAGACTCCTGAGGAGCAGTTGCTTTTCCTCAGGCTGATGCTGCTCAGAGGGGACTGCTCTACCCAGGAAAGATGGCGACTGCAGTACAGTGGTCCCTTGTCTATCACGGGTATTAGGTTCCAGAACCCCTGCGATAGGTGAAAATCCACAAAGTAGTGGCCTTGTATTTATTTTATTATATATATATATATATATATATATATATATATTTATTTATTTATTTATTTAAGGCTTTATAAACCCTCCTCACAATTTTATAAACCTTTCCCACACTCTTATAAACACTTCCTATGCTCTTAAACACTTTCTACACTCTTAAACCTACATAATTTTAAAAACATTTAAAATTCTATATGGATACTCACCGGTGAATATACAACTTGAATGATGAAAATGATTATGACTTAGTATTTTTTAATATGTTCTCATTAATATTTTTTATATTGTTTTCAATTTTTTAGGTTAGAAGACGCTTACTTTACTGAAACAATAATTAAAATAATAAATAAATAAAATACCTATATACCACAAAATCTCATGATATAGCAAACAATCCATGATACAAAATTAGATATAAACAATTTAAAAATCTGCCATACAGTGAGACTGCAAAAAGTGAACCACAATATGGCAAGGGACGACTGTTTTGGAGAATGACTCAGCACGGGGGTTCTGGTGGCCGTCCCCCACAATGATTTTCCCTAGGCCTCCAACTTAACGGTCTCCTCATGCTATTCTAGTTCTCTCAGCTCTCCCTCCACTGGAGCCCCGGGTAAGTGGCTGTAAAGGACATTTTCTGTGTGGGACCTTTAAGATGAGCTTGTGTCTCCAAGAGCTTCGTCTCTTTCTTGCAGACAGAAACCCAGCTCTTTTCACCTCCAAATGCTGTGTGGGCTCCTCTTCTAGGCACTGGGGCTCTAGGCTGGGGCTCCTGGACTGGGACTGAGCAGCCACACCTCTCAGGGTAACCCCTCCACACACACACAGTAAGAGTCCCTCTGGACCCTCAGCCACTGCTCGTTCACTCCTGGGAGCAGGGCAGCCCTTTCCACGTCTCTGCCCTTCCTAGCAGTCTCGTTGTGGCTTCTTCTGTGATCCTTGGTTATAGACTCCTCTTTGTTTAGTCCAAAGTTGATTTTTGAATGATTGTTCTTAAATTAATTTATAATACAATTTGGTCCTGAAAGGTGGCAGTTTGGACATCTGCCTACTCAGTCACCATCTTCCATGACCTTTAAAAGTAATTTCTGATTAAAAATAATCTTGGATGTTAAATTTGGCATTGCCTTTCTACCTCCCTCTGCAAAAAAGGGTGCATATTTCCTTTTGTGAAGAGCACTATCAACTTGGGAAAACTTATCTCCCTTTGAGGGCCCTGGCTTAATTTGCAAATCTCTGGAATAGTTCTCCCACATGCCTGGCACCCCGAGCTTATCTCTTGCTCTACAGTAGTGTTGGTATTTGCACTCACAGAAACCTGGCTTTTATGTGTATTTTATCCCAGTAACACACTCATGGGAGTCTTCCAAGATGTCCATGAGTAGGCTTATTTGCTCTTGTTTATTCTGGATTTAGTCATATGTTAGCAGGAGGGCCTTCCAGATTATCTAGTCGACAATCCCTCCAGAATTTGAAGACTTTATTTTATCTTGTGTGTTTAGAAAATATGCATTTGGGGCACATTCCTTTCAACTCCTAAAGATATTATAAAACTGTCCTAATGTTTGAAGAGTTTACAAACATTTTTATACACATTATTTCGTCTGTTTCTCAGAATAGTCCCAGAAGGTAGGCAAAGCAAATACAATATTGTCGTTATCATATCAATAGAAATCTGAGGCCAAAAGCAGTTAAGGGGCTTCTCTGTGACCCTCACTTTTATGATGTCAACTATTATTTTTATGCATCAGCCTTTTATAATTCCATCTCCAGCTCATTGCTCTCCCTTAAGGGGTGTGTTTCTCTTACTGAGAACACCTGGATACACCTCTTCATTCAGATGCTGCTTATGTTCTTGGGACCAACATGTACAAAATTAAACTCACCATCTCCTTAGCTAATTTGCCCCTATAGCTATACCTCTTTCCATATGGTCCACTTCAAGCTGGACAAATGATCACCAACTCTTGTTGACTTTACCTTCTAGAGCTGCACCATCCAACACAATAGCTACTAGCCACCTGCAATTACGATATTTAAACGTAAATTGATTAAAATTAAAAATTTAATTCCTCAGTCACACTTTAAATAATGCCACATTTAAAGCATTCTGTAGTCACATATGACTGTTGGGTACTAGATAGAGATATCCTTATAAACCTTGGCCATTAGAGAAAGTTCTATTTAATAACTCTGTCTTAGAAATTTCTCTAACCCACCTGGTCTTGCCCCTCCATGACCATCGCCCTTGTACAGAACCTAGTCCCACCATCTTAGTTTTCTCTCCTGCCCACCCATTCTCTGTGCTGCAGCCAGTAGCACAATTGTAAATCTGAACTTGTAACTTGCCTGTGTAGAGCTTCAATCTGTTCCCCCAGTTTCCACCCAGCCTTCTCCTTCACCTTTCCCTGCCTTGAACAATACCCTTGATAGACCTCAAATTGCTCCATTTTTCCTACCCCACTCCCAGGACCTCAGGCCTTTGCTTTACTTATATAATCCCCTTGCCCTTTAAAAAATGGTTCCTTCCCTCAATTCCAGGACAAAGACTTCTTACAGACCCAAACTTTGAAGCAACAGCATCACAGGCCCAGAATTTGCATATGGCTTTGCAATCTCTGATTTCAGGATGTAAACTCTAAGCATGTTAAATTTTAAAAAGTAAAGGAAATAAATTAATCTGCTCAAATTACTCCAATCATACTCAAGCCATATCACAAGGTTATCACATACAAGAAAGATGGAATGGATTTTTAAATTACATCCTTAATTTAAAAAAGCAGACCTCTGACTTTATTTCTCTTTCACTCTTTTTTAAAGTGAAATAACATATACATATTAAATTAACCATTTTAAAGTGAATAATTTAGTGACACTTAGTATATATATAATATTGTAAAACCAACATCTCTAACTAGTTCCACAGTGTTTCCATCACCCCAAAAGTAATCTCCATACCCAGTTAGAATTAGTTCTGCATCCTCTCCTCTCCTTAGGACCTGGAAACCACCAATCTATGTTTTATGTCTATGGATGCACATATTGTGGATATTTTATAAGAATAGAATCATACAATACTTTGTAACTTGTTTCTTTCACTTAGCATAATGTTTTCAAGATTCACCAATAGTGTTAGCACGCGTCAGTATGTTGTTGTTGTTTTAATGACTGTGTATTTTTTAATTCTACTGTATGTATATACCACATTTTGTTTATCCATTCATCCACTGACAGACATTTAGGCTATTTCCACATTTGGGCTATTATGAACAGTGCTTCAATCAACATGCATGCACATGTATTCAAACACCTGTCTTCGATTTGTTTGTGTATATGTACATCTCTTTCATTCTTTGTTCCTTCTTCATCTCTCCTTCTCAGCCACTAATTCCCCAGAGTTAATGTGGATGAAGCTAATAATTATCCATTAGAGTTGAATCACAACTTGTTCTAAATACAAGGGCAATAAGCTAAGCACTGTCCTCAGGTCCAGGCTATGCAAAACATCTGAGCAGAAAGAGGCTAACAAATGAGAGAGTGTTGAGGTAACATGCCCAGGAACTATGTACCAGTCTCTGGTACGTAGTAGGTTTGCAGTTAATGTTTGCTCAGTCTGATTATAAACAAGATTAATCCAGGGGATTGTAGGAGTGTCTACCAGAAGGAAAAACAGACAGATGTAGACCAAAAGTCAAAAGAAGAAAAAGATACTTCAGAGGTCAATGCTCCTGGGAGGGTGAAAAGAGAGAACGGAAATCAAGCACTGAGGAAAGGTAGCTTTTTGCCAGAAGAAATCCTGGGAATGCTGCAAAGAGGGGGAACTTGAAGCAAATGACTTCTGTTTCCTTCTTCAAAAGTCAAGAGTCTAGCACACATGATAGAACACAGAGCCAACAGGCTGAAGACATGTGGTCATAATGCAATCATCTTTTATTAGCCCTGTCAAGTTACTTAACTGTTTTCAGTCTCTTAAAGTATCTGTGGAGAGGTCACAAAATCTGAAAACAAAGGTAATATTATTTTCCCATATATTAGAACATGATATCAATTACCCATTTATTATAGATCATTATGCCTGTACTTACCAGCTAGGTAGGAGCATGTACCCACAGGCTAGTGTGAAGGGCAAACCAGACCCACCACACCACAACGCTCTGCAAACACCCAGCAGAGCTACAAAGTACTAGACGATGCATTCTTTTATTAAGAGTCCTACTTGTCAAGATCAATGCCAACATGGCTTTTCCTTCATATACACCATAGCTGGCAATAAGTTATACTGCTGCCATCAGAACTTCTGCAGAGTCACTGAGAGAGTGAGAGCAAGAGCTTGAAAAACATCCACACATGAAAAATCTGTCCTTAAATAATTGAGAACTGAGCTATGCTAGGCAACAGTTTCCCTCATTGGGTGGCAGCTTAAAAAAACACTAAATCGTGCCTTTCTCCACAGTAGACTTTTGACCATGACAATGGAGCTATTTGGTTTAATGAAATGTTCAGGTTTTAAAAGTTAAAAGTAACTGACAGGTCAAGTCCTTGCTTCAGTTCCCATGGTTACCAGGGTTTCGTATTCCTATCAAGTTATACTGCATCAGATGACCTGTTTTTATTCGTGCCATAGAAGTGAGTGTGCCAAACATGGGGAGCTGGAGAAAGTCCTTTCTCATGATCCCTTACAACCTCTCTTCCATGTGACAGGTTCAGGGTGGCACAGCCAGTGGGGCATCAGAGTCAGCACACAACCCTATTCCCCTGAGTAGGCCCTCCCTCTTCACTTCAATAACAAACCAGTGGCCACAGAAAAAGAGAATACAGGCATGTGACTGCTGAGAGCTGGAACTCCCCTTGGGCATACACCACACCAGGGCAGGAGATTCTGTCTGTTCCCTACAACAGCACCTGGCACATAGTGGTACCTGCTACCTATTTGTTCAATGAGTAAATGATAGAGCCATACTTCTCAGCAGTAGCTGAATCAGCCTGTGTCAGAAAGGGACAGATCCTTGAATTTTCTTGGTAAAACTGAGACCTCCAGTTTTATTCTTTTTATTTATTTATTTTTCTATTTTTCCAAGTGATAGAAGGGGAGAAAGAGAGACCAACTTCTGGCAACTTCCATCTGGGGTCAATGCTATGCCAATCTGGAACCATGCTCACAACTGCCCTATTTTTAGCACCTGAGGCGGAGGTTCCACAGAGGCAGCTTTAGCACCAGGGGCTAGTGAGCTCAAACCAATCAAGCCATGGCTGTAGGAGAGGAAGAGAGAGAGAGAGAGAAAAGGGGAAGGTGCAGGTGGAGAAGCAGATGGCTGTGTCCTCTTTGTGCCCTGACCAGGAGTCAAACCAGGACATCCACATGCAAGGCTAACGCTCTACCGCTTAGCCAACCAGCCAGAGCCAAGACCTGCAGGTTTAAACCAAGATATGATCATGGGTGCAGAGGTTTGGATGAGACATGAGCATATGACCACATGTGCTAAACAAGAGAATGGAAAACACCACCATGGAGGCCAGACCGTCCATAGCACAGTCGTGCACCACAAACACACAGACACAGGAAAGGGCCATTCCTGTCCTTTAATAGGCATAACTTAGATCTCCATCTCCTTGCAAAAACACAACAAAAGGCTTCTCCAAAACAGTTTTTAGAGAACAGCTTTCCTTTTCTGGGGCAACAAGCCCTCATGGTCTCTTTTGAGCAATAAATATACTAGTATATTTAGCCCTGACTTTTTTTCTTTTTATTTAATTTATTGGGGTGACAATGGTTACCAAAATTATACAGGTTTCAGGTACACAATACATTATCTGTATAATGTTGTGTGTTCACCACCACAGGTCAAATCTCAGGTCCATCACCATTAACCCCCTTTACTCTTTCCAATGCTCCAACACTCCCCCCCCCCACACACACACATAATCACCACACTGTTATGCTGTCCATGAGGTTTTTTTTCTTTTCTTTTTTCTTAATTCCTCTACTCGCCACCCAACCACCCAATGCTCCCACTTCCAACAGCTGTCAGTCTGCTCTCTATGAGTCTGTCTCTATTCTGTTTGTTAGCTCATTTTCTCCATTACATTCCACGTATGAATAAAATTATATGTAACTTATCTTTCTCTGACTGGCTTATTTCACTTAGCATAATGCTCTCCAGGTCCATCCATGCTATCACAAGGGGTAAGATTTCCTTCTTTTTCATGGTTGAGTCGTATCCCATTGTGTAAACATACAATAGCTTTTTTTTATCCACTCATCTACTGATTGGCACTTGAGCTGCTTCCAAATCTTTACTATCATAAATAACATTGCGATGAACACAGGGGTACATATATTCTTTTGAATTGGTGTTTCAGGTTTCTTTGGATAAATTCCCAGAAGTGGAATTGCTGGGTCATAAAGCAGTTCCATTTTTAATTTTTTGAGGTAATTCCATACTGTTTTCCACAGTGGCTGCACCAGTCTGCATTCCCACCAGCAGTGCAGGAGGGTTCCTTGTTCTCAATCTTCTCACCAGCACTTGGTATTTGTTGATTTATTGATGATAGCTATTCTGAAAAATGTGAAGTGATATCTCATGGTGGTTTTAGTTTGCATTTCTCTGATGATTTAGGGATGTTGAGCATCTTTTAATATGTCTTTTGGCCATTTGTATGTCTTCTTTAGAGAAATGTATATTTAGGTCCTTTGCTCATTTTTAAATTGAATTGCTTGGGTTTTGGTGCTGAGTTTTATAAGTTCTTTATAAATTTTGGCTATTTGGCCTGACCTGTGGTGGCGCAGTGGATAAAGTGTCGACCTGGGAACGCTGAGGTCGCCAGTTCAAAACCCTGCACTGGTCTGGTCAAGGCACATATGGGAGTTGATGCTTCCAGCTCCTCCCCCCTTTCTCTCTTTCTCTCTCTCTCTCTCTCTCTCTCTCTCTCACTCTGTGTCTCCTCTCTAAAATGAATAAAATAAAAATAAAATAAATAAATTTTGGCTATTTCCCCCTTATCAGATATATTATTGGAGAATATATTCTTCCATTCAGTGGGTTTACTTTCCATTTGATGATTTCTTTTGTTGTGCAAAATCTTTTTAGTTTGATAATGTAGTCCCATTTGTTTATTTTTCTTGCTATTATATCTTTTCTTATTATTTTTATTGTTATTACCTCTTTCTCATGGAGATATATCATAAAAAAATGCTATGTGAAATGCCCAAGATTTTACTGCCTATGTTTTTTTCTAGGACTTTTAGTTTTTGAGACTAACATTATAAATATTATTTGAAGTGTTTACCGGCAGTACTTCTTAAGTTAAACAACAATAATGATCATTAAGAATAAGCACTTGAATGTATGAGTTGAAAAACAACAACAACACGAATAACAGCAAATACCAGATATCAAACAAGAAGCTTGAAAGAGTAGGAAACATACTGCCTCATCACTCTCATCTTCCTGGTACTAAAATTAAATAAATAAACTGACAAATCACCAAACTTCTGAGGTAGCCAAATAATTTTACATGGACAAGGTAATTTCTCAGGCAGTTTTATTCATAAGACTAAAATTGACTCCAATCTATTAAGGTGCTTCTGGATGCTGTTACTCCTGGATGATGATGAGGGTGGATAGTATAAAGTGAGAAAGACAGAAATAAGCTGGGAAACATTCAAGTGTGACAGATTTATGGTATGCACTTATGTGTACTTTTCATTTGGTTCTGATTTACTAATTAACAAATGAGGCCAGAAAAACACATTTGGGTTGAGTTAGAAACTTATGCACTCACAACTCATCTCCATTTCCTAGAGCCTTCAGTGAAATAATAATCTTGAATTTGTTGCTCTGCAGTAATTTCCATGTTTAACATGACCTTGTCACTCCACTGCAGGATTGAGTGCAGGAAAAAACAGGCTGGAGGAGAGAATTCTTATCCAAGGATATATCTGAGGGAAGGAAGGGGTGGAGGCAAGGAGCAACAAAATGATTAGCCAAAAGTTTCTCAGTTACTCTCTCTCCCTCTTCTAATTCAAAACATTAGATTTTATTATTGATGTAGCACCCGAGAGTACATTCTTTGCTCTGGTAATTCACCTCATTTTCCTGAGAACACAATGGAAGAGTATCTCAGTGTAAAATTACTGATCTGCCTCCAGATTAAGTCCAAGCTAAACTGCTCACTTAACATTTTGTTTTCCCTGAAGCACAGTAGGGCCACATTGTGGGTAAATCCACAGGGTGGTGGTTCTCCTTGTCAAGTCACAAGATCTTGGTTCTTTCAGGATCTCAAATCACAGATTGATGAAGTCAGCAAACAGGCTTGGCAAAGAGGCTTGAGAAAGAAGCAAGGAGAGCCATGAAGTTGATGGAAAATCATTAAGGACATTTGCCATTGGTTTGCTGATTGACACAGGGCTGTGATTTATTAGGGCCAACATTTCTGCCTCATTAGGGCATGATCATTAACAAAAGTTGTATTTCACAGGATCAGAAAATACAGGCAAGAGAAACTGAGTGGAAAGGGTGTTGCCTGGGAGCCCCAAGGAATACCCCACATAAGCCAGGAAGCATGGTATCAACAAAGTAATTGAGCATGGAGCTGTGGGGACACAAGTCTAGTTTCTACCTTAATGGGAAATTGTCCTAACTCTCACTGTACTATCAACATAGGGGCCTGTATGGCCTGTGTATATTTAATACAATCACATTCTGTATCTTGGTTCATCCCCATCAGGCTTTCCCTCGACTTTTCTCTTCCTGTCTGGTATTGGCAATAATCAGACAAACCAAAGCAAAAGGAGAACATGAATAAGAAAAATCAGGGGCAATTATTCCAACTACCTTTGATCATTAATGCCTTCCCTACAAAACCTTCCACCAAAGCAATTAGTAATCAGTACAGTTAATGATCTGAATTTTAATCTTTTTTCTTTCTTTTTTTTTATTTTATAGAAACTGGGTTTGGAAATACCAATATATAAGATAGCATAGCCACTACCAAACGTCCCCCAGCCTCCCTAAGTAGAGTTTGGAAGGATCTATAGTCACTCTGATGTGGTCTCAACTCACAGGATACCTGGAGTCCAATCAAGCTCTGAGATCCTCCTCAGTCCTGCTCCCAGCTGGAGAACCTCGTGATTGTGACCAGTCAGAGCCAAGATAGGAAGGAAAATGTGAAGCAGCACTGTGGGATGTGAAGGCTATAGAAGAGTAGGGAATGATTTTTCTTTTTTATGACCCTGCCTCAAACAAAACATTGATGGGGAAGAATAAGAAGACTGGAGAATGCTGTCTGGGACAGATGGCCACTGGACTATGGTAGATGGAGCCCATGATACCCACGTGGTTAGAAGCAGTGCTTGGGAAACACTTTGTCTCTTAAAACCACTGAAGTTTGAGATGTTACCAGTTACTAGACATGGCCAGATTTGATCATGACCTAACCATGTCAACAAAGGTAAGCAAAAAAGCCTAGAAGGCAGGATGAGGGGTTGAAGCTTGCACATTTTTTATGGTGCAGCAAAGGTGTGGGCACCGAGACCTAATGCCTGGATTCAGCAGGAAGGCCCTCCTGCATGTATCAGCCCCACTGATGAGGAGCCAATGGTGTCGTGTAGGCAAGCACCTCCCATCTCAGTTTCTTTGTCGGCAAAGTACTGGAAATATCAACACTAATTCCACCTGAAAGTGAGGTGTGACTCTCATCACCAACATTGGAAAATAAGTTGAAATATACATGTTTCAAAAGAAACCAACATCAATATTCTACTGAGAGAAATCACTTCAACAAATACTTGCTGGACATCTATTATCTACAAGGCAATGCTAATAAACTTTTGGGATTATCAGATCACCTTCTGTATATAGCTCATATTTGCATGAAATAATTTAAAGGTTATGAAGGTTAGGGCTTTTAAAGATATTATAAATTCACTAATGGTGTCTTGCTCTTTAATTAGATATTGAGTTAAGGCTCTTCCCACCCCCTTGAAATCTTAAAATAAAAATTAAAAGGTAACACAACAATACTTTACTAACTTCCTTACTCTACTGTTTGTCGGAAGAATCATTAAATGTCTATATTCAAATGTCTACAGGTTTGACAGAGGGGAAAGGAACCTCGTAGCATCTGCAGCACTTTGTAGAAGACTCACATGGCCGCAGGAGAAGGTGCCTACCAGTTCCTGACTCTTGCTCAAAGTGTTCAGGAGATCTACTCAATCAGCAGGCCTGGACCAGCCTTGAGCCGACAACAATATCCTTATCATATAATTTCTTGAATTCTTTCTTTGAGTATAGAGTCTTCCTTGACTCCTGTGTTTCACACCCGCCTCCAAGATACTAGCAAATCCTGCCTGCTGTCTTCAATATCTAGCAGAATCCATCTGCTCGCAACCTCCACAGCTGTCATCTGTTATCTGAACACTGCAGTAGATGCCTAACATGCCTTTCAGATTCCACCTTGCTCCTACAGCCTGTTCTCCATAAAGTGATCCTTATAAAATATAAGTCAGATCATGTCATCCTCAGTATATAACTCTTTTATGCCCTATCTCTCAGAGCAAATATCTTTTCAAAATAAAATTCAAGATCCTGGTGTATTCCCTGGCTCACTCTATGACCTCACTTCATGCCACTGAATAAGTTCTTCAGTAGGACAGTTCCATGAACCCTCCAAGCACCTTCTGGCCACAGGGACTTTGCATTTGCTGCTTCCTCAGCAGAGATGATCTGACCCTGATAGCCACATAGCTCACTTTCTCCTTTCTCATATCTGCCTGGTCAAATGTCATCTCCTTGAAGAAACCTTCCCTGACCACCTAGCAAGCAGCATATCTGGTCACTTGCCATCCCCTTAAAATGCATTTTATTGATCCCTGCATTTGTCACCACCTCATATCACACTGATTTTATGAACTTATTGTCTGTCTCCTTCACTAGAATGCATGTTCTATCAGTGCAAGAAGTTTGTGTTGTGCATTTTTATTTCCCACGTGTCTGGAGCTATGCACGGTGCATGCTTGATGTTCAATAATTCTTTTGAATGAATGTGTAACCTCCTTGATTTATTTTCTTCATTGTCTATAGGGAAGTAATAATAACTCCTCTGCCTCATAAGAGTTACTCGACATTTAAATGAGATGATATAAGAAGCATTTTGAAAAGTATAAAGTACAATACTCTATAAGTGAAAGTTATTACAAATTTCTCTTTGCCCACTTGCCTCAGAACAAAGCAGAGCCAACAACTCAGTCAGCATCACCACCTACAAGTGAGCTGCAGATATTCAGGAAAACACAGTCAGTGACACATTGTGGTAGTCTCTGAAACTTATTTTTCCCCCATGGAAGAAAGAAAATTGGGAAGAATATAAGATAAAAAGATATAAGGTATTCAATGTCTAGAGAATGTTGAGCAAACCTGCTGTAATATGCAAGTTCCATTTTCAGAAACTTTCAAATGAATCAAGCCAGAACAGAGAGGGGAGGACGTTCACTGTAACTAACAGCACTGACCCTGCTGTGTCAGGGCCACTGTGGTTCCAGAACTAAAGGGCCTGGAGCTACTATGTAGTTGTTATGGCTCAAGACCAAAAATGTTCTGAATGCTGGCACTGATGATTTCTGGAACTCGACTTTTGAAAGTCACACCACTCCTTTGGTAACTTGTCCCATTTTGCTTCATTTTACATGGCTGCTCCCAGAAGAGTGGTAACAATTAGGAGGGGGAATCTAAAAGGTGGTGAGAAAAAGGAGTACGAAGGGGTGGACAGTGTATAAAGAAGAGAGAGGGTGAACCTGCAACCTCGGAGTGGGAGGGGTCTGCAGGATGGGGGAGGGTGTTTCCACGCATGCTCCCACAATGGAAATGAACCCCACAGACATAGGTCAGCAAGCCTTCACACTTTGACCTGGTGCCAGATGAGCCTGCAGGGCCTGGGATCCAGGTGTTAGAAGATAGTAGGGGTGAAAAGGAAAGCTATGGGGGCCCTGGTCGAACACCAAGGAAACACTGCACGAAGCAGACAGAAGAGAAAAAGCATCACCTGTTTCTGTAGGCTGCCACCCCCCCTCACCCCATCTATCAAATGCCAGGACCCCTTAAAGAGTCTATTCTACAGCCAGAATGACATGCATTCAGGCCTTGGCTGCACAGGGTGGAGGGAGTGTGAAGAATTGAAATCCATAACCTTTGCCCTTCGTTAGGTTAAATCTTGTTCCCAGCAACTCTTCCTTGAGTTCCAAACAGCCAAAGTCCCTTTACAGATCCCTCCTTAATGTACCAAATGCAGAATATTCTTAGAAAGTAGGGAATAGCCTGCTCACATAAAAATATATTGAACACAGACTGTGCCAGACAGTTTGCAAAGGGATGTGCCTAATACTCGCATGAGGTAGTCACTGTAATTATCACCATTGCACGTTTGGGAAAACTGACTCACAAAGAGGAAAGTAACCAGCTCAAGTTCACATAATTGATTGGGTCAGAGCTGGGACTTGACTCCAAACCCACAAAGTAATCAGTACACCTGTGCCTGCAGGTAGCTAGGGAGAGGTTCTAAGAACATACAGATGGCAGAGGAGTTGACCCAAGGCTCGCTGTGTCAATGGGCACAATGCAGGAGCCCCAGACTCACCCTTGAGTTCTCCCATAAGAAGCTGGCCCTCAGGTGGGGCTGGGGAAGTCAGAGCACAGGGTCCCAGAGAAAATGGCTCCAATAGCCAGACATGGATGGAGGAGCAAGGCAGAGAGTTCTGAAAAGCATGGGTCTCCTGTTCAGCTCAAGAAGGTTGAGGTTCTCCTGGAAGAAAGGAGCCCCTGGAGAAACATCCCACAACAGGCAGAATTATATTCAATGGGACAAAGGTCCTAGAGAAAATTAGAGGTGAAGAATGGGCAGTTTAATGACAGGAGAAATGGGATCCGGTCTTCCCTGTATCAGGGGATGAGCAGATGGGTCACATTATGCCAACTGTCCACCTGATTTCCTTCATGAATGCAGGTGCTAAAGATGCTCTCAGTGGCCAGACCACAAAGCAAATGTCAAGCTAGAAAAGCTCCTTGCTACAGTTTCTTTTGGTGGGGACAGCAGAAGGGGCCACATGAAGCAAGAGAGCCAAAGTTATGAACAAGTCCTGGGACCTAAAAAAAAAAACAAAAAAACTCTTCTGAGAGCTCTGAGCTTCCAAACCCCCTGCTAACCCACCTTTGAATTTATCATCTGTGGGTAACAGATTTAATTCTTTATCCATGAGTGCAGCAACACCCATAGCAATTCTAACAAAAAACAACAAACCATAGTATATGTTTGGATGTTGCTAAGAGAGTAGATTTTAAAACTCTTGTCACAAGAAAAAAATTATAACTATGTGTTGCAAAGGGTATTAACTAGATTTACTGTGGTAATCATTTTACAATATACACAAATATCAAATCGTCATGTTGATATTTCTGTATATTGTGAAACTAAATCTAAAACTAATATAATATGTCAGTTATATCTCAAGTTAAAATATTTTTTTTCTTTGTTTATTTTAATTTTACCCTTGGTGTGCTTTTTTTTTTTTAATTTATTTTTTATTAACTTTAATGGGGTGACACCAATAAATCAGGGTACATATGTACAATGAAAACATCTCCAGATTATCACATCATTCAATTGTGCTGCATAACCATTACCCAAAGTCAAATTGTCCTCTGTCACCTTCTATCTGGTTTTCCCTGTGTCCCTCCCCTTCTCCCTATCCCACCCTCCCCTCCCTCCCCCCATCCCGTAACCACCACACTCTTGTTAAAATATTTTTTAAAAGAACAAAACTTTTCAAAGTATCACTTTATAAGCTATACGTACAGGACGGTCCATTTGTATGCATGCATATGCATTAAGACGTACATAAACAACGTAGATATACAACAAAGTTCTAGTTAGCTAAGATGGTAAGAGGAGTATGGATAGCCTGACCTGTGGTGGCGCAGTGGATAAAGCGTCGACCTGGGAACACTGAGGTCGCCAGTTCAAAACCCTGCACTGGTCTGGTCAAGGCACATATGGGAGTTGATGCCTCCAGCTCCTCCCCCCTTTCTCTCTCTCTCTCTCTCTCACTCTCTCTCTCTCTCACTCTGTGTCTCCTCTCTAAAAATAAATAAAATAAAAACAAATTTAAAATAAAGAGGATTATGGATACTTTCTATTTCCTTATTTCTGGTTATCTCTATTTTATAAATTACCCATAATAAATATACTCTATTTATAATAAAAATACCTTACATGACTTAAAATAGAAATTTAAAAGTACATCACTTAAGTGGACCACAAATATCCCCAATTGCACCAATGCTTAACTTTGGTTCTCAAAGAAGGTGTTAAATGCTGCAGATAACTAGAAATGTCATTGGAATGCCTCTTTCCATCTGGTAAAAATATTACTCTCTGTAGTCCAATTAATAGCAATCCTGAAACCAAAAATAAAGTGCAGCTTCTGTTTCTTGCTGAAAATCAGTGTTACCTCAAGTCCATCGGGAAGATGGAAAAAGTACATTTAGGATCAACAGGTAATCTTCATTTATATGCTGACTTTTGGAAGAATATTATAATTAGGAAAAAATACAACAAAAGGGGATTTCTAGAACAGATTCTTAGTTGGTTGCCATGGTTGGGTTCATTTTGGTCTGCTAACATGGCAAAGACCTTCCTTCACAACAGGGCATAGGGACAAACATCTCCTCCCCCATACCCCCTTTTTCTTCAGTTCACTCGCCTACTTTCCCTTTTTCACCTCTTCCTTTGCCTCCCTGTTTGCTTAGATTTCCCAAATTCACACTTAAAGAACTACTAACTCTCTAGATCTGCTGTAAGAAATGCTGTTGGTAGGGATGTAATCTCTAAAACCTGAGCACATAAATTCACCTGGGTGAATTCTAGCCAGCTAGCTGAATGATGAGACAATGCTATCAGCTTTGAAATTCATCTGGATCGTTTTCCAGCAGCTGCTTTTTAAAGATGAATCTTTAAATAAGATGTACAGGGACTATACGTGCTGGTTTATATAAGACTGAGGGATTTCCCAGGACACAGTTTTCAGTGCTAAAACTGGATAATCTCAAGCAAAGTAGGATGTGTCCAACCACTGCCATAGAATGTCTACTTTGGTAAAAATCTCAGACTCTAGAAGATGCCTAAATTAGAGATCACACATGTATGTAAGTGCATGCACATGCACACACATACACACAAGTCACACATAGTCACTGGGTACTCACAAATATATACAAAGCATCACACACACACGCGCGCGCACACACATACCTACATATATTCTTGGTCACAGCTGGTCCCATTCTTTCCCTTATTTTATTCTACAGCCAATTCTCATATGTCCCCTTATCCTTATGAATGATGTCTCTAATTATTCATGTCATGTCTTTCATCTGACTGGATATGAACATGGAATATCCCTCTCTGAAATCTGAGAAGACCATCTTGTCAATTTTATATGCTTGTTTTTACAATATGCAATCATCAGCTCATTAAAAGGTTTTCCTTCCTCCAGATTGTGATGTCCTTTTCCTTTATTTCTTTTCTTTTTTCTTTTTTTTTTTTGGTAGTAACACATCTACAAATGACCTCTGACCCAGGTAGACACTGACAATTGTATGTGCTACCATCCTGAAGATCAAGAGCAGCTGTAGCCCTGTTCACCTTGAGAACAAGCTGGGCTCTGGGGCCCCAAGCTCTGGAAGAGGAATCCTCCTGTGAGAAGAGTTAGTGCCTGTGACCCAGCCAGCAAGAGCACTTCCCTTTAGAGACTGGCTGTGATTAGTGTTTAACTGCAGACAACGTTTGTCTACATGAAAGGAAACCTCTTAATGCACCAGCAACAATAAAGCACTTGCTCCATTGTATATGTTGACAATGTACAACTTAAAGATGTCAGTTATTGCCTACAGCTGCTAGCAAGTTCAGGAAAATCACAATTGCAAATGCTGACATATCCCACAAGTGGTGGTAGTGAGTCAAATAATGTGGTTCTACAGAGAGTATTAAAGATTCCAAAATCTCTTCTATTCTTTTCCCATATTCCTTCAGCCAAATATAAAATGTCCCAAAAGTATAAAGTTAACACGATGGTGCCACTCTTTTCTTACATTAAAAAAGAAACATTTAGGAGCACTCTTTTATTCTTCTGTGGCAGTGAGACTAGGAAATCTGACCTGTCCTGACTCTAATTTGTACGTATTTGCTTATTTTTCATCTACTGCGATTCTTTGTATTTTGAAAATTCTGAGAAAACTCAGCAGAACAAAAACAGTTTAAGTCATAGATTTGGTCTATTTAATACTTTCTAAATTTTTTTCAAGGAAACAATACAATTATAAATGTGCTTTAAAACAACATGTGGGCATGAAGACATGATCTAAATGTATTCACCTGTTGGACCCATACATAACCACCGCAAATGGGACTAGCTGGCTGAGTAATGTGAAGCAAATGGCCTGGCACACTGGACCTGAATTTTCTCCCCTTGCTATGTGAGAGGGCTGACCAAGATGATTCTCAAAACCCACTCAGAGCAACCTTACAGTGCTACCATTCCAGAAACTGTTTGGGATAATCTAAGATTCTAGTCAGCTGAAGTTATATCAAATTTTTTTTTGGAGTATTATGATTTTTTAAAATATATTTTATTATTATTAATTCTAATGGGGTGACACCAATAAATCAGGGTACATATGTACAATGAAAACATCTCCAGGTTATCTTACCATTCAATTGTGTTGCATACCCGTCACCCAAAGTCAAATTGTCCTCTGTCACCTTCTATCTCATTTTGCCTGTGTCCCTCCCCTCCTCCCTATCCCACCCTCTCCTCCCTCCTCCCACCCCGTAACCACCACTCTCTTGTCCATGTCTCATAGTCTCACTTTTATGTCCCACCTATGTATGAAATAATGCTGTTCTCAGTTTTTCTTTTTTTCTGATTTACTTATTTCACTCCGTATAATGTTATCAAGGTACATCCATTTTGTTGGAAATGATCCGATGTCATCATTAATTATGGCTGAGTAGTATTCCATAGTGTACCATAGCTTTTTAATCCACTCGTCTTCTGACGGACACTTGGGCTGTTTCCAGATCTTCGCTATTGTGAACAATGCTGCCACGAACATGGGGGTGCATTTCTTCTTTTCGAACAGTGCTATGGTGTTCTTAGGGTATATTCCTAAAAGTGGGATAGCTGGGTCAAAAGGCAGTTCAACTTTTAATTTTCTGAGGAATCTCCAAACTGTTTTCCACAGTGGCTGCACCAGTCTGCAATCCCACCAGCAGTGTAGAAGGGTACCCTTTTCTCCACATCCTCGCCAGCACTTATTCTGTGTTGTTTAGCTGATGAGTGCCATTCTGACTGGTGTGAGGTGAGTTATATCAAATTTTAAGAAAGGAGAGCAAGATGGCGATGAAGTAGGCGGACGTACCAACTTCCAACTCCCAGAACCAAAGTGGATTATAACTCAATTTTAAGAACCATCTTCTGGATAAACCAACTTTGAACTAAACTAAGTGGACTCTTCAACCAAGGAACATAGAAGAAGCCACATTGAAACTGGTAGGAATAGCGAAAGCATGAAGAGGGCTGCCAAGCTCCCTGGAGCGAACGGCAGCCCAGAGAGACCTGCGTGGCAGAAGGAGAGTTTGGCGGAGAGGGAGAGACCTGGTTCCAAGAAGCAAAGCCCCAGCCTGAAGTCCCAGAGCCTAGAAGAGACGTTTGGACAGTATTGAACTGTGAAACAAGTTATTGAGAAAGAGACAGTTTTCTCAGACCCAAGATTCTTAAAGGAACAGCGCAGAAAACCTCTCCCACAGCCACTCACCAGGGGCTCCGGGGAACGGGGTCAAAGGAGAGGACCAGAGCAGCGGAAAGAGAGAGTAAACTGGAAGCAACTGGGGGAAAAACTCTGAGGGACAGCCACCCTAACCCCTGGGCTAAGTCACTTCCCTAATCAAAAACGAATATTTCCCCTGGAAGTAGCAATACCAGCAAAGGGAGACAGGACACCAGCCAAAGAAGCTCTCCCGCAGCACTTAGAGCAGAGCTGCTTAGATGGAGGGAGCTTCCAGGTCTACAGTATGGAGTGTTAGGGTCTGAACTGTGGGGCCCCTTCCTACTCTGCTGAGGGTTGCTGGAGGGACGGTGGCGGCTGGACGCTGAAACGCAGTTCTGTCGGCAGGAGAAGAGGCCCAGCCAGTGTGAGCTCGGTCTAGCCCAGCAGGGGCGGAGGAGACGCGCGAAAGCAGACTGGCAGCTGTTGGCCCACCTGTAACCCCACCTGCAAGGGAAAAGCGGGAGGCCAGGAAGGGGCAGAGATCTGCACTGCGACCCTGCACATGCCGGCCCTGACTGTGAGAATGGGGCTAGGACCAGGGATGGGCAGAGGCACGTGGCTGAGCTCTCGCCAGCAGCCCAAACTGCCTGGAGAAACAGCAGTTTGTCATCCTGCATGCGCGAGTTGGCACTGAACGCGGGGGTGGAGCTAGAGCCCAGGACGAGTGGAAGTTCGCAGCTGAGCGCACACCAGCAGCAAAGCCTGGCCCAATAAACCGTGGTTTGCGATCCTGTGCAGGAGGGCCCTGGCCTTGAGGGTGGGGCTAAAGCTCTGGATGGGCAAAGGCTCAAAGCTGAGAGCACATCAGCAGCCCCATCCAACCTGAGAAACTGTGGCGAGCAGGCTCTGACGGGGGCGGGGGGGGGTGGTGGGAAGAAGGCCGGAAACAGGCTTGGTCCGCAGCTGAGCAAAGGTGCTCACCTCTACCCTTGGCACTGAGGCTTGTGGTTTGAGTGACAGCCCTTCCCAAGGAGAAGAGGCGGAAATCAAATCAACAGCCGCAGTGGGCCGGCACTGGTAACACCCATACCTAACCGCCCTAGGCAGCGGCAGAGGGGGTGGCAGGCCTGCAGACAGATCACACCTAGAGAACACAAAGGCAACACCTATTGGACTCCAGTGGCCACAACCTTCTTATACACTGACAAAATGGGCAAGCAGAGAAATGCAAATCAAATGAATCAAGAGAAATCCCCAGAGAAGGACCTGAATGAACCAGATATAACCAAATTACCAGAAGCAGAATTTACAATAATGGTAGTTAGGATGTGTTCGGCAGATAAAATATATTATGCTCACTTTGTTAAAGATGGCGCTGCCCGAATGGAAGTTCGTTGATATTAATGTGTGTTCTAAAACAGGCTGTGGGCAGGCCGGGTCATTATAGCCTAAGGCTTAGTTTAAGAGTAAGTTCTTCTCCACACACTTGACTGATTGGATGATGTAGGGTGGTGCACTTTCTTGAGGAATCCCATTATGCCTCAGATGAGTGGCTTTGTATCAGAGACATTCTTGAATGTATAATTGAATTAAAGGTTTGGATTGTCTATGCTATAAAGTGGGCGGACCGGTAGCTAGCTCTCTCTCTCTCTCGGTTCCGGAGTTCCTGAGGTTAGTATTAGAGAGGAGAGCAGAGTAAGGCCACGTGAAGGCCAGGAGAAGGAGCCAAGATGGCAGAGGGCTGAGGAAGAAGCCAGTTTGTTAAGAGTTTGTGCAGGAGGAGATGGGAAACAGAGGTGAAGAAGTCTGGTGAGCTGGAAAGCTTTGATGCTAGGAAACTCGGATAAGTCAGTAGCTTTGTGAGCACTGAATATGTGGGTTTTGGAGCCCAGTGTGTGTTTTTGCTTGCCCGTCGGGTACAAGCTAGAATTAAAGCTGATGGCTCACCAGTTCTTGGCTCCTGTGTTTCATTGCCATCTGTACGAATCCAATGCGAACCTGCATGGGTCAGGCGGCTGTGATGGCAGCCTTGGCCACAGGCTTTACAGGATGTTCAAAAAAAATTAGAGCAACAATGGATAGTCACTATGAACACCTAAATAAAGAGATAACAAGTATAAAAAACAAAATTGAAATAATAAAAAAGAATCAGACAGAAATGACAAATACAGTATCAGAACTGAAGACCACAATGGAAGGAATTAAAAGCAGAATGAATGCCGCTGAGGATCGAATCAGCGAGTTAGAGGACACAATGAACATAGGCACAGAAGCAGAGCAAGAAAAGAAAAAGAGACTCAAGAAATGTGAGGAAACTCTAAGGGAGCTCTTGACAACATGAAGAGAAACAACATTCGCATCATAGGGGTTCCTGAAGAAGAGGAGAGAGAACAAGAAATAGAAACTTTGTTCAATCAAATCATAGCAAGAATTTCCCTAAATTAAGGCTAGGAAACATTCCACAAGTTCAAGAAGCACACAGAACTCCATTAAAGAGAAACTAAACAAAATCTACACCAAGACACATCATAGTTAAAATACCAAAGCTAATGGATAAAGAAAAAATTCAAAAGCTGCTAGAGAAAAAAAGGCTATCACCTACAAAGGAGCCCCCATAAGGATGACATCGAACTTCTCAACAGAAACACTTGAGACCAGAAGGGAATGGCAAGATATATTCAAAGTAATGCAGAAAAAGAACCTACAACCAAGACTACTCTATCCAGCAAGGCTAACATTTAAAACTGAAAGAGAAATAAAGAGCTTCCCAGACAAAAAAAACCTAAAGAAATTCATTAAAACCAAACCAATTCAGCAAGAGATACTAAGGGGCCTGTTGTGAACAGTTCAAAGGGAGGAAAGAATATAGCAAAAGAAGAATAAAGCTTTAAAGAATAAAATAGCAATAAACAACTACATATCAATAATAACCTTAAATGTAAATGGATTAAATGATACAATCAAAAGACATAGGGTAGCTGCGTGGATAAAGACACAGTACCTATACATATGCTGTCTACAAGACACACAACTAAAAACAAAAGATGCACACAGTAAAAGGATGAAAAAAAATATTTCATCCAAATGGAAATGAAAGAAAGCTGGGGTAGTAATACTTATATCTCACAAAATGGACTTTAAAACAAAGGCTGTAGTAAGAGATAAAGAAGGACACTACATAATGATAAAGGGAGCAATTCAATAGGAAGATATAACTATTATAAATATCTATGCACCAAATATAGGAGCCCCGACATACATAAAGCAAACTTTGATGAATATAAAGGGCGAGATGAACAGCAATACTATAATAGTAGGGGATTTCAATACCCCACTAACAACACTGGATAGATCCTCAAGAAAGAAAATTAATAAAGGAACAGCAGACTTAAATGATACACTAGATCAACTTGATTTAATAGATATCTTCAGAACTTTTCACCCTAAAGCAGTAGAATATACATTCTTCTCAAGCACTTATGGTACATTTTCTAGGATAGACCACATGTTACGGCACAAAAATGTCTCAATAAATTTAAGAAGACTGAAATCATATCAAGCATTTTCTCTGATCACAATGCCATGAAACTAGAAATTAACCAAAAAAGAAAAGCTGAAAAATACTCAAACACTTGGAAACTAAATAGCAGGTTATTAAATTCGAATGGATTAACAACGAGATCAAAGAAGAAATAAGCATACATCAACTCAAAATTTATAGGACACAGCAAAAGCAGTACTGAGAGGAAAGTTCATTGCACTACAGGCATACCAAAAGAAGCTAGAAAAAGCTCAAATAAGCAACCTAACCCTGCATCTAAAAGAAGTAGAAAAACAACAGCAAATAAAGCCAGGACCAGTAGAAAGAAGAAAATAATAAAGATCAGAGCAGAAATAAATGACATAGAGGCTAAGGAAACAATACAGAGGATCAATGAAACCAGGAGCTGGTTCTTTGAAAGGGTAAACAAGATTGATGAACCTTTAACTAGACTCACCAAGAAAAAAAGAGAGAGGACCGAAATAAATAAAATTAGAAATGACAGTCGAGAAATAACAACTGACATAACAGAAATACAAAGCATTGTAAGAAAATATTATGAAGAACTCTATGCCAAAAAATTAGACAACCTTGGTGAAATGGACAAATTTCTTGAATCATATAAACTTCCAAAAATCAATCTGCAAGAATCAGAACACCTAAACAGACCAATTACAACAAATGAGATCGAAACGATTATCAAAAAACTCCCAAAAAAGTAAAGTCCTAGGCCTGATGGTTTCACTAGTGAATTCTACCAAAAATTCAAAGAAGAACTAACTCCTATTCTCCTCAAGCTATTTCAAAATGTTCAAGAGGAAGAAAGACTTCCAAACTCCTTTTATGAGGCGAGCATAATTCTGATCCCCAAAACCGGACCTATGTCCCTGATGAATTTAGACGCTAAAATTTTCAACAAAATATTAGCCAACCGGATCCAGCAATATATGAAAAAAATCATACACCATGATCAAGGGGGATTTATTCTAGAGAGGCAAGGCTGGTTCAATATTCGCAAATCAATCAATGTGATTCATCACATAAACAAATCGAAGGACAAAAATCACATGATAATTTCAATAGATGCAGAAAAGGCATTTGATAACATCCAGCACCCATTCATGCTCAAAACTCTCAGTAAAGTGGGAATACAGGGAACATTCCTTAACATGATAAAGGCCATCTACTACAAACCCACAGCAAACATCATACTAAATGGACAAAAATTAAAAGCAATCCCCTTAAGATCAGGAACCAGGCTGGGGTGCCCCCTTTCACCACTTTTATTCAACATAGTTCTGGAAATACTAGCTACAGCAATCAGACAAGAAGAAGAAATAAAAGGCATCCAAATTGGAAAAGAAGAAGTAAAACTGTCATTATTTGCAGATGATATGATATTGTATATAGAAAACCTTAAAGTCTCAGTCAAAAATCTACTGGACCTGATAAATGAATTCAGCAAGGTGGCAGGATATAAAATTAATACTCAGAAATCAGAGGCACTTCTATATACCAACAATGAACTGTCAGCAAAAGAAATTAAGGAAACAATCCCCTTCACTATTGCAGCCAAAAAAATTAAGTACCTAGGAGTAAATTTAACCAAATAGGTTAAGGACTTGTACTCAGAAAATTATAAAACATTGATAAAAGAAATCAAGGAAGATACAAACAAGTGGAAGCATATACCGTGCTCATGGCTAGGAAGAATAAACATCATTAAAATGTCTATATTACCCAAAGCAATTTATAAATTCAATGCAATACCAAGTAAAATACCAATGACATACTTCATAGATACAGAACACATATTCCAAAAATTTATATGGAACCAAAAAAGAACACGAATAGCCTCAGCAGTCTTAAAAAGAAAAAATAAAGCAGGAGGTATCATCACTCTTCCAGATATCAAGGTTTACTATAAGGCCATTATACTCAAGACAGCCTGGTACTGGCATAAGAACAGGCACATAGATCAATGGAACAGAACAGAAAACGCAGAAATAAACCCACAGCTTTATGGACAACTGATATTTGACAAAGGAGGAAAGAATATACAATGGAGTAAAGACAGTCTCTTTAATAAATGGTGTTGGGAAAATTGGATATCTATCTGCAAAAAAATGAATCTAGACCATCAACTTACACCATTCACAAAAACAAACTCAAAATGGATAAAAGACTTAAACATAAGCCGTGAAACCATAAGCATCTTAGAAGAAATCATAGGCAGCAAGCTCTCTGACATCCGTAGCAGCAACATATTTGCCAATTTATCTCCACGGGCAAATGAAATAAAAGGCATGATAAACAAATGGGACTATATCAAACTAAAAAGTTTTTGCACAGCTAAAGACATTAGAACAGAATAAAAAGACAAACCACACAAGGGGAGAACATATTTGACAGCACGTCTGATAAGGGGTTAATAACCAAAATTTATAAAGAACTTAAAAAACTCAACACCAGGAAGACAAACAATCCAATCAAAAAATGGGCAAAAGAAATGAATAGAAATTTCTCCAAAGAGGACATACAGATGGCCAAAAGGCATATGAAAAAATGCGCAACATCCCTAATCATTAGAGAAATGCAAATTAAAAGCACAATGAGATATCACCTCACACCAGTCAGAATGGCGCTCATCTGCAAAACAACACAGAATAAGTGCTGGCAAGGATGTGGAGAAAAGGGAACCCATCTGCACTGCTGGTGGGAATGCAGACTGGTGCAGCCACTGTGGAAAACAGTTTGGAGATTCCTCAAAAAATTAAAAATCGAACTGCCTTTTGACCCAGGTATCCCATTTTTAGGAATATACCCTAAGACACTATAGTACTGTTCGAAAAGAAGAAATGCGCCCCCATGTTCGTGGCAGCATTGTTCACAATAGCGAAGATCTGGAAAGAGCCCAAGTGTCCATCAGAAGACGAGTGGGTTAAAAAGCTTTGGTACATATATACTATGGAATACTACTCAGCCATAAGAAATGATGACATCGGATCATTTCCAACAAAATGGATGGACCTTGATAACTTTATACGAAGTGAAATAAGTAAATCAGTAAAAAACTGAGAACTGCATGATTTCATACATAGGTGGGACATTAAAGTGAGACTATGAGACATGGACAATAGAGTGGTGGTTATGGGGTGGGAGGAGGGAGGTGAGGCTGGGATAGGGAGGAGGGAAGGGGCACAGGGAAAACCAGATAGAAGGTGACAGAGGACAATTTGACTTTGGGTGATGGGTATGCAATATAATTGAATGATAAGATAACCTGGAGATGTTTTCTTTGAACATATGTACCCTGATTTATTGGTGTCACCCCATTAAAATTAAAAAAAAAATTTTTTTCAGAAACACTTTTAATTCAGCTTTGAAATAGGAGGCAGTTTTCTGCCTTAATAAACCTATGAGAATACATCATTCCTTAATGACTGAGGTTCCTGTAGAATGTCAACATTACTGCCCACTGAGGAAGGAAGGCAGGTAGAAGGAAATAGTCTTCTAGTTCAAAGAACTGTGGAGACAAGACAGGATGATGTGAGCATTACAGCATGTGCCTATCTCCCTATCAGAAAAAGAAATCAAGTCAGTTCATTAACATTGATAAAAGCACTTTACAAAGTTCAAAGATAAGACCTAATTTTCGAATTAGAGAAAATCCATGGCCAAGGACCTTCCTAAAAGTTTTCTCCAGAGTGAAAAGTTGGTTTCTCCAGAGTGAAAATGGGGTGGGGATTTAAGGGCCTGAAGCATGGATTCCCTTTGTTTTCGAGTTTGTGTCTTTCTTCTCTGAGTACAGTTCAGAATAATAGATAATTCTGATTAGCCACAGGATCTCATCCTAGTAATTGAAGCATTACCAAATTGAGAAGGCCAATCAGCTAATAACTGGCTTAGATATATTGGAGTAATAACTTTTTGCTAATACAGCATTCTATAGATTTTCTTTGTTTAACTTAATATATAACCCCTGTAGGTAAACACAGCACTAATGGAAAAAAGTAAAACCAGAACCATCACCAAAACAAATCAACTCCCTACTCTAATGTGCTGATGCACTTGAAACAAATTGAACTAGTCCTCTTGGTTGAGTTAGTCTAAAGGAACTGTCAGCACAAACAAAAAATATAATCATGGATAGGGCTTGAACTGAGAGACAGCCCACTGGGAGGGATTCTCTCGAACTTTGCTTTAGCCTTACTTCCTCCTGCAGAGTTACCACGGCTGAACGTATTAACACTTTCTTTTGAATTTTACTTTGGGCTAGAATCTAGTCATACCAGCAGAAAGAGTCTAAGGTACTACCAGGATTTTGTGGGCAGACAAATCTGGGTTTAAATTCAACTCTATCACTTATCAATTAATGTGATCTGTTAAAGCCACTTGACCTCCGAGTTGCTTGTTTACATTTAAAATGGCAGCGGGGTGGGGGGCATATATTTTGTAGATAGTTGAGAGGATTAAAGGTAAAAGTTTCCAGGGATTATATAAATGTAAACATCATTCTCTTCCTCCAACTCTTAGGGATTTCTCTCTTTTCACACTCCTCCCTCTTCCTTTCTCAATAGATTTCTAAGGAAAACATACACACAAGTCTTCCTTGCAACTTCCATTCTGGAGGCCAGGACTTCTGTAGGTCCCCCTTGTGGGAGATACTCTAACATAATAGTACAACTACATCCTTAAGTGTCACAAAGTTAGACAGGAACCATTTTGCCAGCAAGCCACAGCTTACACCATATCAATACACAAATGATCAGTAAAATACCCTGCCAAGTACATGGTTTCTGGCCAGAACTACCCTTTCTACACTACTGTGTTCTATTTCCTCTTGTTCTATTTTTGTTTTAGAAAGTCCAGCAAGTGGAGACAAAGGAAACTTTTACTACTAAGCACATCTTTACTCTTAATTAATTATACTAGGAATGAAGTAGGCCATTTTCCTCCATTCTTAAAAGCCTTATTATAGTGTGAAATCTCTATTTTAAAAAAATTGATTTAACTATATGGTCCTTCTATAATAATTTTAATGTCTAAAGTCTTTGCATTATAATGTATTTTTAACCAAGACTATGACATTGCTATTGCCACCATTAATTTTTAGCAGCAAAAGTAAGAATAGCTATTATTTATTAAACACTTATTATGTGCCAAGCAGTGACAGCTCTTCACAAACAACAAATCCATTTTTTGCAACACCCAGTATTACTCAAATGTGCTGATGAGCAACATGCCTTAATTCCTAAACCTTATCAGTGGCAGAGCCAGGATTACAGCCCAGATATTTTTATTGCAAAGTAAGTGCTCTTAGCCACACTGCTATCCTGCATGCATACAGGTAGCTGTCATACATCCAAAAACATCTCCACATCCATCAGTGTTCCAGTGCCACAACCCTTAGGGGAGCTCTGGAGTCTACAGCTTCCATGAGCATTTTGAGTAAAGGCTCTAATTGTTTGGCAAAAAAGATAACCAAGACTGAACCCTTGATTAAATCCCAGGAGTTCTTGGGTTTGTCATGAGAAACAGGACCCCAGAACAGGAAGAACCATCTTGCAACAGTGACTTAGGCACAAGGCATCACATAATTTAAATAATAAAATGTTTTTGAGTTTTCCATAAGCTCATTAGATACCCCAAACAGGCTAACAGAGACTTAGTTATTGCCAGCTGAGGAAACCAAGCATGAAGAGCTAAGTCACATTCTTTCTTTAGGGACAGACTGGGCCTCCTGACCCTCAGATCATGACACTACTATGGTTCAAAGAAGACATGAGATTTAGTGAGAAAAAGAGAAAGGTAAAGAGAGAGACTCCCTGTGTTTGTTAGTGAAGAATTTAGATGTGGTAACAAAGTATAAGGTCAAGAGGATATGTGCATTTTATGTGAAAGAATAAAAATAAATCCTGAAATAAAACTAAGGAACAAACAGAAGCTAGTGAATAACAGAAAGACAGAAATGTGGAATAAAATAAATACCAACTTAAGAATGAAGAAAAGTTAAGAGGTTTTGACGTTTGCTGTGGTAGGCAAATTCCTAAAATGATTCCTAAGATTTCTTGCCCTAATCCCTAGGACTTTAAGTAGATGAGATATCATGCTCTGATTATGTTATATTACATGGTAAAGGGATTCTGCAGATGTACTTAGGCTACTAATCAGTTGACTTTGAGTTAATCAAGGGGGATGTTATTCATGTGGACATGATCTAATTCCAGGAGATGTTTACAAGCAGAGTTTTCTCTGGCTGGTGGCAGAAAAGGAAATCAATTAAAGAGATTCCAGGCAGGAGGTAGCTTCACTGGCTCTGAGGATGGAGGGGAACCACCTTTTGAGGAATATGGACAGATCCTACAATCTAAGAGCAGCCCTGGCTGACAGCCAGCAAGAAAATCAGAACCTCAGTCCTACAACCACAAGGAGCTAAATTATTGCAAAAACCTGAATAAGCTTCAAGGTATTTTTTAAATCCAGAGTTTTCAGATTGGCCTATGATATCTTGATTTCGACCTCATGAAACCCTGAGCAGGGTCCCCGGCCAAGCCAGCCATACTTCTGACCTATAGAACAGTGAGCTAACAAGTAGACATTGTTTTAAGCCATTCAGTTTGTGATAATTTGGTATATAGCAGTAGAAGAACATCAATACACTGACTGACCTGGGTTCAAATCTTAGCTTCATTTCGTCATCAATTTGTGATCTTGGGTAAGTGTCTTAATCTCTTTGTCTCCCCATCCGTAGGTGGAGATGATAATATACAGCTCAGAAAGTCAGAGGGAAGACTGAATTAGCTGTGCTAGTCCCGGCACCAAGAAGTTACCTGTTGCTTAAGTGGAAGAATCAAAAGAGCTAGGTTCCCCTAACTGGCCACCAAATTGTGTCACCAAACAAGAACAGCTGGGTGTTCATTCTGACCCCTGGGTGGAGGAGAGGAAAGCTAGAAACCAAGGGGCAGCAGGAGTGAGGAGTCACTGTCTAGCTGGATATTTATACAGCCTGTTTTTATAACATAGGTGTTTAGAATCAAGGGAATTCCAAAGACAAATTTCAGAGAGACATGATGGAAATGAAATATCTGTAGACATTTTAAAACGGATTTTTATGTCAAAATTTACTTGAAATTCCTGTCATATTTTAGGTAGTTTACAAAATCAAATCATACAGCAGGATAAAAATAAGTGAGGAAACTGGGTTAGAGAAAAGAAAATAGGCCCTGGATGGTTGGCTCAGTGGATAGAGCCCTGGACCATGTGTGTGATGTCCTGGGTTGGATTCATAGTCAGGGCACACATGAGAAGTGACCACTTGCTTCTCTTCCCCTCTTTATCCCCCTTCACTCCCTCTTCCCCTCCTGCAGCCAGTGGCTCCACTGCTTTGAGCTTTGGCCTCAGGCACTGAAGATAGCTGGGCTGATTTGAGCATTGGCCCAAGACAGGGGTTGCCAGGTGAATCCTGGTCAGGGCACTTGCAGGAGTCTGTCGCTCTATCTCCTCTTTTCTCCCTTAAAAGAAAATAAAGTAAAATAAAATAAAAAACCAGAGATATACCAACTGCATGGCATTAAGATCTTTTGATCATGCTAAGAATGATTTCTAAGCTTCCCAGAAACCACTGAAAACAAGGAGGCCTGGCCAGTTATAACATTCACTAAGCAAAGTTGCTCAAAAGAAGCCTAGACCTGGGGAAGAATCCTCATGTGGGTCCCCTTAAATGGGACACCATGTCATGCTGTGTTGTTGAAAATATACCACATGCATTTATATTTTTTCTCACTGTTTTTCCAGTTTTGCACATTTTTAATTCAATTTTATTTTTCTTCATGATGTATATGGGTTCATTATATGATAAGAATAGCATTTTGTCATGCTTATTTGTCCATGATATTTATAAAAATTATATCACAGGGTTAATATCATGAATGTATTTGTTTGCTTTTTGTTTAATTTTGTTTATATTTTGACATAAGTGAGTTTAAAATTTTTATGTATAATATATAGGTATATATGTCCTTGCATATATGTGTAAAAAAATATATATGCACACATCTGTTATACAATCTTCTATTACTTTAAAGCTAGAATAAATTTCTCCATCTAGAGACCAGTTAAATAATCACTTATATATTCTTCTAGTTGGTAATGGCTTGATTTCATATTTCTCTGTTGCTTAAATACTACTGCATTTTAAAATGCATCTGTGGTTCAGGTCATTGTTCTTAAGAACAAGAATAAATAGTGTTCTTTAAGCAAATAAAAGAAAATTTGTTCTTAGATTGAAAGTTTAAAATGAATACTTGCTATCTGTAATAGTTTGGCTATCAGTTCTGAGAACAAGAAAACAGATTCATTTATTTTCTTTCCCTGAAGTCCTTACATTTTCTCAACCCAATTCTCTATCAAAGCGAATAAAATGGACCAAGCCTTAAACTGACTCAACCCTAACCCCCCAAAAAACTAAATCCATGTTGAATTTGGAATCGCAGTCCTTGGTTCTCTACCCCCACCCTATTCTCTCCATTTGAACACCTGCCTATGCTGACACAAAGCTCAGATCAGAGTCACGAACCGGCTCTCTGCTCTGTCATAACTATCTGCAGAACAGTAATGTTCATGTATACATTTTTCATAAGAATCCCAATTTAAAAACAAAAATATAAATACTTTCCTCACTAGGGGCTTTCACTGCCCAAAGAGAAAATTAGGTGCTTTCATTACAGAGGTTATCTGTAGAAAGAGTTCTCATCTCTGCAGGAGTTTAACTGGAAAAGTTTAATGGAGGGAAGAGAAAACCCATGTAACTTTAATAAGGGGGGAAACATGTAAGTGAGACAGTGAGGGGGCCTGGAATCAATTAGGTCAAATTATACCCTGTGTTACATGTAAGAACTCCTGTTACAGTAAAAATGAAAAAGCAGAAAAGAATAGTGCCCTGAACTAAGACCCTATTTCAGAACACAGAGTGCTTTATAAACAAAGTCCCCTTAATCAAGTTATTTCAGTTAGACAGGGGGTCAGGAATCGCCAGTTGAGAAAGCTTCTCTCAAGGGCATATACATTTGCCCCACCTGGGAGCCCATCCGATGGCAACTAGTTAGCATGCCGACAGTTACTCTGACAGATTAGACCTTCCTCCCAAATATTCTTGTCCCAGTTCTTCTTCCACCATTGATTTCTTCCTCCAGTCATTTTATCCCTCAAGCAAGTTTCCCCTTCCATGACCTGCCAAATACCCTGATCTTGGACCCCATGGGTCTCCATACCCCTCTGATTCTTGCTCCTGGATCTCAACCCTCAGTACCCCCATTCATGTTCCTACAGGAGCCAGGGCTGTTAACCATGTAAGATAAGATGTCCTGGATTCTGGGGACAAGAGCAAGTGGAGTGGGCAGGGGAATAGATTGGTTCACTCAGGAATCATTGCTACAATAGCTGAGTCTGGTGACCAGGGAAGATGTCAAGAGACTGTGATACAATGACAGGGGCAGTGTCTTCTCAAGGAGATAGTAGTCACGGTTCCATACTGACCTTTGACCACATGTAGCATGAGCCTCATAAGTTACTAAACATGACTCTTCAGTCAGAGAGTGTGAGCTGCACTGAGGTAAGGTGCAGTTTTCAGGCTCAGGACATGGCATTTTCCAATCAGGGGAAAGATATAACAAAACTGGGCTACATTCCCGACCCAGGGTTTCAAAGGATGGATGTGGCCAGGTGAAACTTCTAGTCCCAGCATACGCCATACATTGCTCTCCCTGTGGGGACACAAGGTAAGGATCTTGCATCTCACACCCTGCCCCCAAGAGTCAGCACTAGCTTCAGTTGCAGAGAGCATCTCAGGCACTGTGAGATCTCCCTTCTCTCAAGAACAAATATATTTACACATTTCATAAACACTGTTAGTTACAGATAATGAGTTGAACTATTGAGTCATGATTCCTTCTAAAAAGAATCTTCCCAACAGATCTCCGGATAATTTTCACATTTCATAGCAGTAGAGGAAGAAAGACCTAAGACAAATATAAACACCGTGAGCTACCCAAGAACAGGGACTTTCAATTTCTTTTACCTATTGTTTGAGTCACTGCATCCAGTTCCAGGGTCTGGAACCAAGCCAGTACCCCCAAGAGTCTGGTGCATGCAGAGCACTGACCCGGTGGGAGGCAGCATGGCCCTGGGCCCTGCTCCCCCATCCACTGCCTCAGCAGCCGTGGGACGGCAACTTGTGCTAAGCTCCATGGGCTTCAGGGTGCTTGTCTGCACACTTGGGATATTCCTGAATAGCCATGGGAGCTTTAAGAATCCCATAATGCTAGGTGGCTGTTTTTTTAAACTTTGGGTGTAATGCAACTTGAGTGGCAGCATTTTGCTTTGAATAGAGAAGATGTACTACTTGGCGTGAAGAAAATGTCTAATTCGTATTCTTCAGTGAGCCAAATAAATGTACAGTGTAAATATATTTTTGTATCAATATACACAATTAACAAAGAAAGTTAGATCAAATTTTCGGAATTTGTAGATATGGATACATAAATGTACTTTTACATATATTTGAAAATGATTTGAAAACATTGGTCTAAACCTTTTAGCTTTACACATAGTAAGTAGCCAACACATATTTGCTTACTGAACAAATACGTGAATAAGTGGTCTCACAGTGTAAGAAACTTTGGAGAAGTACTACAATAGATTTTCATGATCAGAGTCAGTTTTCCTGTCTTTAATGATGCTTTATTTCCTACAGAACATACTAAGCCGAGTGTAGTACAAATCCCAACACAATCACACACTGTTTACCCACTAGGCTTAAAACCCTAAGAAAACAACAAATAACATTTGCAGTAATAACCATGTCAGCCTATTTTATGGTGTCTGAAGATTTCCGCTGAATAGTGGTGGGTTAGAATGAGGTAAATGGTTGGGAGCATCTCCTGGATTAAGTGTTTTCTGGCATTTCTCAGAAAAGGAGAGCAGTTGGTCTGCATGTAATTTTTAAACCACATTTTGTCCCTTTCTGCCTCTACATAGCCACATACAGGGAAAAAAATCCTGTTGCTCATGCTACGCATTCCTTTCCCAACTCTTCTGGGCTGCCCTTCCATTTCTGTTTAGAACAGCTAATCTTTCACAAACGTGGATCGAGTGTAAGACGCACATCTTGCACACTTCTCATCACGCAAACATAAATAAGGTTTGAATACTATTATATTAACTCCTTGAACAACAGCTCTTTTCTGGCCATGGGTTCTAAGAAGGTTCTGGAAACATATGATAGCTATTTCCCACTCATTCCAATGAGTTTATTACAGGTTGCAAAAAGCTACCAGAGTTCCACTTAAATACACCCAAACTAAAATTTTTTAAAAGGATGTTTAAGGTAGCACTATAAAATCCTTATCAACATAGACATTAAAAGGGATATATTTCTGTACTGTACACATGCTAGAAGAAGCAGGGCCCTTGCCAAAGCCATATATTGGAAAATATTATCTCTAAATTTTTCTTATAATCCTTAAGTTCTCAGGAGTCTCAAGGCTCTGAGGTGCTAGGAAGAAGCAGATACCTCTGATCACAGTAGCTGAACATTTGCCTGGTTTGTTCTTTCAAGGTAAGTAAAAGCTGATGACTTTGGTACCCGTTAGAAAGGAAAAGAGAAGGGTATTGATCCAAATATTCTTTAGGCTTCCCATGTCAAAAGAATAAATGCAAAGTTTAAAATAGACAATTCAGAACTACGGTCTTGAGAAGTTAACTGCAGCACAGAAATTCCAGGCAATTGATTTTGATAAGTTTTCAATGTACCCCTCTCCCGCCCCCCGACCAAGAGGAACTGAGCAGTTTCTGGTCAATGAAATGTTCATGGTTAATAGGTCTATTTTAGAAATGCTTCTCCATCTATCTGTCATCAAATGTTCAGATTTTAGGGAAGCTTGTCCTCTACCAACCAAAAGCACAAGCTGACTTTAATTATAAGCACAATCAATCTTTTATATGTACACTTATTTTCTTCTGTTTTAACATTTAAAGACTTTAGGTTAGTAACACAGAAAAACAACTGGAGCTCATTCATAGGCATGAGGACATAGCAGGGCTGCATTCCATGCTTGTCTCAAGAAGTGCTTGCAGTGTGATGGAGGAAGAAGGCAGCTGACTCTCTTAAGGTGGTTTGAGTGGTTCTCTCCCCTTGTGACTGCCTCTCCCCAACTTCCTACATAGCAAGGGTTCTCAATCTTAGCATGCATCAAAATCACCTGGAGGGTTAGTTAAAATACAAATTACTAGGCCCACCCCTAGAATATATGATTTAGCAAGTTGCAGTGGAGTCCAAACTGTGCAGCTAACAACTTCCCAGGAGAGGCTGATCTGCTGATTTGTAGACAGCACTTCAGGAAACATGGTGAATGCTTATTAAAAGGGTCGGGATGGAACAGGACATATAGGGTTCCTGTGCAGCATCCTTCCCTCCCTGGCTGGAATCATTAGGAGAGCATTACATAAGAAGGTGAGCATTGCTTTCTACTTTTAAGAGTAAATGGAGAATTAACAAACTGAAGCAAGTGATATTAAGATAAGGTGCTTAGGGAGTTGTTAAATGTTGAAATGGGATGGCACGGAGACAGCAGAATCCTCTTGTTAGAACTTTATTAAGACTAGGGGCAACTTTTAATTCAATAGTATGATTTAAAGTGAAGATGGGAGTGTTAACAAATCCATCGTCATCTGTGATACATGAAGTTATTCCTTTTCTACCTGCGTAGCTACACTAAATTAAATAGCCTCTTGATAAACCATGAAACTTTAATTCTAAGCTATAATTTAAAAAAAATAGTAATTCAATCACAGTTTTATAAGATGGACTATTAAGTGAAAAATATTAACTTCATTAGGCTGTAAATTTAGAATACTCCAACCCAAAGAAAGAAAAAAAAAATAACTAAGACAGTGGTTCTTAACCTTTCTTGAGGTACCGAACCCACCAGTTTCATATGCGCATTCACCGAACCCTTCTTTAGTGATAAATAAAATATAATTTTTTCCCCAAATTCAAGACATAGGTATATGTTTTTTTACTGGTGCACAAAAATGAGCCGTACATGAACATCACCTTGCTCAAAGAACAAAACCAACAAAGTGCATGAACTCACAACAAATTACGGTATGACTTTATTCTGGCCTCTGCGGCAGAGGCTTCTCCGAACCCCTAAGACTGACTCATTGAACCCCTAGGGTTTGATAGAACCCAGGTTAAGAACCACTGAACTAAGGAGCCTGACCAGGCAGTGGCGCAGGGGATAGAACATTGGACTGGGACGTAGAGTACCCAGGTTCAAAACCCTGAGGTTGCTGGCTTGAGTGTGGGCTCACCAGCTTGAGGGAAGGGTTGCTGGTCTGAGCGTGGGATCATAAATATGACCCATGGTCGCTGGCTTGAGCCCAAAGGTCGCTGCCTTGAGCCCAAGGTTGCTGGCTTGAGCAAGGAGTCACTCGGTCTGCTGTAGTCCCCCAGTCAAGGCACATATGAAAAAGCAATCAATGAACAACTAATGTGCTGCAATGAAGAATTGATGCTTCTCCTCTTTCTCCCTTCCTGTCTGTCTCTATCTGTCCTTCTCTCTGTCTCTGTCTCTATCACAATAAAATAAAATAAATAAAATAAAATAAAATAAAAAACTAAGTAAAGGCCATACTATAAATTCTCTGTAGATGACTTTGGCATACACCCTTTATTTAAATTGCTTTCCTTTTTACATGTCAGGACCAGTAAAAATACGTGTTTCTTAGAATCAGAGAAAAATATCAAGAGCCAATGGAATGCATTTATACAACCACAGAAACTATACACTTATAAAAATCAAATATCTGGATAGAGGAAGAAAAAAGTTACAATTCACACACGAGAAAGGTTACACAAATTTTCACAATAAAAACATAAAGAATTATAAAGATGTTTGTACACAAGGAAATCATCCGGTCAGCAATTCTAGAAATGGCACATAGGGAGTGTTGCTTGTAGGTTGCCTATCCAGGCTAAGAAGTAATCACTATAACAGAAATCTGTTTCATCAAGCTCAGTTAGATAACAATGCACATATCACCCTGCTGTGAAGATCCTGCTCCCCCATGTGCGAGGGAGAGGGGAAACATCCTCAGTGTACTAGAAATCAGGAGGGCAGCACTTGCCTCATGTTGCCTGGGTCTCTGGGAGGCTGGCACCAAATGGTTAACTCAGTGTGATCAGCAGGCTTTGTTGAAAACATGTTAGATGTTAATCTCCTAGAAAGCATCTAACCACATTACTGACCCCACATCCCAGAAAGCAGCAACTGTCTATGTGGAAGACTGCATTCTTTTCAAGTAGACAGACATTTCACACTTCAACAGTAATGAGACTAAATGTGACTGCAGTCATGTGTCATTCCAACTGGAGATAAACAGACTCAAATGTGCCTTCCATGATGACCTCATTTAGTGTGGGAAGCCTCATTGGGACATATTTCACATTATGGAGTATTTGAGTATTTAAGATTTTAATGGCCTTGTGATTTCTGTGCTAGAATATTTTATGATCTCTACTGACACTCAAAATGCTCTTTCTGGGGTTTACTTTGTCTTATGTGGTCCTATAAGTGCTCTTCTAAATCTAAAAAGTTTTTGAACCAAAGATTGACACTGTTCTCCCCAGTCATAACAAAGCACATGCTCATTGATTCACATTCGTTTCTGTAATGAGAAACCTCTGCAGAACCCTAGTGGGGACATATCTGGTATCCTTCCAGAGTATTTGATGTACTTATACAATTAAAATTCCATCCATCCTATACCATTAAAATAAGACAGAAGACAGACTTGCTTCTTTAGATAAACCTGACAGTGTCACATATTAAAAAAGACACAAATTTCATTCTACAATCTAAAATGACTGCAACCAAGATAATAATCTTGTACGTGTTGAATAGATACAGATCACTTCACATACCTGTGTGTCAGGATGTTGCTTTGTAATCCAAAAGATAACATTTATGAATTTCACATTATTAAGGTATTGACAGTAAGCTCAGAGATTACTGTGGCCCCATTGGAAGAATGAGAGATGAGATAAGCACCAAAGCTCTTTCACACGGGAAAGACTAGATGGTACTCCTGATCCTCTGCCTCAATGTCTACTACATCTAACTGATTCTCCAGACCAGCACTTTGAAACTGGGGTGCCACAAAAATTTTTTTTCTTTTTTTTCTATTATTAATTTTAATGGGGTGACACCAATAAATCAGTGTACATATGTACAATAAAAATATCTCCAGATTATTTTATCATTCAATTGTGTTGCATACCCGTCACTCAAAGTCAAATTGTCCTCTGTCACCTTCTATGTGGTTTTCCCTGTGCCCCTCCCCTCCTCCCTATCCCACCCTCTCCTCCCTTCCACCACCCCATAACCACCACTCTCTTGTCCATGTCTCATAGTCTCACTTTTATGTCCCACCTATGTATGAAATCATGCTGTTCTCAGGTATTTTTTTCTGATTTACTTATTTCACTCCGTATAATGTTATCAAGGCCCATCCATTTTGTTGTAAATGATCCGATGTCATCATTTCTTATGGCTGAGTAGTATTCCATAGTATATATGTAGCAAAGCTTTTTAACCCACTCGTCTTCTGACGGACACTTGGGCTGTTTCCAGATCTTCGCTATTGTGAACAATGCTGCCACGAACATGGGGGTGCATTTCTTCTTTTCGAACAGTGCTATGGTGTTCTTAGGGTATATTCCTACAAGTGGGATAGCTAGGTCAAAATGCAGTTCGACTTTTAATTTTTTGAGGAATCTCCAAACTGTTTTCCACAGTGGCTGCACCAGTCTGCATTCCCACCAGCAGTGCAGATGGGTTCCCTTTTCTCCACATCCTCGCCAGCACTTATTGTGTGTTGTTTTGCTGATAAGTGCCATTCTGACTGGTGTGAGGTGATATCTCATTGTGCTTTTAATTTGCATTTCTCTAATGATTAGTGATGTTGAGCATTTTTTCATATGCCTATTGGCCATCTGTATGTCCTCTTTGGAGAAATTTCTATTCATTTCTTTTGCCCATTTTTTGATTGGATTGTTAGTCTTCCTGGTGTTGAGTTTTCTAAGTTCTTTACAAATTTTGGTTATTAACCCCTTATCAGATGTGCTGTCGAATATGTTCTCCCATTGTGTGGTTTGTCTTTTTATTCTGTTCTTATTGTCTTTAGCTGTGTAAAAACTTTTTAGTTTGATATAGTCTCAGTTGTTTATCTTGCCTTTTATTTCATTTGCCCGTGGAGATAAATTGGCAAATATATTACTGCTACAGATGTCGGAGAGCTTGCTGCCTATGTTTTCTTCTATGATGCTTATGGTTTCACGGCTTATGTTTAAGTCTTTTATCCATTTTGAGTTTGTTTTTGTGAATGGTGTAAGTTGATGGTCTAGTTTCATTTTTTTGCAGGTAGATGTCCAATTTTCCCAACACCATTTGTTAAAGAGGCCGTCTTTACTCCATTGTATGTTCTTTCCTCCTTTGTCAAATATCAGTTGTCCATAAAGCTGTGGGTTTATTTCTGGGTTCTCCGTTCTGTTCCAATGATCTATGTGCCTGTTCTTATGCCAGTACCAGGCTGTCTTGAGTATAATGGCCTTGTAGTAAACCTTGATATCCGGAAGAGTGATAGCTCCTGCTTTATTTTTTCTTTTTAAGATTGCTGAGGCTATTCGTGTTCTTTTTTGGTTTCATATAACTTTTTGGAATATGTGTTCTGTATCTTTGAAGTATATCATTGGTATTTTAATTGGTATTGCATTGAATTTATAAATTGCTTTGGGTAATATAGACATTTTAATGATGTTTATTCTTCCTAGCCATGAGCACGGTATATGCTTCCACTTGTTTGTATCTTCCTTGATTTTTTTTATCAATGTTTTATAATTTTCCGAGTACAAGTCTTTAACCTCCTTGGTTAAATTTACTCCTAGGTACTTCATTTTTTTGGCTGCAATAGTGAAGGGGATTGTTTCCTTAATTTGATATCCTGCCACCTTGCTGAATTCATTTATCAGGTCCAGTAGTTTTTTGACTGAGACTTTAGGGTCTTCTATATACAATATAATATCTTCTGCAAATAATGACAGTTTTACTTCTTCTTTTCCAATTTGGATGCCTTTTATTTCTTCTTCTTGTCTGATTGCTGTAGCTAGGACTTCCAGAACTATGTTGAATAAAAGTGGTGAAAGGGGGCACCCCTGCCTGGTTCCTGATCTTAAGGGGATTGCTTTTAATTTTTGTCCATTTAGTATGATGTTTGCTGTGGGTTTGTCGTAGATGGCCTTTATAATGTTAAGGAATGTTCCCTGTATTCCCACTTTACTGAGAGTTTTGAGCATGAATGGGTGCTGGATGTTATCAAATGCCTTTTCTGCATCTATTGAAATTATCATATGATTTTTGTCATTCTTTTTGTTTATGTGATGAATCACATTGATTGATTTGTGAATATTGAACCAGCCTTGCCTCTCCAGAATAAATCCCACTTGATCATGGTGTATGACTTTTTTCATATATTGCTGGATCCGGTTGGCTAATATTTTGTTGAGAATTTTAGCGTCTAAATTCATCAGGGATATAGGCCTATAATTTTCTCTCTTTGTTTTGTCTTTTCCCGGTTTTGGGATCAGAATTTTGCTCACCTTATAAAAGGAGTTTGGAAGTCTTCCTTCTTCTTGAATTTTTTGAAATAGCTTGAGGAGGATAGGAGTTAGTTCTTCTTTGAATTTTTGATAGAATTCACTTGTGAAGCCATCAGGCCCAGGACTTTTCTTTGTTGGGAGTTTTTTGATAACTGTTTCGATCTCATTTGTTGTAATTGGTCTGTTTAGGTGGTCTGATTCTTCCAGATTGATTTTTGGAAGACTATATGATTCAAGAAATTTGTCCATTTCACCTAAGTTGTCTAATTTTTTGGCATAGAGTTCTTCATAGTATTTTCTTACAATGCTTTGTATCTCTGTTGTGTCAGTTGTTATTTCTCCACTGTCCTTTCTAATTTTATTTATTTGAGTCCTCTTTCTTTTTTTCTTGGTGAGTCTAGTTAAAGGTTCATCAATCTTGTTTACCTTTTCAAAGAACCAGCTTCTGGTTTCATTGATCTTCTGTATTGTTTCCTTAGCCTCTATGTCATTTATTTCTGCTCTGATCTTTATTATTTCCTTCCTTCTACTTGTCCTGGGTTTTATTTGCTGTAAAAATATGGAACGCTTCACGAATTTGTGTGTCATCCTTGCGCAGGGGCCATGCTAATCTTCTCTGTATCGTTCCAATTTTAGTATAGGTGCTGCTGGAGCGAGAACGCCACAAGAATTTTTAAAACATGCAGTACCTGACTATTTAGTCAAGGGCACTGATCTCTTTTCCTTTAGATTGTCAAAATAAAAAAAGACAATAGCCAACACTATGCCAGTTATTGAGCTATCTATGAAACTTGTCAACTCCACCGAATTCTAGACATTTCCACTTTTTATAATGCTCTGATTTACTCCCTCAGATCTAGTGGGAGTAAATTCCTTATTATTTCCTGTATATTTTTCTCTCATTTATCATTTTTGATTCATTGTGTAACACCAACTTTACATGTCAGAAAATGAGCTTACCTTGGGATCCGAAAAGAGGTACCATGTGGTCCCTTCATTCAGAGCTTTCCTTTCAGGAGGGGAGAATGCAATTATAGTGTATTGATTACAATATTACCTTGGTAGACCAATTACCATATTTCATCCCATCTAAGATGCCACTGATTGTAAGACAAAGTATGTATCTATACAACTGCTAAGAAAATTAAAAGTACTACCAATAAGCTCTGGCAGGGTTGCTCAGCAGATATAGTGTCATCCTGATACAGCAAGATTGTAGGTTTGAGCCCTGGCCAGGGCACATATGAAAAGCAATCAATGAGTGCACAACTAAGTTGAACAACTTAGTGGAACAACAAGTTGATGCTTGTTTTTTTCTCTCTCTCCTCCTACTCCCTCTCTCTCACTTTTCCTCCCTTACAATCAGTGAGAAAAAAATGTTTTAAAAAAGCACTGCTGCATGACCAGGCAGTGGTGCAATGGATAGAGCATCAGACTGGGACGCAGAGGACCCAGCTTCAAAACCCCGAGGTCGCCAGCTTGAGCGCGGGATCATCTGGTTTGAGCAAGGCTCACCAGCTTGAACCTGGGATTGCTGGCTTGAGCAAGAGGTGACTTGCTCTGCTCTAGACCCTCTGCTCAAGGCACATATGAGAAAGCAATCAATGAACAACTAAGGTGCCACAACAAAGAATTGATGCTTCTCATCTCTCTTCCTTCCTGTCTGTCTGTCCCTATCTGTCCCTCTCTCTGACTCTGTCTCTGTCACACACACACACATACAAAAAGCACTGCCAACTAAACTATGATATACTACCAACTGTTAAGCATAATCTAACTTCAGAAATTAAGCATGGGAGAAAATGTGCATCTGGAAATCAATGAAATATAGTGGTCTTCATAAGTTACAAAAGGTTAGTAGAGAAGGGTGATCAATCTAGGCTGGGAAAACTATGAAAGAAAGGCATTGTGAAGGGGATATTGTGTGAGCTGAGCCTTGACTGTGGAGAGTCTGCTGGAGATGAAGATGATGGCATGGATGAAGGCTTGAGGCAGGCAAGTACAGAGAGTATAGGTTAACGTTAGGTTGGAGCTTAATTTGCATGAATGGAAGAAATGAAAGACAAGCTGAAAGACACTGAGTGCCAGTTGGAAGGCCATGAAGGATGCCTGAGGATTTTTGTGTGGTGTAACAGCCCACCATTCATCTCAGAGTAGTATCTAGGATTATGTTACAACTGTATTCAAACCCTGCATCGGATCCCAGTTAGAATAAATCCAAAGCCCTAGAGATCTGATCACTGCCTCTCTTTATAGCCTAACCCACCTTTCCCCCTCAACTACTAATTTCACCACAGCTGAACCAGCCAGGGTCGCCCACCTTGGGCCATTAGTACCCACTGCTCCCTTTGCCCATGATGCTCTTCCTTGGCTCCTCACAAGGCAGATTTTTCTCATTCTTCAGTTCTTGACACACCTTCTTAGATGGAGGAACCTGCCCTGGATAACTCCATCCAAGTCTGCTTATTATCCTTTTCAACCCTTTATATCCTTCTTTCCTAGCAGCCATCATAGCTTGAGGTGATTTTATTCATATTTTGTTCTCTTGATTTTAGTTTGTCTCCCTCCTTAGAACGAAAGATTCATCAGTGTAGGGACTGAGCCTTTCTTATCTTCTGTTGTATCCTAGCAACCTGCAGTGTCTGGCATGAAGCAGTCACTCAATAAATATCTGTTGAATGAATAAGTGAATGCATGGTTTACACCTCCCCTACAGCATATGTGCTTTTAGTCAGAATGTCAGATGGGCCCCAGGTCTACTCAGTCTCACCATCTGGAAAGATTTAAAAAAGAAAAGTGATGCTTCATTGTCAGACAGCAATTCAGAAGAGAAGTCTCAGTCCATTCAGGCCATTGCCACCCCCTTTCCTTTTAGCAACCTGCTCAGAATCAGCACATGTGACTGATGGCTACAACTTCTTTGCTGATCAAGTCACTACCCTGTCCTTCCTCTTCCCTGCTGGGAGGTCTAACTCAAGCTTATCAAACAGTATTTTTCTAACTCGTCCAGGCCACAAATCCAGGATCACACTGAACATTGTGCCTGTTCCATTAATTATGACTACCATATGAAAACCCCTGCTTGTGAATATTACAACCCCTGGAAACCAGGGTTCAAGAAAGATGAACTATCAGGGCTGTCTTCAGTCCCTGAATGGTTCTCTGCCACATGCAGCAACAGGCTGCAGCAGGACAGGGACATCTCTGTTCATTCTCCATGTATAGCTAGTGCCAAGAACACAGAGCTACTTAATTAATATTCATTGACTGGGTGAATGAAAACTTCCAGTAAGACATTCCTAATATTGGGATCACGCAATCACAATTTTTAAAACCTAATGTATCTGTAAACAATAGAGCTTTTCCTTTAATAACCAATGATAATAAGAAATAAGCTGACTCACGTGGCAAATTAACTGCCTCACATAAGGTTCTCATTCAAGCTGAAGATGTCCTGAGCATTCCACCAAATGCTTTCTAAGTGTCCTACTGTCAGGTTCTCCGCTCAAGAAGCTATTGGGAACTTAACCTCTGGATCTCAGTCTGGTTATAGGAATTCTGTATCTCCCTGACGGAAAAGCCCTTCTATAGATGTTAAGGTAGTACACCTGTCTCCCTGAGCTAGATCAAGCTGACCTTATTCATCAATGCTACTACAGAACCATCTGCAGCACATCTTGCTAGATAGCAGTCATGTTGCTGCTTCTGCCAAAGAGAAGCACGTCTCCTATGTGTGCTGTGGCTCTGGAACCCACTAATGCTTGTAAGTTACCCCCATGCCCAAGTTCTCCACAAACCTCATGGAGATACAGAAGGCATCTGTATTCACGCTGCATTCTGCAGGCCACTTGCGCTCCCCACCCACCCTAGTTTGGCACACATCTGCCACCTAGGAGGGAAAATATTTCCTCTGACACTGCTCTATTATCACCATATACTTCTTCAGTCCCTGAGCTATTTCATGAAATCACCTGAGATCATGGAAGATGCCAAGCCTGTGGGTAAAACATGACTTGGCAGCATCCAATTGTCTTGGGCCTCAGCATCTGATCACTGTGGATCTCAGAGCCCAGTGTTGACCAGAAGAAAATGATTTCCTGTTCACCTGGGTTTACTCTTAAGGACGCCTTCAGATCCAGCCTGGCAGCGTCCAGTTCTGCAGGTGCTTCTCTGTTGAGTTTCTCAGTGCGTCACTGCTCAACAATGAGGAGCTGGGCTTAAGTCCAAGGGTGACAGGTGATGCCAAAAATAAGAGCACTGGGCTTCAAGAAAACAATCAACAAAGCAGTCTGAAAACTCTGCAAGAAAGTTTTTCAGAGGATGCTGTTTGAGTTAGTAAATGCTCTATGAAAAAGTCAATGCTAAGTCACCAGAATGAAGGAATACTATTTACTTGCATGGGTGAGATCATCCATTTAGAAATATTGTGCTTCATCATGTTTACCTTCATTACTATATTTCAAACAAGAACACATTCCTTCTTCCAAATTAAGTAGCCGAATGAGAACAATTTCAATGCTGGAAAGCTTATGTGCAACTCCTTCCAAACTGAAGCAAGCTGACCCTTTTGCTCTGAAACTGATATAGACACAGTTGGGATTGACTAGCTTAACTGACTGGAGTCAAGGCTAAGGTCAAGGATTTGTGGCCCACCTTTAATTCACTTTATATTATGGCCATGACCTGAACACTTAACCTGACCAGTTGAGGTAAAGTATCACCAGCACTAGAAAATGTGGACCGAATGTAATTTTTTAAATCAATAAAATTTTATTGAATCAATTTGATAACTTGTTTATAAAATAAAGTTGTTCCAATAAATACTTCCACTATGCTGCTAAACATGGAAACTGAATGGAACCATGCAAATAACTAACTAAATATATAAATTTACCCACCAGGCCCTAAAGTAATTGAAAAACTTATTTAGTTAATAGGAAAAGCTACTACGAAACTCCTGGGACTTTATAAGCAGAGAGCCCACCATCCAGATATGATTAGATGGGGCTTCCCAGGACTGGGGGTTAAGGGACAAGAGCAGAGGCAAACTTTTTCAAGATAGAAATGTTAGATATTGTGTAAGACATTTGGGCAATGGAGGCAAAGGCCAGTATATGGGGAAAAGTGAGATCAAATTTAACATTTTAGAGACGTTATTATCTACAAAGTTTTCCACTGGAATTATTTGACTCTATTATTTTCAGTCTGTCTGTACTTAAAAGTTCTCTAAGAGTTCAAAGAATGTTCGTATATATTGTCTCATTTGTCTCAACTATTTGTGAGATAGAAAAACTACAGATTATCCCATTTTATAGCCTTTATTTGAGATAAAAGATAGCAGTCACTGTGACATGTTTAGAAGTGGTCATGTGAGGAGGGAGGAAGTCATATGGTAAGGTGGCGACTTTTAGATCACACATACACATACTCCCCTTCCTTTATTGCAAAAACGCTCATTTCTTGAGTATAGGATAAGAGCTAATGATAAAGATAATTTAAACAACAGAAAAACTCAAAAAGTATCATGTACTAGGACCTCATCAATTTAAGACCTCATTAATTTGAAACGTCCGCTTACTTGTTGGCACCTGGCCCTTCACCATTGCACTTATCAATAATAAGTGATGAGTTCCTTGAGCAAATGGCAATGACACCTATGTAATAAAACCAGCTCAACTGTTACTGGGGGTGGGAGTTAAAATCAAAGCTCCTTTCAAGTTTTTAAGATGATAAGATTTTATGCTTTTAAGTTCTGTAACACTACTTTATTTTTTTAAAACAAACAAACAAACACTAGCACTATAAATCAGGAGAGGTAGGTTTGGGCTGGGGCAGTTGTCAACTATAAATGATGACTAAAGTAAGTAATTGGTCAGAATGATTGACTAGCTCATTACCAGTACTGCAGGCATTCTTTTTTTATTATTGATTTTAGAGAGAGAGGAAGGTAGAGAGTGAGAGAGAGAGAAACATCGATCTGTTGTTTCACCTATTTATGCATTCATTAGTTGATTCTGGAGGTATTTTAAAGTAATATTTTTATGCTTATGGGGTATTGGCACTGGAAGAGGTCTTCAAATTCATCTTGGTCTATCCTCATTGGCAGGAAAATCTGAGGCCCAGAATAATTAAGTACGGTAACTTGCATGATGACATTCAGCTAGAATTAAAGTCTTTGGAAAAAAGAAAAAAAATTACATAACTTTAATCCCTTCAGTAATGTTAACTTAATTAACTTCCCTCAATTAAACCATGATACTGGTCGCTTTCTGAGTTGAATCCTCTTTATAAACTGATTTACCATCTGAACCTAACTTCCTGCTTTGATTGGCTGAGTCTTAGTGACCATTGAAAATCCACAATGTAAATAATAATCTTTAAAAGGGGATAATTGGGAACTGAGTGTAGTAATTTTAACAAATTAGCTTGGCACTCAGGCCTTAAAATGAGGTTATTCTGTTGAATAAACTGCTCTCTCCTCTCTGCCTCCTTTGGAGCCCGTGCCAGATTTCACCAGGCAAAACCTTGGAATTTGCAGTAGCCGAAGTTTTCATGCTCTGTGTTGGAAAGTTCGAGTAAGTTTGTCATTCTTAGGCTACTGACCAATTAAAATCAGTACATGATGTGGTGAGAGAAAGTCAGTGAGTGAGGTCAAGAGGTAATAATTAAAAATGATGTAATGAGATGATCCAATCTCCCTAGGCCTGCCAGAAAGCCTACTAGTGACCACATTCCCTATATCACTCTGGAGTCTAGCCATGTAATCTGTAAAACAAAGCCACTTCTAATCCCAGTGGGGGATTCTCTGATTCCTGAGTGGAGACTAGTAATTATAGAGTCAGAATCTAAAGGAATTATTATTTTATAGATCATCTTCCTTAGGCTACATGTGTTGTAGGGGCTGAGGACTATTTAGAAATATTTTACACTAACAGGTGTATGATGAATCCTTGTACTCCCACCCTTGGCGCAGTGTCTGGCACACAGCAGTGCTCAGTGCATGAGTGTGGAAGGAATATTTGAGCCCTCACCCTCAAAATGAATGGGACTAAAATCCTAGTCTGTTGAGGACATGAGAATATGGAACATGTGGAACATGACCACTAAACTAGTGTTTTTGTTTGCTTCCTACAATGATATGGGATATTTGGTTAGAATCTGTGCACATTGGGCCAGGAGAGAACTGGACTAGAAGGTGGTCATCCAGGACAAGCTCTAAGAGGCTGTGTGACTATGAACAGGGGCATGACCCACCTTGGGCCTCAGGTCTTCATTTGTAAGGTGAAAAAAATTACTTTGATCATCTATGCTATAGACTGAAAATTTGTGTTCCTCAAAATTCATGTTCAAACCCTAACCCCTAATGTGATAATATTAAGAGGTGTGTCTTGGGAGGTGATTGGGTCATGAGGATGGAGCCTCTTGAATGGAATCAATGCCTTTATAAAGAGACCCTAGAGAGACCCCTTACCCCTCCTGCCATGTGAGGGCACAGCAAACAGATGGCTGACTGCGAATCATGAAGCAGACTCTCACCAGATTTCACATCTGCTGGGGACTTGATCTTGGACTTCCCAGCCTCTAGAGCTGCAAGAAATAAATCTCTGTTGTTTATAAGCCACCCGGTCTATGATGTTCTGTTATAACAACCCAAATGGAACAAGACAATCTCTGTGGTTCCTGCTGAGCCCAGAGTCCTCAGCAGTCTGGTCTTACACCAAGTTCTACTTCATGACTCATACATAGCAAGGACTTGGCTGAGTTGGCCTAAAGGTATAATGTGTGCCCTTAATTATAAGGAGGCTAACTGGTACTACAGAGATAAATGTACTCTGTAATTTACGGTGATTTTTTTATCATCATTAAATCCAAGACTTGGTATCCTTAGTAGTTCACTCTACCAAATGAGGCAACTAATTAAGAAACTGAGATTAGACCTCTGAGATTAACATCCAGGAAAGAATGATAGAGAAACATAATATAATGGCAAGCAGAAGTCACCCTATCCCAGGAGAAAGACAGGCCAATTGACACATCTGAATTTTTTCAACTGCTACTTTCTACATTTCTCAAAGTGTCATGATAGATCAAATTTTCAGAAAAATTTATTTAGTATAAAAGAAATATACATAAAACAAGAAAAGTAGAGACTAAAATATTTTTTTTCACTTTGGGGTTCTCCATAGTTTGCATCAATCCACTTTTTGTTGCTGTTATTAATAAAGTTGAAGTCTAAGAGATGAACCAAGCAATCTCCTGGCACATGGAACTTACTACTCATGCAGTTTGTATTCCAAGAAAGAGATTTACAGACCCAGTGAGAAAAATAAATCAAAGGGACGCTTGTGAATAATGTCCAATGAGAACAGAGGTGTGATGACATGTCACTATTTGAAGTTTGATGGTTTATTACTCCCTCTCAACACCCACTCTTGCTTCTCACCTAAAACACAATTTCACATTGAAATAATTTATAAACATCAATTTGCCAAGGTCGATGGCTAACCTTAACTTTTCACTCAATGAATTCTTAGGTGCTTATTAGGATAAAAATACATCACCTCTTAGAATATTAGATCCTCAGCTTTAGATGCCAAGAGAAAGTTAAGCAACTATACACTTCACTGCTTGGGATTTGTTAACAGCTTGTGTTTTGTGTGATGTCTGAAAGACGGGGTTCTGCCTACGCTAGATTTATTGTGGAGACTGAGAACTTAGGGACACATTAAGTAGAGCATACATTTAAAAATAAGCACCACCTGCAATTTCCAGTGTGTCATCTGCACAAAGGGTGTGATGATGTATATTTGTTGTAGTTACTGCAAAGTTTCCTATTGCTTTACCAAATTGTCCTCATTATTGAATTTGTTAGCTACACTGTAGCATATTGTTAATGGGTAGTATTTAAGAAAACATTCTTTGAAGAGGACACTTTAGTCTAGCACTTCATAATTTAAATTGATAACAAAAATAAATGTCAACTCACATGACAAAAAAATATTACTTGGAGTTCAGTTTATGACCTAAGACTGCTGTTTTCTGGAAAACAGAAGCAATTACCCAGAAAGATATAGATAGTTACAAATCAAGAATAAGAAGATTATTTCACTAATTTATAAAATAGAAAAATCAGATTCAACTGTGAATCTAGCAACCTTCTTTTATTAATTTGCTTACAGAGTAAATATTATATAAAATGGAAATAAGTTCCATTATATATTGATTATACTAAGAGTAAAGCAGTAAAAAAACCCACATTATTTTGTAATTATTAATTTTTCTAGCAAAATAGAAACTTCTTTACTATAAATTCTAGACCCCCATAAAAGTTAAGACATTTAACACAAACACACATTTTTTTTCTCTAGACAAACTATCCATGATAAAACTAAGAATTTAGGAAAAATTTGCTAAGCTATACTGGCATCCATACAAAGCCCAGAACCAATACTCCTACATATGAGGTAGGAAGAAATGTTATTTAACATGCGTAAATACAGCAATGTTGGGAACCAGGTGAAAATAACATTCTTCCCACCAGGCTCAGAAGGAACTTTCCTGCACCAGAACCAAAGCCTCCACAGTCCTGATGCAGGCAGTTTGGCTTCATCCTCATAATTCTGCCAAAACTTTCTTCCCTCTGATCACCAGTGAGCTCCCCATTGGCAGCCCACATGGCACTTTCCCATCTTCTTCTTTAAAGACCTCTGCAGAATGTGACCTTATTCATCCCACCATCCTACTGTCCTCCTCCCTGAATGCTTGCCTCCTTTGCTTTTGGGATCCCTTGCATTTCTTATACTGTTTAGCATGCTTCCCAGAATCCTCTTCTTCTGTTTGCATCCTAGTGTATCCTAGGAGAAACTACCTTATCTTCACCTTAGGTACTCTCCCTGGGCAATCACATCCATTTTATAGTGGTAGCTATTACTCCATGATGTAGACTACAAATCTGACACTTCTGGTCTTGACCATTTTTTACAAATCACAGACCTGATTCCAACTGCCTATTTGATATTTCCGAAGGGTAGCTCCAATTCAATGTATTTCAAACATAACTCATCTTTCCCCCCAAAGCTGCTGTTTGTCCTCCTAATGATTAATGTTATATGTCAACTTGACTGGCCATGAAGTACCAGAGTAAACATTGCTTCTGGGTGTGTCTAGATGAGGTCAGCATTTGAATCTGTTGACTCGGTAATGCGGATTGCCCTTCCCAGTATGGGTGGGCACTAGCCAATCTGTTGAAGGCTAAATAGATCAAAAGGCAAAGGCCAAGGAAATTCACCCCTTCTTCCTGATTGCAAGAGGTGGGACATCTTATTTTCTCCTGACCACGGACCAGCTTTCCTTGGTCTCCAGCTTGCAACTCATGGGACATCTCAGCCTCAATAATTATGTGAGTCAATTCCTTACAATAAATCTCCTATAATTTACATGTAATATAAATTTATTAAATATTTATCATATATAATTATGATATGTAAATATATTATATACAAATGTTTGTAAATATATAATCTCAGGTGTGTGTGTACATACATCATGTGTGTGTATGTGTGCCTATCTCTTATTGGTTGGGTTTCTCAGGAGAACCCTAAGTAATACATTCCTCATTCTTTCATACCCACATACCCAATACAGGTGTCTGGAGTCATCTTTGATACCTTAGTCCCTACCATCCCTTTTCAATTAGTACTAAGTCCCACCTATATGATTTTCTTGTGTCCTTGGAATATGTCTCCTGCTCTCTATGTGCACTGTCATTACCTCAGCTCAGACCCTCATTTCTCTGCTAGACAATTGATAGCTTCCCTCTTCAAGTTCTATCCCATCCACCCTCCTCACTGCCACCCAGTTGTGCACCTAAAAACATGTCTGGTGTCATCACTCCTGATTAAATCCCTTAATGGCTCATCATCACCTACATGGTTAAATATAAGTAGTATCATGATAAACTAGCTCTTTGTGACCAGGACCTTGCCTCCCTGTCTAGTTGCATCCCTCTATATAGGATATTCTTATACTAACAGGACTGTTTTTGCAAACTTATAACCGTGTTCCTCTTCTTTTCATCCTGGAATGCCTACCACCACCACCACCATCACATCCTCCAGATCACCTTTCTGGGCCAACTTCTCCTTTCTTAAGACTGAAATCCATCTTTGGAAAACCTGTACTAACCACTTCAGACTGGGCCAGGGTCCTTCCCTGGAGCTTCTGCTGCCTCTTGTGCAAGCCTCTTTTAAAACCCCAAACTCTGTATAAATGATGAATTCCTGCCTCTGTGTTTTTTCCCATAGAAGATTGTCATTCCCATTGTATCCACAAACCCCAACCACAGTAGGTGCTTTGCTTCCAGTTTCTAGCAAAGAGATGTTCAATATGCTTTTTTAAAAAATTTAACTAGGAACCTGCTATGTCATTTTTCAGTTTAATAAACCATGAGAAAACATTGTTTCCCAAAAAGGACTCTGAGTTTTCTTGGACAGTAGTGGCAATCTGAAATCTAGAAACTTTTCTATATGAGTAGGAAAAACCTGTAACAGGTTTCCCTTGGAAAACAATGGTTCCTCCATGGCCTTTTCTTACAAATAGTATGGCACAATGAAGTGAGACCAACCTGCATCCAAACCCTTAGCCTTCCCCTTAAGGCCTTGGGCAAGTGATGGCTCCTCAACTTTCTACATCTCATTGCCTCATGTGGAAACTGGGGTGAGAATACCAGCTCCTGCGTAGATGGACATGTGGCAGAATTTATGGTGAGGTTTCAACCAACATATTATTGTCCCCCACCCCTTCCCATTTTTCTACCCTCTCCCATTTGGGACACTAGATGTCTGCAGACATAAGTCAGCCCATTATTTCCTGAAGCAATAATTACAGCAGAACTAGAAAGCAAAACAGCCCAACTTTTGGTTTTTCAGTTTCAAAAGTCAAGATTCTTCCATAAACAGTAATTTTGACAGAACATGTACTGAACTAGGTGTGCCTCTTCCACTTTTCCCCAGACAGCCAAAAGGAAATTTCCAGGTCACAGGAAGGTCAAGAGCAAGAGAGAGGACCAAAAAGAGAGACACTGACATGGGCTTCTGAGGATAAACTTCACCCTCAGCAGAGCTCTGGGATGAGAATGATAGAACTTTCAGGTAGGTCTGGAGGTCCAGATTCTTGTTTCCATCTGGAGCCCTGGGCCACAACCCATGGAGCCCCCACAGCCCCTGGGAACAGCGCAGCAGATTAGAAATGGCCACACAGGTAACTGGGAGAGTCACAGAGAGTGTCCTGGAGATCCCAGAGGGAGTAGGAGAATGGTACTCTATCCCCATGGGTGTGAGAATGGAATCTGCAGCGATGCAGCCAGCAGCTCTGGAAGGCTGTACCGTATGAGAGCAGCAGATGCTGGCCTAGGCCAAAAGGCGAGAGTTCAGGTGGAACCACAGACCCATCTGCAGATGTCAAGGTGGACTGGGACAGTGCTGGGGATGACATGAGAAGACCTACACCCCAGGGGACATTTCTGGAAAGATGATGACTGAGGAGAGATGTTCTCCCTCACCTCTATGAACACTCCACAAATGAAATGCAACCCCACACAGGACTACTAAAATTTAACTGAGAAAACTGAATTGATGGACTTTTTCTGGTATTAATTTTATTAAGTTTCTGCCATCAGGTTTACGTGAGTAATGAAAGACAGAGTAATTTACAGAAAAATAAAGAAATCATACTTTTTGAAACCCAAATTACATGACCCGAAATGTATAATTTTCCACATAATGAAAAATCATGTAATCATTTTTGAGCACATGATCTATGGTAGATAATAATTAGTAGTTATTGTTATGAGCCTCTTGAGTATGAAACTATTTAGCTGCAAAGTGACTGATCTTTTCTTCATTTTTCTCTTTTGCAGTTTTGTTGGCTATTGTGAGATCCAAGCCTAGGCTATGTTAAATCTTGAAATGTTGGTAGCATGGCCAACATTGAAATTATCATACATATGTATGTATAAATGTGTGTCTATGTATGTATATGAGTGTGCATTTTTCCAGTTGTCCGTCACAACTGCTTGACAATTCCTTCAGATAAATTTATATTCATCTATCCATACATTCTACTGGTGCTGCTTTTCTGACTGATACAAGAACCTAACCTGTTCTTAGGAGGTCAAGGAAGTCTTTTAGATAAGAGATGAAGGATAAAAATACACAGACAGATTTAAACAATAATTATACATGTGAACTATATTAAGGAGGTAGAATTAATATGACTTAACAATTGAAATGGGTGGGAAGGGACAAGAAAAAATAATCTGAGACAATGCCCTTTTTGTTGGCTTAGTAAGCTAAGTATATGGTGATGCCATTCACTGGACAGAGGACACAGAGAGTGGTAGGCTTGGGAGACAAGATGAAGTACGTTTCCTATATGTTGAATATGAAAGAGCCTGGGACTTTCGAGTATTGATTTCACTGGGGAATAAAATTTTTGTTGCATCCACTTGTTCTTACCTAATTCAAATGTGCTGATCACAAACCTGACATTAGTTTTTCGTTATAAGCTACAGTGTTTTGCAATTCAAGATTTTAGGTTTTTATCTTACTGTAAAATTTTCAACATTTAGTTTAACATAATGAAGTAGAATGTCTTCTTGGGAATAATTTTTGTGAAAATATAATAATTTATATAATGCAGTAAATACACTAATACAATAAAAGATATGATTGCATCAGAATTTGTCTACAATTTCAAAATAGAACATATTAAAACACTTATTTTAATCATAAAATTTGTGCAAAACTTATTTAAATTATATTCAGGAAAAAATTTGCATTTGTAGCTCTTGCATTTGTGTACTTGTTGACAACAATCTCGTTTGATGCTCCAGCAGTAGTCTGCTCATCACTAACAGCTCCAGGATTTTCGGGAAATTTATCAAGCTGACTGTTCAGGAAATGAATCTTAACGCTCATGTTACATCCAATGTCGCAGAAAGCCAACAGCATCCTTTGAACCAGAAGTTCATAGTTTTCTGCTTTTTTGTTGCCAAGGAAGTTCTTTGTAACTGCCACAAAAGATTTGACTGCCATGCTGCTTTCTCCTCTTAATTCATCTTCCTGACAAATTCTTTGTCATGTATGAGTATTTGAATTTGAGGTCCATCAAATACACCTGCTTTTATCTTCTCGAAAAACAAGGCAGGAAAAGCAGAAATAACATGTTGAAAGCATTCACTTTCTCTATTCAAAGCCTGAACAAACTGCTTCATTTAGCCAAGTTTGATGTGAAGTGGGGGGAAAATGATCCTGTCTCGATTAACTACAGGTTCATTCACAATATTTTGCATCCCTACATCCAGAGCTTCACGTTTCAGCCACTCCTTTTTTGTCCAGTGTTTCTCCCGAGCTCAACTGTCCCACAAACACAGAAAGCAAGGATACTTTGTGAAACCTCTCTGTTGTCCTAGCAGAAAATTTACCATTTTAAGATCTACACAAATGATCCAGTTATGCTCCTCATACTTCAGAAAGTCGAGAACAATTTTTATGTCATTATAATCTTCTTGCAAATGAGTTAAATAACCAACTAGAATCACTGCATAAAAATTACTGTTGTGTAGGAGAACACATTTCAGACTCCATTTAGAGCTGTCAAGAAATAGCTGCCATTCTGTTGGACTGTAAGTGGTAACTCCTAGCTGGTTGAGAAGGCTACTGATATCATGACAGTAAACAAAGTGTTTGTCTTCAGAAAAACAGTCCACAAAAATTTGTTCATGCTTCCTGAAATGGGATACTTTAGCTGACCTGTGAAGTCCATTCTTTTCTTGAAGTCTGGAGAGTAATAACTCAACTGCTTTCTTTGATAGGCCCAAATCTCTTCCTAAGTCATTCAATTTGGGTTGGCTAAACTGCTGAGGGCTTAATGACTGCTTGGCATCAGAAGAAGACCCTTCAGATTCTACAACCATTTCCTCATGCATCTTATCAAAATACACTTGATCACCATGTTCACTTTCTTCGTCCTTACAAGAAATCAAACCATTGAAAACTGGAACCGGGAGTGTCTCAGAGTGTGGGATAGGTTGTATTGCTGAAGGAATATTAGGATATGCGATCATATGCCGTTTTTTCTTGCTGATGCCCTTTGTATGGATCAGACAGAAATAACAGTCACTGCTGTGGTCCTTAGGTTCACACCAAACCATGGGAATACCAAAAGGCATTCCTTTGTGTTTTCCTTTTGCCCAGTCATGAAGCATTTTCTCACAATTATGACACACAATATGAGGAGCCCAATTCTTTTCTTGATCGCCAAGGGAAACTTGAAAATAGTAATATATGCACATGTCACAAATGATGAAATATTGTGCCTTTGACGTTGAAGTGAGTAACAGCCACATATATAACAGAAGATATCAGGACTAATCTTACATTTACACCTACTCTAAGAAGTCATAATTCAATCCAAACACAAAATAAGAGGGTGTTTTTTATCAGATAATCATTTTTACATTTAAAAACAACTACAATGATGTAAAAGTGATGTTTGTAAAACATTAATTACCTTGTGGTTATGTTCAATCCAAGAGTCGTTGCCCTTTAACTCCAATTTAAAAACCAATGCATGCCATTAACTGTAACAAAAATAAATCAAAATTTCATAAAACTAGAGCATGCACCATAAAAGAGATTTCAGATTTGGAGTCAGCAATGCAGAAATATATATAAACAGTTCTAAAAATATATGCAACAGAAAATGAAAAATAATTGTTCCCTGGTGTTTTCAGAGAGGAGGGTATGGAGACAGATGATAGATAGATAGATAGATAGATAGATAGATAGATAGATAATAGATAGATAGATAGATAGATAGATAGATAGATAGATAGATAGATGATAGATAAGTATTCTGGGTTATAAATACAGACTTAACACACAAATGGAAGCCCTGGGAGAAGATGAGGTTGCCCCAAAGAGTGAGGAGAAGCACAGAGGACAGAGGGCCAAGGCCAGAGCCTGAAGGACTAACATTTAAGCTGTCTGTGAAGATGACAGAGAGAGGCAGGGAGCCAGGAATTGCAGAGGAAACTAAGAGTGGGGCAGCACCGATGCCAGGAGATGATGCTTCCCAGAGGAGAGGAGATGCAGTAAAAAGGGGATCACAGTGCTGTCTCCCTGACGTGGTGTGTGTGAATGTCAACACACAGGGGTATGTGAGTCTACTGCAGAATTTCCCAAGGTAGATGAAATCAGTCAAATAGTCTGTGCAACAAGACATGAGTCCATTAGTGATGAAATATTGTGAAACTCTCAAAATGTTAATAGAGAAAATCAGACATTGACACCCTCTTGTGAAAATAACCACTACCCTTTCAGCCTTGTGGGGGTGAAGTCAGGCAGTAATGGAAGGTGAGGGAAGGAGATATGGAGGAAAGTGTGAGTGTTGACACTTTCAGGAATTTTGTCTTGGCAGGGAGGAGGAAGATCGTATGTGCTTCAGGAGGAGGAAGTCAAGGAGGGCTTCCCATGGCAGATGAACAGATACAAGCATGCTTTAGTGCTCAGAGGAGGAGCCTATAGAAAGCATGAATTTGAACCTGTGAAGAGGAAGGAAGACAGTGGATTGGAGGAGGCGAGAAGAGCTGGAACTGGTCTAATCAAAGGAGTTAGAGCTCTTCCATGTGATAAGAAGAAAAGAGTAAAAGATGCTCCTTTTCAAGAGCTTAAAAGTGTGGTGCTCTGACTGGTTGGCTCAGTGGTAGAACATCGGCCTGGTGTGTGAAAGTTCGGGGTTCAATTTCCAGTCAGGACACATAGGAGAAGCAACCATCTGCTTCTCCACCCCTTCCTCTTCTCCTTCTCTCTGTCCCTTCTTCTCCCCTAGCCATGGCTTGAAGTGTTTGAGCAAGTTGGCCCTGGACACTGAAGATGGCTCCCTGGCCTTGCCTCAGGAATAAAAAGTAGCTCAGTTGCTGAGCAACAGAGCAGCGGCCCCAGATGGGCAGAGCATTGCCTAATATGGGGCTTGCTAGTGAATCCTGGCCAGGGCGCATGCGGGATTCTGTCTCTCTGCCTCCCCTCCTTCCACTGAATTAAAAAAAAAAAATTGCAGTGGTAGTCAAGGTCACAGGAAGACGTGTCTGAAAATGCCATGACCTCTTACATCCATGAAGAGAGGAACTCAGTAGTTTTTGTTTTATTGTGTCTTCTTTTTACTACAAAGGCCTCATGAACCATGAGAAACAATGACAAATTCTGCCAACACTGTTGATTTACAGTCTCTGTCAGATGCTAGAAAAGGTCTCACAAAGTCTGAGGTGCAGAAGGAAGAGGAGGACCATCACATGAAGGAAATACTTGAAAACAAATTGAATAAACACACATGCACACGCACACACACACACACATCAAAACAAGTTGCACAGGTTCAGAACCCTGGCTGTCGAAACCAGTAAAACACAAGAGGCTTCTGGGATACAGGGCATCACTCATGAGCACTGACAAAGGGAATGGCCCCAAGCAAAAACTCGACAAGCACTGAGGGATGCCAGCCAGCACTGGCAGCCCTGAAGAAGAAAGGGATTCTGGGAAGTGGTTAAGGGTGTAGAACAAGGGCCAGCCCAGTAGCCCCCGCTCCTGGGACAGTCAGAGGATGTAAGAAGTAGCAGCCTCCAGTGTGACGCTCACTGTAGACCAGCCAGGGTTGTCAGGGGCCATAAAGAGCCTCCTTAATCTTGAAAAGAGAGAAGTGTCATTTTGAAAAGGCCAGCCAGGAAGAGTCTCTGAAGAAACCCTACAAGCTGAAAAATGATTGCCAGCCCAGAATACTTCCGGAAAAGAAGTTGTCAGGACACTTTGGAAGTAGCCTTTTGGGAGTGTATTACCCATTCTCCATGAGATGGATGGAGCATTCACCAGCCTGCCTGACTGCTGCCTCCTCCAACATTGTCTATACCTTTTTACTCCAATGACTCACGTGAGCTACAGTCCCACAGGTCACATTCTTCCTTGCATTTTTCTACCTATTTTTAAACTTCCATCTGCTCTTCAGTTACTTTCCATTTTACTTTTCATGCTTTCTTTGGAGACGTTCTTCCTTGACCTTTCCCCCTACAGTGTGCCTGCTAAGAGTCCGGCACTCAAACTCAGTCCTCGCCCAATCAGGGTCCACAAACCTCTGGGGAGTGACAAAGATTTTTCTGGAGAGGGCATGAGCATGCATGGTGTTTTAAAGTGGATTATATTTACGGAACCTCAGTTTCCACGTGAATTCTTTCCTAAAACTGATTGGCATGAGATTATGCCAGCTCTCCTCTCTCACCTTCCCTTACTGCTTTCCCTCCTGAAACTCAATCAAGCGCATTGACAGGGGTGTAAAAGCTTCAGTACCAAATAAAAGCAGCAGTAATTCTAGAATGCATTCCTGAGGGAGAGCCCTGGAGAGCAAAGCATAGGAAACTTATTTTGAAAACAAATATGATATAATAAGGTGTGTGTGTATTGGGGGGGGGGTGTGCTTATTTTTTTACCAGGTGACAAATTCACTGCGAGGCCCTTGTCCTTCTGATCTATATATTTCAGAGTTTCAATTCAGAACTCAGATGGCTGTTTGGAGATAAGTGTTAACATGTTTATTTAAAACAATGAGACACCAAAATCACTCCTGATGATTCATTTGTTTTATACTGATGACTGATTCTGCCACCATTCATCTTATACATAATGTGGACATTTCCCAAATAGAAAGATCCATAACTTTAACATTTTGATAAAAATTATTTAAAGCACATATCAGTGCAACAATTCATGGAAGATTGCACTTTTAAAACTATGTAAATTCATAAAAAAATATTTAATTGTTGTCTTAAAAGTATGTAAAAGGGCCAACAGTTGTTTAGCATATACATGGGAAATGGTATTTGGGACACTTTGTGCCAGTATACAAGAGTAGACACCTGTGTTATTTTCTACAAAGATGAAGTTACTCACAGTAGACATGGAGTCTAGCTGAAAAGACTGGTGTATGACCTCCAGTTCTTTCCATATCGAATATAAATGATGCCTCTTCTTTCTCTAGTGCCCTCAAATAATTGCTACTGAGCTCTGCCCAAGAATACTTGGAGGTCCAAATTCAATTGACTAAGCTCGTCAAAATACTGCTAAGGACTCCATCTTATTCCACTGATTCAAGAAATATATTCCAGACTTGTGTGAGGACTGCCCCAAAATGAAGAGCTGAACTATTCTTGTAACTAAACATTGATCATCACTTTTCATTAGTTCCAACAGGTCACATTCATCACATGTGGTGTGAAGCTATACTTGAAACAGGCACCACAGCCTGATATAATTTCATCAAAATGACTTTTGTTTTTAAAAAATTATTTGACAATAGTCAATAATCCAAAAGGTGGACAAGTCATGTGGACCTACCAATCAATAAAAAGGAAGGAAAATGCTAGAAGGCTAATGCCAAGTTCAAGTTCAAGTGATTTATAGGATTCTAGGTAAGAAATCTTGTAATTACTATAATGAAAGTAATAAACATTCCACAGGAGTTGAGAAATACGAATTCCAGAAAAGTTCTACAAGTGTCTACTATGTGCTAAATGGATAGTCTTCATTCCAAACTAACACACAAATATGTCAGAGCCCAATGTAGCCTTGACCTTTTGAGATGGAGCAACCATGGCTGAGAGAAAGCGACTCCGCAGCTCACCAGACAAAGCTAATGGCCCATTGGTTTGCTAACGGGGTTGCAAGCAAATGGATCCCTGCCCTGAGTGAGGAGTCTAACAGATTCTTCTCTGAGCTCTCTCGCAGTCTGAAACAATTCATCTGTCAAAAAAGTGCATGAATGGGAAAAATCCAACAGCCGAGCCAAGGGCTGTGTTGCAAGTGTCTAAGATTTTTGAGAGCGGGCCAAACACGCCTTCATGGATTGCTTGCACTCTTGGCTCTGCAGAACCTCATCCCTAAACACTTGATAACTGTTCTAGAGGTGTGAGTCCGTTTCAGACATTGACTCACTTCGGCTCTTCCAGAAAAATCTTGTCCATTTTTCAGTGCAGATGGTATATTTGCATATATACAACTGGCAAAAAGACAGACACTTTCTTCGTTTTCTAAGAGCTGATCCACACTTAGCTATTCAAGGACTGATTTCCCAAACTCCTTACTTCTGTTTCCTTCCCAATGCTGCCCACTTCCCCTGGACTTCTACTTTTACCCAGTGTCTCTACCAGAGGATTAGTAGAAAGGAGACAAAAGGTCCATATGGCAACTCCAGGGGAAAGGGTCACGGTGAAGGATGTGAAAAGCATGACACACATTTAGAGATGATTTGTGGATCTTAATGATTCCTGCCCTTCCTACCTTGAAAGGTAAGGCATTATTAACAGTTGGCTATTGGTGAAGTTTGAAGTGAGGTAGTCAATCAAATTGGTGGACCCTCGGGAAAATCTTTCCCTTTAATCCCTGACCTGGGTCACCTGCAGGGACTTTGCTACCTGATGCTCTGAGTGAGCATTACAAATTATAAACCACTGCTTTTTCTTCTACTTTCTGGATTGTCTCATAAAAGCCTGGGTAGGGCTTGCTCATCTCTAGAGGCTGTCTTTTCTAGCTGATTAAATCTACAGAGTTTTGACGCCCGTATACAAAATCACTCCTAACTCACAGAACAGCCAGCCACCTACTAAATTGATGGCCTGCCTAGAGTAACAGGTGCTGGTTGGGAGCATGGCATAGAATGCAAGAGCTTTCACTAAGGAAGCATTGCCAAATATGTGAGCTAGAAGCTTTCTGAAGGGATTTTATTTAAAAAAGGAAGAGAGAGAGAGAAAGGAAAAACAGACTAAAGAAGGGAAAAGCAGCTGTTTGAAAATAAACTGTAAAACATCTGTAGCACATGACCAGACTATCTAAGTATGAGCATGAAATTTTAAAGGGCCCTCTTCTTTTAGAAACAATACTTCAACTGTGTAGTAGACCCCAAAGGCAGTCAAGCATTTCCTAGTAGGAAAGAGACAAGGTGTGCCCTGGTATGCTAGCCTGAGGAAAGTCCAGTTTGCCTGGCAGCCACTGAACACAAGTGTGGAGACTACACTAAGCCACAAAGAAAGGAGCATTCAGAGAAGCATCAGGAAGTCGAGGAAACTTAACTTGAGTTTAAAGAACTGAACACACATGGACCTGCTCTCTCTCTCCTGGGAAGCCTGGGCTTCTGCTCCAAGCATTTTTAGGACTCTCTGGTACATTAGTTAATTAGAGGGCAAAAGGAACTTTCTGCATCACTGCAATAGAATTCAGAAATCATTTTTTAAATCAAGGTTCAAGGGTCTAAGTAGCTCAATTTATTTTTCAGTAACTAAGTTACCAGAAACTTGTAGCTTGGCTATATTTATTTTCTGCAGTAGGCTCCAAGTTGACAAGAGGGCCCTTGGAAGGACATTATTTCTTCACGTTCTCTTGATCTCAGTGTGTGGAGATTCGTTTAACAGCTGTTTTATGTACAAGTGGTTTTTTTTTTTTTCAGCCACATCCTCCCTCTCCATAAACAGACTTTTTTGTCTGCAAGGCACAACAAAATACTAAGCTGCTCCTCATGCTTCATCCAGCAGCAGGCACAGTACGGATTTAAGCACATTGTCATGTTGCACACCCCCATCTGTCCCTCCAATAGCCAAAGATAAAACTGGAGTTGGAAACAAAAGATGCTCCTGCTCCCATGTGTCAGCTAATGAGGCTTTTCCCACTTCACTGGCTCTCAAAAAGACAATATTCATGGAAAATCATAATAAACACACCATTTTCACTAAATGTCTGACAATTCCAAATCGCAAACATGGAAGAACCCTTTCTCATTCACTAAGGAAGCAAATAAACAGGCAAAGTCGTGACACATGAAAAAAAAATGAAGACAAACCAGCAAATAAACTGTCACTCTTTTAGCTATATATAGTTATTAATTGGCATGTTAATTCCTTGCATTTTTTAATGTGATTTATGTGAATAGTGCCAAATTCAATAAGCCTGCTACCTCCTTCCCTTTACAGCATTGTGGGGTAGGATACAAGCATTGCTTTTTTAAATTCTGAGATGGATCATCACAATCTTAAACACTGAAAGTCCTCTGCTAGCTGCATGAATCAGATGTCTGGGGGAAAATATGTTTTGTCCAGAATTCATCTAAACTTTCTCATCTCCATGACTACTCTTCTTGGTCTGCCAATCAAGTATTAGTTATCCCTTGCTAAGTAAGTGGAAGATGGGTCTAGGGACTCCCTTTTCATGGACTAGAAAATCCATCTTAGACTATGATAAACACAAAACTGTCCTTGACTTCCTCAGAACCCTCAGGAGCCCTGGGAAGGAGGAACTGGCCCGGCAGCCCCAAGACAGGAGGCAGCGACCGCTGTGGAGACAACTGGACTGTCCCCTCCTCAGCTGCTCCTATAAGCATAGGGTTAGCTAAATAAGAAGATGACTTCTTACATTTCTTTTTCCAAAATCAACTTACTACACTTCCTTCTGTATTGTGTTTGATCTTCCCCCATGGTCATATCAAATACTATCATCTAAAGTTGAAAGAATTTTCTTAGAAAAAATGAATGTTGCCAAATGTGTTCACTTAAAAAATAAAGGAACTCTGGAAAAAAATATATTTTATCCTGGCAGAGAAAAGCTTTATTTTGCAATAATACTTCTGATAACACTCTGAGCACCTACTATAACGTGATTTGAACATACACTCAAGCAAATACGCACAGACCATCAACCTCTACTGCAAGATGGTCAATTTGTTTTTAAAGAAACTGGCCCTAAAACTTTCATATTTCATTTTCTTTTAAAAAAATAAATTTAAATAATCAAGAGAAGGTACGAGAAGATGAGTCATAAAATAATGGTGAAATGCAAAAAAATGTCAACAATCACAAAAGGAAATTGGGAAGAAGGATACATTTGAGGTTTCTATGTACATTACACATAAGGAAGATTAGAATAAAGTCATCTTACCTTTTATGTAATATGCAAGATAATTTCCTCAAATTGCTAAGTAATGTTTATATCCAATTGACTTACAATTAAAAAAATATTGAACTTAAAAAAAATGAGGAAGAAGATGGCGATGGAGTAGGCGGATGTACCAACTTCCAACTCCCAGAATCAAAGTGGATTATAACTCAATTTCAAGAACCATCATCTGGATAAACCACCTTTGAACTAAACTAAGTGGACTCTTCAACCAAGGAACACAGAAGAAGCCAAATTCAGACTGGTAGGAATAGCAAAAACGCGAAGAGGGCTGCCCAGCTCCCTGGAGCCTAATAGCAGCCGGAGAGACCCGAGTGGCGGGAGGAGAGTATGGCGGAGGGGAGGAACCTGGGTCCCAGAAACAAAGCCCCAGCCTGCAAACCCAGAGCCTAGAAGAGGTGTTTGGACAGTATTGAGCTGTGAATCAAGTGAGGATACTGTTAGTGGGAGAGACAGTTTTCTCAGACCCAAGATTCTTAAAAGAACAGCGCAGAAAACCTCTCTCACAGCCACTCACCCGGGGCTCCGGGAAACAGGGTCAGAGGACAGGACCAGAACAGCGGGAAGAGAGAGTAAACTGGAAGCAACAGGGAGAAAAACTCTGAGGGACAGCCACCCTAACGCCTGGGCTAAGTCATTTCCCTAATCAAAAACGATTATTTCTCCTGGAACTAGCAATACCAGCAAAGGGAGACAGGACACCAGCCAAACAAGCTCTCCCACGGCACTTAGAGCAGAGCTCCTTAGATGGAGGGAGCTTCCAGGTCTACAGTATGGAGTGTTAGGGTCTGAACTATGGGGACACTTCCTACTCTGCTGAGGGTTGCTGGAGGGACGGTGGCGGCTGGACGCTGAAACGCAGTTCTGTCGGCAGGGGCGGAGGCCCAGGGGGTGTAAGCTCAATCTAGCCCAGCAGGGGCAAAGGGGACGCACGAAAGCGGTCCGGCAGCTGCAGGCCCGTCTGTAACCCCACCTGCGAGGGAAAAGTGGGAGGCCAGAAACGGGCAGAGATCTGCTCTGCAACACTGCACAAGCTGGCCCTGACCGCAGGGATGGGGCTAGAACCAGGGACGGGCAGAGGCTCACGGCTGAGCTCTCACCAGCAGCCCCAACCGATCGGAGAAACCACAGTTTGCCATCCTGCATGCGTGAGTTGGCTCTGAATGCGGGAGAGGGGCTAGAGCCCCAGACGAGCAGAAGTTCACAGCTGAACACACGCCAGCAGCCACGCCCAGCCAATAAATCACGGTTTGCGATCCTGCACAGGAGGGCCCTGGCCTCGAGGGCAGGGCTAAAGCTCCAGACGGGCAAAGGCTCACAGCTGAGAGCATGTCAGCAGCCCCATCCAACCCAAGAAACTGGTGAGCAGGCTGGGACCGCGGTGGCTGGGAGAAAGCCGGGAAACAGGATGGGTCCGCAGATGAGTAAAGGTGCTCAACTCTACCATTGGTGCTGAGGCTTGTGGCTTAAGTGACAGCCCCTCCAGCGGAGAAGAGGGAGAAATCACAGCAACAGCCAAAGTGGGCCGGCGCTGGCAACGCCCATACACAACAGCCCCTAGGCAGCAGCAGAGGTGGTGGTGGGCTTGCAGACAGACCACACCTAGAGAACACAAAGGCAACACCTACTGGACTCCAGTGGCCAAAACCTTCTTATCCACAACAAAATGGGCAGGCAGAGAAATGCAAATCAAATGAATCAAGAGAAATCCCCAGAGAAGGACCTGAATGAACCAGATATAACCAAATTATCAGAAGCAGAATTTACAATAATGGTAGTTAGGATGTTCAAAGAAATTAGAGCAACAATGGATAGTCACTATGAACACCTAAATAAAGAGATAACAAGTATAAAAAATAAAATTGAAATAATAAAAAAGAATCAGACAGAAATGACAAATACAGTATCAGAACTGAAGACCACAATAGAAGGAATTAAAAGCAGGATGAATGCCGCTGAGGATCGAATCAGCGAGTTAGAGGACAAAATAAACAAAGGCACAGAAGCAGAGCAAAAAAAGGAAAAGAGACTCAAGAAATGTGAGGAAACTCTAAGGAAGCTCTGCGACAACATGAAAGAGGAGAGAGAACAAGACATAGAAACTTTGTTCAATCAAATCATAGCAGGAAACTTCCCTAAATTAAGGCTAGGAAACATTCCATATGTTCAGGAAGCACACAGAACTCCATTAAAGAGAAACCCAAAAAAATCTATACCAAGACACATTGTAGTTAAAATACCAAAGCTAAGGGATAAAGAGAAAATTTTAAAAGCTGCTAGAGAAAAAAAGGCTATCACCTACAAAGGAGCCCCCATAAGGATGACATCCAACTTCTCAACAGAAACACTTGAGGCCAGAAGGGAATGGCAAGATATATTCAAAGTAATGCAGAACAAGAACCTACAACCAAGACTACTCTATCCAGCAAGGCTAACATTTAAAACTAAAAGAGAAATAAAGAGCTTCCCAGACAAAGAAAGCCTCAAGAAATTCATTAAAACCAAACCAATTCTGCAAGAGATACTAAGTGGCCTGTTGTGAACAGTTCAAATGGAGGAAAAAATATAGCAAAAGAAGAATACAGTTTTAAAGAATAAACTAGCAATAAGCAACTAAATATCAATAATAACCTTAAATGTAAATGGATTAAATGATCAAATCAAAAGACATAGGGTAGCTGCGTAGATAAAGAAACAGGACCCATACATATGCTGTCTACAAGAGACACACCTTAAAACAAAAGATGCACATAGACTGAAGGTAAAAGGATGGAAAAAATATTTCATGCAAATGAAAACGAAAGAAAAGCCGGGTAGCAATACTTATATCTGACAAAATGGACTTTAAAACAAAGGCTATAGTAAGAGATAAAGAAGGACACTACATAATGATAAAGGGAACAATTCAACAGGAAGATATAACTATTATAAATATCTACGCACCAAATAAAGGAGCCCCAACATACATAAAGCAGACTTTGATAAATATAGAGAGCGAAATTAACAGCAATACTATCATAGTAGGGGATTTCAATACCCCACTAACAACACTGGATAGATCCTCAAGAAAGAAAATTAATAAAGAAACAGCAGAAATAAAGGATACACTAGATCAACTCGATTTAATAGATATCTTCAGAACTTTTCACCCTAAAGCAGTAGAATAGACATTCTTCTCAAGCGCTCATGGTACGTTTTCTAGGATAGACCACATGTTAGGACACATAAATGGTCTCAATAAATTTAAGAAGATTGAAATCATATCAAGCATTTTCTCTGATCACAATGCCATGAAACTAGAAATTAACCACAAAAGAAAAACTGAAAAATACTCAAACACTTGGAAACTAAATAGCATATTATTAAATAATGAATGGATTAACAATGAGATCAAAGAAGAAATAAAAAGTTTCTAGAAACAAATGATAATGAGCATACATCAACTCAAAATTTATGGGACACAGCAAAAGCAGTTCTGAGAGGGAAGTTTATTGCACTACAGGCATATCATAAGAAGCTTGAAAAAGCTCAAATAAGCAACCTGACCCTGCATCTAAAAGAACTAGAAAAACAACAACAAATAAAACACAAGACAAGTAAAAGGAAGGAAATAATAAAGGTCAGAGCAGAAATAAATGACATAGAGGCGAAGGAAACAATACAGAGGATCAATGAAACCAGAAGCTGGTTCTTTGAAAAGGTAAACAAGATTGATGAACCTTTAACTAGACTCACCAAGAAAAAAAGAGAGAGGACTCAAATAAACAAAAGTAGAAATGAGAGTGGAGAAATAACAACGAACACAACAGAAATACAAAGCATTGTAAGAAAATACTATGAAGAACTATATGCCAAAAAATTAGACAATCTTGGTGAAATGGACAAATTTCTTGAATCATATAACCTTCCAAAAATCAATCTGGAAGAATCAGAACACCTAAACAGACCAATTACAGCAAATGAGATAGAAACAGTTATCAAAAAACTCCCAAAAAAGAAAAGTCCTGGGCCTGATGGCTTCACAAGTGAATTCTATCAAAAATTCAAAGAAGAACTAATTACTATCCTCCTCAAGCTATTTCAAAAAATTCAAGAAGGAGGAAGACTTCCAAACTCCTTTTATGAGGCGAGCATAATTCTGATCCCCAAACCGGGCAAAGACAACACAAAGAAAGAAAATTATAGGCCAATATCGCTGATGAATTTAGACGCTAAAATTCTCAACAAAATATTAGCCAACCGGATCCAGCAATATATGAAAAAAATCATACACCACGATCAGGTGGGATTTATTCTGGAGAGGCAAGGCTGGTTCAATATTCGCAAATCAATCAATGTCATTCATCACATAAACAAAAGGAAGGACAAAAATCACATGATAATTTCAATAGATGCAGAAAAGGCATTTGATAAAATTCAGTACCCATTCATGCTCAAAACTCTCAGTAAAGTGGGAATACAGGGATCATTCCTTAACATGATAAAGGCCATCTACGATAAACCGACAGCAAACATCATACTAAATGGACAAAGATTAAAAGCAATCCCCTTAAGATCAGGAACCAGGCAGGGATGCCCCCTTTCACCACTCTTATTCAACATAGTTCTGGAAATCCTAGCTACAGCAATCAGACAAGAAGAAGAAATAAAAGGCATCCAAATTGGAAAAGAAGAAGTAAAACTGTCACTATTTGCAGATGATATGATATTGTATATTGAAAACCCTAAAGTCTCAGTCAAAAAACTATGGGACCTTATAAATGAATTCAGCAATGTGGCAGGATATAAAATTAATACTCAGAAATTAGAGGTATTTCTATATACCAACAGTGAAATATCAGCAAAAGAAATTAAGGAAACAATCCCCTTCACTATTGCAGCCAAAAACATAAAGTACCTAGGAGTAAATTTAACCTAGGAGGTTAAGGACTTGTACTCGGAAAATTATAGAACATTGATAAAAGAAATCAAGGAAGATACAAACAAGTGAAAGCATATACCGTGCTCATGGCTAGGAAGAATAAACATCATTCAAATGTCTATATTACCCAAAGCAATTTATAAATTCAATGCAATACCAATTAAGATACCAATGACATACTTCAAAGATATAGAATACATATTCCAAAAATTTATATGGAACTAAACAAGAACACGAATAGCCTCAGCAATCTTAAAAAGAAAAAATAAAGCAGGAGGTATCACTCTTCCAGATATCAAGGTTTACTATAAGGCCATTATACTCAAGACAGCCTGGTACTGGCATAAGAACAGGCACATAGATCAATGGAACAGAACAGAGGACCCTGAAATAAACCCACAGCTTTATGGACAACTGATATTTGACAAAGGAGGAAAGAACATACAATGGAGTAAAGACAGCCTCTTTAACAAATGGTGTTGGGAAAATTGGACATCTACCTGCAAAAAAATGAAACTAGACCATCAACTTACACCATTCACAAAAACAAATTCAAAATGGATAAAAGACTTAAATGTAAGCCGTGAAACCACAACCATCTTAGAAGAAAACATAGGCAGCAGGCTCTCCAACATCTGTAGCAGCAGTATATTTGCCGATTTATCTCCACGGGCAAATGAAATAAAAGGCAAGATAAACAAATGGGACTATATCAAACTAAAAAGTTTTTGCACAGCTAAAGACAATAGGAACAGAATAAAAAGACAAACCACACAAGGGGAGAACATATTTGACAGCACATCTGATAAGGGGTTAATAACTAAAATTTATAAAGAACTTATAAAACTCAACACCAGGAAGACAAACAACCCAATCAAAAAATGGGCAAAAGAAATGAATAGAAATTTCTCCAAAGAGGACATACAGATGGCCAATAGGCATATGAAAAAATGCTCAACATCACTAATCATTAGAAAAATGCAAATTAAAAGCACAATGAGATATCACCTCACACCAGTCAGAATGGCACTTATCAGCAAAACAACACAGAATAAGTGCTGGCGAGGATGTGGAGAAAAGGGAACCCTTCTGCACTGCTGGTGGGAATGCAGACTGGTACAGACACTGTGGAAAACAGTTTGGAGATTCCTCAGAAAATTAAAAACCGAACTGCCTTTTGACCCAGCTATCCCACTTTTAGGAATATACCCTAAGAACACCATAGCACTGTTCGAAAAGAAGAAATGCGCCCCCATGTTCGTGGCAGCATTGTTCACAATAGCAAAGATCTGGAACCAGCCCAAGTGTCCGTCAGAAGACGAGTGGATTAAAAAGCTATGGTACATATCTACTATGGAATACTACTCAGCCATAAGAAACGATGACATCAAATCATTTATAACAAAATGGATGTACCTTGATAACATTATACGGAGTGAAATAAGTAAATCAGAAAAAAGGAAAAACTGAGAACAGCATGATTCCATACATAGGTGGGACATAATAGTGAGAATATGAGACATGGACAAGAGAGTGGTGTTTACGGGATGGGGGGAGGGAGGGAAGAGTGGGATAGTGAGGAGGGGAGGGACACAGGGAAAACCAGATAGAAGGTGACAGAGGACAATTTGACTTTTGGTGACGGGTATGCAACATTATTGAATGATAAGATAATCTGGAGATGTTTTCATTGTACATATGTACCCTGATTTATTGGTGTCACCCCATTAAAATTAATAATAATAATAATAAAATAAAATAAAAATAATGCAAAAAAAAAAGGAAAACACAGTGAGCACCAAGAAGGGACCAGTAAAAGGCTGTTTCTCATCCATTCCTCTGTGACCTCACATGCCACCTCTTTGCTATTTAAGTACTCTCCCCTCTTTAGTGTCCCCATCTCTAAAATAGAAACAATGGCCTCACAAGAACACATTGATGGTGATATGAAAAAATGCACCTGAGAATGTTTTGGAAAATATAAAACTCTATTCAAGAGTAATAACGGCTTTATCGGCATTCTTAATAAGCAGTTCTTTAGAGACTAAGTCCCCCAGGTGAGGAAAAGAGGTAATAACATAAGCATCCCCTAGAGGGCACCATCGTCACCAGGCACTTTGGATGCCACTCTTGAATGCAGTGTCTGGTTCCTTGAGAACCAACCACAAACACTTGCTTGGCTATAACCTGGGACATAGGGCAATCACTGGGACCTCTTGCTTTGCTCCTCAGTGAGACTCACAGAGACCCAGATCTTTCAAGATAATGTAGCCACTAGCACCAGAGTCAGGAAACACTACTCCCCAAAAAGCACGTTCATATGGTATACCTAATGTTAAATAACATCACAGACATCTGAATACCCACATGTTTGAAACACTGGAGTATGAACTGGGGAAAAACAAGGAAGTTGGCCGTACCTGCCCTCAGAATGTTTATGCTGTTGTTGGAGAAATAAGACACGAATAAAGAAAAAGATAACCAGCAAGGCAAGAAGATGACTAAACCAAGTGGATGACAGAATAAAAACAAAATACAGGGCCTCCTTGAGTGGACAGGACTGAGCCACTTGGCATAAGAGGGAAGAAGCTGATATCTCAGGCTCATGGCCAGCTCTGCCACTGACCCGTTCACTGAATTTGGGAAGTCAGTTCACAGAACTAGGCTCCAGCAAAACAGTAATGGGTTAAGACATAATCATCTCAAACCTTTTTCTAGGTCTGATGCTACTAAGCATTAGCTCCAATTTCTCTACTTCCTTCAAGTTTTTTCTGTCCTTCATTTTAAGACACTTGTACATGTACTGCACTACTAGAACAATGTCTAGAAAACAGCTCCATGTTGCTTTTTTACAGAGAGGCAGAATCCTCTAGTGGTCAAGGACCAGCAGCAGACATGCCTGGACCCTGTCATTGCTGCCTATGCAGCCTTAAGCAAGGCACTGAGCTTCCTAAAAACCCCAGACTCCTTGTCTCTAAAATGGAGACAATACCAATGTCCACAGGTGCTGTGGAAGTTAAATCAGATAGCACATCTGATGTGCAGCCAGTGCTCAATACATGTTAGTTGTTAATCATGTGTGTGTTTAGGTCACAAACACACGTCTATCTCCCTCCCTAGGGTACATTTATCCTCCCTGTACTTACACTTCATTCCAATGAGGATGCCTAAAGCACATGTCACATCTTCTACAATACCGTTTCCCACGGAGTTTCCTATGTGCTCTAGCTGACCCTAAGGAAACAGTTATTTACAAACATTTTCAAATGGCACACTTGCCTACTCCAAGGAGACGCATCTCCGAACAGGAGCATGTAACCAGACTTCTGAACTGACAAGTAATGTCCCTTACATAAAAGTTATTAGCATTAAGGAGAAAACACAGAGAGGCAATGCCATCCCTATTTCATGTTCTGGAAGCCAAAGGAAACACTACGTTACTCAGCCGTGTCTCGGAGCAAGCCAGCGCTGAAAAATGCCACTCCCATGGTGATTCCAGCTCTAAATATAAAGGTGTGTTTGTATAAAGAACTAATTTGGTAATTCTCGTGTGTTTACTAGGGTTTTATGCTTTACTTTCAGCTTTTTCTCCACTGTTCATTAAAAAAATATAAATAATGATGCCACAAAGATACAGGTCCTCATTAGTTGTATATTTATTTTGTTGTATTTTTTAATAGTAGCCTCTCTTCCCAGATTCTTTCCCTTCCACATCCCTCCCCACACCTGCAAATGCCAGAGTCCTGTAACAAACAAAGCTCGCTCTTCCTACTTATGCAGCTGGGCTCTGAGAGGGAGCTCAGTTTACTTGGCATATCTGCCACTTTCCAGTAGTGCACTGCAGTGAGAGATGGTCACTCCCTCAATACACAGTCCCTCTTGGGGAGCTTCACACTGCTTTAAAGAACAGGCTCTTATAGAGTAACTATCCATGTATTACTTATATAATTTTTTAAGCCACACTGTGTCCAGTCCACTCTCTCTTAACTTGATGGCTGCCTATTTGAAGAATGTGTGCATGTGTGCATGTGTGTGTGTACACCCATGTGTGTGCTTGTGAATTGCACACACAGTAAAAATTTTCACAGTCTGATGGCTGAAGTGCACTCGGGGGCCACCTGCCAGTCCCCCAGGCTGATCTGGTCAACTGAGCAAGCTCCTTGGTCCTCATTCACAGGTACCCTGACCCAGAAGATGCCCACCAGTTTGGAGGAGAACTTTCTTAGATAGAAGCTATCCATCCTTAATCAAAAATGCTTGACTTCCCTGATGGAGCCCTCAGGTGAGGCTGTCCTTCAGAAAGCTGAGAGTCATTCCTACTGAGTTTTACAACACAGTTTCTGACTATGACTTCTCATATAGAGCCAATGTGGGTGCTCAACATTCTAAGGAAAAGCTAGAACTAGATATTCCGGTGATGACCAAATTATATGCTTAAGAACTGATTCCCACCCTACTAAATGTCTTTTTTAACATCTTTATCCACCTCTTCACTCCTACTATCATAAGGTAAACAAAGGTACAGCCCTGAGGAGATTTATATATCAATAAAAATGTTAATGTAGAACAGATGGGAAAAAATGGCAACGCAGTAGGCGGATGTTACAACTCCCACCTCCCAGAACAAAAGTGGATTACAACTTAACTTAGGAACAATTATCTTGAAAAACCAACTTTGAACTAAACTAAAAGGAATCTATAACCAAGCATCACCGAAGAAACCACACTGAGCTGGTAGGAAGGGTGGAGACGCGGAAAGGGCTGCCCTGATTCCAGGAGTGAGCGGCGGCCTGGAGGGTCTCTCATGGTGGGGTGGGTTTTCAGGAGAGTTGTGGACCCTCCCCAGGACCGGAACCCAGCCTGGAGCCCCAGAGACTACAGAAGGCCTATGGACAGTAGTTAGCTGAAAGAAGAGCTGGGTTACTGTTTGTGAGAGGGAGACAGAACTCTCAGATCCAGGCTCTGTCTTAAAGGGACCACACAGAAAACCTCATTCACAGCCACTTACCTGGGGCTCAGGGAGAAGGGAGCACTAAGAGGACTGGAGTTGTGAGAGGAGAGTGTAGTCTCGGGGACACAGAGGAAGACTGTGGGAACAGCCACCCTGATCCCTGTACTAGGTCACTCCCTAAACCTAAGCATGCATTCATTGTGGGAGAATCAAGCCAACAAAGGGAAGTAATTACCCCACCTACCAGAGGCTCTCTTGCTCCAGACAGTGCAGAAAGACACTTAGAAGCAGGGGGTACATCAGAAACACAGGATTTGAGTGCTATGGTCTGGGCTACACCCCCTTCCCCCATCACCAACCTCCTTAGTATCCTCTGAAGGGTAGGAGGGCCCAGCTGCAGTGGTGACCACAGCACTTGGCCCCTAGGCAAATGGGGGCGGAGACCAGCGAGGTAGGCACACGGCAACAGCTGGGAGCGAAGCCTCGAGAGGCCTCCGATGGCCTTCAGGGGAAGAACCCTGTGGGGCGAGGCATCCCCTGTGCTGGAGAAGGACAGATCCCAGAGAGTGTGAGGCATCCCACAAACCCAAGCAGGGTGGAGCCTGACAAGGGGTGGCCTGCACGCCCGTGGGGGTAGAGGTAGGCAGCCTGCACAGCAATGGCGAGGGGCAGAGCCTGAAGAGGTTTTCCATGCCTCTGGGAACATAAGCTAAAGTGGCAGCCCACACACCGGTGGGGGAAGAGCCCAATGAAGGGAGGAGTCTCCGGCCCCAGCGGTGCATTACAACTTAGGCCCATGAGCCAGCGCTTATGCACAAGTGCTTGAGGAGGCAGAGGTAGAGGGACCAGCAAAAAGACCTTACATCGAAAATAGAAAGGCCACATGCACTGGCCAAGCGTAGATAAAAGTCAGCCTAGGAGTGCAGCTGATAGTTACAACAGCATCAGGGCCCAGCAGAGGCAGCCAAAAATTCTAGATTGCCTGTAGCTCCAAGAAGGTTGATAAGTTTAAGAATATTGAAATCATATCAAGCATTTTCTCTGATCACAATGGCATAAAACTAGAAATCAACCACAAAAGAAAAACTGAAAAATACTCAAACACATAGAAACTAAATAGCATGTTAATAAGTAACGAATGGGTTAACAATGAGATCAAAGAAGAAATAAAAAAATTCCTAGAAATGAATGATAATGAGCATACAACAACTTAAAATTATGTAACACAGTGAAAGCAGTACTGAGAGAAAAGTTCATAGCAATACAGGCATTCCTTAAGAAGCAAGAAAAAGCTCAAATAAACAACCTAACACTGCATCTAAAAGAACTAGAAAAAGAACAGCAAGTAAAGCCCAGAGGTAGTAGAAGGAAGGAAATAATAAAGATCACAGTGGAAATAAAAGATATAGAGGTGAAAGAAACAATACAGAGGATCAATAAAATCAAGAGCTGGTTCTTAGAAAGAGTAAACAAGATATATGAACCTTTAATGAGACTCACCAAGAAAAAAAGAGAGAGGACTCAAATAAATAAAATTAGAAATGAGAGTGGAGATAACAACTGACACAACAGAAATACAAAATATTGTAAGAAAATACTATGAAGAACTGTACGCAAAAAAATTAAACAACCTAGGTGAAATAAACAAATTCCTTAAAACATATAATCTTCCAGAAATCAATCTGGAAGAATCAGAAAACCTAAACAGACCGATTACAACAAATGAGATCAAAACAGTTATCAAAAAACAAAACCCCGGGGCCAGATGGCTTCACTGGTGAATTCTAACAAATTATTCAAAGAAGAACTAACTCCTATCCTTCTCAAGCTTTTTCAAGCAATTCAAGAGAAAGGAACACTTTCAAGTTCCTTTTATGAGGCAAGCATAATTCTAATTCCAAAACCAGGCAAAGACAATACAAAGAAAGAAAACTATAGGCCAATATCCCTGATGAATTTAGATGCTAAAATCCTCAACAAAATCCTCAGCAAACTGGATCCAGAAGCACACACACAAAAATCATACATCAGGATGAAATGGAATTTATTCTGGGGAGGCAAGGATGGTACAACATTTGTAAAACAATCAATGTGACTCACCACATAAACAAAAAGAAAGGAGAAAAGCCACATGATAATTTCAATAGATGCAGAAGAAGCATTTGATAAAATCCAGCAACAATTTATGATAAAAACGCTCAGCAAAGTGGGAATACAGGGAACATACCTCAACATCATAAAGGCCATCTATGACAAACCCATAGCCAACATACTCAATGGACAAAAATTAAAAGCAATCCCCTTAAGATCAGAAACAAGTCAGGGTTGCCCCCTTTCACCACTCTTATTCAACATAGTTCTGGAAGTCCTAGCCACAGCAGTGGCTAAGAAGAAATGAAGGCATCCAAATTGAAAAAAAAAGTAAAACTATCATTATTTGCTGATGACATGACACTGTACATAGAAAACCCTAAAGTTGCAGTAAAAAAACTACTGGACTTGATAAATAAATTCAGAAATGTAGCAGAATATAAAATTAATACATAAAAATCAGAGGTATTTTTTTATACACCAACAATAAAAAGTCAGAAAGAGAAATTAAGGAAACAATCCCCTTCACTATTGTAACAAAAAGATAAATAAATAAAGTACCTAGAAATACATTTCACCAAGAAGGTTAAACACTTGTACTCAGAAAATTATAAAACATTGATAAAAGAAATCAAGGAAGACACAAAAAGTGAAAGCATATACCAAGTTCATAGATAAAAAGAATAAACATCTTTAAAGTGTCTATATTATCCAAAGCTATTTATAAATTCAATGCAATTCCCATTAAAATACTAATGACATACTTCAAAGATATAAAACAATTATTCGAAAAATATATATATGGAACCAGAAAAGAATACGAATAGCCTCATCAATCTTTATAAAAAATAATAAAGTGGGCGGTATCACACTTCCTGATATTAAGGCCATTGTACTCAAAACAGCTTGGTACTGGTATAAGAACAGGCATATAGATCAATGGAACAGAACAGAGAGCCCAGAAATAAACCCACAGCTTTATGGACAATAGATATTTGACAAAGGAGGTAAGAGTATACAATGGAGTAAAGAGTCTCTTTAACAAATGGTATTGAGAAAACTACACAGCTACCTGCAAAAAAAATAAAACTATACCACCAACTTACACCATTCACAAAAACAAACTCAAAATTGATAAAAGACTTAAATGTAAGTCATGAAACCATAAGCATCTTAGAAGAAAACATAGGCAGTAAGCTCTCTGACATCTATCGCAGCAATATATTTGCTGATTTAGTTCCACGGGCAGATGAAATAAAGGACAGGATAAACAAATGAGACCATATCAAACTAAAAAGCTTTTGCACACCTAAAGACAATATGAACAAAATAAAAAGGCAAACCACACAATGGGAGAACATATTCGACAATACATCTGACAAGGGGTTAATAACCAAAATTTATAAAGAACTTGTAAAGCTCAGCACCAGGAAGATAAACAATCCAATCAGAAAATGGGCAAAAGAGCCTGACCAGGCAGTGGTGCAGTGGATAGAGCGTTGGACTGGAATGCAGAAGGACCCAGGTTCGAGATCCCGAGGTCGCCAGCTTCAGTGAAGGCTCATCTGGTTTGAGCAAAGCTCACTAGTTTGGACCTAAGGTCGCAGGCTCGAGCAAGGGGTTACTCGCTCTTCTGAAGGCCCAGGATCAAGGCACATATGAGAAAGCAATCAATGAACAACTAAGGTGTCGCAACGAAAAACTGATGATTGATGTTTCTCATCTCTCTTAGTTCCTGACTATCTGTCCCTATCTATCACTCTCTCTGACTCTCTCTGTCTCTGTAAAAAAAAAAAAAAAAAAAAAAAAAATGGGCAAAATAAATGAATAGACACTTCTCCAAAGATGACATAAAGATGGCCAATAGACAGAGGAAAAAATGTTCAACATCATTAATCATTAGAGAAATGCATATTAAAAAGACAATGAGATACCACCTCACACCAGTCAGAATGGCGCATATTAACAAAACAACACATGATAGGTGCTGGTGAGTATGTGCAGAAAGGGGAACCCTCCTGCACTACTGGTGGGAATGCAGACTGGTACTGATACTGTGGAAAACAGTATGGAGATTCCTGAAAAAATTAAAAATTAAACTATCTTCTGACCTAGTCATCCCACTTATAAGAATATATCCCAAGGACACCATATCACTGGCTCAAAAAAAGAAATGCACCCCCACGTTTATGGCAGCATTGTTCATAATAATGAAGATCTGGAAATAGTCCAAGTGTCCATCAGTGGATGAGTGGATTTAAAAGCAGTAGTACATATATACAATGGAATACTATGGCACCATGAAAAAGAAGAAAATATTACCTTTTGCAACAACATGGATGGACCTGGAAACTATTATGTTGAGTGAAATAAGCCAGGCAGAGGGAAAAAAAATATCGTATGACCTCACTCATTTGAGGAATCCAAGGAACAATGTGAACTGAGGAATGGAATTAAACCTGAACAGAGGAGGGAGGGAGCTGTTGGAAGGGGGGTAAGGGAGATGTTGAGTGGAATACAGGGGAGGGGGTATGCATTCGGGGAGACACTAGAATCTATGTAAACTAACTAAATAAATGAATAAATAAATAAAATAAAATAAAGAATGTTGCTAAGGGCTAGTCAAAAGCAGTGACCCCCAGTGGTCTGCACCCGGTTCTGGCCAGGGAGGTCTAGGGCTGGTAAATCCAGTGGCCAGATATGGAGAACACCAGGTCAGGACATAACAACCCTAAAGCAGCAGAATATACATTCTTTTTTTTTTAAGTTTTTTTTTTTTATTAACTTTAATGGGGTGACACCAATAAATGAGGGTGCATATGTCCAATGAAAACATCTCCAGATTATCTTATCATTCAATTGTGCTGCATACCTATTACCCAAAGTCAAATTGTCCTCTGTCACCTTCTATGTGGTTTTCCCTGTACCCCTCCCCTTCTCCCCATTCCACCCTCCCTTCCCTCCCCCCATCCCGTGACCACCACAGTCTTGTCCATGTCTCATAGTCTCACTTTAATGTCCCACCTATGTATGAAATCATGCTGTTCTCAGATTTTTATTTTTCTGAATCACTTATTTCACTTCGTATAATGTTATCAAGGTAATCCATTTTGTTGTAAATGATCTGATGTGATCATTTCTTATGGCTGAATATTGTTCCATAGTATATATATACCAAAGCTTTTTAATCCACTCGTCTTCTGACGGACACTTGGGCTGGTTCCAGATCTTCGCTATTGTGAACAATGCTGCCACGAACATGGGGGCGCATTTCTTCTTTTCAAACAGTGCTATGGTGTTCTTAGGGTATATTCCTAAAAGTGGGATAGCCTGGTAAAAAGGCAGTTCGACTTTTAATTTTTTGAGGAATCTCCAAACTGTTTTCCACAGTGGCTGCACCAGTCTGCATACCCACCAGCAGTACAGAAGGGTTCCCTTTTCTCCACATCCTCGCCAGCACTTGTTCTGTGTTGTTTTGCTGATGAGCACCATTCTGACTGGTGTGAGGTGATATCTCATTGTGGTTTTAATTTGCATTTCTCAAATGATTAGTGATGTTGAGCATCTTTTCATATGTCTTTTGGCCATCTGTATGTCTTCTTTGGAAAAATTTCTATTCATTTCTTTTGCCCATTTTTTGATTGGATTGTTTGTCTTCCTGGTGTTGAGTTTTATAAGTTCTTTATAAATTTTGGTTATTAACCCCTTATCAGAGGTGCTGTCGAATATGTTCTCCCATTGTGTAGTTTGTCTTTTTATTCTGTTCTTATTGTCTTTAGCTGTGCAAAAGCTTTTTAGTTTGATGTAGTCCCATTTGTTTATCTTGCCTTTTATATCATTTGCCTGTGGAGATAAATCGGCAAATAAATTGCTGCTACAGATGTCAGAGAGCTTCCTGCCTATGTTTTCTTCTAAGATGCTTATAGTTTCACGGCTTATGTTTAAGTCTTTTATCCATTTTGAATTTGTTTTTGTGAATGGTGTAAGTTGATGGTCTAGTTTCATTTTTTTGCATGTAGATGTCCAATTTTCCCAGCACCATTTGTTAAAGAGGCTGTCTTTACTCCATTGTATGTTCTTTCCTCCTTTGTCAAATATCAGTTGTCCATAAAGCTGTGGGCTTATTTCTAGGTTTTCTGTTCTGTTCCATTGATCACTGTGCCTGTTCTTATGCCAGTACCAGGCTGTCTTGAGTATAATGGCCTTGTAGTACACCTTATTATCTGGAAGAGTGATGCCTCCTGCTTTAGTTTTTCTTTTTAAGATTGCTGAGGCTATTCGTGTTCTTTTTTGGTACCGTATAAATTTTTGGAATATGTTTTCTATATCTTTGAAGTATGTCATTGGTATTTTAATTGGTATAGCATTGAATTTATAAATTGCTTTGGGTAATATAGACATTTGAATGATGTTTATTCTTCCTAGCCATGAGCACGGTATATGCTTCCACTTGTTTGTATCTTCCTTGATTTCTTTTACCAATGTTTTATAATTTTCCAAGTACAAGTCCTTAACCTCCTTGGTTAAATTTACTCCTAGGTATTTCATTTTTTTGGTTGCAATAGTGAAGGGGATTGATTCCTTAATTTCTTTTGCTGACAGTTCATTGTTGGTATATAGAAATGCCTCTGATTTCTGAGTATTAATTTTATATCCTGCCACCTTGCTGAATTCATTTATAAGGTCCAGTAGTTTTTTAACTGAGACTTTAGGGTTTTCTATGTACAATATCATATCGTCTGCAAATAGTGACAGTTGTACTTCTTCTTTTCCAATTTGGATGCCTTTTATTTCTTCTTTTTTTCTGATTGCTGTAGCTAGGACTTCCAGAACTATGTTGAATAAAAGTGGTGAAAGTGGGCAACCCTGCCTGGTTCCTGATCTTAAGGGGATTGCTTTTAATTTTTGTCCATTTAGTATGATGTTTGCTGTGGGTTTGTCGTAGATGGCCTTTATCATGTTAAGGAATGTTCCTTGTATTCCCACTTTACTGAGAGTTTTGATCATGAATGGGTGCTGGATTTTATGAAATGCCTTTTCTGCATCTATTGAAATTATCATGTGATTTTTGTCCTGCCTTTTGTTTATGTGATGAATCACATTGATTGATTTGCAAATATTGAACCAGCCTTGCCTCTCCAGAATAAATCCCACTTGATCATGGTGTATGACTTTTTTCATATATTGCTGGATCCGGTTGGCTAATATTTTGTGGAGAATTTTAGCGTCCAAATTCATCAGGGATATAGGCCTATAATTTTCTTTCTTTGTGTTGTCTTTGCCCGGTTTGGGGATCAGAATTATGCTCGCCTCATAAAAGGAGTTTGGCAGTCTTCCTTCCTCTTGAATTTTTTGAAATAGCTTGAAAAGGATAGGAGTTAGTTCTTCTTTGAATTTTTGATAGAATTCACTTGTGAAGCAATCAGGCCCAGGACTTTTCTTTTTTAGGAGTTTTTTGATAACTTTCAATCTCATCTGTTGTAATTGGTCTGTTTAGGTGTTCTGATTCTTCTAGATTGATTTTTGGAAGTTTATATGATTCAAGAAGTTTGTCCATTTCATCTAGATTGTCTAATTTTTTGGCATAGAGTTCTTCATAGTATTTTCTTACAATGCTTTGTATCTCTGTTGTATTAGTTGTAATTTCTCCACTGTCCTTTCTAGTTTTATATATTTGAGACCTCTCTTTTTCTTGGTGAGTCTAGTTAAGGGTTCATCAATCTTGTTTACCTTTTCAAAGAACCAGCTTCTGGTTTCATTGATCCTCTGTATTGTTTCCTTAGCCTCTATGTCATTTATTTCTGCTCTGACCTTTATTATTTCCTTCCTTCTAGTTGTCTTGGGTTTTATTTGTTGTTGTTTTTCAAGTTATTTTAGATGCAGGGTTAAGTTGCTTATATGCTCTTTTTCTAGCTTCTTATGATATGCCTGTAGTGCAATAAACTTCCCTCTCAGAACTGCTTTAGCTGTGTCCCATAGATTTTGAGTTGACGTATGCTCATTATCATTTGTTTCTAGAAACTTTTTTATTTCTTCTTTGATCTCAATGTTAATCCATTCATTATTTAATATCATGCTATTTAGTTTCCAAGTGTTTGAGTATTTTTCAGTTTTTCTTTTGTGGTTAATTTCTAGTTTCATGGCATTGTGATCCGAGAAAATGCTTGATATAATTTCAATCTTCTTAAATTTGTTGAGGCTTTTTTTGCGTCCTAACATGTGGTCTATCCTAGAAAACGTACCGTGAGCGCTTGAGAAGAATGTATATTCTACTGCTTTAGGGTGAAAAGTTCTGAAAATATCTATTAAATCAAGTTGATCTAGTGTATCGTTTAAATCTGCTGTTTCTTTATTGATTTTCGTTCTTGTGGATCTATCCAGTGTTGTTAGTGGGGTATTGAAATCCCCTACTATGATAGTATTACTGTTAATCTCGCCCTTTATATCCATCAAAGTCTGCTTTATGAATGTCGGGGCTCCTATATTTGGTGCATAGATATTTATAATAGTTATATCTTCCTGTTGAATTGTTCCCTTTATCATTATGTAGTGTCCTTCTTTATCTCTTACTACAGCCTTTGTTTTAAAGTCCATTTTGTCAGATATAAGTACTGCTACCCCGGCTTTTTTTCATTTCCATTTGCACGAAAAATTTTTTTCCACCCTTTTACCTTCAGTCTATGAGCATCTTTTGTTTTAAGGTGTGTCTCTTGTAGACAGCATATGTATGGGTCCTGTTTCTTTATCCATGCAGCTACCCTATGTCTTTTGATTGGATCATTTAATCCATTTACATTTAAGGTTATTATTGATATGTAGTTGTTTATTGCCATTTTATTCCTTAAAGCTGTATTTTTTTTTCTACATTTTTTCTTCCCTTTGAACTGTTCACACTAGGCCCCTTAGTATCTCTTGCAGGATTGGTTTGGTTTTAATGAGTTCCTTGAGGTTTTCTTTGTCTGGAAAGCTCTTTATTTCTCCTTCAATTTTAAACGTTAGCCTTGCTGGATAGAGTAGTCTTGGTTGTAGGTTCTTGTTCTGCATTACTTTGATTATATCTTGCCATTCTTTTCTGGCCTCAAGTGTTTCTGTTGAGAAGTCCGATGTCGTCCTTATGGGGGTTCCTTTGTAGGTGATAGTCTTTTTTTCTCTAGCAGCTTTTAAGATTTTTTCTTTATCTATTAGTTTTGGTATTTGAACTATGATGTGTCTTGGTGTAGATCTTTTTGGGTTTCTCTTTAATGGAGTTCTGTGTGCCTCTTGAACATGTAGAATGTTTCCCAGCCTTAATTTAGGGAAGTTTTCTGCTATGATTTGATTGAACACAGTTTCCATTTCCTGTCCTTTTTCCTTTTATTCAGGCACCCCTATGATGCGAATGTTGTTTCTCTTCATGTTGTTACAGAGCTCCCTTAGAGTTTCCTCACATTTTTTGAATCTCTTTTCCTTTTTTTTCTCTGCTTCTGTAACTATGTTCATTGTGTCCTCTAACTCGCCGATTCGATCCTCAGCGTGATTCATCCTGCTTTTAATTCCTTCCATTGTGGTTTTCAGTTCTGATACTGTATTTGTCATTTCTGTCTGATTCTTTTTTATTATTTCAATTTCATTTTTTATACTTGTTATCTCTTTATTTAGGTGCTCATAGCGACTATCCATTGTTGCTTTAATTTCTTTGAACATCCTAACTATCATTATTCTAAAATCTGCTTCTGGTACTTGGGTTATATCTGGTCCATTCAGGTCCTTCTCTGGGGATTTCTCTTGGTTCATTTGGTTTGCATTCCTCTGCCTGCCCATTTTATCTGAGTGTAAGCAAGTTGTGGCCACTGGAGTCCAGTATGTGTTGCCTTTGTGTTCTCTAGGTGTGGTCTGTCTGCAGGCTTGCCACCCCCTCTGCCGCTGCCTAGGGCGGTTGTGTGTGGGCGTTGCCAGCGCCGGCTCACTGCAGCTATTGCTGTGATTTCTGCCTCTCCTTTGCGGGAGGGGCTGTCACTCAAGTCACTAGCTTTAGCACCCAGGGCAGAGGTGAGCACCTTTGCTCAGCTGCGGAACCAGCCTTTTACCAGAAGGCTTACACCCAGCACCCTCAGTCAGAGCCTGCTCGCCACCATTTCGTGGGTTGGGCGGGGCTTTTGACGTGCTCTCAGCTGTGAGCCTTTGCCCGTCCAGAATTTAGCCCCGCCCTCGAGGCCAGGGCCCTCCTGCGCAGGGACTGAAACCGAAAACCGGGGATTATTTGGATGGGCGTGTTTGCTGGCGTGAGCTCAGCTGCTAGCTTCCGGTCGTTCCGGATTTTACCCTGCCCCCACGCTCGGAGCAAGCTCGGGCATGTAGGGTGGTACTCTGCAGTTTCTCCGGCCGGGCGGGGCGAGCAGTGTGAGCTCAGCCGTGAACTTCCGCTGGTTTCAGTGTCTCCCTCGCCATTGCCTTAGGAGCCCGCTCGCACACACAGATGGCACACCGCGGTTTTTCCGTCTGGGCGGGGTTGGCAGCTTGAGCTCAGCCGTGGGCCCCTCGCCCGTCCCTGGTCTTAGCCCCGTGCCTGTGGTCAGGGCCGGCTAGCGCAGGGTCGCAGAGCTGATCTTTGCCTGTATTTTTCCCCAGAAGTGGGGTCACAGGAGGCCCGCAGCTGCCGGACAGCTTTTGCGCATCCTCTCCGCCCCTGCTAGGCTAGCCCGAGCTCACACCGTTCCGCCCACACCGACAGGACCGCGTTTCAGCATCCTGTCCCAACCATAGGCTTCAGCAACCTCAGGGGGCTAGAAATGCCCTAAGTCTCCACACTGTAGGCCTGGGAGCTCCCTCCCTCTAAGCAGCTCTGCTCTAATTGTCGCGGGAGAGCTTGTTTGGCTAGTGTCCTGTCTCCCTTTGCTGGTATTGCTAGTTCCAGGGGAAATATTCGTTTTCAATTAGGGAAGTGACTTAGCCCATGGGTTGGGATGGCCGTCCCTCAGAGTGTCTCCGTGCCTTTAGTCCACTCTTTGTTCCCACTGCTCTGTTCCTCTCCTCTGTCCCAGTTCCCCGGAGCCCCAGGTGCGTGGTTGTGAAAGTGGCTTTCTGAGCTGTCCCTTTAAAAAGATTTTTGGGTCTGAGAAAACTCTTTTTCACAAATAGTATCCTCACTTGCTTCACAGCTCGATACTGTCCAAACGCCTCTTCTAGGCTCTGGGACTGTAGGCTGGGGCTTGGTTCCTGGGACCCAGGTCCCTCCCTCTCCGCCAAACTCTCCTCCCTCCACGCGGGTGTCTCCGGGCTGCCGTTTGCTCCGGGAAGCTGGGCAGCCCTCTTCGCGTTTTCGCTATTCCTACCAGTCTCAATGTGGCTTCTGCAGCGTTCCTTGGTTGAAGAGTCCACTTAGTTTAGCTCAAAGTTGGTTTATCCAGATGATGGTTCTTAAAATTGAGTTATAATCCACTTTGGTTCTGGGAGTTGGAAGTTGGTACGTCTGCCTACTCCATCGCCATATTCCCTTTCCCCCAGAATATACATTCTTTTCAAGCACTCATGGTACATTCTCTAGGATAGACCACATATTAGGACACAAAACAAGTCTCAAAAAATTTAAGAAGATTAAAATCATATCAAGCATCTTCTCTGATCACAATGGCATGAAACTAGAAATCAACTACAATAGAACAACTAAAAAACATTGAAACACTTGGAAACTAAATAGCATGTTATTGAACAACAAATGGGTCAACAATAAGATCTAGGAAGAAATCAAAACTTTCCTTGAAACAAATGACAATAAATGTACAACAAATGAAAATTTATGAGATATGGCCAAAAGAATCCAGAAAGGAAGATTCATAGCATTACAGGCATACCTTAGAAACCTAGAAAAAGCTCAAATAAACCACTTAACCCTACATCTAAGAGAACTAGAAAAAGAAAAGCATGTAAAGCCTAGAGGAAGTAGAAGAAAGAAAATAATAAAAAACAGTATGTAGATTCCTCAAAAAATTAAAAAGCAAACTGCCTTTTGACCCAGCTATCCCACTTATAGGAATATACCCTAAGAACACCATAGCACTATTCGAAAAGAAGAAATGCGCCCCCATGTTCATGGCAGCGTTGTTCACAATAATCTGAAAACAGCCCAAGTGTCCATCAGAAGACGAGTGGATTAAAAAGCTTTGCTACATATATACTATGGAATACTACTCAGCCATAAGAAATGATGACATCAGATCATTTACAACAAAATGGATGAACCTTGATAACATTATACGGAGTGAAATAAGTAAATCAGAAGAAAACTGGGAACAGCATGATTTCATACATAGGTGGGACATAAAAGTGAGACTATGAGACATGGACAAGAGAGTGGTGGTTACGGAGTGGGTGAGGGGGGAGAGGGTAGGAGAGGGGGAGGGGAGGGGCACAAAGAAAACCAGATAGAAGGTGACAGAGGACAATTTGACTTTGGGTGATGGGTATGCAACATAATTGAATGATAAGATAACCTGGAGATGTTTTCTTTGAACATATGTACCCTAATTTATTGGTGTCACCCTATTAAAATTAATATAAAAAATTTTTAAAAAATCAGAATGGAAATAAATGACATATTGGCTAAAAAAATACAGAGGATCAATGAAATGAAGAGCTGGTTCTTTGAAAAGATAAACAAGATAAATGAACCTTTAACCAGAATCATCAAGAAAAAAACAGGACTCAAATAAATTAAATTAGAAATGAGAGTGGAGAAGTAACAACCTACACAGCAGAAATACATAAAATTGTAAAAAAAAAAATACTCTAAAGAACTGTATGCCAAAAAATTAGACAACGTAGGTGAAATGGACAAATTTCTTGAACCATATAATCTTTCAAAAATCAATCTGGAAGAATCAGACAACCTAAACAGACCGATTACAACAAATGAGATAAAAAAAACAGTTATCAAAAACCTCCTAAAAAACAAAACCCCGGGGCCTGATGGCTTCACTGGTGAATTCTACTAAATATTCAAAGAAAAATTAACTCCTGTTCTTCTCAAGCTATTTCAAAAAATTCAAGAGGAAGGAACACTTCCAAATTCCTTTTATGAGGTGAGCATAATTCTGATTCCAAAACCTGGCAAAGACAATACAAAGAAAGAAAACTATAGGCCAATATCCCTGATGAATTTAGATGCTAAAATCCTCAACAAAATCCTCAGCAAACTGGATCCAGCAATACATGAAAAAAATCATACTTCATGATCAAGGGGGATTTATTCTGAGGAGGCAAGGCTGGTAGAATATTTTGCAAATCAATCAATGTGATTCATCACATAAACAAAAGAAAAGAGAAAAACCACATGATTATATCAATAGATGTAGAAAACGCATTTGATAAAATCCAGCAACAATTTATGATAAAAACGCTCAGCAAAGTGGGAATACAGGGAACATACTTCAACATCATAAAGGCCATCTATGACAAACCCATAGCCAACATACTAAATGGACAAAAATTAAAAGCAATCCCCTTAAGATCAGAAACAAGTCAGGGTTGCCCCCTTTCACCACTCTTATTCAACATAGTTCTGGAAGTCCTAGCCACAGCAGTGGCTAAGAAGAAATGAAGGCATCAAAATTGAAAAAAAGAAGTAAAACTATCATTATTTGCTGATGATATGACACTGTACATAGAAAACCCTAGGGTTGCAGTAAAAAAACTACTGGACCTGATAAGTGAATTTTGCAAGTTGGCAGGATATAAAATTAATATTCAGAAATCAGAAGTATTTTTATACACCAACAATGAACTGTCTGAAAAAGAAATTAAGGAAACAATTCCCTTCACTATGCAACAACAAAAAAAAGTACCTAGTAGCAAATTTAACCAAGGAGGTTAAAGACTTGTCCTCAGAAAATTATAAAACATTGATAAAAGAAATTAAGGGAGATACGAACAAGTGGAAGCATATATCCTGTTCATGGATAGGATGAATAAACATCTTTAAAGTGTCTATATTACCCAAAGCAATTTATAAATTCAATGCAATACCATTTAAAATACCAATGACATACTTCAAAGTTATAGAACACATATTCCAAAAATTTATATGGAACCAAAAAAGAACACTAATCGCCTCAGCTATCTTTTAAAAAAAGAATAAATTGGGTGGCTTCCCACTTCCTGATATCAAGTTATACTACAAGGCCATTGTACTCAAAACAGCTTGGTACTGGTATAAGAACAGGCATATAGATCAATGGAACAGAACAGAGAACCCAGAAATAAACCCACACCTTTATGGACAATTGATATTTGACAAAGGAGGTAAGAGTATGCAATGGAGTAAAGACAGTCTCTTTAACAAATGGTGTTTGGAAAACTATATAGCTACCTGCAAAAAAATGAAACTAGATCACCAACTTACACCATTCACAAAAATAAACTCAAAATGGATAAAACTTAAATGTAAGTTGTGAAAACATAAGCATCTTAGAAGAAAAGATAGGCAGTAAGCTCTCTGACATCTCTTGCAACAATATATTTGTTAATTTATTTCCATGGACAAGTGAATAAAGGACAGGATGAACAAATGGGACTATATCAAACTAAAAAGCTTCTGCACAGCTAAAGACAATAAGAAAAGAATAAAAAGACAAACCACACAATGGGAGAACATATTTGACAATACGTCAAAATTTATAAAGAACTTCTAAAACTCAACACCAGGAAGATAAACAATCCAATCAAAAAATGGGCAAAAAAATGAATAGACACTTCTCCAAACAGGACATACAGATGGCCAATAGGCAGATGAAAAAATGTTCAACGTCACTAATCATTAGAGAAATGCAAATTAAAACCACAATGAGATATCACCTCACACCAGTCAGAATGGCGCTCATCAGCAAAACAACACATAATAAGTGCTGAAAAGGATGTGGAGAAAGGGAACTCATCTGCACTGCTGGTGGGAATGCAGACTGGTGCAGTCACTGTGGAAAACAATATGAAGATTCCTCAAAAAATTAAAAATGGAGCTGCCTTTTGACTCAGCCATCCCACTTTTAGGAATATATCTTAAGAACACCAAACCACTGATTCAAAAGAAGAAATGCACCCCCTTGTTCACGGCAGCATTTTTTACAATAGCCATGATCTGGAAACAGCCCAAGTGTCTGTCAGTGGACAAGTGGATTAAAAAGCTGTGACACATATACACAATGAAATACTATAGGGCCATGAAAAAGAAGGAAATCTAACCTTTTGCAATAACATGGAAAGACTTGGAAACTCTTATGTTAAGTGAAATAAGCCAGGCAGAGAAAAAAAAATATCATATGACCTCACTCATTTGAGGAAAACAATGAACAATGTGAACTGAGGAATAGAACAGAGGTAGAGACGGGGTCAAAGGGACCAGAGGAAAAGTGGACAGAGGGAAAGAGGATGAGAGGATGAAATCAGAGAAGGGAAAGAGATTAGTAAAGTTATATACACATAACACAGCGTTATGGAGAGCAGAACAGCAAATCCTGGAGGGAAGTGGGGAGGGCATTAGAGGAAGGAGGAAAGGGGGATGTTGAAGAAAACACAAGGATGGGGGGATGTATTCAGTAGGAAACTTGAATCTCTGTAAACACATAAATTTAAATCAATTTTAAAAAATGAATAAAAAATTAAGTTGGGTAACAACTCCAAGCAGAAAATAAACTAATGATAAAGTTTGTGTAAAATAAATAAATAATATATATATATATATATATATATATATATATATATATACACATATATTAATGTAAAATACATTATCTAACTATATTGTACTTCATAATCTTTTGTCAAGAACCAACAGTAATGTATATCTGGGTAATGAACCATAGCAACATATTTTGGAGAGCAGACCACTCAGAAAACAAACCTAATGACGAAATCAGAGGTCGGAAACCTATGGCTTGCACACAAATCTTTAAATAAAAATAATAATAATGTTAAAAATATACAACATTCTCTTGTATTACAATCCATTCATTCCTACCGCTCATGTTTATAGTAGTAGGTGGCTGGAGCCATTCACAGCTGTCCTCCAAGACAACCCCAGATTTTTATTGGATAATGCTTAACATACACAGGTCGTTGTGAGGTCAGGAAGTAAACATCCCTCCTTTTAATCAAGTAGCTAGCTAATTGCAGAAATCCTTTAGACAAAGAAGATGGCTAAAAGAAATAAACATGAGGAGTATTGTACTTTTCAGCAGGAATGGACAGAGGAATTTGCCTTTGTGGAGAGAGCAGGTTCTGCAGTGTGTCTAATATGCAATGATAAAATTGCATCGATGAAACGGTTAAATATAAAGTGGCACTTTGACACACACCATACTATTTTGCATCAAAATATCCAGCAGGGGACAGCAGGAAGAAAGCATGTCAAGAGCTACTGTGCAGAGTGCAAGCTAGTCAGCAGCAACTCTGTGTTTGGACCCAACAAGGTGACTGAAATTTCGCTAGCTTTGCTGGTGCTTTAGCAATTGTGAGAAACAGAAAGCCATTCACAGATGGGGAGTATGCCAAAACATTCATGCTTGATGTTGCCAATGAACTTTTTGACAACTTTTCAGATAAAGACAAGATAATCAAATGAATAAAAGACATGCCTCTGTTGGCAAGAACTGTTCATGATCGTACCATCATGATGGCAACTCAAATTGAGGCAACACAAGAGAAGGACATAAATGCAGCACCATTCTTTTCTCTCACTTTGGATGAGTCAACAGACGTAAGCCATTTATCCCAGTTCAGCGTGATTGCAAGGTATGCTGTCAGTGACACACTACCTATATGAGGAAAGTCTTGCTGTTTTGCCTATGAAAGAGACAACAAGAGGGGAGGATTTATTCAAGTCCTTGACTGAGTTCGCTAAAGAAAAACATCTACCAATGGAGAAACTTATTTTGGTGTGTAGTGATGGTGCTCCTTGCATGGTGGGGAAAAACAGAGGATTCGTGGCACTTCTTCGTGAACATGAAAAGAGACCCATCATAAGTTTTCACTGCATCCTTTATCAGGAGGCACTTTGTGTTCAGATGTGTGGCGTGCAGCTTGATGAGGTGATGTCACTGGTCATTCAAGTGGTCAGCTTTACTGTTGCCCGAGCTTTAAATGATTGCCAGTTTAAGACACTGCTGGATGAAGTTGGGAATAATTATCCTGGTCTGCTTCTACACAGCAATGTGTGTTGGTTGTCAAGAGGGAAGGTGCTCAGCTATTTCATGGCTTGTCTGAGCGAAATCTGGACTTTTCTTGAAATGAAAAATGTCGAGCATCCTGAGTTAGCTAACACTGAGTGGCTCCTGAAGTTCTACTATCTCGTGGACATGACCGAATATCTGAACCAGCTCAATGTGAAAATGCAAGGTGTTGGAAATACAGTCTTATCCCTTCAACAAGCAGTGTTTGCATTTGAAAACAAGCTGGAACTCTTCATCGCCGACATTGAAACAGGTCATTTACTATACTTTGAAAAACTGGGAGAATGTAAAGATGCATGCACAGCAAGTGACCCTGCTCAACATCTTGATCTCCAGCAGCTAGTGGGCTTCACATCTAATCTCCTGCAGTCATTCAAAGCGTGCTTTGGAGAATTTAATGAGCGCACTCCTCTTTTTAATTTCATCACCCATCCACATGAGTGTGCAATTGACAGCACCAACCTGAGTTACATCCCCGGTATCTCCGTCAGAGATTTTGAGCTACAAGCTACTGATCTAAATAAAGGTTGTAGACATGTGGGTGGATAAGTTCAAGTCAGTGAATGAAGATTTGGAAAGAATTGCACGACAGTAAGCAGAGTTGGTAAGCAAACACAAGTGAGGAGAGATGAAAAAACTTCAACCCGCGGACCAGCTGATTGTCAAAACTTGGAACGCACTTCCCGTCACATACCACACACTGCAGTGTGTGAGTATTGCTGTACTGACAATGTTTGGCTCTACATATGCATGTGAGCAGTCTTTCTCACATCTAAAGGATGTTAAGACCAACCTATGATCATGTTTAATGCATGGAAGTCTCAACACCTGCATGATGCTTAACCTCACCACGTATCAACCAGACTACAAATCCATCAGCAAAACCTATTCTCCTATTTAATGTCTTCAACTAGTACATCAGTTCTTCCTGCCTGATAAACAGGGACATTGGCTTCCCCTTGTTCTACAGCAGCTCCCAGTCTTTGGACTTGAATTTGGACATGATTTCTACAGATTTTGGACTTGCCAGCCTCCATAATCAGCTGAGCCAATTCCTTATAATAAATCTCTTTCTCTATATCCTGTTGGTTATACTTGTCCAGAGAACCTGACTTATACAAGCTCTGATTTTCCACCACCTCCAAAGTATTATAATTGAAATTAGAATAAATCTTTTAAAATGCTTAGAATCCTTTTTCTAAGAAAATGTATTTATTAATACTACCACAGCAGTTCAGTACAATTTCTGGAAAATTGAAAATTGGAATAACTGTTTAGGTCCCATACATTGAGCAGCTTTTTCCCTACCTACTACCCTCGTAATGCAGACACTAGATAATTGAGTAATCATTCACTTAGGTAGTCATATGAGGGGGTGGGCGGGAGGATGTAGCTCTACTCTTACTGAGAAAGTGTTATGAAGTTCTTATCTTATAATTATCCCTGGCATCTCTCTTTGTTGTCACCAAGGAAGTGACAGATCGCACTGCTTCTCTTTACTTCAATACTCTCCAGTTGCACTTGGATTTCAATTGAATCTAAACTCATCAGTAAAATCTAGGATGATTTATACTTGACCCATGCCCCAGTAGGATGTGATTGCTGGTCAGAGCTAATATTTATCCTCTACCTTGTCCTCTATTCCAGGGACCAAGAGCTTTGTCCATTCTATATTCCTTAGCATAATGCCTAACACATAAGAAGCACCCAATAAATACCTGTAGATTATGTACATAAATAAATGAATAAAAGTACAGAGCTATACTTCAAATAGTAAGACTTTCCATAGGATGAACTTAATTCTGACAGTCTTCTGGCAATTATGTGAGAACCCATCGCAGAACACTTCCCTCCATGGACCTCAAATTCTCAGTTCATGACAATAACAAGGAATAAATAACCTCCGAGGATGGAGGGACTGCACGAAGGATTCCCTCTACAGTAAGTACCCTATCAGGGCAACAGTGGACTAGAGCCAACCTCAACACCCGTAAGCTACAGCTTGTACTCAGACAAGTGAGAACTCTTGTCATTAGATGAGGGCTGTGGAAGCCATCAGACTCAATCTGAGCTCAGCAGGCTCAGAGGGACATCCCACCTACTGTGTGTAATGGATCTGTCCCTCGATTGCCCAACCAACTCTGTCGGGGTGGCAGCCATGGTTGATAAATTCCAGATTGAGACATTTAAGGCCAGAAAGGACTCTGGAATGATCTAGCCAATCCCTATCATTCTACAAATAAGAAAACAAGGCCAAGAGTTGTTAAATAACTCAACCAAAGTTTAAGATTTCAGAGCTAGAATTTAAACCCAACTCTTCTGATTTCAAGTCCAATATATTTCCTATGACACCACTCTGCTCAGACCTTGCTCAAGCCTTAGACCTGTCACTGAAGCATTTAACACAAATGTTTTGAAATTGTTTTAAGAAATTCTTGGAAACATCTGCTAACATTCTTTCTAAGTTGTCAGAGGATCCAGAACAGAACAACAGAAGAACCCATGTGCAATTGACCCGACCACACACAGTTACTCGTCTGTATTAGGACATCAGATCCACTGGTGCTAAATGATAACATCGACACCTACCTCAGCCTTGTCTTCATATAAAATTATTACAAACATATGTTGTTCCTAAAAACAGTGTCACTAACCAGGATCTGGAGGAGGCGAGATAGCAGGCACATAATCGGAGGAGCACATCACTGCTCCTTCTATATGCTTGTCACAAAGCAGATACATCAACTATGCAAACACCAGCCCAGGGCTCCTTAAGTGGATGTACTAATACTTAGGAAATGCTTCTCTCTTGGTAGGAAATATAGAAAGGAAGATAGATGTTTCAGGTTTTTCTATTGCAAACATGTATATTGTAAATTCTTTCATTCATTTCATTCAACCATTTAACAGACATGACTTCACAGCTTTCAACAAGTATAAACTTATTTCAAAGTAAAATGCTAGGCCCTGACTAGTTGGCTCAGCAGTAGATCATCAGCCCAGCAAGTGGAAGTCCCACATTTGATTCCCAGTCAGGGCACACAGAAAAAGTAACCATCTGCTTCTCCACACCTCCTCTTTCCCCTTCTCTCTCTCCCCCTCTTCCTATCTTACAGCCGTGGCTCAAATGGTTCGAGCAAGTGGTCCCTGGGTGCTTAGGATGGCTCCCTGGCCTTGCCTCAGGTGCTAAAATAGCTCGGCTGCCAAGCAATGAAGCAGCAGCCCCAGACAGGCAGAGCATTGCCTGGTATTGGGCTTGTCAGGTGGATCCCGGTTGGGGACATGTAGGAGTCTGTCCTTCCGCCTCCCCATCTCTCACTTAAAAAAAAAAAGGAAAACATTAAATAATATTTTTAAAAATAAATGGAAGAAGGCAGGAAGAAAAAGAAAGAGAGGGAGAAGGAAGGTGGAGACAGTCCCCAAAGCACAAGACCTTGGTGCTTGGAGTCAGGTGAGTACTTGGGTCCCACCATGCAGTGACCCATCCAAGTAGTCAGGGTGCAGTTACAGATAACAAAAATCAACCAAGCAACTTGAAAGAGAAAGGATCTTAATTCAGGCAACGAGGTGCTTATAAAATTGGAGGGAGAACTGGAGGCACAGGCTCTGGGCTGGACCTGCAAGAATGAGGCCTAGAATAACAGTAGAACTGGCCTGCCAGAAGAGCTGTCAGTGGTCAGTCAGGAAGCCCTGCCCCACACTGGCCCAGGACCACCACCACCATTTCAGCCACCACTGGGGAAACAAGAAACTGTGGCTAAAATATTGGTTCTGGAGGTACACCAGGCTTGCAAGATCAGCACCAGCCAGCAAATGGGCGCCTCAAGTTCCTGCCTTTAAATCCTCTATGGCATATTTGACTGGGCGATGTAAGTCACATCTTGAACCGAGACTGGTGGGCATTGGGTCTGAGAAATGGCACTTTCTGCAGTACAGCAAGGCACACCAGAACTAGGGTGTAGCAGATGCTGGCCAAGCCAGCAGGCTGTACCTCCCACATCTACCAACCAGTCAGAGAAAGCCCTCCTTCCATGTAGCAAATGCCTCAATAGGCTATGCAGCTGGAGGGTCCTCCTCACTCTGAATCATCCCCTTTGCAGGGGATCCAGCTCAAGTCCAAGTCCTCTTTCAAGTTGGTCGAACCCCCAGAATAGGCTCCAAAGAATAAATCCAGGTGGCTAACAGGTGCACCAAAAGTGCTCAACATTACTAATCATGAAGGAAATTCAAAAACCATAGTGAGATGTCACCTCACATCTTTTAGAATGATTTATTTTTAAAAAGACAAGAAAAAATAACTGTTACCAAGGATGTGGAGAAAAGGGAACCCTTGTGCCCTGTTGGTGGGATTATAAATTGGTGCAGCAGCTATCAAAAATGATATGAATGTTCTTCAAAATTAACAATAAAACTACCACAGGACCTATCAATTTAACTTCTGAATACATATCTGAAGGAAATGAAAACACTCTTTTGAAAAAATGTCTGTATCCCACGTCCATTGCAAAATCATTTATAATAACCAAGCCATAGAAACAACCTAAATGTCCATCAACAGAGAGATGGATTAAAAAAATGTGGTATGTCCCTGCACACATACACAATGGAATCTTATCCAGCCATAAAAAGAAAGAAAGACTGGCATTTGTGACACTGATGGACCTTGAGGGCATTGTGCTAAATGAAATAAGTCAGAGAGAAAGACAAATACTACATAACCTCACTTATACATAGAATCTTAAAAATAAAAAATTCATAGCTATAGAGTACAAATTGGTGGTTACCTGAGGTGTAGGGGAATGGGTGAAAGGGGTCAAAAGATACAAACTTCCAGTTCTAAGATAGATAAGTCTTGGGGCTGTAATATACATAATGTACAGCATTGTAACACACATACACACACACACACACACACACACACACACACAATAGGCACATGGCATCTGTGCTGAAATCAACTGGCTCTAAACCCTGGAATACCTACCAACCCAAGCCTAAGCCATTTTCTGTGTAGGAGAAGCCTGACAATTGCTGACCCGTACTAGCACTTGTCCTCATCAGGCCCTCTCCCTCCTGGACTCTCTCCTAGAAACCGAGATGTCTCTGTATTACTTCTGAGACTGAATTCCTGTTCTACTTCCTCCTCTCAGGATTCCTGGAAATACCATGCTTCCCTGACCCCATTTACTTTAGTTGGATCCCTACTGCTTGCTATCATGGAAGCAGGCAGCTCTGACATGACAAAAAGGACAAGAGAAATGGATTTAAATCCTAGCACTATCACTGACAGCTGAGTGAACATAAATGAGCTACAACTCTCTGAGCTTGAGTTTTCTAATATGTAAAATGATGAGTCCAGTCCCACCCAGGGATGGTAAAGGATGAAATAAGATAAGACTTCATATTAAAGTGCCTATCAGGCTATGTAGGTCCATGGGAAGCACTCAAATCATACTTCCTTTTTTAGATTAACTGCCTACTGATTTTTCCCACCTTTTTTGCCCCTAAAGGCTTGGGGTGACCAGTACACACCTGCCACCTACTGCCCACCTCTCTGAACTTCATCTGCCCACCTGCTGCTGATCAACATCCCAATCTACAGCCTCTTCCCAGTTCCTCTATTGAGAGTTGTTTCAATCACACTGAGTCACAGAGGACATAGTACAATACTAGAGTCTGCAAACAATACACAGTTTTTAAATGAGATTAATTCAGTTTTATCCCAGTCATACTTACCAACTTTGATTCTTGGATGGAGAGGAGAGTCAAATGGGAGCTAGCAAGCTGAGGACTATGTCTGCCACCCAAATCTTGGTTGCATTGTGCGCCATGTGTATCTCTTCATTAAAAACCGATTTCTTTAGGGAAACCTTATTCTAGTGAGACCCTTTGGTGAAATCCAGGTTCTACCTCTAGTTGCTGTCACTCCCCAAACTTGGTTTAGGACTAGCCTCTCTTTGGGCCAGCAAGGCTAGAATAATGCCAGCCCCACTAAAAAGACATTCCGGGCTTCTGGCCCTTTCATATAATCACAAGAAATCATTATAGGCTGGTAAATATGCCATTACCCCAAATTTCCAAATAGGCTCAAGAAAAAGGTCTCTCCCAGGAAAGAGAGAGAGAATCTGACCCAATAACTCTAGTCCAAAATGCAAAGACCAAAGTAGGACAGTAGATACACGGAAATTCCAAATGATCTATTCAGCTGCCTCAGAAAAAGTCACCTGCCATGGATTAATGAAACTAGAAGGTTCACTTTAGAATTATCTAACATTTAAGTTTTTAAGTCTTGTGCTTAAGTTTGTCCATTGTTCCAATTTCCCCTCATCCCTTTTCTTTTTAGAAACTTTGGCTTTAAGATGATGCTGCTTTGAAAGTCTAAACATGCACATACACATTAATGGAAACAGAACTAGGATACACATTCTGAAGTCATTTACATAATTTACATATTCATTAGGAGCCTATGTTTATGGATGGTGCAGGCCTGTGGCAAAATTTGGCTTACCTATCCTTTCCCTGTTTCTGATTTTGTCTGTAGGATACCTTCCACAGTGATCTCTGCTTTTCTGTTACTCCCTAAAGTAACCACATTCTGCCTAACCACATTCACTGGGAAAATGCATTGTGATGAATGAACATGATGAATAGCAGATGTCCTACTCTCCCGTTTCTTCCCTAATTCCCGTTGGAATACAGGAACTCATCTGGCTTTGCCCAAAATGCCATAAACAGCAAGCAGTAAAACTGGGTCTGCTGGGAGCTTACATGGGCGTAAATGGAGGTGAAGGGCAGGGGAGGCCCCCTGTGTTTTCTGGGTACCACCTGAGAGCACGTAGGCACGGAGACTACAGAAACAGCAACAGCTACCAGGCAGGCAACTTTCTGTGAAAACAGAGAGTCTTGGTTCTTCTCAGTATCTTTCCTGACTGTTAACAGCATATAAGGGCTATAGTGAGGCATCCCCTCCAAGAATCTAAAAATAAGAGATAATTGTTCTTGAAAAATGAAATTTTAAAATCAACACAAAATGAATCCAAGTAAGCCACCTCAAAGAGAAAGATTGACTCCCAAGTTTGCAAGGCATGAGAATAGTCAGATTAAATGTTTTATAAAATATAAAAGGATAGGGAGTGCTATCACCTGTTGGTCACTGAACCTCAGAAAAGAGGGTATACAAATTATGACAGACAGGTGTACCCAAGCACAGTCTAATAGAGGGCATCCTGAGCCTTGGGGATTCAGAGCAGAATCCTGATTTTAGAAGTCTAATTCACTCAGGCATCTATTCTGGTTCTGCCAAACCACTCTTTGGTTATAATTTGATTCTGCGGCTTAGTCCTTCAAGAGAGAACATCCTGGCAGAAGGACACAAGTACGTGGTCACATTGGTAGTCACCATCCTCATTGTAAGTCAATAAACTGGCATTGTTCTTGGAATTTGGCTTGTTATTTGATACATGTCTGGTTCCCTCAGATGATATAATCTTATCATAAATCAATAAACTCATTATTTACCAAATGGACTGTGGGTCTTTACAAGACTGAGACAGGATCTAAGTTCACCAAGGAAAAGAATCTCCAACAAGTATAATTTTGCACATGAGAAAAATGGCACACAGGAACATACCTTTTCAATGAATGATGACAACAAAATGAAAGGAGTCTCCTTGAGCTAGAGGCCTCTCTGTGGGCTTAAGACCTGGATAAGTGTGATTATGCCCACTGAGAGTAGAAGTGCTTTGTAAAGTAGAGGAAGGAGAATGGAGAATGTCCCCAGCAGTGATCCTGAGAGGGGAGGATGGATGGAGTGACCTGATGGCACTGCCAGAGATGCAGATCAAGTGACTTCTGATTAATGAGAAAGCAATCAATGAACAACTAAGGTGCCACAACAAAGAACTGATGCTTCTCCTCTCTCTCCCTTCCTGTCTGTCCCTGTCTGTCACTCTCCACTCCCCACACCCCACTCCTGTCTCTCTCTCTCTCTCACTAAAAAATAAAAAAAGACTGATGTGCACTTTCAGCTTCTGTGACTCTGCTAATTCATCACTTCCTTGGACAGCCCTTGGCCCCCCTGTCCAAAGTCTTCAGTAAACTCTACCCCTGAGAGGCAAGATTGCACAACTATAAAAAGCATCAAAATGAATTCCAGGTCTAGGATGCCTAAGCTCAATGTCTGGCCCCACCACCTAACTGAACCATATCATCTGGGAAAAGTTATGTAATCTCTCTGCCTTGACTTCCTCATCCAAAAAATGGGGAAATGATAGCAACTACCTTACAGAAGCACTATATACATATGGCATTATTATGAGGGATGGATGATTTCAAAGCTGGGCCAGCTCAGCACAAAACCAAACCTCTAGGCACAGAAGCAGACACCCTGGAGCTGCGTCCTACAGAACCGCACAAAACCACAGCAGTAGAAAGCTTGAAGAGGACACAGTGGAGACTCAGTGAATTCAGAGCAAGAGCTTAAGGAACTGGATAAACCCAGCTGATATCTGGATTGTACCAACAGTAATGAACATTAATTGAATATTTGCCATGTTTCAGATACTCATCTGTTTTTCTGTAGAAGTTTAATATGGTTGGACAGTATGATTTTAAAGAGAAAGAAGGAGGGGGAAAAATCACAACAAAAGAAGAGCCCTCAGTCTCATTCATGTTACACAAAGCACGGAATCTCTTCAGTTATACCCAGTCCTGGTTTTCTATCAACAGTGATCTCAAAGAATTCCACTCAGTTTGCCAGAACACAGAAGGTCAATGACTATCGGTGCTCATACTAAACATTTAAAAAAAAAACTTATGCCCAGTCCTCATCCCCAGAGATAGAATTCCTTGGTAGGTCAGTCCTGGACATCAGGATTTTAAAAGCTTTCCAGGTTGTTCTAACATGCAGTCCAGGTTGAGAACCAAGTCTATAATAAATTTTAATCTATTTCCACAGATTGTTCCCCAAACTCAATAACAGAGACCCCCTGGTCCTGACTACACAGATTCCCCAGGTCCCTTCCCTAGGATTTCTGAGTTAGTAAATCTGGGATGGGGCCCAGGAATCTGCATGTTTACAAGCACCCCAGGCAGAGGCGGATTAAGGTCGGTTGAGGCCCTGGGTGCAGAAGAAAATATTGGGCCCTTTACATTAGAAAAAGTGTAAAGTTGGGGTTCTGCAGGGCCCTTCAGAAGTCGAGGGCCAGGGCGTGCACCCGGTGTGCCTGCCGTTAAATTTGCCTCTGACCCCAGGTGGAGTATATCATCAGGGAGGTTCAGAAAACAGTGCATTTTTAGAAAAAGATGTGAGAGATATCAAATCAACAGAGATGGTTAAATTGAGAATAACAACTCTTAGCATACATATTTGTATCCATGAATCCCGAATCTCTCCCTTTGGAGCTTTGTTTCAATCCCAGTCTATGTTCAGGATTTAGCCAATACACAAAATATGACCTCCATTCTGCAAATACTTCATCTTTGTTCAGTGGGCCACCAGCCCAGAGAGAGGAGAACCAATTGTTACATGCGGTTTCTATAGCTTGTTAAGTGATCTTTTTTCCACCATTATTTGAACCAACTCACCAAAACCTAGTATTTAACAATGATGTAAGCCCTTATACACATTACTGAACAAGCACTTAGATATCAATTCAGTTCAAAGTTATGTTCAGCTGCTGAAAAACAAGATGTACCTTACTTTAAAAAAATTTTTAAATATTTTATGCTGTATTGTTTAAACTGTTCCATGCATTTCTTTAAGAAGGCAGAAAGCTTCTAAGTTCATTCTTTAAGTTCACACTATAAGAGTGTCCACTTAAAAGGGAACAAGGATAGAAAAAACAATACTAATGTATAGCAATCTTTTTTGGCTATAACCGAAGGTCCTAAAATAGTAGTACATTAAAATAATTGTATATAATAAGGGTTTATTCCAGATGCAAGAATGGTTCAACATTAGAAAACATGTTTACAAAGTCACCCATTATTACAATCAGTAAATACAATATCTTATAATAATAAAATACTATTTTAGGACCTTTCAGAAATCCTAGATAATGAAAGATGAGAAAAAGAAATATTGGAAGAAAAATACACATTTAGTTTTATTTGCAGGTTGTTTGATAGTATACCTCAAAAATTCAAGAAAATTGACTTCTTTACATTTTTTGTTTGATGTTTTTTAAAATAGCTGCAATATAAATTAAAATTTACAAATTATAATAATACTTTCTATAATGCCAGTAGCTGAGGCCAAGCAGGTCCACATTAGATTCGGGCAGATGGTAGAGAAAATTCCGACTGCGGAGCCGGAAAGCATTGGGCTATTCCATGTAATAAAGTCCCACAAAAGTGGATGAGCACACAGGCAGGGAAACCGCCTCTCAGGCAAACAAACAGCAAAATAATCCTTCACAGTGGAGGGCCGGTCATCTGCCATCTGCAATCCCCCCGAGTGCAAGCACCCATAGCCTTACCCAGGCGTACACACGTGCTGCAGTCACACATTCATGCATTAATCAGTAAAAGTGCTTGCAGCCGATAAACCAGTGAGCAAGCCTAACACAGCTGCCCCACACTTTTCAAATATATTTCCCCTAACTTTCCAAAACTCTGTGGCAACCACCTTAAGTATTTTCCCATACTTGATTTCTCTGTGACCCTACCAGATAAGTCTTTCAAGTTTTATATTCAAAGGCCAGAAAATGCAAAAAAAAAGAGAAACCCAGCGGAGGTCATATTTCAGGATGTGAAGATCACATACACCTGGGCTGAACTTGACCTCAACTCAACACATCTGAAGCAGAAGCCCATGGCTCTCAAACTCTGCTGCACACTAGAATCACCTGGGGTATCTCTGCAAGGGCCAGATGACCAACTCCTGTCCCCAGACAACATGATTGAATTAGAATTGGGTAAAACATGGGCATCAGGTTTATACAAGCTATCCAGGGGATTCAAATAAAACAAAGTTTGGGAACCCTTGTGTAATGTCAGTGGTCAAGGCCAAGCATCACATTGGATTCAGGCAGACAGAAGAGGAACTGAGGAGCCAGAAAGTGCTGGGCCATTCCGTTTATTAGATTCTCCCAGCCCGGGGGGGAGGGAGGGGTGCACACAAGAAAAGCACCCCCTGTGGTGGCAGGCAAGCAACCGCATCAAGAGAAAGTACCTGCAGCCTTATAGGCTACACACACACACACACACACACACACACACACACACACACACACACGGCTCTGCCATGTGTTCATGCACTAATCATGCAAAGTGCAAGTGAGCAAGCCTAACACAGCTGTTTTCCTCATACTTTGCTTAAGTAGTTCTCAGGCAAGTCTGGGCTAGGAAGAACTTGGTCAGTAGAGTTCCCTTTGTCCTTTCCAACAGCTAGCTCAGTTCCCTTTACCTGCAACCAGTCTCTTCTAATTTAGAAATTACCTGCAACATTTGAGCCCGTTGTTTACCTTGGTTCTGTTCTCCTACCTACATTATATACTTACTAAATAGCTTTAGTTTGGGGGCAGTGTGTACCCCTTTAAACCTTTTTTAAATCCAGTCAGTACTTTAATGTTTTCATTGTATTTATTGAATACCTACAGTGCAAGCACTGAGAGATAGCAGCAATGAATAGGCTGCTTCTCTTCATGTTCACAGTTTGCAGTGGGCTAGAAAAGGACACAAACACCGTAACAGATGATAGATCATAATGAGCAGTGATGAGTACAACAAGAAAGGCACCAAAAAAAAAAGTGTATTGAATTCAGGGGAGAAAAAAATATTCCTTTACCCCACAAAATAATGAGATGGGAAAAAGTAGCCAATCCAAGAGGACTAAACTAAGAAAGAGGAAACACACAGGCACCTGAGCAGAATGGTGAGTTGGGAAAAGGTGATGACAGAGTGAGTGGGATGATGACTTTTCAGAGGAGCCACAACAATCAGCAAGAGCTGGAGGAAAAATAAGAATGGTGAGCACAGTTCTCAAGGAGGCAGAAGTGAGGCATTCTGGGAGCTGGAGACCTAGGTCCAGAGGCAGGTGACTAATACCAGAAGACAGTCTGGAGAAGCAGGTGCAAAGAGAGCAGAGATTACAGTAGGGTCAGGGGGGTTGGAAAACCCCAGGGGTCCCTGGTTGGTGGTCCAGTGGATAGAGCGTCAGCGCATGAACATTCTGGGTTCAATTACTATCACAGCACACATTTGCTTCTTTTCCCCTTTTCTCCCTCTTTCCTTCTTGCAACCAGTGGCTCGATTGGTTTAAGCATGGACCTGGGCACTGAGGATAGCTCCATTGGAGCGCATCAGCCTCAGGCACTAAAAATAGCTTGGTACTCAAGCATCAGCCTTAGACAGAGCTGATGTGTGAATCCCAGTCCAGGTGCATGCCGGAGTCTGCCTCACTATCTCCCTACCTCTGACCTAAAAAAATAAAGTAAACAAACTTAAAAAAAATTAGGGATATCAAATGCAAGTGAAATACGTAGTTTTCACTTCTGGTTTTTGTTTGGCATGTATGTATCTTGGAAGTCACCAGTTCATCCTCACAACAAGTTAAAAGCTAAACAAATTGAAAATTAACAACTCTTCTTAGATCCATCAGAGAACTCAGGTCATAGGGCAAGCCAGCACCTCACAAACTGGAGAGGCAGATAGGCAGGTAGATTGCAATGTGCCAGAGCAAAAACCCATGAGCAAAAGCCTCTGTGAAAACCAATAGGAGGAAGGAAAACCTGAACTGTAATGAACAAACTGCTAGAGACTCAGTGTGGACAAGTCTGAGAATTAAAACTCAGTGGGACCTCATACTTTTGTGAGTTTTATCTTCTTCAAGAACTCGACCAGGACCTGGCCTGTTAGCTCAGTGGTAGAGTGTCAGTTGGCGTGTGGATGTCCTACGTTCAATTTCCAGTCAGGACACAAAGGAGAAATGACCATCTGCTCCTCCACCCCTACCCCTTCTCTCTCTTTCTCTCTCTTTCTCTCTCTCTCCTCCTCCTCCTCCTCCTCCTCCTCCTCCTTCTCCTCCTCCTCCTCCTCCTCCTCCTCCTTCTCCTCCTCCTCCTCCTCTTCCTCCTTCTCCTCTTCCTCTTCCTCCTCCTCTTCCTCCTCCTGTAGCCATGGCTCAACTGATCTGAGCACAACAGCCCCAGGCACTGAGGATGGTTCTGTGGAGCCTCCACCTCAGGCACTAAAAATAGCTTGGTTGCAAGCATGGCCTCAGATGAGCAGAGCATTAGCCCCAGACCCGGGGGGGGGGGGGAGCGGGCGGGGGAGGTTGCCAGTGGATCCTAGTTGGGTGGAGGTTGCCAGTGGATCCTAGTTGGGTCACATGAGTGAGTCTGTCTCTCTACTCCACCCCTCTTCACTTGGAAAAATATGGAAAAAAAAAAAAAAAAAAGAACTCAACCAGGTTCTCAGAGTGAAGAGCAGAGAAAAATCCCTTCATGCAATAAATACAGAAGGAGGGGACAAGTAGCCCTTTTGAAATATACCAGCGCAGTCTGTTCTTATTAAGGCCTGCACTCAGGAGAAATTATTTCACTAGAGTTTAAGAAGTCTGCGAGAAAGGAAAGGCCCGACTCAAGTTTCCTCTAGCCATCCTGTCCACCTACGTGGGGGAAACTGAGAAACACTGATGAAGTTCACAGCCCAGGGCACAGGCTTACCAAAAGTCTGAGCCTAATCACAGGGCCCAAGTCTCCTCCCCTCACACCTCTCCACAGCAGTATGAAGGGCTTACTTACTGAAGTTCCTTTTACCCAGTACACCGTATCTGTCTTTCAACAACAATAACACATTACAAGGTATACTAAAAGACAAAAAAACAAAACAAACAAATGGTTTGCAGAGACAGAGCAAGCATCAGAACCAGACTCAGGTATGGCAGTGATATTAGAATTATAAGGCCAGGAAACTAAAATAACTATCATTGTCAAGTGCAAAAGATCTGCCAGCTGGTACCTAACTAAGAATTATCTCTGGCCTGAATACACTAGCAGTATTAAATTCTCATCTAAGATAACAAGTAGTTTTGTATTTGGGAGAAAAACTGTGAGAACTAAGTTTGGGGAGCACTGTACCCCAACCTATTGAGTCAAATCTCCAGGGTGAGACTAAAAACTCTACACTTGCCAAAGGGACCTTAGCACCCTGATGATCAAGCAGTTTGGGAATAACTGCTCTGTGCCAAAAAAACAAAAAACCCAGCCCAGAGGCATGCTTTATAATGCCCCAAACAAAATGAATGACTTAATTGGAAGTTTACTATCTTTTATATTAAGTATAATAAGCATGAAAACATCTTCAAAATATTATGCTATTTCACACTTTTGGTTTGTTCTTTACTGGGGCATTTCCAATTGCCTCTTTTTGTTTTAACAAAAAAGTCTTTAAAACAAGGTTGTAAGCTTACCAGTAGGATAGGGATGATAGGCATCTAAAATATCTTCATCTGTCACCCTGAAAAGTCTCCTGCCTAGAGGATATGCCTCCAAAATATATATTGATTTTATTTAATCGTATACATTGCACTGGGAAACAATTTCTTTTCATTTCCTTTTGCATGAGGTTTTAGAACTGTTTCTATATATGTCTTCAGTGCTAATTCCAAGTCTGAAATCTAATTTTTGATGCATGCTCTAGATTTTATGCAATTTTAATTTCTTCTTGTTACAGTTAATGGCATGCAGTTTTTAAATTGGAGTTAAAGGACAAGGACTCTTGAATTGAACATAACCACAAGGCAATTAATGTTTTAAAAACATCACTTTTATATCACTGTAGTTGTTTTAAAATGTAAAAAAATGATTATCTGATAAAAACACCCTCTTGTTTTAAGATTGAATCATGGCTTCTTCGAGTAGGCGTAAATGTAAGAATAGTCCTGACACCTTCTGTTATATATGTGGCTGTTACACACTTCAACGTCAAAGGCACAATATTTCATCATTTGTGACACATGTATTTATTGCCTATTTTCTAGTTTCCCTTGGCGATCAAGACAAGAATTAGGCTCTTCATATTGTGTGTCTGTCATAATTGTGTGGAAATGCTCCGTGACTGGACAAAAGGAAAATGCAAAGGAATGCCATTTGGTATTCCCATGGTTTGGCATGAAACTGAGGACCACAGCAGTGACTGTTATTTCTGTCTGATCCATTCAAAGGGCATCAGCAAGAAAAAACGGCATATGATCGCATATCCTAATATTCCTTCAGCAATACAACCTATCCCACACTCTGAGACACTCCTGGTTCCAGTTTTCAATGGTTTTCTTTCTTCTAAGGATGAAGAAAGTAAACATGGTGATCAAGTGTATTTTGAAAAGATGCATGAGGAAATGGTTGTAGAGAATCTGAAGGGTCTTCTTCTGATGCCAAGCGGTCATTAAGCCCTCAGCAATTTAGCCAACCCAAACTGAATGACTTAGGAAGAGATTTGGCCTATCAAAGAAAGCAGCTTCAAGAAAAGAATGTACTTCACTGGTCAGCTAAAGTATCTCATTTCAGGAAGCACGAACAAAATTTTTGTGGACTTTTTTTCTAAAGACAAACACTTTCTTTACTGTCATGATATCAGTAGTCTTCTCAGCCAGCTAGGAGTTACTACTTATAGTCCAACAGAATGGCAGCTATTTCTTGAAAGCTCTAAACGAAGTCTGAAATGTGTTCTCCTAAATAACGGTAATGTTTATGCAGCAGTTCCAATTGGTTATTCAACTCATCTGCAAGAAGATTATAATGACATAAAAATTGTTCTCAACTTTCTGAAATATGAGGAGCATAACTGGATCATTTGTGTGGATCTTATAATGGTAAATTTCCTGCTAGGACAACAGAGAGGTTTCATGAAGTATCCTTGCTTTCTGTGTTTGTGGGACAGTCAAGCTCGGGAGAAACACTGGACACAGAAGGAGTGGCCGAAACGTGAAGCTCTGGATGTAGGGATGCAAAATATTGTGAATGAACCTGTAGTTAATCGAGACAGGATCATTTTCCCCCCACTTCACATCAAACTTGGCTTAATAAAGCAGCCTGGTCAGGCTTTGAATAAAGTGAATGCTTTCAACATATTATTTCTGCTTTTCCTGCCTTGTTTTTTGTGAAGATAAAAGCAGGTATATTCGATGGACCTCAAATTCGAACCCTCATATGTGATGAAGAATCCGCCAGGAAGATGAATAAGGAGGAGAAAGCAGCATGGCAGTCAAATCTTTTGTGGCAGTTACAAAGAACTTCCTTGGCAACAAAAAAGCAGAAAACTATGAACTTCTGGTTCAAAGGATGCTGTTGGCTTTCCGCGACATTGGATATAACATGAGCATTAAGATTCACTTCCTGAACGGTCACCTTGATAAGTTTCCTGAAAATATTGGAGCTGTTAGTGATGAGCAGACTACTGCTGAAGCATTAAACAAGATTGTCCTCAACAAGTACAAAAACACAAGAGCTACAAACGCAAATTTTTTCCTGAATAGAATTTAAATAAGTTTTGCACAAATTTTATGATTAAAATAAGTGTTTTAATATGTTCTATTTTGAAATTGTAGACAAATTCTGATGCAATCATATCTTTTAGTGTATTAGTGTATTTACTGCATTATATAAATTATTATATTTTTACAAAGATGATGCCCAAGAAGACATTCTACTTCATTATGTTATTAAACTAAATGTTGAAAATTTTACAATAGAATGAAAACCTAAAATCTTGAATTGCAAAAAATACCCTGTAGCTTACAGAGACAAACTAATGTCAGATTTGAGATCAACGCACTCGAATTAGGTAAGAACAAGTGCTTTTGTGGATGCAACAAAAATTTTGTTGCCCAGTGTTATTCTAAAGAGAAAATCTACATGTAGGCACAAGGAAGTAGTCTACTATTACATACCTTCTAATCAATGATTTCTATAATCCATTTTATTTAGCCTATCATTGGCGGTAGATTGCAAAGCCACTTAGAAAATCTGTAGATGAAATACATTTCTTGGCCCTAGCCAATTGCTGAATGGATAGAGTGTTGACCTGGTGTGTTGAAGTCCCAGGTTCAATTCCCAGCCAGGGCCCACAGGAGAAGCAACCATCTGCTTTCCCACACACACACCCCTTCTCTCCCTTTTTTCCTCCTACAGCCAGTGGCTCAGTTAGTTCAAACATGGCCCAGGGTGCTTGGATAGCTTCATTGGAATGCATCAGCCTCGGGCACTAAAAGTAGCTGAGTACTTGACCATTATCCCCTGATGGGGTGCCAGGTGAATCTCAGTTGGGGTGCATGCTGTAGTCTGCCTAACTATCTCCCCTCCTCTCACCTAAAAAAAATACATTCCTCAAAATTTTCCACAGGGTCTTCCTTCCTTCTGTATAAAAGACCAGCTAAAAGTAAGTATTAAATGCAGAAAAACATTTCCAACTTAAAAATTATGAAGTGGTTATAAAGGCATCAAACTTACTGTGGCCTCTCAATTATACTCATGTCCTAATCCCAGAACCAGGGAATTATGCTTCTGTATATGGCCAAAGATATCTTGTGGGTATAATTAAGTTAAGAATTTTGAGATGGGGAACTTACACTGAATTATCCAGCTGGGCCCAGTGTAACCACAAGGGCTCTTATAAGGAAAAGAGGGAGGCTGGAGCATCAGAGAGGCAAATGTAATCAAGAGTGGTAAGAGTTAGAGAGACTTAAAGATGCTATGCTGCTGGATGTGGACATGGAGGAAGGGTAACAAGCCAAGGAATTCAGGCAGCCTCTAGAAGCTGGAAAAAAGAAAAGAAATTTTCCCCCGTTGGGGTTTCTTGAAGAAACACAGCCTGCCTAACACATGGAAGTTAACCTAGTGAGACCCATGCCATACCTCTCATCTATAAAACTTTAAGAAAACAAGCTTGTGTTGTTTTCTTTTTTGTTTTTGTTTTTATTATTAATTTTAATGGGGTGACACCAATAAATCAGGGTACATATGTACAAAGAAAACATCTCCAGGTTATCTTATCATTCAATTATGTTGCATACCCATCACCCAAAGTCAAATTGTCCTCTGTCACCTTCTGTCTGGTTTTCCCTGTGCCCCTCCTCTCCTCCCTATCCTACCCTCTCCTCCCTCCCCCCACCCCGTAACCACCACTCTCTTGTCCATGTCTCATATTCTCACTTTTATGTCCCACCTATGTATGAAATCATGCTGTTCTCAGTTTTTTTCTGATTTACTTATTTCACTCCATATAATGCCATCTGTATGTTCTCTTTGGAGAAATTTCTATTCATTTCTTTTGCCCATTTTTTGATTGGATTGTTTGTCTTCCTGGTGTTGAGTTTTATAAGTTCTTTATAAATTTTGGTTATTAACCCCTTATCAGATGTATTGTAGAATATGTTCTCCCATTGTGTGGTTTGTCTTTTTATTCTGTTCTTATTGTCTTTAGTTGTGCAAAAACTTTTTAGTTTGATATAGTCCCATTTGTTTATCTTGCCTTTTATTTCATTTGCCCGTGGAGATAAATCAGCAAATATATTGCTGCTACAGATGTCAGAGAGCTTGCTGCCTATGTTTTCTTCTAAGATGTTTATGGTTTCACGGCTTACGTTTAAGTCTTTTATCCATTTTGAGTTTGTTTTTGTGAATGGTGTAAGTTGATGGTCTAGTTTCATATTTTTGCAGGTAGATGTCCAATTTTCCCAACACCATTTGTTAAAGAGGCTGTCTTTACTCCATTGTATATTCTTTCCTCCTTTGTCAAATATCAGTTGTCCATAAAGCTGTGGGTTTATTTCTGGGTTCTCTGTTCTGTTCTATTAATCTATGTGCCTGTTCTTATGCCAGTACCAGGCTGTCTTGAGTATAATGGCCTTGTAGTAAACCTTGATATCCGGAAGAGTGATACCTCCAAAGAGGACATACAGATGGCCAATAGGCATATGAAAAAATGCTCAACATCACTAATCATTAGAGATATACAAATTAAAACCATAATGAGATATCACCTCACACCAGTCAGAATAGCGCTCATCAGCAAAACAACACAGAATAAGTGCTGGCGAGGATGTGGAGAAAAGGGAACCCTCCTGCACTGCTGGTGGGAATGCAGACTGGTGCAGCCACTATGGAAAAAGCTTGTGTTGTTTTAAGCCACCAATCTTGTCATAATTTGTTGTGGCAACAACAGAAAACACACTTGGCATTTAGCAGCATGCACTGAAAGGGGGTCAGGTGGATGAATTAATGGACGAACAGAATCGGCACCTTGGGAGGGACCGATGCAGTCTCACTGAACAATGCACTTCAGTTCCCGTGTGCTTGGGTGCACTTGTACATTCTTGATAAGCTCAGGTGGGATCAAGGAACAATGTTAACCTAACTGAACCAAACAATGATTGACCAACCAAGTTGTTTGGGTTTTGGGGGGGAGGAAAAAGGAATTCTTTTTCTCTGACTCTTTAATGCTGAGAGTTGATACAGTTATCCTGTGTCCTTCCTACAGTCCAGAGAAACAGGTAAACAAATGATTACAGTTGAATAAATCAGGGTTTCTCCTCTGGCAAACTAGGTTGCCTTTTTCTGAGAAATAAACTCACAACCCCAGACACCCCTGTGTCAACCAGCAGCATGTGCTAACAACAACCAATCAGTAGGCAGATGCATAAACCAATCACCAGGAAAGTCAAGGTTCTAAAATCACAAGACTGGTCCATTCCAGTAATATTTTACATGCCACTATTTGTTAGAACACAGTGTCATAATGAAAGAATGCTCTACCTCCCAGTGAGAGTGACACAGGGCATTATGGGTGAGTGTTTTTAACTAAAACTTCATCATGTTCATGGAGCTCACAGCATTTCCCTTCGAGTGGTTCAACTGACCACAGCAGTGTGCACACAACTTGGTGCAGTTGTGAAACAGCAAGTACTTCATCTTAACTCCAGGGAACTGTTAAGGAATGAGACTGAATTTGCATTCCAGAGGGAACTCAAGTCATTCAAGTCAAACATTTCAAAAATTCAATCTGTGATCTCTCTTTCAAACCAACAGCTAGAATAACGACTCATTGAAAATATTATTGCCGGTAGGGAAAGGAGAAGAGATTGGGGATGAGACAAGATTTAAACTCGTCACAAGTCTCCCATTACTGAAAAAGGATGTGGTCTTGAAGTCAACTCATTTCCTACACACAGTAAGTATTTAATCAATGTCTATTAAATAAATGAAGGTCTGAATAGAACTCATCAACTGTCAACTGCCAAGGTGACAAGATCTCCATGCACAAAATAAATCCTTTGTTGGCTTAACACTCATAGTCCCCTTGGGCTTTCTCTGGCTACTACTGAGGACCCTGAAGTTCCAGCAATAAGAATGTGGTGGGCAACTGGGCCATGAGGCAGAAATCTGACATCTACTGACTTGCAAAGGGCTGTCCCACCATAACACTATGCTCTCTATACATTCCGGATAGCATACCTATGTTCGGCAGGAAAAAGGAAAGAAACATGATTGTGGTTCAAGGCTTATTCTTAGTGGAAAAAGCTACAACTTCAGGCTGCTGAGCCTATGAATTTCTAATGTTTTTTCTCCAAGTTGCAGATGATATTAAAACAAGAGGAGGTGGAGAGATAAAAATGCCCTTCATCACTTCCAGAAAAGGACAGAGCTAAGTGTTTGTATATTAAACAGAGGTTTTCCTTGAGGAAAGCAGATGATATATCAGACTCTTTTTCCCCAAAAAACCTTCCCACACTAATTATTCTAAATGCTTTAACTGCCTCAGCTGAAAATACAGAATCGCTTCTCCTTACACCCAGCTAACCCTGGAATACACAGCAGATCTCCGGTCCCAGCCCTGCTGAGGGCCGCCTGCCACCCCCAAAGCCCTGTCACATAACTTCTCTCCCCTGCTATGGTCTCTCTGGCAGAGCACAGCTGTTTTTTAGTGTGTGTGTGTGGGGGGGGGGGGGGTTCACCATTTCTGAGGACAGATCCTTCACTCAACAGCTGTGTTTGTTTACAAGACTAGAAATGAACACAGGACACATGCTTGGTCCAGCAGAATTTCTCCTTTGGCAGCTCCTCCTCCAGACTACACAATATATTTAGCCTCACCATCCAATTCTAATTGGCCATTGGCATGAGCCAAGAGGGTGGGCAGAGAGAGTCACCATGTAGGGAAGCCATGCATTATTTGCTCCATATTCTATACACACAAACAGATGTAGATTTTTTTCCCTTAAGCAGAGCCAAGAGTCTACACCTGCATGTCCATCTGAACCTGCCATTTCCTTATAACAGAGGGACATGGTTCCCACTTGCCCAAGGATAGACAATGTGGGAAGTAGCCTGTGAGTTCATCAGAGGTTCTGCCCAGGAATCACAGAGCCAACCAGGCTGTCAAAACCAAGGACTACACTTTCATATCTGGCAAATTATCTCCATAGCAAATAGCTTTTTGGAAAACACCCACTAGCCTCCTTCTTTTTAAGTAGTATTTTAAAGAGACAAGAGTAGAAGTCTGGGACATTAAAAAGAAGTGCAGGTGTTTTCTTGAAACATTTTCTGTCCAGAAAAATGCTTTTTGTATTGGTTTGTTGTTGTTTTTTTAGTTCCCATCAGAATGCTCCCTCAACTTTTTAAAGTAAAATTATCTAAAAGAGGTTCATTATCTTCTGTAAGAATACAGAACTTGAGTATCATTCTTTTTTTTAATGTATACTTATAGCTCTCTTGTTTCAAAGAAAAACGGTGTCTTTTGCTTTTATTTCTTTGAGAGTTCTTTTATATTACTCCTTCCCTGGGGTTGGCAGTGGAGAGTGGAGGCTGAAAACACAGGCAAACATTTTCCAGACTCTAAATTTGCTTCTGAGATAGATGCTTTGTACTTCAGAAACGCGGATTTCTAAAGGCTAGCCTATTTCTGCAAGACTTCTGGAATCCACAGTAGTACCTGCAAAGCAGGATGTGGAGTGCTGATTCCCACAGGAGCGGAGAGGTCCGGTGCGAAGCACCAGCACATTTTTATTTTTTTTGGATTTTTCTGGAGTGAGAAGCAAGGAGGCAGAGAGACAGACTCCTACATGCACCTGACGGGGATCCACCCGGCATGCCCACTAGGGGCATAGCTGCGTTGCAACCAGAGCCATTCTAGTGCCTGAGGCAGAGGCCATGGAGCCATCCTCAGCACCCAGGTCAACTTTGCTCCAATGAAGCCTTGGCTGTAGGAGGGGAAGAGAGAGACATAGAGAAAGGAGAGGGGGAAAGGTGGAGAAGCAGATGGGCACTTATCCTATGTGCCCTGGTGGGGAATTGAACCCGGGACTTCCACATGCCGGGCCAACGCTCTACTGCTGAGCCAACCAGCCAGGGTACAGCCACATTTTATGGCTGAGGCTACATGGCACAGTTGTGAAAGGACCTCTCTTCTAGATTCCCAGTGCATCGTAACTGCAACAGAGATTTCTGCTAGTGGCACACTGGTGTTGCCAGGCAGCGTAAACACCATGCCAACCACCAGGATTTCCTCTGTTATCTTACTACCTAGCCCAGAAAGGAGAAATGTGAAAATATGAATGCATAGTCAATGTTTCGACAGGTCAACTGAAAGAAAAAACAAACATTTAAAACACACACTCAGCCTGACCAGGCAATGGTGCAGTGGATAGAGTGTCAGACTGGGGTGTGGAAGACCCACGTTCGAGACCCCGAGCTCGCCAGCTTGAGCGCGGGTCCATCTGTCTTGAGCAAAAGCTCGCCAGCTTGGACCCAAGGTCGCTGGCTCCAGCAAGGGGTGGCTCGGTCTGCTGAAGGCCCGTGATCAAGGCACATGTGAGAAAGCAATCAATGAACAACTATGGTATCGCAACGGCAACGAAAAACTAATGATTGATGCTTCTCACCCTCTCTGTTCCTGTCTGTCTGTCCCTATCTGTCCCTCTATCTGACTCTCTCTGTGTCCCTGTAAATAAATAAATAAATAAATAATAAAACACACACTCAGACATGCACACTGGGTTGTATCTTTTTATTAAATTAGAATATAAGTTTTATTAAAGGTGCTATAAAGTTTATAGCTAGAAAGAACATTTAGAAAACCATGGATTAGGATTAAGTTTATGTCTGACCAGGCAGTGGCCAGTGGATAGTGTCAGCTGGGGACTCTGAAGACCCAGGTTCAAGACCACAAGGTCACCAGCTGGAGCGTGGGATCATAGACATGACCCCATGGTCACTGGCTTGAGCCCAAAGGTCACTGGCTTGAAGCCCAAGGTTTCTGGCTTGAAGCCCAAGGTCGCTGGCTTTAGCAAGGTTTCTGGTTCGGCTGGAGCTACCACCCTTCCCCCCAGGTCAAGGCACATATGAGAAAGCAAACAACTAAGGAGCTGCAACAGAGAATTGATGCTTCTCATCTCTCTTCCTTCGTGTTTGAATGTCCCTATCTGTCACTCTCTCTGTCTCTCACTAAAAAAAAGAAAAAAGATTAAGCTTACATTTCTGTAGTATTTATTGACTGTACTACCCCATTAGCATGTGGGACATATTTACACCACACCTTTTAGCTACGCATTTATCTTAACTCCCCTGATATGCTGAAACTCCAAGTGGGTAATACCAATGCATAAGGGTTTGACTCCCCCACACAGCCCCTTTGCAAGTATGTGCCCGGCAATACTAAGAAAATTCATTATTAAAGCAAACCTTAAAGTCTGAATGTGATGTCAACCCAGAAAGTCACTGGTTAGGCCTGTGTATACATGTTCTTTGAAAAATAACACATAACATTTCATCAACACATGGCTCCTCACATCTTAAAGAAGACACAACCTCCTTCCTACAATAACAAATCCAATGTAAGACACTGTCCATGTACTCAAGAAGGTACAGATATATAGGGGCAGTGAAAAGTTAAAATATGACAACTGACTCATTAGGAAGTACAAGTAAAATGCTATGATGACTTCAAGGAGAGGGAGCTGAGTCTACTCACAGGAGGTCAGAAAAGACTTTAAGTGAAGGCACTACAACCTGAGCCGAGCCTTGAAGTTTGGCTAGGAGCAAATAAAGTAGCCAGCATCAGTGGGCACTTACCTAGGATGGCTGGAGTTGAGAGAGAGACAAATGGGCAGTGCTCCTGGCTCACTGCTTCAGAGCCTGTGGCTGTGTACCATGCTCTGTCCCAAACTGCTCTTCCACCCATGCTGCTTCCACTAAACAGCACCCATGTATGGGCTTGGTTACCCCTCAGCTATACTGGAAGTTTCTGTGCTATTAACTGATCACACTGTGTATATTACAGAATATCATATGTCCTCCTCAACCTTACCAAAATCGAAATGCACTTGGAATTCTATGTTAAAATAATATACTGTGCTCCTTATATCTACTGCCCAATTATATTACGTTGGAACACTCTACTGGAAAACTTACTATAATGACCAGCCAAGTGCTGAAGGGCATAATGTTTTGATTGTCAAACAGGTTGTACATGATGCAAATATATGACTTAAGAAGTGATTTCACAAACATTTTGGTAACAGTAATCTGACTCATAAGCTCCAATGCGGTCTCATAAAACATCTGTGTGTATAAGTAATCCAAAGATGGTCCTTTAGAAATGCTACAGAGAAAAGCATAAAATAAGAGGAGAACATCAGAATCTCAAAGGGAACATTGGTTCGCCTCGTAACTTTAATGTTCACTATAAGGCAAGGACCAGATCAATTGCAAACAAAACGTGCCCTCTGCATTCATCTGCAGGCATTGCTGACCCAGGGAGAAAAAAATACATGTATAGGGTTATATTGTTTTACAAAATTAACTTCTCATAGCACTAAGCAAGGAAAACTCACTTGGAGGCCTGGTAAGATAATGTTGATTTCACAGAGAGCACTTTGATCTATTCAAGACTTTTACTTTGATTTTTACATTTTATTCACTGGGCATCTGGTTTTCTATGTTAAAATACTAGGATCCAGGAGAAGTGACTGGCCCAAAGTCACCCAGTGGCAAAGTCAAGGTGAGAAGGTGGTGCTCCCCCCCCACACACCAACCTGATTCACTTCCTTTAATCCACATGCATAGTGTCAAAGATACTCAGGAAAAGGGCCAAATAAATTACAACTCTGCATTTTCTGGTTCTATTTCACTAGCTCAGTTTGTCACTCCAGCTCAAAAAATAAATAAATAAATAAATAAAAACTTTTAAAATTTTGACTTCTTAAATAAAAATGGAACCAGCCAGTGTTTTAAAAATTACATCTTTGTTCTTTTACTCCCCTCAAGCTCTTAAAATCTGATATGTTTAATCCCATATAATGAGTGTTTTGTTTAAAATCCAAAGCAAGTTCAAGGCAACAGCTGAGAGTTAGAAGGGCCTTAAGGAGCATGTGTTTTACTGATTGGGCAACTGAGGTCTAGTAGGTTAAGTGACACCTAGGTCACCAGCTAGTTAGTGGCCAAAGCAAGACTAGAAACTAAGTGTTCTGGATTTCAGCATGTATGGTGATGACTGAGTTCTCACTGCATATAGCTTCTGTTTTTTTCACCCATGCTCTAGCCTTAGCTACTCAAGGAACGATTTGGCAAAATTCACATCTGATGGAATTATTCCGTGGCAATATATGACCTTCCTAGGGACACAGGTTCCTAGTAAGAATGACAATATTATTAGTGTTAAGGACATGTACATGGTCATAGGGAGCTTAAAGAACATCTAACTTTGGCCCTGGATAGACAGAGCATCAGCCCAGCATGCAGACATCCTGGGTTCAATCCCCAGTCAGGGCACACAGGAGAATTGACCATCTGCTTCTCTTCTCATCCTTCTCCCCCTTATCTTCCTCTTCCCCTCTTATAGCCAGTGGTTCGATTGGTTTGAGCATCAGCCCCAGGCACTGAGGATAGTTAGGTTGGTCCTACCATTGGCCCCAGACTGGGGTTGCTGGGTGGATCCCAGTCAGAGCACATGTTGGTCTGTCTCACTATCTCCCTTCCTCTCACTTAAAAAAAAAAAATCTAACTTCAAGGAACACCTCTCAAGTCCCAAAGCTGGCAGTGAGAATTATATCCTGAAAAAGGAAAACCTTCCTTGTACCATTTAACCATTCATAATCTAATTCAATAGTTAGCATGTTTAAGGCTCTGCTTCAACAAACACAGGAATAAGTCCCTGCTCTTCGAACTCTGGTCTAGAAGAAGCAGTCCACTCGCGCTGGTCTTACATGGAACACCTCTACTCCACCACTGTCACATGGCTCACTCTTCAAACCACAGATCCTCCCATGTACCTGGCGAGCAAACAGAGAAGGGAACATTGGCTCCACCTCCTATTGTCCTAGTGAGCATGCAGAAAGTAGGCGGAGAGACGGTGAGGGGTGTAGTGGTTAGGTCAAAGGAAAGACTAGGCACCAAAATTGTTAGGCACAGCCTGACCCTAAGGCAGCATTGTTCTAATGCATCAAGCTTGGCAATGGGCCTCCTGCGACCACTCCCTCTAAAGCATCCTAATGCTTCATCTTTTAGCTGCTACCACCACAGCTATTCAAAAAAGAGTCAAATTAACACACAAAGACCACAAAGCAATGCACAGAAGACAGAGCTTTTGTTCATCTTGCTTTAAATAGGCATGGCTGCAAACCATAGCTGTCCATTTTCCAAACACAAATCTAGTGAGGTCTTGCAAGGACCTGGTAGAAACCCACACAAATGTCTTGTTCTTTAGGAAATGCCAAGTGGTGAGTGTATAGCCAAAATTCACAGAATCTATTTCTGAGTCTGCCAGTAATTTCTAGCCTTGAGGGGAATCTTTGTTCCTTCGTTCAGCTCCCTGCTTAGGTGGTAGGAATATCACTTATCTCAGTGTGGTGGCTACTCAACTAGCATTCACAATTTCAATATGAATTCAGAAAGGTGCTGGCACTTGCACAGATGATCATCTTTTCAGAAAGAGGCTGAGCTATAATTCTGTAAGGCAATATGTGAAGCATTGTGAAAAATGCATTGTGTTTGTGTTTTCCCCATGCATTAGTGCTGTTCTCTAACCAGAAAGAATGGTTTGCCATGATTCTGTTTCTCATCTTATCTGCAAAGTTTTGATTTAGAAGAGGAGCCACTTCTCAGGAAATATGTTACAAAGGAAAATTATAAAGATCATTTGAGGCAGGATTCTAAAATATATGAACTTTCAGAGAGTTGTCATTTCAGCAGGGTAGAGACTGGTATCCAGAAGTTATGACTGAGGGCTGTAGAAAGAATGAAGAGAAATCTAAATGGGATTTCCTCCTTGTTCTTCTGTGCAGTGAAGTTTCAAAGGGAGAGGATACAAGAATGTCTATGAAGAAAAAGCTTTGGGTGCATTACATAACAATAAAGGACACCAATGTAATGCTGGGTAGAGTGAGAAGACATAAAGAAAGAGGTATGGAAATGCAGGCAGAACCTCTAAATCTAGTCTTTTTTTCAGCATAAAGAATTCCTTATCAAGAGTAATAATATAAATTCCTTTCTCTGAGGAAGAATGAAGAAATTGGAGACATTTCATAGCTTCAAGGGATAAAACAAACTTAGGGGGACTACAGGGGCCATACCTATTGGGTTGAATAGTACCCCCCAAAAAAATTCAGACCTCAGAATGTGACATTTGAACATAGGGCCCTTGCAGATATAATTAGTTAAGATTAGGTCATACTGGAGTAGGGTGAGCCCTTAATCCAATCTGATTAATATCCTTATAAGAAGAAGTAAAGAGACACAAAAACATAGTTAGAGTTTCATGTGATGACAAAGGCAGAGATTGGAGTGATGCTTCTACAAATCAAGGAATGCCAAAAAAAAAAAAAAAAAGCCAAAAGCTAAGAGAAAAGCATGGAACAGATTCTTTTTTAGAGACTTCAAAAAAACACACAACCCTGCTGATACCTTGATCTCAGACTTTTAGTCTCCAAAACTGTGAGAGAATAAATTTTTGCTGTTTAAAGTCACCCAGTATATGATACTTTGTTATGGAATATCTGGGACATTAATATACAACATTATGCATTTTGCAAATGAAATAGTATTCTCATATAGTCTTTAAGTTGACTTTGTTATACTGCACAATGGAACTCTCCCTCTGTCCGTAAAGGATTACCTGTTATGGAATTGCCTTTCACCATAAAACACTTAGAAACCAGATAAAAGTTATGAAACAAATAATATGAACCCTACAATAGCCCCAGATCACTGCCTGGAGAGAGTGTTAAGAGTAGGGATCAAATAGAACCTAATAATCTCACTGAGTTCAGGAGATGGAGACTAGAGTTTGGGGAGGCCAAGGTAGCTAAATTCCCAGAGCTAAATAGCAGAAAAAGGAGACACACACACACACACAAAGCTCCAAAGATTTACAGAGGTTTCTCTAGTCTTTTTGTGTGTGTGTGTATGTGTGTGTGTGTGGGGGGGGGATAATAAAAGGTTTTATTGAGTACGGAGTGCATCTCATCCAATGAGGTTCCCTAGCCCTGGGGACAGAGGCTAGGGAAGTTGCTGAGGTTTCTCTAATCTTGAGTTGAGTTCTAAACTGCTCACATATGAGAAAACCTCCAAGACAGGGAAAGAACTATGGGAAAGCAGTAAGGAAACAAAAACCCCACATATATTACAAGCACTCACACAAGGCTGGGAACAGTTGTATGCCCAAGAACTATCATGTAGAGACTTAATAATATATGAAGTATTAGGTACAGTCCTCAAATAAAAATGTGCTTTAGTAGTGAGATGTATTATTCCTAAAATCAAGGCATCTCTGGATCCACCAAAACAAAGTTTAACAGCAAACTTTAAAAGGATCCTCAAACAGATCTCCAAGTGACTTAACTGTATACAAGAGTAAAATCTAACTTTCCTAAAAGGAATATAACAAAATCCAAAACACAGCACCAATCAAAAATTAAGGAGCATGCAAAGACATATAACTTATAACCAAAAGAAAAATCAGTCAATAGAAGCAAACTCAGAAATGAAAGAGGCCCTGGCTGTTTGGCTCAGTGGTAGAGCATCAGTCCAGCATGTGGGTGTCCTGGGTTCAATTCCCAGTCAGGGCACACAGAAGAAGTGCCCATCTGCTTCTCCATCCCTCCCCTTTTTGTTTCTCTCTCTGTCTCTTCTCCTCCTGCAGCCATAGTTTGTTTGGAGCAAGTTGGCCCCAGGCACTGAGGATGGCTCCATGGCCTCTGCCTCAGGTGCTAAGAAGAGCTCAGTTGCTGAGCAACGGAGCAACAACCCAGATGGGCAAAGCATCGCCCAGAATGGGCTTGCTGGGTGGATATTGGTCAAGACATATGTGGGAGTCTGTCTCTGCCTCCCCTCCTCTTACTGAATAAAATAAAATAAAATAAAAAGACATGAAAGAGTTAATAGTAGCTATTATAAAGACCTATTATAAATCTTCAATATATGCTCAAGAATTCAAAGAAAAACTAGCAGTATAAATATTAAAAATATCAGGAAATAAATGGAAGCTGTAAAATATGCAAATAAACTTTCAGAAAGCAAATTTTAAATAAACACTGGATGAGGTTAACAGCAACTTAAATACTGAACAAGAAAATATTAGTGAAGTTGAAGTCATAGCAATAGAAACTATGCCAAGTGTGATAACAGGAAGAGGAAAGAAAAAGACTGAAAATAAATGAACAGGGTTTGGTGAATTGTCAAATAATATAAAGCAGTCCAGCATCTCTGTAACTTGAGTCCCAGAAAGGAGGGAAAGAAAGGAGAAGACTAAAAAGTGATTTAAAGAAATAATGCTAGATTTTTCTGAATATGATAACAATTATAAACTCACAGATCCAAAAATCTCAAAGAACTCTAAATAAAAATTTTAAAAAATCAGATAACATTCAGTCACTTAATAATACAATTGCTGCCTGACCAGGCGGTGGCACAGTGGATAGAGCGCCGGACTGGGATGCGGAAGACCCAGGTTTGAGACCCCGAGCTTGCCAGCTTGAGCACAAGCCCATCGGGCTTGAGCAAAAGGTTGTCAGCTTGGACCCAAGGTCGCTGGCTCCAGCAAGGGGTGGCTCGGTCTGCTGAAGGTCTGCGGTCAAGGCACGTGTGAGAAAGCAATCAATGAACAACTATGGTATCGCAATGGCAACGAAAAACTAATGATTGATGCTTCTCATTTCTCTCTGTTCCTGTCTGTTTCTATCTATACCTCTCTCTGACTCTCTCTCTGTCCCTGTAAAAAATAAATAAAACATTTAAAATCTTAATAATAATAATACAATTGCTGAAAAACAGTGATAAGGTGAAAATTTTAAAAATCAGCCAGATAAACGAAGACACATTATGTACAGAGGAACAAAGATTAAAATGATAGCAGATTTCTCATCAGGCCATTTAGGGTAAAAGACAATAGAAGAATATCTTTAAAGTGCAGAAAGGAAAATATGCTGTTATACTAGAATTATAATCTGAAAAAATTGAAAGTGAAAATCTTCCAAAACTTGAGAGACTTTTTCAGACAAATAAAAGCTGAGATAATATATCATCATTAAACCTGTATTGAATGGTTAAAGGTTAAAAAAAGTTCTTCAAGCAAGTGAAGATTCTAGATAAAAATTTAGATCCACACAAAGGAAGAAACAAGAGAAATAGTAAATATGTACATAAATGTAAAATCTATTTTCAGGTTTTTTTTATAAAAAATAATAGCTCAAAACAAACAAAACTAACAAGAGAACATTAAGTGGTTTGTAACATATGGAAAATTAAGATGTATGACAACAACAGTACAAAGAATGGAAGGGGAGAAATTGAAGCATGCTTTGTAAAATTCTTACACTATATGTAAAGTGGTAAAACATTATTTAAAAGTAGACTGTGATAAATTCAATGTGTATACTATAAAACCTAGAGTAACTACTAAAAATCTAATAATAAAATATAAAGGTTTAACCTATAATGGAGATAAAATAAAAAATATACAATTAATCCAAAAGAAGGAAAGGAACAAAGAACAGATAGGACAAATAAATACAAATAGAAAGATGGTAGATTTAAACTCAACACTGTCAATAATCATATTAAATGTAAATGATCTAAACACTGCCATTATAAGGCAGAGATTGCCAGGTCATTTTTAGAAAACAAGTAAGATCTAATTATATGATATTTATAAGAAATCCACTTTACATATAAAGACACAGATATATTGTTAAAAGTAAAAGGTTGGAAAATCTACATAATTTAATACTTATTCAGAAAAGAAGAAAAGTCCATATACCAGAGTGATGAGAGTACTTATCATTTTGGCACTCAGAATATTATGGTGTAGATTTCTGGGCAAAGTCTGAATACTGCACTATATCTTTTCCCCACCTGATCTCCCCAAAATCATCTCAAGCTCTTTGTGAATATGGCCATTTCTGAAACAAAGGTATCCCTACTATGAGGTTGTGAACTAGATCAGTGCCTCTCAAACTTAATGTGCCTATGACTCACCAAGGGGTGTTGTAAGTATAAGATTCTGAATCAAAAGATACAGGGTTAGGCCTAGGAGAATGCATTTCTAACCAGCTTCCTATTGAGTACCATCTAGCCCAAACAATACATAAGCCTCACTTTAACCAGGAACAATTTCTCTCATCAAATCTGATTTTTTCACTTCTTCTTGCGTCATCTTCCCTCTCTGGAGAAAATCCCAAGATCAATGAGTGATTGGGGCAAAGTTACTTAATATGAAAGAGACAGGACTTGCTTAATTGATGATCATTTGACCAATTAAGTAGCAAGTATTTGACTGAGGTGAGGACTTTAAAAACCATTAATTAAAATGTTCTGAAACGTTTTTTTAGTGGCTAAAATTACTTTGGACACAGACCAATATATATTTTTAATAACAGCAGTCCTCTTACCATATATAATGTGAAATCTTAAACATAAGGCTGGTTCTGTTGTGGTTTTTTTTTTTTTAACAGGGACAGAAAGAGAGTCAGAGAGAGGGATAGATAGGGACAGACAGACAGGAACGGAGAGAGGTGAGAAGTATCAATCATCAGTTTTCCGTTGCGACACCTTAGTTGTTCATTGATTGCTTTCTCACATGTGCCTTGACCGCAGGCCTTCAGCAGACCGAGCAACCCCTTGCTGGAGCCAGAGACCTTGGGTCCAAGCTGGCGAGCTTTTGCTCAAGCCAGATGGGCCCATGCTCAACCTGGCGACCTAGGGGTCTTGAATCTGGGTCTTCCACATCCCAGTCCAACGCTTTATCCACTGCGCCACCGCCTGGTCAGGCTGGTTCTGTCCTTAATACTACCTGCTTCTGCAGCATGATAAACAACTTCTGGCTGGCCCCATTTCTTGATCCCCTAAACTGTGTGTAGGTAATCATTATGCTCAATGGGTAATATTCTGGCACTACCATGGCCCTACATTTGAAGATAATCAGGAAAGAGAAAAATACAAAGGGTGAAAAAGAAGAGGGAAAAACTATATGAGTAATGCTTCATACAGCTACTCTGTGCTTCCATTTAAATTACAACCCTTAGCTCTGAAAGGATGGTTGTGTTCAGAACCTTAAAAATATTCTGCATTTTGAGGGTAAATATTTTTGTTCAACTGCATATTTCTCATCCCCCAAAATGGCCATCTTCCATCCAAGAAAGCTCAATATAGAACACTAAAAGCACTTTCTTGAAGTTATTGCTACTTGACATAATAAAAAAATAAAAATAAACTATACAGTATTAGATTTTTACCATTTGAAAAAAGAGGGGAAACTATCTTGAATTTTATAATATTATAATTCACACTTAAAACAGCAGATAATTCCAGGTACAAATTCATCTCTGTTAGAACTTGAAGACTTGTTAAATTTGTGAAATGACTTTAGATAGACTTTCCTAATTAATTCATCAAGAAGAAGAGGTGGAGAGTAAGGGCCCTTATAAATGTCAAGAAACCAGCCTAGAATTAAAAGTTTAGTAATTCATATTCATGGCCTAGGTTATAGAGCTCTAGAACAGAAGCCAGAAAACTACAGTCCATGGGGCAGCTACCTAGTTTTGTAAATAAAGTTTAATTTAAATTCAGAGACTCCCATTTGTTGAAGTACAGCTTCTATACAACTGCCACAGAGTTGAGCAGTTGAGACAAAGACGTGCTTCGAAAGCCAAAAATATTTATTATCTAGCCTTTTAAAAACAAGTTTTATAACCCCTGTTATAGAAGAATGGCAAGGACCAAGAATTTTTAAGGAGGTAGAAAATTATTTTACTGAGCAGAAAACTATCAACTATCATAGTACAAAATTTACATGAAGTGTCCTTGTGAAGTAGTGAATTTCTTATAACTGGAAGAGTTTAAGCAGCTTTTAGATGACCACCATCTTGGAACTGTGATATCAGGGATGGATGTACCACTCAGAGAGTTGTTTTCTTAAGTCGCTTTGAAGACCCCGTATCATTTTATGCTGTCAAATGCACAGAGACCCACATCAGACTTCTGGAAAAATAGTCTCTTTTGACTCATAAGTAAAAATATCTTAAATTATAGCTAAGAAAATCTAAAGAAAACATGCACCTTGAAAAGGAGAGCCCTGGGTATCTTCTGATGGCCAATTTGTCTGTAATTGGCCCACAGAAGTGACTCCACTGGACAGAAGCCATGTTTAATTCTGTGACCATTATAGCTCTTAATATGTTGTGATTGCTCCATAGAGATTTGGAAATATAATTTAATGATGTCTCCATGTAATCTAGATCGCCAAGTCCTTCTGCAATCTTACTTTGAGCAGAGAATGTATGTGTCAACCCAATTATAGACTCTAAAATTCCTGCTGTACTGCTCTTTTAGAACAATACTATTATTTCTAGAAACTCAGGTGTTTGGGCTAATAAAGAAATAAGGTAAAGTTTAAAAAGTGAAAGATTCATCATTGTTTGTTACTTCTTAACCAAACTGCTTTTATAATAAGCAAATTAAGAGGGTTTTTTTTTTTAAGTTTCCAATTAAAGTGTTTGACATGTCTACTGCATTTTAGTTAGGGAGCCTCAGGAGATTGGTCTGGGCTCCATCCTCTGCCAGAGAAACACACTTTGCAATTCTGAAGTCAAGCCTATCTTTGACCAATTTGGCAATGTGGCTGGCTGGGCTTGCAGGTAGCAGAGTGAACATTCCCAGTAAAATGTTCATTTTTACGGTGTTGGCTTTCACCTAAATATCAGCAGGGGGCAATACCTTGGTCAAGTCTGCCTTGAAGCTTCATCAAAGACGCTGAGTTTAATGTGGCTGAGAACTGCGGAATCCAACATTTGAAACTTTGGGTTACAGCCAATGACAAGTAAGTTAAGAATTTTAGCTCTGGCTCAGGAGCTAAAATTAGGTTAGGAGTGACTTAAGCAGAATGTTGAGATGGGTTCATTCCCATCATAGCGAATACAGTTCAACAGACTCAAGGTGGAGATAATTGGAGCTCAGACATCACAGAATTGGGGCAGGAGTGTAACTGAATAAGGAGGTTACCTGACATTTAACCTCAAGATGTTTGAAACCATGGAAACAAGGCTTAAAAAGAAATAAACAGTAGCCAAGTTATTAAAAATCTTACCATCTATTAAGTCTCTCTTTCAAGTAAAGAATGCTCACTTTGTTTCTGAAGAATAGAGAATTTTAAAATCAAAGAGGTTTTGATTCTTTTTTTAAATTTTGAATTCCAGAACCAGCTAGAAAAATCTCAAGATACATCCAGTGGAGGTCCTTATATTTGCATAGTTTATTTAATTAAGCATCAAAAAGACAGGTAGAACACAAGCAACCCATCCAATAAAAATAATAAGTTATTGTAAAAGTCACTGTGTAAAACCTCAAGCTAACTCACTGCACTGTACAATTTCAGAAACGCAGAAGAAAACACCCATTCAAGTTTCAGTTTCAGAACTCCTCTGCCTCCTTGTCCTGCTCTCACCATTCCCTAATTGATATTCCCCAAATATATTTTTATCATAGTCCCTGCTACATTCCAGAAGTCCTGTGGATCTACATTCCAGGCTCTCCCTTCGAAAAACCTGCTGTCAGAAGAATTGTCTTTTATGTTTTAGTATCCTCAGTACCTAGCAAAGCAGCTGGCACATAGGCACTCCAGTGTTTAAGTGTCTGGATATACAAATGGCACTGACAGTAGGAAAAGTACCCTCAACATACACGGTATCTACTCTTTAGCCTCCTGTCCATCACTCATTCTTTCCCATTGTGCTAATTTGTGCCTTTGCTTCTGTTCTATCAGCTGAAGTACTCTACCCTTTGCCTCCTGCTTACCCTTTGAGAAAGTGCTTCTCAGAGTCTGGTCTATAAACCACTTGATTAAAAATTATTTAGGATGCTTCTCAGAATGTTGATATTTTTGGCCCTATAGCAAACATCTGAATCAAAACCTCTGGGAGGGAAGCCCAGAGCTGAGAGTTTTAAATAAGCTGCTCAAATAATTCTGATGCCCCTGACCAGTGGTGGTGCAGTGGATAGAGTGTTGACCTGAGATGCTAAGCACCCAGATTTGAAACCCCGAGGTCACTGGCTTGAACATGGGATCATCATGCTCAAGTTCGACACGGCAGGACTAGAAATGTCTCCTATTTTACTAGAATACCTAGTTTGGCTAAATGATGTGTTTCCAAAAATTCACTTGACAGGTTCATTCACTGCTGATTCTGGAAGTAAGACAGCATCATAACCCAGTAGCATACTTATAATCCTGAAAACCAGGACCATTATGGGATGCAAGAAAATTATAGGATGATGGGAATTATGAAACTGTGAAATTCTAAAATTACAGGCGAATGGCACAGGAATTTCTCAGTACGTGATGATTATTTGGATAGAGACAGTGACTCGTGGATCATTCAGCTTGGTTAGGCTTAACAAGGGCATAAAGTCTCCTCCCACTCAAAAGCTGGCTGTAGGCACCGAGCTTGTTAACAGGGTATTTGTGGTTCCCACAATGGGTGTAGCCACCATATATGCTACTTTATTTTACCTTATGTTGACATAGTTCTTTAGCTTTATAAATTTTTCTCATAAACAGCATCTCCTCAAGTTCCAGAGAGCAGAGAATGGATAAATGCACTCAAAAATAACTTAATAAATATGTACTGCACAAAGTTTTCCAGTTTCTTTTTTGATGGTTTTCCAATCCTCAGCATAAGATTATGTGTTAAATGGTATGACAGGCAAAGAACATGGAGATTTTTCAAGTGATCCCTTATTGCAAACAAATCTAATAATAGCTTATAACTATTGCACTTAAGACATACAAAACACCATGCTAAGGTTGTTATGGGCAGTGTTTCAATCCTCGCAACCACCCTAATAACTAAATGCAATTATTAGTTCCTATTTTTCAGGTGATAAGAACTGGAGCATAGAGGGAACAACTGACCTAGAAGCACACAAGTAGGAGATAAAGCCCATATTAAAACACAAACAGCTTGAATCCCTTCAGAATGCCACCATTCAGGTCCCTCTAATTCCAGGGATTTCAAAGGATTCTAAGGGAACAAGAATCATATCAAAGCACCATGTAAATAACACTTACTCATTTTTTATTGCTGTTTTAACAAATTACCACTAATTGAGTGGCTTAAAACATCACGAATTTATTATCTCGCTGTTCTGTCGGTCAAAAGTCTAACACAGGTCTCCCTGGAGCTTAAATTAAGCTGTCAGTAGAACTGCTCTCCTTTCTGGAGGCTTTGGGGGAGAATCTGGTTCTTTGCTCATTTGGGTTGTTGGCAGAATGTAGTTCCTTGCGGTTGTAGAACTGGTGTCCCTGTTTCCTTGCTGGCTGTCAGCTGAGGGCTGTTACTAGTTTCTAGAACCACTCACTGTAATAGTTGGCTTGAGGCTCCTTCCTCCATATTCAAAGACAGTACCAGCAAGTTGAGTCCCTGTCCCCTTTGAATCTTTCTGCCTCTTCCTCTGTCACATCTCTCTGATTTTTCTGCTTTCCTCTTCTGTTTTTAAGGGTTCATGTGAGTAATCATTCAGCAAAATCTCAATAATCTCCTTATTTTAAGGTCAGCTGCTTAGCAATCTCATTTCCCTCTTGCCAGGTAAGGTAACATATTCACAGGCTAACACCAGAGGGCAAGTACGGTGGGGGTCGGAATCCTGCCACCTGCAAATATCAACACTGAATGTCTATACATCTAACCCATCTCTCCTGCACATGATTGTGCTGGTGTTTGTGGACCAAGGCAATGACATTTGCAAACTGCACCCTATAAACAAAAACTTTCTTAGGAGTGAGTCCTCACATGATCAGTTGGGGAGATATGAAGGAGATGAGCATGTTACCTGCTTGAATTGGCACTGGCTAATTCTAGCCCAAGGAGACGACACCTCTCTCTCACACTTCTGTTACAGATGTAGGCTGGCAAACAGGGTGAAGACAAACCATGTGGGAAAAGAAGCTGAACTTCAATTTGGCCAGTTTAGTTGGGCTAGTCACCTGTGAATGAGACTTAGTTCACTGCTGAAGTCTCCTCATGAGCCAATTCATTTGAAAGATAAAAACATTCTCTCCACCTTGACCACAGCTCTATGCTCACAAATGGGTATTTCTACATGCAAGGAGAAATGAGGGTGAGAGTTCCAGGAAGACCAGGTTCAGTCTATTTAAATCACAACCTTTCAGATTTTAGTTACTGACATACCTAGCTCTTTTCCCACAAGTTACAATCTTTTAGGCAGAATGTAGTTTGTTCGTGAGTTTGTTGCCTAATATCTACTCATTATTAAAGATTCTAAACTTAGTTGAAGGAAAGAAAAAATGCAAAATACTTTTAAAATTTCAAAGAGACCCTCAAATGCTGCAAAGACAGAGTAAGTGGAGATTTTACTTCCACAAATGGGAAAACGTCCTAGCTGGTCTCCCCACATCCAGCCCTCTCCTGGCTTCCTCCTCACTGCTACCAAAAGTGTCTTCCTAAAGCACACATCAGTCATTCCATAACCTTATTGAAAAGCTGTAAATATATAGTTCTTCACAGCCGACAAATTACATTTCAAATTCCTCAGAATCACTTCAGTATCCCTCATAATCTGGTCATAGGCTATCTTCCCAACCTCCTCTGTCACTGAGTTCCAACACCACTGGGACCCACTTTCCCTTGGATCAAGCAACTCAGGCCTCTCCCAGGCCCAAGGCCTCACTGCGATTTCCCTCATGTTTTCCTCAGTCAGAAGTGCCTCTGCCTTCCACATCCACCAGCAGAATACAACTCTTGCTTCTATCCTTAGCCTGAACGCCATGTCGCCTATAAATCCATTACACCCTCCTCTGTGCTCCCTTATTCTGTTTCGCCTCTAGCACTGACACCCCCACGCCCTGTTTCGGGTCTACCGCTGACAGCACCACACCCTGGTTCCGGTCCCGGTTAGGTGTCCATACATCTGCCTTCTTCTCTCAAATCACCAACTACATCTCTCCTCCCTACTGTAGTTAGCGCTTAGCCTGGGGACTTAACAAGGGTCTGTAGCCTGACCAGTGGTGGTCCATTGAATAGAGCATTAACCTAGGATGCTAAGGTCCCAGGTTCAAAAGCCCAAAGTCCCCAGCTTGAGCATGGGCTCACCAGCTTGAGTGCAGGATTGCCCACTCGAGTATGGGATCATCAACATGACCCCATGGTCACTGGCTTGAGTGCAAAGGTCACTGGCTTAAAGCCCAAGGTCGCTGGTTTGAGCAAGGGGTCAGTAGCTCAGCTTGAGCTCCCTGGTCAAGGCATGTATGAGAAGCAATCAATGAACAACTAAAGTGACGTCACCGAGGTGATGCTTCTCATCTCTCTCCCTTCCTCTCTCTCTCTCAAAAAAAAAAAAAAAAAAGCTTCATAAACACTGGACAACCAAATTAGACCTGTCATTTCTAATACTGAAGACACTCCTGAGTTTAAGGAACCATTTTCTCAGTGTGTTACCTAGTGCCTCAGTTTCCATTTGGTTAAAGGCACATGGTTACCAGATCTTCCAGAATGTGAAATGATGCAACAGTAGAACTTACATACTTTTGTCTTCAGAGGCTACATGTAATCCCTTTATAAATGAGTCTTTTTCGTATTCTGTGGAGGGTATACAGATATTCACTGTGAAATTTTTCCAGTTTTGTTTGTGTTTGAAAATTTTCACAGTAAAGTTGGCAAAAATTAAAAGATGAATCACTACTTGGAATTTGCTTACTCAGAAAGGTGTGGAAGTAAATCACAATATATGCAGAAATCAAGATGGAGGAAGCCAAGAACTCATTGTGGAATTATAAATGAAAAGCATTTAAGTAAGAGTTCAGTTAACTCTTACCTAAATGCTGCCCATTAGGAAAAAGCATGGACCACATCTGACCTTAAAGAATCATGGAAATAAACTCCTTATCCCAAGGAAATGTTCTGGTGACATATTTTATTTTTGTGGTGTTAACAGGGCTATCCCGGTTGTCTCTGTGGCTTTAGTGATTCTTAGCTCAGCTTCCTCTGAGCCAGGCCCCAAGCACCAGAAGCACCATGAAAATATAACACCCAGTGATAGAGACAGGGAGAGATCAAGGACACAAGAGTGAGCAAGCGTTTCTACTCCCCTGGACACAGAGGGTGACCCACTTGCTTCAGAAAAGAGTGTCATCCAACACTGAGAGGGGAGAAGCACTGTGGTTAGATGACGTTCCACAGACACAAGAAAAATTGTGATTCTAAAAGATCCAGCCAAATGAAAACAAAATAACACTAAGGAAGGGACAGATATTACAATAGCCAAAACACCTTACCATTATAAGTCTTGAATAATATAACATTACACACACTATTACTTGTTCCTGAATATGGCTGAAAAAGTAAAAAACAAAACAGTAACTTAGCCAAGATGTAAAAACAACCTAAGTGTCTTTCACTGATGGATGAATAAATAAAGAAAGGGTGGTGTATAAATACAATGGAATATTATTCAGCTTTAAGAAAGAAGGAAATCCTGCCATTTGCATTCAATATGGATGAACCTGAAGGACATTATGCTAAGGGAAATAAACCAGACACAGAAAGACAAACAATAACCTCACTTTATATGTAGAATCTAAAATTAGTCGAATTTACAGAAGCAAAGAGTAGAATAGTGGTTGCAAAGGCTTGGAAGGGGGGTGGGGCTATGAGAAAATGTTGGTCAAAGGGCACTAAGTTTTAGTTATGCAAAGTGAGTGAGTTCTGGGGGGGTCTAATGTACAACAATGTGAATATAATTAACAATACTGTATTATATATTTGGAATTGGCTAATAGGGTAGATTTTAAGTGGTCTCACCACACACACAAAAAAAGAAATGAAATGATAACTATGTGAGGTGATGGATATGTTAATTACCTTGATCATGGAGATATTTCAAAATATATCAAATCATGATGTACAACTTAAATATATACAATTTCCATTTGTCAGTGATGCTTGAATAAAGTGGAAGAAAACAGAAGTACACTACTTATTTGGGGTCAGGTTCATAAAGAGAGCATATATTGTACCATATACCTTCCTTTACATCTACATATATTTAAAAATGTAAAATACCAATCACTTCATGAGATTTACAGATATGAGTTTCAAATTATTTTCATATTTCTCTTGGCAACAGCCTTGGCAGTTTAGCAAACAAAATGTGAAAGAGAACTAGATTTCTGGTTCTGTGACCTGTATCAACTCCATCTCTCTCCCTTTCCTCCGTGCTCAGGCTAATATATATCCTGGAAGTGGAAGTGTTTAATGCAGTGATGGGCAATCTTTTAAGCTTGGTGTGTCAAAATTCACCAAAAAACCGAGCATAACTTGGGTGGTGTGTCACTTTGAGAAAAAAACCATAATTTTGTGATATTTATAGTTTTGGTTTTTTTTTTTACAGGGACAGAGAGAGAGAGTCAGAGAGAGGGATAGATAGGGACAGACAGAAAGGAATGGAGAGAGGTGAGAAGCATCAATCATTAGTTTTTCGTTGCCGTTGCAACACCTTAGTTGTTCATTGATTGCTTTCTCACACGAGCCCTGACTGCCGGCTTTCAGCAGACCAAGCCATCCCTTGCTGGAGCCAGCGACCTTGGGTCCAAGCTGGCGAGCTTTTGCTCAAGCCAAATGGGCCCGCGCTTAAGCTGGCGAGCTCAGGGTCTCGAACCTGGGTCTTCCGCATCCCAGTCCGACGCTCTATCCACTGAGCCACCGCTTGGTCAGGCGATATTTATAGTTTAAATAACAAAAATGTTTTGGTCTACAGACCTCCGGCACAGAGTGTCTACACTAGAGCAAATGTTTTATCCTCGGCTACTGCACCTGGCCGTAGGCTGCAGGAACCAAGGATGAAACGTCCTTCTCAGCATGCGGCCCCATACTTCTCTGGTATGCGGCCGTATGTCATTGAAAATGGCTACGCATGTCAGTGCTGACACGCATGTCATAGGTTCGCCATCATAGGTTTAATGTCTTGTATAGTCTGATAGGGAGAGTGAAATTTAAGTGGGATAAGGAAAAAGAAAATAGCACTCTGTTCCAGGACCTAGTTACCTGTTCTTTTATACATAATTTAAGTACTGAAAAGTTGTTTAATTTTAAACAACTTTTATAACAGCCTATGAAAGAGAAACATCACATCTTGTATGTACTGACTCTCAGTTGACATTTTTTCCAACCTCATTCAACATACTTGCGCCCACTTCAGCAGGCTTTCTGGGTTGGCTGCTCAGAGTTTAATTCTGCCTGATTCATTTCACCAATGGTCTGAAAATACGGTGAAGCAAAAATACATGTCCGTTCCAGGAAACCAACCAAGAGACCACCGCCTTCCTGGCCAGACCACTCTGCTCCTGGGTAGGGGTATCTCAACCCTGCCCATAGCTTTGATCTTTTTTCAGTTTTTAAGTGCTCCCTGTTGACTAGTGGGGAGCTAAGTGACTTTGCTTCAATAGACATTATGTCACCCCCTCAGCCCTTATGTAAACAGAATGTCTAACACCTTCACAACATAAGCCAAGCCAGCCAGCCTAAAGTAGACGCTGACAAGATAAGTATTTTGCGTCAGCACCACCTGCAGGAGGAGTCATGCCTCCTCTCTCACAGGCTTTCTGCGTGGCATAACCAGGACATGTGAATTCAGACTCAGCTGCACTCCTTCCTGACTCCTATTTATACTTACTAAAGTAATCATGACATCAGATAGAGGGAAAATAATATTTCTTCTTCCTGAGGTTTTCTCATCGAGAGAGTCACAGAACATGAATCTTGAAAGGCAAAGCCAACGTCTGTTTTTATAACCACTCTGCTGTGAATGGAAGTTAATATACAGTCCCCGTTATCTGTACAGCGTCTCATGTTTTGTAATTCATCAAAATGTTCAATGGTATTGGCGATGAGAAAAGCAAAGAAGACAGCACACACCAATTTTATTTTATTTTAGAGGAACTGAGTATGAACTCAGTAAGGCATCATGCTAGATACTGGGTGGCAGGAGGGAGGGGTGAGATGTCAAGACAAATAAAGTATCATATGATAAAGAAGCAGAAAAGTTGGTGTTGAAGGGGATTTGCCCAAATCTACACAGCTGCTGGGTTGGCAGAGCCAACACTGGAATTTACAGCTCCCAACTCCTTCCCCTGAGCCACACGGAGCTTGTCTCATCTGCACACACACATCAGCAATTAAAAAGTCTCTCTGTGATGTTCTGGTTTAGGAAAGACCACAAGCCCCACCCCCATGTTCTTCCAGAGTGAGCCATTTTCAGAAAGCCTTTCTTGATAAGCTGGCATCTGATAGGATTTAAAGAGCAGAGGAAACTGAGAATGTGGAAGTGGGCCATTGCACAATGTAAATGGAAGAAATCATGAGGAAAGGCAAGAAGGAGGATCATGGAGCAGTGGCAGTAGGCTGAATGACTTATATATAAGTAGGAGTGGGGGAGTTGAAATTAAAGGAGAGTGGAAGTCGGATGGCATCTGGGCCATTCAATAGATCATAAAGATCCACGGAAGGTGATGGACGAGGGATAGCAGATCACATCTGTGCTACAAAAAGATTGAACTAGTGCTGATGCAAGCACAGACTGACAGGAGAGGAGACCAGCATAAAAGTTGAGGCCAAGATCATAAAGCCTCATCCAAGAAACTTAGGAAGAAAATGGAAAAAAAGGATGAGAAGATGGAGGTGATCGATTGGTTGTAGGAGTGAGGGCAGAGATTGAAGCTGAGCCTGAGGAGCTAGCAACACCCTGGTTCTCAAACCTTAGTCACCACTCTTATCTCCAAGTGAGTTTGTTAAAACAGAGAGCCTAACACCAGCTCCTGAGTTTGGAGTGGTCCAAAACTGCATGTGAATCAGTCGGCTAGGACTGTGCTCATCAACAAACTCTGTAACTGGTCTGCAGTGAAGTCGGCACAGAGGTGGCAACTACCTTACAGTTTGATAGCAATTTGACTGATAATTTTATATCTGTGGAATCTAATCATTAAAAGCTGAGCCATGCCTGACCAGGCGGTGGCGCAGTGGATAGAGCGTCGGACTGGGATGCGGAAGACCCAGGTTCGAGACCCCAGGGTTGCCAGCTTGAGCGCAGGCCCACCTGGCTTGAGCAAAAGCTCACCAGCTTGGACCCGAGGTCGCTGGCTCCAGCAAGGGGTTGCTCGGTCTGCTGAAGGCCCGCGGTCAAGGTACATGTGAGAAAGCAATCAATGAACAATTATGGTGTCGCAATGAAAAACTAATGATTGATGCTTCTCATCTCTTTCCGTTCCTGTCTGTCTGTCCCTATCTATCCCTCTCTCTGACTCTCTCTCTGTCCTTGTAAAAAAAAAACAAAACAAAACAAAAGCTGAGCATGATTTTACATTCATTTTGAGGTTTTTTCCATTTCACCATTCTAGTAATTCTGGGGCAGGACTGTGTGTTGGATGGCAGTCCCAGGTTAGTGAAAGAGAAGAGAGACACACTCAGAGCTGAGAGACCACCCTGTTGCTGACAGCTGGCCTTCTGAACACGCCAGCTGCTGGCTTCCTCACCACCATGGTCCACTCTACCCTAACCAGGCCACTGAGCCTCCATGGAAGTATACCTGCCTGTCACCCTGCCCTGTGGCCACAGATCACCCCTCACTCCTGCGGCTGGAGTGCTCTCCACACCAAACCCGTGGCCATCTCAGCTCCAGATGCAGGTCTAGTGCCACATGCCAACACTTCTGAATTGTTTGCTGCTTTTTAGGAATTGTCCCAAGACACAGCAACAGTCTATGGGATAGAAAAAAAAAACTAAAAGTAAGCAAGCAGCATTATAGGAACTAAGCAGAGAATTTCTTAGAAGGACTGTACAGCATGGGGAAAAGGAGTATCAAAACGATAAAGCTCTGTGGAGAGAAGGATGAAGACTCAGGACAGTCATGAGCTGCCTCTGATACAAGAACCGTAGCAGTGATGGGGACAGAAATCAGACAGCAAGGAGGGGGGTCATGCGGGTGAAAAGGAAAGGGAAGCTTTCCTGAATGAACTTCACAGAACTGTTCTATTACGTGACTGGGTGTTAGAGGAAGCAGAATGGTAACACTGCTCTCAATAAGAACTGTCTCTAAAAATCTCTAGATTCTCCCCCATCTTACTATCCACTAATGGTTAATATAAATTTGCACCCATAAAAGTCTCAGTTTTTGCCTTGCTGATAGTATAGAATAAGCGACATCAGTCATTCTTTAAATCAAAAGACCATGAAAATATGCAATACTTATGTTTTCTTGCAAAAAAAAAATGCAGTTTCTATTTAAGCTTACAGAACACTTGGAAAAGGATAAGCATAGGAGGAAATCTGAGAACAAATTAGAGTCTACTTTTATAAATTTTTGGATTTGTGTTCTACCAGAATTTAAAACAGAAACACAGGGAATCATCTTTGTGATTTTTCCAGAAGGATCACATCTTTTAAACTTGAATATTACAAAATTCCAATAGGGTCACTAACAACCTCAAAATGCCCATATGCTTGAAACCAAAATTAGAAAAATATCTGTCAATATTATTATTTCCTAAAATAAATATAGGAGGGGGGATACAAGATAAAGGCCAGTCACAACTGCAGAAAGCAGGCTTTAGCCTAGAGTTCTCTGATCCAAGAAAACTGTTCACAAACATCTCAGCAAACTGCATTCCTAAGAATGTTCAAAGTGTGTAAGACAAAAACAATGAGGAGCAATGGCTTCAATGAAAGATGGGAACTTTCACTGCACTTCCTGTGTGTTAGGGCTGATTATTTCATTCTCTGGCTTAAGGAACTGTTTGAAAGAATAGTAGTGGATATGTTCACTAACTTGACTGTGGTCATGGTTTCACAGGTACACATATACTGTATGTCAAAGCTCATCATATTGTACACTTTAAATAAGCAGCTTATTATATGTTAGTTATACCTCAAGAAAGCTGTTTTAAAAAATAATCACTCAGAGATATACAACAAGGAATACTTACTAGAACTCATTCTTGAGCATCATCTGGTCCGGGGTTTTCTCTATTGTGTTCCAGGGAGGTAAGAGGCTGTAACAATCTGAGTCCCACCCAGGAAAGAGACACCCCTACAAGTGTTTAAAGCAGAGAGAATTTAATGCAGGAAGCTGGTGGCAGAGCTATGGGAGAGCTAAACAGTCAACCACGTCATGAATTGACATGACCCATGGATTAACAACAGCAGGAAGCCCCTTCCACCAGCAGGAAGGAGAGGAGAGCCTGGGCCACAGCGGAAGGTGGAACAGGATGGCCCTTTCAGAGGGAGCTGGAGCCACAGGAGAGCAGAAGCAGCTGGAAATACAGCCTCCTGAGGTCCCACCCTGGGGAAGAGTTAGGAATGGATCTAGGGGCAAAGAGGCCTGGGTCTTACACAAGGGTGTTTCAGGAAAAAAGGGGGGCAGGGGACTACAAAGTAAAAATAAGTTTAAAAAAACAAGTTAGGAAACTTCTTTACCACTGGGCTTGTCAGGGCTTTAATATGCTGATAGACTTACGAATCCCAAACATAGTAATAGGATAGAAAGTGCTTCTGGGATCTTCTTTCAGAGAGCACATTTGAAAGTTAGTGATCCATAAAACATTACTTGTCATATTTTACAGTAAAGGCAATTTGGTTAAGTGGCTTAAAGAAGATATCATAAAAAGACTTAAGCTTCCTGAATCTCAATCAAGTGCTCTTTCCTCAACTCTGTATGGAACAGGCTTTAAGCTCTTCTTAACACCATCAAGAAAACCAGCTACTTCACCATTCTAGTGGGAAATGAATGTCATTTGGGTGGAATAAACTGTCAGACTCCATGGAATGAGTACAATCTGCTCTGTTAGATTAAGGGACAACCAAAGGCACCAACACTATGGCAAAAGAGAAAACATAAAAGAGAAAAAAATACCATGGAGTTGCCAAATTTATTAATGGGAGGAAACAAGGAGAAGAAGGAAGGGAAAGGCAAGAGAGAAAGAAGGAAACTAACCTCGAGTGGGATCCCCTACGTTTCTGCAGCTTTGTTTGTGTCCACATCTTATCAGCACCACACATGTGCGTATATAACAATTGGGTCAAACAACCTCAATTAAACAGATGAAATAACCAGCGTGTCAGATTTATGACACCAGTTCCCAAAGCTTTGCCCTTGATAGACCCCATAAAAATGCACAGGCTTCTTCTATGGCCCACTGGAAGAAACACACCTATCCAAATATCTTCAGCTGAAAGCACCTATGTCCTCCTTGTCATTACTTTCTGTTTCACTTTTGGCTCAGGTAAATATATCTCATGACAGAGAGGCATAAAAAGACTTAAGCTTTAGTAAACCACAGTGCATACTAAACTAAGTCAGATGTTATGAACCAAAGCTCAACTTCTCTAGCCCACTGGAACTGCCATAGCCCCAAGCTCTTTTGTCTTCCTGAGGTCTCATTTTTGCAAGGATGGGAGGTGGAGATAAGAGGTAAGTAATTCAACTGGAATTCAGTGAGAAAATACCCCATAAAATGGGTAGCTGCTGAAGAGAATTCATGAAATGTCTCACCTGTGCAATCTTTGTAAAGAAATACAAGTCCCAAAAATATCTCAAATGCCCTGCTCTTTGTTCAAGAGCACTCTTGGAATTACCATATTGTTTGTTTATATTATAGCATTTTCTCATCGTTTTACCATTATTCTGTGTAGTCCATTCCCATAAAAAACAGATAAAAGCAAATGAACTTAATCTACATATCACTTATAAAGACCTCTGGATTTACAGAGTCTCTACTAATTTATTTTAATCTGATCTAAACACTCAAATATCAGTTGTCCATAATGGTGTGGGATTATTTCTGGGTTCTCTGTTCTATTCTATTGATCTATGTGCCTGTTCTTATGCCAGTACCAGGCTGTCTTGAGTATAATGGCCTTGTAGTAAACCTTGATATCTGGAAGAGTGATACCTCCTGCTTTATTTTTTCTTTTGAAGATTGCAGAGGTTATTCGTGTTCTTTTTTGGTTCCATATAAATTTTTGGAATATGTGTTCTATATCTTTGAAGTATGTCATTGGTATCTTAATTGGTATTGCATTGAATTTATAAATTGCTTTGGGTAATATAGATATTTTAATGATGTTTATTCTTCCTAGCCATGAGCACGGTATATGCTTCCACTTGTTTGTATCTTTCTTGATTTCTTTTATCAATGTTTTATAATTTTCCGAGTACAAATCCTTAACCTCCTTGGTTAAATTTACTCCTAGGTACTTTATTTTTTTGGCTGCAGTAGTGAAGGGGATTGTTTCCTTAATTTCTTTACCTGACAGTTTATTGTTGGTATATAGAAATGCCTCTAATTTCTGAGTATTAATTTTATATCCTGCCACCTTGCTGAATCCAGTAGTTTTTTGACTGAGACTTTAGGGTTTTCTATATACAATATCATGTCATCTGCAAATAATGACAGTTTTACTGCTTCTTTTCCAATTTGGATGCCTTTTATTTCTTCTTCTTGTCTGATTGCTGTAGCTAGGACTTCCAGAACTATGTTGAATAAAAGTGGTAAAAAAGGGGACACCCCTGCCTAGTTCCTGAAAATAAGGGGATTGTTTTTAATTTTTGTCCATTTAGTATGATGTTTGCTGTGGGTTTGTCGTAGATGGCCTTTATCATGTTAAGGAATGTTCCCTGTATTCCCACTTTACTGAGAGTTTTGAGCATGAATGGGTGCTGGATTTTATCAAATGCCCTTTCTGCATCTATTGAAATTATCATGTGATTTTTGTCCTTCCTTTTGTTTATGTGATGAATCGCATTGATTGATATGCAAATATTGAATCAGCCTTGCATCTCCAGAATAAATCCCACTTGATCATGGTGTATGATTTTTTTCATATATTGCTGGATCTGGTTGGCTAATATTTTGTTGAGAATTTTAGTGTCTAAATTCATCAGGGATATAGGCCTATAATTTTCTTTCTTTGTGTTGTCTTTACCCGGTTTGGGGATCAGAATTATGCTCGCCTCATAAAAGGAGTTTAGAAGTCTTCCTTCCTCTTAAATTTTTTGAAATAGCTTGAGGAGGATAAGAGTTAGTTCTTCTTTGAATTTTTGATAGAATTGACATGTGAAGCCATCAGGCCCAGGACTTTTCTTTTTTGGGAGTTTTTTGATAACTGTTTCGATCTCATTTGTTGTAATTGGTCTGTTTAGGTGTTCTGATTCTTCCAGATTGATTTTTGAAAGGTTATATGATTCAAGAAATTTGTCCATTTCACCTAGATTGTCTAATTTTTTGGCATAGAGTTCTTCATAGTATTTTCTTACAATGCTTTGTATTTCTGTAGTGTCAGTTGTTATTTCTCCACTGTCCTTTCTAATTTTATTTGAGTCCTCTCTCTTTTTTCTTGGTGAGTCAAGTTAAAGGTTCATCAATCTTGTTTACCTTTTCAAAGAACCAGCTTCTGGTTTCATTGATTCTCTGTATTGTTTCATTAGCCTCTATGTCATTTATTTCTGCTCTGATCTTTATTATTTCCTTCCTTCTACTTGTCCTGCGTTTTATTTGCTGTTGTTTTTCTAGTTCTTTTAGATGCAGGGTCAGGTTGCTTATTTGAGCTTTTTCAAGCTTCTTATGATATGCCTGTAGTGCAATGAACTTCCCTCTCAGTACTGCTTTTGCTGTGTCCCATAAATTTTGAGTTTATATATGCTCATTATCATTTGTTTCTAGAAACTTTATTTCTTCTTTGATCTCATTGTTAATCCATTCATTATTTAATATCATGCTATTTAGTTTACAAGTGTTTGAGTATTTTTCAGTTTTTCTTTTGTGGTTAATTTCTAGTTTCATGGCATTGTGACCAGAGAAAATGCTTGATATGATTTCAATCTTCTTAAATTTATTGAGACCATTTTTGTGTCCTAACATGTGGTCTATCCTAGAAAAAGTACCATGAGCGCTTGAGAAGAATGTATATTCTACTTCTTTAGGGTGAAAAGTTCTGAAGATATCTATTAAATCAAGTTGATCTAGTGTATCCTTTAAGTCTGCTGTTTCTTTATTTATTTTTTTTCTTGAGGATTTATCCAGTGTTTTTAGTGGGGCATTGAAATCCCCAACTATCGTAGTATTGCTTTTAATCTCGCCCTTTATATCCATCAAAGTCTGCTTTATGTATGTCGGCACTCTTATATTTGGTGCATAGATATTTATAATAGTTATATCTTCCTGTTGAATTGTTCCCTTTATCATTATGTAGTGTCCTTCTTTATCTCTTACTACAGCCTTTCTTTTAAAGTCCATTTTGTCATATATAAGTACTGCTGCCCTGGCTTTTTTTTCATTTCCATTTGCATGAAATATTTTTTCCATCCTTTTACCTTCAGTCTATGTGCATCCTTTCTTTTAAGGTGTGTCTCTTATAAACAGCATATGTATGGGTCCTGTTTCTTTATCCATGCAGCTACCCTATGTCTTTTGATTGGATCATTTAATCCATTTACATTTAAGATTATTATTGATATGTAGTTGTTTATTGCCATTTTATTCCTTAAAGCTGTTTTGTTTTTTTTGTTTTGTTTTTTTTTACTATATTCTGTCCTCCGTTTGAACTGTTCACAACAGGCCCCTTAGTATCTCTTGCAGAATTGGTTTGGTTTTAATGAATTCCTTGAGACTTTCTTTGTCTGGAAAGCTCCTTATTTCTCCTTCAATTTTAAACGTTAGCCTTGCTGGATAGAGTAGTCTTGGTTGTAGGTTCTTGTTCTGCATTACTTTGATTATATCTTGCCATTCCCTTCTGGCCTCAAGTGTTTCTGTTGAGAAGTTCGATGTCATCCTTATGGGGGTTCCTTTGTAGGTGATAACCTTTTTTTCTCTAGCAGCTTTAAAAATTTTTTCTTTATCCATTAGCTTTGGTATGTTAACTATGAAGTGTCTTGGTGTAGATCTTTTTGGGTTTCTCTTTAATGGAGTTCTGTGTGCTTCTTGAATGTGTGGAATGTTTCCCAGCCTTAATTTAGGGAAGTTTTCTGCTATGATTTGATTGAACAAAGTTTCCATTTCCTGTCCTCTTTCCTCTTCTTCAGGCACCCCTATGATGTGAATGTTGTTTCTCTTCATGTTGTCACAGAGCTCCCTTAGAGTTTCCTCACCTTTTTTGAGATCTTTTCCTTTTTCTTCTCTGCTTCTGTGCCTTTGTTTATTGTGTCCTCTAACTCGCTTATTCGATCCTCCGTGTGATTCATCCTGCTTTTAATTCCTTCCATTGTGGTCTTCAGTTCTGATACTGTATTTGTCATTTCTGATTCTATTTTATTATTTCAATTTCGTTTTTTATGCTTGTTATCTCTTTATTTAGGTGTTCATAGTGACTATCCATTGTTGCTTTAATTTCTTTGAACATCCTAACTTTCATTATTCTAAATTCTGCTTCTGGTAATTTGGTTATATCTGGTTCATTCAGGTCCTTCTCTGGGGATTTCTCTTGATCCATTTGGTTTGCATTCCTCTGCCTGGCCATTTTGTCTGTGTATAAGCAAGTTGTGGCCATTGGAGTCCAGTAGGTGTTGCCTTTGTGTTCTCTAGGTGTGGTCTGTCTGCAGGCCCGCCACCCCCTCTGCCGCTTCCTAGGGCAGTTTGGTATGGGCATTACTAGGGCTGGTCCACTCAGCTGTTGCTTTGATTTCCGCCCCTCCTCCGCAGGGGGTGCTGTCACTCAAGCCACAAGACTTAGTACCAAGGGTAGAGGTGAGCACCTTTGCTCAGCTACGGACCTGGCCTGTTTCCGGGCTTCCGCCCAGCACCCGCAGTCAGAGCCTGCTCACCACAGTTTCGCGGGTTGGGCGGGGCTCTTGACATGCTCTCAGCTGTAAGCCTTTGCCCGTCTGGATCTTTAGGCCTGCCCTCGAGGCCAGGGCCCTCCTGCGCAGGGTCGCAAATCGCGGTTTATTGGGCCGGGCATGTTTGCTGGCTTTCGCTCAGCTGCGAGCTTCCTCCCGTCCCGTGCTCTACCCTACTCTGGCATTCGGAGCCAGCTCGCGCATGCTGGATGGCAAACCGAGGTTTCTCAGGCCGGGCGGAGCTGGTAGCGTGAGCTCAGCCGCAAGCCCCCGCCCGTCCTTTGTCCTAGCTCCTTCCCCATGGTCAGGGCCAGCTTGCGCAAGGTCGCAGAGCAGATCTCTGCCCGTTCTCGGCCTCCTGCTTTTTCCACGCAGGTGGGATTACAGGCGGGCCCGCAGCTGCAACCCTCAGCAGAGTAGGAAGGGCCCTAATACTCCACACTGTAGACCTGGGAGCTCCCTCCCTGTAAGCATCTCTGCTCTAATTGCCACGGGAGAGCTTGTTTGGCTGGTGTCCTGTCTCCCTTTCCTGGTATTGCTAGTTCCAGGGGAAGTATTCATTTTCGATTAGGGAAGTGATTTAGCCCAGGGTTTAGGGTGGCTGTCCCTCAGAGTGTTTGTCCCTGTGCCTTCAGTCCACACTCTCTTCCTGCTGCTCTGGTCCTCTCCTTTGTCCCCATTCCCTGGAGCCCCAGGTGTGTGGTTGTGAGAGGTTTTCTACGCTGTCACTTTAAAAAGAATCTTGGGTCTGAGAAAACTGTCTCTTTCTCACAAATAGTATCCTCACTTGTTTCACAGCTCAATACTGTCCAAACGCCTCTTCTAGGCTCTGGGACTGTAGGCTGGGGCTTGGTTCCTGGGACCCAGGTCCCTCCCTCTCCGCCAAACTCTCCTCCCGCCACTCAGGTCTCTCCAGGCTGCCATTTGCTCCGGGGAGCTGGGCAGCCCTCTTTGCATTTTCGCTATTCCTACCAGTCTCAATGTGGCTTCTTCTGTGTTCTTTGGTTGAAGAGTACACTTAGTTTAGTTCAAAGTTGGTTTATCCAGATGATGGTTCTTAAAATTGAGTTATAATCCACTTTGGTTCTGGGAGTTGGAAATTGGTACATCTGCCTACTCCATCGCCATCTTGCTCCCCAAGGTTCATGTTATTTTTATTCCGTACAAGTTTAGCAGAGCTGAGCCGCTGCAGCTTCTCCTGCGAAACCATTTAAAGTCCCCCAATCCCGTCTTTAAAGCCAGTAAATGATATTTTTGTGAATTTCTCAATCCAAAAGCCATATATTTTCATAAAGAAAGGAAAACTATTTAACCCTTTCTCTACCAACCCCCCAAATTTCAATAATTTACAAGCACAGAATTCCTATAATTCTTATTCATTCTTCAGGCTTTTTTCTTTTACTCCCCCAAATCGTGCAGAGCACAGGTCAGACAGGGCACAAGCCAGGGAGAAATTTAATTGCTCATATCTCTGCCTGAATGATTGTCTAGGTACTATAGTGACAGACACTTCACTGAAAGTATGTGGATGAAAAAAGATTCTTAAACTCCTAGATGACGGGGGGGGGGGAGAGAAAGAGAGATTTCTAATGGATTTGGAAGCACAAAACAAGGCTCACATATTTAATCAAAATTACTTACTTACAACCAATGCGGTAAAATACCAGAAACAGAATATTATCTAACAAAGGCATTTTATTTCTATTCCCCTAAAATCTGCATGTTTTGATTTTTCAGATGTTTATTGATTTGTTTTTCTTGTTAAAGGCACAGCTTCTCCACAGAAGAAGGGCAGTGAAACTACTCTGTATACTATAATGATGGATATATGTCATACATTTGCCCAAACCCATAGGATGTCCCACACAAACAGCGAACCGTAACATGAACTGTGGACTTGGGATGATAACGGTGTATTCATGTAGATTCATTGACTGAGACAAATGTACCAGCCAGGCTGGTATGTTGCTAGGGAGGGGGGCTTTTCCTTTCAGGACAGGCAGTATATGGAAAATAGCTGAGACTTTCACTGAACTGCTGTAGACAGAAAACTGTTCTAATAACCTTTTTCAAAAATTGCATAGCTTCTCTGTTAATTTATTCTGGTATGGGTACTCAAATAAAAGCTGGGGACCCTGGCCAGGTGGCTAAGAGGATAGAGTGTCATCCCAGCATCCTCCCCACTGAGGTTGCAGGTTCCACCCAGGTTAGGGCACCTAGGAAAAGCAATCAATGAGTGCACAACTAAATGGAGCAACAAATTGATGCTCCTCTCTCTCTCTCTCTCTGTATTTATCTACCTATCTATCATACCCCTATTCCCTACCCCCTTCCCCTCTCTCTCTCTCAAATCAATGGGGAAAAATATTTTAAATAATAAAACAAAATATGGAAAAACCAAAGTCAAGTAAAACTCTTAGTGCTTAATTTTATAGTTTACACAGCTGTTTTTAGATATGTAAATGTAGTTCATAGATTTAAAAGAAAAGAGAGAAAAATAAAACTGGGCTCAGATATTAAGCCAGGACAACTATAAACATCTCTCAGCCTAATTGGCACATAAAACAGTCCACACCAGTGATATGGTTAATTCATGCTCTGCTGATACAAAATTCAGAAATTTTTGCCCGGCCCATGATTATGTACAGGAAACCAACAAGACTGTAAACACAGGAACAATAATCAACAAACGCAGATGTTTAAGGCTGGAAGTCACATTCTGGACAAGGTGAAAAGGGCAAGTGGCAGAAGATTCATAATAAGGCTTGCAGTGGTCATCAAAGTTCAGTGTGGAGAGGGCCCACAGGGCTCCACTGCAGGGACTCTGGTTACTGCCGGCTGTGAAGCCGCTGCACTCCTCCCCACTCAGAGCTTTCCCATGATGAGAAAACAACCTGAACATAAAATCAGCACTATGGGGCAAGGATGTTTCAGGCCTCGGACAAACCCAATCTATCCAGCAGGATCAGTAATCAAGGGCATATGCCCATGAATCTGTAAGTCAGGAAAACTCTCCCACTCAGAACCAGAACCTCATTCTGCAAAAATGTTTGAAGGGGAGTCTTCCACAGGGCGATCTGGGACTGGGTTAGAGATAACAAGACCCAAGACCATGGGGACCTATCAAGGAGTGTCCTGATGTAATCTAGATGTCGTCTCTATTATGGACACGATCTCTTTAATAATAGACATGGGAAGGGCAGGAAGAGAATTGGTGCCTGCAGACATCAGAGGAACAATGCCACTAAGAGCAATGTGGTTTTCAACTCACTTTCAGAGCAGAAAACAATTCTTTGGGGTCAACAGTCCTTCCACATATTAAACAAGGGGATATTTATAGATGTGCGTAGCTTTTCCTTTTCTAAAAGCAGAGTTCTAGAAGAGAATGTTACCCACTAACAGAAAACACAAAATTCCAGATTTGGTCATCCCTAGCAATTACCCGAGCCTGTACTCTTGCATACTTTTGTGATTTCTTGTCAATTATCCATTCATGCCTGACCAACAGCCCTGTGACTCTAATTCCCCTAATGCATTAGAATCTCACTATGGTTCTGTTGGTTGTCCTTCAGCCTTAAGTTGTAACAGTGAAGAGGAAATGATCCTGAAGAAATACAGCACATTTAATAGCAAACATAAGAGATCAGATGATATGCAAAAAGCTTAAAGCTAGCTCTAAATGCTATGATCTATGAATAATGCAAATTTACCTGTAATTTCAAACTTCCTATCAGTGATCGAGAAAGCCCAATATAAAAACAGGTTGTCCGTCTCGGGCATGTTTCCCCAGACAAACAGTGTTATGGAAGGTATCTGTGACTCCAGCAAGCTACTAAGTCTAACTTTATCCATAAGGGTGCTGAAATACTTTATATTTACAGTGGGGAAAAAAACTTAGAGAACAGTATTTTCAAAACACTCCTTAATCTAATAAAAAAAATCCCAACATCATTGACCTACAATGTCATTTATTTCTAATGCCTGTGGTAGAAGATCAGCAGGTATAACTCTGAGGTTCTAAGAATTTCTGGCATTCTCATAAACTTCAGAGGTTGACAGAGCTGGTTCTGAAACAGGAATGGTTTCCTGCTCTTTGATACAATTGTCACCAATTCCATATATTCCAGAAGAGACTGGGGCTGTTTTCTGGCTCACAAATTTCCAGAGGGCAAATATTGGGAAAGAGATAGGAGCCAGGGTGTTGAAGAGGTGAGGGGATGATGAGAGGAAAACACATTTTAAATGAAAGATAGTTTGCTCTCATGATGAAAACAGACAAAGAACAAAAGAATGTACCAGCTCTTTGTGGGGAACACAAAATTATAAGAGAAAACTGCAGCTGTCCCACATACTGGTCCATGGGTGACCTGCTGGTGGCTAGGTTGAACAACGGCCTCAGGGAGGATGGGACAGAAAAGTTAATGTGTCATAGCAATTTACACACATGGGGACTCTGCAAACTGTTCATATCTTAGAAAATTTCTATATTGATGTCTACTCCTTTTACTCAGATACTTATGGAAACTCCTAATCAGGAACACAATTATCTGATTAAAATATTGTCTACTTCCCTCCCTACTGCTGGAAGCACCAAAGGTGACCCAACTAAAATCCAGACAAGAGGACTGGGAAGGGGCAGGGGCAGAATAAGACTCAAAGTGGAAAAATTAATAGAAAACTGTAACGGCTTTTTGTTAAGAAAAAAAATAAATGTTAGATGGACTAATTCATTTTTAAATACAGAATAAAAAGCAGAGAGTGGATGACTTACTTGTGAAAAAGTTACAGAAACCTGGTTAATTTTCCATCTAGAAATTTTACCCTCCTCATTTTTCTTTCCTAACTCAAATTTTAAACAGAAAAGGGGAGGCAAAAATGACAGAGCTGTTATCTTTAAGAGTTTGCTATACTACATTTTATATCCAGTATTCACCCACCTACTCTCTCCCCCAACCCCATATTCAAATAAAATATTAATCTGAAACCCAATAGTTAAAGTAGCTAACTCTGAAGACACAGTGATAAAACATAACTATTACATTCTGAATAAAGTACTGGACTTTATTTTTCTTGTTTTCACTTACACACTTTGCTATACCACTGAGGATCCTTCTGTCCAAGCAAATCAGAGGTAAGCTCTTAAGCAGAGGAACTGAGCATGATTCAGCATATTTAAAAAGGATTTATACCCATTCTTAGAAGGACAACCAGAGGAAACACAATCTGAGGTCCAAACAATGATATCTGCTTGCCCTTTGATTTGAGCTTAAGAACACTTTGTACAACTTTTTTGTTGAAATACCACTGAATTTCACATTTACTATTTTAAATCTCTTTAGGAGAAAATCTATTGCTTCTTTGAATCACACTCTCTAAACTATTTTTCTGTGAGTAGCTTGCAGACACAGACTTATTCACTGCTAACAAAAATCTTCTCTCATAAGTACAGGCAGCTTAAATGAAAAATAGTACCACTGATACTATGGTTATGAGAAAAAGACAGTACTGTATCTGGTTACACATACAAGTAGGGAGTATTCCCATTTTTCTTCTAATTTATGTTTCCCAAGAGTAATTGTCAGAAGAGTGCCAGAATTTGTAGTATAAGTTCTTATAACTTGTACTAATACATACGGATTCCCTTTCCTGAGCATAATTTGAGTTTTTTCTTCATTTTGTCCTAGCTTCTGGAGAACAACACCTTATTAACTCAGAATAAATAAATGAAGTCTGCAATGCAGAGATTTAAGGAACCTTTGCACTGGTCTCAAATGTAATGCATACTACAAATTAATATACATTGGGTAACTAATACAAAATAGGTTTATTAATAAAGTATTATAATACACATCAAATCCCATGAAACCTCAGTATCCTAAATATCTTCACTTACTAACTTACAGGTATTCCATTTCTAAATTATCACCAGACTGTTGAAATATAAATTTTAAATGAGAGATATGTCTATGTTTTCATTAATTCAGCTTTTATTAAGCACCTCTTCTGTGCTCGGCATTATGTTAGGGATTTAGGTTATAATGGTAGATAAGCCTGGTTGCTTTTTGAGGCTGATATCCTAGAGGGGTGACAAATAAATGAGGAAGCAAAATTAAGAAGAAAAAATACACTCCTTGTGATACATGCAATCAAGGAAATAAATAGGCTGCTTTGATGGTAAAGAAATGGGTGGGGATGGGAGGCAGCACTGATTTCTATTGAATGATTAGAGAAGGCTCCTCTGAGAAGGTGAATTTTAAAGCTAAGAATATTTCAGGATACTCCTCCAAGGTCACCAAATTGGCAGGCTTGTTTATTAGGCTGCCAAGACATTTTTAGCATTAGAAAACAAGTAGAAAATGACATCTGTTGAATGCCTGATTGAATGCCAGTTCATTAATACACCAGCTTCCTAGGGCAGTCTGCAGACCAGCCAGTTAGCAGTTAAAAGGTTACACCACCCCCTCCCGCCTATTCACCAGGAGGGAGTTTAAACCAGTCAGCATAAACAACAGTCCGCTGGTCCAATGGCCAGCATTTGGGATATGCAAGAGAAATTTAACCTGTTGATACATACTTCCTGATAGCCACTCTAGTAGACAAGGATCAGGTATTTTAAATGTATTTCATGAGTCAATTCTTCCTTGGCCCCAAGGGAAAATGCTGTTTACAACTATGTAACACTTTCCCGTATACTTTCAGTTTATAATTTATCTAACTCAGTGGGTATTGAGAATACTTTAAAACTTGGAATTGTGATATGGATCTTTCCATAGGTTCTTTGATAAATGAGTCATGTAATGAAGCAGCTAACATGTCATTGACATGGATTAGGAAATCTGTGGAATTCTCCCAACATCCTAATTTAGAGAATCCACATTGCTAAGCAATTACTTTCTTCAAATACCTGTCCTGCTTAGAAGCATTTTAGCCTCTCATTATGAAATGCCCCTTTCCTATTGCTAAATAGATTAACATTAAATAGAATTGGCTCAACTGGCAGGTGGCAGGGTTTTGTGACTTGAATTCCACTTATCTGGAAAAGTTTTTCTCCTCTAAGTACCCAGATAGAGTACAGGTCTGGACCTACAGATCAGTAGTTAGATTCGTAGTCAGGAAGCCCAGTGACTTGATGGGAGGAGCTTGGGGCCGAGTTCCCTACCCAGAAATCTCTTTCGGTTTCATGGGGAGGGGGGGAGGATAGGATGAAATAATTAACACTGATATTATTGAATTCTCTCAGAATTTTAAAATTTTCAGTGAAGTTTTTTTGGAGGGATATTTAATAATCATTTATGCAAAATGCAAGTATCCCAGAAAGATACTATGTTAAACCATCACTTCAGTAGTATTAGTTGGCAACCACCTTCAAGCAATGTGACCAGAAGCAATGTAGACCAGGAAAGGTCAGACCAGGTGTAGACCTGAAAAGGTCAGAAAAGCAAGAGAGGAGGAGAATTTGGAGGTCATTAAACACAGTAAATGTCACTGTATTTGATTGTACAAACTTGCCTCAGGCCAATTCTCACAATTCCAAATGCCATCTAAGGCAGTGATTCCCAAACATTAGAATCACACGGGGATCTTTAATATCAACACTGACTTCCACTGCACACATTCAGATTTAACTGATAATATTCAACTGGATTTTTATTTTTTTAAGCCTCCAGCTGATTCTAATGTATAACAACATTTGGGAGTCACTAATATAAGGAAGAACTGCTCTCAATCATTTACTGGGATAATTTATTGGTTTTCTTCAGACATCAGAATCTCTTATGCCAGTGCTTGTTGACCATGGTAACAGATTAGAAAAGCCTAAACACTATTAAAAAGAGACAGAGAGAAAAGGAGATATCAGAGACCACCTTCAAAGAATCTGACTTAACTGCTCCGAGGAGGAGCCTCAGCATCCCTTAGTTCTCTCAGTGTCCTCAGGTGACTTGAATGGGCAGCCAAGGTTGACAGTCATGGTCCAAGCCCAGGCACTGTTTCCCCAGAAAGGACATGATTCTCGCTTCCACATTGTCCAGGTTGAAACTACCCCCACAGCTGCCGGGGACACTTGGGGGAGAAGAGCCGTGAGGGAGAGGGTAAGAGGTGAAATTTACTAAGCCAGAAGACGCAAAGATGTTAGAATAAGGAATAGCCTGACAATGCGGTGGTGCAGTGGATAAAGCGTCGGACTGGGATGCTGAAGACCCAGGTTCGGACCCCAAGCTCGCCAGCTTGAGCGCGGGCCCATCTGGCTTGAGCAAAAGCTCACCAACTTGGACCCAAGGTCGCTGGCTCCAGCAAGGGGTTGCTCGGTCTGCTGAAGGCCCGCGGTCAAGGCACATGTGAGAAAGCAATCAATGAACAACTAAGGTGTTGCAACGGCAACGAAAAACTAATGATTGATGCTTCTCACCTCTCTCTGTTTCTGTCTGTCTGTCCCTATCTATCCCTCTCTCTATCCCTCTCTCTGACTCTCTCTCTGTCCCTGTAAAAAAGAAAGAAGAAGAAAGAAAGAAAGAAAGAAAGAAAGAGAAAGAAAGAAAGAAAGAAAAAGAAAGAAAGAAAGAAAGAAAAAGAAAGAAAGAAAGAAAGAAAGAAAGAAAGAAAGAAAGAAAGAAAGAAAGAAAGAAAGAAAGAAAGAAAGAAAGAAAGAAAGAAAGAAAGAAAGAGAAAGAAAAATTTCCTTAGAATGCTTCCTGGAAGTAGCCCAACCTTGGATTCAGTTCCAACAAATTGTTAAAAAAAAAAGCTTATCCAATCAGAACCCCTGGCACTGCATGTAGCAGGATTGGCAGGCCTTGAGCCTCTACTCCCTGTAAGATTCTAATTCATGAATTTCCCAAGAGGATTTTGCACCACTTGGATGCCAATCGTCCTGCTACACAAACCCCCACCCCCAGTCTCCTTTCTTCCCCAAAAACTCAGCATAGTTAAGAATCATCCCACAGATATAGTACTTTTAAAGCACTCGCTAAAATATTTTACATGGTAGTTATTCAAGTAAATAATGTCTTTCAATGACGGACGGAGGTCTTTGATGTGGCTTGGGGACGTGCGTGCTACTCCGGCAAGTGTCTGCTAACCCACTTTGGGGACTGGGCAGAGCCCCGCGTCCCAAGAGAAAGGAAGTTCACAAAGACTCGCCTCCTAGTGTCCCTGCACCCACTCAGGGCGTGGTTACTGCACCCCCATTCCTCCCGGTGGTGAACGCATCCCCACCGTCCCTTTGTGTACGCTAAACTGAGTCAGTTCATGAATGAAGAGAAGCACAAATTCGAGGCACTGACACTGGGGGGAAGGGAGGGAAGCCTCTCTTACACAGTTCTCATTTACACATGAGAAAAATCAGGGGGGGGGGGGTAGCTATGTAACTGGTGAGGTTTGCCACATAACAGTTGTGGCGGAGCCGGATTTAGCAGCCCTTAAATTTCCATTTTGTTGCCTGGCAACAGGTTCAGGCCAGCTCAGTGCCCAACTGCGGCCTCTAACCCGCACCCTTTCTCAGCCCGTAAAGCTTGGGCAGCGTTGACCAGAAATTCTGGCTTTGAGAGCACTGGCCAAAGGTATATGAGAAAGGTTACTGGATTGGTTACCCCAGGAGGGCTTGGGATCCTGCCTCCAACCCACGCCAGCCCTGCCGGCCGGGACTGGCGCGCCTGCCGCGGACCTTTTAGGCACCTTCCTCTCCCAATTCCGTGGATACCCCTTAACACAATCACGTCAGGTTTCCAAAGTTTTCAGCTGCAGTCGGATTCCCTAAAAGAGCCTGTGGGAAAACTGGCACTAAGCGCGTTAAGAGCGCAAAAGAAAACAGGAGGGAGAAGAGGGTCGAAGATCCTTCTCCTTGCCAGCTGGTTACCCTCGGGCCGGACTTTTCTGCCACAGAATGGTTACCTTGGTCGGAACCCGGAACTCTCGGGAAAAGCGCGATGCGGCTCGGGAGCGCGGCACCTCTGCCAATGCACCGCCTCCTGCGGCGGCGGAGTGAAGCCCAGCCCGACGCGCCCGGACTGCATGTGGCACCCACCGCTGCGCAGGTGGCGGGAGCGCAGCCCGCGGGTCCTAGAGTCCCAGCCCAGCCACCCAGTGGCGCGCCAAAGGCTCCTCCACCCTTTCACCCCGCACCGCCCCAAGCCCGGGAGGCTGGAAAGCGGGTTGTTCGCGTCGTACACCAGATCCTTACCCAAGTTCACAAAGCTCATGACCATGTCAGCGTCGTTGAGGAAGGCGCTGTCCTGCGCGCTGGTCAGTGGAGACGTGACACCGCCTCCAGGTCCCGGGATCAGGAGGCTCTTGCTGTTGAGGGGGTGCGCAGCTCTGGGGGGCGGCTGTCGGGGCTGGGACACGCTGGCCCCTCTCCGGGATCCGGGCTGCCTCCTGTCCTCGTCCGACGGCCAGTCCTCGTTGTCGTCGTTGTACAGGGCGTTGTACAGGTCTAGCATGAAGAGGGGTGCGGACTTGAGCTGCCGGGAAAGGGGCTCCTCGCGAGGCTGCTGCTGCGGGAGCGCAGGGGTCTGCAGCTGCTGGAGGCCGTGGAAGGGCCGGGGCCTGTGAGGGAGCCCCAGCACCGAGAGGATCTCCTTCTGCATCTCCCGCTTTTCGTGCGTCTTGAGCCGGCCGTAGAGGAAGCCGGAGGAGGAAGACGGTGGTGGCTGCTCCGCGTGGCCCGGGCTCCCGCCATTCCCCAGCAGCGCCCCCCCGGCGGTGGCGGCGGTGGCGGCGGCAGCGGCAATGGGCAAGGGCGGCTGCAGGGGCGGGGGCCCGCAACAGCTGCACAGCAGCCCCCACCACCAACACAACCACTGCGCCCTCCGTCCCAGCCCCGGCATCCCCGCCCAGCCGGGCTGGCCCCGTAGGCCTCGCGAGGCGTGGGGCAGCGGAGCGAGGCGGGAGCACAGCCGCTGTGGCCCTTGGCGTGAACAGCCCCCGCCACGTCTCAGCGGGCTCGCTTCCCCTTGCTGGCCCTCAGTCCTTATCTCTCATGGTCCACTGGAGCGCCCCCAATTGCCCAGGATGCAGGGGAGGCGAAGCGGGTGATCACTGGGAGAACCACACTCTCGCGCAGGTCTCTAGAAGCGCAAGATCCAGACCAGGTGAGTCCGAGTCCGGGCTGAGCTGCAGCCGGCGCCCTTGTCCCTAGGCAAGTCACGGGGCGGTCGCCCTTGGGCCTCGCTGCCGGCGCACGTGCCTCCTGCGCACTCCTGGGCGGCTGAGTGGGACCCGAGGCGGCGAGCGAGCGGTACAGCTCACCAGCTGGGGGGGATGCCCGGCAGCATCCCCTCGCACGTCTGTCCCTGTTTTGCACAGCCGCTGTGAAGTCTAACCCGGTGGAGGGCCCAGGCTGTCGCCACAAGGAGTCCAGCGACGCCAATCTGTTCTGCAAGGTTTAACTCCCTTCTCGCTCAGAAACACCTCGACCCTCCGCCCTCGGGCACCGTCGCTTTCCCTGAAAATCTCCGCGCGCCGCTCTCTCCCCAAGCAGAGGGGGCAAGGTTCTTCCTTTCCGTTCAGTGCCCTCCGGGCTGGCCTGCAAACCCCGCTCACAGAAGGCACGGGAGGGAAGGGGACCGGGAAGCGCAGCAGTGGACCCGGCGTCGGCGCCGGAATTCGCAGGCTCCGCAACAGCCAACGCGGGTTTTCTGGTGCGCTTCTAGCTCAGGTACAGCTCCAGCCCCCGGGACTCCCCACCCTCCCTGGTAACGGACAGGCGGGAAGCCAATGGAGAGGCCCGTATCTCCAGTATTTAAATAGGCCCGCCCCCTTCTTTCACCCTCTCTCTCCCCGGAGGCGTCGCCTGGGCGGAGCGTGTGTTTCAAGTACAGAAATTCTTGGAGGCGCTCAAACAACTGCGAGGTTGCAAAGGCAAAGAAGTCATCACTAGTAAGAATGATCTGATCAACAACACCCCAATGTAAACCCTTCTCTTTTACGATCACATAAAGCGCCCCATTTGATGATTTAACTAAATGAAAGCAAAGTCAGCTAATAAGTCAATGCTGCCTGGATTGAGGAAGAAAAGCAGTGATAGTTTCCCCGTTGCTTTCGCAGTTTCTCTTATTAATATAACATAGGCGTTTAGCAGACACGTGGTTTTCAAAGGCAGCTGCTGCAAATTGGGACATACCCCGCCCCCGCCCCCGCCCCCAAGCTGCTCTGGAACTAGCCGAACTGGCCATAGACCCTGCGTCAGGAGAGTTTGGGAACCAAATATTTTTACTTATTTCTTCATTTTGGCTTTGGATTGGTTTCTTAAACTAGCACCCAAAAGATAATAGAAAAAGCCACTTCCTACCTTCTTGACCATGTTTCAGCTTCTCCAGTTCTTTCGCTAACATTGCGTTTTAATGTATTAAAAGACAACAGATGCAAGCAAGATACATTAAGCAAGGTAAATAAAACTTGAAGTGGGGTGGTAAAGCTAAAGTAAGGGTAGGGACTTGGCACGTTCACATTCAGGACAGCAGACACAGAACCCTGAAACTCAGGTTGCTGTGAGCATTGGGCAAGATCAAGCATGTGGAACACATGTTCCACTTCCACAATAGATACAATTCTCAAAGATACTCCCCCCTCTACCAAACAACAACACCATCTGCCTTTCAGGATGGACATTTATTTGCCCTTATACTATCCAAGAATGCTCTCAATCCATGGATCCTGGGCAAATTTGCTTAATATATAAGGATCTTTTACCTGGTGAAAAGTGTGTGGGTTAGAAAATAAAAACTGCAGTTTGCTGAATTTGGCAGCCTTAGTTCAATAGTCTAAGGTATTTGAGAACCAGAATTTGGGGTTCATGGACTTAATGAGATCATGGGGTTTCCACCAATCCAAAGTTATAAGCATTTTAATCTTATTTCAAAGAATCTGTTTTGTATGGGTAAGGGTCTTTACCTCCCATCATCCCATCATTCATTGCATCACCCTTTCTCCTTCTGTCTTGGCTCAGACACAATGGTCATTTAGGACAGTCTTTAATTCTACAGATCTCCCATAGCCATGGATCTCAGGCAAGAAAATTAGAGCAGCACTGGAGGCCAGTATTCATCCACAGGGATTCTTTTCATCTGAAAAGAGAATACATCACTACTTGGTCTAGGATGCCACAGAACCCTTAGAATTCAAGTGCCTACATCACATCTTTCTCTGTGTAGGACTTGTAATGAACATAAAAGTATTGTAATGCGTAAAATCACAGCTACCAAGATTTCTGATCAGAAGATCTAAAATCTAAGTAAGTATATGTATGTAGGCTTCCTGCAAGGTCCTCTTTTCTCAAACTTAGTCACATATTCTTTTCAAGACTTCTAGTGAGACACAAGCAGAGTAAAAGCAGTTCCAGTCTACAAGGGCTGTGAAGAAAGCACTAGAAAAACTTTAAAAACCCTGAGCATAGACAAGGGCACGTAGGTAGGGATATGACATTTAAAACACAAAAACAGATTGTGACCCATCAAATGCACCTCTTGTAAACGCACATTTGATTGAGCAGAGAAATACACACACACAAAAGAGAGAAAGAGTGTGTCTTCCCATTTTCTTAGATACTTGATTAGAGGCAGATGGACCTGTATGACATGGGTCTAAAGTGGCACTTAGTGATTTATTATCAATTAAATATCTGAGCAGCAGCAACCCTGCTTCAGACCATGGGCTCCTCATCCCCACCAAAATGGTCTTTCAGTTCTTGTAGAGTGCTAGAAAAGGGGGATGCTGATGATGAACACAAGAGCACACAAGTCTATGAAGAGCAAGAAAAAAAATATGCGGAGTTATGACAGTAATCATATGGACAGTGGCATTCAGCTGAGGACCACAAAAGAGGGTGCAACCTTCTCGTGTCCCCACCCCTCTCAGCATGTGCACATTATAGTCAGAAACACTTAGAAGCACCCATGGTTCCATTAAGGGTAAAGGAGATAAAGAGATGTGGTTCTAAAATTGTAATAACCTCATAACTGGGGCCATTGCTTGTCCAAGCCTGAAAATCCAGATGGATAAGGAAACCCTAACCACCACATTACCCACTCCCTATTTCTGTGACCCATCTCCATTACACACTCCAGCAGTCCCCAGAAGTCTTAGGACAGGGAGTGGTCAAAGTCCAGACATGATTCAGGAGGAGTGGCTGAAGGGAGGACAGGTCTGGCTTTTGGAATCTACTGGAATGTGTGAACTGACTGGAGAAAAATCAGAGGTAACTTCGCCCCCTGCAGGCCACCAAAATATTGCCTTCCCTTCCTCTGTGTGCTGGACAAGTTCATTGAGTTCTCTGTACATGTCTCCAACACATCTGGATGGAAAGAGGAGGAATTCCATCAAGAAGCCAGATGTGGGAGCTAATCTATATCAAACATCTGGTGATTTGGCTGACATGTCATGCAGATGGCCATCAATTTTCTGGAAATAGATTGCTTGTCTCACTCCCACCCCCTAACGAAAGAGTGAAGAGCCCTCACTATAAAGCACAGATTTAGTGCATGCTTTTGGTGATGGTAGGGTAGGGTGAGAGCCCTGCACCCACACGTTTGTTAGTGCACAGGGTGATTCATACAACAAATCCTATATAGCAGTAGTTATCCTTGTTACTTTTATATCATGAGGGCTTCTGTTATATAACACACATGACCAAATAATTTGTTTTTAAAAGATGCCATTTATTAAATTGATACGTTAAATATTCTATATTTTTCTTTGAATTATGTTATTAGCAATAAACTGCAATTGCAGTCTTTTAATTTGTACTAAAACGTACCTTGGACACGTTCAGCTAACTTTTCTGAAGCTGTAAGTGGCTGCTTTTAGAATTACTTTAACATATAAGTGTTATAGCTGAGGTGGTCTTGTGTTGAAAAGCCTGAGGTCTGGTCACCTTGAATCTTTGGGAAACATCATTTAAAATGACTACATTTTTGCCTTTAATATTAACATGAGGTGTTGAGTATTTCTTAATATTAATTTCTAAATGTAATTTGCTCAAATTTTTAAAATACTAATTTGGAGTGGAATGAAAACAAAATATGTTGAGTAAGTGTTTGTAGAATATAAAAATGAAAATTTAAGAGTTAAATAAATATTGCTTCTGAAAGCTACACCTGTAAAGGCTGCCTTCAAAATATGTGTCTCATCCAAAACCTGTGGCAACATTGACATTCACTCACACTTTCCTTTCACTGTCAACTGTTCAAAAATGCGGGGCATTTACACTTCAAAATATCATTCGGGCCATCATATTTTCCTACTCATGAAGGACATCTGGTGGCAAAGCCAAAAACTAATACATAAACCTGTTTCCAGAGGTTTTTTCCCACACTATAACCCAAATAGCAAATCTACTACTTGTCTGTGCTTCAGACTTTTCACACAAGCTCAGATCTTTATCACCCTAGGATTTAGGCTATCTACACATTATTAAAATGAAGTCATTAGAAACATCCAGATGATCAGTATTTTTACATTTTCATTAGATAATTGACATGTGCAGACTAACTTTGAATCCTTTTTTTACTGAGCAAAACAATGCTTAGCATGTTTTCATGACTGGCTCTACTATCCCTGAAGAGCCTTGTTCCAATCAATCATTGAGCACTTAGCTGTACTGGGCAGTCCCTGAGGCTTCATCATCTGTGCTGGCCTCTGAACATCATTCTGGAGCCCTGTTTGTACCCCATGTACTGATGTCTCTCTTGTATGTCTACCAGAAGGTTCCATGAAAACATGACATTACATATTATGCTGTCAACTCTTAACTAGAAAAACTATAACCAGCAGAGGGAGTGGGGAGGCAGGGGAAACCATACTGACTAGATAAATTCAGGTTAAACTGAAAGTCAAGGACATCTTTTAAAGAAGAAGAGAATGTGTGAAATGTTTCTCAAAGGAAAGGCAGATGTTGATACTAGGTACTCTATATGCATTCATTTATTCAGCAAATATTTGAATACCTACTATGTGCCAGGCAGTATTCTAGGTTTTGGAATATCAGAGTCACAGATCCTCACCCTCATAGATTCAAGAAGGGGGATATTGACAATAAACAAAATAATTAAAAAAAACATATTGTGATAGGCACAGTATCATCCCCCCATGCTTTTTGACCCTGGTGTTACACACCTGTAAATATGTTACATTGCACAGCAAGTTTAGAATTAAGTTTGCTAAACAGACGACCTTAAAATGGGAAGATTATCCGGGATTATCTGAGTGGGCCCTGTGTAATCACAAGGGGACTTATACACAGAAGAGAAAGGCAGATGAAATGTAGCAGCCTGCAAGAGACATGACCTGCCCTTGCAAGTTTTGAAGTTAAAGGAGCCACCAGCCAGGTGGCTTCTCTAGAAGCTGACAGCCAGAAAGAAATCAGTGAACTCATTCTTAATTCTGAATTGTCAACAACCTGAATGCATCTGGAAGTGGATTCTCACTTAGAGACTCTAGATAAGAGGCTCTCCGGACAGCTGACACTTTGATTTCAGGCTGGGAGACCCAGAGTCCAAGTCTCCTGGACTTCCGATTCACAGCACTGTGAGATGATAACTTTGTGTTTTGTAAGACACTAAATGTGTGGTATTCTGTTTTGCAACAACAGAAAACTCGTACATGTATCATATGGTGATAAATGCTGTGGAGAAATCCAACAATGCCATGAAACTAGAAATTAACCACAAAAGAAAAACAGAAAAATACTCAAAAACTTGAAAACTAAATAGCATGATATTAAATAATGAATGGATTAACATTGAGATCAAAGGAGAAATATAAAAGTTTCTAGAAACAAATGATAATGAGCATACATCAACTCAAAATTTATGGGACACAGCAAAAAGAAGTACTGAGGGAAGTTCATTGCACTACAGGCATATCATAAGAAGCTAGAAAAAGTTCAAATAAGCAACCTGACCATGCAGCTAAAATAACTAGAAAAACAACAACAAATAAAACCCAGGACAAGTAGAAGGAAGGAAATAATAGAGATCAGAGTAGAAATAAATGACATAGAGGCTAAGGAAACAATACAGAGAATCAATGAAACCAGAAGCTGGTTCTTTGAAAAGGTAAACAAGATTGATGAACCTTTAAATAAACTCACCAAGAAAAAAGAGAGAGGTCTCAAATAGATAAAATTAGAAAGGACAGTGGAGAAATAACAACTGATACAACAGAGATACAAAGCATTGTAAGAAAATACTATGAAGAACTCTATGCCAAAAAATTAGACAATCTAGATGAAATGGACAAATTTCTTGAATCATATAAACTTCCAAAAATCAATCTGGAAGAATCAGAACACCTAAACAGACCAATTACAACAAATGCGATTGAAACAGTTTTCAAAAAACTACCAACAAAGAAAAGTCCTGGGCCTGATGACTTCACAAGTGAATTCTATCAAAAATTCAAAGAAGAACTAACTCCTATCCTCCTCAAGCTATTTCAAAAAATTCAAGAGGAAGGAAGACTTCCAAACTCCTTTTATGAGGCGAGCATAATTCTGATCCCAAAACCGGGCAAAGACAACACAAAGAAAGAAAATTATAGGCCAATATTCCTGATGAATTTAGACGCTAAAATTCTCAACAAAATATTAGCCAACCGGATCCAGCAATATATGAAAAAAATCGTACACCATGAGCAAGTGGGATTTATTCTGGAGAGGCAAGGCTGGTTCAATATTCGCAAATCAATCAATGTGATCCATCACATAAACAAAAGGAAGGACAAAAATTACATGATAATTTCAATAGATGCAGAAAAGGCATTTGATAAAATCCAGCACCCATTCATGCTCAAAACTCTCAGTAAAGTGGGAATACAGGGATCATTCCTTAACATGATAAAGGCCATCTATGATAAACCCAAAGCAAACATCATACTAAATGGACAAAAATTAAAAGCAATCCCCTTAAGATCAGGAACCAGGCAGGGATACCCCCTTTAACCACTCTGATTCAACATAGTTCTTGAAGTCCTAGCTACAGAAATCAGACAAGAAGAAGCAATAAAAGGCATCCAAATTGGAAAAGAAGAAGTAAAACTGTCACAATTTGCAGATGATATGATATTGTATATTGAAAACCCTACAGTCTCAGTCAAAAAACTACGGGAGGGAGGAAGCAAGATGGCGACGGAGTAGGCGGACGTACCAACTTCCAACTCCCAGAAGCAAAGTGGATTATAACTCAATTTAAAGAACCATCATCTGGATAAACCAACTATGAACTAAACTAAGTGAACTCTTCAACCAAGGAACACAGAAGAAGCCACATTGAGACTGGTAGAAATAGCGAAAACGTGAAGAGGGCTGCCCAGCTCCCCAGAGCAAACGGCAGCCCGGAGAGACCCACGGGGCAGGAGGAAAGTTTGGCGGAGAGGGAGGGACTTGGGTCCCAGGAACCAAGCCCCAGCCTGCAGTCCTAGAGCCTAGAAGAGGCGTTTGGACAGTTTTGAGCTGTGAAACAAGTGAGGGAGCTCCCAGGCCTACAGTGTGGAGTATTAGGTCCCATCCTACTCTGTTGAGGGCTGCTTAAGGGCATGGTGGGCGGCAGGACGCTGAAACGCAGTTCTGTCAGCGTGGGCAGAGGCCAAGCCGGTGGGAGATCGGTCTAGCCCAGAGGGTCAGAGGGGATGCGCGAAAGCGGTCCGGAAGCTATGGGCCCGCCTTTAATCCCACTTACTGGGACAAAGCGGGAGGCCAGGAACGGGCAGGCCCTGTGCAAGCCGGCCCTGACCGCGGGGACCAGGCTAGGACCAGGGACGGGCAGGGGCTCGCAGCTGAGCTGACGCTATCAGCCCCCCGCCCCCCCGGCCTGAGAAACCGCGGTTGGACAGTATACGTGTGCGAGCGGGCTCCGAACGCGGGGGCGGGGTAGAGTCCGGGACGAGCGGAAGTACGCAGCTGAGCGAAAGCCAGCAAACACGCCCGCCCCAATAAACCTTGGTTTCCGACCCTGCGCAGAATGGCCCTGGCCTCGAGGGCAGGGCTAAATCTCCGGACGGGCAAAAGCTTACAGCTGAGAGCACGTCAAAAGCCCCACCTAACCCGCGGAACTCTAGAGAGCAGGTTCGGACTGCTGGTTCTGGGCGGAAGTCCGGAAATAGGCTGGGTCCGCAGCTGAGCAAAGGTGCTTACCTCTACCCTTGGTACTAAGTCTTGTGGCTTCAGTGACAGCCCCTCCCACGGAGGAGAGGCAGAAATCACAGCAAAAGCCACAGTAGGCCGGCTCTGGCAACGCTCTTGCCCAACCACCCTAGGCACCGGCAGAGGGGGTGGGCGGCCTGCAACAGACCACACCTAGATAACACAAAGGCAACACCTACTGGACTCCAGTGGCCACAACTTGCTTATACACAGAAAAAATGGGAAGGCAGAGGAATGCAAACCAAATGAATCAAGAGAAATCCCCAGAGAAGGACCTGAATGAACCAGATATAACCAAATTACCAGAAGCAGAATTTAGAATAATGATAGTTAGGATGTTCAAAGAAATTAGAGCAACAATGGATAGTCATCATGAACACCTAAATAAAGAGATAACAAGTATAAAAAACAAAATTGAAATAATAAAAAAGAATCAGACAGAAATGACAAATACAGTATCAGAACTAAAGACCACAATGGAAGGAATTAAAAGCAGGATGGATGGCGCTGAGGATCGAATAAGCGAGTTAGAGGACACAATAAACAAAGGCACAGAAGCAGAGAAGAAAAAGGAAAAGAGACTTAAAAAATGTGAGGAAACTCTAAGGGAGCTTTGTGACAACATGAAGAGAAACAACATTCGCATCATAGGGGTGACTGAAGAAGAGGAGAGAGGACAGAAAATGGAAACTTTGTTCAATCAAATCATAGCAGAAAACTTTCCTAAATTAAGGCTGGGAAACACTCCACACATTCAAGAAGCAAACAGAACTCCATTAAAGAGAAACCCAAAAAGATCTACACCAAGACACATCATAGTTAAAATACCATAGCTAATGGATAAAGAAAAAATTTTAAAAGCTGCTAGAGAAAATAAGGCTCTCACCTACAAAGGAGCCCCCATAAGGTTAACATCGGACTTCTCAACAGAAACACTTGAGGCCAGAAGGGAATGGCAAGATATAATAAAAGTAATGCAGAACAAGAAACTACAACCAACACTACTTTATCCAGCAAGGCTAACGTTTAAAATTGAAGGAGAAATAAAGAGCTTCCCAGAAAAAGAAAGCCTCAAGGAATTCATAAAAACCAAACCAACTCTGCAAGAGATACTAAGGGGCCTCTTGTGAACAGTTTAAAGGGAAGAATGAATAGAGCAAAAGAGAATACAGCTTTAAAGAATAAAATGGCAATAAACAACTACATATCAATAATAACCTTAAATGTAAATGGATTAAATGATCCAATCAAAAGACATAGGGTAGCTGCATGGATAAAGAAACAGGACCCATACATATGCTGTCTACAAGAGACACACCTTAAAACAAAAGATGCTCATAGACTGAAGGTAAAAGGATGGAAAAAAATATTTCATGCAAATGGAAATGAAAAAAAAGCAGGGGTAGGAATACTTATATCAGACAAAATGGACTTTAAAACAAAGGCTGTAGTAAGAGATAAAGGAGGACACTACATAATGATAAAGGGAACAATTCAACAGGAAGATATAACTATTGTAAATATCTATGCACCAAATATAAGAGCCCGGACATACATAAAGCAGACTTTGATGGATATAAAGGGCGAGATTAACAGCAATACTATCATAGTAGGGGATTGCAATACCCCTCTAACAACACTGGATAGATCCTCAAGAAAGAAAATTAATAAAGAAACGGCAGACTTAAAGGAGACAGTAGATCAACTTCATTTAATAGATATCTTCAGAACTTTTCACCCTAAAGAAGTAGAATATACATTCTTCTCAAGCGCTCATGGTACGTTTTCTAGGATAGACCACATGTTAGGACACAAAAATGGTCTCAATAAATTTAAGAAGATTGAAATCATATCAAGCATTTTCTCTGGTCACAATGCCATGAAACTAGAAATTAACCACAAAAGAAAAACTGAAAAATACTCAAACACTTGTAAACTAAATAGCATGATATTAAATAATGAATGGATTAACAATGAGATCAAAGAAGAAATAAAAAAGTTTCTAGAAACAAATGATAATGAGCATACATCAACTCAAAATTTATGAGACACAGCAAAAGCAGTTCTGAGAGGGAAGTTTATTGCACTACAGGCATATCATAAGAAGCTAGAAAAAGCTCAAATAAGCAACCTGACCCTGCATCTAAAAGAAGTAGAAAAACAACAACAAATAAAACCCAAGACAAGTACAAGAAAGGAAATAATAAAGGTCAGAGCAGAAATAAATGACATAGAGGCTAAGGAAACAATACAGAGGATCAATGAAACAAGAAGCTGGTTCTTTGAAAAGGTAAACAAGATTGATGAACCTTTAACTAGACTCACCAAGAAAAAAAGAGAGAGGATTCAAATAAATAAAATTAGAAAGGACAGTGGAGAAATAACAACGGACACAACAGAAATACAAAGCATTGTAAGAAAATACTATGAAGAACTATATGCCAAAAAAATAGACAATCTTGGTGAAATGGACAAATTTCTTGAATCATATAACCTTCCAAAAATCAATCTGGAAGAATCAGAACACCTAAACAGACCAATAACAACAAATGAGATCGAAACAGTTATCAAATAACTCCAAAAAAAGAAAAGTCCTGGGCCTGATGGCCTCACAAGTGAATTCTATCAAAAATTCAAAGAAGAACTAACTCCTATCCTCCTCAAGCTATTTCAAAATATTCAAGAGGAAGGAAGACTTCCAAACTCCTTTTATGAGGCGAGCATAATTCTGATCCCCAAAACGGGCAAAGACAACACAAAGAAAGAAAATTATAGGCCTATATTCCTGATGAATTTAGACGCTAAAATTCTCAACAAAATATTAGCATCCGGATCCAGCAATATATTAAAAAAATCATACACCACGATCAAGTGGGATTTATTCTGGAGAGGCAAGGCTGGTTCAATATTCGCAAATCAATCAATGTGATTCATCACATAAACAAAAGGAAGGACAAAAATCACATGATAATTTCATAGATGCAGAAAAGGCATTTGATAAAATCCAGCACCCATTCATGCTCAAAACTCTCAGTAAAGTGGGAATACAGGGATCATTCCTTAACATGATAAAGGCCATCTACGACAAACCCACAGCAAACATCATACTAAATGGACAAAGATTAAAAGCAATCCCCTTAAGATCAGGAACCAGGCAGGGTTGCCCACTTTCACCACTCTTATTCAACATAGTTCTGGAAGTCCTAGCTACAGCAATCAGACAAGAAGAAGCAATAAAAGGCATCCAAATTGGAAAAGAAGAAGTAAAACTGTCACTATTTGCAGATGATATGATATTGTATATTGAAAATCCTAAAGTCTCAGTCAAAAAACTATTGGACCTTATAAATGAATTCAGCAAGGTGGCAGGATATAAAATTAATACTCAGAAATCAGAAGCATTTCTATACATCAACAATGAAATATCAGCAAAAGAAATTAAGGAAACAATCCCCTTCACTATTGCAGCCAAAAAAATAAAGTACCTAGGAGTAATTTTAACCAAGGAGGTTAAGGACTTGTACTCGGAAAATTATAGAACATTGATAAAAGAAATCAAGGAAGATACAAACAAGTGGAAGCACATACCGTGCTCGTAGCTAGGAAGAATAAAAATCATTAAAATGTCTATATTACCCAAAGCAATTTATAAATTCAATGCAATACCAATTAAAATACCAATGACATACTTCAAAGATATAGAAAACATATTCCAAATATTTATATGGAACCAAAAAAGAACACGAATAGCCTCAGCAATCTTAAAAAGAAAAAATAAAGCAGGAGGTATCACTCTTCCAGATATCAAGGTTTACTATAAGGCCATTATACTCAAGACAGCCTGGTACTGGCATAAGAACAGGCACATAGATCAATGGAACAGAACAGAGGACCCAGAAATAAACCCACAGCCTTATGGACAACTGATATTTGACAAAGGAGGAAAGAACATACAATGGAGTAAAGACAGCCTCTTTAACAAATGGTGTTGGGAAAATTGGACATCTACCTGCAAAAAAATGAAACTAGACCATCAACTTACACCATTCACAAAAACAAACTCAAAATGGATAAAAGACTTAAATGTAAGCCGTGAAACCATAAGCATCTTAAAAGAAAACATAGGCAGCAAGCTCTCCGACATCTGTAGCAGCAGTATATTTGCCGATTTATCTCCACGGGCAACTGAAATAAAAGGCAAGATAAACAAATGGGACTATATCAAACTAAAAAGTTTTTGCACAGCTAAAGACAATAGGAACAGAATAAAAAGTCAAACCACACAATGGGAGAACATATTCGACAGCACATCTGATAAGGGGTTAATAACTAAAATTTATAAAGAACTTATAAAACTCAACACCAGGAAGACAAACAACCCAATCAAAAAATGGGCAAAAGAAATGAATAGAAATTTCTCCAAAGAGGACATACAGATGGCCAATAGGCATATGAAAAAATGCTCAACATCACTAATCATTAGAGAAATGCAAATTAAAACCACAATGAGATATCACCTCACACCAGTCAGAATGGCACTTATCAGCAAAACAACACAGAATAAGTGCTGGCGAGGATGTGGAGAAAAGGGAACCCTTCTGCACTGCTGGTGGGAATGCAGACTGGTGCAGCCACTGTGGAAAACAGTTTGGAAATTCCTCAGAAAATTAAAAATCGAACTGCCTTTTGACCCAGCTATCCCACTTTTAGGAATATACCCTATGAACACCATAGCACTGTTCGAAAAGAAGAAATGCGCCCCCATGTTTGTGGCAGCATTGTTCACAATAGCGAAGATCTGGACCCAGCCCAAGTGTCCGTCAGAAGACGAGTGGATTAAAAAGCTTTGGTACATATATACTATGGAATACTACTCAGCCATAAGAAATGATGACATCGGATCATTTATAACAAAATGGATGGACCTTGATAACATTATACGGAGTGAAATAAGTAAATCAGAAAAAAATACCTGAGAACAGCATGATTTCATACATAGGTGGGACATAAAAGTGAGACTATGAGACATGGACAAGAGAGTGGTGGTTATGGGGTGGTGGAAGGGAGGAGAGGGTGGGATAGGGAGGAGGGGAGGGGCACAGGGAAAACCACATAGAAGGTGACAGAGGACAATTTGACTTTGAGTGACGGGTATGCAACACAATTGAATGATAAGATAACCTGGAGATGTTTTCATTGTACATATGTACCCTGATTTATTGGTGTCACCCCATTAACGTTAATTAAAAAGAAAACAATTAAGTAGATGAGTATCCCAACGAAAACTGTGCGCTGGGAGGATTATTGGATGGTTTTGAGCACAGCGCTATAAACTGACAAATTTTAACAGAATCTTCAGGCCACTGTGCTGAGAACAGACTATATTGCCAGGGCAGAATCAAGGAGCCCAGCAAAGAAATTCTTATTAATGTTCAGGCAGGAGATGATGATGGCTCATTAAGACTTCAGATGGGCCCTGGCCAGATAGCTCGGTTGGTTAGAGCATCTGCCGGAAGCACAGAGGTTGCTGGTTTGATCCCTGGTCAGGGCATGTACAGGAGCAGGTCTATGCTCCTGTCTGTCTCTCTCTTTTTCCCTCTCTCCCTCCCCCCCCCTTCCCTCTGGCTAAAATAAAAATAAAATTTAAAAAATTAAAAAGAAAAAAAGACTTCAGATGGAAGCAGTGGAAAGAGAAAAGTAGTTGAATTCTGGCTATTCTGAAGGCAGACCCCAATGCCAAGAGACCACAAGTCATGACAAAAACTTCCCCCAATCTAGGGTCAGCAAAACACAGTTTCTCCCTCTGCATAAAGCCAAACTAGTAGTGTGAATTTGTTGTGACTGAGGAAAAGAGTATTCATGCCCTATTAACTGTAGGTTAATACACTGCCGAGGAGTAGCCTGAGGGGCTTTAGCTAACCCACATCTCCACGAGTACCCATACTCCAAAGCCACTCCAAATCAGCAGAGTGCTTGCTGCCCAAGAACAGCTTCAACACAAGTTGCCTGACAGCCTGGCAACAAGGTTCCCTATATAACAATGTAATGGCTTCATTTCTTCCAGGATATAAAGTTTGGCCATCAAAAATTAAATTAATTTTAATTGTACTCCTTTAATTGTGATAAGCTAAATGGAATATTAGAGTAGAAAAGGGAACATGGGGAAAAGCTAATGGAATCTGAATACAGTATGGAGTTTAGCTGAGGATGATGCATCAATATCAGTCATTAGTTAGAGCTCATGTTAAGTGTTCTTACCATAGAAGAGGGAGGGGAACATAAGGAAACTTTTGGAGGTGACAAGTATTTCCTTGATACCATGAGTAAATGCATATGTCCAAACTCATTGAATTGTATATGTTAATTATGTGCAGCTTTTTGTATATCAATTATATTTCAATAAAGCTGGTTTAAAAAAAAAACAGTGATGTTCTTTCCTTTCCTACTCTAAGAATGTTTCACTCAGCAAAATATCAGAACCTCAAATGGACATTTCCCAGAGAAGCTCAAACTTAGCAATACTTCAGGTTCAAGAGAGGCAGTTGACAAAGTAGTCAGGAATCTGGGTTTTGTCCCTGAGCCTGGAAAAAAATGGTTCCTTCTCATCCAGGGCCAGAGTAGATTGTTGAACCTTCAAAAGAACCTTCAGCACATCATTTGGCAAACACATGTCAAGCACCTGCTAGGTATATAGCCTGCTCTGAAAAGAGGGCTCTGGGTATTAGCAATAAAAAGACAAGGTTCCAGCCCTCGAGGAGCCTATGGTCTATTGTGGAGATGGAAAAGCAAAGAACTGTGACAAGTGCAACACAAGCGGTATGCAAAATTCATAAGTAATACACAGGAGAAGGAATTCCTGGGTCAGCCTGAAGGAAGCTGGGAGGCTCTGTATGCTGAGAAAGTGGTTGAGGAAGCAATTTTTGAGTTGAGATGTGGAGCATGACTGTGAGACTGTTCATTTGCACAGATATTTACTAAGTACTTACAAAGTATTTGATGTTGGTTATATAAGAGCAAACAAAGCAGAAGTGGGCTTTGTCCTTATGTCCAGTTTAACGAGGTAGGCAATAAATAAATGAATAAAACTATAATTACTATTTTAATGAATGCATGAGCCGACCATGGAGAAAAAGTGAGGGAAAGCATTTTAGGCTAAAGGAACAGCATGCTCAGCGGCCTGGAAGAAAAACTTGGTGTATGTAAGAAGTCGCAACGCAAGCCAATGCAGCTGACCCAGTGGAAGGACAGGTGAACACAGTGTACTGAGGTTGGAAAGGTGAGCAAGAAACATATGATACTGGATCCTGAGAAAGTTAGACATTTCCAAGGATAAAGGGACAGAACCAAAGGCTTCTAACCAAGAGAAAAACATTCTGATAAAATATTTTAAACTATTTAATCGGCTGTTTTGCAAAGCATAGGAGCAACAATGCCAACAGGAAATTATTGTAGTCAACCAGGTGACGGAAGATGGTGGCTTAGATTAGGGGAGAGACAGTGGGAGGAGAAGTGGATTGCTTAGACATGTATTTGGAAGTAGGAAGATTAGGGGACTTGGTGATAAATTAAAATGGGACATTAAGGAAGATGAGGAATCAAGATTTATATTAAGCAAACAAAGTAGCTGGTGGCCACATTTATTGAGCTGGGGCAATCTGGAGAGAAATAAGTTAAGGAAAGGGTATTAGAAAACAGAACATATATCCTAGACATTAAGTTTGAGGTATCTCAGAGATTTCCAAATGGAGTTTACTAAGTAAACAGTGAAACTATTCTTATAGTTCAGAAGAAGTGTCGACTAAATGAATTAATTTTGGGGTTCATCTATGTATAAGTGGTATTTAAAACACTAAGAATGGATGAAGTCACTTATGAAAATAGGGAAATAAGGAAGACACAGAACTGATCTCTGGAGGACACCAAGATTTAGAATGTGAATAGAAGAGAATACAACACAAGAAACTGAAAAATTGCGACCAGACTGAATTGGAAAATAGATGCCACTGTGAAAGAGAGGTGTCATGGAAATCAAGAAAAAAAAGGAGCAAATGGTCAACTGTGTTGAATGTAGTCAAGCAGAAAAGTGCTTCCTGGATATAGCAATATGGAAATTATTGGTAACTTTAACAAAAATATTTCAGCAAAGGTAAGGACAGAAGCATGATCCATTAGGGCCAATGAGTGAATAAGAATGGAGGCATGGAGAAGCTATTAAAAGCAACTTGTTCAAAAATTTTTTTGTGAAGGGGAAGAGAGTAATGAGATTATAGCTTGAGGAGGACAAGAAGTCTAAAGACATTTTAACTTGTGATAAAGGAGGGCGGGAAGATGGGCAATTCATCAGTGATAACAAGAGGAAAGAAGGAGAAAATGACTCAAGATGAAGAAGGTGTAAGACTCAGTTGCAAGAAGATGAAAGACAGCTTATCCTCTGTTTTCTTAAAGAATAGGAGGCCAAGTCACCAGATGCAAATGAAGTTATAATGGGCAGATCGTAGAGAAAAGGTGGGGGGCAAAGAGAGATGGTTTGGTAAGACTCCACTGAAATGGCCACCAATAATTTTCACCTCCTGCTCTTCATGAACTTTTCCAATCTCTCCTCCCCACCTTGAGTGTGAGCTGAACTTATTAACTAACCTATAATAGTGAGAAAATGGCAGAAGTGATGAGGTGTCCTCTCTGAGATGAAGTTATGATAAGAATGTTGCTTCCCTCTTGGACACTCTCTTGTACTCACTCATTGTGAAAGAAAACATAGCTGCCCCGTGTGAGCTGCCCTGCAGGGATGCCTACTTGCCAGGGAACAGAGGGAGGCTTCTAGCCAAAAGCCAGCATGGGACTAAGGCCCTCCGCCGTTCAACAGCCTAGGAGGGTCTGGACCTTGCCAACAACCACAGGAGCAAACTTGGAAGGAATCCTCAGCTGAGCCTTCAGATAAAACTACAGCTCAAACTGACAGTTTGGCTACAAACTTATGAGAGACCTGGAGCCTGAGATTCAAAGGGAAGCTGCACCCAAGTTCCTGAAACCTTTTTTAAAGCTGCTAAATTTTGGGGTGACTTGTTACATAGTGGTAGATAACTAATGAAAAGAAGAAAGCAAGAAACAGAAGTCTTGAACAGTAAGAAATAAAGTTAACTTGAGAACAATGGGTAAGATCGGCAGTGTTAAATAACCAGGTTATTAAGAAGTCTCACGTCAAATGTAAAATATTTCATATCTTTTTCTATATAATGTACTCAACTGTGCTCTTTCAAATCCCCATTTGCCATTCTTTAACACAGCTGGGGAAGATTGCATAACTTACCACTCACTTTCAATTTAAAAGTCCATGCAGTTTAACACTCCAATGTCTTTATGAAAATTAAAATGTTTAAGATTTTGAAGCAGCACCCCTAACCCATTGTATGGTACACAGCTTGAATAACCAAACCAGTGCTCCAAATCTAATAGTAACATTTCACAGATGGCATCTCACAGAACACTATATAGTTCCTTAGAATATTCTTCAGAATTCTACCAAAACAAAAGAAACATATGCTATCTTAATTTTCTCTAGAATTTAAAGTGTAACTAGAAGACAACTATTTAACTGTATTATAAAGTTGTGGGTTTCTTCATGTTTTTCGTTATTGATAACATGCCTTTAAAAAATGGTGTGCCCAAGCATAAAATGCTGGGAATTATTGGGTGTGATCGCTTTATGCATGATTTCATGGTCTCAATCTGCTAACTGATGGATATGGAGGTTTCTTAATTTATTATTGCCTTAATGTACATCTTGACTTGATGATCATTGACTTATATCAGCTATCTTGTTTAAAATTTCAACTCTTTTTATATTTTGTTCTTTTTCTTTTAATATTTCTAATGTTTAAATGGATAGGAATACACTTGGAATGTTTTCTTGGAGGAATTATTTTGTTGATGGGACAATATTTCACTACATGAGTCTTAAGTTTGCAAAATATTTCATGTCCCCCACTACTGTTATGTCATAATTTTATAATTTAAATATGTTCAATATTTAATGAAGCCTGGGATAGGATGACCCAGAGAAACTCTAAAGCACTGGAATTACTGTTTTTATTTTTAAATATATTTTTCTGACTCTTAAAATTGTGTCATGTGTGGTATGTATATGTGTGTGCACATACACACAATTTAAAGCTATTCTTCTCCCCTCAATGTCCTCCTGTGCCAGCACCGTGACTTGGATAGAAGGTCGTGGTCTGGTTCCGACACCCCTCTTTGCCCTCTCTCCTAGGCTACTTCCTCCAGGGTGAGGATTGGGAGAAATAAACAAGAAAGCAGAGTTTATTCTATGCAACAGATGTCCTACTGGTGGTCATGATGGAAGCATCTTTGATCCAATCTGATTCATCTGATGCTGGTACCCTAACTGATATAGTGGCTTCAATATACCCAGGATGTGTGGTTTCAGGAGTTGATGGTCAGATTCACCCCTTCCTTCTCCATCACTGAGAATCCTTTCAGAAAGGGGCACCTGTGTGTCTTTGGTCCAATAGTAGTCCATGCCCTCAACATCTCCCCAAGTTGGGCATTCTCTTGCTGGCCCAGATGCCTACTGGAGAGCCTTCCTTCCTGCCTCTCATCTAATTTATGTGCTATTTTATGTTGACTGAACCATGCAAACTACTAAAGTTCTTTCCATGTCCCCTGAAGTCCAAAGAGAACAGCAATGAAGCCACCAACATCCATCCTCTTCATCCAAAGCAGGAAAGGGTTAAAAAACCTTTCACCTTAGACATTTCAGACAGAGGAGGCACTCATTTCTATGGATATGTATGCTCTTAAACTCCAGGGGACACATGTCAAGCTCCCCCACAAAACCCTTTACCATACTCCCCTCTGCTCCTGAAGAAGCTTCAGAGTAGAAGGACCGGTTTCCATTCCCTTAAGCATCAAGCCAAGAAGTGAGACACCATTTCCTTTCTTGTGAGTGATTCACCTCTACAAGAAATTCTCTTGAAGTTCCCACACACGTGCTTGGCTTGGTAAGGAACAGCACCCTGCCTCCATGGTGAGAAAGTAAAAAGCTATGCATTCTGCCACCAGGCCCATGACTCCTGGCTCTACTGATTTCTCTTTTCTGTCCTCCTTGGGAATGTGGGGGAAGGACAGAGGTCATGGCTGAGGCTTGTAAGGAAGACTCTGCAGAGTCTTTAGTAATTATTGATAGAGTGTTTGGTCCTAAATGTGGGCAGTTGCTAGTAATAACTGCTTTTCTGTCCTTCATTTTGGAGCCCCAGTTTCTGAGCCAGGGAAATAGTAAATGTCTCACTTTTTGGGGTGGAATATAATCATTAGAGGATATTCTATGGAAAAGAAACAGCATGTACAAAGGCTGAGAAGCATGAAAGAACACGGTTACTGATTAGATCCATATGCCTGATCTGCAAGGGCTCTGAGACCTTCAAAAGCTGAGGCTAAAGAAACAAAAAGAGACCTAATTTCTACAGGCCCTTCTATACAGGAAAAATATACTATATACTATAGATGATATACAGTCACTGAAGAATTTTTTACAAAAGGATGGCAAGACTCAATTTGTTAGAAAGTTGGCTTTGCTGGCAATGTGGCAGGTAGGTTGTGGAAATGCATCTAGAAGCAGAAGGAAAGGAACAAAAGATGTTGCCATGTTTCGGGTGAGAAGGAAACAATGGCAGCTGTGAGGTGGGAAGAGAACTGAGGTGAAAGGTATTTAGGATATAGACCAGACAAGTCTTTGCGATTAATTAGATGTACAAGAAAAGCAAGAAAGAGACATGGACAATGGTCCATTGGTTTCTGACTTAAAGAACCTAGTAAGTAGCCATGACATTTACAAAGACTGACAGTTCAGCAGAAGATGATGAATTCCACTTTGGTCATATTGAGTATGAAGTCCTTATAGGCTATCCACATAGAGCCACCTAGTTGGACATACAGAAATATCCCTCAATATCAACCTGGCTAGAGACTTCAATTTGGAAGTTGGAACTACAAGTGTGAGGTGGTTGGGAGTGATAACAGGACTCAGGGAGACTAAGAGGAACTAGTGTAGTAGAATTCACTAAGGAGGAGGTTCTGTGGTGAAATTACTACAAAAGAGGTCAAGAAAGATAGTATTGGAAGAGTTTTCACTTAAAGGAACTACCAGAATGGGATTTGTGATCTTGGGAAGTGAATTACAGAGGGGTGGAAGCTGGTGTGTAAGCAGCTGAAGCAATGATGGAAAGTAAAGGAGTAAAGAAAGCAGGAAGAGAAGGTCTCTTGTGAAGAAAAGACTGCACAGAGTCTTCCCTACAAGCCTCAGGAGAGTCACTCTGTGTGTGGGCTTACTTCAATTCTGCATGCTGAAATGACTTAGAATTCTAGAGAAGCGTACTTCTAGAGATCCAAACTAATGATGGGAGTTTCTGAACATTATTTTCCAGACTCATGAAGTATACCCCAATATCATTTAGTAACCAGAAACTAAATTTCCAACTCCTTAATTTCAATTATTTGCCTAAATCTCTGCTTATACTCCCAACAGAAGAAATATGGAAGTCAAGAATACTCAAGACCTGTAAATTCAATCATAGGTGCCACTTAAGATCTGTAAATTTAATCATTTACTATTATAGCATTATATTCACAGCTAGCATCTTGATAAAAAACTGTAAACATTTTTGAAAGTACAATAACTGCAAATTATTAATAATCTGAAACAACCGATAACCCTTCCAATATTTTACCATATTTATATGAACCCAAACACTGCTGGGGGAAAAAATACCCAATATAGAGACTGGTATCAAGATCATTCTGACCAGTTTCCTGAGGACACTGCCTAGCTAGCTTTCTCTTCATCTGCATGCAGTGCCAAGGTCAGACTACCTCAATCTGCTCTAACCCCAACCCCCTTTTCCCTTTACTGTGACCTTGCTTCATCCTCATAAAGGGGGTGCCTAGGAAAGAAATGCACCAAATCTATAAACCTGTCTTATCCCCTTGTTCTTTTGCCACAACAAAGGAGCTACCTCCTATTTGAGGAGCAGTGTAAAATAGTGGAAATGCTACACCAGCACTCTTGTCATGTGCGTTTGTGACTTTCCTCTGATTAGCCAACAGTGTGTATCTGTCTGACATTCCTTCTTACACACATCCCATCATCATCACCAACTTCCCCCTCGATGATAGATGACTTTCCTTACTGTGCACAAACACATTAGTGTGTTTCCACTTTCACAACCTTTCCTTCGATCCCCACCTAATACACACCTGCTCTAGCTTCCTCCTCATCTTTTCCTTCCCTTGAGAGCTAGGTTCCTATGAAGTATGGTCTACATATGCTGCCTTAATTTCAACCCATCCCAGTCTGGCTTTTCAACCCCACCATGCAAGGGTCACTACTGGCCTCCATGTTGTCAAATCCAAGAGCTACTTTAGAAACTTCTCATAGGTTCATATCTCAAACCTCTATGTTATTCTTAAAATATTTTCATCTCTTGACTTTTATGAAATCCTCTTCCCTTGGCTTTGTATCATCTGTCTTCTAATCCACTCTCCTTGCAGCAGCCTTGATGATCTGAAATGTAAACTGTGTCCCTGCTCAAATCTTCCAATGGCCTCCAAAAATCCTGCTGACCTCACCAGCTTCATAATTGTGCCCTCTCTTCAATGCTCACCGCCACCCTGTCACACCTGTCCTTCCTCTTCCAAGTCCTCAGGGACCTGACACATTCTTTTTCCTCTATCAGAAATATCCTTCTCTCCCCATTCCCACCTCTTGACCTAGCTCAGTCCTACTTTAATGCTTAAACACCACTTCTTCAAAGAGACCTCCCTGTAATAATCTCTGACAGCGCTCTCTAGATTTTCTTTGTGATAGTTATCACAGTTTTAACTATTTGTTTGTCCATTAATGTTGTTTTGCCTTGTTGACACAAGTTTATCACCTCCAAGAGGACAGCTGTATATATTTTCCTTCTAGAACTCAGCATCATTGTGGCTCCCCAAAGGTGCTCAACAAATATCTATTGAATAAAATAAATTATTTTGAAATAACTGTTCAATTTTAAAAATCATAACATTTTCAGTATATCAATAATATTATATCATATTATTTATTTAAAAAATTCTCTTTTTCTGATCACAAAATGGTGCATTGTTGAAAAGATGTGACCCATCTGAGGACATAACCCTGGCTCTGCCCTCAGAGTCAGATTTTTCATTCAAAAACAGGAGTAACACTCATATGGAGCTAGTATTAATATATAGAATTGTTATGAGGACTGAATAAGAGAAAAAAATAGGAACATGTTTTGTAAACTGTAAAGTACCAAGTCAACATAGATGTTAATATGATGCTGCTTCTAGTTTAATTCTTCACAGAGGGCTTATTTCCTCATTGGTTTTTCTTACAAAAACAGTCTAATTAATTGTTTAAGTATTGCAAAACCATGTAGCTGTCACCTGGTCCTAGTTCATATCTACTTTTTCAATTCACCTAGACATATAAATCATACCTTCTGTCAAGGAGACATTGTGGAAAGTCCCTATTTTTAAAATGGAGTATTTTTTGATACATTAATTAGCTTACTGAGACCAATATATTGGAGTGTTAATGCACCTAAAATTTTATATAGTTGATAAGAAAATGGCAATTGGAGGTTGAATGAACAAAGATCTTAAACAAAAAAAAAAATCCTTTGTTATGGCTATACTAAAAGAAAAACCAGCTCCCAAGTACAGGGCAATTGAGAAAAACAGTTGGGCCTGTGTCCTTGTAGGAGTCTTAAAATCGTAAACTTCTTAAATGTTAAAAGATGGCTACATAAATACACATCAGTGTCTCCTGGAGAAAAGCTTATATATCAAACTGGTAAAGCCCTAAGTGAACCTTTCAGTTCAGCCAGTAACAACCACAAGACAGTTCTACAAGAAGAAGTCAGGCACATCCTTCCACCCATGCTTCTTGCTACTTTTTCTTAAATGCTTCTGAAGACAGTCTTTCTCTAACCAAAGAGGAGGCAATTGGAAGTCAACTGTGATTTCTATTCCTATGGCAACTATAAAGAGCATCAAGAATTTCTTTTAAAATTACATTATATACACATTAATATATCTAACATACTCTAGCTAAAAGGTATATTATTCAGATGTGACTCTTCAAAACTAACTTACCAATTTCGAAATATTATTTAACAGTATATATTTAGTCAATTATAATAAAAGTCAATTATGATAAAGCTGGCAAAGTAATTTAATATACTAGAAAAATGGTTTGTTTTTGCTGATTTCTTTTTCAGTTATACAAGACTTTGGATATATAAGACTATCAACATCTGTATGTATCATCCTGACATGTAAAAATGCTTTTTTTTTTACTTTAATAAGGTGACACCAATAAATCAGGGTACATATGTATAATGAAAACATCTCCACATTATCTTATCATTCAATTGTGTTGCATACCCATCACCCAAAGTCAAATTGTCCTCTGTCACCTTCTATCTGGTTTTCCCTGTGCCACTCCCCTTCTCCCTATCCCACCACCCCTCCCGCCCCCCCACCCCGTAACCACCACTCTCTTGTCCATGTCTCATAGTCTCACTTTTATGTCCCACCTATGTATAAAATCATGCTGTTCCCAGGTTTTTTTTTTCTGATTTACATATTTCACTCCGTATAATGTTATCAAGGTACATCCATTATGTTGTAAATGATCCGATGTCATCATTTCTTATGGCTGAGTAGTATTCCATAGTATATATGTACCAAAGCTTTTTAATCCACTCGTCCTCTGATGGACACATGGGCTGTTTCCAGATCATCGCTATTGTGAACAATGCTGCCACACACATGGGGGCACATTCCTTCATTTCGAACAGTGTTATGGTGTTCTTAGGGTATATTCCTATAAGTGGGATGGCCGGGTCAAAAGGCTGTTAGACTTTTAATTTTCTGAGGAATCTCCAAACTGTTTTCCACAGTGGCTGCACCAGTCTGCATTCCCACCAGCAGTGCAGAAGGATTCCCTTTGCTCCACATCCTCGCCAGCACTTATTGTGTGTTGTTTTGCTGATGAGTGCCATTCTGACTGGTGTGAGGTGATATCTCATTGTGGTTTTAATTTGCATTTCTCTAATGATTAGTGATGTTGAGCATTTTTTCATATGCCTATTGGCCATCTGTATGTCCTCTTTGGAGAAATTTCTATTCATTTCTTTTGCCCGTTTTTTGATTGGATTGTTTGTCTTCCTGGTATTGAGTTTTATAAGTTCTTTATAAATTTTGGTTACTAACCCCTTATCAGACGTGCTGTTGAATATGTTCTCCCATTGTGTGGTTTGCCTTTTTATTCTGTTCTTATTGTCTTTAGCTGTGCAAAAACATTTTAGTTTGATATAGTCCCATTTGTTTATCTTGCCTTTTATTTCATTTGCCCGTGGAGATAAATCGGCAAATATATTGCTGCTACAGATGTCGGAAAGCTTGCTGCCTATGTTTTCTTCTAAGATGCTTATAGTTTCACGGTTTATGTTTAAGTCTTTTATCCATTTTGAATTTGTTCTTGTGAATGGTTTAAGTTGATGGTCTATTTTCATTTTTTTGCAGGTAGATGTCCAATTTTCCCAGCACCATTTGTTAAAGAGGCTGTCTTTATTCCATTGTATGTTCTTTCCTCCTTTGTCAAATATCAGTTGTCCATATAGGTGTGGGTTTATTTCTGGGTTCTCTGTTCTGTTCCATTGATCTATGTGCCTGTTCTTATGCCAGTACCAGGCTGTCTTGAGTATAATGGCCTTATAGTAAACCTTGATATCCGGAAGAGTGATACCTCCTGCTTTATTTTTTTCTTTTTAAGATTGCTGAGGCTATTTGTGTTCTTTTTTGGTTCCATATAAATTTTTGGAAAATGTTTTCTATATCTTTGAAGTATGTCATTGGAATTTTAATTGGTATTGCATTGAATTTATAAATTGCTTTGGGTAATATAGACATTTTAATGATGTTTATTCTTCCTAGCCATGAGCACGGTATATGCTTCCACTTGTTTGTATCTTCCTTGATTTCTTTTATCAATGTTTTATAATTTTCCGAGTACAAGTCCTTAACCTCCTTGGTAAAATTTACTCCTAGGTACTTTATTTTTTTGGCTGCAATAGTGAAGGGGATTGTTTCCTTAATTTCTTTTGCTGACAGTTATTGTTGGTATATAGAAATGCCTCTGATTTCTGAGTATTAATTTTATATCCTGCCACCTTGCTGAATTCATTTATAAGGTCCAGTAGTTTATTGACTGAGACTTTAGGGTTTTCTATATACAATATCATATCATCTGCAAATTGTGACAGTTTTACTTCTTCTTTTCCAATTTGGATGCCTTTTATTTCTTCTTCTTGTCTGATTGCTATAGCTAGGACTTCCAGAACTACGTTGAATAAGAGTGGGGAAAGGTGACAACCCTGCGTGGTTCCTGATCTTAAGGGGATTGCTTTTAATTTTTGTCCATTTAGTATGATGTTTGCTGTGGGTTTGTCGTAGATGGCCTTTATCATGTTAAGGAATGTTCCCTGTATTCCCACTTTACTCAGAGTTTTGAGCATGAATGGGTGCTGGATTTTATCAAATGCCTTTTCTCCATCTATTGAAATTATCATGTGATTTTTGTCCTTCCTTTTGTTTATGTGATGAATCACATTGATTGATTTGCGAATATTGAACCAGCCTTGCCTCTTCAGAATAAATCCCACTTGATCATGGTGTATGATTTTTTTCATATATTGCTGGATCCGGTTAGCTAATATTTTGTTGAGAATTTTAGCATCTAAATTCATCAGGGATATTGGCCTATAATTTTCTTTCTTTGTGTTGTCTTTGACCGGTTTTGGGATCAGAATTATGCTCGCCTCATAAAAGGAGTTCGGAAGTCTTCCTTCTTCTTGAATTTTTTGTAATAGCTTGAGGAGGATAGGAGTTAGTTCTTCTTTGAATTTTTGGTAGAATTCACTTGTGAAGCCATCAGGCCCAGGACTTTTCTTTTTTGGAGTTTTTTGATAACTCTTTTGATCTCATTTGTTGTAATTGGTCTGTTTAGGTGTTCTGATTCTTCCACATTGATTTTTGGAAGTTTATATGATTCAAGAAATTTGTCCATTTCACCTAGATTGTCTAATTTTTTGGCATAGAGTTCTTCATAGTATTTTCTTACAATACTTTGTATTTTTGTTGAGTCGGTTGTTATTTCTCCACTCTCATTTCTACTTTTATTTATTTGAGTCCTCTCTCTTTTTTTCTTGGTGAGTCTATTTAAAGGTTTATCAATCTTGGTTTACCTTTTCAAAGAACCAGCTTCTGGTTTCATTGATCCTCTGTATTGTTTCCTTAGCCTCTATGTCATTTATTTCTACTCTGATATTTATTATTTCCTTCCTTCTACTTGTCCTGGGTTTTATTTTTTGTTGTTTTTCTAGTTCTTTTAGCTGCAGGGTCAGGTTGCTTATTTGAGCTTTTTCTAGCTTCTTATGATATGCCTGTAGTGCCATGAACTTCCCTCTCATACTTCTTTTTGCTGTGTCCCATAAATTTTGAGTTGATGTATCCTCAATATCATTTGTTTCTAGAAACTTTTTTATTTCTTCTTTGATCTCATTGTTAATCCATTCATTATTTAATATCATGCTATTTAGTTTCCAAGTGTTTGAGTATTTTTCTGTTTTTCTTTTGTGGTTAATTTCTAGTTTCATGGCATTGTGACCAGAGAAAATGCTTGATATGATTTCAATCTTCTTAAATTTATTGAGACCATTTTTGTGTCCTAACATGTGGTCTATCCTAGAAAACGTACCATGAGCGCTTGAGAAGAATGTATATTCTACTTCTTTAGGGTGAAAAGTTCTGAAGATATCTATTAAATCAAGTTGATCTAGTGTTTCCTTTAAGTCTCCTGTTTCTTTATTAATTTTCTTTCTTGTGGATCTATCCAGTGTTGTTAGTGGGGTATTGAAATCCCCTACTATGATAGTATTGCTGTTATCTCGCCCTTTATGTCCATCAAAGTCTGCTTTATGTATGTTGGGGCTCCTATATTTGGTGCATAGATATTTATAATAGTTCTATCTTCCTGTTGAATTGTTCCCTTTATCATTATGTAGTGTCCTTTATCTCTTACTACAGCCTTTGTTTTAAAGTCCATTTTGTCACATATAAGTACTGCTACCCCGGCTTTCTTTTCATTTCCATTTGCATGTAATTTTTTTTCCATCTTTTTACCTTCAGTCTATGTGCATCTTTTGTTTTAAGGTGTGTTTCTTGTAGACAACATATGTATGGGTCCTATTTCTTTATCCACGCAGCTACCCTATTTCTTTTGATTGGATCATTTAATCCATTTACATTTAAGGTTATTATTGTTATGTAGTTGTTTATTGCCATTTTATTCTTTAAAGCTGTATTTTATTTTATTTTATTTTTTTTGCTATTTTCTTTCCTCCCTTTGAACTGTTCACAACAGGCCCCTTAGTATCTCTTGCAGAATTGGTTTGGTTTTAATGAATTCCTTGAGGCTTTCTTTGTCTGGAAAGCTCTTTATTTCTCCTTCAATTTTAAACGTTAGCCTTGCTGGATAGAGTAGCCTTGGTTGTAGGTTCTTGTTCTGCATTACTTTGATTATATCTTGCCATTCCCTTCTGGCCTCAAGTGTTTCTGTTGAGAAGTCTGTTGTCATCCTTACGGGGGCTCCTTTGTAGGTGATAGCCTTTTTATCTCTAGCAGCTTTTAAAATTTTTTCTTTATCCATTAGCTTTGGTATTTTAACTATGATGTGTCTCGGTGTATATTTTGTTTGGTTTCTCTTTAATGGAGTTTTGTGTACTTCTTGAACATGTGGAATGTTTCCCAGCTTTAATTTAGGGAAGTTTTCTGCTATGATTTGATTGAACAAAATTTCCATTTCCTGTCCTCTTTCCTCTTCTTCAGGCACCCCTATGATGTGAATGTTGTTTCTCTTCATGTTGTCACAGAGCTCCCTTAGAGTTTCCTCACATTTCTTGAGTTTCTTTTCCTTTTTCTTCTCTGCTTCTGTGCCTTTGTTTATTGTGCCCTCTAACTCGCTTATTCGATCCTCAGCGTGATTCATCCTGCTTTTAATTCCTTCCATTGTGGTCTTCAGTTCTGATACTGTATTTTTCATTTCTTTCTGATTCTATTTTATTATTTCAATTTCATTTTTTATACTTGTTATCTCTTTATTTAGGTGTTCATAGTGACTATCCATTGTTGTTCTAATTTCTTTGAACATCCTAACTATCACTATTCTAAATTCTGCTTCTGGTGGTTTGGTTATATCTGGTTCATTCAGGCCCTTCTCTGGGGATTTCTCTTGATTCATTTGGTTTGCATTCCTCTGCCTGCCCATTTTATCTGTGTATAAGCAAATTGTGGCCACTGGAGTCCAGTAGGTGTTGCCTTTGTGTTCTCTAGGTGTGTTCTGTCTGCAGGCCTGCCACCCCCTCTGCCGCTGCAACTGCCTAGGGCCATTGAGTATGGGCGTTGCCAGCGTCAGCCTACTGCGGCTGTTGCTGTGATTTCCACCTCTCCTCCAAGGGAGGGGCTGTCACTCAAGCCACAAGGCTCAGCACCAAGGGCAGAGGTGAGCACCTTTGCTCAGCTGCAGACCCAGCCTGTTTCCAGGCTTACGCCCAGCACCCGCAGTCAGAGCCTGCTTGCCACAGTTTCGTGGGTTGGGTGGGGCTTTTGACGTGCTCTTAGCTATGAGCCTTTGCCCGTCTGGAATTTAGCCCCGCCCTCAAGGCCAGGGCCCTCCTGCGCAGGGTCGCAAACCACGGTTTCTCTGGCCAGGTGGGGGTGGTAGCGTGAGCTCAGCTGCAAGTTTCCGCTAGTCCCTGAGTCTACCCCGCCCCTGCGTTCGGAGCCCGCGCATGCATGCAGGATGGCAAACCGTGGTTTCTCCAGCCAGGCGGGGCTAGTAGCGTGAGCTCAGCCGCAAGCCCCCGCTTGTCCCTGGTCCTAGCTCATCCCTGCAGTCAGGGCCAGCTTTCGCTGGGTCGCAGAACAGATCTCTGCCCGTTCCTTGCCTCCTGTTTTTTATCCGCAGGTGGGATTACAGGCGGGCTAGCATCTGCCAGACCGCTTTTGCACGTCCCTTCCGCCCCTGCTGGGCTAGACCGAGCTCACATTGGTTGTGCCTCCACCCATGCCGACAGGACCGCGTTTCTGCATCCTGCCGCCACCATCCCTTCAGCAACCCTTAGTGGAGATGGAAGTGCCCTAAGTCTCCATACTGTAGGCCTGGGAGTTCCCTCCCACTAAGCAGCTCTGCTCTAATTGCCGTGGGAGAGCTTGTTTGGCTAGTGTGTTGTCTTCTTTTGCTGGTATTGCTAGTTCCAGGGGAAATATTCATTTTCGGTTAGGGAAATTACTTAGCCCAGGGGTTACGGTGGCTGTCCCTCAGAGTGTCCCTGTGCCTTCAGTCCACACTCTGTTCCCGCTGCTCTGTTCCTCTCCTCTGTCCCCGTTTCCCAGATCCCCGGGTGCGTTGTTGTGAGAGAGGTTTTCTGCGCTGTCCCTTTAAAAAGAATCTTGGGTCTGAGAAAACTGTCTCTCTCTAACAAACAGTATCCTCACTTGTTTCACAGCTTAATACTGTCCAAACGCCTCTTCTAGGCTCTGGGACTGTAGGCTGGGGCTTGGTTCCTGGGACCCAGGTCCCTCCCTCTCCGCCAAACTCTCCTCCCGCCACGTGGGTCTCTCCGGGCTGCCGTTTGCTCTGGGGAGCTGGGCAGCCCTCTTCGCATTTTTGCTATTCCTACCAGTCTCAATGTGGCTTCTGCACTGCTCCTTGGTTGAAGAATCCACTTAGTTTAGTTCAAAGTTGGTTTATCCAGATGATGGTTCTTAAAATTGAATTATAATCCACTTTGGTTCTGGGAGTTGGAAGTTGGTATGTCCGCCTACTCCATCGCCATCTTCATTCCCTAAAAATGCTTTTTAACTGCCATATATGTGATAAAACCATCAAAAGTCTATGGGGGCAGCTGCATACGTTTTGAAACCAAAGATAAGGTTCTGTTTATTCTGTGACAGTATAAGATTTGCAAATTTTACAGCATATGGAAAGTAAAACCCTCACCCTAACTTCTGTTTGTTTGTTTGCTTTGTAATTCATACTATCGAGATATCTTCTGAGCACTTCGCATTTATTTGCCTGTTATTTCCATAAGATAAAAGGCTATACATACTTTTTAAGTTTTTGCTGAAGTATGAAATATGTTCAGAAAATTGCATATATTGTACTGTACAATTTGATGAGTTTTCACAAACTGAGTGCATGTATTAACCAGCACCCAGACCAAGAAACAACATGACCAGACCTTCAGACCCCCTTTCAGCAACTATTTGTTCCAAGGATAACCACAGTCTTGACTTATAACAGTCTAAATCAGTGTTTTCAACCACCAGTCAGTGGAACCAGAAATGTCATGCCTATTTGTAAAAGAATTAACCACTGTGATGTTGTATGAAGATTATAGACCCAATGATCAAATTTGCTTATGCTCAAGTGATTGCCATTTATCAACCTGTATTAGGAATGAAAATACTATTGAGGTTGTCTTAGATATCTCTGGAACTGGTAGGCTCATTTGAACAATCTTTTGCAACATTCAAAGCATTTACAAATCATACACAATAAACAAAAATCAATCAGACAAATTTATGAGGTACAGGAAGTCCCGCGTTACAAACAAGATAGGTTCTGAGGGTTGGTTCTAAGTTGAATGTGTATGTAAGTTGGAACAGTCACATTTACCTATTAATTGCAACTCAGATAGATGTTTGTCTTAAACAGTATATATTTTTACTTTTCCGTGCATATAAATACTTAAATATTTTCAAATACAACCTTAAACAACCTTGCATGATGCAGAAAATAATAGATTTATTAGAGAGGATGGGACTAGTGTTAGAGAGTCCAGGTTTGGTTCTGCTCCTGGAGTCAGTTTCTTGAAGTCGGCACCAAGGAAGGTTTGTACAGAGCTCTTCTTTTTCTCATAATCAATGGCCCTGTAGCACCTCACCCCTTCAGTAACTGTACAGTAAACTTTGATGAACTTCTCTGTTTCAGGATCTTCCTCCTCTTTGTCATTCCTGCTTTAATGAGATAAATATCATCAACTAACTCTTTTGTAGAAAATGTTTTTGGTTCTGGAGTTTCTAGGTCCTTGTTTTCTTCCCTAAAAGCTATTATCTGATACTCTCATTCTATAAGGTCTTCATCAGTTAGTTCTTTTGCCATGGGAGTCAAGCAACTCTATGATACCATTTTCCCTAATGTCCAACAGCAGTTAATTACCAATAGTCCTTATGGTGCTCTGTTCATAAGTATGAGTTGTACATAAGTCAAATGTTTATAACTCGAGGACTTACTGTATTTGATGCATCATACAGGTAGAGTTTGGAAATTAAGCATTAGCTTGTACCATGTTGCACTGTTATGTGTAGTAAGATAAAACTTTATTTGTTGCATTTTCCCATTTCTGGCTAGCTAGGTTATACACAGGTTTTAACTCCCATTCCCTGTCTCTAGTTCATTTTTTTCATGCTTGTACAAATAGCATTCAGACAAATTTATGCAGTGTTAATTGCATTGAACATGTGGCATTTAGAAACCAAGCACCAGCTTGCACCATAATGCACTATCATTTGCAGTGTGATAAAAGTTCTTCTGTTGTGTGTTTCTGTTTCTAACCCCCTACCCTCTCTCAGTTGTACACTTTTTTAACACTTGTGCAAATAGTCATGCATGTATTCTCCTGTTCAGAATGCATCCATATTGTTTACAAATAAATTATGGTGTGTTTTAGTGTTAAGTTTTAAACCCAATAAAATGGAAATTAAAAAAAACAACAAAACATTTTAACCTTCTTCAGAACAAAAACAATAGTCCAAAGAGAAGTAGTAATAACACTGAAAGTAAACCAAGTACTAGTGCTTCAATTTGAAAAAAAGAAATATGTTAATTTGAACAGTGCAACAGAAACCAAAAAAAGAAAAGAAAACTTTGTTATGCAGTGTGATAAGGAGTATTGAAAACTTGGTTTCACTGTAGCACCTGGTAGTGAATTATCGCCATGGCCCTTGTGTGTAGTATGTTATGAAATTCTGTCAAATGATGCAACAAAACCTTCCAAACTTACTCATCATTTGCATTCAAAGCATAGCAATCTTATTAAGAAGCCACTGGGTTTTTTTGAAAGATTACACAACAAAATGAAAAGTCAGAAAATTCAAATGAAGAAAATGATGACTAGTGACAAATTACTGCTTTGAGCATCTTATTTAGATGCCCTTTGAATATTGAAAATGAAAACACCATTTACTATTGCTGAAGCATTAGTGAAGCCTTGCATCTTAGATGTCACTCGGGAAGTTTTGGGTCCTCAAGCCAAAACAAAACTTGAGGCTATACTGCTTTTGGACAATACCATTCAGAGAAGAATTGCTGATATTGTCAATGATATTGAAGAATAAGTTGTAAAGGGGATAAAGAAATAAAAATGTCTTGCTATTCAACTTGATGAGTCGACTGACATGAATACCATGCTATTTACTTTGCTTCATGAGGTATATTGACAATAAAGACTTCAGGGAAGAAATACTCTGTTGTCTTGATCTACTTGATTGGGCCCCTAGTTCAGAAATATTTAATGCCCCTTTTTTTTGTTTGTTTAATTTAATGCTCTTAATGAGTATTTTCAAGCGGCAGGCTTAGCCTGAAGCAAGTACATTGGAGTGTGTTCAGATGATGCTGCAAACATAATTGGACATCACTCGGGTAATTACAAAAATAAAGCATGTTGCACATCTAGATATGTTGTCCATGCACTGTTTGATTCACCAGAAGCATTTAGTTGCAAAGAAACTTTCCCCTGAATTAAACACAGTGATGAATGACACAGTGAAGATTGTTAATGATAGTCATAGTCGAGGTTTGAACTTCAGACTGTTCACAACACTATGTGAAAGCATTGATTCACAACACCATCTCCTTCTCTATACAGAAGTGAAGGGGCTCTCAAAAGGAAGGGTTCTTTCACGTTTTTTTGAGCTGAGAGAAGTGAAACATTTCACAACAGTGAAACTATGTTAGTAGAGCTTTTGTTGAATGAAGAATGGATGGATAGCTAGGCTTGCATATATGGTGAATATATTTAAACTCTTCAACGAACTAGATATTTCTATTCAGGGATTTAACACAAACATTTTTACATTAAGAAATAAGACAGATACATTAAAAAAGAAATTTGTTCTTTGGGAAAGTCACATACAGAAAGAAGATGTAAAAATGTTTCCACTTTTCCAAGACTTTTGATTGATGCAGACATCAACTGGAAATTCATATTTAATATAATAACTGAACATTTAAGAGCATTCATTCAAAACTTTGAACATTATTTCCCTGAAAATGAGGATCCCCATAAAGGTAACCACTGGATCAATAACCCATTCATGAAAAATATCAATTCCTTCTCCCTTAATTATTGTGAAGAAAAACTGATAGATTTATCTTCTGATTGTTACTCTGGTGTCCAAACATAAAATGCAATTATTGTCACAGTTTTGGATATCAATGTAATTACAAAACTGTTAAATTTTCCATTGTAAGCCCTGGCCAGTTTGCTCAGTGGATAGAGCGTCAGCCCAGCATGTGAAGTTCCCGAGTTTGATCTCCAATAAGGGAACACATGAGAAATGACAATCTGCTTCTCCTCCTCTCCTTCTCCCTCTCCTTCTTTCTCTCTGTTCCCCTCCTGCAGGTGGTGGCTCAGTGGGTCTGAGTGTCAGCCTCAGGCGCTGAGAATAGCTTGGTTTATTTGAGCATTTGCCCCAAATGAGAATTGCCAAGTGGATCCCAGTAGGGGGCATGCAGAATTCTGTCTCCCCACCTCCCTTCTCCTTACTTAAAAAATATTTTTATTGTATTTTTTACGATTGTGAGAGGGGACCTTTTTTAGCCCTACTGCTATTAAAATCCAAACAAAGAAACCAAATGGATATCAATGCAGTACTTTATCTCTCGGAAACAAAACTGCAGCCTTGGTTAGCAAGTGTTCTTGTAAAGAAGCAACAGGGGATTTCACATTAGCTTTACTTGAATTCAATATTGCTTTCTAGAAATTTCAGTTGTATTCTATTAAAATTATATATATATTTATTTTTATATTTATTTTTATATTTATTTAATATATATATTATTAGGGGATCAGGGAATGTGCAGATACTCCAGTATTTTCAGCCTTTTGTATAGTGCATTTTCACCAATGAAATAAAAGTTGGTTTTGCATCTCATTTACATAATTGAAGAACTTTCTTTGACTTTCATTTGCTTTTCTGATGTTCAATAAAAAAAATCAAATGCTTCTTTTTTTTATCACTTCGTGTTTATTTTGAAATAACCCCTAATTTTTGTGAGCAGTATATTTTACTATTTGTCTAGTTATTTTAGAGAATTTTTGTTTTATAGTATTATTATTAAAAGATAATGGGCCCTGGCTGATTGGCTCAGTGGTAGAGCATGGGCTTAGTGTGTGGATGTCATGGGTTCAGTTCTCGGTCAGGGCACACAGGAGAAGCACTCATCTGCTTCTCCACCCCTCCCCATCTCATTTCTCTCTGTCTCTCTCTCTCTCTGTCTGTCTCTCTCTCTCTCTCTTCCCCTCCTGCATCCATGGCTAGGATAGTTCAAGCAAGTTGGCTCCAGGTGCTGAGGATGGTGTCATGACCTGGCCTGAGATGCTAAGAAGAGTTGGTTGCTGAGCAACAGAGCAACGCCCCGGATGGGCAGAGCATTGCCCCCAAGTGGACTTGCCTGGTGGATCCCAGTTGGGGTGCATGTGGGTGTCTATTTCTGTCTGTGCTCCTCTCACTGAATTTAAAAAAAAGAGAGAGAGAAAAAAAAAGATAATGCATAACATACTAATAATGGTTTTTATTTCTGCCTTAACTGTTCCTGAAATAATTCTTTTATTTTCACCAGTCCCCAAGTGTAAAAAGGTTGAACACCACTGACCTAAGTAGTTTTGCCTGTTTTTGACTTTGAATAATGAAATCATGAAGTATTCTGATTTGTTTCTGGCTTGCTTTACTCAACACTGTGTTTTATATGCCTTACTAATATATCTATGGTCAAACACTAACTTTCACAGCACTGCAATTCTTATCCAATCATTCAGCAAATATTTGTTGAGCTCCTACTATGTTCCAGGAGTAAAAATCTTCCTTTCTATAGAATAACATTTCAGTGTTTTTGTTTATAGAAAATTAATAAATAAAACTTGGTTTATTAACTTATCTTTCAAAGTTAATTGCTTTGCCAAACTGAATTTCAACACTTAAAAAATAACCTAAAAATCATTATGCACATAAGGATACAGATAACACTTTATTTTTTTAAAAAAAGTTACAACTTTCATTTATAAAATATTCTCAATGTTTTCGCTCATGGGATTCGTGACCTACATAGTTTGTTCTAAGATTTAGAAATACAAATTTCTTGGGGCAGTCAGCCCTCTGAACGAACTTGTTCTCTGACGCAGGTGGTGTGTTCAAGGACACGCTGAACCTGGTTACGAATCGCAATGTTGCCATATATTAGCTATGTAACTTTAGATCCTTAACCTCTCTGTGCCACTTTCTGCATCTATAAATAAAATGGTAAACCTGCATGATTTCTGTAGTCTCTTAGTTGAAAAATTCTATTCATCTCTGTTAAAAAGAACTATTTTCTCAATCACTTTAATTTTCCTAGTTTTCAAGTGTATATAGAACTTGTTAAAAACAAGAAAACCAGGCCAAAGGAAGCAGGAGTCCATCAGTTCAAATGAGAGAGAAGTAACGGCTGCCATGCACTGAACCAGCCCAGGACCATCCAAGTGAAGACGCTTACTCAGTAGAGCGCCTCCTGTTTTCCCTGCACAGAAAACATTTGAAGACAGTGCCTGAGAAGCTTATGCACTCACCTTAGAGAAGTGGCTCTCTACCAAAAGGTATCATCCAAAAGGTATCATATCCAAAGGGTATCGTAGTAATATAATTTCTTTTAGACTAACGCCCTTGCTATCAGAAGGAAATTTTCTAAAATTGTGTTGCCATATTTTAAACTTACATTTAAGTACCCAAATGAAGAGCTGAGTATGGTCTCAGTGGAAGCATTTGTTATGAACAGCATTTTCTAAGTGTCAGTTTAAGCAATGCACCCATATATACAACAGAAAATCTGGATCTATTTTCCCAAAGAGAAATTCAACTGGATGTGTTGCCTTTTTCTTTGGATGCATAAAACAACAACAAATTAACACCTTAACATTAGTTCTTAAAAATCTTAAGTCTAACTACAAACTTAAAAAACAGTACTTAGTAGAGATGTTTCATCATTTTTTCTGTGTCCCCCTTACTTATGCACCTTCAAATGGAATAACTGGGATGTACTTCAAGTTTAAGTAATAACTGATAAAACAAAATGCAAAGTTTAAAGGATATTGATAAATATAATAACATATTGTTCTACTGAAGTTCATGCCTGTTTTCTAGTTGGTGAACTTTAAGCTCACAGCTTAATTTAATTCATATAGATTGAATAAAAAGCAAAAACCAAAACAGAACCAATTGATATGGCCTTTATGTAATCTTCAAATGGGGAATTACAAATGTTTAAATCAAACCGCAATCCTACTTTGGTTTATTTGAAGGAGAAATATATCAGCACAGATTTTTTTTTTAACTCTAAAAAGTAAGTCACTACTTACGTAAAACAAACAGCCAAGAAAGGAAAGCTCCCTCGCCCTTCGCCTGAAGTGGGATTTGGGGAAGTGTGCTGACGCAACTCAGGATTTCATTTGCCAAACAACAACTGAGCTCATCTGTATGCAGTTGGTAAATCTGAAAAGGTAAACTACAAGAAACATTGCGTAATGACACCATAAGAAAAAAAAAGTCAATTCTGAGTTTGCTGTTCTTTAAACTCTTTGAATTCTTGCTTCAGTGGCTCTGTTGAGTCACAGCTGTGATCCAAGTTGGCATGAACCAAAAATAACATAGCTAGCTGCAAAGGTTACAAGGTTTGGGCCAGCTTTTTATGGCCACACAGCAGTACCTTTCTGTTAAGTGAAAATGTTACATTTAGCCTGTAAGGGAAATCTTTCTCAAGCAGGTTCTTATTCAAAGTTGTCTTAGGTCTGCTCAAAGTGTTGTTTCTGCTGTGCTAAAAGCTAGAGTGAGCGGATTGCGAAGGTATAAAATATTCAAAATAAAAAGGACATACTTATTTCCAACAGACTTCCTCTGAACATTCTATACTGGGCAAGACCACTCATGGAGAAAATGAGGCACATTAATTGAGCAACATAAAATCAGTTCTACATCTGACTTTGATTAGAAAACAAACCCTTTCAGAATTGTTTCCCCTTCTTTCCCCTCCTCCCCCCAAAATGGCACTACGTACAGCTTCACATTTTCCAATCATACAGTGATATTTGGAAAGTTCCATTTGCTTCCATTAAGAAAAATACAGAGAAGGAAAAAATACATAATAGCCATCTATCATTTTGTATGTGAGCCTTAGTTATGGGATTCTAAAAAAAAAATTACTTTAAAAAATGACTGGTATATTTAAGTAATGTTTTGTTTTCCACTCTTTCAACAAGAGTTTGTTTTGCCCTGATCTTCCTTTTATTCATTGTTGTCATTTATTCAACACACACTTATTAAATACCTATCAGAATCTGACATCAAGATACAGTAGGAAGCGGCATCAGCCCTCATGACAGGATCTCTAGTAAGAAAGACTGATGTGAATCAAAGAATCACAACATAAATTTGGGAAAACAATTGTGATAGGAACATCACATTTGATAATATCAAGACAGTTGAACCAAATCAAGAAGGGCAAGACAGGCATCTCTAAGTAGGCAACAGCTGGGCAGAGGGGGGAAAGGGGAGGCAGAGTTCCCTGGTAGGGAAAAGTGACCACAAAGTTAGCAATCCAGGTAGAGCTCTGCTGTCTCCCACAGCACAGACCCAGCACAGGAGAGCACGTGGTGCCTCTGGAGAACCAGAAGAAAGTCTGGGCAGCCTGAGGGAGAGCGGAGACCCAGAGGGAGTGAGTTGGGAGGTGGGGAAATGAGGTTGGTGGGTTGGGTAGGACCGAGACTATGCAGGGACTAGTTGACACTAATAAACATTTTACTCTTTCTCCTCAGAACATCAGGAAGCCATTAAGGTGCTGTAGTAAGTAATATAGTAGGTGACTTCATAGATTTAAGTTTTATATTCGGTTGAGCACAAACAACCAAAAAAAAAAAAAAAACTTCTGGAGACCTAAAAATGAATTATTGCTTTAATTATTAATCATTGGTAGGAATATCCCCACAACACATATTGAAACTAAACTTGGCACACTTAGTTTCCTAGCAAGGACAGACAATGCTTCTTCTTTTCATGGTCATAGAAAGTTGATCCAAACCTTGGTAACCTTTGCCATTAGTCATGTCAGTTTTGGCCAATTCCAACTCACCTGTTTCCAAAACACTGGGAAGGTGCTCTGGCAAGACAGATCCAATGGCCTTAACAGGCCAGTGAACCCAAGTAGCCTTAGTCCACGGGTTTCTCCAAATGGAACACCTGTAGGCGAGGGCAAATCCCAAGAGCCCAGAGTAGTGACTACTCACCAGGATGCTAGAGAATTAGCTGAAGCTCTCCTTCCAGAAGGCTTTTCGTGCTTGGGTGTGTTTTGTGTGAAAGAGCCACAGAGTTTCTAAAGCTAGAGCATAGTCCTACTGCAATATAGCTCTAAGCTCCACCTTCCCCAGTGAACTTTCCTGGGAATCTTCACCATCAGCTGTTGCAGGACCCACTCTCCAGGTAGATTCACAGCTGGGAAGTCTGCTTCCTTCTCCTTCTTTTCTCTTTTCTGCCTACTTCCAGCTGGCTAAGGCTTCCCCGGGTTCACAGCCACAGGACCACTGGCATCAAGAACAAGAACCATGAGCAAAGTTTTTACAAGGGGAAAACTGCTTTTTTAAGATTTTAAACCAGAGTTCCAAGAATGGAGAGTATACGGTGGTAATGTACAGACAAGGCCTTCCTCCCCCACCCCCTCTACTAGTCAGTCCCTGTAGAATAGCCCCATGCAGCTGTGAAAATTATGTCAGCACATGAAACTGAGCAGGCCCTCAACATATGACTAAATAGGTTACTCTGACCTGTACAGGTCAGTACTCTGACCTGAACCTGAGCACATCACATGTCACACATCACATAAAGCATAGTGAAACCAGATTGAAGACCCAGGCAAGGATTTTACCTTATAATAGATTAGTGTAATGAAAAACAAATTAGGACTTTTGTGGGCTCTAGGTACTTCCTATTCATTTTTTTCATTTTATACACACATACACACACACAATATTAAACAATTACATACATATTGCTTTGGTATAAAGACAAATATATTAATATTATACATTAAGACAAATTCTTACACCTAAAAGTTTATTTCTTTTTTCTGACATCATAAGAAAGTAAAACACTTTTTATGGACCCCTGAAAGTATTGTGGGCCCTCAGAAACAAGCCCACTGTTGCCATTGCCTAAGCAGGCCCTGATTATAAGTTTGCCCCATGGAAACACACTGATGCTTCTCATGCTGAGTGTGCAGGTAGCCCCAGGCACACAAGCCACGCCTCCACACCCCTGTCACAGCACTTCCCATAGTATAAATTAGTCCTCACTCTCTGGGTGCAGAAACATACTTTATGCAAGTCTTCTTCCTTATCACTTAGCAAATTGCCTAGCATTTAATAAGCACTGAAAAAATGTTTGTTAAATGAGTAAATGTAATGAGCTGGAGTCAGGGATTGGCTGAGAATATAAGCAGAGCTGTACTTGTTGCAGTAGGAAGACCGGTCAGCCTGGATTAAAGGCCCAGTGACGGATGTCCTTGGCTGATTGCAGTCTCCGGAGTCAGACAGCCTGTGTGGAGGCTCACACAGAAGCACCTGACAGCTGTGCACCGATGGGCCCATGTTCTAGCCTCTTCAGAGCTCTGTTCTTCCACCTTTAAAACAGATGGGCCTGGAACTGTGGTAAGAATCTAAGGACATAATAGTGTAGGAAACTTAATGCAGAGCCGGACCCATATAAGGAACCAGTACATATTAAATGTGACTGTTATTTAACCCGGATCTCTCTATCTGTATGATGGAAAGAAATAGATCTGTTACTGGGATAACGAAGTGAGATAATAAAAGTTGAAGTGCTTTCCTAACTGTGATGTTGTAAGACAGTGTGAAGACAGAATAATGCATTAGAAGACCTGAATCTGTAGCCCAGCTCCAAAACTTACTAGATAGAAGACTTATAGCAAAGTACTTACCTTACTGAGTGTTGGGCAGATAAAATATAATATGCTCACTTCTTTAAAGATGGCGCTGCCCGCATGGAAGCCCATCACCCAGGTGATATTATTTGCCCTTATGCTTGGGATGGCTGTGGGGGGAAAGCTGTAATGTAAGCAGGCTGGGTTGTTATAGCTTAAGGCTTTGTTTTAAGAGTAAGCTTTCCCTCACACCTTTGACTGATTGGATGAGGTAGAGTGGTGCACTCTCCTGAGGAATCCCATTGTGCCTCAGATGGGTGGCTTAGTATTGGAGACTTCCTTGTTTGTGTAATTGGATTGGAGGTTTGGATTTTACACTATAAAGTGGGACAGACCGGGAGCTTGCTCTCTCTCCATTCCTGAGGTATTAGAGAGGAGAGCAGATTAAGGCCATGTGGAGGCCAGGAGAAGCAGCCAAGATGGCAGAGTGCTGAGGGAGAAGCCAGTTTGTGCAGAGTTTGTACTGGAGGAGATGGGGAACAGAGGTGAATAAGTCTGGTGATCTAGAAACCTTTGATTTTAGGAAACTCGGATAAGTCAGTAGCTTTGTGAGCACTGAATGAGTGGGTTTTGGAGTCCAGTGTATTTTTGCTTGCCCACCGGGTACAAGCTAGAATTAAAGCTGATGGCTCACCAGTTCTTGGCTCCATTGTTTCATTACCGACTGTCTGAATCTAATGTGAACCTGCATGGGTCAGTCGGCTCTGATGGTGGCCGCGACTACTGGCTTTACACTGAGCCTCACTTTATTCATCCACAAAATGGGCATAGTGCCTACCGCTGAATGTGGCTTTGGGAATAAAATGATATCATGAATGTGGAATTTGTAAAGTTCAAGAAGCTCTAAAAAAATGTACTGCTCAGTTCTTGCTATTGGTTGTAAATCTCCACACCAATAGATTCAGTGTAGATTTGACAATGGTAGTCGTGGATCTCAACCTCTTTCATCCTCTTTCCGATCTTCCATCTTTTCCTACCTCTGCTGTCAGACTCCCTTCAGTATCACCATTGCTTTCTTAATGAGAGCCACCTTGGGGTTTATTCATGTTTTTTCCCCTTAAACTTTGGCTAACTTGAGCCCCTTCCTCTATATACCCATTGCTAGCCTGAGGTCCCTCAACACGATTGCTCTCCTTCCTGTGGGAAGTTTGAAATAACTTGGGGTGAAACCCTCTTGAAATTTCTCACTTCTCATGTTGAATAAGCCAAGCCTGTATTAAATTAATTAACCTAAAAGGAAACCACTACATTTACTTCCCTTTCCCTTCAATGGACACAGTTGGATTTCTTGCCCATTTATAAGGCTATTGTTCTAGGTTTAGGAGAAAGTCATAAAACACTCAAATAGACAAAAGCTCTCTGATAGCTTTTCCTTAAAGATAAAGTCAAAACTACCCGTTATCACAATCGGGGATTTTAAGCCCCCCAAAGAGTCATGTCTGACTGCTCTCAGACTACAGACATTGCCACCCTAGCTGGTGACTCACCCTCCCAGAAGAAAGGGTGGAGCTGCCAAAAGTCAACACAGAGCAAGACACCTAAATCTGAGAACCTCCCGAAGGTACCGGCTCAGGACCCAGGTCCAGTAGGGATCATCAGCGTGGAGAATCGGGCTTGAAAAAGAACACTGTCGACCAGCTGTCATTAACGTTGCCCATTTTTTACCCTTAAACAGTAAAAAAGAGGTGCCTGTGATTTAGCAATATACCTTTTTTTTTGGGGGGGGGGGAGTTTTATGGCTACAAAGTAGAATTTTCTCAAATTTCTGAGATTATTTAGAAGCAAGAATTCTCCTTTCTTCCCCACAGTATCTGCTGTTTTCCCTCCCAACATCTTTTCTTCCACACCCCAGACCTGAGCATTCTGGAGAAGAAGAAGTGATTAACTGACAAAAGATATCTCCCTCCCGTAGGCATTTCCCCTTCGACTCTACCCCAGTATCAGGAGCACTTTGGAGGATAATCATTATCCTTCTTTTGGTGGGACCTTCCAGGGTGACCCTTCTGTTTATCTTCTCTGAGAACCACCAGCTCCACCAGGCACCCCATCTCATTTCACACCACACAGGTGGATTTCAGGAGACTTACTGGGACCAGCGTCCTCTGCCTATATCAAGGAGGAACTGAACTTACCAAACAGATTCTCCCATGAATGGGGACTTGGAAGCTAGGGACTTCTAGTAAATTTATGTAACTGCTGGTGGAGGGATATGAATATTCAAGAGTTGAGACATTGTCATCTTCTGCTATCAGCTCTAAGGCAGAAGACCTGGTGTCTGTAGATCAGTGGTTCTTAACCTGGGTTCTGTCGAACCCTGGGGGTTCGATGAGTTGGTCTCAGGGGTTAGGAGAAGCCTCTGCCACAGAGGCCAGAGTAAAGTAATACCGTAATTTGTTGTGAGTTCATGCACTTTGTTGGTTTTGTTCTTTGAGCGAGGTGATGTTCATGCACAGCTCATTTTGTGCACCAGTAAAAAAAACATATTCCTATGTCTTGAATTTGGAAAAGAAAATGATATTTTATTTATCACTAAAGAAGGGTTTGGTGAATGCGCATATGAAACTGGTGGGTTCGGTACCTCAAAAAAGGTTAAGAACCACTGCTGTAGATAAACAATAAAATGCCAGGATGAGATAAGCAGTTGTGGATGGAAGGGAGAAAAGGAGAGAAAGAGAAAGGAAGTGACATTATTCGTATCTGATGGCTCTCTGGTTCTTGACTCCCATTCTGCTTTCTGTCCTCGGGTTCCATGAGCTATGCTTGTATCCATGTAATTTATTCCCACCCTTTTATTTAAGCTAGCTCAGGTAGATTGCTGATATTTTTCAACTATGGTAGACATTAGAGTTGCCTCCTGGCCTGCATTTTCCTTTTCTTGGCAATTGCCTTGATTTCATTCTGTTACCTACATTTCCTCAGTGTTATTACATGCTTTAGGGGAATGTGATTCCAGAGCAAAATATAAATGACTCAGACTTGAGTTAATTGACATAATCGGATCCCATGACCACAGATGCAGGTTTAGGAAAGAAACCATTAGCCACTGAGGCTAATGACATGTGAAGAAAGGTTTGACAAGGTCGTCTGGGAGCTTCTGGAATGACCCCCTCACTTCTTGGAGCCTAATGAAAAAGCATGCAGACCAAGGAGTGGTTGATAGCCACATTATAACTACAAAGAGATGACACTATGGAAGGCTAAATAAAAGAGCAGAAAAAAAACTTTGTCTTAGAAGACATCATTGGGGTGCCAAATCGGACCATTCTTGAAGTTGACCTTCTCTCAGACTACCTATTTACATGGTCCAATAAACCCTTTTAATTAAATATTTTAACTAAAATTGCTAAGATACTACTCCAATGTACATACTCCCACTGCTGAATAATCCCAGCCTCCTTTAGTATATTCTGGGAGAGAAAAAGAAAAATGGGAAAAAATGTTTGACTGGAAAATTGGAGACTTCCAAGATACTAGCCTTTTTCTGCCACTAATTATTAATGCAACTTTAGGCAAATCATGTACCTTTTTTGAGCCCAGTAATTCATTTGCAGATAGAAAAAACAATAGATTTCTAACATTCTATGCTTTTAATTGTACGCCCTTATTATTGAGTCCTATGGTGGTCGTTTATAATTACTTATGTGAATTTTACTATGTTCTCAAACTCAAAACCTAACAACAACAGCAATGACAAAATATATTATTTGCATTAAAATTATCACTATAGGGCAAGAAACCCAAGGTTGGAATTATAAGAAAGAGAAGTAAAGAGGAAAGGAGGGAATACAATTGAAGAGTTTTCTGTCTGAGCCCTTTTCACTGAGGGGGTTCAGAACAAATCACCCCAGCAAGTGCTTCAGTGGGATGGAGACTAGTTTGAGGTAAAGGTAATTATAGCTTCAGGCTCAAGAGAATTTCTGCCCTTCCCTTTAACTACCTAAAAAAATGAATTAGAGGCCTTGCCCATAATAAGAGATTATAAAGAGAACTTCTTTTGACCCATCTATAGGGCAGGACAAACTGTTACTTACCAAATCTCTGTTTTTCTTACCATCCTGCAATGACCTTTTGAAGCCCTCAAGGTGCTTTACCTCATCTTTAACTCAGGATGTCTTATATACCCATGTTACCTTTCTGTCTCTGAACCTCTTGCACATGTGGGGTTCTGACTCTCCTGTATGCAGGGTTCACAAACATATGTATTTATTAAATTTGGTTATTTTCTCTTGCTAATCTGTTTCATGTCTAGTTGATTACACTGGGGAACAAAATTTTTGTTGCATCCACAAAAACACTTGTATTTACCTAATTCGAGTGTGCGGATCTCAAATCTGACATTAGTTTTTCTCTGTAAGCTACAATATATTTGCAATTCAAGATTTTAAATTTTCATCTTATTGTAAAATTTTCAACATTTAGTTTAACATAATGAAGTAGAATGTCTTCTTGTGAAAATATAAATTTATATAATGCAGTAAATACACTAATACACTAAAAGATAGGATTGCATCAGAATTAGTCTACTATTTTGACATAGAACATATTAAAATACTTAATTTAATCATAAAATTTGTGCAAAACTTATTTAAATTCTATTCAGGCAAAAATTTGTGTTTGTAGCTCTTGCGTTTGTGCACTTGTTGAGGACAATCTCATTTGATGCTCCAGCAGTAGTCTGCCATCATATTTCTGTACCATCGCCCCTGATGTCCTTCCATAGTCTTCAGATCTTGATGAAAGTGTTCTCCCTGCTCATTATTAACAGCTCCAAGATTTTCGAGAAACTTATCAAGGCGACTGTTCAGGAAGTAAATCTTAATGCTCATGTTACATCCAATGTCACGGAAAGCCAACAGCATCCTTTGAATCAGAAGTTTATAGTTTTCTGCTTTTTTGTTGCCAAGGAAGTTCTTTGTAACTGCCACCAAAGATTTGACTACCATGCGGCTTTCTCCTCCTTATTCGTCTTCCTGGCAAATTCTTCGTCATGTATGAGGGTTCGAATTTGAGGTCCATCAAATACACCTGCTTTTATCTTCTCGAAAGACAAGGGAGGAAAAGCAGAAATAATATGTTGAAAGCATTCACTTTCTCTATTCAAAGCCTGAATAAACTGCTTCATTAAGCCAAGTTTGATGTGAAGTGGGAGGAAAATGATCCTGTCTCAATTAACTACAGGTTCATTCACAATATTTAGCATTCCTACATCCAGAGCTTTACGTTTCGGCCACTCCTTCTGTGTCCAGTGTTTCTCCCAAGCTCGGCTGTCCCACAAACACAGAAAGCAAAGATACTTCATGAAACCTCTCTGTTGTCTGAGCAGGAAATTTACCATGTTAAGATCCACACAAATGATCCAGTTATGCTCCTCATACTTCAGAATTTTTATGTCATTATAATCTTCTTGCAGATGAGTTGAATAACCAATAAGAACCACTGCATAAACATTACCATTGTGCAAGAGAACACATTTCAGACTCTGTTTAGAGCTGTCAAGAAATAGCTGCCATTCTGTTGGACTGTAAGTGGTAACACCTAGCTGGCTGAGAAGACTACTGATATCATGACAGTAAACAAAGTGTTTCTCTTCAGAAGAAAAGTCCACAAAAATTTATTCACGCTTCCTGAAATGGGATACTTTAGCTGACCAGTGAAGTCCATTCTTTTCTTGAAGCCTGGAGGCTAATAACTCAGCTGCTTTCTTTGATAGGCCCAAATCTCCTCCTAAGTCATTCAATTTGGGTTGGCTAAACTGCTGAGGGCTTAATGACTGCTTGGCATCAGAAGAAGACCCTTCAGATTATACAACCATTTCCTCATGCATCTTATCAAAATACATCACCATGTTCACTTTCTTCGTTCTTAGGAGAAATCAAACCATTGAAAACTGGAACCGGGAGTGTCTCAGAGTATGGGATAGGGCGTATTGCTGAAGGAATATTAGGATATGTGATCATATGCCATTGTTTCTTGCCGATGCCCTTTGTATGGATCAGACAGAAATAACAGTCACTGCTGTGGTCCTTAGGTTCACGCCAAACCATGGGAATACCAAAAGGCATTTCTTTGCATTTTCCTTTTGTCCAGTCATGAAGCATTTCTTCACAATTATAACACACAATATGAGAGCCCAATTCTTGTCTTGATCACCCAGGGGAATTTGAAAATAAGCAATATATGCACGTGTCACAAATGATGAAATATTGCACCTTTGACGTTGAAGTGTGTAACAACCACATATATAACAGAAGGTGTCAGGACTATTCTTACATTTACGCGTACTCGAAGAAGCCATGATTCAATCTTAAAACAAAATAAGAGGGTGTTTTTATCAGATAATCATTTTTTACATTTAAAAACAACTACAATGATGTAAAAGTGATATTTTTAAAAACATTTATTGCCTTGTGTTTATGTTCAATCCAAGAGTTGTTACCCTTTAACTCCAACTTAAAAACTAATGCATGCCATTAACTGTGACAAAAGGAAATTAAAATTGCATAAAAACTAGAGCATGCACAAAAAACTGGATTTCATATTTGGAATCTGCAATGCAGAAATATATAGAAACAGGTCTAAAACCGCTTGCAGCAGATCAAAAAAAAATTGTTCCCCAGTGTTTTTAGACCAACCAAATGAACATTAAAGGTGTAGGAAAGTTTTTTTTCCTCCACATCACTAAGGCCAGTTCTTGGTGGAATTCTGTGTTATGATAACCAAGATATACATGGTTTATTGGCCCTACTGGTCACATCCAACCAGAAAACATCCTTCTCTTGAGCTGTGTGACTATGGTTAGCTCCAATAATGGGAAGAACAGCTGATCTATCCAGCTCTGCAAAAACAAAATCTAAGGGTGTAATATTTAATCTAGGCTTTGAGTTAGTTGAATAATGCACTGAACTCTTAAAAGTCAGTAATTGTTATTGATATTTTTCCAGACATTTTTTAATTTTTAAAGATTTCTTTGTTTCTACCTTTTGTGGTTTGGTTACTGCTGAGAAAATAAAACCTGCCCCAACCCAGAAACTCAGAAGTGATACTCCAGGTTCTTTCACTGGAAAGAATAACAAAAACAAAAACCAGCATAACTGACTTCCACCACAAAGGATACATACAAGGTTGTGTGCACGCACACACACACACACACACACACACACACACACACACACACACAGTCACACAAACTCATAAAGGATCTTGGACCCAAGCATGCAGGAGTCAAGCTGGGACCAGACATGCCAGATGGATTTACTTTTACTGAAGGTTTTCAAATATTTGAGTTTAGAACAGACTTCAGTACCACATTTTTCAAGAAGTCGTTTCTCCCAACAGCATTAAATAAAGCTGAGCAAGAATCAAGCATGATTGCAGAAGAACAAAGCAGGAAAAGTTCATAAATCATCATTTGGTGATGTACCAGGATGTATCATATGACAGGATCAGTATAGCAGGCCAATTTTAAGACTAATGTCTACCCATACTAGGAAAAATAATACTGGAGAAAAATAAAATTCTGGAGATTGTAAAGAAATAGCATGGTGTGGATTTCCAAATACCTTTAGATCAGATTTTTTTTTTAATGGTTTGTTTGGCCAAAAATCTATTCCAAACAAAAAAATTATTTTACAATTTTGTTGACTCACAGACTTCGATTTTGAGACCTAGAAAAAAATCATGATTACCCAGTCTAATCTCCTTATTATTAGTTGGCTTATCTGTATTTAGTTATACAGAAAACTAGTTCAAACTATAAGCCTATTCAGAGGAGTGCAGTATTCAATACTATATTATTTTATTTACATGAAGTTCAAAAACAGGCAAGTTAATTTATGGTGTTAGAAGTCAGAATATTGGTTCCTTCTGGGAAAGAGAAAGAGGATAAGAGAGGGGCCTCTGGTGAGGGTCTATCTCATGGTCCAGGCGGTGGTTAGTTCAGCAAAAGATAGCTGCAATATTTATAATCAAGCTGTACGTGTATGTATAATCTGTGCATATATATATATGTATATATATGTTATACATCATATGTATATGAAGAAGTTTATTTTTAAAAGGGGAGCATAAATAACCAAATTAAGTAAAAAATAATAATATATTATTTTGTTTTCAGTACAATATTTAATTTAATTTCTTTTTTTTAATTTATTCATTTTAGAGAGGAGACACACACAGAGAGAGGGGGTGGGGAGGAGCTGGAAGCATCAACTGCCATATGTGCCTTGACCAGACCAGTGCAGGGTTTTGAACTGGTGACCTCAGTGTTCCCAGGTCGGTGCTTTATCCACTGCGCCACCACAGGTCAGGCCAATATTTAATTTAGAAACACATTATCTTTTGCCTCACTGGATGGTGATGCAGTGGATAGAGCGTTGGATGGGGACACGAGGGACCCAGGTTCAAAACCCTGATGTCGCCGGCTTGAGCGTGAGCTCATCTGGCTTGAGCGTGGGGTCACTGGCTTGACTGCGGGATTATAGACATGACTCCATGGTCTCTAGCTTGAGCCCAAAAGTAGCTGGCTTGAAGCCCAAGGTCGCTGGCTTGAGCAAGGTTTCACTCACTCTGTTCTAGCCCCCCAGTCAAGGCACATATGAGAAATCAATCTGTGAACATTTAAGGTGCTGCAATGAAGAATTGATGCTTCTCATCTCTCTCCTTTCCTATCTGTCTGTTTCTATTAGTCCCTCTCTCTGACTCTCTCTGTCAAAAAAAAAACTGTTTTTAAAAAAAAGGAAAAAAACCACATTAGCTTTTTACTCACTTTTTTAATTGAGGTACCGACAAATCCGTTGTTTTGGTGTACACTTTTATGAGTCAGAAAAATGCATTCAGTTAAAGTACCATCATGAAGATACAGAACAGATTTCTCATACCCAAAGATTCTTTCATGCTTCCTGTGCATAGTCAACCCCTTCCTGCACATTCAACCCCTGGCAAGCACTGATCTGTTTCCATAATTTTTTTTTTTTGCATTTTCCAGAATGTCATATGAATGGAACCATACTAAATACAGGCTTTTGAGTCTGGTTTCTTTCACTCAGCACAAGGCATCTGAGATTCATCCATGTCCTTACATGAAACAAGTAATTTGTTTCCTTTCATTCCACTGTCAATACTGTTCCAGCATTCAGATGTGCCAGTTTGTTTATCCATTCATTAGTTGAAAGACATGTGGGTTGTTTTCAGTTTTTGGGATTTGTGTACAAGTTTTTATGTGAAGGAAAGTTTCCAGTTCTCTAGGAGTGGTGTGGCTGGGTTATATGGTAATTGTATGTAGCTCGGTTGGTTAGAGCATTGTTCCTATGCACAAAGGTTGTGGGTTTGATCCCCATTCAGTACACATATAAGAACAGCTCGATGTTTCTCTCTCTCTCTCTCTCTCAGCCTCCCTGTATCTCTCTCGAAAAATAATAATAATAATAAATAAATTTTAAAAAACTGGCAAATATTTTTAAAGTGGCTGTACAATTTACATTTTCACTGGCAAGAAATAAGAATTCAGCTGCTCTGTATCCTTGTCAGCACTTAATACTGTCTTTTTTTAAAGTGACTCTAATTGGTGATGAGAGCATTTTCACAGAAAACATTTGCTAAAGAGTCCGGTCTCAAAGTTACACACATAGTAAGTTTAAAATTAAAGAGATAGTATACATTAATATAAATCTGCAGGCCAGTTGGAAGTATTCTACTTGCTTAAAAATAATGAACTTCTTTTTCAATCTGAAGCTCTTTAGTAATTGATATTGAGTATCTTATATTCATTGGCCATTTGTATTTCTGTGTGAATGACCTGTTTTGACTACTTGTTTTACTATTAGTATTTAAAAATGAATTGAAAATCAGACAGTCAGTTGTCATTACATTGTAAACAAGTTTGTCACTTTCATTTTATGCTACACTCCAGTTTTATAACCTTTAGAAATTTTTACCATTTACTTTGTTTATGAAGTTTGCTGCTATGAAGAGATTTTCTCAAGTTTATAATCAAATTATAATTATTTTTCTTTATAGTTCTTGAGTTTAATATTATGATTGAAAAACCCCATTCTCCTCAAAGTATTATTAAAAATTCTCATCAATGTTTTCTATTATTTTTTACTTTACTTTCTTCTGTATAAATAGTAATCTATTTAGAATTAATTTAGGCAAGAACAATTAAATAAAGCATCTGAACCTACTGAGATTAAAATTAAGAGAAATTAAAACCACAGGTAAAGATGGGAAAAAATTTCTTGAGATTAATAAACTTCTTTCCCAAAGTAATTTTCTTAAATTAGTTTTCTTTAATCACTTTCATTTTATACTACACTCCAGTTTTATAACCTTTAGAAATTTTTACCATTTTTGGCTTTAATTAAAACTGAACATAATAAAGACTTTTGGAGGGAAAGCTAATGTGTTTCTTAGCTTACATATTTAGAATGTAAATGTAAACTTAAAAGACATAATTTGGTATTAAGGGTATTAAGTAGCTAAACAGTATACCCAACATCATTTATTTTAATTTTATTTATTGATTTTAGAGAAAGAAAAAAAAAGAGAGAGAGAAACATAGATCTGTTCTTATCTGTGCCCTTGACCAGGAATTGAACCCACAACCTTTGCATTCAGAACTATGCTCTAACCAACTGAGCTATCTGGCCAAAGCCCAGTAACATTTATTTTAACCACTCCATTGAAGAAAAAAAGTAAATTCAAATGGCAATAGTTTGATCCCAATAAATGTAAATTCAAATGCAAAGTGTTATCCTAAATATATAAGAATAGTCCCATCATCATGTGTAAAGCAATTCATATTTCCCCTCCATAGACTTGAAATGCCATATTTATTATAAAGTCCCACTTGTTCTTGGGTTTACTTCTAGAATTTCCATGATTTTTTCCTTAATTACTTTATGAGATGGACCTTTAACAGTTATATTACATTAAGCTTTTAAACATAAAAGAGATTAGCCATCATTTTTTGTATGTGATTGTGAAGATTAACATAGATATAGAAAAATGAATAATATATGTATGAACATTTTTAAAACTAGCTATAAAGTGAACACCTGGTTAGATACCACTCTGATCAAAAAGTAGAATTAAAATTTACTTTTGAAATTGTCTTCCATAAACGTTTTATTTAAAATAATAGTTATCAATTAGTGCAGATAGGCAGTCACATTTTTAGTCATGTAGTAAAAATATGGATGTGAATTGATAGTGGAACTACCAAAGCTCCAGTAAATATAAAGTACCTGGTTAATTTTTCTATTCTTATGAATAAAGGGAGTTCAAACTTCCTTATGATTCCATATTGTACAAATGCAATGCAATAATTATTTTTTATTTTACAAAAACAATTTTCTAAGTAAATCAATATTTATTGGTTTTTAAAAAAGGAATATTTAAGCTTGAGATAGACCTCATTTTCAGATGTTCAGAAACACTTGTTTATTTATAAATGGTTAGACCCATGCTCAATGTGGCACCTACTAGCTATAGGTGACATGTAAACTTAAATTTAAATTATTTAAAATAAAATAAAAATTTAAATTTAGTTCCTCAGTTGCAATAGCCACATTTCAATATGTGGTTAGTGGTTACCTCTAGTATTCAGCACACAGAACATTTCCATCATTGCAGAAAGTCCTGTTGGAGAGTGCTGGTTTAGACTCTCCTTAGTTTCTACAAATGTTTTGGAGTGTCTTAAAACACAAATCTGAGAGATTCCAAGATGGCAGCAGAGTAAGCAAATGCACAGACTCATCTCACACCACCAAACTGGATTACAAATTAATTAAGGAACAATCATTGTGAAAAACAAACTTTGGCCTAAAAGAATAGGTCTGACCTGAGCAGGCGGTGGTACAGTGGATAGAGTGTCAACCTGGGATGCGGAAGGACCCAAGTTCGAGACCCCGAAGTCACCAGCTTGAGCGCAGGCTCATCTGGCTTGAGCAAAAAGCTCACCAGCTTGAACCCAAGGTCGCTGGCTCCAGCAAGGGGTTACTCAGTCTGCTGAAGGCCCGCGGTCAAGGCACATATGAGAAAGCAATCAATGAACAACTAAGATGTCGCAACGGCAACAAAAAACTGATGATTGATGCTTCTCATCTCTCTCCGTTCCTGTCTGTTTGTCCCTATCTATCCCTCTGTCTGACTCTCTGTCTCTGAAAAAAAAAAGAAAAAGAAAAAAAAAAGAACAGGTCTCAAAAACCAAGGAACAAAGAAGAATCCACACCAATCCTGGTAGGAATTGTGGGGGCGTGGTGGGGTCTCCCCTGCTTCCAGGAGTGAGGGGAGGCTGAGGTTGAAAGTCTAGAAGGGCTCTCATTACAAGGAGAAAGACCCTGAGAGACGGGGGCCCCCAGTCTCAGAACTGGAGACCAAGCCTAGAAATCCAGGGACTAGAGGAGACAGGCAGAAAGCATTGAGAGGGGAGAAGAGCAAAGTTCTGTGAGTGGGAAGCTGTGGGGATGCCTTAAAGGGACAGAACAGAAAATATCACTCACAGTCACTTGCCTGGGACCCTGGGGGTGAGGAGGGCTGAGAGGACTGGCTTGTCTTCCATGAGGAAAGTGGGGAGAGTGAGACAGATGGTGACAGGCAGTGGTATGCCTGAGAAGCTGACTCATCCAGTGCAGAGGTGGCCATAGCTGAGGGAAGGTTTGATCCCTCCACACAGCACAAGCTTAAAGTGGTTCTGGGTGACCCACCTCCAAAAAGCTCTCCAGTGGGAAAGACACAGCTAAAAGCAGGAAGTGGGGTGGAGAGGCAGTAACTCAGGTCTCCAGGGAGATCTGAGATACACCTCCCCCTGCTAAAACTGAGAATGTGCCCTCCCCCCTGGGAGCAGCTGGCAAAATCCACCTTCAGATTCTCAGAGGTCAAACCACTGCGTTCCTGCATTCCTGAATACAGTCTCAAATAAGCCACCTGCAGAGATCAGTAAACAAGCCCACTGCAAAGTTAACTAAACTGAAAACAGAAAAATTAATACTTTAAATCAGCTCTACTAGGTAAGGACACCACAATTGGAACAAACCTACAAGCCACACACAGGAATGGGAAGACAGAGAAATTTAATTCATATGAATCAACAAGAAAAATCCCCAGAAAAAGATTTAGATTAAACAAAAGTAATCAAATTATGAAATGCAGAGTATAAAATAATGACTGTTAGGATGTTTAATGATCTCAAAGCTACAATGGATGGACTTCATGAACACCTAAATAAAGAAACTGTAAGCATCAAAAAGGACACAGAAATCATAAAGAAAAACCAGACAGAAATGACAAATACAGTATCAGAAATGAAGACTAAACAAGAAGGAATTAAAAGAAGGCTAGATGAAGCAGAAGATCAAATCAGAGACTTAGAGGACAAGAAAAGCAAAAGCATGAAAGCAGAACAGTAAAATAAAAAAAGGATTAAAAAAGTCATAGGAAACTCTAAGAGAGCTCTGTAACAACATGAAGAGAAACAATGTCCATATAATAGGGGTTCCTCAAGGAGAAGAAAAACAACAAAATATAGAGAACCTGATTAAAAATATTATAGCTGAAAATTTCCCTAAATTGATCCAGGAAAGAGTCAAAAATTCAAGAAGCAGAGAGAATCCAATTAAAAAAGAACCCAAAGAGACCCACACCAAGACATATAATAATAAAAATACCAAAGCTTAGAGATAAAAAAAAATAATACTAAAAACTGTAAAAGAAAAACAGTCAGTCACCTACAAAGGAACCCCCATAAGGATGACATCGGACTTTTCAACAGAAATACTTGAGGCAAGAAGGGAATGGCAAAAAATGTTCAAAGTAATGCAGAACAAAAAGTACAACAAAGATTTCTTTATCCATCAAGGCTATCATTTAAAATTGAAAAAGAAATGAAAAGCTTCCCAGACAAAAACAAAAAAACAAAAAACCTCAGGGAATTTATCACAACCAAACCAATGCTGCAAGAAATGTTAAAGAGCCTGCTGCAGACAGAACAAAGTGGAAAAAAATTCTAGTAAAAGAAGAATGTAGATTTAAATAAAAAATGGCAATAAACAAATACATATCAATGATAACCTTAAATGTAAATGGATTAAATGCTCCAATCAAAAGACATAGGGTAGGTAAATGGATAAGAAAACAAGACCTGTATATATGCTGTTTAAAAGAGACCCACCTCAAAACAAAAAATACACATAGACTGAAAGTAAAAAGATGAAACAAATATTTCATGCAAATGAAAAAAATATCTGGGGCAGTGATACTTATATCTGACATAATAGACTTTAAAACAAAGACTATAGTAAGGGATAATGAAGGTCATTACATAATGATAAGGGAACAATCCAACAGGAAGATATACCTACCCATTATAAATATCTATGCACCTAATATAGGAGCATCTAAACATATAAAGCAGACTTTGATGAAAATAAAGGGCGAGATCAACAGCAATACTATAATAGTTGAGGATTTTAATACTCCACTATCATCACTGGATAGATCCTCAAAAAAAAAAAATTAACAAAGAAACAGCAGAATTAAGGGACACACTAGATCAACTGAATTTAATAGATATTTTCAGAACCTTTCACACTAAAGCAGCAGAATATACATTCTTTTCAAGTGCGCATGGTACATAGTCTAGAATAGACCACATATTAGAGCATAAAATGAGTCTCAACAAATTTAAGAAGATTGAAATCAGACCAAGCCTCTTCTCTGACTACAATGGCATAAAATTAGGAATCAACTACAATAGAAAAACTGAAAAACACTCAAACACTTGGAAACTAAATAGCATGTTATTAAATAACAAATGGGTCAACAATGAGATCAAGGAAGAAATCAAAAATTTCGTTCAAACAAATGAAAATGAGCATACAAAAACTCAAAATCTGTGGGACACAGCTAAAGCAGTCCTGAGAGGGAAGTTCATAGCATTACAGGCATACCTTAAGAACCTAGAAAAAGCTCAAATAAACAACTTAATCCTAAACTAAAAGAACTAGAAAAAGAACAGCAAGTAAAGACTAGAGAATGTAGAAAGAAAGAAATAATAAAAATCAGAGCGAAAATAAATGACATAGAGACTAAAAAATCAATACAGAGGATCAATAAAATCAAGAGCTGGTTCTTTGAAAAGGTAAACAAGATTGATGAACCCTTAGCCAGACTCACCAAGAAAAAAAGAGACAGGACTCAAATAAATAAAGTTAGAAATGAGAATGGAGAAGTAACAACGGACACAGCAGAAGTACAAAGGATTGTAAAAAATTACTATGAAAAACTGTATGCCAAGAAAACTAGACAACCTAGGTGAAATGAACAAATTCCTTGAAAAATATATTTCAAAAATCAATCTGGAAGAATCAAAAAACCTAAATAGACCAATTACAACAAATGAGATTTAAACAGTTATCAAAAAAACTCCCAACAAACAAAAGCCCTGGGCCAGATGATTTCACAGGCAAATTCTACCAAACATTCAAAGAAGAACTAACTCCTATCCTTCTCAAGCTATTTCAAAAAATTCAAGAGAAGGGAAAACTTACAAGCTGCTTTTATGAGGTGAGCATAATTCTGATTCCAAAACCAGGTAAAGACAATACAAAGAAAGAAAACTATAGGCCAATATCGCTGATGAATTAGATGCTAAAATTCTCAACAAAATATTAGCAAACCGGATACAGCAACCACAGCAATCAAACAAGAAGAAGAAATAAAAGCATTCAAATTGGAAAAGAAGAAGTAAAACTATCATTATTTGCTGATGATATAATACTGTACATAGAAAACCCTTAAGTCACAGTCAAAAAACTACTGAACCTTATAAATGAATTCAGCAAGGTGGCAGGATATAAAATTAATACTCAGAAATCAGAGGCATTTTTATACACTAACAATGATCTGTCTGAAAAGAAATTAAGAAAACAATCCCCTTCACTATTGCAATAAAAAAAATAAAGTACCTAGGAGTAAATTTAACCAAGGAGGTTAAAGACTTGTAATCGAAAAATTATAAAACATTGATAAAAGAAATCAAGAAAGATACAAACAAAGGGAAGTACATACTGTGTTCATGGTTAGGAATAATCAACATCATTAAAATGTCCATATTACCCAAAGCAATTTATAAATTCAATGCAATTCTTATTAAAATACCAATGACATACTTCAAAGATATAGAACAAATATTCCAAAACTTCATATGGAACCAAAAAGAACATGAATAGCCTCAGCAATCTTGAAAAAGAATAAAGTGGGAGGTATCATACTTCCTGCTATAAAGTTATACTACAAGGCCACTGTACTCAATACAGCTTGGTACTGGCATAAGAACAGGCATATAGATCAATGGAACAGAACAGAGAACCCAGAAATAAACCTGCACCTTTATGGACAATTGATATTTGACAAACGTGGTAATAGCATACAATGGAGTAAAGGCAGTCTCTTTACAAATGTTATAGAAAAAATTGGACAGCTACCTGCAAAAAAATGAAACTTGACCACCTACTTACACTATTCACAAAAGTAAACTCAACATAAATAAAAGACTTAAATGTAAGTCATGAAACCATAAGCATCCTAGAGGAAAACATAGGCAATAAGCTCCCCGACATCTCTTGCAGCAATATATCTGCTGAGTTATCTCCACGGGTAAATGATATAAAAGACAGGGTAAACAAATGGGACTATATCAAACTGAAAAGCTTTTGCACACCTAAAGACAATATGAACAAAATTAAAAGGCAAACCACACAATGGGAGAACATATTCGACACTATGTCTGATAAGGGGTTAATAACCAAAATTTATAAAGAACTTATAAAACTCAACACCAGAAAGATAAACAATCCAATCAAAATGGGCAAAAGAAATGAATAGACACTTCTCCAAAGAGGACATACAGATGGTCAATAAGTAGATGAAAATATGCTCAACATCACTAATCATTAGAGAAATGCAAATTAAAACCACAATGAGATACCACCTCACATTTGTCAGAATTGCGCTCATTAACAAAATAACACAGAGTAAGTGCTGGCGAGGATATGGAGAAAGGGGAAACCTCCTGCACTGCTGGTGGGAATGACGACTGGTGCAGCCACTGTGGAAAACAGTATGGAGATTCCTCAAAAAATTAAAAATGGAACTGCCTTTTGACCCAGCCATCCCACTTTTAGGAATATATCCCAAGAATACCACCACATCAATGATTCAAAAGAAGAAATGCACCCCATGTTTATGGCAGCATTGTTTACAATAGCCATGATCTGGAAACAGCCCAAGTGCCCGTCAGTGGACGAGTGGATTAAAAAACAGTGGTACATATACACAATGGAATACTATGGGGCCATGAAAAAGAAGGAAATCTTACTTTTTGCCACAACATGGATGGACCTGAAAACTATCATGTTAAGTGAAATAAACCAGGCAGAGAAAGAAAAATATCATATGACCTCACTCATTTGAGGAATCCGACGAACAATATGAACTGAGGAACGGAATAGAGACAGAGGAGAGATCAAAGGATCCAGAAGGAAAGATGACAGAGGGAAAGGAGATGATAGGATGGGATGAGAGCAGAAAAGCAAATCCTGGAGGGAAGCGGGGAAGGCATTACAGGGAGGGGAAAAAGGGGATGTAGTGGGGAACACAGGGAAGGTGAGGATGTATTTGGGGGGACACTAGACTCTATGTAAACACAATAAATTAGAATAAAATTAAAAACAAACACAAATCTGAGATATCTATTTAACATATAAAATATACTGTTAAACATAGGAAAGAGAGATCACAAATTACAGGGAGACAAAAAAAGAAATATGTTAGGAAATGGTGATAATATACAATTAAGTACTAAATCTTGTTCTAACCTTGTTTAACCAAAGCTAAACAAATAAATAAAACATTCAATGATTCATGAAGTTCTCATTAGGCAAAAGAAAATACACTTTTATTTGGCAAGACATACTGTATCCTGACAATAATATTTGGCAAAGAAAAATATTATGGGAAAACATGTATCACTGTAACCCATGGATGGCCGGACTATTTAGGTGGCCTGGCACATCCTGCACAACTTGAAGTTGGCTCATCATTTCATCATATAAAAAAAAAAAATAGCAAAAATCATTGGCAAGGGATGTTGATATTCCTGGAGGTCATAGTAAGACCTCAGCGACTTTGTGTTAGCTATATCTGTCTTTATCTGTTCCAAGGCCTCTTCTCTAGTTCCCCTTCAGGTAGATTTTCTCTTCGTCCCCTCTTCCCATTTCCCCACTCCTCACTCACAGGCTCTATAAATCCTCTTTATTCATCCAAAGCAGTTCAGGCCAGTGCTCACCATACATACCTCACTCGTAGTGAGCAAAATCTCAGGACGGAGCCAAATCCTCCAGCCTAGTTACAAGCGGTTTCATTTATCTGCTATATAAGAAATACTGAGCAACCATTTTGAATCATGCCTTTAATTGCAATTCTAAAGACAATATATATATATATATATATTTTAAACTGAGATTATGACATTAAATTATAATTAATCTAAACAGTTCTTCAAAGAATTAAGCTAATTTGATTGAGGTATTTTGCTTTCTGGTAACTTTCTAGCACTGAAGGGAAAACAGTTACACATAGACACATACAAGAGATGGTATGTTTCTTCTCTGGCACAGAGAAGCATACAAGTTTGTGTTTTTTTGTTTTGTTTCGGTTTGGGTTTTTTTTTGTTGTTGTTTGTTTGTTTTGAGAGAAAGAGAGGAAGGAGGGGAAGGGAGAGAGAAAAGCATCTACTCATTGTTCCACTTAGTTGTACATCTGTTGATTGCTTCTCAAATATGCCCTGACTGGGGTTTGAACTGGTGACCTTGGGGTCAAACCAGAAACCCTGGGATGGAGCCTGCAACCCCAGGATTGAACCAGCGACCTTGGTACTCTGGGAAAATGCTCTATCCACTGTGCCACTGGCCAGGGCTACAAGTTCTTATAAGAGAGGACATTCTCTTTTCTAGTTCTACAACCACTGACATCTGGAACTTGGAGGAAATGACCTTCCCAACCACAGAGATAACTAAGTAACAAACCTGATATTCCAGCATAGGTCTGTATGAACAATTTCATTACACCATCCTGTCCCCCTTATTGATTACAGGCATGGGAAAGAGTAAGAGAAACAAAAGTTCAGGATGGTAGTTCCCAAATCTGGCTCCTTTTATAAATCCAGTTAGCCCATATTATTAGTCACCATATGAATTACCCTAAAGTGGCAGCCCTTTGTTGACACTGCACATTTCAGAGGAATGAGCATAAAAAATACCATCTCCATGTTTCCTACCCTTATTTGCAGATGGCAATTCATTAGAAGTCTCTTTGGACATTGAAATCATAGAATCATAAAATTGGGAAAGACTACAGAGATCATCCTCTACAGCTTAGTGCTCCGTTTTATAGATGAGGTCACTGGGGTCCAAAGAAGTTACCAGCATTGTTGGATTTGGGTCCTTGAATTCAGCAAAGAAAGAATTCAGAGCCAAGAATTTTTATGCAAGAGGAAGTTTACTTAGCATTCAAAACAAAAACAGTGTGTCCGTAAAGTCATGGTGCACTTTTGACCTGTGACTGGTCAAAAGTGCACCATGACTTTACAGACACACTGTACATCCAAAGAGAAGAATCAAGTGAGCTGCTCAGAGAGCTGCCTTGGCCTTTTAAAAACAAAGTCACAGAGGCAGAAGAAGTGAGCCAGCTGGGCTGTGTAGATTCAAAAACAAGTTTACAGAGGAAAAAGGAGGTCCCTTGCAGTTAGGTTCAAGGGGTTATCCTGGGACTAGCTGCCACTGCCCATTGCTCCCCTGGCCACAAGTCTTACGGAAACCCTTAGAGCTTAGGAGAACGAGATCAAAGATTCACACTTGAAGAAAGAAAGCATGGGCATGCTCTAGAGAGGGAGAGCATGTGTGCTGGGTTTTTTGTCTTAAAGGTTTTTATCTGTTTTCTAAAGGCAGGACTTTCAGGGGTGATCTCAGAAGAGGATCTCAATAGAATATTCATCAGCTTTTTCAGGTGTGTCCTTTTTTGTGCTGATTCATCAAAATAAATGTATAGGGTTAGAGTAGTGGTCGCTATTGATTAGTCGGCACTAGGGTAGGGTCATTGATCATTGCATCTGGTCCTGAGGTCAGCAACAGCATAGCTTCATCTGGTTCTGCTGCTTTACTGGGTTTAGAGCTGAAACAAAACTGAAACTTAGATGTTATCTCTAGTTTGACCAAAGCTCTGTCTCTGTGGTCAACTGTGCTCAGGTTTTATTCCTGAGATTATTTGATGCTAATCAGAACCTAATTTCCTGAGGGCTTAATGCTTAATGGAGTGTTCCCACAAGGGAGAAGAAGGCTGGGAAGTCAGGCTGCTGAGAGAGGCCAGTTTGAGTCAGCTATCTGTTTCAGTTTCTCCATTCCACTTGCCAAAGCATTTTCCTATCTTCTTACTATCCTGCCTCAATTTGTCTAAGATCACCAGAAAGTTAGGGGCAAAACCAGAGCAGGAACCCCAAGGCTGCCTGCAGCTCCAATTACTTAAATCAGAGGCCAAAACTCAGTGGCCCACACTGTGTTTTTTAATTTTTTAATTGCTTGCTAAAATTTTAGAGTTAGGAAATATCACCCTTTACAAGTCTACATTTTGACTTTAAAAAAAATCAGAAGATTTGCTAACATGGAATAATGACTGACTCTATTCGGTGAGCTATGAACCCTCCAAATCACCACAGTTGCCGAATAGTCTCTACTTATTCCACCTACTGGCTTCCTCATTTACATAGCCAGCCTGCCCAGCAAAGCCCTGGGGTTTGAAAGCGCTGTTTGAGATACCTGGTACGTGCTCACACTCTCCAATCAGGAGATAAGCTTCCCATGCTCCAGAATCATGTCTGATGTATTTTTGTAACTCCAGTAACAGTGTCTATCTAGCATATGATTGATACTTAAAGCACACTAATTTTTAAATGAGCGCTGAAAAGGTGATAGATTGATACTTGGTTATAGAGGGCAATGAGAAGAGGCAGTCTTTCTCTGGCTCATGGTTCCACTCTCGAACATGAATTGCTAGCTTGCTGAGTGACATTAATATCCCTGAAGAACACCTAGGAACCTGGCGCCTCATTGGACCCTTCCAGCCTCAGTTCCAGCAACCTTCATTACCCATGGCCACATGCAGAGCCCTGGAGTTCCTTTGAAGCATGACATGGCAGCATTTTCTCTCTCTGATCACAGCTCCCATCTTGTGAGTTCCGTCACCCTTGGTTTTCACCATACACAGTTTTTAACCGTGCAGGACAGACCATCAGCGCTGGGTCATGCTTACCTTCAGCACTCGTGGCCCTGCCTCCTCCGCCGCCAGCCCACACCCTGGCCTTGTGCCACAGAAACTCAAAAATCTTTTTCAGACTCTGTAAAGCCAGTAGTCGAGGCTACCATCAGAGCCACTTGGCCAGTGCAGGTTCACATTAGATTCAAATAGTCAGTAATGAAACAACGGAGCCAAGAACTGGTGAACCGACAGCTTTAATCCTAGCTTGCACCCAGTGGGTAAGTAAAAACACACACTGGGCTCCAAAACCCACTCATTTAGTGCTCACAAAGCTACTGACTTATCCGAGTTTCCTAGCATCAAAGGTTTCTAGCTCACCAGACTTCTTCACCTCTGTTCCCATCTCCTTCTCTCTGAACAAACTTTGCACAAACTGGCTTCTTCCTCAGCACTCCGCCATCTTGGCTGCCTCCTCTCCTCCACGTGGCCTAAATCTGCTCTTCTCTCTAATACTAACCTCAGGAACCAAGAGAAAGCAAGCTCCCAGTCTGCCCCACTTTACAATGTAGATTCAAAACCTTTAATCCAATCTACAAACAAGGAAGTCTCTGATACAAAGTCACTTATCTGAGACATACTGGGAGGATTCCTCATGAGAGTGCACCACCCTACATCATCCAATCAGTCAAGGGTGTGGGGAAAAGCTTACTCTTAAAACTTGCACATAGGCAGCACCATCTTTAACAAAGTGAGTATAATATATTTCATCTGCCCAACAAACGCAAAGGATTAATTAGGTCTAATAATTTCAGAGCACTTTTCACAAACATTTTTAAGGATCCAAAAGGGGTAATATGGCAACTTTAAACAAATGTACTACTTTGAGAAGGTTTTTGTGCTACCTTTTTTTTTATTACTATTAATGGGGTGACACCAATAAATCAGGGTACATATGTACAATGAAAACATCTCCAGGTTATCTTATCATTCAATTGTGTTGCATACCCATCACCAAAAGTCAAATTGTCCTCTGTCACCTTCTATCTGGTTTTCCCTGTGTCCCTCTCCTCCTCCCTATCCCACCCTTCCCTCCGTCCCCCATCCTGTAACCACCACTCTCTTGTCCATGTCTCATAGTCTCACTTTTATGTCCCACCTAGGTATGAAATCATGCTGTTCTCAGTTTTTCTTTTTTTCTGATTTACTTATTTCACTCCATATAATGTTATCAAGGTCCATCCATTTTGTTATAAATGATCCGATGTCATCATTTGTTATAGCTGAGTAGTATTCCATAGTATATATGTACCAAAGCTTTTTAATCCACTCGTCTTCTGACAGACACTTGGGCTGTTTCCAGATCTTCGCTATTGTGAACAATGCTGCCACAAACATGGGGGCGCATTTCTTCTTTTCGAACAGTGCTATGGTGTTCTTAGCGTATATTCCTAAAAGTGGGATAGCTGGGTCAAAAGGCAGTTCGATTTTTAATTTTTTGAGGAATCTCCAAACTGTTTTCCACAGTGGCTGCACCAGTCTGCATTCCCACCAGCAGTGCAGAAGGGTTCCCTTTTCTCCACATCCTCACCAGCACTTATTCTGTGTTGTTTTGCTGATGAGTGCCATTCTGACTGGTGTGAGGTGATATCTCATTGTGGTTTTAATTTGCATTTCTCTAATGATTAGTGATGTTGAGCATTTTTTCATATACCTATTGGCCATCTGTATGTCCTCTTTGGAGAAATTTCTATTCATTTCTTTTGCCCGTTTTTTGATTGGATTGTTTGTCTTCCTGGTGTGGAGTTTTATAAGTTCTTTATAAATTTTAGTTATTAACCCCTTGTCAGATGTGCTGTCGAATGTGTTCTCCCATTGTGTGGTTTGTCTTTTTATTCTGTTCTTATTGTCTTTAGCTGTGCAAAAACTTTTTAGTTTGATATAGTCCCATTTGTTTATCTTTCCTTTTTTTTCATTTGCCCGTGTAGATAAATCGGCAAATATATTGGTGCTACAGATGTCGGAGAGCTTGCTGCCTATGTTTTCTTCTAAGATGTTTATGGTTTCACGGCTTACATTTAAGTCTTTTATCCATTTTGAGTTTGTTTTTGTGAATGGTGTAAGTTGATGGTCTAGTTTTATTTTTTTGCAGGTAGATGTCCAATTTTCCCAAACACCATTTGTTAACGAAGCTGTCTTTACTCCATTGTATGTTCTTTCCTCCTTTGTCAAATATCAGTTGTCCATAAAGCTGTGGGTTTATTTCTGGGTTCTCTGTTCTGTTCCATTGATCTATGTGCCTGTTCTTATGCCAGTACCAGGCTGTCTTGAGTATAATGGCCTTATAGTAAACCTTGAGATCTGGAAGAGTGACACCTCCTGCTTTATATTTTCTTTTTAAGATTGCTGAGGCTATTCGTGTTCTTTTTTGGTTCCATATAAATTTTTGGAATATGTGTTCTATATCTTTGAAGTATGTCATTGGTATTTTAATTGGTATTGCATTGAATTTATAAATTGCTTTGGGTAATATAGACATTTGAATGATGTTTATTCTTCCTAGTCATGAGCACGGTATATGCTTCCACTTGTTTGTATCTTCCTTGATTTCTTTTATCAATGTTTTATAACTTGCCGAGTACAAGTCCTTAACCTCCTTGGTAAAATTTACTCCTAGGTACTTTATTTTTTTGGCTGCAATAGTGAAGGGGATTGTTTCCTTAATTTCTTCTGCTGACAGTTCATTGTTGGTATATAGAAATGTCTCTGATATCTAAGTATTAATTTTATATCCTGCTACCTTGCTGAATGCATTTATAAGATACAGTAGTTTTTTGACTGAGACTTTAGGGTTTTCTATATACAATATCATATCATCTGCAAATAGTGACAGTTTTACTTCTTCTTTTCCAATTGGATGCCTTTTATTTCTTCTTGTTGTCTGTTTGCTGTAGCTAGGACTTCAAGAACTATGTTGAATAAGAGTGGTGAAAGAAGACACCCCTGCCTGGTTCCTGATCTTAATGGGATTGCTTTTAATTTTTGTCCATTTAGTATGATGTTTGCTGTGGGTTTGTCATAGATGGCCTTTATCATGTTAAGAAATGATCCCTGTATTCCCACATTACTGAGAGTTTTGATCATGAATGGGTGCTGGATTTTATCAAATGCCTTTTCTGCATCAGTTGAAATTATCATGTGATTTTTGGCCTTCCTTTTGTTTATGTGATGAATCACATTGATTGATTGGCAAATATTGAAGCAGCCTTGCCTCTCCAGAATAAATCCCACTTGATGATGGTGTATGATTTTTTTCATATATTGCTGGATCTGGTTGGCTAATATTTTGTTGAGAATTTTAGCGTCCAAATTCATCAGGGATATAGGCCTATAATTTTCTTTCTTTGTGTTGTCTTTGCTCAGTTTTGGGATCAGAATTATGCTCGCCTCATAAAAGGAGTTTGGAAGTCTTCCTTCTTCTTGAATTTTTGAGGAGGATAGGAGTTAGTTCTTCTTTGAATTTTTGATAGAATTCACTTGTGAAGCCATCAGGCCCAGGACTTTTCTTTTTTGGGAGTTTTTTGATACCTGTTTAGATCTCATTTGTTGTAATTGGTCTATTTAGGTGTTCTGATTCTTCCAGATTGATTTTTGGAAGGTTACATGATTCAAGAAATTTGTCCATTTCACCTAGATTGTCTAATTTTGGGGCATAGAGTTCTTTATAGTATTTTCTTACCATGCTTTGTATTTCGGTTGTGTCAGTTGTTATTTCTCCACTGTCCTTTCTAATTTTATTTATTTGAGTCCTCTCTCTTTTTTTCTTGGTGAGTCTAGTTAAAGGTTCATCAATCTTGTATACCATTTCAAAGAACCAGCTTCTGGTTTCATTGATCCTCTGTATTGTTTCCTTAGCCTCTATGTCATTTATTTCTGCTCTGATCTTTATTACTTCCTTTCTTCTACTTGTTCTGGGTTTAATTTGGTGTTGTTTTTCTAGTTCTTTAAGATGCAGGGTCAGATTGCTTATTTGAGCTTTTTCTAGCTTCTTATGATATGCCTGTAGTGCAATGAACTTCCCTCTTAGAACTGCTTTTGCTGTGTCCCATGAATTTTGAGTTTATATATGCTCATTATCATTTGTTTCTAGAAACTTTTTTATTTCTTCTTTGATCTCATTGTTAATCCATTCATTATTTAATATCATGCTATTTAGTTTCCAAGTGTTTGAGAATTTTTCAGTTTTTCTTTTGTGGTTGATTTCTAGTTTCATGGCATTGTGACCAGAGAAAATGCTTGATATGATTTCAATCTTCTTAAATTTATTGAGACCATGTTTGTGTCCTAACATGTGATCTATCCTAGAAAACGTACCATGAGCGCTTGAGAAGAATGTATATTCTACTTCTTTAGGGTGAAAAGTTCTGAAGATATCTATTAAATCAAGTTGATCTAGTGTATCCTTATAGTCTCCTGTTTCTTTATTAATTTTCTTTCTTGAGGATCTATCCAGTGTTGTTAGAGGGGTATTGAAATCCCCTACTATGTTAGTATTGCTGTTAATCTCACCCTTTATATCCATCAAAGTCTGCTTTATGTATGTCGGGGCTCCTGTATTTGGTGCGTAGATGTTTATAATAGTTCTATCTTCCTGTTGAATTTTTCCCTTTATCATTTCGTCGTGTCCTTCTTTATCTCTTACTACAGCCTTTGTTTTAAAGTCCATTTTGTCAGATATAAGTATTGCTACCCCTGCTTTTTTTCATTTCCATTTGCATGAAATATTTTTTTCCATCCTTTACCTTCAGTCTATGTGCATCTTTTGTTTTAAGGTGTGTCTCTTGTAGACAGCATATGTATGGGTCCTGTTTCTTTATCCATGCAGCAACCTTATGTCTTTTGATTGGATCATTTAATCCATTTACATTTAAGGTTATTATTGATATGTAGTTGTTTATTGCCATTTTATTCTTTAAAGCTGTAATCTTCTTTTGCTATATTCTTTCCTCCCTTTACACTGTTCCCACCAGGCCCCTTAGTATCTCTTGCAGAATTGGTTTGGTTTTAATGAATTCCTTGAGGCTTTCTTTGTCTGGGAAGCTCTTTATTTCTCCTATAATTTTAAACATTAACCTTGCTGGATAAAGTAGTCTTGGTTGTAGGTTCTTGTTCTGCATTACTTTGATTATATCTTGCCATTCCATTTTGGCCTCAAATGTTTCTGTTGAGAAGTCCAATGTCATCCTTATGGGGGCTCCTTTGTAGGTGATAGCCTTTTTTTTTCCTAACAGCTTTTAAAATTTTTTCTTTATCCATTAGCTTTGGTATTTTAACTATGATGTGTCTTGGTTTAGATCTTTTTGGGTTTCTCTTAAATAGAGTTCTGTGTGCTTCTTGAACATGTGGAGTGTTTCCCAGCCTTAATTTAGGAACGTTTTCTGCTATGATTTGATTGAACAAAGTTTCCATTTACTGTCCTCTCTCCTCTTCTTCAGGCACCCCTATGATGCAATTGTTGTTTCTCTTCATGTTGGCACAGAGCTCCCTTAGAGTTTCCTCACATTTTTTGAGTCTCTTTTCCTTTTTCTTCTCTGCTTCTGTGCCTTTGTTTATTGTGTCCTCTAACTCGCTTATTCGATCCTCAGCGCCATCCATCCTGCTTTTAATTCCTTCCATTGTGGTCTTCAGTTCTGATACTGTATTTGTCATTTCTGTCTGATTTTTTTTTATTATTTCAATTTTGTTTTTATACTTGTTATCTATTTATTTAGGTGTTCATGATGACTATCCATTGTTGCTCTAATTTCTTTGAACATCCTATCATTATTCTAAATTCTGCTTCTCGTAATTTGGTTATATTGGTTCATTCAGGTCCTTCTTGGGGATTTCTCTTGATTCATTTGGTTTGCATTCCTCTACCTGCCCATTTTGTCTGTGTATAAGCAAGTTGTGGTCACTGGAGTCCAGTAGGTGTTGCCTTTGTGTTCTCTAGGTGTGGTCTGTCTGCAGGCCCTCCACCCCTTCTGCCGCTGCCTAGGGCGGTTGGGTATGGGCATTGCCAGTGCCAGCCCACTGTGGCTTTTGCTGTGATTTCTGCCTCCTCTCTTGGGAGGGGCTGTCACTCAAGCCACTAGCCTCAGCACCAAGGGTAGAGGTGAGCACCTTTCCTCAGCTGCAGACCCAGCCTGTTTCCGGATTTTCGCCCATAACCCGCAGTCAGAGCCTGCTCGCCACAGTTTTGCGAGTTGGGCGGGGCTTTTGACGTGCTCTCAGATGTGATCCTTTGCTTGTCCGGAGCTTTAGTCCTGCCCTCGAGGCCAGGGTTCTTGTGCGCAGTGTCTCAAACCAAGGTTTATTGGGCCGGGCAAGTTTTGGCTTCCGCTCAGCTGCGAGGTTCCGCTCATCCCTGACTCTACCCCGCCCCCGCGTTCGGAGTCCGCTGGTGCACGTAGGATGGCAAACTGCGGTTTCTCCAGCCGGGCGAGGATAGTAGCGTGGGTTCAGCTGCGAGCTTTCACTCATCTCGGGGTCTACCCTGCCCCTGCGCTCGGAGCCCACTCGCGCACGTAGAATGGCAAACCGCGGTTTCTCTGGCCGGGTGGGGCTGGTAGCATGAGCTCAGCTGCGAGCCCCCGCCCATTTCTGGTCCTAGCCCATCCCCACGGTCAGGGTCGGCTTGCGCAGGGTCGCAGAGCAGATCTCTGCCCGTTCCTGGCTTCCGCTTTGTTTCTGCAGGTGGGATTACAGGCCGGCCCTCAGCTTCTGGACTGTTTTTGCGCATCCCCTCTGCCCCTGCTGGGCTAGACCGAGCTCCCACCGACTTGGCCTCCGCCCATGCTTACAGAACCGTGTTTCAGCATCTTGCTGCCACCATACCCTTCAACATCCCTCAGCAGAGTAGGAAGGGACCTAATACTCCACACTGTAGGCCTGGGAGCTCCCTCACTTGTTTCACAGCTCAAAACTGTCCAAACGCCTCTTCTAGGCTCTGGGACTGTAGGCTGGGGCTTGGTTCCTGGGACCCAGGTCCCTCCCTCTCCGCCAAACTCTCCTCCCTCCACGCGGGTGTCTCCGGGCTGCCGTTTGCTCCGGGAAGCTGGGCAGCCCTCTTCGCGTTTTCGCTATTCCTACCAGTCTCAATGTGGCTTCTTCTGTGTTCCTTGGTTGAAGAGTCCACTTAGTTTAGTTCACAGTTGGTTTATCCAGATGATGATTCTTAAAATTGAGTTATAATCCACTTTGGTTCTGGGAGTTGGAAGTTGGTACATCTGCCTACTCCGTCGCCATCTTGCTTCTCTCTGTGCTGCCTTTTTATTTTATTTTTTTTTCTGTGGTCTTCTTCCCTTTGTGCACTGTAATTTGTCTTTGTTGAGCATAAGGTTGGCATTGTGATGTGTGTGCAAATGTGTGAATTTTAGTTGTCCACCAGATAAAGCAGTATATGAACTTTACTGAAAACTTCTAGTATATCATTTCTAGAGCAACTGTTCAGAAGACTATAACTACCATAAGCTGAACCTTCCTTCCCACTGTAAGAGCATCACATTTGAACATCCTGAAAACTTAGAAGGTCAGCTTTAATGGGCCCCAGAGATTGCTGGGTGGATCCTCAGGGCACATGTGAAAGTCTATCTCCCTTCTTCTCACTTGGGAAAAAAGTCAGCTTTAGAGGCAAAGATATCAACCAGAAAGGTATAACATATTATTCTACTGTGGGGTGAACATTGTATTTCCAAATAAGTAAAATGCCACGAACAGAGTCAGAGCTGGAAAAAAATACAAATTTTATTAAAATAGCAGTTGCAAACTAAGTTAAAATAACTTTGACAGTCATACTTGCGTGAAAACAGCTATTCTTATATTTGTGTCAAAATAGGCAGTCATCTAAAACTCAAGTATGAATGACCTGTTGTTTAATCTGCAAAAGGGCGAAATCGTGTAAATGAAAATACAATAAGAAAAAAGGTACAAAAAATATCTAATAGAAACCTTTTAGTAAAAACTCAAACACATACACAGAGATGTTGCCAGAAACAGTTCAGAGAACAAAAATCCTGAGGAAGGAAGCAGCAAAATGAGAAAAAGCCCTTCAGTGACTCCATAACTGGAAACAAAGATAGAAAGAAGGAAGGGTTGCTTGCGGATGAACTTGAGAGGGAGGGAGGGGAGAATGCAGTAGTGCTGGGGAGGACAGCCACCTTCCTAACCTCCCTGCTTCTTCCCAGAGTCACTCCCAAGCCAATGTCCAGCGAGACTCAAGGCAAGTCCTCCAGCCCTGTTAGTTATGATTGTGTCCCTGTGCCCATGTGTGAAATTTCTGGGTTTGCCACTTCAAGGAGGTATATAAAATGCTGCAAGTTGCTTGAACAAACAAAACGAGCCAGCAGATTTAAAAGAAGTAAAGAAAGCAAGATGGGATGTATTAGAACATGCTCTTCCTGGTATACTAGTCCATGGTTATGATTATGATGAATAGCTAAGAATATATATTTCAACCTCATTTGTTTTGTCATCTAGACTAGCCAAAATATTAAAAACAATTAAGTCAGCCATTAAAGCCTAGGGTATTCCTGGTTCTCCCATTTGCAATATTACCTTATGAAGTGGTATATCCTTACAGGGAAAAAAGGGGCCATATACAGCCTCTCCCTTCAGAGCCATTTCATCCAGACATGTACCAAACTACTGCCAAACAGCCAGAAAAACAAAACAACAAACAAAAAGAGTTACGGGAGATCAGCCAGGAGAAAAACTAAATTTCCCTACCATGGGCTGCCTCAATAGAAGGCTTGCAAAGCTACTTCAAGGAGAGAGACCCCCAACAAAACTAGCAAGCACCCCCAGAAGCACTAAATCTTAGTACAAATACTTTCCATAACCATATTTATTTACCATATGCTAATATCACAGCAAGCTGTGGATGCTGAACCAGGCAAGAGGAAAGACGATGTAAGACCAGTAGTCATGGCCAAGGCTACCATCAGAGCCACCTGGCCCATGCAGGTTCACATTAGATTCAAACAGTCGCTAATGAAACAACGGAGCCAAGAACTGGTGAGCCATCAGCTTTAATTCTAGCTTGCACCCGGCGGGCAAGCAAAAACACACACTGGGCTCCAAAACCCACTCTTTCGGTGCTCACAAAGCTACTGACTTATCTGAGTTTCCTAGCATCAAAGGTTTCTAGCTCACTAGACTTATTCACCTCTGTTCCCCATCTCCTTCTCCAGCACAAACTCTGCTCAAACTGGCTTCTTCCTTGGCACTCTGCCATCTTGGTTGCTTCTCCTGGCCTCCATCTGGCCTTAATCTGCTCTCCTCTCTAATACCTCAGGAACCAAGAGAGAGACCAAGCTCCCGGCCTGCCCCACTTTATACTGTAGAAATCCAAACCCTTAATCCAATCTATAAACAAGAAAGTCTCTGATACAAAGTCCCTTATCTGAGACATACTGGGAGGATTCCTCATGAGAATGAACCACCCTACATCATCCAATCAGTCAAGGGTGTGGGAAAAAACTTACTTTTAAAACTTGCATGTGGGCAGCGCCATCTTTAACAAAGTGAGCATAACATATTTCATCTGCCCAACAGACGACTTCCTATCACCAGCTATTCCCAAAGCCTTCCTTACTAAATGAATATGTCCCTCCACCTCTCCTCTCCATTTTCTGATTTATCTGTCACGTGACATCCTCTGGCGTCCTCCCTCAGAAATGTTTAGAGTCACTCTGTGTTCTGCATTCAAAGCCCTCCAGACATTGTCTACACTCAGCGTTTCGCCATCCCCGTGCCTCTCTGTACATGCCTAGTATCCTGCCCAGAAAGAGGACTTATTCTTTCCTGCCGCTGCTGGCCGAGTCTCCCACCTTCAGAAAGCCCCCTACTTCCGGGAATATGTGGGCTCACTTCCTGTCAAGCCCCATTCTGCTTTCCTTCTTCTGCACCCTGCTCCTTTCCCAGTTCTAAGAATACCACCAACCCAATAGAAAGGGCACAAAGCTTCCCTAAAGCGGTCTGGTACTTATGTCATGCCTTCCACCTTTTCTGCAAGCCTTCATACTCACCTCAAGTAGCTAATTTAGCATCTTATTCATTAGTATAGCCCCTCTTCCATACCACACTCATGGATTCAACCAACTGCAAATCGAAACTATTTTTTAAAAAACATCATGTTGTTGCTAACTACTATGTAATTACTACAGGTGCTCTAACATGCACTGTGTACTCAGCCTACAATGGGTGCATCTGTACTGAACATGAACAGACTTTCTTCTCTTTCCATTGTTCCCTAAATGATAAAACTACTTACATAGTGTTGATATTGTGTCAGGGATTATAAATAATCTAGAGGTGATTTAAAGGAGGATGTGTGTAGGTTATATGCAAATATACCTTTGTAAGTATGGGACTTGAACATGCACGGATTTTGGTATTCACAAGTGGTCCTGGAACAGTCCCGCACAGACTCCACAGAATAACTATACTTAATAAATGTTTGTTTGAATATTTATGATTGAACTGGATTGAATTGTAAAATAAGGTTTATGTGTAGCTACTTTCATTAAGTCATAGAATTTTAATGCCTGAGAGGATTTAAAGACCATCTAGAAGTCAACCCTACAGATGAGATAGCAAGCTTGAAGAGATCATTGTCTTGCCCAAGGACACACAATCAGAAACAAAAACCCAGGACTGAGAACAAGTTCTCCAGGACTTAATTCTGACAAACGTATAGGAGAGTAAGGCACAATATTGATATGTTAATTGATACTATCTCTTTAAGGAAATTGTCTTATCCTCAGCCATTCACTGAGGCCCACTAGGTCCCAGGTGCTGTGCTGAATTTTCAGGGGTGGAGACCACCACCATACAAGTTCATAAATTAAAATATTTATTATTGTCATTAGGAAAGCAAAAAGTAGACTGAAATTCCACCTAGATCCCACACAGTAAGGCTGCATGGAGCCAGGCAGATTTTGACTCCATAACTTAATGTTACTGGGTGTTTTTAATGAATCATATTTCCTGTGTGTGTCTTAATTTCATTTATTCTCTCCCCCATTTGTTCCCATCTGTGCCTTCTGTAGAAAACTTTTTAGTTTTAAATCCATGCCTACATTACTATCTGCTTTCACTTTTAAACCATCTAATATCAGTCTTAGCTGCAGGGGCTATATATAGCTTTTGTCTTTGTGTGAATGATAAATAGGGCTCACATTTCTGCCATTATGAGACTTATGACAGGTCATTCTAATCTAGGAGATACATACTACCTCCCCAGCTTCCAAAACAAGACGAGAGTACATAAGAATGGTCTGAATGATGTTAACTTTTCACTGACCCACCTTTCCCCTTCCTCCCTTTTTAATCTTTTCAAGCTCACTGTCTTCTAACATAATAAGGAAAAGAATGAGATGGTTTCTAAAATGTATTCCAGATTAGACTTTTTATCTTTAAAATAACCTCTGTTCTATGTAGTTCGTCACAGCTTCTTACTATTTTCATTTTAATTTCTTTCACAGACATGAAAGCTATCTGACATGCCCTAAGGACTACCACAAGCAGCATTATTACTTCTTTACAGGACTGAGGTTCTTCAATATGCATTATTTAGGAGGTAAGACCTCCTGCAATACAAATCACCTTCATAAAGCTGACATTTTCTTCTTTGTGTTCAAATATCCAACCCTTTTTTGAGCATGGAACATTGTACAGAATGTCAGAACTCTAGCCAAGCCTGGTCAGAGACAGTCTCAGTCATATTTTAAATTTTCATTTCTTCCATTGGCATGTGTCCTAAATGCTACTTAGTAATAGTTAATACCAGTTTCCTTTGTTTCTGGAAATATATCTAATGTGTACCTAACATAAATTTAATTTCTCATTAGAGTCAAAATAAGAGTTTGCAGGAAATCTGAACAATCCTTTGCAGAGATTGAATGGTCCTGAATTTATTGCTGGAAAATGGGTTCTCCTACCAGAGTGTTTTGGCTGTGCTCAAACAGAAAATGAAAAAAAGTGGAACACATCATAAAGGATTTGTAGCAAATAGGAGAAACCTGGACACAAAGTTAAATCAATAAGAAAATCAAATACCTTAACCAATTGGGTAAGCGTCTTTCAAAGAACATTTTGCAGATGTGTAAGTGCAAATATTTTAGAAGCAAATTAGTAAAGACTGTCTGTTTTCCCTTGCCCAGAAAACATGTCTCTATCAGTTAGGGTTCTCCAGAGAAATAGAATGAATAGAATATGTGTACACCCACACACACACACACACACACACACACACACACACACACGGGCATGCACGCTCAGAGTTTTTATGGGGAGAGATTTATTTTAAGAAATTGGCTCATGCAATTCTGAGATTTGTGGGGCAGGTCAGCAGGCTGGAGAGCCAGGGAAGGGCTGATGCTACAGCTGGAGTCTAAAGTCAGAATTCCTTCTTTCTCAGGGGACCTGTATTTTGTTCTCTTAAGGCCTTCAACCCATTGGATGAGGCCCACCCACATTAAAAGAGTAATCTGCTTTATTCAAAATCTACTGATTTCACTGTTAATCTCACCTCAGAAAATATACCCTCACAGCATTATCTAAACTAATGTGTGACCAAACATCTGGGTACAATGGCCTAGTCAAGGTGACACATAAAATTAACAATTGTTCTGTCATGGGCTCAACCTGCGGTTCTCCACAAATAAATTAAAACATTATTATCTTTTGTGTAGCACCTTGGAATTTTCAAAGCACTTTATCATTTTTACCTTCAAATCATTATGACATGAATATTTTACAACTGAGATTACTAGAAAATTGGAATGAATAGGTTTTTTCTCAAAAGTTTAAGTCCTTTGCCTGGAATTTGTAACACCATAATTTGCAACAACTAATGTAATAAATGGCTCGATTTCACCTACTTAAGCCTGAGGACGGTGTGGGACTGGTGGTTCTCTTTCCGATATACCTAATCACCTTTGGTAACATTATGCCTGTAGAGAAATACATTCAAAACTGTAAATCAGTAGTACAACCATTATGGAAGAAAGTATGGTGGTTCCTCAAAAAATTAAAAACAGAACTACCATATGACCCAGCAATCCCTCTACTGGGTATATACTCCCAAAACTCAAAAACACTGGTATGTAAAGACACATGCAGCCCCATGTTCATTGCAGCATTGTTCACAGTGGCCAAGACATGTAAACAAACAAAAAGCCCTTCAATAGATGATTGAATAAAGAAAACATGGTACATATATACTATGGAATACTACTCAGCCATAAGAAATGACATCAGGTTATTTACAACAACATGGATGAAACTTGATAACATTATACTGAGTGAAATAAGTAAATCATAAAAAACTAAGAACTATGTGACCCCATACATAGGTAGAACATAAAAAAGAGATTCGGGGACATGGACAAGAGTGTGGTGGTTACGGGGAGGGGAGGGGGGGCACAAAGAAATCCAGATAGAAGGTGACAGAAAACAATTTGACTTGGTGATGGGCATGCAACATAATCAAATGTCAAAATGACCTGGAGATGTTTTCTCTGAATCTATGTACCTTGATTGATCAATGCCACCCATTATAATTAATAATAAAGAAAAAAAACTGTAAATCAAAACACCAGTGATATCCTGCCTGTGCCACCTCCCCAGAAATTACAATAGTTATGACTGTGGGGATTCCAGAGGAACAGGAATGGCAAGAGTGATTAACCTCTTGGTCACCAGTAACTTGTTTTCTCTCTTCATTTCCATAAGGATTAAAAGCAATTGCTCCATACATTTTTATTAGCTGAAGTTCTCTAACCTAAATAATCCCTGGTACCCAGGTGTTCATCCCAGCAAACAAAGGAAAATTCCTTCTACTATACCTGTTTCCATAAAGGTTGTTTATGAAACAAGGGCCAGCCTGTCCAGGTAAGTAGAGAAGTCATTTAATACGCTAGAATAACAGCATTCAATTGTGATGTGAAAACTGGAGTTAATTTTGTTGTCTTTGAATACATAAAAGTATGGAAAATCTAAACTGAATAATGAAAAAGGAGGCCTGCTAGTCCCAACTGTGTACTAACAGAGTTCCTCTGTTACTGGGGTGAAGCCATAAACAAAAGCTCCCAAGCTGATAAGGGCAGCAGACACAATGCTATGCACTCCCCATCTCCCGTCTTCTGTTCCTCTTCCTGGCCCACTTCCTGCCCTCCCCCCCAGCAGTGACCAGATACTAGGCAAGGAGAGCAGCTGGAAGTCAGATCTAGCTAAAAACCCCACCCCACCCCCACCAGCAGGAGGGTCCCCAGTCTCCTCCCCTCTCTGGGCAATCTCATAAGACCACACACTTAAGATTGCAGTGTCAGAAGATAAAAGGACCCTGAATTCTGAGACACTGCTTGATAAAGAACCACCAAGGAAAACCATCTGACCAGCAGGACATGAGCAAGAAAAATCCTTGGTGCTGTTAAGCCACTGGAAGCTGCGGTGTATTGATTAGCCACCATAACCTCTCCCATCCCAGTGGAATATGTTACCTAATTCTTGTTATCTGACAATATAAGACAACAACATTTCTTAAAGCAAGTAGTATATTTTAAAATGATTGGTCATGTGAAGCCATTTTCAGAGAACAAACAGCATGATGGATTGAGTTAACTGCTCACAGAAGCTTTATTGCACATTTAGAAGCTTTCCTCATTCAGCTGATTCGTGTATTGGTCAGACCTCCAGGAGACCATTCAATTCCCTTGTGGCCTAGCCATTTCTTCACTTTGTAGTGTCATCTTCCTCTTCCTGTATCTTATTTGATTTCTAGAAATACCAAGCTAACTGTGGTTCTCTGCATTTACTTTGCTGTTTTATGATGCTGCTCATTATTTCCCCTCTTGCCTGGGCCATTTTTTTCTGAGCCATCTTTAGAGTTTTTAGCGGAGAAGTAGAACCATGGAGCTGGTAAAACAGTTTACACATAGCTATTGTTTCCACATCCAGTGTTGAATGTGAGCAGGGGCAGCAGGGCAGGCAGTTGGGAAGGAGAGAGAGAGATGTGAAGTAGGGAGAGACAGGCAAACCAGAACCTGCAGGGGATAAGCTGGGAGCCCAGAGGGATGGAGATCCCAGCTTGGTCTCTCATACCTCTAGCTTCAGTGATGTTGAAGGGGAAGCTGGCTTCCTCCATCGCAGAGCTAAACACATACCTGGTCCAGGAGTCAGAGCAAAGTTGAAGGAGGAACCTAGTGGGAATGGAAGTCACAGCAGCCCAGCTGCTGTCCCACCCCAACAAGGTAAGTTACCAGGTCTGCAGCCGCAAGTGTGAGCTACAACTGACTCTGTATTGATGTTCTGGACATAAACACTCCTGCTGCTTCTCTGCCACCTTGCAAGCCTCAGACACATTTCTCCTGTGGCCAATCCCAGCCCAGACCGTACAGGGAAGGGAATTATACGGAATGTGGTTCCAATTTCATCAAGTTGACAAGTTCCGGGTCACCACACCAGCTAATTTCTAGTCATTCTTTGCAAACTCAGCAAAGGCAATGCCTCCCTCGGGAAGATATCTTCAGCTCTCAGATTATGCTTACTGTTCCCTCTCTTGCCTTCCTTAGCATTGTATGCATACTATTATCGTAGCATTTAACACATAATAAATATTTCACTCATTTACCTGTCAATCTCTTCAGATGGAGTGTCAGGTCCCTGCGGGTAGGGGCCATGCATCGTTTATTCTTCTACCCCAAGTACAGCTGGTCTTCAGTAAGTGTGGAACAGGACAGTTGCCACCTATGCCTTTGAGAGTTTATTACTGTCACTTCTCAAACTCGGGTCTTACTTAGAAACATGGGAGAGGGGGAACAGGGAAAGCTCCCCTTCTCCCTAGTGCTCAAGTCTGAACACAAGTGTCCCCTACCTCGAACTTACTCAACGGGGTCACCACGTAAAACAATTTCCTAACTGGAGGGCTGAGGGTGTGTGACTTTAAAACGGAAACCCATAGCTATTGAATAGTTCTTAGGTGACAGTCATTCTTCTAAATACCTCGCATGCCTGGACTCCTTCTGATTCTCACAAAAGTTGTGTAAGGTAGGTATTATTACTCTCAAGGAGGATACTTGGCTGTTAGGTAATCAGTCCACAGATGGTCCAAATTACAGCTGGATTCTTCTGACTCCAAAATGCATGCTCAGACTGCAATTCCTCCCCAGCTCCAGCTTAGTGATTGCAGGTGGCTAGAATGGCACAATGACTCAGAGGTGCCTTAACCTGGAGAAAAGGAAGTGGTGCCATCCACTGGTACTGTAAAAGGCCTGAGATGCTTATAAACAATCTTTCCTGAAAGAACCCCACCCTCCTCCCACGGAGGGCTGGCAGCAAGAGTGGGGGTGCAGAACACTGCCTCCTTCCCTCCCCATCCTTGTCCTCCACACCCTGGGATACTCTGGCCCTGTCAGCATCCCTCCCTCTTAGCTTTTTTCTTCCTCCCACGTCTTTTCTTCAGGTTCACTTTCTTGGCCATTCCACTGCTGAAGGCTGCTCTGGATAATCATGTTTTAAGTAGAGCCCTCCAGTCATGGGAAGGAGTGGATCACAGGCTGCGATTTACCCTGAAACCTCAACACCACCCCAGCTGGCCTGATTTCTACCCTCAGGGTTTCTGTTTCAAATGGGTTGGCTTTTGAAACAAAGCATGAACCTTTGGGGAAGCTCATGGAAGGCAGCATGGTGAGGTGGCCTTTGGACTCAGGTCAGGCTGAGTAGTGAATCGCTCTCTTGTCACTTACCATGTGATTTTAGGTAAGTCACTTAACATTCCAGGCCACACTTTTCTCTAAACTGAAGACAGTGCTGCCGTGGAGATATCATGGCAGCTGTGAATAGCACCATTCGACTGACAGGAGTGGAGGAAGTGGCTGGACTTAGAAAAAGGTTATGATTCTTGTCATACTTGATTGCTAAGCATGCTGGAGACTCTGAACAATGCAGCAAAAATAAAAGCATTCCCACCTCTTACTGTAAAACAGACACTGCTTCTCTCCTTCATCGATGGGATTCACTCGTTCCTTTGAATACCTATTGTGTGCCAAGTACCACATCTTACAGTGGGTATGGGGAGATATCTAAAGATACAGTTCTTGGCTTCAAGGAGCTTTCAATCTAAGCGTTTCTGAAAAGGAAGTCATCTGAATCATATGAATAAGGGGTTAATAGCAGCTCCTTCTGCCTTTATGCAGTTGCTACATAACAGCAGTAAATTCTCATCTGAACTGCAATTGACCCTGTGCACACAATCATGTTATTCATATTTCTATAAACAGAAGGTTCAGTATGTATAATTTCCTAGATGTCTGGGAGGGGATGTATCATAACTAAACTCCAACTTTTCCTTTGGAGAACCAGTCCCATTTGTTTCTGGTTAGCTTCAAAAGTACAAACTAATTTTTTCCTTTTATGTCAGTAACTTGAGTGAAATTTGTCACTTGTTTTTATGAAAACTCCTTTGCCATTGCCTTCATTGCTTGGGGAAAAAAAAAACACCCATAACAACTAACACTTCCTACATGGTACCAGGCACTTGAAACGCAATGAAAGAATGGTGGTGTCATTGCTAGTTATGGAAACTAACAAGAGTCCCACAGAATGGTCTAAACCCATCTGTCTGACAAGACTCTATTTGCAAGTGGCTATTATGAGAGCAAGTCCACTGGTGACATCTTGTTCTAATTTAAACAAAGTTGAGCTGTGGGCCAGCTCCTTCAAATCATAGCCAGCACAGAAATTACCTCCTACCAAAAAACCACAAGGGTTAGACTCTGTAAGAATGAGTCCCAGAAAAGTTAGAACTCTCAGATCGAGCATATTTCTGAAGCAATCCAGTCAAGAACAGCATCTTTATTTTCTTCAGTGGGGGATTTCTTGTTTGTCCTGGGATGAAGTGTAAGGGTCATAAGGGTGGTTGGGGATGATAAAGAGCATCTTTATTTTGCCTTAAAAAAGACTAGCAACCCTTTCACCACATTGCTTTGAGCCAGAGCTATTTAGAAAAGCTCAACCTATTTTTACCTTTCTATATACATATTTAATAGCAATACCGTGTCATTAGCAAATTGCCAGAAAACATGAACTGACTCTCTCCTTTTCTCTCTCAGAAATGACTCAGAGTAAACAGGATATCTCTCTAGGAGCATGGTTCTCCCAAGGGACAACTTCTTCTGGGCTGCGTTTTCTATCTCTGGGTATGCCTTAGCTCATCCCAAGGGCCATGGAGATTGTGACACATTAAGGAGGTTCCCTATTCATGTCCCAAAGCCCAGACATTATTATATACAGTATGGCTTTGAACTCTCAGTATACTTATCCTCTTTAAGTTCAAGTGATGAATGAGCAAGGACAGAACTAGGAGTGGCCCTATGATGATTCAGATACGTTGGTTGCAGCCAGTATAAATGAGGAGCAGTCAATTCACATTTAGGATCCAGGAACGTAATGAGTGTGTCACTGTAGGGGATGACATAAAGGACTAAGAAGGGAAGAGTACTGAGGGCGCTAGCCAGCAGTAGTCACCTTGACTGCTTAGCAATGGAGATGGAAAATATTGGTTATAAGGCACCACCTGGCTCTACAACCCATCTGAGATAGTCACTAGTGAGATGACCTGAATTGTGTCCCCTCACTCAAAAAATTATTTTATGTTTTAAGTTCTAACTCTCAGTACATCAGAATGGGACTGTTTGTGGAGTTAGGGTTTTTAAAGAGGTAATTAAGTTAAAGTGAGGTTATTAATGTGGACCCCATTCTAATTTGACAGGTATCCTTATAAAAAGAGATTGAGGCACAGACACACACAAAGAGAAAAGCAGGTGAAGCCACAGGGAGAAGATGGTCATCTACAAGCTGAGGAGAGAAGCCTGGGACAGATTCTCTCTCATGGGAACAAGCAGAAAGTTCGCCCACCAGCACTAAAGATAGGTAACTATACGAACCCTGGAGTACAGTGAAAGAAAGTGGTGTTTCTCACATAGCGCTACACGATGGAGAATGGGCAGCTTGTGCTGCCAAACACCAAACTCCTCTGCTTTGTCCGCTGAGCAAGAGCAGAACTAGGGGCAGAGAATGTGATTTTCTTGGTGCTGCCCTTCTCTAGGTGTTGGTTTCATCCCCAGACTGCTAGTGAGATTATTATCACCTATAGACAGCACAGAAAATCTTTTTACAGAAGTCCCTGTTGGAATACGTGTCCCTGCTTACACAAGTCACTGGCAAGGGGCATGTGATTGCCATGATTATCTTAGTCTTACCAGGATTTCTACCTAATGAGTGTCTAGAGTGGAGAAGAAACCAGCTCTATCCCTGCCTCTACCACCACCCAAATTCAACCCCAAGGAGAGTCTATACCAGCTCACAACATCACTAGTCAAGTCAGATGGTTCCTACCCTCACATTCTCTTCTTCCTCTATTCATATCCTGAGGGAGCCAAATGAGGGGAGAGAAGAAGGAGCATCAGCCAGTCTAATTTTTAATGTGTAAAGACTTCCATCAACTTAAGGGAGAGTCTGGTAACCAAAGAAAATAAAGCTGAGATGGGAATTTGGAGCTGGATCACCTGCTACCCACTTGCCAATGGGGACTGTATCACTCACGGACAGTAATCAGAGCACATATTGTCCCAGGGATGAGTTAACAGCTGAATTATTAAAACTTTCACCAGAGGTGAAAGGGAAAATATATATCAAGTGTGAACGTATACTTTAAATAGATTTTTTCTATGAAAATATAAATTGCAAAACAAACCCCAAAAGAAAAGGGAAAGGTGACAGTCTAGTTACTATAGAGGGAATTACGACATTTGTCAAAAGCTAACCACCCTCACTACACACACATTCACATGCAAGCGTGTGCGCACACACACATACACACATACCAAGAAAGCACAGATGGCAGAGGCATAAGTGTATAATGACTAAACCACAAGGTCTATTTTAACTTTTCTAGAGCATGGACAAATAAGCAAGCATTCCAATTCCTTTTTATGAAGCTTCCCTATCTTCATACAAAAACCTATCAAAGATAATAATAGAAAAAAAATGTCCAGATCAATCACCCTTAGGAATATCAAAGAAAAATCAACACTGGGAAATCTATAATATGAATCACATGTTATAGAATAATATCACTATAAAGCATAAGCAAATCAACTGAAAAATATTGCACAGCAAGAAAATGCAGTATACTAAGCAACAACTACTCAGAAAAAGGTTAAAAATTATATTTATAATAATAATAACATGAAATACATAAGAAAGCAATGCCTAACCCAAGTTCATAAAGATTTACTCTTTTGTTTTTATCTAATACATTTATAGTTTTAGGTCTGAATCAGAAATGTAAAAAATCTTTATAAAGAGATGTCTATAAACTAAGAATTGTCAGTGGTTTTCAACCTTTTTACACTGGGGGACCAGTGAAAATAGGTGAATTATTTCATAGAGCACTAAAGCAGATATCACCCTGAGCATAAGCGAATTTAACTAAGATCATTGGGTCTATAATCTTCATACAACATCAGGGTGGTTTTGCGGACCAGCAGGAAATTTCTGAGGGACCAATGGTTGAAAACCACTGAACTAAATGATAAAATATATGCTGTTTTTAGATGATCATTTTTTTAAAAGGAAGAAATTTAAAGTTTTAATTTACTGATTTTAGAAAGAAGAAAGGAGAGAAGGAGACAGCCCGAAACATGGATCTATTTGTTCCTGTATGTGCCCTAACCCAGGATCAAAAAGGCAACCTCTGCATATCCAGACTATGCTGTAACCAACAAGCATATGCCCAGGGCATTTTAAATAGGAAGCTTCAATTTTATTAAATATCAATTCTCCCCAAAATAATCTATTAATTTACTATGATTTCAACAAAAATACCAATCAGATGTTTTTTCAAAATATTACAAAAACTTGAATTTTTATTATCCTTAATTGAATAACTATATTCTCTTAAATGTGCTAGTAGTTTCCCCTTGCTAATGTTTTAGAATTTTTTCATGAAGAAAATAATAACTATAAAGAAAATGAAATTGGATGGCTACTGCCAAGCTCAGTTGCACCTTGGGGAAGGGGGATCAAAGCTGAAAATGATTAAAACTGGCAATTAAAAGCTAAGTGTGATCAAGATAATTAAATAGGAAAAAATATTTTTTTTTAGGAATTGGTGCTGAGACAAATGGAAATCCACATGCAAGAGAATGAAATTGAACTTCTGTCCCACACAAAGCATAACATTAACTCAAACTGGGCCATAGACCTAAATGTAAGACCTAAAACTCTAAAACTGATAGATGAAAACAATATATCTTTGTGAACTTGACTGGAGCAGTAGTTTCTTGGATATGACACCAAAAGTACAAGTGATAAAAGAAAAAGACATTGATTGGTTACATTAAAATTAAAAACTTTTATGATACAAGGAGGACAACCGACAAAATGGAAATATATATATATTTGTAAATCATATATCTGTTAAAAGATTTTTATCTAGAATATATAAATAAATTTTACAACTTAATAATAGATAAATAAGCCAAATTTTAAAGTAAACAAAGGATTAAATAGATATTTCCCCCAAGTGGATATAAAGATGGCCAATAAGCACATGAAAATATATTCAACATCATTAGTAGGAAAACCAAAAGCATAATGAGATACCACTTCACACTCATGAGGATGGCCATAATTAAAAAGCCAAATAATGACAAGTGTTGGCAAAGATGTGGAGAGAATGGAACCCCTATACATGCTGGTGAGAATGTAAAATAAGGCAGCTGCTTTGGCAATTCTTCAAATTTCTAGACATAGAATTACAATGTGATCCAGCAATTTGACTCTTTGTTATTTACCTAAGAAAAATGAACATATATCCTCACAAGTACATAAATGCTCATAGAAGCATTATTTATTTATATCCAAAGTGGAATCACATGTCCATCAACTGATGAAGGAGTAAACAAAATGTGGTATATGCATACAATGGAATGTTATTTGGCAACAAAGAGAAATGAAGCATTGATACATGCTGCAACAGGACGAACCTTGGAAGCGTTATGCTGAATGAATTAAAGAAGCCAGTCACAAAGAATCACACATTGTATGATTCCATTTATGTAAAATGTTCAGAATAGGCAAATCTACAGGGTGGAAAGTGGATTCGTGGTTTCCAGGGCCAGAGGAAAGGGCAAATTGAGAGTGACCACTAATGCATATGGGATTTCTTTTAGGGGGAACAAAAATATTCTAAAATTAGATTGTAGTGATTACACAACCCTGTGAATAAACAAAACAAAAAAAACTTAAATTGTACACTTTAGACAGGTAGATTCTATGGTTTGTGGATCATATCACAATAAATCTATTAAAAACAGCTAAGTGGTGAAAGAACCCCTTTGGAGCAAGCAGAGACCTCACCTTCTGCTATAAGAAGGCAGAGAGAGGAGGCTGAGCAGACTCAAGAGTTTAAATCCTAAGAGCAGGATTAAATACTGAGTAGCTCAGCTTAGAAGTATAAGCCACCAAGCTAGGTCATCTTTACCAAGGTTAGGGCCCTTTTTGAAAAACAACAGGACCCTGACATATGATGTGAGGATATCTGGGTTGATACATCCAAAATTTTTGAATTCCCAGGTTTTCCTAAACCCACTGAACACAGAAGTGGCCCACCTCTATGTTAAGGGCTAGCACTCCTTCCTTGCTTAGAAACAATGCAAAAGCCTCTTCCCACAGGATAACATACTTCCCCTTCCCCACTCAGAACCTGCCCGCTTTTTGCCACCAGGCCAATAACTAGGGCTAAGTTACTTTGTCACACTGCCAGGGTTGTGCTGGTCTTGCTAAGGAAGGACAGGAAAGAGGAGCTGCAGCACCTGGCCTTCATGTACTCACAGGAAATGGTTCTGAGGGTGCTCTATCAAGAGAGCCAAAGAGAGGGTAGAACAGGGAGGGTTTATTGGTTTGGGACCACCTTCCTGGGATACAGGATTTAACTCCTGTCCTGGCCTTAGGAGATGGTGCATACACATCCTGGGAGTATAGAACAAACAATGGTCCACAGTAAGTGAAGTTGAAATGCAAGAGAAGTGGGTGTGTGTGGGGTGGACAATGTTACAGGTAAAGCCCAAACAAGACCTTGTTTCCCAAGGCCCTAGAAGGTGCTGGAGCAAAGGCTCCAGTGGAACTCAGAACTGGGCTCACTGGCAGGAAAGGGGGTGGTAAACTCCCAAACAATAGAGGCCAGGTGTTGGCACATGGTTGTCAGAAGCCAGGTGGTAGCCATTATCACAGTCAGTGTCTAGGTCAAAGGGACAGCTAGGGGCCTGACCCACAGAAAGTTAGGAAAAGAATTCATAGAACACTGTACCCCTCAAGGCAAAATAGATGGGCAACTGCAAGGGCACAACTCAATCTGTACAATCAAAAGAAGGTGGTGGCACAGTGGATGAGGTATTGACCTGGAATGCTGAGATTGCTGGTTCAAAACCCCAGGCTTGCCTGGTTAAGGCATGTATGATAAGCAACTACTACTAGTTGATGCTTCCTGTTCCTCCATGATATCTCTCTCTCTCTCTCTATCTCTCACTATCTCTCTCTCTATCTCTATCTCTATCTTTATCTTCTCCCTATCTTTCTCAAATCAATAAATAATATATATTTTAAATCTACAATGGATGAACAAGAGGCTGAGATGGTTGCCCCAACAATCACCTTCACTTTCTCTGTTTCTCAATGTATGGCAACTTTTCGAACCAGAACCCTTTATGGCATGAATTACAACACAGCTCCTTGGATTCTAGAGAACAAATGGATCGACAAACATTTTCTATAAAGAGCCAGATAACAAATATTTTAAGATTACTGGGACATATAGTCTATTGCAATTACTCAGTTCTGCCATTACAACACAAAACAGCCCTAGACAGTACATAAAGGAATGAGCATGATTGTTTCAATAAACCTTATTCATGAACACTGAAATTTGAATTTTACATGATTTTCATGTCACAAAACACTACTCTTGTTTTTTGTTCATCTACTTTAAAGTGTAAAAAGAATATAACATATATATTACTATATTATATTTAGCTCAAAAACAGGCAGTGAGCTGAATTTTGCCCACAGGCCATATTTTGCCAATTCTTCTTTAGCACTACGATGTGGTATCTGCTACAGACCATAATACCTTTCAAAGAAAGAATAAAAAGGCTTTTGCTAGTCTACAGAAGACAGAGCCCCTGTCATAAGCTGGGTTCTGTCAGCCATATCTATTTATAAGGTCAGGCGGGCCAGCGATAATCTGTCACAACATGGAAGTGGTCCACTTCAGACTAAGAACAAGCGGGTCAGAAGGGCACAAGCAAGCGGCAAGAGCAGGTCACCAGACCCCCATGTCACCCATCCATAGCACAACAGCCCCTTCCCCTTCCTCATCACCATGGCTACATAGGGTGTTCCTTATGACCAACTGACTAGAGCAGTGGTTCTTAACCTGGGTTTATCGAACCCTAGGGGTTTGATGAGTCGGTCTCAGGGGTTCAGAGAAGCCTCTGCCGCGGAGGCCAGAATAAAGTAATACCATAATTTGTTGTGAGTTCATGCACTTTGTTGGTTTTGTTCTTTGAGCAAGGTGATGTTCATACACAGCTCATTTTGTGCACCAGTAACATATACCTATGTCTTGAATTTGGGAAAAAAAAATCATATTTTATTTATTACTAAAGAAGGGTCGGTGAATGCACATAGGAAACTGGTGGGTTCGGTACCTCTAAAAAGGTTAAGAACCACTGGACTAGAGTAACAAAAGTCTGAACTCAGTTTGCGGATTCAACCAGACACAGGCGGCAGCTCTGCCCTACTTGGGTGGCTTCGTTGTCCCTGGCCTTATTTGGCAGTAAATGAACAAGTGCAGCAGCCATGGCCTGAAGGAGGCATCATGGTGACCAAAAGTTTATACCCTGAGGGGTGAGGGTCTGCATCATGACCACCCCAACTAAGCCGCTGAGACCAGCAGAGGTGCTAGGTGAGGGTGGAAGGAATCTAGAATGGATCACAGAGAAGGGTGGCAAAGAACATCACACCAGCTACAATGGAAATAGCTGTAATTTTATCCCACTAACTTCCCTCTTCCCGGGTTCCCTGAAAAAGAAGCATATTGGAATCCTGGAGGAACTACTCCCAGACTTACACCAGGAAGTGGATTCCAGCAGCACAGGGTGGACTGTAGTAGCTGCCGTGATATGCTGCCCAGATCTCCCCCACCCCCACCCCCACCCCCAGGATTTCCTTGACCGAAGAGCAGTGCCTTGTTCATACCCTGCCTGCTTCCTATTGTGGCCAAAATTAAATGCCTGATTGTGGGTGTATAAAGGCCTGGCATCCTTCCCCAACTTGGGACAATTCTGAAGGCTCATCCCAGCCCAGAACAACTCTCAGGGCCATCTAAATCCTGCTTGAGACTGCACTGCAGCTCAGTCTTCCCTCAATCCTGAGCCCTTCCCCTCTGGAGTACTGATCCCAAGAGTGCCCCTACTAGGCCTCTTGCACACTAATCTCCTTCTCAGAACCTGCTATGCAGGAAATCCAGCCTGTAGTGAGACAGGCCTGGCTCTCCTTTGTCTCTTATACGTAACACTATTGCAATATTTACTATTTGCCTTACACACTCTCCCTCAAGAAATTACAGAAGGGTGTGCTCCACCAAAACATGGGAGCAAACCAGGAATGAGACCTAGGATCCAGGAAGCAAGGAATTCAGCAAAGAAGGAAGCTTCAGAGGACATCTGGGAAGTAAGGTGCTGCAAAGGGACCCATTTATTCCAGAGCAGAGGGGAGAGATGCCCAGGAGGGACGTCTCTGGGAAAGAAAGACGGTAATGGAGTCAAACCCCTGACGTGTTAGAGTATATTTAGATCATGCTGGACTTCCACAGCTCCAGTGGGGGGCTGGAGCCATAGGTACCCAAGAAACTAACCAAATGAATAGATGACCAGATGATACAATTATTAACATGTGAAAAATCAAAACGTTTCACAAGAAAGAAAACAGAATCTGAGTTCACTACTTGGCCAGGCTTGAACAACATTTAACTGTTTCTCATAGTGCAAACACTGAATATTGACTTAACAAAAAATGGAGTTATTGGGAAAATAAAAAGAGAGGTTAGTTTGTTTGTGGGGAAGGTGATGTCAGAGAGCTAAATCCTCACTTTCTTCAGCTGGAGGTCAGAGGATTATATCTAAAATTGAAAAATAAAAGAGACAAATAGGATAAACATTATTCTGACATGTGGAACTAAATAACACAAGAAAGAACTTAACATGTTGGAAGTCACAGCCCTGGGAAGAGTAAATCCAAGTAGGCGAGTGGAGCAAAGAGCTGCTTACACTTCTTTGTTGTAAATTGTGTAGAACTATTTGACTTCCCAAAACTATATCTGTTACTTAAAAATAATAAATATAAACTTTTTTTAAGGTAAGGGGGCTCCATGAATACTTCATTGATTGATGGACTCATTTGTCTAATATAAGCCAAAGGATTATTTGATTTTCAATGAAGAGTACCAGGGCTGAGGAGAGGATCCTAGCTCTCAGATAAACTCAGGGCTTGTCTGTTTGCTTTCACCACACCTCACCTAGCTGAGAATTAGAAGCAAGCCACCAAAGTCACTGCTGGGAGTACCAAAGATGCTGCACCCAAGTGCTGGCACCTCATTTACTTATTTAGGAAAGTCCCTAATCCAGGCCCTTAATTCAGAAACTATTTTTAAACTTTTATTATGCAAATGTGAAAACAGCACACAGAAGTGGAAAGAACCTCCCTTTACACGTTTCCCACCTTTAACAATTACCAACATTTATAAATTGGTTTCATCTGTTCCCCCAGCCCACTCCTATTCTGACCAATTTATTTTGTCTGGATTATTTTAAAGCGGATCCCAGGCATCATGATATTTTATCAAAAATAACTTAGTACAAATCTCCAACTGATAGGAGCTTTTATTTTTTTACATAATTACCATGCCATTATCACACCTAAAAACTTAACAATAATTTCTTAATATCATCTAATACCCTGACCATAATTAAAATTTGCTAATGGTCTCAAAGGTGTGATTTTGCAGTTTTGTTTGAATCAGGATGCAGATAAGATCCACATAGTGCATTTGATTGCTGTGCCTTTTAATTCTATTTTATTCTCTGCTTACTTCCCATGCCACTGATTTTTTGAGGAAATGAGGCCATTTATCCTGTAAGATGTCCTGCATTCTGGATCTGGCTCATTGCTTCTTTGTGACATTTAATTTGTTCTTCTGTCCTTGTATTTCCTGTAAATTAGTTGTCAGGAGTAGATGGATCCATTTTTGGACAGGAATATTTGTTAAGTGATGCTATGTTCTTTCTATCACACTATACCGCAAGGCTCATAATTCTGGCACTACCAAGACTGGTCATTGGGTCCACAGACTGTCAGCTCCATCTCTCCAGCATGAATTTCTCCACAGACTCTTCACCCAGAGCTTTAGTATCTGTGATATAAGGTTTCCAGAGATCACCCCTGCAATCCCTTTCACCTCTGGCCCCAGAATTGTGGGAACTGATGACATGTGTCTGAATTCAGAATTGTTCTGAAAGACTGACTGCTGCGTGCTCCCCTTTCCACCTCCTTGGACCGGGAGTGCCTACTGCCGTCTCTCAACTGTATGATGAGTGTGTGCAGGGGAGATAACTTGTATTCTTAGTACATAGGTCTCAGATTATTAGAAGCCACATCTGAGGACCTGATGTAGGTAACAAGATTCAGACTTTGGCTAATGAAAATGGAAATAAAAAGATTTAAGAGAGCCCTGGCCAGTGGTACAGTGAATAGAGCATCATCCAGGAGCACAGAAATTGCCAGTTTGATCCCAAGGTCACCAGCTTGATCCCAGGATCACCACCTTGATCCCAAGGGAACCAGCTCAACCCTGAGGTCACCAGTTTGAGCCCTCATCACGGCACGGACGAGAAAGAACCAATGGGTGCACAACTACGTGAAACAACAAGTTGATGCTTCTCTCTCTCTTTTTTTACTCCTTCCTCTCTTTTCTCAAAAAGAGAGAGAGAGATTTTTGGGAAGAGTTAAATGTATTTTGCATGTGAAAGGGATGTAAACTGTTTTACCCAGCGATAAATTGAACACACAGCGATAGATTGTCCCCCAAGATGACCATGCCTTCCATCAGAGCTAGAGTATATTTTTTTCTCCAGTGTAGTCTTTAAAAGACTTGCCAACTTTGGAAGGTCCTGCCTTATCTTTATGGAAGCCAATTACCATACGAAGAAGTTCAGGATAGATTATGAGTAATGAGAGGACACATGGTAGAGAAACAAAGCTACCTGGTGACAGCAAACACCAAGGCCCCAAATGAAAGTTGGGCCATCTTGGGTATCCCAGACCTGGCCAAGCTTACATAAAAATGTAGCCACATGAAGACCCAGCTGACCCACATAATGGTGGTTTGTTCACACCGCCAAGGATAACTGAGGTAGAGATAGATGATAGATAGATAGATACAGCTAGTGCTCGACTTACGAGACTTACGACCACGATTGGTTCCGGCAGACCAGTCGTAACACGATTTGGTCATAAGTTGAGTAGGCTATATGAACGGTCAAGGAAATGATGTTATAAAAAATTTTAAGTCATATTTTATCATAATTTTCTTTCATTATTGTTATATATCATAATTTTCTTTGTTCATTTTATGTCATTTGTATCATTCCTACACCATTTTGTTTCTTATTTTTACATTTATCAGGTTTAAGTAAAACACTGCATTACCAGTACAACTGGTTTAATATTTGCAAAACATACAAAATTACAAAATACAGGTGTATACAAAAACTGCTCCAGATGTGGAGCAGTCGTGGCTAGCGATTGTGGTTGTAAAGTCGAATGGTCGTAAGTTGCATAAGTTGTAAATCGTTCAATACCTGTAGATAAGTGATAATAGATAGATGATAGATAGATAATAGATAGATAGATAGATAGATAGATAGATAGATAGATAGATAGATAGATAGACAGATAGATGATAGATCCATTGATGACTGTTGCCTGGATTCATTAGAGGTTGCAAATGTGATTTTTTAAATGTCTTCTTCATTGATTAACTGGAAATGTGCTAAAAGAGGAGAACTTTCTCCCAACAACTATTTGTTTACCCTCAAAGGGTAAATACAAGACAGGGAGGATAAATGCTTGATGCTTGGCTTCAATTTTGAATTTTCATAGTGTGCTAGTAATTCTGTGTGATTCATCACTGAAATTTGGAATTTTCCTGCTTTTATTGTTTTTAGGTGTTAGTATCATTATGAACCCTAGATATTTATATATTTAATATATTTCAATCCATTACAGCTATTATTGTTCCTAATACTCAAATCGTTCCTTTTTTGGCCGGTGGGAGCCTCCTCAAGTTGGATTTGTGTCCTTGTGACATGATCATCTTTAGTCTTTGATAGCTTCCTTGCTTTCTGGCATAGCATAATGACCTGGGTTCACCGTATATATTTCCTGTCCCAGACCCAGAGTCAGCCATTTCTCCAAGGAGTCCTAGTTCTTTTAGTAGGAAGTATAGCCTATTTATTCTTAATTTATATTCACTTCCAACAAACTTAGAAATTAAATTTTCTAGCCCCAGATGTTTAGAAATATTACATTAGAAATGACACTCCCAGCTGAGAGGGACAGCTAGTAGCCTATTAATAGAAGAGAGAACTGGGGGGGGGGGTGGATTATGAAAGGCAGAAATAAGAACTCAAAATTTTAAGACCTTGCCTGGGTGACTCAGTGGATAAAATGTCATCCTGGTGCACTGAGGTCGTGGGTTCAATCCCCAGTCAGGTTACACATGAGAAGAAATCAATGAACACACAACTAAATAGAACATTGATGCTTCTCCCTCTCTCTCCCTTACCCCTTTCTCTCTTTTTCAAATCAATGAAAAAACTTAAAAAATTTTTTAGCAATCTGGCTCAGTTCCAAACTTGCATTCTCCAAGAACACTTCAGTATTCCTATATGATATGAAAATTTTTTGGCCTTTCTTTACATTTTATTTATGCTTCCATTATATTTATCAAGTTGTTATTGTTTTGGTATGTTTGTCTAGATAAACACTCTAGAATCTTCTTAACAGCCATTTATAAAAAATAAAATAAATGGTGTCTGAGTTCTAGTCCCAGAGATTTATCCTCACCTGGTCGGTAATGGAGCCTAGGCATCTCTGTATTTTTCATATTTTCCAGATGATTCTGATAGATTTCCAGCATTGAAAACCACTGGTTTAACCTGTGACACTGAAAGATCAGGGACTCACTAAGTGGTCCTTGTATCTCCCAGAGCTATATTACCCAGAGCTGCCTGCCATTCAATAAGTGCTTGCTGATTTGAAATGGGACTGAAGTTACTAGGAACCCTAAATCATACATGGTTAATTATTTTCAGAATAACAATTAGAGAAGGTATTTCATCCCATTCCCTCAAAGGACTGGACAATAACTACGTAAAAAATTTGACTATTCAAAATAATATACCTCTAAAGGTTTTCAGACGTCTCAGGTTTTCATTTATTTAGAGAAAAATATTACTATACTGCAGAAGCTTTTTCCCCTAAATATTAACTCTCCAGTTAGCAGTACTGGTCAGAATGACACCGACACAGAGTTGAAATCCACATGTAGACAGTACTAATGTGGGAAGTATGATAATATGACTTGGGAATAAAGCTACTGTGATATGGCCAAAATCCAACAAAGGGTGTTCTGAACAACACCACAGTGACCGTCCTAATGGCATCTAATCCTAAACTGCTTGACATTGCTTCCTAATTGCCCATAAGAGCTCAGTGGAACTCCTGGTGGGAAAGGAATAAATGTATCTTATGTAACATAGTTTGTGTATACCTTCAGCACTTAGCAGTGTGATAGACATAATACATACTCAATCAGTAAATTTAACTATTTTAGAAAAGAAGTAGGCATGTGCTTACCACCTGTCCTCTTGTATGAGTGCTGTATCTAACCACAATCAAGGCTACATATTTTGACTATACTCATTAACATGATACAGCCACAAAAGCATTGAAAATATGATCCTTTCTATTTTAGGGGAAACAAAGAACTACAATTTTCTCTAAAAATAACCTAGATTAAGATTTTCTTCCACCCATGAGAGCACTATATTTATGAACTCCCAGTGCCAAGACCTGTGTCAACAACATTCTAAAACAATGCTTCGCTTTGATAATCACGTATAATAAGCATTTGGTTCCTTAAGTTTTCATTAACTTGGAAACGTCTTTCACCTTAACAAAGCCAGGATCTCTTTTTCTCCATAAAATACAGCTCATCTGGTCAAGAGCAGCCCCATATTAGGGTGCCTACAGAGGGATAAAAACTCAATTATGTGTAATAGTGCCCCACTCCGTGAAAGTGGCCCAGGCCAGGAGAGTCCAGAAACTCCAGCACAAGCTTCATCCAGATCAGATCTAGTCTTGGGCAAAGACCCATGTTCAACCCATGGATCTTTCTCTAACCACTAAGAGTACCTTAGGATAAACTCTAGAGCCAAAGTCAACCCTTAAAATGAGATTTAGGCACCTATTGTCATATAGGTGAATTTTATGAAGCTATTCTTGGCCTGGATCAAGAATTTGAACAACCTAGAGTTCAAATCAAATTATGCAAAATTAGCTACTTCTACTAGAGGAGAATGAAGCATGATTTAGCTGTTGTCTACCCCTTCACAGTTCTTCATGAAGGTAAGGGTAGACTTGCCATGTAACTCAGACATTCTCCTGAAAGTAAGTCCTTATTCCCTTGATGCTTCTCAACCCAGTGAGGTTTTTGAGAGTTTTGGTTGTCACATAAACTGGAAGGGTGGGACCCCCAGGTTATCTCCCCTGCCCATTCTGATGTGATACCTCCTGACCTGCTTTCCAGCCTATGTTAGCAAAGATTATATTTGAAATTCAAATATGCCAAGGATTGGACTCACCTCATCAACTGTGAGCTTTACTGTTACTGGTTCATCTCAGCTTCTTCAGAAGAGAGTGTTCAGATTCCATATTCATTAACTTCTGGGTTCATTCTGTTTGGGTTCATCAACAATTAAAGGTTTTAGATTTTTAGAAACTTTCATATTCCACTGGTAAATTACAGTCTACAACTTTATTGTAGACTGTAATTCCCACACCTTCATCCCACACCTTTCAAGTTTTTCACCTACTTAAAATATTTTATTCAATGGTATTTAATTTTCTTCCAAAAGAGAATAATCCAAATCTAACCCAGCACCAAGCCTAAGAACTGTAGATAATATGCAGTCTTGTCAGTCAAGGAAAAATATCATGCCTTATAAGTTTATGGTACATAACTAGATGATCATTATTTTAATAACGTCTCACACACTGAATATACAATTGTGGGGATGTAGAAAATAAGTGTCATAAAAACACCATTTAGGAATGGCAAAAACCAGAAATAAAACAGTGTTCACCAATCCAAAGCATATGTCATGCCCTACTGGACAGAAATAACAAGTCTTACTTCCTGGCATTGGACTTTGATCCTTGATTAGCCAATCTGGATGCCCCTGGGAAGCTCTCCTTTGTCCATTTTCTTCTACAGCTCATGATTTCTCCCTCTTGGAAGATTTTTCTTATCCACCATCTTCCATAGTCAGCTCTGAGATGGTCTTAAGGGATAATGCCTTACTTAGAGGCTACATTTTATCAACTCATTTCTTAGTGACATAGATTTAGGATTGAGGTTTGTCTTCAATTAATCAGTGACAAATTGTATTTGGCCTAAGCTTGAATTTTTCCTATAAGCACTCACTGAAAGCCACAAAAAGTAACCAGCATACTCTAACTCTTGAGTCCTTCCTGCCGAGTCACCTAGTGTTACCCTTGGTAGTTCACTGTGTGACTGCCAACACACAGCAGATAAAATCTAGACCAGCATTTCTATCTACTACCATTTAATAAGCATTGCCAACATTACAACCTGGTATAGAGGATTTCTTGTGACTTCTACTCAGTTTTGACTCAGCCGATTTCCTACTCCAGAATCTGCTACTTGTTAATTTTTACTCTTGGTGTTAATTTATCTATCATTTATTTATTTAAAAAATATTTCTTGAATACCTATTATGTGCCAACTGCTGTTCTCAGATCTACAGGTACATTGGTAAATTAGGCAAGATCCCTGCTTATACAGAATGTACAATTAGAATTATTTCAGCTCCAAAGGACCAAAAATCCAACCTAAATAGGTGTAAGCCAGAAAAAAAGGTAATGTATTAGCTAAGGTAACTGAAAGGTTCAGGGGTAGTATCAGCTCCAAATATAGCTCTTTGTAAATGACAAATAATGCTATCAGGACCCAATTTCTTTTTGTCACATGGTTTACTGGCCATGGTTTATTCTGTGTTTTGGCCTTATTTTCAGACAGTCTCTCCCTTCCTGATCACAAGATGTCTACAAAATATCTAGATGGTATATCTTCCATGCTTTAGGCCCAATTGGATTTAATTTTATTCTCTTTGAGTCATACTGGGTCTCTGGCCAGGGAACTGAGATGCTCTGATTGGCCAGATCTGAGTCATATGTACTGTACCTTGAAGAAGCCAAAACCAACGGAAGTAGATGGAATGAAAGAAATTGGGGTGGGTTCCCAGAGGGATATTGGGGTGTGGTTATCAGAGAAGAATGAATGAACACTGGGCAGCAAAACACATCTACTAGATCCAGAGGAGTGTGGATGTCCTGACTCACATACACACCCAACCCAGGATCTCCACACCCTGGTTTTCAAGTTGACCAGGAGTTGATGGTGCTACATTCAGCTGAGAAATATCAGAATCAATGATTCATAAGAAGCCAGTGAGTACATGAAGTTGAAGTCCCAAGCCATTGAGAAAATGTATGAGTGTTGCATACACCAAAGGGCATTCTGACTGTGCTGAGCTTGTCTGAAAAGTTCTTTCCCATTTATCACTCTTTAAGATACGACTGACGTTATTTGTTTTAAATTTTCAGTTTTACAAAGATTTGGGTTCCTCAAAGTTGCCCCAGAAGATTTAAACTTGGAGGGATAGAAACAGTAAGGCTGAACCATATTACCAGAATTCTTAAACTCATTGCTAAGAATTACTCAAAGCTAAAGAATAACATGGTAACAGGATGAATATGACACAACTTTTCAGAAAGTATATTTTGTTCATTAGAAAATAATTTAAAACATATAATAATATATTTATATAGTGGAGTAGAATACAGTTTACATTAATTTTAAGATAAAACATAAACTTCAAAGAAACTTTCAAGTTTGTTGTGGATACCCAAAGTAAAATAACTTGCATAATGGATAATGGAGAGAGAAAAAAACCCTCTTTTCCTCAGAAAGAGACTAAGAAGCATGATCCTTATCAAAGAAGTTAATCTGGCTTCTCTAAGCAGAAAAGTTGGTGTATTGGTAAGGTCTTTTTAGGAGCCAAGGGAGCAGCAACCTTTGAGTATGGCTAAGTAATAGGCCTGTTTATTATCCACAGCAGTTGTCTAGAGATATGATTTGAAGTTTAAGGTGAACAGAACTCCACTATGAACAATCAGGCTTTGCCATTATGAAATTGTGAGGAAAGTATTCATCTCTTTCCTTCTGCTAGACAATCAAGAAAATAAATACACATTTCTGCAACTCACATTGGGGTGCAGGGAATAAAGAACAACCTCGAAAAGACTGCCAGGACAGTCTCATGGAAGAGTCTGACCCAGGGTACTTTGATGCATGGTACCATTGCCTGAACAACTCTGGGGGACCTGGGCTAGCAAAACATCCACAGCCAGTCCTCCCAGAGCCCTCAGGATGCTATTTCTAGACTGCCTTGATAAGACTTTGGGAAAGCATTGCTGGGAGAAGAAAAGCATCTCCTGGGGTGTAAGAATCCCAAATGGAGAGTCAAGGTGGAGCTTAGAGGAAGTAGGCCCAGGCACAGAGGGTTGAAAGCCTGAGGGTAGAAACTGTATTTATCAGAACAGAGTCCCTAGGGTAGGTTAACTACTTTGCATGTTGTTCTTAGACTGTGGGCAAGAGCAGCATATGGTTTGCAATTCTTTCCACCATATGCTGTCATTCCCTTTTGTTTTCCCCAGTTCTTCAAGCTCCACAGAGCTTCAGAGAGGAAAGTGAGGCTGTCTCACTACAGAAGAAACAGACTAAGAAATGAGGTGGCTGCCCCGCTCAAAATTCCCACAGTGATCATGCTTTTGGCCTCTTTACTTCTTCAGGGCAATTGCTTTACTCTAACAAGTGGCCCACATGTGAGCTGCATACAGTGGTGGGATTCAGCCGATACGCACCTGTTCGGCAGAGCCAATACCTAATTTGTTGAGTTCAGCAAACCAGTTGTTAAAATGACACTTATAATCAGGGTTTTCTCTAAGGTGGGCACTTGGGCAGCCACCCAATTTTTTCTTTTCTTTTTTTTAATTTTCTTTTATTTTAATTTATTGGGTTCACATAGATTCTAGTGTCCGCCTGAATACCTCCCCCACACCCCCGTGTACCCACCACCTCACCCCTGTCCTCCTCCCTACAACACCCCCAACCCCAGTTTTGCTTTTCTGCTCTCATGCCATCCTATCATCCCCTTTCCTTCTGTCTGCTTTCCCTCTGGTCCTTTTGATCCCACCTCTGTCTCTATTCTGTTCTTCACTTCATATTGTTCATTGGATTCCTCAGATGAGTGAGGTCATATAATATTTTTCTTTCTCCACCTGGCTTATTTCACTTAACATAATAGTTTCCAGGTCCATCCATGATGTTGCAAAAAATAATATTTTCTTTTTTTTCATGGCCCCATAATATTCCATTGTATATAAGTACCAATGCTTTTTAATCCACTCGTCCACTGATGGACACTTGGGCTGTTTCCAGATCTTCGCTATTGTGAACAAAGCTGCCATAAACATGGGGATGCATTTCTCCTTTTGAATCATTGATGTGGTGTTCTTGGGATATATTCCTAAAAGTGGGATGGCTGGGTCAAAAGGCACTCCCATTTCTAATCTTTTGAAGAATCTTCGTACTGTTTTCCACAGCGGCTACACCAGTCTGCATTTCCACCAGCAGTGTATCTCATTGTGGTTTTAATTTGCATTTCTCTAATGATTAGTGATGTTGAACATTTTTTTATCTCCCAGTTGGCCATCTGTATGTCCTCTTTGGAGAAGTGTCTATTCATTTTTTTGCCCATTTTTTGATTGGATTGTTTATCTTCCTGGTGTTGAGTTTTAGAAGTTCTTTATAAATTTTGGTAATTAACCCCTTATCAGATGTATTGTCAAATATGTTCTCCCATTGTGTGGTTTGCCTTTTTATTTTGTTCATATTGCCTTAAGCTGTGCAAAAGCTTTTCAGTTTGATACAGTCCCATTTGTTTATCCTGTCTTTTATTTCACTTGCCTGTGGAGATAAATCAGCAAATATATTGCTGCAAGAGATGTCGGAGAGCTTACTGCCTGTTTTCCTCTAGGATGCTTATGGATTCACAACTTACATTTAAGTTTTTTATCCATTTTGAGTTTATTTTGGTGAATAGTGTAAGTTGGTGGTCTAGTTTCACTTTTTGCAGGTAGCTGTCCAATTTTCCCAACACCAGTTGTTAAAGAAGTTGTCTTTACACCATTGTATGCTATTACCACATTTGTCAAATATCAATTGTCCATAAAGATGTGGGTTTATTTTTGGGTTCTCTGTTCTGTTCCATTGATCTATGTGCCTGTTCTTATGCCAGTACCAAGCTGTTTTGAGTGCAATGGCCTTGTAGTATAACATGATATCAGGAAGTGTGATACCACCCACTTTATTCTTCTTTTTTCAAGATTGCTGAGGTTATCTGTGTTCTTTTCCATTTCTGTATGAATTTTTAGAATATATGTTCTATATCTTTGAAGTATATCATTGGTATTTTAATAGGAATTGCATTAAATTTATAAATTGCTTTGGATAATATGAACATTGTAATGATGTTGATTCTTCCTAACTATGAACACGGTATATGCTTCCACTTGTTTGTGTCTTCCTTGATTTCTTTTATCAATGTTTTATAATTTTCTGAGTACAAGTCTTTAATCTCCTTGGTTAAATTTACTCCTAGGTACTTTATTTTTTGTTGTTGTTGCAATAGTGAAGGGGATTGTTTTCTTAATTTCTCTTTCAGACAGATCATTGTTGATGTATAAAACTCCCTCTGATTTCTGAGTACTAATTTTATATCCTGCCAACTTGCTGAATTCATTTATCAGGTCCAGTACTTTTTAGACAGCAACTTTAGGGTTTTCTGTGTACAGTATTATATCATCAGCAAATAATGATAGTTTTACTTCTTCTTTTCCAATTTGGATGCCTTTTATTTCTTCTTTTTGTCTGATTACTGTGGTTAGGACTTCCAGAACTATGTTGAATAAGAGTGGTGAAAGGGGACACCCCTGCCTTGTTCCTAATCTTAAGGGGATTGCTTTTAACTTTTGCCCATTGAGTATGATGCTGGCTGTGGGTTTGTCATAGATGGCCTTCATTGTGTTGAGGTATGCTCCCTGTATTTTCACTTACTTAGAGTTTTGATCATAAATGGGTGCTGAATTTTATCAAATGCTTTTTATACATCTATTCATATTATCATGTGGTTTCTCTCCTTCCTTTTGTTTATATGCTGAATCACATTGATCGATTTGTGAATATTGAACCAGCCTTGCCTCTCCAGACTAAATCCCCCTTGATCATGATGTATGATTTATTTCATGTATTGCTGGATCGGTTTTTTAATATTTTGTTCAGAATTTTAGCATCTAATTTGGAATCAGAATTATGCTCGCCTATAGAAAAAGATTGGAAGTTTTACCTCCTTTTGAATTATTTTAAAATAGCTTGAGAAGGATAGGAGTTAGTTCTTCTTTGAATGTTTGGTAGAATTCACCTGTGAAGCCATCTGGCCCAAGACTTTTGTTTGTTGGGAGTGTTTTGATAACTGTTTCGATGTCATTTATTGTCATCGGTCTATTTAAGTTTTCTGATTCTTCCAGATTGATATTTGAAAGATTATATTATTCAAGGAATTTGTTCATATCACCTAGATTGTTTAATATTTTGGCATACAGTTCTCCATAGTATTTTCTTACAATCCTTTGTATTTCTGCTGTGTCCATTGTTACTTCTCGCCTCTCTTTTCTAATTTTATTTATTTGAGTCCTCTCTTTCTTTTTCTTGGTGAGTTTAGTTAAAGGTTCGTCAATCTTGTTTACCTTTACAAAGAACCAGCTCTTGGTTTCATTAATCTTCTGTATTTTTTTTTTTAAGTCTCTATGTCATTTATTTCCACTCCGTTCTTTATTATTTTCTTCCTTCTACTTCCTCTGGGCTTTACTTGCTGTTCTTTTTCTAGTTCTTTTAGTTCAGGGTTAAGTTGTTTATTTGAGCTTTTTCCAGCTTCTTGAAGTATGCCTGTAATGCTATGTACTTCTCTCTCAAGACTGCTTTTGCTGTGTACCATAGATTTTAAGTGGTTGTTTGCTCATTTTCATTAGTTTCAAAAAAATATTTGATTTCTTCCTTGATCTCATTTTTGACCCATTCGTTATTTAATAACATGCTGCTTAGTTTCCAAGTGTTTGAGTGTTTTCTTAGTTTTTCTATTGTAATTGATTTCTAGTTTCATGCCCAAATATGTGGTCTATCCTTAAGAATATACCATGAGCTCTTGAAAAGAGTGTATATTTTGCTGCTTTAGCGTGAAAGGTTCTGAAGATATATATTAAATCCAGTTGATCTAGTGCAGGGTTCGGGAACCTTATTGGCTGAGAGAGCCATGAATGCCACATATTTTAAAATGTAATTCTGTGAGAACCATACAATATGTTTAACACAAAATACAAGTAAATGTGTGCATTTTATGTAAGACCAACACTTTTAAAGTACAATAAGTCTCTGAATTCTTTTTAATAATGTTGTTATGCTGTTGCTAACCAATGATGAATAAGTACTTCTTACCATTAATGCAACTTCTGGTGCTGCATGGTTTTGCTGATGGCTTTGTAGTCTGGTTGATATGTGGTGAGGTTAAGCTTCATTCAGGCATTGAGACTTCCATCCATTAAATGTGATCGTAGGTTCGTCTTAACGTTCTTTAGATGTGAGAACGACTGATCACATACATACATAGAGCCAAACATTGTCAGTACAGCAAAATATCACATGCTGCACTGTGTTGTATGTGATAGGAAGCACGTTCCAAGTTTTGACAATCAGCTGGTCTGCGGGTTGAAGTTTTTTCATGTCTCCCCATTTGTGTTTGCTTGCCAACTCTGCTTGCTGTCATGCAAGTCTTTCCAGAACTTCATTCAGTGATTGAACTTATTCACCCACATGTCTGAGGCCTTCATATCAGCAGCTTGTAGCTCGAAATCTCTGATGGAGACACCAGGGATGTAACTCAGGTCGGCGCTGTCCACTGCACATTCATGTGGATGGGTGATGAACTTAAAAAGACGAGTGCACTCACAAATTTCTCCAAAGCGTGCTTTGAATGACTGCAGGAGATTAGACATGAAGCCCGCTAGCTGCTGGAGATCAAGATGTTGAACAGGGTCACTTGCTGTGCATTCATCTTTAAACTCTCCCAGTTTTTCAAAGTGTAGTAAATGACCTGTTTTAATGTCTCAGTGTCAGCAATAAAGAGTTGAAGCTTGTTTTCAAATACAAACACTGCTTGTTGAAGGGATAAGACTATTTCCAATGCCATGCATTTTTACATTGAGCTGGTTCAGATGTTCAGTCATGTTCATGAGATAGTAGAACTTCAGGAGCCACTCAGTGTTAACTAACTCAGGATACTCAACGTTATTTATTTCAAGAAAAGTCCAGATTTCACTCACAGAAGCTGCGAAATGGCTGAGCACCTTCCCTGTTGACAAGCAATGCACATTGCTGTGCAGAAGCACACCAGGAAAATTATTTCCAACTTCATCCAGCAGTGTTTTAAACTGGCAATAATTTAAAGCTCGGGAAACAATAAAGTTGACCACCCGAATGACCAGCAACATCACCTCACCAAGCTGCTCGCCAAACATCTGAGTACAAAGCACCTCCTGATGTAGGATGCAGTGAAAACTTAGGATGGGTCTCTTTTCATGTGCATGAAGAAGTGCTACAAATCCTCTGTTTTTCCCCACCATGTACAGAGCACCATCAGTACACAGCAAAATAAGTTTATCCATCGGTAAATTGTTTTTCTTTAGCAAAAAAATTCAGTGAAAGACATATAAATAAATCCTACCCTCTGTTGTCTCTTTCATAGGCAAAACAGCAAGACTTTCCTCACATAGATAGTGTGTCACCGACAGCATACCTTGCAATCACGCTGAACTGGGATAAATGGCTTATGTCTGTTGACTCATCCAAAGCGAGAGAAAAGAATGGTGCTTCATTTATGTCCTTCACTTGTGTTGCCTCAATTTAATTTGCCATCATGATGGTACGATTGTGAACAGTTCTGACCCACATAGGGCATGTCTTTTATTCATTTGATTATCTTGTTTTTATCTGAACAGTCATCAAAAAGTTCATTGGAATATCAAGCATGAATGTTTTGGCATACTCCCCATCTGTGAATGGCTTTCCGGTTCTCACAATTGCTAAAGCACCAGCAAAGCTAGCTGAATTTAGTCACCCTGTTGGGTCCAAACACAGAGTTGCTGCTGACTAGCTTGCACTCTCCACAGTAGCTCTTGACATGCTTTCTTTCTGCTGTCCCCCGCTGGATATTTCGATGCAAATTTAGTATGGCATGTGTCGAAGTGCCGCTTTATATTTGACCGTTTCATCGATGCAATTTTATTATTGCGTATTAGACACACTGCAGAACCTGCTCTCTCCACAAAGGCAAATTCTTCTGTCCATTTCTTCTGAAAAGTACGATACTCCTCATCTTTTTTTCTTTTAGCCATCTTCTTCATCAAAAGGGTTTCTGCAATTAGCTAGCTGACTAATTGATTAAAAAGAGGAAAGTTTACTTCCTGACCTCACAAGGACCTGTATATGTTATGCATTATCAAATAAATTCTGTTGTTGTCCTGGAGGACAGCTGTGATTTGCTCCAGCAACTCACAGCTATGAACATGAGTGGTAGGAAATTAATGGATTGTAATACATGAGAATGTTTTCTATTTTTAACGTTATTATTTTTTTATTAAAGATTTGTCTGCGAGCCAGATGTAGTCATCAAAAGAGCCACATCTGGATCGCGAGCCATAGGTTCCTGACCCCTGATCTAGTGTGTTCCTTAATTCTGCTGCTTCTTTGTTAATTTTCTTTTTTGAGCACCTATCCAGTGATGTTAGTGGGGTATTAAAATCCACTACTATTATAGTATTGCTGTTGATCTTGCCCTTTATGTCCATCAAAGTCTGCTTTATATGTTTAGGTGCTCCTATATTAGGTGCATAGATATTTATAATGGTTATCTCTTCCTATTGAATTGTTCCCTTTATCATTGTGTAGTGACCTTTTTTATCCCTTACTATAGTCTTGTTTTTTTTATGGTTTTTTTTGTATTTCTTTTTATTTAATTAATTGTGTTTACATAGATTCTAGGGTCACCCCAAATGCATCCCCCCCCATATTCCCCTCAACATCTCTGTTGTCCTCTACCCTACAGCGCCCTCCCCCCTTCCCTTCAAGTTTAACCTATTCTATCATTCCCTTTCCCTCTGTCCTCTTTTCCTCTGATCCCTTTGATCCTTCCTCTGTCTCAATTCTGTTCCTCAGTTCTCATTGTTCCTTGGATTTCTCAAATGAGTGAGGTCATATGATATTTTCCTTTCTCTGCCTGGTTAATTTCACTCAACATAATAGTTTCCAGGTCCCTCCATATTATTGCAAAAGGTAATATTTCCTTTTTTTTCATAACCCCATAGCATTCAATTGTATATATGTACCACAGTATTTTAATCCACTCGTCCACTGACATACACTTGGGCTGATTCCATATCTTCGCTATTGTAAACAATGCTGCCATAGACATGGGGGTGCATTTCTTTTTTTCAGTCAGTGATATGGTGTCCTTGGGATATATTCCTATAAGTGAAATGGCTGGGTCAAAGGGCAGTTCCATTTCTAATTTTTTGAGGAATCTCCAAACTGTTTTCCACAGTGGCTGCACCAGTCTGCATTCCCACCAGCAATGCAGGAGGGTTCCCCTTTCTCCACATCCTTGCCAGCACCTATCATGTGTTGTTTTGTTAATGAGTGCCATTCTGACTGGTGTGAGGTGATATCTCATTGTGGTTTTAATTTGCATTTTTCTAATGATTAGTGATGTTGAGCATTTTTTCATATACCTATTGGCCATCTGTATGTCCTCTTTGGAGAAGTGTCTATTCATTTCTTGTGCCCATTTTTTGATTGGATTCTTTGTCTTACTGGTGTGGAATTTAACAAGTTCTTTATAAATTCTGGTAATTAACCCCTTATCAGATGTATTGTCAAATATGTTCTCCCATTGTGTGGTTTGCCTTTTTATTTTGTTCATATTGCCTTTAGCTGTGGAAAAGCTTTTTAATTTGATATAGTCCCATTTGTTTATCCTTACTTTTATTTTATTTGCCTGTGGAGATAAATCAGCAAATATATTGCTGCAATAGATATCAGTGACCTTACTGCCTATGTTTTCTTCTAGAATGCTTATGGTTTCACGACTTACATTTAATTTCCTTTTCCATTTTGAGTTTATTTTTGTGCATGGTGTAAGTTGTTGGTAGTCTAGTTTCATTTTTTTTGCAGGTAGCTGTCCAGTTTTGCCAACACCATTTGTTACAGAAACTGTCTTTACTCCACTGTGTGCTCTTACCTCCTTTGTCAAATATCAATTGTCCATAAAGATCTGGGTTTATTTTTGGGTTCTCTGTTCTGTTCCATTGATCTATATGCCTGTTCTTATGCCAGTACCAAGCTGATTTGAGTACAATGGTCTTGTGGTATAACTTCATATCAGGAAATGTCATCCCACCCACTTTATTCATTTTTTTTAAGATTGCTGAGGCGATTTGTGTTCTTTTTTGGTTCCATATAAATTTTTGGAATATGTGTTCTATATCTTTGAAGTATATCATTGGTATTTTAATTGGTATTGCATTGAATTTATAAATTGCTTTGGGTAATATAGACATTTTAATGATGTTTATTCTTCCTAACCATGAACATGGTATATGCTTTCACTTGTTTGTGTCTTCCTTGATTTCTTTTATCAATGTTTTATAATTTTCTGAGTACAAGTGTTTAACCTCTTTGGTTAAATACTCTTAGATACTTTATTTTTGGTTGTTGTTGCAATAGTGAATGAGATTGTTTTATTAATTTCTCTTTCTGACATTCCATTGTTTGTGTATAAAAATGCCTCTGATTTCTGTGTATTAATTTTATATACTGCCACCTTGCTGAATTCATTTATCAGGTCTAGTAGTTTTTGACTGAGACTTTAGGGTTTTCTATATACAATATCATATCATCTGCAAATAATGACAGTTTCACTTCTTTTCCAATTTGGGTGCCTTTTATTTCTTTATCTTGTCTGATTGCTGTAGCTAGGACTTCCAGAACTATGTTGAATAAGAGTGGTGAAAGGTAGCACCCTGCCTTGTTCCTGATTTTAGGGGAATTGCTTTTAATTTTTGCCCATTGAGTATGATGTTGGCTGTGGGTTTGTCTTAGATGGCCTTTATCATGTGAGGTATGTTCCCTGTATTCCCACTTTGCTAAGAGTTTAGATCATAAATGGGTGCTGGATTTTATCAAATGCTTTTTCTGCATCTATTGAAATTATCATGTGGTTTTTCTCCTTTCTTTTGTTTATGTGGTGAATCACATTGATTGATTTACAAATGTTGTACCAGCCTTGCTTCTCCAGACTAAATCCCACTTGATCATGATGTATGATATTTTTCATTGGTGGAACGGGTTTGCTAATATTTTGTTGAGGATTTTCGTATCTAAATTCATCAGGGATATTGGCCTAAAATTTTCTTTCTTTGTGTTGTCTTTGCCTGCTTTTGGGATCAGAATTATTCTAGCCTCATGAAAGAAACTTGGAAGTGTTCCTTCCTCTTGAATTTTTGAAATATCTTGAAAAGAATAGGAGTTAGTTCTTCCTTTAATATTTGGTAGAATTCACCAGTGAAGCCATCGGGCCCAGGGGTTTTGTTTTTTGGGAGTTTTTTGATAGCTGTTTTGATCTCTTTTGTTGTAATAGGTCTGTTTAGGTGTTCTGATTCTTCCAGATTGATTTTTGGAGGATTGTATGTTTCAAGAGATTTGTCCATTTCACCTAGATTGTTTAATATTTTGGCATACAGTTCTTCATACTATTTTCTTACAATATTTTGTATTTTTGTTGTGTTGGTTGTTATTTCTCCACTCTCATTTTTAATTTTATTTATTTGAGTCCTCTCTCTTTTTTCTTGGTAAGTCTCATTAAAGGTTCATCAATCTTATTTACCCTTTCAAAGAACCAGCCCTTGGTTTCATTGATCCTTTGTATTGTTTCTTTATTCTCTATGTCATTTATTTCTGCTCTGATCTTTATTATTTCCTTCCTTCTACTACCTCTGGGCCTTACTTGCTGTTCTTTTTCTAGCTCTTTTAGATGTAGAATTAGATTGTTAATTTAAGCTTTTTCAAGCTTCTTAAGGAATGCCTGTAGTGCTATGAACTTCCCTCTCAGTACTGCTTTTGCTGTGTCCCGTAAATGTTGAGTTGTTTATGCTCATTATCATTCATTTCTAGAAACTTTTTATTTCTTTTTTGATCTCATTGTTAATCCATTCATTATTTAATAACATGCTATTTAGTTTCCCAGTGTTTGAGTATTTTTCAGTTTTTCTTTTGTGGTTAATTTCTAGTGTCATGCCATTGTGATCAGAAAATATGCTTGATATGATTTCAATCTTCTTAAATTTGTTGAAACTGCTTTTGTGTCCTAACATGTGGTCTATCCTAGAGAATGTACCATGAGCACTTGAAAAGAATGTATATTCTGCTGCTTAGGTGAAAGGCTCTAAAGATATCTATTAAATTGAGTTGATCTAGTGTGTCCTTTAAGTCTGCTGTTTCTTTGTTAATTTTCTTTCTTGAGGATCTATCTAGTGATGATAGTGGGGTATTGAAATCCCCTACTATTATAGTATTGCTGTTGATCTCGCCTTTTATATCCATCAAAGTCTGCTTTATATATTTAGGTGCTCCTATATTAGGTGCGTATATATTTATGATGGTTATATCTTTCTGTTGAATTGCTCCCTTTATCATTATGTAGTGACCTTCTTTTTTTTTTTTTTGTAGTGACCTTCTATATCTCTTACTGTAGCCTTGGTTTTAAAGTCCATTTTGTCAGATATAAATATTGCTACCCCAGGGACATAAAAGTGAGACTATGAGGCATGGACAAGAGTGTGGTGGTTATGAGGTGGGGGGAGGGAGGGGTGGGTGGGAAAGGGAGAAGGGTAGGGGCACAGAGAAAACCAGATAGAAGGTGACAGAGGACAATTTGCCTTTGGGTGATGGGTATGCAACACAATTGAATGATAAGATAATCTGGAGATGTTATCATTGTACATATGCACCCTGATTTATTGGTGTCACCATATTAAAGTTAATAAAAAATATATATACTGCTACCCCAGTATTTTTTTCCATTTGCATAAAATATTATTTTTCATCCTTTTACCTTCAGTCTATGCGCATCTTTTGTTTTAAGCTGTGTCTCTTGTAGACGGCATATGCATGGGTCCTGTTTTCTTATCTATGCAGCTACCCTATGTCTTTTGATTGGATCATTTAATCCAATCATTTACATTTAAGGTTATTATTGATATGTAGTTGTTTATTGCCATTTTATTCTTTAAAGCTGTATTCCTCTTTTGCTATATTCTTTTCCCCCTTTGTTCTGTTTACAACAGGCCCCTTAACATTTTCTGCAGCATTGGTATGGTTGTAATGAATTCCTTGAGTGTCTTTTTGTCTGAGAAGCTTTTTATTTCTCCTTCAATTTTTTAATGATAGCCTGGCTGGATAAAGTAGTCTTGGTTGTAGGCTCTTGTTCTGCATTACTTTGAATATTTCTTGCCATTCCCTTCTGGCCTCAAGTGTTTCTGTTGAGAAGTCTGATGTCATCCTTATGGGGGCTCCTTTGTAGGTGATAGCCATTTTTTGTCTTGCAGCTTTTAGTATTTTCTCTTTATAGCTTAGCTTAAAGATTTTAATTATGATGTATCTTGGTATAGGTTTCTTTGGGTTTCTCTTTAATGGAGTTCTCTGTGCTTCTTGAACTTGTGAGAGACTTCCCTGCATCAATTTAGGAAAGTTTTCAGCTATGATTTGATTGAATAAAGTTTCTATCCCTTGTTCTTTCTCTTCTTCTTCAAGAACTCGTATGATGTGAATCTTATTTCTCTTCATGTTGTCACAGAGCTCCCTTAGAGTTTCCTCAGACTTTTTTAGTCTCTTTTCTTTTTTCTGCTCTGCTTTCATGCCTTCATTCATCTTGTCCTCCAACTCGCTGATTCGATCCTCAACTTTATTTTTCTGCTTTTAATTCCTTCCATTGTGTTCTTCATTTCTGATATTGTATTTTTCATCTCTGATTCTTTTTTAATATTTCAATATCCTTTTTTATACTTGCTATCTCTTTATGTAGGTGTTTGTAATGACTATCCATTGTTGTTCTAACATCCCTAAGCATCCTAACAATCATTATTTTAAACTCTGTATCCGGTAGTTTGGTTATTTCCATATCACTCAGTTCATTTTCTGGAGGTTTCTCCGGTGGTTTCATTTGGATTGCACTTCTCTGTCTTCTTATTATGTCTGTGTGTTTGGGTGTGTTGTTTGTAGAGCTGGTTGAGTCTAGGTTTGGTGTTGTCTACCTCCAGTTTTCAGTTGTGTTATTTCTAGGTCTTCTTGTGTTGACATCAGCTGTTGTTTATAATCCACTGTCAGATTTGGCTTTTCTAGTAGAGCCTCTTTGAAGTCTTGATTTATTTGTTTTCTTTGTTTTCTTAACTCAGTGGTAGTTCTGTTTACTGATCTCAGCAGGGGGCTTATTTGAAACTGTATCCAGGAATAGGGTGGGTGTAACCTGAGACTCCCAAGGCCTAATAATCTGCCAGTTATCTCTTAGGGGCCGGGTTACTTTCTCCACTTTAGTAGGGGGATGTGTATCTCAGATCTCCATGGAGACCTGAGTTACTGCCCCTTCTCCCCACTTCTGTTTTCATCTGTGTCTTGTTGCGATGATTAGAGATAGAGAGATATCTTGAGATGGGTAACCTGGCACCACTTTAGTCTTGTGTTATATGGAAGCATCAACCCCTCCCCCAGCTATGGCCGCCTCCAGCCCTGAATGAGTCAGCTTCTCAGGTCATCCCATGCATTCCTCTGCCTGTCACCATTTGTCTTTCTCTCCCCCCTTTCCTTTTGGAAGACAATCCAGCTCTTTCAACACACCTTGTTCCCAGGTCCCCAGGCAAGTGGCTGTGAGTGATATTTTCTACCCTTTTCCTTGGAATGAGAGTTCTTCTGGGCTCTCAGCCTCACCCCTCCTACATTCCTGTAAGCAGAGGACCCACCACTCCTCAGCACTCCCTACCAGGCTCGGTGTGGTTTCTTCTTTGCTACTTGGTTTTTGAGAGCTGTTCTTGTAATCCAGAGTTGGTTTTTCATGCTGATTGTTCCTAAATTACTTTGTAATCCAGTTTGGTGGTGTGAACTGGGATTCTGTGCATCTGCCTACTCTGCTGTCATCTTCAGGTCTCCCCCTAGTCTTTGTTTTAAAGTCTTTTTTGTCAGATATAATTATTGCTACCCCAGCTTTCTTTTTATTCCATTTGCATAAAGTATTTTTTTCTATCCGTTTACTTTCAGTCTATGTGTATCTTTTGTTTTGAGGTGGGTCTCTTGTAGACAGCATATGTATGGGTCCTGTTTTCTTATCCATTTAGCTACCCTATGTCTTTTAATTTTAATTTAATCCATTTACATTTAAGATTATTATTGATATGTAGTTGTTTATAGCCATTTTTTTTCTTTAAATCTGCATTCTTCTTTTACTAGATATTTTTTTCCTGCTTTGTTCTGTCTACAGCCAGCCCCTTAACATTTCTTGCAGCATTGGTTTGATTGTGATGAATTCCTTCTGTTTTCGTTTTTGTCTGGGAAGCTTTTTATTTCTCCTTCAATCTAAAACAATAGCCTTGCTGGATAAAAAAAGTCTTTGTTGTACTTTCTTATTGTGCATTACTTTGAATATTTCTTGCCATTCCCTTCTGACCTCAAGTGTTTCTGTTGAAAAGTCAGATGTCATCCTTATGGGAGTTCCTTTGTAGGTGATTGACTGTTTTTCTCTTATACCTTTTAGTATTCTTTCTTTATCTCCTAGCTTTGGTATTTTGATTATGTTGTGTCTTGTTGTGGGTCTTTTGGAGTTCGTTTTTAATGGGATTCTTTCTGCTTCTTGAACTTATGTGACGCTTTCCTGCATCAATTTAGGAAAATTTTCAGCTATAATTTCTTCAATCAGGTTCTCTATCCCTTTTTCTTTTTCTTCTCCTTCAGGAACCCCTATGATGTAGATATTGTTTCTCTTCATGTTGTCACAGAGCTTTCTTAGAATTTCCTCAGACTTTTTGATTCTTTCTTCTTTTTGCTGTTCTTCTTTTGTGCTTTCGCTTATCTTGTTCTCAAAGTCACTAATTTGACCCTCTGCTTCATTCAGCTTGCTTTTAATTCTTTCTATGGTTGTCTTTCATTTCTGATATTGTGTTTGTCATTTCTGTGTTTCCTTTTTATGATTTCTATGTACTTTTTGATGCTTCTTATCTCTTTATTTAGGTGTTCATTATGTCCATTCATTATTGCTCTAAGATCTTTGAGCATCCTAACAATTGTTATTTTAAACTATACATCTCATAATTTGGTAATTTCCATCTCACTTAGTTCTTTTTCTGGGGATTTCTTTTGTTGATTCATTTGGATTGCATTTTTTTGTCTTCCCATTTTGTCTATGTATACACTCTTCCTTTGGGTGTGTTGTTTATGTAGCTAACTGAGTCAAGGGTTGGTATTGTCTGCCTCCAATTTTCAGTTGTGTTGTTTTTAGGTATTCTTGGGTTGGCATCAGCTGTTGTTTGTAATCTGTGTGGGCTACTTATTTGCTATCATTATTCTTTTTACTATTTGTGTTGGTGTTTTCTATGTTTCTGCTGGGTCAGATGTGAGAAGCCCTTTCTTAAGCTACCACTCTAACAAGGGTTGTTAGGTCCTAAACTGATGCTCTCCATATCTGGCCACTGGATGTGCCTGCCCTAGACCTCCTTGGCCAGAGCCTGGTGCAGATAAGTGGCGGTCATGGCTTATGACTGGCTCTTATCAACCTTTTTGGAGTGACAGGTGATCCAGATCTTGTGGTTGCCTCTGCAGGGCCCAGGTGACATTGTAAATATCAGCGGCACTCCTAGGCTAGCTTTTATCTACTTTGGCCTGGGAGAAGTTTCTTTAAAAGTTCAAGTTCCCCTGAGATCCACTTTCTGCTGCCTCTTATTGCTGGCTACTTGTTGGGCTCAGTACTGTAATTCAGTGATTAGGTATGGTATTGAATGTGGCTTGCCATGTTGCCTCAGATGTCTTTCTATCCAGACTTTTTATTTATTTTATTTTGTTATTTTCTTCTTTTTCAGCACTCTGAAGGGTATGGTCTCAGGGGTCCAGTCAGTGTGACCTCTGTGCTCCTGATTTGTGGTCTGTTCGTAGTCCCCTGCCACTGTTGTTGCCGACTCAAGTGTTTGGGCTTGAGCGCTGCTGATGCCAGCCTGCCTCTGTGGCTGCCATGGCTTCTACCACCCCTAATGGGCGCACGTGCATCTGCTCGGACCACCTCCAAAGTTGACCAGGCCCCAGCCATCACCAAGGGCAGGCTCATGGGGCAGCCACCCAATTTGAAATCACAAATTTAAATTCCTTTTTTTAAATTTTATATAGACAATTTTAACTGGGTGACATTGGTCAATTGGAGTATATAGATTCAGAAAAAACATCTCCAGATCATTTTGATATTTGGTTATGTTGTATATCCATCACCCATAGTCATATTGTCTTTTGTCACCTTCTATTTGGTTTTCTTTGTGTGTTCCCCACCCCCACCCCCTCCTTTTCTTTCCTTCCCCTCTCCCTGATAAGCACCACACTCTTGTCCATGTCCATGAATCTCAATTTGGTGTCCCACCAATGTATGAAATCATATAATTCTTAAGTTTTTTCTAATTTACTTATTTTATTTTACTTAGTATAATGTTATCAAGGTGCATCCATGTTGTTGTAAATGATCCTGTGTCATCATCTCTCATGGAATAGTATTTCATAGTATATATGTACCACATCTTTATCCAATCATCTATTAAAGGGCTTTTTGATTGTTTCTATGTCTTGGCCACTGTGAACAATGCTGCAATGAACATGGGGCTGCATCTGTCTTTACATACCAATGTTTTTGAGGTTTGGGCGTATATACCCAGTAGAGGGATTGATGAATCATATGGTAGTTCTATTCTTAATTTTTTGTGGAACCTCCATACTTTCTTCCATAATAGTTGTACTACTTTATATTCCCACCAACAGTGAGTGAGGGTACCTTTTTCTCCACAGCCTCTCCAACACTTGTTATTACTGTCTTTTTGATAATAGCTAATCTAACAGACGTGAGGTGGTATCTCATTGTAGTTTTGATTTGCATTTCTCTAATAGCTAGTGAAGATGAGCATCTTTGCATATATCTGTTGGCCATTTGTATTTCTTCATGGGAGAAGTGTCTGTTCATGTCCTCTTTCCATTTTTTATTGGATTGTTTGCTTGTTTGTTGTTGAGTTTTGTGAGTTCTTTGTATATTTTGGATATTAGGCCCTTATCTGTGCTATTGTTTGAAAACATCATCTCCCATTTAGTTTGTTGTCTGTTTGTTTTGTTGTCAGTTTCTCTTGCTGTGCAAAAGCTTCTTAGTCTGATGTAGTCCCATTCATTTATCTTTGCCTTCACTTCCCTTGCCTTTGGAGTCAAATTCATAAAATGTTCTTTATGACCAAGGTCCATGAGTTTAGTACCTATGTTTTCTTCTATGTAATTTATTGTTTCAGGTCTTATATTTAGGTCCTTGATCCATTTTGAATCAATTTGAGTACAAGGGGACAAACTGTAGTCGAGTTTTATTCTTTTGCATGTGACTCTCCAGTTTTCCCAGCACCATTTATTGAAGAGACTTTCTTTTCTCCATTGTGTGTTTTTGGCTCCTTTATCAAAGATTATTTAACTATATATATGTGGTTTTATTTCTGGACTCTCTATTTTGTTCCATTGACCTTAGTGTCTATTTTTCTGCCAATACCATGCTGTTTTGATTATTGTGGCTCTATAATATAATTTGATGTCAAGTACTGTAATGCCCCTAGCTTTGTTTTTTTCCTTTGGATTATTTTGGCTATTTGGGGATTTTTATAGTTCCATATAAACCTGATGAATTTTTTAAATTTTTTTTTAAAAAATGACATAGAAATTTTGATAAGAACTGCATTAAATTTGTATTTTGCTTGGGTAATATGGTCATTTTGACTATTTATTCTTCCCATCCAAGAATAAGGTATATATTTTCATTTCATTGTATCTTTTCTGATTTCCTTTAACAATGTTTTGTAACTTTTATTATATAGGTCCTTTACATTCTTTGTTATGTTTATTCCAGTTGACTTCTAGTTTCATAGCTTTATTGTCAGAAAATATGCTTGGTATAATTTCAATCTTTCTGAATTTGTTGATGTTAGTTTTGTGGCCCAACATATGGTCAATTCTTAAGAATATTCCATGTACACTAGAGAAAAATGTATGCTCTGGCACTTTGGGATGAAATGTCCTATAGATGTTTATTATATCCAATTGTTCTAGTGTTTTGTTTAAGGCCCATATTTCTTTATTGATTTTCTGTTGGGATGAACAATCCAGAACCATCGGCAGTGTATTGAGGTCTCCAAGTATGATTGTATTTTTGTCAGGTTTTGTTTTTAGGTCAGCCAGTAGCTGTCTTATGTATTTTGGTGCTCCTTGGTTTGGTGCATATATATTAAGAAGTGTTATATCTTCTTGATTCAATGTCCCCTTTATCATTATGAAATGACCGTTTTTGTCTCTGATTACCTTTGCTTTCATTATTAGATACGAGTATGGCTACGCCTGCTTTTCTTTGGATGTTATTTGCTCAGAGAATCGTTTTCCAACCTTTCACTTTGAATTTGTTTTTATGCTTGTAGTTTAGATGTGTTTCTTGAAGGCAGCATACAGTTGGATTTTTGTTTTTGATCCATTCTGCTACTCTGTGTCTTTTTATTGGTGAGTTCAATCCCTTTAATGTAATTGTTGACACTTGAGGGCTTCCTATTGCCATTTTATATTTTGTTTTCTGATAGCTCTGTATCTTGCTTGGTTCTTCTCTTTTGTTTTTCTGTCATTTGTCTTTGTTTGGTTGTAATCCATACTTCTTTCCTCAGTTATTTTTTTAAGTCATGTGTTTCTGTCATGGTTTTTTCAGGGGTGATTACCATTGAGTAATAAAAAGGATACATATCATATTTGTTGTAGTACATTATCTCATGAGTGCTTCTGCACTCCATCCTCCTTTGCTACTGTTAATCTTTGAACTCTTTCCTTTTTTGTTATTGTTGTCACAGATTAATCTTGTTTTTATTGTGACCTTGATAGCACTTTTACTTGTAATTTTTTATTTTGTTCTTTGTATCGATTGGATAACTCCCTTTAGTATTTCCTGAGGTGGTGGTTTTCTATATCTGTGAATGTTTTTATTTCCCTTTCATATTTGAAGGATTGCTTTGATGGATATAGTATTCTTGGCTAGAAGTTCCCCTCTTTCAGTACTTTAAATATTGGGGTCCACTCTCTTCTGGCTTGTAGAGTTTCTGCTGAGAAATCTGATGATAATCTAATGGGCCTTCCTTTTTTAAAAAAAACTTATTTATTTATTTATTCATTCATTTTAGAGAGGAGAGAGAGAGAGAGAAAGGTGAGAGGAGCAGGAAGCATCAACTCCCATATGTGCCTTGACCAGACAAGTGCAGGGTTTTGAACCGGTGACCTCAGCATTCCAGGTTGACGCTTTATCCACTGCACCACCACAGGTCAGGTCATGCCTTTCGGAGGGCCTTCCTTTATATGTTGTATTCTTCTTTTCCCTGCCTTCCTTGAGGATTTTTTGTCATTATTTTGTGATAATTTTATTATGTGTCTTGAAGTAGGTCTTTTGGGGTTAAGGTAACTTGGTTTTCTGTTTGCTTTGTGGATTTGAGGCTCTAATTCTTTCCACAGGCTTGGGAAGTTCTCATCTATTATTTTTTTGAATATGTTCTCCATTCTATTTTTTCTCTCTTTTCCTTCTGATATACCCATTATTCTTATGTTGCTCTTTCTGATGGAGTCAGACAATTCCTATAGGGTTTTCTCATTTTTTTAAATTCATGAATCGTTCTCTTCTCTCTGTAGTGTCTCTGGTTGCTTGTCTGCTATGTCACTAATTCTCTCCTCTATCTGGCCTTTTCTATTAGCTAAGCTTGTTACCTCATTTTTCAATTCATGTATTGAGTTTTTCATCTCTGTTTGATTCCTTTTCATAGTTTCAATTTCCTTGGTGATGTATTCTTTTTGTTCATTGAATTGTTTTTTGAGCTCTCTAAATTGCCTTTCCGTGCTTTCTTGTATTTCCCTGAGCATTTTCAGGACTTCAAGCTTTAATTCTCTGTCTTTTAACTCCAAGGTTTCCAAGCAATTTAAATTGTTTTCTAGAGATTTTTCATCATCTCTGTGAGCTACATCTCTGTCCTTTGTATCCATATTTTATTTCTTTTTCCTTAATGGCATTTGAGAGTGGTATTGTTAATAAAACTAATAAGAGATAATTTAAAAATATAATAAAATAAATTTGAAAAAATAGAGTGAAAATATGAAAATTCTATTATAATAAGTGGAAAAAGACTACATAGAATGGGGAGCCAGAGCTGGGGAAAAATGACAAAGAGATAAAAAAAATGAAATAAAAAACACACAAAATGCCACAAAAAATATGAATTCAGAATAAAATAATTTGCTTATAAATGATGATCAAATGAGGAAAAAAATAAAAGAAAAAAGAGAGAAAAGAGAAAAGGTTAAGGTTTTTGTAATGTAACCCTCAATAAAACAAACAAGAATGAAAAATGTAACACCTATGGACAATGAAATTCAAAATGAAAAGAAAAGAGTAATATGGAAGAAGATAAAATGATCAAAATGGAAAAAAAAATTTTATAAAACAAGAAAAAAAGTTATAAAAATGTAATTTTTTCCTGGTTTTGAAAGGTAGCTTCTTTTTTTTTTGTCTTTTCAGCAGGTGGCGATGTACTACAGGTTTTGCCCCTATGGTACTCTTGAGTAGAGATTTACTGATATGTTGCTATGGTGATGACATAAGCTGGACCTCAGTCCCATTGGCAAGTGGGACTTGTTAGGTTTGCAGGCCTCAACAATGGGAGAGCCATCAGCCTGGGGACTCAACTGTGAAGTTGTCCCAGCCACTGCTTGCAGAGCAAGAGGCTCTACGAGCTGCTAAGTCCTTCTTCCAGCACCACTCAAAGCATAGTTCTGGGTAAGGCTTTACCAACCAGAGCCACCAGCAAAAGCAGGCAGCCGATTGCTGATCAGGCACCTTTCTAAGGGCCCCTGGGTATGTCTAGTATGCCTCAGAGCTCTGCAGGTCTAATCTTCACAGGCTTTTCTCTCTTGTGCCCTGTTTGGTAACCCACAGCCCAGCCCCCACAACTTCTGCTGTGCATTCAGGAATGCGCATTGTGAGCTGCATTGGCTCGTGAAGACGCCCTATGTGGATAGGTCCAGGCCTAAGGATCCAGGCCCTTGTGTATTTCCCATGCTGTTGATTGGGGAGCTGAGACTACACAGAAACTGGCTACAGCCCACACAAAAGTCCACTGCTGACAATCTTTAGCCTAGCCCCTCCACCAGCGAACGCGTGTGCCCACACCAGAGGTGCCAGGTGGAGCCACTCGCAATCGCAGACCAGGAGCACATAAGGCCCAAAGCCGCTCTGGCACTGGCCTCCACAGGCAACTCACTCTGGCCACCTCCCCCGGAGTCTGCCACCCGCAGTAACCCCATGTCTGCTATCTCAGGCTAAGCAGTAGCGCTCTCTCCTCTGCTTGATGATTTGCCCTAGCCCAGCTTCTTCCCTAGCCCCTAATCCTCCACTTCTCTCAGTTCTTAGTAAAAGTGGCTCTTCCCCAGATCAGTGAGGAAAGTGGAATACTCTGTTGTCCATTTTATTTCCTTCAGAGTGGTTTATATATTCAACCACCTTTTTGCCCAATTGTATCTTTGTCTGGTGTATGTATATTTCAGATGCTCCTGAAATTTTTTCTCTGTCTCTAGTTGTTGGATTTGTTGAAATTTCAGGGGGAGATATTGGGAGGACCCCTCATGGCGCCATTTCTCTGACATCACTCCCTTACTCTTTTTTAACGTTCATTTGCACAACAGCATTTTCTAAGCACCCACAGTAATGTTCATTCCGTCCATAGGTAAAAGAAAATTGCAAGTGAGGGCACCAATCAAGAGTGATATGAAAATATCTTAAATAATGGTTTTATTGTTTTTTGTCAGATATTATTAAATATTTTTAATTATTTTTTTGTGACAGAAGCAGAGAGAGACAGAGAGAGGGACAGATAGAGATGGACAGACAGATAAGAAGGGAGAGAGATGAGAAGCATCAATTCTTTGCTGTGGTACCTTAGTTGTTCATTGATTGCTTTCTCATATGTGCCTTGACCAAGGGGCTACAGCAGACCGAGTGACCCCTTGCTCAAGCCAGCGATTTAGACTCAAGCTGGTGAACCTTGATCATACAGATGAGCCCGCACTCAAGCTGGCAACCTCAAGGTTTCGAACTTGAGGGATGGGTTCCTCTGCATCCCAGTCTGACACTTTATCCACTGTGCTCCCACCTGGTTAGGCTCATTAATACTTTAAAACTCTTTCTTATAATCTAGTTTGTTTACCTCTTTTTTTTATTCATTTTTTTTTAGAGAGGAGACACAGAGAGAGAGAGAGAGAGAGAGAGAGAGAGAGAGAGAGAGAGAGAGAGAAAGGGGGGAGAAGCTGGAGGCATCAACTCCCATATGTGCCTTGACCAGACCAGTGCAGGGTTTTGAACTGGCGACCTCAGTGTTCCCAGGTCGATGCTTTATCCACTGCGCCACCACAGGTCAGGCTGTTTACCTCTTTATTGTTCTTATTTAAGTATTAAATGCATGAAATAATAAACTACCTTTTATTATATCTTTTCTAATACTTCAAATGATCATTAGGGCAGAAAACAGGTTTTTAAATTATTTGAATTCCACCACTGGCCACATGGTACCACTGCTATGCCACATGAGTCCAAGGGAAGCTCTTGGCCCCAATTAGGTGCATCCAGCTGGTTCAAGATAAATGCCAAGTCCATTAGAACCCTTACCCAGTTTTGTTCAGCTGAAGCTAGAAGAAGCCCTTTTCTCTCAGAGGGAAACGTCAGGAAGATGTTTGCCCAGTGCTACCAACAGCAACAATTCTAGCCCTATGGAAAAAAATAATTTCAGAAAACAATAGCATGTATAAAAAAAAGTAAAAGAGAGAGTTCTAGTTTCTCACCATTCCTGTTCTTTCTACTATTTGCTTATGTGGGTCAAAGCATTCCTCTTATCCTAAGTGGGTTGGTGTTGGAGGATAATTATCACTGGAAACAACAATCCTGTTCAATCAATGTCCTTCGCCACACTCCCATGCCCATATACCCTGGAGTCCATGGATTCCAGACTAAGACCAATGGTGAAGTAAATGAAGCCTAAAGTCAAAAGGTGGGAACATAGCTCTGGGAAGTTGCATGAACACCTTGAAAGCAGTTAGGAGACAGCTATCCCTTTTTTCCAAATATTTTGGAGGGAAGGCATATATCAAAAACATCAACAGTTTAGATTTGCAAGTTTCAGAGCCAGAACTAGATCCTGGGCTTTGAGACAAATAAACTAGAGCTCATTCTACTACAAGTGGACCCCACAAGTTAAAAGGAATGTTAAACCTCTATAAAAATGTGTGTTGATAGTAATAATTTCTCAAAAATAATAACCATTAAAATATACCTCAGATTAACTTTTACATCTAAGGCATCAGAAGAGATTTGGTGTTTCATAACATGTGATTATCATCTAAATAAACTTTGAAATTTCTGAGCAGTTTCTGGAAAGAATCACTTTTCAAATAAGAAAACTAAGATAATGAGATAATTTTCTTCCTGAACGTGTCCCAGGAAATCAGAGTTCAGAATCGAGTCCAGAAGAAAAGTAACTAAAGAAGGATGATATGGACTGAATTGTGTTTCCCCAAAAGTCATATGTTGCAACCCTAACCCTCAAAGTTAAGGAGATGGTATTCAGAGATGGGGCCTTTCGGAAACAATTAGGGTTTGATGAGGTCATGAAGGTGGGGCCTTCATGATGAATCTCTCTCTCTCTCTCTCTCTCTCTCTCTCTCTTTTTTCTCTCTCTCTCTCTTTCACTCTACTCTGTGAACACATACCAAGAAGGCAGCCTTCTGCAAATCAGAAGGAGAGTTCTCACCAGGAACCAAATCAGCTGGCACTTAGACTTCCAGCCTCCAGAACCACAAAAAATAATTTTCTGTTGTTGAAACCACACAGCTTATGGTACTTTGTTATGGCAGCCCTCGCAGACTAATACAGAAGCCAAGATCATGGATACTGCAGACTTGTCCCAGGTTTTCTAGTTCCCAGGCTAGATTTTCAGTGTTCTATCATATTGTCAGCCAAGACACCAGGCCATGGGCCACTTCCTTCTACTGTGAAAAAGGAAAGAGGTAAGAATAGATATTCCCTGAAGGTCTGAATGTGGTAACCTCTGATGATCTTGATAGAAACCTGAAACTCTTCCAAGCCATCCTCAGTAGCTTCTTCTCAGTAGTGTTTAACATAGACAAGAGTTTGAGCAATTATATATATATATATTTTTTTAATATGAACTATCACTATAGGGAAGATCCATTTTCAAGGAAATGGAAAAAAATCTTTAAAATTGAAGCTACAACCTCCTAAGTCAGAAAGTTCCTGATCACTGGCTTATTCAGAAATGGTCAAAACACTACCTTATAGTTCAAAAGTATGTTTTCATTTGATTGAGGAAAAGTGGGAGGTAGATTTCTTTTAAAGTATTAAGTACTAAAAAAATGAAAAAATATTACTTCAGTTGAGAATCTTTTTAAGACTGGAAATAATTTAAACGGTATGGATAGTCTGATCTGGCAAGCTTGTTTTTGAGTCAGTCTTTTGACTTTGTGTGCTCATTTTGAAGTATGAAAATTACTTCTGAAAATTGGTTGTAAATGCAAGCAATGAAAGAGTAACTGACCGTGACAACAGTTAGTTAATAGAGCTCCCACTTCATTGCATGTTTTCTACAGGAAAACACTTTCAGAAAATGGCTCACATTAGAGACTGAGCCACACTATTGATGAAATCTTAGCTTTAACAAATGATAGCCACAAACAATTTCCCTAAGAAGCTGTCATCAGTGTAGTGCCCATCCCCAGCCATGAGAGCTAGTTTTCCAAGAGCCCCAATTTATGGTTTAATTTGGAGAAACCCTAAAGCAAAAGTAAGGTGAGAGGGGAGAAATTGCAAGTAAATAGACAAATGTCATATCTCTTCTATAACATTTTATATTCATAAAGTTTAAGCATAAAGATAATATATGTAAGTAAATTACTAATAATATTTTTATTGTGGCAAAAAGCACATAAGATTTACTGTCTTAACAATATTTTTTTTGTATTTTTTTAGCGAAAGAGACAGAGACAGACAGACAGGAAGGGAGAGAGATAAGAAACATCAACTTGTAGTTGCAGCATTTTAGTAGTTCATACGTGCCTTGACTGGGGGGCTCCATTGGAGCCAGTGACCCCTTGCTCAAGCCAGCAACCTTGGGATCAAGGCAGTGATCTTGGGTTTCAAGCCAGTGACATTTGGTCTCAAGCAAGTGGCCATGGATTTATATCTATGATCCCATGCTCAAGCTGGCAACCCCATGCTCAAACCTGTAAGCTTGTGCTCAAGTCAGAGACCTCAGAGCTTCAAACCTAGGTCTTCAGTGTCCCAGATCGATGCTCTATCCACTGTGCAATAACCTATTCAGGCACCCTCTAACAAATTTTTAAGTTTACAGTCTAGTATTATTAACTATAGACATAATGGTGTACAACAAATCATCTCCAGAACTTTTTCATCTTGCAAATCTGTAACACTGGACCCACTGAACAACAGCTTCCCATCACCCTGCCCTCCATCCTCTGGAAACCACTATTCTCCTTTTTGTCCCTATGAGTCACTACTCTAAGTACCCCATTTAGGTGGAATTATACAGTGTATAATATTCCATTGTATACATACACTATATTTTGTTTATCCATTTATTCATCAGTGAACATTTAGGTTGTCCACATGACCTGACCTGGTGGTGGCACAGTGGATAGAGCATTGGACTGGGATGTGGAGGACCCAGGTTCAAAACCCCAACGTCGCCAGCTTGAGCGCAGATTCATCTGACTTGAGCACGAGACCATCAGCTAGAGCATATGGTCTCTAGCTTGAGCCTAAGGTCGCTGGCTCGAACAAGGATTCACTCACTCTGCTGTAGCCCCCACCCCTGGTCAAGGCACATGTGAGAAAGCAATCAGTGAACAACTAAGGTGCCACAACAAAGAATTGATACTTATCATCTCTCTCCCTTCCTGTCTGTCTGTCCCTATCTGTCCCTCTCTGACTCTCTCCGTCTCTGTCAAAATAAATAAATAAATAAATAAATAAATAAGAAAATGGTACATGGAAGTAAACCTCTGCATAACACAGCTCTAAAACCATGTTTTAAAGAAGTCATTTGAACTTTAAAAGCAAGCAACAGCTATGGGTGTCTGTGAGCAACTTTCTAGGCTACTAATTGGATGTTAATTCTGTTTTAAAGTTCCTGAGAATCCATCACAGTATAGAAACTGTGAATGATAGTCTGTATTTTCCAAAGATGGCCACAACAATATCTCACATCCCAAACTATTTACTTGCAATTGACTTTGACAACCCTCCCACAGAAATGTGGAGTCTGTTTCCAATCCTTATATTTGGATAGGCTCAATACTGTTGAAAGGGATGTTGTAGGACTTTGGAGAGTATATGGTAAAAAGTGAAAACCTTTGCCCTGGTTCTCTTGGGACACTTGCTTCTGGAGGTCTGAGTTACCATGTCAACCATCTATCTACTCAGAGCCACCCTCCTGAGAGGAAGACCTAACTAACTATAAGGCCAGTGGCCGAGGCCAGGCAGGTTCCCATTGGATTCGGGCATATGGTAGAGAAACTGCAGAGCTGGAAAGTGTCGGGCCATACCCGTTTATTGGAGGCTCGCAAAGACAGGCAAGCAAATGAACAACAAAAGCGAAATAGCTAATAAATGAAAATCTGCTATTCACAGTAAAGGAAAGAGAGCAAGGAGAACTGCACCTCACAGTGGCAGGAGAGTGATCTGGGAGAATCACCACCCAGGGGAAGCATCCATAGCCCTATATAGGCTATATACACACGTGCCTCTGCCATGTGCTCACTCACTAATCAAGCACAGTGCTTGCAGCCAGTAAACTTATGAACAAGCCTAACACAGCTGCCCCACATTCCACCCCTTTCAGGTTGCTCGCCTTACAATTTATGTGACAGGTTTCTTCCACAATGGTCCCTGTGCAGGGAGTGAGTTACATTACAAAAACCAAAACAGTACAGTCGACAGCAAGAGAATTACAAACACAGCTATGGGCAAAATGAGAGAGTGGTCAGTGGTACCAAGAAAGGCAAATCTTTCCCTTCTGGTGGAATCCAGGCCAGAGTTCTGTCCACAGACAGCACAGTAGCAGGTACCAGATGCCACCCTGGGCAGGCATACCTAACCTTATTGTCCTGCTCATCAGGATCTGTTAGTTCTGTGTGAAGCAGAATGGGAGAACTCATTATGGGTCATAGGGAAATACAGAGGTGCCCTTCTTAATGCTGTCTCCCCGAGCACTCAAGGGATAATACACTTCTGCCTTAAGTAGCCAGGTGCTGGCCGGGTCCATTAAACCACTCAATGATACCAGCAGCCTGTGGGTGGTAGGGGACATGGTACTTCCAGTCCATCCCTAGGTCTTGAGCCCATTGCCTCACCATTGAACCAGTGAAATGGGTATCATTGTCACTTTCAGGGACCAGCAGCCTCCTGTACACAGCACTCAGGTGGTCCAGAGCCTGTATGACTCTCCTTTGGTCTGGGTTATAGGCAGAGTAAGCAGTAAGCAGACCGGTGGCAGTATCTACACATGTGACTGCATACTGGTACCCATCTGACTTTGGTAAGGGTTCAATGATGTCTATCCACCATCGTGTCAGTGGAACATGACCCCTCTGGATCTGTCCAGGTGACACCAGTTGTCTCCATGGGTGCTCCTTGGAACACACTGCACATTGCTCGCAGGTGGCAAGTACCTCTGCACAGGACACAGACAAGTTCCATGCCTTAACCGTAGCCCACATAGTTTTTTCTCCCACATGGAGCAGATGCCGGTAAAGCCACTATGCCATGTTACCTGCAGGTGCAGTCTCCAACCATCACACACTCACCAAAGTGTCTGCCTCATCATTTCCAGGATGGGATAGAGGGGCATGCCCTGTGACATGGTATATTGTTTCTGGCATCCTATTTCCCATAAGTTCTGCCACATGGCCTGACCTTATAGTGAATAGTGCATTACCATCCACTGGTTAATGTGCCAAGTAGCAATCCAAAAGGTCAGTTCATGATAGACAGCCCAGCTACTGGTGCAAATCACGAGAGGTGAAGGTTCATTACAAGCAACTAGCCATACGGCTCTTTATTCCAGCCATTGGCTGCTTTGGCCTGTACCCGTGTCCATCCAAATAGTCTCAATGGCTGGATGGAAGGCTATGGCTGTCCATTTGGCTGATTGGCCCCTGCTAGAACCATCAGGACACCAGGCATCCTCGGGGACGGGCATTCGCCCCTCCTGGTAGGGACTGACTTCAGGTTCTGCCTCCTGAGCCCCAGCTGCCCTGTCTCTAAGGTCACATAGGTGACTGGACCCAGCGATTTCTTCACAGCCACCTGGCAGGTGGTGCCGCTTCATGCTAGTTACACGCTGGGGAATGGGTAATTGCAAGGGGAATGTGATGCATGTCCACTCAACACTGCCTTAACCACCCGGACTCACAGGTGGAACTCCCAGCTGTAGTTTCCAACCACAGTCCTTGTAAGACATCTACCCCCAAAATATATTCAGGAATAGGAGATACATGCACCTTATATGGCTTAGGAGGCAGTCTTCCTATCCCCAATGGAATAGTTACTGGCTTCACTTGAACAGTTTGTCCCCCACAACCGTCAATGGCCACTGGGATCCCAGCAAACCATTCTGAGTTTCCATAGAGGAGGGAACATTCTGCACCTGTATCCACCAAGACCAATACCCGTTGTACATTAGAATGGGACCAGTGGATAGCCAGTTTCACATGTGGCCTCTGGTCTCCACCCATCCCTGTTAGACGGGTCCCTCGGCCTTCCTCCTATTCAAACTGGAACAGTGGGTCTCGGGGGTCCTCCTCTCCCTCAGTGGTCCCCATCATATAATCTTGTACCCATGCTGCCTGCTCACCAACCATTTTATTGGTAGCTGCTGGGGCCATTCGTCTCAGTGGTTGGAACCTTTGTCCTGGTTTAAGCTGCTGCCAAAGCTCCAAAAGAATCTTATTAGGGTTGCCATCCAATATCTCCCTATCTGCCCCAGCCGCAATTAAATCTACCCACATCTGTGTCGGGTAACTTTCACAGGCCCATTCCTCTTGCTGTCAGAGGAGCAGCACGGGCAACAGCCCTCACAGCTTTGTGATTCCATGCTGCCTCCAGCTCCCCCAAATCTGCTACCATCTGTGTAACCACATTCATGAGCTGTCCCACATAGGAACCCAGAATAGTCACTAGTGACCCAAAAAGGGCTGATGGAGCATTGCAGAGGGTAAGATTCCATATCCCAGCTGTAAGCACTTCTTCATCTAGTCCACAGGACCCCGGGTGGAAAACAGCATTCTTCAAAACTAGTTCCCAAAGGACCTTTACTAAATCACGATAGCACTGCCACTGACTCACTGCCCCCAGCAAGTCCCCAGCATTCTGCCATGCCATTCTGTAAGAACGGCAGCCATCATCCATTCTAATAGGGTATGGGGTCCTGGGTTGTCATGGCAGTTCTAAAGATGCTGCCTCAAGGAGGAGTGTGTGGTAATGGCGGCCAATTTCTCCATCTCTGTTCTGGAAAGCATGGCACCATCCACCCCCATGTCCCACAACCTCAGTAGCCAGGCTGCCAGTGGCTCCATGGGTTTCTGCCTGAATTTCACTCCCAACTCTAACAGCCCTGCCTGGGTATAGGGCCAGACCACAGAGTGCTCCACTACCTGGAGAGAAGGCTGTAGTTGCCCCTGAGGGACTCTTTGCTGCTGAAATTTTGCCTTCTTGGTGACCACTAGCCAGGTTCCTAGTCCATAGATGGCAGTTGCAGCCTGAGCCTTCCCCTCAGAAGAGGAGGAGTTGGAAATGCCTGCTCCCGCCTACTCAGAGCCACTCTGCCAGCAGGAATGCAGCTCTATCTTCCGTGCCCGCTTTGGCTCCTGTGGCTGCTGACTTTCGGCCTGAAACTGACTCTCAAGCTTCTGCACCTGACTCTTGAGCTCCTGAACTCACAGTTGTTTCTCCAACAGCTGTCACTGCCAATGTTCAGCTTCCAGAGCCAACTGCAACTCACGACCCTGCAATTCCTTCTCCAGAGACCACTCCAGTTCCAGGTGCCATTGGTGTTCTGCCTGCACCTCACAATGCACCTCTCGGACCCAGTCAGCATCCCTCTCCTGCGCTGGCTCCAGATCACGCCATTGCTGGTTCTCAGCCTGCAGTCTGACTTGCAGTTCTGGGATCTGCTGATATTTCTCCAGTGACCATTCCAGCTCGTGCTGTTGTTGCTGCTTGGTCCGCAGCTCACCCTGGAGCTTTCGACCTTGGGCTGCCTCTCGCATAGAGCTTTCAATTTCCTCTTGCAGGGCTGTAAAAAACATCCAGCCTACAGCCCCAAAAAGGACAGCCATGGGGAACCATACACTGGAGAACTGTGACCACTCCTTTACCTCACCCTCCAAGGGTGTCGGCAGCTCCATACTCATCTGCTCTGAACCTTGCCCACTACACCAGATGTAATGTTGGAGGCCAAGGCCAGGAAGGTTGACATTAGATTCGGGAAGATGGTAGAGAAACTGTGAAGCCAGAAAGTGTTGGGCCATTCCCATTTACTAGAGACTTGCAAATAAACAACAAAAGGGAAAGAGCTGATAAAGGAAAATCTGCTGTTCACAGTCAGGGCAAGGGAGCCAGAAAAACTGCACCTCGCAGTGGCAGGGGAGTGATCTGGGAGAATCACCGCCCAGGGGAAGCACCTACAGCCTTATATACAGGTTATGCACACGTGCCTCTGCCACATGCTCATGCACTAATCAAGTGAAGTGCTTGCAGCTGGTAAACCCACGAGCAAGCCTAACACAGCTGCCACATGCTAACCTATGCAAAAAGACCAAATGCCTGGCCAGCCCCAGCTGTTTCAGCTCCAGTCAATGTCTGATCAAAACCACATGAAAACCACCCACCCAGATCCTTCCTGAATTCCTGATCCATACAAACCACAAAAATAAATTACTGAGTTTGGGGATGATTTCTTACACAGCAATAGGTAACTGATGAATAATTACTTATCTTTTCTTTCTCCTTTTAAAATTTTCTCTCAGAGTCTTTCCTAAAATTGAGTATTGAATGGGCTTAATGTTCACTCAAATACTTTATTATAAAAACATGCATGTACACGTTATAAGGGTTTAGAGAGCTGTCTTTGGAGCCATTCTGCTAGATCAGACTCTTAGCTACCACTTGTTAATCACGTGACCGTGTGCAACTCTCTAAATAGGGAGAAAACTGTGATTACTACTTTCAGCTTGTCAAGAAAACGGCTGTGCAGGGCATGCTCACGGGTTTACCCACTGCAAGCATTTTGCCTCATTGGTACGTGGGTGTGGGGCAGCACTACGTGTGCGTGGTCTGTGTAAGGCTGTGGGCACTTTCCCTCACAGCAATTCTCCCAGATTGCTCTCCCACCACTGTGAGGTGTGCTTTTCCCTGCTACCTTGCCCTTCAATTTGCTCTCCTATCTTTGCAAACTTCCAATAATCAGGTATGGCCCGATGTTCTCCAGCTCCACAGTTTCTCCACCGTCTGCCTGAATTGGAAGGAAACCTGCCTGGCCTCAACCACTAGCATTACACAGCTCCACTCAGCAGACCTCTACTGTATGGCAGCCATGTCCCTTGTGTGGGCATGTCTCCCTCAAGTCCATGGATAGATTTTGGTGGGTCTAGGGTGCCAATCTGCTAATCCCATCCCCACTGGCAGAGTGATTGCCTCAAGCCTAACTCTGTTAGGGGGAAACATTTTCTTAGCCACTGAGATTGGATTAAAGCAACCCAATCTCACAGCAAAACCAGTAGCTGCTGTGGAAGTGACTGTCCTTAGATACAAGTGAGGAAACTTGTGGCCTTGGTCAATGAAACCAGCATCCTGTGATCCTGATGGGAAGCCAACAGGAAAATGAAGCTAATGCATAGCAGGGGTTGGGCCAAACTTATTACAGAGAAATTGAACCAGAGGTCCAGCTAAACTTGCTAAATAGAAACTCACTATACCTCTGGATTTTTCAATTATGTGAGTTGGCAAATCTCTGTTATCATTTAAGAAATGTTGGGTTGAGTTTACTGTTACTTAAGCTTTACCTCTCTGTACCTCACAGCTCATATACAATGTGGGGACAATACAGAACCTTCTTCATTGAGTTGTGGGGAATAAGGGCTACACTACATGTAAAGTTTTTAGGCCAGTGCCTGGCACAAAAAAACAAGCATAATAAAGTAATATATATGCAAACATAAAGCTAAGACCAAAGTGGCAGGCATCGTTTTTCTGCAACTATAAGTTAAAAATAAATTCATAGGTCCTGGCCATTTGGCTCAGGGTAGAGCATCGGCCTAGCACATGGATGTCCTGGGTTTGATTTCCAGTCAGGGGACACAGGAGAAGCACCTATCTGCTTCTCCACCCCACCCTCTCTCACTTCCTTCTCTCTCTCTCCCCTCCCCCCCACCCCTATATCCATGGCTTGATTGGAGTGAGTTGGCCCCAAGCACTGAAGCTCCATGGCCTCTGCCTCAGACATTAAGAAGAGCTCAGTTGCTGAGCAACTGAGCAATGGCCCCAGATGGGCAGAACATAACCCCCAGCAAGTTGTTGGATGGGCTTGCTGGGTGGATCCTGGTCAGCATGTGTGCGGGAGTCTGTCTCTGCCTCCCCTCTTCTCACTGAATTAAAAATAATAATAATAAAATAAAACTAAATTCATAAATTAAGTTCAAACAAGCAGAGGCACTGAAAGTATGTGGCAGTCCTCAGTTACAATATAGTCATTCAGATGATTCAGAATATGCTAATATTAACTTTCTTATAATGCCTTAAAAATTAAAACTGAGCATACAAAATCCTCAGAGAGCACTCATGAATCTCCAGGAATACATATACTACCCTGACAGAAACCAAAATGTCTGCTCAGAACACATCCAGAGCATTCTTACTGATTAAAGGAGCTAACAGATATGACTTGAGGCCTTTTCTAGGGATAATAAACCAACTGACTCTTTTTGCTTTCTGTCCAGAAATCCTTCAAATCAAAATGTCACCATTCAGTACAGAAACAGTCTTGAAAAATTAACTTCAAAAATTGATTGAGAGAAAATTCAGCTTCACACTACATCTTCTAAGGACTGGAAAAAGAATTGTTAAAATCCTTAAATAGAGTTCATTATATTAATTTAACTTCGTTTCCATAATGAGAGATACTGCCTCAGAAATGATGCCAGTCCTTAAGATTATTTTTATGCAGTTTCAAAATAAGCCATTACATCTAGAGGACCACCTGACAAACACAATACAGCTAAAAGGAGCTTAAACTCAATTACACATCCATGGTTCTAAAGCCAGAAGTTATTCATACCAAGTAAATAATACTGATTTTGTTTATCTTATTGTCTGTGTGATATATTCTGAGGTTTAAGCAGCTGGTAAATTTTGTAACTTAAGATTTTTTTTTATTTTTATCTTCAAAGCTATATCCCAGTATGTTCTTTTCTTTCCCCCAACGATTGCTCTCCTTGTTATGAGAATTCTTATGATGACAATTAAAGACAACTGTGATCTACATCAAGTTTGTATTTAGTGGGAGACGAACCTCACCAATCATTCTTTTGTCATCATATAATGGGGAAGGAGTCATTTAATCCAGAAGCATTTGACAAGTCAGAAATGTTGACCTGGGGTACAAATGAGATACTATTTTGACAGCAGGTCCTCACTTAAGCCCAAGCTGTGTGACCAAGAGATTCAGACTGGCACAGTTTAATGGACTGGGAGAGTCTGTCCATTGAAAGAATGTTTTCAAAGAAGCTGAGACAGACTTAGACTTTAGTTGTATTTGAGCCCCAGAGGAGTATCTATGACTTTCATTTGGACAGGGGCAATGTGCATAGAGGAAACTCTTTCTCTGGATTTATTTTTTTACAGTGCAATCCCTATAAATAGACTCCATCAAGGTGCACCATGACAGTGACTACGTTCTCTGCCTATTTCCTGGGTGGCAGCCATGACTGTTGCAGTCATTTGTTGCTGCATAAACCAACTATCCAAGCTGTAATGACTTAAAACTACAATTGTGTGCATCAGGAATTTGAGCAGGATTCAGCTGGGTGATTCTTCTGCTCCTCATGCTGTTGACTAGAGTCACCGGATGTTGTTTAGGTCTAGGTCCAGAGGGTCAGAGAAGGTTTTACTCACATGCTTGCTGTCTTGGTAGAAACATTTGGAAGACTAGGCTCAGCTGGACCGCCTCTCTCTCCATGGAATCCCAGGGCCTTTCCATGTGGTGTCTTCTTCGTACCTGGCAGCTCAGCCCTCTAAGAGACCAGAGTGGGCACTGCAACCCTCTCAAAGCCTAGGTCTATAACTGCCATAGTATTGATTCTACAATACTCAATTGTTGGAACAGACATAGACCAGCCCAGATTCAAGCAGATAGGATATAGGCTCTACCTCTTGATAGAAATGCCAAAGAAATGGCAGCCATCACAATGCCCTTTCTCTGCTGAATGAGCAAAGACCTGGGTCCTATTAATCCAAACTCAAGCTTACCCTTAATGGAATGAAAATTGGACTGAGATTTTCTTTCTGAGAAGCTGGGGTGGCTGATCTGGACCAGAACTCATGTTTTAGAAGTCACATTCTCCTTATGTGGACCTCATTAGGTCACTCTAAATGATCAGCTAGGTTCTTCTACTTGTGTTACTTCTGTCATTCCTAACTGCTCATCTGAATTTTGTCCTCGTTAAACAGACCATGAGTTTCTCCTGGAATCTCTCACTCCCTTACAAGCACAACCAGTTGAACAGGTCTCTGGTGTCTTAGGAAAAGCTTCACAAATATTAAAATAAGATGTAACGAGGTCTCATCAGAAAAGCAAAAAAAAAATTGACCACCAGAAAAAAAAAGAAACTTCATGACTGAAAAATATATAAATACTTGGTTAGCTTCTGCAGGGTGCTTCAAAGAAAGAATGTTATGTCTAAATCAGAATCCAAACATAAAAGTTCAAAAGCTAACATGATAATACTTGCTTGACAATCCCATCTTCCTGATGGAAATGCAAACAGGCAAAGGCAGGGCCTTCTTTTCAAAACAGATTATAAACACTAGGCTCTACCAACATGCTAATTTGAAAATTATTTTATTACTGTGTACTTTTCAAGGCTAAATTGGAAACATCTGTCTTCCTGAGAATTAACAGAAAAAAGATTACAGCTGAAAATGAGATGGCAAAGCCCATTTCAGTTGCCTCATGCTGAAGATAGGTGTACTTATGGATATAAGAAGCTTTCTCTTCTACGTGCCCTATTATTTCATGTTATAATTAAGAAAATACTGCAAGTAGATAATGCATAAGCTTCTCTTTATGAAACAAGTTAATGCTTTAGATTGTAAAAGTGTTTTTTGTTTGTTTGTTTTTCCAAAAAGCATCTGGGGCCCTGGTTAGTTGGCTCAGTAGATAGAGCAAGGGCCCAGCATATGGACATTCCAGGTTCGAACCCCTGGCCAGGGCACACAGGAGAAGTGACCATCTGCTTCTCTCCCCCTCTGTCTACCCCTTTTCTCCTCTTCCCCTCTCACACCCAGTGGTTTGAATGGTTCGTGCATCGGCCCAGGCACTAAGGATAGCTCAGTTGATTCAAGCATTGACCCCAGATGGAGGTTGCCAGGTGGATCTGGTTGGGTCCCATGCGGGAGTCTGTCTCTCCATCTCCCCTCCTCTCACTTAAAAAAAAGGCATCTGGAACCAGATAACTCAGGCCTTACTGACTTATGTGTTCAAACTAATCATGTTCTAGTAATGCCATATCTAGATGCTCTGATTCCTCACATGCTTGATTCTCATTGCCTTGAACCACAGAAAGGCCTGTCTTTCCCAGCATCCTCTTCTCCAATAGTTTCTGAGATCTCCATAGGAATTATACATGTAACCAGATTGGTCACTAGGTTTTCTCTCTAGTGGTCCCAAGAGAGTTTACCTATTGTCAGGGCTGCTACCTTCAGCTCTACAAATCTTGTGTTCCAGGGTCCACTGCCCTCTTCATCTTCCCAATGACTGTTATTTCTCTGCCTTTTACATGTTCCTGTCACCCCCCAACCCCGTCTGCCACTCATCGTAGAACCCGCTCACATCCTACTGCCCATGAGTGTCCCACACCGCCGGTCTCTATGGATCGCCTCCTCAGACCTATGGGAAATGCATCCTGGTTCTCATGAATAGTTCTTTCAGAGGGACATCACATACCAGAACTGTTGAGCTCCTGAATTAAATATGGTATTTTCTTCCTAGGAAAGCCTTCTTCTTCCCAATGTGCACAGGAGGTTGAGAAAAAGGCTGCTGCAGGAGGAGCCACTTTGTTGAGAACTAGTCAAGTATAACCTGACCCCATACCTAGAACTGTTGTACTTTGGTCAACTGAACAGTGCTATTTAACCTATCAATTCTTCCAGCTTTCTTTCTCATCCATTCTTGATTATTTTTCTCAGTGGCCAAGATGTCCTTTCAGAAATATGGCTTCTTTTAAAGAGTGGCCATTAGACTCGAGTAAGAGTATTCTTGTCCTGAGCCCCATGTTTTAGAGAACTCTGCTTTGGCTTTCTAGACATGGTTACTCAGAAACCATGGACTTTCATGCTCCAAGTATCCAGGATCCTGAAATCCCTGCCCATATGGTTCCCGAAATCACTTCTGGAGTCATCACATCCTCTTATCTGGAGTCTTTCATCCCAGGGTCAGGCTGCACCTCCAGTACATGCAGCCTAGACCTGGAAGGTGAACAAGAGGTGAGTGTTGATGGGGAGTGCTGTGGACAGATCTTGGAAGTAGGGTCTAGGATGTCCACATATGTGCATTTGAATCTCCTATAATGTCAGATGGAGCTGCATGTGCAAACAGAAAATGGGTCAAGGACTGGATCTCTCACACTGATGTTCAGAAGTAAAATTCCAAGAAATCTAAGAATTCTGAATTTGTACTTCCATGTCATTATGAAAGTACAGTTGTCAAAGTCAAAGAATATACTGTATTGAAGCATATTGTAGTCATGATCATTTATTAGGTTGATTTATATCTTTAAAACATGTGGACATACAGTTTCAGGCCTTCATTTACTCTCTTTCCCTGACTCTGGTCCATGTCCCTTAGACAAGTCAATATATCCCTGAATTATACCTTTGGATAAAGTTCAATTTATTCCCTCTGAGCTCCTGAATCATCACACAGCAATTGATGTAGTTGAGCATCTGTTGTACATGTAACAGAATAATATTAAGACACCTAAGATGATACTCCTAAATTCTGTGGTTGGGGGAATGTGATCAAGAGCACCAGAGGACCTCTAAGGATCAGTGTTGCCTAACCCATCACTTTATCCCAGTCAAGAGACCCTAGTAGTATTATATACAGAAAACTTAAAAATGGAAACGTGTTTCTGCACCTTCTCAAGATTTTTACTCCCTCAGCCAGATAAAACCTTGACTATTTCTGAGACTCAATCTTACAAGATAAAGTTCAGTGGAAGACAAAGAGACAGTTTCCTAGCCTTACGAAGGGTGAATCTGAGCATCAATTCCCCTGCGTTTCAGGAAACAGTCCCTCCCTTCCCCTTTTTCCCTCCACACCAGGGGATGCAATATAGTGACCAGGCTGCATAAGGACACAAAGGGGCCCCACAAAGGAAGAGCTGTGTTGAGCAATGACTCCCATTCACTCTTCAAGCAAACTCCATGGTCCTGAGGCTCTGAGGTCCCCTAGAGTCTGCCCTGGGTGTCATCAGTGCTAGTTCCTCTGGGTGATGTGCTGGGAGACCCATAATTAGAGGACTTGCTCTTCACCTCCTTGTGTGAACTGAGCTATGGGCTGATCTAGGTGGCAGCAGAGAAAATGACCCCAGGGATAGTCGGGGCTTTGTAATCAGAAGATCCTATTGCTCCTTTGAAAGCTGACATAAATAACTTTGCCAGGCAAGGTATGACCATCAGCCTTAATACCTTCAAAAGCATGGGGTCTAGTGAAAGGAGGAAGCATTGGCTGAGCATATAGCCCATGCCAGACTCAGGACTTTAGTTTAGAATCTCCTTCAGTCCTCACAGCTACCACATGGCTGATATCTTCATAGCTAGCTGTATCCCACTTTACAGACGAGGGGCCGAGGTTCAGAGAAATTGTAACAGGATGTGAAATGCAAGCTTTGCCTGAAGCATAAAGACAGCACATACCCTCTTCCAAAGAGAAGGAAGGGGCAGCAATAAACAGTTTTCCATATTGATTCGTGACTCTTGGGTCCCTAAAGCACGTTGAGAAAAGAGGGGGTTGGTTAGAAAAGAGATATCAGGAACACAGGGCCTGATGTGCCATGTGTCCAACCCTTCCTCATTGCGATGAAGTAGGAGTATTCTTTCCTTGCCGCAAGCCTGGGGAAAAGGGCTCTAGTGAAGTCACTTAGAAAGTATAATGTGTGTCACTTGTAGTTTGTGGTACCCAGAAGACTGGTGTCTGATCCACGCCTGATAAATCTAAAGGGGGCAATGATGGGTACACAATATAATCAAATGTCAAAATAACCTGGAAATATTTTCTCTGAACATATGTGCCCTGATTTATCAATGTCTCCCCATTAAAATTAATAAAAATAAATTTTTAAAAAAAGAATCTAAAGGGGGCAGGACTGGTTTGTTCCTGACCTGTAGGCAGAGGCAAGGGAAGGCTGCTGCTGCCTTCAGTTTGGCCTAAACAACAAAAATAAGTCATAATAAAGGGTGTGTGATGGGCAGCAGATGGGCCATGAGGTAAAACTAGGAGGGCTGTCTAAAGTTCTACTGCAAAAGGGGAAGGACACCCTAGAGTGCAAAGGAACCCTTAATAGAAAGAGTCTGGAGGGGTACACCCAGATGCCTGGGGACTGTGAAGAGATCACAAGGAACCAGCTAGTATCAGGATGTATTCACATATGTCAGAGAAAGACAAGAGATCCAAGTCAACGAGGGCTCTCCCAGAAACCCCTAAGAAATCCCCTTAAATTAATGCTCTGCTTTATACAATTTCTGCCAAGTCTAGAGCCCACCAATGGTAGGTCTCTAGATCATACCAATCAGGATGACCAGAAAAGCCATGAGTCCTTGCCTGAATGTTCTGCCAGGGCCAGGGCCAGAACCAGCCCCCACTCGGAGCCTTGAGATACAGACATCAACCTACTTCTCTGATTACACCTCAAAGTCATAACAGTGATTTTTTTTAAAATAAGGGATTGTAGATTATTTAATTTGTAACATATTCATTCACACAATGTTTAACACTTGCTATGTGCAAGGCATCATTTATTTTGTTTTTTTTTTTATAAACTTTTTATAAGGTGAATTTTAGAGCCACAGAAAAGGAAGTCTGTGGAAATGAAAGCCACCTCTGCCTGTTCCCTTGGCAAGCGAGATGTAAGGCGAGACTCTGAGTGTCAGGACTGAGCACTTAGCATAAATCAATTCTCCACGGTCTCATCCAGAAAACACAGCTGCATGTGGAGAATGTGCAAGAGCAAGACCTACTGGAAGCATCCCTTAATTGTTAACACATGCTACATAAATGAAAAACTTGAGTTTCAGGCCATATTGACCCCCAAATCAAGAGTTTACCTGAGCAGATCTAACAACACAATGGTGATGGTTGCCTCTTCAAACCCTTTTTTCTCTGCTAGGCATTGTACCTATTGTCATAGCAGCCAAATAACTTAAAAATTAAAAGGCATCTCACTGACTGACCTTCTCCTCCCCAAATACAACAGTCTATACAGTAGTCCCTTCACAGTCATCATTTTGCCATACATGGGGTCAAATATTAAAGATGATCTCAGGTGTCTATGTTTTATGTCTCTAGTTCATGTTTCCAAATTGTTCTTCATATTCACACACACACACACACACGCGCGCGCGCGCACGCACACAATCTTTCTTTCCTTTTGACTCTATTTCTACTTACCTCCCCACCTTTCTGACCCTCCATGGATCAGACATAGAAAACATTTTTTGTTTCATCAAAGCATTATGTTCTCTTTGGTTTCTATACATTCTCCCATAATCCATCTTTGGCACCAGGAAACCTCCCTTAAACTCCAAGTCAGCCTGACTGGTGGTGGCAAATAAATAGAGTGTCGACCTGGGACACTGAGGTCTCATGTTTGAAACCCTGAGGTCTCCAGCTTGAGTGTGTGATCACAGGCATGATCCCAATATTGCTGGCTTGAGCCCAAAGGTCACTGGCTTGAAGCCCAAAGTTGATGTCTTGAGAAAGGGGTCATTGGCCTGGCTGGACCCCTACCCCTGCCTTGGTCAAGGCACATATAAGAAGCAATCAATGAACAACTATAGTGTTGCAACTACAAGTTGATGCTTGTCATCTCCCTTCCTCTCTCTCTCTCCCTCTCTCTCTCTCTCTCTCACACACACACACACACACTAACACACAAAATCAGAGTTAGGTACACGCTCCATTACATAACACTGGAGAATCTTTTCTTTTTTTTATTTTCTGTTGCATGAGGTTTTAGAACTTTTTCTATATATCTCTACATTGCTGATTCCAAATATGAAATTGTTTTTTAGGTTCATGCTCTAGTTTTTATGCAATGTTAATTTATTTTTATTACAGTTAATGGCATGCATTGGTTTTTAAGTTGGAGTTAAAGGGTAATGACTCTTGGATTGAACATAATAACAAGGCAATTAATGTTTTACAAACATGACTTTTACATCATTGTAGTTGTTTTTAAATGTAAAAATTATTATCTGATGAAAACAGCCTCTTATTTTGTTTTAAGATTGAGTCATGGCTTCTTCGAGTACAAGTAAATGTAAGAATAGTCCTGACACCTTCTATTATATATGTGGCTGTTATACACTTCAACATCTAAGGCACAGTATTTTTCATCATTTGTGACAAGTGCATATATTGCCTATATTCAATTGGCGATCAAGCCTATTTCCCTTGGCGATCAAGACAAGAATTGGGCTTCTCATATTGTGTGTCATAATTGTGAAGAAATGCTTCGTGACTGGACAAAAGGAAAACACAAAGGAATGCCTTCTGGTTGGTATTCCCATGATTTGGCGTGAATGTAAGGACCACAGCAGTGACTGTTATTTCTGTCTGATCCACACAAAGGGCATAGGCAAGAAAAAACAGCATATGATCACATATTCTAATATTCCTTCAGCAATACGCCCTATCCCACACTCTGAGACACTCCCGGTTCCAGTTTTCAATGGTTTGATTTCTCCTAAGGACGAAGAAAGTGAACATGGTGATCAAGTGTATTTTGATAAGATGCATGAGGAAATGGTTGTAGAATCTGAAGGGCCTTCTTCTGATGCCAAGCAGTCATTAAGCCCTCAGCAGTTTAGCCAACCCAAATTGAATGCCTTAGGAAGAGACTTGGGCCTATCAAAGAAAGCAGCTGAGTTATTAGCCTCCAGGCTTCAAGAAAAGAATGGACTTCACAGGTCAACTAAAGTATCCCATTTCAGGAAGCGTGAACATATTTTTGTGGACTGTTTTTCTGAAGACAAACACTTTGTTTACTGTCATGACATCAGTAGTCTTCTCAGCCAGCTAGGTGATACCACTTACAGTCCAACAGAATGGCGACTATTTCTTGACAGCTCTAAATAAAGTCTGAAATGTGTTCTCCTACACAATGGTAATGTTTATGTAGCAGTTCCAATTGGTTATTCAACTCATCTGCAAAAGGATTATAATGACATAAACATTGTCCTTGACTTTCTGAAATATGAGGAGCATAACTGGATCATTTGTGTGAATCTTAAAATGGTAAATTTCCTGTTAGGACAACAGAGAGGTTTCACGAAGTATCCTTGCTTTCTGTGTTTGTGGGACAGCCGAGCTTGGGAGAAACACTGGACACAGAAGGAGTGGCCAAAATGTGAAGCTCTGGAAGTAGGGATGCAAAATATTGTGAATGAACCTGTAGTTAATTGAGAAAGGGTCATTTCCCCCCCCCCCACTTCACATCAAACTTGGCTTAATGAAGCAGTTTGTTCAGGCTTTGAATAGAGAAAGTGAATGCTTTCAACATATTATTTCTGCTTTTCCTGCCTTGTCTTTTGAGAAGATAAAAGCAGGTGTATTTGATGGACCTCAAATTCAAACCCTCATATGTGACGAAGAATTTGCCAGGAAGATGAATAAGGAGGAGAAAGCAGCATGGTAGTCAAGTCTTTTGTGGCAGTTACAAAGAACTTCCTTGGCAACAAAAAAGCAGAAAACTATGAACTTCTGGTTCAAAGGATGCTATTTGCTTTCTGTGACATTGGATGTAACATGAGTGTTAAGATTCAATTCCTGAACATTCACCTTGATAAGTTTCCCAAAAATCCTGGAGCTGTTAGTGATGAGCAGACTACTGCTGGAGCATCAAATGTGATTGTTCTCAACAAGTACACAAAATCAAGAGCTACAAACACAAATTTTTGCCTGAATAGAATTTAAATAAGTTTTGCACAAATTTTATGATTAAAATAAGTGTTTTAATATGTTCTGTTTCAAAATTGTAGACAAATTCTGATGCAATTATATCTTTTAGTATATTAGTGTATTTACTGCTTCATATAAATTATTATATTTTCACAAAGATGATACCCAAGGAGACATTCTACTTCATTATGTTAAAATGAATGTTGAAAATTTTACAATAAGATAAAAACCTAAAATCTTGAATTGCATAACAACTGTAGCTTACAGAGAAAAACTAATGTCAGATTTGAGATCAGCATACTCAAATTAGGTAAGAACAAGTGTTCTTGTGGATGCAACAAAAATTTTTTTCTCCAGTGAATCTATGTCTACAATTAAATTGTCTAATTTATTTGTATTCTCTAAACCAGCAATTTTCGACCAACGTGCTGCGAGAGTTTATAAAACATGCAATACCTGACAATTTAGTCAGGGGCACTGACCTCTTTTCTTTTAGATTGTCAAATTAAAAAATGACAACAGCCAACACAACAATAGCCATTTAGTGTGAATCAATCCAAATTATATCTTTTTTTGTCAGATTGGCAAAAAATAGATTTTTTGGTGTGCCACCTAATTTTAGTAATTAGTTTATGCATGTCATGATATAAAAAAGGTTGAAAATTGCTGCTCTAAACTTTAAGTTCCCTAAAAGCAAAGAATTTGTCTTCCATTCTTGAAATTAACAAATAAATATTGATTATTTCCTCTATGTCAGGTTCAGCTCTAGTAAGAATAAGACACACCTATCTCCCTGTATGAAACACTATAAACAAATATATTCTAAAAACTGGTTGACTGGACAGATAGATGAATGGGTAGATGGATGGGTGGGTGGGTGTGGCAATTTAAATATGTCAGTTAAAAATGTGCTCAGCTGAAATAAAACCTAAACTGTGGCTTAAAAGGATAAGAAATTTGCCTGACCAGGCGGTGGCACAGTGGATAGAGCGTCTGACTGGAATGCGGAAGACCCAGGTTCAAGACCCCGAGCTCGCCAGCTTGGGCGCGGGGCCCATCTGGCTTGAGCAAAGGCTCGTCATCTTAGACCCAAGGCAACTGGCTCCAGCAAGGGGTGGCTCAGTCTGCTGAAGGCCTGCGGTCAGGGCACATGTGAGAAAGCAATCAATGAACAACTAAGGTATTGCAATGGCAACGAAAAACTAATGATTGATGCTTCTCGCCTCTCTCCATTCCTGTCTGTCCCTATCTATCCCTCTCTCTGATTCTCTCTCTCTCTCTGTAAAAAAAAAAAAAAAAAGATAAGAAATTTATTTGACTCACACAATAAGAAGTCATAGATAGGTTGTTCAAGGTTGGCAGTGGTTCCACAGGGTTATCAGAAGCTTCTACCATCCCATTCTGTATTCTTAGTGTCTTTTATGACAAAAAGATATGTCTATTTTCTAATTCTTGGTATCTGTGTTCTTATTTGGAAATAAAGTCTTTGCCAATGCAATCAAGTTAAGATATGGTCATAGGACCCAACTCCAAATTGACTAACTCTCTTAAGAGACATGGAGAGAGGGAATGCACTGTAACAACAATAAAGGCAGAGATTGGCCTGATGCTCCTAAAGCCAAGGCATACCAAGTACTCTAGGCAGCACTAAAAACTAAGAAGAGGCAAGGAAGAATTCTACCTAGAGCCTTCAGAGAGAGCAAGGGGTTGACACCTTGGTTGTGAACTTCTAGTCTCCAGAACTGTGAGAAAATAAATTTCTGGGTTTTTTTTTTAAGTCACCCAATTTGTGGTAATTTGCTATGGCAGCCCTAGGACACTAGTAAGTGTGTGACTTTTATTCTCAGTTAAAGGAAGGCAACTACATTTCTAGACATCCCATCTGTGGTCTGGTCAGGAAGAAGAGACCAGAAGCAAAAGTTCAATGGGCCATTCAAACCTAGTTTTCACCTTTAAGAAGCTTTCTTGAGGATGGCAAAATGGCGATGGAGTAGGCGGACGTACCAACTTCCAACTCCCAGAACCAAAGTGAACTATAACTTAATTTTAAGAACCATCATCTGGATAAACCAACTTTGAACTAAACTAAGTGGACTCTTCAACCAAGGAACACTGAAGAAGCCACATTGAGACTGGTAGAAAAAGCAAAAACACAGAGAAGGTTGCCCAGCTCCCGGAGCGAACGGCAGCCCAGAGAAACCCACGTGGTGGGAGGAGAGTTTGGCGGAGAGGGAGTGACCTGGGTCCCAGAAACAAAGCCCCAGCCTGCAGTCGCAGAGCCTAGAAGAGGCATTTGGACAGAATTGAGCTGTGAAACAAGTGAGGATACTGTTTGTGAGAAAGAGACAGTTTTCTCAGACCCAAGATTCTTATTAAGGGGACAGTGCAGAAAACCTCTCTCACAACCACTCACCTGGGGCTCTGGGGAATGGAGACAGAGGAGAGGACCAGAGCAGTGGGAAGAGAGTGTGGACTGCAAGGCACAGGGAGAAACACTCTGAGGAACAGCCAAGCCACCCTCACCCCTGAGCTGATCAAAAACTTCCCTAATCAAAAACGAATATTTCCCCTGGAAATAGCAATACCAGCAAAGGGAAACAGGACACCAGCCAAACAAGCTCTCCCGTGGCACTTAGAGCAGAGCTGCTTAGATAGAGGGAGCTTCCAGGACTACAGTATAGAGTGTTAGGGTCTGATCTGCAGTGCCACTACCCACACTGCTGAGGGCTGGCTGGAGGGATGGTGGTGGCGGGATGCTGAAACACGGTTCTGTTGGCGGGGGCAGAGGTCCAGTTGGTGTGAGCTCGGTCTAGCCCAGCAGGGGCAGAGGGGACGCGTGAAAGCGGTCCAGCAACTGCGGGCCTGCCTGCAGCCCCACCTGTGGGAGGAAAAGCGGGAGGCCAGGAATGGGCAGAGATCTGCTCTGCAACCCTGCGCAAGCCAGCCCTGACCGCGGGGGCGGGGGTAGGACCAGGGACAGGTGGAGACTCACAGCTGAGCACATGTCAGCAGCCCCGACTGGCCGGAGAAACCGCTGTTTGCCATCCTGCACAGGCAGGCCCTGGCCTCCGGGCCGGGACTAAAGCCCAGGACAAGCGGAAGTTCACAGCTGAGTGCACATCAGCAGCCCCATCTAACCTGACAAAATGTGGTGAGCAGGCTGTGACCATGGGGCTGGGCGAAACCCAGGAATGGGCTGAGTCCGCAGCTAAGCAAAGGTGCTCACCTCTACCCTTGGTGCTGAGGCTTGTGGCTTCAGTGCAGTGTGCAACCCAACCTGTGGGGGCAAGGCGAAGGCCCAGGTAGGCTGGGGCTCGTAGAGCCGGGCACCAGAACACAGCTCCTCCTGTAGAGGAGAGGTTGAAATCACAGCAAAAGCCGCAGTGGGCCAGCACTGGCAACGCCCATACCCAACCGCCCTAGGCAGTGGCAGAGGGGGTGGTGGGCCTGCAGACAGACCACACCTAGAGAACACAAAGGCAACACCCATTGGAATCCAGTGGCCACACCCTTCTTATACACAGACAAAATGGGCAGAAGGAGAAATGCAACTCAATGAATCAAGAGAAATCCCCAGAGAAGGACCTGAATGAACCAGATATAACCAAATTACGAGAAGCAGAATTTAGAATAATGATAGTTAGGATGTTCAAAGAAATTAGAGCAACAATGGATAGTCATTATGAACACCTAAATAAAGTGATAACAAGTATAAAAAAGGAAATTGAAATAATAAAAAAGAATCAGACAGAAATGACAAATACAGTATCAGAACTGAAGACCACAATGGAAGGAATTAAAAGCAGGATGAATGACGCTGAGGATCGAATCAGCGAGTTAGACGTCACAATAAACAAAGGCACAGAAGCAGAGCAGAAAAAAGAAAAGAGACTCAAAAAACCTAAGGAAACTCTAAGGGAGCTCTGTGACAACATTAAGAGAAATAACATTCACATCATAGGGGTTCCTAAAGAAGAGGAGAGAGAACAAGAAATAGAAACTTTGTTCAATCAAATAATAGCAAAAAACTTCCCTAAATTAAGGCTGGGAAACATTTCACATGTTCAAAAAGCACAGAGAACTCCAATAAAGAGAAACCCAAAGAAATCTACACCAAGACACATCATAGTTAAAATACCAAAGCTAAGAGATAAAGAGAAAATTTTAAAAGCTGCTAAAGAAAAAAAGGCTATCACCTACAAAGGAGCCCCCATAAGGATGACATCCAACTTCTCAACAGAAACACTTGAGGCCAGAAGGGAATGACAAGATATATTCAAAGTAATGCAGAACAAGAACCTACAACCAAGTCTACTCTATCCAGCAAGGCTAACGTTTAAAATTTAAGAAGAAATAAAGAGCTTCCCAGACAAAAAAAGCCATAAGAAATTCATTAATATCGCCTGACCTGTCGTGGTGCAGTGGATAAAGCGTCGACCTGGGAACACTGAGGTCGCCAGTTCAAAACCCTGCACTGGTCTGGTCAAGGCACATATGGGAGTTGATGCTTCCAGCTCCTCCCCCCTTTCTCTCTTTCTCTCTCTCTCTCTCACTGTGTCTCCTCTCTAAAATGAATAAAATAAAATAAAAATAAAAAAATAAAAGAATAAAAAAAAGGAAATTCATTAAAATCAAACCAATTCTGCAAGAGATGCCAAGGGGCCTGCTGTAAACAGTTCAAAGGGGGAAAAGAATATAGCAAAAGAAGAATACAACTTTAAAGAATAAGATGGCAATAAACAGCTACATATCAATAATAACCTTAAAAGTAAATGGATTAAATGATCCAATCAAAAGACATAGGGTAGCTGTGTGGATAATAAGACAGGACCCATACATATGCTGTCTACAAGAGACACACCTTAAAACAAAAGATGCACATAGACTGAAGGTAAAAGGATGGAAAATATATTTCATGCAAATAGGAATGAAAAAAAAAGATGGGGTAGAAATACTTATATCTGACAAAATGGACTTTAAAACAAAGGCTGTATTTAGTAAGAGATAAAGAAGGACACTACATAATGATAAGGAAAACAATTAAACAGGAAGATATAACTATTAAAAATATCTACGCACCAAATATAGGAGCCCAGACATACATAAAGCAGACTTTGATGAATATAGAGGGTGAGATTAACAGCAATACTATTATAGTAGGGGATTTCAACACCCCACTAACATCACTGAACAGATCCTCAAGAAAGAAAATTAATAAAGAAACAGCAGACTTAAATGATACACTAGATCAACTTGATTTAATAAATATCTTCAGAACTTTTCACCCTAAATACATTCTTCTCAAGTGCTCATGGTACACTTTCTAGGATAGACCACATGTTAGGACACAAAAATGGTCTCAACAAATTTAAGAAGATTGAAATCATATCAAGCATTTTCTCTGATCACAATGCCATGAAACTAGAAATTAACCACAAAAGAAAAACTGAAAAATACTCAAACACTTGGAAAAAAATAGAATGGTATTAAATAATGAATGGATTAACATTGAGATCAAAGAAGAAATAAAAAAGTTTCTAGAAACGAATGACAATGAGCATACATCAACTCAAAATTTATGGGACACAGCAAAAGCAGTACTGAGAGGGAAGTTTATTGCACTAAAGGCATACCATTAGAAGCTAGAGAAAGCTCAAATAAGCAACCTGATCCTGCATCTAAAAGAACTAGAAAAACAACAGCAAATAAAGCCCAAGACCAGTAGAAGGAAGGAAATAATAAAGATCAGAGCAGAAATAAATGACATAGAGGCTAAGGAAACAATACAGAGGATCAATGAAACCAGGAGCTGGTTCTTTGAAATGGTAAACAAGATTGATGAACCTTTAACTAGACTCACCAAGAAAAAAAGAAAGAGGACTCAAATAAACAAAAGTAGAAATGAGAGTGGAGAAATAACAACTGACACAACAAAAATACAAAGGATTGTAAGAAAATACTATGAAGAACTCTATGCCAAAAAATTAGACAACCTAGGTGAAACAAACAAATTTCTTGAATCATATAAACTTCCAAAAATCAATCTGGAAGAATCAGAAGACCTAAAAAGACCAGTTACAACAAATGAGATCGAAACAGTTATCAAAAAACTCCCAAAAAAGAAAAGTCTTGGGCCTGATGGCTTCTCAAGTGAATTCTACCAAAAATTCAAAGAAGAACGAACTCCTATTCTCCTCAAGCTATTTCAAAAAATTCAAGAGGAAGGAAGACTTCCAAACTCTTTTTATGAAGCGAGCATAATTCTGATCCCAAAACTGGGCAAAGACAACACAAAGAAAGAAAATTATAGGCCAATATCTTTGATGAATTTCGACGCTAAAATTCTCAACAAAATATTAGCCAACCGGATCCAGCAATATATGAAAAAAATCATACACCATCATCAAGTGGGATTTATTCTGGAGAGGCAAGGCTGCTTCAATATTCTCAAATCAATTTATGTGATTCATCACATAAACAAAAGGAAGGACAAAAATCACATGATAATTTCAATAGATGCAGAAAAAGCAATTGATAAAATCCAGCACCCATTCATGATCAAAACTCTCAGTAAAGTGGGAATACAGGGATCATTACTTAACATGATAAAGGCCATCTACGACAAACCCACAGCAAACATCATACTAAATGGACAAAAATTAAAAGCAATCCCCTTAAGATCAGGAACCAGGCAGAGGTGCCCCCTTCACCACTCTTATTCAACATAGTTCTGGAAGTCCTAGCTATAGCAATCAGACAAGAAGAAGAAATAAAAGGCATACAAATTGGAAAAGAAGAAGTAAAACTGTCATTATTTGCAGATGATATGATATTGTATATAGAAAACTCTAAAGTCTCAGTCAAAAAACTACTGGACCTGATAAATGAATTCAGCAAAGTGGCAGGATATAAAATTAATACTCAGAAATCTGAGGCATTTCTATATACCAACAATGAACTGTCAGCAAAAGAAATTAAGGAAACAATCCCCTTCTATTGCAACCAAATAAATAAAGTACCTAGGAGTAAATTTAACCAAGGAGGTTAAGGACTTGTACTCGGAAAATTATAAAACATTGATAAAAGAAATCAAGGAAGATACAAAGTGGAAGCATATACCGTGCTCATGGCTAGGAAGAATAAACATCATTAAAATGTCTATATTACCCAAAGCAATTTATAAATTCAATGCAATACCAATTAAAATACCAATGACATACTTCAAAGATATAGAACACATATTCCAAAAATTTATATGGAACCAAAAAGGAACACAAATAGCCTCAGCAATCTTAAAAAGAAAAAATAAAGCAGGAGGTATCACTCTTCTGGATATCAAGGTTTACTACAAGGCCATTGTACTCAAGACAGCCTGGTACTGGCATAAGAACAGGCAATAGATCAATGGAACAGGACAGAGAACCCAGAAATAAATCCACAGCTTTATGGACAACTGATATTTGACAAAGGAGGAAAGAACATACAATGGAATAAAGACAGCCTCTTTAACAAATGGTGTTGGGAAAATTGGACATCTACCTGCAAAAAAATGAAACTAGACCATCAACTTACACCATTCACAAAAACAAACTCAAAATGGATAAAAGACTTAAATGTAGGCCGTGAAACCATAAGCATCTTAGAAGAAAACATAGGCAGCAAGCTCTCCGACATCTATAGCACCAATATATTTGCCGATTTATCTCCATGGGCAAATGAAATAAAAGGCAAGATAAACAAATGGGACTACATCAAACTAAAAAGTTTTTGCACAGCTAAAGACAATAAGAACAGAATAAAAAGACAAACCACACAATGGGAGAACATATTTGACAACACGTCTGATAAGGGGTTAATAACCAAAATTTATAAAGAACTTGTAAAACTCAACACCAGGAAGACAAACAAACCAATCAAAAAATGGGCAAAAGAAATGAATAGAAATTTCTCCAAAGAGGACATACAGATGGCCAATAAGCATATGAAAAAATGCTCAACATCACTAATCATTAGAAAAATGCAAATTAAAACCACAATGAGATATCACCTCACACCAGTCAGAATAGCGCTCATCAGCAAAACAACACAGAACAAGTGTTGGCGAGGATGTGGAGAAAAGGGAACCCTCCTGCACTGCTGGTGGGAATGCAGACTGGTGCAGACACTGTGGAAAACAGTATGAAGATTCCTCAAAATATTAAAAAGCGAACTGCCTTTTGACCCAGCTATCCCACTTATAGGAATATACCCTAAGAACACCATAGCACTGTTCGAAAAGAAGAAATGCGCCCCCATGTTTGTGGCAGCATTGTTCACAATAGCGAAGATCTGGAAACAGCCCAAGTGTCCGTCAGAGGATGAGTGGATTAAAAAGCTTTGGTACATATATCCTATGGAATACTACTCAGCCATAAGAAATGATGACATCGGAACATTTGCAACAAAATGGATGGACCTTGATAACATTATATGGAGTGAAATAAGTAAAACAGAAAAAAACTGAGAACAGCATGATTTCATACATAGGTTGGACATAAAAGTGAGACTATGAGACATGGACAAGAGTGTGGTGGTTACGGGGTTGGGGGAGGGAGGAGAGGTCGAGAGAGAGGGGAGGGGAGGGGCACAAAGAAAACCAGATAGAAGGTGATAGAGAACAATTTGACTTTGGGTGATGGGTATGCAACATAATTGAATGATAAGATAACCTGGAGATGTTTTCTTTGAACATATGTCCCCTGATTTATTAATATCATCCCATTAAAATTAATTATATAAAAAAAGAAGCTTTCTTATCAGTCTAGCAATGATATTACTGAGCATCTCATGGACTAGGACTGGTCACCAAGTCTGGTCATCCTTTACTTTTTAGGGGAGTCTGAGAATATCTTTCAATATTTATATTAGAGGAAGGCAAGGAGAATTATAAATGACAGGACTTGCCAATTCATGGTGACATAAATATATCAAGCATGTTCAGGGCACTAGTGTTAATACACACCTCCCATATTTCTTCTCCCCCGTCCCCAATATAACTTTCCTTAAACAAATAAATACTTCATTTTTAGAACAAGTGCTATGGAACAATTGACTAGTTAGAATATTACAGTTGGAAACAGGACATTCATAAATAATGGTGTGTATGTGACAGTGGGAAATATTCCTATTTTCTCTCCCACCCCCATGAGCACTTCTTAAGAGAGAGAGCTTCCTGCCCACAACTTCTGCTCACTGGGCCCCTTCCCCCAACCACTGGGCCTCCCTGCCTGAAGACTGTTCTTCACCCCTTGCTGTATTGTAAGCAATCATTGAGCCTCAAACTGAGCTATTCATAGGCCAGGTCAGGAGTACCAGCAACCCCTTAGTGTTTGGTTTCTATGTTTGAAAATGGTGCAGTTAGTAAATATATTCTCTTAAAAATCAACAATTCAAAGATTTTTAGAGTAGGAATGAAAAGTCTTCTTATACCAGCACCCCCAGCACCTGTTCCAGTCCCAGTCACATGTCCCTTAGCAGATGGAACCACTAACAGTTTGAGTGTTTGTTGGCTTGCTCTCATTCACCCATCTACATACCTGTACCACACACATACTACACGTTCACAGTGTGTGTGTTCTGTAAATGGAATAACACTGTCACTCATTTGTTTCATTTTACAGTATGTCTTAGCATTTCTTATAAGGATTTTTTTATGATATATTTAATCAATTTTATAATTGTACATTATATAACAAGTCATAGAGCACAGAATCATGCCAGACTGCCTGAGGTCACATCATATCGCAATTCTGCCTCCTGCGAGCCACTAGCCATGAGACCATGAACAAACCGCTTCCTCACCATGCTGTCTCAGGTCCTTCATCTAAATAATGTAGATAATAAAAGCACTTAGAGGCTGCCATGGAGGATTAAGTGAATTCATTTACATAAAATGCTAAGGAAAGTACAAACCCAGAAAAGACCTTATATAATAAGTATCAGCTATCATTCACAGTAATTGCAGTATTTACAACCCTTCTATTATAATAGTTTAGCAAGTAGCTTTTAGATGGTTCTGTGTGAACATGTGTGAATGTTTCTATAGGATAGACTTTTATTCTTAGAAGTGGAATTGCTATTTTTAAAAGGAATACACACTTCAGTTTTGCTATACCCTACTAAAGTATATCTCCCGAAAGAGAGAAAATGAGTGTGAAGTGTGCATTTATTTGTATCTGCACCAACGCTGAATGTTACCTTCATGTCTTAGGCAACCTATGAGTTAAAGTGGAGATTGGATGCTTTATTATGCATGTTCCTGATTACCAGGAGGGGTGCTCACCCTCTCAAGGTTGATTAGTCACTTCCCAACCTTGTTTCCCTTTTTCATCTTCTGTGAATCCATCAGCCATGGTTTTTGCCTGTTTTACCACTGGGTTACTTTCCTCTTTTGTTACTGGCTTGTATTTGCTTTCCGTATATCATGGCATGAGCATTTCATGATTATGTTTGTTACACAGATTTCACCCAGTGAGTTGTCTATTACGTTTTTAGTGGTCAATTCTGATAGTCTTTTCCCTTGGCATTTTTTGGCTTGCTTAGGAAGATTTTTCCCACCACAACATTATGAAAAATAGCCCTCATTATCCGAGGATAATTGGTACTAAGGCAATATTGAAAAAAAATGTTTGGGTTGAAAATTTTATCTGGCAAAATGAAGTAAATGTGTTTCTTATACATAACTGCATTTTTATTATAATCTCAACCATTTGCAAAATGAACAAGAAACAAACCGGGCTTTTAGAAAGGAGCATGATTTTTCTGATAAAAATTTTATGATTATGTAACATAGTCTCCCTTACTTTGTTGTTTTACAGCACTCATTTTTACAAAAATATTTGCAGATTCTCCCAAGAGTTTTTTCTTAATCCTTTGATGTTTAAATCACCCCCTTTTAGAAGAATCTATCTTGCTTTTCTCGTAAACTTTCTTTTCTTCCTTCTTTAACTGGTCTCATGCTTTCATGGCATTGGGCTGATGGCTTTGCACAAGGTCTGGACAGTGATCCACCATCGTTTCAATCAATTTCATGAACAACCTTCCCTCTTGCCAGATTTGCATTGTCATTTTGCAGTCCCTTTGTTTTGGCATGGTATTATCGGGTGTTTGTAACACCAGACTCTACTCAAGAGAAATATGGTATCTAGGACAGATGCTTGAGCAGAGGAAGATTTTTTGTGTGCAACTCTATAACTTGAGGAACTCAAATAATGAGGACTAGGATGCTGAGGACTCCTGAGCCTACCATTTCATTTAATTTACCCAATAAAGATGAGGCAAGGCACTAGTCAGGTTTCTCCAGAGAAACAGGATATATTATATATATATAATATATATCTCCTTTCTCTTTCTGTCTTTCTCTGTGTGTCTCTCTATATATGAACTGTGTGTGATATTTATTATGAGGAATTGTCTCATGTGGTGATTGGAGGCTAAGTTCTACGATCTATTTCCTGCAAGCTGGAGACCCAGGAAAACCAATTTATGTAAGCCTCAGTCCAAAGGAGGAAGAGCAATGTCCCAACTGCAATATCAGACAGAAAGAGTGAATCTCTCTTCATCCACCTTGTTGTTCTATTCAAGCCCTCAACAGATTAGACAAGGCCCAACCACATTAGGGAGTGTAGTCTGCTTTACTCGTCCACTGATTCAAATGCTCATTTCCCCTGGAAACGCCCTCACAGACCCACCCAGGGATAATGTATAACTGGATATTTGGGCACCCCATGGCCCAATCAAGTTGACACATAAAATTAACCGTCACAGCACCTTTGATGATTATCTTCCATTTATCTGCAGCATATATTTTCCTTTTCTAGTGAAGGAACAGTACACACTGAAAAACGCTCTCCCTTCTCCTCGCCCTACATCCCAGCCCTCAGACTCACACACATGCTAACACCTCCAGCCTGCTTTCTTCTACTAATTCCCAAGGAAACCTTGAAAGGCTAGTTCTAAAAACACCAGGAACACACCAAACTTAATACCTGTGAGGAAGTACAATCCCAGCCATGGCAAGAGGAAAGTTCAGAAGTAAATCACATAATGAGCAGGTGGGCCAGCCTCATTCTCTTACCTGACACACTGGTGAATGGGGCCAGTCTTAGAAGAAGATGAACCTCGTCCCCTTTCATTTCTAGCATCCAGTAGGTTGGCATCTGGCTGACCCATGTTAGACCAAGTTCCCCAAAATACTATGTTACACAACTATCTGAGCCTCTGATAATGTCAGGTACTATGGAGAGGGAAGAGGGATGAAAAGGCCACCATCCATGGTCTTAAGGATTTCACAGTGTAGGTGTAGAGATAATAACATTGCAGCAAATATCATGAGGGTCATTCCTGAGGGTGTTAGGGTGGGTGGCGGGTTTCACGCTGGGTTCCCCAGGGTACAAGAGGCTCATTGGAGGTTTCTATGCAGCCATCATGAGAATGACCGGACCCTAGGCTGCCTCTCGCCCACCCAAACTTTGACTGGAGCAGTTGCTTTTATCAGCTTTACATGTTGGGTGTTATTGAAAAAGGTTGTGTTTTTAAAGATAAAAAACCTCTGATCTAGCCTGACCAGGTGGTGGGGCAGCGGATAGAGCATTGGACTGGAATGCGGAAGACCTGGGTTCGAGACGCTGAGCTTACCAGCTTGAGCGAGGGCCCATCTGGCTTGAGCAAAAAGCTCGCCAGCTTGGACCCAAGGTCGCTGGCTCCAGCAAGGGGTTGCTCGGTCTGCTGAAGGCCCGTGGTCAAGGCACATGTGAGAAAACAATCAATGAACAACTATGGTGTTGCAACGGCAACGAAAAACTAATGATTGATTCTTCTCACCTCTCTCCATTCTTGTCTGTCTGTCCCTATCTATCCCTCTCTCTAACTCTCTTTCTGTCCCTGAAAAAAAAAAAAGAAAGAAAAGAAAACATCTGATCTAGAGAAAGGGTCAGCAAACTGCAGCCTGGGGACTAAATCTGGCCCATACACTATTATTTCTTTTTATTTAGACAATTAAATTTAACAGGGTGACATTGGTCAACTAAAGTACATATATTTTGGGCAAACATCTCCACATCATTTGGACAGTTGAATATGTTGTATACCATCACCCAAAGTCAAGTCATCTTCAATCACCTTATATTTGTCCCTTTTTATCTCCATCCCCCCACCCCCTGGTAACCACTGCATTTTTATCTATGTCCATGAATCTCAATTTTGTGTCCACCTATGAATGGAATCATACAGTTCTTAGCTTTTTCTGACTTACTTATTTCACTCAGTATAATGTTATCAAGGTCCATCCATATTGTCGTAAATGTTACTATGTCATCGTTTGTTATGGCTGAGTAGTATTTCATTGATATATATACCATATTTCTTTATCCAATCCTCTATTAAAGAGTACTTTGGTTGTTTCCATGTCTTGGCCACTATGAATAATGCTGCGATGGACATGGTGGTGCATGTGTCTTTATGTACGAATGTTTTCAAGTTTTCCACCCACTATTTTTCTAAATAAAATTAGCATACTGGAACCCAGCTATGCTCATTCATTTATCTGTTGCTTATGACTGCTTTGTGCTATAAGAGCTGAGCTGGGTAGACATGACAGAAAACACATGGCCCCAAAGCCTAAAATATTTACCCTCTGACCTTCTCCAAAAAAAGGTTGTCAATCCCTGATTTAGAGAAAAGAAATCTGGAGACAGACAAGCTCAAATAGCTGTGCTTCCATGGAGGTAACAAGTAATGATTTAGAGGCAGAACAAGCCCCTAGTGGCCAAATATTCCTCTCAATGATCAACCAACATTCACCATTTAAAGTTTCAATCTTCCTTTTTTATTTCTTTTTAAAGTAAGAGGGAGAAGATAGACAGACTCCCACATGTGCCCTGACCGGGATGCAACCAGCAACCCCTGTCTGAGGTTGATGCTTGAATCAATTAAGCTATTTTTAGCACCTGAGGCTGATGCCCTGGGACCAACTGAGCTATTCTCAGTGCTTGGGGCCAATACTCAGTGCCCAGGACCAACCAAATCAATGGCTATAAGAGAGGAAAGGAGAGAGAAGAGGGAGAGGGAGAGGGGAGAAGTGGATGGTTGCTTCTCATGTGTGCCCTGACCGGGGATTGAGCCCAGGATGTCTGCACACCTGGCCAATGCTCTATCCACTGACCAAAATGGCCAGATTCTAAACTTTCAACCTCTCAGCCACCACCTACAGTATCAACACCACCTGCTCCTGGAGAGCTAGGGATGTGGGCTCTATCTTCTTTTTACTTCACCTGATCTCTTCCTCCTAGATGACCTACGATGATGAAATGAAGCTTATGCTTCAGGGCCCCCATTAAGGCCTGGTACCAAATTTTGTAATTTTTACTTAAAACTCATTCAAAAGAGTTGACTCTGCCCCCCCCCCTATTTTATTTAGTATGTTCTAGGTAGAGCCATTTGCCTTTAACTCCTTTAGACATCCTGAGTTCAAGGACAGCCAACTGAGCTTTCCGTCTCCAGCCTCCACAGGGCAGCCCTCTCCCTGCCAACTGGGCTTCTTATTGTGGAAGGGGGATCATTCCTCAGTTGATATCTGAACTGAGTGTAATGATTAATTTTATGTGTTAATTTGGGCCATGGTGCCCAGATAATATGGGTGTTTCTGTGAGGGTGTTTTTGGATGAGAATTAACATTTAAATTAGTAAACTGAGTAAAGCAGATTACTCTCTAGAATGTGGGTGGGTCTCGTCTAATGAATTAAAGGCTTGAACAGAACAAAATGGCTGACCTCCCACAAGCAAGAAGGAATTCTGCCAGCAGTTGGCCTTCTGACTTGAATTGCAACTGGCTCTTCCCTGGGTCTCCAGCCTGCCAGCCAACCTTGTAGATTTTGGACTTGCCAAACTCCATAATCACATGAACCAGTTCCTTACAAAATCAATCAGTCTCTCTCTCTCTCTCTCTCTCTCTCTTTCTCTCTCTCTCTCACTCTCTCTCTCTCTCTCTCTCTCGTGTGTGTGTGTGTGTGTGTTTCAGTTTTTCAGTTCACAGAGGTTCAACCTGGAAAAAGATGTAGGATGTCCAGGTACATCCTCCAGTCTGGCTTTGCAGGTCCAGGCACTGTGAGGTTCAGCAGGCACTTACTTTGTTGCCTACTAATAAAATCAATTATTGTAATTCTCACTTGGGGCCCTTGAATCTCTTCTTTATCAGTTAGGGAGGAAAGAGAGACAGCAGCTGGCATTTTTAAGGTTGGGAATTTAGATAATCTATTTCCAAAAGATCTGAAATTAGAGAGAAAAGGGTATAAATGACAGACAGGAGCGTATGGTATTCTTTTTTTCAAGAGAGATCTGAGAGAGGAGCAAGATGGCGATGGAGTAGGCGGACGTACCAACTTCCAACTCCCAGAACCAAAGTGGATTATAACTCAATTTTAAGAACCATCATCTGGATAAACCAACTTTGAACTAAACTAAGTGTACTCTTCAACCAAGGAACACAGAAGAAGCCACATTCAGACAGGTAGGAAAAGCAAAAATGCGAAGATGGTTGTCAAGCTCCCTGGAGCAAACGGCAGCCCGGAGAGACCCACATGGCGGGAGGAGAGTTTGGCAGAGAGGGAGGGACCTGGGTCCCAGGAACAAAGCTGCAGCCTGCAGTCACAGAGCCTAGAAGAGGCATTTGGACAGTATTGAGCTGTGAAACAAGTGAGGATACTGTTTGTGAGAAAGAGACAGTTTTCTCAGACCCAAGATTCTTTTTAAAGGGTCAGCGCAGAAAACCTCTCTCACAACCACACACCCGGGGCTTTGGGGAACGGGGACAGAGGAGAGGACCAGAGCAGTGGGAAGAGAGTGTAGACTGAAGGCACAGAGACAAACACTCTAAGGGACAGCCACCCTAATGCCTGGGCTAAGTCACTTCCCTAATCAAAAACGAATATTTCCGCTGGAACTAGCAATACCAGCAAAGGGAGACAGGACACCAGCCAAACAAGCTCTCCCGCAGCAATTAGAGCAGAGCTGCTTAGATGGAGGGAGCTCCCAGGTCTACAGTATGAAGTGTTAGAGTCTGAACTGTGGGGCCCCTTCCTACTCTGCTGAGGGTTGCTGGAGGGATGGTGGCGGCAGGATGCTGAAACACGGTTCTGTCGGCGGAGGAGGAGGCCCAGGTGGTGTGAGCTCGGTCTAGCCCAGTAGGGGCGGAGGAGACACGCAAAAGCGGTATGGCAGCTGCGGGCCCGCCTGTAGCCACACCTGCGGGGGAAAAGCGGGAGGCCAGGAACAGGCAGAGATCTGCTCTGCGACCCTGCGCAAGTCGGCCCTGACCGTGGGGACAGGGCTAGGATCAGGGACGGGCAGAGGCTCATGGCTGAGCTCACGCCAGCAGCCCCAACCAGCCAGAGAAACCACAGTTTGCCATCCTGCATGCGCGAGGTGGCTCTGAATGCAGGGGTGGGGTAGAGCCCGGGACGAGCAGAAGTTTGCAGGTGAGCGCACGCCAGCAGCCACGCCCGGCCCAATAAACCGAGGTTTGCAATCCTACACAGGAGGTCCCTGGCCTCGAGGGTGGGGCTAAAGCTCCAGACGGGCAAAGGCTCACAGCTGAGAGCACGTCAGCAGTCCCGTCCAACATGAGAGACTGTAGCAAGCAGGCTCTGACCTCGGAGGCTGGGTGAAAGCCCGGAAACAGGCTGGGTCCGCAGCTGAGCAAAGGTGCTCACCTCTACCCTTGGTGCTGAGGCTTGTGGCTTGAGTGACAGCACCTCCCATGGAGGAGAGGCGGAAATCAAAGCAACAGCCACAGTGGGCCAGCGCTGGCAACGCCCATACTGTACCGCCCTAGGCAGTGGCAGAGGGGGTGGTGAGCCTGCAGACAGACCACAACTAGAGAACACAAAGGCAACACCTACTGGACTCCAGTGGCCAAAGCCTTCTTATACAGAGATAAAATGGGCAGGCAGAGAAATGCAAACCAAATGAATCAAGACAAATCCCCAGAGAAGGACCGGAATGAACCAGATATAACCAAATTACCAGATGCAGAATTTAGAATGATAGTTAGCATGTTCAAAGAAATCAGAGCAACAATGGAGAGTCACTATGAACACCTAAATAAAGAGATAACAAGTATAAAAACCAAAATTGAAATAATAAAAAAGAATCAGACAGAAATGACAAATACAGTATCAGAACTGAAGACCACAATGGAAGGAATTTAAAGCAGGATGAATCACGCTGAGGATAGAATCAGTGAGTTAGAGGACACAATAAACGAAGGCACAAAAGCAGAGCAGAAAAAAGGAAAAGAGACTCAAAAAATGTGAGGAAACTCTAAGGGAGCTTTGTGACAACATGAAAAGAAACAACATTCGCATCATAGGGGTTCCTGAAGAAGAGGAGAGAGAACAAGACATAGAAACTTTGTTCAATCAAATCATAGCAGAAAACTTCCCTAAATTAAGGCTGGAAAACAATCCACACGTTCACGAAGCACACAGATATCCATTAAAGAGAAATCCAAAGAAATCTACACCAAGACACATCATAGTTAAAATACCAAAGCTAAGGGATAAAAAGAAAATTTTGAAAGCTGCTAGAGAAAAAAAGGCTATCACCTACAAAGGAGCCCTCATAAGGATGACATCCGATTTCTCAAAAGAAACACTTGAGGCCAGAAGGGAATGGCAAGATATATTCAAAGTAATGCAGAACAAGAACCTACAACCAAGATTACTCTATCCAGCAAGGCTAATGTTTAAAATTGAAGGAGAAATAAAGAGCTTCCCAGACAAAGGAAGCCTCAACAAATTCATTAAAGCCAAACCAATTCTGCAAGAGATACTAAGGGGCTTATTGTGAACAGTTCAAAGGGAGGAAAGAATATAGCAAAAGAAGAATACAGCTTTAAAGAATAAAATGGCAATAAACAACTACATACCAATAATAACCTTAAATGTAAATGGATTAAATGATCCAATCAAAAGACATAGGGTAGCTGCATTGATAAAGTAACAAGACCCATACATATGCTGTCTACAAGAGACACACCTTAAAACAAAAGATGCACATAGACTGAAGGTAAAAGGATGGAAAATAATATTTCAAGCAAATGGAAATGAAAGAAAAGCCAGGATAGCAATACTTATATGTGACAAAATGGACTTTAAAACAAAGGCTGTAGTAAGAGATAAAGAATGACACTACATAATGATAAAGGGAACAATTCAACAGGAAGATAAAACTATTATAAATATCTACGCACCAAATATAGGAGCCCAGACATACATAAAGAAGACTTTGATGGATATAAAGGGTGAGATTAACAGCAATACTATAATAGTAGGGGATTTCAATACCCCACTAACATCACTAAATAGATCCTCAAGAAAAAAATATTAATAAAGAAACAGCAAACTTAAAGGATACACTAGATTAACTCAATTTAATAGATATCTTCAGAACTTTTTACCCTAAAGCAGTAGAATATACATTCTTCTCAAGCACTCATGGTACATTTTCTAGGATAGACCACATGTTAGGACACAAAAATGGTCTCAATAAATTTAAGAAGATTGAAATCTATCAAGCATTTTCTCTGGTCACAATGCCATAAAACTAGAAATTAACCACAAAAGAAAAACTGAAAAATACTCAAACACTTGGAAACTAAATAGCATGATATTAAATAATGAATGGATTAACATTGAGATCAAAGAAGAAATAAAAAAGTTTCTAGAAATGAATGATAATGAGCATACATCAACTCAAAATTTATGGGACACAGCAAAAGCAGTACTGAGAGGGAAGTTCATTGCACTAAAGGCATACCATTAGAAGCTAGAAAAAGCTCAAATAAGCAACCTGATCCTGCATCTAAAAGAACTAGAAAAACAACAGCAAATAAAGCCCAAGACCAGTAGAAGGAAGGAAATAATAAAGATCAGAGCAGAAATAAATGACATAGAGGCTAAGGAAACAATACAGAGGATCAATGAAACCAGGAGCTGGTTCTTTGAAATGGTAAACAAGATTGATGAACCTTTAACTAGACTCACCAAGAAAAAAAGAAAGAGGACTCAAATAAACAAAAGTAGAAATGAGAGTGGAGAAATAACAACTGACACAACAGAAATACAAAGGATTGTAAGAAAATACTATGAAGAACTCTATGCCAAAAAATTAAACAATTAGGTGAAATGGACAAATTTCTTGAATCATATAATCTTTCAAAAATCAATCTGAAAGAATCAAAACACCTAAACAGACCAATTACAAGAAATGAGATCAAAATAGTTATCAAAAAACTCCCAAAAAAAAAAGTCCTGGGCCTGATGGCTTCACAAGTGAATTCTATCAAAAATTCAAAGAAGAACTAACTCCTATCCTCCTCAAGCTATTTCAAAAAATTCAAGAGGAAGGAAGACTTCCAAACTCTTTTTATGAGGCGAGCATAATTCTGATCCCAAAACCGAGCGAAGACAACACAGAGAAAGAAAATTATAGGCCAATATCCCTGATGAATTTAGACGCTAAAATTCTCAACAAAATATTAGCCAACCAGATCCAGCAATATATGAAAAAAAATCATACACCATGATCAAGTGGGATTTATTCTGGAGAGGCAAGGCTGGTTCAATATTCACAAATCAATCAATGTGATTCATCACATAAACAAAAGGAAGGACAAAAATCACATGATAATTTCAATAGATGGAGAAAAGGCATTTGATAAAATCCAGCAGCCATTCATGATCAAAACTCTCAGTAAAGTGGGCATACAGGAAACATTCCTTAACATGATAAAGGCCATCTACGACAAACCCACAGCAAACATCATACTAAATGGGCATAAATTAAAAGCAATCCCCTTAAGATCAGGAACCAGGCAGAGGTGTCCCCTTTCACCGCTCTTATTCAATATAGTTCTGGAAGTCCTTGCTACAGCAATCAGACAAGATGAAGAGATAAAAGGCATCCAAATTGGAAAAGAAGAAGTAAAACTGTCATTATTTGCAGATGATATGATATTGTATATAGAAAACCCTAGTCTCAGTCAAAAACTACTGGACCTTATAAATGAATTCAGCAAGGTGGTAGGATATAAAATTAATACTCAGAAATCAGAGGCATTTCTATATACCAACAATGAACTGTCAGCAAAAGAAATTAGGGAAACAATCCCCTTCACTATTACAGCCAAAAAAATAAAGTACCTAGGAGTAAATTTAACCAAGGAGGTTAAGGACTTGTACTCGGAAAATTATAAAACATTGATAAAAGAAATCAAGGAAGATACAAAGTGGAAGCATATACCGTGCTCATGGCTAGGAAGAATAAACATCATTAAAATGTCTATATTACCTAAAGCAATTTATAAATTTAATGCAATACCAATTAAAATACCAATGACATACTTCAAAGATATAGAACACATATTCTAAAAATTTTAATGGAACCAAAAGAGAACACAAATAGACTCAGCAATCTTAAAAAGAAAAAATAAAGCAGGAGGTATCACTCTTCTGGATATCAAGGTTTACTACAAGGCCATTATACTCAAGACAGCCTGGTACTGGCATAAGAACAGGCACATAGATCAATGGAACAGGACAGAGAACCCAGAAATAAACCCACAGCTTTATGGACAACTGATATTTGACAAAGGAGGAAAGAACATACAATGGAGTAAAGACAGCCTCTTTAACTAATGGTGTTGGGAAAATTGGACATCTACCTGCAAAAATATGAAACTAGACCATCAACTTACACCATTCACAAAAACAAACTCAAAATGGATAAAAGACTTAAACATAAGCCGTGAAACCATAAGCATCTTAGAAGGAAACCTAGGCAGCAAGATCTCTGACATCTGTAGCAGCAATATATTTGCCGATTTATCTCCACGGGCAAATGAAATAAAAGGCAAGATAAACAAATGGGACTATATCAAACTAAAAAGTTTTTGCACAGCTAAAGACAATAAGAACAGTATAAAAAGACAAACCACACAATGGGAGAACATATATGACAGCACATCTGATAAGGGGTTAATAACCAAAATTTATAAAGAACTTATAAAACTCAACACCAGGAAGACAAATAATCCAATCAAAAAATGGGCAAAAGAAATGAATAGAAATTTCTCCAAAGAGGACATACAGATGGCCAATAGGCATATGAAAAAATGCTCAACATCACTAATCATTAGAGAAATGCAAATTAAAACCACAAAGAGATATCATCTCACACCAGTCAGAATGGCGTTCATCAGCAAAACAACACAGAACAAGTGCTGGCAAGGATGTGGAGAAAAGGGAACCCTCCTGCACTGCTGGTGGGAATGCAGACTGGTGCAGACACTGTGGAAAATAGTATGGAGATTCCTCAAAATATTAAAAAGCGAACTGCCTTTTGACCCAGCTATTGCACTTATAGGAATATACCCTAAGAACACCATAGCACCTTTCGAAAATAAGAAATGCGCTCCCGCCTGACCTGTGGTGGTGCAGTGGATAAAGCGTTTACCTGGGAACACTGAGGTCGCCAGTTCAAAACCCTGCACTGGTCTGGTCAAGGCACATATGGGAGTTGAAGCTTCCAGCTCCTCCCCCCTATCTCTCTCTCTTTCTCTCTCTCTCTCTCTATGTCTCCTCTCTAAAATGAATAAAATAAAATAAATATTAAAAAAAAAAAAAAACGAAATGCGCTCCCATGTTTTTGGCAGCATTGTTCATAATAGCGAAGATCTGGAAACAGCCCAAGTGTCTGTCAGAGGACGAGTAGATTAAAAAGCTTTGGTACATATATACTATGGAATACTACTCAGCCATAAGAAATGATGACATCGGAACATTTGCAACAAAATGGATGGACCTTGATAACATTATACGGAGTGAAATAAGTAAATCAGAAAAATACTGAGAACAGCATGATTTCAGACATAGGCTGGACATAAAAGTGAGACTATGAGACATGGACAAGAGTGTGGTGGTTACGGGGTGGGGGGAGGGAGGAGAGGTTAGAGAGGGGGGAGGGGAGGGGCACAAAGAAAACCAGATAGAAGGTGACAGAGGACAATTTGACTTTGGGTGATGGGTATGCAACATAATTGAATGATAAGATAACCTGGAGATGTTTTCTTTGAACATATGTACCCTGATTTATTGGTGTCACCTCATTAAAATTAATAAAGTTAAAAAAAAAACAATACAGCTCAGGCTGCAACATGCCTGATAATTAGCAGAAAGCCTAACATCTCCTGCTCACAGCTTCCTGGCAACCTCTTGACATTGTCCAAAATTCCCACAGACTTATTAGTGTCTCCAAAGCAGTCCCATCCAGTCACATGAAACAAAATTGAGACAGATGCTAAAGGAATCCGCAACCACACCCAGAATACAGCTGCTCTGGAACTATTATTGCCTCACCAGGCAGTGACGACCCCGAGAACTACATAAATCATTGCTGTTGTTCTGGGCTTCAAGATGTAGCCACCAGCAAACACTCCTTCAGAAACATCTTCTCCCCCATAGCACCTGCTTAGTCCAGGTCACTGGACTCCTCTATGGCTGGAGTGGTTTGGGATAGGCAGCATATGAATGATAGTTAACATGGAGGGTCTGGCTGCACCCCTCCTCTCCCCTATATTGCCCCCTTGGTGCCCGACACCAAAGAGTTAGGAGCTAGATGACCAATTGTGCAGGGAGTTACTCCCCACACCCCACGCAAGTGCACTTGCGCTCTAACACCAGCACCGCCTCCAGCTCACTGAGCTCCGGATGCAGCAGGAGAAAGGGTCTCCATAAAGAAATCACTATACCATGGGTCATACAAAACGGACTGCCTGGGGATCCACCAGTGGCAAAGCACTGACGAAGCAACTGGCTACCCAAGCCACTGACAAGAGTGTGCCCTCTACTGGAGAGGTGAGGGAACCTCATTGTTACAGGCCTGGTACCTTGGCACTTCATGAAATGAAGACAGTATCAAAAGTCCACTGAACAGATTCACAAACTTCCCTTCCAGATCCTGGCTCAAGGAATTGCTCAGGACTTCAAGACAGATCTGCTTCCAGAGTGCAGCCAGTGGGGCTTTGCAGGGGCAAGTGACGCCTATCTGCTTAGCCTTTTTGGAAGACACCAACCTGTGTAATTTTCATGCCAAACGTGTAACAATTGTGCTAAAAGACATCCAGCTAGCTCATCACCTATGTGGAGAATGTGCTTAAGAATCCATTATGATGAAAAACATTTCATTCTTTAAAAATTTTTTTTCTCTTCTTTCTGTTATTGGTAGTTCTGGACATTAGATATTTCATTTCTCCATAGGGTCAGAAGGTAACTAAGTATATGACTGCAAGTGGAAAATAGGGGACAAAAATCAGGTATTGGCATTTCTCCGTTGTGGATTTTTTCATATAAATGTGGGGACATAAGGCAGTAACACAAGTCTAAATGTTTCAGTGAACAAGTTTCAGCAGTTCAATTTTATAACAATTATTGAGTTGTTAGAAAGATAGATCATTTTAAAACAAAACAACACCTGTTAAATTATTTTTGAACAATGCCAGAATTTGGATTTATTTTTAAACAAGTAAATTTCTTATGGATGACCATTAAACAATGTTCGTAGCATTTTTATCAGGCAGTAAATTTCATCCATTTACTATACTTTTCTGAATTGTCCTACATGCAAGTACATTTTCAATGTTGTCTTCCATGCTATTTCTATAATTTTTCTATCAAAACACATTAAACTATAATAAATAAAAGGGAGGGACTGGATAAGATGAAGGAGTGAGTGCAGATAGAGAAGTTGGAAGATTGAGCCGTGAGTATTCCAACATCTAAAGCTCAGAGATAGGAGGAGGAACCAACATTTCATACTGAGAAGCAAGGCTAGTGTAGAAGGGAGAACCTGGAGAGAGTAGAGTCTCGGTAGAGAGGAGAGTCTTTCAAGAGCAGACTCAGCAGTGGCATCAGCATGCGGTCAAGAGGAAGACTGAGACCTGAGCACTTGATCTGGCCACATGAAAGTCATTTTTGGCCTTGACCCTGCAGCTTGGTCGGACTGTCAGAGGCAACAACCTAAGAAAAGAGGAGGAAAGAAGGAAGTGAGACAGCAAGGACAGAAAACTCATTTGAAGAGGTTTACCATAAAAAAGAGAAGATAAATGCGGAGGTGACTAGAGAGAAGTATAGAGTTAAGGTAAAGTATTTGGGGGTTTCTTGTTTGTTTTGTTTTAAAATTATCTATCAGCAGGTTAGAGTGCTTATGGGGAAAAGTTAATAAAGATGGAAAAATTGACAAGGTAAGTAAGATAGCGGGGAACATGACAAAGAACATTTCTGGGTGAATGAGAGGACAGTTTCTAGTGCATAAGAAAAGGTGGTTCTCAGACTAAGCAGAGAATAATGCATCCATGTTAACAGGAGAGATGATCCGGCTTTTCAAAGTTAGCAGAATGTTATGAGTGGAAGTGTCTTTACAAGTTTTGCCATAAGGTGGCAGTAGACAACTTTGTATAAAGCAAACAACCTTTAACACCTAGGGAAAAAAGGATAAAAAGTTGAAGTAGATTTTGAATTTTTTAAAGACCCAGCAGGTGTTCTGAAGGACCTGCTGGTGCCTCCTCGTTCCTCTGACCTCATCTCAGATAACACCTTCTCAGTGAGTCCTTCCCTAACTTCTCTAAGTAGGTCCCCAAGGCTTCCCAGAAGATGCTAGACCTGATCAAAATCTCCAAGGGTGTGTGGCACCATCCTGGGAAGAGCATGGGGGAGGGAGTCCAGGCAATTACCTAGGCAACTAACCCCAAGACTGATTTGAGAATGAGGATGAAGGCAGGACAACTAGGGATGGCTGCAGCGTCCAGGCAAAAGGCTTGCCCCCGGGACTAAAGCGGGGCAGCAGACATGGGAAGGACAAGACAGGCTCAATACATGCTTAGGAGGTAATATGTCATTGTAACGGACAGGGAGAAATCAAGACTGGCTGCCAGGTCCCTAGCATAGGAACATGGTGACACGGATCAAATAGGGGAGGTAAGAACTCAGGAGGAGGGGGGGAGCAAGATGGCGACGGAGTAGGCGGACGTACCAACTTCCAACTCCCAGAACCAAAGTGGATTACAACTCAATTTTAAGAACCATCACCGGGATAAACCAACTTTGAACAAAACTAAGTAGACTCTTCAACCAAGGAACACAGAAGAAGCCACATTGAGACTGGTAGGAATAGCGAAAACGCGAAGAGGGCTGCCCAGCTCCCCGGAGCAAACGGCAGCCCGGAGAGACCCGTGTGGCGGGAGGAGAGTTTGGCAGAGAGGGAGGGACCTGGGTCCCAGGAACCAAGCCCCAGCCTCCAGTCCTAGAGCCTAGAAGAGGCGTTTGGACAGTATTGAGCTGTGAAACAAGTGAGGGAGCTCCCAGGCCTACAGTGTGGAGTATTAGGTCCCTTCCTACTCTGCTGAGGGTTGCTTAAGGTTTTGGGGCGGCAGGACGCTGAAAGGCGGTTCTGTCGGCGTGGGCAGAGGCCAAGCCGGTGGGAGATCGGTCTAGCCCAGAGGGTCAGAGGGGGCGCGCGAAAGCGGTCCGGAAGCTGCGGGCCCGCCTTTAATCCCACTTACGGGGACAAAGCGGGAGGCCAGGAACGGGCAGGCCCTGCGCAAGCCGGCCCAGACCGTGGGGACCGGGCTAGGACCAGGGACGGGCAGGGGCTCGTGGCTGAGCTGACGCTACCAGTCCCCCCCCCCCCGCTGGAGAAACCGCGGTTGGCCAGTATACGTGCGCGAGCGGGCTCCGAGCGCGGGAACGGGGTGGACCCCGAGACAAGTGGAGGGTCGCAGCTGAGCCCACACTACTATCCCCATCCGGCCGGAGAAACCCCAGATAGCATTCATACGTGCACGAGCAGGCTCCGAAAGCGGGGGCGGGGTAGAATCCAGGACGAGCAGAAGTACGCAGCTCGGCGGAAGCCAGCAAACACGCCCGCCCCAATAAACCTTGGTTTTCGACCCTGCGCAGAAGGGCCCTGGCCTCGAGGGCGGGGCTAAAGCTCCGGACGGGCAAAAGCTTACAGCTGAGAGCACGTCAAAAGCCCCACCTAACCCGCGGAACTGTAGCGAGCAGGCTCCAACTGCTGGTTCTGGGCGGAAGTCCGGAAATAGGCTGGGTCCGCAGCTGAGGAAAGGTGCTCACCTCTACCCTTGGTGCTAATCTTGTGGCTTCAGTCACAGCCCCTCCCACGGAGGAGAGGCAGAAATCATAGCAAAAGCCACAGTGGGCCGGCGCTGGCAACGCTCATACCCAACCACCCTAGGCACCGGCAGAGGGGGTGGGGGGCCTGCAGATAGACCACACCTAGAGAACACAAAGGCAACACCTACTGGACTCCAGTGGCCACAACTTGCTTATACACAGAAAAAATGGGCAGGCAGAGGAATGCAAACCAAATGAATCAAGAGAAATCCCCAGAGAAGGACCTGAATGAACCAGATATAACCAAATTACCAGAAGCAGAATTTAGAATAATGATAGTTAGGATGTTCAAAGAAATTGGAGCAATAATGGATAGTCATTATGAACACCTAAATAAAGAGATAACAAGTATAAAAAATGAAATTGAAATAATAAAAAAGAATCAGACAGAAATGACAAATACAGTATCAGAACTAAAGACCACAATGGAAGGAATTAAAAGCAGGATGAATCACGCTGAAGATAGAATAAGCGAGTTAAAGGACACAATAAACAAAGGCACAGAAGCAGAGAAGAAAAAGGAAAAGAGACTTAAAAAATGTGAGGAAACTCTAAGGGAGCTTTGTGACAACATGAAGAGAAACAACATTCGCATCATAGGGGTGCCTAAAGAAGAGGAGAGAAGACAGGAAATGGAAACTTTGTTCAATCAAATCATAGCAGAAAACTTTCCTAAATTAAGGCTGGGAAACACTCCACACATTCAAGAAGCACACAGAACTCCATTAAGGAGAAACCCAAAGAAATCTACACCAAGACACATCATAGTTAAAATACCAAAGCTAATGGATAAAGAAAAAATTTTAAAAGCTGCTAGAGAAAAAAAGACTATCACCTACAAAGGAGCCCCCATAAGGATGACATCAGACTTCTCAACAAAAACACTTGAGGCCAGAAGGGAATGGCAAGAAATAATCAAAGTAATGCAGAACAAGAACCTACAACCAAGATTACTTTATCCAGCAAGGCTAACGTTTAAAATTGAAGGAGAAATAAAGAGCTTCCCAGAAAAAGAAAGCATGAAGGAATTCATAAAAACCACACCAATTCTGCAAGAGATACTAAGGGGCCTCTTGTGAACAGTTTAAAGGGAGGAATGAATAGAGCAAAAGAAGAATACAGCTTTAAAGAATAAAATGGCAATAAACAACTACATATCAATAATAACCTTAAATGTAAATGGATTAAATGATCCAATCAAACGACATAGGGTAGCTGCACGGATAAAGAAACAGGACCCATACATATGCTGTCTACAAGAGACACACCTTAAAACAAAAGATGCTCATAGACTGAAGGTAAAAGGATGGAAAAAAATATTTCATGCAAATGGAAATGAAAAAAAAGCAGGGGTAGCAATACTTATATCAGACAAAATGGACTTTAAAACAAAGGCTGTAGTAAGAGATAAAGGAGGACACTACATAATGATAAAGGGAACAATTCAACAGGAAGATATAACTATTGTAAATATCTATGCACCAAATATAGGAGCCCCAACATACATAAAGCAGACTTTGAAGGATATAAAGGGCGAGATTAACAGCAATACTATCATAGTAGGGGATTTCAATACCCCTCTAACAACACTGGATAGATCCTCAAGAAAGAAAATTAATAAAGAAACAGCAGACTTAAAGGATACACTAGATCAACTTGATTTAATAGATATCTTTAGAACTTTTCACCCTAATGCAGTAGAATATACATTCTTCTCAAGCGCTCATGGTACGTTTTCTAGGATAGACCACATGTTAGGACACAAAAATGGTCTCAATAAATTTAAGAAGATTGAAATCATATCAAGCATTTTCTCTGATCACAATGCCATGAAACTAGAAATTAACCATGAAAGAAAAAATAAAAAATACTCAAACACTTGGAAACTAAATAGCATGTTATTAAATAATGAATGGATTAACAATGAGATCAAAGAAGAAATAAAAAAGTTTCTAGAAACAAATGATAATGAGCATACATCAGCTCAAAATTTATGGGACACAGCAAAAGCAGTTCTGAGAGGGAAGTTTATTGCACTACAGGCATATCATAAGAAGCTAGAAAAAGCTCAAATAAGCAACCTGATCCTGCATCTAAAAGAACTAGAAAAACAACAGCAAATAAAGCCCAAGACCAGTAGAAGGAAGGAAATAATAAAGATCAGAGCAGAAATAAATGACATAGAGGCTAAGGAAACAATACAGAGGATCAATGAAACAAGAAGCTGGTTCTTTGAAAAGGTAAACAAGATTGATGAACCTTTAACTAGACTCACCAAGAAAAAAAGAGAGAGGACTCAAATAAATAAAATTAGAAAGGACAGTGGAGAAATAACAACTGACACAACAGAAATACAAAGCATTGTAAGAAAATACTATGAAGAACTCTATGCCAAAAAATTAGACAATCTTGGTGAAATGGACAAATTTCTTGAATCATATAACCTTCCAAAAATCAATGTGGAAGAATCAGAACACCTAAACAGACCAATTACAGCAAATGAGATCGAAACAGTTATCAAAAAACTCCCCAAAAAGACTTTTCTGGGCCTGATGGCTTCACAAGTGAATTCTATCAAAAATTCAAAGAAGAACTAACTCCTATTCTCCTCAAGCTATTTCAAAAAAATCAAGAGGAAGGAAGACTTCCAAACTCCTTTTATGAGGCGAGCATAATTCTGATCCCAAAACCGGGCAAAGACAACACAAAGAAAGAAAATTATAGGCCTATATCCCTGATGAATTTAGACGCTAAAATTCTCAACAAAATATTAGCCAACCGGATCCAGCAATATATGAAAAAAATCATACACCACGATCAAGTGGGATTTATTCTGGAGAGGCAAGACTGGTTCAATATTCGCAAATCAATCAAAGTGATTCACCACATAAACAAAAGGAAGGACAAAAATCACATGATAATTTCAATAGATGCAGAAAAGGCATTTGATAAAATCCAGCACCCATTCATGCTCAAAACTCTCAGTAAAGTGGGAATACAGGGATCATTCCTTAACATGATAAAGGCTATCTACGATAAACTGACAGCAAACATCATACTAAATGGACAAAGATTAAAAGCAATCCCCTTAAGATCATAGGTTCCTGATCTTAAGGGGATTGCTTTTAATCTTTGTCCATTTAGTATGCCCACTTTCACCACTCTTATTCAACATAGTTCTGGAAGTCCTAGCTACAGCAATCAGACAAGAAGAAGAAATAAAAGGCATACAAATTGGAAAAGAAGAAGTAAAACTGTCATTATTTGCAGATGATATGATATTGTATATTGAAAACCCTAAAGTCTCAGTCAAAAAACTACTGGACCTTATAAATGATTTCAGCAAGGTGGCAGGATATAAAATTAATACTCAGAAATCAGAGGCATTTCTATACACCAACAATGAAATATCAGCAAAAGAAATTAAGGAAACAATCCCCTTCACTATTGCAGCCAAAAAAATAAAGTACCTAGGAGTAAATTTAACCAAGGAGGTTAAGGACTTGTACTCGGAAAATTATAGAACATTGATAAAAGAAATCAAGGAAGATACAAACAAGTGGAAGCACATACCGTGCTCATGGCTAGGAAGAATAAACATCATTAAAATGTCTATATTACCCAAAGCAATTTATAAATTCAATGCAATACCAATTAAAATACCAATGACATACTTCAAAGATATAGAACACATATTCCAAAAATTTATATGGAACCAAAAAAGAACACGAATAGCCTCAGCAATCTTAAAAAGAAATAATAAAGCAGGAGGTATCACTCTTCCTGATATCAAGGTTTACTACAAGGTCATTATACTCAAGACAGCCTGGTACTGGCATAAGAACAGGCACATAGATCAATGGAACAGAACAGAGAACCCAGAAATAAACCCACAGCTTTATGGACAACTGATATTTGACAAAGGAGGAAAGAACATACAATGGAATAAAGACAGCCTCTTTAACAAATGGTGTTGGGAAAATTGGACATCTACCTGCAAAAAAATGAAACTAGACCATCAACTTACACCATTCACAAAAACAAACTCAAAATGGATAAAAGACTTAAATGTAAGCCGTGAAACCATAAGTATCTTAGAAGAAAACCTAGGCAGCAAGCTCTCCGACATCTGTAGCAGCGGTATATTTGCCGATTTATCTTCATGGGCAACTGAAATAAAAGGCAAGATAAACAAATGGGACTATATCAAACTAAAAAGTTTTTGCACAGCTAAAGACAATAGGAACAGAATAAAAAGACAAACCACACAATGGGAGAACATATTCGACAGCACATCTGATAAGGGGTTAATAACTAAAATTTATAAAGAACTTATAAAACGCAACACCAGGAAGACAAACAGCCCAAACAAAAAATGGGCAAAAGAAATGAATAGAAATTTCTCCAAAGAGGACATACAGATGGCCAATAGGCATATGAAAAAATGCTCAACATCACTAATCATTAGAGAAATGCAAATTAAAACCACAATGAGATATCACCTCACACCAGTCAGAATGGCACTTATCAGCAAAACAACACAGAGTAAGTGCTGGCGAGGATGTGGAGAAAAGGGAACCCTTCTGCACTGCTGGTGGGAATGCAGACTGGTGCAGCCACTGTGGAAAACAGTTTGGAGATTCCTCAGAAAATTAAAAATCGAACTGCCTTTTGACCCAGCTATCCCACTTTTAGGAATATACCCTAAGAACACCATAGCACTGTTCGAAAAGAAGAAATGCGCCCCCATGTTCGTGGCAGCATTGTTCACAATAGCGAAGATCTGGAAACAGCCCAAGTGTCCGTCAGAAGACGAGTGGATTAAAAAGCTATGGTACATATATACTATGGAATACTACTCAGCCATAAGAAACGATGACATCGGATCATTTATAACAAAATGGATGTACCTTGATAACATTATACGGAGTGAAATAAGTAAATCAGAAAAAAAGAAAAACTGAGAACAGCACGATTACATACATAGGTGGGACATGAAAGTGAGGGTATGAGACATGGACAAGAGAGTGGTGGTTATGGGATGGGGGAGGGAGGGAAGAGTAAAATAGGGAGGAGGGGAGGGACGCAGGGAAAACCAGATTGAAGGTGACAGAGGACAATTTGACTTTTGGTGATGGGTATGCAACACAATTGAATGATAGGATAACCTGGAGATGTTTTCATTGTACATAGGTACCCTGATTTATTGATGTCACCCCATTAGAATTAATAATAATAAAATATATATATAAAAAAAATAAAAAAAAAAAAAAAAAAAAGAACTCAGGAGGAAGAGACAGTTTGGGAGGAAGTGATGACCACAGTTTTAGACTGTGGACTCTGAAGTATGCGGAACACATTAAGGGAAATGTGCAATTTTACTCATAAATATGGTACTTGGAGGAGAGCACTGGGCTGAAATCATTGAAATGGTTATTGTCAACATAATCAAAACACAAGGGAATTGTTTACCGTCGACACAGTTCAAACATAAGAGTCAGTGATAATCTGCTGGGCAGAGCATATAGCACGAAAAAGGACATCAACCAGGAGAATCACAATATTTAAGAATGGACAAAGGACAAGTAGTCCATCAAGAAAGAACAGTTGGGAAAGGTGAAGATAACCAGGAGAATGTGGTACTGGGAATCCAGGCAGTGATGACTTTCGAAAAAAAAGGCTGCATTAGTGTGCTAGAGCTGCCCTAACAAAGTACCACAAACTGGGTGGCTTAAACAATAGACATTTATAGTCTCACAGCACTGGAAGAGAGATGTCCAGGATAAGGTGTTGGTAGGGTCAGTTTCTCCTGAAGCCTCTTTGGCTTTCAGGTGGCCGTCTTTTCCCTGTGTCCTCACAAAGTCTGCTTTGCATGCGCGTCTATGTTCTCACCTCTTCTTATAAAAACACCAATCATACTGAATTTAAACTCACCCTAATTACCTCAGTTTACCTTAATTACCTCTTTAAAGGCCCTGTCTTCAAATGAGTACAATCATGTTCCGAAGCACAGGGGTTAGTACTTCAGCATACAAACTTGGGAAGGAACAATTCAGTCTATCACAATGGATTTGATAGAGTCAGACACTGAGACCCAGCCATTTAAAGATGCCAAGTGTCAGCCTGACCAGGCGGTGGCGCAGTGGATAGAGCGTCGGACTGGGATGCGGAAGACGCAGGTTCAAGACCCTGAGGTCGCCAGTTTGAGCACAACCCATCTGGCTTGAGCAAAAAGTTTGTCAGCTTGGACCCAAGGTCGCTGGCTCCAGCAGGGGGTGGCTCGGTCTGCTGAAGGCCCGCGGTCAAGGCACGTGAGAGAAAGCAATCAATGAACAACTAAGGTGTCACAATGGCAACGAAAAACTAATGATTGATGCTTCTCATTTCTCTCTGTTCCTGTCTGTCTGTCCCTATCTATCCCTCTCTCTCTGTCCCTGTAAAAATAAATAAATAAATAAAAATTAAAATAAATAAAGATGCCAAGTGTCCTTTGGACCTGGCAATGCAGAAATCATGGCTGATGTCGGTGGTACTGGTTAAAGTCAGATGACTGCAGGTTAGGGAAGCTCTTGAACTGGAAACAAATATGAATGGGGAACAAAATTTTTGTTGCATCCACAAAAACACTTGTTCTTACCTAATTCGAGTGTGCTGATCTCAAATCTGACATTAGTTTTTCTCTGTAAGCTACAGTTCTTTTTTAACTCAAGATATTAGGTTTTCATCTTATTGTAAAATTTTCAACATTTAGTTTAACATAATGATATAGAATGTCTTGGGTATCATCTTTGTGAAAATATAATAATTAAAATATATATAATTAAAATATATATAATGCAGTAAATACACTAAATTAATAATTATAATAATTAATTTTAAAAATTATATAATTATATAAAATAATTATAAAAATTAATAAAATAAGTTATATAATTAGTAAATACACTAATACATGATTGCATAAAAATTTGTCTACAATTTTAAATAGAACATATTAAAACACTTATTTTAATCATAAAATTTGTTCAAAACTTATTTAAATTCTATTCAGGCAAAAATTCGCATTTGTAGCTCTTGCGTTTGTGTACTTGTTGAGGACAATCACATTTGATGCTCATCACTAACAACTCCAGAATTTCTGGGAAACTTATCAAGGTGACCGTTCAGGAAGTGAATCTTAACGCTCTTGTTACATCCAATGTCACAGAAAGCAAATAGCATCCTTTGAACCAAAAGTTCAGTTTTCTGCTTTTTTTGTTGCCAAAGAAGTTCTTTGTAACTGCCACAAAAGACTTGACTGCCATGCTGCTTTCTCCTCCTTATTCAGCTTCCTAGAAAATTCTTTGCCACGTATGAGGGTGCGAATTTGAGGTCCATCAAATACACCTGCTTTTATCTTCTCAAAAGACAAGGCAGGAAAAGCAGAAATAATATATTGAAAGCATTCACTTTCTCTATTCAAAGCCTGAACAAACTGCTTCATTAAGCCAAGTTTGATGTGAAGTGGGGGGGGGGGGAAATGACCCTTTCTCAATTAACTACAGGTTCATTCACAATATTTTGCATCCCTACTTCCAGAGCTTCACATTTTGGCCACTCCTTCTGTGTCCAGTGTTTCTCCCAAGCTCGGCTGTCCCACAAACACAGAAAGCAAGGATACTTCGTGAAACCTCTCTGTTGTCCTAACAGGAAATTTACCATTTTAAGATTCACACAAATGATCCAGTTATGCTCCTCATATTTCAGAAAGTCAAGGACAATGTTTATGTCATTATAATCTTCTTGCAGATGAGTTGAATAGCCAATTGGAACCGCTACATAAACATTACCATTGTGTAGGAGAACACATTTCAGACTTCATTTAGAGCTGTCAAGAAATAGCCACCATTCTGTTGGACTGTAAGTGGTAACACCTAGCTGGCTGAGAAGACTCAGATGTCATGACAGTAAACAAAGTGTTTGTCTTCGGAAAAACAGTCCACAAAAATATGTTCACGCTTCCTGAAATGGGATACTTTAGCTGACTGGTGAAGTCCATTCTTTTCTTGAAGCCTGGAGGCTAATAACTCAGCTGCTTTCTTTGATAGGCCCAAGTCTCTTCCTAAGGCATTCAATTTGGGTTGGCTAAACTGCTGAGGGCTTAATGACTGCTTGGCATCAGAAGACCCTTCAGATTCTACAACCATTTCTTCATGCATCTTATCAAAATATACTTGATCACCATGTTCACTTTCTTCGTCCTTAAGAGAAATCAAACCATTGAAAACTGGAACCGGTAGTGTCTTAGTGTGGGATAGGGTGTATTGCTGAAGGAATATTAGGATATGCGATCATATGCCGTTTTTTCTTGCCGATGCCCTTTGTATGGATCAGACAGAAATAACAGTCACTGTTGTGGTCCTTAGGTTCACGCCAAACCATGGGAATACCAAAAGGCATTTCTTTGCATTTTCCTTTCCTCCAGTCATGAAGCATTTCTTCGCAATTATGACACACAATATGAGAGCCCAATTCTTGTCTTGATCGCCGAGGGTAACTTGAAAATAGGCAATATATGCACATGTCACAAATGATGAAACATTGCGTCTTTGACATTGAAGTGTGTAACAGCCACATATATAACAGGTGTCAGGACTATTCTTATATTTACGCGTACTCGAAGAAGCCATGATTCAATCTTAAAACAAAATAAGATGTTTTTATCAGATAATTTTTTACTTTTAAAAACAGCTACAATGATGTTAAAGTGATGTTTGTAAAACATGAATTGCCTTGTGGTTATGTTCAATCGAAGAGTCGTTGCCCTTTAACTCCAATTTAAAAACCAATGCATGCCATTAACTGTAACAAGAAGAAATTAAAATTGCATAAAAACTAGAGCATGCACCAAAATAACTAATTTCAGATTTGGAATCAGCGATGCAGAAATATATTTAAAAAGTTCTAAAACCTCATGCAACAGAAAATGAAAGAATTGTTCCTCAGTGTATTCCTTGGAGAGATCCAGATAAATGCATGTACATATAAAGTTTAGAAGAGTAATCATTAATATCTATGCTCACTTTTCTTACATGGAAAGTGAGGGATAAGGATATGTATTACCAAATAACTGAGATGTTATAAATGAGATGATCTCTAGATTAGTATGATTTTATTTATTAAACACTTTTTACATGCTAGAAAGTGTGTAATGTTCAGAACAAATTTATGAAGTAGTATTTATTACGTTCATGACCAAGTGGGGGACTGATGCTTACAGCATTGAAGCAATTGGGCCATGGTGATGCAGCTGCAAGGGCCAAGCTGGGAGTCAACTCACAGCTGTTTGAAAGCTATGTCCCTAACCACTTCATTATACTGTCTGCATTTAAAGTAGACAGCAAGTTAGAGATAGGTTGTTACTGTACGTTTGTTTGAGTCATTGGCTCGGCTCTTGGAATATTTTCCCATAGAAATATGATCAGTGGCGATTTGGTTCCCACCAGCCCACAAACACATATTTAAAGTATAACATATGAGAAAGGCCTTTTATATACTACAAAGGAGAGAGAGAGAGATCTAAGGTTTTGACACACTAGTGATTAAATAAATCAGCAAAAGATATCATTGAGCAAGTTTTTCTTTTTAATTTTCTGAAATGATTGATTAAATGTTGATAAGGAAGTAAGTAGGGGAAGGCTCGGGGATGTTTTTTCAAACATTTAAGTTTAAGACTTTTTTTATCCTGTTCATGTCAAGCATAGAGCACACACAGGAAGCAACCCCAGTGAATGCTCGATTGAGTGGAACAACAAATGAATGCCTCCCTTCCCCCTCCCCTCTCTCCCCATCACTAAAAAATAAAAATAATAATAAAAAATAAGCCCTGGCCAGATAGCTTGGCTGGTTGGAGCATCATCCCAACGTGCAGAAGTTCCCAGTTTGATCCCCGGTCAGGGCACATACAGGAACAGCTCAATGTTTCTATTTCTGTCTCTCACCCACTGCCTTTTTTGAATAAAAGGAAAAAGACTTTTTTAAATTTTAAAAATAACTACCATATGATCCAGTGATTCCACTTCTGGAAACAAAAACACTAACTAGAAAGGATGTCAGCACCACTTACTTTATTGCAGCATTATTTACATTATAGCCAATATGTGAAAACAACCTAAGTGTCCATCAATGGATGAATGGATAAGGATGTGTTATACATATATACAATGTAAGACTACTCAGCCATTAAAGGACATTCTGACATTTGTGATAGCATGAAGAAACCTTGAGGGCATTTTTCGAAGTGAAATAAGACACAAAAAAGAAAAGACTGTATGATTGCACTTATAAGTAAAATCTCCAAAAAAAAATTTTAACCCAAATCATAGGTATAGAGAATAGATCGGTGGTTGTCAGGTGTGTGGAGTGAGGGTAGGGTGAAATGATGGATTAAGGGGGTCAAAAATACAAATTTCCAGTTATTAAATAAGTCCTGGGGATGTAATGTACAACATGGTAACTAGAGTTAATAATACTGTATTACACATTTGAAAGTTGCTAAGGGAGTAAATCTTAAAAGCTTCCGTCACACACACAAAAAAAGTATAGCTGTGTAGTGATGGGTGTTAACTAGGCTTTGCAATATATACTGGTACATCTATCCGATCATTATCTTATATGCCTGAAACTAATATTATATGTCAATCATATACCATTTTTGAAAAGTATAGGCCAAAATATGCTATATACATGCAATAGAACATTATTCAGAAAAGGAAAGAAATTCCAACACGTGTTACAACATAGGTGAAACTTGAGGACATGAAGCTAATTAAATTAAGGCAGACACAACAGGATATTGTAGAATTCCTGATAAATGCCACTCTTGCCTGTTGCCTCTTTTTGGCTTCCACTTTCTCTTTCACCCTGGCTTGTTACTTAGTTATTCACCAAGGACACCAAGGCCATGAGTTAACACAGCCGGAGGGGGTGGGGTGCTCTAAGTAAAGGTTGAGTTCCATTTTTGCTCCTTTAAATAGTAAATGCCCATAAAATACAATAAAAATTATCTTTTAAGGAACTCAGACTTTCTGAGAAGCACAAAAGAAACTATGGATTTACAACCTATTCAATTTCTTTAGACATAAATCAATATTATCATTTTTGCTGAACTATAAGTCTCATTTATTTCCTACTTTACTTTTTAGTGTTCTATCTCACTGATTTCTGTCCTTTATGGTTTCCTTCCTTCTGCTTCATGTGGGCTTAAGCCAAACTTCTTTTTCTGGTATTCTGGGTGAAAGCTTAGTCATTAATCTGACACCTTTCTCCCTTTCTACCATAAGCATTTTTGCTATAAATTTCCTTCTAAGTACTGCCTTAACAGGGTGCCACATTTTTATGTTGTTTCAATTTTGATTCAGTTTCAAGTATTTCCTGATTTATCTTATGATTTACTTTGACCTATGAGCTATTTAGAGGTATACTGTTCAATTTCTAAATGTTTAAGGATTTTGCAATATCTGTTACTGCTTTCTAGTTTAATGCTGTTGTGGTCAGAGTACAGACTTAGTATGATTTTAATCCTCTCAAACATGTTAAGAGTCGTTATGGCCCAGAGCATGTTCTATCTTGGTGAATATCACAAGTGCATTTGAAAAGCATGCATTCTGCTGTTTGTTGGGTGGAGTGTTGTATGTCAGTTAGGTTAAGTTGGTTGATAGTGGTGTTCAAGTCTTTTTACTGATTTGCTGTTTACTTACGCTATGATTTACTAAGGGCCAAGTGTTGAAATCTCCACCTATAAATTATGAATTAGCCTATTTCTCTTTTCAGTCATAAAACAATCTGTTTCATATATTTGAAACTCTCTTATTAGGTACATACAAACTTAAGATTGTGTGTCCTGTTGATAAATTGAACTCTTCGATATTTTGAAACATTCTTCTTTATCCCTAATACTGTTCTGAGGTCTACTTTATCTGACAATAAAATAACTTTCTTTTGATTAGTGTTAACATGATACATTTTTTGCCATCTTTTTCTTTTTAACCTATTTGTATCCTTATACTTAAAATGGGTTTCCTATAGAAAACATAGAGCTAGGTCTTGCTTTTATATTCATAGTACACTTCTAATTCCCCTTCCACACTTTTGCTACTGTTGTCTACATATAGCTTTGGCTGATTCAAGTGTGTGTAACCATGTCCATGATCAGTATTCCCACAATACATCACACAGAGCCTAACAGGCCAGAGAGAGAAATGGAATAGTATGTCCCATTATTTAGGGGGAGACTAACTGTATAGTCACCAATTAATCAGAACAGACACTAACCACCCTTAGCCCTAGAGCAGGGTGCTCCAAGACTCCAAGTTGTGCCAAGCATTGGCCTTTTATTTGCTGGATCATGGCAGTACCTAGGAGAAAGACAGGGAGATGGGAGGTGAGGATCTGGACAGTAGTTATTACTAAGCAGTTTAGAAGTATTTCAGTATCTTAACACTGGTTGGTCATTCCGGTGCATACCAGCTGTACATATGCCCTAGAGGTAGGTGATGTAAAAGTACCCCTATACATAGTCTGATAATGCATGACATGTTTGCTAATAAAGTGTGAGAGAATTCTCTGGGGCCCAAAGAAGAAGTATCTTGGTTGATACATTAGCAAAGCCAAATATAGGAGACAAAGCAGAAAGAGAAGAGCTTACAAGTATATTACAAATCATAATGGCAGATATTTAGTACTTGCCTTCTATCAGACACCATAGGTCGCAATTCACATTCCTTATCTCTAAACTTCACCCCTCAACCCTTTCAGAGCGCACTGTTATTCTTAATCTTCAAATGAGGATTAGGAAGTATGGCGAGATCAAGAATTTGCCCAGGGTTCCAGGGCGTAAAAGAGGTACACCTGTATTGTACTTATGACTCCTCCTACTGCCCCCTTTGATCAAAGCTATTCCACTAAGTGAAGAATTTATCATTTAAAAGTGTGTCATTTGTATGTGTCAGTGATACCAAATAAAGCCCAGGCTTGTGATTCATCTCTCTCTCCCTATTCCTGAAAGCTCCACTGATTACCTTTCTCAGTCTAGAAGAGGAATCACAGCTTGAAGCTGGAGGAACAATGCGGGTTACCAAAACCCCATGATTGTGGGAAATCAGCCTCATAAACACATAAGTACTTAAGCAACCCAACCCCACATCCCTTCATTGGAATTACAAGATGGGATCCTCATAAGGAAGAAACCCCCAGAGGCTGCAGCCTTCCCTAATTCAGTATTATCCAGGTGTGTGTAGCAACTGTTTACACTGGAAGTGCCTTACATTACTAAAGCAAAGGGTTACAAATAAAACGAGTTTCTATTCTGTTTCGCTGGCAGCAATTTTACTCTTAGGCAGCCTTCATTGTTTTTCTGAATGGGAAAGCAGCTCAGCTTGCTCAGTAAAGATGAATACAGTCTGCAGTTTTTAAGTCTGACAAATTATGTATTTTCTTCTCTGAAAAGAAGCACCAAAAATTGCTGGTCCTAATCAAAATGTCCAAAAGCTGTGAGGACTTTTCATTAGAACAAATCTGTGACCAGAGTAGGAAGTACATTCACTAATGTGATAAAACTAGTGTGGTTTCAAAGAGCTTTTATTTAATAATGAACACGCCTGCCGGCTTAAGTGTAGCAACTCAAAAGCAAGATACACAAGAAGCTGGCCTCATATTCAACCATGAATGGACTTTAGTTTTCTATTCTTGGACTTTAACAAAGCTTTACACCAGAGCTCTTGGACCTTTATAAACTTACTAAACATTAAAAAAAAATTATCTTCAGTAGACCCTATGTACTGTTTTATAGTATTAATATTTCTGTACTATAGAATACATCGGTGATTATTTAGCTTTGAAAATATTTTTCAATGCTAATTTAAAGCATTTTATCTTGTTTACTATTTGATAACTAATTTTCACTAAAAGGTTTGAGATTATCTAATCAGCCTTACTCAAAAGTGGTGAATACTTGGAGATCATTAACTTAAAACAGTGATGAGTTCAGTTTCTTATTGAATATAATCAGTGCCCCGGGCTCTGTGCAGCAGCTGTCTTAACATGTAAATTTAAGTGGCCAATGTCAGTCTAAATATCTGAGAAGCTTTCTTAATTTCTTTTGCTCCAAATGGTTCCTCTCTTGAACTTCAATAAGCCTTGTTTTCCAGTGTCAGATTGAAACCATGGCCACATCCTCTTCCTCGCGATGAGGAGATGAATGCCCTGGACAGGAAGATAAAGCAAGCCTGAGTTTTCCCTCAGCTGATTCCAATTTCCTTCTGTTGACTGAGATTCCTCCAGGAATCCGGCATATAATTATCTGGCACTTAATTTTAGAAGTCGCTGTGACATATTTTCATGTATTCATGTAACATCTTGCTATGTCAAGTTGATCAATGTGATGAAATTTGGTGCATAACTAAATGGTGGCAAGATTCAATTCAAGTTTACTTATGTATCAGTTTAACAAAATGGGAGTTGATAAGATGTTCAACTTTTGTGGATTTTATAAGAGTTCAGAGAAGTCTGGTGGATATGAAGAGACCACTATGAAATGACAGGTACTACCATATTAGAACCCATTAAAAATGGTTCACAGTTAAAAACAGTTTGTATAGTAGTCAAGAACAGGGATCCTAGTTCCAATCTTTGTTGTGTTGTTTGTATGTTGGACAAACACCATAACTAAGCACCTCTATGCCTAAATTTCCTCATACACAAACACTATCGCCACCATTCAAGAATTATACTAAGCACTTTTAAAATATTTAAATCTGAATTTTACATATCTAGAAATGAAGTACAATGAAAGTAGCAGGACTTCATATTGGCAAGTGATCTGTTTCCAAGTTACGAATCTGAGAGCTGTTTTCTACACCTGAGGCGTAACAGCCAATCTGACCTAAATCAAGTCAACCTTTTTCAGTTACATACTGAAATAATTAAGGTTTCATTTCTATTTGGAACCTACTTTCAAATCTTTAAGCTAAGTTTCCAATATTCAAGATATTGCTATTCAGATATGAGATGCTTAACATTTAATAGCAAGGTTTCACTGAATGGTCTACCACATAACAGAATATACCGCTAGCAATAGAAAGGATCTGAAACAACATGGGTCAATCTCAAATATATGTGGAGTGGGAGAAGGCAGAGTATATACTACAGTGTTCCATTTATATGAACCCTAGAAAAAATATAGCTCCTAACAAAATGCAGATCTCTCTAGTTGCCTACAGCTGGGGATCGATAAATTGATTGTGAAATGGGGTGTAAGAAAACTTTTCAGTGATAGAAATGTTCTTTTTTTGTATTTTATCGAAGTGGTGAGAAGGGGTGGAGGCAGACAGACAGACTCCCGCATGTGGCTGACTGGGATCCACCCAGCATGTCCGCCAGGGGGCGGTGCTCTGCCCATTTGGGGCGTTGCTCTGTTACAACGGGAGCCATCCTAGCGCCTGAGGCAGAGGCCACCGAGCCATCCTCAGTGCCGAGAACAACTTTGCTCCAGTGGAGCCTTGGCTTTGGGAGGGGAAAAGAGAAGTAGAGAAAAAGGAGAGAGGGAAGGGTGGAGAAGCAGATGGGCGCTTCTCCTGTGTGCACTGGCCAGGAATCCAACCCGAGACTTCCGCACACCAAGCCAACACTCTACCGCTGAGCCAACTCAGCCAGGGCTGTTCTCTAGCTTGATGGAGGTGATAGTTACATAGGGGGTATAAGTTGGTCAAAACTCAATGAAATGTACACTTAAAATGGATGCATTGTATTTTATGTAAACAAAACTTCAATAAATTTCATTAAAGCTCATTTATGAAAAGAAAATAATTTTTAATTAACAAGTAAAACATTAAATCTTATTTATAAAAAATTAATGTATTATGGATAAAGCTAAAGTCTCCTTTGACCATCCTCCCAATCCTCACTACCACCCCTTAGCTCTTCCATTTATACTGTCTCCCCCAAATCACTGTTGTGAGTTTGGTATGGGTTCTTCTGAACCTTGAAAAATATATTTACATACGTAAACTGCCACTAAAAACATATAGTATTGTTTTGTACAAAGATACAACTTGTACATATCTTTCTGCAACTTGCTATTTTCACTTAATATTATGTTTCTGAGGTCTATCCATGTTAATATAAAGTTTATTTCTTTTAAATACAACATAGAAATCTATGATATAACTATCATGTATTTTATATGGCCAGGGGTCTCCCTCTCCTAACCTACACCAGGCTGCTTTCCCTGTCACAGCTCCCCAGTGCAGGGGGTAAACAGCAGGGTGGCCAGGGGATCATAGATGGTGTTCCAAGGAGACCTCAGTCTTATCTGTGAGGTTTAGTCTTATACAATGAGAATGTATTCATGTCCTATGTATATAATTCAAGTACTGACTTTAAAGAATTTTCTGATACATTAATCAAAAAAGAAAAAGAAAGAAACAGTAATAGAAAGCAATCATCTATTAAAATATAAAGAAAACAAAGTTATTGGGGATAGCAGTGTATTCATGATTTGAGATATAAGCACTTACTGAAAAATAATGAAAAAATAATAAACATTCTCCTTATTAAAGCAATCATGAAAATATCAGCATATTGGTTATCATGGCTTCAGCAATTAATACATGCACGAATGCTTCATTTATACTTTTTGCTTTCTTCTTTTATGACTATGATGTCTTTCTTCATCCCTGAAATGAAAGGAGTTAAATAGAATTATGGCTATTTTAATAGAAGAGCTTTAAAATAATAATTCGTCAGTAATATAAGGACATCAGATATAAACCAGAACAAATTAAAGCATGCATTTAGAACTGAACAGTGATTTTTAAGAAAATGCATCATTAAATAAAAGGGACAAAACTTTGATTTAGCTAAACAAAATAGATTTTTAAAACTGCACTTTGGAGCTCCACTTTCAAATTAACTTTGAATATCTATACATGGTTGATAACCAGAGAATTAATTTCAAATGGTATCCTAAAGTCATAGAAGAAATTCAGAAACTTTGACATCCTTATCCTGACTCCTAGCCCAACTCCCCACAATTCATCCTATCTCAGGGGGACATCAAAGGTTAGCCTATTAAGAAGTATTTTCTGCTAATGCTCTGGTGATCCTCTCTAAAAAAAAATTATTCAGGTGTGGATTTTAAGGCTGTCTAATGTACTAAAGTCAATAGGGATTGATCAAATATGTCAAAATCTAAAGTGGAACAAGCACTCACAAACCAGAAAGAAGTTAAAGAGCATGATTTCTGATAACTAATCAAGAATTAATTTGTATAAATTATAAAGTGTCATTCATGGCATGAATCAAAGGAACTGCTAAGCAAAGATTTCATTTTTATAAGAGGTCTAAATCATACCTAGCTTTACACCTATTAACTGAATGAAAATACTATAAGTAAAATTATTAAACCAAAAAGTCTTATAATTCTCACCAGTGGCCCTGGAGAGAAAGACATCATTTGAGAGCCCATTATTGGACAAGTACTGTGCACATAATACTAGATAAGACATGGGCCTGCCCTCACAGCCTTGCAGGGAGAGCCATAATTAAGTTGAACAAAAAGTATGTGCCTGATAGGTAACAAAATGGAAAGTATCAGTCCTATCTAAGTAAAAGGTTTCATGGGAATGACTAAGCTAGGTCTTAAAAGATGAGTCTAGCAAGCAAGCTTTGAAAACATTAGGCAGCAGAACATGATGCAGCAAGGCACAGATGTAGCCAAGTGTGGGTAAAGAACTATACAGTTCAGGCTGGTTAAAGCATACACAGTCCATGTGCAATGGCAAAGCACAAGGATGGGTAGGCAGATGCCCTGATCCTGGAGGTCTTGAGAACTGTTCTAAGAAATGTGAATTCTGCCACTGAAGAGTTTTCAGAGGTGAAAGTTCACTCCAGCAGTAAGGCAGGGATGAATTTATAAGGTACAAGCTTTGAGATAGGTAGAACAATTAGGAAAACTGCCATCATTTTCCATATGGACAGCAATAATGACAGAGGAGGAGAAGGAGTGTTTGAGGTATCTTCAGGTAGAACTACTGAGAACAATTAAGACTAGATGGTAAGAAATAAAAAAGGAGTATCTAACATGACTCCTTGATAGTGATCATTAACCAGGGTAAAAATGCTGGGGAAAGAGGAGCAGACTGAGAAAAAGAGTGTTATTTATAACCCTGCTGAACTTTGAACCTGAGATCTAAGCAGATGCCCAGTAAGTAGCTGAAATATGGGAACAGACCCTAATTGCTCTAAATTTATCATTTTAGTATTAAAATTCATCATTTTAATATTTATATTTCTTTGCTATAGAAATTTTGTGAGAGATATTAACAAGGGAAAAACTGGTCAATACTAAAGTTTGAATCTTCTCTCGATATTACACACCCTTACCTGAGAAAGAAAGAAAAAAGAGAGGGAGAGTGAAATGGAAAGGAAGGAGCCAAATAAAAAGCAGCTTTTTAACAGTCGACTTCATGTCTAGACATTACCTTCATACACCCTGGTTAGAAAATCAGAAGTAGAAAAGGAAACCTACATCCAATCAGACATATAGAGAACTATTGCAACACAGCTGTGGATATTTTAATTGAAACAGGACTGATGTTAAAAATTTTCATCATTTATTCTCTTTAGTATAATTTACTCTTACAATCTATTTTTTCTATTTTTTTCAACATGGTCTGTATCAGAAGAAACTAATTTTCAAAAGCAAACAACTAAATGTTGGATGATACACTGTTAGACTTACCTATCTTTCCTTCTTCTTGAGTCCCAGTTTTTATCTTTATTTCTTTTTCGTTTATGGGGGCTCCTACTCCAATCCCTTCTGTGTCGTGAACACTCGGCATCCAAATAGCTTCCACCAGACTGCCACGAATCAACTGAAGCCGATCGCCTTTCTTCATTCCTGAACATAGAAAGGAACGCTATTCAGTTAGTTTTAACCATTGTCTTCACTATGGACCAGCCTAAAGTCCAATATTCTGTATCAGATCAATGATAGACAATATCTAAATAAATATGTATAATCTTACACTCTTTTTAAGAGGGCAATCAAAGAAACATAGTTTTATAACATGTACAACTCAGTATAATAACCCTGAACAATGACAGGAAACAGTAACTATTCTGATGAATTATAGTGTGTTACTAATGGCCTTGGAAATGCTAAAATTCAATTAAGCAATTCCAGCTAACAGTTTAACAAGAAAGTAATTTCACAGATAAACACAATGACATACTTCTCAGCATCATCTGCTGCTTTTCCCTGCTCTTCCTGCCAATGATTACTGAGTTCTTCCATGTGCACATTTATCACATCCCGAATCACCTTAGGAGAATTAAACACAGAATTTCAGATAAGAAAGCTGTTCAAAAAATTAAGACGATCATACTAGAAAAAAATCACTACTGACAAATATTTATTAAAAGTTATAATACAATGGACTGTGGGATGTGTGCTCTCCAGGCAGGTGGCTGGGGCAACTTCACAGCTGGGTCCCAGGCTGCTGGTTGAGGAAAGAGAGACTGGGGGAGAGGCTCCGGGAAAACGGACTCTCCCATTGTCGGAGCCTGCAAATGCTAACAATCCCCGCCTACCAACGGGACTGAGACCTAGCTGATGTCATCACCATAGCAACATATCAACTGCAAATCTCTACCTAAGAGTGCCACAGGGGCAGAACCTGGGGTACAGTGCCACCGGCCAAAAAGAGAAAGAAGAAAAAGGAAGATAACCTCTCAAAACCAGAAAAAATCCAGTCTTTATAACCTTTTACATTGTTTTTTCTTTTCATTTTTGTATCTTTTTTTCTTCCACCTTGGTCCCTTTATCCTCCTTCCGTTTTATTCTTTTCTTTTCGTTTTGAACTTCAATACCCATAGGTGTTACATTTTCCATTCTTTTTTTTTTCTTTCTATGAGGGTTATATTCCAAAATCCTTAACTATCTCCCTCTTTTTTCTTTTCTCTTTTTTTCTCCCTCTCTTTTCATTTCTTCTTTTCTCCTTCACTTTTACTCTCATTCAATCCTCACACAAATTATTTTATTTTAGATTCAAATTTTTTCTTTGTGGCATTTTGTGTGCTTTTTACTTTGCTGTTTATCTCATTAGCATTCCCCCCAACCCCGGCTCTCCATTCTATGTAATTTTTATTCCACTTAATACAATAGAATTTGCATCTTTCACTGCATATATTTTCTTTTTATCTTTTTCGTTTTCTTCTTCTTTTCTCTTTCACGGTATCTCTCATTCAACCGTCATTTACAAACAAATTATTTTATTCTTGACCCAAATTTTTTCTTTGTGGCATTTTTTGGGTTCTTACCTCTTTTTTTGTCTCTTTTTCACTTCTCCCCAACTCAGGCCCTTCATTCTATGTAGTTTTGGTTCCACTTAGCACAACAAAATTTTCACTTTTGCACTGTATTTTCTCAAAAAAAAATTTTTTTTTAACTTTTTATTTCTTTTTATCTTTAATCTTTATTTCTTTATCAACTCTTATTAGTATTATTAACAACCCCACTCTCAAATGCCATTAAGGAAAAAAGAAATCAAATATCACGGATACAAAAGACAGAGATGTAGCTCAGACAGATGAAGGAATCTATAGAGAAAAAAATTTCAATAGCTTGGAAACCTTGAAGTTAAATGACAAAGAATGTAAAATTAATATCCTACAAATACTCAAAGATATACAGGAAAGCACAGAAAGACAATTTAGGGAGCTCAAAAAACAATTCAATGAACAGAAAGAATACTTCACCAAGGAAATTAAAACTATAGAAACAAATAAAACAGAGATGAAAACTTAATTCATGAACTTAAAAACAAGGTAACAAGCTTAGCTAATAGAACAGGCCAGATAAAGGGGAGAATGAGTGACATAGAAGACAGGCAACTAGAGGCACTACAGAGAAGAGAGAGACTCACAAATTAAAAAAATGAGAAAGCCCTACAGGAATTGTCTGACTCCATCAAAAAGAGCAACATAAGAATAATGGGTATATCAGAAGGAGAAGAGAGAGAAAATGGAATGGAGAGAATATTCAAGCAAGTAATAGACGAGAACTTCCCAAGCCTGTGGAAAGAACTAAAGCCTCGAATTCAAGAAGCAAACAGAACACCAAGTTATCTGAACCCTAAAAACCTACTCCAAGGCACATTATAATGAAATTGGCACAAACCAACAACAAAGAAAAAACTGTCAAGGCAGCCAGGGAAAAGAATACAAATATAATGGAAGGCCCATTAGATTATCATCAGATTTCTCAGCAGAAACTCTACAAGCTAGAAGACAATGGACCCCAATATTTAAAGTTCTGAAAGAGAGGAACTTCTAGCCCCAAATACTATATCCATCAAAGCTATCCTTCAAATACAAAGGAGAAATAAAAACAGTCACAGATACAGAAACGATGAGGAAATTTATCATCAGAAAACCCCCACTTCAGGAAATATTAAAGGGGGTTTTCCAACCAGATACAAAGAACAAAACAAAACCATAAGTAAAAGATCCATCAAGAACACAATAAAATCAAATTTAACCTGTGACAACAAAAACAAAAAAGGAGAGAGGACAAAGATTAACAGTAGCAAAGAGGATGGAGTGCAGAAGCTCTCATGAGAAAATGTACTACAATGAACATGATAGGTACCCTTTCCATTACTTAATGGTAACCACCCCTGAAAAAACTACCACAGAAGCAGATGGCATGAAAAAAGAAGCAACAGAGGAAAAAAGTATGAATTACAACCAAACAAAAACAAATGATAGAAAAACAAAAGAGAAGAGTCAAACAAGATACTAAACTATCAGAAAGCAATATATAAAATGGCAATAGGAAACCCTCAAATGTCAATAATTACACTAAATGTCAATGGATTGAACTCACCAATAAAAAGACACAGAGTAGCAGAATAGATTAAAAAAAAAAATCCAACTGTATGCTGCCTACAAGAAACACATCTAAGCTACAAGGATAAAAACAAATTCAAAGTGAAAGACTGGAAAACAATACTCCAAATAGACTAATAACACCCCCAAAAAAGCAGGTTTAGCAATACTCATACCTAACAATGCTGACTACAAGGCAGCAAAGGTAATCAGAGACAAAAATGGTCATTTCATAATGATAAAGGAAACATTAAATCAAGAAGACATAACACTTCTTAATATATATGCACCAAACCAAGGAGCACCAAAATATATAAGACAGCGACTGACTGACCTAAAAACAAAAACTGACAAAAGTACAATCATACTTGGAGACCTCAATACACTGCTGACGGCTCTAGATCGTTCATCCAAACAGAAAATCAATTAAGAAATATTGGCCTTAAATGAAACACTAGAACAATTGGATATGATAGACATCTACAGGACATTTCACCCCAAAGTGCCAGAGTATACATTTTTATACAGCATACATGGAACATTCTCAAGAACTGACCACATATATGTAGGGCCACAAAAATAACATCAACAAATTCAGAAAGATTAATATCATACCAAGCATATTCTCCAATCATAAAGCCTTGAAACTAGAATTCAACGGCAAAAATGAGGTAAACAAACCCACAAAAATGTGAAAACTAAATAACATACTTTAAAAAATGAGTGGGTCAAAGAAGAAATAAAAGCAGAGATCAAAAGTTACATACAGCCTGACCTGTGGTGGCGCAGTGGATAAAGCGTCGACCTGGGAACACTGAGGTCGCCAGTTCAAAACCCTGCACTGGTCTGGTCAAGGCTCATATGGGAGTTGATGCTTCCAGCTCCTCCCCCCTTTCTCTCTTTTTCTCTCTCTCTCTCTCACTCTGTGTCTCCTCTCTAAAATGAATAAAATAAAAAAAAGAGGATCTTTAAAAAAAAGAAAAAGTTACATACAGACAAACGAAAATAACAATACATATCAAAATCTCTGGGAAGCAGCAAAAGCAGTAATAAGAGGGAAGTTCATATCACTACAGGCCTATATGAACAATCGAGAGAGAGCCCAAGTAAACCACTTAATTTCACATCTTAAGAAACTAGAAAAAGGAGAACAAAGGCAACCCAAAACCAGCAGAAGAAAGGAAATAATAAAAATCAGAGCAGAAATAAATAAAACAGAGAACAGAAAAACTATAGAAAAAATTAGTAAAACAAAGAGGTGGTTCTTTGAAAAGATGAACAAAATTGACAAACCCTTGGCAAGACTCACCAAGGAAAAAAGAGAAAGAACTCAAACAAAATCCAAAATGAAAGAGGAGAAATCACCACAGATATCATAGATATACAATTATTGTACAATACTATGAAAAACTATATGCCACCAAATTTAACAATCTAGAAGAAATGGATAAATTCCTAGAACAATACAATCTTCCTAGACTGAATCATGATGAAGCAGAAAGCCTAAAAGACCCATAAGCACGGAGGATATAGAAACAATTATCAAAAACAACCCCGAAAATAAAAGTCCAAGGCCAGACGGCTATACTAGTGAATTCTATCAAACATTCAAAGAAGACTTGGTTCCTATTCTACTCAGTCTTCCAAAAATATTGAAGAAGCAATACTTCGAAACACATTTTATGAGGCTAACATAACTCTCATACTGAAACCTGGCAAGGACAACACAAAAAAAGAAAACTACAGACCAATATCACTAATGAATACAGATGCTAAAATACTAAACAAAATACTAGTAAATTGAATACAACACATTAAAAAAATAATAAATCATGATCAAGTGGGATTCATCCCAGAATCACAAGGATGGTTCAATATATGTAAAACCGTTAACGTAATACACCATATCAACAAAACAAAGAACAAAAACCATATGATCTTATCAATAGATGCAGAAAAGACATTTGATAAAATACAACACAATTTTATGTTTAAAACACTCAAAAAATGAGTATAGAAGGAAAATATGTCAACTTAATAAAGGTTATTTATGTTAAACCATCAGCTAACATCATATTAAATGGCATAAAGCTGAGGACTTTTCCTCTAAAATCAGGAACAAGACAAGGTTGTCCAACTCTCTCCACTCTTATACAACGTAGTGCTGGAAGGTCTAGCCAGAGCAATCAGACAAGAAAAAAGAAATAAAAGGCATTCATATTGGAAAAGAAGAAGTAAAGGTTTCTCTTTTTGCAGATGATATGATCCTATACATTGAAAACCCCAAAGACTCCACAAAAAGACTACTAGAAACAATAAACCAATACAGTAAGGACTCAGGATACAAAATTAATATACAAAAGTCCACTGCCTTCCTATATGCCAACAATGAAACATCAGAAAATGAACTCAAAATAATAATCCCCTTCATGGTTGCAACAAAAAAAATAAAATACCTAGGAATAAACATAACAAAGAATGTAAAGGACCTATATAATGAAAACTACAAAGCATTGTTAAGGGAAACAAAAAAGATACAATGAAATGAAAAAACATACCTTGTTCCTGGACAGGAATAATAAATATAGTCAAAATGACTATGTTACCCAAAGAAATATACAAGTTTAATGCAATTCCCATCAAAATTCCAATGACATTTTTAAAAGAAATGGAACAAAAAATCATCAGATTTATATGGAACTATTAAAACCCCAAATAGCCAAAGCAATCCTAATGAAAAAGAATGAAGCTGGGGGCATTACAATACCTGACTTCAAATTACATTATAAAGCTACAACAATCAAAACAGAATGGTATTGGCAGAAAAATAGACACTCAGACCAATGGAACAGAATAGAGAGCCCAGAAATAAAACCACATATACATAGCCAAATAATTTTTGATAAAGGGGCCAACAACACACAATGGAGAAAAGAAAGCCTCTTCAAGAAATGGTGCTGGGCCTGACCAGGTGGTGGCGCAGTGGATAGAGCGTCAAACTGGGATGCGGAAGACCCAGGTTAGAGACCTCGAGCTCGTGAGCTTGAGCACGGGCCCATCTGGCTTGAGCATAGGCCCAAAGAAAATCAGAAGGTGACAAAAGACAATTTGACTTTGGGTGATTGGTATGCAACATAATCAAATGTCAAAATAACCTGGAGATGTTTTCTCTGAACATGTGTACCCTGATTTATCAATGTCAACCCATTAAAATTAATAAAAAAGAAAAAAAGAAAGAAAAATGGCAACTAACCTCCCTAAACTGAGAAAGGAAACAGACACCCAAGTCCAGGAAGCCCAGAGAGTTCGAAAAAGATGAACCCAAGTAGAACCACACAAAAACAAATTACAATTAAAACGGTAAAGTTAAGGCTAACAGGAAAATCTTAAGAGCATCAGGAGAAAAACAACGTACTACATATAAGGCAAGCCCCATAAGGTTATCAGCAGGTTTCTTCAGCAGGAACTTTATAGGCCAAAAGGGAGTGGCAAGACACAGTCAAAATGCTGAAAGAAAAATATTTCCAACCAAGAATTCTCTGCCCAGCAAGGTTAACATTAGCATTTGAAGGAGAAACCAGAGTTTTCCAGATAAGAAAAAGCTTAAGATTTCATCCCCACAAATCAGCCTTACAAGAAATATTAAAGGAACTTTTCTAAGCTAATTTTTTTTATCTAGGTAGGGGACCCCTCTGGTACCCCCTGAAACTTTGAGATATGTAACTGGTGTACATATTTATGTTTTTCCCACAGGTGTGGGTCCTCAAATTGTAAACAGCACTTTTTGGTCCAGAGGTCAATGACCACTGGAATACATGGCAACCCGGCAGTGATCGTGTACCACTGGTCTTCCTGAGTCTCTCTGTCAACCTTCATGCAGACAGACATTCCACGTGCAGTGCTAGTGGGGACATGCAGCCCGAGGGCTAGGTGGTAGAAGAAGCTGAGTTGTGGCTGCCCCTCCAGCAGGGTCAAGAGTTCCACAGCAGAAGAAAGGCTTCCAGAGTGGCAGACGTCCCTGCCGACTCCCTGCAGTGGGATGCAGAGCCACCTGTCCCAGGGAGGCAGCATCCCCATAGAGAATTAGGAAGGGAAGAGCTCAGGTTCATAGAAGTTCATAGAAGCTGGGTCTTTGGGAGTCTCTCATTTTTGAGGGTGCCCAAGCCTTCAAAGGGCTGAACTGGCTCTCAGCAGGGGGTTGGGAAGGGCAGCAGCAGCAGAGAGCAAAGAGCTGAGCTCAGACATCATGAGGGCAGAGGACCAACAACGATGCAGCTGGCACCTCTCTGAAATGTTCCCAGTGCTGTACAGAACAACCAGCACCGGGAACCGCACAGCAAGGGAGCTGCTTTCAGTCTAGGTGGCAGTGTAGGTAAAAGTGGTACTCACCTCCTCCCACAAGCACATCAAAATTACAATGAAGCTAAAGAACAACCATCAATCAGAACAGTCTAAAATCTGGCTGAATGAAAATCCTGCAACTATGGAATTGAAGAAGCTACATCAAGACTAGTAGGAGGAGCCTGACCAGGCGGTGGTGCAGTGGACAGAACATCGGACTGGGATGTGGAGGAACCAGTTTTGAGACCCCGAGGTCATCAGCTTGAGCGCGGGGCCCATCTGGCTTGAGCAAAAGCTCACCAGCTTGGACCCAAGGTCGCTGGCTCCAGCAAGGGGTTTGCTCAAGCCCCCCCCCCCCAATAAAGGCACATATGAGAAAACAATAAATGAACAACTAAGGCATCGCAACAAAAAACTGATGATTGATGCTTCTCATCTCTCTTTGTTCCTGTCTGTCCCTGTTTATCCCTCTCTCTGACTGCCTCTCTGTCCCTGTAAAAAAAAAAAAAAAAAGACTAGCAAGAGGAACTGAGTTGAGAAAAGGGCTGGTCTCACACCCATGTGTGGTAGATAGAAATCAAGAGGGTTACCTGACCAGGTGGTGGCGCAGTTGTAAAAGCATCAGACTGGGATTCGGAGGACCCAGGTTCGAGACCCCGAGGTCACTGGCTTGAGTGCAGGGTCATTGGCTTAAGCGCGAGATCACAGACATGACCTCATGGTCGCTGGCTTGAAGCCCAAGGTCACTGGCTTGATGAGTAAGGGGTCACTCCCCTGGGTCAAGGCACATATGAGAAAGTAATCAATGAACAACGAAGGAACCACAACAAAGAATTGATGCTTCTTATCTATCATCATCTCTCTCCCCTCCTGTCTGTCTGTCCCTCTCTGTGTTACAAAAAAAAAACCCAAAAACCAAAAAACAGCAGGGCTTGAGGCTAAAGAAGACAAAAGGCTACAGGAGTCCCAGGGAGTTCCTCTTAAAGAGCTCACATACAGACCTACTCTAATTAACTCCCTGAGCTACTGTGCTGGAGCATTAGCTTGAAAAGCTTCAGGGATGTACAGAGGAACTGATTGCCAGCATCAAAACAAGAGATGGAGGAAGCAGCTTTCTCCCAGATAGAAGTGCTGGTACAGGTCATTGCTCTTCTTCTAAGCCCACCTTCCACAGAACTGGCTAGCAGGTATAATATCTGAGTCACCATCTACCTGGCTAATACTGTTGGCCCCGCCCTAGTGATTCCCTGAGAACCATCCCATCCAACTTTCAGGCCCACCAAAACTTATTTCCAGTAGGTTTTCCATATCAATGTCCTGTCTTGAATCAGGCTTCAGATTTTCTTAAAATCTCTCGAGCACACTTGCCTTCAGTGAGCCCTGTGCCTCTTGCCAGGCCCGCACTAGCAACAACCAGGCTTGGTTCACAGCTTGGCCTCACCTTGACACCTGCAAGCCCAGCACAAGTATCAGCCATCTATAGTTCACTTTGTAGCTCTTGCCAGGTGGCCCCAGGCAGAACACAGGTGGCAGCTGACCCTGGCATCCTCCCAGGATGTCCCAGAGCCAGCGCACAAAGTGGACAGCTTCAGACCACATCAAAGAACCACCACCCGACCACCTCCATAAGTGACACACCCCAGGAGCAAACCCAGTGAGGACCAAAGCCCCGCTGAAAGAATTTCTGCTCTGTAGGGTGAACCAAATGGCTCAGTTTATTAAAGCACCATCCTGATATGTAGAGCTGGCCAGTTAGGTGCCCGGTTAGAGCATATGGAGAAACAGATAAATGTTTCTGTCTCTTTCCTCTCTCTACCTTCCCCCTCTCTAAAATCCGTAACTTTTTTTTTTATCTTAAAAATAAAGATTTAAAACAGCAAAACAAAGAGCATTTCAGATGAGAAAACAACATGAATTAATTAGAACTTGGAGGTAAAAATAAAGTTGTGCAATCAGATATAGTTTAAGAGAAACACTTGACTAAAGCAACCCAAAATGCTATATAGAATGAGGCCAGATGTGGAAGGTCTTTAAAATCAGAGAGAAGAAATAATGTAAAAATAATTAGGGATTCAATGAGGAAATTATTTAGAATTTGGGCAAGGTACTCTTGTACCAGAAAATTCATCAACTCTACTACTAAATGATATCTGAAAAAAATTGCAGAATACATATAAACACATTAAAAGTTCTGCCAAAAAACATAGCTATTTATTGAGCAATTCATATCCACATGTATAATCTTAATTCTTATAACAATCCTGCAAAGTCTGTACTGTTATAAAATGGAAAAAACAATTCTTAAACAGTTTATATAACTTGCCCAAGTGAAACAGCCAATGATATGCAGCAGAATCAATAAGTCTAGGTTTGTTTAAAGTCAAATTCCTCTTACCACTTTCTCAAAGATTGTATAACCTCTTTACATAATGTTTTTGTACCCTAAAAACCCTTTGTCTGAAAGTAATGGAGCAAATAAAAATCAGGTGCAGCCAGCCTGAAGATAAGTTTTTTTCAGAACATCTAAGAAACTGTGGAAATCCATAGAACAGACTTAGAAACTACCTAAGGGAAATGTCTGTTCTCAAAAAACCTCTACAGGATTATAAAACTTACCTCAGTATATGATTTCTTGGTTATGTGAACATTCTTAGCTCTATAGGACTGGCGTCTTCTTTTATAATCCCTCACTTCTGCCAGAATTTCAAGGTAAGATTTTGGACTTTTCCGACTATTATCTAATAAAAGAATAAAGTAAAATTACTATATCTTTAGAAACTTGTAAACTGTTACAACTAGCAGTAAGGAACAACACAATCATATTTTAACATGTTTCAATGTAGCACACAAAAATAATCTATATTTATATACATTATATAAATGGGCTAAGCTTTATACCATTCCTTTTCTCTAGCCATCAGTTGAACATAAGTGTGTTCAGGTACATAGATTAAAGCAACAGAACAGCTGTAAATAACATTCTTACAGAAGGAATCTATGCTTAATGTAAAAGTCAGAGAGCAAAATTCCACACACTGAATAAACATCTTTATATGTGAATATCTGATACTCTTCCTACTCAAAGTACCCTGACAAATCATCTTAATAACACTAGAAGAATGACAATTAAGAAATATAAAAGTATGATATTAATCTCAAACCTTGATTAACTTTTGCAGCCAAGTCTACAAAGAGATCACTGTCATTTTTTATCTGAGAATCAGAGCGCTTTCTCTTTGTCTCCTCAACTACAAAGTCATAGAGGGCAAGACGATCGGCTTGGGTCAGATCACAAACGAACCGTTTGTGATTCAGAGGAACTTCAACAGGTAGTGAAGAATAAATCCCTAAAGTAAAAATAAAACCACAAGAATAAACAATACATGAAGCATTGTGAACTTAAAATCTAGTATTTATCTTTAAACATGTGCTATAATAATGCAATATTAACACAAATTTTTTCATAGTAATCCCTAAATTAAAAATATCAATCTATGTGATAAATGATAAATAAGGACTACCCTGAATGCTCTTCCACATAAGGATATACTGTGGATATTAGCTATTCTCCCAACAATGGTAAGACAGATTCCATGAAGGCAGGCAGGAACTACCATAAGACAATTTGCTCAAAAGAAAACCTTTTGGGCAACAATTTTTAAAAGGCTACCCATATTATAAAAGTAGATAATAATTTCCTTTCTGTTTATATGCTTTCTCCCATAAAAGCTGGAGGGAAAAACTTTTAATAGATAATAAGCATTGTAGTTCCTTTAAAAATAAATTATGGAGATATAAAAAATGTCATTTTTATATGAGATATCAAACTGTTCCTCATTCAAAATATATCCCATTTGTGCAATGACTCAGAGTTAGGAACCAAAAAACATCAAGTAGCAGAAATCCCACACTTCTTCACCAGAGAAAGAGATTAAATTGAGACTAAATTTGTTTTAATTTTCTGAAGCAGCAGCATATTGGCTTAACCAAGTTAACTGAAAAAAGTTAACAGCAGTGCCCCCACAACAGTTACAGAACTTTCTAAAATCTGCTTATTAATGAAAAAAGTAAATACAATACCTGATATGATGTATTAAACATTGAAGAAAATATTTGTTTTGAGATTCAAATTTTCTCAAAGAAATAAAAATATTATTGTAACTTTAAATAAAGCAATTTAAAATGATAGTCCCAGATCTCATTGTTCAGTAATGCAAAGAACATGAGCTACTACATAAATCCTTTTCATGTTGACTAGGTTGCTCTATACTAGTAACTCTGGTTCACAGGACAATGTAAAAGCAGTAGCTCTTTCCAGAAACTTGTATTTGATAAAATTTAACCTTGTTGACTTCCTAAGATGCAAAAAAATTAAAAATAGTCATACTATGAACTAAGCATTACAACACACACACACACACACACGATTACATCTGTCTACAAATTAGAGGACAGCTACACTGAATCTGAGTCTGTGGTTTAAGAGCTCTAGATAACCATTTGTATCAGTCAAAAGATTCTGAATTAGTAGGGAAGGGCTCCCTTTCAAGTAAATCAATTTTAATCTACTTCTGATAGACACTAGGAAAACGTTCTTTTGTGCAGCCAGATGTAAAAACATGTCATTTTATAATATAAAAATGAGTTAGCTTTGATAAACCTAATTCCTTTGAATATAGGTTATAAAAGTCTGGGAGAAAAAATAAGAAAACACTGATGTACAATCCCACACCACTTACTAACGGGGATAAGTTCTGAGTGTGTCATTAGGCAAGTTCGTTATTCTGGGACATCACAGTGTACACCTCCCAAACCTAGATGATACAGCCTACTACAGAGCTAGTCTATATGGGATAGCCTGCAGGTCCTAGGGTACAGGCCTGTACAGCATGTTATTATTGTACTAAATACTGCAGACAATTGTAACTCAGCAGGAAGTATTTGTGTGTCTAAACATAGCTAAACCTAAAAAAGGTAGCATGAAACTACTGTATAAAACATAAAGTGCATGTGTGAGTGTGTGGCCTTGGCAGAGACAGGGGAGGGCTGTGGGTGAGGCACTGTGAGAAAAGGTAGACGTCAGAAGGAGGAAGGAAAGAAGGGAGAAACAGAAGAAAAAACAGAGAGAAAGGGAGAGCAGGAGCAGAGATCAAAAGAGATCCAGATAAAGCTTGAGATGAGACTAACAGGACAAGAGAGGGGTAAAGAGAGGAAGGGGGAGACAGAGAGACAGACAGAAGGACTAGAAATGGGACTGGGAGGAAAGGGAGATAAAGAGAAAAGGGAAAAAGGAAGTGAGATTGTGTGCTGGAGTGTGTGTGCAGGGGTGGAGTTTGGATGCAAGAGGTCCTGGGCTCCCCTATGCCCCAGCCTGCTCCTCTCACTCCTTCGCCAACTCCAGGCCCCAGGCACCTTGTCTATTTAAACCACCCCAGAGCTAGCAGTGAATTTAACATCCTGGTCGGGTCCAGCCTTTTCTTTCAACATTGCAAACTTTTGATTATAATCCATTACAATTTTATAGACCACCATTGTCTATGTAGTTCATTGTATACCAAAACGCCATTCTACAGTGCACGCCTGTATAAACAAGCGCCACATAAACCTTTGCCTGTTATTTTCAAACAAAGAAATATAATTCCCTCATTTAAATATATTGGAGTTTTCTTTATTCATCTTAAGTTTCTAAACGGTGAAAACTGATACTTAAATTCTTTGAAATTCAACTAAAATTTCAAATCAAGACTAATATTGTGACAGTGACTACGATAAAGTTTAGAAATTTGAATGATACTTTTAAAAGGATATCATTTGCAAAAAAGGATACTGCATATCTTTAAATAAGGAGTACATTCAGGTTCCTAATTCCTCTTTATACTCACCCCAATTACTGAAAAAGAAAAAGTACAGGAAAAGTTAAACAACAAACTGCATTCGAATCATTCAGAACATAGATATTTCTCACAAAAATGGGTAAACACACTTAAATAAGCTTACATTTCTATAAAATGTAAATTTTCAAACACATTTCTAATTTAAAGGCATATCTCAGTGTACTGTAACATACCAATTCCATGACCTCTACATTTTTGTATAGCAGTTTTTTAAACTGCAGTAAAATGTACATAACATAAAATTTACCATTTTAACCATTTTTTAGTGTGCAATTCATTGGCATCAAGATACTCACATTGTTGTGGAACCGTCACTTCTATCTCCAGAACTTTTCATCACCCCAAACTAAAACTCTAATTTACTTTTTAATAACACTAATTCTCAAGTCTTCCTTGTTAATCACTTTTGCCATCATAAGGCATCCTAAACATGTGGTAAAAACAGATTAGATCTCAAGCCACTACCATTCTCTCTCTAGGGTTCTTTAGCCATAGTACTCTGATCTTCAAATCATGGCCATGACTCAAATACAAATGACTCATGAACAAAAGCATTAGTTTGGGGCACAACCCCCCACTTCCCCAAGAAGTCAAAAACCCTCATATAATTTGACTCCCTAAAAACTTTGACTACAGTTGGCCCTTGGTATCCAAGGGGTTTGATTCCAAGAAAGTAAGCTGATACCAAAATCTGTGGATGCTCAAATCCCTTACATAAAATGGGTAGAACAAAGCATACAGTCGGCCCTCCACATCCCTGGATGACCAACCATTAGTCGAAAATAGTTTTGGTATCCTCCTCAAAAGCACAGCCTGCAGATACAGAGGGCCAACTGTATTTATTGAAAAAAATCCACATGTAAGTACAGGAAAAGTTAAAAGTGCCGTTCGAATCCATGTTGTTCAAGGGTCAACTGTATATGTCATGAAACTGAAGTACAGCAACCTGAATCTTTCATACTGAAGGAAAATGATAAACCCTGCACACATATAAAATGATTGTTTATGAATGAAACTAATATCTTGGTTATAAAATTAAACAAAGTAACTATACCTGAAAATAAGTAAGCAGACCTAATGGTTATTTAAGCTTTCACAAAGATTAATGAATCAAAATCTAAATAGATCAACCATAAGACTGATGAAATAAAAGCATAAATATAACCTCACCAAAAAACTAATAATTTAGTGAATAACAAACAAAATATTAATTATATGAAAAAATGTAAAATTGTTCATGTTAGTCATCTTCCTTCAAAGTAAATGCACCAAAACCAAGATATTAAAGAGGTTTCTGTCCTGGCATAAAATGTCTAAGACAGACATAAGTAAGTCACAAAAATTAATCTCTGGTGAGAAATCACAGAACTCTATACTTGATGAAAAAGAGTTTTAAAAAGTATTACAGAGAATGTAAAAATATTATTTACAATTAAATGTTAATTTAAGGTACTGCAAAAATCAAAAGTTCCTCTTAACTATATACGGAAAAAAGTATTCAAAGTAACTCTGCTTTTATAATGAACTAAATTGTTTAAATCTGCCTTATTACTCAGTTACATAAATAAAAATCTCAAAATATTAGAAAATGTTCTAGAAAGTTACTCATATTCATAAAAAAGTCTCACCCATTTCAATATCTTACTATTGTTTTCTATACATTAACTTGCTAAGAAATTAAATTGCTTAGATACAACAGCTACCAATGATCATTTAAGGCTAGTTTAGCATTCCTTATCTCTACTGCTCTAAACACACACCAGAAGGTAGTTTTATATTACAGATAATGAAGCAAAAACCCAGAAAAGTTGTCATCTGTACATGGCCAAACAGAGCAACTAGTTTGTTTCTTTAAAACAGGATTACCCAAAGTAGAATCAACAATGAACAGTACTAACAGTAATATAATGTATAGATTTGAAGTTTGTGATAATCATGATAGACATAATATAAAACAAATACATTTGAGCGATTATTTAGAATGCACAAATATCACTAAATGTACAGTTTCTAACAGAATGCAGAATAACTCAGCACAGGACTAGTGCCAAAATTCATACTCTGGCTCTCAATCCAGCTTTGCTATTATCTAGCAAAGGAGTGTCAATTCGTTTATGTGTGCCTCTACTTCACTGACTACAAACACTCACCCAATCTATTACAAGTTTGTTGTGAAGGAGTAATAAAGCATATAACAGAGCCCTGAAAAAAAATGTCTTTTAAAATACAAAAGTGAGGATTTTTAGACCAAACACACTACACCCTTATCATCTCTATCAGTCAGTTTGTTTCCTTATCTGTGAAAAACAGACACTGGATTAGATGATCTGAGTTCTCTCTAACCTCTAAAGAGATATTCAGTAAATCTACCTAAGTAGGTAAGTTCAAATAGAGTCCTTTAAAAATTAACCCCTCCAAAACCACAAAAACAAATCCTCCACTTTTTAACAGTTTGATTAACTAAAGTAGCGATGGGCAATCTTTTGAGCGTGGTGTGTCAAAATTTGCCATTAAAAATGAGCATAACTCGGGTAGTGTGTCACTTCAAGAAAAAAACTTATTTTACGATATTTATAGTTTAAATAACAAAAATGTTTTGGCCTACAGACCTCCAGCACAGAGTGTCTACACTACAGCAAATGTTTTATCCTCAGCTACGGCACCTGGCCATGCAGGAGCCGAGGATGAAACGTCCTTCTCGGCATGTGGCCCCATACTTCTCTGGTATGCGGTCATGTGTCATTGAAAATGGCTACGCGTGTCAGTGCTGACATGTGTGTCATAGGTTCGCCATCATGGAACTAAAAAGAGGCAATGAGTAGAACCAATTAATAGAAGCTGAAAAAAGGCTTGACTGATCACAGCTCAGTAATGTCTTCAAATAAAACGAAAGTCAAATGTCTCCCTCAAACAGAAAAATTTGGAATTTAGCACAAAAAGTATGTAAAAATGGGGGCTTCAGAGAAGGAATTGTGCTTTTGGCTACTGTATAGAACTAATGTAATGTCGACTAAAGGTAAAGGACTTCCTCCTTCCAAAGCAACTCAGGGAGAAAGCAAGCCCAGACACTGGCTTAGAATAATGGGTTAAGACCCTAACCTTCAAAAAGGGAGAGAACAAACCTTAACAAAGGACTAAAGAACATAATTCAGCTAGAAAGAAAAGTGAGGGGGAAACAAGGTAAGATGTCCAGGAACCTTCAGAAAGTTCAAAAGACAACTCAAATCCTAATAAAAGAAGCTAGTCATGCTTACTTTAGGTCAGGGGTCCCCAAACTTTTTACACAGGGGGCCAGTTCACTGTCCCTCAGACTGTTGGAGGGCTGCCACATACAGTACTCCATACACTGACCACCAATGAAAGAGGTGTCCCTTCGAGAAGTGTGGCAGGGGGCCAGATAAATGGCCTCAGGGGGCCGCAATTTGGCCTGCGGGCCGTAGTTTGGGGACCTCTGGTTTAGATGTTATACCTAGATTCAAGAATCTACTAACTCTATTTACTCACTTACTTCTGTTTTTTGGGGTTTTTTTTATTTCTCTTTTTGATGGATGAAGTTTTCTTTCAATTTCCTAAAAGCTCACACTTAAAAGCTCTAACCTAATCTCTGCTGAAGTGAATCCCAGACAGAAACTTTTAATCCAGCTCCAAAGTGGACACAAAGGGACCCACAAACCGTCTGAAATTGTATGCAACACTTTGTGTTTGTGCTTCATTCTGAGGGGCAGCTGTGAAGACTATTTTCTTTTAGCCTAAGCCTTCCCTTTTATACAGCATTTCAGTATTTTTACATTTAACAATGGGCTAATCCCTCAAGACAGGAGAAATCTCAGGGTAAAACAGTCTCACCAAATGGGATTCATTTACTAAATAATCATAATTTTAAAAATTACCAACAAGGTAATCTCACCTGTTAGGCAATTAATTCCAAAGCATGAAGCTCCAGCTAAGATACTGTCCTAATGAGACTCGTGTATCAGAACAGAAAATATCTAACAAATGAAGCTGACACCAAGCACAGTAGTCTAACCAAGCACAGTAGTCTAATGTTAAATGTAAAACTTTACTACCGTACAACTGTTTTCACAAGATTTTCCTTAAAGGTCAGTAAAAAGCACTGTGAGAGAAAATAGTTTGACTCATTACTTAGCTCAAACTATGATGCCACTTACTTTGATTATAACTATCACCATCTTTTCCAACTGCAGTTCTAGCCTGTTTAATTATCTGGAATTGTGAGTCCTTATCTGTCAAAAAAAAAACCCCATAAACACAGTATTAATCATCAGTGTCCACAATTAGATTATTAACTTGTTTCCTTAAACCAGTTAATATGTGCTTCTTTAAACACATAAACAAATCTTAAAGACTCTTAAGAGAGAAAAAACCCACACTGCTGTCTAGGTAATTTGAATGAAGAATTCTTTCAGTTCCAGCTCAATCCGAGTAAGTAAACAGAGTTTAAGTGGTTCAGAAAACATTATAATCAGGCACACAGCAGTAGCTGCTACAAACTTTAGTAATCAATAATATATAATATTTCTTGAATCCCAGCTAAGTGTCAAGCACTATACTAAGAATATTACATTTATCATATCATTTAATCCTCACAAAAGTTCTATTACATTCATCCTTGTTTTATAAAGATATTTAGGTAACAAACAGGTTAATTACTTTGCTGAGTTGTCACATATCAGTAAGTGACAAAACAGGAGTTGAATCAGAGCCTTCCGATTTTATAGCCCAAGATTTCAACCTCTTAAAAAATATTTCCAGCCCTGACCGGTTGGTTCAGTGGTAGAGCTTCAGCCCAGTGTGTGGAAGTCCTGGCCTCAATTCCTGGCCAGGGCACACAGGAGGAGCGCACATCTGCGTCTCTGCCCTTCCCCCTCTCATTTTTCTCTCTCTCTCTCTTCCCCTCCCGCAGCCAAGGCTCCATTGGAGCAAAATTGGCCTGGGCACTGAGGTCGGCTCCACGACCTCTGCTTCAGGCCCTAGAATGGCTCTGGTTGCAACAAAGCAACGCCCCAGATGGGCAGAGCACCGCCCTCTATTGGGCATGCCGGATGGATCCCAGTTGGGCGCAAGTGGGAGTCTGTCTCTCTGCCTCCCCACTTCTCGCTTCAGAAAAAAAACACATTTCCTTCTTCAGTCCTATTTTCAAATTGTGCTATGTGGCCAGATTGCTATTATAATCAAGAAGAAAGGTATCTGTCCTATTGTACAGAGCTCTGCAGGGTTTTCACTGATTATTAATATAAGTCTGACCTTTCAGATTACAAAAACTATACTGCTCACAAAAATTAGGGGATATTTTATCGCTTCATATTCATTTTGAAATATTCCCTAATTTTGGGGGGCAACCTAGTTTCATTACACAGTAATTAATTCTACATTCTCTTAAAGTACAAAATATTCTTATAAATAAGCATTCTTATAAAGTCCAGTCTGTTGATAATTCAGAAATGAATTATCAAAGTCCTAGCCACTAGGTAGCTCAGTTGGTTAGAATGTCACCCTGATATAGCAACATGCAGGTTAGACCCCCAGTCAGAGCACATACAAGAATCAACCAATAAATGAAACAACAAATCCATTATTTCTCTCTCTCTCTCTCTCCTCCTCCCTCTCTCTTTAAAATCAATAAAAATATTTTTTAAAAATGAACTATTCCCTGGCCTATGGTAGCACAGTAGATAGAGCACTGACCCGTAATGCTAAGGTCGCCAGTTCAAAACCCTGGGCTTACCCAGTCAAGGCACATATGACAACCAACAAGCAAGCAATGAACAACTAAAATGAAGCAACTATGAGCTGATACTTCTCATTCCCACCCACTATAAATCAATAAAATATTTAAAAATAAATAAAAAATAAAAATAAACTAGCAACACCTATATATATTAAGATATTTTTAAATTACAATCAAGTTGATACTTACTCAAAGTGACTGAAGGTATCTTCACATTCTCATAGAAAAATTCAGAATTATACATTTTATCCTAAACAGTAAAAAGAAAAAAAAAAACCTCAGTGTTCTTGAGAATCAGATGATTAACTATTTTAAGACTTGACAATAGATTATCATTTAAATATATCTTGCAATAACTTGCAAAATTAGGTTAGTATCATTCTACCTGACAAATGAAAGAGGAAAACCTCATTTTACGTCAGAAGACCTCACCCTACACCTTCTATATATTGTTAATTTATTAATGCATGAATTATATGACATATATATCATAAACATACGGTACCTCTTCTTCTTTGGTGTAGCCCAGTTTCCTCAATCTACACGATACCATGTGCTTTGCTAACGACGATTTAGGCATGTGATGATTGGAATCATAAGGGCATATCACAACTTCATCCTATAAAAATCAAACAGAATAAAAAAAAAGGTACATGTTTAAAGATTTAGATAACTATACCATTAAGTGTTTAAGTACCACTTTATTAAGTGATGCTATCCAGTTATGTCTTCTTCTGCAGGCCTCTCCCAAACCTGTTTGAATGTTATGTGCATATCAAAAATTACGCCCCCTCTTCCATCACATGAAAACCCAACTCTGCAAGATTTGTTCTCATTCACTGCCTCAACAATTTCACCTATCAGTTAGTAGGTCACTAACAACCTTCTTGCTACTATAGCCAAAGCACATGTCATAGTTCTTATACCAGTGGTTCTTAACCTTTTTTGAGGTACCGAACCCACCAGTTTCATATGCGCATTCACCAAACCCTTCTTTAGTGATAAATAAAATATGATTTTTTTTTTTCCAAATTCAAGACATAGGTATATGTTTTTTTACTGGTGCACAAAATGAGCCGTGCATGAACGTCACCTTGCTCAAAGAACAAAACCAACAAAGTGCATGAACTCACAACAAATTACGGTATTACTTTATTCTGGCCTCCGAGGCAGAGGCTTCTCTGAATCCCTGAGACCAACTCATCGAACCCCTAGGGTTCGATAGAACCCAGGTTAAGAAACACTGTCTTATAGTATCTGACTGCTTGGAAGGTTGCAATCCAGTTATCTATTTCTGTTATCCTGATACACTTTCCAAGTTCCTTCTACTTCTCTGGTTCCTTCCACCTGGTCTCCTCTAAAGATGTTTTTCTTCACCTCAGCTATACACCACCCTCCGTTTTCTTCCCAGAGGGACATTATACACCTGGATTACACATATATATTTTTTGATTTACTTTAATTCCCAGCACCAAAACTTGCCTCTTTGGAAACCATCAGCTTGTTCTCTATATATGAGTCTGTTTCTGTTTTATTTTGTTTATTCATTTGTTTTTGCTTTTTTTAGATTCCAAATATAAATAAAATCATACAGTATTTATCTTTTTCTGTCTGACTTATTTCACTTAGCATAATTTCCTCAAGGTCCATCCATGTCACCACAAATGGCAGGATTTCTTTTTTTTTATTGCTAACATTTCATTGTGTATATATACACTATCCATCCCCCCTTAAACATTGCTGTTTCATACAGGTCTAACCAGTGGCCTTTTGCCTTTTGATATATACTTACTAGAAGAACTCACAGCTTCCATTTTCACTATATGGTGATGACTCCCAAATTCTGTATCTTCAGATCTTATTTCTCTTGAAGGTATTACACTAAAAACACTAATATTTCAACATGACCAAAAATAAATTCATTATATCCATGTTCCCCTGACCTCCAATCTGTTCATCTTGTGTTTTCCTATTTCAGCAAAAGGTCCTATTTACTCAAGTAGATAACTACCCCTTCTCCCACATCATCCACATGTAATAGATCACCTACCTATCATTTTTAATCCTAAATAGCTCTGAACCCCTCCACATAATCCATCCCCACTACTACTTCCCCATTTCAAGATATCATGCAATACAACAGCCATTGCCGACCTAATAGCTCTGCTTCCAGTCTTCATATTTTTTATTACCTTTTTATTGACTTTACTGGGTGACACTGGTTAATAGAATTACAAAGGTTTTAGGTGTACAATTCTATAATAAATTATCTGTATGTTGTATTATGTGTTCATCACCACAAGTCAAGTCTCCTTCCATCACCATTTACCCCCTCAAAACCCTCTTCTACTTCCCCACATATCCCCTTTCGCTTCCAGTCTTATATAGTCCATTCCATTATCCACACTGTAACTAGTTTGAATCCTAGGTCTGCCACTTACTGAGTGTATTAACTGAGTCAAGATACTTAACCTCCCTTTGCCTCAGTTTCCTCATCTATTAAATGGGTATAATAGCAGGACCTCTCTCACAAAGCTATTGTGAAAATTAAATAAGTTATATGTAAGTTTATATCTATACAGCAATTTGAATAGAGCCTGGTACATCCCAAGTGTTTGATAAATGGAAGCAATAATTATGTTATTAAATGATAGATATAATTATGATGTGCCCTGACTTATATGTATATAGATTTTTTAAAATGGCCAGCGCAGGACCCACAAGATCTCCCCGCTAGCCACCATCATTCCCCTCCTTCTTTACATACTATGCTCTAGATACCCTTAACTATGGGAAGTTTCCTGATCTGGTCATGCCCTTATCTCTGAACTTCTACATATGTTGTTGATGCTTCCTCTGTGCTTTACCTAGCTAAGTCAGCTCACTTCTATTTATCAGCTTAGAATTCACTTTCTCCAAGAAGTATTTGCTGTCCCACAACAGCCTACAGTAACCTTTCCTGCAGCAATTCCAACTCACCCTTCATACACATTGTTTAATGTAATAGTTGATTTCCCTGTATTCCCTCATCACTACTGAAGACATAAACTGAGGCTGCTGTACATTTAACTTCCATAGTAAAACACTCTAGCAGAAAAGTACAGACTGATTATCTGGACTGCACTGATTCTGGAATTCTAGACTTCACGTACCAGGAGTTTAAGCTTGTCACTCTCCTGAATATCAGATACTGGTTTTGCAGAAGTTAGACATACACCTACATCTGGCTGTCAGATTTTTGTCATTTTACAAAATAGTTTTAGAGAGGCAGCACAGTAATAAAGAACACACATTCTCAGGAGCAAGAACGCCTGGGTTCAAATCCCAGCCATGTCTTATCAGTGTGTCCTTGAACAAATAACCACCTCCCAGGATTTGTTCCCTCACCTGTAAAATGTGGCTTAACAGTACTTACTTCATAGGGTAATGATGAATATTAAACAAGGTACTGCAGAGTAAGTGGCATATACAAAGTGCTGTTTAAGTGTTAATACAAGAAATCCAAATTTACTACAACGATGAGTAAACAATGGTATGGAAAGGCTTGGCAACCTCATCCAGTGAAATTCAGAGCTTCAAATATACCTTTCAACAAACAATAAAGTAGCTCAGTTTTAATTACGTTATGCTGTTCATACAATAAACATGAACAGTATGCACAGATCAAATATACTTTGAATGCTTCTGGACAATAATTTATGTGATTTAAACCCGAGAGAATTATTACAGCATAGTAAACCCAGAAAGAATTTGGAGATCATGAATAATCCCATACTGGAACACTTTCCTTCCTCCGACCCCTTAAAAATAAATCATAATTGGTCACTCTAATTAATACATTAGACTACTTCCTCCCTACCCCACCCTCCCAAAAAAACAATTCTAATGTGCAGGAGAGCTGCTAGTCACCATCTCTTGGTGACTTCCTTTGGTAAGTCTAGAATCAGTACCGTCCCAGACTGAAGGGGCCAGTTTTGTGGCAGAGAAAGGCGAACTGAAACCCTGAGCTCTCCGACACGGAACCTGAGGCCACTGCGAGGCCCACGTGACAGATGACAAAGCAAACTGCCAGCACCTCTGCTCGCAAGCATTCCTCTGAGACCCGCTCATTTCTTTCCAAGTAAACACCAGAGTTGCATTCCCGCCTCGCCCAAGTCATTTTCACGATTTAACCCCGAGGTTCCCGGAGGTAGGCCTCAGCCCTGGAGGATAGGTGCGCCCCGCCCAAGGCCGGGAGCGCTCCGCGCCGGGTCTGGGAGCCCAGCTAGACTCTGCACGGGGACCGGGGCTCCCACGCTGCTCCCGCCGCCGCCGCCAGGGAAGCCTGCAGGCTGAGGGCCCCGAGGGCACCCGCGCCCCTCACCTCTGCCGCCGCCTCCTCCCCGGAGTGCAGTCGATCCAGGCTCCAGCCCAGGGACGCCGTCACCTCTTCCAGAGTCCGACAGCAGCTCTCCACGAACTCGGTCAGCTCCTCCTGCAGCCGCCGCCGCTCCTCCAGCGGGGGAGGTTCGCCATCCATCGCCACACACGGTCCGCCAAGGAAAACCCGCCGATCTGTCTGCAACACGCGCGGGCTTCTGGGAGCTAGGGGCGGGGCCGCTCCGCTACATGACCAGAACCGCCTATAGGGACGCGCCCTGAGATGGGCCGGACCTGTTGTTGTGAGGGATGTTTTTCTCTTTCAAATAGCGCTCCTTTAGGTAAATGCACCTGGATGCGTTTGCTCCTAGCCTTTCCTAAATGGTTTTATCACCCCCCACGTACCTTTTTTTAAATAGCTTGTGTCTAAAGAAAGTTTAATAAATAGTACAGTGAGCTTTCGCATAGCTGTCCTCCAGCTAATAAAATTGTTGGCCCCTTTGCTTTCTTCCCCTCTACCTACCTACACAGCCCCACATGCTATTTTTGCTGAATTATTTGAAAGTAAGTTGCAGATGCTTCATCCCCAAACATCCATATGAATCTTTTACGAATGGGAATCTTTTCTAACACAACCACAAAATGACCAAACCTAAGAAAATTAAAATTTCACAATATCATCTAATATACAGTTCATATTCAAATTCCCCAACATTTCTTATAACTGTTTTATTTTTTCAACTCATGACCTATCATTGGTTGTCTCTTTTAGTCTAGAAGAGTCTCCCCTACCCTTTTTTTTTTTTTTTTTTTGGATTTTTCTGAAGTGAGAAGCAGGAAGGCAATCAGACAGACTCCCACATGCGCCCAACTGGGATCCACCCAGCATGCCCACCAGGGGGGAGATGCTCTGCCCATTTGGGAATTGCTCCATAGCAACCAGAGCCATTTTAGTGCCTGAGGTGGAGGCCATGGAGCCATCCTCAGCGACCAGGCCAACTTTTGCTCTAATGTAGCCTTGGCTGAGGGAGGGGAAGAGAGAGGCAGAGAGAAAGGAGAGGGGGAAGGGGGAAGCAGATGTGCGCTTCTCCTGTGTGCCCTGGCCAGAAATCGAACCTGAGACTTCCACAGGCCGGGCCAATGCTCTATTGCTGAGCCAACCAGCCAGGGCCCCCTACTCTTTTTTTTTAAATTAAGTCATTAAATCTTGTAGGAACCTCAGCCACTTGTCTTGTAGAATGTCCCTCTTTCTGCATTTGTCAGATTTTTTTTCCTTTATGGTTAGATTTAGTTTAAGCATTTTTGCAAAAGACAGAGAGGGACAAGTAGAGATGGACAGACAGGAAGGGAGAGAGATGAGAAGCATCAGGTCTTTGTTGTAGCACCTTAGTTGTTCACTGATTGCTTTCTCATATGCACCTTGATGGGGGGGAAGGGGGCTACAGCACAGCAAGTGACCCCTTGCTCAAGCCAGCGACCGACCTTGGGGTCATGTCTATGATCCCACACTCAAAGCCAGTGACCCGGTGCTCAAGTCGGCAATCTTGAGGTTTTGAACCTGGGTCCTCCGCATCCCAGTCCAACACTCTATCCACTGTGCCACCACCTGGTCAGTCTACACTTCCTCTTGGTAATCAGTAATCTATGGAATACCTTGAGGCCATATGCATGTCCTGTTCTCCAACAAATTCAGTTCTTCACTGAGTCTGTCATTATGTTAGGAATTATGATTCTTTAATACTATCACAGCTTGTTTACTAGCTAGCATTCTTACTATACCTACATTTCATTGTTTCACTGTGAAACATGTTTTTTTAATCAGATTTATTAATGATAAATTATTTTTAATTTATTATTACTACTCCATTACCACCATAATTCTTTTTCAGGCTCAATTGTCCCAAATTTGACCTGTGGGAACCACTTTAAACCACCCCATGTTTCTCTGACATATTCCCATTAATCCTTAAGTACTTCCTTGTATTGATTAACCCAAGCTTACTGTGTACATTTCCTACCCTCCAATCTGGAACCAGCCCTTTTGTTTCCCCAGATGATTATAACTCTCCAAATCATATCCCTCGTATATTATTTTTTATTTTATTCAAGCCTAATGTCAAATTTCTGCTTCCCTTTGCACTTGCATCCGCCAGATGTAGAAACAAGCATGAAGGAAATTTTTGTGAACAGCTGTTTCCAAACGCAAATAGCACAATTCTCTCACCTACAAAAAAATGGGGATAAGTGTAAAAAGGCAGAGTATCAGAAAATACAGAAACCAGCCAGTAGCTGCAAGCAGATATGGGGTCAGGGATAAGTTCTAACATCTTTACTTTTTATTTACACTTACAATTAGCTCAGCAACCTGAAAAATGTTAGACTATTTGGATGATCTTCTATGAAAAATTGTATTATCTCCCTTTTCAGTAGATGCACTGCATATGTGAATCAAATCAAAACTTGGTAGAGGTCAAAAATGTCCTCTCTCCAGGACACAATGCTATCTCATCTCTGAACTTACTGAACAGCTTTGGCAGCAGATTAGAGTGGGTGTGCTATTTCAATCTTAGGAACCATTTTATACTGATGTTTTTTAATCTATTTAATCATTTTCCTAGAGCAGTCTCCTGCCCCATTTTAGGTTAGATCTCTGTAATGGGCTGAATTGTCATCCCCTCCAAAAATGTGTGTTTAATCCCTAATTCCCAATGTGACTGTATTTGGAGATAGAACCTTTAAAAGAGGTAATTAAGGTTAAATGAGGTTTTAAGAATGGGGCCCTAAGCCTGACTAGTCAGTGGCACCGTGGACAGAGCGTTGGACTGGGACGCGGAGGACCCAGGTTCAAGACCTCAAGGTCGCCAGTTTGAGAGCAGGCTCATCTGGTTTACCAGCTTGAACTCAAGGTCGCTGGCTTGAGCAAGGGGTCACTTGCTCTGCTGTAGCCCACTGGTCAAGACACATGAGAAAGCAATCAATGAACTAAGGTGCCGCAACGAAGAATTGATGCTTCCCATCCCTCTCCCTTCCTGTCTGTCCCTCTCTCTCTCTCTCTCTCTCTCTCTCTCACACACACACACACACACACACAGAAAAAGAGTGGGGCCCTAATGTGGTAGTACTAGTTTCCTTATAGAGACACCACAGCTCCCTCCATCCCCATCACTGCCTGAAAGTCATAATTCCCTAAAAGCCGGGAAGAGTTGCATTTTGCACAATGCATGGCACACAGAACTCAATACTTAGTGAATGAAACTAATTACAAATCTTCCAGATTAGGAGGGGGGCAAAGGCAAGAAAAGACATATGACACGAATACTGTTTTCACTCTATGTCCCAAAAGCTCCATCCAGTATGTATTATCTTAAGAATGATTTTATTACACTATAAAATCTGTTTGATTGTATTTATACTACCGATATATGCAAGTTGTCCCACTGATGACTTTGTCTTTTGTCCTAATGCAGTCTGCAAAGGCTTGAAGTCATCTCTAAATTATGTTGAACCCTTATAGTACCTAGCCCAATAGTAGACACAAAATAGGGATTCAGCAAAGTCATGTTAATTTAATGAAAAATGTCTGACTTCCAAGTTTCTCTTTGATCAAAAGAAAAGGCTTCTATCTCATTGTCCTTCAACAGACAGCCAAGAATGCTTCAGGAACTATTTTCATAGATTTAAGGACAATACTTTTAGGGGACAAAATGAAATACCATGTATTTTGAGCATTTCCAAAACAGAATCTTGGCCACCTTATGTTTTTTAAATGTTATAATGATTTTTGCCCACACTATTTGGTACTCATTGTTCAGAATAAACCGGGTATTGACCTTTGGCCTCACCTCTATGCAGGCTTATTCTCAAGGACTCTACCTGGTACACAGCAGGCACTCAAGAAGTATTAGGAAAACTACCTTCAAAAGCCAAATTTTAACAAGAATTGAGAACTAAAACAGTTTATAAGTGGTCTTTCTTAATATGTATTTTACAAACAGATCATTTTTAGACATATTTTACAATCATCAAAAGCCTGCTGCTAAATGTTCTTGTGTGTATAAACATGTTATTAAATCAAAACACAAAAAATTCAAAAGTCCAAAAGTTTATTGCCAGAATAGCAAACTTCACAGACACCTTTTTAAAGTACTTTGAAAATGACAAGCAAAATAAACAGAATACTTTGACCAAAGAAAAGCCAAGATTGCTGCTACCATGCACATATAGTCAAATTAATACCAAACCAGATTGACACATAAGAGAGTACATGAGTCATACCATCGACATTCTAAAACTAAAGGAGGCTCATTCCAAAATGCTTAGGTTTGGGTGGAGGTTTTCTTTCCTTGGCAAGGGTCAGGAGATTTGGGGGCAATTTTCTCTTAATACAGAAAATGGAAATATTTATGAGAAACAAAATAACTAAAATATTAATTATCCATTTAATTTTTATCTTCAGGAATGGAAATCTGTATATAGGCCAAAAGAAGTTCAAGAATGAATCTAAACACAGGAGAAGAAGCAAATTCTAACTTTAATTTGTCCTATCCTTACAACTGATTACCACTTCAGATATACTACATCCAGTGTATTACATTAGATAAGGTGAGCTAAGAAGATAAAAAATCCAGAACAGCCATTACTATTTGATTTCAATTCTTAAGCACAGAAAATTCTATCACTATACTGCAAGCACTAGAGAGTCTTTATTATTTAATAAAGAGAAAATTCATATAAATGAAGTTAAGGTATAGCAACCATTTCCAACTGCCTCCTAGTGCCCAATAGAGCTACTGCTAAAGGAGTAGGAGTAAGAGTAGGAAGAATTCCCTGTTGCATCAAAGCTTCCTCTACGGGACCCACTGCGGGAGCCAGACCGAGACCCTGAGCGAGAGCCAGAGCGAGAGCCTGGGGCAGAAGACATGTTGTAAGGGCTAGGCAAGCCCTTGGATGAAACGGAGGCAGCCTCCAGAAGGCGCAAGCCAGTGACATCTTCCACCATGGAACGATTCATAGCATCTTTGTAGGATATTTTTAATTTGGTTTTGGGGCAGGTCAGGATTTTAGCATAGCTGCTGGTGTCTTGCAGCCTCTGAGCTGCTCGGCCGTCGATGAAGCCCTTTCTGATGGCCTCTTCCGTGCTTATCCTCCCGTGCACTTCGGGGTCAATGAGGCCCCCAGTGAGGTACTGGAACTCTAGGAAGCGCTGACCAGCCTCATAGGGAAGCCATTTTTCTTTCACTGCCTCTGCTGCAGACATCTTCTTTCCCTTCACACCTTCAAAGCCAATGAAGGCTTTCTGAGCAGGCTTCAGCCTGGTGGCCATATCTTGGTCAATCAGGCCCTGGGAGACAGCATCCTGAAGTGACAGCTTCTGACTGGTGGTAGGGTGGATAATGCCACCCGTGCAGGCCTGAGCCTCCAGCAGCCTCTGACCAGTGATGCTATCCACAATGCCTCGTTCTATCCCCTCAGCAACGGAGATCTTCTCCAGGTTTTCCGTGTCAAAGATGGCTGCAATAGGGCTCAATTCTTCCAGGGGGTCAGACAGAGAACTTCTCTTAATGGTTAAATTCCTGACACTGGATATGGTAGAAATCTTACTCACTGACTCATGTCTGGAGCTGCTGAAAACATCATCACTGAGACTACCACCCCCGCCACTGCTGTTGCTGACACCATTTTTCAAGGAGATCATATCAGCAAATTGAGTGAGACTAAGGCTGCCAGATCGGTACTGATCAAAGAACTTTCTGTCAATGAGGCCCTTGTCAATAGCATCTTGAATATCATACTGGCTGCCTGTCTTTCTGTCTACCAGGACCACCCGGGTGGAGCCATCAGATCCAGTGATGGTTATTTCTTCCCACTCACACTCCTGTTCACACAGTTCTTTAAAGGTGTCATAATCAATAAGGCCCTTCTTGTAAGCCTCCTGAACAGACATTTCCCTGTTGGTTTCTGGGTCCACAATGACCACTCTACGCTTCCTCAGGGTATTCTTCTGTGATGTCTGAACCTGTTTCTTCCTTTCTTTCAGAGGCAGTAGACATAGCCCTGTTTCCTCATCTTTGATGCATCTTTCTTTCAGTTGTAGGTAAGTAAGATTTTCTTCAGTGTTTGGATCAAAGAACCCTTTTGTATCATCACTTGGATCTGAGAGAATCTCACTGAGCTCCTCGTTAAAGTAGCCCCTCTTGTATGCTATGTCAACTGGTAATCGGTGGCTCTCCTTGGGGTCGATGATACCACCAGTTGCAATCTGTGCTTCTAATAATCGAATGCCATGGCCCTTCTCAATGAGCTCCTTGTTCATAGCTTGGAACAAAGAAATGATGTTGCCCGTTTCAGGATCATTGTACCCAGTGACAGCGCGTTCTGCAGACAGGAGTTTCTCTTTGAACTCAATACCCACCAGACCTCTTTTATAGGCTTCCTCTACTGGTAACCTCAAGTTACTAACAGGATCCACTATAAAGCCGGTAGCTGCTTGGGCTTCCAGCAACTCCAGAGCAGTACCAGGTCGGACCAAGCCAATTTTCATGGCTTCATAAATGCCAAGCTTCTGTTTTGTGGTCTCATTGTAAATGCCAGCTATGCAGCTTGAACCCTGAAGAAAGTCCTTAATTCTCTCACCAACCTCATCATAAGAGATTCGGCCTGACTCCAGTTCATTTACAGTGGAGAGTCCCAATATACCAGAATCTACTAGCTCAGAAACAGGCACAGGTTGTCTGATTCCTTGGAAGGACATACTTCTCTTCTGTACCGACAGCAAGAGCAAACCAGTGTGAGGTTCGATTCTGCACCGTTCCTTCAGCTGCATGTAACTGACCTTCTTTTGGGTGACTGGATCCACAAAGTTTTTCTGACTATCGCGAGGATCATTCAGGGACCGATATAAATCTCTGTCAATCAGCCCACGGGCCAAGGCTACATCTTTTGGCAAAAAGACACTGTTCACAGGGTCCACAATACCTCCTGAAGCAATCTGGGCTTCCAGCAGACGCATTCCGGTGTCTCTATCAATCAAATTTTTCTTGATGGCTTCTGTAAGAGATACTGTCCTGCCCGAAAATGGATCATCAAATCCAGTGATTGCTTTTTCTGCTGTATATATTTGTTGACGGTCATCAAAGTCAATGAGGTCCCGAGCTATTGCACTGTCAACAGTCAGCTTCTCATTTCTGTGGGGATCAATTATACCACCTGTAGCTGCCTGGGCCTCCAGAAGCATGACTGTGGATTCTGGGGTAATCAGTTTCTTTCTCTTGGCCTCTACCAAAGAGTACTTTTCCTTAGGAGAGACAGAAGCTCCAGCAATAGCTCCTGCACCCCGAAGAAAAGGCTGGATTTCAGAAGCAACTTCCTCCACTGACTTCTTCCCCTTCAACAGCTTGTCCAAGGTTGTTTTGTCAATCAGCTGGCACTCATAAAGCTGCATCGCCGTTACCTTCTTCCTCAGTCCATCAAACACCAGCTTGGAGGAGTCAACAGTCCATTCATACTCAGTCTGGGTCTCCCGATGGGACCCATATGGGCGCTGTTTCAGTTTGTCAATTTCCCTCTGAAGTCGGGAACGTTCTGTTTCCAACTGTGACTGTGTCTCCCTGGTAGAATCCTCCAGCTTGCGCCTGCACCTATCTTCGATCCTCTTGATCTCTGCCTGGAGTCTTTCTATCTCATTCCTAAGGCTGTTCTTCTCTCTCTCGCTCTTTTCTCTTTCTGACTCTATCTTTCTAATGGCCTCTTCTTTGCGGGAATATTGGGTTTTCCACTGATTCAGGTCATTCTGGATTTGCTGTTTCTCACACTCAAGGCGCTGTTTCATCCTACATTCTGCCTCTAGAGTTGCTTTTGCGCGGTTCAGCTCATCCTCCAGTCTCTGCAGCCTCATTTTGTCTTGCTCCAGAACTTTGATTTTCACCAGAAGGCTCTCTCGTTCTTGCACCACCTGAGTGCACTGACTCTTTGATTCCTGAATCCTATTAGATGCCTAGAATTTAAAAAGAAAAAGGGGGAAATAATTGGATTATATCGTATGACTACCATAATTTAACCTTTTCCTACATTAAATAAAAGAATCTTGTTTACTTATTTTCTCTTTCTTTGCTTTCCCTGGCTTTAATGTTATTTTATCTTACAAATTCATGGGAAAAGATCTGTAGCTATATGTTGCCACTATGCAATATGGCATTATACTTACTATTTTTTCCATAAAAGGAACTAAGAAAAGTTGTAGACCTTTCTTATGCTTTTTTCTTTAATTTTTCCATTGACTTGAGAAAGCGGGAGAAAAAAGAAAAGAGAAAGAGAGAGAAAGAGAGAAGCATCAACTCATTGTTTCACTTAGTTTTTCCATTTAGTTGTGTACTCATTAGGTGCTTCTCATACGTGCCCTGACCGAGGGTTGAACCCACAACCTCTGGCGTGCTGGATCCACACTCTTTCCACGGAGCCACCCAGCCAGGGCCTATTCTTAACAGTAATTATAGTTTAAAAAAAATACGAGGAATTGTGTTCCAGGTAATTACACCTGCTATACCTACATCTCACCTGTTACACCTACACTAATGTGTTTTCTAAAAAGCAATACAAATCTTTCAATACGTACAAAACCCACACCCAGTCCCACACAAATATTGTCTATAGAAGTCAAACATATTAGAAGTTAAAGAAGTCTTTTTTAAATTAGGGGTTAAAAAAAAAAAAGGCAAACAGGGCCATGATCAAGAGAGTAGAATAATGCATGCAGAAAAATCATGTAAGCAAGAGAGAAAGGTGCTTTTAAAATGGAATAGACACACCTAGGACATGGCTTTTATTTAGGAAAATTTAAATTAAAAATTTAGGTCACAGCTCACTAAGAGCTATCTTCTAGAAAATAGAGCAAAACAATCAGATAAAGTGATCTCAGATGTTATACTGATGCTGAAGTTCTAAAAGCGGGGCCAAACACAGGTTACATACAAATTAGCATTGTGGTAGTGACAGAATAGAAGGGCAAAGGGCATTCAAGTTACTTTTAAGCAGCTTTCTGGATGATGACAGATAGTAGTGATAGTGATAAAAAGAAAAATTAGATAAGACAATAATGGAGTGAACTGTTTGAGAGACAGTGAAGCTGTGATCAAATATTTGTGAATACCTCTAAAGCTTGCTTTTGGAATTTCTCAATTTCCTGTCTCAAATTTTCCCTCTCTCTTTGTAAATCATTAATCAGCCCCTGCAGTTCCAGGGTTCGGTTGTTGCTGATCTGCAGTTGGCTCCTTAGTTCAGAGATGGTTGCGTTTTTATCACTATTTGCTTCACTCCGGCCCCTCCTAAGGTCATCATATTCCAGCTTCAGGTTCCGTAGTTCTTCCTCCAACATCAGGTGCTCCTTGGTCAAGTTCTCTGTCAGACACTGCAGCCTCTCGATTTCTATTTTGCTTTCATTTAAGCTTCTGCTTTTATCTTCTATGGCCTTCTGAAAATGCTCATTCCTCAAGTGAGCCTGTTTGACATTGTCCTGTTCCTGGAGCAACTGCCGCCTCAGGGCCTCTACATCCAAGGAGAGCCTCCGCAGCTCTTCCTGGGTCCTCTGCTTCTCCCTCAGATGGCCATCCAGTACATCCCTCTGCTGCCGGAGGTCATCCTCACTCCTTTTCTTAATAATGGTTGCCTGCTCCAGCTGCTGGGTCAGGCTGGTGATTTTTATCACTTGCTCCTTCAAAGATCTCCTCATGTCTTCCAGCTCCTCTTCTAGCTGCTTCCTCTTGGAGGAGTCTTCTGAGGCTGTCCTCTTCAGCCGGTGCAGCTCCTCTTCCACTTTCTGCTTCTGCAACTGTAAGTCCTTCAGAGAGTTCTGGAATCTGGTGATATCCTGGTCTTTCACAGACCTCTCCTGAGAAATCCTTTCATAGTCGATTCTCAGGCGTGTCAGTTCTTTCTCCTGAACTTTTAACTTGCTTATCGTCTCCGTTGCACTATTATTTGCTCTTTGCAGCTCATGCTGGGCCCTGTGTAACTTAGCATTTTCATCTTCCAGGCATTTACGTTCATTTGTTTCTGTTTGTATAAGCTGTTTTAACCTTTCTATCTCCTTGTTTTTATCCTGGATAGTCTTGGCTGCGTCATCAAGGGACTGCTTGTATCTCAGACTTTCTTCTGTTCGCATCTGTGTGACCTGCCTCAGCTCGACCTCCAGCTGCTGCTTTCTCTGAGTCACCTCAGAGCCAGTGGCCTTTTGCTGCTGGATGTTTTCTTCCATTTTCCTGAGATTCTCCGTGGTCTGGGCTAACATGTTCTTCAGCCTCTTTACTTCTTCAGAAAGACTCCTGTTCTCTCTGGTGAGGTCGTCGATCTGGGCTCGGTAGCCACTGGTGTCATCTTGCCTCTGCATAGTGAGCTGGTGGATAGTCGTCTTGGTGATGTTGATCTCTGTCTCAAATTGGTTTTTTAAGCTAATGATTTCCTCATCATAACTGTTTCTTACCTTAGCCAGTTCATTTTCATATTCCCAGCGGCGCTTGGCCTCCTCCTGAAAGTCAGCTTTTAGTCTCTCAATCTCCTTATTTTTGTCCTGAATGGTCTTTGCGGCCTCCTCCAAGGACTGCTTGTGTCTTACATTGTCCTCAGAGCGCTGCTGGATGACCTGCTTGAGCTCTAGCTCCAGATGCTGCTTCTTTTGCATCATCTCAGAGCCACAGGCTTTCTGCTGAAGGGCAGCTTCTTCAGCTCGCCTTCGCTGCTCCGTGGTCTGCAGGATGCTGTCATTCAGCCTGACAATTTCATCCTTCAGATCTCGATTTTCCCTGGAGAGTCTATCAAGCTGGTTTCTGAGACTTTTGGTATCATCCTCTTTTTGCATGGAGATCTCCTTGATGGTGGTCTTCGTAATGTTAATCTCTGTTTCAAACTTGTTCCTTAAATTACTCATCTCCTCATTATAGTGGTTTCTTACCTTTGCCAGCTCATTTTCATATTCTCTCTTCCGGACCCCTTCCTCCTGCAGAAGAATCCTCAACCTTTCTATCTCAAACTCCTTCTCTTTGACGGCTTTTTCAGACTCTATTTTTTGCCAGCCAAGGCTCTCCTTTTCACATTGCCTTGCTTTCTGCAGTTGGTCATAGTCACTCTTCTGTTGGTCAAATCTGTCTTCCATGGCCTTTCTTCTTCTCTTTTCATCTTCAATCTCATAAGTCAGTCTGGTGATCTTCTCGTTGAGTTCTTTTATTTGGCTGTAACACTTGTCTAGATTTTGCTTAGCTGCCTTTCCATCCAGCTCAGCCTGTCTCTTTAGCTCCTCCAGGCTTACAAGCTTGGCTTTGAACTGGGAACACTCTGTCTGGTATTTCTGCAGGTTCTGATCCAGGAATTTGTTCTTATTGCAGTTTTCAGAGTTGGCATCCCGGGCCAGTCTGAGCTCCTCTTCCAAAACTTCAATCTTGGTATTTTTAAGCTGTAAAAGTAAAATCAGAAATGAGTTAAAGAAAACCATCTCATATCACAAGAAAAAAGCAGTGCTTTATCCTTCCCAGACCAGTGTTCATTTTCATTTTTCTTTACACACCCATATACATGCACACATACAGCACACATACAAGCATACACACAAGCACACACACACAAGCACATACATAAAGAGTGATATAAGTCAAAACCTTCTTGACAATAATTGAAAAAATTTGTCTTTTCCTCATAATTCCATCAATTGCTTGTATGATCTTGAATTGAGTATATGTAAATTTTTAAAAATGATGTATATGTAGCTTTGAGTTTCAGCCTCCTCATCTATAAATGAGGTAATTCCTTCTGAGATCAAAAGCTTATGGTTTTATAAATTATGTTTCTTTATTGATTCAAGGCATAAAGTAAATTCCCATTTAAACTCAATTCAAGTCCTAGAACTGAGTAGTAAATGAAACAATTACTCAATGTCAAAAATTCAACTGTAGCTTGTCCGAGATGTTCTTAGTCTTAATTGAACACAAAGAAATTAAGCAAATTCCTCGACAAAACTACAAATGACATTAATGGTTTGGGCAAGTTAAAATAGCTATAATTTTGCAAATATTTCCAAAGGCATTTTGAGCAGTGTACTAGAGCATGGGACTAACCCCAGGATCAAAAGCAAGCTGCATTTTACTAATTATGTATAGAAAATACACAATTACCAGTAATTATGCCCAAATCCATGTTATAATAAGGTAGTAATAAAGTTCTACTCTATTTTACTTTTTGAGGCTTCAAGGAAATAGAATAAGTAAATTACCTTCAGATCTTCCAAACTTTTTAGCATCTCACTTAAGAATCTGTAATAGTCTCCAGATCTTGTAAGTAGTTCTATGTACCGAGCGTGCATATCTGCGGCCTTGGAGGAAAGAAGTGGAAAAAGAAAAAGTGGTAATACATTCCACAAAAGTCCTATACAAGCTGACCAATTTTGTTTTCTAAAACAATAGTAAAGTTATAATTTAAAGAGTTAATTCTCATGCATACTAATGCCAACTTCTAGCAGTACATCAAAGCAAAGGGCTAAAAACACTGTAATCCATCCTTATCACTCCAGCGTATTTCCCTAAACTGTCTGACAGGTAATGTTCTCTGCCATCTTTGGGGAAAAGTTATCTTTTATAAATTTATGAGATATTTTCCACTTTTAGATATCTCCCTCATCAAATCCAGAATTCAAGCTTAATTTCTGCAAAGACTCTATTATACAGACTCAGACTTCTACTGATCATTTCCTAAAATGCATCACATACAGATAACTTACACTCTAGGAGCATAACCTACTCTTCAACCTTTTAGATTGGATACCCTATAACAAGGGATGAATTTAGGGACTGCAGGGAAAACAGGAAGGGGACAAAGAAAAGGGAAGATGCCAAAGGAAGGGCAGTTTCTAAGAGATATGCAATGACCTACATACCTCTTGCAGAATCACCCCAGAAGGAGACTGAACCATGGTCCTCTTAATAGGTATGTTCAGTAGAGTTTCTAGTCCTGAGGTGTAGGATGCCAGCTGGAGTTCATAATCCTGCAGAGTAACAGAGTTTAAGAAAAACATACTTAGTGAACTTAAAAGGAGTCACTGACAGCTACAATTTCACAGTTTCAAATCATCAAACTGTATTTCTGTTGACCCACCCCAAAGTCTATCATGTGTAACTAGTACCCAAGCAGCTAATATACGTGATTAAACCAAGTAGTACACCTTTATATGCAAATCTGAGAATTCTGCATGTGTCACCAGTCTAAGAATAAAGAGTAGCCCATTCCTTCAAGTGTTGCCAATGTGCAATGAGTGCAAGTTAAGGGATAACAAATTTTTATGGTTTGTTCAGGAGAGAATATATAAAATCAATAATTGCTGTCCTCAAGAAGTTTATCATCTTGAAATCGAATCAGAAAATAATGCAGTTAATAATATTCTTGATGAGCCTGGCCTGTGGTGGTGCTGTGGATAAAGCATCAACTTGAAACTCTACGGTAGTGGGTTCGAAACCCTGCGCTTGCCCAGTCAAAGCACATACGACAAGCAATCAATGAACAAAGTGAAGCAACTATGAGTTGATACTTTTCATTCCCTGCCCATTCACCTCTCTGTAATATCAGTAAATAAAATCTTTAAAAATAATTATAATATTCTTGATGAAATAACAACATTCTTTGTAAAAACCAGCATACCTTAATTGAATTTGCACAAAGTTCAGCAATTTTTTGTACTTCTTCTGATTTGTCTCGTTTGCCAGAAATTTCATTATGCAAGTTCTACATAAAAAATAAAATATTTACAAATGTTAAAGTGTACAGACATTTTTAAATAAAATGTTATTTCACTCTTTAGCCACTTTTACTTGCTTGTTTGTCTCAGTTTATTACTACATATACTGATACATACCCTCACAGTTAAACTTTAGGAGACGAGCATATGTTCTATTCAGAAGAGACAACAAAGCTCTTCAACTTCTTATCTACCTAAAATGTTACTTTCTAGTCAGGTCCTTTCACTTTAATTTACACAAATTCTTTAGTACACCATTAAATTATTTCTGCATTCATAATTGCATTTCTTTGTAAATATGTGGGCAGCCTTGAAGCATTCACAAAATAGGCTAGTAACATTAGTCATTTCAAATCTAGGCATTGCTAAGAAAACCAGAGGAAGATACAGCCTACATCCAAACGATTTCAAAACAGCTATGGAATGACAACTTGACTTCTACCTTCTGATCATTCAAAAATCGCATGACTGTGCTGGAATCTACAAACTTCATGCATTCTAAGGAATCCTGGCGGCGTTTGGCGTCATAGAGCCATTTGCAGAAAGCCTGATAGTTATCACGATAATTTCTCAGTTGTTTGATTTGTTTCTCCAGGTCCCATAATCTAGGGAAAACACAGGTCAAATTATTAAAATTGTTAAAGCCTACTATTGTTCCTCAAAGTATTTAATGTGGAGTTATCACATGACCCAGCAATTCCATTTGGTCTATGTTCAAGAAAAATAAAAACATACATCCATACAAAAAGTTACACATGAATGTTCATAGCAGCATTTTTCACGATAGTCAAAAATTGGAAACAACCCACGTATCCATCAACTGGTGAAAGGATAAACAAAATGTAGTCTACCCATACATAAATATTATTCAGCCATTAAAAAAAATGTAGTACTCACACATGCTATACCATTTTTGAACCTTGAAAATATTATGTTAAGCAAAAAAAGCCAGTCACAAATGACCATACATTGTATGATTCCATTTATATGTAATGTCCAGAACAGGCAAATCTATAGACACAGAAAGTTAGGAGGCAGTGACAGCTAGTAGGTACAAGGGTTTTATAGGGGCATTGGGGTGATGAAAATGTTCTAAACTTCAATTGTGGTGATAGTTACACAACCACTGAGTTGTACACATTAAGTGGATGAATTGTATGACATGTGAATTACATATCAATAAAAATGTTTTTAAAAAGCACTACTAGTGCCTGACCAGGTGGTGGCACAGTGGATAGAGCATCGGACTGTGATGTGGAAGACCCAGGTTTGAGACCCCGAGGTCGCCAGCTTGAGCGCGGGCCCATCTGACTTGAGCAAAAAGCCCATCAGCTTGGACCCAAGGTCACTCACTGGCTCTAGCAAGGGGTTGCTCAGTCTGCTGAAGGCCTGCGGTCAAGGCACATATGAGAAAGCAATCAATGAACAACTAAGACAGGGGTCCCCAAACTTTTTACACAGAGGACCAGTTCACTGTCCTTCAGACCGTTGGAGGGCCAGACTATAAAAAAAAACTATAAACAAATCCCTATGCACACTGCACATATCTTATTTTAAAGTAAAAAAACAAAATGGGAACAAATACAATATTTAAAATAAAGAACAAGTAAATTTAAATGAACAAACTGATCAATATTTCAATGGCAACTATGGGTGCGGATGTATCCTGTGCTCCTCTCACTGACCACCAGTGAAAGAGGTGCCCCTTCCGGAAGTGCGGCGGCAGGGGGTTGGAGGGGGGTAGTTTGGGGACTCCTGAACTAAGGTGTCGCAACGGCAACGAAAAACTGTTGATTGATGCTTCTGATCTCTCTCCGTTCCTGTCTCTGTCCCTATCTGTCCCTCTCTCTGACTTACTCTCTGTCCCTGTAAAAAAAAAAAAAAAAAAAAAAAAAAAGCACTACTAGTAAAATGATCCACAAGCAAAATTAAGGATATATGTATTTTTAAACCCCCAAGTGCATAAAGCATTCTTTTTGTTAAGATTTAATTTTCGGCCCTCGCTTGCCACTGACAGTCTGCTTCACAGCTGGCACATCTGCCACTGCCCCACAGAAATGCTTCGATTACACAAAGTCTTTAGCTATATTGAGCCAGTGTCCAGTTCACTGGCTCCTCATCTCACTCAGGCTTATTCCAAAGATGTAAAATTTAGTGCACATGCCTGAGCCTTAATACTTCTAGGCGTAGACCTTTTAGCCGATGCAGTAGCCATTTCTATGGTGGCAAACAGAAGAATACTGGTTACTGAACAGAGACACTACGCTTGGAGATGTTGTCAATATGGTAGAAAAAGGAATTATTGATCTAACTAAGGTTGTAAGAACTATTTTTTTGGCTGCTGCTGGAGCTGTCTCTTTGTTAACACCAGCAGAATGCGTAGTCACAGAAATTCCTAAAGAAGAGAAAGACTCCGGAATAAGTGGGATGGGTGGAATGGGAGGTGGAATGGGAGGTGGTATGGGATGTAGCATGTTCTAATCCTAGAACAGTGTTTTACCATTATCAATGGGAACTGTGAAAGGAAGGTCTAGGCGGTGCTCCTCACCTATAACTTCAGAGAAGTCAGTTGTTGGAAATGAATGAAGAAAGTCTGGCCGATATTTAAGAAAATCACTATAACCATCAGTTACTGGTCTCAGTTAATAACATACAATGATTTACTGCTGTCATTGTTTATGCCGACAGATAATTTATTTTGTATTTTTTTTTTATTTTATTCATTTTAGAGAGGAGACACAGAGTGAGAGAGAAAGAGAGAAAGGGGGGAGGAGCTGGAAGCATCAACTCCCATATATGCCTTGACCAGACCGGTGCAGGGTTTTGAACTGGCGACCTCAGTGTTCCCAGGTCGACGCTTTATCCACTGCACCACCACAGGTCAGGCTTATTTTGTATTTTTGAATAAAAATACATAAGCATATTTTTATACCAAGTGCAAGACCCATGTACCAATATACTGTTTTCAACTTAAATCACTGAGGTATTTTTACCACTGTTCTGTCAAAATGAGGATTTTAGTGCTTGCCATCACTAAAATGAGAAATTAAGAAGCAGCTTTTCTGTGGAGAGTAAGAATAATTGTGTATAAAGTAGAGAAATGTCCAATTATGTACCCTTTGTGTAATAAAAATTTGTTTAAAGTTAAAAACAAAAATTTAATTTTTGGCCCTGTCGGGTAGCTCAGTTGGTTAGAGCGTTGTCCCCACATACCAAGGTTGCAGGTTCAATTCCCGGTCACAATAAAAGCACAACTAAGTGGAACAACAAATTGATGCTTCACACACACACTCTCTCTCTCACTCTCTCCCACTTTCACTATCTTCCTTCCTCTCTCTCTCTCTAAAATCAATCAATAAGTATTAAAAAATTTTTTAAATTTAAAAGACTTAATTTCCATAAACATATAGTGAAAAAGCATCTACTTTCTCCAACAGTCATCACAAGAATTTGTTTATAAGGCACAAAGGAGCTTGATCAATGTCTTCTATTTCCCTAAGAACCTGGATGGCACCTAGCATGGGTTGCTTCAAGTTTGGCTATTATGATGTACTGTTTTTCCATTTCCAACAAAATTGCCTGCACGTGGCTACATAGAACACCTGTGTTGACTAACTTACAGACAAAACAAAACCTTTTTTTATAGTGATTATTTCAAGGGACATCTTGGGGGCAAATGGAAAGAAAGTACAGAAGGAAGCTAGCATACCTGTAGTCTATCTGTTTATCTATCCTTTGCCAGCGATCTGTCAGCTGTGTGACTTTCTCACTGAACTTGCTCAGGTCTAGATCATAAAGTGGATACTGCTGTGATGTTTGGGAGTGGATCTGCTGGGCTTTCTGCAGTTCTGTCGTCATGGTGGCCAACAATGACTTCTTCAAGTTCAAGTCATTTTTAATTTTCTGTCATAAGAGAGAAAAAAAAAAGAGAACAAATTCATCTCACCGTTTACTTCATGCCTCGTTGCAAATCACCAAATGAAAAACAGAAACAAGTTTATAAAACTCTTCAGGATATTCGTATTTTTGAGTGATAATTCATAAAAATATGTTTGCTGACTTATTTCCCAATATTTGTGCTAGTTGCTTGTGCTACCCCATTGCAAAAGGATTAAATGTCTAAATTAGTTTTAGAAAACCTAAATGTTACACTTATTAATATAATACATATATTAATGTATTACTGTTTCTGTGAAGTCCTATAGCAAAGAAACCAGTTTAACCATATTTAACTAAGCATTCCCCAGACTAATCTCACCACAAATTACATTCTCACACAGTTCCTACTAACACACTCTGGGAAACAGTGTTCTAGAGACAATGAATATCAACATAATCTGGCAATCCTCAAAATTTATGAAAACGTAATGAAGCTTTATAATTGGGGGACTGAGTCCTGCATTATTCCCCGTGAACTGGGTCACTGTGAACATCTCATATTACCTTCAGTCCACAGCGGTAAGCTTCCACTTTGTCCAGATCCAGGTAAACAGTTTCCTCCTCGGTGAGTCTGGCTTCGTATACTTTTAGCATGTCTTCCATTTGGAGGATGGCCTGGAGGAGTGCTCGTACAACACATAAGCTGTAAAGACCAAAACAGGCAAACGGTATTGCCAGTTACTTCACTAAGCTTTGAACACCTGGCTCCTGCCACTATTAATAGAAGAGAACAATGTGAAGGCAGATTAATTTATTTTGCTTACTGTATAAACTGCAGGAACAATACATTTCTCACCTCCACCCCATTTTGCATTAACTGGAAAACTCTTAAGTTCTAGCTCTTAGAGTATAACTTAGCTATAAGATATGTTAGCTCTAAGAAGAGTGGAATTAACACACTTGTCTAGGGAACCCTCTCTCAAAAGCACAGAAGAACATTAATTAAGGTGCTGGTGAGAACAGAAACTATAAGGCAAAGGATGCAGCAAGCCAAGTGTACAGAGCAAATGAAGTCTGGCAAAATGTCTGAGACAGTGTTAGTTGTGATTACCTGTTTAAGTAGCCATCTGTAACGCCATTGATATTTTCCAGTTTCTGAAACAGCCCATATACTTCATTCTGTAAGTAGCAATATTTTTCTGAACCTCTAAAGTTAGCTAGCATATCTTTAAGCTGGTTGAGAACTTCGGCAATTGCTTGAGAATCATTCTGTACACTCTGTCAAAAAGAAAGAAAAAGAAAAGCTCTTTTGATCTAGCTCAGTGGTTCTTAACCTGGGTTCTATAGAACCCTAGGGGTTCGATGAGTTGGTCTCAGGGGTTCGGAGAAGCCTCTGCCTCGGAGGCCAGAATAAAGCAATACGGTAATTTGTTGTGAGTTCATGCACTTTGTTGGTTGTGTTCTTTGAGCAAGGTGATGTTCATGCATGGCTCATTTTGTGCACCAGTAAAAAAACATATACCTATGTCTTGAATTTGGAAAAAAAAATCATATTTTATTTATCACTAAAGAAGAGTTCGGTGAATGTGCATATGAAACTGGTGGGTTCGGTACCTCAAAAAGGTTAAGAACCACTGATCCAGATAAACAGTTTCCTCCTCAGTAAGTATGGCTTCATAAACTTTTAGAATGTCTTCCGTTTAGAGGATTTGTATGATCATTTTTGTCCTTTAAAACTTTACTAAACTTTACTAAATGTAGCCTGACTGGTGGTGGCAAAGTGGATAGAGCACTGACCTGGGATGCTGAGGTCTCAGGTTCGAAACCCTAAGGTCACTGGCTTGAGCACAGGGTCACTAGCTTGAGCCCAAGGTCATTGGCATGAACAAGGGGTCACTGGCTCAGTTTGAGCCCCCAGTCAAAGGAAAGTATGAGAAGCAATCAATTAACAACTAAAGTGACACAACTAAAGATGCTTCTCATCTTTCTCCCTTCCTGTCTGTCTCTCAATCTCTCTTGCAAAAATAAATACATAAATAAATGTTCACTGAATAGAAATGATTCAAGAAAGACACTGACATGACCTTTAGCTTCCTTCTTTAGGGAGGCCTTATCAGCACTGCATAACTGTGACCCCTTAGAATTTACACCATGGACATGCCAATGCAATGCCCAGGTGTGGCAGGGCAGAGAAAATCACTGAGCTAAAGCTGAAACACCTGGGCTGTGGTCCCAGCTCCATCGGTGGCTTTAAAATCTCTCAGTGCCAGTTTCCGTCTATAAATAGAGAAAATTCCACCTAACTCATATCATAGGTCGTTTTAGGCAGAAGCCAAATTAATGTTTGTGAAAAAATTTTTGAAGTGAACCAAATACTATATGCCCAAAGCAAAACCACTGTAGCCTGCTTCAGCAACCCACAAACTAATAGCTGAGGAGGCTGAATTCCCAGCCTTAGAAATGTCTACAAATTTGCATAAAGACAAGAAATCATGCCAGAAAACTGTTTCCTCAAAAATTAATGTTTCTTGCTTATAACCAGGGTTTTTGTTTGTTTGTTTTTAATTGATTTGAGCAAGAGGAAGGGAGGGAGAAAAAGGGAGACAGGAATATCAATCTGTCCCTATACGTGCCCTGACCAGGGGTCGAACCGGCTATCTCTGCCCTTTGGGACAATGCTCTATAACCAACTGAGATTTCTGGCCAGGGCCAGGAGGGTTTTTTTGTTTGTTTGTTTTTTCTTTTTTAGTTTGTAGATAAATATAAATATACCTGGAATGAGGCAGAGTATTCATGGACACATACCTTTAGCTCCTTTATCTTCACTGTGATGTGGTGGGAGGACGCTTGGTCTGCCAGAAGGAGGCTCTTCAGAGCCATCCTGCCCTCACAGTGCTCCGTCTGCCGGCGCATCTTCTGGAGCTCCATCAGCACCCATGTTTCCTGCTTGTCATTTTCTCTGTTAGTATCAATTACTTTATTATGGTTGACGTCTTGGCAGGAACCAAGATGAGTGATTTCAGTTGTGGTTACTGTAAAAATATGTTAGAACCACAAAAGTCAGAGAATTCTTCATTTGAAGGATACCAGGCCTCAAAAAAAGAAAAATCCATGCTGCATAAAAATGTAGTTACTTCCTTTGATTTGATTATGAAAATTACTGTATTTTTTGCTCTATAAGACGTACTTTTTTTCCCCAAAAAGTTGAGGGGGAAATGCCCATGCATCTTATGGAGTGAAAAATACGGTACTTTATTAAATACTTTAACGCACCATGTGGTTCAGAATATATATTTTCTTATTTTCCTCCTTAAAACCCTAGGTGTGTCTTATGGTCAGGTGCGTCTTGTGGAGCGAAAAATATGATAAGTGTATAAACAAATTTTGATATATTATTTTTCAAAGACATGATTAGGAAACTAGTTATTTCCCAATCACTTTTTCTTCAAAACTGCAAGTATGGCTGACCCAGAGAGAGAAAGAGAGGTGCACCACACTGACCTGTCTGGTGCTGGGGGTGGCCGGGGAGCTGGATGACCAGCGTCTGGTAGTGTTTCTGGGCATCCGTGAACTGAGACTGCATTTTCCGTTTGTCATCATCTCCGAACATCTCCGAGCCTTGGCTGTTTCTGATGAACTCTTGGTAATGTAACTCAAGGTCTTTTATTGTCTTCATGTAATCTTCCTGCCTCATCGTTTTCAGCTGAAAGTAAACCAGGCAGAAGTGATTTATGGTTGTCCCCATAGTACGACCAAGAGAAATTCTGCTGGAAGATGCCTTGTGCCAGGTGTGGCTTGTGGCAAGCCCCAAATATAAAGCAGAGAAAAGTTTAAGGGGAGCCAAAAATGACACATTCCGTGCCTCTTTCCTCACTGCCATCCAAGAGGACCCCCTCACCTAGAGTTCTTAGACCCCAATTTGAAAACCACTAACTTTGAGTAACTAATGCTTTGAGGTTATTCCAAGATTCTATTTAACCATTTACTTCTATGATACCCAGTCAATAATTTATCACCTAACTTTCCATTACATCCAAGAATAGGATCCAGATTATTATAGGACCATGCGCGCTTTCCATGGGTACTACAGGTCAGTCAGGCTACTTTAATTCATCTCGTAACCAGCCACACGTGAATTCCTCCCACCCTATAGTAGAGAGACCAAAAACTCTATGGCAGACTGAGCTGACACTTTCAGCAATAGCTGTGCCATAAGAAGGTCTGACCAGCAGAAACACACACAGTGGGCAGGAGCATGGTGACCCTTCCGGGAAGTCTGGGTGGTGTTGCACACATACCTTGGCAATAGTCATGGCCCTGATTTTCTCAATGTCAATCATACAGTAATGCCAGGACACAAGGCTCTTCATGTTGATGTACAGTTGGTTCCACAGAGCTAGGATGGCTTCATAGTATTGCTCAATCCTAGGAAGCATGAGAGGGAAATACACTGAGCCTGGCTTTCAAACTTTGCCCCACATGGGAACACTGTCTGTGTCTACATGACCATGCAAAAAACTATAGAATTAACAGAATAACGGCTGAATGTATAATTTTTTAAATATTTGGACTAATTTACTCCCCTAAAGTACATTCTTAATTATCTATATTAGTATAGATAGTTTGCATTGTTTTAATCAAAATATACAGTACGATTTTTTTGTTGTACATTGTTTGTAGAGCACTAGCACTGGGTGGGACTGCAGGAAGGATGCAGTCATGCAATGCTGACGGCCGCCGGAGCTTGGAAGTGAGCATATGGGGCTCATTACGCTATATCCCTATTCTAAGGGTGCTGAAGACTTCCACAACTGACAGCTTAGAGAAGGCTCTGCCATGGACAATCCGTAAAATTAATGTCCTGCCCATTAATGAGTAAATATTGATATTAAGGGCACTTTATATTTGTAGCTCCACAGAAATTACTGATTGTCTAAGAAAGGAAGAACTTTGAAACAATGCCTTTTAAGTATGCTGCTCACAAAAATTAGGGGATGTTTTATTGCTTCATAGTCATTTTGAAATACCCCTAATTTTTGTGAGTAGTATATATGACAGTTACATACTCTATTCTTCTTACAGCCAGGCCTTCTTTTTTATCCTTCCATAATAAAGTATCTTCCAACACAAAATTATAAGGTATGTAAGCGGACCTTCTCAAGGTTCCTTTTGGGAAGGGGCAGTTATAGTAAGAAACAGTGTACCTAAGTGCCTTGTGTAGCAAGCATTTGCCCCATTTCTCCTGACGTTCACTCATGCCATGACTACGAGGAACTTCAGCAACTTACTTGCCAGCCAGGTCCACGGCCAGAGGATTTGGAGGAGGAATAATCAGACTGACGGATGGAACCAGCATGTCTACGCCTCCCGGGCCCGTCACATACCACTTGCTGCGCTCGTTGTTGTCCTTCAGAATGCATTCGTCCCCTTTGTGAACAATTTTCTGTAAGGCAAGCAACCCATGTTGTGGCTTTATTCCTCAGTACACATTTGTATCTTTTTTTTTTTTTTTTTTTACAGGGACAGAGAGTCAGAGAGAGGGATAGATAGGGACAGACAGACAAGAACGGAGAAAGGTGAGAAGCATCAATCATTAGTTTTTCATTGCCATTATGACACCTTAGTTGTTCATTGATTGCTTTCTCACATGTGCCTTGACCGCAGGCCTTCAGCAGACCGAGCAATCCCTTGCTGGAGCCAGCGACCTTGGGTCCAAGCTGGCGAGCTTTTGCTCAAGCCAGATGGGTCCGCGCTCAAGCTGGCAACCTCGGGGTCCCGAACCTGGGTCTTCCGCATCCCAGTCCGATGCTCTATCCACTGCACCACCGCCTAGTCAGGCTGTATCTTTTTCTCAAAGATAAAAACAGAAATGAAAACATGCCAACTGTTTGAGCTTTTCACCTTACTAATTTTTCCTCAAATGAAGATAATACGGATGATTTACGATTTACGCAACATATGAGTCTAAAAGGTGTGTATCAAGTGAATTAGGTAAAGTAACTTTCTGGAGCCAGCCTGAGGAACCCACTAACACAGTGAGAAATCGTTTTTGTAAAGCAAAATCTCACCACATGGCTTTTCTTTGTGACTTCATGTTTTATATATTATTAGATTTTAGTGTGTGGAAGTCACCTGTCTCATTCATTTGCTCTTATAATTTTTAAGTAAAAAACTCTGGTATCAGGTCCTCAGAAAAATAAGTTTCTAATTAACTCCAGCATCTAAATAGCTTCTTTCCTAAGTAAACTTTAATATAGCTTCGTAACATGGTACTAAAAATATGCAACTATCTTAACTACTGAAATGTAACAACCTTGATATTTATGTACTTCAATCTTCATTTGAACCTTTCCTCTCCAGTTAAGTTCTTAAAACATTTGTGGTAAAATAACTCAATTGCTTTGTAACGCTTATAGAACTAACTAAAGACAGTGTATATTTCTTTTTATTTTTTAATTTTTTTTAATTTATTCATTTTAGAGAAGAGAGAGAGAATAGAGAGAGGGAGAAGGGGAAGAGAGAGAGAAAGAGAGAGAGAGAGAGAGAGAGAAGGGGGGAGAAGCAGGAAACATCAACTCCCATATGTGCCTCGATCAGGCAAGACCAGGGTTTCGAACTGGCGACCTCAGTGTTTTCAGGACGACGCTTTATTCACTGCGCCACCACAGGTCAGGCCAAGACACTGTATATTTCTTAAGTCCTCCCTAACTTTTGTAAGAAAATAGAGCTGTGGGAATTACATAAATAATTAATGAAAACAAGTTCTCCTTCCGTATAATACTTTTATTTATCACAGAGACTGCAAAATTGGTATGCTCAATTACTGAATAAAGTCAGCAATGACATTTACTTTCTATATAGCAGAATGGTCATGGCTCATTTCTTTTATGTTAGAAGTTTAAAGATGGGAGTGATCACTGATAAACAAGTTTGCATGTTAGAAGAAAAAGAGTATGAAAATTTAGAACAGTTTAAAATAAGCCCTGTCCTAATCATTGAAAGCTAGCATGTGATTCAGAACAAAGTGGCTGCACTTGCTGCTTTGCATACAGAAGAAAGACATTTACTGTGGCGCTCACGGAAACCTAGATTAAATTCTGGTCTTTTGATTGACGAAAATCTACATGGAAGAGAAGGGAAAGCTTTTGTGTGGCTCTGCGTGAATACACACCTGGTCTTGTTTGTAGTCACACAGAGCCCTGAGAATGATGGGCTTGCTGCTTCTGTAGTCTGGGTTACGTGGTTTCAGCTGCACAATCTTCTTGGATTTGTTCACCAAGTTCTGCACCTGACGCTTGTATTCAAGGATTTTCTCTCGTTCTTTCTGCAATTGCAAATAAAATCATACCTTAACACAGACTCTGAATTTTAGATAAGATCTTCAAATGGCATTAATACAGCTACTATGACATTACAAATGAGATATTGCTCTCTTCAGGGACGGTGAGAACCTTTCATAATAAGCAACTTCAGAAGCTGCATAACCACGAATTAAGTTGGTGGGAAAGAACTGCACTGTGTAAAAGGGCTTTGATGTTGATAAAGCTTGAAGTATGCTTTTCCAAAGGAATTTTCATGTTATTCTCTCCACTGTCATTTTGAGCAATAGTGATTGCTTTAGCAAAAGTAATTTTCAATAGTAACTGAACAGGTAAAGAAGTTTATTTTGAGAGAAGTTTATTTTGAGAGGTGAAGAAAACACTATGTGAGTTTTGGGCACAAGTTGTTCCATACAATAACTACCTAAACTGCGTCGGGCAGGGACATTTTATCTCTCCTGAGGAAGGCTGCTGAGGGTCTGGGCCTGCAACAGTACCTCCAGCTCCTTGATCTGGTCCAGCAGGCGCTGCAGAGGCATGTTCTTATCACAGGGGTACTTCTTCCTGATGGAGTCCTGAAGGCCCTTCAGGTACACTTCCGTTGACTGGGCCTCCTCAAAAAACTATTAAGGATGAGAGTGATCCCATGTCACTGAAAACAACTCAGTAAGCAGCCTCATCTACTATTTCTCTGTCAAGTACCATCTTCCCTAAGAGTCCATTTGAGAGGTGAGGCTCAAGAAAAAATTAGAGCAGAAAGTATATTAACTCATGTGTGACAAAAAGAGACTGATTTGAGTGATTTGATGACCAACTTACCAATCAATGTTCCTCTAACCTAAAAACCAATCAGTAGTATTTATACTTTAAAGACTGTTTTCAGTTCTTTTAAAACATTCAGAAGGTAAGGTATTAAGACCTAAAAGACCATTAAATTATTACTAAGTATTAAAACCTGAAAGTAAGCAGCATTTTCTTTAAGATGAACATCAATGCACTTGGTGATCTGAAGAATCCAGCTCCACTGTGTCTGAAGAGTGTCCATATATGCCTGAAACAAGGAAACATCAGTAGTCTCACCACTACACAGCCGTACAGAGGATTCTATTCTTTGATCGATATATGAACCTGAATGAAAGCTATGAAATCTTTTCTATCTCATTCCAAGTCAAGCAAACTCTTTTTCCAAATATTAAAAACAGAATTTCCCAACAGGGACCTCCAGGTACAGTAGAAATTAAATTTACAGTCCCAGTTTTAACAAATAAGTACCATTAGGAGTATTAGTCAAAATATTCACCCAAATGGCATAGCCACTGAAAAGTCAGAACAGACGCTCGGGACAGCCCTAGAGCAGGGCTCCTTTCCTCCACCTAGATCATGGGAAGATTCAAGGCACCCATGTGGAGGGCTTGAGGGGCTCTGAGGCAATGACTCCAATTGATATGGAAATATTTTAAAAATTTTTAATAACCAATATGACCATACTGGTGCTACCAGCTAATGTCAGCCTTGAGCACAGATGACAAATAGCAGTCTAGAGGTCAGCAAGCTACAGCCCCAAGGGGCCCACCTGGCCCACCTGCATGCTTTTATACATTAAATTTTATTGGAATAGGGTCATGTTCACTTACATATTGCTATGATTGTTTTCATACCACAACAGCAGAGTTAAATAATTTCAACAAAGACTAAATGACCTGCAAAATGAAAATATCATTTGGTCCTTTCTAGTATAAGACTGCCAAGCCCTGGCCTAGGGAATTGATCCCAAAATATAAAATAAACTTCTTATGAATTTATGATGGGTAAGAATCATTTAATCGTATAGTCTTACTTTACAAAGTTTTCCCTTTTTTCCTAATAAAAATGTAAATCTCATGATGCCTACCTCAATTTTGTCTGAAGCTGGATGTTGGTTGAGGACAAGCTGGTCACTTTCTTGTTTAAGTTTATTGAGTTCTCTTTCCTTAACTTCCAGCTGACTCATGCGTATCTGTGAATGAAAAACAAATCCTTCGGGGCAAGTCACCATTGATTGGCCTTCCAGCGTTTCCACCACAGGACGTTAGATACAAAACTGCCTTTGGGGAATGGACAATGTCAGAGAATCCTGTTACGTTTTCCTCAAGACTCCTAGCATTTTTTAAGACTGGAAAGGATGTTTGAGATCATCCAATATGAGGTCCAAGCCAGACTAGTGACATGTCTTGTGCAAATTCACACAAGTAAAGTGACAGAGCTACAATAAACCTAATTCTAGCTTCAATCCACCATGCTAGATACAAAACTGCCTTTGGGGAATGGACAATGTCAGAGAATCCTGTAATGTTTTCCTCAAGACTCCTAGCATTTTTTAAGACTGGAAAGGATGTTTGAGATCATCCAGTATGAGGTCCAAGCCAGACTAGTGACATGTCTTGTGCAAATTCACACAAGTAAAGTGACAGAGCTACAATAAACCTAATTCTAGCTTCAATCCACCATGCTACTATGCACTCTGGGATTTGAGAAAGAACTAATTCTTACATTACCCACTATCTTCTGGGATGTTCATTCGTTGTCCCTCTTAAGTCACTGAAAGAAATGGTTTTTCCTGACCATTCTAATCTAGTCTGATTTGTAACTGGTGGATTAAATGATATGAGTCTGTTACCCCCACCTCCTAGACCTCTAAGGCAACAGCCCCGAGGCAAGCATCTACAACTCCTAAGGGGCAATCTTACGGAGAAGGCCTCCTGCTTCTGAGCGATGTTGGTGTTCCTGTCACTCCAGTCATAGAGCAGCTCCTCCTCCTCGCAGTCGTTGATCCACATTATCTCTCTGGAGGTGGCCTGGATGATGTTCTGCAGCTGTCGCAGGTGATCCATTCTCTCAAAGGACGCTTTCTGCATATGACATTGAAAAGCTGCATTAGGGCCTGACCCAGAGGTGGCGCAGTGGATAGAGCATCTGGGACACGGAGGACCCAGGTTCAAAACCACGAGATTGCCGGCTTGAACACAGGCTCATCTGGTTTGAGCAAGGCTCACCAGCTTGAGCCCAAGGTCACTGGCTTGAGCAAGGGGTCACTCGGTCTGCTGTAGCCCCCTGGTCAAGGCACATATGAGAGAGCAATCAATGAACAACTAAGGTGCCGCAACAAAGAATTGATGCTTCTCATCTCTCTCCCTTCCTGTCTGTCTGTCCCTATCTGACCCTCTCTGTCTCTCTCTGTCACAAAGAAAAAAAAAATACCATTAGGATAATGATATGCAGACTAATTATTTTCTCTGCAGATTTCACAGCTATACCCATAGAGTCCCTTTTACAAAACAAACAAAAAAAAAAAACCACATATACAAGAATCAGTAATATGTTAACCTTTTGCACTCACCAACCACCTGGTATGTGACCCATCCGAATTTATAATGAGCAAAGAGCAATTTTAGATTCGGTGAAACAGCCTAATTTAGATGGGTCTTGATCCAGATACTGATATTTGCGTTCAATAATTAGTTTTAGACTATAAAGGGAAAATTGGATTCTTAAAAAGAAAAATCAAAATTCTTCTGTCTTCTCCCACACCCCAAAACTTCAAGGTGCTATCAGTCACTCCCCAGACCTGACAGGAAATTGTTGTGTCACTATTAGCCACATTATTTTAAAAGGAACACTGTCAATAAGGAAATAAAAAGTGAAGATAAGCTGACACAAATAAGCAGAAGAATGTAAATACTTTTTCTTATGAGTCAGGCAATTGATTCAGCATTTACCATAAAATAGCGATGATGGTCTCATAGACCTCAGTCTAAGGAAACAAGGCTTATTCCTGCTTACATCTCATAAAAAGACTGCAGTTCGCAAGTGGAAAAGCTTTAGTGCTTTACCTGAGAGTATTTAACAAGAGCTACTGCTGTGACACTTAACTTGCAAATAAAACAGCACTCAGTACTGTCTTCAGAAAAAAGAAAAATAATTTTTAAACTTCAGTTCTAAAGGAAAGACAGCAGTGGAGATGAAAATCACGTCTCCAAGTGGACTTCCAGACACCTCCAGCCACTGCTCTAACTCCCAGCAGGCACTTTTCCCCAAAGCAGCACCCCATACTGTTGAAGCGGGACTGAACAGAGACGGCAGAAGTAAGCGGTCTTACCAGCAGGTTTTCATACTCTTCCTCCAGCTGGTAGATGGCAGATTTCTCGCGCTAGAAGGCAACATATAGCAAGTCATGATCTCACCCACTGTGGGTTTGTAGAGAAAGAGCAGCCCCTCTAAACCTCCTTTTCGTCAGAGACTGACAGTACATCTTTCAACAGAAAGACAATTTTCTAGGAAACCTCTCGCCCACAGGGACCTTTTCTCGGGTGGTTTGACAGTAAACCCTCACTGGCCTGGTGGTTCCATCTTCCCAGGTAAACGCCTGATCACTGCCACTCAAAGACTCACTTGTTAGGAAATTGTCAAAGTCTGGAAATATGACTTAGGATTCCCTAGGTCTTAGGGAAAATTGGTCAGATATTCGAGTGGTCAAAAGTAAGGCAAAAAAAGAAAGCAACAACAAAAGTATAGAAACCTGGAGGGAAACAAGCGCTTAGAAAGATGAATAAATTTATGTTGTAATTCCCAATGCAGCTGCAAGTCAGTCATTTCAGCAAAGGGAAGGTATCAGGATAAGACATAATTTCCTTCAGTAGAGGAATATTCTAATTACCACATAGAAAACGATTCACCAAGGACATGAAATGGTATGATTGTCACATCCTCTGTATTTGAAGAGATGCTCTGCGTTCTGCAGAGAACTACTCACTCCCCCACCCAAACACTCATTTACAAAATACACAAACCGCTGTTTGTGTGTCCTTCGCCTTGTGTTAACTGTCTTCCCACCCAGTGTTAACACAATCTCTAGAAAGTACATCTATTGGGTCCCACTTCCTCATTTATGAAGTGGGACTTTTTAAAAATTTCCCAGTCATTTGGGAAAGGAATAATACACTAATGTTGCAGACCAAACTGCCTGGGACAAGTAATGACATAATCCTTCAGTATGCTTTTTTGGAGACTCTGAAGCGAAATATTTGCAAGTACCAGGTCGGCTTTAATCTTGTCAAGCTGCCAGCGGTAGTCTCCAATGGCGTTGTGGAGGCTCCTGTGGTTGCTGATGTGCTGCTCCACAGAGCCTGGGTCCACGCCCCAGGACACCGTGTCCATCTCCGCCTGCCGAGGAAAACACTGTGCTTTGTTTCTGAGCCCGTGTGCCTGGCACACCTGACCTACAACAGCAGGAGTCAGTGCACCAAGGAACATGTAAACAGTCAATACTGAAACCAAAACAAAGACTTTTTTAAGGTTTGCGATTTCCAAACAGCTAATGGGGGTTGCCAAATCCTTCCCTCAACTTGTCTGACCCCCAGCTCAAGATGCCCGAGAGGTGACTCAGAAATGATATCCTTCATGCCTCGATCATGTCCTCTGAAGAAAAACATCTACGTGTGCACATGAAAGTGGCATATGTATGTGTGTATAGTGTATGTGCATACCTACATACTATACCTAACATAGAGGATGTTATAAAATACTGATAAGTTCCTACAGTCAGTCATTTTAAAATGGGCATCAAAAGCAATTATATACTACTTCCCAAGCTACACAGCTAACCTAAAAATATTTTTTTGTTGTTTTTCTTTAAACTGTTTTTGATTAATATAATTGTCGACTCTTTAAACCCAGCATTCACTATTACCTTCCAGGATGCAAAACTCCCTACAGCCCATTTCAAAGAGAAGTTACAACATATATACAATGCCTGAACTGAACTTCAATTCATGTCAGCAACACTGAGATTGTAAATGCATATTAGCTTTTTAAAAACTACACCTAACTTTCTATTTTGTCTCCATTACTTCATATTTAAGAATGCCTCATGATAAGAATCAAATACATTTTTCCACAAATGTCATACTGTGGCAAGTCTATTATCTCATCTTTCTTTTTGCATGAGGTCATATAAATTTCCAAATCACCTCTGTCATCTCCAAGACACGCCAAGGGCAAACATTCCAGTCTTGTATTACAGCAAGCACATAACACATATTGTTCCAAGCCACATCCATGTTTTCATATACCTGGCAAACTTCCAGAAAGGGGAGCCATTTCAGAATCAGACAACTGAAATGTACCCGGGACTTTGACCCTTCTCCCCCACAGCTCATTTTGACTCTAACAGAAACAGGTCAGTGCACTGGGAAGTTAACATGGTAACTAAGCTCCTGCTCAAGCCCCTCATTACCATTCAGGTGTATAGTATCTGACTGGTCCATCAGCAGAAACAAAAATCAGGGAAACAAAACAAAAAACCTGGCACAGGAGATGTGTGACTGCCTCCTGATTGTGCTGCTGGGGACATTGCCCCTTATCATTTGGGCCCTGCCGCACAGTCCCCTGGGAGTGAGAGGAAGAATGCAAGCCGTGCCTTAAGGAAGAAGGGCTAGGAGGAAAAGGGGCCCAAGAGAATCCAGAGAAAACTAGCAGTAAGCGATGGAACTGCACAGTTCTTTTGAAACCACAGGGAACACCTGAGCTGAAAAACATGTTTCATCAACTGTTAGTAAAGGCTCCCAACACAAAAATGGAATCCACATCCACAGAATGCCGTTGCTACCAAGAAATTCTTACAAAGCTGCAGCCAATATGAATACAGAAAATGACGAATCCTGAGATGTCATTTACATAACTGTCACACTAAAAAGAAATTAGGGAATTTGATGTTTCATACTTTGGTTCAAAGGTTGTTTAACCTAACATCACTGACTCTTAAGATGTAGTTGGAGCCCTATGAAGCCTTCCTTTGACCTCTCCACCCCTCAGGCGCTGACATACCACCCCTCCCCCAGTTCTGTCTGAGCAGAATTCCAGTCAAAAGTGCACCATGACTTTACGGACACAATGTAGTTCAAACACTGCTTAATCCCACTCCACTCTGCATAGAAATTTGGCATTTAGATGTATGCATCTTGTTTTCTTCAATAATATTCATTTTCAGGGCCATGGAACATAATTTTTGAACCCTCAGTTTCTGGCATGGCAGAAACCTATAAAATGCTTAAGAAATGTGTGTTCAGAGATAAAAAGGTAATTTCACAATGTACACAAATGTTGAATCACTATATCGTACTTCTGAAACTCATATAATATTGTATGTCAATTATCCCTCAACTGCAAAAAAAAGATTAGACGGATCTGAAAACATACAAATAGGTTTGTATTTAGGTATCTGAGATCAATAACTTCCTTTATCTTACCTTCTGTAATAGTGTGATATATAGTCCTTCAAATAGGCGGGAGAAAAAGTTAACTGAATGAATGTTTAGTCCCATGAGCCCTCATCACTTAGAAATGTACACATATAAAAATGTTTAAGTTGTCAAGAAATTTTAGAGCCACTGCTAAATTGGCCCAAGAACAAGAAATAAAACCAATATTTCTTACAACCACAACCCCTAGTGTATAACTCCACCACTTATCATCCTGACATATCTACCTTCTCAATAGAAGGATGGTTCATTAAGTGTCAGGTTTTCATTATTAAATTCCCAACTACATGATTATGGCATATTTCTACCACCACCTGTTCATTATAGCACATAATTACTACATAAAACAACAAAACAGTAATTAACATGGAAAATACTTTGTAGGAACTCCAGTTCTAGGGAAAGGCTCAGCACATACTTTGGTTGCCATTACTTAACTCCACTCCTACTCCAGTGACGTAATGATTTCACAAGAGAGTTGACATTTCAAAAATACAAGGTAAGCAACCAATGAGCCCAAACCAGAACAGCCAGTTTTAAGCATGTTTCCAGCTTCTGCAAATTTGTTAACGTTTTAAATGAACCTCCACAACATTCCTTTGTTTTTAAGTCCCTATCAGTAACACAGATGAGATCAGTTGCCACTCAAGAAGAACAGTGAAGTTCCTTAGTACATAAAGTCCCACATCACATTTTCCAGTTGTGCACAGTCAGAGCTAGATAGTCAAAATCTACCCAATTAAAATTTCCCTGCTAAATATCATTACCTGTGTGATAAAGTATGACTATAAAGCAATGAGGCCACGCAAGGGATAAAAACACTGACAAGTTTCATTCATTTCAAAATAGAAGCCTACTTTCAAATTGTATATGAGGAAAATGTCAAAAAGAGCAAGTTGTTGCTGCTGGCTGAGGTCCAGAACACTGTCTGCGGCCTGACCGCTGGGGCTACCCTGCCGGGTTCCATAACCTGCACCTACACAGATTTGAAACATCTGAGAACCAGCCCCTCCTTCCAGAAGCTGCTTACTTACCCTCTGCTGCCGCATCCACCCCAAACATTCGCTGGTGACGCGCTTGGTGAATTCATCCCAACCAGAGCTACTCTGACAGGTGTAGCCTCCACCGCCCTTGGAGCTGGCCCTTCGAACTCGAGGGACACTGATTGCTTTATAAAGGGCTCGCATCTGCTCCTGGAGCTGAAGCAGTCTGAAAGGGAAAACAAAATAAAACAAACAATGATACCAGCACAGGAAGAAAGCCCATGAAAATACGTGCTGGCACACTTCCCCTTTTCTGAGTCTCCTTTGTGTCAGTAGAGAGGTCACAAGTGTTTTATTTGAAGAATATTCTCCTTTACCATATGATATGAATATTGATCCCATACAGAAACTTGATATTAGGATGCTAAAAGCCTGACACATCATAGAACATGCCTAATCTGGCCACCACACCTTTCACTTTCTCATGAGTTTCACCCTGGGAGTTTTGACAGCAAAATTCCAGGTACTATGAGAGCAAAATCAGACTGCATGTCTCTCTGCTTTAAACTGCATTTCCAACTCTAAGACTTTCAATTTTGTTTTTATTAAACTGAGCTTGACTTGATATCAGACTCCTAAAAAGACAAATGCTATGCCAAAGGCGGCCTTTGTTGTCCCCTCAAGGGAAGTACAGTTAACATCTCATAACAAACTCAACTCTTTAAAATAAGCACACTCTTTTGTGGGAAGGTCTGTTCAATTCTTATGGCAGCTTTGTGATTTCGTGAAAGATGAAGATACTAGTTTTAGTCCCTTTGTATTAGAGAAACATAAAGCTGCACAATACCAAGCTGGCAAGTCTATCCTTGCGAGTATCTGTGCTTCCTTCAAGGGAAGCTCTATGCTGTGAGACCGGGTGTAACTGGGTGCATGCCATGCTCCTGCATCCGTGCTCTCTGGGGAATACCTTTTCTGGTAAGCGTCGCAAGGCTGGCCCATCTGCCGCATCTCTCTGATCAAGCCATCAGTGATTTCCATTTGATCATTGGCCTGAGCAAAACACTCATCCAGCTCTCTGCTCCGAGCCAGCTGTATTCCATCCCCATATTTCAGTTCCTAAAAGAAAGAATATGGGATGTTCGTTAGCCAAAATTTGTAGACTGTATTTTAAATTTTCACTAGGCTTTTAAAAGTATATTTACAGCCTGACCAGGTGGTGGTGCAGTGGACAGAGCATCAGTCTGGGAAGCTGAGGTCACCAGCTTGAGTGTGGACTCATCCGGCTTGAGCATGAGCTCACCCACCTTAAGCACATGGTCGCTGGCTTAAGCATGGGATCAGAGACATGACCCAAGGTCGCTGGCTTGAGCAAGGGATCATTGGCTCGACTAGAGCCTTCCAGTCAAGGCACAAATGAGAAAGCAATCAATGAACAGCTAAAGTGCTGCAACTATGGGTTGTGCTTCTCTCTTCCTTCCTGTCTCTCCCTCCCCCTCTCTCTTTATCTCTCTCTCTCTCTCTCTCTCTCTCTCACTTAAAAAAAAAAAAGTATATTCACAGAATGCTGATCTTTCCCTTTCTCCTTCATCTCAAATGCTATCTTTTACATTGACATGGAACTCTCCTCCAATGGGAATGTTACTGTGGTAAGGACACTATATCATTATACTGAATAAGGTCTTTTACACACAAGCTAAGCTTTTCCTGGATCATGTAAGAAAATAATTTTTCAGTTCTTAAAAAGAAAGCTGTCTAATTCACTATATTGGGACAACTGATTTTCTGAGCTTGATGATGCATTCATTATGTGAGATGCCACCTTAGGAGGAAGCTTGGTGAGCTACAAGACTGCTCTGTAGTTTGTTTGTTTTTTTACAGGGACAGAGAGAGAGTCAGAGAGAGGGATAGATAGGGATAGACAGACAGGAACGGAGAGAGGTGAGAAGCATCAATCATTAGTTTTTCATTGCCTTCGCAACATCGTAGTTCAGTGGTTCTTAACCTGGGTTCTACAGAACCCTAGGGGTTCGATGAGTTGATCTCAGGGGTTCGGAGAAGCCTCTGCCTTGGAGGCCAGAATAAAGTAATACGGTAATTTGTTGTGAGTTCATGCACTTTGTTGGTTTTGTTCTTTGAGCAAGGTGATGTTCATGCATGGCTCATTTTGTACACCAGTAAAAAAACATATACCTATGTCTTGAATTTGGGAAAAAAATCATATTTTATTTATCACTAAAGAAGGGTTCGGTGAATGCGCATATGAAACTGGTGGATTCGGTACCTGAAAAAAGGTTAAGAACAACTGCCTTAGTTCTTCATTGATTGCTTTCTCACATGTGCCTTGACTGTGGGCCTTCAGCAGACTGAGCAACCCTTTGCTGGAGCCAGCGACCTTGGGTCCAAGCTGATGAGCTTTTGCTCAAGCCAGATGGGCCCACACTAAAGCTGGCGAGCTCGGGGTCTCGAACCTGGGTCTTCCGCATCCCAATCTGATGCTCTATTCACTGCGCCACCACCTCTCTGTAGTATTTTAACAACTTCTTGTGAATCTATAATTATTTCAATATAAAAAAAATATTTTTAAAAAAAGAAAGCTTCCTCTGTTTGCATGAAAAGGCTGAAGCTTCAGTGCCGTTTGTGAGCTTTCTCCAGAATTTTAGAATTGCTGCTTTTCTTCAGCCAAAGGAACCTTATTTTTCCAAAGAAAAATGTCAGTAAACAGGGTATATTTCCCTGACATCTTTGCACCTCAGTGCAACTAAGTAAAAATAAACTGAAAACACAGTGCCATGTAAATTTTGGAACTACATGTAAAGCATATCCATGGCCACTGCAAACGTCCAGGACTGGGTATGGATGTGTTCAATGGGAAGTCACTGATGCCTCCTGTTTAGCTTTATGGAAAGAAATCACGTGAACACTCACAGTAGTGTGTTTCAGATCCGAGACTTGAAATAATCAGAACTAGAACAAAGTTGGTTTTTCTGAGCCCCAAATATCTTTGCACATGGATTAAAGTGATGTGTGGTTTTTTTTTAACTGGACAAAATAAGCCAGAACAAGAACCCACACAATATCTAAAATTAAGAAATCAGAACATTTAGGTAGTCTCCAGAGAGACACATAAAATCCCTCTTTTTATTTAAAAGGAGTACCTTGCAATGAGCCCGATTCCGGATTTAACCTGTACATTAACATCAGCATCAAGGAAACTGAAGAGCTACAATACATTGCGGAAGGAACAGAAAACATGGCTATAGTCCCACCAATTTTCAGTCTGTCTGTAGCAAAATCAGAGCAAACGTGAATGCTACGGTCTTTTAAAATAAAAACCTTAAATAGAAAAAAAAAAATCACAGAATCTGTGATTTCTAAGCCTGTGTCAATGAGATCCTAAGCCAGGCATGGCCAACAGTTTTTGCCCCCTGGGCTAGATTAGACAGAAAACTTTTTTCACAGGCCGAATGAAATACTAAAATTAAAATGTTAAATACAAAAACAATTAGTTTAAGTAAACAAAATTTTATTATGTAATTTATGAATAAATGTAAGTGAGTGAAAAAGAATTTAATATACAATATTTTAATAAAAAATATTTTAATAAAAATATAATTGCATATCGTATAAATATCCAAACTATATCGCAATCAATCAAAACAATATTTAATAGAATGAGCTTGAAGGGGTTATATCGCAAATAAAACTTATTTTGTTTTACAAACAGCCTGGACACGTTTTCAGTTATCAACTGCAGCTGTTGTCTATGCTACAATGCCACTTGATTCAGCACACTTAACCACAAAAATAACGAATTGTTTGATCTTGCCTGCGCACTGGTAAACCCCGCCTAAAAGAATGTGGGTTTCACATCGCCGCTAAACGTCAAACAGTTCATATAGAGTAGAGATGAGTACAAAAGTTGTAAATCTTTATAATGGAATTTGGGGGGGGGGGGATTTTTTAAAAAAATAAATAAGTATCACAAATCCATTTGACCAATTATTGGGTTAACCCTAGATTAGTCTCATGCGGAATTCTTTTTCGCGTATCACTATCCTCTTAAATATCTTGATTTCCAATAATCAAAGACGCTTCCGCTTCTGAGTAGCTCAGATTTTAAAGTAGCGGAGAATATTAAAAATTTAATCGCGGGCCGCATTAACTCATTATGCGGGCCAGATGCAGCCCGCGAGTGATTATGTTGGCCATGTCTTTCCTAAGCACTCTCAGTAATATCAAGAAATATCATGAGGCTTTCATCAATGTAACCATTTTCCCTCAATTTTTATAATTGCTTATTTTTCTGTGGTTTTGTTGTTGTTGTTTCTCAAGTAGAATTGTTCTTACAACATGGTAATATTTCTCCTGAAAAAGAACTTATTAAATTGATGGTGAACATCACAATCCAGTGACATAAAGAATTTCTAGGAAAGGAAACTAACTACAAAATAGGTTACAAAGGGTTGTTGTTGCAGTTTCAACAGGCTGTTGCAATCCGCAATGTAAACATTTGTTGAGAAAAAAATGCTATGTGAAAACTGGTTCCTACAGTTAAACCAACATAAGTAGGTTAAGAAGATACATTCCTGTGTAGTCTGTTTTGAAATTATCATCTCCAAACAGAGTAAAGAAGGGCAGTGAATCAGGACACACAGATGAGGGTCATGGGAGTCTATGTGACCCCGGAACAAAACTGGGTATGTGCAATCCCTGAGAACACAACCCAAAAGCTTACCGGCTGCACAATCAGCTCGGCCCGCATCAAGCAATCCGCGCAGTTCTGTAGAAGCTCCTGGATGGTGTTCTGGTTCTGGTGCCTGGACATCGTTCCGGTTTGACTGGTAAGACAAACACAGAGAAGCAGGCATGAATTTTTTTTCCAATTCTGAAACAATTTTACACTTTCAGAAAAGTTGCAGAAACGAGACAAAACACTCCTGTAGTGCCTTAGCCCAAATTCCCCAATTATTAACATTTGTCAAGGTGTCTTTATCCCCCTCTCTGTGTGTAAGCACATTTCAACATTTTCCTGAGCCATTTGAGAATAATCATGTCACTTTAACCCCAAAAATTTCACCATGTATCTCCTAAGAATAAAAAACATTCAATTATAAAACCACAGTACAATTCTCAAGTCAGAACATTTAAAATGAATTGAATACTAGTTTCTAGTCTACAGAACTTTTTCAAATTTTATTACTTAGCTCAAAATGACCTTCACAACAAGTTTTGCTTTCCAGGTCCAAGATCCAATCCGGAAATACTCCTCTGAGCTGTAAAAACACATTTCTAGCGGGTTATCTCTCCCACCTCCTCCTTCACTGCACAGCGGTCCTCAATACCAAGTCCCTGGCGGAAGTAAAGGTGTTCCTAGCAAGTCTAGCTAAGGAAAACAGTAGGGCACAAGAGAAAGGCTTATTTGACAGAAATGTTGTCTGAAATCAGAGTGAAGGAAAACAACTGTAAAGAAAAGTAATGGGAATTTAGACATCTTTACTGCAAATAAATAAACAAGCCACTTTTCCTTTCTAGATGACCCTAAATCATTTACATTTCTAATGAAGCCAATTTCTGGAAGATGCCTGACAGAATCCTTAAAACAACAGTGGTTAAGAAGAATGTCTAGATGTTCCATAGTTCAAAGAACAAAATTACAAGAATTTAACTTGCTGTAGATGTAAGTAAAAAGTACAAAGTATAATAGCACAGCCTTACTTTTTAATTTCCCAGGATACATTATGGCGCAGCACAGCCTACTATAGTTTAGTTTAAGAGAGATTTAAAGCATATTAAATTATTGTTTAATGATCGGGAAAGGTCCTCATGACTGGGACAAGAAACCTGAGTCCTTTAAGGGACTTTACAGCCAGGGCCACCTGCAGATAAAACTGATTGATGCTTCTTTAATGTACTGGACTTTCTCTTATGTGCGATGCCCCTGCGTCTGGGGTGGATGGGCGGGGGATGTCTGTAAATGTTTTAATGAAAGAATTTCAATGTTTAAAACATTTTTTTTTAGAAACACGGCTGTACTATGCATAGACAGAATAAAAGCACAAGAACATGGGGAACTTCTCCCACAAGGCCTGATTCTGTGTCATTCCACATTGGGGAGTGCTCCCTGACTTTCCCTCTCTGCCACCTATTTGCGTTCCCTCCCTGCAAGCAAGGCTCCCCAACAAGCCAGCACTAGCTGTCTCTGTGTGGGTGAAGAACCAAGCTTTCCCTGGGAACCACTCCCAAGTGAGGTATGTCTCCCACAGGCAAGCCCAGGCGAGGTGCTGCCTGCACTGCCCACCTGTCAAAACCAGGTCACCCTCCCCCCCAAACACAGCCCGTCTTTCTTTCGTTCAGAATACACAGGAAATCTGGCACACTTCTTTCCTGCTGAGCTATAAACAGGTCTACACCAGTTGTCTAAACTTGCACACAATTCCAATTGAATGGAACACTTCCCAAAATGTACTTATTAAAAAATAGAGGAAAGAAATTCAAGAGACAAGAGAAAAAAAATCCAGAAATACAGAAACCTCATTTAGAATCCTGAGATGAATAAGTAATTGCATTTGTTTTCTTTTATTGCAAGGAGATGAGAGCACCATTCTTCTGAAACATTTAGTGACTCTCTTCAGCTGTTTGGTTCAGAGAGTAATTCCCACAAAGAATGCCAGTCCCTAGGACATAAGTGAGAGAGGTCTCTCTCTTAGCGTGATGGAAAGTCAGAGTTTCTTAAATGATTTAATAATGTGTGCTACTGTAAAAACTATCAGAAACTGAGCTATTAGGCAGAGGTAGATGGGGGAAACGGTGAGGATTATATGAGAACTCTCCGGTGAGGATTATATGAGAACTCTCCAGCATTTTCACAGCTTTTCTATAAACCTAAAATAATTGCAAAATAAAAATGTATTTTAAAACAAAATAGGAGACCAAACTCAGCTGTGAATGAATTATACAAAAGTGTACATATAACTCTTTAAAGTCAGTTTATGACTAAATTAATTTGATAACATAATATAAAACTCACCAGCTTCTTTTTACTCGGTTTCTAGAGTAGTTAGTTACAGGACACTTAGAAATGAACTGTATCCAGGAAAAAGAAAGGTGAGGCAATTAAATGTTGACTTAAAATAATGAACTTTCCAGAGTTTTCTTTTGTTGTTGTTGTTCCCTCTTACTTTTTGCAAAGGTGTTCCTACTTTTAGAGGGAGTAGTTGACATCCCTATATTAAAATAAATCATCTTATCTGCTTCCCTTCGCCTCCATACATCTGAACTTTAAATAAAATGGAACTTCATATGATGTTAATAATACCAGAAAAAAATTTTCATGCTTTACTAAAGGACTTGCCTATGTTTACCATACTGCCCTTGATATCCACTAAAACCCTGTGGGTTTTGCTTGACATTTTAGTAAACAGATTAACAACTATGTAGGAAAGAGGAAGGCGCAAAAATCGAATCTCTTTAAGGGTCAACAAAAAGAAGCTAAAGTGCTAGAACGATGTAATGAAGAATCTTTGGTATTGCTATTTGTGTGTAGAAAAGTATGCTCTGATTAATCAAATGTCATCTTGTATATAACTTTTCAAGACTTCTTCTAGTCCTTAAAGCAAGCTATACCTCCCCTGTCTTTCATTTGTAGAAATCCCACTTCAATCTGAATGTGGTTAAGGACAGCCCTTGGAAGCAGATGTAGGTAAGACAGGGAACCTTTTGAAGAGCTCAGTCCACCAAAAATGAGAGGAGGAAGAGAGACTTAGACCCCTGAGGTTTCATGACTTGGAGAAAGAGAATTCCCTCTTACATTTCAATCTGCTGCCTTAGCCCAGTGAAGAATCCACACAGCACTGGCTGTCCTCAAGTCAAGGCAGACGTGCAGGCAGAGGATTTTGACCCATCAAGTCAGCGGAGTGTCAGACAACTCAACAGGGCAGTGCTGGGTCCTTGGCATGATAGCCAGGAGAGCTGGCGTCAGGAACACATGCATTTTTTAACACTTGTGTATCATTCAAAAGTGTTTAAAGTCAAATCCTATTTTTTTTACGGACCACATAACAATTTTAGATTTTTTTTTAATCTCAGAAATTTTCTAGACCTCAGTTTTCCATCTGTTAGGCTAGATGGTAGCTAACATTTCTCTAGCTCATGCTTCCTATAACTCTATTTTATAAAAACCACCAAACTCATTCCTCCTTTGAAAGTGATACAAAAGTCTATGTTCTAATGGTAATAAGTTTCCCTTTCAATTCACATAATGAGTGCACTTTGGGAAAATGCAAAATTCTATCATGTATGAAAAAATACCTTTTAAATAAATTTATTTATTTAACAAATATATAAAGATTTTAAAAATCCTTAGCCTCAAAGAAATTTTTGATACTGCTACATACAGGTGTTAGGGGTGCAGATACTTTAAACCATGTTAGAATTGAATTAATAAGCTCAAAGTTCAATTTTTAAATCCCATTTCAGTGGTATGAAAGATGTCATGTAAAAGATAAAAAAAGGAAGAAGAAGAAAAACTTATTTGGGCCAAAGCAATAAAAAAAATATTTACTTCTAAATTAAAATTAATAGCTGTCCTTTAAAAAGTAACATTTATTCTTAAAAGGGTTTAACTTTTCTGAAATTCTATTTTATCTTCAAGCTCACAGAGACAAATGATTCATACTACAAAGAACCGACCTGCACAAACTTTTTTTAAGTTCCTTCTAAAACTTGTTTAAACAAGTGATGGTTCCAACAGTTTGCCTAAATCATCCCTTCATCAGTGGCTAAAAGGAAAACACGTTCTGGATTTTCATCCAAGGATGGAGCCCATGGAAATGTGTGAACATCAGAGAGCTTTGGATGTTTTATTTTACCACCTCTAAGTAACACTCTTTTCTTAAAGAATGACTCCAAAATTAGCTGTCTTCAGGCATTAGTTTAACACCTGTTACCAAGGATATTATAAAAGAAAGAAGACAATTATTTTGAAGAGAGGCATGCAACATTATAAGGTAAAAATATTTTTGAATAAGTTACTCTCCTTGTTTTATAAAAGTAATTTTATTATAACCTATTATGTTAATTAGACCTTTGGCCCATAAAACCTAAGTCTGTACTTCCTTTGTGTATATACTTTCTCTCCCATCAGATTCCTTCTTTCCTTCCTTCCTTTCATTCTTCCATATCTCTGTCTGTCCCCCTCTCTCTCCCTCTATCTCTATCTCTCGTCTTCCTTTTGTTCATTCATCAACATAGGTCCTGTACATGTGCCAGAAACTCTGTCTCTTTGTATTCCGGTTCATGAAACAATGGCCTTGGAAAAACTCAATAAATAGTTGTTGGAAATATTTATGTAATGTATTAATATTGACCTTAAAGCCAATTTGCTTTGCTCTTTATAATTTTCAAAGCATTTTCACATACACAACTGAGTTTCTTTAAAGAGTCTGAATATAATAAAAAATATGATGTTTGTAAAAACATGTTTTCACTTCTTCATTTAAGGACAATTCTCTAGTTTCAAAACTCACTAAACACTACCATCCTCAAGAAGTCACAGAGCAAATGCTGCCTCCTCTGTTGAGTTTTCCCACACACACCTCTGCCCTCATTCTGCTAGTTATTTACACACCTGTCTTCCCTACTCCTTTAGTCCCACACCTTCAACTCGTGAAAGCACCTAACAACAGAGTCCGCACACAGAAGGTGCTTACCGCATGTTTGTTTGGTTTAGTAAAGTAGAAGAAAAATAAAGTCAAATAAAAGACCCATATGAGGATGTTTCCATCCATCTCATTACCCCAACTCGCAAAGCTTAATCTGGTAGCACATCTGTTCCCACCCATTCCCATGCCAACAGTGAGCAAAAAAAAGGGGGGGGGGGTAGTTTCCTTATAAAATTTTTTTAAATGTTTTATTTATCTTTTTACAGGGACAGAGAGGGGTATAGATAGGACAGACAGACAGGAACAGAGAGAAATGAGAAGCATCAATCATTAGTTTTTCATTGCCGTTTCGACACCGTAGTCGTTCATTGACTGCTTTCTCACAGGTGCCTTGACCGCGGGCCTTCAGCAGACCGAGCCACCAATTGCTGGAGCCAGCGACCTTGGGTTCAAGCTGGCAAGCTTTTGCCCAAGCCAGTGGGCCCGCACTCAAGCTGGTGAGCTCGGGGTCTCGAACTTGGGTCTTCCGCATCCCAGTCCGGAGCTCTATCCACTGTGCTACCACCTGGTCAGGCAGTTTCCTTATAAATTTTTAAAAGAGAGCCTCTTCTGATCCTTCATTTTGTCCTGACCCAGGAGCTTTGGAATCAGTACTCTAATAAGAGCTCTATTTCCTTTCCATGTTTATTATTTTCACACTGTTTTTAGTGGATTGGGGGGAGGGGGTGTGCAGACAGATCACATATCATTAACTTCAAAACGACTTTGAAGTCCGTTAAACTCGGAGTCCACTCCCTGTTCAGCCACTTCCGGTTGTACAGTCTGTGACATTGAGCAAGTCAGACTCACTGTGCCTGGAGTTTCTGCATCTGCAACATGGAGGCACACCCACCTCCTGCGGTTGCCATGATGCTTGAGCCACAAATGTCTGCAAAGCCAAGCAAAAACAGAATCCTCACTGCAAACTAGCTCTTGGTGGCGGCTGCTGCTATTAGTGCATGGTTATCAGATTACGTTTTAACTTTTCACTTTGTAATTTTTGCTCCAGTTCATAATTTTAAGTGTGTACTGCAGCAAACTGGGAATAGGATGAGAAGAAAAAAAAATGGAAAAAGAGAGGGAAAAAAGAAATGGATTAAATATTAAGCATGAGGTATTGCATATGTTCCTAAAATTACCTACAAGACCTGAAAATAATAAAGACAATTCAGAGCATGAGAGAAACTTATTGAAGGGATAAAGAAATTCAGAAAAAGATGTATACCTTTATTAAGTAGGGATGACATATGATTATTTGGTACTTACAAAGTCAATGCCAAAATAGGGATTACTAGTTTGAATTACTTCTCTTTGTGAAAACATTCATTCTAAAGCCTAAATAAATCATACACAAGTTATCTGATTATCCATCAAGAAGTCCACTTCTTTTTTTAATTTTTGCAGGTTCCAGATGAAGCAAGGGACATTATGTTTGTGCGTCAAAATGTTTAATTCCAGGCAAAATCTTAGACCTCTCACTAACTCGTTGCCATTTTCATGAAATGTAGATTTCACATTCATGATGTCTTTGAAGGTCCTGGACCCTTCCAGCCCAAGGTGTAAATTACTGGGCTGCACGAGCATTTTACAGGATATTGCTTCCAATGAGTGGCTCACTGAGTCTTGGGGATTGTATGCCGGTGATTTCAACATCAGAACCACACTTGACTATTTTCCCATGGGTGTAAAAGGGAGAAAGAGAAAGACAAAGGGTGTGGCAGTGCTCCAAGCATTGATTCCTCCAGACTGAAGAAACCCTCTTCTCGAACCTCCTCTTCTGGAAAGACTGGTTAGCAGAGAATTGAGTTAGACTCTCCAAGTCACACCCAAATCCTCCTTTGCTCCACCCTGAGAGTCAGCATTGAGGCATCAGGGGCATCAGCAGTTTTTCTTCTTTCCCAAGACATTTCAGTCACCTGAATGACAATGAATTATGCCCATATTCAGAGAAAAAAATTAACTGCTGTTGAAAGCTGTTTTATAGATCCAACCAACAATTAGTTGGCTTAGTGCAGCATCATAATGTGTTTTCCTAAGCAGATGGGAACTCCACAGAAGTATTAGTGAAAGAGACTGGTTATGAAATAAATATTTCACAGGAATGCTACAAATAAGAGAAATTCAAAACACATCACAGATAGAAGAGTTTATAAGTAGAAAAGATGAATTCTAATTACTACAGCTTGATAATTTGCTTTTTTTTTTCTTGAGTCACTGTGGTATACTGGATTCAAGTGTAGCTCAATCACTGTGTGACCAAGGTCAAGTCATTTAATGACTTTAAGCTCAGTTTTCTACCTATAAAATGGGAATTTTGTTGTGAGGCTTGAGATAAGGACATAATATACCTGGCACATCATAGAACTGTTTGCCAGGAGATGGTAACTATTACTAACCACTGATCTGATATTTTTATAATATATATCACTTACTCAAACTTAATAACCACGTAAATGTTATCTGCTACATATGAAGCTAAAATGAATCTTAATTATCAATAGTTTCCCAGAAAAAAATATTTAGACGATCCATTCGATTAGCTGAAGCTGCCACTTCACTGGGCAATATCTGCTTTCCTAACTCTATACCGCCAACTCAACAGACTTTTATCACCTCCCTTCTTCACTTACATATAGTAATTGCTTCCTTTAGCTAACTCCCACTTCATACCACCCTGCACACTACAACCACACAAATAGTCCAAAAGCTTACTTAAAACCATCTTATTTCTCCCAATGCAGGAGACCTTCCCTGGCTTCGATAAAAATCTTCAGTGGCTCCTCTCTGCCTAGTAAAATTCCTCACCATGAAATCAAGGTCTCTCAGGCTCTGGCCCCAACCAATCCTTCCTCCTTAGTTAGGTCTTACTGTTTCCCCACATACAGTGAATTCTCAGGAAAAAAAAATCACTTTGTAGGCCTTTAATATGTTCCTGGTGTTCCATCTCTTCAACTGTTTCCATTCTCTTCTCTCCCCTGGAATGCTTCCTGCCCACCCACCTTCACTAGCTGAAGTAAATAAGCCAAAATCTAATTCAACACCTCTTCTCTTACCATCTTACTAGTTCAAGTGCTGCCATAAATGTTATCTTGTCTCCTTTGGAAGCCTCTGTGTCATCTCTACCCTTCTTGTCCATTATCCTTTTGTATTATAGTACTGCGTACTTATTTTCCTTTAAAGAGCATATGCTCCTTTTAAGAAGCCTTTGTCTTTTCAACTTTAAAACTCCCTGACACCTAAGACACAGCAGATGTTCAGCAAATATTTGTTGAAGGAATAAAGAAACGGAATTGATACTTTCATCATATAAGTACATGACTGTCCAGTCTAATATACTCAGAACACTCTAAAAGGTACAGGATGACAGTGGGGCAGGGTTGGGAGGTTGGGTTCTCATGTCAACTCTGCCATGAGTGGACTGGGATTTGGGACGTCTTAATCTCCTTGTCTCTGAAGTGGAAAAGTGAGCATTCCCCTCCACTCTAACTCAGTACAAATGGACCTGTTTGTTTCATGCAAAGATATAGGCTTCTTTTAAAAGGTAGTTTAAGGTAAACTTAAAATTATACATCAAATAGTGATCACATGCATTTTGGCTTTGAAATCAGGAGTTCTGGAGAAAATAGCATTACAACCACATATTTCTGAAGCTTATTACTAGATTCAGCTTTTAATCCTATAAAAAAATCCACACTTTGATCAGTGAAAGATTTAACTGTGGGACCTTGTCACCTGGCCACCACATTTCACTACAGATTTATAAATATTTTTAAGATTTCACTACAGATTTGTAAATATTTTTAAACCACAGGAATGAAACTAAAGTTAAACCTGCCTTAATTAAAAACATCCTATACAAGAAAAATCCAAAGCCCATATTTTCAAAAATATACCTATTTTGTTATCAAGCATATAATATTTACCAAACTTTAAAATATTAAGTAGAACAGAGAAAATTAAATAAAGTAGATGCAAATTCCATCCAACCTAAGATAAAGAAGAGCAAAAGACAGATCAGGGAAGAGCAGAGAATTATAAAAGTGCCTAACCAGGTGGTGGCGCAGTGGATGGAGCCTCAGACTGGGATGCAGAGGACCCAGGTTTGAGAGGCCGAGGTCGCGCGCTCATCTGGCTTGAGCAAAAGCTCACCAGCTTGGACCCAAGGCCGCTGGCTCCAGCAAAGGGTTGCCTGGTCTGCTGAAGACCGGCAGTCATGGCACATATGAGAGAGCAATCAATGAACAACTAAGGTGTCACAACGAAAAACTGATAATTGATGCTTCTCTCTCTGTTCCTGTCTGTCTGTCTCTATCTATCCCTTTCTGACTCTCTCTCTCTGTCAAAAAAAAAAAAATTATAAGTAAGATATCATACTGCCCTAAAAATTGCCAAGTGCTATAAATGTAAAGATGTTTTAAGGACATTTTAAAAGAAAAAGAAAACAGCAAGTACTGAGCTCTCTATACCCTCAAATTTAATTATTAGGGAAGGGCTAATATTTCAAAAATCACCAATCTCATTCAGCCATTAGAGTAGCAATTTCGTTTCTTAATAAATTAAGTTTAAATCAACCGGTAGTTTTTTCGTGATTGTTTTACAACGATCACGAAAAACAAAACAAAACACTTTTATTTCGAAAAAAGTTTGGTCAGAAACAAAACAAAACACTTTTATTTCGAAAAAAGTTTGGTCAGAAAAGCTCTCCTTAAAGTTCTAATCATCATTGATTTGGTAGAGGGCAATCGCATCACAGCTGGCATGCTACTTCCACACTGCAGGTATGCACAAATCCCTCAGCTCAAAGCCATAAAGCCTATAGGAAAAGCGTTGCAGATGCATTCCTTATCTCTCTTCGGTCAGTTGTCATTATGTTTCAACGCAGAAATCATTATTTGCGGGCAATTCTGTATTTTGTTAATTCCTCAGTCCAACAAGGGTCCGCTGCAGCGGGGCAGGCCCTGCAAGCTGGGGAAATTCCATGACCTGATCCAGGAAGAATGACCGCATGCTGACTCCAGGCCCTCAGCCCGACTCTGCGTGGCTCTGGCCCATCGAGATCAACACCCTTCTCAAAGAGAGGCTCATTTTTTCACTTGAGCCTGTTCACCCTGCTCAGAGATGTAAAACACGACAGATTTATAAACAACCTTTAGGATGGAAAAACAGAACACACGAAATGATGCTATGCCTCGAAACTTCCCAAAACTTTATAATGTTTCAGCGAAAAATCCTTATAAAACACGTTTTTAGGCAGTCCAATAACTAACATACTAATTACAAATTTCTTCAACAAAAGGCTAAGAGAGTTTAATTTCAACTAAGTAATGTTTATTGCCAATTTTAAAAACAGGGACACTAGGATAAGAGAAGCATATTGGAAAAAAAATAGCGGTTCCTAAAATGCCACACACACACACACACACACACACACACACACAAAATAAAGCTACTCGAAAATCTATGCAAATTATGAGAGGACTTAAATCTATGGGTATTAAAAAATGTGTTTTCCAAATACCGGAAGATTAGGAGGGAAAAAATAAAGTTTCAGATTTCAATGGTGACCGAATTTTAAAACAAACATAAAAACCAAAGTAAAAACTGGAAGTTTCTCCCATTTTTCCTATCGCTTGGCACTTTTTTCCCTAGAAATCCCAGGTGCGTTCTGTTCAGGAAAAAAAAAAGGAGTCCAAGATTGAAATAATTCTTTGATAACTCACAGTCAGCAAAATAAATTCCTAAGATGCTCTGGGAAAATAAATATATATTTATAAAATAAATATTAATATGTAAATACACACAGGCGCGCGCTCCTGCATATAAATCTAAGCGGAAAACAAGCGGCAACTCGAAGAGTCCCGCTTTCAAGACTGCTGGCTAAACAAAAAACCCCTGAAAAGTATTCAGTTTGCTCCTTCCTAGCCTGGGGCCATAAAGCAGGGTAAAATTTGTTCTGGACAGCAGGAGTCTTTCCAAAAAGCCTTCTATGGGCAGGGATCCAGGCCAAGGGTTTGCAGGGCTGTAGAAGGTGCTCACTCGGGTATCCGGACCCCAGCAGCCGGGTCTCGGTAAATGCTGGTTCATTATCTTCCTAAACCCATTCAAATGACTCCCTCAGTCGGTCTCCTCGATGATCCTGAGAAATAGACCCTGTCTTCCCAATGGGCCTCTCTGGATTAGGCCAGCCTCCAACCTCGCGGCGGAGTACGGGAGGGACGCGGCGTCCCCACTTCCCCCAACCCCTTGCCCACTTTCGGCTGCTAAAGGTACGAGACCCTGCGCCGCGCTCCTCCACAAAAACAATGAGATCTTTTCTCGGGTGCTCTATAAAAAGACAGAAATAAAGGACGCGAGCACGGGGCGAAAGGTGCGCTCCCCGGCAGGGGCTACCGCGCGGCGGACCGAGGAAGACAGACGTCTCTCCGCGGAGCTGCGACCTAGGGCCAAATGGCCGCTCCTGCCGGGAAGCTTCGTTTGAGTAGCAGGGAAGGCCGAGGCAGGGACTTCTAGAAACCGGACTCCACGCCTCTCGGACGCGCAACTTCTACACAAAAGCCCTTGGGCTACCGATGTGTTCTCATAGTGACCAGGAATTTGGGATGAGCCAGTAGACACCGCGGGGTGCCGAGTCCGGCCCTGGCCACTGGAGAGGCCTACGCCCCCGCTCCTTTACTGTTTTACTTTTGGTTACAGTTAGAAAGGTTGAGTTTCGTTGTCGCAGCGCGACCTGCCTGACCTCTCTACCTGCCGGCAGAGACAAAGGGGATGCCAACCCGCGCTGGCCGTGCAAGGAACAGTCCTGGAAGCAGCCTAGATTCCCCACGGCCCGGCCTGCCCGCCCGCCACACCTTGCTCAGACCCTTCGTTGTCTGGCCTCTCGCCCCGGCTCGCGGTAAGGGACAAAGGCGGGACGGAGTCCCCGCTCGCACACACCGACACCGGACTGCAGCGCGCAACCGGCGTCAGGCCACCGGGATCCTGCCCCAGCGCCAACGGAAAATGCTTTCATGACCTCGGGCAAACAGACTTGCCTCTTTCTTGACCTGAGTGTCTCGTGCGTCAGGGGCTAACTGTCCCTCTCTTTCCCAGCGGGCTGGGACCGATTCTGCTAGAAGTGTGTGGAGACCAAGCAGCCCGACCCCGGAACCCCGCGCACAGCGTGCGCTCCGGTACCGCGCGGTACCCACCAGTAGCCGTCGGAGTTCTGGTCGTTGACCGTGTAGCGCCGGCAATAATACATCCTGCCGCCGCCGCCGCCGTTCGCCTCGTAGCGCAGGTCGGGGCCGGACTCTGCGCGAGTCATGCGGCCCAGCGTGTTGATCCGCGGGTGGGACCCTCCGTTGCAGCTCATGTCGGCGCGCACTCAGAGAGCCACTCGACGCCAAGGCATAAGCAAAGACTGCGGGTTCAGAAAGGGCGGAGGGCTTCAAAGGAAACTCCAAAAACCGGAGACTGGAGTTGCAAGGCAGAAATGTCGCGAGGACGCCTCCCTTCCCCGGAGCCGTCCCGGCCGCTGCGGGCGCGGCGCGGTGGTCGAAGGTTGGGCTGGCGACCGCGACAAGCGGGGAGTTAGAGCAGGAGGAAGAGCTGTGGCTCGGAGGGCGGCAAGGGCGCACAGAAGCTGGCCTGCAGCTGGGTGTCGGTGTTGGTCGTGGGGCGCGAGTCTCCTCCCCGCTGGCGCCCGGCGCCAAGCCACACTTGACCCGTTTCTTCCCCGGACGGGTGCGGCCGCCGCTCCTCCCCCGCCCCCCATGGGTGTCACCGCCGCGCTCGGGCCGCCCTTCCCCACCTGCCCGCCGGCGGCTCCGCCCTGCTCCAGGGAGGCTTGAGTAATACTGGAGGGACGGGGTCCCCGAGACCCGGACGCCCCCTGGGCGACCACCCAAGGAAGGCCGTGCGGACTACCGGGTCTGCTGTACTCAGTTATCCCGATGCAGTGGCCAGAAAGCGCTCCGCTTTGGTCGATTCTACAGTCCCCAAGGCAGAAATGAGCTGAAAAGTAAGGACCATTCAATTGGATACGTACCTATTAAACTTGACTTTTCCTCATCCCTGGAAACAGTGCCAACCAAGCTTTAACTAGAAACATAAATGAGGAGAGAATGCTTAGATGATGAGGCTTTGTTTGCGGGCTTTTAGAATTTTATTTCAGTAATGCAGAAAATTAACTCAAAAGTCCGATTTCCGACACGTAAAACGACTTTTACACAGAACCACTACTTTCCAGAGAAGTATGCACCATAAATGAATTTATTTGGCATAAAGACAAAAATTCTACACCCTATTTTTTATGGGGTAACATGAAAATATAAATTACAATTCTTTTTTATTTTGCCTGTTCGTGGTCATTTATTTTTTAATTGAATTTATTAGGCTGACATTGGTCAATAAAACTACACAGGTTTCTGGTGAACATCTCTACAACATCACAGTGAGTTCACCACCCCAAGTCAAGCCTCCTTCCATCACCATTTATCCTCCCTTTACCTTCTGCTTTCCCACACCTCTTACCTTCCTGTAATCACCATACTGTTGTCTGTGTCTGGAAGTTGTTTTGTTTGTTTGTTTGTTTTTTCTTTGCTTAATCCCTTCACCATTTTCACCCAGCCCCCACCCCCTTCTCCTCTGACAGCTGTCAGTCTGTTCTCTGTATCAATGAATCTGTTCCTATTTCATTTCTTAGTTTATTTTGTTCATTAGATTCCACATTTAAGTGAAATCATAGGGCACTTGTCTGTTCGTGGTCATTTAAAACTAGAAATTGCAAAGACGTCCACTCTCAGACCCAGTTTTCATATTTTGTAAAAGAACCTTGAGAAAGCTTGTCTCTCACATCCCTAAGCACCTTCCTGTTAGACCCAGTCCTTTAGAAAGTCAGCCTTCCTGGGACTTCAGTCTCAGAGAAAAGCAAAGAACCCTGGACAGAGATCATCCACTCAGTACTGATGACTAATTCTGAGCCAGAACATTCCAGTGACTTGCTCCAAGGCCTCTCCCAGTTAGTATCTGAGTGTGAATGACACGACAGGGTCTATGACCTGGCTACAGACCTAGTCACACCATCCATAAAAAGCTGTTTTTATATATAATTTGGAAAACTGAAAATATTCTTTAAATAAACATTTAAAGAACTTTATAATGAATATTTGTCATCTTCTCAAATAATGCCAGTTAACCTTTTTTATTTTTAATTTATTGTGTTGACATGTCTTCAAGTGTTCCACTCAATATAACACCTTCTATACACTGCATTGTGCCCCTATGTCCCAGGCAAAGTCTCTTTCCACCCCCATTTCCTCCCTTTGCCCCCCTCCATAACTTTTTTTTAGAAGTATCAACTCATAGTTGCATTATTTCAGTTGTTCATTGATTGCTTCTCATATGTGCCTTAACCAGGGGGCTCAAGACAAGCCAGTGACCCCTTGCTAAATCTGGCAATCTTGGACTCAAGGCAGCAACCATGGGATCATGCTGATGGTCCCATGCTCAAACTGGTGACCCGACCCTTAAGCTGGTGAGCCTGCTCTCAAGCCGGATGAGCCCACACTAAAGCCAGCAATCTCGGGATTTTGAACCTGGGACCTCAGAATCCCAGGCCAACACTCTATCCACTGCGCCACCACCGGTCAGGCTTACCTTCTTAAACAGTATATTTCTGAAGTGTTTATGAACTAAAAACAAAAATGGAACTACATTTACAAGTTATAAAGGATATAGGGGGAGTTTCCTAAACATTCCCATATTATAGTATCACTAATAAACCTTTTTTTTTTTTTAATTTATTTTTATTTATTTATTTTAGAGAGAAGACACAAAGTGAGAGAGAGAGAGAGAGAGAGAGAGAGAAAGGGGGGAGGAGCTAGAAGCATCAACTCCCATATGTGCCTTGACCAGACCAGTGCAGGGTTTTGAACTGGCGACCTCAGTGTTCCCAGGTCGACGCTTTATCCACTGCGCCACCACAGGTCAGGCCACTAATAAACCTTTTTTAAGGCAAAAATCTTAGGCAAAGTGTCCTATTCTCTTTCTTTACAACTGACCACAGAGTTGACAGCTTAAAACCAAGGAGTCAAATATACAATAAAAGTCGACCACTGTTAGCACACCCAGTAATTCCCATCATTGTCTCAGTTTTCTGTCATTTTTAATGTGATAAATGTGATAAATGAAGTGTTCAAATCATGACACAAACACTGGTATATAGACACGAACAGTGGTTCTTCTGAAATTGAATCAATGGTTCTAAGTCAACCCAGAACAAATGGCCCAGGATACTCATTGGTTGGAAGGGAGAAAAAACCAATTGGAGGTGTCAGTACATGATGTACAAAATTTGATTTAGGATGTTTTCTCTCTATGTACCTCTTTTGTTGAGCAAATAATTAGAACTTACTATATGGAACAGCCAGTATTAAAATTTGGAAAATAGGGCAATGAGTAAGGCACAGACACTGTCTTAAAAATGTTATACTAAAACAAATTTCAAAAATTCAGGGATTCTTTTATTTCAGTAATATATAACAAGAAGATCATGCAATTGCACAATAGAATTCTTTAAAACAACACAGATCTATGAGTCTCCCAGGAATGAGGAAAGCTCCACTCAACACAGAGGTCCCCTTGAGAGTTCTCCCTGGGTAGTCACAGACCCCCAAACCACCCAGACTAACAGAGCTATTCAATCTGTTTACAAAACAGGAAGAGATGAAAAGCGCAGCCACCAATGACACACTGTGCTGTCATTGCTTCCTGGCCTACCTCACCGCTCCTTCAGGTATTTCCAGCTACCAAACAGTCCAGGTCTGGAGAGAAAATGACTTTCATTAACTATCTTGTGTAAGGATAAAAAAGGAAGACGAGAGGATGAAATAAATAAATTGACATGATAGATGGAATCCGGACATACACACATTCTTCTAAGCAGGCTTTTCTCATGAAAGGGCACATAGTGAAGGCTGGGGATCAGAAAAGCCATAGTTCTGATCTGAGTGCTACCATTACTTGGGCAAGATGTCCTCATGTACAAAGTGGAAACAATAATACTAACACTGCCCAATTTTCCAGATCTACAATGAGGATCAATGAGATCAAATATGGCAACATTCTTGAGAACTGTAAAACATATATATAGCCAAGATACCACCCATTAAATCAAAAGCTCTTTGCCGGATGTGAAATTTTAACCTTTAGCGTTTCCAGATTATCCTACGTGTGAATCAGTAAGACTCCCCTTTATAGATGTTTAACATTTATTCATTTCAAAAGCAGTTATCTAATATCTATGATGTGCCATACATTAGGTTCAATGCTGGTCACACAGACAAAATGAGGCATGACTCCTGATCCGTGGGATATCTGGTCTACAACAGGAACACAAATCATGACAATATAATGTTAGGTATGCCATCATAAAGGCATAGTGATAGAATTGCTAGAGCATAGTAGAAAGGTTTAAAAGTGGCCATTTCTTAAACTAGACTTTAAAAGTTCAGAATCTATAAAGTCTGGTACAGTCCTCACTAGCTGGCCTTATGAAGGTCAGCTATTTTTTCCCTGCCACTTATAGACACCCCCACCCCCTTGTACTGTCAGAGACACATTACTGACATGTAACTTTCTCTCTGTCTGACCTTAGAAATGACCTTGCGGTTGGGAAAGAGGCAGCAATCATATCCTGAGTATGTTCTTTTTAAAACTAAACAGAGCACCTTTACTTCAGTGAACTGAAGAGGAATCATTTACTTGCTCCAAGTCCCTTGAGAATGCTCTCCTATATCTTTGTTGATAAATGCTATCCTTTTGTAGCAGGAAAGCATAACAGCCTGTCAGTTAAAAGAACTGTTTTGCCTGCCAGGGGAGTAGAATTTTTCACAGATCAGGACTACAGAAGCTAGGATTAGAACTATAATGTGAGATAAAGAAAATGCCTAATGGTTGACATGGTTAACACTTAAAATGGCAAACAGTTTAATTTTTAATAATTATAATTATGTATTTTTACTCTTTCTTACTCTATCTTTTTTTTTTTTTTACAGAGACAGAGAGAGAAAAAGAGTCAGAGAGAGAGAGATAGGAACAGACAGACAGAAACAGAGAGAGATGAAAAGCATCAATCATCAGTTTTTCATTGCCGTTGTGACATCTTAGTTGTTCATTGATTGCTTTCTCATATGTGCCTTGACCACGGGTCTTCAGCAGACTTAGTAACAACCCCTTGCTGGAGCCAGCGACCTTGGGTCCAAGCTAGTGAGCTTTTGCTCAAGCCAGATGAGCCCGCACTCAAACTGGCTAGCTCGGAGTCTTGAACCTGGGTCCTTGCACATCTCAGACCAACGGTCTATCCACTGTGCCACCACCTGGTCAGGCTCTTACTCTATCTTTTATATGAATAAACTAGAATGCTCCAGAACCAATAACACCTGAGTTCTCACTATCATAAAAATCAGATTGATCTCTCTTCTAGTTAAAGTTGAAATTATTCAAAGTTCTCACTGAAGGGAGCAGCTTGATAAACCACATAAATTCCATTTCAGAAAAAGAAACGATCTTTATTTTCCTTTGTTCAGGTGCCCTCCAGGAACAGGATAAGTTTTCTGTTTGTAGTAGTTTTTTGTGTTTACCAGGGAAAGGTGATTCACTTTCAAGAAATAAAATATCACAGAGAAGCATTTAAAATATATTTCCTGTCACTATAGTGATGAGATTTTTATGTTGTTGCCTCTTGTTTTAGTTCCTGCACAGGTAATATCTAACAAAATGGTCTACGTTTTGTGGTTTAAGAGTTTGTTCTTGGCCCCAAATGGGCAGAGCATTGACCTTAGACAGGGATTGTGGGGTGAATTCCCTTCAGGGCTCATGAGGGATTCTATTTCTCTGTCTTCCCTCCTCTCACTTAAAAAAGAAGGTGGGGGGGGGGTTGTTCTTTGGCTGCCTTTAATTGAATAGCATGGATATGGTGGATTTATCCATACATTTCTGCCTAATTTTCTTTTTCATTAAGAGCCCAGGTTTACAAGATGGGAGAGGTTGGAGCTTAAGGTTATAGATGATGGTGAGCGCAGCTATGGATCACACAGGGACCACACAAGGTCAAGACCTTCCCTTAACACCAAGGTAAACAATAACACATTAATTTTGGTGGGCAAGTCACACGGTCAATAAATATAATACAGAAGCCACATAAGTTAGCATTTTTATGTAGTCTCCAAGTAGTTTTTTAAGCTTATCATGATTGTGACAGACTGTTATACTGGCACTGGAAATCTCAAACTTCTACAAATTTGAAGTCAAGATGTAAATTATTGTTGATAAACCCAGTTATGAGCAAACACTGCATGGATATATAATGTGCTAATCTATGTGAAGAAAATTATAAATAGCTATTCAGCCTTTATTGAAGGACTTCAAAATCTATATTTGAAAGATAATTTCAGAAATGAAAGCTGGGTTAAAGAACTTTCATACCAGCCCTGGCTGGGTAGCTCAGTGGATAGAGCATCAACCCGGCGCACTCGAGCTTGTGGGCCTGTCAGGACACTCTTAGAAGCAATCAATAAGCACACAACTAAATAAGTGAAACAATGAGTGATACCTCTCTCTCTCTTTAAAAGAAAACTTTTATATCAGCTGTTTTCAAAATTTTTATAGCATCAGAACTATCTACAAATGCAACCCGGTGAGGACAGCCAGTGGCTGAAACAGATGATGATGGTGTCAAACTGATTGTAACCAAGCTAATTTGATTTGATTTGTGTATTTTATACTGATTTGCAGAATTTAAACCTGAAACATTTAAACCATACTGAACATCAGACAAAAAACATTTCAGATTTAGGGAAAAGTGATAACACAGTTCCACAGCAGTTTCAACAAACCTTTGAAGGCATTCTGCCTTGCACAGGTGGGTGTGGAGAGCTACATTCATTTTCGTTAAACCTGTCTGACTGCTCCATGATCACTTTAGTTTTATCTACTTAGTAGTCTGGCTTAGTGTGGAATCAAGCAAAGCATCCAGAGTTGTTTCCCATCAAGGTACTCAGAAGAAATGCTATCTATCATCTCTGAACAAGCTTTTATTTTGCTTTACTGAATAAAGAAAAAAATAATCTTACAGTTCAAAATTGGAATTACTGTACTCTTAAAACCAAAATTAATGTTCCTATGTAGTGTATCCATGAGAAAATATGTAATATACAAAAGGAAGATTTTTATTATTTTTAGATTTTATTTATTCATTTTAGAGAAAGGAGACAGAGAGAAAGAAGTGTGGGAGGAGCAGAAAGCATCAACTCCCATATGTGCCTTGACCAGGCAAGCCCAGTGTTTTGAACCAGCGACCTCAGTGTTTCGGGCCAACACTTAGACTCACTGCACCACCACAGGTCAGGCCAAAAGGAAGGTTTTTAAACCTCATTTGTAACTACAGAGGGAATTATCATTGTAAGAGAGCTATATGAACATGAAATTCATCCTGATCCCAGAGTCATTAAAAATAAATGTTAAGAAAATGGGTGTGTTTATATATACAGGTGGAGAAACAAGGCAAAATGTATTGTAAAGTTATTTTTAAAAGCAATTATTAAGCCATATATGTAGTGTGGTCAGATTTTTTTACATCAAAAACTTTGTGTTGAAAAAGATACTTTCATGTGTTAAAAGTGATCTTAAGGCACAGGGGCCATTGCTGGAAGATGGGTGTATCAAAGATTTATTTGTTACACCATACATTTTTAATAATATGTATTTCAGGTAAAGGAATGTAATTTTTCAACAAAACGGTGACTTTCATATCTGACTTTGAAAACAAAAGGGATCTATATCCCTAGCACTTGAGTCTTAAAAATCTGATATTTATCAATATGAGAAAAATAGTCATTATTCTATTCACTTGTACAGCACATTACAGGGTTCTCCCCCATACCCATTGATTTGAGAGAGAAAGAGAGAAGAAGGAAGAGAGAGAGATAAATGGAGGGAGGGAGAGAGAGGAAACCTTCCTGTAATATTCTAACTTGCTCTAATCTGAGATTATTGCTCTCCAGACCTGCTTCTCCGTTGTTTACCTGTGAGCTCCCTTCACCCTGCTAAACAAAAACCTGCAAGGTCTAAAGTTATCCTGAAAGAAAGGATTTATTGAGCCATATGCTAGCCAGAAAAAGGACTGAGTCTTGAGCTTACAGTCTAAACCACCACCAGCAGGGGTAGGTGGAAAAGACGTCATCCCTGATGTTTAAAGGATTCTTTTATACAATGAGTTTGGAGAAGATGTAAGTTTTTTTAAAAAAAAATTTATTGTCTATAAATAAGGGGCGCAGGAAATGGTGAAGCAGGGAAAGTTCTGGATAGACGAATAGTCTGTCAGGAAAAAATCCTTGATGCATCTGGATTGGTTGTGGGCAACAGTCTGAAATGTTCATGCATAAGCAGGAATCAGTATCACTTGGTGGTTGGCTAGTCTTTCTAGATAATTGCTAAAATAGCTGCCAGGAAGTTGATTTTGAGTTTAAACATACATATTCAGGAATGTGAGCAGTCTTCTGTTGGTTTCAGCTCAGGTGGCTGCTTAACTCACCCTAGTCTCTTCATCCCACCTTCTAGCCTGCTGTAATTAAGTTTAGAACATCTGAAAATATTTTATCTGGTCAACCTTAATGGTTCCCTTTGCCTGCTGTGATTGGTGGGCCCTCTGTTTTCTAGATTCCATGCCTTTCACTCTCTTGGAACTCTCTTGGAACGCGCTTCCCGTCACATAACACACGCTGCAGTCTGTGAGTATTGCTGTACTGACAATGTTTGGCTCTACGTATGCATGTGAGCAGTCTTTCTCACATCTAAAGAACATTAAGACCAACCTTTGATCACATTTAACGGATGGAAGTCTCACACCTGCATGAAGCTTAACCTCCCCACGTATCAACCAGACTACAAAGCCATCAGCAAAACCATGCAGCACCAGAAGTCGCATTAATGGTAAGAAGTACTTTATTCATCATTGGCTAGCAACAGCATAACAACATTATTAAAAAGAATTCAGAGACTTATTGTACTTTAAAAGTGTTGGTCTTACAAAAAATGCACACATTAACTTGTATTTAGTGTTAAACATATTGTATGGCTCTCACGGAATTACATTTTAAAATATGTGGCGTTCATGGCTCTCTCAGCCAAAAAGGTTCCCAACCCCTGTTCTATCATTTTTAGGACGTAAAATGGGAGGGGGGCAACCTAAATGCCCTTCTTGCTTGGTCCCCAATGCAGGAGAAAAATAGTATATTATGGATCTCAGAGAGTTGCTGCAGCAGAAATGTCAGCAGTCAGTAAACATGGCAGTTATTGGAAGAAGGCGGATATTTTGAATTTAATAAATATGGTAAATGAAAGAATGAATTCCCCTTAAGAATAGGAAAGAAAAGGGCTCTTTCTTTTCTTCCCTCTTTTCTTCCTTCCCTCTTTCCTTCTTTCCTCTCTTTCTTTCTTCCTTCCTTCCTTCCTTCCTTCCCTCACTCACTTCTTTCTTTCTTTCTTTCTTTCTTTCTTTCTTTCTTTCTTTCCTTCTTTCTTTCTCTCTCTCTCTCTTTGTTTCTTTCTTCCTCTCTCTCTTTCATCTGTACTTCTTTCAGAATGTGGGGATAAAGCCTCCTCCGTAGGGAGACAGACTTTTTTCCTAGAACTGCAACAATAGAAGGCAGCTTGCTCTGGCTGCACTTCCCAGGCATCACCTGCTTCCTCCTAGCCAAGTGAAAGTGGAAAGGCTAGGAGCAGTCCACAAAGCCAGTTCAGAGGACAGGAGAAGTGGGAGTGGTCAAATCTGGCTCTCATCTCACCAGGTTTTGCCTGTGCTCTTCACCACTGGGGGAACCATCCAGCACCTTCTCTCCCTGTCCTTTCAGTCATGCAGCTCTGTATCCCTCTCCCCACCATGGGACTCCCATTCTACCACATCCAGTTCACCTTTCTCCATGCAAGTGGGTTTGTTGTTGCAATTTAGCTGCCCTAGTTCACTTTCAGATTTCACAGATTAATCTGTTTCCATGGCCTATCCTAACTCTAACCACTGTTTATGTTCCCAAGTCTCCAAAGGGGGGAAAAAGGGCCCAATCCTCAAAACACCTTGCCTTCTTAATTCAATATATGCCACATGCTCCACACTCCTCATCAATCTAAGCTTCCAATTTAAGCTTGACTTATTTCCAGCTAAACATTCACCTATAAAGACTTTTTTAAATGTCATCATGTATATTTCAAAAACATCCACATGCATGATGATAAATGGTCTAAATGGCCACATTAAAAATTTATGCCTTGGGCCTGACCAGGCAGTGGTGCAGTGGATAGAGCGTCGGACTGGGATGCGGAAGACCCAGGTTCGAGACCCCGAGCTCGCCAGCTTGAGCACGGACCCATCTGACATGAGCAAAAGCTTGCTAGCTTGGTCCCAAGGTCGCTGGCTTCAGCATGGGGTGGCTCCGTCTGCTGAAGGCCTGTGGTCAAGGCACATGTGAGAAAGCAATCAATGAACAACTAAGGTGTTGCGACGGCAACAAAAAACTAATGATTGATGCTTCTCACCTCTCTCTGTTCCTGTCTGTCTGTCCCTATCTATCCCTCTCTCTGTCCCTGTAAAAAATAACAACAACAACAACAACAACAAAAAACAAGAATTTATGCCTTGGAAGGTTGGCTCAGTGGTAGAATGTCCACCTGGCATGTGGATGTCCCAGGTTCAATTCCTGATCAGGGCACACAGGAGACGCGACAATCTGCTTCTCCACCCCTCCCCTTTCTCTCTTTCTCTTCCCCTTCCGCAGCCATGGCTTCATTGGTTCAAGCAAAGCTGGCCTTGGGCACTGAAAATGGCTCTATGGCCTCTGACTCAGGTGCTAAAAAAAATGACTCTGTTCCTGAGCAATGGAGCAAGGGCCCCAGATGGGCAGAGCATCAGCCCAGTGGGCTTGACGGGTGGATCTTAGTTGAGGAGCATGCTGGAGTCTGACTCTGCTTCCCGTCCTCTCCCTAAAAGAAAAAAGAAGAAGAAAAAAAAGAATTTATAGTGCCCTGGCCAGATATAGCTCAGTTGTTTAGAGCATCATCCGAAAGTGCAGAGTCTGCTGGTTCAATCCCTAGTCAGAGCACACACAGGAACAGCTGATGTTCCTCCCTCTCTCTCTCTCTCCTTTAAGTCAATAAAAAATTAAAAATTTAAAAATTTAAAAAAAAGAATTTATAGCAAATAGAGCAGATACAGAGACTGCTGCCCTTTCCTTCATCTTTTTTTGTCTCTCTTCATTTCAATAGTTGCAGAGCTGCTCAGGGACTTGATGGTGTCCTTCTCGGAATGGATTTCACCATTCCTATTTCCAGTCCATGCTACACACTTGCACGAGACTAACCTTCTGAGCCCTCTCCTCATGTCATTCTCCTTCTGGAAATCTGCACTGACTCCCCACTGTCAGCAGATAAGACACACCCTTCACAGCCTGGTATGCAAAGCCCTCCACAATTATACCCCAATTTACTCACTATGCATATTGTGTTTTCCTGCCGCTGTGCTTAACTCATGCTCACCCCACTGCCATGCCCTCCCCCTTCTCCATATGCTCTACTGAATCTACCTCAAGTCTGGCTTCTCCGTGACAACCTCCCAAGTCACCATAGCCCATGGTTCATTTTTTTATTCATTCTACTATCAATTCATTATACCTTCTATCCTTTCATTCAGCAAACTTTTATTTTTTTCGAGAACCTATTATGAGCCAACCATTGTGCTAGATTCTGAGAAAACAAAAATAAATAAGTCGCCTTTTCAAAGCTAGAGGGATTGACAATCTAATGGAAGAAATGATAGCTACCATTTAGTTTGCACATACCATATATCAAGTGAAATACAGATCATTCAAAACACTTTGTTATAAATTATCTTAACAATAATGCTGTCATATGGAGATATTCGAATCTGATCTTATTAACAATAAAAGAGAGGTTCAGCAATGTCAGGTTATCTGTCCATAGTCACTCTGATGACAGTCTGCAGAGCCAGGAATAAGAATCTATAAAGCCTGCCCTGATACCCAGACTCCTCGATGGCTCATTCTTTCTTTTCAAAATTCTCACCTCCTTCTCTCTCTCCCTTCCCCTTGCTTCCCCCACTCTTTCTTTCAGCTCAAAGTATTTGGCAATTAGTCATGTACTATATGTTTTCTCTTTGCAACTTTTTAACTTATTATTTAACTTTTTGTTTGATTATATCATATTTCCCCAATAAGATTTGTAAAAAGCCAAGAGACAGAAGGAGATTGAAAAGTATGCAGACAAGAATATTGTGACTGCCTGACCAGGTGGAGGTACAGTGGATTGAGAATCGGACTGGAACCCAGAGGACCCAGAGGACCCAGATTCAAAACCCCGAGGTCACTGACTTGAGTGTGGACTCCTCCAGCTTGAGTGCGGGGTCACTGGCTTGCGCATGGGATCATAAACATGACCCCATGGTCGCTAGCTTGAACCCAAAGGTTGCTGGCTTGAAAACCAAGATCACTGGCTTGAGCCCAACGCCACTGGTTTGAGCAAGGGGTCACTCTCTCTGCTGTAGCCCCCGGTTAAGGCACATATGAAAAAGCAATCAATGAACAACTAACGTGCTGCAATGTAGTCTTGATGCTTCTCATCCCTCTCTGTCTCTTTCTGTCCCTCTCTTTCCCTGTCACACACACACACACACACACACACACACACACACACACACACACACACACACAAAGAATATTGTGACTTTTACAGAATATTTGCTCTGGTTATGACGTTATTGAACTGTTTGACACCTCAATGTTTTCTGGAGATAGGAAGAGGGCATTCATGAGCTAAACAAAGGTTATTACACTCTCAAACAGTGACCCTCTCAAACTTTTAAATTATAAAGACTATTTTCTTACTAAAAATTGCAAATTTGCACATAAGCAAAGTTATGCTGCTGAGAGCAACCAAAGGAAAAAATACACAATAACAAACTTTCCTGCATTTAACAATGCTTTTAAACAAATGTGTGTTTTATTAATCACAGTTGCACATCATACTTTTGAAAAATCATACATATAGATGTGAAACATTCTCTCTTTTTTTTTTTTTTTTGTATTTTTCCAAAGTGAGAAGCAGAGGGGGTGGGAGCAGACAGATAGACCCCCGCATGTGCCCGACTGGGATCCATCCCGCATGTCCACCAGGGGGCGATGCTCAACCCCTCTGGGGAGTTGCTCCATTGTAACCGGAGCCATTCTAGTTCATGACGCAGAGGTCATGGAGCCGTCCTCAATTCCCAGTCCAACTTTGCTCCAGTGGAGCCTTGGCTACAGGAGGGGAAGAGAGAGACAGAGAAAAAGGAGAGGAGGAAGGGTGGAGAGTGTGGAGAAGCAGATAGGCGCTTCTCCTGTGTGCCTTGGCCAGTAATCGAACACGGCACTTTCACATGCCAGGCCGATGCTCCACCACTGAGCCAACTGGCCAGGGCCTAAAACATCCTTTTTTTTTTTTTTTTTTCTGAAGTGACAAGTGGAGAGGCAGAGAGACAGACTCCTGCATGCACCCGACTGGGATCCACCTGGCAAGCCCTCCAGGGCGCAATGCTCTACCCATCTGGGGCTTTGCTCCATTGCAAATGGAGCCATTCTAGTGCCTGAGGTAAAGGCCAAAGAGCCATCCACAGTGCCCAGGCCAATTTTGTTCAATGGAGCCTTGGATGTGGGAGAGGAAGAGAGAGAGAGAAAAAAAGGAGAGGGGAAAGGGTGGAAAAGCAGATGGACATTTCTCCTGTGTGCCCTGGCTGGAATTGAACCTGGGACATCCACATGCCAGGCCAACGCTCTACCACTGAGCCAATAGGCCAGGGCGATGAAACATTTTTTATACTGTTATAGATAATGCTTGCAAACCCACTACAGAAACTCATCTCATCAGGCATCCACATCCTATAGAAACCACTGACCTATGAGTTTGTTGACTCTGAGCTGAGAGTGGAAAGAAAGTCACCTTCTAAAGGGGGACTTTTTCCTTCTGAGTCCAGAATTCTTTTATGGGGAGGAATCTTAATTTAAGGCAAAGCTCTCACATTTATCTGTCTTCTGAGTTCAACAAGAATACAAAAGTAAGCTGGTTCTCAGTTCACTGATTGCGCAACATAATTACAACAGGTGTCAATGGAATTACAGGAGTGGATACAGTGGTACAAATTTAAATACAATTCAGCAAAGGCATCTTACCTGCCTCTTACATCTCCATAGCCCAGATCTCAGAGAAGCCTGAGTTAGCAGATTTGAGTCCACTCAAAGCTGGAAATGTGCAAACTGTCAACTGATAACAAAGTGTTTGCCACAGTAAAAAAAAAAGATTCTTATTTTACACCTCCCTCTGCCCCCCCCCACACACACTGTGCCCTCTATTTAACCTTTTATTATAAGTCTTCTTTGTATTTTATCTAAGGCAAGGCTATATTATCTGGTTAGCGTGTCTTCAAATGAGCCTACAAGAAATCACTTGAAGCACAAAATATGACATGAAAGGTTATTCAATGCCTTGTTCCTCTATCTACTGAATGCTTCCTTAAAGAGGCCCTGAAGATCTTACTGACATGAGACTTTAAACCATAAGCAATACACAGATGTAGACTGATTCTCACAGTGGTAGCTGAGCTAAAAGGAAAACGGGCAGCCCAACAATCAGCAAGCTTGCCCCCAGGAAGAAATGTTGCTTTGACTTAACTGCCAAAGAGGTTTAATTCAGTATTTTTCAACTGCCAGTCCAACCTCCAGTTCAGGCCCGCCAGAAATTTTGTGCTGGTCCACGAAAGAGTTAACTAACCCGATGTTGTATAAAGATTATAGACCCAATGACCTTAGTCAGATTCACTTATGCTCAGAGTGACTGCCACTTAGCTTGTATCGTTGATGAAAATACTATTGAGGTTGTCTTAGATACCTTTGGAATTTGTACGCTCATTTGAACAACAATTTTGCACCATTCAGAGTATTTACAAATTATGCACTATAGTAAGATGACCAACTGTTTTACAATGAAAAGGAAGACAAAAATAAATTGAAGAAAACAATATCATAAATAAAAGAAACATTTTATTCATTGCAACAATAATACACTATAATATAATAAATGCATAATAAAAACATTTGTAATAATTTATATTGTAATTATGCTTACATGCCTATTAATTTTAAATAATAACTGTAAGAAAAAAGTACTCATTTAGATAATATTATGTAAATTAGTACTTTTCCATTGAATAAATATGTTTGTCAATGTATCATCTTGTAACAATATATCGGAAATATCTGAACAAGAAATATCCTTCATATTGAATTTTACGGCAAGTGCTGCAGCTAGAGTATCAACATTCAATCTCGATTTCTCACTTGTCCAAAAATCATTAGCAATTGAAAAAACTCTCAACTGCTGCATCAGTTCCAGGGCAGCACAGTGTAAATTGAACAACAATAAATAAATTTTCACATGGAATATGTTCATTTTTGAAATGGCTGAATATTTCCTCCCATCTTTTACCAATTTTGACGTGTTCATTTTCCCGTTGTATTAATTTTTTAGAATTTAAATATACGTTCAGTCTTCTAATTTCTTCAGAAAGACAATTGTCGTCTATTTTGATGTCTGGCATTTCTTTAGATAAAAACTCAAGACAAGATTCAATATCTGTCCAATATACTTGCGATAAAGTCAGATAACACCATTGAAAACTGTTATTTCCCATGATGTTTGTTTCAGACCATTCTTTGATATATTGAAAACATGTCTGATAAAATTTCTTCACTTCTTTGATAAACTTTTCTGTCATGCCTGGATCTGACTCCTCTAAGTCTGACAATTTTCTTTTATAATTAAAGGAAGAAATTTTTCTTCAAAACGAGATTTATATTGAAGGATAAACTCATTCAAAATAAGACTAATTTCCATAGCTGAAATGTGTTCAATTTCAATCTTTTGAATTGTTTTGTGAAAAATAGATGCTTGATTATGTACAAAATACATTAATATCTCAGATACTTTATTATTAAAAAATGATTCCAGGATTTTAGGACATTTGTCTAAACTTAAAAATATGAATGGAGAGGCTCAAATAGTTGTAGAACACGCTCTTTAGCAGGTGTTAGAGCAAGCCATCTAACTTTTGAATATCCTAAAAATTTTTTATATTCAACATTTGCTTCTTCACAAAATTGTTTTAAAGTAGCAACATGAACGGTAAAATGACTAAAATGCAAATAAATTGTAGTTATTATTATTTCTACATCAGTTGGCATGGCACATGATGCTGTGTTGATTGCATTTGACAAAATATGTGCATCACAACCTGTTCCTAGTATTTTCTTTTGGAGTAACTTGTTATTTTACATACACGTTATTCACCCCTTTGCATCTTCACCCACCAAAATTTGTATTTGTATTATCAGCCATTCATGCAACAACTTTGGATTTCAAATTGTCTTCATTTATTACTCTGTATAGATGGTTTGACAAAATTTCAGAAATTTTGCCTTCAATAGATTCTAAATTTAAATTTTTTACTTTAATACCCTTGGTAACATTAAAATATCTTACCATTATTGGATACAATTTACTTTCATTATGATTTGGTGTATCAGATAAAATCATTACAAATGTTGCAATTTCCAAGTCCTATGTAAGTATTTTGTCACAGTAATTTTTTTAATTTAATTTAATTTAATTTTTTTTACAGGGACAGAGAGAGAGTCAGAGAAAGGGATAGATAGGAACGGACAGACAGGAATGGAGAGAGGTGAGAAGCATCAGTCATTAGTTTTTCATTGCCATTGCGACACCATAGTTGTTCATTGATTGCTTTCTCACATGTGCCTTGACCACGGGCCTTCAGCAGACCGAGCCACCACTTGCTGGAGCCAGTGACCTTGGGTCCAAGCTGGTGAGCTTTTGCTCAAGCCAGATGGGCCCGCGCTCAATGTGGCTACCTTGGGGTCTCGAACCTGGGTCTTACGCATCCCAGTCCGATGCTGTATCCATTGCACCACCACCTGGTCAGGCTTGTCACAGTAATTTTTAAATATATCCTTGCATTTTGTCCTGGCACATAAAAATTTTGCATTGTGAAACTTTTTCAATAATTTAGTTGTACAATCCATATGTACTACAAAAACTTTGTGAATTATGAGATGAAATGCAAATGTTTCCTCCATTGCAGCCAACTGTTTTTCATCTTCAGAATAATTTAAACTTTTAAAAATACCTTTTACTTTACAACTGGAAGCTGATGCATCTTTTTATTCCAATTATTACAATGATTGCTTATGTTTGTTGGTGGTCAAGTGTTCTGTTATCGTTGCTCTGACCCCAACTGCAATACAAAATTCTCCACTGCAAATATTGCAGAAAATTATGGTATCTTTCTTTAATATGAGGCATGAAAATTCCTTTTTCAATTTATTGTTGAAATGGCATTTTCTCTTTTTTTATTTTTCCATCCCTTAAATGAAATTTTAAATTAAAAATAAAGTATAGAGCTACACAAACAATGCAAGCACATTAGGAACTGAAAACATTACATCATGGTAGATGAATTTTCCAGAAACTAAATTAACAAAACTAAATAACAAACAAAACCACTAATTTTGAGTGATATTCGGGTGTATTTATCATTTTCTAGTTTAAAAATGTTTTATGAAACTATTTAATAAAAATGCATTATTAATAGATATGGTTTGAGTTTAGATTTCCACTTTAAAACTCAAATTTCGGAAAAATACTTATAAATAAAATTATACATATTTGGAAATTATTAAATAGATAATGAATTAATAAAATGTGAATTGTGCTTACCTGTCTATGATTGAATATTTACTGAGAGAAAAATAATCGTGAGTCTGCAATGTTGTACGTGCCGTATAGTGTTTCAGTAAGAAGTACACAAAGTCATTTGCACACTCTGTATATCGCCTTCTCTCTCAAGGTCTCCCATGCAGAACACATGCCTCTCATAATCGCATCTCGCTGCACTGTACTGATCCTTGACGAACCGTCATGTCAAATACAAATACATCACATCACATGCAATGGATTGACTCTGCAATGATCAAATATGGATAATTACAGATTAGTCTTCCAATATCAAAAAGGAGGATATGTAGGGGGACACTTTTCAAGAGAGGACAAAACTTACAAAAGAAGGGCTGTCCTCCCTAAAGGAGGACGATTGGTCACCTTAACTATAGACAAAAAGCATTCAGACAAATTTAGTAATATTTGATGCTACATAGAATGCTTCATTGAAGATGTAGAAATGTTTCTGATTTTTCAAGACTTTTTGATTGCTGCAGACATCAATCAGAAATTCCTATTTAATATAATAAGTCAACATTTAAGAGTGTTAGTTCAAAACTTTGACCATTATTACCCTGAAAATGAGAATACTGATAAAGGTAACCTCTGGATCAAGAACCCACTCATGAAAGATATCAACTCCTGCTCCCTTATTCATTGTGAAAAAGAAAAATTAATTTATCTTTTGATGTCACTCTGATACCCAAACATAAAATGGAATCATTATTACAATGTTGAACATCACTGGAAGAAGACTATCTATCTCTTATTTACAAAGCTATTAAATTTTTAATCACATTTTCTACTACCTACATATGTGAGGAGACTTTCTTGGCCCTATCACTAATAGAAACCAGACTGAGAAAACAAACGGAAGTCAGTGCAGCACTTCATTTCTCAGAAACAAAACTACAACCTGGGGTATCAAGTGTTCTTGCAAAGAAGCATCAGCAGATTCACATTAGCTTTACTTGAATTAAATATTGCTCTCCAGAAATTTCAGTTATAGTCTATTAAAAATACTTTTATTTTACTGTTCATCTGGTTACTTTAGAGAATTTTCATTTTATAGTATATATAATTTAAAAATAAATTACGGTTTTTATTTCTGCCTTTGTGGTCCCTAAAATAATTCTCTTATTTTCACAAGTCCCCAAGTGTAAAAAGGCTGGAAACCACTGGTTTAATTTATTTTCTTATTTTCCAAGTGAGAGGAGGTAGAGGTAGAGAGACAGATTCCTGCATGTGTCTCTACTAGGATCCACCTGGCAATCCCCATCTGGGGTCAATGCTGTGCCCATCTTGGGTAATTGCTCACAACAGAGCTATTTTTAGCACCTGAGGCAGAGTCTCCATGGAGCCAGCCTCAGCTTCTAGAGCCAATGTGTTCAAACCAATGGAGCCATGGCTGTAGGAGGGGAAGAGAGAGAGAGAGAAGAGGTAGGGGAAGGGTGGAAAAGCAGATGGGAGCTTTTCCTGTGTGCCTGGGACTTCCACACACCAGGTGGACACTCTACCACTAAGCCAACTGGCCAGGGCTACCACTAGTTTAATTTAAAAAGTAATGATCTGGACAGAAAACTCTAGCTAGGGAGTATGCCTGATCTTTGATCCTGGAGAGAGTGGAGTGGGGGAAGACAAGGGCCACTAAAACAAACAACTGATGTAAGCTATGCAGCTAAAGCGTTATCAGAAGCAGGATCAAGGAGGGATATCCTTGCTCAGCAGATTGCCAACCAGTGTCTAGATCCGTGATGGCGAACCTATGACACGCGTGTCAGCACTAGAGAAGTATGGGGCCACATGCCCAGAAGGACGCTTCATCCTCAGCTCCGGCACGGCCAGGTGCAGTAGCCGAGGATAAAACATTTGCTGTAGTTCAGACACTCTGTGCCGGAGGTCTGAGGGCCAAAACAACAGAACTCCCGCACAGAGCGTCCAGTTCTGGGACTTCCAGATAGGCCATTTTTCTCGAAGTGACACACCGCCTGAGTTTGCTCGACTTTTAGCGAATTTTGACACACCAAGCTCAAAAGATTGCCCATCACTGATCTAGATCCCTGACTTAAACAAGACTCTCTGGCCTACCCAGAACAGATTAAATTCTACTCTCAGCAGCTGAAAATCAGCAGCCAAGTTAAAGCTGACAACCAGAGCCTCAGGGCAGCGCTCATTTGTCAGCCTTAAAGGGCATCGCGTCCCCAACTGAAGCAGCCAGAATTTTCATGAATGCAGAATGCAGTCAGTCAGAATTTCTTATATTGCCTCAACCAACATCTGAATTCAGAGTCCCACTGGGCCCCTGCATCCAGCTGTGGTGTGGAGAATGAAAGCTCCTGAAAAACAGACAAAAACCCAGATTAAAAGAAAGAAGAAACTTGTGCAGCTTTCAAGTGAGGCTCAGCAAAGAAAACAAATGTCCACCCATTACATGTCATGAGTGAATGTAGAGGAAGACATATCTGCTGAAATCACTATTCTAGTCTAGTGTCTATATTATGAAGTCCTGGCTTAGCCTGACCTGTGGCGGCACAGTGGAAAGAACATTAGCCTGGAATGCCGAGGTTGCTGGTTTGAAACCCTGGGCTTGTCTGGTCAAGGTACATATGAGAAGCAACTACTAGGAGTTGATGCTTCCCACTCCTCCTCCCCCCTTTTTATAAATAAATAAATCAAATCTTTAAAAAAAAAGTCCTGGGTAAACACACTGCTTTAATTTTATACTTGATTAGTACTATGGGTTTCCTAATTTTTAGAGTTTAACACAAAAGTAATGTAAAACATTGGAAGCTAAACCAACATGAGCAACATATATTTAGAATCATATCATTGTTATGTCAATATGCCAGCATCTAATAAGTAAATATAAGCTTGTTGAATGAATGAAAACCTCAGGTGTCAGTCAGCCTATCTTACGTTCATTACCAAATGAACATAAGAAAATCAAGTGAATCTTGTTCATCAGTAATTGCTTGAGTACATTCACCCTTTTAATTTTAAATGAAAACATAGACATGGGCTTTTGATTTGGTTTTCACTGAAAACAAAAGACCTAATAATATATTTTCCCATTTAATCTCCATCTTTCTTTACCTGACCTGACCTGACAGATGTATGATTCCTGTTAAAAAACAACAACAACAACAAAAAACAGTCTTTAAATATCTGTACCAATTGTCAACTGATGAGGCTAACACCCATCAGAAACTAACCAGGCTTGAGCAGTCAAGCTATTTCCTAGATCAGGGGTCCCCAACTACGGCCTGGCCCACGGGCTACATGCGGCCCCCTGAGGCCATTTATCTGACCCCGCTGCACTTCCGGAAGGGACAACTCTTTCATTGGTGGTCAGTAAGAGGAGCACAGGATGCATCCGCACTTATAGTTCCCATTGAAATACTGGTCAGTTTGTTGATTTAAATCTATTTGTTCTTTATTTTAAATATTATATTTGTTCCTGTTTTGTTTTTTTACTTTAAAATAAAATGTGTGCAGTGTGCATAGGGATTTGTTCATAGTTTTTTTTATAGTCCAGCCCTCCAACGATCTTAGGGACAGTGAACTGGCTCCCTGTGTAAAAAGTTTGGGGACCCTTGTCCTAGATTTTTAAGATCAGAGTTGATCACTGAGGAACAATTTTTTTATTTTCTGTTGTATGAGGTTTTAGAACTGTTTGTATATATTTCTGCATTGCTAATTCCAAATCTGAAATCCATTTTTTGGTGCATGCTCTAGTTTTTATGCAATTTTAATTTCTTTTTGTTATAGTTAATGGCGTGTATTGGTTTTTAAATTGGAGTTAAAGGGCAACGACACTTGGATTGAACATAACCACAAGGCAATTGATGTTTCGTTTTGTTTTTGGTGGTTTTTTTTTCAGAGACAGAGAGAGAATCAGACAGACAGGAACGGAGAGAGATGAGAGGCATCAATCATCAGTTTTTCGTTGTGACACCTTAGTTGTTCATTGATTGCTTTCTCACATGTGCCTTGACCGCAGGCCTTCAGCAGACCGAGCCACCCCTTGCTGGAGCCAGCGACCTTGGGTCCAAGCTGGCGAGCTTTTGCTCAACCTGCGCTCAAGCTTGTGAGCTCCGGGTCTTGAACCTGGGTCTTCCGCATCCCAGTCCGATGCTCTATTCACTGCGCCACTGCTTGGTCAGGCCCCATGACTATATTTTAACTGCCAATTTGTACTTCTTAATCCTTTCATCTTTTTCACCAACTCCCAACCCCCTCACATAACTATCTTGTGTGTGTGTACTGAGAATATTTAACATCTACTCTCTTAGCAACTTTCAAGTATATAATACAGTATTGCTAATCATAGTCACCATGCTGTACCTTAGAACTCCAGAACTTACAACTGGAAGTATGTACCCTTTGAACAACATCTCCCCACATTCCCCAACCCCCAGCCTCTGGTCACCATTATTCTACTCTCTGTTTCTATGAGTCCAGCTTTTTCAGATTCCACAAATCAGTGGGAGTATACAATATTTGTCTTTGCCTGTCTGACTGCATTTAGCATAATGCCTTCAAAGTCCTTTAACAAGCCTCTTTAAGAACAATTTGTTTCCAAATTTTAAGCTGGAAAGTCAACAGAATAACTGTTTGGAAAAGAGTTATAATTACACAGCATTTTATATTTTCAGCATTTGCATTAAGAATTATATGCAAATTGATCAACATGTTTACATACTAATTACCAAATAAAAACCAGTAAAACATCAATTAAAAAAGAAAGAAATTCTGCCTGACCAGTGGTGGAGCAGTGGATAGAGCGTCAACCCAGGACACTGAGGTCCTAGGTTCAAAATCCCGAAGTCACTGGCTTGAGCACAGGCTCATTCAGCTTAAGTGCAGGTTCACCAATTCAACCACAAGATCATAAACATGACCCCAGGGTCACTGGCTTGAGCCCAAAGGCCTCTCTGGCTTAAAGCCCAAGGTCGCTGACTCAGCTGGAGCCCCTCAATCAAGGCAACTCTGAGAAGCAATCAATGAACAACTAAAGTCATGCAACTACGTATTGATACTTCTCATCTCTCTCCCTTCCTGTCTCTCTAAAAAAAAAAGAAAGAAAGAAAAGAAAAAGAAAAAAGAAATTCTGAAAATACTAGGTGTGGTAAAAATTGTAAGTAGGTGGACAGGGGCTGCTTACTCAGGGAGGGTATGTGACTTGTATTACATCGCATAGTAAATATTATAACAGTAAACCAAGCCATGCCTTCAGGTCCCCTCATAACTTCTCAGCCCATTGCTATTTTCATTATCCCAGATGGCCTCACAGAAGTAACTCATCATTCTATAGGCATGAATGGCTTGCAAAGCCAAACTGTCAGAAATGGATTTAAATCTAGATTTTTTTTATTTACTGGATTGCCTATAGCAATGATTCTTAGCACTTGCTGTGTTATCAGACCATCTGAGGAGCTTTGAAAAAATATAATTTTCAGACTCCTTTTTCAGAAATTCTGACTCATTTGTTCTGGGGTGGGTTCCAGGCATTTTGATTTTTTTAAAAATCTCCCCAGGTGATGCTAATGCACAGCCAGTTAGAAGAAAATCACTTCTCCGTGGCACAGGATCTCCACCCTGAGTACACATCAGAATCACTGAGGAAACCTTAGAAGCTACCTACCTGGGTACTATCTTCGGAGATACTGATTCACCTGGTCTGGGTTGCAGCTTCAGCACAAAAGCTTCCCAGGTGACTCAACCATGGCCAGGAAATGAGAACCATTGCTAATGGACTCCCCAAACCACTCATCTCTAATCCGGCTCTAATCTCGTCCATCTCCCAGGGAAGGTTTTCAGGGCCATCACCATTGCCATTCTTAACATTCCAGTGCTGCCAGTGTTCAACAAATGCTAGTTGATAGAATTGCCCAATGAGAATCCATATAAGTGAACAGGTGAGAAGAAAAGGGCAAGTGTAAGAAATAATGAATATTTAATATAAAAATGTCCTCAGGGTAGAGTATACTGTCAGCTAAGCAAATATTACAGCAGTATGCAGGTCATTTTACAAGTGCACAGGTGGTTCTTGTAAGGTATTTTTCCTGCCAAGAAAGAAGGGGGGGGGGGAGAGCCACGAAGTGTGGAATAGCAAAGGCTTTATTAACTACCACGCATCCCTCCCGGACGAGGTTCCCTAGCCCTGGGGACAGAGGCTAGGGGAGTTGTGCGAATTAAACCGTGTGAGAGGTATTTTAAAGGGGTTGTCTAGGGTTGAGCTAATATGACATGGTGAAATCTCACTGGCTGATGGACAGTCGCCCTTTTCCCAAGGACTTCTGGGAAGTTTCTTTTGGCCCACAAGAATGTGGGCGGTTCTAGTCAAAGTTCCCGGGTCTGAGTTCTGAGTCCCTCACATGACCATCCCGCATTATCCACCAACCTTACATTTCTCTTAGGTACTGAAGGCTACCATTCTAAGCCTGAGATTTCCTTTTCCCCAAGGACATTTCAAGAGTGGGAATAAGCAAATTCCACCTACCATAACTAATTCCTACCACAGACAGAATCACTCTCTACTGAATGTAATAGTAATCTCAGCACATGCCTCTGGAGAGCAAGAGAATTCTCTCACAAAATGCTATGCCCAGTAGGTGCACACAGTGGGTATTATAATGTGAGTTCCTACCATACAAGGTTCGTAAATGGATTTGAGTAAACTAAAAAAGAAAAATAATTTCCCCTTCTAAGATTATTTAACAAAAATACTAAGCTAACAAGTAAGATGGCAGAGCTGTCTGTGCCGCTTAATCCCACATTATAACAAATATGACTAGGAAGAAATTTATCAAAATATTAACAGATCCACCTTGGCTGGGTAGCTCAATTGGTTAGAGTATTGTTCCAATACACCAAAGTTGTGAGTTCAATCCCCAGTCAGGACACATAGAAGAGTCAACCAATGAATGCATAAATAAGTGGAAAAACAAATCATTGGTTTTTTTCTCTATCTCTCAATTTTTAAAAATATCAACAGGTTCAATCTTTAAATAGTTAGATTATGGTGCATTTTATTTTCTTTTGTTTTATGTTTTCTATATTTTGAAAAATCAATTTACATAATAGCTTTTAATTTATAAAAAGAATACAACCCCTTTTTAAAAATGTAACAGTGCTCAAGTTTGGGGGCATTATTGTCAGAGGCACTTCTACACCTGTTGGCATGTAAGCGGGGAGGAGCAGGTTTGTCCTGCAGTTTGAACGTTCAGCAGATCTGTTTGTGCTTTCACAAGCAGTTGGAGATTTCGCAGTCCTGTTGATATGCTTGCCAGGCTCTACAGACTTGGTATCAGACAGGTGACCAAGGAAGATGAAGTTCCCAAAAATCAGGAAGTCTATCCATTTGTTGCCAACCTTGACAACATAAAAATTAATTAAACACCCTTTATATTGGATTGCCACCACTGATTGATAGTGCAAGCTTTATGAAGATGTGAGGACAAAATGCTTAGAAAGATTCATGATCAAAAATCCCTCGATACTGACACTTGACAGAGTTGGCCTCAACACTTATACATAAGATGTGAATAATGTGTGGTTTGAAAGTCAGAAGATGCAAGTGTTATGTAGGTGAGCCTTTGAGATAAATTCTAGTGTTGAGCTCATGTGTTTGGTTTCATAAACCAAGTCCAGTCATAAATTGGACGGTAGGGGCTCCCCAATAAAACTTCAAATCCAGGAGTAGGTTCTCTTAACTTCAACCAAAGAGTCTCATTCCTCAGAAACCTCCAAATCTTCACCATCATCCTTTCTAGAAACCCTGATGTTCAATCTCCTTTTCCTGTTCATCTCTCCCATCTCTTTCCTGAATTTTCCAGCCTTTTCTGTTGCTTCACACAGATATTCTTTTACCTTTTTTTTTTTTTTTTTTTTTTTTTTTTAGAGAAAGAGAGAATAGGAAGGGGGGAGGAGTGGGAAGCATCAACTCCCATATGTGCCTTGACCAGGCAAGCCCGGGGTTTTGAACCGGTGACCTCAGTGTTCCAGGTTGATGTTTTATCCACTGTGCCACCACAGGTTAGGCCACACAGATATTCTTCGTTCAGTACTTTCCTGAAACAAAACTTTCTCTTAGTATTCTCCACCTGGAACACCCCCTCCATCCCCCTTCAGTACCCATTTCACTGCCATCAGAAAACCTTACAGTCAGGAAGTTTTGTTGTCTGCTTAACCTAAATGCCATCTTATGAATTGAATTGTAAACAACTTAAGAGTAGAAGTCTACTTATTCATCTTTGTATTCCTTTAAAAGCATATGGCCGCAGTAGGTTGTTATATATTTATTGAACAAGTGAGTTTCCACTCAAAGAATAGCAGTAGCACTTTATAAGGACATCATATGTTTATTTATATAGAGTCCTTTTCAAAGCATATCAGACTTGCAGCTCCAAATAAGATCACTCGAATTGCAGAACTGACATGTCCTGGGAATGTATTAGAAATGCAGTATCTTTGGCCTCTGGCTTCCTCCCCCTATGCACACCTACTGAGTCAGAATTCAAGTTCTAATAAAATCCCCAGGCAATTCCTATGAAGTTCAATTTTGAGAAGCATCAGTCCAGCATATTGTTTCTCAAAACTGGCACATTGGAATCCCATGGGGATTCTAAAAATACAGATGCCTAGGCTCCAGCCCCCAAGGTCCTGATGGAATCAATCTGGGTGGCGCTGGGAATTAGAGTTCTAAACACGTGCCCTCAATGTGCAGCCTGGATACAAATCACTGTAAGTGCCCTTGCTGGAGTGCCCTACAACGTCTCAACATTACATACGCCCAGAGCCTTGCCTCTGCTGGGGTTTCTCACCACTTTTTTACTCAACTTTTCTTTCATATTGCGTGCTTCTTGTCTTCCAAAAAAACCAACTGGAAAGTAGTTTCATTTGTCAACAAATAGCTACAGAACACCTGGAATTTGCATAAACACGAAACCTGGTCTTACACTTCCTTTAACAGTAAAGGATCCAAATTTTCTTTCTTCACTAATCCTCCTTGCTAATTTTGTAAGCATTCTTTGGTACTACTGTAATTACAGCTTGTGGTTTTTGGAGTGGAGGAAAAGAAAATTAAGTACCTTTTGTTCAGTTTTAAAACAACCTAAAGGTTATTTTGAGTCTCAGAGAAATCAAAAGCTGATTATATTTCAAAGGAAACATTCTGTGCTTTTACCGGTGGTCCACTTTTTCATCCCCACTGTAACAGCTCACATTCCTAGAGGGCTTGCAATGCCCCTGGCACTGTGCTATTTTTACCTGTATTAGTTATCCTGGTTAGTCCACCTGACCACCCTATCAGATAACTTCTACTGTTACCCTGTGATTTTTAGGATGAGAAAATAGCAGCACAAAGCAAGTTCAGGAGCCTGCCCCAGGTGCCACAGTTTGTCTGCTGATGACAGGAGTGAGCCCGGCAGGCAGACACAGACCCTCTGTAACTACTCTGCTGATGGCTTGGTTGAAAACGGGGTATCGGGAACACGTGGTGTTGTGGTTGAGTGTCCTAGTTCTCCCGGGAACTTTAATGCGTCTTTTCCAACCTTTTCCCCACTTTAATCTGTTGCCCATAAAGTGCTTTCCCAAGTGTCAGCCACTGTGAAGTTTAAAGGATTTCATGTTTGAACAAATTCTTCCTGAACGTTGAGCAAGATATAAAAAAAAAAAAGTTCTGATGAATACAGTGCTGGTCTAAATAAAGAATCCTTGATAGTTTATATGAAAATGTTCCTCTCTTAACCAGATCCAGTTTTATATTTTAATATCTTTACTGTAAAAAAAAAGATAAATAAATGTAATAGATATGGTCTCTGGTCACTGTGTGAGAGAAAATAAAGGTAATAAAGTTAAATGCCAAGTAGTATGCCAAAAGCATCCTTTTTCTTTCAGGCTCCTCTACAACCGTCCCATTTTGTTAAGCTCTCTTCCTCCATCTTCTTTCAGGTAGAAAGTAGTTTCTTCTAATGCCTCAGGTTGTTCTAGAGCAGGTGTCTCAACCTCGGCTCCGTGGATGTTTCAGTCCAGGTAATTCTTTTTTATGTGGGGGCTGCCCTGCACATTGTGGGATGTTCCACAGCATGCTTACCTCTACCCACTGGATGCCAGTAGCACACAGCCCCCCACCCTGTGAGTGGTGACAACCAAAAGTGTCTTCAGAGATTGCTACATGTCCCCTGAGGGTGGGAAGTAGAGGAGCAAAATCCCCACTGCCGTTGCAGCAGAAACAGAGATGGCTGGGAAGGTCGGAGCTTGCGATTCCAGGGGCTCTGCCACAATTGCTTCTGTAACCACAAACTTGGCTTGGTTCAGGACTTTGTCTGAAGTTTCTGTGAACAGCCCCATAGCACCTCAGACATGATACCAACAACTCTTCAGAGAAAACCACTGTTTAATCTTTAAAGGTGCCAATAAACATAAAACATCTCTGCCTTAAATGCAATTTGCCTAAGAGCAAAGCAAGGTTGATACATCAGCAGAAAAGACAAGTTTAGAACACATGAAATAAATTAGCTTATCTTTAATCCATGTGTATGTGGGTCTTAATGGTGCAAGTATGTATTTTATGGATGTGAATATGTGTGGTAAGAAATTATTGGGATTTTTTTTTATTAAATTAAAAATGACAAGTGAAACAAGACTAGCCATAGCCAGCTTTTAGTTAATCTTCAACCATGATGCCTGAGGGCTCAACAATAACAACAGCTACCATGTTGAGCACTTAATGTGTGCCAAACACTGTGCCAAGTATTTTCCTGAGTCGTGTTTAAACCTCACAACTGCCTTACCCACTGTCTGTGGCATTAAGCAAATTCACACTGTTGTGCAGCCATACCATCGTCTATCTCAAGAACAATATTTTGTCTTCTCAAAATGAAACTCTGTATTCATTAAACACTAACTCCTTATCCCCACCCCCTGGCAACCACCATTACACTTTTTGTCTCTATGAATTTGATTACTCTAGGTACTTCTATAAGTGCAATCATACTGTATTTATTTTTGTGACTGGCTTATTTCACTTAGTCTGCCTTTGAGGTTCATCCATGTTGTAACGCATGTCAGAATTTCCTTCCTTTTGAAAGCCACATAATAGTCATTTGTATGTATATATCACATTTTGTTTATCCATTCATCAGTGGACAATTGGGGGGTTTCCACTTTTGGTTATTGTGAATAATGCTGACATAAACATAAGAATATAGTTATCTCTTTGAAATCTTGCTTTCACCTCTTTTGGGTATATACCCAGAAGTGGAATTGCTGAGTCATATGTTGGTTTTATGTTTAAGTTTTTGAGGAAACTGCCATACTGTTTTCCACAGTGGCTGCACCATTTTACATTCCCACCAGCAGTGCACCAGGGTTCTAACATTTCCGAATCCTTACCAACATTTATTTTTGGGTTCTTTTTGGGGGGAAGGATTGATACTAGCCATCCTGATAGATATGAGGTGTATCCCTATGGTTTTGGAATTGAGTTGCATGGCAAGTCTTTCTCTTCTAAATCTTGTCTTAATTCAATAGCAGTTGCAGATGTGCACATGCATAATGAAAAGATTCCTCTGCTTGGTTTCTCTGTAACATAGTTAGGAGGTTGGCCAGGATGACAAGAACGGACAATATAGACCACCTCTCCTGTCTCTAACCCCTAGCCTCCTGGATGTCAAAATAGGCTTCCTTCTCTCTTCTGCATTTTCACGGTTCTCTCTAAGCATTTAGGAAACAGAAAAGAAATCACATTTCAAGAAAGATCAGCCTATTTTGATCTCATTAATTTTAATGGGAATGGTCTTTCAGGAAACCTGCTCTGACTTGATCAAGATAGCTTGATATTGGCTAATCTCCACCTGGCATTCAGAACTTGGACAAAAGGTGTGGCTGCCAAGACAGATGGGAGTGACTCATACCCACTTACAACTCAGCAAGGGCCCTGCCCTAGGTGTGTCCCTTTCTCCTCATCCCTGTTTTTAATCTGTCTACTGCATGCTCTCAGGCCTTCCTTGTTTCCAGGCACCCTGGGAAACAATTACTGAAATAATATGGTGATGAATCATAACCCATCTTACTGCTCATAAGAAGACAGGAACAGCACTGGAATGAACCCTTGAGTCTCAAGACTCAAGTTCCCAACTCTTAAACCATGATAGTTTTAGAGAAGTTTCTAGTCCAAAGGCTTTCTGACCAGATCTGTTTGCTCAAGAGAGAAGCAAGCTCTGAATCTAGACCAAAGCTAGCTTTAATCAGGATGCTGATAAAGTTATGAGGCAAGTGAGTGCTGTTAATAGATTTGGGTATATCCTGACAATTTTTTTAAAAATTACTCAGTGTGAAAATTATAGAATCATAACATTTTAGGGCTGAAAGAGATTTTAGATATCAAAGAATTTCAAGATTAAAATAATGCATAGTATTGCTCTTACCCAGAGTTGTGCTGAAACTGTCTCAGCAGAGCCCACTGTTCAATTTTCAGGAAATTTGTGAGGCAGTTGATGTCAAGTTGGTAGCTTGAAATGGGTCTTTGGTGAGATATTTACACCACAGATATTGACAAACCCAATAAATCAGGGCTTTCCTCTCCCACTTCCTCCACCAAGAGTTTGTTGTTGAAATTTTTCTAGCACATCATTGATCTTATTCAAGCTTTTTATTTATAGATGAGAAAATTGAGGCCAACAGAAGGAAAATAACTTCCATAGGGTTATACTATTTAATTAGTGTCAGACTTTAGGATCCACATCCTTTGTCTCCTAGTCTAGTGAGTGGCTACCTAGAGTATCCCCTGTCGTCCAAGGCAGGAAAGTAGAACCAGGAGGATATAACTGCAATAACAACAGAGAAATACATATAGCTATGTCAAACATAGTTCTCAGAAAAAAAGACTTATCCTGGAAGTCCCTCAAACAGTTTAAGGTGAGTAGTGAGCACTAGTCTTGTCATAGTTATTGATGCGAAATGTACTGGGAAAAACTCAGACATAATCATATGTTTGTGCTATCCTCAAAATTAAGAAGTTTGGTTGCCCTAGAAGAAAATTAAAAGATGGTGTGTTTGGTAGACATTTATCACAAGAGGCAAGAGAGCAAGTCTGAATATGTGTCTGGAATGATGGATTTTCAGGCTACAAATCTTAGTCAGGCTATTTATCCTTTGTGTTATATACATGGTTCGGAAACAAAGGCAAATGAACTTCAATGTTTGCTCCTTTATTCCACAGTCTGATTCCTCTGTCCTTGCAAATTGAACTCAGAGCTCTGGGTTAGGACTTTTGAAGGATGGCAGAGCAGGAAACTCATGGCCAGCTACAACCAGAGCAATAGGTAAGGAAAGGACAAATGGAAAAGATGGAAGCCAGACTGGCTATACGTTCCAAACAGGCTTCCATAGCAGCTGCTCTGAAAGCCGGAGCGGTTCCCACTCTGCAGGGGCAGTGCACCCCGAAGGAGCAAGAGAAGCCTCTGCTTCTGCCTCGTTGAGTTTCCCAGACCTGTGGTATTGGAGCAGGAACTGGGAGTAGCCATGCTGCTTGCTTGGGATGAAAGAGAAAGGAAGAATCATAATATTTCCAAGGGAGGAGAGAAGAAAGAGGTTAAATGTTTCCAGAGGAGCTGTGGATTCTACCCCTCCACATTCCTTCTGTCACCCCTGACAGTCTCTGGTCACCCTAGCCTCACTATTAATGTGCTCTGTCAAAGGCCACCAGTGCCCTGCTTATCGTGTGTTACAGGCTTTTTCTCCATTCCAGTCTCTTCAACCTTGACAGTGCTAGCTACATCTGACCCTGGGAGAACTCTGACTCTGCTCTCATGCACCCAGACCCCATGCTTTGTTGCTGTAGCTTTTGTAAGATCACACAGTGGTTATCTCTTTAAACCATTGTTATAAACTCAGACCTGAGTATATTTGAAGTCTCCTCTGTAGAGTGACATAATCCTAGTGTCAGTGACCAGCACAAGAAACCACTCATGATGGGCAAAGGGAAAGAGAACTCGGGCCCTGGGTGAGCTACCCTCTTGTACAGACTGCAGAGGCCGGAAACAGAAGGAGAGTTTCCTATGTGAGAGCTGCAGAAGAAAGGCGGTCAAGTGGAAATAGCCAAATCCTTGGAAGGGGGGAGCCCAGACAAGGACCCACAGAAGCTATTTGAGGACAGCCTATGGAGAACTCTGCTTTCAGTTCAGGATGAAACCGGGTCTTAGAACAACCCGGTTGTGCTAGATTAGAACCATATACTTGCCAATCCGATACTTTACTGGTGCTCTATTTTTTGTCCTCTGTTAGTACTGGGGGAAAAAGTTGTGTTTTCTTTTTTTTTAAGTCCCAGCATATTACAGCAGTAGTAAGGGAAAAAAAGGAAAAGGTTGTCTCTACTCTTTGGCCAAAATACTAAACAAGAGGCAACAAGCTATATATTATCAAGGTTCCGGGTTTTGAAATAAATTTTTATTGATGACCCTTCCTCTTCCATACTTCTGAGCCTCTCCACTCCCTCATTCTTTTCTTACATCTTCCCAGTCACCTTCCATGCCCCCCCCCCAAACAGGCTGTTTCACGAGGTGAGGTACTTTGCTCCCTCCCTTTCTCTTCATTCTGCCCAGCACTGTCACCTGTTGTCAAGACTTCTGTTGTAATCTCCATGAGGAAGATTGCAAACCTTTATCTCTAGTTTTAACCTTTCTCCAGACAAAGTTTTCATCATCTTCTGGGCCATACTTCCTGGATAGGTGATTGCTGTCTGAAGTCAAAAATTTTAGCTTGACCAGGCAATGGCACAGTGGGTAGAGCATTGACCTGCAATGCTGAGGACCCAGGTGCAAAACCCCAATGTTATCATCTTGAGTGCAGGGTCACCGGCTTGAGCACAGGGTTACCAGCTTGAGTGCAGGGTCACCAGCTTGAACATGGGATCATTGACATGACCCTGTGTTTACTGGCTTGAAGCCCAAGGTTGCTGGCTTGAACACAAGATCACTGACTTGAGCAAAGCATCACTGACTCAGCTGTAGCCCAAGGCACACATGAGAAAACAATCAATGACCTGACCAGGTAAGTAGTAGCGCAGTGAATAGACCATTGGACTGGGATGCGGAGGACCCAGGTTCAAAACCCCGAGGTTGTTGGCTTGAGTGTGGGCTCATCTGGTTTGAGCAAGTCTCACCAGCTTGAGCCCAAGGTCGCTGGCTTGAGCAAGGGTTCACTTGGTCTGCTGTAGCCCCCTGGTCAAAGCAAATATGAGAAAGCAATCATGAACAACTAAGGTGCCACAACGAAGAATTGATGATTCTCATCTCTCTCCCTTCCAGTCTGTCTGTGTCCCTAATTGTCCTTCTTTCTGTCTCTCTCTGTCTCTGTTACAAAAAAAAGAAAGCAATCAATGAACAACTAAGATGCTGCAACTATGAGTTGATGCTTCTTATCTCTCTCCTTTTCTGTCCCTTGATTTCTTAGCTAAAAATATATATATTTTAAAACAGAATTTATTGTTTTCAGCCCAAGCTCAAAAATTTCAAAAGGATTCTGGACAACCTCTCTGTTCTCACATCTAGTAAAACCTATTGACTCCCTGATCTTTCTATCACACTTTTTCCAATACCTATGTCCCAACATGATCTGGTCCCCTTCCCTCTCCCCTGCACTATGGCAAAAGCCTGCTAACTGGCCTCCCCATTTCTGGCTTCCACCCATTCAAATCAACCTAGACAGATTTTCCTTTGACAAGCCAAGTCAAAGATTTCTACTTCTCTGCCTAAACCCCCTTGCTGGCCTGCCATTCAGTCACTAATAGTGACTTTCCCCAAAATCTATCACCACTCCCTGAGCACAACCTCCAGCTTCCCCTACCTTTGTTTCTTCCCCCTAGAATGTTCTCTCCTGCAACATCACCTGCCAAAAGCTCTTTTATCCTAATCCAAAATCCATGTTAAATGATACAGCCTAATTGGAACCTCTCTAAGACCCCAGGCCAGATGCTCCACCCCATTCTCTTGAGCCATCATGAGCATGTGGGCTCTCCAGGGCACTTCTCCCACCCTTCCTGCATCATAGTGTTGCCTGTACTTGCTGTCTTTCCCCTATCCATTTCCTTTCCCCCGACCTCAGCAAACAGCACCATCTCTCATCATGCATACCAGAAATTCAGGAAAGATTTCGGAGTCCTTCCTCTCCCTCACCCCACACTCAAGCTCCGTCAAATCTCACCCATCCGTCCCTTTCTGTGAACTCTCTCCCTTGCCTTGCTTTATCTAGCTCAAGATATTCTCATCCAAGACTTTCTACATGGCACAGTGGTAGTAGCCTTTCCTCTCTACTGTGCTTGCTACCCATACAAGCTCAGGGAGGTTACTCAGCTTTTCTGAGCCCCAGTTTCCTCACCTGTAAAAAGGGGTCTGCAAAATGTTATGCACAAACACAACATATAAAGCGGGGCAAAAGGGGATTAAGGTCGGTTGAGGCCCCGGATGCAGAAGAAAATATTGGGCCCATTAAAAAAAAGAGAGAGACAGGGAAAATAAAAATACATGTTAACCATATTTTTAAATAAATAAAAAATATTATGTATGATTAATGTTAAAATTGAACATATGAAACCAAACTTGATGTCATTAGAGAAAAGTGTAAAGTTGGGGTTTTGCGGGGCCCTTCAGAAGTCAGGGTCCAGGGTGCATGCTCCTTGCGCCCGCTGTTAAATCCACCTCTGAGGTTGGGTACTCCAGTTCTCCATAAGGAAGGAGATTGGTATCGAGGAAACTATAACTACCAGGGCTTCAAGTACTGTTGGGCAGATAAAATATATTATGCTCACTTTGTTAAAGATGGTGCTGCCCACATGGAAGCCCATCACCAAGGTGATATTAGTTGCCCTTATGCTTGGGATGGGCGTAATTATATTATTGGATATGGGGGACAGGCTCTAAGCAGGTCAGGTCATTGTAGCCTGGGGCTTGGTTTCAAGAGTAAGCTTTTCCCCACATCCTTGACTGATTGGATGATGTGGGGTGGTGCACTCTCATGAGGAGTCCTCTCATTATGCCTCAGATAAGTGACTTTGTATCAAAGACTTCCTTGTTTGTAGATTGCATTAAAGGTTTGGATTTCTACACTATAAAGTGGGAGAGACTGGGAGCTTGCTCTCTCTCGGTTCCTGAGGTTAGCATTAGAGAGCAGAACAGATTAAGGCCACGTGGAGGAGAGGAGAAGCAGCCAAGATGGTGGAGTGCTGAAGGAGAAGCCAGTTTGAGCAGAGTTTGTGCTGGAGAAGAAGATGGGGAATAGAGGTAAATAAGTCTGGTGAGCTGGAAGCCTTTGATGCTAGGAAATTCGGATGAGTCAGTAGCTTTGTGAGCACTGAATGAGTGGGTTTTGGAGCCCAGTGTGTGTTTTTGCTTGCCCGCCAGGTGCAAGCTAGGATTAAAGCTGATGGCTCACCAGTTTTTGGCTCCGTTGTTTCATTACCAACTGTCTGAATCTAATGCAAACCTGCATGGGCCAGGCTGCTGTGATGGTGGCCAGAGCAGCATACAGATCAGTATGGAGCCACCACCACCTTTGAGCGGTGGAGTAGAGGACTGGCTGCTGTTATGGTTCCCTATGGCTATCCTTCTGGGGACTGTAGGATGGCTGACTTTTACAGCCATGTGTGAGGAAACTGAGAGCTCTAAGGAAGAGGCTGCCCGGAACCTGCAAACCAAGCAGTGGAAGAAGCCGGAGGAAATGTGGGAGAAAGAGATGCCAACCCTGGAGCTGGAGGAGGCCGACCAGGTTTGTGATATTCGCCTAGAAATGGAGCAGACGCTGGAGAAGGAATCACAGGTTCATAAGTTGGAGATTGCCCTGGATGTTGTGGAGAGCCAGCAGCGGCAGGAGGCCAGGGCTGAGGCCAGGGCTGGAGCAGCAAGGCCCATGGAGCAGAAGGCAGAGGTGGCCTGGGGCTCAAACCCAGCAGCAGGAGCTGGAGTTCTCAGTTCCTCTTTGGAGGATGAGGAGAATTTGGCTGGAGTTGTGATTCGCAGACTCCAGAAGGTAAACGGTGGCAGCTGCAAAGGGAGGATGAAGGGATATCCCAGGAGCCAGGCATGCATCGCCAAATAGCCACTGGAATGGCAGGGGGTGCCGGATAAGCTGCTGGTGGGTTCGCTGACATTTTGGGACATAGGGGTTGATGCCATCATGCTCCCCAGAGCAGAGATGAAAATGCTGACTGCCATTGCCACATGCTTCCTTTTTATGACAGTGTGAGACCTGCCATGATGGCAGGAATGAGGGGGAAGGCTAACATCTCATGTGCGTGGACTGATTTCCTGGACTATGACCGAGTGAGCACTGGCTCCTTTGTTGCATGGACTTATGGATTTTGCACAATGTGAAATACCCTGATGGGGGTGGTAGGTGGCTTTCATGAAGGCCCTCTTTCTGCCCCAGGAAGCCTTTCAAAGGCAAGCGTAAAGCCAGTGGCCAAGGCCACTGTAAAGCCAGTAGTCAAGGCCACCATCACAGCTGCCTGGCCAGTGCAGGTTCTCATTAGATTCGAACAATGGGTAATGAAACAACAGAGCCAAGAACTGGTGAGCCATCAGCTTTAATTCTAGCTTGCACCCGGCAGGCAAGCAAAGACACACGCTGGGCTCCAAAACCCACATATTTAGTGCCCACAAAGCTACTGACTTATCCGAGTTTCCTAGAATCAAAGGTTTCTAGCTCACCAGACTTATTCACCTCTGTTCCCCATCTCCTCCTGCACAAACTCTGTACAAACTGGCTTCTTCCTCAGCACTCTGCTATCTTGGCTGCTTCTCCTCTCCACGTGGCCTCCATCTGCTCTCCTCTCTAATATTTCAGGAATCCAGGAACCAAGAGAGCAAGCTACTGGTCTGTCCCACTTTATACTGTAGAAATCCAAACCCTTAATCCAATCTACAGACAAGGAAGTCTCTGATACAAAGTCACCCATTTGAGGCATAATGGGATTCCTCAGGAGAGTGCACCACCCTACATCATCCAATCAGTCAAGGGTGTGGAGAAGTGCTTACTCTTAAAACTAAACCTTAGGCTATAATGACTCGGCCTGCCCACAGCCTGTCCCAGAACACACATTAATATCAACGAACTTCCATGTGGGCAGCGCCATCTTTAACAAAGTGAGCATATTATATTTAATCTGCCCAACAGCCACCATCACAGCCACCTGGCCAGTGCAGGTTCACATTAGATTCAGACAGTCGGTAATGAAACAACGGAGCCAAGAACTGGTGAGCCATCAGCTTTAATTCTAGCTTGCACCTGGTGGGCAAGCAAAAACACACACTGGGCTCCAGAACCCACTCATTCAGTGCTCACAAAGCTACTGACTTATCCTAGTTTCCTAAAATCTAAAGGTTTCTAGCTCACCAGACTTATTCACCTCTGTTTTCCATCTCTTTCTCTCTACACAAACTCTGCACAAACTGGCTTCTTCCTCAGCATTCCGCCATCTTGGCTTCCTTTTCTCCTCCACGTCGCCTTAATCTGCTCTCCTTTCTAATACTAACCTCAGGAACTGAGAGAAAGCAAGATCCCGGTCTGCCCCACTTTATAGTGTAGATTCAAAACCTTTAATCCAATCTACAAACAAGGAAGTTTCTGATACAAAGTCACTTATCTGAGACATAATGGGAGGATTCCTCATGATAGTGCACCACCCCACATCATCCAATCAGTCAAGGGCATGGGGAAAAGCTTACTCTTAAAACTTGCACGTGGGCAGTGCCATCTTTAACAAAGTGAGCATAATATATTTCATCTGCCCAACATAAGAAAGAAGTTCAAGGACATTTTGCACTTTTGGCAAAGTGCTCAGAGACTGGTGAAATGTATCTTTGTAATTGTTGAAATTATATGATTTGTCATGTTGTTGTAATTAGTGTAATGTGCCTAATTTCCTTGTACAGGAATGCCAGTGGTGTAGATTGTGGGTAGTCAAGTGAGCATAGGGGTGGATTGTTGGGCAGATAAAATATATTATGCTCACTTTGTTAAAGATGGTGCTGCCCACATGGAAGCCCATCACCAAGGTGATATTAGTTGCCCTTATGCTTGGGATGGGCGTAATTATATTATTGGATATGGGGGACAGGCTCTAAGCAGGTCAGGTCATTGTAGCCTGGGGCTTGGTTTCAAGAGTAAGTTTTTCCCCACATCCTTGACTGATTGGATGATGTGGGGTGGTGCACTCTCATGAGGAATCCTCTCATTATGCCTCCGATAAGTGACTTTGTATCAAAGACTTCCTTGTTTGTAGATTGCATTAAAGGTTTGGATTTCTACACTATAAAGTGGGAGAGACTGGGAGCTTGCTCTCTCTCGGTTCCTGAGGTTAGCATTAGAGAGCAGAACAGATTAAGGCCACGTGGAGGAGAGGAGAAGCAGCCAAGATGGTGGAGTGCTGAAGGAGAAGCCAGTTTGAGCAGAGTTTGTGCTGGAGAAGAAGATGGGGAATAGAGGTAAATAAGTCTGGTGAGCTGGAAGCCTTTGATGCTAGGAAATTCGGATGAGTCAGTAGCTTTGTGAGCACTGAAAGAGTGGGTTTTGGAGCCCAGTGTGTGTTTTTGCTTGCCCGCCAGGTGCAAGCTAGGATTAAAGCTGATGGCTTACCAGTTTTTGGCTCCGTTGTTTCATTACCGACTGTCCGAAATAATGCAAACCTCCATGGGCCAGGTGGCTGTAATGGTGACCTTGGCCACTGGCTTTACAAGTACCCTGACAAAACCTCAGATGTGTGGACTTCTGGCCAAGAGTTTGGGATTTCATGTTGTTGCAGCCATTATTGTATCTCTGGGGGCTGCAGTCTTTAGAAGTTTGCTGTGGCTGAACCAAGAAAGAAGTCATCTGCTGATTCCTACAGAAACTATAATTCCATAAAACATTTTGAGATGAAGAAGGCTGGTATCTTTCATAGTGCACAGTGATCTTGGAATGTTAAAAAATTTCTCTGGAGCCTGTAAAACCAGTGGCCAACACCACCATCACAGCCACCTGGCCAGTGCAGGTTCGCATTAGATTCGGACAGTCGGTAATGAAACAACGGAGCCAAGAACTGGTGAGCCATCAGCTTTAATTCTAGCTTTCACCTGGTGGGCAAGCAAAAACACACACTGGGCTCCAAAACCCACTCATTCAGTGCTCACAAAGCTACTGACTTATCCGAGTTTCCCAGAATCAAAGGTTTCTAACTCACCAGACTTATTCACCTCTGTTTCCCATCTTCTCTCTGCACAAACTCTCCTCAAACTGACTTCTCCTTCAGCACTCCACCATCTTGGCTGCTTCTCCTCTCCTCCACATGGCCTTAATCTGCTCTCCTCTCTAATGCTAACCTCAGGAACCGAGAGCAAGCTCCCTATCCGCCCCACTTTATAGTGGAGAAATTCAAACCTTTAATCCAATCTGCAAACAAGGAAGTCTCTGATACAAAGTCACTTATCTGAGGCATAATGGGAGGATTCCTCATGAGAGTGCACCACCCTACATCATCCAATCAGTCAAGGGGGTGAGGAAAAGCTTACTCTTGAAACCAAGCCCCAGGCTACAAAGACCTGACCTGCTTACAGCCTGTCCACACCCAATAATATAATTACGCCCATCCCAAGCATAAGGGCAACTAATATCACCTTGGTGATGGGCTTCCATGTGGGCAGCACCATCTTTAACAAAGTGAGCATAATATATTTTATCTGCCCAACAGAGCCTGACCAGTGGATAGCGCATCGGCCTGGGACATGGAGAATCTAGGTTCCAAACCCTGAGGTCATGGGCTTAAGCGCGGGCTCATCAGCTTGAGTGCAGGGTTGCTGGCTTTAGTGTGGGATCATAGATATGACCCCATGGTCGCTGGTTTGAGCCCAAGGTCACTGGCTTCAGCAAGGGGTCACTTGCTTTGCTGCAATGCCCCCACCCCTTTGAAGGCACATATGAGAAAGCAATCAATGAACAACTAAGGAGACTAAGGAGCCCAATGAAGAATTGATGCTTCTCATCTTTCTCCCTTCCTTTCTCTCTGTCCTTTTCTGTCACTCTCTCTATTTCTCACTGTCTCTGTTAAAAAATTTTTTTTTCCTTTGGATTGAATTCCATGGAAGTTTGTCACTCATCTGTGTTCCTGAGCTATAAAACATGAATATTTGATCTAAGGAATAGTTTCTCTCAAAAAATAAACAATTAAGAAACACTATTTTAAAAAGAGAGAGAGGGAGGTAAAACCTATCATACCATTAACCTGGACACTTATAAAATTATACATTTATGATTTTTTCTTGAATTAATACAATTCTCTGATTGACCACTGGATGCAGTGACACATTAATAAAATCCAGTGCTCACTATGTCATCAGTGAGCTCTATAAAAAACATAATATGATCCCTGGTTGGGTGGCTCAGTTAGTTAGAGCATTATCTTGAAGCACAGTAGTTGCCGGTTCAATCCCCAGTCTGGGAACAGACAGAAACACATTAATGTTTCTATCTCTCTCCCTAAAATCAATAAACTTAAAAATAATTTTTTAAACATATATGATCTCATATGTAACATTTCTTTTAATGCCAATAACTCTCAGAGTAAAATTTTATTGTTAATGTAGTCTTAGCTTAGCCTGTAAGGCCATGCACCCTGTGGCCCAGCTGTAACTCCTATTGTTCTGACATGGCCAAAGTAGAAAAGCAAGCAGTCCCCCAAATGCAGTCAGCCCATACATGCTGTTCTAGAGCTCTCTAATCCTCCCTGACCCACCTCTACCTATTCCCACTGATTTCCATGTCTACTCACTCCCCAAGACACAACTCAACAGTCACCTCCTCCGAGAAGCCACCCTGGTGCCCCCAGGAGATTTAGGAGCTTTCTTCTGTGTTCCCATTGTCCCAGCACTCAGCTCATGCTGTGTCACCACTAATTTACCTGGCTGTCCTCCCTGCTGGACTAGACGTTCTTGTCTTATTGGAGTTGGTGTCCCCAGTGCCCAGCTCTGGACCTTGAATGTATACACAAATAATAATCTTGTATTGAATGATTGAATGACACCCCTCCACACACACTTTTATGAGCTCATCAAAGATCAGGGTTAAATAAGCCTTTTATTTATTCTAACATCTGTCAGTTGGTCTTACACTAAATAGCTTCTCAATCAATAGCTAGCTGTTTAAGGAACAGCAACGTAGATGGTGTGGCAAAAACATCATGAGAAAAAGGGAAGAAAAAGATGAGCTGCTGGGCCAGATGGGAGGGGAGCTTTGAGGTTGTGTTAAGGCGCTTGGCTGTACTTTGTTGCAAGTGTAATAGGCAGCTATGAGAAGGACAAAAGTAGAAGGACCTAATCAGATTTATGGGTTGTTGTTTTTTTAAAGTCAGATATAAAAGGCCACATCTTGCATGGTTTTCTTTATATGGAACATTTATCACACTCAAAAACCCACACAGGAAACTCTAGTCCTCAGTTTTCTCATCTATAAGATGAAATTAGATGAGCTGACCTCTAGGGTCACATGGAGTTCTATGTTTTTTGATTCTCTGTTAATATAAATGACTGTTAGGTAGGCTAACCAACCTGAACCCAGCCCAGCAGTCCCAAGGAAGGAACTCACGTCTCGCTATTTAAACAACAATGTGATAGAGTGGGAATGACTGGAGGTTTGGATTCTTCCACAGGTTCAGGCATTTACCATTGGTATGACCTTACAAAAGCCATTAAGTCCTGCAGACCTTGGTTTTGTGTCTCTAACACATGGGAGTTCTAGGAGGTGGTGTCTGTGTTCTTGCCTACCTGAACTTTCTTAAGGTCATATAGACAAGTGTTGGGCAGATAAAATATAATATGCTCACTTTGTTAAAGATGGCGCTGCCCACATGGAAGCCTGTCACCCAGGTGATATTATTTGCCCTTATGTTTGGGATGACTGTGGGGGAAAAGCTGTAATGTAAACAGGCCAGGTCGTTATAGCCTAAGGCTTAGTTTTAAGAGTAAGCTCTTCTCCACACCCTTGACTGATTGGATGATGTAGGGAGGTGCACTCTCCTGAGGAATCTCATTATGCCTCAGATGGGTGGCTTTGTATCAGAGACTTTCTTGTTTGTATAATTGGACTAAAGGTTTTGAATCTATGCTATAAAGTGGGGCAGACCAGGAGCTTGCTCTCTCGGTTCCTGAGTTTCTGAGATTAGTATCAGAGAGGAGAGCAGATTAAGGCCACATGGAGGAGAGGAAGCAGCCAAGATGGCAGAGTGCTGTGGAAGAGTTTGTGCAGGAGGAGATAGGGAACAGAGATGAATAAGTCTGGTGAGCTAGAAACCTTGGATTCTAGGAAACTCGGATAAGTCAGTAGCTTTGTGAGCACTGAATGAGTGGGTTTTGGAGCCCAGTGTGTGTTTTTGCTTGCCCGCTGGGTGCAAGCTAGAATTAAAGCTGATGGCTCACCAGTTCTTGGCTCCATTGTTTCATTACCGACTGTTAGAATCTAATGCGAACCAGCACTGGTCAGGCTGCTGTGATCCTGACCTTGGCTACTGGCTTTACATTTGGCGTAGTCTGTGGCAGGATTTGATACAGATCGGCATGGAGCCACCACCACCTTTGAGCAGTGGAGTAGAGGACTGGTTGCTGTTATGGTTCCCCATAGCTGTTTTTTGGGGGACTATAGGCTGGCTGACTTTTACAGCCATGTGTGAGGAAACTGAGAGCTCTATGGAGGAGGCTGCCCAGGACCTGCAAACTGAGCATCGGAAGGACCTGGAGGAAACTTGGGAGAAAGAGATGCCGACCCTGGAGCTGGAGGAAGCGCTGGAGGAGGAGGCCGACCAGGTTTGCGAGATTCGCCTGAAAACGGAGCAGACGCTGGAGAAGGAATCTCAGGTTCGTGAGTTGTAGATTGCCCTGGATGTTGTGGAGAGCCAGCAGCGGCAGGAGGCCGAGGCTGAAGCCAAGGCTGGGGCTGAGGCTGAGGCTGAGGCTGAGGCTGAGGCAGGGACTGTAAGGCCCATGGAGCAGAAAGCAGCAGCAGCAGCAGGGGGCTCAAGCCCGGCATTGGGAGCTGATGTTTCCAGTTCCTCTTTGGAGGATGAGGAGAATCCAGATGGAGTTGCAATCCGCAGTCTCCAGAAGATGAGAGCCCAGCTGAAATGGCAGGGAGTGCCTGCCAAGCTGCTGGTAGGTCTGCGATATTGGGATATAGGGTTGGATGCCATCATGCTCCCCAGAGCAGAGATGGAAATGCTGACTGCCATTGCCACATGCTTCTCTTTAGGACAGTGTGAGACCTGCCATGATGGCAGGAATGAGAGGGGAGGCTAAAGCCCTATGTGTGCGGACTGATTTCCTGGACTATGACCGGATGGGCACAAGCTCCTTTGTTGAATGGACTTATGGATTTTGGACAATTTGAAATACCCTGATGGGGGTGAGGGGTGGCTTTGATGTAGGCCGTCCCCCTGTCCCGGGAAGCTTTTCAAATGGGTAGAAAGAAGGCCGAGGACATTTTGGGCTTTTGGCAAAGTGCTCAGAGACTGGTGAAATGTGTGTATCTTTGTAATTGTTGAAATTGTATGATTTGTCATGCTGTTGTAATTTGTGTAATGTGCCTAATTTCCTTGTAAAGGAATGCCAGTAGTGTAGATTGTGGGTAGTAAAGTGAGCATAGGGGTGGATTGTTGGGCAGATAAAATATAATATGCTCACTTTGTTAAAGATGGCGCTGCCCACATGGAAGCCTGCCACCCAGGTGATATTATTTGCCCTTATGCTTGGGATGACTGTGGGGGAAAAGCTGTAATGTAAACAGGCCGGGTCGTTATAGCCTAAGGCTTAGTTTTAAGAGTAAGCTCTTCTCCACACCCTTGACTGATTGGATGATGTAGGGAGGTGCACTCTCCTGAGGAATCTCATTATGCCTCAGATGGGTGGCTTTGTATCAGAGACTTTCTTGTTTGTATAATTGGACTAAAGGTTTTGAATCTATGCTATAAAGTGGGCAAACCAGGAGCTTGCTCTCTCGGTTCCTGGGTTTCTGAGATTAGTATCAGAGAGGAGAGCAGATTAAGGCCACATGGAGGAGAGGAAGCAGCCAAGATGGCAGAGTGCTGTGGAAGAGATGGGGAACAGAGATGAATAAGTCTGGTGAGCTAGAAACCTTGGATTCTAGGAAACTCGGATAAGTCAGTAGCTTTGTGAGCACTGAATGAGTGGGTTTTGGAGCCCAGTGTGTGTTTTTGCTTGCCTGCCAGGTGCAAGCTAGAATTAAAGCTGATGGCTCACCAGTTCTTGGCTCCGTTGTTTCATTACCGACTGTTTGAATCTAATGCGAACCAGCGCGGGTCAGGCTGCTGTGATTGTAGCCATGACTACTGGCTTTACAACCAGTTTTTTTGTTTGTTTGTTTTTTACAGAGACAGAGAGAAAGATAAATAGGGACAAACAGAAAAGAATGGAGAGAGCCTGACCAGGCGGTGGCACAGTGGATAGAACGTCGGACTGCGATGCGGAAGACCCAGTTTCGAGACGACGAGCTCGCCAGCTTGAGTGTGGGCCCATCTGGCTTGAGAAAAAGCTCAAGCTTTTTTGTTGAACAACTAAGGTGTTGCAACAGCAACGAAAAACTAATGATTGATGCTTCTCACCTCTCTCTGTTCCTGTCTCTCTGTCCCTATCTGTCCCTCTTTCTGACTCTCTCTAAAAATAAAAAAAAATTAAAAAAAAAGAAAAGAATGGAGAGAGATGAGAAGCATCAATCATCAGTTTTTCATTGCGACAGACACCTTAGTTGTTATTGATTGCTTTCTTACATGTGCCTTGACCGCGGACCTTCAGCAGACCGAGTAACCCCTTGCTAGAGCCAGTGACCTTGGGTCCAAGCTAGCAAGCTTTTGCTCAAACCAGATGAACCTGTGCTCAAGCTGGCCACCTCAGGGTCTCGAACCTGGGTCCTCCGCATCCCAGTCCGACACTCTATCCACTGTGCCACCGCCTGGTCAGGCTAGACCAGTTTTTGAATAAAGTATATATTCACTAACATTATAAATTTTAGGAGCATTAATAAAATTGATGTCATTAATTTTTTCTGTTAAAAATACTGGGGGAAGAGCCTGACCAAGTGGTGGCACAGAGAAAGCAATCAATGAACAACTAAGGTGTCGTAAGGGCAATGAAAAACTAATGATTGATGTTTCTCACCTTTCTCCATTCCTGTTTGTCTGTTCCTATCTATCCCTCTCTCTGACTCTCTCTCTGTCCCTGTAAAAAGAAAAAAGAAAAAAAAATACTGAGTGAAGTATATGGAAAAATATGCGTATATGATGCCTGACCAGGAAGTGACGCAGTGGATAGAGCATCAGACTGATACACAGATGACCCAGATTCTAAACCCCGATGTCGCTGGCTGAGTGTCGGCTCATCTGGCTTGAGCATGGGCTCACCAGCTTGAGCATGGGGTCTCTGGCTTGAGTGTGGGAATCACAGACATGACCCCATGGTCACTAGCTTGAGCCCAAGATTGCTGGTTTGAATAAGAGGTCACTCACTCTGCTGTAGCCCCCTCAGTCAAGGCACATATGAAAAAGCAATCAGTAAACAACTAAGGACCTGCAATGAAGAATTGATGCTTCTTATCTCTCTCCCTCCCTGTCTGTCCCTATCAGTCCCTCTCTCTGACTCTCTCTCTGTATCTGTCAAAAAATTTGAAAAAAAAAGAAAATTGCATGTATGACAAAGAACACAGTAGATACAAATAGTGACCTGCAAGATATCCCATGAGCATTGCTCAGATAAAAATGAGTTATTGCCTGGCCTGTGGTAGCACAGTGGATAAAGCATTGACCTGGAACCCTGAGGTTACCGGTTCAAAACCCTAGGCCTGCCCAGTCAAGACACATATGCGAGTTGATGCTTCCTGCTCCTTCCCCCCTTCTTTCTCTCTCTTGTCTCTAAAATGAATCAATAAAATCTTTATTAAAAATAAGGAAAAAGATCATTAAAAAAATAAGAAATAAAATATTGTTTTAAAGAAACAACAACTTGAGTTATGCCTGACCAAGCCATAGTGCAATTGATAGAGCATCAACCTGGGATGCAGAGGGCCCAGGTTTAAAACTTCCAGGTTGCCAGCTTGAGTATAGGCTCACTAGCTTGAATGCAAGGTCATTGGCTTAACGTAGGATCATAGACACGACTCCATGGTTGCTGGCTTGAGCCCAAGATCATTGGCTTGAGAATGGGGTTGCTGGCTTGGCTAAAAGCCCCCAGTCAAGGCACGTATGAGAAAGAAATCAATGAACAACTAAAGTGCCACAACAAGTTGATGCTTCTCATCTCTCCCTTCCTCTTCCTGTCTGTCCCTCTCTCTCTTTCTCTAATTAAAAAAAAAAAAAAAGCAAAATAAAAAAACCCCTTGAGTTACAAAACAATATGTATAGTATGATATCATTTTTATAAGAAAATAATGTGTGCATGTAGATATAAATACCCAAATTTTTTTCTCCCTCAGTCTTTCCCATCTCACTATTACCACAATCCACCCAGCTGCTTGAGGCAAAGATATGGGACTCAATCAATTATTTTTTGTTCCTTCCTTATTTCACACTTACCTCTTTCTCTTCATAGGAGATGGGGGAAAGTCACAGAAAACTTGCTAAGTTTTATGATCCAGGGGGAAGTGGATATTGCACCAAAGAGGATTAGAGAATAAATTGAAATGGATGTTATAATTGTAGGAGAGCCCTGGTGGCTGGGGTGGTCAGAGAAGAGGCATGAAGGGGCTGAGTTAGGCTTGAGGAGTGGATTGGGCTAGCTGACATAAGGCTAGAGGGGTAGACATGTGAGGGAAACGGAGGCAACGAGTGTGGTGTGTGAGGGGAGGGAGGCCACTGTTGAGGCAAACACCTGTACTAGGCTTCCAGGGCTGCCTTAACAAAGTACCTCAGACGGGGTGGTTCAAACAAAAGAAATTTATTTCCTCACAGTTCTGGAGGCTGGAAATCTGAGATCAAAGTGTCAGCAGGGTGTGGTTTTTCTGAGGCCTCACTCCTTGACTTATAAATCGTCATATTCTCATTGAACTCTCACATGGTCTTCCCTCTGTGTCCTAATGTCCTCTTATTATAAGTACTCCAGTCATACTGAATTAGAGTCTACCCTACTGACCTCATTTTAACAATCACCTCTTTAAAAACCCTATCTCCAAATACAATCATGTTCTGAGATACTGAGGGTTAGGACTTCAGCCTATGAAGTTTGAGGAGACACAATCCAGCCCATCACAGTGCCTATGCCTAAGGAAAAACTGTACGAATAAAGCAATATAATCACTGTGTTTATAGGTACCATGGGAAATGTGTGAGACCTTAGAGTGGAAAAGATCATGGAGAACCTCGACACTGCAGAGACAAGTCCTGACCCAAGGTTTGAGACATCCTTGAACAAAGGAGCACCATGATATTGCCTTTGTTGCAAGCACATTAGATGGCATTGGTTTGCTCTATGGTTTGCAGCAGAGGAGAGCCTGGGGGCAGGGAGATCAGTTGAGAGGTTATTTCTAATCTAGGTGTGGGTAACAAGGGCCTTGACAAGGATGGTGGCCATAGAATAAAAGCTGAAGACAGATGGGTGTGCGTGGAGGTTGTTCAAACATCTGCACCCAGCTAATGTGTCTATGAAGACCACATTCCACAATCACCTTGAGAACACTGAGCCCTCTCAAAACTGGGAAGGCAGTTATCACCAAAACTACATAAAATGAGCTCTTCGGTGCTAGGACACCAATGATTCCAGACAATTCCTTTTGATACAAAGTCAGCTCAGTTTGGCCCCACTTTGGCTCTGTAGCTGGGCCCTCTCCCCTCTCCAATATGAGTGGGTTGCAGTGAAACATTTCTACTGGTTCAGAAAAGCATTAAACTCACACTCTGTTTTTTGGATTTTTTTGTCATCTGCCCTCATCACACCACTTGGACCTACTGGGAAGTTTTCTCTCTTCTTCCCTACCTTTGGGAATCCTACCTGGCTTTTCAAGGTTTTATTTAGGTGCTACCTTTGTCTACACAGCTCTTGGTGGTGCTACAGCTCATATGATGTTCTCCCTTTGCAAATCCCAACATACATATTTATACTATAAGATGCACCATGATAATAAATAATCTATCATGCCCATGCTTGAGATGTTTGGAATATTCATATGCCATGCCAACTTTCACAAGAGACTCTAACCTCCTTGAGGTTATAAATTTAGAACTTCTTATGTATTTGTTATGGTGCCAAACCCAGTGCCTATTAGGTGCTCAACAAATTAATGCTGAGACAATAGCCAAGACCCCAAAAGTCCATATAGGATTTCCTCTTAGCCCAGGAAATGGGGTTAGTGGACAAAAAGAGCAGAAGTAGATTATAAACATGTTCATGTCAGCCCATGGAAATGGCCTATAATTCCCAACCCCTTACTTTCTTAATGAACCTCAAAATATCACTAGCCTCAAGTCAGAAGGGCCTCTTAGACCTCCAAACAGAGCTTAGTGGGTGGGAATTCAAAGTAGACCTGACTTCATATGCATAATGTTGATAAAAAGGTTGGGCACACCAGGCTTTTGACAGTCTGCATCCAAAGAGATGATTAACCTGTCCTGGAAGGCAGGTGGGGCCAACACTTGTGATAAAGATCACGCAGAAGACCTGAGGGGAGCTGGCGCCAGGGTAGCCTTTGGGGAGGAAAGCAGTTTGAATACTCTTTATGGGAAGAGGGCAAAAAAGGGTTGGCAGGTATTTTGTGGGGGTGTGGTGGTGGGGGAGATTTTAGAAATTAATCCTCAGATTCATATGAAATTACAGAGGGCCATAAATAACCAAAAGAATCTTGAGGGGGAAAAAAAACAAAGCTGGGGGTCTCACACTTTGCAATTTGAAAACTCACCACAAAGCAACAGTAATCAAAGCAATGTGGTACTGACATAAGGATGGACATATAGAATTGAGAGTCTAGAGATAAACTCATGTATCTAGGGCAGTGGTTCTCAAACATTTTGAAGTTGGGGAGCATTTAAAATCCTACAAATAAGCCTGACCTGTGGTGGCGCAGTGGATAAAGCGTCGACCTGGGAACACTGAGGTCACCAGTTCAAAACCCTGCACTGGTCTGGTCAAGGCACATATGGGAGTTGATGCTTCCAGCTCCTCCCCCCTTTCTCTCTTTCTCTCTCTCTCTCACTCTGTTTCCTCTCTAAAATGAATAAATATAAAGAAATTTTTTTTAAAATCCTACAAATAATTGTAGGCACACTATATACAAATTTCTGAGAAATATAATAATTAAGTAAAATATTAAAGAAAAAATATAAAATCCAAGTGTGCTTTTATGGTAATTAAATTTATTCTGACATTAAAAAACATTTTTATGTTACATTTTATGAGTTATGCTTTTTAGAATTCATAAAAAAAGGGGTTAAAAATTTTAAAAATGACAAAAAAGTTATCTTTTTATATATATATATACACATTCTTAGTAAGATTTAGTTCAGCAGGTCCCAGCATGAATGTGTTAAGTTTTTTCATTCTTGTTTATGAGAAACATGAGCCTGATGTGTTCTAGTGATTTCTTCAATGTTTGGGCATATATTTGAAAGGCAAACTCTCATTTCCTCATCAATACATTGAAGAATTCCTCTCTTTTTACTCTTAATTGTGTTGAGTGCAGAAAACCCCCGCCATACGTATCATCTTAACTTTACACCAAACAGAGAATAGAAGAAAATTGCCTCCAGTCTTTCCGGGGAACATGGAGGGTAGTGTAAACAATCAGCACCACAGCTTCACAGCCTTTTGTAACCTAATCAGGCAAGTGAGGTTGGGGTTTGGACAGACTGTCAGCTTACAGCCAATTCCCCACACCTCTGTCCCACCAAAATCTAAACTTCAAAAACCCTGTTGATTTTTTGGTCCCCAACAGGCATATATTTCTCTGGAGTACCATAGGGCACACCTGGAAATCTTCTAGGGTGCACCAGTGCGCCTTGGTGCACACTTTGAGAACCACTGATCTATGGTCACATGATTCTCAACAATGGTGCCAAGTCCATTCAAAAAGGGAAAGAACAGTCTTTTCAACAAATAATGTTGGGAAAACTGGATTTTTAAATGTAAAATAATAAAGTTGGGCCCTTATCATATACCATATACAAAAATTAACTCAAATGGATCAATGACCTACATATAAGATCTAAAACCATAAAATTATTAAAAGAAAACAAAAGAACAAAATCTCCATGACCTCATATTTAGCAAAGGAGTCATATATAACACCAAAAGCAGAAGCAACAAAAGAAAAAGTAAATAAATCAGACTTCAAAATTAAAATATTTTGTATATCACCTGACCAGGTGGTGGCGCAGTGGATAGAGCGTCGGACTGGGATGCGGAAGACCCAGGTTCAAGACCCTGAGCTCGCCAGCTTGAGTGCGGGCCCATCTGGCTTGAGCAAAAGCTCACCAGCTTGGACCCAAGGTCGCTGGCTCCAGCAAGTGGTGGCTCGATCTGCTGAAGGCCCACGGTAAAGGCACATGTGAGAAAGCAATCAATGAACAACTATGGTGTCGCAACGGCAACGGAAAACTGATGGTTGATGCTTCTCACCTCGCTCTGTTCCTGTCTGTCTGTCCCTATCTATCCTTCTCTCTATTTCTCTCTGTCCCTGTGGAAAAAAAAGAAAGAAAAATATTTTGTGTATCAAAAACAAGAAAGTAAAAAGACAACTTATCAATTTGAAGGAAATATTTGCAGATCAAATATCTGATAAAGATTTAATATCCAGAATATAGAAAGAACTTCTAACACTCAAGACAAACAACCAAATTTAATGGGCAAAGGACTTAAATAGACATTTCTCCAAAGAAGATGTACATATGTCTGCCAAACACATAAAAGGATGTACAAGTTATTAACCATTAGGGAAATCCAAATCAAAACCACAATGAGACACTACTTCACCTACTACGTTGGCCATCATTAAAAACAATAAATAAGAAGTGTTGGTGAAGATGTGGAGAAATTGGAACCTGGTAGAAATGTAAAATGATGCAACCACTGTGAGAAAGAGTTTGGTGTTTTCTCTAAAAGCTAAACATAGAATTACCAATGACCTAGCAATTCTGCTCCTAGCTATATACCTGAAAGAATTGAATGTAAGTGTCCAAACAAACACACCACCTATCAATGTTTGATGCAACATTATTTACAATAGCCAAAAGACAGAAACAATCCAAGTATCCATCAAAAAATAAATGGATAAGAAAATGTAATATATATATGTACAATAGATTATGACTTTTTTTTCTGGCTTATTTCACTTAGTATAATGTTTTTAAAGTTAACCATGTTCTATCAAACTTCTTTCCTACTTATGACGGGACAGCTGTCAGAGGACAGTGGGATGAGGAGACTGGATGAGAGAAGGTGAAGAGATTAGCCAAAAAACATATATACATAATACGGAGATACAGACAACAGGGTGGCAATAGTCAGAGGAAAAGGGGGTAAATTGGGGCAGAAAGACTTTGCACAGGGTGCAGGTGCACAATGCAATGTGTAGATAGTGTCATATTGAGTTGTGCACTTGAAACCTGTATGGTTTGGCGAATCATGTCATCCCAATAAATTAAAAACAAATTTTTTAAAAAAGGTTAAATATTGCATGATTCCACTCAATAAAGCATCTAGAATAAGCAAATTCATAGACACAAAATGAAAACTGGCAGATGTGAGGAGGAGAAGGGAAGTGCAGTCTAGATACAGCACGCTCTGGAATGGGTGGCTATTGGGAGAGTGAGTAGTGAGTGGTGATGGCCAGCTTTTTAATTGCAGACATGTTTTGTGTTAGACACCAATACAAAAACTCATAAGCACGGAACATTTGCTCTAGTAAATACAAGAGAAACAAGATTGAGCCTTGGGGAAAGCAGACAGACTATAGGTATTCTTGGCCACTCCTGGGCACTGAGATAATGATCTATAAAGTTACTTACTACATCCAAGTGTTGTAATTCTAGTGGCATGTGCTTCCTCTGCCATAATGAAACTAAAGTCCTATATCAAATATGGGAATAATATATATATTTTTTAATGACCTCAGCACACAGGGGCCTGAAAGCTTGCTTAGCTAGGAGATGTTTGATCTTCCAGCTTTTCCTCTGAAGAAAACAACTTATATAGCCCTTTTTAATTTACTTTTTAAGACAAAACATGTGCATTTCCTGTTCTACCTTATTACAAATTCTGTAATCTTAAGAGAAAGCTACATAGTGCCATGCTACCTCTGCACAGGAATTTGACTTTAAATTTTCATCCTGGGGTGTTCAGGGAATCGCCACTGGACCAGGCTAGCAGCACTGCCTGACTCCCTCCCAGGACCCAGACTCCGGGGTGTTGCAGTGCTCTACTCATCCCTAAAATAGCATGAGCGTTGACATTAATGTACTCCACAGTGCTTGTTGTATAGTACATGTTCAAAATGTGTCTGTAAATGTAGAAAATCTGTTTGCTATGAGATGGAGAAAGAAGCATGAAAAGACGATTGTGAGGAGAAAGAAAATGACATTTATGAATACTAATGAAGTATAATATTTAGACAAGCACGTGGCTAAGAGAGCATATAACCAACATGCCAAGATTGCAAGTTTGATTCCCGGTCAGGGCACATACTACAAGAATCAACCAATGAATGCACAACTAAGTGGAACAACAAACTGATGTTTTGCTCTCTCTCTCTCTAAAAATTAATAAATAATTTTAAAAATACGTATTTTGAAAAAAGCACATATTGTCCTTATTTACTTCAAATCTCTTTGAAAATCTCTGCAATTTCATTTGGATAATCTTTAACCTTCAAATGGATCAGAAATTGATTTTCAGGGATATACACAATTGAGTAACAGAGTGATCTGCCTGCAAATCAGACATGTTCTCAAATACTTAAGCCTCCTGAATAAAACAGGTCTCCATAAAAGCACAAATAAAAAATGTGTGATGAATACATTGTTAAAAATCAGAAGAAAGTTTGTAAAAAGGATATGCATTTCTGTATAGGTGACATTTGGGTAGATTCTATATGGTGGCTAGTTTGCTTGGTTTTCTTTTCTTTCGGTTGCTTTGTTTGTTTATAGTATACTGTGCAGGAACACCACACAGCTGGCCCTAAATACTAATGGCTAAGAGACAGCTGTCTCTTGCAGGGAAGTAGAGTCAATTAGCATCACATCTTTAATTACACAGAAATTATATACTTCACATATATAATTATTTATTTTATGGTATAATGCCATCTTATAGATAAACAAAGACTTTGAGAAAATTTAACTAGCTTTTCTGGGAGTGTTCCCAAAAGGGTGTAATTTTCATTCTAACCAATAACTAGGATGGGACTAACCCTACCAGTAAATTGTTTATCTGTTGAGGTACAATAAGTTCAGAAATTCCCCTCGTGAATTTTTTTCTTTTCACATAGAATTGCAAAAATATTTATTACACCCATATGTACAAGGATGATCATAGTATTGGAAATATAAGTATTAATAATCTAGAGATCTTGTTTTCAAGGAGCTCACGATGTAACTCACAGATATTGACATATACTAAATCATTACAATAAAAGTTTGATAAAGGCACAAAAAAGATGTGAGTACAGGTTGGCGGGTGGTGATAGTCTTCATGGTAAAAATAAAAAGTGACTATTAAAGAATGAATAGGCATTTTCATGACATACAAGAGTCAGGAGAACATTCCAGGAAGAGTGAACAAAATGTACAAAAGCACAAAAAGAGTGGTGGGATTGTGACAACTACATGTAGATTTGTATTGCTGTGAGTTGGTGAGTGAACTAGGGGGAGATGAGATTGAATATGTAGGATTTCAGGTAGATTATCCTCCTCACTAAGCAATAAGGGAAGCCACTGCACAGGTAGTTCATCCTCATCTTAAAATACACCACACATTTGCATTATCGGACTGTGAAATATGATTCATTTGGAAGGAGCAGTCCCAGGAACAGCTGAACCAGGATTTTAAAGCTCAACAATATTTTTCAGAACAGCATCAGAAGAAGATGCTTGCTACCCTATTTCCCAATTTTTAAAAAAGTGTCAGTTTATCACAAGCAAGTCAGACAGAACAAGGACCACTCAGAAGTGGGTGCCATTAGGGCAATTCCCAATGAGCTGAGTGCCCAGGGCCCTGCCTCTGGCATGCCGGTGTCCTGGTCCAGACCAAGAAGGTATAGAGTAGAGTAAGGGGTGAAGCAGGCGGGGTATGCTGCACAATGAAAAGTAGTCTGGACACCTGACTGTTTCTTAGGCAGTAGAGTCAAGCCCCCTGAAGAGGGCTGGGTGGAGGTGTTCCCCATTCTCTTAGTTTGGCTGCTGCCTGCAATCCTTATTCCACACCTGCTTCCCCTGCCCTTGAGTCAATTTTCTCTTTCCCTCTCTCTCTCTCTCTCTCTGTAAATTGTACTGATTGATTGGTTTCAGAGAGAGAAGATGGAAAAGAGAGAAAGAGAGAAAAACAAACATCAATCTGTTGCTTCCCCCCATCCACGCATCCACTGGTAGATGTGCCCTGACCAGGGACCAAGCCGACAACCCTGGTGTATTGGGAAGATGCCCCAACCCACGGAACAACCCAGCAAGGACTCTATTTCCTCTTCTAATGACTTCAAGCATCATAATGTCTTTGCTACCCAAGCCCTCGGAGTGATAATTCCACAAATAGCCGTTTGGTGTTTATCATGGGCCACGAGGGGTGCTCTGCCTCTCTCTCTCTGTCTCCTCTTACTACTCTACTAATAAAATATGAAAAACTGCCTCTGACCGAGACGTGGCAACATTCATTTTAACATTCAAAAATTTGTATTATTTTTGTAAAGCAAATATAATTTTAGTAAGTTATCACAGTATCTAATTGAGGAAGTAAATGAGGAAAGAAAATAGTATTTACAAACACACTGTGTGCTTGACTCTGGTGGGTGCTCTAAGTATATAATCTCATTTAATTCCCCTCAACATTCTTGTGAGAGGGGCTTGCTTGTTCAACCCATTTTACAGATGTCAATATCATCATAAGTCCATGTTCTTGGGAATGCTTGCAGCCATCCACACCCAACACAATGGTCTTGGCAAGTATCTAGCACAACGGTAGATGGGTCCCACTGGATCTTTGTCTCTGATCAGGTTGACAAAGTTTTCGACTTGTTTAACTAGTTTTTCAACTAGCTTATCTAGTTTTTCCTGCCCTCTCACCCCCGCCAGGTATCATGCCTTATTTCAGCACTCAAAGTAGATGTTGATAGAGAGCAGAAAATTCTGCATACCATATTAGGCTCTCTAAAGAAAAAGTCAAAATCTTACACGCATTTATCTATATCCCACTTTTTCCCACAAGGGATTTAAAGTGACTTGCCACAAAGATACATAAAATAATGTGACTAAATATAAATAAGAATAAAATAATAAGATAATAGGTAACATAAACATAGGCAGTTAAAATAAAAGTTAATAACAGAGGAGGAAAGGAAAAACCATAAACATGGAGGCTATAAGAAATTATATAGTTGCAATAATTAAACCTCAATTTTTACTTTTTGCTTACCAGCAGCCAAACTAAAAAGGAAAACATGGTCAGGTAGCTCTAATTGGTAAAAACAAGAAACTTCCTCAGGGGAAGCTTAGCTTTCTTTTTTTTTAATTTTTTTATTTTTCCAAAGTTGGAAGCAGGGAAGCAGTCAGACAGACTCCCACATGCAACCCAATAGGGATCCAGCCGGCAAACCCACCAAGGGGTGATGCTCTACCTATCTGGGACATTGCTCCGTTTCAGCTGGAGCCAGTCTAGCTCCTGAGGTGAAGACCATGGAGCCATCCTCAGTGCCCGGGCCAACTTTGCTCCAATTGAGCCCTGGCTGTGGGAAAGGAAAGAAATAAAGAGAAGGGGAAGGATGAAAAAGCATATGGGTGCTTCTCCTGTGTGCCCTGATAAGGAATCAAACCCGGAACTTCCACATGCTGGGCCGACACTCTACCACTGAGCCAACTGGCCAGGGCCAGAAGCTTAGCTTTCTAAACACTTAGTTCTAAAATATATACCTCATACACAGCTTTGCATTAGCTTCTACCCTCCCCACTGTGTGAGCAAGTAAACACTATTCTAATCATACATTCCTATAGCAAAAGCAGTAAATAAAACCGTCTAGTAAAGTTTAATAGGTTCTCAAGCTGAGATACACATTGCATATCTGTTATTTATTACTGTGTAACAACTCACCCCTAAATTTAAAACAAACACCATTTTATTTGCTCATGATTCTGAGGGTCAACAAATTGCACCAAGCTCAGCTGGGCAGTTCTACCAACACGCAGGCCTCACACTCCAAGGGTGCTGATTTAACTGGTCTGGGATACAACCCAATTGTCCGCAGCAAATTTTGATCCCAAAAATTCCCTCAGGTAGTTCTTATGTATTGCCAACCTGGAGTACCACTGGCATAGTGTATATCCCTAAATCACAACTGATTGAAGGCAATTCTTGCCAGATGAGGTAAAGTTAAAAAAGACTTTGGGAAATATAAGATGCTGATTAGCCAAAGCAATATTGAAAACAAAGAACAAAGTTGGAGTCTGACTAGTGGTGGCACAGTGGATAGAGAGCATTGACCTAAGATGCTGAGGTCCCTAGTTCAAATCCACAAGGTCACCCGTTTGAGTGCAGGCTTACCAGCTTGAGCATGGAATCATCAATAGAATCCCATGGTTGCTGGCTTGAGCAAGGGTCACTGGCTTGGCTGGAGCCCCTCAGTCAAGGCACATATGAGTAGTAATCAATGAACAACTAAAGTGACTCAATTATGAGTTGATACTTCTCATCTCTCTTCCTTCCAGTCCTTCTCTCTGGCAAAAAAAAAAAAAAGGAACAAAGAGAATTCAGAGTTGCTGATTTTAAAATTTACTACAAAGCTATACTACTCAAGACAGTGTGGTATGGCATAACGGAGATATATAAATCAAGGGATCAGAATTGAGAGTCCAGAATTAAACCCTTACAATTATAGGCAATTAATTTTCAACAAGGATGCCAAGACCATTCAATAGGAAAAGAGTACTCTTCAACAAATGATGCAAAGATGACTGGACATCCACATGCAAAGGAGTGATTTGGTACACCTTCCTTCAACTGTATACAAGAAATAACTCAAAATAGATCATAGACCTAAATGTAAAAGCTAGAATTTTATATTTCTTAGAAAAAAGCATAGGGTTATATACCATGACCAAGTAGAGTTAATGCAGGGTTGCTTTAACACCCAAAATTGACTAATATAATTCACTATTCAATATTAATAAAAATCAAGGTCAAAACCACATGGTCATAATAGCTACACAAAAATTATTTCTCAAAATCCAATTTACTTTCATGATACAATCTCTCAATAAACTAAGAATAAAAGGAAGCTTCCTCAAAGAACAATACACTTGTTAGTGAAAGACTAGTCATACAATGGAATATCACTGGGGAACAATTATTTTTTTCATTTTTTTGTTGCATGAGGTTTTAGAACTGTTTCTATAATATCTATGCATTACTGGTTCCAAATATAAAAACCATTTTGTGGTGTATCCTTTAGTTTTTATGCAATTTTAATTTCTTTTTGTTACAGTTAATGGCATACATTGGTTTTTAAATTGGAGTTAAAGGGCAACAACTCTTGGATTGAACATAACCACAAAGCATTTGATATTTTACAAACATCACTTTTACATAATTGTAGTTGTATTTAAATGTAAAAAATAATCTGATAAAACCACCCTCTTATTTTGTTTTAAGATTGAATCATGGCTTCTTCGAGCAGGCATATATGTAAGAATAGTCCTGACGCCTTCTGTTATATATGTGGCTGTTACACACTCCAACGTCAAAGGCGCAATATTTCATCATTTGTGACACGTGCATATATTGCCTATTTTCAAGTTTCCCTTGGCAATCAAGACAAGATTTGGGCTCCTCATATTGTGTGTCATAATTGTGAGAAAATGCTTCGTGACTGGACAAAAGGAAAACGCAAACGAATGCCTTTTGGTATTCCCATGGTTTGGCGTGAACCTAAGGACCACAGCAGTGACTGTTATTTCTGTCTGATCCATATAAAGGGCATCAGCAAGAAAAAATGGCATATGATCGCATATCCTAATATTCCTTCAGCAATACAACCTATCCCACACTCTGAGACACTCCTGGTTCCAGTTTTCAATGGTCTTATTTTTTCTAAGGATGAAGAAAGTAAACATGGTGATCAAATTTTTGTGGACTTTTCTTCTGAAGACAAACACTTTGTTTACTGTCATGATACCAGTAGTCTTCTCAGCCAGCTAGGTGATACCACCTACAGTCCAACAGAATGGCGGCTATTTCTTGACAGCTCTAAACGAAGTCTGAAATGTGTTCTCCTACACAACAGTAATGTTTATGCAGCGGTTTCAATTGGTTATTCAACCCATCTGTGAGAAGATTATAATGACATAAAAATTGTCCTAGACTTTCTAAAGTATGAGGAGCATAACTGGATCATTAGTGTGGATCTTAAAATGGTAAATTTCCTGCTAGGACAACAGAGAGGTTTCACGAAATATCCTTGTTTTCTGTGTTTGTGGGACAGCCGAGTTCGGGAGAAACACTGGACACAGAAGAAGTGGCCGAAACTTGAAGCTCTGGAAGTAGGGATGCAAAATATTGTAAATGAACCTGTAATTAATCGAGACAGAATCGTTTTTCCCCCACTTCACATCAAACTTGGCTTAATGAAGCAGTTTGTTCAGGCTTTGAATAGAGAAAGTGAATGCTTTCAACATATTATTTCTGTTTTTCCTTCCTTGTCTTTCAAGAAGATAAAAGCAGGTGTATTCGATGAACCTCAAATTCACACCCTCATAAGTGACAAAGATTTTGCCAGGAAAATGTATAAGGAGGAGAAAGCAGCATGGCAGTCAAGTCTTTGGTGGCAGTTACAAAGAACTTCCTTCGCAACAAAGAAGCACAAAACTCTGAACTTCTGGTTCAAAGAATGGTGTTGGCTTTCTGTGACATTGGATATAACATGAGCGTTAAGATTCACTTCCTGAACAGTCAGCTTGATAAGTTTCCCGAAAATCTTGGAGCTGTTAGTGATGAGCAGACTATTGCTGGAGCATCAGACAAGATTTTCCTCAACAAGTACACAAACGCAAGAGCTACAAACGCAATTTTTTGCTTGAATAGAATTTAAATAAGTTTTTCGCAAATTTTATGATTAAAATAAGTGTTTTAATATGTTCTACTTAGAAATTGTAGACAAATTCTGATGCAATCATATCTTTTAGTGTATTTACTGCATTATATAAATTATTATATTTTCACAAAGATGATTCCCAAGAAGACATTCTACTTTATTATGTTCAACTAAATTTTGAAAATTTTACAATAAGATGAAAAGCTAAAATCTTTAATTGCAAAATAACTGTGGCTTACAGAGAAAAGCTAATGTCAGATTTGAGATCAGCACACTTGAATTAGGTAAGAACAAGTGTTTTTGTAGATGCAACAAAAATTTTTTCCCTAGTGATATCATTCAGCCTTTAAAAGGAAGAAAATTCTAACACATGCTATAACATAGATGAATCTTAAAGACATTATGCTAAGTAAAATAAGCCAGTCACAGAAAGAGAAATACTGTATGATTTCATGTATATGATATACCTAGAATAGTCTAATTCATAGGAGTAGGAAGTAGAATGTTGCCAGACCCTGGGGGGAAGGAGGATGGGGAGTTAGTGTTTAATGGTAAAGAATTTCAGTTTGAGAAGATGCAAAGGTTCTCGAGATGGACAGTAGTGATGGGTACACAGCAAACAATGTTAGTGTACTTAATGCCATGGACTGTACTCTTAAAAATGGTTTAAGTAGTAAATTTTGTGTTAGAAAATTTTATATTTCGCCTAACCAGGTGGTGGAGCAGTGGATAGAGCATCGGACTGGGATGCTGAAGACCCAGGTTCGAGACCCCGAGCTCGCCAGCTTGAGCGTGGGCCCATCTGGCTTGAGCAAAAGCTCGTCAGCTTGGACCCAAGGTCGCTGGCTTCAGCAAGGGGTTGCTCGGTCTGCTGAAGGCCCGCGGTCAAGGCACATGTGAGAAAGCAATCAATGAACAACAATGGTGTCGCAAGGGCAATGAAAAACTAATGATTGATGCTTCTCACCTCTCTCCGTTCCTGTCTGTCTGTCCCTATCTATCCTTCTCTCTTACTCTCTCTCTGTCCCTGTAAAAATATATATATATATATTTCACTACAATTAATACATAAAAATAAGTAAATAAGATAAGTATGAATACTTACACGAGTAAGAATGGGAACAAGTCAAAGATATCTGCTTTCACCACTGTCCTGGATTCTCTAGTCAGTGAAATAAATAAAATATATACAACAAGAAAAATAAATAGTAAGAAAAATAAATAAAAGATACACAGATTGGAAAGGAAGAATTAAAACTGCCTTTAATCACAGATAACATGATCTTATATGCAGAAAATTCTAAGGAGTCTTCAAAAACTTACTAGAATGATTAAACCAGATCAGCAAGGCCACAGGACAAAAAACCAATATACAAAATTAATTGTATTTCAATATACAAACAACGAACAATCCATAAGTGAAATTAAAAAGCCATTCCACTCACAAGAACATCAAAAAGAACAAAATACCTGGGAACAAATTTAGCAAAAGAAGTATAAGAACTATGAACTAAAAACCACAATACATCAATAAGATATTTAGCTGAATAAATGGAAAGACACGCCATGTACATCAATTAGAAGGCTCAATATTATTAGGAAGGCAATTCTTCCCAAATTGATCTAGAGATTCCAAACAACTCCTATGAAAATCAGGGTCAGGGTTTTTTGGTAAAATTTAACAATCTTTGTATTATATGGAAATGCAAAAAACCAAACAATTTTTTAAAAGAACAAAGTTGGAGAATTTATACTACCTGATTTCAAAACTTAAAAAGCTATAGAAATCAAGACAATCTTGGCCCTGGCCAGTTGGCTCAGTGGTAGAGGATCAGTTCAGTGTGTGGATGTCTCAGGTTCGATTTCCAGTCAGGCCACAGAGGAGAAGTGACCATCTGCTTCTCCATCCCTTCCCCTCTTGCTTCTCTCTCTCTCTCACTCTAACCCTCCTGCAGCCATGGCTCAATTGAAGCAAGTTGGCCTCCTGCACTGAGGATTGCTCCATGGTCTGGACTTCAGGCGCTAGGAAGAGTTTGGTTGCTGAGCTGTGGAACAACGTCCCAAATGGGCAGAACATCGCCCACCAGTGGGCTTGATGGTTGAATGCCAGTCAGAGTGTATGCAGAAGTCTGTCTCACTAAATTAAAAAAAATAATAAAATTAAAATAATAAAATCAAGACAATTTTGTTTTGACATAAGCACAGACACAGACATATGGGTCAGTGGAGGAAAATAGAAAGTCCAGATAAGCCCTGACATTTGTGATTGATTGATTTTCAAACAAAGGTGTCAGGAGAAAATTTTATAGCCTATACCTTACACAAAAATTCATTCATAGACCTAAATGTAGGAGCTAAGTAATTACCTACCTTAATGCCAAAAATATACCCCCCCCCAAAAAAAAAAATCCCTACTAAACATCTCTTTGCTTTATTTCACTTAGGTAAATGAGATTAAAGGTAGGCCAAATATCTTGACTATTTTACCAATAGCTTACCAATATCTTTCTTTCTCTCTGTTACCAGATTTGTCAAGCTGGGTCCCTTGAAAGAAAACCCCATTACAACACCCTGATGTATTTTTTTGGTTGATCCCAGGGGTACTAAAAGATCCTAGATGGGTTTTCATTTTCTAGAGGAATAATTTGTTTTTCATCTAGAGAATTTGATTGAGAGTTATGACAATAACTTCTCAAATATAGCTGTGATCATTTACCCTAAATTATTTTAAAGACATAACAAGGATAGAAGACCTACCCAGGATCATTTCCTACTGGGTTGCTTTGGCCCTACAGGGCTGAAAGGATCTATAGAATCCTAAATCAGCAACTGTGTTTTTTTGAGATTTTACAGACTGGGTGCTTAAGTGTGCTTATTGGACAGCCTGGAACACTGCAGATCAGGATTGAGCCTGCTTAGGAGAAAGGCCTCCAAGGCAAGTAATCGCTCAATTAATTTCTCAATTCTTAGGTCTCTTCAGTAGACCTGAGAAATAAATGGGACACACCTCGCTCTCTCAAGGGAGAAACTGCATTTGTCTGTGTCTTCTGGATTCCTGCCAGCTTCTGGGTAGGTTTTCTTTCTTGCAATTCAGGAATGGGTGTGGAAAGCAGCAAGCTCTCTTCTCCACCAGTGGCAGCATATTCATTCACCTGCCAATACAAGCAGCAACTTGCAGGACCAACATTTCACCTTTTTATTTTTAATTTTTTTAGAGAGTTTGTCCAAAGAAAAGCTGATCCCCTTCCCAAGAAGCTAATAAAAGTGAATTGTATTTAAAACAAGGATATATACTCAAAACTCAATTTCCATATCTTCCTACCTATTAAAAAATATTCATTAAAACTAAATTTAAGAATTTCCATGCAAAAAAAAAAAAAGAATAGCCATTTATGTCTTTTAAAAGATTATCTTCCCTCCTACTAATGAATTAAACTTAAAACTCTATTTCAGTTCATAGTGACCTTTATTTTAGAACTAGCTGTACCTGGCCATGTGTTAATGTGGCTCAATCTGGTTAAATGAAAAAGAAAGGAAAGAGAAAGTGTACGTTTCTAATACATTTAATTTCACAATGCTTCTGGGTATACAATATATTTTTTTGTCCCATTGTCTGTGCAGATATAGAGATTGTCTGGTTTGCCGACTCTAGAACACGCAACATATAATTGTAAAATATTTAGTATAGCATGTTGCTTTTACGCCCAACAAATGGTGCTGTTTTTCAAAAAAAGCATGTTTTTACCTGTCACAGGTGTGACATCTATATAATAGTAGGTATATAAAAACCCGTGCGTGTTCAAATGCAACATTGTGTCAAAATTTCAAAGTAATCGGTGAAGAACTTTCAGAGATTTAAGATTTTGAACAAACGAATATTTACATTTTTATTTATATAGATGTGTCACACTCTCATCAGAGACATCAACAATTTCTTTATCAATAAAAATGTCACAGTTAAGAATTATAACTCTCAATATTTATTTACCCTCAGACCCTATTTTCTACCTGAGAATTTTGAGAGAAAATTACATATCACATGAGAGAAAGAACGTAGAGAATAACTGTGTAAGCCTCTTCCAGAGGAAACATCAGCAAGAAATGGCATGTAATTACATGGTCAGATCTACCATTCCTCAATTTTATGATAAATAAATTAGAGAAAATGCCTAGGACCATCACCAGTTCATGACCAAGTTAACACGGCATGTGATCTCTAAGTCTTCGGTGTTATGCCTGAGTAGTTCCTTACCAATACTCTATTTTCCACCATTTAAAAAAAATGTTTATTTATTGATTTTGATGAAAGAGAGAGAGAAATATTAATTTGTTGTTTTACTTATTTATGCATTCATTGATTGATTCTTATACGTGCCCTGACTGGGGATCAAACCTGCAATATTATCCACCATTTTTGAATGAAGAAATCTTATAATCATTCTGCCTCTTTTTGATATTTCCCTTTATGTTTTAAAAAGAGCACCCTTTTCAAATTGTAAAATTAATACTATTAATTAGTAAAGTTTAAAATATAAAAAGTTATGAAGAAAATATACAATCACCCATAATCCCTCCACCAAGAAATAATCACTGTTAACATTTTTGTTGTTTTTCCCTTTAGTATTTTTAGGTATAATCCCTTTTTTCCCCAAAAGCTATACAGCAAATAAACCAAAAGCAGTGTTTCCCTTCTTAATGTATACCCAAGTGGGATAAGACCACTTACATTTTAGTCATGAGCTAGTCCCATAATGCCACCAGCTTAAAAGTCCTCTGGTCCCTGCCTTGTGGTCTGTTTCTCCATCCATCCTGACCCCAGCCAGGGCCCTATTTATACAGGATGCAATGCTCCAGATTCATGTTTTGACCATTTACCTTCAGTGTTGTTTGGCCCCCTTGGACATTGGGAATGTGAATTGTAAAGGCAAAATTCTATGCGACTGTACATCAATATAATAAAAATCAAGTAAGATTTTATTAATATCTACATTCTTTGTTGTTTTCGATGCTTTGGAAATTAAAGTTTTACTCTGCCTTTTTAAATACAGATATTTCCAAAGACATGAGGTACTAAAGAGCAGGAACTTATTTGTAATGACAGAACACGGTCCATAATAAGTGCTCAGTAAGTGTCTAATGAGTGTTTCAATAACATTTATCAAACTCTTCTTCCTGTCTAGGGGAATACAATCAAAACTTGAAGTTAATAATAACAACAGTAATTAATGTGGCTGGTGGCTCTGCAGCCTTTATCAGCCAGAATCACTGGTCTTCCATCATTTATACATTTGTGTTCCTTTACTGGTTCTCACCTTCTTGACCACTAGCCTTCCCCTCCTGCAGCCATTGACTCAACAGACCTTCATGACTGCTACTTCTGCTGACTCTCTCCAGGTTGACTTGGACTTTACCACCAAAGACACACTGGTCATTTCCTCCCTTGACTCACAGTCTCTTCACATCTCTCACCATTCTAACTACTGCAGGCTGCTCTCGCGTCTATTTCTCCTATAAAACTATTCTTGCTAAGCTCTATGATCATTTTTAATCATTCTTTTACCTAACCTACCCAAGGCATTTGACACACTTGACCTTGCCCTCTTTAAAATTCTATCTTTGGACTGAGTGATTCCTGCCTCTGAGTTCTCCTCATACCCTTGGCTACCCCTTCCCAGCCCTTCCTGCAGAGTCCTCCTCTGCCTGAGCTGTAAATGTTAGAATTCCCCTTGGTCTATTCCTCAGCTCCCATCTGTGCTCACCGTGAGTCTCACCTATTTGATCTATGTACCATCTGTAGATCCCACATGCCATCTGTGACGGGATTATCAAATGCCTACTGAGTAATTCCACCTGAATGGCTGTCAAAATCAGCATGTCCAAATGGAACTTCTATCTTCCCTCCCAAACTTCCCATCCTCTTGTTTTATGGAACCCAAGTCAGAAACTTGGGCAATTCCATGCTATTCTACAATCCCAGATTTTATAGTTTTTACTATTCATCCAATTGTTCTCCAGACTGTGATCTTTTCTAGATGCCCATCTACTCATTTCTCTCTGTAACTTGCCATTTCTCTTATAATAATAAGACCCAGCCTCCTTCACAGGCCCTTTGGAACTGGGTTCCTGCTTACCTTACTAGCCTCATCCCTTCAGAGTTGCTATGGTCCAGACATAACCAACTTCTTTCTGCTCATTCAGAAAGCCCTGACATCTCTCATCTCTGGGTAGTTACTTCTACTATTTCATGTACCTGGAACCCTCTCTATCCCTTCTGTCACCTGGTCATCTCATCTTCTGCTCTTCCTTCAGGTCTTAATTTAGACATCATTTTTGGGAGATTTTCCAGGAAGTCTTTCTGAAGCTCCAAATCTCTTGGAATATATGCCTGTTATATAAGCTCTGAAAATGCTCTGGGTTGTCTTAGCAGTTACACAGTAATGTGACTTCCTTCCCGCTTACCTGGATTGTCAAGCGAGTGTTAAGTGTTGGATGCTGGTGCCAAGCTTCCTGGTTTATCTTTGTATTGCCTGCACACCATGTAGCACAATGCTAACATACGGTAGATGGGTGTTCAGGAAAAACAGCGAGGGAATGTTGAATGGATGAATGATTGAAGAAATAAATAGATAAATGTGCTTCCCTCTTTTGTCAATGCCTTTTTCATCAGTTGTCAGGATGAAGCAGGTTCCTATCATACCTCCCTACACTCCAATCCAATTTATTTTCCACACTTTATTTCAAATTATCATTTTAAAAAGAAACCCTAATCATGTCATACCTTGGTTTAAAATCAATGACTGTGCATTCTCACAAGATAAAGTACAGGTTTTTCCAATGGTTTTTAGGGCAATTATTATGATTTAGCTCCTACTAAACACCTCCCTCACCTCCCTCACCTCCAAAAAATGACCTAAAATGACCCCTTCCTGAACCTGTCCCAACCAACAATAAACTTCAGCCCTGTTCTGGCTGTTTGGCTCAATGGTAGAGCGAGGAAGTTCTGGCTGTTTGGCTCAATGGTAGAGCGAGGAAGTCCCGGGTTCAATTCCTGGTCAGGCACACAGGAGAAGCTCCCATCTGCTTCTCCACCCTTCCCTCTCTCCTCTCCTCTCTTCTCTATCTCTCTTCAACCCCTGCAGCCAAGGCTTCATTGGAGCAAAGTTGTCCTGGGCACTGAGGACGGTTCCATGGCCTCTGCCTCAGGTGCTAGAATGGCTTCAGTTGCAACAGAACAACCGCCCAGATGGGCAGAACATCGCCCCCTGGTGGGCTTGCTGAGTGGATCCCGGTTGGGGCATAAGGGAGTCTGTTGCTCTGCCTCCCTGTTTCTTCAGAAAAAACTAAAAAATTAACTCTAGCCCCACTGACCATCCTGGATTTTCCCACAAATCAGGCTCTCTCTTAGTTATGGGTCTCTGCGTATGCTTCCTCTCCCTCTCCCTCTCCCTTTCTGCTCAGCTTAGGAATCACTTCTTCCAGGAAGCCATCTCTGAGTCCACTGTGCTCTGAGAACTATTGACAGAATTGGGCACCTTTCTGCGGTTTCCACTTGTACCACAAGGCCTTCAACCAGCCTTCAGCCACAGCCCCCACCACCCTGTAGGTGTCCATATGATGTCATACTACTTCCATGAGCTCAAGTACAGTCTTTCAACCCCAGCACAATGGTCCGCATGAGAAAGATAACAGGTAAATAGCAAAATCATTAACAAAAACCTACTTTCAAAGTATTTTGAGGATAAATGTGGCTCCTGATTACAATCTTGTGTCACTCTCAGCAGGCACATTACATTGTCTGGGGGGGAGGGGTAGATAGGCACGGGAAGCAGGGAGAGGAATCTTGTAAGACTCAAGATAAGACTGACCACAAACTGAGAAGAATAACTTCACTTTCTGCACCTTAAGCTTTATCCTATATTTAAAGTATAACTAGGAAAGCCTGTCAATTTATTTATTCCAATTACCTAAAATTTGGGCATAGATTTTTTTTGATAAGCAGAATTACATATTTAAATATTGCCATTTTAGAACCCAGGCACCTCACATCCACTAGGATGACCCACATAAAAACAAACAATGACTAGAAACAAAACAGAAAATAACATGTTGGCAAGGAGGTAGAAAAATTTTAACCGACACAGTATATTGGTTTCTCAATATTAAATACAGAATTACCAGATTATACAGCAATTCCACTGCTGGGTATTGAATTAAAGCAGGGACTCAAAAAGATAGTTCATGCTAATAATAGCAGCATCATTTTCAATAGCCAAAAGATGGAAATAGCCCATGTTCATCTATGGATAAATGGATAAATAAAATGTGGTGTATACATACAATAGAATATAATATATTTGGCCTTAAAAAGGAAGGAAATGCTGACACATGTACAATATGGGTGAACCTTGAGGACATTATGTTACATGAAAGCAGCCAGTCACAGACAAATACTGAAGGATTCCACTTACATGCAGTTCTTAGAGTAATCATATTCACAGAGACAAAGTAGAATGCTTGCAATGGGGCTGAGAGAGGAGGAAATGGGGAGTTAGTGTTTAATGGGGACAGTTTCAGTTTGGGAAAATACAAAAGTTCTGGAGAGCCTGACCAGGTGGTGGCGCAGTGGCTAGAGCGTCGGACTGGGATGTGGAAGACCCAGGTTTGAGACCCTGAGCTTGCCAGCTTGAGTGCGGGTTCATCTGGCTTGAGCAAAAAAAAAGCTCGTCAGCTTGGACCCAAGGTTGCTGGCTCCAGCAAGGGGTGGTTCGGTTTGCTGAAGGCCCACGGTCAAGGCACATGTGAGAAAGCAATCAATGAACAACTAAGGTGTTGCAACAGCAACGAAAAACTAATGATTGATGCTTCTCACCTCTCTCTGTTCCTGTCTGTCTGTCCCTATCTATCCTTCTCTCTGACTCTCTCTCTGTCCCTGTAAAAAAGAAAAAAAAAGTTCTGGAGATGAGTGGAGATGATGGTTGCTGAAATTAGGGGATATTTTATCACTTTATATTCATTTAGAAATATCCCCTAATTTTGTGTTTGTTTTTTTTTTCTGAAGTGAGAAGAGGGGAGGCAGAGAGACAGACTCCCACATGCACCTGACCGGGATCCACTCGGCATGCCCACTAGGGGGCAATGCTCTGCCCATCTGGTGCATTGCTCCATTGTAATTGGAGCCATTATAGCACATGAGGTGAGACCATGGAGCCATCCTCAGTGCCCGGGCCAACTTTGCTCCAATGGAGCCTTGGCTGCAGAGGGGAAGAGAGAGGTAGAAAGAAAGGAGAGGGGCAAGGGTGGAGAAGCAGATGGGTGCTTTTCCTGTGTGCCCTGACTGGGAATTGAACCTGGGACTTCCACAGGCCAGGCCATGCTCTACTACTGAGCCAACTGGCCAGGGCTCCCCTAATTTTTGTGAACAGTATAATTAAGGTGGGTTTTATGTAATTATGTTATTTTTATTTTTCACAATAAAAATAAGACCCCATAAATGAGTATCTTTGTAAAGCAAAAAGTTCTTATAGTATAATGTAAGGAATTATACCTCCTCATCTAATTAATCTGTTGGAAATTCAAATTTATGTATATTGAATTTCTTAACACCAGGCACACTTCAGTATGTTCTGTTGTAAGAGTTTCCCATTTGTAATCACTTTTTCAAGAAGATTCTGAGAGAGGCACTCATTTGCAGATATTTAACTTTATGCTTGTGTCTAAAGAGAGTCGTTGTAATCAATTACTCAACTCCATTGCTGTTGACATATGTGTGACGACCAACCTGCTGCTTAATAATGTCATTCTGTAATTATCCATACCCCTGGGAGACTGGTGCATGGATAGTAGTCCCATCACATCACCAAGTGCTGGGAGAAATACCTGCTCCTCTGTGGACAAGGTCTGCCAGGGGGTGAGGACGACGGAGACGGACAAGACCTGACTCCGGGGACAAGGTTCAGTGACGCAAATCCACTTTATTCAGGAAGTAAACTAGCTTATATGCATGGGTTCAGCCAATAGAATGTTATAGTAGGGAAAATGGCCAAAAAAGGTCAGGAGGCTGCCTGGCTGGCACTCAGTCATTTCCATATAGTGGGTGAGCTCCCTTCCTGGGTGTTCCAAGGAGGGATTTGGGAGCTGGAGTATTCTCACAGCATTGCATCAGCCACAGCTGCCAGGTCAGTGCTCTGCGCTCTACCTACATCTCCCCCTTCTCTTTTAATTAAGGCCAGTTGAACTTGCTTGATGACTGCTTGTTGCTGTTGTAGCTTCTGAATGCTACACATTATGCAACGGAACCCTAGTAGAACTAAAACAACTATAATACCTATTATTAGCTGTATTAAACAATGAGGCAAGCTTACTAGTTAGGTAATAGAATGGGGGCCTTAAACAGGGGATTCCTCCTAGGGGTGGGGATGTCATTTCCCTCTCATTGTGTTACAGAGATCTTCCAGGTGCCGTTAAACACAGTTCCATTTTTTTATTGTAAAAAATGGATGTAGGTCCATGCACGCCCCCTTCCCACAAAGGTCCCAGCATCCAAACACGGAACGGATGGCTTGCCACGGGCTGCATACTGCATATGGTTGCATTCCGTCTCTCAGCTTTAGATGCCAAACTGCGAGGTTGATGGTCTGCATATCCAAGCCAGAGGCAACGTGGCAGTCTCTCCAGGGAATTCCTTCTCTCGGGAGTGTTCTTAGATGTTCATCATACAGGAACGGGCAAAGAGGTGACCCTGGGAAGGCAAGGTTAGCAGGGCGGGCCCAGTTGTTGGTAGCTAGGGGGAGGAGGGCTTGTAGGCCAAGTACTAAACCTTGGTTGGTAGTACCATTTTCAGCAAAGTACCCCGTAGTATGATTTCCAAGGAGGACCCACCCCTCCGAGGGGACGGTATTAGTAAACTTAAGTAGCATCGAGTCACTGAGGTTACCCCATATAGTGCCATTCCACTATTGGGACTCCCAGCCACTATTGTCACAAGGGAGACTAAGGGAGCAGTTACTGGTATATACTGCTGGAAACTGTGGGCTATTAACTTCAACAGGTGTAATTATGCCAGGGTGGGGAACAGCCGCCCAGACATGAGTATCTCCTTGCACCTGGGAGTTTGCTGTGATAATGGCACACATGAGGAGGAACAGAGTGCCTGGACCTGGGGGTCCGTCAGGGGCTAATCTTTGAGCCTGTTCAGCTAGCTCCTTCATATCTCCCCAGGTTATGTTATGAGCATGTTGGTTACAAGGTCTCCTCCTGGAGCACTGAGGACTTCCTCCAGGCAGCCGTTCATCAAGGCTGAGGCTGGCCCTCTCCTGAACTGGAGAGTTCGCAGGTGTTGGGGGCGTCGTTGGTGGGGTCATCTTGGGTCACCAGGAGTGGCCATATGTTCTTTCCTGGGATCCAAATTGGATGTGGGCTATTTTCTGAAAAAACACAAGTATAACCTCTTCCTTGCATTAGAAGGGGGTGCGGTCCTTGCCACTGAGCTGTGGCTGGGTCCTTCCAGTGTACTAACAGCAACGGGGTCAGTTGGCTATGAAGGCCTCCCAATGTTTGTAAGCGGGAGTTAAGCCATCAGAATCAAAAGTTAAATAATTGAGAGTGAATACAGCTCTGAGGAGCACTTCTCTGGGTGAGGCCCAGGGCATATCCCCCCTTTCTTTTTGTATTTGGAGCTTAATGTCCCTGTGTCACCTTCTACAATGGATTGTCCTTGGGGTTGTAAGGAATGCCAAGGCGGTGTGTGATTTGCCATTGAGAACAAAAGGCTTTAAACTGGCCCCTGGTATAACAGGGCCCATTGTCAGTCTTAATCTCCCAAGGAACGCCAAGACAAAGCACGGCCTGTCCAAGGACACGAATTGCATGTTTAATGCTCTCTCCAGCTAGGGCCGTGGCCGAGATGGCTCCAGAGAAGGTGTCTACTGCTACATGTACATAGCGAAGTTTGCCAAATTGGGGAACATGAGTGACATCTACTTGCCATACAGCATTAGGCTGTAGGCTCCGAGTGTTGGCACCTTGTGGCTGCAGAGGACCTAATGGTAGTAAGGGCCTGCATTGTTTACATGTACATACAAGGTGTTCGCAGGTTGCATGAGTTAGACGGTGGACGCTGGTGGGCTCTGTGTTGCCCTCAAGGAGGGAGAACAAGGGGTCTAATTCAGCCGTAGAAAGAGATAGGTATCCACGTATCCAGTTTATTTGACCACATAGCTCTTGTAATTCATGTAAAGAGCGTTGCTGAGGGACTGCGAGCATAGGGGAAATAGGTGTTATTTCCTCCCCTATGTGATATTCCAAGAAAGTAAAAGGCGGCAGGGTTTGTGCTTTCTCTGATGCTACAGAAAGTCCAATGGCATTCAGATTAGCTAAGAGCTGCTGGTAACACTCCTCTAATACTGTGGGATCGACATGAGCTATTAATATGTCATCCATATAATGGTATATGAGGCATTGCTCCTGCAAGGGTTGCGTTGTGGTGCCTACACACCACTGGCAGGTGGTGAGGCTATTTTTCATACCTGCGGAAGGACTGTCCACTGATACCTTTGAGCCAGAAGGGCATGAATAGTGGAGGGCACAGTAAAAGCAAAATGAGGCTTGTTTTCCGGATGGAGGGGGATTGAGAAAATACAATCTTTGTTGTCTATAATTTTGATATGAGCCACCTGTGGTACCTCAGACGGATGTGACAAGCCTGGTTGTAAAGTGCCCATCTTTGCCATGTGCTTGTTAATAAACCACTTAAGGTTAATAGCCCACATTAAGGTGACCAGATTTTAAAATTGGTAAAGTGGGACACCACTGACAGGGGGGGTTCTTGATTAAAAATTTGGTATATATGGAGCAAAAAATTTTTTTCATAGAATGCAAAAATAGTATTGTAATATATTTTTTTAAATCGGGACTTTTTTTTTTTATTCATTTTAGAGAGGAGACACAGAGTGAGTGAGAGAGAGAAAGAGAGGGAGAGAAAGGGCGGAGGAGCTGAAAGCATCAACTCTCATATATGCCATGACCAGACCAGTGCAGGGTTTTGAACTGGCGACCTCAGTGTTCCCAAGTCGACACTTTATCCACTGTGCCACCACAGGTCAGGCTAAATCGGGACTTTTTTAAAATTTATTTTATTCAGTTATTCATTTTTACAGAGAGAGGAGAGAGAGAAAGGAAGAGAGTGAAAGAGGGGTGAAGAGCAGGAAGCATCAACTTCCATATGTGTCCTGACCAGGCAAACCCAGGGCTTCGAACCGGCGACCTCAGCATTCGAGGTCGAGGCTTTTATCCACTGCGCCACCACAGGCCAGACAATCGGGACTTTTTTAAAATGCTGCAGGATGCGGGACAAATTGTTAAAAATCAGGACTGTCCCGCTAAAAGTGGGACGACTGGACACCCTTAAATCATGAAGGAATCTCCATTTTCCGGATGCCTTTTTCTGAATTACAAAACAGGCGAATTGTGAGGACTGGTGGAGGGCTCAATATGTTTGGCTTCTAATTGTTGCTGAACTAGTTTGTGTAATTCTTTTAATTTAGAGGCTGTTAATGGCCACTGCTTGACCCAAATTGGTTGGTCGGTATCCCATGTAAGTTTGATGGGTTCTGGGGGTTTTAGTTGAGCAGTGGCCTTTAGAATTGGGGGGGCTGGCTGGTAATAGAGACACGGAGTAAAGACAGCACATCCCTTCCCCAAAGTGTATATGGCAATTCAGTCATAAATAAGGCACTGAAAGCTCTAGTCGCCCTGTTAGGATCTGTCCAGTGGAGTGACCATAGGGCTTGTTGAGGTGGTCGCACTCCGCTAACTCCCTGTACAAGAGGCCTGGGCCACGTGGCCCAGCCTTCCTTTTTATCCTCTTCCCTCATTACAGAAACATCAGCACCTGAGTGTATGAGCTCAATAATGGGGTGGCCTTCTACTCGCAGGGTACAAAGGCCTTATTTTGAGTTAAGGGTAAGGTCCAATGGACTCCTGTGTGGAGTTGCTCTTTTATGGATGGAGCTGAGAGCTGCCCCACTTCCCGTTTAAAGGTTCTAGACTAGGCTTTCCATCTGCGGTGGTGGTTGAGCAACAATCTCGCTTCCAATGAAATCTCTTTTGGTTGTGCAGCAGTAGGGTTGATTATTAACCAGAAAAAGGTGAGGGGACTCTAGTCCTAGTGATGCATGGGAAATATCTCTTTGCTGACACATTGAGGTGTATAAGCTGGCCCATGGGTCTGCAACAGGAACACGTGTTGGAGAAAATGGCGTCTCAGAGGCTGGAGTGGGGCACTGAGCCCTGGCAGGGAATGCAGAAGTAGCAACTTCCGCTTCTTCGGGCGGCGGAGCTGATGGCGCAGATATTAATTCAGTTGGTTTCGGTTCTGCGCGCTGGGCCACAAGTTTATCAAACTCAGTGGCCCAACCATTTTCCTCCTCCGCAGAGGGAGCTTGCAGGATCCTAGGAACTGGTGGAGGGTCCTCAGCAGGAGCACTGGTCAAGCAGGCGTATATTGCCAATAAGGCAGGAGTGAGTCCAAGAAGGAAGGTTTGTCCTTCATGTACTTCGGCCAAATGAACGCGTTGGAGAGCTCCAGCCCAAGTATCCAGGTCCCAGGGGGGCGCATCCTCAATCCAGGGATTGAGACCAGAGAGAATCTCCCAGTAAGTACAGAGATATTTTTCACAAACTTCAGCTCGCCTACTCTGCAATAGGGCGTGCAGGGCTCGAGAGAAGGTTTTCCATTGCAGAGGGTCACTAACCCAACCTGTAGATGCCGGTTAGGTCCCTGTTCGAGGCGCCAGTTATGGACAAGGCCTGCCCGGGGGTGAGGACTACGGAGACGCAGAATACCTGACTCCGGGGACAAGGTTCAGTGAAGCAAATCTACCTTATTCAGGAAATAAACTAGCTTATATGCATGGGTTCAGTCAATAGAATGTTATAGTAGGGCAAATGGCCAATAAAGGTCAGGAGGCTGCCTGGCTGGCACTGAGTCATTTCCATATAGCCTGGGAACAACACCCAGGAAGGATTTATCCTGCTGGAATATTCTCACAGCATAGCATCAGCTATAGCTGCCAAGTAAATGCTCTGTGCTCTACCTACACTCCTCTCAGCAGTCAGTGGGGCTGCCAGGGCCCGGTGAGAAATGGACCTGCCAACCACAAACAAGGCTTCCTCTGACTCATTCATACACAAAGCCTTTTTATCACCCTCATCTCACCCATGTGCCCTCCCTGTCCTTTCCTCCAGAGAAGCCAGGGACTTAGATCAAAGTGGTCACATTGCAACTCGAGAGTAGGGAGATGGCTGAATCAGGAGCCTGCTTGGCCCTTGCAGCAAGGCACCAGTAATACCTCCCGCCTGGGCCATGTCTTTCATCTGAGGACCTCAAAGTCCTTAAAAGCATGGACTGTGAATCCTCATGCAGGCCTGGATATGAGGCAGGCTAGTTCAAAGTTGGAGAAGCTAAGGCACAGTGTCAAGCTGAATACCACATAAGAGGATAGTCCAATGGAAACTCACAGACTTCCATGTTATTTTTTAAAACACCCCCTCCTTTTTTTCCCTTCTATGTCCTGGAATCAAACTTATATTTTCAATGGATGGGGAAAGGGAATAACAACTTTGCACAAAATATTATCCACAAATCTATGTTTTTGTGGCTTTTAGAAAATCTCTCTTTCCCAAATGCTCCCCGAGTGTCTCTCCTTCCTGAGAGCTTTAGTCCTTATAATGCCAGCATCTTTTTGGAAGACAATGCCTCAGGCTATCAGACTGAGTATTTTTCAAACCTTAATGTGCAGAAAAATCACCTGGGGATCTTATTAAAATGCAGGCTCTGATCCAATATGTCTGGGTAGGGCCTGAGACTCTGAAATTCTGATAAACTCTCAACTGCTGATGGTGGTCCAAGAACCACACTTAAAGAATATCAAGTAGCTAGACAGAGAAAGCCACCTGTAAATGGTAACACTTGAACTCTATCCATTCCTTTTCTTAACAGCAGCTTTCTGGGAACTTAATTTTTCTGAGCCTTTAATTAGTCTGAGTTTAATTATTCTGACTCATTTATTTATTTATTTATTTATTTACAGGGACAGAGAGAGGGATAGATAGGGACAGGCAGACAGGAATGGAGAGAGGTGAGAAGCATCAATCATTAGTTTTTCATTGCCATTGCGACACCTTAGTTGTTCATTGATTGCTCTGTCACATGTGCCTTGACCGCGGGCCTTCAGCAAACTGAGCAACCGCTTGCTGGAGCCAGCAACCTTGGGTCCAAGCTGACAAGCTTTTCTTTTTGCTCAAGCCAGATGGGCCCGCACTCAAGCTGGCGAGCTCGGGGTCTCGAACCTGGGTCTTCCGCATCCCAGTCTGACGCTCTATCCACTGCGCCACCACCCAGTCAGGCTCTGACTCTTTTAAATTTTTATTTATTTATTTTAGAGAGGAGACACAGAGTGAGAGAGAGAGAGAGAGAGAGAGAGAGAGAGAGAGAGAAAAGGGGGAGGAGCTAGAAGCATCAACTCCCATATGTGCCTTGACCAGACCAGTGCAGGGTTTTGAACTGGCGACCTCAGTGTTCCCAGGTCGACGCTTTATCCACTGCGCCACCACAGGTCAGGCGCTGGCTCTGACTCTTTTAAAGTCTAAGTTGCAAACCATGCTAATGTTAGCATATCATAGCCCTGGAAGGAGGTAAGAAAGTTGTGGTGTTTAAAAGACTATACAAGCCTGACCAGGCAGTGGTACAGTGAATAGAGCATCAAACTGGGACACGGAGGAACCAGGTTCAAAACCCCGAGGTTGCCAGCTTGAGTGCGGGCTCATCTGGTTTGAGCAAGGCTCATCAGCTTAAATCCAAGGTTGCTGGCTTGAGCAAGGGGTCACTCGCTCTACTGTAGCTTCCCAGTCAAGGCACATATGAGAAAGCAATCAATGAGAAACTAAGTTGCCACAACAAGGAATTGATGTTTCTCATCTCTTTCCTTTCCAGTCTGTCTGTCCCTATCTGTCTCTCTCTGTCAATAAATAAATTAATTAATTAATAATAAATAAATAAATAAATAAAAGATTATGCAAACTAGGAACCTAGTACTATCTCTGGTCGTACTTACATAGTCAATGGGCATGCTCCTTTAAAGAGTAATACCTGGTATAATTGTTTGCTAAGCAACATTCCAACACATTAGACTAAAAAAGAATAAATTTTATTTATAGGAAGTCACACGGTAGTGAAAAGAAAAATTACTGAAACCAACCACCCAATGCATGTCAAGTACATAGTCCAGGCACAGAAGAGGTTTTATTACATACATTTATCATGTCTGATATAACCTTTCACCCCATTGTGTAATTCGTGTTCCCCACCACTGTCATGGCAACACTGATAACCAGCTGTGGCTTCTCAACACCCACAAAACATAGGAGTCATCCAAGCAGTCTCATTTTTTAAGTCTCTCAGCCTGTCGCCCTATAAGAGGAAGTTGAGGCTCTGGAGTACAATTTCTGAAAAACAAGGTGTACTGCAAATTCTAAGTCCTTCTGAGACTGGAGACTTCAACCCACGGCTGAATCCAGAATAAGAGATATTCATTGTGGAAAACACTTTGCCTGTGCTCCTCTAGCCCTGCCATCAGGAATAAGGACAAATAGTGCATCTGGTAATATCCCCTGCCCACCAGCACCCGCCACACCCCACCTGGAGACAGCACGAGCAGCCACCCAGCGTGCGCCCAGCTCAGGTGGGCAGACACAGCTGGCCTCTTCTGCACAACAGATTTCCATTCCCATCACAGACTCCTACAGTCTGACAACAGAAACACCCCTTTCCCCTTGAATATTTGCCAATAGTTTAGTTGTACTGAGAAATGAAGATGATACTTCATCAACCCTCCACATTAAGGTTTGAAAGAACACATGTGCAAGTGCAGTTGCTGTCCACTGTGTGCTCTTTCCTAACTGTCTTTCTCTTTCCTCTTTCCAGAACTAACCAGTATCATGACTTTGTTGTATGTCATTCACATGCATGTTTTACATGATGATTTCATATGTCATGTGATAATAAAAATTTTATTGTTTTGTATGGCTCTAGTCTATATAAATAGCATTCTACTATATGCGTCTTCTTAAAAACTTGACTTTTTTCACTGAACATTGTCTTTATGAGATGTGTCCATGTAGTTCATTCATTTTAATTTGCTGTATAATAATCTGTTGCATGGATTTAAAACAACTTATCCACTCTCCTGTTCCTTGGCATTGAAGTCATGTAAAATTTTTACTATAAATAAGATTGCTGTGAACATAGTTGTATAGTCTCTTTGGACACATCCGAGATTCTTTACCTAAGGGTGGAATTGCTGGGACACAGTAGGCATATCTTAAGTGGATGTTGCCAATTTGCTCTTCTTAAGTCCACCAAATTATACTTCCACAAGCTGTGGAAGAGTTCCTATCTCACCCCATCTTTGTCAACATGTACAACAATAGTCAGACTTCTTACTTTATGTTAGCCTGGTAGGAAGAAGATGGTATCACCATCGCCTTTTAAAAACAACCTTGGGACCAGGCGGTGGCGCAGTGGATAGAGCGTTGGACTGGGATGCGGAAGACCCAGGTTCGAGTCCCTGAGCTCGCCAGCTTGAGCGTGGGCCCATCTGGCTTGAGCAAAACCTCGCCAGCTTGGACCCAAGGTTGCTGGCTCCAGCAAGGGGTTGCTCCGTCCGCTGAAGGTCCGCGGTCAAGGCACATGTGAGAAAGCAATCAATGAACAACTAAGGTGTTGTGACGGCAACGAAAAACAATCTTGGGCCTGGCTTGTGGTAGTGCGGTGGATAAATTGTCGATCTGGAACGCTGTGGTCATGGGCTCAAAACCATGGGCTAGCCAGTCAAGGCACATAGAACAAGCAATGAGCAACTAAAACGAAGCAACTATGAGTTGAAACTTCTCACTCCCTGTGACCCTCCATCTTTCTCCTCTCCCTGTAAAAATCAATAAATAAAAGTCTTTAAAAAAATAAAATAAAATAAAAACAGCCTTGGCCCTGACCAATTAAGTAACTGTTAGAGCATCGGCTCATGTGCATGTCCTGGGTTCAATTCTTGGTCAAGGCACACAAGAGAAGCGACCATCTACTCCTCTATCCTTTCCCCTTCCCCTTCTCTTTCTCTCTCTTTTTCTTCTCCTCCCGCAGCCATGGCTCCATTGGTTTGAACACATCAACCTGGGTGCGGAGGATGGCTCAGTGGAGCCTCCACCTCAGACGCTAAAAGTAGCTCTGTTGTGAGTGTGGTCCCAGATAGGCAGAGCATCAGCCCCAGGGGGTTGCAGGGTGGATCCTGGTTTGGACGCATGTGGGAGTCTGTCTCTTTACCTCCCTTCCTCTCACTTAGAAAAGAAAAACAGCCTTATTGAGATATAATTCTTATACCATACAATTCACTCATTTAAAGTGTACAATTTAGCATTGTTAGAGTTGTGCCTCCTTCACCACAATCAACTACAGAATACTTTGATTACACCAGAAAGAAATTCAGCACCTCTTGGCCATCACCCCAGTTCCATCCCCTCTCCTATCCCTAGCCCTAGGCAACCACTGATCTTCTTCCTGTCCCTATTTTTGCCTATCTGTTCTGGACATTTCATGCAAGTGAAGTCATACTTTCATTCTCCTCACAAATTCCTACAGCCTGACTAAATAACAATTCCCTTTATGTCTTTAACATTAAGAAATATTTTAGTATGTGATTGATGCCCCTTTTAACTTGAATGTCCCTATTACTAGTGAGTCTCATAAGGTTTTCATATGCTTATTGGCCATTTGGTATCCCTCTGCTCAAAATTGTTCATTTACATTCCTTTTCCCATTTTTTAAATCGGCTTCCTTGTTTTCTCTTGTTTATTTGCAGAAGTTAGTTAAATGTTCTGTATATAAATCCCTTTTTGGTTGTATGTATTGCAGATGTCGTTGGAAGGCAATACTCCTTGGATTTTGTGTTCCTATACTGTCCAGACCTTTCAGAGAGACAGATCCTGACATGCTGCAAGGACAGAGAATGTCTTTTTTCTCCCAGGCCCTTTTACTGCTCGTTTTCTAAATGTGATAAACCCAGAGTTATTTGCTTACATTCCAAATGGTTATAAAAACCCAGAGGTCCTGGCCAGTTTGCTCAGTTGGTTAGAGCCTTTAAATCACTGAGGTTGAAGATTCAATCCCCAGTCAGGGCACACATGGGAAGAGACCAATGAATGCACAACTAAATGGAACAGCAAATAAATGCTTCTCTCTCTCTCTCTAAAACCAATCAATTAAAAAACAAAACAAACAATAACAAAAACAAAAACAAAACAGAGAGCTCTGGCTTCTCTGCCCAGAGTGAATTTGTTTACATTAGAGAGCAAAGGTCTCCCCCTCCCCCTCTAGGTGGGCAGGACATATGTGCCGGCAGCAGCTACGCATGCTCTGAGATTCACAGTGTAGAGCTGTTCCCTGTGTCACAAGCTCTGTGCATGCAGGGTACATCTGGCTCTCACCATGTTGCTTATTGAGAACTGACAGTAAGACCAATATGTGGTCAAATAATTGGTCTGTTCTCTGATTCAGGACCCTTATGTTGCCAGTCAGGATAAATCAGTGTATGTAGATATAAAATTTAGATATCTTCTCTTAGTCTGTGCTTTGTCTTTTCCCTGTTTATGCTCTTTTCTTTTATGTTTTGGTAAAATATACATACTTTTTTTTTAAATTCAGTTAGAAGAGAGGAGGCAAAGACAAACTTCCACATGCACCCTGACTAGGATTCAAGCCCACTAAGGGGTGATGTTCTGCCCATCTGGGGCATTGTTCCAATGCTCAGCAACCAAGCTCTTCTTAGCGCCTGAGGTGGAGGCCATGGAGCCATCCTCAGTGCCTGGGGCCAACTCACTCTAATTGAGCCATGGTTGCAGAAGGGATAGAGAGAGAGTGAGAGAGAAGTGTGATAGGGAAAAGTGGAGAAGCAGATGGGAGCTTCTCCTGTGTGCCCTGACCAGGAATCAAACCCAGAATATCCACATGCTGGGCCAACACTCTACCACTGAGACAACTGGCCAGGGCCACAAACATAAAATTTACTATTACAAGGATTTCAAAAGTATACAATTTAATGGTGTTAACATATTCATGATGTTATGCAACTATCAACACTATTTCCAAAACTTTTCATCTTCCCAAACTGAAATGTCTATCTTTATGAATTTCACTACATTAGGAACCCAATATAAGTGGAATCATTTGTCTTTTCAGGACTAGCTTATTTCACTTAGCGTAATGTCTTCAAATTTAACTCATGTTGTATTAGCATGTGTAAGAATTTCCTTACTTTTATTTCACTCATGGTAAAATATACATAATACAAAATTTACCATCTGAACCATTTTTAAGTGTACACTTGAGTGGAATTAAGTAAAGTCACAGTAGTTTGCCATCATCACCACCTGCTAGCCACAGAACTCTTTTCATCCTGTCACACTGAAACTCTGTCCCCATGAACAATAACTTCCCATTTTTCCAACTCATTCCCCTTAAAGGCTAAAAAATATTATAGCCATTGTGTATATATAACACATTTTGTCCATCCACTTATCCATTGATGAACATTTAGGTTGTTTCTACCTTTTGGTTGCTGTGAATAATGCTGCTGTGAACATGGGTGGGTTAGTGTTTGAGTCCCTCCTTGTTTATGTGATCTTTTAACAATAAAAAATTAAATTAAAAGTTAACACTTTGCTCGTTTCACCCTTTTTTTATGACCTGTGTTTTTTGTGTTCCATGAAGCATCATGTTTAAATTTGCCATGTTTGCTATAATGGCCTGCCTTGTTTCTGGTTCCCAATACCCTGGAATCATAATGCTGAGGCTGCTCACCGCCAACTCAGGCTCTAGGGCAACCCTGCCCAAGTCATGGAAAACAAAGAGCCTGGTTTCATTCAAACTATATGACCTGGGTCCTCTCATAGGGTTCTCCCTGTTGGCACTCACTAGGTCCAATCCCAGTCTAGCAACTCCCGCTTCATGTCTGGTTCCTCTTAGATAAGTCCTCTCTACTTTCATTGGCTCTTCTAATCAACAGATTCTTGTGCCTGAACTCAATCCAGGGTCCAGGACCTTGTTGTGTTCTATGCCTGCCAGCCCTGCTAGGATTGTCTGATTGCTTGGTTCTATTGCCTGCTTACTGCAGGGATCATTTTTATTCCCCTCCCCCAGGTCAATGAGGTCTCAGTTGGCCAGGGTTTTTGTCGTGTGTGTGTGTGTGTGTGTGTGTGTGTGTGTGTGTGTGTGTGACAGAGACCAAGAGAGGGACAGATAGAGACAGACGGAAAGGGAGAGAGATGAGAAGCATCAATTCTTTGTTGCAGCACCTTATTTATTAACTGATTGCTTTCTCATATGTTCTTTGACTCAGGGGCTACAGCAAACAGAGTGAACCCTTGCTCAAGCCAGCAACCTTGGGCTCAAGCTGATGAGCCTTGCTCAAACAAGATGAGCCCATGCTCAAGCTGGTGACCTCAGGTTTTCAAACCTGGGTCCTCTGTGTCCCAGTCCAATGCTCTATCCACTGCGCCACTGTCTGGTCAGTCTGCTATGTAGACTACAACCAGAGGTGTCTATATTCCTCATGTAAACAAACTGATCATTATTTATTATACCCTTTTTTATACAACCCACTATGTGCCAAGTAGTGCTTAGATGCAGAATAATAAGAACTATGTCCTCATGGTGCTTACACCATGTGAACAAATGAAATATTTACAACTTTTGATAAGGCTCTAAAGCAGGAGTCGGGAACCATTTTGGCTGAGAGAGCCATGAACACCACATATTTTAAAATGTAATTCCATGAGAGCCATGCAATATGTTTAACACTAAATACAAGTAAATATGTGCTTTTTATGTAAGACCAACACTTTTAAAGTACAATAAGTTTCAGAATTCTTTTTGATAACGTTGTTATGCTGTTGCTAACCAATGAAGAATAAAGTACTTCTTACCATTAATGCGACTTCTGGTGTTGCATGGTTTTGCTGATAGCTTTGTAGTCTGGTTGATACGTGGTGAGGTTAAGCTTCATGCAGGTGTTGAGACTTCCATTCATTAAAAATGATTGTAGGTTGGTCTTAATGTTCTTTAGATGTGAGAAAGACTGCTCACATGCATATGTAGAGCCAACATTGTCAGAACAGCAATACTCACACGCTGCAGTGTGTGGTATGTGACGGGAAGCGCATTCCAAGTTTTGACAATCAGCTGGCCTGCGGGTTGAAGTTTTTTCATTTCTCCCCACTTGTGTTTGCTCGCCAACTCTGCTTGTTGTCATGCAAGTCTTTCCAAATCTTCATTCAGTGACTTGAACTTATTCACCCACATGTCTGAGGCCTTCAGTTCAGCAGCTTGTAGCTCAAAATCTCTGACGGAGACACTGGGGATGTAACTCAGGTCGGCGCTGTCCACTGCACACTTGTGTGGATGGGTGATGAACTTAAAAAGATGAGTGTGCTCATAAAATTCTCCAAAAGTGTACTTTGAATGACTGCAGGAGATTAGATGTGAAGTTGGAAATCAAGATGTTGAGCAAGGTCACTTGCTATGCATGCATCTTTAAACTCTCCCTGTTTTTCAAATTATAGTAAATAACCTATTTCAATGTCGGCGATGAAGAGTTCCAGCTTGTTTTCAAATGCAAACACTGCTTGTTGAAGGAATAAGACTGTATTTCCAACGCCTTGCATTTTCACATTGAGCTGGTTCAGATGTTCAGTCAGGTCCATGAGATAGTAGAACTTCAGGAGCCACTCAGTGTTAGCTAACTCAGGATGCTCGACGTTTTTCATTTCAAGAAAAGTCCGGATTTCGCTCAGACAAGCCACGAAAACAGCTGAGCACCTTCCCCCTTGACAGCCAACGCACATTGCTGTGCAGAAGCACACCAGGATAATTATTACCAACTTCATCCAGCAGTGTTTTAAACTGGCAATCATTTAAAGCTCAGGCAACAATAAAGTTGACCACCCGAATAACCAGAGAAATCACCTCACCAAGCTGCCTGCCACACATCTGAGCATAAAGCACCTCCTGATGTAGAATGCAGTGAAAACTTAGGATGGGTCTCTTTTCATGTTCACAAAGAAGTGCTATGAAACCTATGTTTTTCCCCACCATGCACGGAGCACCATCAGTACACACCAAAATAAGTTTATCCATTGGTAGATGTTTTTCTTTAGCGAACTCAGTCAAGGACTTGAATAAATCCTCCCCTCTTGTTGTCTCTTTCATAGGCAAAACAGCAAGACTTTCCTCACATAGGTAGTGTGTCACCGACAACATACCTTGCAATCACACTGAACTGGGATAAATGGCTTACGTCTGTTGACTCATCCAATGCAAGAGAAAAGAATGGTGCTGCATTTATGTCCTTCACTTGTGTTGCCTCAATTTGATTTGCCATCATGATGGTACGATCATGAACTGTTCTTGTTGACAGAGGAATGTCTTTTATTCATTTGATTATCTTTTCTTTATCCAAAAAGTTCACAGGCGACATCAAGCATGAATGTTTTGGCATACTCCCCATCTGTGAATGGCTGTTCATTTCTCACAATTGCTAAAGCACCAGCAATGCTAGCCAAATTTCAGTCACCTTGTTGCGTCCAAACACAGAGTTGCTGCTGACTAGCTTGCACTCTGCACAGTAGCTCTTGACATGCTTTCTTCCTGTTGTCCCCCGCTGGATACTTTGATGCAAATGTAGTATGGCGTGTGTCGAAGTGCTGCTTTATATTTGACTGTTTCATCAACACAATTTTATCATTGCATATTAGACACACTGCAGAACCTGCTCTTTCCACAAAGGCAAATTCCTCTGTCCATTCCTGCTGAAAAGTACGATACTCCTCATCTTTTTTTCTTTTAGCCATCTTCTTTGTCAAAAGGGTTTCTGCAATTAGCTAGCTGACTACTTGATTAAAAGGAGGGAAGTTTACTTCCTGACCTCACAACGACCCATGTACGTTATATATTATCCAATAAAAATTTTGTGTTGTCCCTCAGGACAGCTGTGATTGGCTCCAGATACCCACAACCATGAACATGAGTGGTAGGAAATAAATGGATTGTAATACATGAGAATGTTTTATATTTTTAACATTATTTTTTTTATTAAAGATTTGTCTGTGAGCCAGATGCAACCATCAAAAGAGCCACATCTGGTTCGTGAGCCATAGGTTCTCAACCCCTGGCCTAAAGGTTATAAACAGGGTATCATGCTAGAGAGTAACTTGGCCTTGGGGATGCTGTTTCTGTGGTGGTTAGGGAAGATCTCTTGGAAGAGGAGAAATGAGGCCTAAAGGAGATAGAAGAGGTAGAAAAAGAGCATGCTAGACAGAGGCTCACTGTAGCTGCCAGTATCAGAGTCCAGCAAGAGAGGTAACACGCTGCTGTATGAGACAGAACCTCAGCTCCCAAGCTTCAGTTGAGGCACCTTAACTCTCCAGCTGGGCCTCTCATATCAGCAACCACCTCTGTTACCTCCAGGGCTCTGACCATGTGGCCTGGTCCAGAAACCTCATCTCCACTTGGACCTCTGGCAATCTCTTCACTGTGAGCCTCAGCCAAGCTGCTGTTTTCATTCCTACTGCCAAGAATCTTTTTCAACAAGATTTTAAACAAGCATTGTTGAATAGCTAACACATGGCCAGCCTCAAAGAGCAAAAGAATTAATATCAGGGTCTCAAAAAATTATTTTTATTCTTCTGTTTATAGCAGCACTAAGTACAAAGGCTGGAAATAATCCAAGTGTCCATTGGTGGGTGAATGAATAAACAAATGTGACAATATTCATACAATATAATATTATTTAAACTTTAAAAGGATAAAATTGGAGATGTGAGAATCAATGAAGAAGATCTCAACCACTACTGGAGCTGGGAGGTCCTTTAGGAGGAGCTCTCATGTTCTCCGGGCAACTCGTCGAAGGTTGCCCCAAACAGGAAGATGCTTTCTACTCAACTACCCCAGCAGGAGGAAGATTTTCTTCTCTCTCCCACTCTCACCCCTCCCATACAATGGCTTAGCCAATATGGACTGTCTCAACCCATCCCATGAAAATACTTCAAACTCCCAGTTTTCCTCCAATGGACTTTTTATTTATGACAGCTCTTCCTAACATCCCCTCTGCTCTATAAAAGAACATTTTTCTCCATTGTCCTCCAGACCAGCCTATGGTTTTGTCATAGCTTGCATGTCCCAAATTATAATTCTATCTCTCTTCCTGAATAAACCCAGTTTTATTGGAAAAATAACTTTTATTTTATTTTTAAAGACTTTGTTCATTTTAGAGAGAAGAGAAAGAGAGAAGGGGAGAGCAAAAAACATCAACTCTCATATGTGCCTTGACCAGGCAAGCCCAGGGTTTTGAACTGGCTATCTCAGCATTCCAGGTCAATGCTTTATCCACTGAGCCACCACAGGTCAGGCAATAACTTTTATTTTTAAAGTCAACAGAAAACATTATGCTAAGCGAATTAAGCTAATTACAAAAAGACAAATACGGTATGATTCTACCTGTACTTAGAATAGTAAAATTCAGAGAGACAGAAAGTAAAATATTGGTTGCCAGAGGCTGGGAGGAAAAAGTGAGTGTTTAATGGGTACAGAATTTCAGTTAGGCAAGATAAAAAATGTTTCAGAGATAGAAAGTGGTAATGATTGTACAACAATGTGAATGTGCTTAATGATACCACTGAACTATGAGAACTCCATCAACTCCCCATTGGAAGAATTTCGTTCAAAGCCCTGCACTAAAAGACTTGACCAAATTCTAGCATGGCTTTACCATCCTAAGGCCTGAGCCCTGGGAAGACCCAGCCTCCCTCCCCGTTGAGATGCTGTTCCTGGAAAAATTCAAGGCCAACAAAAGAATTTGTTCCCACCCCAAACCTAATGAATCTCTTTCTTAGATCATTCACTAAAAAAATAAAAGCATACAATCATAAATCTTTTCTGCTTTGAGATGTTTATGTTTTTGCTATTACCCAGGAGTATCTTTCTGAAGGTGCTAAAAGCCAATTCCTTTTAAACATAATCATCAGGATCAAGAAGGATTGGGCGTCTGGCCCCCAATGTCTGTAGGAGGGTAGAAGCCTAACTTTGATAAATGCTGTTAGAAGACACAGCTATCCTAATTGCACTTACAATGACCAACCTTCTTACTAGCTTCTGATGTTTCATTACATCTGAGTTCCACATCTCTGCCAGAGACCCTGCTCCCTACTCCTTCCTATTCCCTAGGTCTTCCTTTAAAATGCCCCGTCACGCCTGACTGGTGGTGGCACAGTGGATAAGAGTATCAGCGTGGTATGCTGAGGTCCCAGCAACCCCAAGGTTGCTGGCTTGTGCACAGGTTTGCCAGCTTGAGCGTGAGGTCATCGACATGACCCCATGGTCACTGGCTTAAGCAAGGTGTCTTTGGTTTGACTTGAGCCCCAGGTCAAGGCACATATGAGAAGCAATCAATGAACAACTAAAGTGATACAATTATGAGTTGATGTTTCTATCTCTCTCCCTTCTTCTCTCTCTCTCTCTCAAATAAATAAAATAAAATGCCCAGTGATTTCTGGTGAATCAGAAAAGAACTTAGTTCCTTCCCTTACCACAACAGTTACTGAATAAAATTGATTTTTACTGCTTTAACTAACATCCAGTTTTTCTTATCATTGACAACTGTACACTGAAACATGGTTAAGATTGCAAATTATATGTTACATGTATTTTACCACAATTAAAAAGCCATAGTAGAAAAAATTTACTTCCAAAAAATAAAGCAGACAGGGAGCTTTTATTCAAGGAGCTTGCCTTCTGGTTGAAGAAATTTGACATCCAAGGAAGACAATGAAAGTGTCATATTTAAGATTCAGAAAGGGACTGGGCTGTTTGGAGGAGGGAAAGATTACTTCTAGTGGCAGGGTGGGGAGAGGGACGGAAATCAGGAAAGCTTTCATGGAGACACATGAAGAGAGTGAAGAGAATTCCAAAAACAAGCTCCAATATGAAAAACAGCAGGTCCTTCCATCCAGTGGGAACTGGGAAAGTTCAGTCTGAAAGGTATTTACAGTAAAAAAAAGTTTGAAGCAGAGTGGAAAAGGTCTTGATTTTACTCTGTGGGCCAAGGGGAGCCACTGGCAGATTTTAAGCAGGAAAGGGAATGGATTTAGGGGAAAGATAGTGCCAACCAAAAATATGATTTTTGGAATAGTGATTATTTTAAGCTGGTTATTTTAAAGAAACAATAGACTCAGAAAGAAGCTTTTACCTGCCTGAAGGAATTCAGATAGAAAAAACTGCTTAGTGGAAAGGAGCTGACACTTTTGCATCGCAATATGAACTAAGGTTTGGCAGACAAGAAAGAATAAAAATCTGTTTGTTAGACTCCCCTCTATGCCCCACTCTTTCTGGGTGGCCCAGTAAGAATTTGTCTATAACACATGTGTTCCTTCTCATTTACCTATGAACTGCTTATTTTCCCTTTGAAGTCCTGGAGCCCTGTCACCCTCTCCTTAGTCCAGAATGACAGGTAAGCCTCAGCTACCTGATTTGTCCTCAGACCCCCATATTCTTCTGGAATCTGAGTTTGGTTATGTTCTCCTGTTAATCTGCCTTATATTAATTTGGTTATCACAACAGCCAGAAGAACATGGAAAAGTAAAAGTAAAATCTGTTTTTCTCCCCCACAGCACAAGAGGTAGAGAATGTCCCGTGTTCTGGTGGTACATGCTGGAGAGAGTGCAGAGGCTGGGGAGAATGTCTGATAGCCAACACCATTGTCAGGTGAGCCAGCCAGAAGGGAGGAGTGAAAGGCCATGGTGATCACAGCCTGGACAATGAGCTGGAGCTAACGTAAGAGAACCAAGACAAAGGCAGAGCCAAAGAATGCCCAGGATGAGGGGAGGGTACTGGTAGTTTTCAACAGTAAGATAAACTCCAAGAAGAGCTGAGCAGTTCAGATTTAAACTGGTTGAGCTAGGGAAGCCAACAAGAAATCCATTAATTTGTAATGTAAGTCTAGTACTGATTCATTCAATAAAAGGTGTTTTAATTCTGTAGTGGTGCTATGGATAGAGTGTCAACCTGGAACTCTGAGGCCACTGGTTCAAAACCCCAGGCTTGCCCAGTCAGGGTATATATATAAGACGCAATCAATGAACAGCTAAAGTGGAGCAACTATGAATTGCTGCATTGCTGCTTCTCCGGTCTCTCTCTCTCTCTCTCTGTATCTCTCCCTCCTCTCTAAAATCAATAACTAAAATCTTAGAAGAAGGAGGAAGAGGAGAAGGAGGAGGAGGAGGAAGAGAAGGGAAGGAGGGAGGGAGGAATGAAGGAAAGAGGGAGGGAGGAAGGGAGGGAGGGATGGAGGAAGGGAGGGAAGGAGGGAGCAAGCGAGAGAGAGGAGGAAGGAAGGAAGGAAGGAAGGAAGGAAGGAAGGAAGGAAGGAAGGAAGGAAGGAAGGAAGGAAGGAAGGAAAGAAGGAAGGAAGGAAGGGAGGGAGGGAGGGAGGAAGGAAGGGAGGGAGGGAGGGAGGAAGGGAGGAAGGGAAGGAAAAAGAAAAGAAGAGCTCTGAAGTCAGATAGACCTGGGTTTGGATCCAAACTCTGAAACTTATTAGCACTGTAACCTTTGACAAATTATTTCCCTCTAAAATTCCTCAACTTATAAATGACATAATAAGGGCTACTTCTCAGAATGGGGCATATTAAAAGAAATAAGCATAAATCCAGTTCTTGGCATGTAGTAGGGATTTTGCCATAGCTAAAAGTCTTTCTTTTTCTTAATCTAAGAGAAATCTATTGTCAATAATCATCAATGGACATGTTAATAAACAACAAACAAGGACAGGGAGATGGGGCAAGGGTACAGATAAGGTCCTGACAAAACTGGTGAGCTTTGGAGCCAGTACTGGGGTCAGCTTTAAACTCTGTCACTCATTCTCTGTGTAAAGCACTTAAGCTTCAGAACTAAGTGGAGATGATAATAAAGGCACACCTACCATAGAGTTATAATGAGGATGCATGTGCTAATGCACTGACAACAATCCTCTTCCACATAAAAAACCCTCAGTACATGATAGCGGTAGTTGTTATTATTTGTTTCAAATTAGCAAAGTGATACTTCATAAGGAACTAATCAAAGACCTTCTTTGTGATCCATAGCTGACTACCACCCTCAATTCTATATAAAAGGTTGAAGGCTCCAAAGGGGAGTTAGAGATTGAAGAGAGAATTTATTTGGAATGATTCTTGAACTGCTTTGGCATCTCCCACTCCTTTCCTACAGTGGGGGTGGGAAGAAAAAGGACATCTGCCCTTGCTTCAAAGCCAGTGAGAGGACCCATAAGAGGGACAGTTAGAGATGTTGGTTAAAATGTTGTAGGAAGAATAGTTGATTCTCAGGGTGAGAAAGTGGTGTTCATGTCTCTTCCACTCTCTCCCCTGCTTGTGTTAGTCAATAACAAAATTGTGGAAGAGAGGAGGCTTTAATATTAAATGAGATGCAAGGAGTTTACATTTTGACTATTACATAAAACTGGATATTTGAATTACTAAAATGAAACTGATTTACAAGACTTGAAGTGACTGGAGACTTTTTATCATCTGAGAGTGACCAGATAAGTGATGGGATCTGCTCTGAATTTCACCGAAGGGGTGAGGAAGAAAGATCCAAAGAATAGGTCTAAACAGGCTGGGAGGGTATGTGAGGGTGGGCATGTAGCTGTTTCTCTTGCCCATAGCAGTGATCAGAGTAGTACCAAGGCAACAAATGTACATTTCCTGATAGACTACAGAGCTGCTGACAGCAACTTCCATTATGTGAGTGAACAAAACTGATTCCTAAGCCATACACTGTTTCCTAAAGGGGATAACTGGGGAAGGGGTGAAATTTAGGAAAATACCAGTACTCCAAGCTAGTCAATTAGGTGTCATTTCAGAGCTTTAAAATTTGGGGTATTGTTGTACTTTGACACACTTGTACCTACATGGCTGATGCCACAGACACAAGAGTTATGGGTGAATGAAAGTCCTTTTCATTGTAATTTCTACAAGTAGAGACTATATTGATCTCTAAAAAATTGCCCCAAACTCAATAGCTCACACAGTTTCTGCACTTCAGGAAGTTGGGAACAGCTTGGACAGGCAGTTCTGGCTCCGGCTTTCCAATGAAGTTGTAGTTAGGATGTCTACCAGGGCTGCAGTCATCTGAAGGCTTGACTGGGGCCAGCGGACCCACTTCCAAGATGGCTCAGAAATATGGCTGTGGCAGTAGCCTCACCTTTGTCACCACATGACCGTCTCATAAGGCTGTTTGAGTGTCCTCACAACATGGCAGCTAACTTACTCAGAGCAACGAGTTCAAGAGCTAGCTAAGAAGAAGCCGTCATGGCTTTTGTGACACAGTTTAGAAAGCCACATAACACACTTTATTACTCTCTTCAGTAGAAGTGAATTATTAGGTCCAGTCCAAACTCAAGAAGAAGGGAATTAAAGAGAGGGTATCAGTGAGTCTGTGGGCACCACAGAGATAGACTTCTCTCTATGCAGAAAGAAGAGGGAGGGAGAGCAGGGAAGGAGATGGTGCTGAGAGTGGAAGGGTCCTTCATTAGTGGAGCTGGGTTAACAGTTAGGACAGAGTTATGACTTATGCCAGGTTTAGTGAGCTCCATAGAGGTCAATTTCAAGGTCATAAAGGGATCTGAAATAAATCACTGTGTCTTTATAGAAAGAGCTGAGGAGCATAGCAGGAGGTATTGTAGGAAAAACGTATTAAATCAAGGACTTAATGAAATGTTCCAAGAAGCCACCAAAATAACCCAATGTTCTGGGATCACAAACCCACAGTAATTAGATCCTGGGTCATATGCTTTTTAAAAAAGCAAGAATTTGCCTGACCTGTGATGGCGCAGTGGATAAAACGTCGACCTGGGAACACTGAGGTCGCCAGTTCAAAACCCTGCACTGGTCTGGTCAAGGCACATATGGGAGTTGATGCTTCCAGCTCCTCCCACCTTTCTCTCTTTCTCTCTCTCTCTCACTCTGTGTCTCCTCTCTAAAATGAATAAATAAATAAAAAAGCAAGAATTTTTTTTTAATCTGGAAACAGAGCAATGAGAGCAGACTAGCCCAACAAATATTAAAACATATTGTAAGGTTACAACAATTTTTTAAACTATGATGATGCTACATGAATAGATAATAAATCAGAATATTAAATCCACAAAAAGATAAAATTATAAGAATTTAAATATATGATAAAGATGACATTTTAAATCTTTGTAGAAAAGATGGAATATTCAGCATATTGGTACTGGGAAAGCTGCAGAACTAGCTGTGAAAAAAATCAAGTTGAGTTGTTATGTCAACAAAATTATCCATTTATGGATTAAAGATTTAAATTAAAAAAGCAAAACCATGAAAGTACTATCTAGCAACTAGAATAAAGCATGAGAAGAACATCTTATTATCTTGAAATCGTTTCTAAGCATGACTCCCAGAAACCATGGAAGAAAAGATCAATCAGTAAACCTCATTAAAAACACAATTCTTCACTCTGGCCGGTTGGCTCAGTGGTAAAGTGTCGGTCAATCGGCCCAGCATGTGAAAGTCCTGGGTTCTATTCCCAGCCAGGGCACACAGGAGAAGCATCCATCTGCTTCTCCACCCTTCCCCCTCTCCCTTCTGTCTGTCTCTTCCCCTCCTGCAACCAAGGCTCCACTGGACAAAGTTGGCCCAGGTGCTAAGGGTGACTCCAAGGCCAACACCTCAGGGACTAGAAGGGCTCTGGTTGCAATGGAGCAATGCCCCAGATGGGCAGAGCATCGCCCCCTAGTGGGCATGCCAGGTGGATCCCGGTCAGGTGCATGCAGGAGTCTGTCTCTCTGTCTTCCCGCTTCTCACTTCAGAAAAATACAAACAACAACAACAAAAAAGCATCACACAATTCTTCATGAGAAAGCCTATCAAAGTGAAACAATATAGTACAAACTGGGGAAAATATCTGTAACTCGTATCACAAACAAAAATATAAAGACTCCTCAAAATTAATAAGAAACACACTATATAGATGATATGTTGTATAATACTGCACCTGAAGGAAAATATTAATAAGAAACAGACCAAACTCAATAAAATAATGGGCAAAGACAGCTCACAGAAAAGGCTCTTTACATTAGAAAATCTGTCATTCTCTCATAATATGAAAAAGCCAAGTTAAAACCCACCCATGTAAGATACAAATGTTAACAATGTGTTGACATGTATCTAGGGATAGATACATTCATTTGTTGCTGACAAGTGTAAACCAATGCCCAAATCCATGGAGGGATACTTGAAAATATCTACCAAAATGACAAATGCACTTATAAAAATTTAACGTACAAATATCCTCTTTGTGTGTGTGTGTGTGTGTGTGTGTGTGTGTGTGTGTGTGTGTGTGTGTTGGGAGGGAAGAGTTCATTCCCTCCACCCCTCCTCAGTTCTTCGAGTGGACTAATAATAAATAATTAAATTGACACAAGACTGCATTAACAGGAGAAAAACCAATATAATACATGCATAGGGTAGAATCACAATATGATGCTCAGATCATAAAATGAGGCTCAGGTAAATGATCAACCCAGGCACCTAAAACAACAACAAAAAAATACAATAAATTTATGAGAAATTGACAGACCAAGGAAAATAGTTTTTAGAAACAAAGGTAAGTAAGGTTTGAGTATTAATTAATGAAGAATTTAAACACAGTAGTAAATCAGAAAAGAGGCAATGGGATTTGCTTACACAGACTCTTTGGCTCTGAGTTGTTTAAGTCTAGTGCAGAGGTGGGGAACCTATGACTTGTAAGCCAGATGTGGCTCTTTTGATGGCTGTATCTGGCTCGCAGACAAATCTTCAATAAAAATAATAATAGTAACATTAAAAATATAAAACATTCTCATGTATTACAATCCATTCATTTCCTACCGCTCACATTCATGGTTGCCGGAGGCTGGAGCCAATCACAGCTGTCTGCCGGGACACCAGATTTTTATTGGACAATGCATAACATACACGGGTCGTTGTGAGGTCAGGAAGTAAACTTCCCTCCCTTTAATCAAGTAGTAAGCTAGCTAATTGCAGAAACCCTTTTGACAAAGAAGATGGCTAAAATAAAAAAAGATGAGGAGTATCATACTTTTCAGCAGGAATGGACAGAGGAATTTGCCTTTGTGGAAAGAGCAGGTTCTGCAGTGTGCCTAATATACAATGAAAAGCCTGACCTGTGGTGGCGCAGTGGATAAAGCATCGACCTGGGAACACTGAGGTCGCTAGTTCAAAACCCTGCACTGGTCTGGTCAAGGCACATATGGGAATTGATGCTTCCAGCTCCTCCCCCCTTTCTCTCTTTCTCTCTTTCTCTCTCACTCTGTGTCTCCTCTCTAAAAAAAATGAATAAAAAATAATAATAATATACAATGATAAAATTGCATCGATGAATCGGTCAAATATAGAGCGGCACTTCGACACACGCCATAATACATTTGCATCGAAATATTCAGCGGGGGACAGCAGAAAGAAAGCATGTCAAGAGCTACTGTGCAGAGTGCAAGCTAGTCAGCAGCAACTTCGTGTTTGGACCAAAAAAGGTGACTGAAATTGGGCTAGCTTTGCTGGTGCTTTAGCAAATTGTGAGAAACGGAAAGCCATTCACAGATGGGGAGTATGCCAAAACATTCATGCTTGATGTTGCCAATGAACGTTTTGATGACTTTTCAGATAAAGACAAGATAAAGACAATAATCAAACGAATAAAAGGCCTCTGTCAGCAAGAACTGTTCACGATCATACCATCATGAAGGCAAATCAAATTGAGGCAACACAAGTGAAGGACATAAATGCAGCACCATTCTTTTCCCTCGCTTTGGATGAGTCAACAGACATAAGCCATTTATCCCAGTTCCGCGTGATTGCAAGGTATGCTGACGGTGACACACTAAGTGAGGAAAATCTTGCTGTTTTGCCTATGAAAGAGACTATAAGAGGGGAGGATTTATTCAAGTCCTTGACTGAGTTCACTAAAGAAAAAAAATCTAACAATGGATAAACTTATTTCGGTGTGAACTGATGGTGCTCCGTGCATGGTGGGGAAAAACAGAGGTTTTGTAGCGCTTCTTTGTGAACATGAAAAGAGACCCATCCTAAGTTTTCACTGCATCCTACATCAGGAGGCGCTCTGTGCTCAGATGTGTGGCAAGCAGTTGGGTGAGGTGATGTTGCTGGTCATTCAGGTGGTCAACTTTATTGTTGCCCGAGCTTTAAATGATCGCCAGTTTAAAAACACTGCTGGATGAAGTTGAGAACAATTATCCTAGTGTGCTTCTGCACAGCAATGTGTGTTGGTTGTCAATGGGGAAGGTGCTCAGCTTTTTCGTGGCTTGTCTGAGCGAAATTCGGACTTTTCTTGAAATGAAAAACGTCGAGCATCCTGAGTTAGCTAACACTGAGTGGCTCCTGAAGTTCTACTATCTCATGGACCTGACTGAACATCTGAACCAGCTCAATGTGAAAATGCAAGGCGTTGGAAATACAGTCTTATCCCTTCAACAAGCAGTGTTTGCATTTGAAAACAAGCTGGAACTCTTCATTGCCGACATTGAAATAGGTCGTTTACTACACTTTGAAAAACTGGGAGAGTTTAAAGATGCATGCACAGCAAGTGACCCTGCTCAACATCTTGATCTCTAGCAGCTACTGGGCTTCACATCTAATCTCCTGCAGTCATTCAAAGCACGCTTTGGAGAATTTTGTGAGCGCAATTGTCTTTTTAAGTTCATCACCACACAAGTGTGCAGTGGACAGCGCCGACCTGAGTTACATCCACGGTGTCTTTGTAAGAGATTTTGAGCTACAAGCTGCTGACCTGAAGACCTCGGACATGTGGGTGAATAAGTTCAAGTCACTGAATGAAGATTTGGAAAGACTTGCATGACAACAAGCAGAGTTGGCGAGCAAACACAAGTGGGGAGAAATGAAAAAACTTCAACCCGCGGACCAGCTGATTGTCAAAACTTGGAACGCGCTTCCTGTCACATAACACACACTGCAGTCTGTGAGTATTGCTGTTCTGACAATGTTTGGCTCTACATATGCATGTGAGCAGTCTTTCTCACATCTAAAGAACATTAAGACCAACCTACAATTACGTTTAACAAATGGAAGTCTCAATGCCTGCATGAAGCTTAACCTCACCATGTATCAACCAGACTACAAAGCCATCAGCAAAACCATGTGGCACCAGAAGTCGCTTTAATGGTAAGAAGTACTTTATTCATCATTGGTTGGCAACAGCATAACAACGTTATTAAAAAGAATTCAGAGACTTATTGTACTTTAATAGTGTTGGTCTTACATAAAATGCACATATTTACTTATATTTAGTGTTAAACATATTGTATGGCTCTCATGGAATTACATTTTAAAATATGTGGTATTCATGGCTCTCTCAGCCAAAAAGGTTCCCAACCCCTGGTCTAGTGATAAGGGGTGTCTTCTAGGTGCCGGGGAACTTCTTTCTCAGGAGAGATTTATTTCCTGCATTCAAGGAGACAAGGGAGGGTCAAGGTGCCACTCTGACACCAGCTGCTGGTCAAGTAACTTTACTTCAAAGTAATCAATATGCCATTGTGAGATATTTGGGGTGGCCTGTCTTGGGCCCCAACATATGACATCACATATGAAGTAAATAATTCATTAAAATTGCAAAGGATTGAACAGATCCAAATGTCCATCAATAGTGGCCTAGTTAAATGACATGTGATATTATGCATAAGTTAGAAGAATGGCAGAGATCTATATGCACTGATGTAGGAAGGAATTCAACCAGATATTTTGTCTAGTGAAATAAGCAAGATGCAGAGACATGTGACTCTCTCTATTTGTTTAAAGGGGAAGGGGTAAGAATATTTACATATATTTGCTTGTATACACAAGAATCTGCAGAAGTCACAAAAGAAACTGTTAATATTGCTTACTTTTGGAGAAGGGAACTGAGTAGTTTGGGGATGATGGGGAGTGAGAGAAAGACTTCACTTTCCATCCTTTTATATTTTTTGGATTTTGAGACATGTGACTAAAATACTAAGTCTGGGGAGGGGGAATTTTAGAGTAAAACAAAACAAAATGAGTATGCCCAAAGTTGAAAAGTGTAATCATGGAAATGCAAAATTATTTTCATATTTTTAAAAGTGATATGTAGACCTGACCAGGCAGCTGCACAGTGGATAGAGCGTCTGACTGGGATGCGGAAGACCCAGGTTCGAGACCCCGAGCTCGCCAGCTTGAGCGCAGGCCCATCTGGCTTGAGCGAAAGCTCACCAGCTTGGACCCAAGGTCGCTGGCTCCAGCAAGGGGTTGCTTGGTCTGCTGAAGGCCCGCGGTCAAGGCACATGTGAGAAAGCAATCAATGAACAACTAAGGCGTCGCAAAGGCAACAAAAAACTAATGATTGATGCTTCTGACCTCTCTCTGTTCCTGTCTGTCTGTCCTTATCTATTCCTCTCTTTGATTCTCTCTCTGTCCCTGTAAAAAAAAAAAAAAGTGATATATAAAATTTATGATTTTATAGAAAGTTGTGCAACCATCATCACTTTATATTCTAGAATCTAGAATATTTAATCACTCAAAGGGAACCCCCAATGTTAGTAGTCACTCCCCATCCCCCTCCCACGAGTCTCTGGTAACCATTAACCTGCCTCCTATCTCTATGCATGCACCAACTCTGGATAGTTTATATAAATGGAATCATGCAATATGTGATTTTTTGCAAGTGACTTCTTACACTTAGCATGTTTCCATGGGTCATCCATGTTGTAGGACATGCCAGAAATTCATTCCATTTTATGGCTGAAAAATATTCCATGGTATGTATATACCTATTTTGTTTGTCATTTGAGGGACAGTTGGGTTTCCACTTCTTGGCTATTCTTCTTTTTCTTTATTTTTATTTTATTCATTTTAGAGAGGAGACACAGAGTGAGAGAGAAAGAAGGGAGGAGCTGGAAGCATCAACTCCCATATGTGCCTTGACCAGACCAGTGCAGGGTTTTGAACTGGCAACCTCAGTGTTCCCAGGTCAATGCTTTATCCACTGTGCCACCACAGGTCAGGCGCTATTAATATTGTTGCAGAAATGCAAAATTTTGGAAGGTGGTGAACACACAATGCAATATATAGATGATGTATTATAGAATTGTACAGTTGAAACATATTCTTTCACTAATAAATGTCATCCCAATAAATTTAATAAATAAAATAAATTTTAAAAACTTTTTAAAGAAATACAAAATTTTGGTTCACATGGAGTTCAAGTTTTCCTAATACCTAAAACAAGAATTGGGCAGCATGTGCTGCCACATAAAGGATATTTTCTGTGCACATTTTCAAACACATTTAAAATACATTTAGGTTCAACTATAAAAAAGTTGAATTTTCACTTAAGTCAATTTTCATCCCATGACCTTCTCCTTCACCTTCCTTGTTTCTTCTGGTCTTCTCCTCTCCTCTCCTCTTTGATGCTGCACTCAGCACCCTCTCCCTCTACGCATTCCCAGTCCCTCCTGCCTCCCTTCTGCACAACTTACTTCCTGTACAGTTCCTTTTTCATTGCCCCTCTGTTTGCCAACACATATACTCATCATTGCCAAAACAATTCATTCTGGCTCTGGCTGGATAGCACAGATGATTAGTGCCTCGTTTTGATACACCAAGGTTGTGGCTTCAATCCCTTATCAGGACACATACAAGAATTAACAAAACTAATTCATACTGGAAAAAAATTTAAAGCTGACACACAGCCAAACTTTATTTTTGCCATTAGCTTTTTGCCTGCAGACAGAGGGGCTTGTTGGAACCTGCCCTGCTGCCCTTCGCCTGCTAATCGGAAGCCTTCAAATCCAGGCTTACTGAGCCCCACAGACTGTCTTAACAGAGATTAGAGTCAGCAGCAACTGGAGGGTAGAGGTTACCTCCTGATAAGACATGGAGAAGCAGGAGGGAAGACACACACACACACACACACACTCTCTCTCTCTCTCTCTCTCTCTCTCTCTCCAGAGAAACATTTTTGCCTGGAGTTTCCTGAAAGTCAAAGTAAACACAAAGATAAGAGCTCAGATTCTTCTGTTGCCTTCTCCTTCAGTTCATCAAGGTTCCAGAGAGAATTCCCTTCAAGTATGAACAACACGCCTCTTTTTTTTTTTTTAACAAAAGTGGCATCATTAGGAGTAAAAGGTCAGAGTTTCAGATCCTTGAATGAAACTTGTTTGGGTTTTTAAATTATAAATGTCATTGCCCTTTCAGTGTCTAAAATGCTCTTTAATGGAATATAGATGCATATTTTTTAACTATGGCTTTGCCTTTATATTCCTGGTCTGGGAATAGCCAGAATCATGTCTCTCCTGAATGACTGCAATAGTGCTAATTGCTCTCTCCTCCCCTCCTCTCGCCTTGCCCCATCATTCTGCAGAGTGACATTGGTTGATGCTCCTCTCACATTTCCCTGTCTGTCAGACTCTTGTTCTAAGTCATTCCATGTCTCCCTGGTACCAGCAGGACCAAGTCCTATTAGCCTGGGGTGTGGACATATACGATGTGCCACAATCACGTCCCATCCGTCTTTCCCTATCCTCCCCCCCCCCACACACACACCCTTTACACCGACCAAACAAGTTGACTCACACCTCTGAATGTCCCAATCGCATTTACAATGTTCCTACTATGTGCCAAGAGGTGAGACTTCAAGAGGGGTGTGTGAGGGCAGTAGATAAGGCACCAGGCAGTTCTGACAGTGTGAAGAAGTAGGGTTCTGGGGGAGCATAAGCCAGAAAGGGTGGGGGACACAGGAAAGGATAACATCAGCCACACTCACTGCAGGCTTTCAACAACTGCTAGGTGGGTACAGCTCTCCCATTCTTGAGAGGGGTGGGCTGAGAGCTAGCAAATGGCAGAGGGCTAGGTGCTGCTAGCCCCTCTCCTGCATCTCCCTTGGAGGCCCACACCTTCTACCAGTCGCCCTGGATCAGACAGACCTAAGTGATGGCTCCTGACACCAGAAACTCTGCCCTTCTGCATCTCGTTAACAAGCAGTGCCATAGGCCCTTGTTTTCTGCAGTGCTTTTAAACTGAGTGTGTGTGGCTGTGTCCCTGTGGGCAGGGCATAGTTTCACATACACTGTTTTGTACAGAATAGGCAGCCAATAAATATCTGCTGAATGAATAAGTGAATGAATGTGCTCCCAGCGCCTGGTAATCTATCCAAAATCATCTGTCCACAAGGTAGCTTCGCTAAACAGAGCTAGTGCTCTTTCCTAGTTCACAGAGTGCTGAGTTGATTAACCCATCTGTGCGCCTGATGAGACTTGAGATCTCCAGTCGAGAAATGCTAAATCTTGATTGGAGGGAGGGAGGCTTATAAGCTTATATCGTTGATATTTAACATTCTGCTTCAAATATTTTCCTTTAAATTCATGTAAATTCACAACACAACACAAAAAGTGAAGAGCCTAAAATAAGGGGGAAAGACTTATTTTTCCTCTATAAATGCTTTTACAGTATCTAGAATGGTTTCTGAGTGCTGGGCGTAAACTGCCAACACCAGAAGGGACGTCCAAAGCCATGCCCGGCTCAGCACAGACCTCTTCCCAATGGCGGTGGGCTGGTCCCTTCCAACCCAGACAGGGCAGTCCAGGAAGAGCTAACTTCTCACTCAGCAATTACAGCTGTTGCACCCCCACCCAGGCCCCGAGCTTCCAGCTCGCTCTTTTTTTCTCTCTCTCTCTCTCTCTGGGAGAAAATGCTGCTGAGCACTGACAAAATCAGCAAGGAGATTAAAAATAATTAGGGAGAACCACAGCTTTGCTCTCCTGCCTTCCCCTCTAGGCATGCTGCCGCCTGCTCCCAGGGTGCCTTGTGCAGACTGGGCGGTGGCCTCCCAGGGAGAAATGGGCATGGTGGGACACACCCTTTTTTAAGACTGCCTGCCACTCTTTGAGGGACGCCATGTCCTCCTTGCCAGTTTTCCTGTCTCCTCCACCTCTTCCCGTCCCAACACTTACTGTCCTACTTGCCTTCAAGGTGGAGAGCAATGGTCTTTTCCCTCCGCCGTACTCTGTCTAGGCAATGTACTTATTCCTATGGTATCAAATACCCACCCTCCCCATAAGTGGGTGGAACCCCCAAATCTTTGTTAAAAATTTATTTACTGATTTTTAGAGAAAGGAGAAATAGAGAAAGAGGACAGCAGAAGCAGGAAGCATCAACTCATAGTAGTAGTTGCTTCCTATATGTGCCTTGACCAGGCAAGCCTAGGGTTTCAAACTGGCAACCTCAGCATTCAGGTCAACACTTTATCCACTGTGCCATCCCAGGTCAGGCGAGAACCCCCAAATCTTACATCCACTTCCAGAAACCAGAGTCACTAAGGTACTCTGTAGGTCCAGTAGCCGCGGCCACCATCACAGCCGCCTGGCCCATGCAGGTTCGGATTTGATTCAGACAGATGGTAATGAAGCAACAGAGCCAAGAACTGGTGGGCCACCCTTTATTCCTGCTAGCAACCAGTAGGCGAAAAAATACACACAGTGGTAAAACACTTCCCTTTCCATTCAGGGCTCCCAAAGCCACTGACTTTCTCTCGTTTTTTCCTAGAATCAAAGACCTCACCAGCCTCACTTAGTCCCCTCTGCATGCTTCCATTATGGCTGCCTCCTCTCCTCCATGTGGCCTCTCTGCCCTGCTACAACATGGTCTCCTGCCCTCTCTACAACAACATGGTCTCTCCTCCAAATTGCCTCCTAGCTCCTCTTTTTAAAACTTTTCAGCATGAAAGCCCTCCCCCAGAATACATTAGCATAACCAAACCCCTTTCCAAGCATGAAAGTCATCAGCTGTATCACGTGAGAGCATCATCACGTGAGCAGTGGCCATTTTTAACAAAAAGAGTGAGCAAAACCAGAAAATACAGATTTTACAACTCATTTGCCCAACACACTTCTTTCCCTCCTCCCTCTACAGGGTCGCTATGTGGGCAAGTTCAATCCTTGCCATTTTGACTACCACTGTCTGAGTTCAGGCCCACTTTCTCTCTTGTTAGCCTAAGAATGGTTTTTGTTTCCAGTCTCGCACTCAGTCCAACTTCCAAATATTAGCCAAAGGTATATTTCTACAATGCCAATTCATTATATTCTCTCCTTATTTAAATTCTTTCCCTGGAATCCCACTGCCTAAAGCAGTGTTTTCTAAACCTAGTTATAGACCTGGGAGCTTTTAAAAACTAGAGATTCAGAGGACCCAGGAAGGGCCGAGTCAGGGCCACTGAGGAATTGTAGGCTGTTAGCCCTGCCTTGGACCTGATTTTGAAAGTCACTTATCAGACTAATCAACCTCAAATTCAAATGCTATCTTCTGCTGCTATAGTTCCATAAGGTCTGCATTGGTTAGTTCTCCACCATGGGAGTTGAGTTATTCTCTGTCATTCTCACTGATGTCCAAATGCAGTTGATTACCAATATTGCCCTTATGGTGCTCTGTTTGCAAGTATGAGTTGTAAGTAAGTCAGATGTTGGTAACTCGGAGGTTTACTATACAACGATAGAGAATATAGTTTATAATATTTTGATAACTGTTGGGCAGATAAGATATATTATGCTCACTTTGTTAAAGATGGTGCTGCCCATGTGGAAGCCTGCTGCCCAGGAGATAATATTAGTTGCCCTTCTTGCTTGGGATGGGTGTGATTATATTAATGTGTGTTAGGGGAGGGCTTTTGCGCCAAAAGGTTTTAAAAGGAGAGATCACGTTGTTCCGGAGAAGAGGGATTAAGTTCTAGGAAGAGCCCATGGAAGGTGCCAGGCAGATAAAATATATTATGCTCACTTTGTTAAAGACGGTGCTGCCCACTGCAAGTTTTAACAGTAAGCTTTTCCCCACACCTTTGACTGATTGGATGATGTGGGGTGGTGCACTCTCATGAGGAATCCTCCCAGTATGTCTCAGATAAGTGACTTTGTATCAGAGACATCCTTGTTTGTATAATTGGATTAAAGGTTTTGATTCTACACTATAAAGTGGGACAGACCAGTAGATTGCTCTCTCGGTTCCTGGAATTAGTATCAGAGAGGAGAGCAGATGAATGCCACATGGAGGCCAGGAGAAGCAGCCAAGATGGTGGAGTGCTGAGGAAGAAGCCAGTTTGTGCAGAGTTTGTGAAGAGAGAAGGAGATGGGAAACAGAGGTGAATAAGTCTGGTGAGCTAGAAACCTTTTGATTCTAGGAAACTCGGATAAGTCAGTAGCTTTGTGAGCACTGAATGAGTGGATTTTGAAGCCCATTGTGTGTTTTTGCCACCCCGCCAGGTGCAAGCTAGAACTAAAGCTGATGGCTCACCAGTTCTTGGCTCCGTTGTTTCATTAGCGACTGTTAGAATCTAATGCGAACCTGCACAAGTCAGGCTGCTGTGATAATGGCCTCGACAATTGGCTTTACATTTGGCCAATTGTGGCAGGATTTGATACAGATTGGTATGGAGCCACCACCACCTTTGAGCAGTGGAGTAGAGGACTGGCTGCTGTTACTGTTCCCTGTGGCTGTTTTTTGGGGGATTATTGGCTGGCTGACTTTTACAGCCATGCGTGAGGAAACTGAGAGCTCTATGGAAGAGGTTGCCGGGACCTGCAAACCGAGCAGCAGAAGGACCTGGAGGAGATGTGGGAGAAAGAGATGCCGACTCTGGAGCTGGAGGAAGCGCTGGAGGAGGAGACCGACCAGGTTTCTGCGATTCGCCTGGATATGGAGCAGACGCTGGAGAAGGAATCACAGGTTCGTGAGTTGGAGATTGCCCTGGACATTGTGGAGAGCCAGCAGCGGCAGGAGGCCAAGGCTGAAGCTGGTGCGGGAGCTGCAAGGCCTGCTGAGAAGAAGGCAGCGGTAGCCCGGGGCTCAAGCCCAGCAGCAGGAGCTGATGTTTCCAGTTCCTCTTTGGAGGACGAGGAGAATCCGGCTGGAGTTGCAATCCGCAGTCTCCAGAAGATGAGAGCCCAGCTGAAATGGCAGGGAGTGCCTGCTAAACTGCTGGTAGGTCTGTGATTTTGGTATATAGGGGTGGATGCCATCATGCTCCCCAGAGCAGAGATGGAAATGCTGACTGCCATTGCCACATGCTTCTCTTTAGGACAGTGTGAGACCTGCCATGACGGCAGGAATGAGAGGGGAGGCTAAAGCCCTATGTGTGCGGACTGATTTCCTGGACTATTACCGGATGGGCACAAGCTCCTTTGTTGAATGGACTTATGGATTTTGGACAATGTGAAATACCCTGATAGGGGTGGGGATGGCTTTGCTGGAGGCCCTCCTGCCCCGGGAAGCTTTTCCCATGGCTAGAAAGAAGGCTGAGGACATTTTGCACTTTTGGCAAAGTGCTTAGAGACTGGTGAAAAGTACCTTTGTGTAAAGCCAGTAGCCAGGGTCAGATCACAGCAGCCTGACCTGTGCAGGTTCGCTTTGGATTTGAACAGTTGGTAATGAAACAACGGAGCCAAGAACTGGTGAACCATCAGCTTTAATTCTAGCTTGCACCCGGCGGGCAAGCAAAAACACACACTGGGCTCCAAAACCCACTCATTCAGTGCTCACAAAGCTACTGACTTATCCAAGTTTCCTAGAATCAAAGGCTTCTAGCTCACCAGACTTATTCACCTCTGTTTCCCATCTCCTTCTCCAGCACAAACTGGCCAAACTGGCTTCTCCCTCACCATTCTGCCATCTTGGCTGCCTCATCTCCTCCATGTGACCTTAATCTGTTCTCCTCTCTAATACCTCAGGAACCAAGAGAGAGCAAGCTCCCAGCCTGCCCCACCTTATACTGTAGAAATCCAAACCCTTAATCCAATTTGCAAACAAGAAAGTCTCTGATACAAAGTCACTCAGCTGAGGCACAATGGAATTCCTCATGAGTGCACCACCCCACATCATCCAATCAGTCAAGGGTGTGGGGAAAAGCTTACTCTTAAAACCAAGCCTTAGGCCATAATGACCTGACTTGCTTACATTACAGCTTTTCCCCCACACCCATCCCAAGCATAAGGGCAAATAATATCACCTGGGTGACGGGCTTCCATGTGGGCAGCACCATCTTTAACAAAGTGAGCATATTATATTTTATCTGCCCAACACTCCGTAATTGTTGAAACTGTATGATTTGTGTTATTGCTGTAATTTGTGTAATGTACTTAATTTCCTTGTATAGGAATGCCAGTGGTGTAGATTGTGGGTAGTAAAGTGAGGATAGGAGTGGATTGTTGGGCAGATAAAATATAATATGCTCACTTTGTTAAAGATGGAGCTGCCCACATTGAAGCCCGTCACCCAGGTGATATTATTTGCCCTTATGCTTGGGATGGGTGTGGGGGAAAGACTGTAATGTAAGCAGGCCAGGTTGTTATGGCCTAAGGCTTGGTTTTAAGAGTAAGCTTTTCCCCACACCCTTGACTGATTGGATGATGTGGGGTGGTGCACTCTCCTGAGGAATCCCATTATGCCTCAGATGGGTGACTTTGTATCAGAGACTTCCTTGTCTGTAGATTGGATTAAGGGTTTGGATTTCTACAGTATAAAGTGGGACAGACCAGTAGCTTGCTCTCTCGGTTCCTGGGATTAGTATAGAGGGGAGAGCGGATTAAGGCCACATGGAGGCCAGGAGAAGCAGCCAAGATAACAGAGTGTTGAGGAAGAAGCCAGTTTGTGCAGAGTTTTTGCAGAGAGAAGGAGATGGGAAACAGAAGTGAATAAGTCTAGTGAGCTAGAAAGCTTTGATTCTAGGAAACTCGGATAAGTCAGTAGCTTTGTGAGCACTGAATGTGTGGGTTTTGGAGCCCAGTGTGTGTTTTTGCTTGCCCGCCGGGTGCAAGCTAGAATTAAAGCTGATGGTTCACCAGTTCTTGGCTCCGTTGTTTCATTACCGACTGTCCGAATCTAAGTGAACCTGCATTGGCCAGGCGGCTGTGATAATGGCCTCGATTACTGGCTTTACAGTGGCCTGGCCGCGGCTACTGGCTTTACAATAACTACGTATGATGTCAGGTGGGTACTACACTTACACAGAGGATCACTTTGTAACCTAAAAAAACATCTAATCACTATGCTGTACACCTGAAACTACTAAAATATTGTATGGCAACTATAATTGAAAAAAGAAAGGAAAAAACACTTATTTATCAAATTGTACCTACAATGCATGTAAAGCCAATAGTCGAGGCCGCCATCACAGCCGCCCGACCCACGCAGGTTCGCATTGGATTCGAACAGTTGGTAATGAAACACAGGAGCCAAAAACTGGTGAGCCATCAGCTTTAATTCTAGCTTGCACCCGGCGGGCAAGCAAAAACACACACTGGGCTCCAAAACCCACACATTCAGTGCTCACAAAGCTACTGACTTATCCGAGTTTCCTAGAATCAAAGGTTTCTAGCTCACCAGACTTATTCACCTCTGTTTCCCATCTCCTCCTGCACAAACTCTTAACAAACTGGCTTCTTCCTCAGCACTCTGCCATCTTGGCTACTTCTCCTCCACATGGCCTTAATCTGCTCTCCTCTCTAATACTAATCTCAGGAACCGAGAGAGAGATCAAGCTACTGTTCTCTCCCACTTTATAGCATAGACTCAAAACCTTTAATCCAATTATACATAAAGAAAGTCTCTGATACAAAGCCACCCATCTGAGGCATAATGGGATTCCTCAGGAGAGTGCACCACCCTACATCATCCAATCAGTCAAGGGTGTGGGGAAGAGCTTACTCTTAAACTAAGCCTTAGGCTATAACGACCCGGCCTGCCCACAGCCTGTTCCAGAACACACATTAATATCAACGAACTTCCATGTGGGCAGCGCCATCTTTAACAAAGTGAGCATAATATATTTTATCTGCCCAACAATGCATTAAAAAAAAAAAAAAGATGTTGTTCTCTCTAGTTAGACTACAGACTAACTCCCTGAGAGAAGTTTTAAAGTACCTTCACATTCCTTTACTTTCAGCACAGGCTGGCACATGTTTGGTTCTTAATAAATATGTATTAAATGCATGCATGGATAAAGATGAATATGAGAAAATGCATGATTTTCTGATTTTCACATGTTAAAGAAAAAGAAGCAATAGGCCCAAGGTGGGTTCACTCTTCCCTAGGACAGCAAACCCAGGCTTAATTGCAATTTCAGCCCATCCCAAGAGTGGAATTTTAAACTGGAATTTCCAGGTCATGGCTAGTGAGGTAATCTGCCTGATAAGATCCTGGTACCTTTTCTCCAAAGACTGGCTAGCTTTGCCTGAAACGACCCTTTCTTTTCTACTGCTAATGACTCTCTTGTCATGCCCAGTTCCTTTGAAGAACCATTTCTCTTGCACAAATCCTCAGAGCACTTCTCTGTTTACTAAGGGGAGAGGCTGCCAGGTTCCAGAATCAGTCAATAAAGCCAATTAGATCTTCAAATTTATAGTTGGAGTTTGTTTATTTAACACACGTATGGAATATTAGAGAGATGAAATGATATGAAGAGCTCCAGTTTTTATCATTTCTAGAGTTTAAACATATCTGAGAGCCCAGAAACTTTCAATTTTCTGCCTGAAGTCTTATGTTGGGCAGATAAAATATATTATGCTCACTTTGTTAAAGATGGTGCTGCTCACATGGAAGCCCGTCACCCAGGTGATATTATTTGCCCTTATGCTTGAGATGGCTGTGGGGGAAAAGCTGTAATGTAGGCAGGCCAGGTCATTATAGCCTAAGGCTTAGTTTAAGAGTAAGCTCTTCCCCACACCCTTGACTGATTGGATGATGTAGGGTGGGCCCTCTCCTGAGGAATCCTCCCATTATGCCTCAGATGGGTGGCTTTGTATCAGAGACTTTCTTGTATGTATAATTGGATTAAAGGTTTGGATTATCTATGCTATAAAGTGGGCTGACCGGTAGCTAGATCTCTCTCTCTCTCTTGGTTCCTGAGTTCCTGAGGGAGGTAGAAGAGAGGAGAGCAGAGTAAGGCCACATGGAGGCCAGGAGAAGTAGCCAAGATGGCAGAGTGCTGAGGAAGAAGCCAGTTTGTTAAGAGTTTGTGCAGACGGAGATGGGAAACAGAGGTGAATAAGTCTGGTGAGCTAGAAACCTTTGATTCTAGGAAACTCGGATAAGTCAGTAGCTTTGTGAGCACTGAATGTGTGGATTTTGGAGCCCAGTGTGTGTTTTTGCTTGCCCACCGGGTGCAAGCTGGAATTAAAGCTGATGGCTCACCAGTTCTTGGCTCCGTTGTTTTGTTACCGACTGTTCGAATCTAATGCGAACCTGCGTGGGTCAGGCTGCTGTGATGGTGGCCTCAACTACTGGCTTTACATTTGGCGTAGTCTTTGGCAGGATTCGATACAGTTCGGCATGGAGCCACCACCACCTTTGAGTGGTGGAGTAGAGGACTGGTTGCTGTTTTGGTTTCCCATAGCTGTTTTTTGGGGGACTATAGGCTGGCTGACTTTTACAGCCATGCGTGAGGAAACCGAGAGCTCTATGGAAGAGGCTGCCCAGGACCTGCAGGCTGAGCAGCGGAACGAGCTGGAGGAAACGTGGGAGAAACAGATGCAGACCCTGGAGCTGGAGGAAGCGCTGGAGGAGGAGGCTGACCAGGTTTGCGAGATTCACCTGGAAATGGAGAAGACGCTGGAGAAGGAATCACAGGTTCGTGAGTTGAAGATTGCCCTGGATGTTATGGAGAGCCAGCAGCAGCACCCGTGCCGGTGGACTGGTTTTGAGTCAGCGGGAGCAGGCGCTTGCAACTCCTCTTCTGAGGATGAGAAGGCTCAGGCTGAAGCTGCCATACGCACACTGAGAGCCCGACCAGTGGTCGCCAAGAAGGTAAAAACCCAGCAGCTTAGAGTCCCTCAGGGGCAGCCACAGCCTCCTGCCCAGGTAATGGAACACTCTGTGGTCCGGCCCTATACCCAGGCAGAGCTGATGGAGTTGGGGGCACAATTTAGGCAGAAACCTACTGAATCCCTGGTAGCCTGGTTACTACGATTATGGGACATAGGGGTGGATGCCATCATGCTCCCCAGAGCAGAGATGGAAATTCTGACTGCCATGGCCACATGCTCCTTTTTGGGACAGTGTATGAGCTGCCAGGATGGCAGAGATGAGGGGGGAGGCTAACACCCCATGTGTGTGGACTGATTTCCTGGACTATGACCCGAGTGAGCACTGGCTCCTTTGTTGAATGGACTTATGAATTTTGGACAATGTGAAAAACCCTGATGGGGGTCGGGGGTGGCTTTGCTGGAGGCCCTTCCCCTGCCCTGGGAAGCCTTTCAAATGGCAAGGAAAAAGGCCGAGGACATTTTGCACTTTTGGCAAAGTGCTTAGAGACTGGTGAAATGTGTGTACCTTTGTAATTTTTGAAATTGTATGATTTGTCATGCTGTTGTAATTTGTGTAGTGTGCCTAATTTCCTTGTACAGGGATGCCGATGGTGTAGATTGTGGGTAGTAAAGTGAGCATAAGGGTGGATTGTTGGGCAGATAAAATATATTATGCTCACTTTGTTAAAGATGGTGCTGCTCACATGGAAGCCCGTCACCCAGGTGATATTATTTGCCCTTATGCTTGAGATGGCTGTGGGGGAAAAGCTGTAATGTAGGCAGGCCAGGTCATTATAGCCTAAGGCTTAGTTTAAGAGTAAGCTCTTCCCCACACCCTTGACTGATTGGATGATGTAGGGTGGGCCCTCTCCTGAGGAATCCTCCCATTATGCCTCAGATGGGTGGCTTTGTATCAGAGACTTTCTTGTATGTATAATTGGATTAAAGGTTTGGATTATCTATGCTATAAAGTGGGCTGACCGGTAGCTAGATCTCTCTCTCTCTCTTGGTTCCTGAGTTCCTGAGGGAGGTAGAAGAGAGGAGAGCAGAGTAAGGCCACATGGAGGCCAGGAGAAGTAGCCAAGATGGCAGAGTGCTGAGGAAGAAGCCAGTTTGTTAAGAGTTTGTGCAGACGGAGATGGGAAACAGAGGTGAATAAGTCTGGTGAGCTAGAAACCTTTGATTCTAGGAAACTCGGATAAGTCAGTAGCTTTGTGAGCACTGAATGTGTGGATTTTGGAGCCCAGTGTGTGTTTTTGCTTGCCCACCGGGTGCAAGCTGGAATTAAAGCTGATGGCTCACCAGTTCTTGGCTCCGTTGTTTTGTTACCGACTGTTCAAATCTAATGCGAACCTGCGTGGGTCAGGCTGCTGTGATGGTGGCCTCAACTACTGGCTTTACATCTTAAGTCTCCACATGATCACCACAGCCTCTTGCCCAGCATCCTCAGCTAAGAGCACCATGCAGTAGTGCACTAAGTGGAAGGAACCATCGCCTCAGGTGTAGCCAATAAGGGCTGGCTTTGGCTATGACTATTTTAAAGGTAATAAGCCAATTAAAGACCACTGCTTTTTATTATCAACAGGTGCTGGCAATTCTAAACAAAGCCAGTGGTAAAACTCACTGGTTCCCCTGCCCTCCAGCTAACTCTGTGCTATTGTGACCCTCTTTTTTGTTGTCCTAAGTCAGGGGATGGGAACCTTTTTGGCTAAGAGAGCCATGAACGCCACATATTTTAAAATGTAATTCCGTGAGAGCCATACAATATGTTTAACACTAAATACAAGTTAATGTGTGCATTTTATGTAAGACCAACACTATTAAAGTACAATAAGTCTCTGAATTCTTTTTAATAACATTGTTATGCTGTTGCTAACCAATAATGAATAAAGTACTTCTTACCATTAATGCAACTTCTGGTGCTGCATGGTTCTGCTGATGGCTTTGTAGTCTGGTTGATACGTGGTGAGGTTAAGCTTCATGCAGGCGTTGAGACTTCCATCCGTTAAACATGATCGTAGGTTGGTCATAACATTCTTTAGATGTGAGAAAGACTGCTCACATGCATATGTAGAGCCAAACATTGTCAGTACAGCAATACTCACAGACTGCAGTGTGTGGTATGTGACGGGAAGTGCGTTCCAAGTTTTGACAATCAGCTGGTCCGTGAGTTGAAGTTTTTTCATTTCTCCCCACTTGTGTTTGCTCGCCAACTCTGCTTGTTGTTGTGCAAGTCTTTCCAAATCTTCATTCAGTGACTTGAACTTATTCACCCACATGTCTGAGGCCTTCAGGTCAGCAGCTTGTAGCTCAAAATCTCTTACAAAGACACCGTGGATGTAACTCAGGTTGGTGCTGTCCACTGCACACTCGTGTGGATGGGTGATGAACTTAAAAAGACGAGTGCACTCACAAAATTCTCCAAAGCGTGCTCTGAATGACTGCAGGAGATTAGATGTGAAGCCCAGTAGCTGCTAGAGATCAAGATGTTGAGCAGGGTCACTTGCTGTGCATGCATCTTTAAACTCTCCCAGTTTTTCAAAGTGTAGTAAACGACCTATTTCAATGTCGGCAATGAAGAGTTCCAGCTTGTTTTCAAATGCAAACACTGCTTGTTGAAGGGATAAGACTGTATTTCCAACACCTTGCATTTTCATATTGAGCTGGTTCACATGTTCAGTCATGTCCATGATATAGTAGAACTTCAGGAGACACTCAATGTTAAGCTAACTGAGGATGCTCAACGCTTTTCATTTCAAGAAAAGTCTGGATTTCGCTCAGACAAGCCGTGAAACAGCTGAGCACCCTCCCCCTTGACAACCAACGCACATTGCTGTGGCGAAGCAGACCAGGATAATTATTCCCAACATCATACAGCAGTGTTTTAACCTGGCAATCATTTAAAGCTCAGGCAACAATAAAGTTGACCACCTGAATGACCAGCAACATCACCTCACCAAGCTGCTTGCCACACATCTGAGCACAAAGTGACTCCTGATGTAGGATGCAGTGAAAACTTAGGATGGGTCTCTTTTCATGTTCATAAAGAAGCGCTACGAATCTGCTGTTTTTCCCCACCATGCACGGAGCACCATCAGTACACACTGAAATAAGTTTACCCGTTGGTAGATTTTTTTTCTTTAGCGAACTCAGTGAAAGACTTGAATAAATCCTTCCCTCTTGTTGTCTCTTTCACAGGCAAAATAGCAAGACTTTCCTCACTTAGTGTGTCACCAACAGCATTCCTTGCAATCACGCTGAACTGGGATAAATGGCTTATGTCTGTTGACTCATCCAAAGCGAGAGAAAAGAATGGTACTGCAATTATGTCCTTCACTTGTGTTGCCTCAATTTGATTTGCCGTCATGATGGTATGATCTTGAACGGTTGTTGTCAACAGAGACATGTCTTTTATTCGTTTGATTATCTTGTCTTTATCCGATAAGTCGTCAAAAAGTTCATTGGCAACATCAAGCATGAATGTTTTGGCATACTCCCCATCTGTGAATGGCTTTCCGTTTCTCACAATTGTTAAAGCACCAGCAAAGTTAGCTGAATTCTAGTAACCTTGTGGGGTCCAAAGACAGAGTTGCTGCTGGCTAGCTTGCACTCTGCACAAAGCTCTTGACATGCTTTCTTCCTGCTGTCCCCTGCTGAATATTTCGATGCAAATATAGTATGGCGTGTGTCGAAGTGCCGCTTTATATTTGACCGTTTCATCGAGGCAATTTTATCATTGTATATTAGACACACTGCAGAAACCTGCTCTCTCCACAAAGGCGAATTCCTCCGTCCATTCCTGCTGAAAAGTATGATACTCCTCATTATTTTTCTTTTAGCCATCTTCTTTGTCAAAAGGCTTTTTGCTAATAGTTAGCTTACTACTTGATTAAAAGGAGGGAAGTTTACTTCCTGACCTCACAATGACTCATGTACATTATGCATTATCCAATAAAAATTTGGTGTTATCCCGGAGACAGCTGTGATTGACTCCAGCCACCCGCAACCATGAACCTGAGCTGTAGGAAATGAATGGATTGTAATACATGAGAATGTTTTATATTTTTACCGTTATTATTTTTATTAAAGATTTGTCTGTGAGCCAGATGCAGCCATCAAAAGAGCCACATCTGGCTCACGAGCCATAGGTTCCCGACTTCTGTCCTAAGTGAAGCTACTATGTATGGTCTTTAAAGCATTATCAGTTAAAGAGAGAGATCAGGAAAAGCTCTCAGTAGATGATATAAAACTACCGTCTCCTGGCCTGACCTGTAGTGGTGCAGTGAATAAAGCGACGACCTGGGAACACTGAGGTCGCCAGTTCAAAACCCTGCACTGGTCTGGTCAAGGCACATATGGGAGTTGATGCTCCCAGCTCCTCCCCCTTTCTCTCTCTCTCTCTCACTCTCTTTCTCCTCTCTAAAATGAATAAAATAAAAAGAAATTTATATATAAAAAAAAAACCTACCGTCTCCTTTACCTTCTTTGGCCTGCTTGAAAGAGTCTTAAGAGGATGTAGAAAAAAATTGGCATGTATCTAAAAGTAATATTTTAATTTTGTTTTCTCTTAGGGGCGATACCAGTAGAATAAAAAATTGCCAGGTCAATCTGCTATGTTTGTATAGCCTTAGCTATGATAAACAGCAGTGTTAGAATGTTCAAATGTAGTTCTGAGTAAATGTGTGATAAGCACACAACTAACTTCACTCGTTCTTGAAATGCTAAAATCGAAATGAGCCAAACTCACACTGGGCAGGGAGAACTGGAGGAAACTAATGCAACTCTGGAAGCTGGAAAACAGATGGACCAGTGATAAAGGATTTAGCAGACCTGAGAAAGTTATATGCTAAACAAATGGGGAACGCTGAGAACAACTTGGTGTACATCACAGAATCCTTAAGAGACTTGAGAAACAGGAGTGAAGGAGGTGTGACCTTTATCCTCAGGAGACTAGGGTAAAAGCTCTTTAAGAAGCAGTAACTTGTGACTCCCATCTCTCATTCCACTCCTTCCCCTCCCCCATACAGAAGGTGGGAGATCTATTATGGGCAAAGTGCAAAAAGAAGTTCTCTGAGGCACAGTAAGAGGTGAAGAGACTCTACTGAAGGGGGGAATGGTATAAATGCTACACACTGAGGGATGAGGAAGCCCCTGCACAAGGCTTCCAGAGCTGGTCCTCACCTCCAAGCAGGGCTCAGCACTAGCCTGTGTATGTGTGTGTGCATATGCACATGTGTGTGTACGTGGGTGTGCATGTCTAACCTGACCAACCCAAAGAAAGATCTAAATAGATAGACTTAGCAGGCCCATCAAATGGCCCATCCAAATCCCTCTAAAATGTTGCCCTCAGTCAACAAACCTATTCATGTTCTCAGAGGTCCCAGTCAGGGACTTAGTCCTAGTTCTTAATTAGAAGCATGTCACCATGGGTTAACAGATATTTGAGGAAAGTCTCAACATGGAAGAGAACAAAACAAAGAAGGGGGAAAGCAACTTGGAGGAAATGGGGCACCGCAGGGAGAAGACAGCTTCCAGAGCCCCCTCAAGCACAAAGGAGAACTGTCCAGTCTCCAGCTAGGACCTCAATACTGGGTCAAGACAGTATTTTATATATATATATATATGAAAGGGATCTGTGTGTTTGTGAAAGAGGAATATAATATAGAAAAGCTGCATTCAAGGAATAAAGGGGTGCTATTAGAAATTAAAAGTATCAGAAATGGAAAGTTCAAGTAGGATTGGAAATCTCCCAGAGCAAAAAGCAGAGATGAAAATAAGTCAGGAAACAGGCAATCCAGCATAGGAGACAGGTAAAGGGAGCCCCAAAAGACAGTGCAGGGAGACCCCAAGATGACAGCCATGCACCTGTGCAGTGGCCACCGACTCAAAGAGCTTTCACGAAGATGAAAGTGATAGGATGTTTGATGAAAATGAACATTTTGGGAAGGGATTTAGACAACTGGCAGACACTTTGGGATTGAATTAGTTATAACGATACAGAAAATTAAGCAAAAATAATTTTTTAAAAAGGTAATTGTTAATTTGGGAGGAAACTAATAGGCTGGAGAGACAAATAAGTACTCAGGCTCTGCTCTGAGGGAAGAGGAGGAGGAGGAAAGGACCGGTGAGTGTGGGAGGGGCTGAGGGAGGAGCAAGAACTGAGTCCTCATTGTTCAGGACAGAAAAATAAAAACTAACTAAGGCCTTACAGCAAAATAACACAAGCTTGTTAATTAGTGACATAAAACCACAACAGTCACTAAAAGCACACAAGCTGACATTACTGAAGGAGGAACAGCAGAGGAGGAAACATGAGGAAAGAGGTCTAGGACTGATTTTTGTTTGATGGATTTAGTTGACTTTAAAAATATAAACATTTAAATATTACATGAAATGAGTATAATCCCTATGAACTTTTAAAACCATCCCATCAGGAGGAAATGGTAAATTATAGTACCTTCACTTTAAAATAATACATCAAATGATTCCCACAATAGCAGCTACCTGTCTAGTCTGTCCAGGTGGCTACAACAGAACACCACAGGCCGAATGATTTAGAGACAACAGAAATTTATTTCTCACATTCTGGATGCACTTCCAGGCTTAATGTCTGTTGAGAGCCCACTTCCTGGTTCAGAGACAGCAGTTTTTCTGGCTGTGTCCTCACATGGCTGAAGGGTTCAGGGAGCTTTCTAGGGGCTCTTATACAAGGGCACCACTCCCATTCATGAGGGGTCCACTCTCGGGACCTAGTCATCTCCCAGAGGCCAGGCTTGTAATACATTCAATATTGAGGAATAGGGTTCAACATATGAATTTAGGAAGTACACAAACTTTCAGTCTACAATACCTACCTTAGAAAAGACTTATATGGGTTGATTAATTCACTGTGATAACTACTATTTTATTATCTTCTTTCTCAGTAGTCTAAGAGAACAAAAACATTCCCTTGACCAAACCACTGGCCTGGTCCCCTTGAAAACCAAATGGAAAGGAACTACTGTCCTAGCATTACCTTAATATTGGAATAATAACTTTCTTGTTTTTATTTACTATTTTCCCACAGTACAGTAGTCCCCACTTAGCTGCAATATCCCTTTCCATGGTTTCAGTTATCTAAGGTCAAGAGAGGTCTGAAAATATTAAACAGAAAATTCCATAAATAAACAATTTGTAAGATTTAAATTGCATATTGTCCTGGATAACATGATGAAATCTCCCACCATCCCTTTTCCTAGCACCTCCATGCTGCATGTGCCCCCTGGCCATTAGTCACTTAGGGCCTGTCTGGTTATCATATTGGTTATAGAGAATAAAAGAGAGATCACACTCACATGACTTTTATTACAGTATATTTTATAATTGTTCAATTTTATTATTAGTTATTGTTGTTAATGTTTTATTGTGACTAGTTTCTAAATTAAACCATATAGTATATATAGGGTTTAGCACAATCTTAGTTTCAGGCATCCGCTACACATATTCTTTACAGATAACAGGGGACTGCTTATACTAAATAATTTAGAAGACTTTTGCATGATTTTAAATGTTATAGGAATAGAATATTTGTATGCTAATCAATGAATCTGTATTCTTTTGTTCTTTGTTTCTTTTGCTTAATCCTACCCTTTGTCACATGCACCTCTATTCATTTTTAGTTGCAAAATATTTCATCGTATGAATAAGCCTCTTTTCTCCATTCAACTGCCAATGGACACTTGAGCTGCTAATGGTTTGGGGTTATTACATTCTTGTTTCTGTCTCTAAGTGAACAAAAGTGCACAGATTTCTCTAGGACAGTACTATCTGGTAGAACTTTCTACAATGGTGAAAATGTTTGATATCTGTGTTGGACAATACAGTGGTACTGGCCACAGGTAGCTACTGAGCATTTAAAATGTGACTGAGGAACTGAATTTTTATTTTATTTTACTTAATTAAAATTTAAATAGTCACATGTAGTCAAGAGGCTTCCATATTAGACAGCACAGGTAGAAGGTATATGCATAATAATGAAATTGGCAAGTCTTCAGATGGCAACTTCTTTACTAGATAATGCCAAACTGTTTCCAAAGTTCCTGATCCAGCTATCTATGCATCATGTGCAGAAGAAATATTGTAACTGTGCCAAGCATGGAGCAGCAGTCAGACCTCTTAGAAGAAACATGGCTATTGAGTCCTCAGGAACCTCAAATAATATGCTAATTTTGGTTTATGAATATCATGTTTTAGTAATATTCACTAACTCCTTCAGCAGGTTACTAGTAAGTACCCTTCACATATTTAACAATGAAAATCACTGGAATCATGCATCATTCACCCATGAAATCAAACTGAGGATTCAGTCTTTTGGATCAGGAAGATGTTTGACAGTGATTTGAGAATCACTGATATAGTAGAAAGAAAACTGATGCTGGATCCCTGAGTTCAAATTCTGATAGAGTCAAGGTAATGGTGGGACTTTGAGAAAGCCACATAATTGCTGAGGCTCAGTCTATGCTCTCATTCAACAAGCATTCACAGGAAGGCACTGCATTGCTGCCAGGGATACAAAGACAAGAAGAGGATCTTATGTGTCTCAGGAGAAAGCCATGTGAACTATTTATTCAATTGTTAATGTATTCAATTGCAGCAATGAGTATTAAATATCTACCCTACAGAAACAGTAAGTAAAAAGGCAACTGAAAACTTGGGAGAAAATATTTGCAAAATATATATCTGATAAGGAGTTAATATCCAAAAATAGATGAGGTACTTCTACAACTAAAACAAACAAAAAACAACCTGATTTAAAAATGGGCAGACTTAAATAGACAATTTTCCAGAGAAGACATACAAATGTCTAAATAACATATAAAATGATGTTCAACACTACTAATCAAAGAGAAGTGCAAATCAAAACCACAATGTGATTATGCCTCACACTCACTAGGATGGCTACTATCAAAAGAACAGAAAATAAGTGTTGGCAAAGATGCAGAGAAATTGGATCTTTGTGTACTGTTGGTGGGAATATAAAATGAAACAACCACTGTGGAAAACAGTATGGCAGTTCCTCAAAAAAATGAAAAATACAAGTATATGATTCCATATTATATACCATATCTCCCCATGTATAAGACGCACCTTTTAAAAAATAATTTGGAGTCTTAAAACTGGGTTCATCTTATACAATGGTTGTGGCATTTCAAATGCCATAGATGGAACTGAGGATGAGGTAATATGTGAAGACAGTGATTAGTCATCAGACACAGACGAGGACAAGTTAATGGATGAGAGTTTTAACAGTGATGAGGAGTTATATGAATTTTATGATGAATAAAACTTGAGTTTAATAACCTTATGTAATACATATTTTTTCAAATTTTGGGCCCCAAAATTAAGGTGTGTCTTATACATGGGAGTCTTATACATGGGGAAATCTGGTAATTATATAAAATTATATATAATTATTAATAAAACTATATGATCCAGCATTCCCACTTCTGGATGTATATCCAAGAGACTTGAAAGCAGCATCTAAAAGAGGTGTTTTTACACCTCTGTTCACAGCATTACTATCCATAACAGCCAAAAGGTAGAGAAACATCTCAAATGTCTATCAACAGAATAGTGGTTAAGATAATGTGGTACATACATAAATGGAATATTAGACTGCCTTTTTAAGGGAAATTGTGTCACATGCTGCAATTTGGATAAATATGGAGGACATTACATTAAATGAAATAAGTCAGTCACAAAAGGGTAAATATTGTAGGATTTTAGTCATATAAAGTACCTAAAGAAGTCAAAAGCATAGAAACAGAAGGATGAAAGGGACTAGGAAAAGAGGGAAGGAGAAATTAGTGCTTAGTGGGTATAGAGCTTTAGCTTTTCAAGCTGAAAAGCTTCTTGAGATCTTCTGCACAATAATGTGAGGCTACTTAACATTACTAAACAGTACAGTTTAAGATGGTTAAGATAGTATATTTAATATTATATGGGTTGGGTTATTTTTTTTTTTTTTTGCCAGAATAAAAATAAAACAACTATTCCACAGAATTCTTGCTAGAATGAAAAAATTAAATGAGAAAACCAGCCTGGCAGAATTCTTCTTGCACAACAAGTGCTCAAAATGTCATTTCACGATAGTCCAGGCCCTAATCCTCTCCTAGCGGCATCATTTTCCAGAGCTTCCTAATCGGTTGTCATGCCATCAACCTCTCTGCCTCCCAATCTATTCCACATACCACTGAAATAAAAATGTCACTTCCAATACACCACCCGTCCCAGCGCTGTCATTTACCATCATCAGTGCTCAGTTACATCATTTCAGGTGTTCCCTCTTTTCCTCCTGAGAGGACCCAAGTCCATCCAAGCACATGTCCACCTCTGGGTGATGAACATGTACTACAGGGAAAGTGGCCCCTTCCTCCACTTCGTTAATCGAACCATTTCCGGGCCAGTGACTGCAGTATGGTGCAATTCCCACGTGGATCTGAAGGGAGACTTCTGACAGACATACGTAGTGTTGGCTGATAAAAAGAAAAACAGGAGAAAGAAAAGTTTTTCTTTTAAAAAAATGTATTTATTGATTTTACAGAGAAAGGAGATGGGGAAATGAGAAGTAGTTGCTTCACTCTAGTTGTTCATTGATTGCTTGTCGTGTGTACCTTAACCAGTCAAGCCCACGATTTCAAACTAGTAACCTCAGAGCTCCAGGTTGACGCTCTATCCACTGCACCACTGCAGGCTAGGCCTCTTTATGTATTTATTTATTTAACCTCTGGATACTGTCATGAGAATGAGATGTACCAATGACAGCAGGAAAGAATACCATGAAGAACCAGGTCCTTGATGAAGACCTTGGACCGCAGGCTTAACCATCCTGAATGGTCCTGCCTCTACAAATGTCTTGTGTGAGAAAATACATTTGTCGTGTTCAAGGCTCACATTTAGCAGGTACACACCAGATCAGTCATGTAGGTTGGTAGCATATTGAAATATTCCTGTGCTGCTTTGTTCATAGCTGCTGCTCAGAGCCGCCTGAGTGACTCTATCACCCTAGTGTCTCATTCCTGCCCTGGAATTTGCTAGACTTTCCTGTATCTCTACACAATGGGTACGTGCTGATCATAGCAGAGGCCTATAAATCTCTATTCCATCACCACAGCCAGGGTCCATCTTACCGGTTATAACATTAAAATCAATGCCAAAACAGTTATACAATAAAAGAATAATAATTTTTGTCCTTACTGTTTAAGCCATATGAGTCAGGGGTTACTGTTACTTGCAACCAAAAGCATGCTAATTGACACTCTTTCCCACCCAATCCTAGAAGAGCAGCTCTTTCAACCTTGCTCTCTGCCACAAGCTCAGCTTCTCAGCCCCCTATGCTCCACCCCAAGCTTTCCCATCCCTCAGAAGAGGTTCCAGCCCCACCCAGCACTCCAGCCCATGCTCCCTACTCTGCACGTCTACAGCATACATTTTCTGTGCCACACAAGTTAGCATGTAAAACGCCTTGCATTGTTTCCTAATTGTTTTGTGTATGAGTGCGCAGATGTGTATGCATGTGTGAGTGTGAGTGCCTGCATGTGTGTGTGTTTTATTTCATCAAAAAACAGTAACATTAAGGGCAGGAGCTAAAGTAGAGCCTATATCTCCCAATAGCATATCATCGGTAGGCTCAGAATAATATTAATTTCAGAGATTAAAAAAGTGAATGAACTATATATTTACTGTTGATTTTAATTGATTTTCCATTTTTTAGCAGGGAGATTTGTTTTTATTTTATTTTTTGGTGGGAGATAGGTAATGGAAAAAAATCTAAGGTATGCAAGTCTGTATTTATTGTAAAAGTTTACTCCCAACTCTTAAATCTCTTTCATGACCTCAGACCCAACTCCATAGAATGCAACATGAAAGATATATAAACCAGAGCCCAAGGAAGGCTCTGGATGGAATTTCATTCTGCTCTTCCTATTTTTTAACTTCTAAAAAGCCCATCACCACAAAACCTAGAACAGATTGTTAGCAGCTATGTGGCCCGTGGAGCTCTGGGGCCAGCCCTAGAGCAGCCTGGCCACTACTGTGGGAGAGCAATCAAGTTACTACCATCAGAACAAGAGTGGAGTGCTGACCATCATGTCTTTCCAACTTCCCACTTTCTCTTACGCTTCTTGGAATTGTGTGTGACAGAGAGCATCTAAAGTCCCTTCAAGAAAGATCCTAACAAGCCGTTGGAAAGTGGATCCCATTTCCACATCCAGGGTATAGATCTAATGATAGCCCTGCCCTAAGCTGGGGTCAAGAAAATGAGCAGCGGCCAGGAGGTGCCTCCAGTCTGCTTCCAGATGATCTGAGAAGGGGAGCACTCTCAGAGCAACCTAATGGCCACATCCTCAAATCTAAGACTGCCTGAATTTCACCCCACATCCATGCAACTATAGCACAACCCAGGCTGTGTGGGCTGAGTTTCCACTCCTGGGAGTGTCCACCAGCACTTACCACGCACATTCTTAAAAGTCCAGATGGATCCTGCAGCCCTCTGCTCCCACGCACTGGGAGGCCTTCTTCATTGTCTGTTATTGTCTGGAGACAGTGGGTTTCCACGTGCATAGGTATGCATGTGCCCCCTCAAAGTGCTTGCAGCTCCAGAAAGCGACAGTATGCGGCCCAGGCAGTAGAGCGAGCCCCAACCACACCTCCAACAGCCATACCCAAAGCACCCTAACTCACTGGCTCAGGTTCTTCTCCCCTCAACAGACATGCATTTGGAAAACAGACTCCTATGTTTGCTGGGATGCTGATACTGACTGGCACGTTGCTACTATAAGAGCTGAAGCCTCAGGGGAGGGGGTTGATGGACTAGAGAGCCCACAAGGCAGGGTGTGGGGCCTCTCTTGGGCCTGAAGACAAAAGCAGCTGAAATTTCAAACCCTAAATAGAATTGTTCAGAGATCTTTTATGCACTTGCCTCCTTGTAGGAGCCTGTTCTTTCTTTGTTGCAAAAATGTTTTCCCACAGTTAAGATCTTTAAAGGGTTTTCTTTCTTTTCTTTTTTCAAGACTACTTGTCTGCAGCAAGCCAGCTCCAGAGAGCCAGATTTCCATCTTTGTGACACCTTTGGAAACTTTGTTTCCCTCTGGAGAGTTGTCCCCAGAGAATCCACTCTTTGTTCCACATCCCCAGACTTCAGAGGTAGGGACATTTACCCACTCTGGGCCATTAGGGGCTTCCCAAGGTCAAAGTTATTCCAGAGAGATGTTGGGAGAGTGATTCTAGCTAATGCCCATTACTGCTGGCTGCATTTCTGGTAAGGACACAGGCTAAAATCAGCAAGCATAAAATGTGTCCTCATTCATAACCTGGAAGAGAAGCAGCGACACACTCCTGCAGGAAGGAAGAGGGAATGCTAGCCAGAGCTGGGCCTTCCAACAAAAGGAAGAGATATCTGTGCTCTCCTCTCCTCTGGGCTCAGTAACTAGGTGCTCCACAGGCTGCCATGAACAAACAAAACAAAACCAACAAAAACCAGGTAAAAAACAAAACAACCAAAATAACAAAAAACAAACAAAACCAATCCATGGATTTACTTGAGAATCCTAATTACAGTTTGGCTTTCATGCCAAGGAACTCTGGGGTCCCGAGGTGGAGTAGAGTCAGAAGTTGAGCTGACTTCCCAGCCTCAGCCCCACAGCCGCTACTGGAGGAAGTGTGGGCCCATCACCTAATGCGGAAGGCCTGCTCCTCATTCATACTCAGGGCTCCTTGTGCGGCTCACTCCCAGCGCCAGCTCCACCTTAGTCCACAAGCAGCATGCGCAGACCAAAAGGGAATGCTTTTCCAGCAGTATGAGAAAGCCCGAAAGCTAACTGTTCTGTTTTGTTTTTATTTTTATTTATTGATTAATTTTAGAACGAGAGGAAGGGATGGAGGAGAGAGAGAGAGAAACATTAATTTGTTGCTCTACTTACTGTGCCCTAACCAAAGGTCACACCTGCAACCTTGAGTAATGGGATGTGGGCAGACAATGCTCTAACCAACTGAGCCGCTCGGCCAGGCCCCCTCACTGTTCTGACAAGGATGGTGCCACAGTCCCACATAAAGCTGTGAAGTCAGGAAGTTTGGCTTTTGGAATTATTCGCCCTCTCATCTCTGCATCTCTCTCCCAGCTTCCCACCACATCCCTTTGGACATTCCATGGACTACTGTCTTGTAAAGATTCATTCACTCAATGGGAGTTAGCCATTTACAATCTAGTGCAAATTTATCTTCAATTAAAAAACCTTTCAGCCTGAACTGTGGTGGCACAGTGGATAGAGTGCTGACCTGGAATGCTGAGGTTGCCAGTTCAAAATCCTAAGCTTGCCAGGTTAAGGTACATAGGACAAGCAATTAAAGACCAGCTAAAGTGAAGCAACTATCAATTGATACTTCTTGTTCCCCTTTCTCTCTGTAAAATCAATAAATACAAAAATCTTTAAAAGAAGAAAACCACCAAAAGTATTTTTAAAAATTAAATTAAATCAACCCCTTCATATGATCTTAAGGACATTTTTCAGAAGCGGAGTGTTGGTGGTGAAGGTCATTTTCTTACAGATCCCCCCTACTTCTACAAGGGCTGTCCATGAACTTAAGAGACCACTCCCTCTGGAGTTCTTGGTTTGTAAGCTTCAGGTGACCCTGACTGTAAAATAAAATGCATTCCTTTTGGAAGAGGTATAAGTGGCACTGCCAGTGAACTTGCATTAGAATTTCCTAGGACTTTTAGCCCTGGCTGGTTGACTCAGCAGTAGAGCGTCAGCCAAGTGTGTGGAATTCCCAGTCAGGGCACACCAGAGAAGAGATCCTCTGCTTCTTTTCCCTCTCCCCCCTCACCCCTTCCCATCCCGGGGGTGCAGCCCTGGCTCAATTGGCCCCCGAGTACTGAAGATGACTTCATCTGCCTCAGGCACTAAAATGGCTCAGTTGCTGAGCAACAGAGAAGTGGCCCCAGATAGGCAGAGCATCTCTTAGTGGGTTTGCTGGGTGGATCCCGGTTGGGGAGCAATCAGGTCTTTTCTCTGCCTCCCTGCATCTCACATAATAAAAATAAATAAAACAAAATAAAAAAATAATTCCCTAGAATTCTGAGAAGAAACTCACATTAACTGAGAATTTTCTAAGTGTCAGGCTTGAACTCTCACTGTCAACACATTTGACTTTCATGCCATCTTCACTACAGATGAAGAAATAAGTTCAGAAAGTTCTGCTTACCAAGTTCATATAGCTAGCAAATACTGGAGGTGGAATTAAACCAGGCCGGCTGACTTGCAGGCTCAATGCTTAGGAATGAAAGACCTTTTAGCAATCATTCTAGTCCAACCTCCTCCTTATGAAGATGAGGAGACAAGGGCTTATGTCAAATGACTTGCCCTCAACTTTGGATTTCTTTTTAATATTATTATTATTATTAATCAAATTTATTGGGATGACATTGTTTCACAAAACCATACAGGTTTCCAGTGCACAGCTCAATATAATACCATCTGCACACTGCATCATGTGCTCTCTGCCCCAAGCAATGTCTCTTTTTGTCCCAAATTTTCAGATGACTTTTCCAAGTTCACTGATCCTAACCCAAAAACTAAAGAAATTCAGCCAGGCAACAAGTAGATGAGCCTTTAGGTTTTGCTGTAATAACACGTACCTTCTTCTTAATGACTTTGCTCTTTTTATTGATAGCATTAAATATGTTTTTACTGAAAAATCACTTAAATTTTTTTCATACAGTGTATAAAATAAAAATGATATAAATTATAATTCACACACACATATATATAATAAAACTAGCAGATTGTGGACTAGAATTCAGAGTTTCTTAATTCAAATCTGGGAGTTTTCCAATTATACCCCATGGTCTCCTACTAATACCTACATAAACGAAAATGTAAATAAAATAGGTATCTTCTTTTTTAAAATGATTGATTTTAGAGATAGAAAGAAAGAGAGAGAAGCATCAGTCTGCGGTTCCACTTATTTAAGCAATCGTTGGTTGATTCATGTGTGTGCCCTGACTGGGGATCAACCTCAGAGTGTCCGAATGACACTTTAACCAACTGAGCGACCCAGTCAAGGCTCAGCCAACCTTTTCTAAGAAAAATCCTTTAGCCACTATATTTAATTTTATATGGAATACCACCTGTTAAGAACCAAATAAGAATAATAACCAATTATTATTATTATTACTTTAGAGAAACAATGAGAGGGAGGGATAAAAAGAGAGAGAAACCTTCATTTGTTGTTCCACTTAGTTGTGCATTCATTGGTTGCTTCCCATTTGTACCCTGACTGGGGATCAAACTTGTAACCTTGGTATTTTAGGACAATGCTCTAACTGGCTGAGTTAACAAGCCAAGGATCTAATACTTATTTTTTATAAACATCTATTGTGTGCTAAATGACTTATCTGCATTATATCTAATTTAATCCTTACTATAATATTATGGATACTATTACCCTACAATGTACAAGCAAAAATCCTGCTACATTAGGCTCACCCAGAACAGAATTTAAAATACCATTATGATCTCCTGAGGCACCACAAGGAAACCTCGGATTAACGCAGATCATGACTCCTGGACTACCAATATTACTTGATGGTAATTTATTGTTTCATTTTTTTTTTTCTTTTTTACAGGGACAGAGAGTCAGAGAGAGGGATAGACAGGGACAGACAGACAGAAACAGAGAAAGGTGAGAAGCATCAATCATTAGTTTTTCGTTGCTGTCGCAACACCTTAGTTGTTCATTGATTGCTTTCTCACATGTGCCTTGACCGCGGGCCATCAGCAGACCGAGCACCCCCTTGCTAGAGCCAGCGACCTTGGGTCCAAGCTGACGACCTTTTGCTCAACCCAGATGAGCCCATGCTCAAGCTGGAACGCTCGGGGTCTCGAACCTGGGTCTTCCACATCCCAGTCCAACGCTCTATCCACTGCGCCCCCGCCTGGTCAGGCTACTTGATGGTAATTTAAAACTTCCCAAAAAGTATTTTGCAGGAATTTATTATAAAGTAGAATGCAAAATTCACACGGACATTTTTTAAAGCTGAAAAAAGAGATTTGAAAGAAATATCAAATTTCTTTTGACATGAACTGCTCAGAGGTGGTGCAGAAGGCAGCCAAGGGCCATGTTCCTCTGTTTCCATGAGAGCACCTTTGGTAGAAAAAGTTTGAGGCGCAAACTAACAAGCTAACAAAATACAGGGTGGGCAAAAGTAGGCTTACAGTTGTTCATATAGAAAATAATTAATAAATAATAATATCAGAATAAGTTTTGTGTTTTGCATACTCAAAACTGAAGCTTACTTTTGTCCTAGCCTGTACTGTGGGAAAAAAAACAAGTATTTAATGTCTCCTTTTATTTATTTATTCTTAAGAAGCCCCATTATCCCTCATTCAATGTATGTATTATCTGTATTTAAACAAATTGAAATGGCAACTTTACCTTCAGAAATAATAAATATTCCTAAATATGACATTTTAAATATATCTTAGAAGATAAGATTAGGCATATTTAGGGGGCAAATCTTGCTCATTCTTTTGTTTGCATGTTGCTCTATCCTTACATACTACATAATCACATTTAAAGTTTTCTACCCCACAAAAAAATTAAAAATAGGTGAAATTAATTTTAAAATATTTTATTTGACACAGTATATGCAAAATATTATCAATTCAACTTGTAATCAATATTCTTTTTTCATAATCTGGTAGGTATTTCATCATTACAATCTAATCACATTGCAAGGGCTTGGCAGTCACATGTGGCTGTGGCTACCATAGACGAAAGCACAACTCTAGAACTATCAGACTTCCTCACTCCAACATCTCTATTTCATAGGCGAGGAATCTGAAGCCCAGAAAGATGAAGTGAGTCTCAGCAAGTTAACTGCGTGTCTGACTTCTAGTCTGAGGTCCTTTGAAAGTCTAAATCTTTGTGTGACGTTTTATTTCTTCAAGTACATATATTAAACTAAAACAAACAACTGATGAAATGAGCTTACAAATTCTGGAAAATATTATTGAAGAGTTATTTCTTCCAGTTTCCTTAAGAGGATTAATTTAATAATCAATCACCCACCAAATATGTACTTGCCATCATCAGGATCAGTTCATTTAATCCTTCTTCAAGGGGAACGCACAGAGAACTTCACTAGTCCTAGGCATCCTGTGCAGTCTTCATGTTCTGGCGATCAACAGCCTCCTCTTCATTCACGCACTTGCAGTACTTGTTAATAATTCTAATTCAAGAGCCCACCTCCCTCTAGAGGAGCAAATATTATTGCAAGCACAATGAACAGAATTCCTATTGCAAAATTCAAGAGACACCCACCCAGTAAGAGAAAAGTTCCCTTCAGAGACTATGATTCATGTATATATCAATCTTACTTGTGTGATAATTGGCACCTTAAATTCATATTCATATATATATATATATATATATAAATTATGTTGTTATAATATATATGTCATAATATATATTATATATTTACACTAACAATTTCTATTTTTTATTTTAAAACATAAAATGGGCCTGACCTGTGGTGGCGCAGTGGATGGAGCGTTGATCTGGGAGCACTGAGGTCGCCAGTTCAAGGCCCTGCACTGGTCTGGTCAAGGCACATATGGGAGTTGAGCTTCCGGCTCCTCCCCCCATTCTCTCTCTTTCTCTCTCTCTCTCTCACTCTGTGTCTCCTCTCTAAAATGAATAAAATAAAAAATAAAAAATAAAAAAAATTTTAAACATAAAATGGTAGCTAAACACAAAGTTAGATCAGAAAACCCTCATTTAATATAGATTATTTTGAAACATTAAAAAATTGTAATAAAGTGGCTTTCTATCCCACACTAAAATGTGAATAAAACCTCTTACCCATATTATACTCCAAACCTAGAAACAACTTAAAAACTCTTCAAACCTATGAAAAAAAATCTATGATGACCAATTTGAATTACCTAAGAAAGGGTAGAAAAGGGGATTAATAATCAGAGCCATGCCCTGGCCAGATAGCTCGGTTGGTTGGAGTGTCTTCCTGGTTCGATCCCCAGTCAGGGCACATACAGGAACAGATGTTTCTGTCTCTCTCTTGCTCTCTCATCTTTCTCTCTCTAAAATCAATAAAATAAACATTATAAAATAATAATCAGAGCCAGTTTCAGACAAATGGCCATGAGTAATCACCAAGGCAGCACAGTGACAATTCATCAGTTGTGCTATTTCACAGAAATAATCAGAAAACCCTAATCTTACCACTTCAACAAATTTCATTTTCTGACCTAACAGCTGACCCTGTTACTATAATGAAGAACTCATCCCCTGGTTCTCCCAGCACCACAATCTTCTACTTATCTTCAAACTGGACCAGTTCCAATGTATCAACTATGGGGAGACATTCCCACTTGTCCAGAGATTCTAAAATAGACACTTTACAAAGAAACTCCTCATACAGCTTTCTCTTCTCAGAGTGCTTCCCACAAGGATTCTTCGATGGTTGTCTCAGTCCATACACCAATTTCACATTTGTCTGTTATGATTAAGTTCTAGGGGTTCCATAAATCAAAGTAAGTTCTCCAAAGCTTTGTCCTTCCCCAACCATGGTTTCCCATTCATTGCTGACAGCCATATCTCCTTGATCAATCACATAGAAATTATCCCCTTTACCACCTTGCTCAATAAGTCTCTCCTGCAATAAAGGAAACCAGAAACATAGCGTCAAAAATATCACTTTTCTCATCATCAAGATTTTAGCGAGAGAGGAAAGGAGAGAGAGACAGGAACGTCAAGCTGCTTCTGCATATGCCCTGACTGGGGATTGAACCAGCAACATCTGTGCTCCAGGATGATGCTCCAACCAAGCTATCCAGCAAGGGCAACAAGCAGAGGTGAATTTAACGGCAGGCGCACCGGGCACGTGCCCTGGGCCCCAACTTCTGAAGGGCTCTGCAAAACCCCAGCTTTACACTTTTTTAAAATGTAATGGGCCCAATATCTTCTGTGCCCAGGGCCTCAACCAACATTAATCAGCCTCTGGTAACAGGGCATTCTTTTCAAGACTTGGCTAAAGCAGTCATTGTCTTATGATCATATGCATGAATGGACCTTGTGAACATTATACTAACTGAAATAAGTAAATTAGAAAAAGCTAAGTATATGATTTCATACATAGGTGGGATATAAAAATGAGACTCATGGACATAAATGACAGTGGTCTTATGATCTATGATACAACCTTTCTAAAATATGATACAGCATCTTCCTACATGTAGACTTCAACACTGATAGCACCTCCTCTCTGGCCTTTAACCACTGGGTTGGATGGAGAGAATCTCATCCTCCCTTAAATCTCCACAACTGTTTGCTATTTGCAGATTCTGAATGTGTTTTGCCTCCTTTCTCCAGTCTCTCCAAGTATTCCCTAAGGAATGCTATGGGTCTCTCTGAGCAGTACACAGCTGCAGTCTACTATTGTACTTCTGCACATAGAGCTCACATTCCTCCTGCCTCCTCCTCAGTGGCTATGGTGTGGTAGGGAGCCTGGTTCTCTGTTGCTGTCTGGATGCCACAGGTTCCCTTTACTCTTCCTTCTGCTCTTTCACTCCCTCTCCACGCAGCTGTCAAGAGCTCCCTTCACTGCTGCTCTTTGCTCCTTCCCTCCTCTCCTCTCCACTCCACAAATTCTTTTTTAAGAGACGTAATTCTAACTTGGCCCATTGGCCTTCAATGGGTTTTTTCTAAAGCACTGATCTGCTACACATTTTAAAATCATAGTATTGTAAAGAATAAATGTTATGACCACCTTTTCCAATGTCCTCAATCCACAGATGAGAAACTTCCCCCAAATAACAGTGACTTACTTACCCATCCCATCAGAAGAGATTTTGGGCTAGTGGCTCCCCCAGGCCTGCAAGCAAGCCTTTACAATGTTTACATGCTGGGGCAGCAGGAGACAAGCTCTCAACATTACTGCCATTGTTGGTATCATTTAATGAAAAATCAGTAGGACAAGACCACACATGTATGAGCAATCATGCCCATCCCTGGAACTGGGGTACTATTTTATGCCCTGCTGAAGGAAAAGATCATGATGGTGCTTCACTGTAGAAGTTTGTTCACTTCCCAAGTATGCAGAGGTCTTTTTAAAACTTGGGACCATCTCAAAGTCAATCCATCTTAAAAACTTTCAGTCTATATTTGGAAAGAGCAAAAAGTGCAAATATAAGCCTTGGTTTCAAAGTATACAGTGGGTTGTTTTAGGATTGAATAATTCATTAGTCAACCCACTTTTGGCTGCTCACTTTGGGTAACAGTCAAAGTCAAAATGACAACCCAGTTTTAGATTCATCAGTTCCACTGACATGGTGACAAAGATTGCTGAAGCTCTCGGGTCAGTCACTATAAATGGCACGCACCTCTGGTCACTGAAGGGTAGGACTAGAGGGCACAAATAAATCCACACCAACTCCTAGTTTTCTTTTTAGTAAACATGAGGTGTGCATCTAATACACATAATACCCTCAAATTTGTTTAAGAAACACAACCTATTATTCACTTAAATATATACTGAGCAGTTACTATGCTTCAGACACTGTTCTAGGTGCTTGGATCCAAAACTGAACAAAGATAAAAATCTGTGCCTTTGTGGAGCTTACACACAAATCACAGGTTGGAAGGTGAGGGAGGTCATACAATATATACAATTGACCCCTGAACATGCCAATATGGGGGTTAGGGGCGCCAAACGTTCACACAATAAAAAATAACTACAGTCAACTCTCCACACATGCAGATTCCCGGTTGTAGATGGAAAATGCATAAGTAAATTCAATATGTAAGTAATATTGTTATATAACTATAGAAAAATAACGTAAAGGCAGTAAGGTGAGCAAGGACAATAGGGAAGGAGGCAGACCATAATTCCAAATAGAGTGGTAAGTATAGGTCCCTGAGAAGGTGACATTTTATTTTAAAACAAGGATCAGTTTTGGCAGAACTCAAAATTCTATCAGCATTTTTTCGGTATAGCAGTTCTGTAACTGGATCCACTAGTCAAATATAAATATCAGAACCCAAATTACCTGCATGGGGTCTCCCATAAGAAAGTTAGTTTATTTCTCACAGTGAATTTCAAGTGATACCTCACTAGGTCAACAGTATGCATTACAATTCTGCCCACACCTACTTTCTGGACCACATAACTAAACCCTGTCTAGAGAACAGACTGACAGCTGTCAGAGGGGAGGAGGTGGAGGGGTTGGGTGAAAAAGATGAAGGTATTAAGCAAACAAAGGAAGGAGGGGAGGGGAGGGAGGGGAGGGGGGGGAGGGGAGAGAAGGGAGAAAGAGACAGACAAAACTCACAAACAGTATGATTACCAAAGGGAAAAGGGGGTGGGGCAGGTAGAAGAGGGTAAAGAGGAGACAAATGGTCATGGAAGGAGACTTGACTTGGGGTGAACACACAATACAATATACAGATGACGCATTGTAGAATTGTATACCTGAAACCTATATAATTTTATTGACTAATGTCACCCTAATAAATTCCATTAAAACAGTTGACAATTAACAAGATAAAAATATAGACACTTGTATAATACAGTACTACATGACAAGTCCTGTTTAAAGTACTTAATACACTTTAACTCATTAAAAAAACCCTTAGGAATTTTATACATAAATTCAAGAGAATAGTATACTGTAATGAATCCTACATATACATTACCCAGCTTTAGCAACTATTAATGGTCTGCTATTCTGGCTTCACTTATCCCCCCATTCTTTAGGGATAAGGACTGAGATGAAGATTTTAAAGCAATCCCAGACATCCTGTTCACTTCATTCAGGAAGACTTCAGTTCACTCAGAGAGCAATTTTTAAATGGCACAACACCGCTGTCATATCCAATAAAATTAACAGTTCCTTACTATCATCTAATAACAACTTCATTTTTTACTTTCCCTATTTGTCAAATAAAGAGACAGCCCATAATTTTTTAAAAATAGTACTTATTGATTTTTAGAGAGGAATGGAACAACCCACAGGAAGGCAGCCAAAATAAAAAAAGAAACAGGTCTCAAATGAAAGAAAAATCTCCAGAAAATGAACTAAAAAAAAATAGAGGTAGGCAATCTACCAGATAGAGTACAAAACACTGCTTATAAGGATATTCAACAAACTTAGAGGAAGAATAAATGAAGTCAGTGAGAATTTATACAAAGAGATAGAAACCATAAAAAAGAATCAGACAGAAATGAAGAATAGCTGAAATGATTACAGTAGATAGAACCAACATCAGATTAAATCAGCAATCTGGAAGACCATGTAGTAAAAAATACCCAATCAGAACAGCAAAAAGAAAAATTCTTTAAATGAGGACAGTTTCAGGAGTCTCTGGAACAACATCAAGGGTAACATACATCCTTGCGGTACCAGAAGAGAGCAAGCAGTTGAAAACCTATTTAAAGAAATAATACCTGAAAACTTCCCTAACTTAGTGAAGGAAATAGACATACAAGTCCTAGAAGCACAGAGTCCCAAACAAGATGAACCCAGAAACCCACACCATATTAAATGCCAGAGAGAATCTTAAAATCAGCATGAGAAAAGCAGTTAATTACCTGCATGGGATCTCCCTTAAGACAGTTAGTTGATTTCTCACAGAAACCTTGCAGGCCAGAAGGGATTGGCACGAAATAGTCAGTGGTAATAAGCATATATTCGCTAGCAAATCTAGTTCATTTCACTTTTGTGTTCTACCTAGTATATGACTATTCTCCATGGCCTCTGCTATTATTGCCCTAGAGAAGGTCATCATCATCATCTCTTTTGTGGGTTACTACAATAAACATCCAACTGGTCTCCCCCTGTTTCAGTGATAAAAAGCATGGACCTATAACCAAGATTATTCTACCCAGCAAGGCTGTCACTCAGAATCAGAGACATAAAGAGCTTCCCAGACAAGAAAAAGCTAAAGATGTTTGCTACATCCAAACAAGTATTATAAGAATGTTAAAGGGGCTTTTTTATAAGAAATAAATTGAATAATAAAATAGCAGTAACAACATACCTATCAATAATCACTTTAAATGTCAATGAATTAAATGCTCCAATCAAAAGACATCCAGTGACTGAATGGATAAGAAAATAACTCAAACATATGCAACCTACAAGAGATCCACTTCAGATGGAAAGATACACACTAAAAATAAAGAGATGGAAAAGATATTTCATGTAAATGGAAATGAAAAAAGCTGCAGTAGCAATACTTATATCAGACAAAATAGACTTTAAAACAAAGGCTATATAAAGAGAAAAAGGACATTTCACATAACCAGATACGGAAGCAACCTAATTGTCTGTCAAACCATTGGATAAAGATGTGATATATACATATAGTCAAGTATTACTTGGCAATAAAATACAAGAAAATCTTACCATCTGCAACAACATGGATGGACCTAGAGGGTATTATGCTAAGTAACTCATATAAAGACAAATATCTTACGACTTCACTTGTTAATGGAGTCTGAAGAGCAGAGTAAACAAGCAAAACCAGAAACTAAGTCATACAGAACTAACTGGTGGTTGCCAAGTGGGAGAGGGGTTGGGAGTTTGGGTGAAAAAAGTGAAGGAATGAAGTGCAAATTGATAGTTACAAAATAGTCTGATGATGTAAAGTACACCATAGAGCAGAGGTCCCCAAACTACAGCCGCATGGGCCGCATGCGGCCCCGAGGCCACTTATCCAGACCCACCGCACTTCCGGAAGGGGCACCTCTTTCGTTGGTGGTCAGTGAGAGGAGCACAGTATGCATCGGCACCCATAGTTCCCATTGAAATACTGATCAGTTTGTTGATTTAAATTTACCTGTTCTTTATTTTAAATATTGTGTTTGTTCCCGTTTTGTTTTTTTACTTTAAAATAAGATATGTGCACTGTGCATAGGGATTTGTTCATAGTTTTTTTATAGTCCTGCCCTCCAACGATCTGAGGGACAGTGAACTGGCCCCTGTGTAAAGAGTTTGGTGACCCCTGCCATAGAGAATATAGCCAGTAACAGTATAATAATTATATATGGGGCCAGGTAAATACTAGACTTTCGTGGAAATCACTTCATAAGTAACATAAATGTCTAACCCCTATGCTATACTCCTTAAACTAATATAATGAATGTCTACTGATTGAAAAAATAAATACAAGTAAACTTTGTCAGAGTAAGACCAAACAAATACAAGAATCGAAAGATCTTGAAGAAAAAAATCCCCAAAAGTATATAGCATCACTAATCTGTTTTACATTCTTTTGTTAACTGTAGAATATTTCATGGGGCAACTTGTTTCATTGAAATTCTATTTCACATTTTGAACTTTATAAAGTCCAGAAGGGCGGATATTATGCACATAATAAATTTGGCTTAGAATTTTGAAAGTTTAGTTGAACCCTCTACCCACGCACTCCAATAACTCACCAACTCTCAAACAAACAGGCCCAAGCTTCAGTTTGAGGGAAACTAATTTTATTTGTAGAAATTGTTTCTGATGCAAGGGCTGAAATTAGCATTTCTAATGAAGAGTATTCAGCAAAAACAATTTTTTTTCAATAATTTTTGTGTTTTGTTGCAATCGCACCCTTATTTCCGTTCTCACCCCAAACCTGTTCCACCCAAGTCCTTCCCAACATAGTAAGAGGCAGTTTCAGGAGTGTCTCAGCTGCTAGGGTCATAATCCTTTATGTCATCCTTCCTTCTTTCTCCATACTCCTCATATATTTCCTAGCAAATCCAGTTCACTACACTTTTATGTTTTATCTAGAATCCAACCACTTCTCTTCATGTTCCCTGCTACTGTTCTAGAGCAAGTCACCACCACCACCATCATCACCATCATCTCTCCTGTGGGTTACTACAATAAATGCTCAACTGGTCTTCCACCCCTTACTTCCTCACCAATTCTCCAGAGGCCAGATAGTGATATTTCAAAACAGAAGTCAGATAATATCTTTCCTTTGCTCAAGACCCTCCAATAGCCTAACCATCTGATTTCATTTGCTATCTTGTCCCTTGGTTATGAAGCACTGCCTCTTGTTTCTGGAACATTTCAGGGTCTTTGCATTTGCTGTTTGCTTTGCTTGGAATTCTCCTCTCTCCTGATATGCACATGACTCATATTCTTCAAGTATAACACCTCAGAGTGGCCTATTTTAAAATGGCAAACTCACTTCTCCCCAAACATTCTTTCTTCTCTGCAACAGTTCCCTCCATAAAATTTATCACTTGCTGATACACCAGTTGTACTTACTTTATTCAATGCCTTGTCTTCCTATTAAATTGCAAACTACCTGACCTGACCTGTGGCGCAGTGAATAAAGTGTGGACCTGGAACGCTGAGGTCGCCGGTTCAAAACCCTGGGCTTGCCTGATCAAGGTACATACAGGAGTTGATGCTTCCTGCTCCTCCCCACTTCTCTCTCCCTCTCATCTCTCTAAAATCAATAAATAAAATCTTAAAACAAAAAAATGTAAACTACCTGAAAGTAGTAATTTTTGTTGTTTTATTTACTGCTGTGTCCCCAGCACCTAAAATACTCAAATAGTTGATGAATAAATGAACATGCCAAATAGTTGAACATGAAATTGCTTATGAACTGGGAAATCCTAGCTCAAAAAAGAAGATTAAAGACAAAGAGTGCATTATATATGATCATCAGTGCACACAGAACAAAGTTGCAGCGAATGATTACATAATCAGACAGCTGAATTCTCCCTTAAGTGAACACTCAGAACTTCCAGCATCTTCTGAATCAGAACAATTCTTTTCCTTAACCTGACTTTATAGGAAGCATGGCCTTTTAATCGTATGATTTCAGATGGTTCTTCGGCATGTAGAAACAAAGCAAAACAACTGGCCCAAGTCTCGAAAGTGCCTTTACACTGACATCAAGGTTGCAGACATTCATTACATTTAAATATTTCCAATGCTTTGTAAAAACATACTGGAGAAAAATATATATAAAAATTAACACTGAATAAAGTTCTCCATTAAAATAGATTAAATAAATTCTCTGTCAATAACAGAGAGCCAGTGACTGGATCTGGACAACAGAGCTTGGAGCTTTTTACATAATGACATGAGAAAACTTGGATCAGTCCTCACAGACACAGCCATAATAACCATTTGGTTAACATAAATATCCCACTTTCCAGAGGCAGCTTAGAGCACAGGTAAGGAAAGTAACTGATGGAAGATTACTGTACAGAACAGAGTGCTGATTCTATTTGCCCTTTTTTGTCTTAGCTGTCTTCTCCTTTCTTTTTTTCACATGTTTAGGAATTTTGTTTTTTCTTTTCTCTCTCTGGGCTTCCTTGACCATCTTTTTTCTTTCCTGTAAAATAATGACAAAAATTTTTAAAAATCTGTAAAATACAGATAGAAGTAAAAAATAAAGACCCAATTGGATAACTGCACAGCTGTTTTCCTATGAATCAAATTTCAACTAACACTACTATTAATTCAATCAGGAGTGAAGATATTTAAACAAATTTTCATTTACCCTGAAGTTTAGCAGTTTTAAAAACAGCAGAAAGCACTTTTTTTAGAGATGAGGTTTTCTAAGGAAAATCCATTCATTTGGATTACTCATATTGCTACAATTAAATAAAAAGATGAATGTAAAAATATAACATGAAGAAATAAAAATTATTATTGTTTGGTGGTAGACTTTGGGATGAAATGGTCTTAACAGTACCATTACAGAAATTTGAAGACAGACAAACAGAAATATACACAAGGATGTTATTAAGTGTTTGCAGCAACTATATTTCTTTACAAGTTTCATATTCTAACAAAAACAAAGGTTGCAAAGAGATAAAATATTTATTTCCAGTAGACAGAGAAAATGTAATAATAGCAAGTTGGGTATATCTCTCTTAAGATCCAAACTTTTATAAAGTTTAAAGGATTAAGCTAAGAATGAAGAGTAATAGTTACACAGCTGTCATGTATAATTCAACCACTAGTGTCTCTTCCACCTACAGCTATGAGTAGAATAGTCTCTCAGAGTCTAAAAACTCTGGGCTGTAAATCCCCCCTAAAATGGCTCTTCAGTGTTTCACCATGAAGCCATGTCAACATCCTTTGTAATTCAAGTGAAAGATAATAGTTTTTAATCAATGATTGAATTTAGTGTGTCCCCTCCCTGAGCAGTGCCCGAGGAACTCCCAACAGAAGCCCAATCCATATGTAATGTTACCACCAAAACAAAAGTTCATGCTTAGGAATTGAAACTACAATTGGAGGTGTTTGCTGTTCAATGTTTTCAGGCACCATAATCTAGATACTGAAGCAAAGAGAAATGAGAGTAGCTATGCTGCTGTGTTCAAGGTCAGGGGAATATTCATTCTTGGCTCACCTTTTTATCAACTCTAAGGTCACTGGTGGGCTTCTTGGAGCACGCATGGCCTCCCTGCTCTCCAGACTCTGCATCAGAACACTCAGAGCTTCCAGCATCTTCTGAATCAGAACAATTCTTTTCCTTATTATGATTTTCTAGGAGTGCAGGAACCTTGAAAATATTACAGAACCATGTCATTCTAAAGCAATCATTATATATCCTTATTAAATGTTATCAATGACAGAATTCAGATTTTAGCTTTGCAGATGTGCTTTGAAAAACAAATGTCTGTCGTATAAAAGCATGAAAACAACAGAATCAACATTAGGGAGGAAGTCTGAAACTAGCCATTCCAGTAAGGTCCAAGAACATCCCCAAATGAAGAAACTGGGGCTTCACTGGATGACCCAGAACAATAACGTAACTGTTCTCCCGAACAGAAGGACTGAGTTGGGATCTGGAAGTGCAGTCATGCGCTGCATAGCAATGGGGAGACATTCTGAGAAATGTTACTATTAAGCGATTTCATCACAGTGTGAACATTGTACACAACACTGCTGTAATCATATAGGCTGTAACTTTTATGACTGTTATGCAGGTTTGTTTATACCAGCATCACCACAAACAAACACACGAGTAATGTGTCACACTAAGATGCTGAAATGTCACTAGCTGATAGGAATCTTCCAGGTCCATTATACACTTAGGTTGACTGAAATATGGCTATATGGTGTTGACTGAAATACAGACAGAAGTAAAAAATACTTATTTGGATAATTTTACAGCCATTTTCCCATAAATCAAATTTCAAATAACAATTACTGTTAATCTGATCAATTGGAAGAAGTTTTCTTTTTTATGCATTAAAACAAAACACACACACACATTTAAAAGGCAATTTTTCCCCAAAAAAGACAAGGTAAATTTTCAAAGAGCAAACTGTGATCCTTCATGTAAAAAGCCTTTAATTTAAAACCATTTAAAAAAAATTTAGAAATAGTTTTATTATTGCTTTAACTAGAAATAATCCTACTAAAATGTGAAACAATACAAGACTGTTTTAAGAAAAAAACAAACATTACAGAACTTCAGCACTAAGACTGCTAAACTCACGACACTGCTCTTCATATATACACTTTAAGTTGGTTGTAAAAACATCAAGAGGTTATCATTAATGACTTCACAATGAAGACCAGGATACAAAAAGGATTGATGCCTCAGTTGTAACAACAGCACCATTCAGAAGCAGAGTAAAAAATAAACTGTAAATTTCTGTATTTCAGTGTTATTTAAAAGGATGAACACAAGGTCCTGGCCGGTTGGCTCAGCGGTAGAGCGTCAGCCCAGCCTGTGGAAGTCTTGAGTTCGATTCCCTGCCAGGGCACACAGGAGAGGTGCCTATCTGCTTTTCCACCCTTCCCCCTCTATTTTCTCTCTGTCTCTCTCTTCCCCTCCCACATCCAAGGCTCAATGGAAGCAAAGTTGGCCTGAGCTGAGGATGGCTACTTGGCCTCCACCTCAGGTGCTAGAATGGCTCTGGTTGCAATGGAGCAACACCCCAGATGGGTAGAGCATCGCCCCCTAGTGGGCATGCTGGGTGGACCCCAGTTGGGCCCAGGCAGGAGTATGTCTCTCTGCCTCCCAGCTCATTTCAGAAAAACACACACACACACAAAAAAATCATAAAAACCCCGCTAAAAAAAGGCATTTCTGAAAATGCTCACAGACTTTGAAAGTACATGTACATACTAGTAACTATGTTATTGTTATTTCTATTCTAATAATAGTTTTTGGGTTTTTTTACAGGGACAAAGAGTCAAAGAGAGGGATAGATAGGGACAGACAGATAGGAACGGAGAGAGATGAAATGCATCAATCATCAGTTTTTTGTTGCAACACCTTAGTTGTTCATTGATTACTTTCTCAAAAAAACTTGACCGCAGGCCTTCAGTAGACCGAGTAACCCCTTGATCGAGCCAGCGACCTTGGGTCCAAACTGGTGAGCTTTTTTTTTTTTTTGCTCAAGCCAGATGAGCTCATGCTCAAGCTGGCGACCTCGGGGTCCTGAACCTGGGTCCTCCATATCCCAATCTGATGCTCTATCCACTGCGCCACTGCCTGGTCAGGCTATTCTAATGATATTGTACATTAAATTTTACTTCCTTTAAAAGAGCTTTCACATAATAGCAACATATTCTTTATACCTTCTGAATGCCTGATAAATCTTTCTTCAATCCTGTGACAGTCTGGTACAGAATCTTGTAACCACAAAGAAAAAAACAAAAATTAACATAAAACTAGACAAAGAAATATCACACTCCAATATTAAGAGAAAACATTGCAGTCTAAATGACACACTGTAAAATTATAATAAGTTGCCTAAAATTTATCTTATGATAACTAAGAAAGTTTATAACAGGGGTTACTCTTGTCCATCTGTCATACACACATCAGCCAACAGGCTGATGGTTTCCACTGATGAACATTTAATTATGATGATGGAAAACTCTGACTTTGAATCTCAATGAAATAAAATGTAATCTCCTCTCCAAGATAACACCATCTTCTCTCTTAGTAGACCTGCATCATGAAAGCTGTATTAAATGACTATTAAAGTATTTTTATTTCATCAATAAAAATTTGGGAGAAATTTTTCCTCTCTTTTTATATAGTGACCTATAGAATAGCCTCAATTTTGCTTCTTGGCCTGCAAAGTTAAAATATTTAATCTGACCCCATAACAGAAAAGATTTTCCAGACCCTGAAATATCTGGATCCAGTAGAATAACCTTTACAGTATATCCTAGACTATATAAATTTTCTTTCTTCTGCAATTATAGTCTGTTGAACTCATTCAAATGTGTCATTTTCTTTCAGAAATACCAATGAACTCCCTTTACATCCAATGTGCACAAAGGATATGTTAATGTAAAGGGAAATAGCAAGCTCCCTAGATTAGAAGCCAGCATTCAAGACTGCAGGTTTGGGATGGTAGTTCCCTTTGTAAAATCGCTTGCTACATAGAAACCAAGCTACTCACATTGTCTTGTTGGGCATTCATGGCCACATCCTCTTCCTTCAATTTCATCATTATATCCATATCCCTCTCAAAATTTTTTACTTCATTTAAGGTTCTAGGAATATATGTTCGCTTAAACACCTAACGGGAGAGTAAAATCGGCACTGTTATTCATATATTCTCATATTCACTCAGCATCCTCCCCCCATCAGGTCATAAAAGTAAATCTACCTTCATCATCTACTACAACACCAATTCTCAGTCAGGCCGCGTGCACAGGCTGGTGTTGCATGTGCTGTGTACCGTGCCAAAAATAATGTTACCAATGATAAAAGACTAAATATGACTTAAGGTTATATTTATAAATATGACTTAAGAGAATAACACTTCTCTCCCCCTTGTTTGCACTCCAAAAAGTTTTTCTGGGTGGTAAAGACAGGAACGCACTTGCCTGGCTCTGCCTTACAATGGGTGTGTTCTTGGAGGGACACTATCCATTCTGTGCTACAGTGACAAACATTCACAACTGCTGATAAATCTAGGCAACACTATGTTCATGCAGCACATTGACAGCTGTGAAAATTTAAAAAGTAATAAAACAAAGCCTACAATGAATCACCTTCACAAAACATACACTGATTCCCAAGAGTAAAATAATTTTTTTTACTAAACATAAATATTTAAAATATATAATGTTACTGGACTCAACATTTAAATCATTTGTAAAAAGCCACATTTGCAAATGAAAACAGGCTTTTCCTTCTTGAGTCACATATTCCAAAAGGTTCTTCTAGGACAATGGGCTATGGACTGCTGAGTAAAAGGATGAAATGGATGAAAGTTATAGTTTCACAACATATTATATCTCAAGGAAATAGTATCACTTTAAAAAGCACCAGTGTTTCCTAAGGCTGTCAACAGATGAAAAGTCCTACCTCTTCATCCACATGATCTTGGCTGGACTGCTCTTCCTTGGTCCTTTGGGATGCTATTTCCATGGCCTTGGGAAGAAAACAATTATTTTCCTTCACACACAACCTACAGAAGACAGGCCCATTCCCCAATTTTTGTATAAATCTAAACTTTCTCAGGATCAGCTTCTCACACTCCTAAAAGAAAGAGCTTGATGTCCTCTAGTGGCCAGGTTAACTCTCTATGTTAGATCTCACCAAAAAGTAATAGAATAAATCAAACTTGTCCAGCCTCAGGAAATCCCTAGCCCCTTCCTCAAAGGCAATACTACTTTTACTAATTTTTAAATGATTAGCAAGAATATTTACTAAAGGATAACTGAGACCCAAAGAGTGAAAGAGACTGACAAGGTGGTGATACAGTGGACAGAACATCGACCTGGGACACTAAGGACCCAAGTTTGAAACCAGAATGGTCACTGGCTTGAGCATGGGCTCATCTGGCTTGAGCACAGAGTAATCGCTTGAGTGTGGGATTACCAACATGATCCCACGGTTGCTGGCTTGAAGCTCAAGATCGCTGGTGTGAGCCCAAGGTTGCTGGCTTGAGAAAGGGGTCATTGGCTCAGCTGGAGCCTCGGGGTCAAGGCACACATGAGAAGCAATCAACAAACAACTAAAAGTGACACAATTACAAGTTGATGCTTCTCATCTCCCTCCCTTCCTGTCTGTTTCTCTGTCTCTCTCTTTTTCTCATTAAAAAATAAAAATAAATAAAAGAATGAAAGAACCATTCCTTAACTCTTGAGCAGTCAATGAAGGGAATCAAAGAGGAAGTGGAGTGCTCTAATTGAAGTAGGTTCTAATGCTGCTGCAGCACAAACCATAAAAAAAAATCTGCACAAACAATGACTGACACCAAAAATGTGACAAAGATTATGCAGGGTTCTTTCAGCTGGTAAAACTGTAAGAATAAAGATTTGTTCTCTACTTAGAATACTCAGAAAAAAGGAAGAAAAGTGGTACCAGTAGCTTTCAGTTTTAAGGTCAAGCACTAAAATTAGTGTTAAGAGTTTAAGAATAAAAATAATGTAATATTTATTCATTCCATTAACAGACGTGATTACTTTCTATTGCCAGGTACTGATTAGGTACTGGCAATTCAAGATAAAAAACCTGTCCCTTAGGAATTCATAGTCTAGTAGAAAGTGACAAAATTTAAAATAATTAAAAAGAACTTTATATATGAAGGTATATACGTGGCTACTTCTATTATAGTTACGTAATATGAAAATAAGGTTGGCCCTCCCTACCTGTGTATCTGTATCTATGGGTTCTTGGATTGAAACTATTAAAAGACCTTTACACTGTTGTTGTCATGTACTATATATTTAGGCCTGTGATGGCTGTCTCTGTACTGAACATGTACAAACTTTTTTTCTTCTCATTATTTCCTGAACCATACAGTGTAACAATTATTGACACAGCATTCATGTTACATTAGGGATTTTAAGTAATCTAAACATGATTTAAAGTATAGGGAAGGTTGTGTGTATGTTATATGCACATCTATTCCATTTTATATAAGGGGACTGAGCATCCTTAGATTCTGGTATCCCCTAGAGGAGTCCTGGAATCAGTCCCCCTTGGATACTAAGGGATAACTGTACACTTTTTAAATAATTATTTCTGCCTTATTTCTCAGGAGAGCTTTCTGAACTGACCTTTACAGTTCATTCAGCAAAGCAAAGTAGAAATGGGAAGACATCTAGAGGAAGAAAATATGAAAAAGTGTGATAAAACCTGCAAACCTGGCCTGACCAAGCAGTGGCGCAGTGAATAGAGCGTCAGACTGGGATGCGGAAGACCCAGGTTCGAGACCCCAAGCTCGCCAGCTTGAGCATGGGCTCATCTGGCTTGAGCAAAAGCTTGCCAGCTTGGACCCAAGGTCACTTGCTCCAGTGGGGTATTGCTCGGTCTGCTGAAGGCCCGCGGTCAAGGCACATGTGAGAGAGCGGTCAATGAACAACTAAGGTGTCGCAACAGCAATGAAAAACTAATAATTGATGCTTCTCACCTCTCTCCGTTCCTGTCTGTCTGTCCCTATCTATCCCTCTCTCTGACTCTCTCTCTCTGTCCCTGTAGAGGAAAAAAAAAACAAACCTGCAAACCCATGTAGGGGCATATATGACATACGTTCAATATCCTGTGATTCAGAGATAACAAAAGAAAAATAGATAATCTAGACACGAAAATTAAAACCTTTTGTGCATAAAGGATACAATCAACAGAGTGAAAAGGCAGCCTATGGAATAGGAGAGAATGTTTGTAAATCACAGTTAATAATATTCAAAATACATAAAAAACTTCTTCAACTTAAACAAAAATCTGATTAAAAGATGGACAAAAGACTTAAAAAGACTGTTTCCAAAGAAGATATAAGAATGCCAATTAAGCACATGAACAGATGCTGAACATCATTAGAGAAATACACATCAAAACTATGTGACACCACCTCACACCCATCAGGATAGCTACTCAAAAAAACAAAATAAAACAAAACCAGAAAATAACAAGTGTTTGTGAGTATGTGGAAAAATTGGAACCCTTGCACACTGTTGATGGAAATGTAAAATGGTACAGTCACTAAGAAAAACTGTACAGCTGGTATTTAAAAAAAAGTTACAAGCAGAATTGCCGTATGATCCAGTAATTCCACTTTTGGGTATACACCCAAAAGGACAGAAAGCAGGGTCTTGAAGAGATATTTGCACACCCATGTTCACAGCAGCATTATTCATAACAGGCAAAAGGTGGAAGCAACCCAGGTGTTCATAAATGGATTCATGGATAAACAAAATGTGGTGTATATATAGTGGATTATTCAGTCTTCAAAAGAAAGGGGATTCTGACACATGCTACACCATGAACGAACTCTGAGGACATTATATTAAGTGAAATAAGTCATCCAGAAAAAGACAAATAGTGTATGATTTTACTTACATGAGTACTCAACATCATAGTAGAATGGGCTGGGAGAAGAAAGAAATGGGGAATTAAATGTTTAATGGGTAAAGTTTGTTTCACAAGATGAAAAAGTTCAGGAGAAGGATGGTGGTGATGATTGCACAACACCGTGAATGTACTTAATGCTACTGAACTGTACACTTAAAAATGGTTAAAATTATAAATTTTATGCTTTGCATATTTTACCACAATTTAAAAATATTTGTGATTCAGAAAGCCCTCTGAGGAACAAAGGAAAGGAATTAATGACCAATAGCTAACAAAAGGTTTCTTACTAAATGTTCATAACTTTGAAAATTTATTTAATCTTACATGATGATTAAAGTCAAGAAACTTGGCTTTAGCACTGGCTTTTTACTGTATTTTTGATTCCCCATCTGTGAAATCAGAAGGAAAAGGTCTTGGGAAGCTGTCAAACAAACAAAAGTTATGCTGAGCAATTTGAGTAGTCAGAAGTGCTACATAAAAGCAAATTACTACTGCTATTTTCTATTTTTTTCCTTCCTTGCCCAATCTCACCTTTGAGAGATAAGCGTCCATGTTCTCTTGTGTAATTGATGGGTCTGTGACAAATTCAAAGAGCTCCCGCACATTCATCACAGCAACGCTGTGCTTCAAAAAGAAATCTATCAGAAGTAAAATGTTAAGGATAGCTTTACAAGAGAAAAGGTCATTACAGAGAATTTATAGAGAAACTAAGAAATAAAAACGTACCACTTTACAGAGAAACAAAGACATAAAACCACACCATCTACCAGCTAATGGTGTATCATTCCAACTAATGATCTAGCACCAAGGTTTTATATCAACAGCTTAGATTATAGAACCAAAACACACAAGCAAGCTAGTAGAAAAATACAATTTCCACTCACCATTGACATTGGTGCAATCTTTCCTCAAGAACTCCAAGGCATGCGGATGGTCATGCTCCACAGACTGGGAAACATCAATGATGTGCACAAAGCCACCGCTGTACCTGTGGGCCAGAGCCGCAGGGACGTGAGAACTTCCACTATGGTAATGTGATGGCTCGATTCAATGGCTGAGGGCATCGAAGACAGGAAACACATCCTGTACTGTGACCATGTGGAAGACAACTTTAAACTTTAGATTTAGTATGACATCATGGATTGAAATTTTATTTTTTTAAAGGACATGAAAAGATTTATGAGAGGTTCTTGGAACAGAGCAGGGGTCGGGAACCATTCTGGCTGAGAGAGCCATGAACACCACATATTTTAAAATGTAATTCCGTGAGAACCATACAATATGTTTAACACTAAATACAAGTTAATGTGTGCATTTTATGTAAGACCAACACTTTTAAAGTACAATAAGTCTCTGAATTCTTTTTAATAACGTTGTTATGCTGTTGCTAACCAATGATGAATAAAGTACTTCTTACCATTAATGCGACTTCTGGAGCTGCATAGTTTTGCTGATGGCTTTGTAGTCTGGTTGATACATAGTGAGGTTAAGCATCATGCAGGCATTGAGACTTCCATGTGTTAAACGTGATTGTAAGTTGGTCTTATTGTTCTTTAGATGTGAGAAAGACTGCTCACATGCATACGTGGAGCCAAACGTTGTCAGTACAGCAATACTCACATGCTGCAGTGTGTGTTATTTTTCATTTCCCCCCACGTGTTTGCTCGCCAACTCTGCTTGCTGTCATGCAAGTCTTTCCAAATCTTCATTCAGTGACTTGAACTTATTCACCTACATGTCTGAGGCCTTCAGGTCAGCAGCTTGTAGCTCAAAATCTCTGACGGAGACACTGTAACTCAGGTCAGTGCTGTCTACTGCAGACTTGGGTGGATGGGTGATGACCTTAAAAAGACAAGTGCACTTGCCTGACCTGTGGTGGCGCAGTGGATAAAGCGTCGACCTGGGAACACTGAGGTTGACAGTTCAAAACCCTGCACTGGTCTGGTCAAGGCACATATGGGAGTTGAGCTTCCAGCTCCTCCCCCATTTCTCTCTCTCTCTCTCACTCTGTGCCTCCTCTCTAAAATGAATAACAATAATAAAAAAAAGACGAGTGCACTCACGAAATTCTCCAAAAGCGCACTTTGAATGACTGCAGGAGACTAGATGTGGAGGCCGCTAGCTGCTGGAGATCAAGATGTTGAGCAGGGTCACTTGCTGTACATGCATCTTTAAACTCTCCCAGTTTTTCAAAGTGTAGTAAATGATCTGTTTCAATGTCCACAATAAAGAGTTCCAGCTTGTTTTCAAATGTAAACACTGCTTGTTGAAGGGATAAGACTGTATTTGCAATGCCTTGCAATTTCACATTGAGCTGGTTCAGATGTTCAGTCAGGTTCACGAGATAGTAGAACTTCAAGAGCCACTCAGTGTTAGCTAACTCAGGATGCACAACATTTTTCACTTCAAGAAAAGTCCGGATTTCGCTCAGACAAGCCACGAAACAGCTGAGTACCTTCCCCCTTGACAACCAATGCACACTGCTGTGCAGAAGCACACCAGGATAATTATTACCAACTTCATCCAGCAGTGTTTTAAACTGGCCATCATTTAAAGCTCAGGCAACAATAAAGTTGACCACCCGAATGACCAGCAACATCACCTCACCAAGCTGCTTGCCACACATCTGAGCACAGAGCGCCTCATGATGTAGGATGCAGTGAAAACTTAGGATGGGTCTCTTTTCATGTTCACAAAGAAGTGCTATGAATCCTGTTTTTCCACACCATGCATAGAGCACCATCAGTACACACCGAAATAAGTTTATCCATCGGTAAATTTTTTTCTTTAGCGAACTCAGTCAAGGACTTGAATAAATCCTCCCCTCTTATAGTCTCTTTCATAGGCAAAACAGCAAGACTTTCCTCACATAGGTAGTGTGTCACCGACAGCATACCTTGCAATCATGCTGAACTGCGATAAATGGCTTATGTCTGTTGACTCATCCAAAGCGAGAGAAAAGAATGGTGCTGCATTTATGCCCTTCACTTGTGTTGCTTCAATTTGATTTGCCATCCTGATGGTACGATCGTGAACAGTTATTGCCAACAGAGGCATGTCTTTAATCCGTTTGATTATCTTGTCTTTATTTGTAAAGTCATCAAAAAGTTCATTGGCAACATCAAGCATGAATGTTTTGGCATACTCCCCATCCGTGAATCACTTTTCCATTTCTCACAATTGCTAAAGCACCAGCAAAGCTAGCCAAATTCCAGTCACCTTGTTGGGTCCAAACACAGAGTTGATGCTGACTAGCTTGCACTCTGCACAGTAGCTCTTGACATGCTTTCTTCCTGCTGTCCCCCTTCCTGCTGGATATTTCGATGCAAATGTAGTATGCCGTGTGTTAAAGTGCCGCTTTATATTTGACCGTTTCACCGATGCAATTTTATCAATGCATATTAGACACACTGCAGAACGTGCTCTCTCCACAAAGGAGAATTCCTCTGTCTATTCCTGCTGAAAAGTACGATACTCTTCATCCTTTTTTCTTTTAGCCATCTTCTTTGTCAAAAGGGTTTCTGCAATTAGCTAGCTGACTACTTGATTAAAAGGAGGGAAGTTTACTTCCTGACCTCACAATGACCTGTGTACGTTACACATTATCCAATAAAAATTTGGTGTTGTCCCAGAGGACAGCTGTGATTGGCTCCAGCCACCCGCAACCATGAACATGAGCAATAGGAAATAAATGGATTGTAATACATGAGAATGTTTTATATTTTTAATGTTATTATTTTCTTTATTAAAGATTTGTATACGAGCCAGATGCAGCCATAAAAAGAGCCACATCTGGCTCGCGAACCTTAGGTTCCCGACCCCTGGGAAAGAGTATACTCACAGCATGTTAAATTCACTGAGATCTGCGTGGACAAGTCTGGCATCCTGATACATTATTCTTATGTACTGAATGACTTGCAGGTACAACTCCCGAGCCTTGGATTCCGATAACTGGACATTTTTCAAGAGTGGCGCTGGCCTTTAATAAGAATAAAATGAACAATGAAGATAAACTGACCAAGACAAGTTTCCTTGCTTTATACATTTGTTACAAGCATATCTTTTGTACAACTCATCACAAAGCAATCCGGTGCACTACAGATGTACCATTCCAAAAAGCTGTCAACAAACAGATGTTTTCCTAGCTTACTGTTTAAAATGTTCCTCAGAAACATAGTGAACTTTGTTATTCTGAAGCATTCTGAGGCTTAAAAAGATAAAATAAATGACTCTATGCACTAATACAGTTGAAAAGAGTCATAAAAAATATTCCAAGATGAAACAAGCTACTTGAAAGGGAAATATCCGTGTACTGTTCATTCCATTCAAAGCACTTAAAAATACAACTCTGAGCAGTAATTATTAAGCCTTCCACATACTCACATGTCTTCTTTACCAATGAAACCCATGACAAGAACATGACTTCTTAGCAGGATAGGCTCTGGGCATGGGACTCCTGCTGTGTTTAGCCTATGATATTAAAGCAGATAAAAGGACAAATGAAAAGTCGAAACAGCATCTAAAACAAATTACAATAGCTACAGTGCACAGGATTAATACTGGTGTTCAGAAATAGCACCAGGGCCTCTCAATTTCATTACTGTGTTTCAAAAACTATAAAACACCCATAATTTTAAGTGGCACCATCATGCACCACCAAGAATAACAAAACACTGACAATTCAACTACAATGTCCCATAGCCTCTAATATCCAATCCAATTCCAGAGATGTTAAGCTGAAAAAAAAATGTGAGTCTTAGAGTTGACAAAATATAGCAAATATATCTGCCATGATCTTTCAAGTTGACGAGCCTGAACAAGGATTAGTAAAAACAGTTGGACTAGGGAGAAGCAAGATGGCGACGGAGTAGGCGGACGTACCAACTTCCAACTCCCAGAAGCAAAGTGGATTATAACTCAATTTAAAGAACCATCATCTGGATAAACCAACTATGAACTAAACTAAGTGGACTCTTCAACCAGGGAACACAGAAGAAGCCACATTGAGACTGGTAGGAATAGCGAAAACGCGAAGAGGGCTGCCCAGCTCCCCGGAGCAAACGGCAGCCCGGAGAGACCCGCGGGGCGGGAGGAAAGTGTGGCGGAGAGGGTGGGACCTGGGTCCCAGGAACCAAGCCCCAGCCTGCAGTCTCAGAGCCTAGAAGAGGCGTTTGGACAGTTTTGAGCTGTGAAACAAGTGAGGGAGCTTCCCAGGCCTACAGTGTGGAGTATTAGGTCCCTTCCTACTCTGCTTAGGGTTGCTTAAGGGTTTGGGATGACAGAACGCTGAAACGCGGTTCTGTCGGCGTGGGCAGAGGCCAAGTCGGTGGGAGCTCAGTCTAGCCCAGAGGGTAAGAGGGGACGCTTGAGAGCAGACCGGCAGCTGCGGGCCCGCCTTTAACCCCACTTCTGGGGACAAAGCGGGAGGCCAGGAACGGGCAGAAATCTGCTCTACGACCCTGCGCAGGCCGGCCCTGACCGCGGGGACCGGGCTAGGACCAGGGACGGGCAGGGGCTCGCGGCTGAGCTCACGCTACCAGCCCCCCCGCCCCCCGCCCGGGCCGGAGAAACCACGGTTGGCCAGTATACGTGCGCGAGCAGGCTCCGAGTGCGGGGGCGGGGTTAGAGTCCGGGACGAGCAGACGTACGCAGCTGAGCAGAAGCCAGCAAACACGCCCGGCCCAATAAACCTTGGTTTCCGACCCTGCGCAGAAGGGCCCTGGCCTTGAGGGCGGGGCTAAATCTCCAGACGGGCAAACGCTCCCAGCTGAGGGCATGTCAAAAGTCCCGCCCAACCCGCGAAACTGTGGAGAGCAGGCTCTGACTGAGGGTTCTGGGCGGAAGTCCGGAAATAGGCTGGGTCCGCAGCTGAGCAAAGGTGCTCACCTCTACCCTTGGTGCTAAAACTTCTGGCTTCAGTGACAGCCCCTCCCACGGAGGAGAGGCAGAAATCACAGCAAAGGCCACAGTGGGCCGGAGCTGGTAACGCTCATACACAACCACCCGAGGCAGCGGCAGAGAGGGTGAGGGGCCTGCAGACAGACCACACCTAGAGAACACAAAGGCAACACCTACTGGACTCCAGTGGCCACAACTTGCTTATACACAGAAAAAATGGGCAGGCAGAGGAATGCAAACCAAATGAATCAAGAGAAATCCCCAGAGAAGGACCTGAATGAACCAGATATAACCAAATTACCAGAAGCAGAATTTAGAATAATGATAGTTAGGATGTTCAAAGAAATTAGAGCAACAATGGATAGTCATTATGAACACCTAAATAAAGAGATAACAAGTATAAAAAACAAAATAGAAATAAAGAAAAGAATCAGACAGAAATGACAAATACAGGATCAGAACTGAAGACCACAATGGAAGGAATTAAAAGCAGGATGAATCACGCTGAGGATCGAATAAGCGAGTTAGAGGACACAATAAACAAAGGCACAGAAGCAGAGAAGAAAAAGGAAAAGAGACTTTAAAAATGTGAGGAAACTCTAAGGGAGCTTTGTGACAACATGAAGAGAAACAACATTCGCATCATAGGGGTGCCTGAAGAAGAGGAGAGAGGACAGGAAATGGAAACTTTGTTCAATCTAATCATAGCAGAAAACTTTCCTAAATTAAGGCTGGGAAACACTCCACACATTCAAGAAGCACACAGAACTCCATTAAAGAGAAACCCAAAAAGATCTACACCAAGACACATCATAGTTAAAATACCAAAGATAATGGATAAAGAAAAAATTTTAAAAGCTGCTAGAGAAAAAAAGGCTATCACCTACAAAGGAGCCCCCATAAGGATGACATCGGACTTCTCAACAGAAACACTTGAGGCCAGAAGGGAATGGCAAGATATATTCAAAGTAATGCAGAACAAGAACCTACAACCAAGACTACTTTATCCAGTAAGGCTAAGGTTTAAAATTGAAGGAGAAATAGAGAGCTTCCCAGATAAAGAAAGCCTAAGGAATTCATAAAAACCAAACCAATTCTGCAAGAGATACTAAGGGGCCTCTTGTGAACAGTTTAAAGGGAGGAATGAATAGAGCAAAAGAAGAATACAGCTTTAAAAAATAAAATGGCAATAAACAACTACATATCAATAATAACCTTAAATGTAAATGTATTAAATGATCCAATCAAAGGACATAGGGTAGCTGCATGGATAAAGAAACAGGACCCATACATATGCTGTCTACAAGAGACACACCTGAAAACAAAAGATGCTCATAGACTGAAGGTAAAAGGATGGAAAAAAATATTTCATGGAAATGGAAATGAAAAAAAAGCAGAGGTAGCAATACTTATATCTGACAAAATGGACTTTAAAACAAAGGCTGTAGTAAGAGATAAAGAAGGACACTACATAATGATAAAGGGAACAATTCAACAGGAAGATATAACTATTATAAATACCTATGCACCAAATATAGGAGCCCCGACATACATAAAGCAGACTTTGATGGACAGAAAGGGCGAGATTAACAGCAATACTATCATAGTAGGGGATTTCAATACCCCTCTAACAACACTGGATAGATCCTCAAGAAAGAAAATTAATAAAGAAACAGCAGACTTAAAGGAGACACTAGATCAACTTGATTTAATAGATATCTTCAGAACTTTTCACCCTAATGCAGTAGAATATACATTCTTCTCAAGCGCTCATGGTACGTTTTCTAGGATAGACCACATGTTAGGACACAAAAATGGTCTCAATAAATTTAAGAAGATTGAAATCATATCAAGCATTTTCTCTGATCACAATGCCATGAAACTAGAAATTCACCACAAAAGAAAAACTGAAAAATACTCAAACACTTGGAAACTAAATAGCATGTTATTAAATAATGAATGGATTAACAATGAGATCAAAGAAGAAATAAAAAAGTTTCTAGAAACAAATGATAATGAGCATACATCAACTCAAAATTTATGGGACACAGCAAAAGCAGTTCTGAGAGGGAAGTTTATTGCACTACAGGCATATCATAAGAAGCTAGAAAAAGCTCAAATAAGCAACCTGACCCGGCATCGAAAAGAACTAGAAAAACAACAACACATAAAACCCAAGACAAGTAGAAGGAAGGAAATAATAAAGATCAGAGCAGAAATAAATGACATAGAGGCGAAGGACACATACAGAGGATCAATGAAACCAGAAGCTGGTTCTTTGAAAAGGTAAACAAGATTGATGAACCTTTAACTAGACTCACCAAGAAAAAAAGAGAGAAGACTCAAATAAATAAAATTAGAAAAGACAGTGGAGAAATAACAACTGACACAACAGAAATACAAAGCATTTTAAGAAAATACTATGAAGAACTATATGCCAAAAAATTAGACAATCTTGGTGAAATGGACAAATTTCTTGAATCATATTACCTTCCAAAAATCAATCTGGAAGAATCAGAACACCTAAACAGACCAATTACAGCAAATGAGATCGAAACAGTTATCAAAAAACTCCCAAAAAAGAAAAGTCCTGGGCCTGATGGCTTCACAAGTGAATTCTATCAAAAATTCAAAGAAGAACTAACTCCTATCCTCCTCAAGCTATTTCTAAAAATTCAAGAGGAAGGAAGACTTCCCAACTCCTTTTATGAGGCGAGCATAATTCTGATCCCAAAACCGGGCCAAGACAACACAAAGAAAGAAAATTATAGGCCTATATCCCTGATGAATTTAGACGCTAAAATTCTCAACAAAATATTAGCCAACCGGATCCAGCAATATATGAAAAAAAATCATACACCACGATCAAGTGGGATTTATTCTGGAGAGGCAAGGCTGGTTCAATATTCGCAAATCAATCAATGTGATTCATCACATAAACAAAAGGAAGAACAAAGATCACATGATAATTTCAATAGATGCAGAAAAGGCATTTGATAAAATCCAGCACCCATTCATGCTCAAAACTCTCAGTAAAGTGGGAATACAAGGAACATTCCTTAACATGATAAAGGCCATCTACGATAAACCGACAGCAAACATCATCCTAAATGGACAAAGATTAAAAGCAATCCCCTTAAGATCAGGAACCAGGCAGGGATGCCACCTTTCACCACTCTTATTCAACATAGTTCTGGAAGTCCTAGCTACAGCAATCAGACAAGAAGAAGAAATAAAAGGCATCCAAATTGGAAAAGAAGAAGTAAAACTGTCACTATTTGCAGATCATATGATATTGTATATTCAAAACCCTAAAGTCTCAGTCAAAAAACTACTGGACCTTATAAATGAATTCAGCAATGTGGCAGGATATAAAATTAATACTCAGAAATCAGAGGCATTTCTATATACCAACAATGAACTGTCAGCAAAAGAAATTAGGGAAACAATCCCCTTCACTATTGCAGCCAAAAAAATAAAGTACCTAGGAGTAAATTTAACCAAGGAGGTTAAGGACTTGTACTCGGAAAATTATAGAACATTGATAAAAGAAATCAAAGAAGATACAAACAAGTGGAAGCATATACCGTGCTCATGGCTAGAAAGAATAAACATCATTAAAATGTCTATATTACCCAAAGCAATTTATAAATTCAATGCAATACCAATTAAGATACCAATGACATACTTCAAAGATATAGAACACATATTCCAAAAATTTATATGGAACCAAAAAAGAACACGAATAGCTTCAGCAATATTAAAAACAAAAAATAAAGCAGGAGGTATCACTCTTCCGGATATCAAGGTTTACTATAAGGCCATTATACTCAAGACAGCCTGGTACTAGCATAAGAACAGGCACATAGATCAATGGAACAGAACAGAGGACCCAGAAATAAACCAACACCTTTATGGACAACTGATATTTGACAAAGGAGGAAAGAACATACAATGGAGTAAAGACAGCCTCTTTAACAAATGGTGTTGGGAAAACTGGACATCTACCTGCAAAAAATTGAAACTAGACCATCAACTTATACCATTCACAAAAACAAACTCAAAATGGATAAAAGACTTAAATGTAACTCGTGAAACCATAAGCATCTTAGAAGAAAACATAGGCAGCAGGCTCTCCGACATCTGTAGCAGCAGTATATTTGCCGATTTATCTCCACGGGCAACTGAAATAAAAGGCAAGATAAACAAATGGGACTATATCAAACTAAAAAGTTTTTGCACAGCTAAAGACAATAAGAACAGAATAAAAAGACAAACCACACAATGGGAGAACATATTCGACAGCACATCTGATAAGGGGTTAATAACTAAAATTTATAAAGAACTTATAAAACTCAAAACCAGGAAGACAAACAACCCAATCAAAAAATGGGCAAAAGAAATGAATAGAAATTTCTCCAAAGAGGACATACCGATGGCCAATAGGCATATGAAAAAATGCTCAACATCACTAATCATTAGAGAAATGCAAATTAAAACCACAATGAGATATCACCTCACACCAGTCAGAATGGCACTCATCAGCAAAACAACACAGAATAAGTGCTGGCGAGGATGTGGAGAAAAGGGAACCCTTCTGCATTGCTGGTGGCAATGCAGACTGGTGCAGCCACTGTGGAAAACAGTTTGGAGATTCCTCAGAAAATTAAAAATAGAACTGCCTTTTGACCCAGCTATCCCACTTTTAGGAATATACTCTAAGAACACCATAGCACTGTTCGAAAAGAAGAAATGCGCCCCCATGTTCGTGGCAGCATTGTTCACAATAGCGAAGATCTGGAACCAGCCCAAGTGTCCGTCAGAAGACGAGTGGATTAAAAAGCTATGGTACATATATACTATGGAATACTACTCAGCCATAAGGAATGATGACATCGGATCATTTATAACAAAATGGATGTACCCTGATAACATTATACGGAGTGAAATAAGTAAATCAGAAAAAAGGAAAAAGTGAGAACAGCATGATTCCATACATAGGTGGGACATAAAAGTGAGAATATGAGACATGGACAAAAGAGTGGTGGTTATGGGATGGGGGGAGGGAGGGAATAGTAGGATAGGGAGGAGGGGAGGGACACAGGGAAAACCAGATTGAAGGTGACAGAGGACAATTTGACTTTTGGTGATGGGTATGCAACACAATTGAATGATAAGATAACCTGGAGATGTTTTCATTGTACATATGTACCCTGATTTATTGGTGTCACCCCATTAGAATTAATAATAATAAAATATATATATATATAAAAAAAATGTAGACTTCCAGTAATGCTAGCAGACTAACATGGCTTATTTTAAGCATTTGTTTATTATTCATTCATCATTTGTCTTTTCATTCAAGAAGTATGTATTATCAACTAAACTCAGAACCCTTATGTAGACAAAAAAATAAAAAGCTATTTCCCACAAAAAAAAAACAAAAAAAAAAACAGTTGGACTCATACCTAATAGCTAATAGAGCACATGCAGGTTTCAGGAGGGCTTTCCAAACAAGCATTAATACCTGCTTATTACTAAAATAGCCAGTGTATGGCACCTGTGTAAAGCATGTAAGGTGTCAGCTCAGAAAATACATAAATGTGTCCAAAATTGGACTGAAATAAGAAAAGGAAACTGGTAAGAGTTTTGGACCTAACAAAACTCTCTAAAACTCTAAAACCTATTTTAAAATGATGCACCATTCTCACCACCTGATTAGAGTCACTTCCATGCTTAAGATCTGCTCGTAGAAAACAGCCGAAGCCAGTGTGAGGGCACAGACAGACACACACCCCAGGCAGTCACCTGATCAAGTTCCTCATCTCTTTTTCTGCCCAAGTTTTCACCATTTTTCTGGGATTTCCTTTACAATAGCCACGACGAAATCTGGAACAAGAAAAGTATTTATTTGCATCACCCCATTCCAGTTTTCATTTTTTAGGATATAGAAATTAAGCCAATTGGGGGGGGGGCAATCTGAGCTCACCTGAATTCCCCACTTACATACTTGTCCCGGTCTTTGAACACCAATATAGAAGTTTTATAAATTTTGATAGCTCTACTCTCTCCATTTGTTGTGCTAGCATGGTATACATTAGCCTATTTTAAGTCAAAACCAAAGAAAATTAAGTCAGTATTAAATAACTACAAACACTATTTTACTTTTCAAATCCATTTGATTCTATCCTCAGAAGTTATAAAAAAGAAAAAGTGAATGAAATAACATGCATAAGGAACACCATTGTCTTTTGAAGATATGAATTAAGATATAAAACCTCATACCACAAGATACAGTAAACATATCTCCAAATTACATATATAGTAAAATATAACTTAAATACATGTAAGAAGCAGCTTTAAGCATTTTTATATTTCAAGTATGTGGAAAATACTTGAGGACATTCTCACAGCTCATGATTTATAAACTGAATTTTACTAAAAACTGCTTTCCAAAGAATGACTCGCTGTGTTTGGTCTGACCAGGCAGTGGCACAGTGGATACAGAGTCGGCCTGGGACCCAAAGCACCAGGTGTGAGGCCCTGAGGTTGCCAGCTTAAGCACGGGCTCATTCACCTGGAGCACAGGCTCACCAGCTTGAGCGCAGGGTCACTGGCTAAGTTGGAGTCCCTCGGCCAAGGCACACAGAGAAAACAATCAATGAACAACTAAGGTGTCGCAACAAAAAAGTGATGCTTCTCATCTCTCTCCTTTCCTGCCTGTCTGTCCCTGTATGTCTCTCACAGGATTAAAAAAAATGTTTGTCTTTCTTCATATCCCTATATGAAGAAATAAAAGGAGAAAAACATCAGCTGACTCACTGAAACTGAACCAGAACCCCCTACTCCTATTAGTAACTATTTGGTGAGGACGCAGCCTGTAGTAACCTGACCACCTAGGCTTACTGCTGAGCACTGCCAGCTGGACCAGACGACAGCAGTGAAAAGGCACCAGTGAGCACAGCATCCTACATAGCCATAAATACCAATAAACCACTTTAAGAAACAGCGATTAAATTATCCTGACTTGTGTATGTTTCTTTTTCTTTTTAAAGGTACGTTTTATTTACAAAGTACCTTAGTTTCATTTGTTATCTGAAATAAGAAAACTAACATGAAAACATTCAGGCATCCAAAGAAAAGCTCACTTCTTTTCCTGTGCTAATGCAGCCATTTATCTCTGATATGATTCCTCTAGCCAACAACTTGAATAGTATCATTCGTGTTCTGGGATCCAACACCTAAAAAGAAATGCAAAAAACAGAAAGTTTAAAAGGCAGTACTAAATATTTCTCACTGAAGAATGTGACAATTAATACGATAAAAAGCTTATCTGTACCATATAATCCTGGTTGGCCTAATGGGTCACTATTATGGTGTTATATTTATTCTAATTTTTAGTAAAGAATAAGAGGGGAAGGCCAAGGGAACCAGAGAGACAATAAACCAACAAGTTCAGTCACAAAAACAGGGCTATCAAGTCCAACGGAAGCAGAAATTGACTCTGCACTAACACTCGCTAAAAGAAATATAACACAAACTATATATGCAATTTCACATTTTCTAGTCACCACATTAAAAGCTGTAAAAAATAACCAATAAAATTGGTTTTAATATATTATATTTAACCCAATACATCTAAAATACTATTATTTCAACATGTTATCAATATAGAAAAGTTATTAGTGAGAGAGCTAACACTATGTTTTTTGCCCTGAGTCTTCCAAGTCCAGGGTGCATTTCCATTTATGACACCCCTCAGTTCAGATCAGCCACACTTCCAGTGCAGCCGCCACTCTTGAATCAGGGGTCAGCATCCTACCACTCAGGAGTCAAACCCAGGCTGTGGCCTATTTTTTCTACAGTCTGCAAGCTAAGAATGGTGTTTACATTTCAAAATAGTTGTTAAAAAACTAAAAAAGAACCATGAGCCACAATGCTCAAAGTATTTACTCTATAGCCCTTTACAGGAGTTTGCAGCCCCTTGACACAGATGAGTTTATCCAGAAAAGGGTCTCCTTCAAATCAAAGTCAGAGTAGTAGTCAATTTTGACTAAAAAAGACCCCTAAATCCTCTTTAACAAACAGAAGGCAATGAATTAAAGCCTGCTCCTATCCATGTCTGAAACTGAAGCAGCTGCGTATTTACATGTAATTTCAAGGGATGCACACTATCGCTCCTTGTGGTTCAGGCAGCCCCTTCAACTTCACAAGTGAGACGATGTCAGGTGGCCAAATCTAATTAGGTCTACTCTAGGTCTATCTGTCAGTGAGGTGTCTGCGGTCATACCAGAAATCTAACCAGGTAGACCCTAGGTCTACCCTTCAGTGAGGTGTCTGTGGTCAGATGAGAAATCTAACCAGGTAGACCCTAAATCTATCCTTCAGTGAGGTGTCTGTGGTCATACCAGAAATCTAACCAGGTAGACCCTAAATCTATCCTTCAGTGAGGTTATCTGTGGTCATACCAGAAATCTAACCAGGTAGACTCTAGCTCTACCCTTCAGTGAGGTGTATGTGGTCATACCAGAAATCTAACCAGCTAGACCCTAAATCTATCTTTCAGTGAGGTGTCTGCGGTCAAACGAGAAATCTAACCAGGTAGACTCTAGGTCTATCCTTCAGTGAGGTGTCTGTGGTCATACCAGAAATCTAACCAGGTAGACCCTTTGTCAGTAGTTCTTAACCTTTTTTGAGGTACCAAACCCACCAGTTTCATATGCGCATTCACCAAACCCTTCTTTAGTGATAAATAAAATATGATTTTTTTTCCCAAATTCAAGACATAGGTATATTTTTTTTTACTGGTGCACAAAATGAGCCGTGCATGAATCACCTTGCTCAAAGAACAAAACCAACAAAGTGCATGAACTCACAACAAATTACGGTATTACTTTATTCTGGCCCCCAAAAATATTTTGGCCCCATAAAAGAATTTCAGCCCCCCAAAATATTTTTTTACTATTTTACTAATTAAAAATAAATTTGTATTTTTTTAAGAATTTAACATTTTTTTAGTAACTTAATTTTTTAAATTTTAAATTTAATTTGTTTTTTGTCTTTTTGAATCCACAAAATAATTTTTTGGGGCCAAAATAAAGCATTGCTCAAATTACATACCTACAAATCAGTGTGACTTCTGCTGTTGTTTTTGGCAGACCAGTTCAGATATGTGTGGTTTCACCTTGGCAAGTGCTACTCTCATGTCATCTTCACAGCTAAGTCTGTTCCTTTTCTTCGTTTTTATGTCCAGCATCCTCGAAAAGGATTGCTCGCAAAGATATGTTGTAACAAATGGTATAAAAAATTACAGGGCTTTCTTAGCAAAAACTGGGTACTTTTCCATTTGTTGACACCAAAAAGTTGAGAGTGTTGTTGTTCTGAAGAGCTGCAGTTGAACCTCGCTCTGCTGAATTTCAATGATTTCGTCGAGGTATTCATCATTGACATCCGCTGCCTCAACAGTAAACGTAAATGGCTGTCTCACCCATGCTGGATATGACTTTCTTGTAGGGAAATATCCATCGAGAGACTTTGCAAGCTCATCTAAGTGCGTGGCAATTGTTTGCTTCAGTTTCATGGGTATAGAACCGTCTCCGATTCCAGACACATCTTCGATCTTACTTACACAGTCGTCCAGAAGGGGAAAGTTTGCAAAGTTATTGTTCTCTATTTGTCGTTTCCATAATGGTAGTTTTTTTGAAAAGACTTCAGGTTTTCTTTCGCTTCCATAATGTTGACTCCACCACCCTGCATCTGCTGATTGAGATGATTGAGAGTTGCGAATATATCAGCCACGTATGCTAAAATCACAATGAATTCAGGATTTTTGAAGCAATCTGCATGACAATGTTGCTGCTCTTGCAAAAACATGGCTAATTCCACACGCGTGGCAAAAACATGATTCAGCACCTGTCCCCGGTATAACCACCGAACATTAGAATGGTACAGGAGTACCTCGAATTCAGAGCCCATTTCTTTACACAGCTCACTGAAGATGCAGTGACTCAGAGCACTATTTCACACATAGTTCACACATTCCACCACAGTTTTTAATACATCTGCCATTTTTGGAGGCAAGGTTTTAGTTGCCAATGCATGCCTGTGATGAATACAATGTGTAACAATGATGTGTGGTGCATTGGCTTTTACTAGCACACCAAAACCAGACTTTCTTCCCAGCATGATTGGAGCTCCATCCGTACAAACTGCAGAAACCATATCCCATTAAAGATTGTTGTCTCTTAAAAAGTCATCCACAAGCTTCTTCACATCGGCTGCCTTAGTTGTTGTTGTAAGAGGCTTACAAAATAAAAATCTTTTTATCATGTCTTCTTTCACATAGCGCACAAAAACAGCAAACTGGCTTAGATTAGAAATATCTGTGGTCTCGTCAAGTTGAAGACTGAATTTTGCCGGACTTGAACTTAGATCTGCAACTATTTGAGCCAAGATGTCTTTACTCATGTTTTCTATTCTGTTGCTGATGGTGTCATTTGAAAGAGAAATTTGGGATAATTTACCTTCAGCTGCTGTTCCAAGTATCAGATTCGCCATCTTTAATGCAGCTGGTTTTATGATGTTTCACCGATGGTGTGTGTGCAGCTTACTCTGCTTTGCGATCAAGTAAGCAACTTCGTACGATGCTGTGAGGATCGGTTTGTTAACGGGTACAAATCCAAGAGCAGGCAGAGTGGTCCTTTCATCGAATCTGGCTCATTTCACCTTGAATTCAGCAGGCGTTGTGTTCTTGTATTCACCATCTCCATGCAGCTTCAAGAAGTGTTCCTTTAGTTTTGCCGGTGCGAAACTAGAGTTGCTCAACTTGGCATTGCATATTATGCAGATAGGACGCTGACTCCCACCCCGTTCCGTGATACATGTGAATCCATGTTGTACAAATTCGTCCGACCACTTTCTTTTTTTGCTCGACATATTTAGTATGGATTAAAATATTAAGAAAGAAACCATACGACGTACAACTACGACAGCTGTTGACTACTGTGCGCACTAAATTACCTGCAGCACAGGTTGGCCAAGCAATGTAACGTGATCCTCTGCAGCAAGTGATGGCCAAGCGGGGTGTGTCATCACGACTTTACAAAAGTGTGTCTTTACCTCCACGGCAGAGGCTTCTCCGAACCCCTGAAACCGAATCATCGAACCCCTAGGGTTCGACAGAACCCAGGATAAGAACCACTGCTCTAGGTCTATCCTTCAGTGAGGTGTCTGCGGTCAGACGAGAAATCTAACCAGGTAGACTCTAGGTCTACCCTTCAGTGAGGTGTCTGCGGTCAGACAAGAAATCTAACCGGGTAGACTTTAGGTCTATTCTTTAGTGAGGTGTCTGCGGTCAGACGAGAAATCTAACCAGGTAGACTCTAGGTCTACCCTTCAGTGAGGTGTCTGCGGTCACATGAGAAATCTAACTAGGTCTACCCTTCAGTGAGGTGTCTGCAGTCAGATGAGAAATCTAACCAGGTAGACTCCAGGTCTATCCTTCAGTGAGGTTTCTGTGGTCAGACCAGAAACCTACGGTTAATAGAAACTAAATAACCTTAAAAGACTGCAGGACTAAAACCCAAACTATCAGCATGGCAACTGAAGAGAATGTAAGAAAAGCGAATGAAAAGACAATAGCTAACATTCCTCCTTTACTACACAGGCAAATCACAGGCATCTAGATAGAGACCTGCACTTCCGCCAAGCTATAGGCAGCTAAGTTAGGGGACTGAAACGAGCAATATGCCAAAAAGGCTGAAAACCAATATAGGGAAAGAGAAATATGATACAAGCATAAGCTTACAAATGTGTTTTATAAAGACAGCTTAAGACTCAAGTTACATACTGTCACTCAAAATTAATTTAAAAAAAGAAAAAGAAAGGATTTTCTGCCTGAGTTATTTTAGGATCTTTGAAAATGAAATCTGCCTCATCTGTCTGAGCTGGACTATACTTTGTTTTCAATCACAAAAATAAATCACATACAAAAAAATTAGATAACAACAAAGACACAGACCCCAGACCTGCCCCTGCCTGTCTGTGAGCTCAGGCCAGGTGTCACTCCTTTGAGTGCGGAGCTAAACAGTGAAAAGAGTACTTCATCTTGAATCAAAGAGGACACTTTGCAAAATGTGGCTCTACACACGTTTATAGGTGGGGAGAGGGTGGTAGGTTACAGCAGCAATGTTCTGGCCCTTTTTATCATTTTGTTCACGTCAAAAATCTGGATCAATGTTAACATCCATCACAACTCTCTACACCTGGAAACACTGGGGGCCAACTTTTCCCCCTTTTTTAATATAAAGACTAAAATAAGCATAATTTCTAAGCCAAGTAAAGGATTTCTAATTGAAAATTTTAAGGAATCCTCTCTTTCTCTCATGCTCATGGTCATACACACACTACCACCCACCCTACTTTGTAGCAGATACCTGACCTATCTTCTGAGAAAGTTCATAAAATTCCTTCAGACCTTGTTTAAGACAAAAGATTCCTGGTTTTATAATCAATTCTGTTTCCCCCTAGAAGATGAAAGCACTGAATGGTGGCTACACAGGGACACAGAGCGGAGCATGACTCTAATTGGCCTATTAATACAGCAGTTCTATTACATGGTGAACATGCAGTGCAGTGTACAGGTGATGTACGATGGAACAATACACTTGAAACCTCTGTAATGTTAACCAAAATCACCCTAATAAATTCAATTTAAAATAAAAAAAAGTAAATCACAGAAAAAAACTGTTCTAAGTAAAGCAAAATGTAGATCTCTAAATTCAAAACTATTAAGAGATAATTTTATACAGTACTAATTTTAGATAACGTTAGCATTAAGCAAGAAGGATGAAAGCAAACTACAATTCAAGGAGAAAAAAATGCTACCTTAAAACAAGAACTTGTAACACATTTAAATTGTACCTGTTCTACAGTTGCTCTGTCTGCCTTATCTTTGATGCGATACCTAACAAAAAAAAAGGTATAGGAGACATTCAAAATTCAGTCAGAGAAGCCACAATAAAGTTTCTACATGTACATCATTCTATGAAATTTCTGAGCAGGTGGTTTCTGTAATAACGGATTTCATGAGCTCATTGTAGTTTCATCACTCAGTGAAACTCCTTTTCATTTCCCCTTAATAAAAGCAATTTAGTTTCCTATAGCAAAAGGAGCTTATATCTGCAATGTAAAAAAAAAAAAAAATCCATATTTTAGAAGCATTAAACAAAAAGTACAAGTGGGGTAAAGTGAATTATACAGTAAGAAAGGAAAGATCAAGTCTATGGTCTTTCAAATTTTAATAATTTTATCAGTAGAGAACTAAAGTCAATTTATAAAGCTTCCATCTCTCTAGAATCAAAACAACCTTTCAAGACAGTTACTTTGTTCTGTATTGAAATGCAAACTGATTAGCTTCCAGTCACACACTAAGTGACTCAATTAGCACACTAACCGACAGTAACAGATTTAAACACAAAGTTTCAGACACGTCAATGAAATAACAAATGACTACAGTGTTTCTCTGAAAGTTACCATAGTACCCCTTAGACATAGCAATAAACCAGAAAAAAATACTAGTTTTTAGTTGTATAATCTTAGTGTCACTTTCTGTAATACACTGTTAATGCTTGAAGAGTTAATAGCATATACAATTAGCCAGCCCTTAAACTGGTTTTGAGAACAAGTGTAAGTATAATGTTTTCAGTTACATCCGTCTTTAGTTTTAAATCTTCCTTTGATTTTTAAAAAATACATTAGGGAAGGAAACAATTTTTAATAAATTCTAAAAGGGGGGCATTTTTATGCTAAGATTTCAACCTTTTAACAATTTAAATATTTAAACAGAAATTTACAAACACTATTTTAAGGACACATTTGTGAATTTCACAAGATTAGAGTTTTACCATCTTTTTCTTAAGAAAACTCATTTAATATTTTCAACTTACAAAGCCACAGGCTACCTTCATTTAAGCTAAAAACAAAAACATAAACAAACAAACCCCAAAACAAATCCTTTGCAAAAGAATTACAATCAAGACTACTTAATTTGTTTAGAATTAGCCACTATCAGCCATGTTTTATAGTTAAAATATTACTTACATATCTGCTTCCTTTTGTCTAGACTTTTCGGTGACTTTATTTATGACAGAATCAGTAACATTTAACTTATCTAAAAAAGAATCAGCAATGTAAACAGCATGTAAGATAGAAAGATATTAAGTCTTTCTGAATACTCCTCCCCTCTTCCTTCCTATTTTCTAAATCTTTTATTATACACATAACATATATAGTCTCTCTGAATAGAATATTTCTCCCCTCTTCCTTCTCTATTTTCTAAATATTTTATTATACACAGAATATATTCTAGTAATGAAAAAATGTTTGTTTTTAAAGGTAAGCACTAAACTGTTTCCTTATTAATGAGTTTCATCACAACAGCTGTAATTTTTGAGCTATAGAAATCTAGAAGAAACCCCACAAAAATACTATTTGCATATGTTGAATTTCAGACACTTAATATTTTGTACAACTAATACAATGTAACTGCCTAAATCCCAAGTTTCAATTTCATTTCCAATCATGTCCATGATAGGCAATCACAGGATATAAGACACTGCTAGGTTTGTAACAAATCAATGCCTACAAGAGAAAGATGACCTTGCATTTTTCAAGAGGTGGTAGTTCAAAACATTCTGATTCCTTACATTCAGCAGCTCACTAAATGATTAATGTCTACATAAAATGTCTCTGTCAAAGGAAACGTAATTATATTCAATGTGCTAGCATTTTCAAAAACCTATTATGAGATATTCCGACTATAAAATTTAATACAAAACAGACAAAAACATGTCTACATCAGTAGCTCTGTATTTGTATAACGGGCAAGAAAACAGAACTAAAAGCATAAGCTAAATAAAGTCTTTCCTCTTGAAGCAAAGGCATTTTAAATATACTGCTCACAAAATTAGAGGATATTTCAAAATGAATATGAAGCAATAAAAAAAAAGCAATTGACTGTTTCTATTAAACAAGAACATCAGAAAAGCAATGACAAGTCAAAGAAAGTTGATTATGCAAATGAGATGCAAAACCAACTTTCCATTGGTGAAAATGCACTATACAAAAGGCAGAAAGTACTGGAGTATCTGCATGTTCCCTGTAACAATATATATGTTTATTTCTTGATCCAATAAAATTTATAACACTTCATGTGTTTTTGAAGAATTTCTTCATAGCCCAATGAGAAAATGGATTTTATGAACTCACCTAAATTAATTTTATTTTCAAATTTCCGTAAGACCTTGTCTGCTGGAGTAGACATTCTGGCTGAATTATAGTTGGAAGGTTGTCGATTTGCCTAGAAGAAATGAGTTCCAGAATTTACGGCAATAATTATAAATACAAACCTAAGGCTCATCATCAAATGATTTCTTCCATAGTTCGCTATTAACTATTAAAGCATCAATATTTAAAGGAGTACCCTAAAACAGTGTTTTCAACTGTCTGTCTGAAGACTGGTAATGGTCCACGAAGAAGTGAACCACCCTGATGTTGTATAAAGATTACAGAATCAATGATTATAGACCAGTGATTCTTAACCGTTTTTGATGTACTGAACCCACCAGTTTCATATGTGCACTCACCGAACCTTTCTTTAGTGATAAATAAAATAAGATTTTTTTTCCCAAATTCAAGACATAGGTATATGTTTTTTTACTGGTGCACAAAATGAGCCGTGCATGAACAACACCTTGCTCAAAGAACAAAACCAAGAAAGTGCATGAACTCACAACAAATTACGGTATTACTTTATTCTGGCCTCCGCGGCAGAGGCTTCTTCGAACCCCTAGGGTTTGATAGAACCCAGGTTAAGAACCACTGTTATAGACTATAAATTTCATACAACATCAGGGTAGCTAACTCTTCCACAGACTAGCATGAAGTATCTGGTGGGACAGTGGTTGAAAAGATAAGGAAAGGTAAGAATCAATAAAAATTGTTCCAATTTTCGAAAAAGGCATTTGAAACAGAAGGTTAAAATCACTAGCTAAAACACAGCCTGAATAATCGAGGTTGGTTTTTTTTATTATTATTCATTTTAAAGAGGGGAAAGAGAGAAAGAGAAGAGGGGGAGAAGCAGGAAGTATCAACTCATAATAGTTGCTTCCTGTATGTGCCTTGACTGGGCAGGCCTGGGGTTTTGAACCGACAATCTCAGCGTTCCAGGTCGATGCTTCATCCACTGTGCCATGACTGACAGGCCAGGCTGGGCAGGTTTTTAATTTTTTATTTATTTATTTTATTTTATTTTTTATTTTTTTACAGGGACAGAGAGAGAGAGTCAGAGAGAGGGATAGATAGGGACAGACAGACAGGAACAGAGAGAGGTGAGAAGCATCAATCATTAGTTTTTCGTTGCTGTTGCGACACCTTAGTTTTTCATTGATTGCTTTCTCACATGTGCCTTGACCGCGGGCCTTCAGCAGACCGAGCAACCCCTTGCTGGAGCCAGTGACCTTGGGTTCAAGCTGGCGAGCTTTTGCTCAAGCTAGATGGGTCTGCACTCAAGCTGGCGACCTCAGGGTCTCGAACCTGGGTCCTTCTGCATCCCAGTCCAATGCTCTATCCACTGTGCCACTGCCTGGTCAGGAAGGCTGGGCAGGTTTTTAAAAAATCTGTTTACAACATATTCTTCATTATTACAAATACATTAGCATTTTTCTAATGTGACCAGATTATAGTCCTAAAACTTGAAAATGTTCATTTACACCCAAAGTGAATAATAAAGAGCCAGGACCAATAATAAACTGATTCTAAGAATTTCATTTGGGACCTCGTATCTCAAAAAAAGAAAAGATTACGAATGAGGCTTAGTGCCTGACCAGTGGTGGCGAAGTGGATAAAGCATCAACCTGGTACCCTGAGGTTGCTGGGTCAAATCCCTGGGCTTGCCTGGTCAAAGCACATACAGGAAGCAACTACTGCAAGTAGATGCTTCCTGCTTCTCTCTCCTCTTTCTCAATCTCTCTCTCTTCCTCTCTTCCCTTTCTCCAAAAATAAATCAATCAATAAATAAAATTTAATAAATAAAATGAGGCTTAGCACTTAGACTGCTGCCATGCACAAACTGAAATAATGGCAAAAAGAGAAGGGGAGGTGACATCCAAAACCCATAGGAGAATCAAGTACCGTATACATGGAAAGGGCCTACAAATACTACTTCAATCCTGCTACCTAAGCTGGGAATTTAGATGTTGAGTTGTTTCTTGTTTACATAAAACTGTCCTATTAAACATAACTTTAAAGATAAATTTTAAGTTACAATAATACAAGTTCACAGTAGAAAACACAGGTAAAATTTTAATCACCTATGATCCCTGTGCCCAAAAATAACAGTTAACATTTCAGCACATAATTTTTTCCCCTGGCTTTATTAAAACAAACTATACTCTATGTCAAAATTGCTAAATGTGTCACCCATGAATCAATGAAGGAGTTACCAAAACAAAACCACAAGTGTGAAATTTCTTCAATTACTTTTAAAACTTTTTTTTATTAAGTGAGAGGCAGAGAGGAAGACAGACAAACTCCCGCTTGTGCCCTAACCAGGATCCACCTGGGAAGCCCCCTACTGGACAATGCTCTGCCCATCTAGGACCATTATTCCATTGCTCAGGCAAACGAGCTATTTTAGCACCTAAGGCAGGCCATGGAGGCATCCTCAGCACCCAGGGCCAACTTGCTTGAACCATTCGAGCCATGGCTGCGGGAGAAGAAGAGAGAGAGAGAACAGTAAGGGGAGGGGTGGAGAGGCAGACGGGCACTTCCCCTGTGTGCTCTGACCAGGAATGGACCCAGAGACTTCCACACACCGGGCCAACACTTGACCACTGACCCAACCAGCCATTCTAAGGTTATTTTTAAAATTCATGCATTCTAGTCCACAATTTAGCTGTTTTAATTTTCAAATAAATGTTTGAGTGACGTCAGAGCAATGGTGGTGTGAGAGATACCCTTGATTTTTCCCTTTGAAATTTCAACAATTTAAACTCAGTGAAAGAACCCCAGATGGGCTTATAGGATGGCCTGAAAGATCTGGGCATTCAAACTAAAGGTGGACAGGGAGTGATGGTGTGTGTGAGTGTGTGTGTGTGTGTGTGTGTGTGTGTGAGAAAGAGAGAGACAGAGACAGAGACAGAAAGAGAGAGAGAGAGAGGGAGAAAAAGAGAGAGATAAGCATGCAGCCCTGAAGTTGAGCACCTGCAGGAGGACTCCAGGGAGGGGAGACAACTGATATGTCTGGGTTTTCTTGTTCTGGGGAGAGTGAAGAAATTGGGAGAGGGGCATTCTTAAGAGTACAAAACTAGATCAGCCGCTCAGTGCAGGGAAAGAGAGAAGACGATACTCTCTAGGATACTGCTGGGATCCCACAGTCTGCAATTGGGACAGAGAAGGGACATATAAACATGCCACAGGCCCCCTAAACTCCCAGATCCTGTCTCACTTCATAGTGTGCAGAGAGTATCAGTGGCATATCCTAAAGAACCACTGTTTCCCCTAAAGAACACACGGAAGCCCAAGATCACCACTACCAGGAGGAGGAACACAGATGAAAAAGTCATCACAGCCTGCGCCCCACCACCACCACCAATCATCACAGCTGCAGCATCACAGCTCACAGCACAGTTGGGGTGGGGGGTTGGGGGCAGCCAGGGGATTTCAGAAAGTTAAAACTTGTAGTCCAGCGCCACCTGCTGAAAAATAATAGAAAAACCCCTTGCAAGTACAATATCACTCTCAAATGCCATCTAGGTAGAGAAAAGCTCCTTCTAATACCATGAGTAATGAAGAAAGACATGCAGTGCAGAAAGAAAAGGGATAATCTCCAGAAAGCAATCTCAGTCACATGGAAACTTGGAATTTAAATGACAGAGAATTCAAAATATCCAAAGCAATCTATAGATTCAACCCAATTCCTGTCAAGATACCAAAGACTTATTTCACAGAACTAGAACAAATATTCCAGAAATTTATATAGAACAACAGCAATCTTGAGAAAGAAGAACACTGGAGGAATCATGCTACGTCATATCAAACTACACAATAAAGCCATAGTAACCAAAATGCATAGTACTGGCATAAAAAAATATCTATGTACCAATACAAGAGAACTGAGAGCCAGAAACCCACACCTTTATGGTCAATCAATATTTGATGATGGAGGCAAGACCACACAGTGGACAAAGACAGTCTATTCAATAAAGGGTGTTGGGAAAATTGGGACAGTGTGCACAAAATTGAAACTGAACCACCTTCTTACACTACGTACAAGAATAAACTCAAATACCTGACCAGACGGTGGCGCAGTGGACAGAGCATCAGACTGGAACGCTGAAGACCCAGGCTCAAAACTCCGAGGTCTCCGCCATGACAGCGGGCTCACCAGCTTGAGCACAGGGTGGCTGGCTTGAACATGGGATCACAGATAGGACCCCATGGTTGCTGGCTTGAACCCAAGGTCACTGGCTTGAGCAAAGGGTTCACACGCTCTGCTGTAGCCACCACCCCCACCCCCCAGTCATGGCACATATAAGAAAGCAATCATTGAATAAGCAATCAATGAACAATTAAGATGTGGCAACAAAGAATTGATGCTTCTCATCTCTCTCCCTTCCTGTCTGTCCCTACCTGTCCCTTTCTCTGACTCTCCCTGTCTCTGTCAAAAAAAAAAAAAAAAAAAAGAACCAACTCAAATTTATTTTTTAAATTTCCAACTAAATGAAAAGACAATCCACTGAATGGCAGAATATATTTGCCAATGATACATCTCATAAGGAGTTAACATCCAACATTTATAAAGAACTTATACAATTCAACACACACAAAAAAACCAATCCAATTTAAAAATGGCCAAAGGACATGAACAGACATTTCTGCAAGAAGGACATACAACAGACATATGAATAGATGCACAACATCACTACTCATCAGAGAAATGCAAATTAAAGCCGCAATGAGATATCACCTCTCATCTGTCAGAACAGCTACCATCAGCCGTGGCCATTTTGCTCAGTGTACAGAGCATTGGCCCAGCATAAAGATGTCCGGGTTCAATTCCCAGTCAGGGCACATAACAGAAGCAACTATCTGCTTCTCTCTCCACCCACTCCTTCTCTACCTCTTCTCACACAGCCAGGGGCTTGATTGGTTCGAGCTTTGGTCCCAGGTTCTGAGGACAACTCATTTCATTTTAGCATCTGCCCCAGACAGGGGTTGCCAGATGGATCCCAGTCAGGGCACATGCAGAAGTCTGTCTCACTATTTCCCATTCTCTCTTCTACTTAAAAAAATAAAGAAAAAGAAAGCTATCATCAATAAATCAACAAACAGTAAGTGTTACGGAGGATGTGGAGAAAAGGGAATCCTCCTGCACTGCTGGTGGGAATGCAGACTGGTGCAGCCACTGTGGAAAGCAGTATGGAGATTCCTCAAAAAATTAAAAATGACACCACCTTATGACCAATCGATTCCACTTCTTGGGATATATCCAAAGAAACCTGAAACACCAATTTGATAGAATATATGCACCCCAATGTTCATTACAGCATCATTTACAATAGCCAAGATTTAAAAGCAGCCCAAGTGCCCATCAGTAAGAGTGGATAAATACACAAGTGACTACTACTTGACCATAAAAAAGGAAATCTTACTCTTTGCGACAGCATGAATGGACCTGAGAGCATTATGATAAACTAAAAAACAAAAGAGAAACAGACTCACAGATACAGAGAGAACAGACTGACAGCTGCCAGGGAGGAGGAGGTTGAGGGGCTGGGTGAAAAAAGGTAAAGAAATAAGCAATAAGAAAAAACCTTACAGACACAACAGTATGGTGACTGCCAAAGGTTAGAGGGATAGGAGGAGGAACAAGAGGGTAAAGATGGGATAAATGATCATGGAAGGAGACATGACCTGGTGGTTAACACACAATACAATATACAGGTGATGTATTATAGAATCGTACACCTGAAACCTATATAATTTTATTATTCAATGTCACCATAATAAATTCAATAAAAATAACAGAAGCAGACCCTCAAAAATAAATAGATAAGAAGGCATAAGCAAATAACAAAGATATATAAAATCACTTGTAAAATACCTGTGGGTTACTCCCTCTATGCAAAATATGACCCTTGGTGAGTTTTCCAACTTCATCATCCCAGTCCCAATCATCGTCATCATCATAATCCTCCTCCTCATCTTCTACCTCATTATACATCTTCTCATGCACATTATTTTGAAAGTCTTCTAACAGAATGTCATCCTCCTCTTTGACTGTCTTCAAATCAATGTTTTCACTAGAAATAACAATGTTTTAGCATGTTTATATATACTCAAATTGGACTTATATACGTATTTGTTTACAATAAAAAAGAACAAATCTATACCAATAAATTTAAAAGGTTCCCTTACAACATATCTGCCAATAAACTCAATCTTGATACAAAATTCTCCTGTTTTTCAGAGTTCTGTACCAGCTGTTTGCTTATTCTCTAGGTCAGGGGTCGGGAACCTTTTTGGCTGAGAGCCATGAACTCCACATATTTTAAAATGTAATTCCATGAGAGCCATACAATATGTTTAACACTAAATACAAGTAAACGTGCATTTTATGTAAGACCAACACTTTTAAAGTATAATAAGTCTCTGAATTATTATTATTATTATTTTTACACGGACAGAGAGAGAAAGTCAGAGAGAGGGATAGATAGGGACAGACAGACAGGAACGGAGAGAGGTGAGAAGCATCAATCATTGGTTTTTCGTTGCCATTTTAACACCATAGTTGTTCATTGCTTGCTTTCTCACATGTGCCTTGACTGCAGGCCTTCAGCAGACTGAGCCACCCCTTGTTAGAGACAGAGACCTTGGGTCCAAGCTGGCGAGCTTTTGCTCAAGCCAGCTAGGCCTGTGCTCAAGCTGGCAACCTTGGGGTCTTGAACCCAGGTCTTCCGCATCCCAGTTCGACACTCTATCCACTGCGCCACCGCCTGGTTAGGCTCTGAATTCTTTTTAATAACATTGTTAGGCTGTTGCTAACCAATAATGAATAAAGTACTTCATACCATTAATGCGACTTCTGGTGCTGCATGATTTTGCTGATGGCTTTGTAATCTGGTTGATACGTGGTGAAATTAAGCTTCATGCAGGCGTTGAAACTTTCATCCATTAAACGTGATCGTAGGTTGGTCTTAACATTCTATAGATGTGAGAAGGACTGCTCACATGCATACATGGAGCCAAACATTGTCAGTACAGCAATACTCACATGCTGCAGGGTGTGGTATGTGACAAGAAGCGCATTCCAAGTTTTGACAATCAGCTGGTCCATGGGATAAATTTTTATCATTTCTCCCCACTTGTGTTTGCTCGCCAACTCTGCTTGCTGTCTGCTTGGAAGCAAGTCTTTCCAAATCTTCATTCAGTGACTCGAACTTATCCACCCACATGTCTGAGGCCTTCAAGTCAGCTGCTTGTAGCTCAAAATCTCTGACAGAGACACCAGGGATGTAACTCAGGTTGATGCTGCCCACTGCACACTCGTGTGGATGGGTGATGAACTAAAAAGATGAGTGTGCCCATGAATTCTCCAAAGTGCACTTTGAATGACTGCAGGAAATTAGATGTGAGGCTCGCTAGCTGCTGGAGATCAAGATGTTGAGCAGGGTCACTTGCTGTGCATACATCATTAAACTCTCCCAGTTTTTCAAAGTATAGTAAACGACCTGTTTCAATGTCCACGATGAAGAGTTCCAGCTTGTTTTCAAATGCAAACACTGCTTGTTGAAGGGATAAGACTGTATTTCCAACGCCTTGCATTTTCACACTGAACTGGTTCAGATGTTCAGTCAGGTCCACGAGATAGTAGAACTTCAGGAGCCACTCAGTTTAGCTAACTCAGGATGCTTGACGTTTTTCATTACAAGAAAAGTCTGGATTTCGCTCAGACAAGCCATGAAACAGCTGAGTACCTTCCCCCTTGACAACCAATGCACACTGCTGTGCAGAAGCACACCAGGATAATTATTACCAACTTCATCCAGCAGTGTTTTAAACTGGCCATCATTTAAAGCTCGGGCAACAATAAAGTTGACCACCCGAATGACCAGCAACATCACCTCACCAAGCTGCTTGCCACACATCTGAGCACAGAGCGCCTCATGATGTAGGATGCAGTGAAAACTTAGGATGGGTCTCTTTTCATGTTCACAAAGAAGCCCCACGAGTTCGCTGTTTTTCCCCACCATGCACGGAGCACCATCAGTACACACCAAAATAAGTTTATCCATCCGTAGATTTTTTTCTTTAGCGAACTCAGTCAAGGACTTGAATAAATCCTCCCCTCTTGTAGTCTCTTTCACAGGTAAAACAGCAAGACTTTCCTCACATAGGTAGTGTGTCACCGACAGCATACCTTGCAATCATGCTGAACTGCGATAAATGGCTTATGTCTGTTGACTCATCCAAAGCGAGAGAAAAGAATGGTGCTGCATTTATGTCCTTCACTTGTGTTACCTCAATTTGATTTGCCATCATGATGGTACGATCGTGAACAGTTCTTGCCAACAGAGGCATGTCTTTAATCCGTTTGATTATCTTGTCTTTATTCGTAAAGTCGTCAAAAAATTCATTGGCAACATCGAGCATGATTGTTTTGGCATACTCCCCATCCGTGAATGGCTTTCCATTTCTCACAATTGCTAAAGCACCAGCAAAGCTAGCCAAATTCCAGTCACCTTGTTGGGTCCAAACACGGAGTTGCTGCTGACTAGCTTGCACTCTGCACAGTAGCTCTTGACATGCTTTCTTTCTGCTGTCCCCTGCTGGATATTTCGATGCAAATGAAGTATGGCGTGTGTCGAAGTGCCGCTTTATATTTGACCGTTTCATCGATGCAATTTTATCACTGCATATTAGACACACTGCAGAACCTGCTCTCTCCACAAAGGCAAATTCCTGCTGAAAAGTATGATACTACTCACCTTTTTTCTTTTAGCTATCTTCTTTGTCAAAAGGGTTTCTGCAATTAGCTAGCTGACTACTTGATTAAAAGGAGAGAAGTTTATTTCCTGACCTCATAACGACCCGTGTATGTTACACATTATCCAATAAACATCTGGTGTTGTCCGGGAGGACAGCTGTGATTGGCTCCAGCCACCCGCAACCATGAACGTGAGCGGTAGGAAATGAATGGATTGTAATACATGAGAATGTTTTATTTATTTTTTTTTTTGAGAATGTTTTATATTTTTAACGTTATTTTTTTTATTAATGATTTGTCTGCAAGTCAAATGCAGCCATCAAAAGAGCCACATCTGGCTCGCGAGCCATAGGTTTCCGACCCCTGCTCTAGGTCCTACTCAGGAAGTATATTTAACAATTCACCACTGTCTTAAATTAGAATTTATATTGCTATCTTCTCTGCTGAATGAGCTGGCTCTGATCAGTACTCCTGACCCTTGTTCATGAAGGGAAAGAATGGTGAATCCAAGCACCACAAAGGAGAAAGGAGGTTGGATATAATTAAACAGAAATAAGGATTGTAAAACCCAAAGAACAGGCCCAGAATAGAGAAAGGGTCTGTTTTCATCATGTGAGAATTCAGACGCAGTATTAACATAACTTCTTAATTTTTAAAGAGAAGCCAGAAATATGGGGTTTTTGTTTTTGTTTTGGGGGGGGTTTTGTATTTTTCTGAAGTGAGAAGCTGGGAGGCAGAGAGACAGACTCCCACATGCACCGGACCGGGACCCACTTGGCATGCCCACCAGGGGGCTCTGCCCATCTGGGCAGATTCTTTGTTGCAACCAGAGCCATTCCAGCGCCTGAAGCGGAGGCCATGGAGCCATCCTCAGTTCCCGGGCCAACTTTGCTCCAATGGAGCCTTGGCTGCAGGGGGCGGAGAGAGAGAGAGAGAGAAATGAGAGGGGGTAGTGTGGAGAAGCAGATGGGTGCTTCTCCGGTGTGCCCTGGCAGGGAATCGAAACTGGGACTTCCATACACGGGGCAGATGCTCTACCACTGACCCAACCGGCCAGGGCCAGTAATATGGGTTTTTATGTAAAATTCCCATTTAACTGGTATAGTCAATTTTAACAAAACACTGTGTGCACCAAACAAAACATGTCTGCAAGTCAGATTCAACAGAGGTACTACCAGTTTTGACCTCTCCTATAAAGAACAGGGACAGAAACCTTATAAAACAATTGATAATATATACTACCAGTTTAAAAATTCAGATGTGAGTTTAAATAAATTCAGATTTCAACCAACTTATTAATTAGTCATAGTTTACAGGGCTCCAAATCTCCATGGAGCAAATAAGCATTAAATGCCTATTTACTAGAATTTCATAAAGATAATGAATAAATCAATCTTCATTTATTAATGACCTAGAGTGGCATTTAAAATTGTACCTTCAATAATACTGGGGCTTTTCAACCTCCGCTAGACAATTTTTTGTTATGAAAGGTTGTCTTGTGCCTTGTAGAATTTTTAGCAACATCTCTGGCTTCTACCTAACAGATACCACTAGTGCACCAGCATCCCCAGTTGTGACAAAAATGTCTTCAGAAATTGTCTGAAGTTATGGAGGAAGGGAGAAAAAAGTCCATTGGTTTATACATACAGTATCCAGTGATGGATGTAAACCAGTGCACACTCACTACCATCTACTCTTCACCCGCCACAATGGCTGTGTTTCTCCTTTCCCCTTAACTTCTTCCCTAAGGCCTTTTGTATACTCCTGTGTAAACATAAATCAGGAATGTCCTTCCCATTTCTCTGGCTAAATCCTGCTTATCCTTTCAGTATTAGCTTACTATCACTTGTTCATCGAAGCCTTCTTTGTTCCTCACCCATTTCTGCTTTGTACTACTTATCCAATTATAATACGAATCATTTGTTTAATCACTTAATGTTTCCCTGCCACAGTGCAAACTCTGTCAGAGTGTTTACCAATGTATCTCTACCAAGATTAAATCTGACATGTAGAAAGCGATCAGCATATATATACTAAAAAATCTGCAATAATAATTTTAAATGCAATGAAACCTTACTGTAAACATAAAGTAAAAACCATTTTCTTGAAATTCTAAAATGTTTTATTTTGCTTTTATGTAGAAGTTATCCTTAATTCCTTTTGCCTCATACCCCGTATCCAATCTACCACCAAATTGTCACTTCTAACTCCAAAACATATTACTATGACACTATCTCTAAAGTCCATCACCTCTGAAACAAATTATTACTTTTGTACTGCTTCCACTCTTTTCCATAGCATAGTGATTCCTTTAAGCCAGGTGTCCCAAACTTTTTACACAGGGGCCAGTTCACTGTCCCTCAGACTGTTGGAGGGCCACCACATACAGTACTCCATACACTGACCACCAATGAAAGAGGTGCCCCTTCTGGAAGTGCCGCGGGCCGGATAAATGGCCTCAGGTGTCCGCAATTTGGCCTGCAGGCCGTAGTTTGGGGACCTCTGCTTTAAGTCATAAATCAGATGATTTCATTCCCGTTAAATCACTCCTATGGCTTTCTGTAAGACCTGGAATATCTCAACTCCTTACCATCACTTGTAAGGCTCTACAAGATATGACCTCTTCTCACTTCCATATCATTACCTACTCATCTCCTCAACTACTAGCACTGTGCTCTAGGCACATCTGCCTTTATATCTTCCTTTCACAACCAGGAGGGATGCCACCGTTCGGACTTAGCACTTGCTGTCCCCTCTTCCCTGTGGCTGGTTCTCCCTCTCCTCTTCCGGAGGTTAACTTATTCTTGTCGTTGAGATCCGAACTTAACCCCTCCCTGACCAAATCATAACTTAGTCTATCAACTGACATATTTTTTTGCATAGTATACATTATTATTTCTTGTTGTTGTTGGCTTTTAACTGTCTCTATGTACATAACTGTCTGCCCGCCCGCCCGCCCTCCCATATGGAAGGTAAAATTCGATGACAGGACTTAGTTTGTCTTGCTTGTCACTGTCTCCAGCGCTAAGAACAGAACCTGGCACTTACTAGGGGCTCACGTCTTTCTGAATGCTGAACGTACTTAAAGCGCAAAAACTCGTATTTCCGAATCGCTGTTCTCAACCTGGCCTCTCAGCGACGCTAACCAACCTTGGAACACTGAACTTCCTTGACAAGTGGCTTTCATTAGCAGCCGTAAGCTGGGACCAAAGTCCTGGCTGGGATGGAGAAAGATGCGAAAGGCTGTGAAGAGAGACCCAGAGCGATGAACTACCGGCCTCCCTCTCGTTAACTTCCCAAGGGAGCAGCGGCGGTAGAGAGCAAAATCCCAACGGAGTCGGTGTAACTGGCCGCCTTCTACCTGTCGGAGGAGTCCGCGTCGTCGAACTGCCCGGGGACCACCCGACTCATCAGCAGGAGCCGGTAGTCCATGACCGACCATGTAGAGCTTCCGCACCACCGGAGGCCGCCTGAGCTGGGCCAGGACCTACACAGAAACGGTTCAAACTCACGGCGTCTCTGCGATGCCCGCCTCGCTGACCGCGCCGAAGACCCTATGCCCAAACAGTGAACCACGTGCTTTGAGGAATTAAAACCTACTAGTGGGCGACTACAGGACCCGCCCTACCGGAAGTCCAGCCACTGCCGGAAATTGCGTTTTGCGGAAGTCCCGCCCTAGCGCCTTTCTGAGTGCTTGGGTCTTCAGTCAGACAGTGAGCGAGAAGAAAACTGGGAAGCGTTAGGTGAACTTAGGTCGTTTCCCTCGGTGATCTTGAGCCCGTCAGTCCACCCCGAGCTTTCAGTGTCTGCACCCTGTTTTGTGTTTCTCTCATACAAGAGCCCGCCAGTCAGCCCACGGTTGTTCAGCGCGGGCATTCACACCCACGTTACTTCGAAGGCCCCCAGGGCGCGCCGCGGGGCTACGGGACCCTGGCGTGCTGGGTTCCCCGCGGAGATTGGCCGCGCGGGCGGAGGCGGCAGGCGTCACACGGAAACGTTCCATCGCGCCTGTATCCCAACTGCGAGTCTAACAGCCATCGGTGGAAGTGGTTGAAAAGTGTTGCCTCTCCCGCAAAACCCATGCGGTGGGTGGAAGCACGAAATCTTTACAGTGAATGCATGAAACTGCATGGACCCTGGAAGTGAGCAAGCATTAGCAGTTTAAGAGTTTGATGCATTGTTTTGAGGTGAAAATGAGTTAAGTGCTTTTAGAAAGTGTGTCGTAGAACTTAAAGCCCGGGGAGTTTTGACAATAATTCCAGTGACCCCTCTTTTTTTTACCTTGCATAACTCACACGTATTTCGTTTGCACCCCGCCCGCCCGCTGGCGCCGGGGCCTGGGAGGTGGGACGGAGAACGCGGGCGCAGGTGCACCGGCTGGTGCCCCTAGGTACTTCCCACGAGATCCAGTGGCCCTTCTTTTAACGCCTATCTTGAAACAGCTTTAGACGGTCTCTGGAATACCTATGGAATCATTTGAATAAACATTTTAAAAGTCTTAACAGAACTGGTAGGGTGAGAATGAGAGATGGAGAAAGTAAGCTTAACATATTGTGCTTTATGAACATAGTTGTAAAAGTGTAATTGGAAGTTGTGGGTTCGCCAGTTTAAGAAATAAGGCCCCGACAGAGGACAGGCGAGAAGAAGGTACCGGCAAGCCGGAGGGGCTGGCAGTAGGGCAAGGCGAACTGGTGGAGGTAGAGGGAGGAGTGACCCAGCCCTTCTTGGGAGCGCCTCCACAGTTCCTTGACTAATGAGGGCCGTGCGTTTTCTGCGTCTGGAAAACAAAACAAGGATTCTTCAAACCGCATTCACCACAACCTTGGAAGCATTTATGTGTTTATAAAATAGGGAGAAGTTGACCCTGAAGTTGGACCATTCACCAATCCTGAGTAGCCTGCTAGGATCGGTGGCTCTTTAATACTTAATCCAAGGATAACATAAGCTTGAAAAAAAAAATTCTCAATAAATTATTTATTAATTTGATCATTCAATAAAATAATCCAGGCAAATGGGTAGTGACTGTAGATTGAGAAGGTTTAATAGGAGTAAATAATTTGCAGGGTTTATTAAATTAATATTTACTTTGGACAACACTGATCTGTTTGCTCTGGGTTGTATTGAAAAACCATAAATAGACTCTTCTTGCAGTATATATAATCTATAAATACAAATACACCTTGAAACAATGGTTAAGACTAAAACAGTAAAATGAATAGTTACTGAATTGTGTGAGAGAGATTGAGACTAAAGACCTTGTAGGAATTTAAAAAATAGGTGAATGGATAGATAGGAAGCTTTTAGGAGAGAGAAGCACTTGCCAGGTCAGACTACTGCAGTAGTTAGGGCATAGCCTATTTGCAGGGAAGTGAACATGACCTTAACTCAGTGGTTCTTAACCTGGGTTCTATCGAACCCTAAGGGTTCAATGAGTCAGTCTCAGGGGTTCGGAGAAGCCTCTGCCACAGAGGCCAGAATAAAGTAATACCGTAATTTGTTGTGAGTTCATGCACTTTGTTGGTTTTGTTCTTTGAGCAAGGTGATGTTCATGCACGGCTCATTTTGTGCACCAGTAAAAAATCATATACCTATATCTTGAATTTGGAAAAATATATGTATATTTATCACTAAGGAAGGGTTCAGTGAATGCGCATAAGAAACTGGTGGGTTCTGTACCTCAAAAAAGGTTAAGAATCACTGCCTTAACTAGAGCAGAGGAGTACTGGCTAGGTGAAGTGGTTCAGGCTATGGAAAACATCAGAGTCAAGCAGAAGAGTTTGAAGTCAGAGTGGTAAGACAGCCTTTCCATCCCCATCCCCTAACAGACCTGATATGTCACTAACATGTGGACCAGTGTGATAACCTAAGGAACAGAAAGAAAGCATAGGTTATGAAAATCACTTTTAAAGGAAAATGGACAGGACTTGGTAACTGAATAGCTCATAGACAATAAGGTAGAAGAATGCTAAGTTTTCAAACCCTGAATCTCTGACAATGTTGAATTTGACTTGATAAGCAATATTCAAATAGCAAGTATCAAGTAAGTAGAAGTACAGTATTTGGTGGGAACTGATAGGTCTCTGATAATATTTTGCAAATATCTGTTGATTAAGTAACTTAGACATCCCTTCATTTTCTGGGTCCCAAATCTTTTAGGTAATTATTGGGTAGTAGGTTCACATACTGATTTTTTTTTAACTTTTTTTTTTTTTACAGGGACAGAAAGAGAGTCAGAGAGAGGGATAGATAGGGACAGACAGACAGGAATGAAGAGAGGTGAGAAGCATCAATCATTAGTTTTTTGTTGCCATCACAACACCTTAGTTGTTCATTGATTGCTTTCTCACATGTGCCTTCATCAGACCGAGCAACCCCTTGCTGGAGCCAGCGACCTTGGGTCCAAGCTGATGAGCTTTTGCTCGAGCCAGATAGGGCTGTGCTCAAGCTGGCGAGCTCGGGGTCTCGAACCTGGGTCTTCCACATCCCGTCCGATGCTCTATCCACTGCGCCACCGCCTGGTCAGGGTCACATACTGATTTTCTTTTGTCCAAGTTAGTATTTACTACCATGCTAAGTTGTCATGGTATACTCAGACTAAAATTTTTATTTTTCCAATGACTTGACAAACGACATTTTAAAATTTAGGATCATGAACTGCTGCTTTCTTAATGTGCAGAAGGATTGGGGGGAAGCTTTTTGTTTGCATATGCTAATCTTAAAATTATATTTTAAAAGAAGCTTTCTATCCTTCAACAGTTAGGAACAAGAACTATCAAAAAGTTTGGTTATCATCTTCCAATTCTGTATATTTTGAAGTGAATGCTTCTCATGAAAAATTAGAAACCATGTCAGAAACAAATGCCATGAATTTCAGCAGTCTTTGTCAAGACCTGCCCCACTCAGATTCTCTGTTGTACATGGCAACCAGCAGTACTACTTCAGACTTGCCTCAGGTGTGCATTGCTTGTAAGTTCCAGGAGGTACAGATGTATTAGTGTTCATAATATATTCCATATGAAAATGTCTTCAAAAGCATGAGGAACAATAAAGGAATCTCCATTATTCTAGGAGGCATAGAAGAGGAGAATAGTAGAACTGATTTTCAAAAAAGGTAGAATTTTATAAATAAGAGTTAAAACTGATTCTTTTTAGCCTCTTCATGAAGTCCCATGAGTATAGCCAGAGGCCATAGCCACAACAACTCAACAAAGGCAGGACAAGAACATCAGGAACCTGACATCTGGTCTATTTTCATTTTCAAAAAATTTGTTCACAGTATTATATTGTTAATTAGGGTCCAAGTTACTATGTACTGAATTGTAAAGAAAGAATTACTTAAATTATTTATGTAAAGAGATCCTCCTTCTTGGGTTTCTTGGATTTCTTTATAGAAAATTTATAGATACAGGAAAAAAAGATATATTTTAGCTAAAAACAGTAATATCATGTAAAACAAGAGTTAGAAGTGATCTCTGAAATTTAATGAGTGGTGGAGTCCCAAGAAGTTTGTGTAAATATAACATCAATACATGTGAGTAGTGTTATTTTATTTTGCAAGTAAATTTCTGATACTTTGAAAATCTAATTAGGAAGAATGGTCTGAGTTAGCAACAGGTCAAAAAAACAGACGATTATACAACTCAGTTTTTGTTGTATTCAGGTATATTCAATAAATGCAACAATGCTATAAAAAACATATTGAATAGAAATTTGTAACCAGCTGACTAATAAAATAAGAACTTTTTTAGAGCATCATTTAGGTCCACATACTTGATTTATTATTCATTATTAAAACAATGTTTTCCTTAAGCATTTAAAATAGTTTTTGTACTATCTTACTTATATTTTTAATTTACTTAATAAAACCTTTATCTCAGGTAACATTAAAGAAACTTTGAGCTTGATCAGGCAGTGATGCAGTGGATAGAACATCGAACTGGGATGCAGAGGACCCAGGTTCGAAACCCCAAGGTTACTGGTTTGAGCGCAGGCTCATCTGGTTTGAGCAAGGCTCACCAGCTTGAGCCCAAGATTGCTGGCTTGAGCACAGGGTCACTCGGTCTGCTGTAGCCCCCTGGTCAAGGCACATATGAGAAAGCAATCAATGAACAACCAAGGTGCCGCAACAAAGAATTGATGCTTTTCATCTCTCTCCCTTCCTGTCTGTGTCCTTATCTGTCCCTCTCTCTGTCTCTCTCTGTCACTGTCACAAAAAAATAATAAATAAAGTAACTTTGAGGATAAGCCCTACATGAATTTTTATAGATTTCTATTTACTGGATTCAGATATAACCTTATTACTAGATACCTGTTTTATATAGCCAACATTGAAAAACGTAAATAACAACAACTACCCCAATGTTGAATAGACCAGATTTAACAAACATCAAGGAATTACCAATAAGAAATATAAAGGTTTGTAGGAACATGATTTGATTTACCAAAAACACTAAGTATTAAAATAGCAAACTGTTTAACTCTCATTTAATACTGTAACTTTATTAGCATGATTTTACTAAAAGGGAGCTCAAATATACAGTGGGGGGATATACTAGAAAACACTGTCTACCCATGCAATAAAAGATACTAACAAAGATTACATAGCAGTGCACAAATACCTTTCCAAGAGGCTTATGATGTTTGAAGTATTAATATTAACGCATTTTTATTATTAATACAGGATGAAATAAAGAATGTAAAAAGGGGAAATGAGTCTAACCTCACACTTCCTGAAGAAACTTATAGCATGTTAGGTGGTGAGTATCTCTTCATTGGCAATATACAAACAGAAAAACTAAATGGATTATATGTGATAATGTATATGAAATGCTTAGCACAATACCTTGCTATTATTCTTATTATAAAATGAATAGTAAAAGAAATATATGGATAGGAAGAATGAATACATACTGGTTTCAGTAATAGTGATCATCTCTGGGGAGAGAGAAAGAAAGGTATTTAGATAGAAAGAAGGAATCATTAATTTTACAACATTTTCTGTTTTGCCCGTTTTGCTTCTGATTATTAAAAATGTATTAAACCTGTGTAATTTGTCATATTGAGAAACTGTATATAACATACCATTTAGAAATTGTATTCTAGACTCTTACCAGCTCTGTGATGTCAGGCAAGTGATATGACATCCCCAATTCCCTTATCTGTAAAACAAGGATAATGACAATACTGACTTCATGGGATTTCTGTAAGATTAAACAACTGTATGTGTGTTTGCTATATATTATTCACTGTGCTTTTTTATTTTTTTGAAATATTTTATAATTAAAACATTTCAAAATTACAGTACAACAAAAGAATTTTGAAGATATCTTGGACTTCGTTGTTGACCAGAGCAATCATTTGAAAACTTTTCCCCTTGTGTAAAAAGTTACTTTGTTTTGTTTGCTAGCACAAAGCCATGCTAAAATTCACTCAAGTGTAAAACGTTGAAATATATATAATTCTTGGCCTTGGCCAGTTTGCTCAGTGGATAGAGTGGCATATGGACATCTCAGTTTCGATTTCCTGTTCAGGGCACACAAGAGAAGTGCCCACCTGCCTCTCTCCCTTTCCCTCTCCCCTTCTCTCCTTCTTTCCCTCCTGAAACCAGTGCTTTGATTGGTTCAAGTATTGACCCCAGGCACTGAGGATAGCTCTGTTGGCTCAAGCGCATCAACCTCAGGCACTGAAAATAGCTCAATTGATTGGAGCACTGGCCCTAGACAGGAATTGCTGGGTAGATCCCATTTGGGGTGCATGCAGGAATCTGTCTCACTATCTCCCCTTCTCTCACTTAAAGAAAGAAAGAGAATTCTTAAAAGGCTCTAATGTTTTATTCTGTAAATGTTAATAAAACTTAACTCAAATTTATGGTCAGCTAATTCTTATTTTATTCTATCTCTTTCTAATGAGATTTCAGCAATGGAAATTATTCACAGGATGTGCTAACTTGGCCAGTTGACACTAGCATTTCTTCCTTCAGACAATGTGAACCCATTTGCAAATTTCATCAGACGGAAGCATTTAATGATGAAATGATAACATTTCAAATTCTGCCAGGCAGCTTGCCTTACACAGAGAAGCCAGAATTGCAAAGTTATGCATATAATTATGCAAAAGACAACAATATAAAGGAAGATTCATTTAAAGAAGAAAATTCATTGGGAACTAGCACTTCCGCAGACGACCAACTTGCTCATGAAAAGGTCAGGCAGCCTCCTAGAAGCCCACCTGCAGTCCAATTCGGTAGAGAGATATTGAAATTGACGGAAATGTCACTGGCTAAAAACAAAGTCAAAGAATCAGCCCTCAGCCCTAGTCAACCTGAAAGCTTCTTGTGTAAGGACTATGTGCACAAGGATGTTGAAAACCCATTTTACAGAGAGAATAGCTTTAACCTGTATAATCTGGGAGCTAATTATAAAACAAAGGAGGTAAGATTTTTTATGTAGGTATCGAAGGATGTGTTGTTGTTTTTATAAGTATATAATCTGATACTTTTCCAAGTGATAAATTATTTAGTCAACATAAGAGACATTACTTCTCTTATGGGGAAAAAGCCTTCCTAGATGTTGATTAATTTAAAAACAGATTTTTCTAATAAAATCAAGTCCATACTTGGGGATTAGCTTTACCAAATGATAATTTCTTTGAGGATCAGGGTTCTGTCCCTACTGCTTTTGTGCATCTTAGCATCTACAATGGTGCCTTGACTATGACAAGTTTATATATTTGGTGAATTAAATTGGCTAGAATTCAGTTTACATTAAGAAAAAGTTTGTAAAGAGGAAGCAGTACAGGAGTATTAAATTATTTGACAGGGAAAACTTACGTTTTTTTCTATCATGTGGGATCTCTACTGACAAGCAAAAGTAATATTTTTTACCAAAGTGAAAACATTAACTTGTCTTTTGATTTATTAATCCTAGGCATGCATGTAGTATCCTAGGAGCACTGAATATGCTAACAGTGTAAATGCAATGTGCTCTAAACAAAAACAAAAAAAAATCTTTTAAGAATTATATGGACAAGTAGAAATAATTAAAGAATAGCACAAATAATATCATTTCATTGTGAGTTTGATGAGAAAAGCTATGATTATTATATTTAGTTTGCAAGTATGACCAGTTTTATTTATTTTGAAGCAGCATTTAAAAGTGGACTTTATTCTCCTATGTTAGTTTCTTGAAAATAACATTTTAAAAATCTGTTTAATCAGGATTTCCCAAGATTCTTCCTTACTATTTCCATTGCATTTAGTCATTTATTCATTCAGTCAATAAATACTTTCAGGCATATACTATGCACTAGGCCCTGTGCTGTATGTTGGATATATAATGGTTTTAAAAAATGTGAATTCTGTCATCCCATCCTAGTAGATGAAGTAGACATTAATCAAAAATCACACAAATAAACATAATTTTCAACTATAGTGTCGTGAATAAAAATTACATGTAAAGTATATGTAAAATGTATATAATGTTTTAGAAAGTTACATATAAACTTGCAGCAATGATTAGTGTTGCAAATAAAAGTAAGATGGTTATCTTACTGCCCTGATCTGGGAGTTTGGAGAAGGCTTCCCTGATGTAGTGAGAATTGAGCTGAAAGATGAGTAGGAGTTAATTAGGTCACCGGGCATGGGAGAGCATTCCATGCTGAAGTAACATGTGCAAAAAAACCTGTGGCTTCTATGCCTGACCTGTGGTGGCGCACTGGATAAAGTGTTGACTTGGAACGCTGAGGTCACCGATTCAAAACCCTGGGCTTGCCTGGTCAAGGCAGATATGGGAGTAGATATTTCCTGCTCCTCCCCTTTCTCTCTCTCTCTCCACTCTCTAAAAATGAATAAATAAAATCTAAAAACTAAAAAACAAAACCTGTGGCTTCAGGGAGCATGGTCCCTGATAGGTCTTGAAGGAATCCCAGGATTGCGGGTTGGAAGAAGCAAGAGGGATATAGTAGATGAGGATGGAGACGTAACATGGGTCAAATATCAAGATCAGATGTAGGACCTTGTAGGCTTCAGTAAGGATAGTTGTCTTTATTCTACAACAATGAAGAAACATTAAAATACAGAGGTCCAATATCTAAATTCTAGAAAGTCATGCAGCCACTCATACAGATATCTTTTACTGGGTTTTATGTCATATTCATTTCAGCCTTGTTTTAGTGCAACTTACTTTCCTTTTCTAAACCCCTCAAAACCTGTATTGTGAACAGAAATCAATTATAAGACATGTTCATCTGGCATTCTAATGTTCACAAGAGTCATAGTACAATAAGGTAATGGTTTAATGAGGAATAAAAAATGGACTGTAGGGTAATTGATAATTTTTTTTTATTCATGTGAAGTCAAAGTATGTTCTATGTGTCCAGAAAAGTTTGAATCATAAAAAATGGTGAGAATATATCAAAGTTTAATATTTTCTTATTAAAGTAAATTTGATACATATTCTCATCATATACCTGTTGTTTGTGCTCTGCTATGCTGTTAGGTGCTATATGTACATTTAGCAATTAACATTTAAGTATTTTTCTTAAGTACATGTTATTCTTGGAAGTAGATATTATAGTTGTTATTTTATAGGTAAGGAAACCAAACTAGGGATCTACAATTCAGTGCCAGCTCTGACTTCAAAGTTTGAGGTAATTCTACTCTTTCACACTTATTTATTATAACTTACAGGTTGTACTTTCTTCAAAAAGAATACAGAATTCTGGGGAGATTCCTGAGATGGCAATCAGTCACCAAAAGGAAGTCACAGTGGAGGGCATGGAGAGTCCAGGGATTGTGTCCAGTCATATTCCTGCAGGCATTTCTTGGAGTGGTGGAGCATCTCAGGAGGACTGCAGGACACCTGAGACAGATCAAAGCCTGGAAAGCTTACAGCCTTTGGAGGAGGATATGGCTTTAAACGAAGTCTTACAGAAATTAAAACATACCAACAAAAAGCAGCAAACTCTGATCCAAAACCTACAGCGTTCTAACACGTATTTAGAGAAGAAGGTTAAAGAACTACAGGCGAATACTAACAAGCAGCAAGTATCTGTTGACATCATAAATACACTAAAGGAGAACATTGAAGAATTAATTGAAGACAAATACAAAGTAATGCTAGAGAAGAATGAAACTGACAAGACATTGCAGAACATGCATAATATTTTAACTAACACCCAAAAGCATCTTCAGGAATCTAGGAAAGAGAAGGAAACTTTACAGGTGGAGTTTAAGAGGATCAAGGAAAACTATGCTTGTCTACAGAAAAAGTACATAACAGAAAAGCAACAAAAAAGCAAAGCTGTTAGTCAGTACATAGAGATGGGCAAAGTCTTAAGCAAGAAAGAGGAAGAGGTAGAGAGGCTGCAACAACTCAAAGGAGAGTTGGAAAATGCCACCACTTCTGCTTTGGATTTATTGAAAAGGGAAAGAGAGACCCAAGAACAAGAGTTTCTGTCTTTCCAGGGAGAATTTCAGAAACGTGAAAAGGGAAACCTGGAAGAAAGACAGAAGCTGAAATTTACACTTGAAAAATTGGTGGCCCAACTTAAAAATCTGCAATCTGTATCTGAAAGTGAAAGGGCTGAGAATACAAAGCTTCAGCAGCAGATCAACGATGTGAAAAATGAAAACGCAAAACTTCAGCAGCAGGTTGCAAGGAGCAAGGAGCAAAACTGTGTCCCTAAGTTTGAGATAGCTCAGTTAAAGGAGCACTTAGAGGAAGTAATGAAGTCAGATATAACAAAGGTATTTTCACAAATTCAAAGTCTCTAATGCAGAGTTTCAGGAGTTTCTAATAATCTGGTGACACATATTTAAGCATACCATTTACACAGATTTGTTTGCAGAGAGGCTCATTAACCAAAAAAGAGGGAGAATGGAAAGTGCATCTCAGGCTTGGAGAAGTTTCTTTGCTTCTTGGGCACTCACATTAAAAATTGCTATTTATGACCCTGGCTGGTGGCTCCGTGAATAGAGCATCAACCTGGCATATGGACGTCCTGGGTTTGATTCCCAGTCAGGGCACACAAGAAAAGCAACCATCTGCTTCTCCTCTCTTCCCTATCCTCCTTCTTGCCTTGTTCCCCTTCTGCAGTCAGTGGCTCGATTGGTTCAAGCATGGCCCCTGGTGCTCAGGATAGCTCTGTTGGAGCCATCAGCCTCAGGTTATAAAAATAGCTTGTTACTGGAGCATTGGCCCAAGATGAGGTTGCTGGGTGGATCCCAGTTCTGCCTCACTATCTCCCTTCCTCTCATCTAAAAAAAAAAGAAAAGAAAAACAGCCATTTATGGCCTCTTGTGATTATTTTGGTAAAGATGAAAATTAATTAACATGAGAATTTTTCTGATACCACTGACCAATCATCTGTAACATTCCTTTGAGAAAGGATTTTTCTAGGTGGAGATCTCAATCTTTTCATACGATGTCTTCTTCTTTTTTTTTTTTTTTACAGGGACAGAGAGAGAGTCAGAGAGAGGGATATATAGGGACAGACAGACAGGAACAGAGAGAGATGAGAAACATCAATTTTCCTTCGTAGTTCCTTAGTTGTTCATTGATTGATTTCTAATATGTGCCTTGACCGTGGGGCTGCAGCAGACCAAGTCACCCCTTGCTCGAGCCAGTGACCTTGGGCTCAAGCTGGTGAGCCTTGCTCAAACCAGATGAGCCCATGCTCAAGCTGGCAACCTCGGGGTCTCGAACCTGGGTCCTCCACGTCCCAGTGCAACTTTCTGTTCACTGCATCATCGCCTTCTCAGGCGGGCCTATATTTCTTATAATAACCTGAACTGAGCTGATATGTCACTTGGAAGATGTCCTGAGTGGACTGTTTCCTGAATCTCTAATCAGTATATATGTGTATTATCTGCAAGTAAGTAGTTCTGTTATTTTTAATGATTCTTAGGAAAACATTCTCTCTGTTTAAAAAAATTTCTGTGTGATCTTTTCTCCAGAAAGAAAGAAGGATTGTCTAGGCCAGTGGTTCTCAAACTTTAGCATTCATCAACATCAGCTGTGAAAATGCAGATTTTTGGGACCCACCCCAGAGTCTCTGATTCAGTAGGTAGGTGGTGGGCCTGAGACTATGCATTTGTCACAAGATCATAGTTCTCACGATTGCTGCTGGCCCAGAAATCATACTTTAAGAACCACTAACCTAAGCAAAGATAACTTTAGGTTCAGCTGCAAACCAAATTATGACAAATTTTAAATTGCTAAATTCTGAATGAATTAGTGTGACTATACAGAAGCTTATCACAGTATATAATTTTTTTTCTTGAGCTTTCTTTTTAATAGATTTTTATTGATTTTAGAGAGAATGGAGAGAAAGAGAAGGAGGAGGAGTGGGGAGCATCAGCTCATAGTTGCTTCTCTGATGTACCTAGACTGGGCAAGCTCAGGGTTTCTAACCAGTGACCTCAGCATTCCAGGTTCATACTTTACCCACTGCGCCACCACAGGTCAGACTTCAGCTTTTGTTTATTTTTATTTTTATAAGTGAGAGGAGTGGGGATAGAGAGAGAGAGTCCCGCATGCGCCCCAACCAGGAACCACGTGGCAACCCCCATCTAGAGCCAATGTTTGAATTAACTGAGCTATCCTTACCACCCAGGTCTGATGCTAGAACCAACTGAGCCACAGGCTGCAAGAGGGGAAAAGAGAGAGAAGAAGGAGAGGAAGGAGAAGAGAAGCTGATGGTCACTTCTCATGTGTTCTGACCAGGGGTCAAATCTGGGATATCCACATGCTGGGCTGACACTCTATCCACTGGACCAACCAGCCAAGGCCTTGAGCTTTTTTCTTAACAGTAAAATTTTTCATTTTATCTTGACTAATCTATTTATTTATTTTATTTATTTACTTTGTGACAGAAAAAGACAGGTAGGGACAGACAGACAGGAAGGGAGAGAGATGAGAGGCATCAGTCCTTCATTGCAGCTCCTTAGTTGTTCATTGATTGCTTTCTCATATGTGCCTTGACCAGGGGGTTAACAGCAGAGTGAGTGACTCCTTGCTCAAGCCAGCAACCTTGGGCTTCAAGCCAGCAACCTTGGGCTTCAAGCCAGCGACCATGGGGTCATGTCTATGATCCCATGCTCAAGCCAGTGGCCCAACGCTCAAGCTGGTGATCCCGCACTCAAGCCGGTGGGCAAACTCCGGGTTTTGAACCCGGGCCGTCTGCGTGCCAGTCCAGTGCTCTATCCACTGCGCCACTGCCTGGTCAGGCGACTAAATATCCCCAAATCTTTCTCACTCTGCTTTTTACTCTTTCTTACTTTACTTTAATATCCCCAAATCTTTCTTACTCTGCTTTTAGTTTTGATTTCTATTAACTCTAGGTCCATTTCTTAAAACTACTTTATTGGAGCGACATTGGTTCACAAAACCATACAGGTTGCAAGTGTACAGTTCAAACCATCGTCTGCGCACTGCATCGTGCACCCATCACCACAAGCAAAGTAATTTTTTATCCCCCCCCCCCTTATCCACCTCCACTTATCCTCCACCTCCCTTTCCCTCTGGCTATAACCACACTGTTGTCTGTGTCTGTGTGTTTTATATGTTTTTGTTGTTGTTGTTTAATTTCTTCACCTTCTTTCATTCAGTTCCCCAAACCCTGCCCTCTGACAGCTGTCAGTCTGTTCTCTGTATCCATGCCTGTTTCTATTTTGTTCACTAGATTTCACAGATAAGTGAGATCATATGGTATTTTTCTTTCTCTAACTGGCTTATTTCACTTAGCATAAAAATACCCAGATCCTCCCTAGCTGGATAGTTCAGTTGGTTAGAGTATCGTCCCAGTGCACCAAGGTCGCAGGTTCAGTCCTTGTCAGAGTACACACAAGAATCTCCTTCCTCTCTTCATGTCTGAGACAAATAATTAATTTTTAAAAAATCTCCAGGTCCAGCCTGACCTGTGGTGGCGCAGTGGATAAAACGTCGACCTGGTAACACTGAGGTCGCCAGTTCAAAACCCTGCACCGGTCTGGTCAAGGCACATATGGGAGTTGATGTTTCCAGCTCCTCCCCCCTTTCTCTCTCTCTCTCTCTCTCTCTCTCTCTCTCTCTCTCTCTCTCTCTCCACTCTAAAATGAATTAAAAAAAATCTCCAGGTCCAGCCATGCTTCTGCAAAAGGTAAAGATTTCCTTTTTTACAGCTGCATAGTATTTCATTGTGTAAATGTACCACAGCTTTTTTTTTTTTTCATAGCACAGCTTTTTTATTCACTCATTGGCTGATGGGCACTTGGACTATTTCTAGATCTTGACTGTTGTAAATAAAATTGTTATTTGAAGTATGGTTTTAATTTGCATCTCTGATAATTAGTGACACTGAGCATTTTTCCATATGTGTATTGGCTTTGTGTATGTCCTCTCTAGAGAAGTGTCTATTCAGGTCCTTTGCCCATTTTGTCATTGCATTGTTTCTTACTGGTGTTGAGTTATATAAGTTCTTTATATATTTTGGAAATTAACCCTTTAGCTGATGTATCATTGTTAAATACATTGTCCCATTCAATGGACTCCCTTTTAATTTTGTTAATGGTTTCTTTTGCTATGCAAAAGCTTTTTAGTGAACATACAACTTAAAGTCTGTGGCACACAGCAAAATTAGTCCTGAGAAAAGGCAATTTATAGCATTACAGACCTACCTTAAGAAGCAAGAAAAATCTCAAACAATCTAAATTTACACCTAGAAAATACACTAGAAAAAGAACAACAAAGACCAGAGTAAGTAGAAGGAAGGAAATAATAAAGATCAGAGCAGAAATAAATAAAAATATAACTAAAAAAATAGGAAAGATCAGTGAAATCAAGAGTTGTTTCTTTGAAAAGATAAATAAGATTGGCCCTGGCCAGTTGGCTCAGCAGTGGAGCATCAGACCAGTGCATGGAAGTCCCAGGTTTGATCCCCAGTCAGGGCACACAGGAGAAGCAACCATTTGCTTCTCCCCCTCCCCTCGTTTCTCCTCCCACAGCCATGGCTCAATTTGAGCAAGTTGGCCCTGGGTGCTGAAGTTGGCTCCATTACCTTGCCTCAGGCACTGAAATAGCTCAGTTGCTGAGCAATGCAACAGCGGCCACCGATGGGCAGAGCATCACCCTATGGGGGGCTTGCCGGGTGGATCCTGTTGGGGTGCATGTCAGAGTCTGTCTCTCTGCCTTCCTGCCTTTCACTTAATTTAAAAAAAAAAGATTGATGAACCTTTAACCATACTCATCAGGAAAAAAAGAGAGAGGAGCCAAATAAATAAAATCGGAAATAAAAGGAAGTAACAACTGACATTACAGAAATACAAAGGATTATAAAAAAATACTATGAACAACTAACTATATACTAACAAATTGGACAATGTGTGTGAAATGTATAAATTTCTAGAAACATAATATAAAATAATCAGGAAGAATTGAAACCTTAATAGACTGATTACAACTAATGAAATTGAAGCAGTAATAAAAAAACTCACAACAAACAAAACTATTGGACCAGATGGCTTAACAGGTTAATTTTACCAAACATACAAAGAACTAATAGCTATCCTTCTTAAACTATTCCAAAATATTGAAGAGGAGGGAAGACTGCCAAGCTCATTTCATGAGACCAGTATTATTCTAAATCCAAAACGAGATAAAGACACTACAGAGGAAGAATATTGTAGGCCAATATCCCTGATAAACATAGATGCTAACTAAAATCCTCAACAAAATACTAGCAAAGCAGATCCAGCAATACATGAAAAAGATCGTACAGCATGAACAAGTGGGATTTACTCTGGAGATGCAAGGTTGGTACAATATCCACAAATCCATAAAGGTGATACACCACATGAAATGAGGGGTAGAAATAACATAATCATATCAAGAGATACAGAAAAGGCATTTGATAAAATCCAGCACCCATTTATGATAAAAACTCTCAGCAAAGTGGGAATAGAGGGATCAAATCTTAGTGTAATAAAGGCTATATATATATATATATATATATATATATATATATATATATATGGCAAACCCACAGCCAACATCATACTCAATGAGCAAAAACTAAAAGTGTTTCTTGTACAGTCAGGAACAAGACAGGGATATCTGCTTTCACTGCTCTTATTCAGCATAGTACTGGAAGTCCTTAGCTATAGCAATCAGACAAGAAGAAATAGAAGGCATCCAAATTGGAAAGGAGGAAGTTAAAGTGACATTATTTGCAGATAACCTAATATTGTACATAGACAACCCTTAAGACTCCACCAAAAACTATTAGATCTAATAAGTGAATTTTGGCAAAGTAACAGGGTATAAAATTAATATTCAAAAATCTTTGCCATTGGCCTGACCTGTGGTGGTGCAGTGGGTAAAGCGTCGACCTGGGAACACTGAGGTCACCAGTTCAAAACCCTGCACTGGTCTGGTCAAGGCACATATGGGAGTTGATGCTTCCAGCTCCTCCCCCCTTTCTCTCTCTCACTCTGTGTCTCCTCTCTAAAATGAATAAAAATAAAAGAAGTCACTGCTTTAATCCATGAAAAAAAAAATCATTGCCATTGTCATGCACCAATAATGAACTATCAAAAAGAAAAATTAGGAAAATCCTATTTACTATTACAACACAAAATAAGGTACCTAGTAATAAATTTAACCAAGGAGATAAAAGACCTGTACTCATAAAATTATAGGATACTTAAGAAAGAAATTGAAGAAGATAAAAATAAGTGGAAGCACATACCATGTTCATGGATATGAAGACTTAACACCATCAAAATATCAATAGTACCAAAAACAACTTATAGATTCAACACAATTCCTATTAATATACCAATCGCATGTTTCACAGATCTAAAACAAATACTCTGAAAATTTATATGGAATCAAAAAAGGCCCTGAGTAGCCTTGGCAATCTTGAGAAAGAAGAACAAAGTTAGAAGTATCATACTACCTGATATCAAACTATAAAACAAGTCCAGCCTGACTAGGCGGTGGCACAGTGGATAGAGCGTCGGACTGGGAAGCAGAGGACCCAGGTTCAAGACCTCGAGGTTGCCAGCCTGAGCGCGGGTTCATCTGGTTTGAGCAAAAAGCTCACCAGTTTGGACCCAAGGTCACTAGCTTGAGCAAGGGGTTACTCGGTCTGCTGAAGGCCCGCGGTCAAGGCACATATGAGAAAGCAATCAATGAACAACTAAGGTGCCACAACAAAAAACTGATGATTGGTGCTTCTCATCTCTCTCTGTTCCTGTCTGTCTGTCCCTGTCTATCCCTCTCTCTGACTCTCTCTCTGTCTCTGGAAAAAAACAAACAAACAAAAAAACAAGTCCATTTAACCAATCCAAATAGCCTGGTAGTGGCATAAGAATGGGCATATAGATTAATGGAATAGAACAGAGAGCCCAGAAATAAACCAAAACCTTTATGACCAATTAATATTTGACAAAGGAGGCAAGAACGTACAATGGAGTAAAGACATTTTCTTCAATAAATGGTGTTTGGAAAATTGGGCAGGTACATGCAAAAAAAAGAAAAGAAAAGAAACTCAATCACTAACTTACATTATATATAAGAATAAACTCAAAATGGATAAAAGACTTAACTGTAAGTCATAAAACCATAAAAATCCTAGAAGAAAACAGGTAGTAAAATCTCAGTCATCCCTCATAGCAATATTTTTGTTGGTATATCTCCTTGGGCAGGGGAAACCAAAGAAAAAATAAACAAATTGGGGTACATCTAGGCCATTATTTCACTGTAGTCTGGGAGTGTCTATGAGGTAAAAATATTAATATGAAGAGTTCTTGCTTCTTTCACTCTCATTCTTTCATTAATATACAGTGAAGTTTTCCAGAAACTAAATGACATGTGATGATATAATCGTTTTCATGTTTGATACAATATATGAAGCAAATATGAGATCCAGCTGTCTTCCATTATGAAGTCAGCATTAAAAATATTTGCAAAAAATGTAATAGTTCCATTATTTTCACTAATTTTTTGTATTGGAAGGTGTGGTAGTTTTTTTTTATTATTAAGTTATTGTTTATATTGACACAATAGATTTATTGTTATTTAAAAGTAAAATATTTTTAAATGTTCTCACTTTTAATTTCTAGTACAACAAATATTGAAAGATGTAACCTACATAAAATGTTTCTGAGGTCCTCAATAATGTTTAAGAATATGAAGTGGACCTGACTAGACGGTGGCACAGTGGATAGAGCGTCGGACTGGGATGCATAAGACCCAGGTTGGAGACCCCAAGGTTGCAACCTTGAGCGTGGCCCATCTGGCTTGAGCGAAAGCTCGCCAGTTTGGACCCAAGGTCACTAGCTCCAGCAAGGGTTGGCTCGGTCTGCTGAAGGCCCATGGTCAAGGCACATGTGAGAAAGCAATCATTGAACAACTATGGTGTCACAACGGCAATGAAAAACTAATGATTGATGCTTCTCATCTTTCTCTGTTCCTGTCTGTCTGTCCCTATCTATCCCTCTCTCTGACTCTCTCTCTGTCCCTGTAAAAATAAATAAATAAATAAATAAATAAGAATATGAAGTGGGCCTGAAAATTAAAAAGTTTGAAAACTACTATTCATAATTTTTAAGAGTGGTATTCTATTCAGCATTTTACATTAAGAGTAATCCAGATTGTTTGCCTTTATTGTGACACATCTAAATTGTGTACATGTAGGATGCAAAGTTGATACATTCTAATTTGTTCCTGAATTGCTCACTTTGTGAAGAAAAGAGCCTGAATCCTCCAGATATGAAAAGGACTTCTCAGCCAGCCTTCAAAATTCACAACCTGCTGGCTCTGATGGCAAGACTTCTCACATGCCAGGTAATAATGATAATTTAAAAGAGGACATTTTTATTGGGTGGTGGGAGCAATACAAAAGTTGGACTTAAACCAAAAGAGGCAATGTGAAATGACAGAATTAAATTATGGAAGAAAATAACAGAAGACATCCTGACCAGTTGGTGGCGCAATAGATAGAGCATTGACCTGAACGACTGAAGACCCAAGTTTGAAACCCCAAGGTCACCGGCTTGAGCACAGGCTCACCAGCTTGATGCCACTACAAGTTGATGTTTCTCATCTCTCTCCCTTCCCCCCCCAAAAGAAAAAAAGAAAAGAATGGAAGACAGAATAGAGATCCTTTGATAAGCCAATTAGTCTTTCCTTCCTCCTACTGATTTTTTCTGTTTATCTCTTTTCAACACCTAATTCCCACAAGTCTACAACATAGTAACATAATAAAAAATAAATAAATAAATAAAGATTCCTAGAGAAATTCTTTACTTAGTACTTTCTACGGTTCAGGAAAGCTTTTCAGAGCAGTAGTCTTACACTGGGCCACTCTACTTCTAGGGACTAGTGATTATTCACATTAATCAGCTGCTTACCCAATCTAAAAATATAGCTTTGTTGGGGGTGGGGGAATGCAGTGTGTACATTTAGTAGAATGAAAAATGTAGTGTCGGGTGAATTCGAATTCTAGATTCACCGCTCCCTGGCTGTGTGACTTGGCCAAGTAAATTTACCCTCTTCAGCCTTAGTTCCTTCATTGTAAATAGGGGAAGTGAGTGCTGGACACCTAAGCTTATCATGCAGAGATCACCGAGTGGTGGCCCATAGACTGTATCCACCTACAGGTTTGTTTTTAAATATTGGAGTTTGATTGTGGCACACACTGTTGGCTGCAAACCTTTTCACCCTAAATATTTGTTTACCCACCCTATTTGCTTGGTTTTCTCCCATCTCACTGGCCACTGCTGCTCTTTCTCAGACTTACTTTCTGGCCACTGCCTCTCTAACAGACCTCTCAGTAATGAAGTATAGACCTTAGTAGGTCTCATTCCCTGCCAAACAAATTCTATGTTTGCTTGTTCTGTGTTTCCCACCCCACTAGGACATAATCCTTCAAGATTAGAGATTTGGTGTATTGTATGTCCTGTACCTAATACAGGTTAAGCTCCTAAAAGGCACTCACCAAATATTTGCTGACTTCCCAAACTGTTCTTGGAGCTTTTTAAGTTTACTGTTTCTGATCTTCATAGATTATCTCTTACACCATTCTTTATATTATCCAGCTTTTTTTAAGCATGGTAAACAAACCAAAGCTTAGAATACTGACTTTCTTGTTTGAAGTCTCACATATGATAAAGTGGCAGAACCCAAGTCATCTGACTCCAATGTATGTATGTGCTTTTGAACTTAGGATATTGTGGTACAAGTACTTTCATTCTGGGTACTCTGAAAATATCTAGAGTTTCGGTATGGATAAGGATGTCTGATTATTTTTGTGTCAGTTACAATAATGTGTCTAAAATTTGGACTTGTAAACTGACTAGGTTAAGAGGGATATATGTATGAGTTCACGAGCATGTATAGTTATTATAAATGAGTGTTAACCTTCCATTGATTATTCTAATCTGTCCCAATAACAATTTATATATGAGTATAAATCTATATGAATTCTTTCCACACTAACCCTTTATCCATGGATGTCTTATGATGAGTGATTGAAGAATTGAGTTTAATATTATTTTATCTCCTTTGGTTTGGTCACTAATTTTGGGAGGGAGATTTGTTTCATTTGTGTTTTTTCCTTCTTTGAGCTTTACTGAAAACAATGTTAATCTGGCTCCTCAAACTGTTATCTTTAGGACATCAGCAATCCTGATGCTGAACCTTTCAAAGAGAGTGAGAAAGTTAGTGATACATTGCTGCAAAAATTGAAGAACTTCCATCTTAAAAAGAAAAATTTAGATGAAGAGGTACTGTATGTATTCTTTTTTTTTTAATTTATTTATTCATTTTAGAGAGGAGACACAGAGTGAGAGAGAGAGATAGAGAAAGAGAGAAAGGGGGGAGGAGCTGGAAGCATCAACTCCCATATGTGCCTTGACCAGACCAGTGCAGGGTTTTGAACTGGCGACCTCAGTATTCCCAGGTCGATGCTTTATCCACTGCGCCACCACAGGTCAGGCCTGTATTCTTCATTCTAAAAATTGTATCAAAGTAAAAGGTAGCAGAAAAGGCCTGACCTGTGGTGGTGCAGTGGATAAAGCATTGACCTGGAACACTGAGGTCGCCGGTTCAAAACTCTAGGCTTGACCGGTCAAGGCACATATGGGAATTGATGCTTCCTGTTCCTCCCCCTGCCTCCCATTTCTCTCTCTCTCTCTCCTCTCTAAAATGAATAATTAAAAATTAAATAAAAAAAAAAGAGGTAGTAGGAAAGTACAAAGATACTCCTAAAATTTGGATTAAAAAAATTGTTTTTGTGGTCAGGTTAGCTTTACTGTAGCCATCACTAGGAGATATATTGATCAACATTTGACTTACTTTATAATGTAAGTCTGTATTAGGAAGTCTCGTTCGTCTACCAAAAAAAAAAAAAATGGTATGATTATTTTTTTTTCACGTTTGCATGTATTTTGACATTTCTGTAGTGATTTCAAACTTTATCACTTGGCATAATGGGTAAACTGGAAACAAGTCATTTTATTTTTCATGTGGGACAAGAGTAAAAGAAGAGGCTCCTGAAATTTCTTCAGTTATTCTTTTCTTGGTATAATGCTATAGAGATTAAAGGTCAAAAGAGCATAGGTTAAATAGGGAAGGTGATAATAGGATGTTAACTTGTGCTGTTTTAAATCTGAGAGAAATATAAAAGTGACAAATTTATCTTGACTAAAGCAATAAAAGCACTCAAATCTGGGATCTTAGATCACTATAAACAAATTTAGTCCTGTACTATAAGGAAATTACTTTTTCGAACTGAGGTGGATAGGAACTGTGTTGCAGGTATCCTGGGGAATCTTTTGTCTCCTATCTAACCTGTAGAGAAAAGGATCAAGAAATAGACAGACGTGCTCAGAAATGACTGGCCTCCACTTGTTAAGCCAGTCTTCAAAAGTAAGCAGAGTTGAGGACTGGAGCAGGATGGAGCAGAAATACAATTTCAGAAAAGGCACATAGAGCGAAGTCCAGAGGAAACCATATGCAAGGAGTCCTCTCCCAGGGGAGTCTTAACAGGATGCACTTTGCTCCTCCAGCAGTGAGTAGCAACAACATGTGTGAAAATGTTGTCTGCTAGAGAAGCTCATTAGAGACCGTGCCCTGATTTTCCTGGGGGGCTTGTTCACATAGACACCTTCTGCCTGGCACTCACCAAAATTACAAATGCAAAGCGGTGTTCAGTGCAAACTGAACAGTCTTTGTACAAATATGTTAGGTACAATGAAGCCTCCCACCATTCAAGTCCCTAGATACAGTCAGGGGGCCACCTGTCTAGCAGATCTTTCTAAGAAGAGCAGCCTCTAGCCTGCTCTGCCAACTCTTTTCTGGACAAGAGCTGTAAAAACAGTGTACCTTTTGGAGACCGGGGATTGGACTGTGTATGGTTTGATGATATCATAAATATTATAGAATGCAGTTTTACTTTTCTCTCCTCTGACATATAAAATGCATTTTTTTCTTAGCTATGGAAACATAAAGACAGAATTGCAACTTTCAGAGAGTTAATTGCTAATGAGAAAGCATTTCAAGATCAGGTTATTGATGTGAGTTTAACTTTTACTATGTATTGTCTGTCTTTGACATAAAAATTATAATTTCAGATATTTATATTCTTTTGGTAAATTTGTTTAAATCCTTCTAAGTTCTATACTTCTATTATTCTAGCCAATAAAGATTTCTTTGTTTGTTTCACTAAGAAAGTATTTGTTGCCTGACCAGGCGGTGGCGCAGTGGATAGAGCATTGGACTGGGATGCAGAAGGACCCAGGTTCGAGACTCCGAGGTCGCCAGCTTGAGCGTGGGCTCATCTGGCTTGAGCAAAAAAAAAAAAAAAAAGCTCACTAGCTTGAATCCAAGGTCGCTGGCTTGAGCAAGGTCTGCTGTAGTGGAGACTCGGTCTGCTGTAGTCCCCCGGTCAAGGCACATGAGAAAGCAATCAATGAACAACTAAAGTGCAACAACGAAAAACTGATGATTGATGCTTCTCATCTCTCTTCGTTCCTGTCTGTCTGTCCTCTCACTGACTCTCTCTCTCTCTGTCTCTGTAAAAATATGAATTAAAAAAAGGAAAGTATTTGTTTTCAAATGCTCAAAAGAGTGTGAAAGTACTGGAAGTGAGCACAAGTGTATTTAATCTCAGGTTACAGACTTTGATTCAAATGAAGCCAAGAATGTTAGAGATGTACCTACCTTACTGGAAGCCAAACTAGATAAGTACCACAGTCTAAATGAAGAGCTTAATATCTTGGTAAGAAATTTGTTTTTCTTTTTTGCTTTGCTATCAGTTTTATACACTACACCATTTCATTAACAAGTTTAAGAAATTATCAGCCTACAAAAAAAATTTGCCTATGAAAATGGTCACACACTGGCATTGTGGCAGTATAATTCACTCAGATATTATAAAATTGAAGTTTGCATCTTCAGGTTTTGAAATTTTACGTAATGTCCCATCTGATTTCTGTTTAGACTGATCAGATTAATTTCTTTCAAAATGTAGAAATCAAAGCATATATGCAATTCTTTCATTGTAAAAGAAGCATATTTACATCATTGTTTGTGCTACCACCATTCTTATAGCAATAGCTGTTACAACAACCATGATTAAGGGTGCTTTGGGAAACAGCACTCATAGTTTACTTTAGGTGGCATTTAAAGATAAAGGTGTCACTGCAGAAAAGAAATGGTAATGTTACTTAATGGTGTTAGCTAATGGAATGGTGGTAATCATTTTACGATATGTGTATCAGATAAACAAATTGCATACTTTAAACTTACACAATGTTATATGCCAATTATATCTCAATGAGGCTGGAAAAAATGAAGGCAGATAAAACCGGAAAAATTTTAGAAGTAAATAAAAATATGATCTTGGTAGCTAAGTAGTTACAGAATTACAATCCAATTAAATCCCACTATAATGAAAAGGTGGCTAGTTAACATAATTTATTTTTAACAGCAAAGAAGTCTATCATACTTCTTTCTTTTAAGTTTTATTTATTTATTTATTTATTTATTTATTTATTTATTTGAGAGGGGGCAGGGAAAGAGAAACAGGAACATTGAGCTGCTCTAGTATGTGTCCTGATCGGGGAACCAGGACGATGTTTCAGCCAACTGAGCTATCTGGCAAGGGCTTAATTTTTATTGATTTTTAGAGAGACAGAGAGGAGAAGGGAGAGAGAGGGGACGAGGAAAGGAAGCATTTGTTGTTTCACTCAGTCATGCATTCTTTGGCTGCTTCCCGTGTGTGCCCTGACCAGGGATCAAACCTACAACCTTGTTGTTTCAGGAAAATGCTCTTAACTGACTGAACAACCGGCCAGGGCTCATATCATATTTCTAAGTTATTAAAAATAAGTGTTGGAGACTTTTGAGCAAGAGGGAGGCAGAAGTAAACACGGTACTCAAATCCTCCCACAACCACATCAAAATTAAAACTAAACTACAAAACAAACCATCATTCATAACCTCTTGAAATCTAGCTGAACAGAGTCCTATAACTACAGATATTAAGAAGAAGCCACATCACAACTGGTAGGAGGGATAGAGTCGCAGAATAGGTTGGTCCCACACTCACGTGGGGCTGATAAAAATAGGGAAGGATATTTCAGCTGCAGGGGTCCCTCCTGAGAAGCAAGGGATCCCAGACCCACACCATGATCACCAGTCCAGGGTTCCAATCCAGGTAGAAAAATCCCCATAAATTCTGGCTGTGAAAAACAACAGAGATTATGACTGAGGGAGACAGAGACTGCTGGAGTCCCAGGCAGCACCTCTTAAAGGGCCCACAACAGACTTACTGGGACTCAACTCCCTCTGAGCTCCAGCACAGAGGCAGCTGCTTGACAGGAACCAGGGACATACTAGGAGGAACTGGGTTGTTTGGCATCAAGGGAAGAGCATTGGGGTGGCCGCTTTCTGCCAGATAAAACTGCTGGCAGCGGCCATTGTTCCTTTTCTGACCCCACACCCCATCCCGCCCCAAGGCCAGCAGGCAGGTACCATGTCTGAGTTTCCAACAACCTGGCTCACACTGTTCACCTGGCGCAGGTGATTCCCTGAGACCCTGTCCCACCCAACTTGCAGGGCCACCCAAGCCATTTCCAGCGCCTTTTCTATACAAATTGCCTCTATTGCCTCATGCCTCAGATTTTACTAAAATCTCTCAAACAAGCAGCATCTGGCCTCTGTGTACCCTGTACCACTTGCTCAGAGGCTCTAGGCCTGGCATTAGCAGCAGCCAGTTTTGGTTCACAGCTTGGCTTTTCCTGGGCACCTCCAAGCCCAGCACAAGCAGCAACCATCTGCACATTGCTCTGTAGCTCATGCTGGGTGGCCCCAGGCTGGGCACAGGTGGTGGCTGACCTTGCACCTCCCAGGAGGCTCCAGAGTCAGGGCACCCAGCAGACAACTTGAGATCATGTGGGATTACAACCCTACCACCTCCACGAGTGACACATTCAAGGGGCAAACTCTGTGAGCACCAAAGCCCGACCAAAGCAAGTCCTGTTCCGTGGGGTCAACTCCTTCACAGCAGCTCCTCTGCTGTAATTACAGCAGTCCTTACATTCAATTGGCCTGGGGCCAATACCTCCCAGTGACACCAAGAGCAACCAGGTGCACACAGCCCACAAAAGGTGCACCTGGAACACCCAGCTCTGGTGACAGGAGGCTGTGCCACTCAGCCCACAGGACACCACTACACAAGGCCACTCTCCCAAGTCTGATGGACTTAACAGCTCTACCGAATATCTAGAAACAAACATAGGGAAGCAGCCAAAATGCAGAGACAAAGAAACATGTTCCAAATGAAAGAATAGGAGAAATCTCCAAAAAGAAATCTAAAAAAAATAGAGGCAAGATAACAACCGGATACAGAGTTCAAAACAATTGTTATAAGGATGCTCAAGGAACTTAGGACATAGGAACCATAAAAAAGAACTAGTGAGAAATGAAGGTTACACTAACTGAAATGAAGAATTGACAGGGAATCAACAGTAGAGTAGATGAAGCTAAGAATCAGATCAGTGATTTGGAACATAAAGAAACAGAAAATACCTAATTAGAACAGCAAAAAGAAAAAATATCCAAAATAAAAAGGAAGATAGTGTAAAGAACCTCTGGGACAACTTCAAGAATACCAGCATTTACATCATGGGGGTGCCAGAAAAAGAGAGAGAGCAAGAACTTGAAAATCTATTAGAAAAAATAATGACAGAAATCTTCTCTAAATAGATATACAAGTCCAGAAAGTGCAGAGAATTCCAAACAATATGAACCCAAAAAGGCCCATCCCAAGACACATCATGAAAAAGGTTAAAGACAAAGAGAGAATCGTAAAAGCAGCAAGAAAAAAATCAGTTAGTTACCTATAAGGGAGCTCCCATAAGACTGTCAGCTGATTTATCAAGAGAAACTGCAGACCAGAAAGGTATGGCAAGAAATATTCCAAGTGATGAAAAACAAGGACCTACAACCAAGATTACTCTACCCTGCAAAGCTATCATTTAGAATCGAAGGACAGATAAAGAACTTCCCAGACAAGAAAAGAAATAAAGGAGTTAATCACCATATCCCAAAATTACATGAAATGTTAAAGTGGTTATTTTTTAAGAAGAAGAAAAATAAAGATAAAAAGTATGAACAATAAAATGACAATGAATACACATCAACAATTGAGTCTAAAAAGCAAAATATAAAAGCAGAACAAAAACAGACTCATAGATACAGAGAACATTTTGACAGTTGCCAGATGGAGGGAGATCGGTGGAAAAGGTGATGGGATTAAAATGTACAAATTGGTGCCTGACCAGTGCTGGTGCAGTGGATAGAGTGTTGACCTCAGACGCCAAGGTTCCCAGGTTTGAAACCCCAAGGTCTCCAACTTGAGAGTGGGCTCATTTGGCTTGAGTGCAGGCTCACCAGCTTGAGTGAGGGGGTGTTGGCTTGAGTGTGGGGGTGTTGGCTTGAGTGTGGAATCATAGACATGATCCCATGGTCGCTGGCTCAGCAAGGGGTCACTGGCTTGGCTGGAGCCTCCTTGGTCAAGGCACATATGAGAAACAATCAATGAACAACTAAAAGTGCCGCAACTATGGTTGATGGTTCTCATCACTCTCCCTTCCTGTATCTTTCTCTTTCTTTCTCAAATAAACAAACAAATGAATAAATAAATAAATAAATAAATAAATAAATAAATAAATAAAATGTGCTGCAGTCTTTCTTGTACAAACTGTATCGCAGAGAAACCAAATAATCGATAAGGGAGAGTTCTTTATTGAAGAATGTAAGCTATTAAAAACAGAAAAAAGGATACATTTATAAAATTGTATTTTGCAATCCTAAATAAAAGAAGGAATGTAGGCAATTATAATGGTTGCTAAAACCTTGAAGTTTGAGACTGATAGCATTTAATGACTGTGTCAGACTGACAAACATGTGAGTCCACTGATCAATCTCAACCCCTCTAGTGGTGAGACAAGCAGACCTGTGTCCCCTGACATGATGCAGGAGACTACACACAAGTAGTCTCTGAAGTAGTCTCACCAAAACAGCTGGACCTGGAAGCAAGGTGCTAGACCTAACTACCAGTGAACAGTGGACACAGAAACATTAAATGACACCATGAGAGCAGTTCCAGAATGGGAGAAACTCTAGTCAATAAGCAATTGGCATGAGAAAAGGAAGGGAGAAGGGAGAAATAATTACAGACTAGAAGAGACTAGAGACAAATCAGCCAAATGCAGTATATGAAACCTGTGTAGGTCCTGGTTTGAAAAAACCCGCTATAAAAATATATTTGTGAGTTAATAGCAGAAAATTGAATATAGTCTGGGCATTAGATAATACTTATATAATGTATACTATAATAATAATAATATAATAATAATAAATAATGTATGCAGTCCAATGAGTAGGACTGCTGATTTGAAATCAGCTGTCAATTCAGTTATATAAGAAAAAAAACTTGCTATTTCTGTAGCAAACTTGAACAAGCAAATTTGTTCTGCCTTTTCCTCCTCAAGGTATTTCATTACAGACATGTGAATATATTTAAAACAATAGAAGATTAATGGTCATTCTTAACAATGTTACTTAATGGGAACATTTCTGTTGTTTTTCCTCTGTAATTGCTTTGAAAACTAAGGTAACCACTAAGGGAATTTGTGAATTCCCTTTTCTGATAATTAATGACAATTAGATGTCACTTTTTAGAATACACTTTTTAATTTTTAATGTTTTTTTTGCAAATAAAAATTGGACCATAGGTTAGGTTATGACATACATTAAGCTAAACCTTTTTTTATTTTTATTTTTGTATTTTTCTGAAGTTAGAAGTGGGGAGGCAGTCAGACAGACTCCCACATGTGCCTGACCAGGATCCACCCAGCATGCCCATCAGGGGGCAATGCTCTGCCCATCTGGGGCATTGCTCCATTTTGGCTGGAGCCATTCTAGTGCCTGAGGTGGAGGTCATGGAGCCATCCTCAGCACCCAGGCCAATTTTGCTCCGATAAAGCCTTGGCTGCGGGAGGGGAAGAGAGAGACAGAGAGAAAGGAGAGGGAGAAGGGTGGAGAAGCAGATGGGCACTTCTCCTGTGTGCCCTTACTGGGAATCAAACCCAGGACTTTCACATAAGCTGAACCTTTTTAAAAGCCAGCAGTCATTTATGCAAGTGAGAATCCTTATCAAACCTGAAAATGCAGCCCTGGCCAGATGGCTCAGTGATAGAACGTTGGCCTGGTATGTGGAAGTCCCGGGTTCAATTCCCAGCCAGGGCACACAGGAGAAGCGCCCATCTGCTTCTCCACCCTTCCCCCTCTCCTGTCTCTCTATCTCTCTCTTTCCTTCCTGCAGCCAAGGCTCCATTGGAGCAAAGTTGGCCTGGGCACTGAGGATGGCTCCATGTCCTCCGCATCAGGCACTAGAATGGCTCCAGTTGCAACTGAGCAACGCCCCAGATGGGCAGAGCATCGCCCCCTGGTGGGTTTGTCAAGTAGATCTCAGTGGAGCACATGCAGGAGTCCGTCTCTCTTTCTCCCAGCTTCTCACTTCAGAAAAATACAAGCAAACAAAAAAACCCCAACAACCTGGAAATGCATCATCATGCAAAACCTCAGTGCTTACTCAGAAGCAAGTAAGTCTCTACATTGGTAACATATGGAAAGAACGTAGTAAAGAGTTGGCACTAACAAACATTTGTATTCACCAATAGGTGTTTAATGATTTGCAAAATATTTCATTGTCTTAAATAGGAAAAAAGCTAAAACATAATTTCTGCTCCTCTAAATGCAATCTAAGATCTGGTTCATAGCAACTTTAAAAAATAATTTATTAAATTGATTGGGGTGACACTGGTTAAGAAAATTATACTGGTTTCAAGTGTACAGTTCTATAATACATAATCTGTATATTGAATTGTGCATTCACCAACCAAAGTCAAGTCTCCTTTTGTTGCCACCCTTTTCTATCTCCCTGCCCTCAACTCCCCTGTCCCTATGGTAAATACCATACTACTGTCCATAGCATCTCTTGATTCATCTACAGTACAACTCAGTTTGAGAGAATATTGGAATAAAGTATAGCTCACAGTTCTCATTTGTCCTTAGCATCCATGCTTTCACAGCTATTTTCAGGTTAATATTTTTACTTATGTTTCTCCATAGATTACAAAATTGGGAAATCATCTAGAGTCAAAAGACAACCACTGCACCAAACTCATTGAAGAAAATGACAAGTATCAAAGACATTTAGGCAACTTAATGAATCAGGTACAAATATTCTTACAGAAATTTCTCTTTTAAAAACTGTGCCAAATATAAAAGAATAGAATCTTGGAGCTAAAAAGGATCTAAGAGAGACATTTATATTGATTTCCTTTTACTTCACAATGGCATTATATAAAACAAATTCCATTAGCCTTTTAACTGAAAGTTACCAACAGAACATTGTGTGTATCTATCTTGCTATCAGCTATTTTAAGTCTTAATATTGCTACTTCATTTTGAAAGTAATTTAAAATCTTGCCCACTCAGTGTTCTAGTTTGCTTTTTAGAAACTGCGTTAACAGCCTGATCAGGTGATGGTGCAGTGGATAGGGCATCAACCTGGGACACTGAGTACCCAAGTTCAAAACCCTGAGGTTGCCAGCTTGAGCATGGGCTCATCCAGCTTGAGTGCAGGCTCATCAGCTTGAGCGTGGGGTCATAGACATGATCCCATGGTTGCTAGGTTGAGCCCAAAGGTCACTGGATTGAAGCCCAAGGTTGCTAGCTTAGGACCAAGGTCACAGGCTTGAGCAAGAGGTCACTGGCTCAGCTGGAGCCCCCTAATCAAGGCACCTATGAGAAAGCAATCAGTGAACAACTAAAGTGCCACAACTATGAGATGATGCTTCTCATCTTTCTCCCTTCCTGTGTATCTGTCTCACTAAAAAAAAAAGAAACTGTGTTAACATATGGAATCAGTGCAAGTACCCATCTATAGACCAGTGGATAAAAAAGCAGTGATACATATATACAATGGAATATTACTTGGCAATAAAAAGGATGGAATTTTACCATTAGCAACAGCATGGGTGAAATTAGAGGGTATTATGCTAAATGAAATAAGTCAGTCAGAGAAAGATGAATACTGTATGATTTCACATTTATATATGGAATCTAAAGAACAAAATAAATAAACAAACATATCAGAAACTGACTCATAGATACAAAGAACAGAATGATGGTTGCCAGAGAGGAAGGAGGTTGGGAAACTGGGTGAGAAGGGTGAAGGGATTAAGAAGTACAGATTGATAGTCACAGAATAGTCATGGGGATATAAAGCACAGCATAGGGAATATAGTCAATAATATTGTAATAACTCTGTGTGGTGCCAGCTGGATACTAGAAATAACAAGGGAATACTTTGTAAAGTATATGATTGTCCGACTACTATGCTTTACACCTGAAACCAATAAAAAATAATGTGAATGTAAAAAAAAGAAAAGTAACTTTCCCTTTACATGGGTTTTGTAAGTTTTTTCCTTTTTTTTTTTTGGTCTTTTAATAAAACACTTTTATTTATTTTTTATTGGATTTATTAGGGTGACTCTGGTTAACATAATTATATGGTTCCAGGTGCCCAATTCTACAACACATCTCTATACTCTGTATTGTGTATTAACGCCCGGCCCAAGTCAAGTCTTTGTCCATCACCATTTATGCCCCCATACCCTCCTCTCCCTAATGCCCCTAGCAATCACCTCACTGTTGGTCGTGTCCATGAGTTTTGTTTTGTTGGTCTATCCCTCCACTTCCCTCGCCAAACCCCCATCACTCCCTTTATATGTGTTAACCTGCTCTCTCTGAATGAATCTGTCTCTATTTTGCTTGTTAGTTCATTTTGTTCATTAAATTCTACATATGAGTGAAATCAAATGGTACTTGTCTTTCTCTGACTTATTTTACTTAGCATAATAATCTCCAGGTCCATCCATGCTGTTTCAAAAAGCAAGATTTTTCTTCTTTTTACGGTCACATAGTACAGGGGATCCTCAGGTTACAACACAGTTCTGTTCCTATGACAGTGACATAACCCAAAATTTGGTGTAAGTTGAAACACACCCTAGCCTAAGTCACTTACCTATGCTAACACAGTTTTAAAATCATAATCTAGAACATAAAAACACAACTAAACCACAGAAAACAGAAAAGGACATAAATACACTGTCCTGTACATTGTACTGCCGAACTAAGTAGTACATTCACACAGTCCTTAAGTATGACGTCAACAGCACAACCCAAGACACTCACATCTTAGTTTTTTTAAGTTTACATGGGAGTGAGTGTAGTAAACTCAAAACATCATATGTTGAAATTGTCGTAACCCGGTGACCCCCTGTATATGATTCCATTCATAGGAAAAATCCAGAATGGTCAAATCTATGGCAGAAAGTAGATTAGTGGTTGCCTAGGGCTAGGGACGTGGAGGGTGTCGGGAGTGACAGGTAAGGGATGTGAGGTTTACTTTTGGGCTAATAAGACTATTTTAGAATTGATTGTGGTGATGAATGCACATATTTGTGAATACATGAAAAGCCATTGTACATGGTATACTATGTGAATAATATCTTAATAAATGGTTAATAAAAACTTTTTAAAAATAAACTTCATCAACTTTAACCAAATGGACTGTATCCCCTTAGTTGATACAAACATCACTTGTCTGGAGGACAAGAAGATTATAGTTGTATCACTACATTTGTCCACTTTTTGTCACTATCGGCATGATGAACAGACACATTATAATTCCATTTCTATTTCTGTTTGCAAAATATAACAATATTTTGCCTGTTATAAAACTTTCATTGATGAGAGTCATAATTGAACAGCAACTTCTAGAGATTTTAAAAAGAAAAATATCCCACAAAATTAAAATTCTAGAATTTATCCAATAATATTTTAAACTTATTTTTTCAAGGTTACATCATATGAAGAAATTATTAAATGTGCTGACCAACGGCTCAAGATATTTCACTCCCATATTACACAGTAAGTTGAAAAAGCTTAATTTTTAATTTTGTAAACATTTGCTGATGTTTTATTTGCTCTCTGGCTTGCTAAATTCATTTGTCCTTAGACCCTTAGAAAGAAGAAAAATGCAGATTTATACATTTTTAAAATTTTATGTATGTATGGATGGATGGATTTTCTTTAGGGAGAGAGGAAGGGATATATATAGAGAGAAACATCTATTTGTTATTGCTCTTATTTATGTATTCATTGGTTAATTTTTGTATGTGCCCTGATCCCAGGGATCAAACCCAAAACCATGGAATATTGGGACAACACTCCAACCAACTGAGCTACTCAGCCAGGGATGCAGTTTTATAACTTAACACCATTTTTCAGTAATATAGTTAGTCTGTTGAATGTCTGGACTATTTGAATCACCAGTTTCATCTTCTGTTCTCAGGGTGCCTTTTGATTTCAGGGAAGGAGGGTGGGGGCGTGAGCAGTAAAGGAATCAGTGAGAAACATCCAATGAATTTTGGAGATTTCATTGCCATGGTATTCAGTAAAATAACCTTGAAATACTTAGGATTTATTCACACAAAGTTTTTTAATGTACCGAAATGAAACATGCATACGTATATAAAGAATCAAATAAACTTTTTAATTACAGTGAGATTTAGCTTGAAACACTCCCAAATTGGTGTTTTCCCCCATTCTGCAAAGTTCTCTACTTATTTATTATCCTAGTTTCTCATGTGCTTCTTCCTTTATCCTGTCTCCAATTTCATTTGTACTATTCTGGCTATTTCTAGAGCTTAGGCACCTCCCAATATATGAACTTTGTATAAGGCTAACTCACCACAAGATAATTGAAGACAGCATAGGTATTTGTAATTCAGAAAGTTTGCTTTTGTTTTTCACTATTGTTTCTAAGCAGAATGAATGATTTAATTTTTTTTCTTACTTTTCAGACTGATGTAGGCAAGTTTTAAATTTGGTAGAGGGAGGCGATGTTGTTATACACTCAAGAGCAATAGAATTAGACTCCCCACTACTTTAGAATCTAGAAAACAGCCCAATCATCATGGGCTCATGAAATAATTAATAACCAAATATTTTTAAAACAATATCAAATTGCCTGACTGGTGGTGGTGCAGTGGATAGATCATCCACCTGGGCCGCTGAGATCACAGGTTTGATACTCCAAGGTTGTCAACTTGAGCATGGGCTTATCCAGCTTGAGCCCAAAGGTTGCTGGCTTGAACTGGCTTGAGCCCAAGGTCACTGGCTTGAGCAAGGTATCACTGGCTTGGCTGGAGCCCCCTGGTCAAGGCACATAATGAGAAGCAACCAATGAAAATGAGCAACTAAAGTAATGCAACTATGAGTTGATGCTACTCATTTCTCTCCCTTCCTGTCTCTCTCAAAAAAGCAAACAAGCAAGCAAGAAAGAAAGAGGAAAAAAGAGAAAAAGAAAACAACCCAATAAAACTAGACAGAGTTGAACACTTTACCAGGAAGAGCATGTGAAATGATATTCAACATGATTAAAAGGCAAATTAAAACTTCAATGAATACCACCATACACCTATTAGAATGTCTAAAAGACTGAGCATGCCAAGTCTTAGAGAGGATGGAGCACCTGAAGTACTCATACCCTCCTGGTGAAAATGCTATATGACACAACCACTTTAAAAAACAGATTGGCAGCTTCTTAAAAAATTAAATATATACCACCCTATGATTCAGCCACCCCACTCCTGTGTGTTGATCCAAGAAGAAAAAGCATATGTTTACACAAAAATTAATGTTTACAGCAGCTTTATTTGTAATAGCTTCAGATTGGAAGCAACCCAAATGTCCCTCTGATGGTGAAATGATGAACAGCCTGACCAGGCTGTGGCACAGTGGATAGAGCATCAGACTGGGATGCGGAAGACTCAGGTTCGAGACCCCGATCTCGCCAGCTTCGGCGCAGGCCCATCTGGCTTGCGCAAAGGCTCGTCAGCTTGGACCCAATGTTGCTGGCTCCAGCAAGGGGTTACTCGGTCCACTGAAGTTCCAAGGTCAAGGCACATGTGAGAAAGCAATCAATGACCAACTAAGGTGTCTCAACAAAAAACTGATGATTGATGCTTCTCATCTCTCTCATTCCTGTTTATCTGACTCTCTCTCTGTCCCTGTAAAAAAAAAAAAAAGAAATGATGAACAAATTGTGATGTAGCTGCACAGTGGAATGCTACTCAGCAATAATAATAATAAAGGAATGACATTACATGAAACAACATAGATAAATCTCAAAATAATTAGGCTGAGTATAAGATTCTATTATATAAAATTCTAGGTAATACAAACTAATCTATAGTGAAAGGAAACGGATTGATAGTTCTCTGTGGATGTGGGAGCAAGAAGGAATGGGAGGTAGGAGTTACAAAGGTATATAGGGAAAATTTGGAAGGTTATGGATATGTTCATATCCTGATTGTGATGGTTGCTACCCACTTGTATATGTATGTCAAAACATTAAATTATACACTTTAAATACATGCCAACTCTACAGAGGGGAAGTCTGAGTTCCACTCTCGAATGGGGAGATGTCCCCTCCCAAGCGGGAGATCTCGCCACCTGGTGGCATGGTCCCTTAGCATCATCATTCCACTGGATGCTGCTGCTTTACTTTCCTGGCTCTCTGCATGGGCTGTTGTGCCCTCTAAGGGAGGACATCAGTCCCGCCACAGTAAATCAGGGACTTCCAGTTACTTAGGCTTGCGTTGTCGTTTTTTGCTCTCAACTCTATACACAGGAAGACTGTGTATGAATATATTTTACTGATGCTTTGTTCACTCCTGGAAAAACTCTTCACTTTTTCTCTCTGAGTATCCTCTTCCCCCAAGGGTTGGTCTTTTCTTTTTTTCAAGTCTATTAATACAAAAGATTTATTCCATGCCATTTCTCTGATAATGAACCATGATAGACTCAGGTTTAGTATACAGAGGACTGACATATTTAATAAATAATAAGTATTGTCATTACTTCCTGGGTTGGACAACTTCTTGTCTTTACCGTTTGAAAACAAAACCCTGATAGCTCTGGACTATTAGGCAGTTTTCAAAATGACAGCCTACCAGTTATGTCCTGAGTCAGTTCTGGGTTTTGTTTTGTTTTGTTTTTTGGTCCATATGATATTTAAAATATTTTTTAATTACTGCCAAAATTTTAAAAGAATAATTTTCTTTTAAAAATTTAGATTTGCCTCTCTTCTTTAAATATAAGACCTAATATCATTGCTGCAGCAATCCCACATGGCAACATTTGGCAAGAGCTGAATAACAACTTTTTTTTTAAGTGAGAGTGGGGATAGACAGATTCCCACATGCACCCTAACCAAGATCCACACAGCAATCCCCATCTGGGGCCAATGCTGGAATCAACCGAGCTATTCTCAGTGCCTGAGGCTAATGCTTGGACCAACCAAGTCACTGGCTTCTTGAGGCGAAGAGAGAGGGAAGGGGGAAAGGGAGAGAGAGAAGAAGATGGTCGCTTCTCATGTGTGCCCTGACCAAGGATTGAATCTGGGACATCTGCACGCCAGGCTGACACTCTGTCCACTGAGCCAACTGGTCAGGGCCAACAACTTCTTTCTTTAGGCAGGGGATAGGGTGATCTTTGGTTTGTCTGAATCCACATTTATCTAGCTTCAGTCATGTCACATACTTGCCTGACTCACCCATAGCATTTGAGGTAAAGACCCTTGCAATTGTATTTCTTGTCCCCTAAGGGTCTGTAATACACTCTATGGCAGGCTGAATAATGGTCCCTAAAGATAATCCAAATCCTAGTGTCTGGATCCTGTGAATGTTTCCTTACATGACAAAAGAAACTTTGCAAATGTAATTGAATTAAGGATCTTGATATAAGAGATTATCCTATGTAGTGCACTCAGGCCTTAAATGCAATTACAATAGTCCTTACAAGAGGGCAGAAGAAAGAAATTTGATGACAGAAAAAGGCAGTGTGGCCACAGGAGCAGGGGTAGAAAAGACAATGCTAAGAAGGGGCCCATGAGCCAAGGAATGAGGACAGCTCCAGAAATCATTCGCCTCTAGAGCCTCTGAAGGGAGCCTTTCCTTGCAGACACCTTGATTTCAGCCCAGTGAAACTGACTTCAGATTTCTGACCCCCAACCATGTGGGAAAATAACTGTGTTGTTTGAAGTCACCACTTGTATGGTTGTTACAGCAGCCCCAGGGACCTAATATGCCCTCCCTGGGTGGGAATGGAGTTTGGGAGGAGGCTCTCTCAATTGAATTTGCCCTTCTTGGGGCAACAAGAGAACCCACTAGTATCTCTTTTGCTAAAACACATAAAAAATGGAACACAAGACAATCTTTAGCAGGCCCCTTGCATGCTGTGGTCCTTCCTGTAACACCGTTGCACACTTCCCATGTTAAAGCAGTTCACCGGTCAGGGGCACGTTTTTCCTAGGTAACCCCAGGGTAGTGTTGGGTTTACTCACTCACACAAGGTGATCAGCTCTCTACCACTGAGTCACTTTGTAGGTCTAATCCTATCTACTTTCCTGCACCACCACTGGGACCTATAAGAGGAAACCTGCTTAAATAATGTGAGCTGCTAGGAAAGAACCCCAAACACCCACAGTGAGATGGGTGCATGGTGTGGAGAAGGTTAGGTCACATCAGAATTTATCCACTCAAATCTCCCAAAAAATCAATAAAAATGTCAGTGTAGAAAAGCCAGTTATAGTCATAAATTTGTATTGTTTCTTCTTTCAGTTTAGAAGAGAGAAATAAATATTTGGAAGATTTAATTAGGAGGCCCCGAGAGAGAGCTAGAAAACCAAGGTAGGTGTTTCTTTTTCTTTTTATAAATAATATCATTAATTAAATTTAGAGCATATGTATAATAATAAGTAATAAATTTTTAAAAGATTTTAACTCAATTTAAGATAAACACGATATTATATAAAAATACTTGGGGTTCTTTTGCCTAGCAAAAAATAATTGCTTGATAAATGTTTTTTGTAGGATCTGAACTAGAAAGCCAGGTTCCCTGCCCTCATGGAACTTCTGATCACTTCCAAGGAAGATCCTATAAAGATTATGAGTAAAGATTTTGTCTACCATAAAACAGCTTACCCTGCTATAAATATAACAGACCAGATTTTGTGGCACTAATGTTAACTATTGTAGTCTGTCAGTATTTAATGCTACAAGGTATATTTGTAAATCTAATGGGGTTAAGACCACAGAAGGATTTTTTTTCCTTTTCTTTTTTTTCAATTTTAGAGAGAGGAGAGAGAAAAAGGTGGAGGGGAGGAGCAAGAAGCATCAACTCGTAGCAGTTGCTTCTCATATGTGCCAGGCAAGCCGGAGGGTTTTGATCCGGTGACTTCAGCCGTCCAGGTTGACACTTTATCCACCGCGCTACCGTAGGTCAGGCAACAGTAGGATTTTTAAATTGGACTGTTCCTGGCCTAATTTCTCAGGTGCTAATAAATCATTTACTAGTTCCCAAAATAAGAGTGAGTTTTCTCCAGGGGAAGAGGTTCTGAAGGAAATGTCAGGGAACTTGTTTTATGACCCCTATCCCTTGGCCAGGTCCAACATATAAAAGAGGGGAAAAGAAAAGAGAAGGGACTTCTCTGACTCCATCAGGTTGTGAGCTCCCATTACACCAAGTACTTCTACCTCTTTTACATAGAAGCTTGTGAAGGGGTTTCCAGAAGATCACCTACAGAGCTTTGAAATGCTTTTCCCAGAAGTTGGGAAATAGCATCAGTGACTCACTCCTACCTGAGAAAACTAAGTAATCTGTGGCGGCACAGGACAGAGGGACTGTGTTGGGGTGGCCTGTTTTCCCTGAGTTTATGATCAGCACAAAGGATATAAAGTATGTCTTAAGAACCATGCCAGTGAGTGTTGAGTTATTCTAGGCTCTGCCCAAGGCTGCCTAGAAGAGTACCAATAGCAAGAAGCTGAAAGAGAACACCCAATTCTTCAGGGCTGATGAAGAAATACCAAGTGACCCCCGGAGGAGATATATATCAGCCTAGGTCAAGGGAATTGTAGGACAGAGGTCCTTAGCAAAGACAAGCTCCAAAGAGAGAGTCAGCTTTAGTCATTTGCCAAGCCCAGAGAGTCTGTAGCCACCCAGGCAAGTAAGAATGCCCTAAAGCCTTACTTCCCCTCTCTCCTGATGTAAATGGAAGAGGCCGTGTGCAAAGAGCAGAAACTGACCTCCAAGGGCAAGTGGTGTCCACCAACTAAAGCTTTAGCCAAAAGAGGAGGAGGAAAAGTCCTACCTTTGAATGAAGACTGAGAGACTGATTATTATTTAAGACTGGACATTCTGCTTATTGAATTGAGACTGTGTTTATGTCTCACATTGAGGACTGACACCTTAAAGTGAGTAAAAAATCATTGGGCCCATGGTGTAGCCAGCCAATGGCAAAGAAAAGCTTCTTCCCTGATTAACAAAAACCTAAAGTAGAAGGAAGAGGCAGACATTAAATTATTTGCATTTCGATTATATCATGGGTCACATTTATTCAGCATGCCATTTGCAAATACAACTGTTTTAAAAATCAAAACTCCTTAGGCTGTCTGGTGCTGGCACAGTGGATAGAATGTTGACCTGGGACATTGAAGTCCCAGGTTTGAAACCCCGAGTTTGCTGGCTTGAGCACAGGCTCACCAGCTTGAGTGTGGGATCATAGGCATGACCCCATGGTTGCTAGCTTGAGCCCAAGGTCTCTGGCTTGAGCCCAAGGTTGCTGGCTTGAGCCCAAGGTTGCTGACTTGAGCAAGGGGTCACTGGCTCAGCTTGAGCCTCCACCAGCCCCACCCCCCACTGTCAAGGCATATACAATAAGCAATCAATGAACCACTAAAGTGCTACAACTATGAGTTGATGCTTTTTATCTCTTTCCTTTCCTTTCTCTCCCTTTCTTGCACTTAATAAAAAAAGAAAGCAAAACCCCTTAGCTGATTTCTACTAGTATATGCAAAGTGATAGGTTAGCTACAATTTTTTTCTTAATATGAAAGAGTATGATCTGACACCTGGCGTATTATAGATGCTCAGTAATTGCTGATTTAAACTGAATGTGCATCTTCTAGGTAGCTAAGAGAAACTGTGAAATATTTTTTCCTAGAATTATGTTAAAATAAGAAAATTTGCATATAAATATACTTATTTTTCACTTGTTCAGGTATTCATTTACTCTATAAATACCATGTGACCTATTTTCACAAGTTTGAGACCCATTTGTATAGATTTAGCTTGGCCTTGAAGCCAAGGGGTGAAGTGGAGCAAACAGGTCTCAAGGCTCTTTCTTAGAAAACTTAAGACTTGCCTTCAGCTACCACTGTCTATGAAGCCTCTCATTGGCCAATTGATCCTACTAACATCAGCATGGAGACATGCTTTGGACTACCTCTGCATCATCTCAAAATGACGGTGCGGCTTTCACCAATGGTCTTCAGTAGAAGAAAGGGTGGAAAATTAGGAGAGAAAAGTGAGCACTTTAATGTTGTCAGATGTCTTATTCTTGTTTCTAGTCTTTAATCACTTTCAAGAAAATTTCTTAGGTTAGCCAGAATTTTATCTTAAGTAAATCTATGAGAATATTAAAATATGAGATTGTAAATCAGTGTATTTATTTAATTGCAGTAAGAATGATTTGTATATTATATTCTGAAATGTTTTATCTTAATCTTTTGGTTCTATCCTAATAACTCTATCCTAAATGACAGCTTCTCCTTGAGTGAGGGAAGGAATATATTAAATAACAGCATGCTTGGTTCACTATTTTAGTTCTTCACACCACCACTATCTCTCTCTTTTTCTTTTTTTAACCTTATTCTCTTTTGATTTCCTACAGACCAAGAAGATTAGAAAATCATACAGAATCCATGACCATGGTAGGTCATATTAATGATCACTATAAAGAGTATTATATTTCCCTGTAGTTTGACAAATATTAAATATTAGTTCCTGAAGTTACATTTTAGTAATGCTCAGCTTAGCTTTCCCCTCTCTCCTCAGAAGAGGGTCTTTTTGGCCTCTGTTAATAGTCTGTCCTGTAATTGGAAGCCCCTCCCTCTGTACCTTTCCTTGTATTGGTCCTCTTCACTTTGTTCCGATAGCTACTGCTCCGTGTCAGAGCCTCATCATTTTTCTTCTGGCCTATCGTAGTCACCTTGTCATTGGTGTTCCTGCCTCCAGTTTAGCTCCTCTCTTTCTGTCTTCCACAGAGCAGATATAGTGACCTTTCAGAAGCAAAAATATGATGACACCCATCCCCTGCAGAAACCCTCAGTGATTCTCATTTGCATTCAAGATAAAATCCAGTCTCCTTAGCTTGGCACATCAGGTCCTCTGTGCTCTAGCCCTTTCCTTCCTATCTGATCTTCTCGTCATCATACACAGCAACCATATATAACCACTTGAAAATTTCTAAATGGGCTCCAGAGGCGGATTTAACGGTGGGCGCACCGGGTTCCTGCCCTGCGCCCCGACTTCTGAAGGCCCTGCAAAACCCCAACTTTACACTTTTTCTAATGACACCAAGTTTGGTTTCACATGTGCAATTTTAACATTAATAGTACATAATATTTTTTATTTATTTAAAAATATGGTTAACATGTAGTTTTATTTTCTCTCTCTTTTTTTTAAGGGGCCCAATATTTTCTTCTGTGCCAGGGGCCCCAGTTGACCTTAATCTGCCTCTGATGAGCTCTGGTATTTTTGTCTTCTTGATATTGCCCTTCCTTTACCTGGAATGCTCTCCTCCAAGTCCTTTTCTTCTCCTCACTTTAGTCCTCACCTCACAAGCACCTGCCAGCTCTAGCTCCATCTCCTTTATGAAGCCTTTTCTGCCCAGTTTACCAGATAGAACAGACTTGCTTCCTCCCATGAGCCCACACTGTACCTTTGATGCAAAAACTCCTATGACACTTTATCACAGTTCTCTCTTACACATCCCTTGATGTCCCAAATCAACTATCCCATAATAGGTACCAAATAGGAGTGAATGTTCAACTGGCTTGGGACTCAGGGCCAAAGCTACGTTTACTGGAGTAATTCCTAATAGAAGATACAGCTGCTGTTTCCCCTGTCCCACTCAAGGCCATGGATATGTTGTATTCATAAACTCAGTGGCTTACTTGTGACATAGCTCTGTGGCAGAGGGACACAATCAAAGTTCTTCACTCTACATGCTCCACTAAGAACCAGCCATTAGAATAGTTGAGTTATGAAGACACCTTAGGACTACCAATGCTTAGCTATACTGTGCTGGTGAGTCACTTTATAACTATTTAGATTCTTGCCTCTGTTCCTGTTTCTTCATTCTGCCAGCTGGCAGCCAAACCAAAGAAGAGGAAACACAACTAGCCTGTTCCTTATCATGTTCCTTAATGGGAGAAAGAGTGAAACAGACAAATATAATAATTAAAATACAGTATGTGTTATGTTCATCTGTCTATAGGTTTCCTTGTATCCTCTTTTCCTGTGTAATCAAGAATGAGCTGTTTATGGAATAAGAATTCCATATGTAATCAAGAACCAGCTGTTCTGTCACTGAATGCCTGTCTTTTCCTGAAAACTTAACATTTTTTCCTTTCATTTTTAGATGCCAAATATTTTAGAAGGAAATAGAAATGACTTAGATAAAATGGGACTGAAGATTAAACATTAATCATTTTGTCAACCACTTCAGGAGCAGAGTCACTATTAAGTATAGTACTTGACTAATCCACACAAATGATACATTAAAACTGTACAAATGGTGAAATTTTACATTCAAAAATGTGATTGATTATTTTCTTTCTACAATGGCTTATTTTCCCAATATCTATTTTCATTTTCACAGAATATCATCCCCATATTATCAGTTCTTTAATGACACACAAAAATAGTCATGTATCTCGTTTCACCTTTTTTTCCTTGCCGAACACGCTTTGACTTTCCAGACAGGTGGGCTCTTCCTGATGCCAACCTATTTTAAAAGGACATTAATTTGAAATACTATGGAATTAAAACCCAGCCAAAAAGAGAGGACTAGTCTTTTGAGACTATTTATTTTTCACATTAACTCAAGTTTTAAGGAATTACCTATTTTCCCATGTATAAGACACACCCCTTTTCAAAAAATTTGGGGTCTAAAAACTGGGTGCATCTTATACAGTGGTTGTAGATTTTTTTTTTTACTTGCATTTCTGCTTTTTCACATTTGTTGTCTTTTCTTCAAATTTCAGGCCCCAAAATAAAGATGTGTCTTATACATAGGATTGTCTTACACATGGGAAATACAGTAGTTCTGAATTTAAACAAAAGAACCAAAGGTAGCTGATTTTGTGAGATGTATCAGAAAAATAAATGAACATAATACACATACTATCTTTTTTTCTTTCTTTCTTTTTTATTTAGTGAGAAGAGGGGAGGAAGAGACAGGCCCCCGCATACACCCTGGGGTTCACCTGGCAAGCCCACTAGGGGGCAATGCTCTGCCCATCTGGGGCCCTTGCTTACAACTAGAGCCATTTTTTAGCACCTGAGGTGGAGGCCAGGGAGCCATCCTCAGCACTCGGGGCCAACTCACTCCAATCGAGCCATGGCTGCAAGAGGGGAGGAGGTGAGAGAGAGAGAAAAAAAGAGAGAAGTGAGAGGGGGATGGTGGAGAAGCAGATGGGCACTTCTCCTGTGTGCCCTGACAAGGAATTGAACCCAGGACATCCACATGCCAGTCCAACACTCTACCACTGAATCAGCTGGCCAGAACTAGGAAGAAATTATTTCATCTCATTGAAATTAGTTTTTTACTTAAATTATTCAAGTAAGTACAAGAGAAAAAAATATATCTGGCCCTGAAAGAAGTGATGAATAATGTGCTGTTATTATTATTTTTGTTGGAGAATTTTTTAAGACAGGTTTTATATGAATTTTGAAAAAAAAATTTGTTAATTTCTTAAGTTCACAAAGTTGCAGTAAAATTTATGACAAACTATAAGAAATACACAGAGAGCCTGACCAGGCAGTGGCGCAGTGGATGGAGCGTTGGACGGGGACACAGAAGACCCAGGTTCGAGACCCTGAGGTCGCCAGCTTGAGCGCGGGCTCATCTGGTTTGAGCAAGGCTCACCAGCTTGAGCCCAAGGTCACTGGATTGAGCAAGGGGTCACTCAGTTTGCTGTAGTTCCCCCAGTCAAGGCACATATGAGAAATCAATCAATGGGCAACTAAGGAACTGCAACAAAGAATTGATCTTTCTCATCTCCCTTCCTGTCTTCCTGTCTGTCTGCCCCTATCTGTTCCTCTCTGTCTCTACCACAAAAAAAAAGAAAGAAAGAAAGAAAGAAAGAAAGAAAGAAAGAAAGAAAGAAAGAAGAAAGAAAGAAAGAAAGAAAGAAAGAAAGAAAGAAAGAAAGAAAGAAAGAAAGAAAGAAAGAAATACACAGGGAATTTACCGGTATAACAGTGTATTGTTTAAGAAAATTAAGCATTGAAGGCTTTGGAGGTAATTCAAGTTTTAAAAAAGAGGTATTATTATTATCATTAGTTTCATGGTATCCTCTAGGGAAAATTAAAATATTACAGGAGAAAGACAAACACCAACATAAAGATGGCTAATGTAGCCCCTGGAATCTGCACATGAATATAATGAAACTGTTGGAATAGAAGGATTAGCACAGGTTATCTACATACAGGACTCTGTCCTAATTGCTACATTTGCCATGTGTGTAATTAGACATTTGTGATAGTTAACCTATGGGTAGATGAATGTACCTCGTATGGTGCATGGGTCAAGGATGCAGAGTCTACAACAATCACTTAGTGACTCTCAATAAAGTATGTGACAGCCTTTGTGTTAGATGTGGAGGATACAAAGAAGAATCAAGAAAATATCACCAAGGACTACAGACTGCAATGAGGGAGACAGATCAATGAACTGCCCCAGGATGGTGTGACTGCCCAGGGTGCTCTAAGAGCATAGGTGCAATGGTCCTGGGCTATGTGTGAGAACCTGAGGGGAATTCTTACAGAAATGGTGTCGCCTGAGCCAGATCATCATAGCTGGCTGGACACTCCCTGACAGAAGAGGAAAGCAACATCACTCTCAAAGCACGGAGGCCTGAGGTAATCCTGTTGCATTCCCTGAACCACAAGGACTGTCCAAACCCATATTATTCCTATAAGAGGAGATGAAGGTGATCACATTGTATGTCATGCTAAGAAATCTGGGCTTCCATTATGAGAAGTTCTGAAGGACTTTAAATACAGGAGTGGTGTGCTCAGATGTGCATTTTTGAAAGATCACCCTAATAATGGTACAAAGGGTAGGTAGGTTAATGGTGGGTGATGCTAGAATTGAAGTATCAGTTAAGATACTATGATAGTGCACCAGGCAAGAGAAATTGAGTCCAGAAACTAAAACTGTGACAGTGGAAAGGAAGAGAAAAATATAAATGCAAAGTGATTTCAAAGGTAAAATGAAAATTATTTGGGAAGTGGTTCACTATGGGACTGAAGAGAGAGGAGTCTGGGAAGCCTGACAAGGTTCTGGGTGGAGAGAGTAGAAGGGGAACAGCTGGTTTTGGAGAAAGATCTGCACTCTGAGTGTGAGGCTGCTCTGAAACATTGGGGAGGCAGTTAGTAAATAGTTACATATACATTGAGAAGGATCCAGTGGTCTAGGAAGGGACAGATGACAAAGGAGAAAGTAGGCATAATTGATGATTTAGAGTCTCAAGAGGAGGAAGGAGAACTAAGTTCCACAGCCCAGTGTAGGATGACACAGGGACACCTCTTCCTCTAAGACTGAAGAGAGAAAGCCAGGGCAGGCACTCTCAGCAACGATGAGCTGTGATGGGGTAAGTTGGGGGAGCTTGGATGAGGTTGAGAGCTTCACTCTATTCTAGCAGGTTTGAAATAGTCACAACCCCTGCCTTCACAAGATATTACAAGGAGTAGCAATTTTCTCTCCACCTCACCGTTTCTGTACTTTTATTCACTTTCTTCTCTTTCTCTCTAGTCCCTTGTTCCCTTGATTCTGACCCAGTGCATCTTCTGGAGGACTTGCTCTATCAATGATGTTTACCCTCTTACACCTTTAGTTTATAACTCTTTACTGGATTCCTACCCTAGACTAAAAAAATATCCTGGACCCTCTTCTCCTCTAAAACTGTCATGGTTCCTCTTTTTGCACTTCACAGTATACCTTCTGAAACATTTTTATTTATGGTTTACAAAGCACTTTTGCATATTTTCTTAATCAACTGGGTGTCTCATAGTGTTTCTGAAAAACAGTTTTTTCACAGTGGCAGTCTCAATAGGTCACTCTAATTTTTAAAGGCTATATAATATTTCATGGAATATATATATTTATATTTTTGTAAATATAAATAAATACATTTTATATAATTATATTTTTATAAATATAAATATATTTATATGTAATTTTATTCTTATATTTTATGAGCAGAGTTTCAAGTTCTTACTTTGTAGAATTGCCTTATATGCTCTGGCCCCAAACTAATTGTGTGCCTTGGTACATATTGTTTCCTTCTCTGAGAATACCTGTCGCTGCCCTAACTAAACTAAACTTCCTCCCTTGTCCAGCTCCATCACTCCTTTCCTCATATTTAAAACATTTGTATCTTTCAAGGCCTACTTTAAATGTTACCTTTTCCTTTAACCTATTTGCAGTCAATCACTAGGATTCTGGTCAGTCTTGTTTCAGGGAACATCCCGGAGAAGGGTTAGTCAGACAAACTGTGATCAACTGCTGTGTTTGAGCAGGAGGCATTGAGGCAATCCTTTGGTAAAGCTTTGGTATTTCCCTGCCCTCTGACATGGTCCCTCTCATTTTTCTAGAGACCAGCTGGCAGGTTAAATCAGAGTTTTACAGAGACCACCACCACTTCAAGAATGGCACACATCTCTGCAATTCCTCTAGGACGTGGTTGTGTTTTTAATTCACTATCTTGGCTGGCAGCAGGAATGGTGGCAGCAGTTTCAGAAGCTTCCACTTGGCCTTTCACATTCTCCATACTTTTAATAGCGCTTACCAGGAATCTGTGGGAGAGTTCTCTGAAACACCGTTCCATCTGCACTTTTAGGGTCCAGAGATGGCTAGGTCTGCTAACCTGAAAGTTCCAATGTTAGCTGGACTGGCTCCCACATACTCATATGCTAAGGGGGCTCATGTTGGTCTTTCCAGTCATGGTTATAATGGTTATACTGTCTTTCAGACCTTGTGTCCAACAATCCTCTAAAATCTGGGTGTTCCACTTTCTCAATGCATGAATACGGTAAGTGGATGTCCATATTCATAGGTTCCTTTGGGGAAGAATGAGGTACTCACTACACAATGACAACTGCTGTGGAGTTTGAGGGCTCCTCATCACAGAAAGCTGGTTTCTCTTCAGTTACCGGCTTCTGGAATTGAGGTCTGATGCAGGCCTGGCTCAGAAACAGATCCTGACTTTTTTACTGGGGTGACTGCCCTCAGCCTCCTGATCTTTGTTGATGTATTTAATTATGTAAATTAAGGAATAATTTGAATGCCCATCTATCTTACCGTCGCCATGGCTCTCTGCGGGTTAGTCGTCCTGTCCATCCCTATCACCTCTCCGCTTTTCTGACCTTGCAGCTCATGGTGATCATTTGTGCCCACCTTGTTTTTGATGGTCAAGCAGTACCACAGGTCTTCTCCCATCCCCACTGCTATCAGTCCTGTTCCATAACAGCATCTCTTTTCTCCTCCCTACACTGTGGAGAACAGCTGACCGCTGGCCTCAGCAAACTGGAGTGCCCTCACCATGCTCTCATCATTTGGTAGCAGAGTGACCTCCAGGTCCTCTCACAGAATGTGCACTGCTGAGCCTCCAGCCTTGCTACTATTTCCATTCTAACAGGTCCACATGTAGGGGCCAGTGAGAGATAAGGAGAGGCCAGAGCGAGGTGGAAGGAAACTAGGAAAGATGGTTGTCATTGAGCCTAGAGAACCAAGTGTTTAAGGAAGGATTGGGGAAGGACAACTCAGATGATGGCTTTTGGATTCAACTGATGGACATATTTTAGTGTGGGGATGAAAATCACAGCCCAACCAGAACAGGCAGAGAAGAAAACTAAAATATGAGCTAGCAAAGCTGTAATGTGTAAGAAAGTGGAGAAGTGAAGCTGGTGCCGAAAAGGGGATGGGGCCACAGGAGTTCACTTTTCAGTATACGGGAAATGTTATGCTGTATTTTTTGCTCCATAAAATGCACTTTTCCCCCGCCAAAAGTGGAGGGGAAAATGCCTGTGCGTCTTATGGAGTGAATATTCATGTATTTTTAGCTGCTGTGGGTTCCTGGACAACTGGAAGAATATTTGAACATTAAAGTCTCTTCTCATTTGTTAATAACAGTGCTAATGGTTTGTTAATACTGCTGTTGAGTTCACATTGTTGAAATATATTGTGGTATATTTTATTAAATATTTTAACACACCATTTGGTTCAGAATATTTTTTTCTTATTTTCCTCCTTAAAACCCTAGGTGCATCTTATGGTCAGGTACGTCTTATGGAGCGAAAAATACGGTAATTCATTTGTATGCTGATGGGAGCAATGAAGCGGAGACGTAGAAATTTATTAGGAGGTAGAGAAGAGAGGATCATTTTCAGAATCACATGTTTTGAGCAGGAAATGTAATCTAAACCTCAAATGACAGATGGCCTTTGATAGCCCTACAAACATTTTTAATTGTAACAGCCAGAAGGGCCAACCACGCATGTACAGGTGGAGGTAAGTGGTAGTTTGTGGTGAATGATCAAATACTTGTGATTTTGTCTGTTCTCTTCAATTTGAAAGGTGAGCTGGGAAGAGCTGATGGGAGAGGTCTATGAATTATGAGAAAAGAGGGCCAGGTAGGAATAATGCTCTGTGAGGGTGGGAAGGAAGGGAGGCCCTCCTTCTAAGTGAGGAGTTGGTCCGGAGAGCCAGGATTCCTTTGAAAGCATTCCTTATTTTTTGTCTTTTTCCTATCACGCCCCCTTTTCATAAGGGTCACAGAATTGTGTTTTTTTCTGTCAGAAGTACAGTACACAAAATCTAGCTTTTTTGTTTTTATTTTAGTCCTTGCCAGATAGAACACTTTAGTCTTTGTTTGCATAATAGACGTAACTTATTCTTTTACTTGATTTTTTTTTTATTTCTTATCAGGTTTACAATAGAAATTAGGTTGCAAATTTGTGGAGGAGCCTGACCAGGCGGTGGCGTAGTGGATAGAGCATCGGACTGGGATGTCGAGGACCCAGGTTCGAGACCCCTTGGTCGCCAGCTTGAGCATGGACTCATCTGACTTGAGCAAAAAAAAAAAAAAGGTCACCAGCTTGGACCCAAGGTCGCTGGCTCCAGCAAGGGGTTACTCGGTCTGCTGGAGGCCCATGGTCAAGGCACATATGAGAAAGCAATCAATGAACAGTTAAGGTGTTGCAACAAAAAACTGATGATTGATGCTTCCCATCTCTCTCCATTCCTGTCTGTCTGTCCCTATCTATCCCTTTCTCTGACTCTCTCTGTCTCTGAAAAAAAAAGCAAAACTCAATGCTATTAAGCACATTTGTTAAAGATGATGAAGTAAATCTTAACTAATCAAAGTGAAAGAAGGCTTTGATTTTACAAATTCTAAGTGAATGAATAGAATAGAAGTGGAGAATCAATTGCAGATTTGCCCGAGCTGTATGTGTGAGAATAACTGAATGTGGCACATTTGTGGAAAACAATTATCTTCAAGAAGATAGGTGCAGATGTGACAGTGAGAGAACATGGGGCAATATTTGGGAGGACCTAAGTAAATTAATAGATGGAATTCCTTTTTTTTTTTTCTGAGAAAAGGGGCAATAGAAAGACAGACTTCTACATGCACCTCCCCCCGCCCAGGATCCACCTGGCAACCCCATCTGGGGCCAATGCTTGAATCAACTGAGCTATTCTCAGTGCTTGGGGCCAATGCTCAAACCAAATTAAGTGATAGGTGAAGACAGAGAGGAGGGGGGAAGGAAGGGGAGAGAAGCAGATGGTTGCTTCTCATGTGTGCCCTGACTAGGAATTGAATCCAAGACTTTTGCATGCCGGGTCAATGCTCTAGCCACTGAGCCAACTGGCCAGGGCCAATGGATGGAATTCTTAATTTTATAAATTAAATGTTGGAACCAACTAAGGGGGAGAGCTCTTGGGTGGGCACCAAGGGAAAGCTGCTTATTAAAGGGAGAACACAGATCACAAAACGCAGAACTTGTAAGCACTAAGATTAGGGTGAGGATTTTATTTTCCTGATTCATAGGCTACTGCTTTTTATGCTGACTGGACAATTACACAGATCTTGTTTTCTTTCGTATGTTTTCTTTTCCCTAGTTCCTCACATCGGTCACATACAGTAAGCAAGTACACTTTTTTTTTTAAGTATTTTTACTTTTTTTTATTTTATTTTTTATTTTATTTTATTCATTTTAGAGAGGAGACAGAGAGAGAGAGAGAGAGAGAGAGAGAGAGAGAGAGAGAGAAAGAGAAAGAGAGAAAGGGGGGAGGAGCTGGAAGCATCAACTCCCATATATGCCTTGACCAAACCAGTGCAGGGTTTTGAACTGGCGACCTCAGTGTTCCCAGGTCGACGCTTTATCCACTGCACCACCACAGGTCAGGCAGCAAGTACACTTTTATTTGTGTCTGCTGTGCCTTTAGTAGCTGGTGGTCTAAAATTCAAGTCCCAAATAAAACTCATTAGTGATCATTTAATAATAAAATTGGACTGAAATTCCTGGTTTAAGCCTAAACTGGATTACCCTCACAGGTTTAGACTTTGTTTAAACATGTCACAAAAGCTGGAGAGACAGAACTACTAGGAATCTCTTTAAAATAAAAACTGAGAATCTTTGCCACCGAGTATCAGAAAGAAGGAACTTTGAGTACAGCAGTATGTCTGTATATTTTTCCTCCAGTTCATACTGGTTTCTTTCTGGTGCTCAGAAAAAGCTGCAAGTTAAATAGAAGGATATGTTTGTCAAAAAGTTCATCAGTCTCAGGAACTCAGAGCAGGTCTGAAACAGGAAGTGCCTCAGGCTTGGGAAGAGTCTTCCTGTGCTGGTGGAGTATACTCATCAAGGTTCAGCCACATAAAAGTGGGTCCGCAGTTTTGGTGGTTTGGGCACAGAGAGGCAGCTTTGGTAGCTGTGCATAGGAATAGAGGCAGCAGTAAAGTGGGAGGATGCCTTCTTATGGAGTTCCTACACTTCTGCACAGTGCCCTTGTGGCCGTGGCCCTAGGGGTATTGGTGGCCTGGCAGAGAGGAGTGGAGAAGAGTTGGTTTAGCCCAGCCCTGTCAGGTGATTACTTTAGCAGACAAGAATAGTGGCTTCAGCAGCCACAAGCTGCCTGTATAGAGAGGCCCTGAGGTGATGAGGTCTTGAGCAGAGTCAATGCAGGAGTAGAACAGAAGATATTCTAGACCAGTGGGGCACTGAGGCTGGAATCAGACTATTAGATCTGTGGATAAAAAAGGGACTACATGCTGAACCTGACAAACCCAAGGAAGGCCCGTGTGGTGGCCTTGAAATTTTAGAGAGCTAAAGTAACTACACAGGATAGTGAGAAAAATTAAAAATTTTTCTAAATAAATTAAAACTTTCTAACTGTAAAGCCAGTAGTCGCGGCCACAATCACAGCCACCTGACCCATGCAGGTTCGCATTGGATTCGGACAGTCGGTAATGAAACAACGAAGCCAAGAACTGGTGAGCCATCAGCTTTAATTCTAGCTTGCACCCGGCGGGCAAGCAAAAACACACACTGGGCTCCAAAACCCACACATTCAGTGCTCACAAAGCTACTGACTTATCCAAGTTTCCTAGAATCAAAGCTTTCTAGCTCACTAGACTTATTTACCTCTGTTTCCCATCTCCTTCTCTCTACACAAACTCTGCACAAACTGGCTTCTTCCTCAGCATTCCACCATCTTGGCTGCTTCTCCTGGCCTCCATGTGGCCTTCATCTGCTCTCCTCTCTGATACTAACCTCAGGAACTCAGGAACAGAGAGAGAGCAAGCTCCTGGTCGCCCCACTTTATAGCATAGATTCAAAACCTTTAATCGAAATATACAAACAAGAAAGTCTCTGTATAATGAGATTCCTCAGGAGAGTGCACCACCCTACATCATCCAATCAGTCAAGGGTGTGGGGAAAAGCTTACTCTTAAAACCAAACCTTAGGCCATAACGACCTGGCCTGCTTACATTACAGTCTTTCCCCCACACCCATCCCAAGCATAAGGGCAAATAATATCACCTGGGTGATGGGCTTCCATGTGGGCAGCGCCATCTTTAACAAAGTGAGCATATTACATTTTATCTGCCCAACAATCCACCCCTATGCTCACTTTACTACCCACAATTTACACCACTGGCATTCTTCCTGTACAAGGAAATTAGGCACATTACACAAATTACAACAACATGACAAATCATACAATTTCAACAATTACAAAGGTACATTTCACCAGTCTCTAAGCACTTTGCCAAAAGTGCAAAATGTCTTCAGCCTTCTTTCTAGCCATGGGAAAAGCTTCCCGGGGCAGGAGGGCCTCCAGCAAAGCCACCCCCACCCCCATCAAGGTATTTCACATTGTCCAAAATCCGTAAGTCCATTCAACAAAGGAGCCAGTGCTCACTCCGGTCATAGTCCAGCAAATCAGTCCACACACATGGGGCCTTAGCCTCCCCCCTCATTCCTGCCATCATTGCAGGTCTCACACTGTCCTAAAGAGAAGCATGTGGCAATGGCAGTCAGCATTTCCATCTCTGCTCTGGGGAGCATGATGGCATCCACCCTTATATCCCAAAGTTGCAGACCTACCAGGAGCGTAGCTACTCCTTGCTTCTGGGCTCTTACCTTCTCTAGGCTGTGGATCACAATTGCAGACCAATTCTCCTCATTCTCCAAAGAGGAACTGAAAACATCAGCTCCTGCTGCTGAACTTGAGCTCCGGGCCACCACTGCCTTCTGCTTAGCAGGCCTTGCAGCTTCAGCCCTGGCATCAGCCCCGGCCTCAGCCCTGGCCCCTGCCTCAGGGCGCTGCTGGCTCTCTACAACATCCAGAGCAATCTACAACTCACGAACCTGTGATTCCTTTTCCAGCATCTGCTCCATTTCCAGGCGAATCTCACAAACCTGGTCGGCCTCCTCCTCCAGCGCTTCCTCCAGCTCCAGGGTCGGCATCTCTTTCTCCCACGTTTCCTCCAGCTCCTTCCACTGCTCGGTTTGCAGGTACCGGGCAGCCTCTTCCATAGAGTTCTTGGTTTCCTCACGCATGGCTGTAAAAGTCAGCCAGCCCACAGTCCCCCAAAAAACAGCTATGGGAAATCATAACAGCAACCAGTCTTCTACTCCACCGCTCAAAGGTGGTGGTGGCTTCATGCCGATCTATATCAAATCCTGCCACAGACTATGCCAAATGTAAAGCCAGTAGCCGTGGCCACAATCACAGCCGCCTGACCCATGCAGGTTCGCATTGGATTCGGACAGTCGGTAATGAAACAACGAAGCCAAGAACTGGTGAGCCATCAGCTTTAATTCTAGCTTGCACCCGGCGGGCAAGCAAAAACACACACTGGGCTCCAAAACCCACACATTCAGTGCTCACAAAGCTACTGACTTATCCGAGTTTCCTAGAATCAAAGCTTTCTAGCTCACCAGACTTATTCACCTCTGTTTCCCATCTCCTTCTCTCTACACAAACTCTGCACAAACTGGCTTCTTCCTCAGCATTCCACCATCTTGGCTGCTTCTCCTGGCCTCCATGTGGCCTTCATCTGCTCTCCTCTCTGATGATAACCTCAGGAACTCAGGAGCAGAGAGAGAGCAAGCTCCTGGTCGCCCCACTTTATAGCATAGATTCAAAACCTTTAATCGAAATATACAAACAAGGAAGTCTCTGTATAATGGGATTCCTCAGGAGAGTGCACCACCCTACATCATCCAATCATTCAAGGGTGTGGGGGAAAGCTTACTTTTAAAACCAAGCCTTAGGCCATAACGACCTGGCCTGCTTACATTACAGCCTTTCCCCCACACCCATCTCAAGCATAAGGGCAAATATTATCACCTGGGTGATGGGCTTCCATGTGGGCAGCGCCATCTTTAACAAAGTGAGCATATTATATTTTATCTGCCCAACAGACCCCCACCCTCAGGCCAGGCATCCCATCAGAGCAGGAGCCAACAAAGCTCACTGTTGTCACTATCATGTTGATCAACTATTAACTATCTTACACCTGCCTAGGTAAAAGAAGTTTCAAAATACAGGGGTCCTTGGGTTATGACACAGTTCTGTTTCTATGACAGTGACATAACCTGAATTTTGGTGTAAATCGAAATACTCCCTAGCCTAAGTCACTTATGCTAACACAGGTATAAAATCATAACCTAGAACATGAAAACACAACTAAGCCACAGAAAAAGGAAAAGAATGTAAGTATACTGTACTGTACATTGTACTGTAGTATAAGGTGACCAGATTTTAAAATTGGTAAAGCAGGCCTGACCTGTGGCAGTGCAGTGGGTAAAGTGTCAACCTGGGAATGCTGAGGTCTCTGGTTCAAAGCCCTGGACTCTCCTGGTCAAGGCACATATGGGAAATGTTGCTTCCTGCCCCTTCCTCCTTTCTCTCTCTCTCCTTTCTCTAAAAATAAATAAATAAAATATATATTAAAAAAAAATTGGTAAAGTGGGACACCATTAACCGGAGAGGGGGTTGGTTCTTGATTGAAAATCTGGTCTATATGGAGCAAAAAAAAAAATTTTCATAGAATGCAAAAATAGTATTGTAATATATTTTTTAAAATTTCAACATGAGTACAATTTACAAATATAATACATTAAAAATATTATGTATAGTATTATTTTATTCTTTGGCATATTTCTCATTTGAGTGAATTTTTTTAGTAGATTGCTGTCATTGTTTAAAAGGTCATGAAATTTTGAACAAGAATTTGTTAAATTCTATTTCACACATATAATGGCTTTCAAAGTCTCAACACTTGCCTGACCTGTGGTGGCGCAGTGGATAAAGTGTCTACCTGGGAACGCTGAGGTCGCCAGTTCAAAACCCTGCACTGGTCTGGTTGAGGCACATATGGGAGTTGATGCTTCCAGCTCCTCCCCCCTTTCTCTCTTTCTCTGTCTCACTCTCTCACTCTGTGTCTCCTCTCTAAAATGAATAATAAAAAAAAAAGTCTCAACACTTAATTGTGATTTTTCTGATGTCCACACTTTATTTACCATAGAAAAATACACGTTCAGTTGCAGCATTAGTTCCTGGTAAAGACAGCTCATATTCCACAATTTTTAGTGCATTATTGTATGGAACATGGTTTGTTTCAAAATGATGAAATATTTCTAACCATTTGTTCTCTATTGTGATTTTTGCTGATGCCCAAGATTTAACCTTTTCCTTATCAATCTTTTTTTAAATAATGATACCTAATTAAAAAGATCATTTTTGGAAATATTACTATATGGGAAATTTTGAGTGAGTCAGAGAGATCGGGTTATATGGTCCTGAAACCATGCCGGAGCTGCAGGAGCCAGAGCTACACGAGCAGGCAGGGCAGTGCTGCCGGTGGGGTAGTTAGGGGACTTGACAACCACTGCCCCAGCAGATACGTCCCACTGGAAGTTCTTTGTTTCAGGGCCCAGGGGGCAGCCAGCTCTTGCAGCAGTGCAGGTGCTTCCAGGTGGAGGCGGGGTCTCCCCGCCGAAAACCATATATTCCCTTCTCGTTCTCCCACCATTCCCTAGTTTTCGTGCATTCTTTCCAAAAATTGGGACTTTTTTAAAATGCCACCGGTTGCAGGACAAATTGTTAAAAATTGGGACTTGTAAGGTACTTTCCCCGCCAAGAAAGAATAAAATCAGCATAGTTATTAAGTCTTAATTATTGAGGCTTTATTTGGTACAGAGCGTTACTTGGTCGGGACTCACTGGCACGGGTGATGGACGCCATAAATCTCTCTCTCCCCCTGCGGACCACATGGTGCCAGATTTTAAAGGGGCCCTCCCGGGGTTGTCTAGCTAATATGACATAGTGAAATCTCACTGACTGACGGACAGTCGCTTTTAGGGTTATGGGAAGTGTAGTTTCCGCGCGCCTGGCCATGTGGTTGATCCCAGACAAAGACTGGGGCTCTGATTTCCCACTTGACCACCCCATTGCTAACCACCCTACAGGACTGTCCTGCCAAAAGCAGGACGTCTGGTCACCTTATTCTAGCCACAAAACTAGCCATCTTTCCATCTCCATCATCATGCCACTTCACTGTTTAGTAACCACAGTTGATTCCAAAGGGACTGATCCCTTTACATGGTCTTTATCCCTGATAATTGTTACTACAGTAGAGAGGCTTGGGCCTAGCATGTGGCTGATGATTGTTACTTTTTCTCCTTTTTCTGATCTCTTTACAATGTCTAACTTCACTTTAATCGTGATGGCTTTTTTCTTCTTCGAAGCGCTACCATCTGAAGACTCTGACTTTCATTTAGGAGCCATGACAAGGGCCAAAAAGTCACCAAACAAAACAACACAAATGGAACGTTTGTACTTATAACAGTCCAAAATGGCATAGGTAAGCTTACTGGGGGATGCCAACTCATATGCACATTACTGTGTGTATATCCCCCCCGCCCCCGCAACCAAGCTAGTTTGCCCACGGAGTACATAAGTAGGACATTGGCGATGCAAGATAAAGCACTCACGTCTCAATTTTTTAAAGTTTTTATGGGCGTGTAGGGCTGGGGGGCTGCCACCATAGTAGCCATTCAGGTTCATATGCAGGTTGTCATTGAATTCAGATAGATGGTAAAGAAACAGTGGAGCCAAAAAATGGTGGACCATACTTTTATTAAAGTCTTGCACCAACTGATGAACAAACAGGCAGGGAAGACCTCTTCCCTTTCATTCAGTGGCTCCCAAAGCCCTGACGCATTCTTCGGTTCCACAACCTGGAGAATCTTTCCCAGTTCCTCCTGCAATCAAAGGCCCCACCAGTCTCAGTGGAGCTCACAAAGCCCCACAGCTCCCTGTATCTGCTCTCTTTCTTCTCTGCATACTGGTTTCTTCCTCAGCACTCTGCATTCTCTCTGCTCTCCCTGCAAAACTTTCTAGCTGGAAAACCTCTCCTCCAGCAAACATTAGCAAACAATAGCCCTTCCCAAGCAGGAAGGTAATTTGCAATTTCACAGACCACATATACCTGGCACTGCCCAGCCCCCAATGCAAACTGTAAGTGAGCAAACATAAAAATCATATTTTACAAACTTATTTGACCAACAGGGCGTTAGTTGGTCATAAACTCAAAATGTCCTATATCAAGACTTTCATAACCTGTATACATTTTCACTTTTTTTATCCAATCCCAGAGATCCTCCTCGCCCCCAGCTTTGCCTTCTCCCGCCTCCCTAATCTATCACCAATTTCATGTAACCCCTTAGTTTTCCCCTTTGATTCTGATGTATAAAGTAAGCTGTGAAACCACCATTTTCCACAGCATTTTCTCAATCCATTGGGACTTTGCTTCCCAATGGAAGTTGCTGACAGTTTGGCTCAAATAAATTCATTAAAAAATTCTTACAGGTTTGGAAATTTCTTACATTGACAAGGTCCAAATCTGGCCGTCTGCTTTGACTAGCTTTTAGGCCTTGGGTAAGTGTAAGGCCAGTGGCCGAAGCCATGGCCTTGCAGGTTCCCACTGATTTTGGGCAGACGGTAAAAGAAATGTGGAGACAGAAAATGGTGGGCCATTCTATTTGGTAAAGTCTCTTAACAAAGGAGCAAACAGAGAAGACCGCTTCCCTTTCTCTCAGGGCTCCCAAGCCCCAACCCCTTCTCCAGTTCCCCTCATTCTCTGGACTCACCCTCCTGATTCATAGCCCCCACCAGCCTCAGCACTTCCCAGCAAACAGGGAGGGTGAGGTAAATACCCCTTCTCTGACAAACAATAGCAAACAATTGCCCATCCCTATGGAGGCTAGCAATCTGCAATTTGCAATCTGCTGTCCAGAGGGCAAGCACACACAGCCTCTCACAGACCACACACGGTGCTGTCCCATGCCAATGCAAAATACAAATGAGCAAACCAAACCCACTTGTTTCACACTTGAAACACATTGGTTTGCCCAAAAGTAAGTTACTAACCTGTGTCTCAGTTTTCTTTTCAATAAATAACAACCTGCACACAGGGATTTTTAGAGATTATGTAAATTATATTATACATGTGTAAAGCCAGTAGCCACGGCCACCATCACAGACGCCTGGCGCATGCAAGTTCATATTGCATTCAGAGAGATGATAAAGAAACATCAGAGCCAAGAACTGGTGGGCCATTACCTTTAATCCTAGCTTGCACCTGGTGGGCAAGTAAAAACATACACTGGGCTCCAAAACCCACTCATTCAGTGCTCACAAAGCTACTGACTTATCCGAGTTTTCTAGAATCAAAGGTTTCTAGCTCACTAGCCTTATTCACTTCTGTTCCCTATCTCCTTCTCTATGCACAAACTGGCTTCTCCCTTAGTACTTCACCATCTTGGCTGCTTCTCCTCTCCTCCACGTGGCCTTTCTCTGCTATCCTCCAGCAGGGGCTTTTCCTAGTAGGTAATCACTCTTCCCCCTGAACAACGTGATCTGTCTTCCTTTTAAAACCCTTTGGCGCGAAAGCCCTCCCCTAACACACGTTAATATAATCACGCCCATCCCAAGCAAGAAGGGTAAACAATATTATCACCTGGGCGAGGGGCTTCCACTTGGGCAGTGCCATCTTTAACAAAGCAAGCATAATATATTTTATCTGCCCAACAACATGAAAGCACAGTTCTAATGGGCAGGGATTGGCAATAGTAAGCGTACAATAAGGGTTAGCTTATTTGTTTCATCCATATGACATGTTTCATTGGTCTGGTCCAACACAGTACCTGGTATTCAGATTGTTCAATTGCATGAAACTAGATCCTTGGCAGCAACCCAAGGTCCAAACTAGCTGAGAAGGAAACTGAAGGGTATTGTACAGCCTTTGCCGCCCTCATCGTGTATTTGCTAAATGCTTTCTATATGCCAGGTGCTGTTCAGGTGATACATAACTCTGGAGTGTCACCTATGAATTTAAGAACTATCGCATGGGTGAGGATGTAGGTAGGCAGGGAAAAGGATTTACATATATGTATGTGTGTGTGTATACATATATTTCCCCCCACAGGGACAGAGAGAGAGTCAGAGAGAGAGTTAGATAGGGACAGACAGGAACGGAGAGAGGTGAGAAGCATCAATCATTAGTTTTTTGTTGCCTTTGCGACACCATAGCTGTTTATTGATTGCTTTCTTACATGTGCCTTGACCGCGGTCCTTCAGCAGACCGAGCAACCCCTTGCTGGAGCCAGTGACCTTGGGTCGAAGCTGGAGAGCTTTTGCTCAAGCCAGATGGGCCCTCGCTCAAGCTGGCAAGCTCAGGGTCTCAAACCTGGGTCTTCCGCATCCCAGTCCGACGCTCCATCCACTGCGCCACCGCCTGGTCAGGCTTACCACTATATTTTTATTTAATGTCTTTTTCTGAGTTTTTAACAGCTCCTGTTCTTTATATCTCTCTCATTTAAAATCATACAAAGGCTTCACCGCGCCAGAGACAAGGCATAACGTCATTCAAACGAAATAACCACTAACGATGCTAATTCACTGGGGCAGGGTCTTGCAAGCAACGAATCGCGGTCCTACAAAGGCCTGCGGACTCTCGCGGGAATCTCAGAGGTTCGAGCCACCGACCACGTGACTCCTGGGTTCTTCCGCTCATCCCACTGCGGGAAGAGGAAAAGCAGCCACGTTGGCGGCGCTCCTCAACCAACAAGGAGGCGTGGCGAAGGCCCCTGCGTGGTACGTGCCTGTCTCTCCCCGCTCAGAGCCCGGATGAAGAGTAACGCCATTATCGCCGGAGTTGCCGAGAGCTCTCGCAGAGAGCGAGTGGACACAGGATGGTCTGCGCCATGAGCCTCCTCCCCCGCCTGCTCCTGCTTCTCCTGCTCGTGTTCCCCGGCACCCTGTTGCTCCGAGGCGGTCCTGGAGGTGAGGCGAGTGGAGTGGAGTGGGTGGCGGGGCTCGGCCGGGAATGAGACGCCAGTGACGGCAAGTTTAAAGCTGGCGGCGGCGGCGGTTCCTGGGACCTGCGTCTACCTCGCCGCCTCTCTCCACCTCCAGCTCGACCTCCAGCTCGTCTTAGGAGCCGCAGGCGTCTGCCGCTTCCACGTGGAGCGCGGGCAGCGCCGGGTGATGTTGCCGGCTTGGGCTCTGCCCTGGGGCCCGCGCCCACAGTGGCGGCCGGAGCTGCTGGGGCCCGGCTGGGAGAAGCGGAGGGCCAGAGTCGGCGGAGCCGGGGCGCGCTGCAGCCCGCTCCTGTCTGGCCGCCCCCAGTGCCACTCCACCCCGTCATCCCCTCGGCTCCAGGCTGACGTGTCTTTCGTTTCCACGCCAGCAGCCCGCCTTCATTCATTTGCTGAAACCTTTCTTTTCTCAACACCTGGACTCTTAGAGCACTTATTATTTAACCAGGCATCTTCCCGTTTGTCAGCCCCTGGTTCCTGTGTGTTGCCTGGAGCCTTTGATTTCGAAAAAGCTCCCCATCTTCATCCCCAATTGTCCATCCCTGTGCTCCCACTCAGACTGAAGAATATCTGTGAGATGTGGATTCTTTATGCCCTCCCTTCTTATATTTATTTATTTATTTTTTGTAACCAATTTTGTTTCTTGGAATTATCGTGTCCTGAAAAAATGCAGTCTGAGTTTCACGTTTTTTTCCATTTAGATTTCTTCATTCCTACAGTTAGCCTGGTATATAACTTAGGAGAATATTGAATACGTGGGGACTTGGCTTCTCGCCCCGGTTCTACCATAAACTTCGATTTTTCTAATCTGTAAAATCTAGTCTGTAAGTTGAAGCAAGCTGTGTGGCTGAGTAAATGCTAGTAACAGGTATCCACAAGTTGTTCTTTGAGGAAAAGTGACTGGCTGGCTTCTATTATCTACTGAAACATAGAAAGAAAAGCCATTATGTCTCTGTCCTGAAATCTAAGTACAAATTTTAATTATGTCAAATCTAGATATTTTTCTTTCTGGGTTTTGTTTTGGGTTTTGCCGCCTTTTTCTTACTGGTTTCTAAAAATGACCTGTTCCAGGAAGTAGGCGCTGAAAAGACTTAAAATACAAGGTTCTTAAATGTACTATTTCTCTTGGGTATTGCAGCCTGTGCATGTGCTTCCTTTCCCACATTTTTTTTTACCCCTGTACTGAACTGCCACATCATCCTTAGAAATGTTGGAAGACTTGCTAGAACTTTGAAGTTTCTTTTGAGGGTTTTGACTGAAATATATTTAATGTGACTCATTTAGAGTACTTTTGCATATAGGATTATGATTTGTAATTTCTTGGCATTACAGTTATGTTTAACTTTTATTCTCATATTTAGCATAGGGAATATAAAAAAAGTATCCTAAACATGTTTGAAGCCATATGAAAAAATAAATGTGGGCTCTCTCTATCAACCCTGAGGTTAACAGTATAGGTTTTTTACTAAACAATGTGTTTTAGACCAGCTAGTTTTTACATGGATGCCATGCAGATGTTTGTTCCTTGGAATTACATGCTGTCAAATTCTAAGAGTTTGAGCTGTATGTAGTCAACTCTAATAATGTTTCTTGCCAAAATACCGAGATTTCTGTTTTCATTCAGACAGGAGTATTTCTTTGTTTTATTTTGTATGGTTAATGATAAGTTATATTTAGGAATTTCTTTTAAAATCCTTATTTTCCTCTAGTTTCAGGTATTCATTTTTTTTTCAATTGTTGGGTACTTTTGAAAGTTAAACAGCATTTCCCTTTAAAATTAACATGCTGTGTTAAGACTACTAACGTAAAATCATATGAATATTTTTACATGCATTGCAATTTTACATCATTGAGGTACAACGTGTGATTGAATTGCTTCCGTGGGAAATTTTCATTGACTATTCTTGATGAAAAACATTAGTATTCCAGTGTAGCAGTTAACCGCTTGTTTTATATTGTATTGTTAGGCTCAATAGCAGCAGCTCAAGATCTTACAGAAGATGAAGAAACAGTGGAAGATTCAATCATTGAAGATGAAGATGATGAAGCAGAGGTGGAAGAAGATGAACCCACAGATCTGGTTAGTGTGAGACATAATTTAATGCATATTTATAACTATCAGGAATTTGTCTTTTTTATAGATTAACTTGGTTTAAAAAAATTTCATTTTATAGGCTTGTTACTGTGATTAGTGTGGCTTGAAGTTGAGAGAATAGGGGCCAGTCACTGGGAATAGATCCAGTAGTAGTTTCTGGGACAGGGAGGGAAATCATATGACATGACTCCATGAGGGTAACCGTATAGGGGGACTAGCACTGGACTATTTGTTGATAGATTTGGGATACATACTACTTAGCTTTATGACCTTGGGTAACTTGTCTCTCTGGGTCTCAGTTTCCTCTTTTTCTTTCCTTGAATAAGCAGGTATTTATGTGCCCAGCTATGTGCCAGGCACTGTTCTGGATGCTGGGGTGAACAAACCAGGTATTTTCTTTGCTGTCATGGAGTTCATGTTCTTGAACCAGTGTCTATATGTTTTGGTGGCAGGGGATGAGAAGCAGACAGTAAACCATATATATATACACACACACAATTTGTTCTGTGAAGAGAAAAAGGACTTGATGGAGATCTCTTAGAAGTTATCCCCTTGGCACTTTTAAGTTTCTTTTTTTTAATTTCTTTTTATTTTATTCATTTTAGAGAGGAGACACAGAGTGAGAGAGAGAGAGAGAAAGGGGGGAGGAGCTGGAAGCATCAACTCCCATATGTGCCTTGACCAGACCAGTGCAGGGTTTTGAACTGACGACCTCAGTGTTCCCAGGTCATCACTTTATCCACTGCGCCACCACAGGTCAGGCCCCTTGGCACTTTTATTATAAAATTATACTATGACAGGAAGAATGCGGGATTAGAATTGGATTATTGCAGCATGTTTCTAGCTGATCTCATTTCTGCTCTTGAACTGTTCTAGTTATCTGTGCGCCACAGATTTATTCTTTTCTTCTCGTTATTCTATACTTGAACCTAGAAACTTGTGATTCTAGATTTCATCACCTTTTTTTTTTTTTAAGGTTAAACCAAGTCTCTGTTTGTTATGTCAACATCAAAATAATTAGCCATGTATATAGAAACTATTGACTTACCCTCATTTTTATGGAGTATACTTTTCAACCAAGCTAATCTTGCTATTTCATTGGTGTTTAAATTACCATTTTAATGCATCTGCACATACTGTTTCACTGGTATAGCCCCACTAATTTTTGTGCTTTCCCCCTCCTTTAAGAAACCTTTACTAGCCTGACCAGGCGGTGGCGCAGTGGATAGAGCGTTGGACTGGGATGCGGAAGACCCAGGTTTGAGAACCCGAGCTCGCCAGCTTGGACCCAAGGTCACTGGCTCCAGCAAGGGGTGGCTCGGTCTGCTGAAGGCCTGTGGTCAAGGCACATGTGAGAAAGCAATCAATGAACAACTATGGTGTCGCAATGGCAACGAAAAACTAATGATTGATGCTTCTCACCTCTCTCCATTCCTGTCTGTCTGTCCCTATCTATCCCTCTCTCTGACTCTCTCTGTCCCTGTAAAAAAAAAAAAAAAGCCTTTACTGATTACTTTCATATGTATGTATACCCACAGTTTTAGGGTTTAAATATTAGGGCTCTGCATCTTCAGTCCAGTTTAGTAAATGTGCTACTTTAATTCAATCAATACATACCTCCATCACACATGGTAACAAAAACTTGACTGTCCTGAAAGTGCCGCTTGTGGTAAGAACTTGGAGTGAAATCAGAAGGGAATCCATCCAGAAAATAAGGATTAGAGATGACATTTAGGGCTCTGAAATTTGGGAGTGTACAGGAATTTAGTAATAGATTATATTGTTATAACCACTTTTCTGAGATTACTTCTGCTCTCTAGCCCTGTAATGTGTTTATTGTAGAGGAAAAGAGTAGAGAAGGCAACTGTTGGATCTTTATAATAGTTACAATTTAGCCAGAACTTTCTGTCTTCATCATCTCCCTTGCCTTGAGACTGGTTAAGAGTTCAAAGAGCAACTCAGATTGTCTGCTTTTTACCCTGGCTAGTTAGTTCAGAAGTGGTATACCCCCTGCTATGTTGCTTTTCTTAAATCAGAAGATGTTTAGAAGTGATTGAAGCAGGAAGGCAGGGAAAGGGTTTTCTTCCCTTGGGCTAGAGGGCACCAGCAGTAGTGCTAGGCTGAGTGGAACCCTGTAGGCTAAAAAAGATGCCCTCAGGTAAGAGTTGCTACAAAAGTTACTTCCAGAACCGAGGGCCCTAGAATATCTCTTGTTAACTGTTTCTTAGGGTTTGTATTATCAATTTATACACAGCGGTGTAAGCCATCAAGGAATTGGGAGATATGGAAAGATCCTTTGCCACTGGGCCTATGTCTGAAGTCAAAGAACAGAAAGAAGATTTTCCTAAGATCAGAGATACCAATAGCTGGTTTAGATGCAGGTTATCGGTTTAAAATTTTATAGTGCAGACTTTTTAAAATCACCTTGGGTTTTTCTATCCTCTTGATTCTCCTTTGATCTCTAAAGCTATGGGTTGCAATGTAGCTTGTCATCAGTCTTTGGAAGTGTTTATCTTAACAGGAGTGATAGTAATTTTTGTTTTGATTTTTATTAAAACAAGCACTATCATAGTAACAGTAGCATAAAAATATTAGAATTATTGCCTCACCAGGTGGCGGTGTAGTGAATTCAACATTGGCTTGGGATGCTGAGGACCCAGGTTCGAAACCCAGGATGAAAATGGTTGGGGGCAGGTGGAGGTGGGGCAAAGAGGAGGGAGTAGGAACAGAAGGAGACTGCTTGGGCGATGGACGTATGATGTGTGCAGATGATGTTTTAATGAGTCATACACTTATAACGTGTATGTTTTTGCGAGCCAATGTTACTCCAGTAAATTCTATTAAAAGTAAATAAAGTAGATAATGCATTCAGGTGGGTTAGAATTTAAAATGTGCAAAGTATGCCTGACCTGTGGTGGTGCAGTGGATAAAGCGCCGACCTGGGAACACTGAGGTCGCCAGTTCAAAACCCTGCGATGGTCTGGTCAAGGCACATATGGGAGTTGATGCTTCCAGCTCCTCCCCCCTTTCTCTCTTTCTCTCTCTCTCTCACTCTGTGTCTCCTCTCTAAAATGAATACAATAAAAAGGAATTTTTAAAATGTGCAAAGTATATAGTAAAACGTTTCTTTGCGTGCCTGTCCTCCAGGTGCTGAGGTCATCTCTGCAGTGTTACCAGTTTCTTACTCTCCAGGAGGTAGTCGGCAATGGCCGAAATATTTTAGAGCATAACCAGGTAGCGGGTATTAAGCAGTATACATCTTATGATATGATAATTTGCTATAAGATAAGTGAGTTGTCTACTTTTACTTTTGTATACTTTTTAGTTCTTCACAACTAGCATTTCAAACATATACCACTTCCAAATTCCAAAATCAGTCCTTTTCAGTCTTAGTAACAGTATTGCCTTCAGTGTCAGAAAGTGAGGTCCTGAAGTAGGAACTCTTATCAAACTTTCTATTTTCTACTTCTGAGTATATTATTCACCCATCCTTTCTACATTTTCTGTACCAGTATTCTTTTTTATTTTCCTACAGACAGAAGAACAGATAGGGACAGACAGACAGGAAAGGAGAGAGAAGAGAAACATCAGTCCTTTTGTTGCAGCTCCTTACTTAGTTCATTGCTTTCTCATGTGTGCCTTGCGGGAGGGTGCTACAGCAGAGTGAGTGACCCCTTGCTCAAGCCAGTGACTGGGCTCAAGCCAGCAACCATGGTGTCAAGTCTATGATCCCACACTCAAGCCAACGACCTAGGAGTTTCGAACCTGGGTTCTCTGCGTCTCAGTTCAGTGCTCTATTCATTGCGTCACCACCTGGTCAGGCACCAGTATGCTTCTTGAAATCGGTACTGTTTTTCTCTTCTCATTTCACATTTGTTCTCTTAAAAGTTGTTTGATCCCTTGTATCTAGTAAAAATGTTCGTGCTAAGTCACCAGTGACCTAATCGCCAAATTCCGGGCTGGCTTACCATTGTTACCTGTTTGACATTTGCTGATTGCCCCTTTCTTGGGTCGGTCCTTCATGTTGGCTATGTTGTACTCCTCTTGCCCAGCAGCTGCTGCTTGGTCTCTACTACCTTCTCTCTCTGCTTACCTTCTTCATGTGGGTGAGACCTGTGCTTTCAGCTACCACCACTGTGTATTGACTGCTTTTAGATTTCATTTCTAGTGACTGAGCTTTATACCTGTATTTTCAGCACTTTGCAAGATAGCTACATCTGGATGCCCAAATTTTGTATGTCTAAAATCGAAACCAGCATATGCATCCAGTCTACCTCAATAAACTAGTTCTTGTTTTGATTTGGCTCCAGTGAGTCAAGCTTGTTCCTTGCTACTTTCTTTTTTGTTGAACAACCCAGTAATAAAATCTTAGGAATGGTTTCCCTTAACTGTTTCTCAAATATATCCTATTCTCTTTCTTAATATAGCTTGTAGTTCCTGTCTTCCTGTCTTTGGTCTGTTTTCCTACTTGTGGGTCTTTTTTCCCAAAAACAGAAATTCACTAACTCTTATTAAATGAATGATATCTTTAAGGATACTTAGAATACACAGTTGCAGTCATAAAACATATTTGAGTGCCTTCTCAAGAGTATAAGCTTTGTGTGGAGAATTTTTAGAGTGTAGGACAGTCTTTGCCCTTGAGAAGTCTATCTAGTGAAAGTATTTTACGTGAACGAAAAGTTAAATGCCAGTAAATAATGGTGCTCTTAAGCTTCTCGATTTATTAGGGTCCTGGCACTTCAGATGTGGGAATTTCTCTGTAATCTTGATTGCTGCTTGGAGCAATGCTGCAGTGAGGGTTAAGGTTTTAAGCTAAAATTTGCTTACATTATTAACTTTATTGAGATATACTTACTGACATGGTTACCTGTCTTAAGTGTACAGCTTAATGATTTTTAGTAAAGGAACCACGATGTGCAACTTTAATCAAGTTTCAGGAGATCTCCATTACTCCAGTATTACCTGATCACTTTTTAAAGAACCATTTTTCTCAATTGTGTGACAGATTCTCACAAGAAAATTGTTCTGTTAATCAGGGTGGAAATCTTTGTAGGCTGATAACGTGTTCTAGAACCATGTCAGCAAAGTGTGGCTACATGCCAAGTCCTGCTTTCCTATCTTTTATATACTGTCTGTCTGCTTTCACACTGTTGCCACATAAAAAGCAGCCTGAGTTGAATAGTTGCAACAAGGACCTTATGGTTCTCAAAGCCAAAAATACTGATATTTGGCACATTATGGAAAACGTTTACCAACTCACACTCCAGAATCTTGCAGTTCAAAGTGTGGTTTGAATATCGGCAACATCAGCATTTCCTGGATGCTTGTTAGAAATAGAGAATTTTAGGCTTCACTCTACACCTGAATTGGATTTGCAAAATCCCAGGAGATTTATTTGTATGCCCATTACTGTTTTAGATGAACTGCTCTAGAATTTTTATTTTAACCAATGAGATACAATGAAATTTATTCCACTACTAATATGAACAAAAGCTTGGAGAGGCACTATTTTGTCCCAAATCTTAGTGAAGTCGTTATTTTTAAATGGTAACTCACCACATAATAATCCCTTTTTTTTTAAATTGGCAAGCCATGCTTTTTTTTTTTTTTTTAAGTTTTGTTTTTTTTTTTTAATTTTAATTTTATTCACTTCAGAGAGGAAACACAGAGTGAGAGAGAGAGAGAGGAGGAGGAGCTGGAAGCATCAACTCCCATATGTGCCTTGACCAGACCAGTGCAGGGCCCTGAACCGGCGACCTCAGTGTTCCCAGGTTGATGCTTTATCCACTGCGCCACCGCAGGTCAGGCTAATAATCCCTTTTTAATGTTGTTTTTCTTTAGGCAGAAGATAAGGAGGAAGAAGATGTATCTGGTGAACCTGAAGCTTCACCAAGTGCAGATACAACTATCTTATTTGTGAAAGGAGAAGGTAATAAAGAAATAATAGTTTTAATAGGTGTAGGAATTTTTAAAATGACAAGGTCAGTTTTTTGGGAAGTGTTAGTAATGCTGAAGATTGATCTTCCTTTTTTACAAGTGTAGTATAAACATTCACTTTTACACTCTTGTTTATGTGTGAATACCCGTGTCTGTAAAGTACATAGTATTCCTGGCATTTAAACTAAGGGGGAAAAGAAATACTACTCATGTTAACTATAAATTAAATGTTCCTTTGAAAAACAATTTTTGACTATTTTTAAACTGCCACAGTAAATTAACTCATATTTTGAGTGGAAACATTAGTGAAATATTAAATCTTTATAATTAGTCCTTGGTTGGATCCCAGGTTTCATTTCAGGAAAATAAATAATGAAATATTTAATGACGGCTATAGCAGGCACTGTTCGCACTATTTGCGTGTATTATTTAATCCTAACAGAGATCCTGTGAGGTTAGTTACTAATGCTAAATAAAGTGAGATTTAGGGAGGTTAACAACTTGTCCAGGGTTGCCCATTTAGTAAATAAAGTGTGCATACGGGATTCAGACCCACACTGTCAGCCCCCAGCCCTTTGCTGACTGGGTGAAACTCAGCTCTATAGACAGTACAATTATTGAAGACTTACTATTTGAGGTTATCAATTTTCTTGGTCTTTTCAAGTTTTTTGTTTTATTCCCATGTATGTTCTAACTTTATTCCAACGGCGAGTATAATTTAAGAGATTTTCTTCCCCTCCACCACTTATTTTTGTACCTGCCTCTTTGGGTTTTACCTTCAAATTTGTGTTTTGACTAATTGCTTAAAGTGAGTAGAGATTGCCTGACTGTTATTATTATTTAGTTCTAGCAGATAATTTTGGTGAGCCTCTTAGACTTTTATCTTTCTGTCATTCTTCTTGCTAGCATTTGCACAGATAAACAGATACTGTGTTGTGGGAGAAGGTGAGTTCGTCAAGACAGGTAGCCTCAGTGCAGGATAATCTTATTGATAAAAGTAGAGGACTTTTTCTTAGACCACAGAAATTGTATGTGATCTGGTCTGAAATGCTGGAATACAGGCAAGGGTTCTGGTTCATACACCAGTTACTAGTTAGGGGATAATGGAGTGCTCTATTGAAAGGATTTCTGATACCAAGTCTACATGTATCAGGAAAGCATGCCAAAATCCACAAGTATTGTCTACTTTTTATTTTAAACCTTTTGAACATTTTCTAATCTTTCTCTTTTTTGTTCTTTAGATTTTCCAGCAAATAACATTGTGAAATTCTTGGTAGGCTTTACAAACAAGGGTACAGAAGATTTCATTGTTGAATCCCTTGATGCCTCATTCCGTTATCCTCAGGACTACCAGTTTTATATACAGAATTTCACAGCTCTGCCTCTGAACACTGTAGTGCCGCCTCAGAGACAGGCGACTTTTGAGTATTCCTTCATTCCGGCAGAGCCCATGGGTGGACGACCGTTTGGTCTAGTCATCAATCTGAACTACAAAGATTTGAACGTAAGACCCTCTAAACTTCCTCTCTCCTTCCCTTCCCCCCTCTCTCCTAACTTCCTACAATTGATATTGAATATTCTGTTTAGTCATTCAGGTGCCTGTTTTGTGGTTGAAACTGTAATGGGTACCAGGGAGGCAAAGATAAATTGTACACTTCTGTCTTCAAGTTTCTAATCCCCTGGGGGAGATGTATGTAAACGGGCAGTATCACAGCATGAGAAGTGATACATACTAGAAATAACTGTTAGGTGCTAGAGCAGTGATGGGCAATCTTTTGAGCTTGGTGTGTTAGAATTCGCCAAAATACCAAGATAACTCGGGTGGTGTGTCACTTCGAGAAGAACGGCCTAACCAGAAGTCCCAGAACTAAACACTCTGTGCCGGAGTTCTGTTGTTTTGACCTCCAGACCTCCGGCACAGAGTGTCTACACTACAGCAAATGTTTTATCCTCGGCTACTGCACCTGGCCGTGCAGGAGCCCAGGATGAAATGTCCTTCTTGGCATGCGGCCCTATACTTCTCTGGTATGCGGCCGCGTGTCATGGAAAATGGATATGCATGTCAGTGCTGACAAGCGTGTCATAGGTTTGCCATCACGGTGCTAGAGTGTGAAAGTGGAAGTGACTTGAGCTGGATCTTTGAAGGAAAGTAAGTCACACAGTAGAATCAGCTATTTTTAATACAGTTTTAGCAGTAAGGTTCATGGTTCATGAGAACCAAATAGCCTAATACAGGGGTCGGGAACCTATGGCTCGCGATCCAGATGTGGCTCTTTTGATGGCTGTATCTGGCTCGGAGACAAATCTTTAATAAAAAAATAACGTTAAAAATATAAAACATTCTCAAGTATTACAATCCATTCATTTCCGACCGCTCATGTTCATGGTTGCGAGTGGCTGGAGCCAATCACAGCTGTTCTTTGGGACAACACCAAATTTTTATTGGATAATGCTTAACGTACATGGGTTGTTGTATGGCTCTCACAGAATTACATTTTAAAATATGTGGCGTTCATGACTCTCTCAGCCAATAAGATTCCCGACCCCTGGCCTAATATAAGCTCTGTTGCCTTAGGGTTTTTAATATGTTATGGTATATATTCAATGAGTTGAATGAGTGAGAGAAGCCCCGACAGTTGTACCACAGGAAATTGACCTCTTGGCACCAACTACTATGTCCATCTTCACATCAGAGCACAGCTAAATCATTCCCTCTCCAAAAAACTTCCAGAGAAAGAATTGTATTCCTTTTTGTAGCTTATTCATCCTTTCTTCTTCATAGTGTCTATATGTTTACCTTATAGCCTAGTTAAATTTCTGTGTTGCAGTTAAGTTTTTTCTTTAAAATTACTTCATAGAGAGTAAAAAGGGTTTTTTCTCCTTCCTTTCTTCAAAATAACATATTAAGCTATTTCAATTTATAATTAAGTGTCTTGAAGATGTCTTGAAGAATTATATATTTCATCTTGTTTTCAAACAGAAAACTTTAAGAGGCATGTATGTTTCAGTTCCATTTTACTTATTTATATACAGTATTGGAAGATTTTACTGATTTTAGAACAAGAAAGGATGAGGTGGAGGGGGTCATCTTGCTTGTATGTGCCTTAACCAGGCAAACCCAGGGTCTCAAACTGGTGACCTCAGCGTTCCAGGTCGATGCTCTATCCATTGCACCACCACAGGTCAGGCTTCAGTTCCATTTTAAATGTTAGTTTCATCAGTGTATTCTGATTCTTAGAATTGTCAACAGAGGAATGCAGATTGCCAGATCTTGAAGTAAAACATATAATTACAGTTTAGCAATAAGTAATACTTTTTAAGTGCTACATTTGTGCACATCATCAAACACTAAAAACAGTTATGTATATATTTCAGTAATCCTGATGTATTTGAAAACTGAAATTGCAAAATTGTTTCAAGATCACAACAGAAAAATATTTTCATACTGAAAGTTACTAATTCATTTATTAATAAAGAAATTGATTTCCAATCCATTGTTAATTTAGAGCAGTGGTTCTTAACCTGGGTTCTATCGAACCCTAGGGGTTCGATGAGTCGGTCTCAGGTTCGGAGAAGCCTCTGACGTGGAGGCCAGAATAAAGTAATACTGTAATTTGTTGTGAGTTCATGCACTTTGTTGGTTTTGTTCTTTGAGCAAGGTGATGTTCATGCATGGCTCATTCTGTGCACCAGTAAAAAACATATACCTATGTTTTGAATTTAGAAAAAAGAATCATATTTTATTTATCACTAAAGAAGGGTTCAGTGAATGTGCATATGAAACTGAACTGGTGGTTTCGGTACCTCAAAAAAGGTTAAGAACCACTGATTTAGAACATGAATTTGACTTGTTCAAGTCTAGTTCCTTATGATCCGCTATTACTGTGCAGGTTCATGCTCTTTGTTTTGGAAGGTTACACACAACAGAACCTACTAGTTTGTAAGAGTGTTCTGTTTTGTTCCTTTCTTCATTTTTCTTCTGGTTCCTCAACTTTTCCCTGCCCCCAGAAGAAAAGGGGGACAACTTTGGCAAAGTTGGAGGCATTTTTATTTTGTAGGAGAAAATAACAACGATAGTCTTGGATCTCTGACACTGAATTGGTACCTTTACATATGACTGTTGAATCTTATGAGTGATAAGAAAGCTATTGTATATCTCTAGGGTAATGGTTTTAAGAAATCTTGTAGGCTTTCATTTTTCCAATGCATTTCAAATTTAGGAACTATTTTTATTTTTAAACAGGGCAATGTATTTCAAGATGCTGTCTTCAATCAAACAGTTACAGTTATTGAAAGAGAGGATGGGTTAGATGGAGAAACGTAAGTGAAAGTTGAAATGTAGATCTTGATCTCATTAAGTAGGATTGAAAGGCTTGCTCCTATCCACCTGTTTTTATGGAGTGATGAAAATGGAATGAACTGAATAGATTTGGTGAAATCCTAACTTTGTAAATTTGTACTTTTGGTGATATTTACAATTATTAATACCAACTTAGGAAAGATAGTTGAAAATGACAAAAATTTGTTTTAAAAAGATAGCTTTGGCTTCCATACTTCCCCTCTTCTAAAATATTTTTTTACCCCATGCTCTTCAGCAGGTCACCAGTCTAATTGAATTTTCATGCTTGTAAAATTGCTATTGAAAATGAAAATTTTAAGATTTGCTCTTGAAAATCTTTGTAAGTGATGAATTATTTCTTACTATATACTTATATGGAACTTACCAAAAGTAATTTTTAAATCAAACTGCAGAATAATCTAGTATTTGAGGGGGATAAAACCTAATAGAATTATAAAGTAATTTTATTCATTTTAGGCCATGTAATTAATTGCTTTTTGAAATTGACATTTTTAGAGATAAAGTGAAAAATTTATAAAACATACTACCTGGGTCTAATTTGAATTAAAATATACTGTTCACAAAAATTAGGGGACATTTTATCACTTTGTATTCATTTTGGAATATCCCCTAATTTTTGTGAGCAGTATATTTTATTCCTTTTACTAGCACATTATTTGGGAAGCTTATAAAGTGTTAGCATTATAGATGTAATTAGCTGTGGTGTTTTTTATTAAGTTAAAACAGAATTTTAGTTAGCTGTGCTATTTCCTATGAACTAAGCCAGTTTATATTTTCTTCTTTTATATTAGAATCTTTATGTATATGTTCCTTGCTGGTCTTGGGCTCTTGGTGGTTGTTGGCCTTCATCAACTCCTGGAATCTAGAAAGGTAATTGTGGGTGAATGACTCTTATGGCTATACTTCAGAAGTTGTTACATTACTAAATTAAGTTCAGTCTGTTCATTTGTGGCTTTTTGCTTTCGCTGTGAGTTTATATATATACAGGTTTGTTACACCTTTTAAAATAAAACTTGACGGTGAGACCTTGGATATATGAATTAGTGTTCTCAGTCTATACCCTCCAGAGTGATCTTTACCTTCTTATTGTAACTGAATTGTACTACAATTCTTATTTCTTAAACTCAGATGTAAGATTTTATGTTTTTGTTCAATATGCTTTTGTATGGATATGGTATTTTATCTGGAAGCACTGAAGTTTTTATATTTACTTCAGTTCTTTTTAACTAGAAATAATTCTTAGTTAATAATTGAATGAATCTTCATTTGAAAAAGAATGAATTACGCTTTATTTATTCTATCAGTCTAACTACGGCAATTGAGGTTTTCTCTTTTCACATGGTAGCTAATTCCAGCACTTTCCTCATCTCTCTTGGCTCCCTGACCCTGCAAAACAAAATAGGACAACTCATACTATTACTTCATAGGAAAGTATAACAGGATTTGTGTCAAATATATTAATATCCACTAGACCCTCATATTAAAATTAGTAGTGTGTTACTTATAAGCAGTTGGTCTTAAGAAGAAATGTTTAGTGCTTCTTGTAACTTTCTTTGCCTCATTGTCATAATAGTGGTTTTTTGTTATAAATTTGTATGTTAGGTATAAAGAAAGGCATCTCCAATTTTTTCCCATTTGTATGAAGCCATTTTTTAAATTAGTTGTGGTTACTGTTGTGGGTACTCAGAATCTTAATTCTTGGACTGGCTATTTAATACTCTAGGTAAATAGGGGTTTGGGGTTTTTCTCCTTAAGAATAGGTCTAAAAAATAGTATTTTTTTCTTGCTTTCTAGAAAATCTTTGCAATTTTTATGCAAAGATTTTAGGGACAAAGTTAGCTTAAATGGTATTTTATGTTTTTCTTTTAATACATGCCACCTATTTAAATGTATTTAACTAACAATGCAGGAATCTAACATTTGATACTGAAAAGGAAAGAAAATTATATAAGTAGGAAGTCTTAACAACTGAAGCTTTTATAGCAGAGGAAAATGTCTTTAAAGTCTGAAAATATACTGCTCACAAAAATTAGGGGATATTTCAAAATGAATATAAAGCAATAAAAAAAAGAAGCATTTGAATTTTTTATTAAACCAGAATGTCAGAAAAGCAAATAACAAGTCAAAGAAAGTTGTTTGATTATGCAAATGAGATATAAAACCAACTTTTATTTCATTGGTGAAAATGCACTATACATAAGGCTGAAAGAACTGGCGTATCCATCAGTTGCCTGTCTTGAAAGTGCACATCCTGCAGTTTCCCAGCCCTTGCAATGCCCCTGCAACACGATTTGCCTGAATGTGAAGCCTGGAGAGCCATAGGACATCTTAAAGCTGGTCAAACACAGACAACAGTGGCAACAGCACTTGGAACATCCCAAAGCGTGATTAGCAGACTGTGGAATCACTTTCAAGAGACTGGCACAGTACGAAGAAGATGAGAGCAGGGTCGCCCACCTGCCACAACAGCAAGAGATGACCACTGTTTGATCTATTGGCAAGAAGGAACAGGCACAGCAATGCAGCAGAGCTGCGGGGATAGTTTCTTGCTGCCACTAGACGCCGGATATGCACCCAGACCATATGAAAGTGGCTCCATTGTGTTGGACTGCATGCCCGGTGACCAATGGTGTGCATTTCGTTATCTGCTGAACACCGTAGAACTCCTAGAAGGTGGCTGGTTAGCATCGTCATTAGACCTATGAGTAGTGGTCAACTGTCCTCTTCTCTGATGAGTCACGGTTAAGTCTGTAACCTGACAATCATTGTGTCCTGACTGGCATGAATGAAGAACATGGGAGAACCCATATTTCATGTGAGAAAGACTCTTGGTGGTGGTGGAATCATGGTGTGGGCTGGCATCAGCACTGGTGGTCATACCGACCTCCATGTCATCAGAAGCGAATTGCTGACTGCTGTCAGATACCAAGATGAGGTCCTGCACCCTATAGTGGTACCCAGTGCTGGAGCAGTTGGAAACAACCTTTTTTTCATGGACGGTAATGCAAGGCCCCACCATGCACATCTCATCAACAGCGTACTTCAGGAGGCAGGAATCGAACACATGGACTGGCCTTCACGTTTTCCAGACATGAATCCCATTGAACGTGCTTGAGATGCACTGTGAAGACGTCTGGAAAACCGTCCAATACCTCCCACAACACGTCTTGAGCTGGAAGTTGTCCTGAAACAAGAGTGGCAGAGGATCCCACAAGAACTGCTGGACAATCTGATCCTGTCCATGCCCCATCGCTGTCAGTGTGTTTTGGCAGTCATGGGTGACCACACACCCTACAGAACAGTCAATATGTGGCACTCTTATTCAGTTTGACGTGCTTCTCACCCCCACCAATATGTCACTTGCTACTCAATCATAATTGAGTTTGCATCTCATTTGCATAAGCAAACAACTTTCTTTCACTTGTCATTTTGCTTTTCTGATGTTGTTTAATAAAAAAAACCAAATGCTTATTTTTTTATCGCTTCATACTCATTTTGAAATACCCTTACTTTTTATGAGCAGTGGAAATTGTTTGAAGATTAATTTCTTACTATTTATTCTTTGTAGTTGGTGTTAGACATGATTAATAAAAACGAGTAGGATTATGTTTTAAAACTAGGAGAGAATATATTTGTCAAGATATTTAAATAGCCTGATGGTTCTCTTTTTTAAATTACAGTAAACAATAAAATAAAACTCCTTTCAAATACTGTTTTTATGTTCTTTTAGCGTAAGAGACCCATACAGAAAGTAGAGATGGGCACCTCAAGTCAGAATGATGTTGACATGAGTTGGATCCCTCAGGAAACTTTGAATCAGATCAGTAAGTAGTACTCTTACAAACTTGACTGGGAATTTTTTCTTTTAAATGGAAATTGAATATTTTAGATTTAGCAAAAGTGCTTGGTCAATGCTATTTAACACTCATCTTTTTAGTACTTGTATAGAATCTAGTATGATATATTTAATGAGTGCTTTAAAATTTCATTCTGCATAGTATTTACATTTCAATTTAGAAATGCTTCCATATCTGCAGTCTATATACAAATATGTGAATTCTCTCTATATATAATCTTTTCCTGTCTTTTCTTTCCTGTTGCTTCAGTGCAAAGTAGAAGAGGTGAGGCAATTAATTTTTTAATGTTTACTATGTATTGGGGGCTCTACAGTAAGTTTAATGAGTAATGAAACAGTTTGTTTTAGCACTGTATTTGTTGTAAAACTAACTACCCAGAATAGTTTGAAAGAACAGACCTAAACTACTGCATGATAGTTTCCCTAACAACAACAACAACAAAATATATATATATATATATATATATATATATATATATACACACACACACACACATATATATATATATTTTTTTACAGGGATAAAGAGAGAGTCAGAGAGAGGGATAGATAGGGACAGACAGACAGGAATGGAGAGAGATGAAAAGCATCAATCATCAGTTTTTCGTCGCGACACCTTAGTTCAGAGGTCCCCAAACTATGGCCCGCGGGCCAAATTGCGGCCACCTGAGGCCATTTATCCAGCCCCCGCTGCACTTCTGGAAGGGGCACATCTTTCATTGGTGGTCAGTGTATGGAGTACTGTATGTGGCGGCCCTCCAACGGTCTGAGGGACAGTGAACTGGCCCTCTGTGTAAAAAGTTTGGGGATCCCTGCCTTAGTTCATTGACTGCCCTCACATGTGCCTTGACCTCAGGCCTTCAGCAGACTGAATAACCTCTTGCTCAAGCTGGCGACCTCGGGGTCTCGAACCTGGGTCTTCCACATCCCAGTCCCATGCTTTATCCACTGTGCCACCAGCTGGTCAGGCCCTAACAAATATATTTCAGTTTTACTACATAAGCAGTTAGTTAGAATATTAATCTTGATAAGATAATGTAGAATTATTTTTCTCCAATTGTAAATGAACTTTTTAAAAACATTTATTATAAAGTAATAAGGCCTCACTCTGGCCGGACAGCTCAGTTGGTTGGAGCATCATCCCGAAGCATAGAGGTTGTAGGTTCAATCCCCGGTCAGGGCACAAGTAGGAGCAGGTCAGTGTTCCTTTCTCTCCCTCACTCGCTCCCTTTCTCTCTCTCTCTGTCTCCTCTCTAAAAATATGAATAAAATAAAAAAAAAAAAAAGTAAATAGTACAGAAGTGAAAAGGTAACATCACCCCCTGGATCAACTGATAACACTTTTCATAAGTAATTGGTATTTATGTGTTATTCTAAGGACTTGCTATATGTAAGGTCCGACCTGCATGAAATGAGACAAAGTACCAAATAGTTAAAAAGTCCAACTTTATTGGAACCTTCGGGTGGGTTCAGTGACTCAGAAATGAGCCAGGGAAGCCGCGCCTAACTGGTGGGGCTTGAGATTCTTATACCCCTTCAGGCTGGCTGGGGAGGGGAATTTTCTACTGCAGTTTCGGCCTGCAGGTGGTTTGCGCAACCGGGGACGTTAATGGTTGAGGAATTTCTATTATGGCTTTGGACAGGGTGTATGTACTAAAGGTCAGTAATTGCAGAAATGCTAAAGACATGAGGGACTCTCCAGCCCCTGCCCGGGTGTGCTACCGGACATTCTTGGCTCTTTGGTATCTTTGGTATAGGGAGGGGGCGACGTGGTCTTATCCGGCTGCTTCCTGCTGTATGAGGGGGCGGGGGGCTGAGTTGGGGAGAGGTAGGAAAGAGCCAGAGCATTCCGTTTCCGCTATGGTGGGCAGGGGTTGGTACTGTAACAGCATCATTTGGTTGACTGCTATCCTGGTAATCTCCTGAAATCGGGTCTGCAGGAAGTGAAAAAGACAAGGGGTAATTAGTAAGATTAGTCCAGTTACAACATTGGTTCCTATGAGTGGAGCCAATAAAGAATACGTGGAGGAGTTCCACCAAGATAAGGCTTCTGCTGAGAATTTTTGCTTCTGGAGATCAGAGCTGAGTTTGTGGAGGGCTTCTACCCTGGTCTCTACAAGGCTGGATTCATTGATGTAGTAGCAACATTCTTCCCGCAGGAAGACACATGTGCCTCTGTGCTTGGCCGTAAGCAGGTCTAGGGCTCGTCGGTTCTGTAACGAGACTTGGGCGAGAGAAGTTATTTGTCTTTGTAGGGAGGCTAGGGACTCGGCCGAATTCTCGACAGCTATTTGGAACTGGGCCGTCAGTCGAGCAGAAGTCCCTAAGGAGTATGCTAGGGCTCCTCCGCTAATTCCGGCTGTGACTACTGAGGTGGTGAGAGATAGTCCGACTACAAGGGGGAGGAATGCCACCCGTTTTTGCCTTAAATGAGACCCAAGGTATTGTTGTTGGAACTCGGCAGGAGTGTAGATGTTTAGTTGAGTTAAAGTTACTGGAAGGCAGAGGAGGGTGGGATTGAGTGGATAGGACAGGTTTTTTGAGAGAGTATGATTGCACCAGAAGAAAAAGCCACTCGGGGCGGTCAGGTTCCGAGTAAGATTAATGGTATGGTTGCATTGGGTGTGGTTGGAGGAACTATAACAAAAGGGAAATTGTTGAAAGGTTGGAGGTATATACAAATTGACCCCGGCAGAGGTGGGGGAACATGTGTTGCATTAGTAGAGTTTATGGGGACCGGTGAGAGTACTGCAGTGAGAAGGGGTTTGCCAAGAGCAGCACACATAAGACAGGAGGAGAGATTGCTTAGGCCCGTAATGTTGGCTAGGAGTAGTCCTTCCTGCAGGAGGGAGAGCCAGGAGAAAGGTGTCGAGGTGGGGGCTAGCTGTTTGATTAGGAAAGACTCCTGTTGTTGTATGTCTGCATGTACCTGGCTCTGAACCTGGACTAGGGACCGCCAGATATAGACGTGTGAGGAAGGCATCCTTTCCCAGTTGGTCATGTATAAGGCTCCTTTTTGGGGGGTTGTCCCAAGGGTCAGGGACGCTTAGGGAAAATCCTCGGTTGGCCGAGGTAAAGACAAGGCGTCCCTGTGAAATGGGGGTTCTATATCGTTGGGCCGTATGGATTCTACATGAGCTCCATTGACACCCTGTGCACTGTAGCCAAGAGGATTTGGCACAGTGGGAAGGTTGGTCATACATGAAGCAGATGGCTGGTGCTTCACGGTCCTTGGTGGCATGGTGTTTAAAATCTGTGAAATTTAAGTATATGGCCGATCTACACCCTTCAGGAGGGCAATCAGCGGTGGCCAGGAGGGTATTGAAAGAGTAGGGTGGTCCACAGTTTAGGCGGAAATTCTGTGTGGAGTTTTCAGTGAGATAAAACCTCCAGGCAAAGGGATTATAGTCTTTGGATTGTACTTTGCTGAGCTACTGTCTGGTAAGTTTGAGAGACAGAGGACCAGTAGAAGTAGCTGTCCAAGAGGGAGGGCCATCTGGGGGGGGGGGCTTTTTATTCTAGAGAGATGAACCCACGCAGAGATGCCTAGAACCTTTGCTGCTGATGGGGTGGTTAGGACAACTGTGTATGGTCCCTCCCACTTAGGGGTCAGGGGTTTTGGGGAGAGGGTCTTTATAAAGACCTGGTCTCCTGGGGTGACCCGCTCTGTTGGCCCGGCCCCAGGACTGGGTTCAGGAAGGGCCGAGTTGGCGTGTTCCCTAAGGAGAGAACGGAGGAGGGAGAGGTAGGGCAGGTATGAAGCTAGAGGGGGTAGGTGTGGAGAAGATGGAGTTGACAGGAGGAAAGGTCGGCCCGCTGTAGAGGAGTTCAAAGGGGCTAAGTTGAGAAGGCCCCCTGGGGGTAGCTCTTAGACGGGTTAGAGCCAGAGGGAGTAGGGTGGGCCAAGACTGGTGGAGCTCCAGGCTCAGCTTGGTCAGATGGTCTTTGATGAGCCCGTTGGCTCTTTCTACCTTACCAGACGATTGAGGGTGGTAGGCCGTATGCAGTTTCCACTGTATGCCAAGGGAGGTAGAGACAGCCTCTGTGATCTTGGAGATGAAGGCGGGCCCGTTGTCTGACTGGATGGAGGAGGGTAAACCGAAGCGAGGAATGATGTCCCGGACTAGGTGGTCAGCTACTGTCCCCGCGGTTTCAGAGGTCCTAGGGAAAGCCTCGATCCATCCTGAAAAGGTATCTACCATAGTTAGAAGGTATTTGAGGTTTTTGTGTCTGGGCATGTGGGTAAAGTCGACCTGCCAATCCTGCCCAGGCAGGTGGCCTCGCATTTGGTGGAGTGGGCGACGGACGTGGCAGGCCCCTTGGCTGTTTGTCCTGGAACAGGTGGAGCAAGAAGAATGAATGTCCTGGATGGTTTGCTGGAGATGGTCGTGGTGGAATAGAGGAGATAGAAAATGAAAAAGGGCTTTAGGCCCAATGTGTAAGGATTTGTGATTAATGTCAGCGATTATCTGGTATCTCTGAGACTGGGAGGATGAGGAGGTCATTTTTGAAAGCCCATCCATCCTTGATTTGGACCTCAGGGGAAGATTGGAAAAGACTTTGCTCTGTGGAGGAGTATTGGGGGTTGTATGTCTTTGAGAGAAAGCAGATAGTAGAGGTTGGGTATGTGCATGCTATGGAACGGGCTGTTTTGTCAGCGAAGGCATTCCCCCTAGCTATGGGAGAGTTGGAGGTCTGGTGGCCCTTACAATGTATGATGGCTATCTGTGAAGGGAGTTGGATGGCCTGTATAAGTTTAGAAATGAGCTTGCCATTTATAACCGGTGTTCCCTTAGTCGTGAGGAAGCCTCGTTCCTTCCAGATCATACAGTGAGAGTGGGCAATGAGAAAGGCATATTTAGAGTCAGTGTATATGTTAACTGCCTTATCCTTTGCCCAGATGAGGGCCCGGGTTAGGGCAACTAGTTCAGCCTGTTGGGAGGTAGTTCCCAGGGGGAGGCTGTTGGCTTCGATGACCTGGGTTTCAGAAACGATGGCATAGGCGGCTCGCCGGGGCCCTGGAGGTTCAGAGATTGAACTGCCATCAATGTAAAGGGTATGTTGGGCCTTAGGTAACAGATGAGCTGCAAGGTCAGAGCGAGGAGATTTGGAATGTTCTAAAACTTCAATGCAAGAGTGCGTAGAGGGAGGTGCGTCAGAGACGGGAAGGAGGGTGGCTGGGTTAAGAGAGTTGCAGTTAGAGTGATGGAGGGGTTTTCTATGAAGAGGAGGTGATACAGCTGGAGTCGAGAGGGCCCAAGGTGGGTCAAAGCCTGATGTGAGAGGAGGTCTGTGAGGCGATGGGGGGAAAAAACCTGTAGTGGCTGTTGGAGATTGATTTTTAGAGCCTCGGTGGTGAGATCAGTGGCAGCTGCAAGAGCTCGTAGGCAGGGTTGCCATCCACGGGTGGTGGGATCTAACTGCTTGGAGAGATAGGCTAATGGGACTATAGAGTTGGACCTGCCGGCTGGGCCAGGACCCCTAGTGCCAAGTGTTGTCTCTCTACAGTGTAAAGGACAAAAGGATGTGAGGGGTTAGGAAGGGCTAGGGCCGAGGCCCAGCAGAGGGCCCCTGGGAGAGCCGAAAAAGCCTGGCGGACAGTCTCAGGGGAGGTTAGGGGTCCCTCTGGTGTTTCTTTGGCCGCCAAGTAGAGAGGCTTGGCCAGGAGGGCAAAATTTGGGACCCAGTGGCGGAAGAAGCCTACTAATCCTAGAAACGACTGGATTTCGGCTGCCGAGTTGGGGAATTGCAGGCCCCAAAGAGCCTGTAACCTGTCGGTGGTGATGGCTCGGTGGGTCGGGTGACCAAGAGGCCAAGGTAGGTGACAGATGGAGTGGCTATTTGTGCCTTCCTGGCAGATACCCGATATCCCTTGTTGTAAAGGAAATTCAGTAAGAGGGTGGTAGCCTTGAGGCATTCGGCCTTGCTTGGGGAGCAGACTAGAAGATCATCTACGTATTGTAATACAGTGGATGGAGCTATATTGCAAGCTAGTAAATCTGTTGCCAGTGCTTGACCAAATAGATGAGGGCTGTCCCGGAATCCCTGGGGGAGGACCGTCCAGGTCAATTGTTGGGCGGTATTGGAAACAGGGTCTTCCCAGGTGAAGGCAAATAGAAAGTAGGAATCCGGGTGGAGTGGTATGGTGAAGAAAGCATCCTTGAGGTCAAGGACTGAAAATAGGTGGTATTAGGGGGGATGTGAGAGAGAAGGGTGTATGGGTTAGGGACTACTGGGGATATGGGGACAACCGCTGAGTTGATTATGCGGAGATCCTGTACAAGGCGGTACTGTCCTGAGGTCTTCTTAACAGGGAGGATCGGAGTATTACAAGGTGAGTTGGTGGGAATTAGTAAGCCTTGTATTTTAAGTTTGTTGATGATGGGTAAGAGTCCCATCCTATGGGTATGTGAGATAGGAAACTGGGCGGTTAGGGAAAGAAGATGGGTCCTTGAGTTTGATCAGGACAGGAGTGTGGTGCGAGGCTACAGTGGGGGTACCCGTATTCCAGACCTCAGGGTTTACCCCGGGTAAAAGCTGGACCCTGGAGTCCGAGTCAGGTTCAGGTTCGGGACCTGGCACTAATGCTAGTACGAAGGCCTGCTCGGGGGAAAATGAAATACTTGCCCGCAGTTTGGACAGAATGTCTCTCCCCAGGAGGGGAACTGGGCAGGAGGGTATGACTAGGAAGGAATGTGAGAATGGGTGACCCTCAAATAGGCAATTAAGGAGGGTCGTCCATCGTGCGGTCGAGGGCGATCCGTCGATTCCCATGACCGAGACCTGGGAAGGAACTGTAAGGCCCGAATGAGAGGGTAGGACAGAGTAGGTAGTCCCCGTGTCTATTAAAAAGGAAACAGGCTTACCCGCTACCTGGAGCGTAGCCCTGGGCTCGGTGAGGGTAACTGGAGTTGAAGAGTCAGAGCCCCCTCAGTCGTCTCAAGCCCAGCAGTTCTGAGACCAGAAATGCCTGGTTCTCAGCTCCCCGGCATTGAGGTGCCGGAGGCTGAGCCAGGGTCAGGCAGTCCGACTTCCAGTGGCCCATCATTAGTATGCATTGTGGGCAAGGCTTGGTGGGAGGCCTTGGTTGCAGACAGGCCTTGGCCCAGTGGCCCTCTTTGCCACATTTGAAGCAGGCGCCCGGGGTCGTGCGCTGTCCTCCCTTGGAGGCTGGTTTCTTTATCATTTCCCCTACCGGCGGGAGGGCCGCTACCAAGGTTTGGGTCAGCTCCTGGCGGGTGGCTTCAGCCGTTTCCTCTCGGGTGTTTTAACACTTTAAAAGCCATTTTTACCAGGTCTTGGATGGGAGTCTCAGGGCCCTCCTCAGCCTTTTTAAGTTTCTTTCTAATATCCGGGGCAGACTGAGAGATAAAGTGAGAGGCTAAGACTGTGGCCCCATTGCGGGACCCCGGGTCTAGGCGGGTATAACGAACTAGGGCTTCTTGAAGACGGTTCAGGAAAAGAGCTGGGTTTTCTTCAGGGAGTTGGGTAATTTCCCTCAGCTTATCATAATTTACAACCTTGTTAGAAACCGCGTCCATACCTCTGATTAAGTATTGGAGCATAAGGTTTCGACGAGGGATGTTGGACCCTTGGCCAGGCTGGTAACTCCAATTGGGGTCCTCCCTGGGTACCGCCTCTGTGCCAAGGGGGATCTGGTCATTTACTAGGTGGTCCCTGTCTGCCTGCTGTCGGGCGGCGGTGAGAATGCGTTCATGTTCCTCAGCGGTAAGAGTAGAGGTACAGATTACCTTAATGTCATGCCAGGTCAAGTCATATGTCTGAGTCAGGTACTGGAATTCCTTAATGTAGGTTGAGGGGTCGGCCGAGAAGGATTCTAGCCGTTTCTCAATCTGTGAGAGGTCTTGGAGAGAAAAGGGGACATGTACTCGAACTAGTCCTTCTGCCCCAGCTACCTCGCGGAGAGGGGCAAGGACAGCGGATGATGACTGGGGGCCGTGTGACCTGGTATGGGCTGCGACGGGAGAGGTTAGAGGGTCGGCAGGAGGTTGGGCGGAAGGAACCAGGGGGTCAGAAGGAGCTGGAGGGGCGGAAGGAGCCGGAGCCTGGCCCAGGACTGGGAGGTTTTCGCGGTGGAGAGCTGGAGGGGGGGATAGGTGGTCGGGAAGGTCATCAGGTTGAGAGTAAGGAGGGGGTTCCTGGGAGAGAGCTTTGGGAGGAAGGGAAGTTCGAGCTAGGAGGATCTGGTGTGTAGAACGGGAACAGAGGTCGGAGCGGGAACGAAGGTCCCAGAAAGCTTGGACATAGGGGACCTCAGAATCTTTCCCTGTCCGCCGGCAGAAATTGTCCAGGTCTTGGAGGACATTAAAATCAAAAGTGCCCATTGGAGGCCAGTGGGACCTATTGTCCAAGCTGTATTGAGGCCATGCGACCTGCGACAGGAAAATGAGTTTCTTCCGACGGAGGGTTTGAGTGTACCCCAATTTGGAGAAGTTTGCCAATAAACACCCTAGGGGTAATTTGGGATCAGCTTTGGACCCAGAACTGCCCATCGTTAAGGGAGAAATACGGGGAGGTTTCACGGGTTGGGAAAAGGGACAACCGAGAGGCGTCCCAATCGGGTGTCCCAGTTCTGGAAGGAGACTCGGTCTTCGGTATTGGAGAGAGAGAGAGAAGCGTCCCACTCACTCGCACTCCTTTAAAGGCTCCTGGAGTCGGTGGAGGGGTTGCCGGCTCGGCCGAGTCTAGGACAGGAACCCCAGTTGGCAACCCGCGAAAAGGTCCCAGAAGAAAGGAACGTACTTACGATCTGGCTGAATGAGAAAGGGGTTTTCCTGGTCCAAATGAGGTCCCGGAGTATGCAGGCCGGAGGGGGGGGGGACACACGCCTGGTCTCTTGGACCTAAAGGCGGGCCACAAACCCTCCTGGGTTTCGGCACCAAATGTAAGGTCTGACCCGCATGAAATGAGACAAAGTACCAAATAGTTAAAAAGTCCAACTTTATTGGAACCTTCGGGCGGGTTCAGTGACTCAGAGAGAAATGAGCCAGAGAAGCCGCGCCTAACTGGTGGGGCTTGAGATTCTTATACCCCTTCAGGCTGGCTGGGGAAGGGAATTTTCTACTGCAGTTTTGGCCTGCAGGTGGTTTGCGCAACCGGGGACGTTAATGGTTGAGGAATTTCTATTATGGCTTTGGACAGGGTGTATGTACTAAAGGTCAGTAATTGCAGAAATGCTAAAGACATGAGGGACTCTCCAGCCCCTGCCCTGGGGGTGCTACCGGACACTATACATATATGATATTGCTCACACTGTTGTCTGAGTTTTCATGCTCTTTGTGTGATAGTTACTTACATATTTACCTTATTCTTTTTAGTAACTAGATAGTATTTTATATAAATGTATCATGATAGAATAAACTTGTTTGTTATGTATTAAAGGATATTTGTTATTTTGAGTTCCTTAATCTTAATTTGGTAATGAGGAAGCTTGTCATGTAGCTATTAAGAGGTAGAGTCAGGATTCAAATGAGTTTGTACAGTTACACACTGCACTGTGCTGCCTAAAGTGGCAGTATTTATTATAAAGTTGAATGTGCCTGAGTCTGGGGGTGGCTAAGTGGGTGAAGTGTTTACTCAGAAAGCTAAGGTTGCCAGTTCAAAACCCCAAAGTTGCTGGCTCTGAGCACGGGCTTGTCGGCATGGGGTCACTGGTTTGAGTAGGGGAATCATCCACATGATCCCAAAGCTCTCCAGCTTGAACCCAAAGATCGCTGACATGAAAACCCCAATGTTGCTGGCTTGAGCAAGGGGACAGTGGCTTGCCTCAGTTGAGGCGTGTAGGAGTAGCTCAGTGTACAACTAAAGCGCAAGCAGCTACAAGCCGGTGCTTCTGCTCTTCTTCCTCTTAGCAATCAGTGTGCGACTAAAAGTGAAAGCAGGGCTTCTCCCCTTATCTCTCCTTCCCTATCTCCCGAAATAAGTTTGTAAAGGTGAGTGAAGCAGAATTATCAAATAATACTAAGTGTTCATATGTAAGCATTTATTTAAAATGAAGATTCTTGTATTTAAATTTATGGGATTTAAAAAAGAATTTGTATGTATAGCAAAATGATTACCATAGTAAGTCTAGTTAACATCAGCACACATAGTTACAAGTTTTTCTTTCTTATGATGAAAATGTTGAAGATCTCTCTTAGCAAGTTTCAAATATATGATACAGTATTATCTGCTATAGTTATGTGATATTCATTACATCCTGTGGCTTGACTACCCATTTCTCCCACTCCCCACATAGGATAATTTCTTAAAAGTAGTGCGGTTAGGTCTAAAATTATGTGCATTTTAATTTTTAAGGAAAGGATCTTATCCTGTTGTTTTGCTGTTTCCAGCACAGGTCAGAGAGGCCCCTGGACTCTCATCTGCTCAGGGCTTTTGCCCTAGAGCACCTTGCTGTCTCTAATTGTTATCCTAACTGCATGTTTCCACAATCAAATGTTTTAATCTGTCAATGACAAAAAAATGGTATCTGTTTTTATAATTTTTCATTACAATTAAGAATGAGGTTTGCCTTCTATATACATTTTTTTTCCAATTTTTTTATTTTAGTGAGAGGAAGGGAGGCAGTTAGACTCAGACTCCCACATGTGCCTTGACCAGGCTCCGTGATCCACCCGGCAAGCCCACTAGGGGGCGATGCTCTGCCCATCTAGGGCCCTTGCTTTGTTGCAACTGGAGTTATTTTTTAGCACTTGAGGCCATGGAGCCATCCTCAGCGCCTGGGGCCAACTCACTCCAATTGAACCATGGCTGCAGGAGGTGAGGAGAAGAGAGAGAGAAGCAAGAGGGTGGGGGGTGGGGGAGAAGCAGATGGTTGCTTCTCCTGTGTGCCCTAGTCGGGAATCGAACCTGGCACTTCTACACATCAGGCCGATGCTCTACCACTGAACCTACTGGCCAGGGCCTTGGTTGCCTTTTTTTAAACCTCCTCTAATCTTATCCTTTTGATCTTTAAATGATCCTTTATTTGCTGGCTCCACAAGGTAATCCAAACTTTGTACCTTCTCTGCTCTAGGCATGGTACTTTTTCTCTAACCCCTAGATAATACCAGAAATTAATAGCTAGACTTTGGGGATGCCATTGATACAGGTAACAGGCCCATTCTGTGAACTGAGTTAGAAAATACATATTTTTCAAATCATAAAATTATATTGGCCTGACCTGTGGTGGCGCAGTGGATAAAGTGTCAACCTGGATTGCTGAGGTCGCCGGTTCAAAACTCTGGGCTTGCCTGGTCAAGACACATATGGGAGTTGATGCTTCCTGCCCTCCCCTCACTAAAATAAAAATAAATAAAAATTAAAAAAAATTATATTGATGTTTTCAGCTCAACTTTAACAGTATTTTTACTTAATTGTTTATGCTTGTTTTTGTTCACGTACAATTGATTTTGTAGAGCAAGTAGTTCTTAAACTTTAGCATTCATCAGAATTACCTGGACTGCTTGCTAAACTTGCTGATCCCCACCCCTAGAGTTTCCAATTTAGTAGGTCTAAGACCCAAGAATTTGGATATCTTAGGTGATTTTTGAGGCTGTTGGTCCTAAGCACACTTTGAGAAACACTGTTGTTAGAGCATGGTTTTCGTAGAGTAAAGGGGTTGGGCTAACCTGCAGGTAATTTAGGTAAAAACAGCTCTTTCTTTTGAAGATAGGATATGTACTTTTGTATATTTGAGGGTAAGATGGAGAAAACAAATTTTGAAGATTCTGGAGCAGGTAGTGAGCCTGGAAGGTACCTTGGGCTCTGAGGAATTACTTTAGCAGAGGAATTCCCTTAAGGGAAGGGTAGTGTGAAGAGTAGGATATAGAAGGCCGTGTTTACATTGTTTGGCAAGAGCTCTTCCTCACCTTTGTTTCACTCATCAGTATAAATGAAGGAAGGGTGGTTTGGAACAACTTGAATATATTACTAGTGAGTGTTTTCCTGATAGGTTCTGCATTCCAGATTAGAGTGCTTCAACTTTCTTGAAGTCTTTTTAACTCTTAAGTGACAGGTTAGCTGATTTTAATAGAAAATTATAGGATCTTTGCTTAATTACTAGTGTTCTAAGTATATACATAGGGAAACTTTCATCAGACACTGTAAGAATGAAGTCTTATATTTAAATATAAGTTGATTTTCTTGTTTAACTGAAGGATCCATGAGAAAGCTTGCAACTTATATCTCATGAATAAAAATATCCATCTGAAAGCTCTTTAAACAGCACTACTTTCTCTAGGTAAAATAGAAAATTAGAGTATTCCATCTGAGCAAAGGGAGAGGCTAACATTTTGCCTTTGTTTTCTAAAAATGGAAAAAGGTTGTGGTGAGTTATGACTTTGCTGTAATTAATTAATTAATTATGAGGAGTACATAGTTAAGAGGGTGGTACTGGCTGTGAGTGCCCCTGGAGGGTGCAGGCGGGCCGCACACTTTCCATTCCTCATATCCACACCCTGAAAATGGAGGAAATCAGACTCCCCTGCTCACAGCCAGGCAAGAGAAAGCCGTTTCTGTCAAGATCAAGAAAAGCAGGATGAAGTGTAACCAAGTCCCATGCAGCAGATACTTTTATACAGTGGTCATCACAGGCAAAGAGAAGGCAGTCCCTGCACCCAGGTTTGGCAGTGAGGCACTGAAATGAACTGGACATGCTGATCTGGACTGTGTTAGGATATAAAAAAAAGTTTTTAAGGCACCAATATTTATTTGAAAAGAGATTTTTCTCATCTCTGTCTCAGTCACCAGAATATCAAGGAAGGAGAGAGCTGATTTGAAACTATTTATAATTTTTTCCTGATTTAAGTTGCACTAAAATTTTGCCTTTGTCATCTAAAAATGAAAATATTTGCAGTGAGTTATACCTTTACTACAGTTAATTGATTTTTAAGTTTTTGTGGTTTGAGGTGGTGGTGGCCAGTGGGGGTTGGGCTGAGAACCATCATTAATTGTACATTGTTCCTTGCTGAGATCAAGTGCTGCTTCCTGGGCTTTTGAGGTATTTGGAGCCATTTCCCCAAAGCTCAGTGACTCCAGAAAGCTCTCACCGTTTCTGGTGTGTCTCCTTCCTGACTTTGATCTGCTAGATGTGGGTGGTGAAGGTCTCTTCCATGTGTTCCCTTGTTAAAAACCTGCTGCAGGTGGTTGAAATTGTTGGAAGTTGGTAATCACCACCTCACTCTGCTTAATGGCAGCTATGTTCACACTGGTGGCCATAAGATTCTAAAGTACTTTTTGAATCCTCAAATATTTAGCATATTGTTTATTTTTCAAAATTATTTGGAAATTGGTCAACTGTGTGAAGGCAAATACTTCATAGTCTAACCTTTTTGAAAATCTAATGAAAGTTGTAGGATATCATCATCAGAAAACTGCTTCTGTGCTCAGTTTTAGGCAAGTTGAACTCCCTAAACATTACTAAACTTTTTTAAAAATGTCAGTTTTCATGTGATTTGTAGACTTAGGCTTAATACCTATTTCTGAGTCATTAACTCTTAAGCATATTTCTCAAAAGAATTTTTAGTTTGTAAATATATTTGGTAAAAATCTATTACGTGTTTTTAAAATACAGGCAAGCTCTAGTAATTTTGGAAAATAAAAGATTAAAATCTTTTAGGCACATTATATTTTTCTTTCTTTTTTTTTTTTTTTTATTTATTCATTTTAGAGAGGAGACACAGAGTGAGAGAGAGAGAGAGAGAGAGAGAGAGAGAGAGAGAGAAAGGGGGGAGGAGCTGGAAGCATCAACTCCCATATGTGCCTTGACCAGGCCAGTGCAGGGTTTTGAACTGGCGACCTCAGTGTTCCCAGGTTGACGCTTTATCCACTGCACCACCACAGGTCAGGCCACATTATATTTTTCATACCATTGTTCATTAAAAGTTTACAAATGAACCCCTTACTTTGGTGAAAACATCTGTTTTTTAGCCTTTCACTTTATTTTTAACTGAAAAATAAATACTTATTGCACAAAGAGAGCAGATCTTCCTCATTTGAAAAGTGCTACAAAAATAAGAAAAAGAAGAAACTTAAAGCTGACTCCTTACTAATGAAAGTAGAAGAAACTTACCACCCATTTATTCTTTGTCTGATAGACCCCCCTCAGTCTCTGTGAAGAAAAAACGTAAAAAAATGAATGAAAAAGTTTGTGTGTGTAGGATGATCTTAGTACTGATACACTGTTTAATTTATTTTATCTGGCTGCTTATTCAAGGTCATTTTATGAAATTGCCAGTATTACCCAAACTGCATGGCTGCTTTTGTGAACACTAATTTTGTAACCATTATAAATATTGTGAGCTGTAAATTTCATACCAGTTATGCTACATTTTTTTTTTGTCTTTTACGCTGTTTCCAAAGTGTTCACTTATGTATGCATAATCATGTTAAACTGTAGAATTCAGGAAGATTTTGCATGGTGACTTCAACATTACCCTAATTTCGAAAGGTTTTATTTTGAGTTACCTCTTGAAGGATTAATTTAAAGGTTAGCTAAAATACCTAAACTAGTTAGAGGCATTTATTATTAGGTGCAGTATTCCTGCATGTGTGTTTGTTTTTTTAATTGACCTGTAAAGTTGGAAGGGAAATGCTTTCTTAAATGTCTTTTGACTCCAACATACCTATAATAGTCAGGCAAGGTAAAACTTTCTCTTGTTTTCCAGATAAAGCTTCACCAAGAAGGTTGCCCAGGAAACGGGCACAGAAGAGATCAGTGGGATCTGATGAGTAAATGTTCCTTTGTGCAACAATTCAGTCCTTACTTAACCTGCCCTAATGTTTTTCGGCCTGATGGGAATTAGTGCAGAGGAGCCATATCACCATACAAGGCACCTACTACTTATGTGTGGACTGAGTAATCAGAGTCTTTGGCGATCATATTGTTGAAAGTGCACTGCATTCATTTTTCTAAAGTAACAAATTTGTTTTTCTTTTTAAACCATTAAAATCTATGTGTGTGCGTGTGTATGTATGTGAGCAGTTGGCTTTACCAGAATCATTGTTGAACTACCTGAAGCATGCCTTTAGAATACTAAATATAATGCTTTTGTCTCTTTCCAATTGACTTTTTTTTGATATTTTCTCCCAAAAGTCGGTATTTGTCCACTATGATTGTAGGTGTCCTGCCTTGGACTATTTCAAAGAAAACAATTTACTTCTTTGTTAGAATCCCAACTTGTTGGCACAAACTAACATTTGGCTATGAGTAACTGTTGCTGTTTTAAAACTAGTATTCTAAAGGCACAAGCAGGAGCAGCTGCTTTTTAGCAATAGAGTTGTTTTGCTATTTTGCTGCTGTTTACTATAATATGCACCTTCAGAACACTTTCAAGTGAGTTCAAGGGATTTGGGAGTCTCTAGCAACAAAATTGTGGAACATGAAAACTCTGATTTTGATATATAAAATCAAATACTTTTTTTTATCAGAAACTGGTGTGTTTGTGGGCACTGAGCTGTGTTGTTCGTGTTCTGTTTCTTACCCAAGGGAGAGCTTGGGGTGATTTGAGTCGTTATTTTTTGTTGTTTTTTTAAGAGATTATTTATCTCTCTTTAATACAAGCATTTTGCTTAAGCAAAGTTAAGTAAGTTAGCTACAGACAAAGGTCAATTTGTAGTGGCAGAGATATATTCCAACTAAATCTAATCTGTTTAAAAAAATAGTTGGGTAATTTTTTAAAATAGTTAACCAGGTTTTTATTGAATTTTGGGAGAATTTTGGTTGTTGATCTTTTTTTAGTTAATCTGAATATTTTCTAAATTTTAAGCACTTATTATCTAAGAACCAAAATTAAATTGGACTTTATTTAATCCTCTTTAGAGACTTAATCTTGCCCTATGTAGTAAATTGAGTTTGGCATGATTGTCAGACTGGATCAGTGGCGAAGGGTATTGGTGTGAACAAAGGAGAGGCTTTCCCCTCTTTTTTAAGCCATAGTCTTCTACATAATTTTGTAAGGAAACAGTAAGTGAAATTTTAGTGGCTGTTTAATCCCTGATTGTCTTTTATTATAATGAACTGACCATTCTTCATTATAAAACATAAACATAAAACCTTTCCAGGTTGTTGAAGTACTATATTTAAACATCTGAGCCAAGGTCAGTGACAGTAAAATAGAAGTCATTGTATAGTTATTAATCGCATTGCAAGTAGGGGTGGAGATGTCAAATTATCAATATTGACATTGCTAAACTATAAACTTTCTATACTTGTAATATAAAGTGTTCGAGTTTTTAATTGGGCTGTATGATCAGTTTATTTTGAAAAAGCTCTGTGAGCTCTAAGAAACTGCATGGATTTTTATTTAATGTGATAAGGAGACCCCCTCCACCTCCTCAAGGAATATACTCCCAGATGTTTTTGTTACTGTTCAAGTTCATGAAACTAACAGAACATATAATACAATGAGGTGTAATTACAAAATCTAAACGCCCTCTAGAGAGTGTATTGACTACCTGGTGACACCAAGGCAGTGGCAGAGCCGCATGAGGTATAGGTGCCAGCCCTCTGGCTCCAAGTACTTGGCCTTACATACTAGCCCTTCCGCTTCTGAGGTCCAAATTAGTGCATCAGGAATATTGTCATTTTAATTTTTTTAGCATAGATTGAAAACTCAGATACCAGGGGTTTTTCTCTAGTATCAGTGTTTAGCAGAAACTAACTCCATAGTAAATGGAATTCAATTCCACACATGGTTTGTTCAAGCACACTTAATGAGTAGCCTATTTTTTAAATGTAAATATTTGAAGTTTTTGTTTGTTTTGATATATTTGCTACATCAATCATGGTTTCTGAATTTACCTTTTGGACAACTTGATTTCAGAGTCTGTAAAAGGAACTAAGAGTCTTGTGTATCAAATCAGACGTGTGAGAATACGTGTTCATAAAGCGTGGGCCTTGTTTTGTTTGTATAGCTTCATCTTTCATCTCATAGGCTTCAGTGACTTGAGAACTATTCCTGCCCTCTATTGTTGGAAGGGGAGGGGAAATGTACTGCAGGGTAGAAGTTTGAGGAAAGCAGAATTCAGAAGGAAAAGAACCTTCACCAGATTTTAGTGATGTTTTTAATTTTAATTAAGCTTCAGAAAATGGTGACTTTGATAGGAAAAGGTAAATTCAGATATTTTTTAAAATTGGATTATTGGAGTGACATTGGTTAATAAAATTATATAGGTTTCAGGTGTAAAATTCTATAATACATCATCTGTACATTACACGGTATATTTATCACCCCAAGGCAAATTTATATATTAAATAAAAAAATAGACACTGCCTTAAAGGTGTATTTGCAGTGCATCAGTCTAGGGTTGTAGTGTGGCTTTGTTTGGGACAAGTGAATGGTGGTAATGTGATGTCAAAACTTTTACTTAATCACTTATTTTGGAGCTGCAGCAGTAGATAATGTGATCTATAAGGCTCTTACATAACATTCATCTTTTGTGATACAGTGATATTCATACTCTTGGTTTGAAGGAAAATGTACTTTACTTTAGTGCATTTAAATAATGTGTCTTAAAAAGAACAACCCTTGACTTCGGCAGTTACATATTTCTCACCAAGACCTTGATAGGGTTATACCCTTGATTTTTCAGTTTTTATTTTAGTTCCAAAATGAGATGTTAGCTTAAATTTTAAAATACTTCTTGAAACACTTGATGTAATTTTTACCACAGTTTGGGATAACATTGTTTATAGCTGTAAAATTAATAAATTTGTTATGATTCTATGAAATAATACTCTACTTTTCTTTGAACTCTGTCCCCAGCTTAGAGACGCGCAGGCTGACACATGGCTAGCCTGCTCTTACCAGTGTAGGTGGGATGTCTTGTGAGCTCTGTCTCTAGGAGCACCGCTAGAGGAGCGGACATTAGGAGGGACGAATGACACTTAGCTGGCTTGCAAAGACCTAAAACTTTTTTTAGGACTCATGTATTTTACTAATTAGCATTTACACGATTTTACCCTTTTTTTGTTCACACAAATCCTGGGCTTTTACAGTCACTAATTATATACCCGGAGCTCTGGCACTCTTTGTTTTGGATTTAGAGACTATTTAGGAATATGGCACTAAGGTTTGTTTGGGTGCCATTTAGCTGCCTTTTTATGGCACTAGGAAAGGAACTCATTTATTAAACATCCACCATGTACTGTTTTCTGCTGGGGCTTTTCACTCATCTCATAAAACTTCACAACTGTTCGCTGAGGCAGGGGATACTGTTCTCTGCGCAGACTGGAGAAAATGAGCTTTAGCAGCATGCTCAAGGTCACACACTGGAAATGGGGCCAGAGCTGTCTCACTCTAAAACTCACACATTCTTTCCCCTGCACCATGTTCAAGATGGAAAGTTTTTAAAAAGATGAAAATTTTATCAAACCAAGCATTTGGGAAGCTGACAGATACTTGATTTTCGAGAATTTAGCAATCAGGAAGTTCAGCTAACCCCAGTACAGAATATACTGTATGTATACACTTGCTGTACTGCATAGTAGTATGTAAATGCTACTCCAGAGCACAAACCCCAGAGAATCTTCTGAGCTGTTAAAAATAGATTCATGCGTTAGTTTATGGTATGTATACATAGTTTTGGAATTTGGTATCGCATTTTTATATGATTCAGTTACTCACAATACCCAATTTAATCTCTAACACAGACACATTTCTTTAAATGTTCCCTTGATTAACAAAATCATGGTCTTTAAAAACATTTTCTTCAAAATAGATTTTCTAATCTGATATTTTCACGTAAAGAGTTGTGTCATCCTCATAGTAGATAAGAGTGAAGTATTATTTTTGGGGGTTATACAACCAGATAGTGATAGAACTGGGGTTACAGGTTCAGATTCATGAGTCACAGCCAAAGGCCATTTGACTGGCTTTTTTTATTCTGCTGTTCCTTATGTAGATTTCTGTCCTACCAGTGACAGAGAGGTTGACAAGTCTGACCCCCTCTGCTGGCCTGTGAGCTTATATCTTGTTTGCTTTCTTTGCCCAGCTTCTCTTTCAAGATTTTCAGGTAGAAATATATAGGCATGCAAAGAAAGAACGAGAAATGTGGGCCAGTTTTCATATGCCATTATTTAATAGCATTGTGTTCAGAAATACTCCTGGTGATAACCCAGTTTCACTGGTAGTTCTGTGAGTTTGCACAAGGAGATGTGATATGGTGTGCTGGTAGGGGATTAGGATGTGGTCAGTCCTGGCCTCTACCACAATTCCAGATTGTGTGGTTCAGTGACCTACATACCCTTACCTAATATAATGTTCTTTTTTTTTTTTTTTTTTAAACAGGGACAGGAGAGTCAGAGAGAGGGATAGATAGGGATAGACAGACAGGAATGGAGAGAGGTGAGAAGCATCAGTCATTAGTTTTTCGTTGCCGTCGCAACACCTTAGTTGTTCATTGATTGCTTTCTCACATGTGCCTTGACCGCGGGCCTTCAGCAGACTGAGTAACCCCTTGCTCGAGCCAGTGACCTTGGATCCAAGCTAGCGAGCTTTTGTTCAAGCCAGATGGACCCACACTCAAGCTGGCGAGCTCAGGGTCTCGAACCTGGGTCCTCCGCATCCCAGTCCGACGCTCTATCCACTGCGCCACCGCCTGGTCTAATATAATGTTATTTAAGTGATTCTTCTTTATATCTAGTTTGCTCATCAAAAGGAAAAAAGAACTAAGGTATAGAATAGACTCATGTCAGGCTGCCTGGGTTCAAAATTCCAGTTCCCTCCTTTTGGTTGGAGGTAAAGAACCTTCCTCGGCTTCCGGTTTGGGTGCTCAGGACGTTGGGTGCATAGGAAGCCATGGGAGTGGTAGCTGCAGTTGTTAGAAGGCACCACATTGTGATTACACTCTGTGAGCATAAGGGAGATAAGTGTATGTGGCACTTTCTGGATTTAAGTGTGGAGTAAGATTCTACTGAATAGAAAAGTTAGTGTTCTGTAGCTGAAGAGTAAACGTCTTAAGGTGAACATGAAATGTAGCTAGTTCTGTAGATTTAAGTGACCTGAGTCATAGGGCTGCCAAAGGAGTTCTCATAATAAACCTGCAAGAACCTGCACGTCCAATTAGAAGTATCTTTTTCAGAACACTTGGAGAGGCTATGTGGTTTCCATGTTTGGAACTTAGAATTTCTTTCAACTTCAGACTATAAGCCACCCAGAGAGAATCTTTATTGTTTTTCAGAAATCTGTTTGGTCAGTCCTATTCATATTGTCAGAACAGTGCTCAAGCTCTCTACAGGTATTTTAGAAGGCATGAGGAATGTTTTAGGAACAGTGCTTGGGTTGAGCTGAGGTGTATCAGGCATCTGCTCGCTCTTCCACATGCATTCCCAGTCACTCCTCACAGCGACCCTAGTAACTTAAGGTGACCAGACGTCCTGCTTTTGGTGGCTGTCTCCCGATTTTTAACAATTTGTCCCGCATCGCACTGCGTTTTAAAAACGTCCCGATTTTTGGAAAGAATGCACGAAAAACTAGGGAATGGCGGGAGAACAGGAAGGGAATATACAGTTTTCTGCAGGAAGACCCCGCCTCAACTTGGAAGTGCCCGCACTGCCGCAAGAGCTGGCTGGGCCCCAAAACAAAGAACTTCAGGCAGGACATACCTGCTGGGGTGGCGGCTGTCAAGTCCCCTAACTACCCATAGGCCCGCGTCCTGGATGCCGGCGTGCAGCTCCGTGCTCCGCGAGGAATACGCGCTGTCTTTACCAGGAACTAAGGCTGCGACTGAACAAGTTTTTTCTATGGTAAATAAGGTGTGGACATCAGAAAAATCACATTTAAGTGTTGAGACTTTGAAAGCCATTTTATGTGTGAAATAGAATTTAACAAATTCTTGTGAAAAATTTCATGAACTTTTAAACAATGACAGCAATCTACTAAAAAAATTTCACTCAAATGAGAAATATGCCAAAGAAGGAAATAATACTATACATAATTTTTAATGTATTATATTTGTAAATTGTATTTATGTTGAAATTTTAAAAAATATATTACAATACTATTTTTGCATTCTATGAAATTTTTTTTGCTCCATATAGACCAAATTTTTAATCAAGAACCCTCCCAACCCGCCTTCCCCGGTCGATGGTGTCCCGCTTTACCAATTTTAAGGTCTGGTCACTTTACAATAACCCCGTCCATGATGGAACAGCCTCGAGGACACAGAGGTACCCACCCTGCAGGCTTGTTCCACTGCTCTCTCCAGCTTCGTTGGGAAAGGGTATATGAATACTTCGCCAGGGTGCACATTCACATTAACACAAGAAGCATACTTGCCTGTGTTCTGCTTGCTTCATTTGGGATTTGCTTGATTTTTTCTCTAAGGTAGACACCTGTCTGTTGCTGCTCAAAGTCAAGCTACATTTGTAAATACTCTTTGACAATGGCTCTGCTCTCTTGAAAGGACCTGTTGCCCTCATCCTCAGTAGAAGACTTAAAGCAGTGTCCTCAGTACACATGAGAATGGCACTGCTTTCCCTTGAACTCTGCTGGGTTTATTATTAGAGTTGCATGTATTAGGTTTTGTATGTAGTATCCCAGCCTGTCCGTAATTCTTTTCCATGGTTAAATGTACTGTTACATATTTTTGAAATTGATCCCTATAAGCTAATGGCACTTTGTGTCCACAAAGTTGAAAGAAAGCTGTGGAGCAGGCTGTGGACATCGTGTCCTCGAGCTGTCTGCAGAGAAGACAGGGGCGGCAGGGTCGCTGAATAGCAGTGTGAGAATGGTTTTGTAAACTTAGCTGGATCCCCGTGACTAATATGTATCTGGTTCATACAGAAGCCCCTGCCTAGAACTACTCTCATTTCAGGAACCACTGGCAAGATTCTGGTCACTATAGTGGCTTTTTACATGCGGCCAACATCTGGTTTGAAGGAGAAGCCATGTCCACGTGCTGTCTTGGTCATATCTGTACAGTGTAGACTTTTTGTGCCAACTGCGGCTGACACAGGCGCACACACTGTCACTGAATCCTGTTCACTGTCACCAGGTCCTGTCTTACAGACTCCAGAGACTTGACCTTCAGATGCACACCCCCCTTCCTGTCACCCTCTTCACTCTGGCTTCTTTCCTGTTGGTGCGCCTTTGTGAGAGCCTTCCTGTCGAGTCTGCATGATTCTTTTACCCCTACTAGCTGCATTCCTACTTTTATTTTCCCTTGTCAAAATATATCCTAAGCCATTGGTTCCCTCGTTTTCTTTTCTTCTGGAAGCATTTTTTTTTTTTGAGAGCAAGGAAGGGAGAGATAGAAACTTGTTTCATCAGGTGACCAAGTCTGAAAACAGAACATGGCACATGGTAGATGTTAAATGAATTATCATAACCACAGAGTGAAGTAGGTACATGTCCCCATAAGATTAAAAAAGTCCAGTCTGTGCAGAGCCTACACATGATACTGCTGTCTCATAACATGGAAGTTGTGTAGGTTGGATTCTTGTGCTTGGGAAGTCTAGAAGGGAATGTGCAGTTGCTATGGCCCCTGGGTTATTAGCCATTGCAGCTCCACCAGGCAGTGCTTGCCAAAACAAAACTAAGGGAACTAGCCAGTAACTGCCCAGAGTTCATGTGCAATCCTATAGGTGAGTTCAAGAAAAGGAAATGAAACAACAGGACCGTAGCACCCAGAGCTTCAAAATGAAAAGTTATTTCCAAAATTGGATGTGAATTGTAACCTTAAATATTTTTCCCTTAAATTAATAATGACAAGCTTAGCAAATTACACCAAGTTGAGGCAACTAAATAAGGTTGTTTTCAGAATTTTAGGTCTGTAGTCTTACTCCTCTGCAAGAATTCTCCAAATGATATGAAGGCATTTTAAAAGCATAACTGTTACTCTCAGGCTCCCCCGATCTGCCAGCATGAATATAACCTGCTGCCCTCTACTGCTCATGAGTGGTATAGCAGTGAACAACCCATCCTCATGGCTGCCCCTTGGCATTGCCAGAAAGGTGCAAAAGAATTGGGAGGAAGATAAGACTGTTACGAACTGTTCACTTCGAAAGGAACTGTTCTCTTCGAAAGCAAACCACGGACTCCAACCAGCCTATGCATGCCTGTTCTCCACCCCCACCCCAAATGTAAACATCAAATGAAAGTGAAAAGTACTGCTTTACAATGGAATGATTTGGGCTTTTAAGTTATTTGAATGATCACATCGGTAGAAAGATGAACGCTGTGAGAGACCCCCCTTTGGGTCCCCTTAGAGCTGGCCAACCCCGTGCAGTATGTGTTCTCTACACCGGTCTGCTTTGCTTCTGTTGTGGCCATATATGCAACACCTCTGTTTATTTTGGATCAATTAATCAAATATATATTCACTCATTGGGCATCAGTATAGTATGGTTAATTGCTGTTGAAATTAGCTCTTGTTTGAATCAAGACTCACCCACTTACTGGCAAGATAACCTTAGACAAGTTATCTAACTGGTCTCAGCTTGTTTTTTCAATTGTAAAATGGTGATAATAGCAATTAGAGTTACTAGTTATTAACGTTCAATGAATATTTATAAAGCCCTCACTATATGTCAAGTATTTTGTTGAATTTTTAAAGTTACTGCATGTATAGAACAAACAATACCATGATCTTAATGCATAGGCCAGAAGAACCTAGTTTTCACTTTGAGGAATGTTTTTCTCTTTACATATGCAATATTCATTTGACAGTCAACTAAACATCAACTTTGTTTTACTAGAATTGAAATTTTGTTTAAACGGCGTGATCTTTTTTTTTTCTTTCTGTATTTGATGGAGCCTCATATTAGAGTTGGAAAGAATCTTAAGAATCACTCAGTCCAGCCTCTTGCCCAGTGCAGTACTCTGTGGGACAGCTCTGCATGACTAGGCCCCTCCCATTATTGGACAGTTCAACTGATAGTTCTTTCTTAAACCCAAATAAACTTCCTTGCGGTAACTGGCCACATAAAACCTGACATATCTTATTGAATTACATAAAAATAAAGGGTCCAAATGATTACTTGAGATACAGGATTAAAATAACTGCCATTAGATCTCTCCCTCCAAAATGCATTCCTTCAACAGTTACTTCTTGATCTGAGGCAGCATTCAAATACTTAATAGCCCGGAAGATAAGGGAGAGGTGGGGTGGGGGGATGCAAATTTTAAGTGCGGAGTTCAGGGCACCATCCCCAAATCTGACTCTCTAGCCCTGAGCTGTGACTGGGAACCCACTTTTTTGGAAAGAGATGAGAAGCATCAATCATCAGTTTTTTGTTGCTACACCTTAGTTGTTCATTGATTGCTTTCTCATATGTGCCTTGACCTTGGGTCCAAGCTGGTGAACTTTGCTCAAACCAGAAGAGCTTGCACTCAAGCTGGTGACCTCGGGGTCTTGAACCTGGGTCCTTCCGCATTCCAGTCCAACGCTTTATCCACTGCACCACCGCCTGGTCAGGTGGAACCCAAATTTTAATAAGCACTAGTGGTTCTCGGGTTTCCAACTGCAGAACATTCCCCAAGAACCTGAAGGCATTGCCTGGCTGCCCCCAGGAAGCCTTTGATTCAGCGCCAGGCAGGACCAACGGTGGTGGTCAGCCTGGACCGGAATAGTCTTCCTTGCACAGAAGTGGGGCTGCTTCACGTGCTCCTTCCTAGTGTTTCCTACCCTTTTGGTGGCTCTTGAGAGGCCAACTGAAACTAGTGGTGGTGACAGTTTACTTTTTGGAGCACTTTCTCTAATCTGGAGACTCTTGTAAACATTTTACTTGTGCTCTCACTGTTAGGGCAACCAGCCCTATTTGAGACAAGTTCCAGTATCACGTTACAGCAGAGGATAAAAACTTGCCTATGCTCACCCAGCTAGTAAGCGATAGTAAGGCCCTTCAGAATTTGGTCACAGGCAGTTGGACTCCAAGTCTGTTCATCCGCCCTGCTATAGCTCCTAGACCTCTCCTGGGAGCCTCAGACTCATCCTCCCAAACAGCCAATGTCACAAGTGCCCCTCATACCACAGGAAGTGGCATCTTCTTTCCCTATGCCACTTTCTCTCAGTGTTCCTTCTAGGTGCTATCAATGCACAAGAAAACCCCTCTTTACAGGTTCTGCATCCTACCTCATAAGTCTTAAACCCAAGTCTTATGTCCCCATTGGACCGCCCTGCTGCCAGCCCCCATGCTGGTGCAGGGGAAGCCCTTGGTCCCCTCTCGTTAAGGAAGCACTCGGAGCATGCCATGGTAGTCCCCTGTGGTGGTGGTACTGGCATGGCCTCAGCACTGTGTGGACCCAGCCTCCTATGCCGTCTTGTCCCTCTCAAGCCCACCCTGAAGAGTGCCACTGTGATCACTATAAAATGGCCTTCGGAAGCCTTTCTGCCCTTCCCAGAGCTTGCAGGATGACCAAAACCTCTACTGTTTGCCCTGCCACACCTTCGAACCTGATCTCTCACTAGTCCCTGCTTTGCACTTGATTTTGAGTCCCAGCTGAGTTGCTTGTTCCCCGTGCACTACACTGTTGCCCTCCCATCCTTGCTGGCCACCCTCCCCTGCCCCTGCCTGCTGGGCAGGCACCTGCTGTGGGGATCGCCTTTAATTTTGATACAGTTTTAAACTTACTCAAAAGTTGTGAAATAGAAAAAAAAAGTTGTGAAATAGTACAAAGAAGTTCCCAATACCCCACACCTTCACCCAGATCATTGTTAACCTCTGCCACTTATACATAAACACATTTTTATACCTATTTGCAAGTGAATTGCAGACATTATGCCCCTTTGTTCCTGAATACAAGAGAGTAGATCTCATAGGAACAGTCTCTGACACAACCAAATTAGTTATCAAAATCAAATCTCATGTAAAGGTAATGTTTTCTATCCCACAAGCTATGGTCAGATTTCACAAGTTGTCTGGGCAGTGCCCCTCGTGGTTCTTTTTTCCTGGTTCAGGAGCCAATCCCAGATCACATGGTGCCATAGGTAGCATGTCTCCTTAGTCTTGAATCTAAAACATTTATTTCCTCGGTTTCCCAGGACACTGGTGTTTTTAAGAGTGCAGGCTAGTTGCTTTGCAGAGTGTCCCCAGCTAGAGCTGTGAGCTGTTCCCTTGTAATTAAATTTGCGTTAGGTCTCTTGGGCAGGAATAGCATGGAGGGGATTTGAACCCTTCTCAGTGCAGAGAATAGAGAGGTACCTGATGCTGGCTAGCCCCTTGATTGTGATGTTGACACTGGGGATTTGGGAAGAGGGGTCTTGTTGAGTTTTTAACCTCGGTTTTCTTGTCACCTCTTTGAAGGAAGCTTTCTAAGGAACCCCCCCCCACACACACACTCCAAGCACCCACAGTTAGGTCAGGTGTCTGTTCCCATAATGCCACGCACTTGGCATCTGTTCAGAGTGACTCGATTGCATCCTGGTGGCCATGTGTCTGCTGCACGTTCCATGAGAGCAAGAACCACCCCTTGCTCACCGTGGCAGCTTGGTAAATATTTGCTGAATGAGTGAAGGAATGAGTGAGACTGTGGGCCAGCTCAGTTACAAAGCCTGCAAACCTGTCCAGATAACGCTCTGTCTGTGGTGCTTCCTCCTTTATTCATGGAGCATGGCTGAGTTTTCGTGTTTCCTTTATACTCTGGATTCTCAGAAAATGCATGCAAGTCTGACAATCCCACAGTATTAGTCCTTCCTTTTGGGGGTCACAGAAGGGACTAATTATAGAAAGTTGGAACCCCAGTCCTACAGTTTTCCATTTGTTTCTTCATGGGAGGAAAAGGGGGGGGGGAGTTGTCTGGGTTCTTTATTGTGTGAAATGCTTGGACTTCTAAGAGCTGCATGAAGTGTCTGTCACAGTGGGACGGCCCTCAGCCCCATTGCCTCTGTCCAGCCACGCAGTGCACACCCTGGTAAGGAAGTGACTCAGGGCTGTCCTGAAACCTCTCAGGAGATCACTCTTTTCCTTTGTTGTTTCAGACGTAGGAGGAGGGAGACACACTGATGTTGTCATCAGACCTCTCCTGCAGCTCTGCCATCTTATGATCTCCTGGTGCCCGAGCTGTGCACTCTGCCGAGGCTGCCACAGGAATCCGCTGGATATGTGGCTCCTGGAGACAGGCCATCCTTTCTGCACCATTTTGCTATGTGTGACACGACAGCACCAGTCCACTCAGCTGGATTCTCAACGGACTCCTGCTGAGATGTCGTCAATGGCAATGGCTGTGTGACCAGGGCTTTGTGGCATATGAATAATAGCTGTTGTGCGTTGTTTCTGGGTGGAGATTTCTTAGCCAACCAGGCTTCCTCAGCCAGCCAGTAGGAGGGTGGAGTGGGGCCCCACCATTGAGGACTGGATGGACCCTGTGACCCCAGCCATGGGTGCATTCAGTTCAGCTTGCTCTTATCCCATCATATAGATGGTGACTTGAGGTCAGGAGACATATGGTTCTGACCTGTGAGCCCCTGTGACATGGTGGTTGCGACACACACCTCAGTAGCTTCCAGTTTCATTTGAAGGAAATGTTCTGGGTGAGCTAGGTGGGGGAGGGCTCTCAAAGAGCCTGGAGTACCTGCAGCCATCAACAGGACTCCAACAGAGAAGGAGCTTGGTGCCAGAGAGGAGTAATGCTTCCTGTGGCTACATGTCTCCAGGCCTTATCAGCGGCTGGGGTCCTGCACCCTCTACTCTCTGAGGCCTGGTCTTCTTCGCATGTGGGTGCTCACAGTGGGCCCCCTCAGGCTCTCTTATTCTGACTGGTCTCCAGTTGCACTACATTGTGCTGAATTGAGTTGGACTGAAATAAATTGAATTAAAAGGCCTACAAACAGGTATGAATCTCTTGCTGAATCCCTGTCCTCACTCTAGCTGGGCCTGTGACTGTGGGGAGAAGAAAGGAAAGGTGTGACGGCCCAGGAAGTAGCAGGAGTAAAGGCACATGGCGTCTGAGGAATAGAAGAGTGGGGGCAGGAGGCAGACAATCTCTCTGGCTGAAACGATACAGATGTGTGCACGACCTACACCCCACAGAGGGCGTATATTTTAGGTGTAGCCTGAGAACCACATGCAGCAGAATCATCGGCCACAGAAACTCAGGAGCCTGCATTTCTTTTTTCTTTTTTAGATTTTATTTATTCATTTTTTCAGAGAGAGAGAGAGAAGGGGGCAGGAGCAGGAAGCATCAACTTCCATATGTGCCTTGGCCAGGCAAGCCCAGGGCTTCAAACTGTCGATCTCAGCATTCCAGGTTGATGCTTTATGCACTGTGCCACCACAAGTCAGGCGAGTCTGCATTTTAAAACAAATCCACAAGTGGATTTAAGATTGGAGACTCACCATCGGGGGTGGGGCTTAGCCTCTGCTAGAGAGATAGGGAGCCACTAACTGATGTCAAGGTGGGAGCATCAGGATTAGTTCCTGGATTAAGTGACTCATTGTCACACCAGAGTGCACATCAGAATCCCCTGCAGGGCTTGTTGACACACAGCCTGCTGGGTCCATTCTTGAGATTCTGAGTCAGTGGGTCTGGGGGTTGGGGGAGGGGGCTGGGCATTGCTTTGCTGGGAAATCCAAGGTGCTTGGTGCTCTGGGACACAGGTGGTGCAGAGATGGCAGCGTTCCAGGAACCCAGCCAGACTGAAGGCAGCCCCACATGCTCTTCAGAGGTTCTCAGGGAACAGGACAATCACAGTACTTGGAGCACTTAGATTTGACAAGACACCTCTTATCTATTCACCCCTTCTAGGTTTCAAACCCTCTGACAGAAGTGTGACAGGTGCCAGTGCCCATAGCTCTGAAGGTGGGCAAGTCTTGGCCAGGCTGTGCAGTAGTGCCTGCCGGTGAGTTTTGGTTCCCCTGCTCGGGGTGATGCTGTCTCCCAGGCAGGTCCTCTAGAGCCCGACTGCTCTGAGGCACCCAGCTGCATCTCTATGGACCCACGCAGTGCCTAGACTCCTGCAGCCAGAGATGGTTTTGGTCTCCTTAAGGGAAAAAGGTGAAATTCCCAGACACCCTTGGAAGGGCACCACCTCTGGGGCCTGGTCACTGCCGGGTCCTGAGGCATTTATTTATTAGCAGCCTAAACAGAATTGAAATCAGGCTCCACTTGAAATGACAGCTCTGTTTTGCTACCATCCTATTTCCCATGGTAAGTACGCACTCGAGCCCAAAGGCACAGCCAAACCAGTTCCCAAGTCCCAGCATGGCAGGCCCGTCTCCTGGAACTGCCCACGGTGTCAGTTCTGTTATCAGGCAAGGGCCAATCAAGAGAGAGGAAAACACTCATTAATTTGAACAGGGAAAGTCTGATGTAGCTATAACAGGGTTGGAATAATGAGGGACTGGCTAATAAGAGAACTCTACATAATATAGGAATAACAGCCTCAAGGACAGCCCCTCCCCGAGAGCTGAGAGAGGGAGCACTCAAGGAAGAGCCCCCCACCTGGGCTGGAGTCTGGTCAGTGAATGGCCAACCAGTTGCTAGTGGTGTCCCACTGGTGGCTCACTGGGTAAAGTCCTAGGCTCACTGGGTAAAGCGTTCACAGAGAAGTGGCCCACTAGAGGGAGGGCTGGGTGCTGCCGACCACCAAGCACTGGAAGACCCTGAGCACTATGGGAGTCAGTGCACAGGATCTCCTCCTCTGCCCTCTGCTGACAGAACTCAACAATGTTCCCGCCAGAAAAGGACAAATATTTAGAGGGCCCAGATCCACTTTCCCAGAGCACCCAACAAACGGTGACCTTGGAGGCAGCCTCACAACACTAAATTGATAAGTGACATCATTCCCAAAGATTGCTTAATTCTTGACAAAAGAGTCCAGGTTACAGGAGTTTGGAAAATCTGTTCTTTTGACCAGAGGAATCAAATTGGGGAATTGGAAGAAGCTGTAAGAGCTTCTCTGTCAAATACCTTCACGTTATGGATGCCAAATGACTTGCTTAAGGCCGCACAGCCTGTTAGGGTGGAAGTGTGGGAGAGAGGGCCAGCTAGCTCCTGTTCTCACAGCCTCACTCTGTCTTCCACTTCCATCTTACAGCTGGACACCCCAAATCAAAACTTGCACTCCAGGCCCTGGCCTGCTGGCTCAGCAGTAGAGTGTTAGCCTGGCATGTGGAAGTCCTGGGTTTGATTCCCAGCTACAGCACACAGAAGAAGCGCCCATTTGCTTCTCTACCCTTTCCCCTCTCCTTTCATTCTATCTCTCTCTTCCCCTCCTGCAGCCAAGGCTCCATTGGAGCAAAGTTGGCCCAGGCACTGAGGATGGCTCCATGGCCTCTGCCTCAGGCGCTAGAATGACTCCAGTTGCAACGGAGCAATGCCCCAGATGGGTGGAGCATTGCCCCCTGGTGGGCATGCCGGGTGGATCCTGGTTGGGTGCATGCAGGAGTTTGTCTCTCTGCCTCCCCACTTCTCACTTCAGAAAATACAAAAAAAAAAATCTCCAAAGAAAACTCAAGTCACAGGTTGTCTTGTTATTGGTGAGGGGAATACCCTGATCTTCAAACAAACAAAAACAAAAACAAAACTCTCTTGTTCTTTAAATTCTATAAAGATATTATTAGTGTAATGTGACTTGTGCAAACCTTTGCATGCTGAGATTCGGTTTGATTTATACTTGGCACAGTCCTTGGAACTTGGGCCATGTGTTTTCTTGGTGGTTATCAAGATAAGCACGTAATGATGCTAGCAGCCATCCCTGGTGTTCATTGAGGGCTTCCTGTGCACCTGACCCTCTGCTCTGTCCATTACAGAGCAGAGGCTTGTGAGGCTCCATTTCTTTCTTCTCTAACTCTAAAATAATACACTTGTGAGGTAGCAAGTAATCCCAGAAAATCAAGTCAGGGAAGTGTCTTATCTGTTAGGTCTGCAGTAAGAGTTACCACAGATGGTGGGATAACCAACAGACATTTATTTCCTCATAGGTCTAAAAGGCTGGAAATCCTGGAGCAAGGTTTTGGCAAATTAGCTTTCTCCCCAGGCTCCTCTCCTTGGCCTGTAGTTGGCTGCCTTCTCCTGTGTCCTCACGTAGTCTACCCTCTGCACAAGCGCACCTCTGGTATCTCTCTGTGTGTCCTCTTCTCATGAGAACACCCAGTCAGCCTGTATCAGGGCCCGTCCTAACGTCCTCATTCTAACTTCGTCCAATGCTCTGTCTCCAAATACAGCCACACTCTGATAGAAAGGGCTGTCATTCTGGAGACATACAGTTCATTAAAAGTCAGAAATCACTGAGTAAAACCAATGAGTCACTGAAGTAGTGATTAGTAAGAGTTCACTGTGCAGACACTAAAAAGAGTTTGCACACCAGAGCACTTGAACCAAAACATGGCAGGAAGCTCGGGGGCATATTGGTAGAAAGCAGCTTATACAGGGAACTTATACAGGAAGGCATGCCTGTTTATTCCTGGCGGTGATTAGTTATGTTAGAATGTTCAGAAGTAGCCTGGTATCAGCCTTGGGAAGCAGGTCAAGTTCTGCCTGTGATTTCCAGAGGCACAGGCAAGAAATGACCCAGGTCAAGTTAGCCTTGCAAAATAGCTAAAGTAAGCTTTATTTGTATGACTAGACTGGTTTTGTTTGTTCAGAGAAACCTTCAAGGCTGGTCTCTGGTTTTTTGTTTGTTTTGTTTTTTTAATTCCTTTTTATTTTATTAGACAGAGAGTGTGAGAGAGAGAGAAAGAGAAAGGGGGGAGGAGCTGGAAGCATCAACTCCCATATGTGCCTTGACCAGACCAGTGCAGGGTTTTGAACTGGCGACCTCAGTGTTCCCAGGTTGTCGCTTTATCCACTGCGCCACCACAGGTCAGGCCTGGTCTCTGTTTATTATTTTAACAAATTAAACATACGAATTTGGGGACAGGGGATACCATTTGGTTGATAACAGGCAATATTTTCTTTCTTATAAACTTGAATATATGTGTGGTTAAGGGCTTTGAATAATAATGTAAGAAGTACCATCTTTCAAATTTACGCTGCCCTTCCTGATCTCACAATCCCATGAAGTTTCTCTTTAAAGAAACATGAAAGATTAGCAGCCTCCAAACTCTTGAAAATATGTGAAGTCCATTCTATTTTTAGAATTCTAAACGACTTCTTGGTGCGCCTCTCTCTAGAATCAATAAAAAATTGAACTCTGGGCCCAGGACTTCCCAACCTTGATACAGTGTAGAGGCTTGTCATATCCATCTGCCTGGGGACACAAGAGAGCCAGGATTGTCCTTGGTCCATGCTCCTTGCACACCCAGTGGTGTCAGGAATGTGTTACCCTCCACAGACAGCGCAAGCACAGGAGGGCTCACACCCCCTCACGGAGAAAGAGGGGAAGAAAGGGACAGTCCTCAAAGTGCAGGGCTGGCTCGGGGCTCTGGCAGGAGGGAGCGAGGCTGGAAGTCACCAACAGAGGGACTCAGTGCCCAGCTTTGCAAGCTGGCCCAACTTAGGGTCTTCCCATGCCTTTTAGAAAAAGAAAAATTCTAAAATGAATTTAAAGAGTTGTAATGCTGGTGACCGAGGCCAGGCAGGTCCACAGATTCGGGCAGATGGTAGAGAAACTGCGGAGCTGGAAAGGGTTGGACCGTTTTGTTTAATAAAGTCTCACAATGCTGGACAAGCACACAGTCAGGAAAACCGCTTCTCAGGCAAACAGACAGCAAGATGGCCCCTCACAGCAGCGGGTGGGTACTCGCCATCTGCAATACCCCATCTCTAAGCTCTCGAGTGCAAGCATCCATAGCCTTATATTGGCTATGCACACGTGCCTCTGCCATGTGCTCATACATCAATCAGGCAGACTGCAGTCGGTAAACCAGCGAGCAAGCCTAACACAGCTAGCTGCCCACGAGTCAAATTAGGTAGATTTTGAATCCTTTTCTTCATAATCAGAAGTGAAATTAAGGTTTATCTTTTCCCAGCTCCGTGAAATGATTACGGCTGCCATCATCTGAGTCACAGCACCCTTCAGGGGCTGCATTGTCCCTTTGTGGAAGACTGTGGTCTCAGTAAAGGCCTTAAGGACTCAAGGAGGCCTGGGCACTGTCGCGTTAGGAGCGTCTACTTCTCTGAAGCTCTGTATGCATTTTACATTCTGGAGTGGGTATTTAATACCCCTTTTGGAGACAGATAGCCTGGTCCACAGGAGCAGAATTGTACACCGATAGTGAATCTTAGATTTGAACCCAGGGATGTTTGGCTCCACATTCCATAAGCTTTGTACTGCTTCACCCTCCAGGATTTCTGTCAACAGGCTCCAGCCTTCTGCACAATAGCAATCTGGGTCAGGGGACAGGGGAGTTGGGGCTAAAGCTCTAACACACAGCTGAGCCTGAGACTGGTGAAATTGTCTGGGATGCCGGCAGCTGAGGCATAGAACAGCCACCCTCCATGGGAAGCACTTGGAAGGTCAAAGCTACAGTGTGCTTTCTGTGAGGTGAGTGGGAGTCAGTAATTGAACATTCGTGTATCAGCGTGGCCCGGACAAAAACACCAATCCTGCTACTGGCCTGCTTTAGGGATGAGCCAAATCCTGGTGGTGTCTGACCCACTGCCCAGACCATGCAGGTCGGTTTTGGAGGGGACACAAAAAAGAATAATTGCCCCTTCCCTGTCCTTCAGTCTAGCTGAGAAGACCCAGCTAAGCCAAAAAGGAAAAAAAAAAAAAAAAAAGGAAAGAAAAATATATTCTAGCACATGGTGAAAACCAACTGAGGGGTCTTTCAATAGCCACAATAGGGAAGGCTTCCAGAAAGGGGTGAGCCTGAAGGAGCAGAACTGGATTTGGGAGAATCTGCTAAGAGGCAAGTGGTCTGGGCTGTGGTCGCTTAACAGACAGGTCCTTCAGGAGAAAGGGTGGGTTGTGCCAGTTTTAACAAGTAGTTTGGAAGTCATTCTCCAAGCCCTGGACCATTGGAGATATGGGGCATAAATGACTCTTGAGAAAGGTTCAGGTGTATGCCAGGTCCCATTTGTTGGAGTCCCTGTCCATAGGGGACCCTGCAGCCAAGCTCTAACCCACAGTGACAACGGGCATTGAGAAGGAAAGGCAGGTGTTGTTTTCGTTTTGTATTTTTCTGAAGTGAGAAGCAGGGAGGAAGACAGACTCCCACATGCACCTGACCAGAATCCACCCAGCATGCCCACTAGGGGGCAATGCTCTGCCCATCTGGGGTGTTGCTCTGCTGCAACCTGAGGCGGAGGCCATGGAGCCATCCTCAGCGCTCAGGTAAACTCCGTTCCAATGGAAGCTTGGCTGCGGGAGGGGAAGAGAGAGAGAGAAAGGAGAGGGGTAAGGGTGGAGAAGCAGATGGGCGCTTCACCTGTGTGCCCCGGCCAGGAATTTAAGCCGGGACTTCCACCCACTGGGCCGATGCTCTACCACTGAGCCAACCTGCCAGGGCAACAAGTGTTTTCTATCAAGACTCAGGGATGGACCAAAATTTATAAAGAACTTATAAAACAACACCAGGAAGACAAACAATCCTATCAAAAAATGGGCAAAAGAAATGAATAGAAATTTCTCCAAAGAGGACATACAGATGGCCAATAGGCATATGAAAAAATGTTCAACATCACTAATCATTAGAGAAATGCAAATTGAAACCACAATGAGATATCACCTCACACCAGTAAGAATGGCGCTCATCAGCAAAACAACACAGAATAAGTGCTGGCGAGGATGTGAAGCAAAGGGAACCCTCCTGCACTGCTGATGGGAATGCAGACTGGTGCAGCCACTATGGAAAACAGTATGGAGATTCCCCCCAAAATTAAAAATCGAACTGCCTTTTGACCCAGCTATCCCGCTTATAGGAATATACCCTAAGAACACCGTAGCACTGTTCGAAAAGAAGAAATGCGCCTCCGTGTTTGTGGCAGCATTGTTCACAATAGCGAAGATCTGGAAACAGCCCAAGTGTCCGTCAGAGGACGAGTGGATTAAAAAACTTTGGTACATATATACTATGGAATACTACTCAGCCATAGAAATGATGACATCGGATCATTTACAACAAAATGGATGGACCTTGATAACATTATACGGAGTGAAGTAAGTAAAACAGAAAACTGAGAACAGCATGATTTCATACATAGGTGGGACATAAAAGCGAGACTATGAGACATGGACAAGAGTGTGGTGGTTATGGGGGGAGGGGAGGGAGAGGGGGAGGGGAGGAGCACAAAGAAAACCAGATAGAAGGTGACAGAGGACAATTTGACTTTGGGTGATGGGTATGCAACATAATTAAATGATAAGATAACCTGGAGATGTTTTCTTTGAACATATGTACCCTGATTTATTAATGTCACCCCATTAAAATTAATAAAAATAAAAATTAAAAAAAAAATGTCAGGGATGGTAAGCCCTGTCCAAGCTTGCCCCACACCAGCCTTTTTGCACACACACTCATCAGGCTTCAGTGTGAGGTCTGTCTACTTTTCTCCAGGGACAGGACAGTGTGCTGCTGCTTCTAGTGATTCTGCAGACAGGAGGAGGAGTGTCCCGCCAAGGGCAGCTGGCAGTGCTACTCCAAGTGCTCCCCTTTTCTCCCTGAGGGTAGGGCCAAGGCATGAACACAGTAATCAGCTCTCACACCTGCCCTTGGATGTGCCTTCAGCAGGGCCTGTCAGGTGGAAAGGGTTTCCTGAGTGCCTGCACATCGTGGGCGCTCACAGGTGTGTGCTCAAAAGAGTGAGGAGAACAGTAACAGTGCTGCCTAAAGGCTAGTGGGCAGGGTGCCTGAGGCACCCTGTCCACCAGGACTGAGGGTGAAAACAGTGCCACCTGCCTGCGAAGGGAGGTGAGGCAGAGTGATGGGAGCAGCGGGGACAGGCATGGAGGTGAAGATGTGAAGTGGGAGTTTGGCAAAGACTTTTCACCCAAAGGGATTGCAGGGTCCTGAGGAGACTTTTTTTTTATTTTTTATTTTTCTTTTTATTTTATTCATTTTAGAGAGGAGACACAGAGTGAGAGAGAGACAGAAAGAGAGAGAGAGAGAGAGAGAGAAAGGGGGGAGGAGCTGGAAGCATCAACTCGCATATGTGCCTTGACCAGACCAGTGCAGGGTTTAGAACTGGTGACCTCAGTGTTCCCAGGTCAACGCTTTATCCACTGCGCCACCACAGGTCAGGCTCATGAGGAGACTTTTAAGGATCAAGAAGAAGAGCATGTTTTTGTTTTGTTTTTGCAGGGGGGTGAGTGAGGGACATTTCCTCTCCCTATGGGGAGGGAATTATTGGTAAAACCAGAGCGAAAGTTGAGCAAGGTCTTGGAGGAGGCAGAAAGGAAAGAAGGGGCACCTGCTTCCTCTGAGAGCCGTCCCAGGAAAACCGCAGGCCCCTGACCTGATGTGGGGAGAGAATGAGACGAGAAGGACACCAAGCAATTCAGAGAGAAGGCTTGTGGGGAAGACAGCTGTGTTAGGCTTGCTCGCTGGTTTCCCGCCTGCAAGCACTTTGCACAATTAGTGCGCAAGCGTGTGGCAGAAAATCATGTGTGTGTCTCTATGAAAAGCTATGGGTGCTTTCCCTTCTGGAGGATTCTCCCAGATCACTCTCCCGCCACTGCGAGATGTTGTGTCCCTGACCTCTCTCCCTCCACTGCGAAAGCACGTTTTTCTTTATTTGCTTGCCTGTCTGCGAGCTTCCAATAAACGGGAATGGCCCGACGATTTCTGGCTCTGCAGTTTCTCCACCGTCTGCCGAATCCAGTGTGAACCTGCCTGGCCTCTACCACCAGCATTATAAGGCTCCCTGTTTCTGTGTAGTCCCAGATGACCTGCAGGGAGAGGTGGAAGTCAGGGTGGCATGGGACCAGGGGAGGGGAAAGTGCAGAGCAGCTCCCCAGCTCCCAAGGACACACCTGACCATGATGACTGCTGGGCCCCAGTTCCCTCTTTGTCCTCTGACCCAGCCTCCTGGCAGGTGATTCCAGCATGTGCCCCCTATCCCAGCACAAGGCAATGGAGGGGCGGGGGGGGGGGGGACATGGGAGGAACACAAGGGATGCCCACGGCAGTGAAGTCACTCGAAGTGATATCTTAGCAAGGACGCATGTCATCATACATTTGTCCACACCACAGAATGCACAGGGCCAGGAGTGAACGCCGATGCCCACTACGGACTCCATGATGGCAACGTGTCCCACTCTGGTGTTAGTGGTGGGGGAGGCCAAGCATGTGTGGGGCCCAGGCGGGCGTGGGAGTTTCTGTGCCTCCCTCTCAGTTATGCTGTGAACCTAAACCTCTTCTAAGAAGTAAAGTCTTCTAACAGAGAAACAGTATGTAAATGGAAAAATCGACATGATGAAATTCAGTTTTAATAAAAAATGACTGTTTTCCTCTTTTTCCTTTCACTGCCCACATCCTCTTTCTCAGGCTTTTGGTTTCACTCTCTTCTTTGCACTGGGGGGGCCCCTCTCTGACTCGCCTTCCCCTTCGGTGATGCTCCGCCCCCTTCACCCCACTCACAAACTTGTCACAAGCCTGTCACATTCCTGCCTGGCCTTTCTGCAGCAGAAGCCAAAGCCCTAAGCATTGGGACTTACCTTGGGCAGAGAGGGAGGCAGCTCCACTGGCTGGGATGGCCCCGTGTGGCCACATGTCCCAGAGTGGGAGGAAGGGTGTCATCGGTGGGCAGGGACATGCCACACATGTCAGCGTTTTACACTCTCACCAAGAGCCCAGTGCAGGGCTTGGCACGGGCCTGTGTGGTAAAGACGGGAAGAAGGCAAGCCCAACATTACTGCTGGTGTGATTGAGCCTCTCTAGTTCTGAGCATGGAACTATGTGCCATTTTCTGGAAAATACACCCAGAGACAGCAAATAAATACATTTTGGGCTTCACTTTGGTGGGGTGACAGCAGTCCCCAGCCACCCGTGGCCTGACCTGAAGTACTGGAGGGACTGTTGAGCCCTGGTGGGGACACGCAGTTCTGGGTTCTGGACTCTGAGACAAGGGCATCAGAGAAAGGGCAGCAGAGCCGTTGTCACGGTACCAGTGCAGGGACACAGGTCCCAGGGCTGGGAGTTCAGTGCTCTGAGGAGCTGTCAATCCTTTATGATTTTATCTTTAAACTGGATTTTGTGGGTGAAGTCCAGTGACACAATGGACTCTGCACTGTGGGCTGGAGCCGTGGCTCATGTGTGGTCCTGCTCCCCATCCGCCACCCCGTGGGGGCCGTGGCTGCCTGCTCCCAGACTCGCCTAGGATTGCAGCTCCTTCCATCCCCAGAGGAGGCCTGGGGGTAGACAGAGCCTGGGTTCCAGTGGGGCCCCTGGAACCTGTGGCCACAAGGACCCCCATGTCTGAGGGAGCGTGACCCTAAATAGCAAACAAAAACACCAGAAAGAGAGAGAGAAACAGGAAAGAAACATGTTTTTTTCTGCTTTTTAAATCAGGGCTGCAGTTTCATTTTGCACTGGGCTCTGCCAAGTGCACAGCCAGCCCTGCCTGTCTGAGGGACCCGCGGTGACAGGAGACAGGGTGGCCCAAAGTTCCAGAAAGGCAAGTCAGGTGGAGGCACTTGCTTGTAGGACATGGTGCCAAGGTACAACTGAGGGGCAGGAGTCTGGGGCAGTTTTTAACCCCCGCGGGCTCAGAATTCTCTGGGAATTTCCTAAAAATGCAAATGGCTGCGTCCCCCTCCTGAGATCCTGAAGCAGTAGGTCTGAAACTGGATTTTTACTAAGCAATGCAGGAAATCCTTTCTAGTGGGTGGGTGGGCTTCCTACACTCTGGAAGGGAAAAGAAACTGTTCTGGGGGCTCTGGCTCAGCAGATGCCTGCGGGTGGGAGGCGGAGGGGAGGCAGAGGATAGCTGTCCCTGCAGAGCCCTGCCCACCACCCAATTCTGCCCCTGAGTTTGACTGGTGTTTGTTCTACAGCACAACAGAGCTGGAACAGTTGGGAAATCATGGAGTGACTTTAGGAAATATATGGATGACACCCCAATCACATCTGCTCCCTCGTTTCACAGAAGCATGTGTTCAAGGAGGTCACAATGAGGGCATACCCACTGGTTGGCCCTTGGGCGATCTGAAGTTCCTCACCTCTTCCTTATCCTTGAAAGGTATGTTCTGCCTACTTTTCCACAGTGTGAACTGTTTTCAAGGGTGAGGGCCTGAGAGAGCAAAGTGTTGTTGGGACCATCTGAATGGTCCACATGACTAAACCCCATCAAGGCCTCTTAACAAGCTTGTTAGCTTCTGGCAGTTGGGTGCGGAGATTCACACGTCCTGTGGCGCCGAGACATGCCTCGCGTGTAAGTTCCCTTGCTTGTTAAGCCTGTCCCCCACCACTCCGGAGTGGACCGCCTCTTTCTTTGGCCTCTCCGTGACCTCTGTGAACAGGGTCATTTACAAACCAACAACACGGGCTCCCGGTTTTCTTAGCTGTCCTGTCAGTGGCCGCGGATGTCACGGACACCCCACCACCCATGCTTGGGTTGAGAGTTCTTCTGGTGGTCAGTCTCATTCTAACAGGGCCTTTGGCTTGCAGGCGGGCCTGGGCAAATATTTCAACTCTTGTCTCTGCTCTGAGCTGATAAGGAGTCTTTTCCTTCCCAGCTTACTGGAGGTGGCAGTAGACAAAACCAGAAACCTATTCTGCAGTGTGCACAGTGTACATACACACCTGAGAATGAGGAAGGGAGGAGAGTTGGCCGCAATTAAACAGTAATAGTGAATGAATAAAAACAACATCTGAGAAGCAAGATGAAGACTTTTTTCCTTCATATTTTCCAGCAGCTTCCAAATTCTTAAGACTGAGCAGGCATCCCTTTTATATAAAAGCTCCATAAGAGAGCTGTCTCAGGTCCGAGGACAAGGGGATGGCCTGCACTGGCCTTGGCTGGCCTGTGCTGACCCTGCCCGCTGACAGGCAGCGAGGCCGCATCCCAGGCGCCGACAGCAAGGGCCACCAGGTGCATCCTTCCACATTTGGCTGTGGCTTCGTTTCCCGAAGAGTAAGTCGGGAAAGGAGAGCCCGCTGGTTTCTTATTTAGGACACTGACTTTGGCAGCCTAGAATCGGAGGAGACTGTCTTGTCGTTAAAGAGCAACCTTCAATTTTAAGTTTAAAATAAACCCAGTTGTCCTCCCTAGTTCCTGGCCCTGCAGGGAGCTGGGGGTGGAAAAGGAGGGGCCCAGCCCACTTGGCACCAGAGGGGGTGGGGTGGGGGGGCAGCGGCTGAGCTATCAGCAGCACATTGCAGTGTCCTTGGCTGCTTGGTCCTCTCAAGGAGCCTCTGGAACCGACGAGTAGAGCAGGAGTGCAGAAGCTGTGAGGGAGGTTCCGGGTGGCTTGTGTGCTTGGGCAGCAGGGAAGCAGGGGCTGGGGCAGTTGCTGGCAGAAGGGCTCAGAGCCCATACACAACACCCTCTGTAGCTTCGCAGTCCTCCTCCCGAGCTGGCTGTTCTTTTGAGAGAGGGGCTACAGCTGTCTCTGCTCCACTGCCAGGGCCATCTGCCTCGGAACCGGGCCTGGGCTCTGGACCAGACTGCACTCACATTCACGGTGCACACGAATCCCTGAGGCTCCTGCCGCCAGCCAGGCCGTGCTGACTTGGCAGGTCTGCACAGGCCTCCTTCCGGCGCTGGGCTGGCCCTGCCACTGCGCACGGTCGGTCCGGCTGACAGACCAAGCAGGCCTGCACTGCAAGGGACGCTGCCTGGTGGCAGGGAGGAGTGGGCAGGTGGCCCCAGGTGCATGTGGGAAGCTCTTTAAACTCTCAGGCCCATGGTTCTCCCTCAGTTACACTGGCAAAGGCAGAAAGCTGGACTTGATGGGGACCCCACCCAGCATCCGGAACCTTCCCGGCAGAAAGCCCCTCCCCTACTTGTTTGTCCCCCACCCCCACCCCCACCCAGGCACACAGCTAGACAGGCTTTGTTGCAGCCAGGAAGGAGGAGTGGCCTTGAGGGCAGAGCCTGAAGCTCAGTCACCTCCCACGAGCCCTCCTTAGGCTCTGTCCCCACAATGTCTGTGGCAGAGAACCAGCTGCAGTCAGGACATCGAAATCCTCTGCATTCCTTCCCCTTAGGAGCTGTCCCAGTAGGACAAGGTGTCCCATGTGCCAGCCTCCTGCCCAGTCTGGTCCCTTAAGTGCATTCTTGGGGGTGGCCTCCATGGGGGGGGGGTGACCACAGCCTGCCCTGGAGCCTCTGCGGGGTGACCTTCAGAGGACAGTGGGTGTGGAGGATGAGCAGCAGTCAGGGTGATGGGGGCAGGCCCAGAAATCACACTGGGGATGAGGTTGCTGTTTCTTTGGGACTCACCACAGAGAGACTGGCGTGCCCCTGGTCATGAGGACGTGAGTGACCATAATGAGTTGCTTACATGGGGTGGACAGAAAGGATCGAGGACTTCTTCTCCTTTTTCTTGGTAACATATCCTCCACCAAGGTTATTTTTCAGGAGAGAAGCCTCATCTTTTAAAAGTTAATTCCAAACATCTGGAAGTCACAGCCAAACTGAGCCACTGTTGTGGGTGGGCTCTCGAACCTTTGATTTCTCTGTTGCTCTTGTATCTGACCTGTCATACATGCCTGTTGGCTCCCTTTGAAAATATACCCTAAACTCCGCCTCTTCCCAACACCTTCACTCCCATCACCACTCCAAGCCACTGCCATCTCTTGCTTGTGTTACTGTGGCTGCCTCTTTTGGTGTCCCTGCATCTATCTGCCTAGTCCCCCATTACCCCACCGTCAATATGCAGTAGGCAGACAGTAAGCGTGCCCCTCCTCACCCTTGTGCATTACTGCCCACCTGTCAATGTGGCTTCTGCAGGGCCCAACATTCCTCCCAGGGCCTTTCTCTTCCAGTTTCTCCCCCGGCATCTGAGCAGGTGACTTTCTTACTGCTTGTTGTCCCTGGACCTCTCTGGTCAACCCGCCCTGTCCTTCCTGGGCCCTACCCCTAACAGCTCACTCTTCTCCTTGGACTTGCACTAACTCTGCATCTTTTCTGTCTAGCCTGTTCACATCCCCCACTGTTAAACTCCAAGTTCCACAGGAAAAGAATGTCTTTTTCCTTGCTGAATTCTCCGTGCCCAGGGCAGTGCCTGGCACACAACAGCTGCCCAGCAATGCTTTGTGGCACAGTGCAATCAAGGTTACCTGGGCCCTGGGCCTGGAACAGACGAGACGCCCCCACAGCTCAGTTTAGGTCAGAGGCCTTCACCGAGGGTTGACAACTACAGAAGTGAAACTGATTTTTATACATAAGCTCCTTTTTTTCCCCCTTCTATTAGGAAAGTCAATGTGGAAAATGGGGCTGAAGGGAGAAAGCAGAGAGGGCCCGGCCTCTAGGAAAGCCCTTAGATCTGAGGGTTCCCCCTGCTTGGCTGGGATTCTCTGCAAGCAAAGAAGAGAAAACCCAAACTCAATTTTTTTTTTTACCTAATAAACTCATTATTCTTAACTTTATTGATTTTTTCAGAGAGGCAAAAAGAGAGAGACAAGAACATAATCTGCTCCTGTCTGTGGCCTGACCAGGGATTGAACCAGCAACCTCTGCACTTGCAGATGACACTCTAACCAACTGAGCTATATGTCCAGCGCTCATTTTGTGTGTGTGTGTGTGTGTGTGACAGAGACAGAAAGACAGAGAGAGGGACCGACAGGAAGGGAGAGAGATGAGAAATATCAATTCTTCGTTGTGGCACTTTAGTTGTTCATTGATTGCTTTCTCATATATGCCTTGACTTGGGGGCTACAGCAGACTGAGTGACCCCTTGCTCAAGCCAGTGATGTTGGGCTCAAGCTGGTGAGCTCGGGGTCTCGAATCTGGGCCCTTCCACATCCCAGTCCTGACACTCTATCCACTGCACCACCGCCTAGTCAGGCCAGGGCTCATTATTCTTAATGATGATGCTCATTAATTGACACTCAATAATATTGGTGTCAATTAATAAATTCTGCAAAATATGTCCACTCTGCATGTGCCTAATTCCCTTTCAGGGCAACTGCCTTGGACATTGGGCACCACCTGAGACCTGGGATTTGTCTGTACAGTCAGGGTGTCAGCCAGTGTGCACTCGAGACAACGCCTGAGGGAGGGGCTGTGGACATGGGGGCCTGGAGGAGAAAGCAGCCCATTCATTTCCTGGTTCCCTGTGGGCTCACAGGCGGGAGTGGGGGAGGCACCAGCCCAGAGGCGCGGCATCTGCTCGACATCAGCTCTCTCCTAACAGGCAGAACTCTTGATAAATTCCATCTTCTTACCTCCTACATGCCTTCTCCAGGCTGTGCTCATACCCGGCTGGCATCAGGTGGGTGGACAGCATTTCCCATGGGTCCACACTCTGGGTCTCTTCTGTCACACTTCTCAGCCCCTTCACTCTTCACAGGGACCGGGGACAGTCTGAGTTCTGCCAGGAAAATGACTCCATCCATGTGGGGAATGGAAGCGGTGCTTGTTGTGGCCAGCAGTCCTCCACCACCACAAGTGTGAGGCTTTTTTCTCTTGTGAACTGCTTCATGTTACAACTATTCCTGAGGTAGCTGGTTGTTTCCCTTAGCACAAGTCAGGACCCCTCACTGGCACGTCCATCAGCCAGTCTCCTGGAACTGGTGTGTGGTTGTGTGTGTGTGTGTGGCGGGGCGGCAGCAGCCGGCCCCCAACAGAGGAAGCCTTCAGGACACTGTAGCTCTTGTTCTGCTGTGACCGCGCACTCTGAATGCATTTAAGAACCATCCACAATCGGCTTTTCTGGAAGAAGCCAAGCTTCTTCCAGAGCTGCTTATTGAGAACCATGAGCAGCTCAGAATATCCAGAAAGCTAACCATTCGCTGCTTTCATGATAGGCCTTCCACAGACCTGTGTTTGGACCTGCTCTGTCCCTGAGCCCCAAGACCACTGTCTCATCCAGGCCCCTCCCATGAATTATGGGAGGTCTCCCCTACCTGGAACAACCCTACCCCTTGTAACTGGCAAGAGAAGGCAAAGGCAAAGTGCACTTCTCAGAAGTCGCTGCCCAGAAAATAGAATTTCTGGATTTTGCTGTTGCTAAACCACTTGGGCCTGCCCACACGCTGGGAAAACTGCCCTGTGCCCTCAGGACGAAGTCACAACCATACCTCACGGTCCCCAGGTCCCGTGCAGATGGGGAGCGGGACAGACACAGCAAATCACAGGACAACTGTGTGGCAAGGCACCTGCCATTTTTAAAATATAACATTTATTGCTTAGATGGTTTGATACAGAACAGCTTTTCTTCTCATTTTGAATTTGAAAGTACTATACAACTGAATACAAAGAGGAAAAGAAGTACCAAAACTAAACTTGTGATTCTGTTCATGTGGCATAAACCAGTTTTGTACATTACATGTAGCAGCAGTTTAAGTTCCCTTTAGAAAAATATGAATTCTACACATTTATTATTGTTTCCTGTTTAATGCATGGGCTGAAATCACTAGAATCAACTTCCTTCTTGAAGAGAGGAGAGGAGAGGAAAGAGACGGATCGACGAATCTTTCTGAAACTGGCATCCGACTGTCACACATAGCTTCCCTGGAACTGCCTGGAAAAACAGCCCTTTGGGTTTTTTGTTTTGTTTTCACAGCCAGGAGTTTTATGTAGTGATTAAATCTCAGCATTGTGTCCACAAATCAAAGAGAAAAAACAAGAGAAAAACTTGCACCTCAAAAAACTTTTTAGAAGATCCATCCATATATATATATATATATATATATATATATATATATATATATATATATATATATATATATGTATGTATGTATATATGTATATGTATATATATACATATACATATATATGTGTATATATATACATATATATATATACACACACACACACACACACACACACACACACTTTTTTTGTAAAAGCCCTGAGAGGAGAAAGAGAAATCAAACAAAATGTATAGAAACAAATTAGCTGGACATGCAAACTAAGCTATGATTCACCCAGAGTTTAAACAAATCATAAATTTCACAGTTTAATATTGGGGGAAGGAAGGGGGCAGAACAACAAACAAATATTACACTTCTCAACCTCACTAATAAAATGTGGCAAGACCTTATTGACTACGAGGGTACAGATGAAGGCTAAATAAAGCTTTAAATCAATAGTGATTATTGCGAGCTGCAGCCTGGCGGCAGGGCTGGGGCCATCCCTGCTACATCTCACTGCAGCGTAAAGTCACGGCTTTTCTCCACGGCGCTGTGAGTCTCAATGTGGAGAGTTGCAGAGAAAGAAAACACTAGGAAACCCCAAATAATAACAACAAAAATAACAATAGTCATAAAAAATTAAGGGACGCATGAACCAGTTACAACTAAGCAGACCACACATGCGTGGTACCACATGATACAGGGTTGCTGGTTCTGACGTGTATTCATCTAAAGAGTCAGGGAATCTCATTTTGGAACTGTTCGTGCATCCCTAATACAGTTAAAATTATATATACCTCAACTCTTTTTCCTTTCACATGCAAAGATACCACCTTTCATTATTTCAAGAATATATCTCTTCCTTTGAAGTCTGGGAGGCTGGGTCTTGGCTACCAGAAACTGGTGAGGAAGCAGAGGAAAAAGGTTCTGCATGCCTATGTCTGCACATTTACACTCTGAGTGTAAAGGGGAGGAGCACGCAGGGCCCAAGGCTGAGGGGCCGGGGCAGGGTGGTCAAGGCTCAGGGGCTCCCCTAGGGCAAGGCAAGAGAGTGAGTGGAGCAGCACTAAGCCTCGGGTGTCCCCAGAGGTCCCAGCTCAAGGACAGGATGCTGAACACAAGCTCAGCTACAATAGGATATATTTCTTTTCACTGCCGCCTCCGCAGTGAGGGAAGTCTATCACCTGCATAGGATGCTCACAAAATAAAAAAAAAAAAAAAAAGAAAAAAAGAAATCCTGCCTTTTTTTGCACCCAGGGGTTTAGGTTATTTCAGAAACTAGAAACAACACTTTTATCTTCAAGCACCAATCCCAAATCGCAGGAAGGTAAATATAAATCTCTCTTATCTTCAGTCTTGCATGTGCAGTTTTATTACTAGTAGTAGCAGTAGTTCCTCGCTTTGCAAACGACAGTAGCACACGCGGGTAAGGCTCGGGCTGGCTTTGGCAGAAGACCTGCGAGCTGCCGGTCCCCTCTCTGCCTGGCTCCCTCAGAGGTCTCGGTGCACGCACCCCCACCCCCTCTGAGCGGGCCCTTGGCCGCGTGTGGGAGGGTCCTGCTGGATTCTGCAGTCACGGAAGAAAGGCTTGTCTAGGTACAGTAGAAGGACTCCCACCCGGGGGTGGCAGGGAAAGCTCGCGCAGACGCTTACAGGGGGACCCAGGTCCCCAGGACAAATATTGCCCATTTGTTTCTGCTGACTGCAGAGACCAGCAAACTGATGAACTAAAAATAATAATAATAATAATAATATTAATAATATATATACCAAAAAAAGGGGGAAAATCAGGTACATGACATCTGTGTACGTCCTCCATAGACTAAGTTGCCAGGGTAATTTTCTGTGAGTTAAGAACAAAGGTCTTGAACGGGAAACAGCATGTCTAATTCTGGAAGAGTGGAAATGCATATGAGATCAAAGCTGGAATCTGTCCTGGTTTCGGCTTGAACCAAACTGGAAACCTCCATCAGTCATATCTTGTGACACTGAAGACCAAATGGCAGCTCCACTATAGAGCAGACAAAGAGAAAGAAAGAAAGGGTCTATTTGAAAAACAAGCATCTCATCCATATATCCTCTGGAGATTGGCATGGAGTTCACATCATTTTCTTCCAGTTATTGGCCATGAGTGTCCAAGGGCATGTTTTTTCTTCTGTTTCCAGCTCACAGAACAAACGTTACTATCACAGATTTGCAAGAACTCACACATACCAACACATTAATGCTTAAATGAAAAGGTCCTCTCCAAATAATTCATTAAAATATCTGCTTTTTCTTTTTTTTTTAAAGTCATTTTGGGACAACACAACACCCGGGACGATACTGAAGGGCTGGTAAGTAGTTAAGGCACTTGGACTGTTCGTGCCGCTCTCCCGCTTGGGCACGTGTAAGGCTATGGCACCGAGCGAGCGGCCTCCCTGTACGTTTCTCTCTCTCTCTCTGACAGCTGAGGGGCTCAGAGGAAACCTCATGGAACACAGATTCAGGGAACTGTGCTTTGCTGGCTTTCATGTGTGTGCCGGGGGGAAAGGAGGAGCCATCATTCCACTCCCAGCAGTGACGAGGCACTGTCGGCAGCGGCAGCGGTCAGGATGGGGTGGGTGGCCCTCTTGCCGTTCAGCTCCAGTAGGTCCTGCATAAGGGCCACTGGACTCTCTGTGTCAGGGCTACCCCGAGGTGCCTGCTCCTTGGGACTGCCCATGGAAGCAACCTTGGGAGCACTCCTGGTGGCGTCAGCCTGCCCGGTACCGACCATCTGATCCATAGCCCTGTTCTCCCTGCGGCTGGTGTCCTTGGCCAGGCTTTCCTTCCGGCTCCGGGTGACAGCCACATGGTTGCCTGTCAACACAGCCGTGTCAGCCTCGTTCTCAGAGATGGGGTTATTGCCGCTGTGGGTGGACTCGCTCTCACTGTCCTCCTCACCCCGTTCGTCCTTGTCGCTGTCCTTCCCATGATGTTTGGTGTGCCTGGCTTTCTGATGGACCCGCTGATGGCGAACCAGGCTATGCTTCAAGGTGAAGGTCCGCTCGCAGGTTTGACATTTGTACGGCCTTTCCCCTGGAGCAATGAGGGAAAGAAATAGTGTCTGTTAATGGCCAGGCCTCTGTTGGCTTTGCACAGATGAAGGAAAGGCAAGAGGCAGCGGGTGGCAGGGGCCAGGACTCCCTTCCGACCAGGGAAACCCTCTTAGTTATCTGAACTGGCGAAACAGGGAAGCAGAAATGCCAGGTGCCAGCCATGATTTCCCTCTTCCTTTCACCTCTAAACCCGGGCTTTTCACACTCTAATCCAGGAACCAGACCTCATAGAAGGGCAGCAGCGGGTCCCTCCCACAGGGAAAGGCGCCATTCCTGAGGGCTCTACTGACAGTAGCACCTCCTCAGTCAGAGGCATGAGACACTCTGTGTTCTGATGGGAAGCAGCTGGGGCTGTGAGCAGCTGAGACAACCACCTGCTGGGAGCCCAAGAATATCTCTCTGTTGGGGGGCCAGCCCTGGAGCCCTCCAAATACCCCAGCCCAGGGCAGAACTGACTGCCCTGAGTTGGGGCCCATGTTTGGGGAGCATGTGTGTGCCCTGATGGCCGGGAGGCAGGAGGAAAGCTGAGCCCAAGATCAGGGCCTGGGTTGTTGCTGTTGTATTTTGGGGTTGGGGGGCTGGTATGCTTGCATGTTTTCACTTCATGAGTACAGCCGGGTATCCTTCTTTCCAGCAAAGCAGCAGCCCCTGCTGTGGGATGTGTAGCCTCAACCCTGCGGCTGGTGAGTTCCGAGAGCACGACGTGTGTGGCACATACTCCCCAAAGGCCTGTGCAGCGGTCAAGACAGGAGAAGTTCCTCAAGGGGCACCAACTTCCCACCTGAAGGCTAATTATAAGATGAACCCAGGTGTCTCCCAGTGGAGCACCTGTCCCGATTGCCTGCCGCCCAGGCCACACCCCATAGCCCTTCCAGGCTCAGGACTTGATGGGACCATGGGCCCCGAATGCCCAGCGCGCACATTCCCCTGGATGCTTCCATGAGAATGGACAACTGTTGTCCCCATTCTAGAGACAGCAGAAACGAGGGTCAGAGCATTGATCAGGTGTTGTCAAGAACAGCACTCCTGAGAGACCCCTCCACTGTCTCCCTGCAAGGAGCCTGTTTGTTTCAGGTGCCAGAGAACAACTTGTTAAATCCCTAGTTTACAGCGCTCAGCGCAGGCTCAGTCCAACTCTCTCCGCCTCCGGCACGAGTTTCCTCACTGCTTCGGGGGAGCCGCCTCCTCCTGACTTAGGTGAGCCAGAGGAAAGAGACGGAATTAAACTTGCCCCCCTTACCAGGCTTGGGAATGGGTCATCCCTGGAAGAACCCCACGGCCCCGGAGGCTGGGCCTGCCTTACCCGTGTGGGACCGCATGTGCCGGGTCAGGTCCTGCAGAGACCAGAACCTCTTGTTGCACACCGTGCAGACCTTCTTCCTCTTGTCCGCTTTGCTGGACGCACTTCTAGACGAGTCTGTTTTTGGCTTCTTGTCATCATCACTCTTCTCCGAGGACTTCTTCTCGGCCATGCCCTCCCCGTCAGAGGTGCCCTCAGCCTCCTCGCTCTGCTTCTCCGCTGAGCCTTCTGACACGGCCTCTCCCTCAGCCAGGGGCTCGGGCCTGTTCTCAGGCTCTAGGGCAGGGGCGACGGCAGCAGGGACAGCCATCGAGCCCTTGGCCATGCCACTTTCGCCCGGGCCCTCCCGAGGGGGCACACTCTCCTCCCTGGGCACCTCAGGGCCATGGGCCTTCCTGTGGCGGTTCAGGGTCCCAAGGAACTTGAAGCTCTTACCACAGATGTCGCAGGTGTGCTTCTGGTCCTGCTGGGCCGAGCCTCCACTGCCCACGGCGCCGGAGTCGCCCTCAGCCAGCTTGAAGCCCATCAGCTTGCTGGCAAGGTTGAGGTCCAGGCTCTTGTTGCTGACCGTGTCCTCCTCTGGGCTGTCCGCGTCCTCATCCCTCTCCTCCAAGCCATACTTTTCCTCGGGCTCTGGGCTCTCCTCAGAGCCCTGCTCCTCCCCAGCTGCGGGAGCGGCTGCTCCTTGAGTCAGCTCCTCCATGGCAAGTTCTTCTTTGACCTGGTCAGGCTCAGAGGCCCCCTCTGACCACAGCTGTGTTTTCTCTGGAGAGGTGAGGTCCAGCACTTCACCTCCTGCAGCTGATGTCTCCACATCAGATTGGCTGTCTGTGGGGGCAAGCACAAAGGCATGGTGAGACCACACACCAACACACATGCCTTTTTCAAGGGCTCTGTCATGACTCTTGGGTGGACCCACCCCAAATCATCACCCTTAGGGCTCAAATGAACCTGAGGTTAATTTATAAGAGGCAGAAAGAGCCTCCATGTACACACAGGTTGGAGTCACAGGGCTGGCCTCCCCTTTTTCTGTCACTGGCTGTGCCCGGCGCCCTCCCCTGCCACACAGGAATGCTCGGGCCCTGGGGATGTGTGAGCGACTGAGGGCAGCATAGACAGAAGAAACGTGAGAGAGGAGAGTTGGCGCATTCCAGAGTTTTGCGGCTAGGGAGGTTGAGGAAGCTGAGCTGAACAAGTTATTTTTGAATGCAGAAATTATACAAACATGCAACACAGATGGGGCTACCCCCGAACACCCCAAACACGGTGTCTGAAGATGAAATGGCCCAAAACATGTCCTATGTGCTACAGTGCACGCTCTCGCCTGACACCTCATTCCCAGGGAGAGTTCCGAGGCAGAAGGAGACATGTGCACACCATGGGCCTCCCTGACTACTTCAGGACCCCAGGTAGGGAGTTGGGAGCATTTCCTGTCTCTCAATTGGTTCCCACCTATCTACTCTCCACAGCAAAACCAGATGCGGACAGTCCATCACAGTGTTTAAGACCTTAAGGGATGGCACAGGGGCAATAGGAATGACACCGAGCAGATGGCAGTGTTCATCAGAAGCACCGTCTTCTCTTCATGTGAGTTGGAACATGGGCTTAATGACCTGTAATTATGTGCTAGGAGAGTGAAGCTGTCTGCTGAGACCTGCTATTTAACTGCAGATCCAACGGCCAATTTATAGGCTGAACACACTGCTTCATAAGCACATACATTAGATGTGCCTCCTCCTGGGGGAGCCCTGACTGCACAGTCTGTGAGCCAGCAGACGCATGTGCCTCCCTTGTGTCCTCGCCTGAGGTGACCACGCACACACAGCAATGTCTGCCCACATCCACCACGCTGGCTTATCTGCCGTCAAGGTGGTCCTGGGGCTGGGGCCCCATACTCACACCTGCCTGGGGTTTGGGGCTATCCTACCAATGCCTGCTTAGTACTACCACTTACATCATTTCAGTGCTTTTATTCTGCCTGTCCTCTCAACAACTACTGTGGGAGTATGTCAAGAGCTTTCAGGAGGAAAACAATTACAATGTGACTAAAAGTTCTGACAACGAGTATCCATAAGTTTAAAATGAATCCTGAGCTATACTCACCAACGTCTAGGTCACATTCTAAGGGTAAACTAGTGCTCGTTTTCTTGAATCATCCCAATAGGGAGCATCTATTGCATGGGTTTAAAAAAACATTAAACACTCAGTTTCTTACTTGTTGGCTTTGTAGTAGTTCTCTTGAAAGAGCTTTGATCTCTGGTCACTTCCTATTTGCCCAAGTACATTCTAGAGGTTGTCCCTCTTAACTATTACATTTTTTTTCCACCAAAGAACACAGATTATTTTAAAGTTTAACTATGGGTAAAAATCAAAATGAATTTTGAAAAAAACCCAAATATACATATCTGATGACTTTTTTTTTTAAAATATTTATTTTATTTTATTCATTTTAGAGAGGAGACATAGAGAGAGAGAGAGAGAGAGAGAGAGAGAGAGAGAGAGAAAGGGGGGAGGAGCTGGAAGCATCAACTCCCATATGTGCCTTGACTAGACCAGTGCAGGGTTTTGAACTGGCGACCTCAGTGTTCCCAGGTCGACGCTTTATCCACTGCGCCACCACAGGTCAGGCTCTGATGACTTTTCTAAGTAAATATACTAAGATGAGATCATTCTCACTCCTGGGCCCTTCTTCAGTGTGGATAATGGAGCGTTCACCCTAAATTCAGTGAAAGGCTAACTCACTTTCTCTGGTGAACTTTCCCTAGGGCTTGGATGTGCTCTACCAAACCTCCACAAGGGGGACTGTTCCAGCAGGGCAGCCCAGGCCCTTCACGTTCCAGGCAACTCCAACTGATTTTTATTAGTGGTTCTTGGGAACAATACACTTGTAACCTTTTCTTGTTATCTCATGAATATCCGGCTTATAAAACTAGGTCCTATTTCTATCCCTGCCCTCCTCAACCACTCACACTTCCAAATACAGGTGTCTGATGACTTTTCTAAGCAATGCTACCTACCTTAACGCCTTGACTTTCTGTCTCATCTGCCCCTCTTTTGTGATGCTAAATTTAAGAAAACTGCTGGAGGAAGCAGATGGGATCCTGATGGCAGTTTCCTATGGGGAAGTGGAGACTTTCACATCAGCTCAACAATGAAGAGTCTACTGCCTCCTAGAAGTTCCAAGTCCCTCAGCAAATGCAAAACACTAGCAGCCTACATATCTAATCTGACTGGGCAGGGGCCAGGCTGTTCAAGTGGCTCTGTACCTCACATACCCCCTGCCTGTGCTGTGGCATCCACACGGGCACACGTCGCTTCTGGGCTGGTAAGGGCAGCCACCAGTAAGGGACAGTTTGAATCAACTTTATGCTGATTTTAAAAAATCATGTTTAGGTGCCCAAACATATGAAGGCCATCACCTGAAGAAGAAAACATCCAAGCACTCCACAAGTGGGTCTGGCTACCTCTCTGTCCACAAGACACAAGCCACAAGTTTCAGTTTAACTTTGAATGAGCAATGCGCCCGTGAGCAGGACTGCCCATAACAGCATTTGCCGCATTGCCTTTAGGGAGAACCTAGGGTATATTTTCGTGTGATGGAAAGAGTCAGACCTACGTTATAAAACACGTTTAGGGATTTTAAGAAAACGCAACTCAGGCACATAAACCTAGAAAACCCCTCGAGAACTTCCTTGGTCATTTCCTGCCTTTGTTTTTTATGGTCTTCCTCTAAGGACCCCGCTTTTAACTTCATGGGAGGGGGTGCCTGCAGGAAATTGTCGCCTCCTCCGCTGTGTTCACGGGGCTTTAAAAATTCTTGAAATCACTGAATCCGGTCTCCTTAACCCCTTTCCTCTCCTTCGTACATCTCAGTCCTTTCTCAGCAGGGATTGTGACCACAATTAAACCAAAGATACATTTTCTCTTTGCTGGTTTCACATTACAACATTTGGTGAAACCTCTTTTTCCAGAGACTTCTTCCTTTCATGTAAAACCACAGGGAGAAAAGGAAGGGCTCTAATGGGAGCTGGAAAACAAAATTCTTAACTGCAAATGTAAAGACCAAATGCACCCACAGTGTAAAACTGGTGCTGAACCGAGGCTGAAACACAAACTCCCATCAGCTCGGGGTCAGGCAGGTGTCCCGGGTCTGCTGCTCCTCAGTGCGCGCAAGAGAATGCCCCCCCACCCCCGCCTGTCTGCAAGCTCCAGAAACCAAAGGCACCCCGAAACTCCCACTTCTGCAGCGACTGTTGCTGCTTTCTACACCAGGCTGCCACCGGGTCTCCTAGTGCCCACTGCTACACCCTGAGAGCGACCATCTGCAGCACACCTGTGTTCTTCCAACGCGGCTGTGGGTTTCCTGGGGGTTGGGGTGATACCTCTGGCTTAAGGGGATTCCAGCCATGCAAGATTCTGTGGGCATCCGCATCCTCCTTTAATCAAAGACCCTAGCAAATGATGCAGGGATGGAAGCCAGGGCTAGATCCAGTCAATCGGCCTACATTTTTATACCTTTAGAGGGTTTGACTTCAACTAAAGGTCTGGGCAGTTCAAGGGCTTGTCAAAGCAAGTTCCTAGGACTTGGTAGAAGATATGGGAGAAAAAGCAGAAGGTTCCAGGTCAAATCCTCTTCCTAGATATGCTACCCATCCAGATGCACCCCTTCCTTAGTAACTGAGATAAGGATAAAAGGGCCTAGGATTAAAGCCTGACCCTCTAGTCCATGCTGATGAGGGGAGGGGACTCCCAGACAACACAGTGCCCCACCCTCGCCCACGTCTGAGGAAGAGAAGCACAGGACACAATGATACTACTAGAAAACCACATCTGGGGGGGGGTCTCATCTGCTTCCAGCAACAGGGGTGCGGGGTAGACTTCAAGATCTGCAAAACTGAATCCACACCTGTAAGACTGTTACTAACCAAGGGCTAGCTAGCTGTGTGTCTGAGTGACCTGCAGGAGCCAATTTTTAAAATAGTTTTGGGGGCGTGAGGGGTGCTGAACCCCAGCAGCTGGAGATGACATATGTACTGAATGGAGGATGTGAGTAAATACAGAAGCCTTAAGGGGAAAAGAAGGTGGCAGGAGGGGCCCGGGGTGGCCGTTAATTGCCCCATAGGGGCTGGAGGAAGGAAGCGCGCATCAGCACAGGAGAATAATACCCGGATCCGGGTCAAGCAGAGATGTAATTAAGGAAAGGACATGCAGAGTGCTTTTCCAAACAGACAAAGTTTTGTTTTACTGGGAAGCATTGTTGAAAAGAAAAACACCCACCCCATCTCACCCTGTCAAGGACCGGGCATCCCTAGTTCCTGCAATGCCCTGACATCTGTGAGCCCACCCCTGCTCCCTAGGATTCGGCAGAGGTTGGGGTGAGAGAAAACAATACCCCAGGACTTTCAGGTTTCACATCCCTTTTAGATGTGTGGTCACCAAGAGCTAAGTTAACCACGCACCCACCCTCATACCCCAGTTCCAGTGGGGCCCACAGCCTGAACAACGGGGTCTGTTGGGGGGCTGACATCCTCCCTAGTAGCTCAGAAAACCAACTGAGGTCACTGCCATTGTCCCCCACTCCCCCGCCCTGCTGCACACTCCCAGCCCTTGGCAGGGCCCGCCTTTCCGGACTGTGGAGTTTTACCGGGAAGTAGACAAGGCCATCCCACCATGCTTGGAGGGCCAGAGTTTGCTAGGAGCTAACCAAGGTTAACTGGGGCTAAGCGGCCGGCTTTCCTCTGGCCCTCTCCTCCTCTTCGTCACCTGGAAGCACTACCTGTGCTATCATGGGGTCCAACATCACTCTCTTTTGACTGGGGGGTAAGCCCGTTTCTTCTCAGGGAACGCTTGGTAACTCCATGCCTGCGCAGCTGGTGCCGCTCACAGTTAGACTTGGTAGAAAAGAGGGCGTCACATGTTTGACAAGGGAAGGGTTTCTGACCTGAAGCAGGAAAAAAAATAGGCAATTTATCTGGCTTTCTACTGCAATGAGAAAGAGAAGTTGCTTTTTGTTCGTTCTCCTGGGATTATTGGCATTTGCTTCCCCCTCCCCCACCCCATCTTTTTAAGAAAATAAATAAAACACATTAAAAAAGAAAACTGAACACAAACAAGTCAAATGATCATCTTCCCTTAGTCTAAATGGGATTGAATGAACACTTGGACTTAAAAACACAAAAAGTTAACAATGAAACCAAGATATATGTGTCTAAAATAAGACAAGAGGATTACAGTCAACCATCTTAAATGATAACAACAACAAAAAGTGAAGGGTTGTAGAGCACAGCAAGGAAATGGTGTGTCATAAGAAGATAGCTTTCAACACTTTTTAGCATCGCCAGTATGACACATGCTGGAAAACCCAAGGGGACACGCAGGCCCTCCACCAGGGACCTGGGACCCCAGAAGTCCTTAGGGGGGTGAGTCTCTTTCTGACCTAGGCGCACCTGGCCTCCCACATAGGAGGGAGGTGGGGAGTTCTGACTTGCCAGGGCTTTGTGAGCCATTCTGCAGGCACCTCTGCCTGAGGTCACTGTGTCCCTAGCCAGCAGCAAATCAGAGGTCTGCTCATAGCATGAATGGTTCTTTGTTCCCCTGCTTTAACCTTTTGCTAGTAGTAAATAAGTGACCAACAAATCCTGAGTGCATTAGGAGATCATCTGCCTCACTTAGCAGACCTGCATTGGATGAGAAGTCCCTGAACAGCCCCCATCCCACCCGACTCTACCAGTGAGGTCACCTGTCAGAGAGGAGTTTGCCCCTCCTCCTCCCCAGGAGTTATCTGATTTGGTTTCCTGATCCTCTCCTTTTATTTGGATTCTTTTGTACTGTAAACATGAAGTTTCAAAATGCAAGCCAGGTTCCTCTGCAACTTGTCCCTTGTTTGTCTGAATGGGTGTCAGAGGACAAGCAAGAACCAGGGCAGAAAGTGGGTACAGAAAGGAGGAGAAAATGAAGGAAGGAGGTAGAGGGGGATCAGGGAAGTAATGAGGCGGGTCTCAGGAAAGAGAAGAGCGGTAAATCGTTTACTGTATCATTGGATTCTTCTGCCTTCTGCCCCCCTGATCTCCAGAATCTAAGGTCCCAGTTTTTAGTTTTACAGGGTAAAAGGTTTGTGTACTAACAAACACGAGTTCAGAGCTGCAGCCCAGTATGTCTGTCTTGTAACCTTGGGAATGCCACAATCAGACACAAGTAAGAAACAACAGGAAAAATAAAAAACAGAGCTGCCATATGATCCAACAACTGCATTTCTGGGTATTTATCCAAAGAAAACAAAAAATCACTAGTTGGAAAAGATATGTGCATCCCCATATTCACTGCAACACTACTAGTAATAGCCAAGATATGGAAGCAACCTAGATGTCTACCAATATATGAGAGGACGAAGAAGATGTGGTGTGTGCATAAACACAGATACCCACAGAGTGGACTATTAATCAGCAACAAAAAAGAATAAAACCTTGTTATTTATGACAACAGAAATAGACCTTGAGGGAATTATGCCAAGTGAAATAAGCTTGATAGAGAAAGACAAATACTGTAAATTTTCACTGATATGTGGAATCTAAAGAAAACAAAACAAAAGAGCAAAACAAAAACCAAACAAACCCCAAAGAAATGAGTAAACAAAACAGTAAAAACCGCCAGAGATACAGAGAATAAGCTGATGGTTGCCAAAGGGGAAGGGAGATGGGGAAATGGGAATGGTACTCATTTAAAAAACAAACAAACAAACAAACAAAAAAGCAAAGGCCTGACCTGTGGTGGCGCAGTGGATAAAGCCTAGACCTGGAACACTGAGGTTGCTGGTTCAAAACCCCGGGCTTGCCGGTCAAGGCACACATTAAAAACAAGTACTACGAGTTGATGTTCCCCATAGCCCTACCCCCTTCTCTCTTTCTCTATCCTCTCTCTAAATCAAGAAATAAAATCTTAAGAAAAAAAAAGGCACAAAACTATATGCAATACCTGAATTTTATCAGTTAACCCAAAAATGTATTTGATTATGACTATGGATTAGAAGAAAGAAAAATAAAGAGCTGTCAGGAAAGTCAACCTGCATAGCTGCACTGAACAGCACTCGTGGGGGCCTTCAGCCTCGTGTTTAGGTAGCTCTGAGCGAGGCCTGAGCTGGTGCAGGTACACAGGCCCAGGAACTCACAGCAGCGACATAGCAGGGCCTGGTGTCCGGGCTTTGCGGACGGGGAGCGAAGGACAAGCACCATCACCTCCCTATCACACAACTCTGGGGGTGTCAGTAACATACAGTGAGCTGGCTTGTGACTCAGCACCACGGGAGTCACTGCCCCCCAAGTTCAAGCATCATTGCTAATCACAGAAAGGTGATGTTCATCCTTCCTGAGCTGGAAGGCCCTTTCAGGCAATGGTTCCAAATCACCTGTGGAGCATTTTAAGAACACAGATGCCTGTACAGATATTACAGAATTGTACCCCTGAAACCTGGATAATTATCCTGAAACCTGGATAATTTTATTAACCAATGTCACTTAAATACATTCAATAAAAAATAATAAATTTAGAAAAAAAAAAGATATTGATGGCTGGAATAATCACAGACCAGGGGATTGGAGACCTGGGAAAGGCGGAATCAGAACCAGGTATGCACACTTGTAAGGAGCGCTACAAGGACCCACAGCATAGAAAGAACCACCAGTTCATGTTTACCTTCACAGAGTGCAGGGGGAGTTCTCTGCTAAAATTACCAAACTGACGTTAACACAATCATACTTTTGTGTAAGGCTAGTTTTAAAAGTATTTTAATGTTAATTGTTGCACCCTCCAAATTATTCCTGCTTTTTACTAAAAATTGAAAATAATAGCTAATCATTACTTGGACTATTTAATTTATTTTTTATTGGCAGAGACAGAGAGAGGGACAGATAGAGACAGACAGACAGGAAGGGAGAGAGTTGAGAAACATCAATTCTTTGTTGCAGCTCCTAAGTTGTTTATTGGCTGATTTCTCATATGTGCCTTGATGGGGGGGGAGGGCCTAAAGCTGACCGAGTGACCCCTTGTTCGAGCCAGCGACCTTGGGCTCAAGCTGGTGAGCCTTGCTCAAACCAGATGAGCCCACACTGAAGCTGGTGACCTCGGGGTCTTGAACCTGGGTCCTCCACATCTCAGTCCAATGCTCTATCTACTGTGCCACCGCCTGGTCCGGCCGGACTATTTTAAGTAAAAAAAAATAACAAAAAAACTTTTAACATTTTACTGTCAAAAGGCAACATCATGGCCTCTCTGAGTCAAGCCAGATGAGAAGGCAAGAACTAGGCAGAGAGAGAGAGAGAAAGAGAGAGAGAGAGAGAGAGAGGAAAACAAGTCAGAAGCTGTGACTATAAACTGATACAATTCTTGATTTCAAATAAAACAATTGGTTTCTTTGCCTCTACCTATTACATGCTTTACTCTGTAGTTTTCAAGTTGGTAAGTGTCTCACCTTTATAACTGGTTTGGACAGCTGGCTGCTGTGCCACAATGAAGATTCATACTAATGCTAAATTCAGAAAACAATTCAATGATGCGAAAGTGCTGCATTGAACTATGAAGCTTCCCAAAGAGGCACTACAGGAGCCTTGAAAAGTTCACATTTCACTGCATAAGCCTTACATTTTATTTTGTTTTTCTATTTATTTTTTATTTAGTGAGAGGTGGGGAGGCAGAGAAACAGACTCCCACATGCCCCGACCAAGATCCACCCGGCAAGCCCACTAGGGGGCAGTGCTCTGTCCATCTGGGGCATTGTTTTGTTGCTCAGCAACTGAGCTGTTCGAGCCTGAGGCAATGGTGCCATCTTCAGCACCACCAGGCCAACTCACTCAAATGAATAGAGCCATGGTAGCAGGAAGGGAAGAGAGAGAGAAAGTGGGGGAGGGGGAGAGAAGTAAGAGGGGAAAGAGGTGGAGAAGTAGATGGGCGCTTCTCCTGTGTGCCCTGACCGGGAATTGAACCCAGGACACCTACATGCCAGGCTGATGTTCTACAACTGAACTGGCCAGGGTCAAAGCCTTACATTTTAAACACCAGTGTGCTTTCTGGGTTGCATGAACGGAGGAAACCATGAACCTTTGCAGTATTTTACCATTGTAAAGGTTTCAAACTTGTTGACTGATAATCAATATGAAAAGTATCAAATGATTTCATTTACTTGGTAACTGCCACAAATTAATGCGTTAACAGGGGTGTTTTAAAATGTACCTGTAACCGCAAGGACTTACCTTTGTACCAAAAACCTGAGATAGCCCTCCACCTCAACTTGGTAGAAACCATTGCCAGCCAGTTTTCACTCAAAGAACAGTCAAAAAAATGCCTGACCTGTGGTGGCGCAGTGGATAAAGCGTCGACCTGGGAACACTGAGGTCGCCAGTTCAAGACCCTGCGCTGGTCTGGTCAAGGCACATATGGGAGTTGATGCTTCCAGCTCCTCCCCCCTTTCTCTCTCTCTCTCTCTCTCTCTCTCTTTCTGTGTCTCCTCTCTAAAATGAATAAATAAAAAGAAAATTTAAAAAAAAAAAAAAAAGAACAGTCAAAAAAGAAAAAGACAAATTTCATACTAAATACCACCACCTGGCAGGCACTGGCGCAGTAGAGCAGAGGCACGCACACTGAGGGCAGGCGTGGGACGACGCTGCACACCTCGCACCTCCCTCGCCAGCCTCCACCCTGCAGGTGAAGGTTTCTTTCTGTTATTTGGCAAAGGTGCACACAGGGCTGGTTCCATTATATGGCCAAAGCTGCACTTAGAAAAGTTACAAAGGAGTCAAACACAGCTGGTGTCAGAAGCTATGTATACAATGAGGTCTGCACATCTTACTGATTTCAATGTGATGCCTGTGGCCCATGAGCAGTGGGTCAGGAAGGAGTGGGAAGGGCTCCAGGCTGGTCAAGAAAAGGGGCTAAAACCCACCCTGAGAAAGTGAGCAAGTCAGAAGTCCCAGAACATCAGAGCCGGAGGGCACCTCTGAAATCACAGGGTCCTGGCCCCTTCATGTCATGAGGAGGAAAGGTGGCAGAGGAGGAGGAAGGTTAGGACAGGGCGGAAATGGACTGGCTGTGTTTTTCTGGCACTCACTCCTCCACCTGTGGCCTAAAAAACACACAAAATGTTCACGAGGAGGAAATGAAAGGACCAGTGAACCGCGCTCCCCTAAAGAGGCAGCGCTGTTCAGGCAGACAAAGGTGAAGAAGGAGGAAACATCCCCGATCTACAGGATCCTGTGGGCCAGGAGAGGAGTGTAGGGAGGATACTCAGGTAGAGCACACCTGGGGACATGGAATCTGACAGCCAATGCAGCTCCCTCCTAAGACATGGTTCCTGGACCTGAGCCAGGCAGACAGGAAGGGCTGACACCAGGTGCCCCTTGCCCATAGCAACAGTGAACCCCTAGCTAGACAGCACCTGGTCTACTCCATGCTGCCCATTTGGAAGGTAGGCTGGACTGGAAAAATATTTACAAGGCAGTGTACCGGCACGATGCTAATTCTATTCATTTGCCAAATGGTTGGGAGAAGCTGTCTCTAAAGATGCAGACACAGCTCACCTAAAAGCAGCCTAGAGCTGGACACTGCTCGGAGCTTCTGGCTGGAGTGCAGGCTAAGATTTCAACGCTACACTGAAAACAAACAAACAAACAAAAACCCCCTTCCCTGTATAAAACTTGTTCACAGGATCATTTCAGAGTCCATGTTTAATTTATCTTATGAGTAAGCCTTAGTCTTATATCAAAGTTTCTGGAGGGAGCACGTAACTAACAGAAAGTTGGGGAGCCGGGAGAGAGGCAGCTCAGAGATTCTTCAACAGCAGAGTCACCGACCAGAAAAACACCGGTCTGTGGATGAGGGGCTGGATCGGATGGATGGTTTCCCAAGCTCTGCCCAACTCCAGCACTCGCATGGGAAATGTTCTAACACAGCTCCGGGCACAGCCAAGCGCTCTATAATTGTCATTGGGAGCTGAGGCAGTGAAAACAGCAAAGGATACTAACAGCCCAATGGGCGCCGGCCTTCGTGTGTCTGTGCATGTGGCTAACTCCATTCTGTGGTCATTAAGTCTCTAATACATAGTATTCTGGTCCACTTCTGCCTCCCAACCTTCTCGCAAACGTCTTCCCAATCTTCCGCACTGGGACATGTGAGGATACAGGGAGGGAGGAAGAATGACCTATATCTGTTCAGAGGACCAGAAGCCACAGCACCCTGACCACAGGGCAGTTGCAGGGATTTTGACCCTAGCTTGAAATCTAGCTCTCCTGCTCACTGCTCATCACTCATATGACCCTACGCAAGTTGTTACCCTTTCTAAACCTCTATCGCCCTCATGGGACACTGATGACAGCTGGCTCTGGAAGTTTCTGCTGCCCACTGTGAGTGCTCCCCTCATGGGCCAAGTCCTGAAGCCCCTCTTCAAGAACACAGTAGGACAGGATGTCAGGGATGGGGCCAAAACAGACAGTTATTGAAGGGACAGGAACTGTGAAGGGAAAAGTAGCAGAACCTGCTTTTCTTTACACCCCACACTACCCTACCTCCAACAAATCTATCATTTATATTTAGTTTCAGATGCTACCAAATTTTACACCAACTGGAAAATTTCTGGTATTCAGAAGCCAAGGAATTATAGTAAGTGGATTTACAAAGGCGAACGTATATCAGACATCTTCAATGACACAGGCACAACTCTTGAAAGGAATTCCGGGTCACGCTAGGAAGAGAACACCCAGGAATAAACAGCCTCACCCGAGGGGACAATGTATGTGGGACACATCTACTAGGCACAGGACTCCTAGCTGGAGGAAGGTAGAAGAGGTAGAGCAAGGGCCACACTCATCACGGGGTCCCCTGCTTTCTAAAAAGCAGAAACAGAAATGCTCACTTCTCCAGACTCTGCAGGTGACCAAAAAGTGTTACCCAAAAAAGGCAGCAGGAAACTGCTGTGTGGGCCTTCAAGGTGCGTCCCCCTTTCTGAGCTGCTTCCTTCATTGAAGCCGTTACTTTACTTGGTCAGGCTCAAATGATGGCCTGAAAATGCCGCATACACTTTACAAATGTAGGAAGCTTGAGCCCTGACATGCCACCACTGGGCTCCACAACTGAGAGATGCCACATCTATGTAGCAAGCAGCATCACAGGAGCCCCTCAGCCTGTGCTCTTTTCTGCTCCAGTCCTCTCTTTGCTGTTCCCCATTTATAGAAACAGTCTTCCTCCATGGGCTTCTCCCAAGCTCCACGTGATGGGCAGCGAAGAGGAAGTGTCCCCACCTGGGGGTGGGCATGGCTCATACCCAGCATCCGCCTCTCCTTGCCACACTGTCCTGAGCCTCCTAACCACGCTGGTTGTCAGGTTGTCAGACTTAGCAACTCAAAATACAGCTCACCCAGTTACATTTGAATTTCAGTTAAATACCAAATGAAGTTTTTAGTATATTCCAAATATTATCAGGAATACATTTAAACTAAAAAATCATTACTTATTTGAAATTCAAATGTAAATGGTATCCTGTGTTTTGTCTGGCAGTTCCACACCATGTAACTTTATTAGATTTTAGGTACTATTTTTATCAATACCTGGGTTATCCAAATAGTATCTAAAGGTCGAGGATCTAGCCCAATTTATCCTTAGTTCAATGATATAAATCTTGTATGAATATTCAGTAAGTTCTACTTAAGAGGAGAGTTGCATGGTCATTAACTTGATACAAAGTTCCATTTCTCCTACTGCCTCCTCTGGCTGCCATCCCCAAGAGGGGCAAGACGAATGGCCGTGAGTGAGGATGGGTCTAGCACCCGGAGAAGCTGTGCCCACAGCCTGTCCGGCCCTCTTACCGGTATGTGTGAGCATGTGTCTCTGCAGGGAGCTGGCCCAGGGGAAGACGCGGGGGCAGTGGGGACAGTTGATCTTCTGCAGGCAGTTGGCGTAGGTGTTCCGCTTCACCCTCAGCAGCTTGTGTTCCGGGGGGTTACCCTGTTCTTCGTCACTGGGCCCGTTGTGGTCAGCGGGGGCACCGACCACCTCATCCTGAGCGTCGTCCTCTGCCGTCTGCAGAAACGGACTGAACTTGTTGGCATCTGTGGTGGCCAGCATCTTCTCGATGCTGGCGAACTCCCCGCTGGAGTCCAGGTCCACTGCGCCGATGCCAGCGCGGGCTCGGCTCCTCAGCCCCTTTTTCCGGCCCCTCTTCTTCAACAACCCAACCGGCCCCTGCTCGGTAGGTGAGGCCACCTCTGGACTGCTGACAGCAGGTGGTGGGTTGCTGGATTCCTTTGGGCTGGTGGTATCGGCGGGGGCAGTGGCTGCTTTGGGGACAGTGCCTCCCAAGCTGTCAGAAACTGTGGAGTTATTGCTGGTACTTAGAGACCCCTGGGCAGCCACCTTGGATTTCAGTAAGGTGGGGGCCGAGGACACGGAGGAGATGATCTGGGCAATGGAGGCCAGCGGGGGCAGCTCCTCTGTCAATGGTGGCTTTGGCAAGAGCAGGGGTGGCTTGGGGCGTAGTGGCCTCAGCAAGGCTGGGCTGCTGATGAGAGTGGAGTTGCCCAAGAGAGGGGAGCTGTTGACAAGAGCTGGTGAGTAAATGGGGACAGTGACCTGCACGGAGCCCTGCAAGGGCTGAGTGTGGGTGTCCAGAGTGCTGGCTGCTGAGGCTGCTGCTGAAAGGGCCAAGGGATTTTCCAAAGTCCCACTGGGCCCTAAGGGCACTGGCAGAGTAGAGCACGGCAGTGGACAGGGAGAGGGCTGCTCCCTGCTCCCCTCTTCCTGCTCAGGCTTTTTGGCTTCACTGGGAGCAGTTGAATCCTTGTCTCTTCTCCTGAAGTTCTTGGGGATGGACAGGTCAATGGGCTCCATGGAGCAGTCATAGGTGGCCGAGGAAGAGGGGCTCAGGAACAAGGTTGCATTTTCCTGCTTCACGTGGACCAGGGCCAGGCCCTTCTGGGAGAAGTCCAGGGGCTCGTTGAAGTCTACTGAGAAGTTGCTGACGGGCTCCAACTTGACGGAGATGTGGGGCGGTGGTGGCTGGGCAGGGCCCCCGTGAAAATAGCCATTCTGGGACTCCAGGAAGGTGGCAAGGGGTTTGCGCTCGCCAAAGGTCCCGCCACCCTCCTCCATCCTCCCAGAGGCTTCAGCCACAGGGGTCTCTCTGGGGCCCAGGCCGTCGGCTGCCAGGACGTAGCTCTCAATGTCCTGCTCTGGCACGTGCAGATGCTGCTTCAGGATGTGGTGGATGCAGTTGCGCTTGGCCGAGAAGGTGGCACTGCACTCCTTGCACTCAAAAGGCTTGTGGCCCTTGGGGCAGCCTCCTAGGCCCCGCCCGCAGTGCGCACGCATGTGGATGCGCAGGGCGCGGTAGTGCTTCAGGTCCTGCCCACATAGCCGGCACACCGTGTCTGGGGAACAGAAGGCATCCACCATCTCAGCTGCGCTGCTGGTCACATACTCAATGTTCTTCTCGATGTCCTTGCGGGTGGCCTTGAGATGCTTCTTGCGCAGGTGCCGCTCGCAGTTGGCCTTGACTGTGAAGGGGTAGTGGCAGATCTTGCAGATGTAGGGCCGCTCGCCGCTGTGCGTGCGCAGGTGGCGGATGAGCGCGGCCTTGTCCGCTGCGATGTAGTCGCAGATGTTGCATTGGTAGGGAGAGATGCCCAGGTGCGAGCGCACGTGGGCACGCAGCACCCCTGAGAAGGCGAACACCTGGTTGCAGAAGCGGCAGGGGTAGAGCACCTTGCGCATGGCTGGTGACTTCTTGCTGCCTGGGCCCGTCATGATGGCTTTGAGGTCGCCCTCCGTTATCTCCTGCTTGATCTTGGCCTCCACGCTCAGCGGCAGCAGGGCCTCGATGATGCTGTCCTGCTCTAGCTGCGTCTTCATTTCAGCCTGGCTGGGCAGCTCCGTTCGCGGCTGCTGCAGGAAGAGCTGCATGTCCTCGTGGGGCTGGGCCCTGGACTTGGACTGCAGCAGGTGGGCACTGGAGGCCACCTCCACCGAACCTTTGAGGAGCTTCAGTGGCGGCGGGGGCAGGCTGGGACTGGTGCAGCCAGGCGAGGCCTGCTGCGCATTGATGAGAGGGGGAGGTGTGGAGGCGGCCACCACTGTCCGTGGTGTGACCAGGGGCTTTGGCTTCAGAGGGGGCATGTGTTTGAAAACTGCCTGCAGAGGGGTGACTGGGGCCTTGGAGAGAGGTGGAAGACTGATCTGAGGGGGCGCCGAGGCTGCCATCTTCAGGATCTGCTGGATGTCAGCCAGCTCGATGGCCGCCTCCCCAGAGATGGGCTTGACCACAATGCTGCTGTCTGGCTGGATGACGAAGCTCTTCTGGAATGGCTGCAGGGACAGGTGCTTCACATTGTCCTTGGTCGCGGGGAGGACAGTGAGAGAAGCGCTCAAGGAAGAAGCTTTGAAAGGAGATAGCCTCAGCATGCTGGCACAGCCAGGGTCCTGAGGTAGCTGACACCTGAGTGTCTGGAGCTGTATGGCCTGGTTGTCATCTGGCAGGGGCTCCTCGGCCGGGGCAGGCCTGACGTCTTTGGTGTGCTGCAAGCCGAGTGAGGCCAGGAAGACCTTCTGGTCCAGGGCGTCACCAGGCAAGGTCTTGGCTTGCAGCCTTTCCTGTCCCTGGTCAGCTGCGATGTGGGTCTGCTTGTGGAGGGCAAGCGAAGAGAGCATGGGGAATGCCTTGTCACAGATGTCACAGATGAAACGGTGCTGCTCACTGATGCACCTCCGCAGGTTTGTCTCACACCAGGCCTGCAGAGCAAGGCAGTCAAGGGCAGCATTTCAAACTCATTGCTAAAATGAGACACAGAAAGGATCTGTACCCAGCTTTCTCTATGATGTGTAAGGACCTGACCTTCCCCTGCTCACTAGCTCCCGGACTGAATTAGGAAAACCATAAGCACCTTAAGAATCATGTTTTCTTGATAAATGACATCAACCCCAAGGGTATCTTAGCAGAGAAACAATAAAGTATAGTTAAGAAACAATGCCGCAACGGCAGGATTTTCTTTTTTAAAAATAGGTGCCTGGCAAAGCTGACTGATGGGGGACTACTACTTCTGTGTTATTAGGAGAGAGGGAGTGCCATCTGGGGCTACATAAGTGACACATATGGTGCCTGTATACGGGCACATGCATATGGAATTGAGCTTGAGGCTTACGCAATGGAAGGGTTTCACTGTTGATATCTTCTATGTCAATTTTTTGGAAAAGATTTTCAAAGTAGTTTTAAGCAGGTGCTTTATAAGAAGATAACAAATACAGATCAGATTAATAATAACCCAAAACATTTAAAATAAAAACTATAATGCTGAAAATATTTCTCTGTAAGATGAATTAAAGCTGCAATGTAATTAAATAAATATTTAAAGAAATACAGATTCAATTCCAATAGGCAGGGCTGGGGTAGAGGTGGTAAACAGGTAAGCAACTCTTATCTTTATATCCGAATGCCCAAAGAATCGGTACAGGTGCTGGCGAGCCAGACTCAGATGCAAGAGAATATGAAATTCAAAACAAAACAAAAGGCCACCTACACCTCTCAACCCAATAAGCCAAAGAAGACTAAAAGGGCCAAATTGAGTTTCAAGAGAAAAGGTGTTATTAAAAACACACACACAAAACCCAGTGGACCTCATTTGAAGCAGAGGAAACCCCAAGGTGACCATGGAGGTAACAGCTGCCAATTCTGCCCACTGGATCAGACCAGCTTACCTGAGAGATCCGAGCAAACTTCCTGCAGGAGAAGTCAGTGAAGCCTAAGTCATGGAAGCCAGCAGGGATGGAAGGGTTGTTCTGGATGAAAGGCCTTCCCGTCGCATCTCTGGGCAGCTGCTTGTGGACCAGGGCATTGTGGCGCAGCAGTCCTCGGTGTGTTCGAAAGGTGACACAGCAAACGTCACACCTGGGGAGAAGAAAGGGAGAAAGTACAAGGAGGCAGCCAAGTCAGCATTTTCACCTGTCCCTTAGACTTACTGAATTTTTTGTTGCTTCATTTATATGTAAATAAAAGTAAAAGGATACAACAAATCAGTATAATAAATGAATATAGAAATGATAATGACATTAAGAAGCCAGTTTGCTCATGGTTAGCAATAAAAAACTCTTCCTTTAAAATAAATAAATTATAGCCTGACCAGGCGGTGGCGCAGTGGATAGAATGTTGGACTAAGATGCAGAGGACCCAGGTTCGAAACCCCAAGGTTGCTGACTTGAGAGTGGGCTCATCAGCTTGAGCGTGGGGTCTCTGTCCTGAGCTTGGGATCATAGATGTGACCCTGTGGTCCCTGACTTGAGCCCAAAGGTCACTTGCATGAATCCCAGGGTTGCTGGCTTGAGCAAGGGGTCACTTGCTCTGCTGTAGCTCCTCTGTCAAGGCACATATGAGAAAGCAACCAATGAATAGCTAAGGAGCTGTAATGAAGAATTGATGCTTCTCATCTCTCTCCCTTCCTGTCTATCCCTATCTGTCCCTCTGTGTCTGACACACCCACACACCCACACCCACACCCACCCACACACACACACACACACACACACACACATCCTGACAACTTCTGGATAGCTAATCTTTGCAGACAGCACAGGTGTGACACTGTTTGCAGGCCTGCTTGTTCTTACCTGGATTGTCACATACAGTGATCATTTCAAAGGTCTTCTCCCTCCCTCTGCTCAATGAATTCTAATCACAAAACCTGTTTTAGTTTTAAAGTTAAAAAGCATAAATTTACACAGCATCTTGAGCAATTACACCAGCATCACTGGTATCTGATCAAAGTAAAATGATAATCAAAATTTTTAACTGAGCACAGCATGTGACAGTGATTATGTATTCAATTCTGGTATGATTATTACCATCATTATCTGGAAAATAGCAACAGCGCCCACCTATTAAGCCCACACTAAGTGTAGACACCCTATGTGGCAGTGTACATGATCCTGGCACATCTCACAGATGAAAGCGCTAAGGCTAAGATCAGAGCTTGTAAGAAGCAAAGACAAAATGTGAGGCGTGTTCCCACTCCTACTATCACCTACTGTGAGGCTGAATCCCCTTCCTAGAAACGCCCCCACAAATGCTTTAGTTCAGGGGTGCCCACACTTTTTCAGCTTGCAAGCTACTTCTAGGATGACCAAGTCAAAATGATCTACCTACAATAAAAATGCAAAACAAATTTATTTCTTCTAAATTATCATTATTTAAGTTACTATTATTACTATTTAATATTGTGTATTCTTCTTTCACCTTTCTCCTTCTCAGCTCTCTTTTCGGAGGAAAGTCAATGTCATAGTTTTTATGAACAGTCCGAAAAAGCCGCTCCACATTTCCCTTCTTTGGAATAGCAATGGCACACAGACAGATGAGGCAAACGCACTTAGAATATGACAGTGAAAAAAATCCCCTCCCATTCTGTATAAAAGTGGTAGGTTTTAGGCTTCTTACTCGGACCAGCTATGGCACTCATTTTTATACCCTTTGTTGTATTTAGTTTAAATAAATTGAAGGCTAACTACGCAGCAATGTAACTGAACAAGTTAGCGCGGTTTAACGCGCATGCGTAGGGTGTCAAAAGTTCAGATGTCAGATTGGCTACCCTGTATGCCAATCAAAAGACAAACGTCTTTTTAATGTCATGCTATCTACCCACACTTCCATCGCGATCGACCAGTAGATAGCGATCGACGTATTGAGCAACCCTGCTTTAGTTCCTGTAAAGATCATCATGTGTGACTTCAAAGAGGACCTCCTCCTTCCCCGTAAATGTCCTGGGCCACACAGATGCATCAGAAATACCGTTTTTAAGTTCTTTCACCGCTTTTCATACCAGTGTTGTCATCTAGGTCTTCACTGAGAACCACCATCTTAAAAACTATACAACCATTAGGAATTTATCAACATCCCCTAGATAAGCAATTTTCAACCTTTTTCATCTCATGGCACACACAAACTACTAAATTTCTGTGGCACACCAAAAAATACATATATTTTTGCAGATCTGACAAAAAATAGGTGTAATTTTGATTCATTCACACTGGATGACTATTGTTGTGTTGGCTACTATAATTTATTTTCATTTGACAATCTAAGGGAGAAGAGGTGAGTACTGTGTTAAGCATTCTTCAGCGCACTAGTTGAAAACTTGCCCTAGACCTATGATGGCGAACCTATGACACACGTGTCAGCACTGACACGTGTAGCCATTTTTGATGACACACGGCCACATACCAGAGAAGTATGGGGCCGCATGCCGAGAAGGACGTTTCATCCTCGGCTACTGCATGGCCAAATGCAGTAGCCGAGGATAAAACATTTGCTGTAGTGTAGACACTCTGTGCCGGAGGTCTGTAGGCCAAAACAGTTTTGTTATTTAAACTATAAATATCACGAAATTATTGTTTTTTTCTCGAAGTGACACAGTACCCGAGTTATGCTCGTTTTTTTTGGCAAATTTTGACATACCAAGCTCAAAAGATTGCCCATCACTGCCCTAGACCATCACTAGAGCTACATGTGGCTATTTAAATTATTTTTTTTTAATTTTATTTATTCAGTTTAGAGAAGAGAGAGAGAGAAGAGGGGAGGAGCAGGAAGCATCAACTCCCATATGTGCCTTGACCAGGCAAGCCCAGGTTTTGAACCAGCAACCTCAGCATTCCAGGTCTACAATTGATCCACTGCGCCACCACAGGTCAGGCTGGCTATTTAAATTTAACTTAAAATCTCCTCTGTCACATGAGCCTCATTTCACGGGTATATCCCCACAATCACAATCCTGGGGGACAAGCGTCATTCCAGCATTTACACATACAAGTGCATCTGCCCCCACTAAACCTCAAGGCAGGGCCTATTGTTGTATTACAGATAAAGAAATTGGGCAGAGGAATAAAGCAACCCTGTATGTACCTTAGTGGAAACTTCTCCACTTTGAAATTCTTCCCTGGAAATGGATAATAGAATCACCCGCAAAGCAGCTGAGCTTATTTTCATTTGGTGACGAAAGAAAGAAGTGCTCAGTATGGGCAGCTCTGCGGCCTTTCTCACGCAGGGGCAGGATGTGGCCAGCGTGGTCCTGCTGGATGTCTGTTCCTCCTATCTCTACTAATAACTTGGCTGCATCTCATCAGCAAGATACCTGTCATCATTCGATTAAGTTTAAAATACTGGGTTTCTCCAAGCCACTCAAAATGCGAAACTCCTTTGGAGGGAACTCTGCTTAAGCTCACCAGCTGTGGAAAAGGCTCTGGGGGAAAAGAGCCAGCAAATACCTTTAGGTATAGAAAGTTCTCACAGCAGGGGACCCAAGGGAACCCCAAACCACAGGAACCATCCCTGCCACAGCACCAGAGGGCTGAGTCACAGGCTGGGAGACAGTGAAGTAGGGAAACAGGATGGTTGCAGCCACTCTGGGAGAGGTTCTTCCTAGCTGGAGCATGGTCAGGTTCCACACTGCATACTTCTGGGTGCCACCACCCTTGGAACCCTACACATTGTGTCCTGTCCTATTGCCCTGGAAAGGGATGTTTTATCACCTGGACTTTAGTCTTTCCAGGCTCAAGTTCAACTGCATGCTCTATATAAGAGGTCCCCAAACTACGGCCTGCAGGCTAAATTGTGGCCCCCTGAGGCCATTTATCTGGCCCCCGCCACACTTCTGGAAGGGGCACCTCTTTCACTGGTGGTCAGTGTATGGAGTACTATATGTGGCGGCCCTCCAACGGTCTGAAAGACAGTGAACTGGCCCCCTGTGTAAAGAGTTTGGGGACCCCTGCTCTATACGGTCATCAACCCATCACCATGCCACCAGTCTGATGGAAGCTCTGTACTAAACAGAAAGGCTGAGAGAATTATCTGAACTGTGGGAATTTAACACTGACCAGATAAGACAGTAGATGATATGAGAATAATACTGTTAATTTTTTAGATCAGTGATTTTCAACAGGTATGCTGCAAGAATGTTTAAAACATGTAATACTTGACTATTTAGTCAGGGGTACTCACCTATTTTCCCTTAGACTGCCAAATAATAATAATAAAGTGATAGTAGCCAATACAATAGCTATATAGTGTGAATGAATCAAATTATAACTTTTTTTTATTAGATCAGCAAAATATATGTATTTTAGGGTGTGTCACAGGATTTCAGTAATTAGTTTATGTGTGCCATGAGATGAAAAAGATTAAAAATTCCTGTTTAAAATTATCATGTTTTGGCTTTGTACCATCTTTATAAAGTTCTTTTCCTTCACAGACACATAATGAAACTTTATAAATAAAATGTGATGGGTTTTGAAATTATCTGGGGTGGGGAAGAGATAAACACAGCTGCCTGTGGGTCGGTAATCCCTAAAACTGAGTGATGAGTGCATAGGGGTCATTAGACTAGTCTTCCTCTCTACTTCTGCATGTGTTTGAAATGTTCCTTAATATCTCCCCCCCCCAAAAAAAAATTTTGCTACAAAAGACTAAGTGGGCTTTTTCAACAACGTCCAAACCACTATTTGCAGCATCTGTGTATGTGTGGGACACAATCTATAAAAACTCTAGAAGAGAAGCCCCTATACTAAGTCTCACTGTGACAGTGGTAATGTTAAGGAGCCCATTTCTCCAGCACACATATCCAGACCATCAGAGGGTCCGAGGCCATGAGGAAGGTGCCCACCCAGGGCTCAGCAAGGCCCCATAACTTGAGATTTACAGGCTGGCAGAGTGAACCACCCAGGATGGGTTGGGTGGTCAAGCCCATGGCCCATTTGATTTGGTAGTTCATGAACTACAGATAGTTCACCTTTTCCCTCTCCCCTTTCCACCCTGCCTCTGTTCTTTCTGGGGCATGACCAGGTAAGGTCTGGGGAACTGTGGGGGATGGACACTGGTCTGCACCTTCCCTGGAAGGCGAGACTAAGATAAGATTGGAAAAGTTGTACCTGGTGGGTCCTACCGCATCTTCCATTTGAAGTCTACACTAATTCACACTTCCCGAATTCAAACTTAGCACTGCCTACATACATTTTGTGTAGAACATCTGCAGTATTTTACATTAATTTTTAGCAGTGCCAGGTACTGTCCTGGATGCTGGGACCCTGCAATAAATATCTAAACTCATTTCATCCTAACAGAGAGGTGAGACTAACAGCATTAGCAAGACAGTAGCTCATCCTTCCCTTGAGAAGACAGCAAGGCTTACTTCACTTTGCAGAGAAGGGCTCATTAATCAAAGTCAGACAAAGGGGAAGAAGTGCTCATAAAAAAGAACTCATGTTGCCTGACCAGGCGGTGGCACAGTGGATAGAGCGTCGGACTGGGATGTGGAGGACCCAGGTTCGAGACCCCGAGCTCGCTAGCTTGGATCCAAGGTCGCTGGCTCCAGCAAGGGGTTGCTCGGTCTGCTGAAGGCCCGCGGTCAAGGCACATGTGAGAAAGCAATCAATGAACAACTAAGGTGTCGTAATGGCAATGAAAAACTAATGATTGATGCTTCTCACCTCTCTCTGATCTTAAATACCTAACCTATACTGTTAACCTGTGAACCCCTCAGGACTAAGAAGGGATCCTGGTGGCTAACTGGACAAAAAAACCCAAATAAACAGAAACAAAAAACCAGAGCCATCTCTGCATGAGGCCCTCTTACACAAACTGTACTTTGCAGAGAAGCCCCTTGTTTAACTGCCTGCCTCTTCCTCAATGAGCTGCCTGCCTGAACTGGATGTCTGCTATCTTGAGCCAGCCCTTATAAGGGTTTCCTGGAATCGTATTTCAGCCAATAGGATTGAGGCTTCCCTCATTCAACTAAAGCTGCAGAGCTCCAACCAATCAGAGTAGCTCTATTCTGACCAATCAGAGACTAGGGTGGGGACTTCTCCATATAAACCAGCTGCCCTCTGGTTTGGGGAGAGCACTTGCTACTGAAGACCGTGTTCCTTGGCTGGAGCTAAAGCACTTAAGACATTTCACGAGAGTGGAAAAGACTGTGGGGTAGACCAGCACAAGGTGGGACAGAGCAGAGCAGACCATCATGGGGCCAAGCTGCCTAGCTCAAGAGCAGCCTGGACTCAGGGCCACCTAGCCCAGGGGCAGCCTCACAGCGAGCAATTCCAAGCTGTGCTGTTTTCATAGCCTTGTTATATTACCACTGAGATTTTTACACTAAATGTTTCCTTCTTCACTGTACCCCACATTGGGGATTCCTATTTTGGCATCTGAATTGGCACCAAGGACCACAGGTTGACAAAACACATTCAGTTGATGCTAATTATTTGTGGATTCTTTATTTGTGGTTTTTCCTATTCATTAAAATTTATTTGTAAACCCCAAATTAGTACTCACAGCACTTTCTTGGTCATTCATGGATGTGCACAGCGCTGTGAAAAATGTCAGTTGCCCTAGGCACACATTCCCAGATGAGGTCAAATAAGGAGGTACCCTGCCTTCTTGTTTCAGCTCTCACACTATAAACAGTATCTTTTCTGCAGTCTATTTAGTGTGACAGTCCATTTATAGTGCTTTCGGTTGGTGACTCTGCTGTTTAAAATGGCCCCCAAATGTACTGCTGACGTGCTGTCTAGTGTTTCTAAGAAGGCTGTGATGTGTCTTGTGCAGAAAATACCTGTTTTATTTATTTATTTATTTATTTATTTATTTATTTATTTATTTATTTTACAGGGACAGAGGGAGAGTCAGACAGACAGGAACGGAGAGAGATGAGAAGCATCAATCATCAGTTTTTTGTTGTGACACCTTAGTTGTTCATTGATTGCTTTCTCATATGTGCCTTGACCGTGGGCCTTCAGCAGACTTAGCAATCCCTGGCTCGAGCCAGCGACCTTGGGTCCAAGCTGGTGAGCTTTTGCTCAAACCAGAAGAGCCCGTGCTCAAGCTGGTGCCCTCAGGGTCTCGAACCTGGGTCCTCCGCATCCCAGTCTGATGCTCTATCCACTGCACCACCGCCTGGTCAGGCAAAAATACCTGTTTTACATAAGCTTTACTCAGGCATGAGATTTAGTGAGTGCTCTTGGCACCCTTATTATTCAATAGCATTCTTATTCAATGAAGTGTCTTTAAACAAAAACAGTTACGTGTTGATCAGCTGATGAAAGGTTGTGACCCTGTTTCCTCTAGGAACAATGGTTCAGTACTCATTGTGTGTCCATGGTGCCTTTATAGAAAACAACTATAGTGAATAACAAGAACTGACTGCACACTCCATCACCAATCATGTGTGAGTTGAGTTCCACCAAGTGAAGTTCCATGTTGCAGTCACTGCGTAAATGGTGCTCATGACAACATATTTGATTTCCAGTTTAGATTCTTTTTTTTAAAAAAAATTTATTTTATTCGTTTTTTAGAGAGGAGACACACACACACAGAGAGAGAGAGAGAGAGAGAGAGAGAGAGAGAGAGAAAGAGAAAGAGAGAAAGGGGGGAGGAGCTGGAAGCATCAACTCCCATATGTGCCTTGACCAGATCAGTGCAGGGTTTTGAACTGGCGACCTCAGTGTTCCCAGGTCGATGCTTTAACCACTGCGCCACCACAGGTCAGGCTCCAGTTTAGATTCTTCATGGGAGAACGATACCTACATTTTTGCAAAACAAACTATAAACAAAAATACTATATTTTTATGATTATCTCAACTGTTTATAGGTGTCTTGCCTACCCTAAACATGACAGCAATTAAAAAAAAAAAGTCCAAGAACTTCTAAAACTCAAGACCACGAAGGTAAACAATCCAATTAAGAAATGGGCAAAAGAATGAATAGACACTTCTCCAAAAAGGACATACAGATGGCCAATAGGCATATGAAAAAATGTTCGCCATTAGTCATCAGAAATGCAAATTAAAAACACAATCAGATATCACCTCACACCTATCAGAATGGTGCTTATCAACAAATCAATACATAATAAGTGCTGGTGAGGATGTGGAGAAAAGGGAACCCTCCTGCACTGCTGGTGGGAATGCAGACTGGTGCAGCCACACTGTGGAAAACAGTATGGAGATAACTCAAAAAATTAAAAATGGAACTGCTTTTTAACCCAGCTATCCCACTTTTAGGAATATATCCTAAGAATACTAAATCACTGGTTCAAAAGAAGATAAGCACCCCCATGTTTATTGCAGCATAGTTTACAATAGCCAAGATCTAGAAACAGCCTAAGTGTCCATAAGTGGAAGAGTGGATTAAAAAGTTGTGTTACATATACATAATGGAATACTATGCGGCTGTGAAAAAGGAAATCTTATCTTTTGCGATGGCATGGATGAACCTGGAAATTATTATGCTAAGTGAAATAAGCCAGGCAGAGAAAGACAAATATCATATGATCTCACTTATATGTGGAATCTAATGAACAAAGTGAACTGAGGAGCAGAATAGAAGCAAAGGTAGGGTCACAGGGAGCATTGGGACAGCATTCAGAGGGAAAGGGGATGAGGGGATGGGATCAAAGAAGGTGAAGGGATTAGTGAAATTATATATATATAACACATAGATATAGATAATATGACAGCACATCCCAAAAAGAAAGGGGGAGGGTGGTTAAGGGGGCGGTATTGGGGGACAAAGGGGTGGGGGTGAGGAAGTTATTTGAGTGGGACACTTGAATACATGTTAACAGAATAAATTAAAATTAATAAAATATTTTTAAAAAGTCCAATTGGAACAATAAATAAGTCTGCCCAACTTAAGACTATTTTTTAAAAGAACAGTATTTTACTGGCCTACATAAAATTAGGCCCTGGACAGCTGGCTCAGTGGATAGAGTGCTGGTACAGTGTGCGGAAATCCCAGCTTAGATCCCTGGACAGGGCACACGTGAGAAATGACCATTTGCTTTTCTTCCCTCCCTCCCCCGCTTCTATTTCTTCTTTTCTATTGGTCCAAGCATCGGCCCCAGGTACTGAGGATAGGTAAGTTGATTTGAGCATCAGTCCCAGATGGGGGTTGCTGGGTGGATCCTGATCTGGGAGCATCCCCTCCTCTTACTTAAAAAAAAAAAAATTATATGTATATATATAAAAATAAGAATAGAATAGAATAAAATAAAATAAACTTAGCCCTGGCTGGGTAGCTTGGTTGGTTGGAGTGTCGTCCTGATATACCAAGGTTGAGGGTTCGATTCCCAGTCAGGGCACATATAAGAATCAACCAATGAATACATAAATAAGTGAAATAACAATCGATGTTTCCTTTACTCACTCTTTCATGCTTCTTCTCTCTCAAAGAAATCAATAAATTAAAATTTTTTTAATAAATAAAACTTAATGAAATTATAGCAAATGGTTACAAGTATTACTGAAACAAACAGGCTGGGAAGATACTGACTCGTGGTAGCAAGTGAGTCAACTGCCAAAGGTGAACCGGTGAACCTGAGAAGGGGCTGCGAGCTCTGTGGACTGTACACCTCCTCATAATTAATACATTTCAAAGCATGTATTTTATATCTATTTGTTGTTTAACTAAGAAATATGTGTGCATTATGTATGACATGTATTTATATACACATATTTTTGAACATAGATCTGTTACTGTATGTTCCCTGATGGGATCAAACTGGCAACTTCTGTGCTTCGGGATGAAGCTCTAACCAACTAAGCCATCCAGTCAGGGCTTATTTACACATATGTTTGCATACATATATAATATGCCAGAAACATTATAAAATATAAGAACAGAAAAATTTAAAAGGTGAGATAAAGTCCTAGTTTTTGAACACCCTCCACTTTCGAGACTATTGCATTAGTGCCTAGCCTACTGCCATGAATATTCAGTTTGAAGGCAACTTAAGTAGGTTTTATTAAAAAACAAACAAACCACCTGACCAGGCGGTGGTGCAGTGGATAGAGCGTTGGACTGGGATGCGGAAGACCCAGGTTCGAGACCCCGAGCTCGCCAGCTTGAGCACGGGCCCATCTGGCTTGAGCAAAAGCTCACCAGCTTGGACCCAAGGTCACTGGCTCCAGCAAGGGGTTGCTCGGTCCGCTGAAGGCCCGCGGTCAAGGCACATGTGAGAAAGCAATCAATGAACAACTAAGGTGTTGCAACGGCAACAAAAAACTAATGATTGATGCTTCTCACCTCTCTCCATTCCTGTCTGTCTGTCCCTATCTATCCCTCTCTCTGACTCTCTAAAAATAAATAAATAAATAAATAAAATAAACAAAAAAACAAACAAACCTGTCTTAATAAGGCAATCAGAATTTGCTGCACATCTATAGTAGCAAAAAATTTTTAATCAGATTGAGTTTTAATCACATCTCTCTTTTCCTCTATTATCTTATTCAGTTTATAATCCCTCCCATTTCCGGCTTCTATGACAGGACAGAGGTTCACACATAGTAGGTACTCAATGAATACGGCAGAATAAACTAGTGCCAACCACAGCTCTGTATACTTTGTGGAAGGCAGATATGGAGCTGTGGGGGGATGGGCCCAGGGGGTTAGAGGCACACTGGGTGGGGAGTTCAGATTGTGTGACCTTGCGGGATTTATTTCATCTACATTTTAGTTGTCTACTATGTAAAATTTCCCAAACATGCCTGAGGTACCCTCAAGATCTTGTTAAGAAACTAGAATCCAAGGAAGCAGAGGATAGGCCTAGGACAGTGGTTCTTAACCTTTTTTGAGGTACCGAACCCTCCAGTTTCATATGCGCATTCACCGAACCCTTCTTTAGTGATAAATAAAATATGATTCTTTTTCCTAAATTCAAGACATAGGTATATGTTTTTTACTGGTGCACAAAATGAACCATGCATGAACATCACCTTGCTCAAAGAACAAAACCAACAAAGTGCATGAACTCACAACAAATTACGGTATTACTTTATTCTGGCCTCCGAGGCAGAGGCTTCTCCGAACCCCTGAGACCAACTCATCGAACCCCTAGGGTTCGATAGAACCCAGGTTAAGAACCACTGGCCTAAGAGTTTGTATGTGAACAAGCACACCACATGATTCACTGTTAGGCAAGTCTGAAAAACAAAGAACAGTGAGAATTATGTTATAGGATCTTAAATCTATGAACACCTTAAGTTACAATCCTGTGAGACCTCTCTCCCCTTCCTTCTCTAACCCTTTGTTCTCTTTTTCATCTGTAATATGGGGATCTTGAGAGCTACTGTGAATAACAGATAACAAAATACTTGAAAAACTGCAAGGGGATAGTACAAATTTAGCCATCATTTTATATTGCTAGTAACAACAAAAACCAGGAACAGCTCCTTTCTTCGCAATCAGAGCAAACTAAAAATGCAGGAAAAATGGAATTTCAATTTCAAAAGCATGTGTTCTTTCTTTTCACTCTCAAGAACTTCATAACTGTCTCCACTACTTCTGTTTAACCTTGAGACTCTGGGGGAGAAATGTGTTTTCACTGGTCAGCCCATTGTCCTAACTACAATACCTGCTTCCTCAGTGTCCCCACCATGCCTCCCGGGCCACAGCTCAGGAGAGAAGCCCACACACAACTCAGACCCTTCCAACAACATCTAAATAAGGCCCTGGAACTACAACTTTACACCTCTGTTTTCATGGGATTTCAACCAAGGGGTTCCCATTTCACTTCTGAAAAGATAGAATGTCATCTCACAAACAAGCTGTTCGAAAGTGGCAGATAAAAAAATCGGATTTGAAACCGGAAGCAGCTTGCAAGGCTGGTTAGAAGGAAGAAAAAGACACCCACAGAAAAATACTGCCTCTCCTCTCACACTTGGCACCTGTTGACAGACCTTAAATAAAACCAGCACAGAAACCCATCACCCAGGATCCTCTGGATCTGTCTTTGTCAGCCAGAGACATCAGTTTAACCAGCCCTCTGAAGGCCCCAGGAAGAATGCCCTACAACTTTGTATCTAAGTAGCTCTTCAAGGACAATGAAGGTATCTGTAAGCGATGAAGCTACATGCAGAGCTGGCGCAGGCATGGTTTTCAGGGTATCTATCGGCTAACCTCACTTGGGGCTGTCAGTCTGCACTAAGTCTACAGCCACTGGTTAGGTGGTCCCCACAACTCTTCCCTGTCCTCTAACCGGGGGATATCTCACAACTCTGCCAGAAACTCGTGAACAGCACAACTGCAAAATGTCAATGGAGAATGGACCACACTTGAGTCATAGGAGAGGGGGGTGTTGGAGGAAGGTTTCATTTTCCAAGTGATTTTGAGGAGGGAACTTTTACAAACCTAAGAGGCTGTTTTCTGATTTCCTGGCAACAGAGGTGGCCTGAAGTAAGAAACTGAGGTAACTTTTTCAAAACTGAAACTTCTCTTTCAGGAGGACAAATGCATTTGGGAGAAATTGCATCAAGTTGTAGACTTTAACAAGCTAGAAGAGCTCCATCAACTCTTTCACAAACAAAACTTGCTTCCCTTTTAAATTGTAAATGGAAAACAGGTTTCTTTAAAGCAAACAAAAATTCATCACTGGAGAAACTGCAAAGGACAACCTAAGTAAAGGTGAGATTCTGTATGAAACACAGGAAACGTGGGCATTCAGACTGTCCTTAACTTATAGAAAGGTGATCACCTGTATGCAAACATGGGAACACCAATTCACTCTGCTTGCAGAAACAGTGTTTCTGCACCGCTAGGCAGTTCACAAGGGCCTATTTCACCCACAGACACCACCTGAATCCCAGAAAATGTTAGCAACACTTCTATAAGAGAGTATGAAAACTTAATTTAGAATCCTGGAGTGGATTTTAGCACCCCTGTAAAGCCAGAAGACGCGGCCACCATCACAGCCACCTGGCAGGTTCGCATTTGATTCGAACAGACAGTAATGAAACAACGGAACCAAGAACTGGTGGGATATCTCACAAGAGAGGGCTGAGGTGGGGGTCCCAGGTTAGGGAAGTGCCCCCGTGAAGCCAAGAACTGGTGGGCCATTAGCTTTAATCCTAGCTTGCAACTGGTGGGCAAGAAATACACACAGTGGGAAAATACTTTCCTTTCCTTGCAGGGCTCCCAAAGCCACTGACTTATCCGAGTTTCCTAGAATCAAAGGTTTCTATCTCACCAGACTTATTCACCTCTGTTCGCCATCTCCTCTCTGCACAAACCGGTTTCTCCTTCTGCACTCCGCCATCTTGGCTGCTTCTCCTCTCCTCCACGTGGTCTTTCTTTCTCTGCTCTCCTACAGCCTGGGCTCCTCTGCCCCATTTTATAGTGTAGAAATCCAAACCTTTAATCCAATATACAAACAAGGAAGTCTCTGATACAAAATCACTTATCTGAGGCATAAATGGGATTCCTCATGAGAGTGCACTACCCCACATCATCCAATCAGTCAAGGGTGTGGAGAAGAGCCTACTCTTAAAACTAAGCCTTAGGCTATAACAACCCGGCCTGCCCACAGCCTGTACCGGAACACACATTAATATCAACGAACTTCCATGTGGGCAGTGCTATCTTTAACACAGTGAGAATATATTATATCTGCCCAACAGCGGGACAGCCTCGATTCTTAACAATTTTTCCCACGTCCCACAGGGTTTTAAAAAAGTCCCAATTAAAAAATATATATTTGTTGGGCAGATAAAATATATTATGCTCACTTTGTTAAAGATGGCGCTGCCCACATGGAAGTTCGTTGATATTAATGTGTGTTCCGGGACAGGCTGTGGGCAGGCCGGGTCGTTATAGCCTAAGGCTTAGTTTAAGAGTAAGTTCTTCCCCACACCCTTGACTGATTGGATGATGTAGGGTGGTGCACTCTCCTGAGGAATCCCATTATACAGAGACTTCCTTGTTTGTATAATTGGATTAAAGGTTTTGAGTCTATGCTATAAAGTGGGAGAGACCAGTAGCTTAATCTCTCTCTTGGTTCTTGGTTCCTGAGGTATTAGAGAGGAGAGCAGATTAAGGCCATGTGGAGGAGAAGTAGCCAAGATGGCAGAGTGCTGAGGAAGAAGCCAGTTTGTTAAGAGTTTGTGCAGGAGGAGATGGGAAACAGAGGTGAATAAGTCTGTTGAGCTAGAAACCTTTGATTCTAGGAAACTCGGATAAGTCAGTAGCTTTGTGAGGACTGAATGTGTGGGTTTTGGAGCCCAGTGTGTGTTTTTGCTTGCCCGCTGGGTGCAAGCTAGAATTAAAGCTGATGGCTCACCAGTTTTTCGCTCCATTGTTTCATTACCGACTGTTCGAATCAAATGTGAACCTGCAAGGGTCTGGCGGCTGTGATCCTGGCCCCGGGTACTGGCTTTACAATATTACAATACTATTTTTGCATTCTATGAAAATTTTCTTTTGCTCCATATAGACCAAATTTTAAATCAAGAACCCCTTGTCAACAGTGTCCCGCTTTACCAATTTTAAAATCTGGTCACCCAATCAGCAAACTCTAAGTGAGCAAACATATACATCATATTTGCAAACTTATTTGACCCCCAACCCCTAACCCCAACATGTGACACCCCAGCCTTGGCCCTGTCTGTCACAGGGCTGCTCTATCAAGGTGGTTCCTATGACTGGGAATCTAGCAGCTCTGTCAGGGGTGGGAGGAAAGGAGGAGCTCCAGTTTCCGGGGCAGGCAGAGTCGAGCTCTCTGGGCCAGCAGAGGGGAAAGCAGCCGCCTGCAGCTTATCTCCCCTCCCTTAGCTCTGCTTGTTCCATCCCTGCAGGGCCATGGGTGGGTGAAGCACACACAGGAAAGGGCTGAGGTGGGGGTCCCAGGGTAGGGAAGTGTCCCCGGGGAAGCATGCAGTAGTAGGGATGAGCCAGGTTCCACCATGGCCCCTGGTATGGCGGGACTGGGGGCTGCCAGCGCTGGGAGTTGGAGGGAGGCACCATGATCACAGAGTCTTCAACATACCTTTGAGCCCTTCTTATCCCTTTCTCTTCTGAAAATCAAATGAAACAAGCACATAGGCTTTGACCTTTACATTGGTAGGGCAAGAAAGAGCACATTGTTAATATGGTAAAGGACTGCAAGAACGTGAACGGTCCTGGTCCTGAAGCCACTGAGAGACCTAATCCAGCAGCTGCTGCTCCACCTCTGCCTGGGGCTGTCACAGCTGGCAAGGTGAGGGCTGGAGCAAGCCAGTGCTGACAGCCCAAGGAAATACTCCCCTGTGAGCTGACAGCTTGTCCTTCCAATTCTCAAAGGGTTTGACTGCAAAGAAATGTCAGTGCTCATAGCCAGACATACGACTAGTCTTAAAAAAAAAGTTAAAATTTTACATTCATTGAATTGAGAACTGATGTATCATAGGTCGCCTAATGAGGCAGGGCCACCATGTCTGTTCTTTTTCTTCTCTTTCTTCCCTAAGAAAACTGTGCAATTCTGGGCTGGGGTGGTGTAAAGCCAGTAGCCATGGCCACCATCACAGCAGCCTGCCCCATGCAGGTTCACATTAGATTCAAACAGTCGGCAATAAAACAATGGAGCCAAGAACTGGTGAGCCATCAACTTTAATTCTAGCTTGCACCCGGCGGGCAAGCAAAAACACACACTGGGCTCCAAAACCCACACATTCAGTGCTCACAAAGCTACTGACTTATCCGAGTTTCCTAGCATCAAAGCTTTCCAGCTCACCAGACTTATTCACCTCTGTTTCCCATCTCCTCCTGCTCAAACTCTTAACAAACTGGCTTCTTCCTCAGCACTCTGCCATCTCGGCTGCCTCTCCTGGCCTTCACGTGGCCTTACTCTGCTCTCCTCTCTAATACTAATACTAACCTCAGGAACTCAGGAACCAAGAGAGAGATCTAGCTACCGGTCCGCCCACTTTATAGCACAGATAATCCAAACCTTTAATCCAATTATACATACAAGAAAGTCTCTGATAAAAAGCCACCCATCTGAGGCATAATGGGATTCCTCCCTACATCACCACCCTACATCATCTAATCAGTCAAGGGTGTGGAGAAGAGCTTAGTCTTAAACTAAGCCTTAGGCTATAACGACCCAGCCTGCCCACAGCCTATTCCAGAACACACATTCCAAGCATAAGGCCAAATAATATCACCTGGGTGACGGGCTTCCATGTGGGCAGCTCCATCTTTAACAAAGTGAGCATAATATATTTTATCTGCCCAACATGAGCCATCAGCTTTAATTCTAACTTGCACCGGCAGGCAAGCAAAAACACACACTGGGCTCCAAAACCCACTCATTCAGTGCTCACAAAGCCACTGACTTATCCGAGTTTCCTAGAATCAAAGGTTTCTAGCTCACCAGACTTATTCACCTCTGTTCCCCATCTCCTCCAGCACAAACTCTACCCACACTGGCTTTTCCCTCAGCGCTCTGCCATCTTGGCTACTTCTTCTCCTCCACGTGGTCTTAATCTGCTCTCCTCTCTAATACTAACCTCAGGAACCAAGAGAGAGCAAACTATTGTTCTGTTACACTTTATAATGTAAAATCAAAACCTCCAATCCATTTACACAAACAAGGAAGTCTCCAATACAAAGCCACCCATCTGAGGCACAGTGGGATTCCTCAGGAGAGTGCACCACCCCACATCATCCAGTCAGTAAAGGGCCTGGGAAAAAGCTTACTCTTAAAACAAAGCCTTAAGCTATAACGCCCCGGCCTGCTTACATTACAGCTTTTCCCCCATAGCCATCCCAAGCATAAGGGCAAATATTATCACCTGGGTGATGGGCTTCCATGTAGGCAGCGCCATCTTTAACAAAGTGAGCATATTATATTTTATCTGCCCAACAGGTGGAAATGCAGAGTGGCAGGTGTGCTGTTACGGTGCAGGCAGTCTGTGTAATGGGTGAGGGAACAGGAAGCCCTAGGTCAGGGGTGCTCAATACATCGATCACGATCTACTGGTCTATTGTGAAGGAAGTGTGGGTAGATCGCATGACATTAAAAGACATTTATCTTTTGATTGGCATACAGGGTAGCCAATCTGACATCTGAACTTTTGACACCCTACGCATGCGCATTAAACCACGCTAACTTGTTCAGTTACATTGCTGTGTAGTTAGCCTTCAATTTATTTAAACTAAATACAACAAAGGGTATAAAAATGAGTGCCGTAGCTGATCTGAGTAGGAAGCCTAAAACCTACCACTTTCATACAGAATGGGAGGGGATATTTTTCACTATGTCATATTCTAAGTGCGTTTGCCTCATCTGTCTGTATGCCGTTGCTATTCCAAAGAAGGGAAATGTGGAGCGGCTTTTCCGGACTGTTCATAAAATCTATGACATTGTCTTTCCTCCGAAAAGAGAGCTGAGAAGGAGAAAGATGAAAGAAGAATACACAATATTAAATAGTAATAATAATAACTTAAATAATGATAATATAGAAGAAATAAATTTATGTTTTGCATTTTTATTGTAAGTAGATCATTTTGAGTTGGTCATCCTAGAAGTAGCTCGCAAGCTGAAAAAGTGTGGGCAGCCCTGCCCTCGGTAGAGCCAGCAGTTTTGACCGCTCCCAGTTAGAACTCACATGGGTTTATCAGGAATAACTGCTACCAGTAAAGGTAGCAGCACTGATAAGAACAGCTTCTAAACAACATTCCCCAAGTACTCAACAGGCAGGGAACATGTATAAACATTAAAGATTAAGAGTCAGGCCTGAGGGCAAATTTATCAGCAATGGGATTTACAGAAATGAAAAATAAGGGAACCATAATCTTTTTTTTTTCCAGTGACAGAGAGTCAGAGAGAGGGATAGACAGGGACAGACAGACAGGAACGGAGAGAGGTGAGAAGCATCAATCATTAGTTTCTCATTGCCGTTGAGACACAATAGTTGTTCATTGATTGCTTTCTCACATGTGCCTTGACCATGGGCCTTCAGCAGACTGAGCCACCCCTTGCTGGAGTCAGCGACCTTGGGTTCAAGCTGGTGAGCTTTTTAGCTCAAGCCAGATAGGCCTGCACTCAAGCTGGCGACCTCGGGGTCACGAACCCGGGTCTTCCGCATCCCAGTTGTCGGGCAGATAAAATATATTATGCTCACTCTGTTAAAGATGGCGCTGCCCACATGGAAGTTCGTTGATATAAATGTGTGTTCTGGAACAGGCTGTGGGCAGGCCGGGTCATTATAGCCTAAGGCTTAGTTTAAGAGTAAGCTCTTCCCCACACCCTTGACTGATTGGATGATGTAGGGTGGTGCACTCTCCTGAGGAATCCCATTATGCCTCAGATGGGTGGCTTTGTATCAGAGACTTTCTTTATGTATAACTTGATTAAAGGTTTGGATTTTCTATGCTATAAACTGGGGCAGCCCGGGAGCTTGCTCTCTCTCGGTGCCTGGGTTCCTGAGATTAGTATTAGAGAGGAGAGCAGAGTAAGGCCACGTGAAGGCCAGGAGAAGCAGCCGAGATGGCAGAGTGCTGAGGAAGAAGCCAGTTTGTTAAGAGTTTGTGCAGGAGGAGATGGGAAACAGGTGAATAAGTCTGGTGAGCTAGAAACCTTTGATTCTAGGAAACTCGGATAAGTCAGTAGCTTTGTGAGCACTGAATGTGTGGGTTTTGGAGCCCATTGTGTGTTTTTGCTTGCCCGCCGGGTGCAAGCTAGAATTAAAGCTGATGGCTCACCAGTTCGTGGCTCCTGTGTTTCATTGCCATCTGTCCGAATCCAATGCGAACCTGCGTGGGTCGGGCTGCTGTGATGGTGGCCTTGACTACTGGCTTTACACCAGTCCAATGCTCTATTCACTGCGCCACCTCCTGGTCAGGCTTTTTTCTTTTTTAAATAAACCTTGTGGCCAAACAGTTTTGGAGTTAGCTCGTCCCAGTGAGTGCTACAATGACATTTTATTTATTTAATTCTCCATAAAAAGATGAAAACCCTGAAGTCAACAAAAAGTTTCCTAGTAGCTCAAAGCAATAAACCCGGGGCGCCTGACTTTTATATCACTCTATCACGTACACCATCGAAGAAGAGTATAAAAAAATTTTTCCTATGCTAAATGTATTTTCAAAAGAATACTTTAGCAAATTTCAAACATCAGGAAACACATTTCCTTAGTGTAAAGCCAGTAGCCACGGCCACAATCACAGCCGCCTGGCCCATGCAGGTTCGCATTTGATTTGAACAGAAGGTAATGAAACAATGGAGCCAAGAACTGGTGGGCCATTAGCTTTAATCCTAGCTTACACCCAGCAGGCAAGAAATACACACAGTGAGAAAACACTTCCCTTTCCATTCAGGGCTCCTAAATCCACTGACTTATCCGAGTTTCCTAGAATCAATGGTTTCTACCTCACCAGCCTTATTCACTTCTGTGCCCCATCTCCTTCTGTAAAGCCAGTAGCCAGGGCCACAATCACAGCCGCCTGGCCAGTGCAAGTTCCCATTAGATTCGAACAGTCAGTAATAAAGCAATGGAGCCATGAACTGGTGAGCCATCAGCTTTAATTCTAGCTTGCACCCGGCGGGCAAGCAAAAACACACACTGGGCTCCAAAACCCACACATTCAGTGCTCACAAAGCTACTGACTTATCTGAGTTTCCTAGAATCAAAGGTTTCTAGCTCAACAGACTTATTCACCTCTGTTCCCCATCTCCTCCAGCACAAACTCTTAACAAACTGGCTTCTTCCTCAGCACTCTGCCATCTTGGCTACTTCTCCTCTACATGGCCTTAATCTGCTCTCCTCTCTAATACTAACCTCAGGAACTCTGGAACCAAGAGAGAGAGAGAGATCAAGCTACTGGTTTCTCCCACTTTATAGCATAGACTCAAAACCTTTAATCCAATTATACAAACAAAGAAGTCTCAGGAGAGTGCACCACCCTACATCATCCAATCAGTCAAGGGTGTGGGGAAGAGCTTACTCTTAAACTAAGCCTTAGGCTACAACAACCCGGCCTGCCCACAACCTGTTCCAGAACACACATTAATATCAACGAACTTCCATGTGGGCAGCGCCATCTTTAACAAAGTGAGCATAATATATTTTATCTGCCCAACAGTTCCCCATCTACTTCTGCACAAACTCTACACAATCTGGCTTCTCCCTCAGCACTCTGCCATCTTGGCTGCTTCTCCTGGCCTCACGTGGCCTTAATCTGCTCTCCTTTCTAATACTAATCTCAGGAACCCAGGAACCAAGAGAGAGTAAGCTTCTGGTCTGTTCCACTTTATAGTGTAAAATCAAAACCTCCAATCCAATTACACAAACAAGGAAGTCTCCAATACAAAGCCACCCATCTGAGGCACAATGGGATTCCTCAGGAGAGTGCACCACCCTACATCATCCAATCAGTCAAGGGTGTGGGGAAAAGCTTACTCTTAAAGCCAAGCCTTAGGCCATAACGACCTGGCCTGCTTACATTACAGCCTTTCCCCCACACCCATCCCAATCATAAGGGCAAATAATATCACCTGGGTGATGGGCTTCCATGTGGGCAGCGCCATCTTTAACAAAATGAGTATATTATATTTTATCTGCCCAACACCTTCTCTCTGCACAAACTCTGCTCAAACTGGCTTCTCCTTCAGCATTCTGCCATCTTGGCTGCTTCTCCTCTTCACCACGTGGCTTGTCTCTGCTCTCCTATAGTATGGGTTCCTCTGCCCCATTTTATAGTGTGGAAATCCAAACCTTTAATCCAATCTACAAACAAGGAAGTCGCTGATATAAAGTCACTTATCTGAGGCATAATGGGATTCCTCATAAGAGTGCACCACCCCACATCATGCAATCAGTCAAGGGTGTGGGGAAAAGCTTAGTTTTAAAACTAAGCCGTTTAGGAAGGCTATCACGACCTGCTCACAGCCTGTCCCCCACACTCAATGCAAACTATAAGCGAGCAAAGATATACAGTATATCATATTTACAAACTTATTTGACCAACACTTATACTCTCAGGTTTCCCCAACAATTAAGAAAAATGATGTGCGGTTCTATTATTTAAAGGTATCAAGTCCCTTCAAACTTTTAAATATCTGGTTTTTCACACAGGTGGATTACAAAATTTGGTTGTTAGGACTCAAACTGTATTTAAATAACCACTCAGTTTTCCCAATCTTTACAAAAGCAAAACTTGATAAAAAGCAGCTCTTTATAACAATAAAGACTAAAGAACAAGCTACTTTTATGCTCTGTCAAGTAAATAGTCCCCAGGAAAAGACTCCTCAATATCATTGCAATGGGGCACCTGAAGAGCGGCACAAAACCATAATTATAAATGTCGCAAGGTTTAACATATTAAAAAGGACACATTCTAAATAATGGCATCAGAAGTGAAATGTTCACTCAGCATGTGTTATAATCCAAGGGTTGTGGATCTCCCTTTTCCCCTCACAACAATCCTGAAATCCATTTCACAAATGGGGAAACTGAGTTGCAATTAGCCTGAGGCCACAGAGCTGCCAGGCAACTAGGATGAGTCAGTGGTTTAAGTCCTCGCTGCTATTGTGCTATGCATCTGTTCAGATGAAACTCATCTGCAGATGTACATTCCTGATGCCTGGACACCGGACAGTCTTAGCACCAACAGTCCCGAGCAGCCAGGAGGCCCAGCCTGCAGTCAGAACCTGTAAAACACCTTGCTAAGAGAGCTGCTGTTCACCCTGGCCAATTCCCCCAGACACTGGATTTCTTGCTCATTACAGTGTTTTAATCAAGAGGTTGACATTCCTTTTTTAAAGGGATTTCATGCTTTGCTTTCCCTGCTCTGTCTTCAGAGGCAAGGCTAAGCGCTAACAACCTCTCCTCAGACATTTCTCTCCCCTTGAGCCCGCCCTCCCCTTGAGTCCTGTCCCAGCTGAAAACTGACATCCAACAGCTGCACTAACCTCTCTCACAATTGCCAGGAGCAACAGTGCCAGCCCTGAGACAGGGCCCAGGGCCTAGGCCAGCAGTGGGGCAGCCTGCTCTCCCCACCCACGGAATCCTCGGGCTACTCACGGTGTCCCTGCACCCTACTCAGCCAAACCAGCGTGCTGTGATGTCCAGGCAGATCCAGCGCTGGGGTGAGCCCAGAAGCTGGTGGCTGTCCTTATCTGGCAAAGTCTGAGTAACAGCAAGGATCCTTGGGCAGGGTGGAGAGGGGGCAGTCGCAACAAAGGTATGTCCAGCTTCTGGGCTGGCTAGGAAGGAGGGGAGAGAAGTGTCCTCCCCACCACCCTCAGCCACCATCGTTTTAAATCAGCGTCCACCTGGACAAGACTCAGATTTGAGACTCAAATACAGTGTGTCCGTAAAGTCATGGTGCACTTTTGACCGTGACTGGTCAAAAGTGCACCATGACTTTACGGACACACTGTATAAGATACTGACAAATATTGTCTTATACCCTTTTCCTATTTTAGAATGGCATTTAACAAGTGTGGGACCAATGTCATGTGCATTTAGTCTGAGGGTCTTCCTCAGGTCCTGGTTGTGTGTGTGGGGGTGGGTGCAGTCAAGGGGGTTGAATGCTCTCTGGACAACCTGAGACTCCCAAACAAAGGAGGTTCTGGCACCTCTGTGCACAGCCCGCCCATCCTCCATGCCTGCAGCAGTATTTACCCTCCCTGCACAGGCATGCCTGCCAGAGCCCCTCGAGTTCCCCATACTAATCCTGACAGATTTAAGGGCACTGCCTTCAAATCTGACATCACCTCCCAGACGGTCAAGATCCCTAATTCAGTCAAATGGAGGAGACCTCCCCCAGGGAAGGTCTGGCGGGCCATTAGCTTTAATCCTAGCTTGCACCCAGCAGCCAAGAAATACACACAGTGGAAAAACACTTCCCTTTCCTTGCAGGGACTGCTGCCACGTCAGATGTCAGATGCTGAGGGAAGCTTCACCCCCATGGGATCAGGCTCCCTCTGTTTGAACACCAGATACTGCGACCACACCCCAACCCTGGGGCCTGATTCTAACACTGTTAGTTTTTTTTCTCAAGTCTGACAAGACATAAAATAAGCACTCAATCATTTGCTGAAATGACTTAAAAATTATCACCTGATCTCTCTCCTTCGATCAAGAAACCATGTAAGACTATAAAATAAAGCTTGTTAAATTTTGTCGTCCCCCCCCCCCCCCCCCCCCGCCGCCTGCAGCTGCACTGCAATGGTGACTACCCAGCTGTCACCATCTGGGCCCAACAAGACCAGGGGCATCTAAAGGGAAGCTGCTGCCTTGGCACCCTCCCCAGCACAGGTGGGGCCTGTCCCAGACCAGCACCTGTGAGGTGGGCTACAGAACACTTGAAACAGCCCGTTCAAGCTGAGATGGGCTGTGCTCACACCACATGCCCACCCCACCCCCCGCAGTGAGTGCATAAGAAGTAAAACATGTCACCATTTTTATATTGAACCTATGTTGACATTATTTCGGACATATTGGTACAATTAACAAAGCATGAACAATTTCATGTTTCTTTTTATTTTTTAAAATGGCTACTAGAAAATTTAAAATGACACATGGGGCTCTCACCCTACTGTGCTGGCCAGCACTGACCTGTACTTCCCTCTCAGCAAACTTTATTCATAGTATACAGCCTGTTCCACAACCAAGCAGGACACTTAACCCCGAGACATCCTCACACAGGGATGGCCTTTTGGCATCCACTTGCTCACTGAACACTCTCACCCATCTCCTCTGATTCCAAATGCCAGGTCTCAATACACCCTGCCCTTCTCCTTGTCAGAGGAGCCAGACAAAGGGGCTGATACACTGCCTGTCATGTCAGGGCCTGGGCAATAACCAACAAGAGCCAGCTTTGCTGAGTGGCTCCGTGTCTTTCTGTTCTTCTATGCAGACACTTCATTAATTTGAAACACAGCGGAACAGAGGACAACAGCCTCCGCGTTTATACCGAGTTTAGATTTCCAACACTTTTTATTAAGGAACAGTCGGCATCCTGCCAGTTTTGGGGGTAAGGGTAGGAGAGAAGAAGCCAACAGCTGTTTTGAATTACAAACTTTCTGTCTAAACTGGTAGCATATATCCCACGGGGGTTCTGCTGTGCTTGGGGTTTGCAAATGGAGTCGGTGCCTATTTTAGCTCTGGGTTAACAAGCAGTTTCTCCCAGCAGCTACTGTCACAGTTCATTGCCTGGCTGGGCCCTGCTGTCTCCTGCCTGCCCCCATGGTCTCCTCTGACAGCAGGCTATTATGTGGAAAGGCAGGGCAGTGAGGAGGAAACGGAAATTAAACTATGTTCTAGAGCAGGGGTCCCCAAACTTTTTACACAGGGGCCAGTTCACTGTCCCTCAGACCATTGGAGGGCCAGACTATAAAAAAAACTATGAACAAATCCCTAGCACACTGCACATATGCACACGCGTCATATGACGGACTTCCTGAGCCGAGCCATGACGCGTGCGTCCCGCGTCCCCGGAAGTAGTACTGTACTGAGCCACGCCGCCACATACAGTACTCCAGGAAAACAGGATGCATCCTGTGCTCCTCTCACTGACCACCAATGAAAGAGGTGCCCCTTCCGGAAGTGCGGCGGGGGCAGGACAAATGGCCTCAGGAGGCCATGCAGCCCACGGGTTGTAGTTTGGGGACCCCTGTTCTATAATCAACCCCTTTGTTTCCAGACACAGCTGCCACTCCATCTAGCAACAGCCACCAGATGAGGTGGCTCAGTCATCCCCCACAATGGGAACAAGGTGACAGCTTCTTTTTTTTTTTTAGAGACAGAGAGAATCAGAGAGAGGGATAGATAGGGACAGACAGACAGGAAGGGAAAGAGATGAGAAGCATCAATCATCAGTTTTTAACTGCGACACCTTAGTTGTTCATTGATTGCTTTCTCATATGTACCTTGACCACGGGCCCTCAGCAGACTGAGTAACCCCTTGCTTAAGCCAGCGATTTTGGGCTTAAGCTGGTGACCTCAGGGTCTCGAACCTGGGTCCTCTGCATCCCAGTTCAACACTCTATCCACTGCGCCACCACCTGGTCAGGCACGACCCCCTCTTATGGCCATGGCCAGGCTCTGTGGGCGCAGCATCCAGGGGCTCCAATAGGAGGGAGGGCTGCCAGGAAGGGTGGCACCCCTGCCAGGCTACAAAACTTTAATAATAAAAAAAAAAGTAAGGCATTACTACCAAGTAGGCAAGGAAAAGAGGCAGGACTGGAGGTTCAACATCACAGTCCATTGGTGGTCCTGGCAGCATTGGAGTCACAGTGAGTTAATTACCCACCAAACCATGCAGAACAGAACAAGCAACATCCAGTGTGATCCCTATCTCCAGCCTCTTGGAGCAGCAAGCCAAGCCTCTCCTGGTAGAAGCTGCTTCCAGAAGGTTCAGCTACAGGAACACCCACACCCACACCCACATGTAGATTGGCATTTGAGAAGGGGACACCTGATCATTCTCCACCACTGCTACACACTGTGCTGTGCAGGCTCCAGCCACCCAGAAATCTCTATGGAGAGTCAAGTTATTTTCCCTGTAGGTGAGAAAGATCTTAAAGGGGGCGGGCGGGTAGTTCTTCATAACTGAGCACAGCATAAAGCATAATGTGAAATAAAACATAGGAAGGAACTCAGAGACTTTGCAGTGACGGGAGTCAGGTGTCCTATGGGCTATTCCTGCCTCCGCAGGAGTCGCCACGTGAGGCTCATCTGGTAACTCTGCCTGTTTGCTCAGGTCCTCAATCTAGAACACAGTTCAATTTTCATCACCTGCCACAAGCTCACATCCTGGCAACACTGTGGATGTCAATGAAACTATAAAGTCAAGTTCCTGAATCTCTCAGAACTACAGAGACTAAAAAAAAAGGTCCAATGCTTTGTCTTGGTGGACAAAGGACAACTGTTAAGAGACAGGTTTCAGCCTGACTGGTGGTGGTGCTGTGGCTAGTGTCGACCTGGGATGCTAAGGTCCCACGTTTGAAATCTTGACGTCACTAACTTGAGCACAGGTCCCTGGCTTGAGTGTGTGATCATCAACATGACCCCATGGTCGCTGGCTTGAGCCCAAAGGTCAATGACTTAAAGCCCAACGTCTCTGTCTTGAGTAAGGGGGTCACTGGCTTGGCTTGAGTACCCTGGTAAAGGCACTCTGAGAAGCAATCAATGAACCACTAAAGTTATGTAACTATGGGCCTGACCTGTGGTGGCACAGTGGATAAAGTGTCAACCTGGAATGCTGAGGACGCCAGTTTGAAACCCAGGCTGCCTGGTCAAGGAACATGTGGGAGTTGCTCTTCCCCCCTTCCCTCTCTCTCCTATCCCTCTAAAAATGAATAAATAAAAAAATCTTTAAAAAAAAAAGATTGAGCCTGACCAGGCGGTGGCGCAATAGATAGAGCGTCGAACTGGGATGTGGAGGGACCCAAGGTCGCTGGCTCCAGCAAGGGGTCATTCGGTCTGCTGAAGGCGCACAGTCAAGGCACATATGAGAAAGCAATCAATGAACAACTAAGGTGTCGCAACGAAAAACTGATGATTGATGCTTCTCATCTTCTCCGTTCCTGTCTGTCTGTCCTTATCTATCCCTCTGACTCTCTCTCTCTGTAAAAAAAAAAAAAAAAGTTTGATAAAATAAAATAAGTTATGTAACTACAAGTTGCTGCTTCTCATCTCTCTCCCCCCACTGCCAAAAAGAGAGGGGGGGGGGAGAGAGAGAGAGAGAGAGAAGTTTTAGAATCACAGAATCTAAGGCCTGAAAGGGAACATAGGGATTATCTGGTCCAGCTCTCCATCAAGGTTCTGATGCAGCTGGTCAAGGTCCTATGTGAGCAGAAAAAGGATTGGGATCGAGGGGTCCTGGCACCAGCCTGCGCCCACTCCCATGCAGCATGCAACTTCCTAAGGTGGGTGACTTATAATAAAAACATTTCATAGCACTTCAATTGCTCAGCGGTTCAAACTCTTCATAAATCCTTTTTCCCCTTAATGGAAAAAATGTCAAGCTAACGTGATTAAGGATAATGCTATCTGACACAGCTTTGGGTTACACCGCACAGTTAGGCTTTTCCCTTAACACACAAGTCTTCAGCTTGCTCAGACCTTTTCACTTCTAAGTCACAACCAAACACGTGTCTTCAGGAAGGAAATCTGGTCCACGTATTGGTTATCACACACCAAGATACCCGGATTTCTACACTCCCATGTATACGCCTGCCTCTGCCCTGGGTGACGCTGGCAGACATGTGACTTTCCAGCCTCACCCTGCACTAGAGACTCCCTGATGGGGCCGCTTTCTTGTCAATGTTCAAAAACTACAGCAACTGTGGCAATGGAGAGGAAAAGGTTCCAGGTCTGTCTGCTCACGCTCACCAATAACACAGGGCTTTCTGCCTGATGAAGATCTTCTCAGAGAAGGTAGGAAAGAAAGCTGAGTCCCCGGCCCCCTAAACCTCAAATTCTGCAGTAAAGTCATATTACCATCATGCTTTCTGCACGGGAAGGCTGGAGATCAGAAACACTCAAGCCAGCAGAGACCTACAATTGAGGATGGCCCAGAGGGACAAATCGCCTATCACTGTCTTTCCGTGGCGGGATTCTCTTTAGGTGAAGCCTCTTGCACCGAGTAGAACTTGTGTTCTGTGCTCCCAGTCCTGATATGCCCTTCCCGTCCTCACCACACATTCTGGCACAGCTAACAACCATTAGGGTTGCACCACCTTCTGGGAAAACAGCATGTCTGCTGCCTGATAGCCCAGTGAGAGGAGACACCCTGTGCAAGCAGCTCACAGTGATGGCTCCTTGGTCCTCACCAGGAGCGAAAGGAAGCAGGATGAACTTCAGTGAACACACCCTGTGGCTACAGCCACCGTCTTTCTCTCACCTTTCAGCCTGACTTAATACACAATTTTTTTTTTTTTTTACAGGGACAGAGAGAGAGTCAGAGACAGATAGGGACAGACAAACAGGAACGGAGAGAGGTGAGAAGCATCAATCATTAGTTTTTCGTTGCCGTCGCAACACCTTAGTTGTTCATTGATTGCTTTCTCACATGTGCCTTAACCGCGGGCCTTCAGCAGACCGAGCAACCTCTTGCTGGAGCCAGCGACCTTGGGTCCAAGCTGACAAACTTTTGCTCAAGCCAGATGGGCCCACGCTCAAGCTGGCGAGCTCGGGGTCTCGAACCTGAGTCTTCCGCATCCCAGTCCGATGCTCTATCCACTGCGCCACCGCCTGGTCAGGCTCATACACTATTCTTAATGGCCTTACTAACGTCCTCATACCCAAGCAAATCATTTCACCCCAGTATGTAGTAATGAGAAAAAAAGGGTTTGTCATCTGCCAGGAGAAACAGGAAGTGGAGGAGAGCTTTGCAGAGTGCAGGCATATCCACACTTTCTCCTACCTTAGTGGGTTATCAGAGTGGGTCTCCATGTGGGTCTCCAGTCCATACTTGCAAGCAAACTCCGTGAAGCATACTGGGCAATGAAACACTTCATCAGCCTTCTTCTCCAAGTCACCTGACTGCCCGTCTTCTACCATCTTAGGGGAAAGGAAAAAGGGAATTCACGAGGAAGGCTTCCCACATGGGCTTACTTTCAAAGAGAAGCCAATACTCAATTCAAAGGTTACCTGAAAGGAAAAGGATGTCACCTTCCTAGGTACTTAGGATACTACTGGCTGGCCCTTTCTTCATGCAATGAACACTCACTAACTATACCATCTATCCACCCATGCACCCTCCACCCACTCATCCATTCAACAAATATCTACAGAGCGCCAATGAAAGCGTGAGGATAAGAGTCCCTAACACAAATAAAGCTCCTAGGTTAGCTAGGGAAAAAAGCAGAGGAGAAATGGAACAAACTCTTCATTTCATCAGGGGGCTGGGGGGCTCAGTAAGGGGGCTGGAAGCCTGCAGGTGCTATTGTCTGTAGACACCTTACAAACCAGTGCGGGAAAACAGGTCACAGGGTAAGCGTGGGTGTCTGTCAAGCCCCCCCCCCCGCCTACGAAAGTAAAGACTAGGGGTGTTTCTACCATAAGTCCCGTGGTCAAGCACATGTGGCTGGGAGCAGAAAGGACCTTTTTAGCAGGTGCTAGGTCTTCTTTTTCCCACTCAGCATCGTGACTCAGTTTCCTTTTGGAGGACAGTCGCCTACGCTTCAGTGGGGACAGAGGGGCTGTGGCTGCAGCACCGCCAGGGTCCTTCTCATGGATCTTCATATGTCTGGAGAGAACATACACACACAATGTGATTTAGCAAAAAACTGAGTGACTGAGCAAAAATCTTTAAAATGTTTCATATTAAAACTTTTTTTATATTTTATATTTAGGTATTGGTAAATTTTCTTAAGACATGAAGTATACTTTATATAGTGATTTCTCTCATTTTAAAACGTATACTCTTCCGTGAACCTTCTTAAATCTCCTACAAGTGTTATCCAAAAAAATGTTGCTTAATACCCTACTGTCTGTTGGGAGACAAACATTCATGACCTTCACTGCACTAACAAGACGAAAACAAACTATGTGATGACCTGTCATTCTTATTCAGGTAAAATGTACTATTTTAGGACACATAATTCTATAGAATAAACAATTTCCAGATACCACTAGTACATAAACCAAGTAATCACTCTGTATTTGCCCCTAGAAACCATCCCCCACCACATCTCTTCTGCCTTCTGAAGGATGTTTGGGGTCATATCTGAGAAGTGCTGACAGAGAAAATACCTCGGGTGCTTATTAAGACTCAAAAGCCTTTCCATGTTGTTCAAGGTATTGTATGGATTAACAGCTCATTAGTGGGGATAATAAAACTAGTAAGTTACATGTCACAACCCTGACATCTACAAGACTAGGAATATACATATAAGAAAGTATTATGTTTATATACATGTATATACATATTATAATAGTTTTATGGGTTCCAAAAAGTTTTATGGATACCTGATTTAAAGTGACCTAACTTTATCAAGTTCTAAAACATTTGAAGAACAAGGTCCCAAGACCAACAGAGTAAGAAAAAATGGCATTACAGAAAGATAGTCAGTCTCAATTTCCTTGCTTTGTGACATAAAAGGTTTAGTTTTTCTAATGACAATCATCACTGCCATCATCCTCTATGATGACTGGGGTTAAACTGTGCCAGATGTCAGAGTGTAGCCACAGCTTTTTATAAATAACTCTTTCACAGGACTACCATACCAGAGAAGCTCTTATGAATGGGAAAAACAGCCAAATTTTCAAAGTATCCTGTCTCATGTGTAAAAATAAGTTCAGCTCACTTTCTGCCATGGACGAAAAGGTGCAGTAACAGCGCAGGTTCTTGGGACAGAGGAAAGGATGTCCTCCTTCATATACCTGCCCTGTTACACCAGTGAGCCCTCTTTTCTGAGCATGGGGAGGTTTAGATGCTGACTGCTATTGTTTGGGTTCCACAGACACACTCTAGAAGATGAATGGATCCCCACATTGGCCTTTGCCCAAAAAGCACCAGCCCAACCACACTGGGGCAGGTGATAGGTGGCCGAACCTTTGAGGAAATAGGCCTCAGGGGAGGAGGCTCAGGCCAAACCTCTGTCCTCTCAAAGCGACCCAGTATGGAGCAGCAGTCCCAGCCAAAGAGAATGGAGAGGAACTCCAACTACCTGCCCACAGCCACACAACTCCTTGCTTAGATTATTAGGAAAGAGTGCTTTGTTACTGGTTCTGGGCCACCTAATGCCTTGGGATAATGAATGAAAAGAAACTACCTTATTTTTTCTAAGTACCTGCTCTACTCCAAGGGTTTAAGGAGACCATAACTCAGCATCAGTGTTTGGAGGGAAAAAAGAAAGGCCGGCAAGTTTCTTCCGACATTATCATATTGGCCCACTCCAACTTTAGGAACTGTAAAAAAAAATTTTTTTCATAGCATCTAAGATTTGAGGAAGGAATGCAAATTAGTACCAAACCAACCTTTTCAATAAATAACTCAAAATTAATTAAAAAAATGAATACTGCCCTGGCCGGTTTGCTCAGTGGTAGAACATTGGCCCAGCATGCAGATGTCCCGGGTTTGATTTCTGGTCAGGGACTCAGGAGAAGTGCCCCTCTGGTTCTCCATCCCTCTCCCTCTCACTTTTCTCTTTCTCTCTCTCTCTTCTTTTCCCCTCCTGCAGCCATGGCTTAACTAGAATGAACTGGCCCAGATGATGAGGATGGCTCTATGGCCTCCACCTTAGGTGCCAAGAAGAGCTTGATTGCTGAGCAACAGAGCAACACCCTAGATGGGCAGAGCATCGCTCCCTAGTGGGCTTCCCGGGTGGATCCTGGTCAGGGCACATGCGGGAGTCTGTCTTTGCCTCCCCTCATCTCATTAAAAAATACACCAAAAACCCTTTTCAACAGTCGAAGCAGATGAACATCAGGCTACCGTAACCTGAGAGAATATCAGAAATCAGATTGACAACTGTCAGCAGTGCACTAGCTCATGTCAAGCTGCACCTTTTCTATCATATGGTACTATTTATAAAATGATGCTTTACTATCTAGTTCTTGGGATTTCTGACAAGTTGTTTTCACAGAGAGAGGAAGAGGATGGACTTGAGTGAGCACTTGCTGAGGATCTGGTGGGGACTCTACACAGATTGTTTCTATTCTACACAAGAGGCTGCTGAGGTGTGGAAAGGCCGACACACTCAGGGACTCTCAGCGAGGACGGACGGACCTTGTTGGTATGCTGACTCTAGAGTCCATGTTTTGCCTCCAAATTGTCTCCAAAGGCCAAGCCTTTGGATCTGTGTTCCGGACCAGAGGTTGCAATCTTATGGCTCAAACCTGGACCTGAATACTTCCTTTCTGAGTAACTGTGGCCCAAGGCCTAGCAATTGATAGCAAACACTAACAAAATTTCAACAGTAAGTGAAGGGTCAAAGGTCAGACAGTATGTTCCCCCCTCCAGTCCTGCCTCTGTCTTATCCTGAAAAACTGGGACTGCCCTTCAACTGCATCCCTGTCAAAGACAGGGACAACAGACCAGATCAAAGCAGTCCTGAGGGGCTGGTGGCAAGTATGAAGTTGTTGAACACATCAACCCACTCCAGTTTTCTGACTGAGCCTAGCTGAAGTCCCAGGTTTGAAGTCAAGTGATACTCCATTCTAGGGTTAAATCTCTGGTTGCTGGCCAAGACACAGTGTTCCTAATCGGTCCTTTCAGCTTCGTGGTGACCAACAGCTGCACGCTCATTTAAGAATTTAATTCAGTCGATAGCTAAGCTGCCTGGGTTGGGAGCTCCAACCATTTCTGGAGTTGGTTGTGATCTGTGGTTAGCAATACTCCCCACTTCAATCCCTACACTTCTTCTCAGGCATCTGATAGCAGAAGTGCCAATGCTATCTGTCTGTTTCTCCCTGAACCCTCACAGAAAGTGGGCCAAGTCACCATGAGGAGTCTTTCCCTCAGGACATGGCCAAAACAGGGAGAAGTGCTGGTGGGGAAGAGATAATTCTATTTCTCTTCTTTAGAAGGCTTGGGACTATTTTTCTCTCAAGTTTTACTTCCAGGGCTAATTCACCTAATTTCTATGTGACCTAAGAGTCAATAAATTACAGCAAACCTCAGACCTGGAAGGGAGCGGAGATGCTATCCAACTTCCCACTCAGAACAGAAAATCTTCTCCATGTTTTTCGGGTGTAAGCACATCAGAGAGATCATCATTTAGTTCTGCTTGAATAGTTACAGTCACAAGGACTTCTCCATTGCCAACTATGCTGATTCTTAAAACCATCTTACCAGCCTGACCTGTGGGGCGCAGTGGATAAAGCGTCGACCTGGGAACACTGAGGTCGCCAGTTCAAAACCCTGCACTGGTCTGGTCAAGGCACATATGGGAGTTGATGCTTCCAGATCCTCCCCCCTTTCTCTCTTTCTCTCTCTCTCTCACTCTGTGTCTCCTCTCTAAAATGAATAAAATTAAAAAAAAAAAACAACAAACCAAAACACTTAGTAAAAAAAATAAAAAAAATAAAACCATCTTACCCATGTTAAGTCAAAAATTCCATCCTTCCTTTACATATCTGTTCTCAGGGGCAACCCAGAATCAGTCTATTCTCCTACATGGCAGCTCTTCTAAGGGTTTGGGATGATGACTGCCCTTCTCCAAAGCTTCCTGAAAATCCAACAGCTCCCACTCCTTCGGCCAGCTCCAAGCTCTGCTCTCAAGTCTGCCAAGTTATACCAGCCACTGCTAACCTTGGAATACTCTCCGGTTTGTGAATGTCCTTCATGAACTGTTGGATCAGAAGGGAGTATCAATTTGGATGTGATCAGACAGTGAAGGACTGGGCCTCCAGAGGCTGTGCAGACAGAACTGGGGTTTCCCTGTGCATATGTAATAGCAACACTGCACCTTCAGTCCCTAAAAGCCCCGTGATTTCTTCATTCAAACTGCTCTCATGCCACGCCTCTCCATTCTGTACCTGAACAGTTCCTGTCTGTTCACACTTTCCAGACTGGCATGGAGACGACATACACAGTGCTGGTGTCGTGAAGCAGACCTCTCATTCTCTGCCCTAGCCCGAGTAACACATAGTAGCTGGTCAATAAATTTCTGCCAAAATGGCTGAATAAATGAATGAATTAAGTGCTTGTTGAATCACTGGGTGGAGGGATGATGGTACTCCTGCAGCATCACTATGACATACATAGTTGTACAACACACAAAACACCTTATAAGTTATTTCATAGGGTTCGATGTTAGCAAACTTGACATGAAATTAGAGTAAACAGTGTTATAAGGGAGAGACCTTACTGAAAAACACCCCAAATATGAACACTGGGACCACGCTTATATTTTCTCTGTTGGAATTAATCTGTGTTCATGCATTTGAAACTGTACCTGCTACATTCATAGTAGAGAGAAGTTAATGTATACTCAAAGTAAGCACCTGCTTTATGCATAAAATTCTAGAATTTCCTTTTGGAGACATGTCACTTCAATAATAGAAATCCTGCCACACTGTGGTCTAAGGAGGGGATTTTATCAGAGCTCCTTTAAGAGTGAAGGGAAGTTTTCTCCCATTCATCATACCCGGAGGAGTATGATGGAGGAATTTTTATAGTAATGAACCAAAGCAAATATTACAGATGTTTAAGAAAAAAGCCTAAAGCTGAGTCTATTTTAGCACCGACAGGAGCCTCTTTTGAATTTTGAGATGTATGCTGATTTTCAACTCAAAGTTTTCCTTCCGTGAATAGAATCAGTCTTTTCTAAATTGTGTAGCCAGGATGGGCTGTCTTCAAGAATAAGAAATATATCAGAGCTGAACCAAACACATCTTGTACAAGAGCTGAATGCCAATCCAGTAACTCAGAGGGTACAGACCCATTTCTAAAGCACATCCCTGGGTTCCTCCCTGAATGTCCTTGTTTCAAGTTCTAAACACAGGATCTTTAGGTATGTAAATCTGTAGATTTGGAAAAAGAGGTCAACTCTTAACCATTCAAGCACTGGCTTGCTCTGAGAAGCAGGCAGGAATTGGGATGAATAAGAAAGGCACACGTGGCTCAGAAACGGTGTAAGAGATGAATTACGAGACAGCAAAGATGTCCTGGGCAGTGTCCAAGCTTGAGACAGGTCAGAAGCTATGTCCCGCTCCTACCGTCTAGTAACCAAGGAGACCCCCAAGTTACCTAGGCGACCTCAGCTTCAGTTTTCACATCCATAAAATGTCCCAGAATAATACTCCCAGTCTCCCAAAGAACTGTTTTCCAAACTGCAGTCCTCTGACCAGCAGCCTCAACATCACCTTCACAGGGATCCTATTACAAATGCAAATTCTCAGGCGTGGCCTCACACTGTGGGTTTCCACAAGCTCTCCAATAAGGTGAGTCACTGGATGACGGGAATTCCAACCTTTCACACTGTAGATGTGCTTAACTTTCTGACTAAGATACTGACATATTTTGGATGTAAGGATTAAACCTCTTCAGATTCACCAGCAATCCCTGCACAAGTTTACCAGGTACAAACACGTAACAAAAAAATGTTGGGAAGTTTAACATTCATAAAATTACTTTGGGGGTAAAATCCTTTGAAAAATTCTCAAGAAGTTTAAAGAATCATGTAGTAGAAGGTGTCCTCAAAAAATGTCCCGTTCTTCCAGTGCTCCCATATCGTAATTTATGCGTGGTCAAAGCTCACGTGAGATCTAGCCACTTTCAATATTTACTAACTTTCCAGTCTTAATTTCCTTGTAGATTTTATTAATCTAGGAGCTGAATTAGTTGACCCCAGTGAATGGCATTATAAGGAAGGTCACTCCTTTGGGACACAGGACACAAACTGTACACAAATTGTGCTAGCACCACTTAGCAACACCAAACTGAAGCCAGCAGGTCGAAAAGGGTTTTATAGCCGGTTCCTGACACACTCTCCCTCCCTCCCACAGCCTGTGTGCACTTTCCTTTCCCAACAGGGCCATGTGACAACCAGAGTGCAGGAGCCTCAGCAGCATCACAGCTCTACAACCTATGTTTGGGGCCAAAGAAAAGAAAGCCTCCAGAAAGATCAGTGCATGTTTCTGTAAAAGATGTTTATGGTGGGCGGCTATGAATGACACCTGTAAAGCCAACCGAGTCCTATGCTTCCAAATGAGGGGGTGAGGAGTTCAGATGGAGGTGCATGGGGGAACAGGGAGAGGGTAGCAAGGTATCAACCAAGACATTCCCAGTGAGGCCCGACCTGTGAGCTCAAAGGCACCTTCTAGTAGTTCGGATGTTGTTCAGGTTCAGTCATGCTTATCCAGAAGGCAGGTCACATCAGTTAGGCCCAGGTGCGGAGGGGAGGTTAGACAATGGTGTATAAAGCAGCCTTGCTGACCGAGGAGACAGCACTCTCAGAAAGATCTAGAAGTTAGCCTAGCGTGAAGTGCCAACCTCAGGGAGGCATTTCTGCTGTCTGCAGGCTGCTGTGGGAATACACTCACCAGGCCGCTCCCCAGGCTCTCAAGGTGCGCTTGGGGAAATGTGTGGATGCTGTGCCCAGCCCCACACGAGTCAGTGGAAGTCCCCATCTTCTGACACTGGCAATGTCACCAGCACAGGCTAGGACAAAGGAAAGATCTGCACCTCAGTCCTAATATTCAAGTTCACTCCTGTTGCCTCTGCCACTGCTCAGGGGCAAGACATGAGGGAGGTGTCTAAAAGACCATGTCCCCACGTGTCGCCTTGTTGATGGCAGCTGGACACCCTGGTGGTGCTGCACATGGAAACTGTATAAAAAGTTAAGGAATCTTAATTCCAAGTAGGGGTGTGCCGGAGGTTCAGTCTCGCAACTGCATTTGCACTATCTGCACCACTCCTCAGCCCAGGGCTGCCCTCCAGTCCCGACTCAGGGATGCAGTTCTGGCGGGACCGCCACATCTGCTCTCCTGTCTCCTTTGCTATGATGAGGCATTCCTTCTCCATCTTGGTCTCACGCAAGACCCTGGTACAAACACTTCTTTGTAGATGCAGAGCTGGGAGGATGGTCCCTGAAAAGTGCTCTTCCCTCAGTGTTCCCAATCTCCCAGCCGCCACACAGGTGGAGAGGCAACTGCACTCCTCTGCCCACTTCCACGTGAGCACCAGAAGCCGCTGACCTCAGAACAGAACCCAGACAGTGTTTTCCAGTTACTGTCCCCTTAGAAAACAGAGGGCCCTTCATGCTCGTTCTAAAGCTCTTTCCTCCTGTCCTGCTTTCAAACTTATAACCGGAGAGCCTGGCAGGTGGCTCATGTCAATAAATATCAACCTTTAAAGAGTCTTGATTCTAGACACTGTTCTCAACTCCCATGACTTTGGATCTATACACCCGAAATGCTCTTGTACTGTTTTTCCTTTGCTCTCTTCAGTTTTGCTAAAATAAAGTTTCATCTGTCCAACACACTTCATACACTGTTTGGCTCCCTGGACACTTTTCGAATTTCTATAGAAAATCACCAGTTATTAAAAAAACAAGGCCCTGGCTGGTTGGTTCAGCGGTAAGAGCGCAGGCCCGGTGTGTGAAAGCCCTGGGTTTGATTTCCGGCCAGGGCACACAGAAGTACCCATTTGCTTCTCTACCCTTCCCCCTCCTCCTTCCTCTCTGTCTCTCTCTACCCCTCCCGTAGCCGAGGCTCCATTGGAGCAAAGTTGGCCCGGGTGCTGAGGATGGCTCCATGGTCTCTGCCTCAGGTGCTAGAATGGCTCTGATTGCAGTGGAGCAACGCCCCAGATGGGCTGAGCATTGCCCCCTGGTGGGCATGACGGGGTGGGGTGGGGTGGGGGGGTGGGGGGGTGGATCCTGGTAGGGTGCATGCAGGAGTCTGTCTGCCTGCCCCTGCCCCTCTCACTTCGGAAAACAAACAAACAAAAGACCTCAGGACCTCAGAGGTAGGATGAGTTGACCTCCATCTCACCCAAAGAGAACTCTCTCATGCATGCAGAGCTGAAAATGGCTTGCTTGGACCTTCCCTGTGTTACTGCAGAGAAATAAGTACAGTTACCACTTCCCCTAAGATATGTCTGGGCAGCTGCTATGTTGGAATAGACTCTCCTTCCCCAGGCCATACTCCCTCCATTTCTTTAATCGGCCTGTACAGCCAGGGGTCCTAATTCCATACTCAGAGCTTGCCCCGTAGCAGGATTCTGGCGCCTACGGTCTCAGGTGCTAAAGCCCATCTGAAGTTGATATTACCAAAGCCATTAACCACAAGGGAGAATGCCCTTCTATGGCAAAGAGCTAAATAAAAACAAAACCAAAAAACCCAGTTAAGCCAACCTCCAAGCGTAAGCTGCATGGCAGAACGGATATGTTCCAGTCACCAAGACTCTTCTCACTTCTGCCCTGAGGGAGTCAGTGTTAGCTTTCTCAAGATGGCAGACATTCTAGTTCTTCACATCCTCTCTCTTCTTGCAGAGGAGAAAGAGATGATTATCACCATAGTGAGTGGTGCCAAGTCACTGTGTGCTGCTATTCCTCAGCTGCTTCCAAAAGAGGAACAAGTAATGCTCATGCTGGGTCCGTCTCCTTTGACATGACCTGCCGCCACCAAGGGTAATGGACAGTGTGGGTGGCGGGAGCCAGGAAGGAGTGCAGAGAAGAGGAAAGTCACCACAACTATGAGGACACCATATCATATTACTTAGAGGCTGTGAGAAAGAGCCGAGAAGGAATAGGGCACCAAAATCAGTTCATCTCTGGGGAAGAAATAATGAAAATAAATCCAAATAAATGTCGCCCTGGTCGAATAGCTCGGTTCGTTAGAGCACTGTCCCGATATGCAAAAGTTGCTGGTTCAGTCCCCCGTCAGGGAACATGCAGAAATAGATGAATGTTTCTCTCTCTCTCTCAAATCAATCAATAAATTAAAGAAACAAAAACAAAGAGAAATGTCACCCATGAAAAACAACTGGGCCACAGAGTTGGGCTTGACTGTAGCCACAGTCACCATTTATCTAACAGGAATCAGAGTGTTCCCCAATGGACTGCTTGCACAGGTGACATCACATGATGGGCTGCAGGGAGGAGCTCCTGTCAGCAGGAGCCTAGGGAGGGAAGGAGGTGGGGAGAAGGGGGACAAGATTTGCTTCTGATCTTAGCTGTCATAATGTGGCAGACCTCAAGTTTCCCCACCTGTAGAACTAGAACAATCCTTTTGGGCTGATTAGGTTATAGAAGCATGAAAAGTTAAGTGCTAACACTACATACAAATGAACTCTTGTGCCCCCGAATCTCTGGTTTATGGAAACACGCAATCTCTCCCCACTGAAGGCCAAGAAGCTCTCTATCCAGCCAGGGTCTTGCAGGGCACAGAGGGTGTGGAGGAGGAGGGCCCACGGGCATAGCACTCACGCCTGAGGGGAGGTGAACAGGACCCAATGTGCTACATACACTTCTGTGCAGCTGGTTCACTTTTTAGGAGAGGGCTGGGGGCAGATTTTGTCGCTAATCACCTTCCCTAACAAATCAGAAAGAACGATGACAGTGAGTGGGCACGGTTAGATGTTTGCTAGCCCCATCTTGTTCAGCCCAAACAGGTTAGACAGGTTGAATACTTAAACAAAGGTGGAAAAATGCAAGGCATAAAGCAGGACGTGCTACGGTGGGACTGTGGCCAGCACCTGCGGGTTCAGAACTAATAAATACAATGCTGGTGACTGGGTTCGCTCTCTTCCTCGTCCTCCTCCTCTCCACCTTAATTCTTTCGTATTAGAGCACTGAACTGGACACACGCTCAGGATCTGCTCGAAGTTCTCAGGCCAGCAGAGTGGCGCGGTTGGAGAGGAGACCGGGGCACTGGAGAGCAGTGGCTAGCTCTCCACACCGCCTCCTACCCCCAGCAAACACATACCTTCCCTTTACTGACCTAATTTCTAGCTATCACAAATGCCAGGCTGTTCAAGTGTGGGCAAGCAGAGGTGCTCTAGACTGTGATGTCAGTCATCAGACTTACCTGCTGCAGTTGAGCTTTAGAAATATTTCAACAAGATATGTCAAAGCGACCATAGTGCCGGCATGCGAGAACATTAAAAATTTTTTTTTCATATCTGCTGAATCTCCAAAAAACACACAAAAAACCTAACAGACAAACACTACCTCTGCCAAAACAGAAGAAAATCCAAGTCACAAACATCACCATCTAGTCAGCCAAATGAGAATAAACTGTGTAATTATGAAGCAGATCATAAACTTGAGGATGAAAAAGGCTTCACCTGCGTCCCGAGCCTGGGAGGTTTTATGAGAGAGATTTCTGGCTCACAACTGTCCTCCAGAGATAAAGCAGGATCAAAGCGAGCACATTTTTCAAATATCCTTTTAAAAAAAAAACTATTCTGATTGTTAAGAAATACTGGAAAAGAAAATAACAAAGTGGAAGGGGAAATGTTTTAGAGAATGTCAGCAAACACAAAAGAGGCTGCACAAGAGACTGCCCACTGAAATGGGTCAACTTTCACCTCTGCTATTTTCTTATGCTCTTTTATCTTATTCAAATAAAATTCTGTGGCAAATCACTCTGACCTGTCCTAATCTTTAAGTTGAGGTAAAATTGACATCACATTATGTTAGTTCCAGGTGTACAACCTTCATGACTTGCTATTTCCACTGACCTGTTCTTTTTCTCGAGGAACAGTGGTAGCTTCCTACTATGTGCAGATTTTTAAAATGTAATGAGCTCTGAAAGGGGCCACAGATGCTCATCTAATAGTCTAAATGCTAGTCCACATGAAAAATGTAAAAACATCACAGAACAAGGATTCCCAAAAATGGTGTCTGAATAATAAAGATTTGCACAATTTGGTAAAGGAAATTTAAGTGTAAGATACACAGCTATTCTACAAAACACCATTCTCAGACTGTAGGGTTCTTAGGACACAGCTTATGGTACTCTCATGGTTGAAGGCACAAAGTCTATTTTCTTTCATTTATTTTTTATTAAGTGAAAGGCAGGAAGGCAGAGACAGACTCCCACATGCGCCCCGACTGGGATCCACCCAGCAAGCCCCTACCAAGTGGTGCTCTGCCTGTCTGGGGCTGTTGCTCCATTGCTTGACAACAGAGCCTGAGGTGAGGCAATGGAGCAATCCTTAGCAACCAGGGCTAACTTTGCTCAAACATTCAAGCCATGGCTACAGGAGGAGAAGAGAGAGATGTATGTGTGTAGGGGGTGTGTGTGCATGGAGAAGCAGATGGTGGCTTGAACCCGGGACTTCCACAAGTCGAGCCAATACTCTACCACTGAACCAACTGGCCAGGGCCAGAGTCTATTTTCTTGATTTTGTAAATATACTTGTTTACCAGCACGCAGAGGGATTGATTAAGTTTTCCTAAAGGAGATGAGAAAGGAAGGGAAACACAATTTGCTGAACATCTTGTGTGTCCCATAGGCTTAGGTATATATTATACCATTTAATTCTCACAACCACAAACTATATGAGCAAAACAGATGAAGAGAGGGAGTCCCCCCTTTGCCATTCCATGTAGCATCTTTGTCGGCCCTACCCAGAGAGTAAGGAAGAATTCTCAGGACACAGGGAGAGGTTGCCCTTATTTAAACCACTGTTGAAGTTAAAACAAAAGCAAACAGGTTTCAATTCCAGTCAATGGACTTTTAAAGAAAAGATAAAAACATTTAAATATAATTCAACAACAGCTGAGAATTTTTTTTTCTAGTTAAAAAGAAAAAAGTTTCAACACTTATTTTTAAAGAAATACTTTCTAAAATACTTGAAGTATGCCTTTTTCAGTGCCCAGAGTACTAGATGTACAGAAACTGCCTGGATACCCAGGAAATGACCAAATAGTCACTAAACATCCACCATATGTAAGGACTGTATGCCCAGACCAGTTCACACAGTTGTGTTATGTCTGTAGCATTAAAATCTCAGGTACACAAACTCTCAGCCACATCTGTAGGGAGTTGCATGTGTGGTCACAGAGCACCTGTTATCATCAGTGGGCTGAAAGTGACAAGGTCTCTTAGTATCCTCAAAAGATATTTTCTTCTCTTTTGTCTTTCTTCCAAGGTAAAGATATTTAGTCGTAGGTAACTGAAATGTAATATAATTTTATCCTTCTTTTTTAAAAAATATTTCAAAGGATTGCAAATGTTCCTATTGTCCTTGATAGGTGACCCACAGATTTTTATCCTAAAAACAACATCTTCCCATGTGAATTAGCACAGCACCTTCCTTCTCTCATGGGAGTTTGTCAGGGGACCAGGACCTGGTGACCAAGACTCATTTCAAGATGGAACTAGCTGAGCCTTTGAGTGGTCACTTCTGCTCCTGAAAAGTAGCAAGTATCAGACAGACCTAGTTACAGTGTGTCTTTAGGAAGTTGATATCACCATGCCCGCAGTTCCATGGGGCCCTTTCTCCTGCTGGGCTCTGAGGGTAAAGAAGTGACTAAGTGCTCCCGAGACACTGTCCTACCTCTGCTCCTCTGTCCTTTAATGCTGGCCACCTGTTCAAATACCCAAGGTCAGTTGTGCATGCCAAGGGCTGGCTCCACCTAAGCACCAGAGAGTAAAGCGCTAAATTCAGAGCCTTCGTGGCCTCATTTGTCATGGATAGAGTAGGTCACATTTCTGTGCAGTGAATGTTTTTTTTTTCTCTTCCAGCATAATAGGAACACATAAGCCTCTGTTTTTGAAGACTGTCCATTATCAATGGCGTCCTCAGGATCTATGTTTCTGTCCCTGGCAATAGAAAAAGTCATGCTCACTGCAAGAGGAAAGAATGCCCTTAGCAAACAACTAGAGAATGTTCCAGGGATACTGCTCCCTCATCTTCACCCTCCAAACACCACCATAGACAGGAGAACATGTCCCTGTTCTTAGGAGAATAAATGAAGAAGTTTGTCAGGAGAGTTTGCTCCTGTCAGGGTCTTCAGCATGCTCTTACCATAACACATATGCCACAACTCTCTATAGCTTACAAGTCTTTAGTTTGTAAAATGAGGAGCAAAGTGGGAATTAATTTCTTATTTTTCCCAAGACAATTGCAGTGTGCAAAAACAAACAAAAACAAAAACAGCCATTTCAGAGACAGGATTTCATCCAAAGGAGGCCTGTTTCAACCCTCTCTTTCAAGTATCATTACTTCTCCAAAGCTCAGCAGTCCAGCACTTTCAGGAAAGTTTTGCAAGTCGCAAAGCTCAATGCCCTTTTTCCAACATTGAGCTCGCCAGAGGGCATGCTCTGGCTCAGTTTCCCAAGTTTGTTTTGGAAGACAAGCACCACTCAATCCAAGTTTTCAATGTGGGAGCAACTGCTATAGGGTTCTGGGAGATCAAAAGCTGGGGCAACGGTGATGTTCCCACGATCCAGATTTCGTATCTGATGGCAGCCTGTTACTCCACTCAGGAACCAAGCTGCGGTTAGAAAGGTTGGGGATAACAGCTTTCAAACCTCAAAAATACAAAATCCGCCTGACCAGGCGGTGGCGCAGTGGATAGAGCGTCGCACTGGGATGTGGAAGACTCCAGTTCGAGACCCTGAGCTCGCCAGCTTGGACCCAAGGTCGCTGGCTCCAGCAAGGGGTTGCTCGGTCTGCTGAAGGCCTGCGGTCAAGGCACATGTGAGAAAGCAATCAATGAACAACAAAGGTGTTGCGACGGCAACGAAAAACTAATGACTGATGCTTCTCACCTCTTTCAGTTCCTGTCTGTCTGTCCCTATCTATCCCTCTCTCTGACTCTCTCTCTGTCCCTGTAAAAAAAAAAAATACAAAATCCGCAGACATGGACGGGGCACCCTGAACCACTGCACCAGACACAGTAAGAAGCTGAGATGGCGCATGTCTTCCCCAACCTTTTCCAAAATGAGCTGAATTTGCATCACTTTTTTCTCCCTAGTTATCAAATACAGGGTTACTTTTAAAAAAATATAATTTCTATTTATTTATTACAATTAAGTTATAAGTAATTAGGGGTTTTATCAGAACTACAATGCAACTGTCAACATGATCATATATAATTTAATAATGCTACCTGTTTTGGTGAAGTTTATTTTCTTCCACTAAAAATTCTGTTGGGTTGATTCTGTGCTGATGATCCTCTCATAAAACTAAGAGAAAAGAAAATTCTACAAAAATGCTGATTAGCCTAATGAACAAAGATAACAAACATATCCTTATAAAATTACTACTAGTCAAAGGAAATAAAGTGAATTGTTCTACAAAGTGGGTACTATAAAAAGTACCTCAATGTCAGTGAAGGATAACCTGGAATTGGAAAGGATGGCTTCCTGGGGTCCTCATTATACATGTAAGATGTACAATGAGGCCCTCGGAGTGTTCCAGCAACACAGACCTGGGGTGGAGCCCAGACCTGTCTCCTGCAGCTGCTGCTCACAGTAAACACGGCAGGCAAGGCTCACTGGGAGGAATGTGCACGCACAGAGGTATGTGTCACATGTGCATGTGCAGGTGACCTTGAGCACGGGGAGGGGGTGAGCAGGAGGCTGGGGCAGGCAAACCATGTGTTCCAGACCAGCCTCATGGAACTGAGCCTCAGGGAGATGCACCTTGACACCCACACACAGGGAAGGAAGACTGTCACTCACTGCAGGTGCCCTACTCAATCTGAGGGGCTCAGGGGAGAGACTGAGAATCTTAAGAGCCAAGCCACATGAAGCTGACATGGAAGAGCAGGGTCTAGAGTAGGTTATAAACAAGAAACCAGCTGAGTGGGGACACCGAGTAGCACAGGTGGAGGGTCTCTAACCACGCAGCTCAGACTGGGCTCCAGACCCCCTGGGGCAGCTCTGGCTCCACTCAATCCTAGCCAGTCCATAGAACTCGGGCAGCAGAAGCAACGAAAGGAAAACGAGAGAAAGAAGTTTGATTTTTTAGCACAAAGCTCACAGTTGACTGCCTGACTTCCATGCTTTCAAAATCAAGTGAGGATGCAGCTTATTAGTTTGGGTTTCATGATTCCGTTTCATTCCTGCACACCCGTCCCAGGGCAGCTCTGGCCCCTGATTAAAGTAACACAGGTATCTGCTTAGGGGAGATCACAGCTCACCATTCAGGTTTTGAATTCTGGAACAAATCCACCAGGACAAATAAATCTAACTGCGCTCTCTCTGGCACATTTTTGTAACTGTTTTCACATTTTCATAATTTTTTCTCCAAAAGTACAGTTTCACCAACAAATAAAGATGGTGATGCTTGTGATTACCAAAAACTAAATATCCTTCTTTGCAATTTTCTGCAGAGAACATAAAATAAATGTAGTGTGATAAACTCAAATATTCTAAGTAAGCTTTTGTTATTTAAGTCACACATTTCATATAGCAATAAGAAAGACAAAACAGCCTCTGAACTTAAGCTCTGGCACTATACAAATGCTTATTTGGTGTATATTCCCTCAGTGGCAAATATAATAATAATATTAGTGACCACTTATTTGTAAGTACTATTAGTAAATATCATCCTAGTGCTTTGCACATACTAATTCATGGATCCCCACAATATTCCCATGTCAGTATGGATATCACTCCCTTCTACACGTGAAGTAACGGAGACACAGAGAGGTCAAATAACTTGTCCAGGATGGCACTCAGATTACCACAAGGCTGCCTCCAGCTCTTACAATACCAACTCAGAAACGCCCCTGCCCAAAACCTTTCTGTAGTACACCGCAGGCCTTCAGAGTGCTTTCAACAACACAACTGCAGTTTTGTTTTTTTTCACAGGGACAGAGAGAGAGTCAGAGAGAGGGACAGACAGACAGGAATGAAGAGAGGTGAGAAGCATCAATCATTAGTTTCTCCTTGCGACACCTTAGTTGTTCATTGATTGCTTTCTCACATGTGCCTTGACCGTGGGCCTTCAGCAGACTAAGCAACCCCTTGCTGGAGCCAGGGACCTTGGGTCCAAGCTGGCGAGCTTTAGCTCAAGCCAGATGGGCCCACAGTCAAGCTGGCGAGCTCGCGGTCTCGAACCTGGGTCTTCCACATCCCAGTCCAACGCTCTATTCACTGCGCCACTGCCTGGTCAGGCCACAATTGCAGTTTTTAAAACAAGGTATATATGGGGTTTTACTATGTCATTTTGTTAAAATATAGAAAAATCAAGAGAATTCTGCAAAGTTCTGCGGAATCAGAACTAGAACTTGGTCCCTAACAATTAGTTCTCTCGTCCAAATCAAGATGACTCACAATCAGTACAAAACCCCAAATTACACAAACAAACATCACCAGGGCCTGCTTTAAAAAACACTTATAAACAGTAATTTGCAAACAACTCCAATACACACTGTTCATAAATAAGAAATGTATCTCAGGAAAATATTATGGGTTGTGCTATAAAAAATTCAAAATCATTTCTAAGACTATCCATGCATAGCCAAACAAAATACTATAATAAAATTCAGTAAAAGCTATTCTGTGCTCACCAAATACACTGTGCCATGCTAGTAGGATGGCTGAAAAAGTTTAACATTAAAAATAATACTCTATGACAACATGGAATTGTTTTGGGGACGGGGAAGAGAGCTGTTTCCTGATATGCAAAGTGACACAAACACTACATCAATTATTTCTCAGATAGCAGTTAAAAGCATGGCCTCTTTGCCTGATAGGCTATGCTCAAATCTTACCACTGTCTGTTCCTTTGATCCTAAGCAAAATTTCCTCACCTGCAAAATGGGATAAAAACTCTACAAACCTTGCCTGACTAGGCGGTGGCGCAGTGGATAGAGCGTCGGACTGGGATGCGGAAGACCCAGGTTCGAGACCCCGAGCTCGCCAGCTTGAGCGCGGGCCCAGCTGGCTTGAGCAAAAGCTCATCAGCTTGCACCCAAGGTCGCTGGCTCCAGCAAGGGGTTGCTTGGTCTACTGAAGGCCTGCGGTCAAGGCACATGTGAGAAAGCAATCAATGAACAACTAAGGTGTTGCAACGGCAACGAAAAACTAATGATTGATGCTTCTCACCTCTCTCTGTTCCTGTCTGTCTGTCACTATCTATCCCTCTCTCTGACTCTCTCTCTGTCCTTGTAATAAAAAAAACCCAAAAAACTCTACAAACCTTAAAGATAGAGCAAGTAAAAATAAATGAGTATCGACAAAGAAATAGGAGACTGACAATGTATACACCAGCCAGACCTGACAATAGCATGCCTAGACGACACTCCACCCAGCACCATCAGGATACATCCTTTGTGAGCAGATGTGGGACAGTCTTCAGGATGAATCACATGTGAGGCCATTAAATGAGCAATGGTAAATTTAAAAGGATTGAAACTATACCAAGTATGTTCACTAATGACAATGGAATGAAACTAAAAATAATAAGAGAAAGAAATTTTGAAAGTTACAAATATATGTGGAACAACACACTCATATAACCAATGGGTCAAATAACAAATTGCAGAGAAAATTAGAACATAGTTTGAGATAAGTGAGAAATAAAACACAACACATACAAGCCAATGGGATGCAATGGAAGCAACAGTTAAAGGGAAATTTATAGCTGTAAATGCCTATATTAAAAAAAAAAGTTCTCAAACCAATAACCTCATCTTCTCCACCTGAAAGCACTAGAAAAAGAGCAAACTAAACCTAAAAGAGGAGGGAAATAATTTAGAGCAGATAATTAGTAAAATAAATTTAGCAGAAAAGCAATAGAGGAAAATCAATGAAACCAAAAGTTGTTTCTTTGAAACGACTAAACATGTTGACAAGTGTTTGACTAAGGTAAAAAAATAGAGACGATTCAAATTATTAAAATCAGAAATGAAAGAGGGTACAATAACACAGACTTTACAGAGCAAAAAAGATTATGGGGGAGATACTATAAATAACTGTAGGGATACCAATCAGATAATTTATACAAATGGCCAAATTCTAAGAAACAACATCAACTACTGAAAGTGACTCAGAAACAGAAAACATGAACAGACCTACCACAAGTAAAAAGACTGATTTAGTAATCTAGAAACTTCTCAGAAAGAAAAGATCACATGATTTCGCTGGTGAGTTCTACCAAATATTAAAGAATAATAAATACTAACTCTTCACAAAGTCTTTACTAGAGGAGGAGGAAAGTTCCTGACTAACTCTATGAGGTTCGTTACACCGATACAAAAGCCAGATAAGGATATCATAAGAAAGGAACACTATAGGCCCTGGCCGGTTAGCTTAGCGGTAGAGTGTCAACCCAGCATGTGGATGTCCTGGGTTCTATTCCTGGTTAGGACACATAGGAGAAGCGCCCATCTGCTTCTCTACCCTCCTCCCTCTGCTTCCTCTCTGTCTCTCTCTTCCCCTCCTGCAGACAAGGCTCCGTTGAAGCAAAGTTGGCCCAGGCGCTGAGAACGGCTCCATCTCAGGTGCTAGAATGGCTCTGGTTGCAATGGCCCAGATGGGCAAAGCATCACCCTCTAATGGACATGCCAGGTGGATCCTGGTTGAGCGCATGCGGGAGTCTATCTCTCTTGCCTCCTTGCTTCTCACTTTAGAAAAATATAAAAAAATAAAACAAAAAAAAACACCTCACTACAGGCCAATTATCTCTCATGAATGGTGGCAAAAAAAATCTTTAACAAAATACTAGCAAATCAAATCCATCAATATATAAAAATGATTAAACATTGTGATCTAGTAGGCCTTAATCCCAGGAATAAAGTTTAACATCCAAAATGGCACTCTTTAAAAGACAAAAGCAACTTGACCATCTCAGTAAATGTGGAAAAGCATCTGACGATATCCAACACCCTCTCATGATAAAACACTAAGCCAGGAGTGCTCAATATATCGATCATGATCTACTGGTCGATCGCGAAGGAAGTGTGGGTAGATCGCATGACATTAAAAAGACATTTGTCTTTTGATTGGCATACAGGGTAGCTAATCTGACGTCTGAACTTTTGACACCCTACGCATGCACGTTAAACCACGCTAACTTGTTCAGTTACATTGCTGTGTAGTTAGCCTTCAATTTATTTAAACTAAATACAACAAAGGGTATAAAAATGAGTGCTGTAGCTGGTCCGAGTAAGAAGCCTAAAACCTACCATTTTCATACAGAATGGGAGAGGATTTATTTCACTATGTCATATTCTAAGTGCGTTTGCCTCATCTGTCTGTGTGCCATTCCTATTCCAAAGAAGGGAAATGTGGAGCGGCTTTTTCGGACTGTTCATAAAAACTATGACATTGACTTACCTCCGAAAAGAGAGCTGAGAAGGAGAAAGGTGAAAGAAGAATACACAATATTAAATAATAATAATAATAACTTAAATAATGATAATATAGAAGAAATAAATTTATGTTTTGCATTTTTATTGTAGGAAGATCATTTTGACTTGGTCATCTTATAAGTAGCTCGCAAGCTGAAAAAGTGTGGGCACCCCTGCACTAAGCAAACCAGGAATAGAAGGAACCTCAAATTGATAAAGGGTATTTATGAAAAACCGCAACTACCATCATATTTAATGGGAAAAGACTGAATGCTCTCTCCCTAATATTAGAAATAGAACAAGGATGCCCATTCTCTTCACTCGTATTTAACACTGCACTGGAGAATGTAGTGAGGGCTAGCAGGTAAGAAAAAAAAAGGAATCCAGATTAGTTACAAAGGATGAAAACTATCTCTATTTGCAGATGACATGATCTTGTATACAGAAAAGCCCAACTAATTCACTATTAGAATGAATAAAAAAGGTCAGCAAGGCTGCGGGAAACAAAATCAATATAAAGCTTGAATTGTTATTTTTTTTATACACTAGCAATGAAAAACCAAAAAATGAAATTTGAATACAATTCCACTTATAATACCACCAGAAGGAATAAAACACTTAGGAAGAAGTAAATTTAACAAAATATAAAACCTGCACTCTGAACACTATAAAACACAGTGAAAAGAAATCCAGTAAGATCTATTATTCCATTAATCCAGTAAGATAAATGGTAAAATCCCATGATCAAAAATTTAATACAATGATGGCAATGCCCCCAGATTGATCTACACATTTTGCAATCCCTATAATTATTCCTACTGTTTTTTTGGGGGGGAAAAAACAAAACAAAACTGGTAAGCTAATACTAAAATTCACTTGGAAATGCAAGCAACTCAGAACAGCCGAAACAATCTTGGAAAGGACCTCACTTAGAGAATGCAAACCTTTTTGATTTCAGAACTTACCAGAAAGCTACAGTAATCAATATAGTGTTAGCCTCAGAAAAGACATATATCTTAACGGAACAAAACAGAGTACAGAAATAAATCCTTACAGTGATGGTCAACTGAATTTCAACAAGGGTAGCAAGACAATTCAACGGGGAAAGAAAAATCTTTCCAACAAATAGCGCAAAAGACTAAACTTGGACCCCTTCCTTATAGTACACGCAAATCTTAAACCGAAACAAACCACAGACTTAAATGTAAGAAAATTATGAAACTCATGAGATTCTACTTCACACCTATTAGGACGGCTATAATGGAAAAGAGAAGTGACAGACAGTAACAAGTGGTAACAAAGATGAGAGAACACTGGCACCCTCATACACTGTTGGTGGGAATAGAAAATGATGGTGCAGCTGCTTTGGAAAACAGTGGGGCAGCTCCTCAAAGGTTAAACATCAAGTTGCCAGATGACTCAGTAATTCCACTCCTAAGCATTTACTCAGAAGAAATAAACATGTGTCCCCACAAAACACTGCTCAATAATGGGCACAGCAGCATTATTCACAATAGCCAAAAAGTGGAAATGGCTCATAAGTCCACTAATCAAAGGGACAAATAAAATGTGGTACCCACATAATGGGATATTAATTGACAATTAAAAAAAATGAAGCACTGACATATGTTACAACACAGATAGATCTCGAAAACATTATGCTCAGTGAAAGAAGCCAGTCACAAAAGACCACATACTATATAATTCTACTTATATGAAACGTCCAGAATATGACAGTCCAGAGATAGAAAGTAGGTTAGTGTTTTCCTAGGGCAGGGGGTGGGAAGGAATGGGAATGGACTGCTTATGGGTATGGGTTGCTTTTGGGGGTGATGACAATATCGTAAAATTGATTATAGTGGGGGCTGTATACTTCTGTGAATATATTATTGAACTGTAAACTTTACATGGGTAAAATGTATTGTATGGCGTATAAATCATATCTCATAAAGATGTAAACAAATAAAATAAATAGAAATTGCTTAGCTCAGTGCCAGACACACAGGACACTGCAGCTTTAGTTATGATTATTTCTAAAATGCACTGTCAGAGACATTACCGTAAAAGGCAGTAAGTAGGCCTTTTATAGGTGTATTTAACATATACTATATTCCATCACAGATATTGTCTCAAAATGGGAATTTACAAGCCAGAAGTGACTGGGTCTAAGACCAGAGATGGGTCATGGAGGATCATAAGCAGGAAGCAGTCAGGGCTAAAACTGTCAGGAGGAGGGTACTTCTCACGATTGTGTCCCAGCATCCTCCAAGTCAGAGCGGGCTCCCCAAGAGTTCCACTGAGCAAGGGCTCAGTAGAAGAAAGCGGGGGGAAGGGGGAGGAAAGGCGACAATACCTCTAAGACCAAATTTTGAGGGGTGAATGTGTAAGGGAGAACCTTTTGGTGAGGGCATGGGGGAGATTAAAGGAACAGGCAAAACAAAACGGCAAAGATAAGGCAAAATGATACCAACTGGCTGATACAGTGATGAACAAGTAAAAAGCTAAAATGTAAAATATATTTAAAAACGGCAAAACCCAAAAGCACTCCAAAGGGAAATGAGGGGCAAAGAGAGAGAACTAAACATTTAAATGGAGGGGAAAAAATTGTAAATTCTTTAAAATATTGACACCTTTTAGAAAGTCACACTCAACTATAAACTTCTAAGAGTTCATAGGCTTTAACTTACTGCAGCATTACTTAGAAATGCAAATGCATACCAGACAACATTTACTGAGTGCTTACCATGAGCCAGGAACTGTGTGCTGAACTGATTATTTCCTAACCCTCATCTTGGTCCAAAGCTATGAAGAATATTAAAGATTATATAGAAAGAGGAGGTAACTGATGTACAAAAATTAAGTAACTTGCTCAAGGATGGGAAAGTTACAAGTGGCAGAGCTGAAATTTAAAAAATCAGGTAATAATTTCAAAACCCAGAACTTTACCATTCTACTTGTGCATCCCAAGTACACCATAAGGGGTTCACAAAATGATGCAGGTACCATAAATTGGACCATCCCCTAGTAGCACTTATATCATAAAACATCAACAATAATTATATAAAGCTTTCTTTTGAAATATGTAAAGAAAAAGGCATTAGTCAACTTTTAAAAAGAAAGCAATACAACTACAAGAAAATATACAAAAATAAAAATAGCCCAATTTTCTGAGAAGGTAAAATTTTGAGTCCCTTTAAAAAATTTTCCCAGAATTCTAATGTTCCTAAAATGTTTTCTCTTTTAAAGCATTAAAAAGTCTGTTTCAACCCCTTGAAACAAATGTAATCATTCTATGAAGTGTATTTTCATTGGTTCATCCCATGAAATTTTAATATGCTCACCACTGAGCTCCCTCCCACTCCGAGTGAGTCTCTAAACTCCTATAGTATTCTTCATTTTACCCTATCTCACTCTGACGCTCTAGGACCAGCCAACTTAACCATATATTCAAAGGTCCTAGAAATTTTTCATAAGAAAACAATCTGCAGGAACCTATTAGGCACATGTAACTAGTTTTAAAAAGGTATGGGTTACTGGGCTAGTCCTTGAGGGTTCCTGTGCATCTGGCACCACACAAAGAAACTGCAACTGGCAAAGGACTCTGCTTCATTCTGATCCCCAAAGGAACAAAGACCCAGCCCAGGCACCGGGTTCTCACGAGGAGACACTCCTCATACTCTGGAGAGTTGCACAGGCAATCAAAGCCATCACTGGCTTTTCCACACAAAGAACAGGATTCAGAACTCAATGCTTTTAGGCAAGTCTTCTCTCTCATGGTAACTCCAAGGCCACATTACTTTTTTACAACTTCCAGATGCCAGCCACCAGGTCAAGGTGACCCTCACCCACCTGTGCATGTTCCCATTGGTGGTAAAAGACTGGCCACACACAGTGCACTTGTAAGGCCTCTCGCCAGAGTGCACCAGCATGTGGCGGTCCAGGGAGCTGGCCGAGCTCAGCGACTTCCCACAGATGCTGCACGAATGGTCTGCCCCTCCAGTGTCCGTGTTGTGCTGCAGAAAGCAATCACCCCAGTGGTCACTTAAGATGGGTCAATACTTGGTAATGTCAATTCAGAGCTGTCCAGTAAAATCAGTATAGCTTATCAGCTATTTTTGTTGTTGTTTCATTTTAAGTATCTTCCCAAATGTTAAAATCTACCAGGAACACAGGCAAATAAATATTCTGCACAATCTTCTAGGCCCATGTTTCAGTTTTGGGAAATACTTCTGCAAGGCTCAGAGAAAGCAGGAATCTTTGAAGGTCTTTCTAGGAGACACACACAGATTAACTGACCACATATATTAACACTAACAGGAAGACTGTCAACTATGAAGTAAACGTGTGAAATATAGTCCTCACATTAAGTCAATGTCCATTCATCAAGGCTGATGACGCATCTTGCTGTCGGGAAAAGAGAACTGAAATCTGCACAGTGTAGAGTTCTGGCCTCTGAAACATGCTAAGGAGGAACAGAACAGTTCCATCTAAACCAAAGCTGCTAAATGATGCCATTATTCAGTACCATGTTATAATTTTAATAATGTCACTCTTTCATTGCTCTAGATCAGTGGTTCTTAACCTTTTCTGAGGCACCGAACCCACCAGTTTCATATGCGCATTCACCGAACCCTTCTTTAGTGATAAATAAAATATGATTTTATTTTCCAAATTCAAGACATAGGTATATGTTTTTTTACTGGTGCACAAAATGAGCCGTGCATGAACATCACCTTGCTCAAAGAACAAAACCAACAAAGTGCAGGAACTCACAACAAATTACGGTATTACTTTATTCTGGCCTCCGCGGCAGAAGCTTCTCCGAAGACCGACTCATCGAACCCCTAGGGTTCGATAGAACCCAGGTTAAGAACCACTGCTCTAGATGCATCAATATTTTGTCATGAACCAGTCAACAGCAGGCAAGGAGAAGGAAAAATCCCACAATGGAGAAAAGCCAAGCCTGACCAGGTGGTGGCACAGTAGACAGAGTGTTGGCCTGGGACACTAAGGACACAGGTTCAAAACACTGAGGTCACCCGCTTGAGCATAGGGTCACTTGCTTAAGCAAGGGGTTACTGGCTTGGCTGGAGTCTCCCCGTCAAGGCACATATGAGAAAGTAGTCAATGAACAACTAAGGTGCTACAACTATGGGTTGATGCTTCTCATCTCTCTTCCTTCCTGTCAGTCTGTCCCTCTCTCTCTCTCTCACTAAAAAAAAAAAAAAAAAAAAAAAAGGAGAAAAGCCAAGAGATCCCAAATCAAGTCAATTCTCTGCAGCATGATATATGGTTATAAAACAATATAAAGAGCATGGGTCTATACCTACAATCTCACTGTACTTAACTATATATTTATTCAAAGGGATTTCATTCATAGTGACAAGTCAGGTATGGGCAGTCTTCCATTATATGTGGTCAGTTAACTCAGTATTTGCTAAATTCTGAAAAGGAATAGTCTGTGTTGACCTGGGGCTTTGTCACAGTGACATGGACCCACAAAAATTATTTCATAACTACCTCTCAAAATAATTAAAATAATAAAAATCCAAATTAAACACAGCCACAATTCATACATGGAGGTCAAATCACCTTGTTCTCTCAATGAAGAATGATTTAAAACAAAAATATCAAAGCAGCAAACCTGTCGAATATGCATAGTTAACTGATGCTGTGTAGTGCAAATCTTCTCACACAGGGGACAGTTGTAGGAAGACTTCTCTTCTTTTGTTTCCTGAAAAGATACAATAAAAGGGAGAATCAATTTGATTTCACAGTAAACCCGTGCCTGATTTCTGTCGTGAGCACCTGTGTCTCAAGAGCTGTTGCTACGACACAGCCAAGAGGATGGGCTCTGGAGCCTGTCTGGTAGGAGCCTGACAAGTCGCCGTCCTGCCGGCCCCAGTTTCCTCACTTGTAAATGGGATGGGTAATAGCATCTCCCACATCACGATAGGATGTGGACTGATAAGGACTAATTCAGTCACAACATGTGTAAAGTTCTGGAACAGTGTCTGGCACAGGGTAAATGCTCAATAAATATTCGTGTTCTTATTAGACAGACACTAACTAAATCGTCAGTGAATGGTGAAAAATTAAGCACTGAGTCATGGCAGAGCTAGAAAAGGAATATCTTCCTTCCCTAGACTCCAGCCACTCTTTCCTACCTGCTCTTGAGCCCCCCCCCCAAAAAAAACGCATGAGCGGTAATGACGTTCTCATGACACCCCCCTCCCAGCAGTGGAAGGCCTCCGAGTCCAGCTGTGTGCCCAAACAGGCTCCAGTAGAACCCCTTCACTCCCCGCCAGCACCTGCTGGACATTGCCCAGAAGGAGTAAATAAGAGTAAGAACGCTGGCCAGTTGAAACTCTGAAAGAGAATGACAACCCGAACTGAAGGCTTCCACGGAGGTGACAAAAGAGCCAGCTCAAAAAGTGGCTTGTTTTATGTCCCCTCAAAGCACATGAGGCAAGCTTTTGTCAAGCAATACATTTTACCTTTTTAGGGAAAAGGACAAGCTTACTACCTATACAACTCTTCTTTCACAGAATTGTCATGATGTGCCTATCATCGCCTCCTCACACACACAATCCCTAAGCACCACAGGTCTTTGTCCTCATCCCCAAAACTAACAGATTGAGGCATGGACACCTTTTCCAGGAATGTGGAGTTGAGATGCTAAGAGACTGAGACCCGTGGGCTTACAAAGATCAGCTGGGAGCTTTCTGACTATGGATTTCTAGATCAGACTCATAACAGGCTGACTCAGAATCACTGGGTAAGGGGAGCTGAACCTTAGAAATTTTGGGTGTCTAACAATTCCCCAGGAGATGCCAGTACATGTGCAGGTTTAGGGATCACTAAGTTACTAAGTTAGGTGATCATCAGGACTTGATCACAAAGTTCAGGCAAGGCTGGGGCCAGACCCAACAGTGTGGTGAGCCCAAGCCATGACACGCAGCTGGGGAAGACTTTATGGTAGGAGAGTGGGAAACCAGGCCCCAGAGAGAGGGGAGGGCTGTACTCTCAGGCATCTTTCAATAAACCTTGTTTTCCTTGTACTCATTTGAGTGAGTTTCTGTTTCTTGCAAATAATACCAATCATTGAACACTTACTGTGTGCTAAACTCTGAATATATAAAAACATCAAGTTTTTTCACAACCAGTATTATGGTCCCATTTTCTGGATGAGGAAACTGGGGTACAGAGAGGCTGGTAACCAACCTTACATCAAAGAACTGGCACACAGACACAGGATTAAAACTCAGGCCAGCCGCTCTACAGCCCATACCCTAAACCGCTATGCTATATAAATCTGACCAAAAAACAAAACAAAATAAAAAAAACAAAAAACAAAGCACAACCATTAACCCAAAGGCACAGAAAGGGAACACCCTTGTGGTTGGCTTATGAGAGATGATGAAAATACAAGTCACCCAGAAGACTATAAAAACAAATGGCACCATAAACCAGACGGGGTGGAGTGGGTGCAGGATGATGTCTAGCATGTGTAGCTGCCTACAGACGTTCTCTCTCACTCTTCGAGGGCTAGCAGGCCTCACTATAGACCTTTGAGTAGTGAGTTGTTTTCATGCTTGCTGAGCCCTGGGAGTATTTTTTCAAAAAATAAAATTAGTTCCAGTTACAGTTTTATTAACTTAAAATCGTGTTTGTTTGATAACCAATTTATGGAAACAAGATGAACATACATTTGCCTTTTTTTAATGTTGCCTTACACATTTTTAAAATAAATCAATCGTACTCTGGATGGTCAGGAGGCATGAGGACGTACATGAACGTTCATACTACGGAAAGGGTTAAACAATACAGTAGTCCTCCTCCTTATCTGCAGTTTCACTTGTCACAGTTTGTTACCCACAGTCATCCACAGTCCAAAAATGTTAAATGGAAAAGTCCAGAAATCAACAATTCGTAAGTTTTAAACTGTGTGCCGTTCTGAGTAGTGGGACGAAAGCTCAGGCCACCCTGCTATTGGCCTCAAATGTGAGCCATCCCTTCGTCCAGCGTCTCCACACTGCAAACACATTGGTCACTTAGTAGCTGTCTTGGATGTCAGGCAGACTGTTCAGGCAGCCCTTATTTCACTCGGTAATGGCCCCAAAGCTCCAGGAGCGATATGGCAATCCGGTTTCACCAAGAAGAAGCTACAGGGCCTCGTTTATGTGAAAGAGTTTGTATGTACAGGACAGAACATGGTGTATGTGGGGTTCAGTGATAGCGGCAGTTTCAGGCACCCACTGGGGGTCTTGGAAAATATTCCCTGTGTATGGTGGGGGGACTATTGGACAAATCTTTTTGTGGCACTGGGTCTGAGAACTAGGTATGCTATACATTTTTTCACTCTCAAGTATTAAAAAATTACAGCTATGAATTTTAAGGAAGTTGATGAACCAGAGAGAGTAAAACACCTGCCAGTATCACTGAGTCAATCACAGATCTCTACTCTTTCCAGATATAATGTATGTGACTGGGGGGAGGAGGGTCCTACCTTCTCAACCCAGTTCTATTACAGTCAGAATAAAGCTGGCCAAGAACCAGCAAACAGAAAAACCAGAAACAAAAGTAGCAACAACAAAATAAGAGCGCTGACTATAACAATGAGAAACGTCTCACAGCCAGGCCAAAACCCAGTATTGGGCATTTTTTGCTGAATTATTAGATTAGCAATAATATATACTGAAAAAAATTTTTAAAGGAAGAATTATCAGTAGGATGTAAATAAATGTTAAAAAGCTAGGTCCTCAAGTGACCAGCTTCTTGAGGAGGCAGATTAAAAAAAGAATTTATCTTTTGTTCACCTTAAGATAGTAGATACCAGACATACTAGGCAGCTTGTGAGGCTAACTGGTATTGCTTCTGGGGTTCATCATGAACTGGAACCCAACTTTCTCTGGGGCTGGCAGGGCACGCTGCAGACCGTAACACAGGTCCACAACGTCCACGGTGGTCTGTGAACTCAGATTTAATTTTTATAAACAAGTCAAATAGACAAGGCAGCATGGTGGTGCTGAAAGAAGCCCCCAGAAAACTGTGAATGCAGTCATGAAGGCTGTGCTAGCGGAAAGGGCACACGTCCTGGGCTGGTGGATAAAGCAACAGCTAATGTGGTAGCCAAGCGTCCCATAATGGAACAATCTGACACCTGTGTCAGTGTCTGGCTGTGGCTCATAGGACTCCTCTCCAGGGCTCCCCTTGGGTGAGAAGGAACCACTCTCTCCCAGGCTACACTGTGCTCTTGTCTTTTTCTTCCAATGCCCTGTCCTTCTCATGCTACCTCTGGCCCAGACTTCCCTTTCAGAAACTAAGCCAGGGCCGCGTGGAACATGAGGCACCCAGAGGCTCAGGGCATAGATGACGGACAGCCGAGGCATACACCTGCACCATTTGCTTCACCACAGTTGCACGGTCACCTCTCCCCCACATTACCACAGGGGGCAGGAGGGCTGTGGACCCCTCCTGTGGCTCCACCTGCCATCTCTGAACCACAGAGAAAGGTCTGCAGCTGGGACTAGTGTCAACCCTGCCTGTGCTGGGGCAATTTAATGCTGGGTGATTTAAAGAGGAGGCTGTCCCTATTGCCATTTTCTCCTAGTAGCACAGATAAGAAAGGGGAGACAACGATCTTACAGGTCTCACTCCTCTGGAAATGACTGACACCCTAGTGCAGTACCTGGCTAGAATCAGGAGCTGGTTTATACTGTGAAATGAGTGAAGGGGTGGAGAGATGAACAAATAGATGGAGGGACAGACAGGTGTGTGAGAGTAGAAATAAACCTTTTCTTCCCAGAACTAGCGCTCCTTCTTGACTCAGGCCACAGTCATGCAGGCTGAGTATTTTCTCAGGGACCCATAGGAAGAGAGGCACATGGAGACAAAGGAAAAAAGAGAAAAAGGTATCAGTGCTTTCACCCTAAAACATTGTTTAACCCTGCCAAGCCTCCAGCCCCGAGGAAGGTGTGGAAAACACGGCCGCTCTCCCACACTGATGGGGTGCTTAGGTTGTACAACCTCTCCTGCAGGACAAGTTTCATCAAAAGCCTTAATTAAAATTAATGTTTTACTTCTCAGAGTTTGTAGAAAATCATCATAGATGTGGCTTAGACAATTCTGTATAAGAAATGTCACTGTAGGATTATAATAAAACAATTAATTCACAAAAGCCCAACAGGTTTACTTTTATCTCCAATCCTGGTATCTGGACAAGCTCTTAAGACAGCCTACTCCCTGAGGATCTAGTAAACTCAAAACTAAGTGTGGAGAACTCAGTTCATATGGTATGGATTCAGAGGAGAAATGCAAACTAGTCACTCTCTACACCTCACTCTTTGAACTTCATTAAACATGTTGCTAACAGGACAGCAAACACTTCCCAAGTGCCCCCTCTGTATGTCAATTAAAAGATTCATCTCATTTCCCAGTGAAGGATATGTGGATTTTTACTACATCATTAACCTTCCTAATCCCTGCCCACTCATTCACTCTTTCTCTCTTCTCCTGGTCTGATGCCCACTGCAAGTTCAAAAGGGCTAAGTCGTCTCTTATGTGGAATTTTCTGGGGCCAAATTCTGTGCTTTGTCAAGAATGATGAGCTGGAAAGGAGACTCAGCAGAACCAGTATTTATCTGCTCCCCAATCTGAAGATGCTTAAAAAAAAACAATCAAGGAGGTGACTTTGAAAACCAAATTAACCAGCTGTGTGAATAAGGAAACGAACCACATCAGAGTGGAAGACTAAATAAGGTCTTCTGCCCTGGCCAGCAAATGAAGGAAGCTGGCATTCAAGACAAATTACAGGGATGAGAATCAGGGCGCCTTCACCAATATTGACAACAAAGCATAGAAAATTTTCTCCATTAAAAAAAAACAACAACTGAAATAAGTTACAAAATGCTTGCACTTGAAAAATGATGACAACCTCTGGGTATGTCTGTTTATACCTCAATGCGTCCAAGATTCTGCCTGAGGAAGCTGAGGCTCACTCAAGGGACTATCTTCCTCCCAATGTTCTCAGGAACTAAAGCCACCAGATCAGACAAGGCCAACATACTACCCGCGGGCTGCATCCGGCCCGCATAATGAGTTTATGCGGCCCACGATTAAACTTTTAATATTCTCCGCTACTTTAAAATCTCAGCTACTCAGAAGCGGAAGAGACTTTGATTATTGGAAATCGAGATATTTAAGAGGATAGTGATACGCGGAAAAGAATTCCGTGTGTGACTAACCTAGGGTTAATTTCCAATAACTGGTCGAATGGATTCGCGATACTTCTTTATTTTTTAAACAAATTCCATTATAAAGATTTACAACTTTTGTACTCGTCTGTACTCTATATGAACTGTTTGACATTTAGGGCAGCGATGTGAAACCCACATTCTTTTAGGCAGAGTTTGCCACTGCGCACCCAAGGTCAAACAATTTGTTATTTTTGTGGTCAAGTGTGCTGAATCAAGTGGCACTGTAGACAAAAGCTGCAGTTGATAACTGAAAATGTATCCAGGCTGTTTGTAAAATAAAATAATTGTTTTATTTGCGATATAACCCCTTCAATCTCATTCTATTAATTAAATATTATTTCGACTGATTGTGATACAGTTTAGATATTTATATAATATGTAATTATATTATTAAAAAATATTTTTATTAAAATACTATTGTATATTAAAATTTTTTTCACTCACATTTATTCATAAACAAATTACATAATAAAATTTTGTTTACTTAAACGAATTGTTTTTGTATTTAACATTTTTAAATTTTAATATTTCCTCTAGTCCATGAAAAAGTTTTCTTTCTAATCTGGCCCAGGGGCAAAAACTGTTGGCCACGCCTGCACCAGATGCTACCACCTAGTACACTTAAGCTTACCTGGTTCCTTCTGCCAATCCGATTTGGTCCTGGAGGCTTCGCGGGGGACTTGATGATCTGGGGGCTCCCGCCATTCTCAGCGACCTTCCCTACACTCATGACTGCTGACATCATGGTGTTGACAGAAGACAAGTCTGAAACTTCCAAGCCAATGGGCGAACTTGACATCATTGGGACAAGAATTTAAGCTTCTAAGAAGCCTCTGTCATAGAACTGAAAATTGGAAATTGCTGATGTGACCACTGGGAAGTTTAGGCTTCTGTCAGAGCCAGGTGGCATTAGCCATGACTACCATAACTACAAGCCAGGACAAAATACCTAAAACCCTCTGTGTTCAGTTCAAGTTAAGCTTTCATCTAAATGAAGTGCTGCTGTCATATCAAAGGATAACCCTACTCCCTTGCTAAGCATATGGCACTGACACAACTCCCAAAGCCACCTGAAGCAGGTGGTCTCTTCCTTTCCTAACCTTTCATTAGATAGGATGGCAAAGGTTGAGCCAACAATTAGGGAGCCAAGGTTGCTGCCATTGGGCCAGGACCCTCCTAATAATCCTGTGGACCTGACAACCGAGAACTATCAGGCTCACTGAACACCGCTGCTGCAATCCAGTGATTTCAACAGGGAGCCTGGACTGTGTGACAGTGGAGATACTGACCCTTTCAAGATTATAACCAAATTTCAAATCAACATAAAAAGACTGCTTCTTAAAAAATACAAATAGGTAACATACCTATATATGCCAGAAAATGGACAGAAGAAAACCCAGCCCATTGCCAATTACCTCCATTTTCTGCCCCAACTGACACACTAGGGGATTTTCCCTTGCTATAGCTATCATCCACGGAGGAGGAAAGGAGACTGTTTCACTTCTTTTTCTTTCTTCTCTTGTTGTCACTCGTTGACACTGGAAGGGAAGCAAAGGCAAAAAGATTCAGTGTATACCTACCTACCTTATCACTTAGTGAAGAAAAAGCTGAAACTCCCTATTTGCTGTAAACTCAGCCCATGAAATTCACGGAAACACAGGGAGCACAAACAAGAGGTGATTCTAACTCTTCTTCCAAAATCCTAGTCTCAGTGGTGTTCAACCTTAACTGGGTGAGTGCTGTCACTCTCACTTGCAACAGCCAAAACAATTTTATGGTATTTTACTTTCTGAAGCCCATATGTATATATGTATGTATGTGTAAATGCATATATGTATATACCACCGTTTCTTTCTTTTTTAGCTTTGAAATTAAATTTAATGGGGTGACTTTGATCAATAAGAGTACATAGTTTTCAGCTGGACATCGACATCTCTGTAGCATTTGAACTGTTGACTGCATTGTGTGCCCAGCACCCAAAGTCAAATCATTTCCGTCACTGCATATTTGTCCCTCTTTACTCCCCTCTCCCATCCCCTCTTCTGAGTAACCACCTCACTTTTATCTGTGTCCATGAGTCCCAGTTTTATATCCCACCTGTGTGTGAAATCATACAGTTCTTAGCTTTGTCTGATCAAATTTTCTTTCATACTCTACTCTATGCCCCATAAGGACTCTCAGACTCCAACCTGACCCACTTCCCACCTCTACTTAAAACTGACCAAAGACAAGGCAGTTAAGAAAACCACTAAAGGTTCACACAGCCTAAAACAGTGTTTTTCAACCACCAGTCTGTGGATTTGATCCGCCAGAAACTTTGTGCCATCCACAGAAGAGTTAACCACCTGATATATGAAGATTACAGACCCCATGATCTTAGTCGAATTTGCTTATGCTCAGAGTGATTTCTGCCTTACAGGTCCCCCAAATAATTCTATTTTCATTGGTCCCCAAGTGTGAAAAGGTTGAAAACCACTGGTAGAAGGTATCAGTTAGACCTAAAGGAAACAGGTAATGTGAAAAGAATGATCAAAGGGAAAACAGTGGCCCATGGCCACATCAAAACCTATCCCTTCATGTCCTCTGTAGTTATACTCCTTGCAACTGAACTGTGGCGGCCAGACATAAATCTACAGGTAAATGACTTCCTTCATATTATCTGGGAAGATGTTTTATAGCTGAAGCCTTACCGGCATGTCACATACTCCGTTACCCCACAGTGTACATTAACAAATTTGACAAGGCCACAACTGTTGTCAAAGCTCAAGATCATTTCCTCAGCAGCAAAGTGAATTCTTAGAAAGAATGCCAGAAAGAACATGGTTGCCAGTGGTTTCCTCCTCCAACTTGAGGCAATAGGAAAAGTGGTAAAACCCAGAATATGTACAAGTGTGTCCAGTACCACAACAGGAAAGGCCTAGGAATATAACTTTATTGAGTGATGTTGCCCAAAGCTCAGAAGTTCCAAGCTAAAATCCTACCAGAAAAGTCATAAGTGGGTCTTTGGAACGGTACTTTTCTTGTCAAGAGACAAGATGGAGATATGGACCCGAGTTTTCTTAATGACAGGAGAAAAAAGCTAACTGCAGAAATATATACCGTAGGATGACTGGCTTGTCCTCACTCTTCACATATTTCCTCATCAAGAAAGTCATGATCAAAATGAAAGGAAAGAACAAACTGCTGTCTTCCTATGAAGTTTCCCCGTGCTAGAAGACCATTTAAACATATTAAAGATTGGGCTCCAGCCTGACCAGGTGGCAGTGCAGTGGACAGAGCATCGGACTGGGATGCGGAGGACCCAGGTTCGAGACCTCGAGGTCGCCAGCTTGAACGTGGGCTCATCTGGTTTGAGCAAAAGCTCACCAGATTAGACCCAAGGCGCCTGGCTCCAGCAAGGGGTTGCTCAGTCTGCTGAAGGCCTGCGGTCAAGGCACATGTGAGAAAGCAATCAATGAACAACTAAGGTGTCGTAACGAAAAACTGATGATTGAGGCTTCTCATCTATCTCCATTCCTGTCTTTCTGTGCCTATCTATCCCTCTCTCTGACTCTCTCTCTCTGTCCCTGTAAAAAAAAAAAAGAAAGATTGTGCTTCAAATATCCCATTTTCAAGTGTCTCAGAAAGTTTATTTGGGAGTCTCTTTAAGAAAGACTATGTGACACAGGGCATACCCCATTTCTTTCCTAGTGGATTTCTAACAAAAGTATCACCAGTCCCTCAGATTTTTTGTGATCAACCAGCATGTAATAATTTGTTTGATTCAAATAACTGGACACCCAGGATACCTAAATCATCTTCATTCTTTAAAACTATGGGGGAAGTACATTTAAATGTACATCATAGCATAAAATAACTGACTAGAAATCTTCTTTACTATGATAAGTCAGTAAAAAGAAAATGAACTTTTCTACCTATTTATAGTAGGAGTTTAGAAGATGATCTTGCTTTTTTTCCTATGACTCTGCTTATAAAAGAAAAATGTGGTAGAGTTTACCCAAACCTGAAAATAGGTTAAAGTAAATACCTTTAGGACTAAATATAACATTTTCAAGTTAAAATTAAAAAAATACATTTTAATTTTATCATTGAGTAGGAAAAAAAGCAGAGAGAAGGGAAACAGTCAATATGAAAATAACAAAAATATATTCACTAAGCAGAGCCAAATTACCAGTAAGAATTTCTGTCACAGTCACAGTAACATTAAAAACACATTCTTGCAAACTTTCTATGTGTCTTAAATACAGCATTCCTATCAATAGTCAGGAGAGCTAACCAACATAAGGGCTGTAAGTTACAAGGTCTTATCCCTCCCTTTTTAGGCCTATAGCACCTGGGATTCTTGGATGGTCTCCCATCCAAGTACTAATCAGGTCCTACCCTGCTTAGCTTCCAAGATCAGACCAGATCAGGCTCATTCAGGGTGCTATAACTATAGACAGGGATAATCCCAGCTGGAAAAGGAGAGAAGTCATACAAACTTGTTTCCCATTTTGTCCAGACAAGAAGACACTTGCTAAATTTATTTCCTCCTTTGGGATAAAGTGTGACACCAAGATCACTTATATTTACTTCCTTTTCCTGGTCTAAAGGTAAGTAAATAGCAATGAAAAAAATAGAGACTCTTATTCTGTTCTGAAAGTATAATTAACAAAACAAAACTCCCAGCTACACTGTTCGAAAAGAAGTCACCGTACTCATCCCTAAAGAGCTCTTTCAGAAGCAACCCAAACCAGCCCCTCAGAGGCACTGCAAGATTTTACTCCAGTTTGCTCTCATACTTGAATTCTCCTTTGGGTGATCTTACAGTAAGAAGGGAAAGAACCTGGTGTGAATCATATTGGAAAAAAAAATTACTTGAACACTGAGCACAACTAGGTGCTAATTTAACCTGAAACCAGTTGGCCAGTATTAGTCAATTCTACCTATCCTATACCCAACCCGATTATTACTATATTAGAGTAATAATCCAAACTAACCCAAACTCACTGATACTGGATCTCAGGGAATAAAAGATGAGTTTAACAATTTAAGGTCCATTTACAAAGCACAGTTTTCTTTATGGATATGTATAGACTTAATATTTTTATTCTCTCTTGCCCCATTTCTTCTCCCTGACTGCATCCTGTATACCAGCCCCACTACTGCAAATACTACTAATAATAAGTAGAATAGAAGTAAAAACCACTGGCCCTATTCTATACAATCTCCTCAAGAGGACTGAGAACTGAGATGAAATTCCCAAGTCACAGATATGAAAAGAAATTATTATCTTCATTAACACAGCCAAACAGACTGGCCTGGCATTCCAGTTTTTAATGTATAAAGCCTGGATTTAGGGTTGTGAAGGGAGAAGCTAGAAATGGGGGTGTCTAGAGAGTTGCTTTCCTTGTGAGACAAACACTAGGCACCCTCTCCGAGATTCCTCATCCCACACCTCAGGTGTAAGAGGTCAAGAAGACTAGCATTCAGTGACAGCTTCACCAGAGTTTTGCATCAAAGCCTCTGGAGGCCCCGGGAAGAAAGAGGGCAGCTCAAAGGGAACGTGGGGAGAGGGATGAAGAGAAAGGAACACTCAGCATTCAAAGCTGTTGTGACTCAAAGAAAGTCAATAAAGTTTAACCGACCTGTTTTGCTTATATGATCAAGCTGACTCTCCTTACTGAGGAGCTGGTGCTGGCTGAGTCCAAATGAAGGAAGGGTCACACCTCAAAGCCACCACCTCTGGAGCAGAGTGTGAGCAACCTACAAAAATGAGAAAAGGTGACATTATGAGAGTCAACACTAAAAATGCCCTCATCTCTGTACCACCAGGAGCCACAAATTAAGGACAACACTCCCCCCCCCCCATCTGCACCTGATAAGAAAGCTTCTAGCTCCTAGGTTGATCCCACCCAGTCTCCATTAGCACCTTAGCAAGAGCAACTAGAGTCAAGTGAGCCTCAGGAAAACAGGAGCTCCCAAAGTATGTCTAACAATGCCAAGGGCAACATCACTTGAGCATGGCTTGGATCACTAGCTCCAGGTGGAGCATCTTACTAGCATGTTGATACTGATGGATGGTCAGTTTAAAGGGTAGATAAGGGTGAGACATCATTAAGTGGCATCAGAAACAGACAGGAAAAACGAAGGGCCAAAGAAAGTAAAAAATATGGATCTATTTAGTCCCTCAATGTAAAGAAGAATTACATCTTTTCTTGAGTGATGGGAGAAATGCCCATACAGTTCAACTAGGGCCAAATGGGTATTTTTTCTTTACTGTAGAGAAGATGCAGAAAACTATTCAATTTACATGAGCCCTTCAAGAGCTTGAGAATGTCTCTTCTGGGTGCCAAGGGCCTCAAGTGCCTGGCTGGGGAGAAAGCCAAGTCTGGCCCCTCACAGAACAAGAGAAAACCAGAACACAGCATCTCCCAGAGCTCTGGCGTTTGGCCACACTCTAGGTCTCTGGAAACAGCATCCCATAGTTAAACTGAAGAATGAATAAATGGGAAGGAAAAACTAAAGTAAAATAAACTGGCACACAGACAAAACCTGTCGAGAAATACTTGCTTGGTATGTTTTCAAGTGTTTATCTCCTTCTGGAGAGTTGAGAAAAGCTGCCCAATCATGCGACACACCCAGCTATCTATAGTCTTAACCCTTACTCTGTCCACATGGAATTATGAGCACTCAAAGTGGCAAACCTCTGCCTGACCCGCCTACTGCGGGGGCGGGGGGGGGGATGGGGGCAGGTGGTGAGTGAGGACCCCTCCCCAGCCCTCTCGGTCAGATGCAGCTCCCCCTGGTTTCTGATACCTGCAAGCAGTCTCTCTACATACCACTGCTTCTGTTTGCATCTTCGGGCCTCTAAAGAGTTCTTTGGATTCTAAACAAAGTATCAAGGAACAAGGTGCCACTCACAGAGATAGCCTCTAAGTGGGGCAGAGACCCCTTAAGCCAGGGGAATCTTCCTACTACCCAGTAGCCCTCAGCGTTCCTGGGGGGCAAGGCCCTCCTTGAGGATGTGACCGAGATTGTGGACCAATTACACAGAGACACACACGCCTCCGCATCCAGCATTTCCTCCCAGTACGGGCGGGGGGGCGCACAGTAGGAGAGAAGAATCCTGGTTTTACTTGATATATAACCCACTTCCTTTAAACTATCAATCAAGTCAGTTTTATTAAAACTCCCATGACATTTCAGAAATACAGACGCGAAACATCCTTTCAGATCATCCCTGCCAATCTAAACTCACAGATGTCTAAGGCAAAATTAAACAATGTAAAAAAAAATAATAAAAGCAAGCAAGATTTTTCTGCTGTTATTCATTTTTTAATTAATGACATATTTTATCAGGAAGAAAGTTTAGAGAGAAATTGTAGCTCCGTGTTTTTTTCCAGAAACCACCAAGATCTCAGAATACGTGAACTACAGTTCTATACATAATTAACAAAAACACACATCAGAGAGACAAGTCTCTGGAATTAAAATTCTTCAGAATGTCTCAAAATATGGACACACTCCCTCCCTTCCCTCATTTAAAAAAGACACTTTAAAAAGGCCCAAGTAACCTCTCAGTACACACAGGGAACCAAGGGGAGAAAAGAGGGCCAACCTGACAGATTTGACCCTGAAACTTCCATCCTCAGACCATGGAAGTAAATTATCTGAAGATTTGAGAATGCCTTGCAATTAAGCTGAGTGAGGAGTCACCACCTTGTTTGTTCTGGGTGCCACCAGGCTGGAGGGATTCACAGAACTCAGAGAGTAGACAAGTACAGGGCAGTTCTTAGAAGAAAACCCAAGATACCCCTTACCTCTATCAACACTGCCTCAGGGGGAAAGGAAAAGAAAAATAAACCTGTGAGGAAGGCTGTGCCCCAGAAGACGACTCCTGGAGGGGATATGATATGACCGCACAGGCTGGGGAGGGGAGTTCTGGGTTCCTGAGGGAGGATTCTGCGTTTCTGGCCTTGCATTCCTGCACAGGCTCTGCCTACGTCCCCTGGAAGCAGGGTGACTCAGAGAGGGCAGAGGTTCATCTGTGAGGATGAAGGGTTTATCTGTGAGGAGGCCAGCACCCCCCACCCCTGAGCAGACAAGGGACAATGCTATGTAAAGTCAGAAAGAAAGGATTAAGGAGCCTGTCCCCAGGTCCAAGATAGCAAAGAAGAAATGAAAGATAAAAGGGAAGATGCTCCAGAAACAAAGCTACCCACTTCTGAAAACCCTGCAGGTTCTAAGGTGACATCTAAAAGCTGCCCTAAGGTCCCCAGAAAAGACGGGCTAAGTTTTGATGCCTGAGATGACAGAATAGGTCCCTGCAGACCATGTACTAGTGAGCTTTGCAACACCAAATCAGGAGAGCTGCTGTACTAAGCCCTGCAGACACCCTCAAACACTCGGGATGGTTGATCCACCGACTGAGCAGGTCCTTTCCACCAACTCAGGACAGGCTAACAGAGCTTAAGTGGACTTCAGATACTAAAATGCTGTGAGCGATTATGGAGCTTAACAAGCAGCAAGGACATCTATGGGAGGATGGGCTGCGGCAGAAAGGAAATATTCTTTCCCAGCTTTGGCCAGCTGGGGACAGAACCAAACCAGACTAGATGTTGCAGCACAGCACTGCCTGCCAAGCTCGGGGCCAAATATCTCCTCAAATCAGGGCAACCTCGCATGTGCTTTGAGGTCTAAGACAGCTGCAATGACGGCCCTGAGTTCCAGGAAGTTGACGTTTCTTGGCTTAGGGTGCAGTCTACGCCTTGGATAGGACAGCAAAGTCACCCTCCCCCCCTTTGCTGACATGAGCTTTGGTCAGATGGGGTCCGAGAGTGTCACACTGAGTAGGCCCTGCAAAACCAGGCACAGTGAGCTGCCGCTCCAGCCAGGGCTGGTGACCACTAAGTAGCGGGAGAATGCACCTCTTGGCCCACGTCCAAGAGAGCAAAGTGCGAAGGAGTGGCGGGACTGCAACCCTGGGACCCAAGACCAGGTATGTGGGCCTCCCCTTGGACTGTCTTCTGATCTCTGCATCAAGACTGCAGGAAAGAGTCAGACTTTTTAGCCTGCCACTCAAAGCCCTTTACACTCTCTTTGGCTTCAGTTTACCTTCTGGCCTTCTTACCCACAAGTCTTCATGGTGATCTCTCTGTTCAGTTTCTTTCTCCAAATATTCTTCTCCTGACCCCATGCCTCTGGGGCTCCTTTTCACATGCAGCACTGACCCCAGGCTCTTAGTTCCAAACTTGAACTCTGCAGTAATGCCAGCAGCTAATACTTTCTGAATGCTGTATGTTACATGCTTCATAACAAATACCCTACGAGGTGTACATATGAGAAAACTACGATGTAGATACAGAGGTCCCCAAACTACGGCCCGTGGGTCAAATTGCGGCTATCTGAGGCCATTTATCCGGCCCCTGCCACACTTCCAGAAGGGGCACACCTTTCATTGGTGGTTAGTGTATGGAATACTGTATGTGGCGGCCCTCCAACGGTCTGAGGGACAGTGAACTGGCCCCCTGTGTAAAAAGTTTGGGGACCCCTGAATCGTAGAGTGTTAAACCTGCCCCCAAGACCACAGTGGTAGAGCAACATAAATCCAGTTTCTAATCCCTGTTATGTTTCTTGCAACTCCCAGCACAGGGCTTGAGAGAACAGACACACTCCCTGTAGTCATATTCTCTGGCTTGTAACAATCATATTCTGGGTCATTGCTGCCCTTCCACCTTGCTCAGTGCCTGACCTCCCATTTCCTCCTGTTTCTAGGCAGGAAAAAGGAGCTCTCTCCTCCCACCTTCATCCCTGCCTTCCTCTCTGTGCAGGAGGCAGGCCTGGACTTCCACTTCAGACTAAAAAGTTCACTGCATAGGGCAACAGTCTGCAACCACTCAGTGCCCTCACTGCACAGGGTAGGGGAATTTGCCATCCACACTGTTGTATTCCACCAGTGTCCAGGTCAGGAGACCAGCAGGAAGCCACCAACTCCGTCTGCAATCTCACACTGCCTAGTCCTGTCTGAGTGGAGGGATCCAACTGATCCATCCATCAACATGAGCCCAGGCTCAGAAGGGACCTGTGTGCTCTGGGTCACTTCTGCTTCCATGAAAACACAACACAGACCTGGACCAAGAGGAAACTCTGATGGGGGTGCCCACACTGTCAGGTGCTGGGGTTCCAACAATGTGTGCATGAAGGAAATAGTGCAGTGCAGGAGATGGAGAGTGTAGATGCTGGGGAGTGAGGAGCCAGAAATGCCGATCAAAAAATTAAGCAAACACCATGTGAAGGAAATGTGACAGTCTCACGTGGTCAGTGAGAGGTTACCTGCCACCGATCCTCTCCAACAATGCATCCCACAGAGTAGTGCCCCTCTAGCAGTGTCGCAGACCCCTGTTAGAATACAGATCCTCAGTACATGGAGGTCATTGTGCAGTGTACCTTAAACTTACACAGTGCTGGAGAAAGGAGATTCCTGGGCCTCACCTCAGAACTGCTGCCTCAGAACCCTGTCTACGGTGGGTCCTGTGGTCTGCATCTTAGCTCCCAGGCGACTGTGAGAGCCAGCACTGGCCTTTACACATAATTCTAGAAGAAGGGTGACAAAACCAAGGATGTCCCCAAAAAACCTTCCTTCCATGAGGATTTGAAAAGAGCCACCCTCAGAGCAAAATCAAAGCGTTGGTTCTAACTTTATATTTAGTTACAACAGTGAAATAATAATAAATGAATAAGGGAGATTAAACCACACAGTGCCTATTTTAGCTCCTTCAGGAGCAGGGCACGTGTAGGGTGTATGCTTCAGACAGGGCAGGGCCAGCCTACAGTCCACAGAAAACAGCCGCTTAGGCCCAGGTAGCCAGGCAGCTATCTGGGTCCTCAGAGCCACTTCTCCCAGCAGACAGCATTCACCAAGGTCGGGTCACTTGGAGAAAAGTTCCTTGGAGGGTGCTGGTAGGCTGTCTCCAAAGTTGAGTCCTTTGACCAGATTGCCAGTGGCCCTTGACACCCTCACAGACCACCCCACATCTCTTCCCTTCTCAGCTGCCCTTGGGCAGTACTGTGCCACAAGAGGCGGGAGGAAGAGGAGGAGTAGTTCAGGAGGATGACCCTGAGGGAAAGCAAGCTTCTACCCTGCTCACCTCTGGCCTCAGAACAACCTCACCACCTACTGCTTTTGCATCTTAATGGGACTCACAGCTGGAGGAAGAAAAATCAGAGAAGTCCATCCCTGCTGCCTAGAGCAGTGCCCCCTACTGGTTAGGTTTCAGCTGCCCAGTAGTTCCAGGACTAATGGGAGCTACTGATGCTCCTTTTCAAAAGGCACTGCTCACTGTCCCTGGGTAAAGGGACACTAATATTCAGTGAAGTGAGGGGGATGGAGTGGCTTATGAGAAAGTGAGGGGTGCCAGGCGGGAAGGAGTCTCTCTTAAAAATAACTTGGACATTTTAATTGTCACATTAGAAACAATTTCAGCAGAGAGGCAAGTGCTCATTCCGAAGACAGGAGTTTTGCTTACCAAATTTCTCCTTGTAAAGATTCTGTTTACTGTTTAAAATATGAACTGCTGGAAAGGTAAAGAGATTTTTCTGGTACACGCTAGATAAAACCATCCTATGATAGCCCATTCTTCTTCCCACGTCTCTGCAGGGCTTTCAGTTCCTTTAGAGCAATGGTTCTTAACCTGGGTTCTATGGAACCCTAGGGTTCGATGAGTCGGTCTCAGGGGTTCAGAGAAGCATCTGCCGTGGAGGCCAGAATAAAGTAATACTGTAATTTGTTGTGAGTTCATGCACTTTGTTGGCTTTGTTCTTCAAGCAAGGTGATGTTCATGCACGGCTCATTTTGTGCACCAGTAAAAAAACATATACCTATGTCTTGAATTTGGGGAAAAAAAATATATTTTATTTATCACTAAAGAAGGGTTAGGTGAATGTGCATATGAAACTGGTGGGTTCGGTACCTCAAAAAAGGTTAAGAACCATTGCTTTAGAGGGAGGAAATGGGGCAAAGTTCTGCTTATAAGCTTTTCTGAAGATGCGGACTCCACTTCTTGCAGCTCTTCTGGGGACAGGTTTTACTGACAGCATCTAACTACTAGCTGGTTTGTGAAGTCAAGACACAGCGGCCACAGAGCAGCCATCATCATCCAGTACCCCGCTCTTCTGGGAGGGGCCGGGGCCCGGTCCCGGTCCCGGTCCCAGTCCCAGTCCCGGTCCCGCTCCCTAGGTGAGCCAGTCTTCTCCTAAACACTGCTTTTCTGCCAGGCCATCAGAATCTGGTATTTCATCACCCTTTTGCCCAACTCAGCAGAAATCTGTATGGTTCTCCATTCTGCCCGAGGAAGCTGGTGAGAAAGGGGGTGGGCAGCGAAGGAGCCTGAACAAGGAAGCCCTCATGCTGGGCGGGCGCCGAGGAGCACCCTCACCTACCCAGGGCAGGGAAGCGTTTTCCAGGCTCAGGCTCAAGCTGTCTCAGGAAGAGCATCCTGCGGGGGATTAAGTCTAGGGGTCCAGCGCCCACCCCACCCTAAGATCTACTCAGCTGGCTCATCAAAAAAGGGTTGGGAGAGCCCTCCACATCACTCAAGAAGTTTAAAAACAGGAAGTCAGAGTATGTCAGAAGTCTTGGGAATGTCCAATGATGTATCCTTTTCCCAATAACTAGGGGCACTGGCTATCTGTGAAATAAACTGAGCCAAAAAATTTGTGAGGCACTTTATATATATCCCCAAACTGTATAAGGTAGTGATTAGATTGTTTGCTGGGTGCTGGGCAGGGCTAAAATTCTTGTATTTTCTGTTGCACCACAAAGAGGACCATCAAAAAATCATTCAGAGAAGAGAGATCAGCAATCTAAAGCACTGGGAACCAAGTCAGGGGGAACACGAGAAATGGCTGAAGGAACCAGGTATGCTCGGCTCATTGAGGAGTAAACAGAAAGACTTGGAGGCCAGTAAGGTCGCATGCAAACACCTGAAGGCCTGGTGTGTGGAAGGGGGGGGGGGGGGTCCACTCTTCCCATGTGTTCACCATGGCAGAAATGAGATTTGGGTGGGAGGCACAAAGAAGCAGGTCTGGGACTCCATAACTCTTTATACCAGAGCTCTGAACAACTAATACTGCCCATTCTCGAATGATGCCCCATGGGGGAATTAGCTTGCTGTTCCTGGGAGTATTCAAGCAGAGAATCCTGCAGTGGGTGGGAGACCAAATCAAACCATTCTTCTAACACCCAGATTCTGGGCTTCTAAAGGCACAGTCCCTTTTCATGAGACTGTAATACCCCAAAGCATGGCCTGGAAGGGTACACTATGGTTGTATAACTTAAGGAACACATGATGTGGGACCTGAGTCTTGGGCTAGAAATTCTGCTGCCCACCAACGGAGCAACTGCAGGTCTCTGGGCCTCAGCTCTCTTACCCAGAAAATGAAGCGAATGCCTGCCTACCATACCTTACAGCAGTGGTTTGCAAGCTCTTCACACTGGAGATCAGTAAAAAAATAGAATTATTTCAGGGACCACTAAGGCAGAGATCACCCTGAGCATAAGTGAACTTGTCTAATATCACGGGGGTGGTTAACTTGTTCACACAACATCGGGATGGTTAAGTCATTCACAGACTGGCATGAAACTTCTGGCAGACCAGTCTGTGGACCAGTGGTTGAAAAACACTGCCTTATACTACAGAAATCAATCAAAGGAATATTTATTAAAACACTTTACAAACAGTATAGTACCTCCAGGATGAGCTAGTGATGCTATGGTGCTCTTACCTCCCACCATCCCAGTTTATTTAGCCCATAGGCCAGCTCTCTCTTCCGCTTTAAGACACAGGCCTTCCCTATTGGGCCTTCCTCCCCTATCAGACTGCCAGGGCTTTGAGGGCAGGGGCCAGTTTGATGATCTTAAAAATATTTCAGTTCCAGTCCCTAAGTTTAACAATGAAATATAAATATAATTCAGCTTATCACAAGTTCGAACCCACTGACAATAAGTAGAACACATACTGTATGATGAGCAGGAGACGAGAACCTCCCGCCTCAGCTCAGCACTGAAACAAATCCTGGTCAGCTTCACACTTGCTTAGTCAAGGAAGTTCACGCTGCTGGCTCCCACAGGACAGGCTCACTCTCCCATGCTCCCCCATCTTCTGCTCTCCCAGCCGCAAAATAGTGCAGCTAGGACCTAGCCCTGCACCCCAGACTCTCAGGCAATTGGACCGCAGTGACTAGACTGATCTGGGCACTCCCCTGCAGTGGAGCTCAGTGGTTCAGTCACATTTACAGCCTAGGGGAGGAAGCTGGGGTAAAGTTCAGTAGCAGTTTGCTGAGAGTTTTAGGCAATATCCTGCAACTCTTTCACAGGCCTGAGGTCATGGGCTGGCCTTTCTGACAAGCACTGGAAAAAGGGTGCTGGGAAAAGGACGGCAGCTGCAGAAACAGGATTCTCCAGTTTCTCCTGAGGAGGAGTTGGATGCAAGCTACATATCCCTGGGGCAGGTAGTTAGCCTAGTAGCTGGGCTTCAAATTCCCAGAATTGAGGGTGGTTCGGCTCGGCAGCCCTTAACAAAATCAAAATTACTTTGTGAAAGGCAGTGCCACTGGAAATGCTTCTCCCCAACCAGCTCAGAGAAGGCAGTGGAAGGAGAAGATCACGTCTTTCTTTGCCTAGTGAAAACGCTTCATAGTGTGTAACCAAACAGGACAAACTGTCAGCTGAGAATAGCTGCTTGATGATTTACCAGGCGCTCGACGGCCTGCCTTCCTTGCCTTCTAACAGATGAGCTTTCCCCCTCTATTCTGCCTCTAAGAAAATTATTCACCATTATATCTATGAAGAAATACAAATACTCCCCAGATATAAGGGGTTGATAAGTGTTTATCACATGCCAAACCGAAAGCACTAACAAGCCAGTGGATTTTTTTCAAAGTACACTGAGCAAAACCCAAAAGCTGCTGCAGCAGAACGGGGTGTTGGGAGGGAAGGTGGCCCAAGGGGCAGGTTTCTGTCCCTCACACAGCACCAATGAGCTGACCACCAGAGGCTCCTTGACCTCGGAAGGAAGGTGGGAGTGTGGACTGGCATGGTGCTAGATAGAACAAGTGTGAGGCGCTGAGGCCCTCCCAGAGCCTGTTGAGCTCTGCACCCTCTGGGGAATCCAGCTGCACTGCTGGTGCACCAGCACAAACTGCTGGGCCCCTAGTCCAAGCAGGGTCTGAAACAAGCATAATGTGCCCAAAGCACAGTGCCCTTTTGTGTGTTGACTAAGCTTACATAGGACGCTGACCATGCCTGGGCTCTTCAATGTGGGTTCACATTTACAAACCCCACCCTGAGAAAGATACCTATTTGTTTGTGAGCTCCTAAAATGCCCCACCTCCCATAGGTTACAAAGAACAGGAAGGAAAAATCTAAAAGAGGAGAGATCAACACCAGTTGCAGATACCCTTACCCTCACCTTTGTGGTACTTGAGTGAGAGTTTAGCCAGGTAACAGGGCTGGCCTGCATTCCCACTAACAAACCTGGCCACCCGCTATCATGTGGGGCTGCTCTGCCCATCTGCTTGGTACATGGACAGCCTGCCATTTCTACCAGGTCCCCAGGGACCAAAGAGCCCACAGGGAAAATCTCTGGAGCACAGAGATGTGAAAACTCACGCTTGTGTCCATTTGCTTCAGCAGTATGTAAGGCAAACACCCCAAACGGACTATTTTGGTTGAAAAAGGATTGGCCTCTACCAATATTTTCATGACACAAAGCTGCTGTACTGCACTTGCAAACATAACACGGAGGGTCTCTGACTCCCCCTTCATTTTGCTTGAATGCCTGTGATAAAGACACCCTCTCGTTGTTCAAAAAGAACATCCCTGCTCTTCCCTTTTATCTTCCCTTAACAGTTTGCCATCCACTGATAGGAGGGGCCTTGCCTCCAACAGTCCGTACTTTTATCTCCAGCTGCCCGCTGACCACGCAGCAACACAAGCCAAGGGCTGTATATTTCCTGCAGCTCGCTTAGAGGGGCTATTTGACTTGTTTAAAATATTACTGGCCTCCAGAACCTTGGAAGCATGCCCGAGCAACACCTACCCAACATCCATTTCAGCTCCAACTCTGTTCGTCTCTAAGTCCAATGTACCAGCACTCCCTGTGCCTCAGTGTGGGAGAGGCTTGGCTACTTCCAAGAAAGAGAACTCACTTTCCGGGCTTACATACATATTTACTTTCTGTCTGCAGCAAATGTAAGTGCTATCTTCACCAAAGTCCACAGACCCCAGAAGTTAGTTACAGTAGTTTGAATAAAACTCTGGATTTCTACTACTGGCATTAATATGATTCAGTAGCATTTAATAACACCCTTTAACGACTGGAACGTAGAACAATACACCATGTGCTTCCTTGCATAAGCAAATGGCCTGGAATACACTAGTCCCCTCGTCTGCACAGTGACGAGGACACGATTTTGGACGTCCCCCCAGGCCTGAATCTGTGTCTGAGATTCAACTCTGCTGGAATGCTGGTGTGTTTTTAAGTCTGGTGTTAAAAGCCCTTCCCCTTGCCTAATGCTCAGAGCATTCCCATGAATATCCAGGACCAGAAACAGCAGCAAACTCCACTTCTTAATCACAGCTGTGGTGGGGCTGTGTGCCACCTAGGAATGGGATGGCCACAGGGAGCTCACACATCAGAACAGAGGACCCTGACTCTCTGCCATGCAAGGCGAGGAGTTCCATTTTCTTGGCATCACACCAACATCTGTGAGGTTAATGGGTTCAGACAACGATAAGATCAGATGTTTAAAACAGTCCCCCAGTGTTCCTCCTGGGGTATTAAGGAATCTTTTCCAAAGTTAATTAAAGAAAAGAAAAGATAAATGCCCTTGCCTAAATATTACTTCTTCTTTGTTTTTGTTCCTTTGTGTGTGTGTGTGTGTATGCTTTATAGAGAGACAGGAACATTGAGTTATTCCAGTATGTGCCCTGACCCAGGATCGAACCAGGAACCCCTGCACTTCGGGATGACACTCCAACCAACTGAGCAATTTGGCCAGAGTGTAATTATTTTTTTTAATTGACTGCCTTTTAAGAAAGACAGAAAACGGAAGGAGAGAGGGGAGGGGAGAGGGGAGCACTCATCATTTTCCTCCCTTGTGTGCCCTGATCGGGGACTGACCTCGCAACCTTTTCATTTCAGACGACGATGCTCTGACTGAACTAACCAGCCAGGGCCACCTGAATCCTTCCTATCCCCTCACAATCTCAGAGGTGAGAGGGCTGGCTGGGAGAGAAGCAACAGAAAAATGGCAAGTTCTATGCCACTTCAAAACAGAGCCGATATTTTCAGGATATTTTTCTTTTATGAGGCTAGATAACCGAATAACAAAGGGTGTTTGGAGACCACAGCAGCCATGCTGTCTCCACGCAAAACCTAGCACATTGCCTTCTGTGTGGCCCTTCTCCTATAGCCATAGGACTTGGCCCTGTCACTAGCCCACCTGAGCACAGAAGCCAGCAGTTTTGCCCCATCGGACAAACAGCAAGCACTCTTCAACATCCCTTTCCTCCCAGCCATGAAGTCAGGAACAACCTGTACAGGCAAAGAAAGCAGAAAACTTGCGAAACAACAGCATCCACCGTGCTCACTAGATATGCCCCGAGAAACTTTTTCAAAGCCCTTTATGATACTTCATTACAATTCTGGAAAGAAGAAGCAGTTTACTACAACACCCGGGCACGTACATGTTCACACAAACCCAACCAACTTCACGCTATGCTGGCCCCACAAACAAAAAGTGGAATTCAAAATACAACTCAAGAGAGTAGCCCCCTGGTTGCATAACAGGTCTGGAATTATAACTGACACTTTTCCATAATGCTATGAAAGGCCAGTAACATCCTGGAATGTCCCCAATCTGGAAACAGAATTTTCCTAAGGGGGAGAAAAGTTCTAAGAGATAATACAATTTTACCTGGCCACGGTGAAAATGCTGTTTGCAGGATAAGGGGGAAAAAGCCTTACTGTCTCTTTATTCTTTGTAGTTAATCTCTAATGCCGTGCTCTGGCCAAGGCGAGAATCCTTTCAAGGCTTCACCCACAAGAAACTACTAATTGTGGTAATGACTTTCTGTTGGCTACCTTGCTAGCCAAGATTCATTTAATGGGATGAGAGTCTGGAAGATAGATATGGAAAGTAATTCTGGTTCTGCCTACCTTACATTAAGGTTTCGAAAGAACGACGCTACTCATATATTCTGCATGACCTAAATTTATACTGAAGTATTATTATTCTCATTCACAACGTTAGGCAAGTACTTCTTTATTTTTAGCTAGTGGGAAGAGAAAGCAAAGGGACCCATGAATCCGTCACAGCTGCCAGTCCTTAGAACTTGCACAGCTTCTCTGCCCGTATCATTTCTACTGTTTCCATCACCAAATGGGTTTCATTTTAAAAATGGGTCTCTTCAGTTTCCTGCAGTTTTGAGTTCCACGGCCATTCTTGCTGCTTTCAGCGTGCTTGAACCAAAGACCAGGAGAAGAATGCACAGAACAACGTGCATTCTCTGCAAGGGATTAAAATCAGCTGCTTGAGATGTACTATATTATACCCTAGACATAGGTAGGGCACGATTTGGTATCAATGTGAAGACCCGAAATAAGACAATTTCTCGGACATTAGTCTATTGTTTCAGATGTTAGAACTGCCAAGAGCTGAATGACAGAGCCCCTTGCCTCGAAGGCTGATGCTCAGGCTGGGGTGACAGAGGAGACATGACACAAAGATAAATTCTAACCCCAGGAAAAATGGATTCTGAGTCCATCAAACACTCCAAGGACTGCAGGGCTCCCCAGAGGTAAGTCATCAAGTACAGGGAAGTAGGGCAATGATTTTCAACCTTTTCCATCTCATGGCACACATAAACTAATTACCAAACTTCTGCAGTACACCAAAAAAAAAATTTTTTTTTGCCAATCTGAAGAGAAAAAAAAAAAAAGGAAGGCATAATTTTGATTCATTCACACCAGACGGCTATTGTGTTGGCACACCTGTTGAAAACCGCTGCCATACGGCGAACAAAAGCAAGCCTAAGCTTGAAAGATCCAGCCTTCAGGAGACAGGACGTTCCAGTTAGAAGGAAGTTAAAAGGAAATGCGTGGCGGGAAAGTACGGAGACCCGAGAAGTACATCTGGATGCAGTGCAGAGTCGCAAACGCGTCAGCTCCTAAATGTCACCTTTCTCAGGTGAAATGAAAGAATTTATAGAGTCTCAAATGCTGAATTCATTTTTTAAGGTGAAAATGCCCTTGTAAAATGATATGACAAAATAGATGGTAGAGACTGTTTTCTGATGCCCTATTTCCCCTCCCCATCCACCCCTCAAAAAGCAGCAATCCCATGTCTAACAGCGAAAGTTTAGCTTGCGGTTTCCGGACTATGAAAACAAAGCCCTTGGGAGACCCAACTATTCCAGTCACTGCAGAAAGGAGGGACTGTGAGGTGGGGAAATGGCAAAGACGGGGCTGCCAGAACCGTGAGGAGGTCAAGGTTCCATTTTCCAGGTATGGACTTTATAACAGCCTGTGGCTGCACACACCCACTGAAGGTCTCCAACTTTGAAGAAAATTAATTTATTAACTTTTTAGAGAGAAAGGGAAAGAGGGGAAGAGAGAGAGAAAGAGAAACACTGATTTGTTGTTCTGCTTATTTATGCATTCATTGATTGATTCTTGTATGTGCCCTGACTGGGGATTGAACCCACAACCTTGGCCTATCAGGACAATGCTCTAACCAACTAAGATAAGACATTCAGCCAGGGTTCCTCCCAACCCCCCTTTTTTAAACCCTGGGGTGAAACAGTCATATCAATATTTTAAAAAGCTCTGGGCAGCAGTTTAAAAGACAGACAATTAGAGGCACACAACCCATTAGAAGGCTACTGCAATGCCATCTAAGAGACAGACACCAGGAGTACAGGGGTCCAGAAAATATCACCCAAGGACCAACCTGGCTGTGAAGACTAAGGACCAGGGAGACACTGGGCTTCCTGCATCAGCACCAGAATGAGTGGTAAGGCAGGACCCTGAGATGCAGAAAAACTCCCCCATCCAAGAGACAATAAAGAGAATACAGCAGAGGTTGTGGAGTAGCAGGATAAGGACAGTTCCGTTTAAAAAAAAACCTAAGAATGCCCACAGACAGAAAGGAGCAGATGGGCAAAAGACCCTAGAAGAGGTGGGTTAGGAGGGCAGGAGGGCTCCCAGGCATGGGGAAGATGAAATACTTGTGATTATGAGATACATAACACATGTTGCCCCATAAATACAAGTATCATTGTCAAACCATGAAAATCGCTAATGAAAACTGAATACGTAAGCAGCTGATGTGGGAGAAAAGTACTTAAAAAGCCTAAACCTAAGCTTACAAAGTCTACACAAAACTTTACCAAAAATCAAACAGGAGCAAAAGCTATCCTTCTCTCACTTTCCAAGAGCCTATCAAATAAAACTAACATGTTAGATATTGAGTGTGAAAACATTCTGTTGAATTGATATGATCTGGAGCAAAGCTGTCCAATTGCAAGTTCTGTGAGGATGAAAACATTCTCTGTATGTGCTGTTCAAAGTGATAGCTGCTGGCCACACATGACCAGTCTGCACTTGAAATGAGGCAAATGTGACCAAGAAAGAAAAATTAAAATTTCTATTTAAGTTTCATTTAAACTTAAATAGCTACACGTGGCCAGCAGCTGTTTGGCTGTTACACAGGACAGCACAGGTCTGTAAGTGTTTTTTCTTTCTACAGTTCAACTGGATTGCAGTCCTTATTTTGTTTGCTCCCTGGGGCTTTTAAGGCCCTAAGGCAGAAATAAAGATGACCTAGCTGGGTTTTAGCTGCAGGTGAGGGAGGGGACCACAAGCTGATTCCAGAAATAACTCACTTTGCTAGAAGTCTTCATTCTTCCAGATGTTTTATCAAAGGTCCAATGTATAAAGGGGAATAACCCATGAAACCAACAAAAGTGGTACATCTCCTAAACTAGATTGACTTCTCCTCCGTGAGTCATCAGCACCTTGCCCCATCTACCCAAAATCTGCTCAGGCCTGGTCCCACCTCCAACGCAAAGGTCAATGTGTGAAAACAGTATTCTTTAAGAAAGATCAAGTTTAAAAAGCAAGTTAGTACTTTTAAGCATTTTATGTTATGATAATACAGTTATGGATAAAGTTTGGAAATGAGATATGTGTCATCAGAATATGGTGATATTCAAAAAAATAAAATCTAATGTTAGTGTACACTTGATTTTTGTAATTTAAGACTATTTTCAAAAATATACAAGGGATAATCAAACTGCATTCCTTCTTAAGAGATGAAACTGTTCCCCTCCTTCTCCCCTCAATTTGTATCTAGTCATACCCTAGTGCCTGGCACATAGCAGACATCTGCTAAGTTCATGCTGTAAGAGCCTAGCATGGGCCACCTACTAGGGGTGATGTACTCAGGTTCTACAGACAAGTACAGATTCCTATTTTTGACATTGTATGTAAAACTTTTGTGGTATTCATTTTTTGGGGAAAAGAGTCCATAAGTTTAATCAGACTTTCAAACCTTTTTCCTTGTGAAGATGCAATCGACCATGCAATTCACTTGAAATAGCATCTAACACATCCATACATGGCAATACAGTAAAAGTCAGTGAAATCAATCCCCTAAATCTCCTAATGCCTGCTATAAACAGTTAAAGGGAGGGGTTCTTGTGCGCCTGATCTAGGTCGCTGTGTTTCCTTGGGTTTGTTCTATCCCTCCATCCACTTATTCCAGGAACAACTGTTAGAAGATTAACAAGAGTTTGGTTCTTGATCCTGACTATAGGTTAAAACTTTCTGAATACATGAATGATCACCATCTCTAGGCTGTCGGAGGCTCCACGGAGGTTTTCTGTAAATCCATGTGTAAGTGCAAATGTGGCCCTGGATTCTCCAAGCAGTTCCAGAACAGTGTGTGGTCTTGTGGAGGATGTTTGTTGTGCAATCAACAGAGTAGTAGGAACATTAGTGAGCCTTTTAAATAGAAGCCAAGAATTAAAACTGAGTCTTCCATGCACTGAACAGTTTTCTAAAAATTTTACTTATTTATTTTAGAGAGAGAGGAAGGGAGGGGAAGAAAGGGAGGAAGGGAGAAAGGTATAGAGGGAGAGAGGGAGAAACAACAATCTGTTCCTGTATAATGCATAAATAAAACAAATTAGCTATAAAAGGGATTATATTAACTATAAAATTCAAGAGTCATAAGGAGGGCAGTGGGGAGAGTGACTGTGATTAAAGGTGGTTGGGGTGGGGGGTGGGGAACTGGCTCTGACTCATTTTCTCAGGTGTCCTTTAAAGGTGAAAACAAAAAAGCCTTTCTGAAAACAATAGACAAATAGGCCCTGAAATCTCCCTTCATATGATGTGTGTGTGTGTGTGTGTGTGGGGGGGAATTATTCCACTTAAGGTTCTCAAATATTTCTTGATGATAAAAACTGCAACTGTCAGTCACCTCAATTAGTAACTATTGATCTGGGGGGAGGGTTCCGCGGAGCTCACCACCTGGCTAAAAAAAAAAGAAAACACGGGACAGTGGGAGATAAGTGTTGTCTATGCAATACTAATTTTTTAAGTGTGGAAGAAACAAGGGCCTACATAAGTGAAGGGGGATCAGAGGTGGAAGAGAGGGTGGCAGAAGCTGGTACCCAGTGATGACCACAAGAAGCCCAGAGCCAGGTCCTGATTACAGAGGGTGTGTGTGTGTTGGAAAGTGGGATGGGGGACAAATTATGGAGAGCTGGAAAAGCTGGGACAGCAGGCAGAAAATGATGTCAGAGTTTTAAGAAGACCTGTCTGAATATGGAACGGGATGGCAGGGAAGAAGACCTGACTAAAATGAGGACAATAGGAAAAGACAGGGAAAGGTAAGCCTGAACACCTTTCAAAGAACTACAGGGACCTGCGAAAGCACAGGGAGCTATGGAATAAGTTGCTCCTGCCACAGACTACTTTTCCTGGGGCACTAGAATGGTGATCATTAAGGGGGTTGGGTGAAATTGTTTTTTTATGGGATTAGTATTATTGGGGAGAAATCAGGGAAATGAGTGCATGTGGGACTGACCTCTCCACAGAGGTTAGGCCTGAGCTAGGTGAGCTGACATCCAGAGAAAAAAGGGGCCAGGACAGAACACGAGGAACACCCATATTAAGCTACTGATGCCCTGGCCAGTTAGCCAAGCATACTGTCCCGATATGCCAAAGTTGTGGGTTCGATCCCCAGACAGGGCACACACAAGAACCAATCAATGAATGCATAAATTAGTGGAACAACAAATCAATGTTTCTCTCTCTCCCTTCCTCTCTCTCTAAAATCAATCAATAATTAAAAAAAAAAATTAAGCCACTGAGACAGCAAAGCGGGCTGGTAGGAACGAGGTCCCCAGGAAGGAGGAAAAGGAGAATGAGTATGTACAGTGTTCAAATAAATGTGAAAGCATTAGCAATGAAGGGACATGACCCTTCCGCGTCTAGAAAGATGAGAGAAAAGACTATTGAAGGGAGGGCTAAGGAAGCTCATGGTTAGATGGTCTTAATCTTGAGCACACAGTAGGCACTCCATTATTTTACTGACTAGCAACCTCAAGAAAACAGGCCATGGGTCATATGCTGCAAGTAGAAGAAAGAGAAAAGGGGAACTGATAGTGTAAAGAGCAAAGAACCCCAGGGAGCTGGTGGAAGGGGGACAGTGGCAGTCAGTGATCATAAGGCCTCCCTGTGGCCAGGAAAGATAAAGCCAAACAGAGGGGGGGACTCTCAGTGAGTTTAGGTAATACCACATGGTCTTGCAGTGCTCTGGAACAAAATGTGCTCAGGGCAGCAGCGAGGCGGCCCTATGGAGCCCTCTCCTCCTACAAAGGGTGAGTATGGCATCCTCTTTCCTCCTCCAAATGGCTGGCTAAGGAGAAGGAAGGAAAATCGTGTTATTTCAAATGGTGGCATCTTTCATGGCCGTTGTTTGAGACCAGTCTGTTACATTTCGTCCAGCAGATACCTGATTCACATGCGTGGCTGCTCTCCCTAAACAGCGAACAAGTGGGTTCTCCCTACAAGTACATAGAGCACCAGGGCTCAAGGAAGAAAGAAAGTTTTCCAAACACCCAACCCAAAATGGCTTTCACGTTCTTTTCCAGGCTGAACTTCGCAACTCTAACTCAGATACCCATCAGCACAGAATGCCACTGGGACACCTCAGGGGATTCCCAAGAACTGATTCTGAAGGGCACATAACCCACTTTGAGCACAGCGCCAGGGTAGGCTGGTCTAGACAAATCTGTGTTTGGGGCTCACTGATTCAATTAGTGTGAGTTTAATTGTTCTATTTTAGGTCAGTTCTTTCTTCTTTTGTTTAGATCTGACTCAAATTTTACTTCAATTCACTGGGGAACAATTTTTTTCCATTTTCTGTTGCATGAGGTTTTACAACTGTTTCTATGTATTTCTGCATCACTGATTCCAAATCTGAAATATGTTTTTTGGTGCATGCTCTAGTTTTTATGCAATTTTAATTTCTTTTTGTTACAGTTAATGGCATGCGTTGGTTTTTAAATTGGAGTTAAAGGGCAACGACTCTTGGATTGAACATAACCACAAGTCAATTAATGTTTTACAAACATCACTTTTAAATCTTGTAGTTGTTTTTAAATGTAAAAAATTATTATCTGATAAAAACACCCTCTTGTTTTAAGATTGAATCATAGCTTCTTCGAGTAGGCGTAAATGTAAGAATTCTTCTGACACCTTCTGTTCTCTATGTGGCTGTTACACACTTCAACATCAAGGACACAATATTTCATCATTTGTGATACGTGCATATATTGCCTATTTTAAAGTTCCCCTTGGCGATCAAGACAAGAATTGAGCTCCTCATGTTGTGTATCATAACTCTGAGGAAATGCTTTGTGACTGGACAAAAGGAAAACGCAAAGGCATGCCTTTTGGTATTCCCATGGTTTGGCGTGAACCTAAGGACCACAGCAGTGACTGTTATTTCTGTCTGATCCATACAAAGGGCATTGACAAGAAAAAACAGCGTATGATCGCATATCCTAACATTCCTTCAGCAATACCACCTATCCCACACTCTTGAGACACTCCCGGTTCCAGTTTTCAATGGTTTTCTTTCTTCTAAGGATAAAGAAAGTGAACATGGTGATCAAGTGTATTTTGATAAGATGCATGAGGAAATGGTTGTAGAATCTGAAGGGTCTTTATCTGATGCCAAGCAGTCATTAACCCCTCAGCAATTTAGCCAACCCAAACTGAATGATTTAGTAAGATATTTGGGTCTATCAAAGAAGGCAGCTGAGTTATTAGCCTCCAGGCTTCAAGAAAAGAATGGACTTCACCAGTCAGCTAAAGTATCCCATTTCAGGAAGCGTGAACAAATTTTTGTGGACTTTTTTTCTGAAGACAAACACTTTGTTTACTGTCATGATATTGGTAGTCTTCTCAGCCAGCTAGGAGTTACCACTTACAGTCCAACAGAATGGTGGCTATTTCTTGACAGCTCTAAATGGAATCTGAAATGTGTTCTCCTACACAACAGTAATGTTTATGCAGTGGTTCCAATTGGTTATTCAACTCATCTGTGAGAAGATCATAATGACATAAAAATTGTCCTCGACTTTCTGAAGTATGAGGAGCATAACTGAATCATTTGTGTGGATCTTAAAATGGTGTATTTCCTGCTAGGACAACAGAGAGGTTTCACGAAATATCCTTGCTTTCTGTGTTTGTGGGACAACCAAGCTCGGGAGAAATACTGGACACAGAAGGAGTGGCCGAAACGTGAAGTTCTGGATGTAGGGATACAAAATATTGTGAATGAACCTGTAGTTAATTGAGATGGGATCATTTTCCCCCCACTTCACATCAAACTTAGCTCAATGAAGCAGTTTGTTCAGGTTTTGAATAGAGAAAGTGAATACTTTCACCATATTATTTCTGCTTTTCCTGCCTTGTCTTTCAAGAAGATAAAAGTAGGTGTATTTGATGGACTTCAAATTTGAAACCTCATACATGACGAAGAATTTGCCAGGAATATGAATAAGGAGGAGAAAGCAGCATGGCAGTCAAATCTTTTGTGGTAGAACTTCCTTGGCAACAAAAAAGCAGAAAACTATGAACTTCTGGTTCAAAGGATGCTGTTGGCTTTCTGTGACATTGGATGTAACATGAGCGTTAAGATTTACTTCCTGAACAGTCACCTCGATAAGTTTCCCCAAAATCTTGGAGTTGTTAGTGATGAGCAGACTACTGCTGGAGCATCAAATGAGATTATCCTCAACAAGTACACAAACGCAAGAGCTACAAATGCATTATTTTGCATGAATAGAATTTAAATAAGTTTTGCGCAAATTTTATGATTAAAATAAGTGTTTTAATATGTTCTATTTTGAAATTGTAGACAAATTCTGGTGCAATCGTATATTTTAGTGTATTAGTGTATTTACTGCATTATATAAATTTATATTTCACAAAGATGATGCCCAAGAAGACATTCTACTTCATTATCTTAAACTAAATGTTGAAAATTTTATAATAAGATGTAAACCTAAAATCTTGAATTGCAAAAAAACTGTAGCTTACAGAGAAAAATAATGTCAGATTTGAGATCAGCACATTCGAATTAGGTAAGAACAAGTGTTTTTGTGGATGCAAAAAAAATTTTGTTCCCCAGCGTTATCTATACCTCTGTTAAAATACATAAGCAAATGAAACCATTTAAAGAGATGATGGAAAAGGAAGTGATGGAGGGAAAGGAAAGGAAGAAACTGGATCTCTAAAACAACACAGGCAAATAATGTCCACCCTCTCCCTTCCACCATCCCCGAGCTCGTAAATTACTAAACTCCTAGATAAGCAACTGTTTCTCAAAGGAAAATTCCAGGCTCTTAAGTCTGAATATGAAAACCCTGTGGTTAAGCACTGGTCTGCAGAAAACTAAAAATTTCAGCAATTCTGGAATGAAATGTTATGTTCAGAGTTATACAAAGTATAGCAGCTGTTCCCAACCAACATGGAAACCGAAAGGGGTGATGCTATCTATCTTTATCCTTTACCTAGAGTCAAAGCTGGTACTGTTCTGGCAGGGCTGCTGTGAAATTGTCTCAGTTCTAGTCTGCTGAGCGCAAGAGACAAAGAGGGCAAGGCAATGCATGGGCCAGCAAAGCACATCTAAACAACAAACAACAGACCCACCTTTAGAAAGAAAAAGCAGTTAATAATTAACAAATTTTAAAGGATGCCAGGAAAAAGAACTGCTTAAAAAGCAGTTCTTAATGTCACTTGGAAAACCCTTTTCAGTACTAAATTCAAAAGAGGAGATAACATCTAACTCTACCCGAATTTCCCAAGTGGAAGAACTCTTTTATCAGTTTTCTTGGAAGTAAAAACACATTTTCTCTATTAAAACTTTAAGTCCTGCTCATAAAAACTTTAACAAAAACCTTCTTTGGTCTTGTGGCATCAGGCCTCAGATGAGCATCTTTGAGAGGGCTAGCAGCGATGGAAAAGGAAAGATTGAGAAGTATCAAAAAAGAAGCTTATGAGAAAAGGTTCCTCTCAAAAGCCTGAAGCTCACACACAGGTTAACTGAAGAAAATGTTTTTCTAGTGTGACTGAACTGCGTCCTCTGAGAAAACACTTTCCACCAGCAATTCCATTCTAGCCCTGACAACTCTATTCTATTTATTGTTCAGTTCTAAATGACCAGGCAACTGCTGCCCAGCCATGCATCTTCCCAATTGGCCAGTACTTTACCAGCCCACCACACACATAAACCACCAACGAATGAAGTTGGTGGCGAGGAGGCTGAACTTGTACAATGAACTGCCACCAACACACCACACTTCCTGCTAATTTGACACTGTGTCCATTCAAGAAAAAAATGAAAAAACTACTACAAGGTCTGGTAGGTTTCCCACCCTATGCTCCACAAGCAGACTCGCACAGGTGCCCAGGTTCAAATCTTGCCTCTTTCATTTGCCAGGTATGGAAAGTGGCTTGACCTTACCTTGTGGCACTGCCCTTGGACCATTATGGCACCTTCTTTCTGTTTCAGTTTCTGCACCTATAAGGTGGAGACAAGGAATACCCACACCATACTGTTGCCAGAGGAAATAGGTGAGTTAAACCTGTTAAATGCTTAAGTAGTCAGGGGCATACGGTTCAAACTCCCAAAGTGCTTGCTGCTGTCATGTATGCTCTCACACCAGTGCGTATCAGCACTGCAGGGCTGATTCACTAGTCATCAGTGCAACAGGTTTGGTGAAGACATCTTATTCATCTGGGCAGCAATTTTCAACCAGTGTGCCGCAAGAATTTTTAAAACATTCAATACCCAACTATTCAGTCAGGGACACTGACCTCTTTTGCCCTTAGGTTGTCAAAATAAAAAATGACAAAAGCCAACAAAACAACAGCCATCTAAGTGTGAATGAATCAAAATTGTAACTATTTTTTTTCCAAATCAGCAAAAAATGTTCTGATGTGCTGCAGAATTTTAGTAATTAGTTTGTGCCATGAGATGAAAAAGGTTGAACATTGCAAAAAAGGCAATGTTTTTCCAACTTTGGCATGCATCTTGGGAGCTTTTTGTGAGAAGTTCTGGGCCCTACCTCTAGAGTTTCTGATTCAGAAGGTTTGGGCTGGGGCTTAAGAATCTGTTTGTCCAAGTTCCCAGGTGATGCCAGTGCTCTGGTATGGAGATCAAACTTAGAGAACCACTGATCTAAGGAAGAGCTAACTCCTTAGGTTCCATGCTTCAGGCCTAAGCCTCACCGAGTTTATACATATGCACAGTGAGCCTTAAGTAGATAAAATAATAAAGGTGAGTGGCAAATATGCCTGTATAAAGAAGCTAACTGCTTATAGACTGGCCAGGTGTTCCTCCACTTTGCCTAGCACCCCTATACCTCTGCATGTCGCAGACAGCGTGACAGGAGGCCAACTGGCTGTAAGCAAAGGTGCACATCGCTCTCAGTCTGAAGCCTTTAAAAGCTGATGTGTGAGCCGCTAGCCTTTCCTAACTCTGGTGACCTGGAAGCACAGATGAAAGCAGCCTGTACCCCTGTGCCACTGCATGGAAAGAAGGGCCAGTAGAGGGCTGCTAGACCTGAAGCCAATACCATGGGACAAGTAATGACACTTTATGGGTTGAGCTACTGAAATTTTTTTTTTCTCCCAGGGACAGAGAGAGAGTCAGAGAGAGGGATAGATAGGGACAGACAGACAGGAACAGAGAGAGGTGACAAGCATCAATCATTAGTTTTTCATTGCCACTGCGACACCTTAGTTGTTCATTGATTGCTTTCTCACATGTGCCTTGACCGCAGGCCTTCAGCAGACCGAGCAACCCCTTGCTGGAGCCAGCGACCTTGGGTCCAAGCTGACGAGCTTTTCTGCTCAAGCCAGATAGGCCCACGCTCAAGCTGGCGAGCTCGGGGTCTCGAACCCGGGTCTTCCGCATCCCAGTCCGACACTCTATCCACTGCGCCACTGCCTAGTCAGGCGAGCTACTGAAATTTTTAAGTTGGTTTGATACTCAGCTTAATTCAATTAAACAATTCCTATCATTATTACAAAAAGGACTTCCTCAACAGTCTTAATAGGTCCAACCTATCAAACATATATGGGAGGTTAAAGTTGGTTAACTAGGATTTCTACCCTCTCTCATTCTCGTCAATTTGTCAAAATAGATGAGTTTTTTAAAAAAGACTTATTGGGGGTCTTTTTCCAACCAAATATAAAAATTCTTCACTGCACCATGATTATGTAACAGTTGCCAATAATTTATATAGAGAAAAATGGGCCAACGTTAAAAATGTGAAAAGTAAACAGATGGAAGGGTCCAGATCAAGAGCCCACAAAACACAGCATGTGCGCACAGACTCTGTAGGAAGCCCAGACTCTGTGAGGACAGGCTGCAGGAAAGGGCTTCCACTGGAGTGCACAGTGGTAACACAATTAGCCCAAATGGAGAATGTGGTCTCTTTAAGGTAAAAACATCACCACCTAACTACAAAACTGCTCTTTAAAAAATGTAATGAAAGCTTGGTTGGTTACAGCATCGTCCTGCAGCACAGAGGATGTCAGTTCAATCCCTGGTCAAGGTATACACAGGAACAGATCAATGTTCTGTCTCTCTCTGTCCCTTCCTCTCTCAGTAAAATTAATATATTAAAAAATATTTTTAATGTAATAATTTCTTGTCAATTTAGGAGAAGTTTGCAATTTACCTTCCAGGCTATATGTAATTAAATAAGATTTTCCTCTCACAAAATCACATACACACAGAGCCAAAACAAAGTATACTCTAGAACAGTGGTTCTTAACCTGGGTTCTATCGAACCCTAGGGGTTCGATGAGTCAGTCTCGGGTTCGGAGAAGCCTCTGCCGTGGAGGCCAGAATAAAGTAATACCGTAATTTGTTGTGAGTTCATGCACTGTGTTGGTTTTATTCTTTGAGCAAGGTGATGTTCATGCACGGCTCATTTTGTACACCAGTAAAAAAAACATATACCTGTGTCCTGAATTTGGAAAATAAGATCGTATTTTATTTATCACTAAAGAAGTGTTCGGTGAACGCGCATATGAAACTGGTGGGTTCGGTACCTCAAAACAGGTTAAGAACCACTGCTCTAGAACAACTCAACAACTTAAATAGAAAATTTATAAAATACAAAAGTTAAAAGAATGGAGGAGAAAAAACTTTAAAATCTGTATGGGAATCACATAGGTCCTTCCTGGTCTATAAAGCAAAAGAGCACTTCTTTACAGGGGCCTCAATGAGGACGACTTCAGTTGAGTGGGATCTGCATCTAATCCCAAAGGCGAGGGCATTCTCCCTAGCTCTTCCTCTGAAGGGCAAGAGAACACCACCTATGTGCACACACACTTTCAAACTCATCCTCGAAGTTTGCTCAGTGGCTCTCTGCTCCCCAATTAGCACTGGCAGAGCTCAGTGCCGAGAAGAGGGAGCCTGCTGCTTCTGACCAGCTCAGGTTCTTAAGCCCCTAGAGTGCCTCCTTCTCTGTGTGTGGCTCATTCCATCTCTTTAGGTATTGCCATGTGGCCAAAAAGGAAAAAAAGGTAAACACTCATGTAATGCATTTGGTCACCTATTATAATTCAGCTATAAATCAGAGTTGAAAATACAGTAATAGAAAGGTCCCAATGCTAAAAGCTAGTTTCTCTAATATTCAGCAACTGTTGGGGTTTTTTTTTTTAGGGGGGATAAGGGAATTTTTCTTCCTTTTTCATTTTTTTCAGGAGACTTGAAAAAGTCATTATAAAAAGTGAAAATCTGAAAAATTTAAATATTTCTTTTTAAAACATTCTTATGACACACTATCTGTGAGACAGTAAGGAGACCAATGACCTCCACGCATACTCTAAGACAGGGTTACTTCTTTACTTTTTATTAATGAGCTAACACTGGGGGACATTCTCTTAGAATACCAGAGATAACAGGAATAACGTGCAATTAATTAGATAATAGGTGGATGTAGTAACAATCACAGAGCTAAAAAAAAATCAACATCCCATCCTACTATACTCTCCTCTGAATCTCCCCAAAACTACCTACTAGCAGCTGATTTTATAATGCTCATTATGTGTCCTCAAATCAGTCACTCTGTGTGCATCTGCAAGAAACATAACAGGAACTTCCACCCACATTTAAAAATTGAAAACCATATAAAAGCAATCTCCTGTGATTTCTGTAGATTAACTTGTTCAGTTTAATGCTTCCATCATCACGTTCATAATGAATCAAGCAATAAGTTAGCTCCTGGGAGTTTATAAACATATGCTTCATATAATCAAAAGCTCCTTTTCACTTACTTATGTCCAAAGAAGTTTATGATTGCAGACTTCTACACACTGTCCACACAATGCATTGGGAATTACTCTGAGACCTCAACAACATGGTTCTTGGTTCACTCCCAGCCCATGCGGCACAGGAAACTGCAGATTGCGCATCAATAGAGCCGGTCCTGTGGCTCTCCTACTGCCTCCTCCAACTTGCCCCCAAACACGTCTTAGGCCAGAGGTCCCCAAACTACGGCCCGCGGGCCAAATTGCAGTCACCTGAGGCCATTTATCCAGCCCCCCGCCGCACTTCCGGAAGGGGCACCTCTTTCATTGGTGGTCAGTGTATGGAGTACTATATGTGGTGGCCCTCCAACGGTCTGAGGGACAGTGAACTGGCCCCGTGTAAAGAGTTTGGGGACTTAGGCTATAGGAACGTCCTGTCTCTGTGATGTGCAACTTTCATGTAGGCCTGTGGTCATAAGGAAGACCCATTTCTAACTAAATGACTCCCAAACCAGCACAACCCACACACACTGAAGCTCCTCCTCTTCACAGACTACTCAGTACAGAGACTGCTCCAGGGAGCCGGTGTGCAGATCATGACTACTAAAATCCCTTGGATAAAAGCAAGCATTGTCCACTTTTCCTTAAAGTCTTGAAATCCAGGATAAGATCAGCAGTCAAGTAACATTTCAAACCTCCAACAGCCTTAAATCAATTGATCAAGTTCTTCTCTTTGGATTTTACTCTCTTCCCCCAATAAGTAACAGAATATCCAGTAAAAGCCATTTTAGTCAGCTTTTAAAGCAGACTGACAGTATTTATGTTAAATAAAAGATTAGGATTATGTGAAGGGGTGAGCTTTTGTTTGTTTATTTATTTATTTATTTATTTATTTAACAGAGACAGAGAGAGAGAGAGTCAGAGAGAGGAATAGGTAGTGACAGACAGGAATGGAGAGAGATGAGAAGCATCAATCATCAGTTTTTTGATGTGACACCTTAGTTGTTCATTGCTTGCTTTATCACATGTGCCTTGACTGCGGGCCTTCAGCAGACCGAGCAACCCCTTGCTGGAGCCAGTGACCTTGGGTCCAAGCTGATGAGCTTTTGCTCAAGCCAGATGGGCCCACACTCAAGCTGGTGACCTTGGGGTCTCGAACCTGGGTCCTCCGCATCCCAGTCCGACGCTCTATCCACTGTGCCACTGCTTGGTCAGGCTAGGGGGTGAGATTTTTTTTTTTTAGACAAATGTCTTTTTTTTAAATATTTTTTTAATTTTTATTTTATTCATTTTAGAGAGGAGACACAGAGTGAGAGAGAGAGTGAGAGAGAGAGAAAGGGGGGAGGAGCTGGAAGCTCAACTCCCATATGTGCCTTGACCAGACCAGTGCAGGGTTTTGAACTGGCGACCTCAGTGTTCCCAGGTCGACGCTTTATCCACTGCACCACCACATGTCAGGCTAGGGGGTGAGATTTAAACAAACAATGAACGCTATGAACTGAGACACTAATAGCTGCCCAACAAATTTCTGTTGTGCCTTTAAAGTAAGTTCTTCCTGGGGCATCAAAGTATTGACTGAAAACAAGCTTCCTTCTTTCTTCATGTTTGGTCCCCAGTTACAGATAAGTTCTCTGTGCCTGTGATTCATGGAGGCTGATCTCCAGGCAGCCAGCAGGTGTTCAAACCCTTGCCTGGATGCCCTCCTCTCCTGCACCTCCAGCTCCAGAGTTGTCCTTGAGGCCCGCCTACCCAGTGGACGCTGTAAGCTCATCATCTCAGACTGAGCCAGAAGATGCTGCAGGTCACTTCACAGGTTACGTACAGAACAAGGCACAAGCTTCTTCACCCTCTGCCTGGGCCCCACCCAAAGAGTCATCGCAAAGACCTGCTCCTCACTCTTAGGAAGCAATGATTTTCATTACTTTTCCATCTGCTGTTAGCATCTAACACCCAAATAACTAATTCTTGTTTCTTATATGCAATTCACACACATTTCCCTTCCCGGACAGAGGCAAAGAAGTCTAACCATAAGAAAATGCTTTACCTCTTTGGCACGGCAATCAGGAGTTACAGTTTCCATGGACACTCAGGAGACCAAATTTCAAAACTAATTATATGTTCAATGGAAACACTTTCTTAGTTTAAAAAAAAAAATTTGATTCAGGAGCAGAAAAGTTTATACCAATCTTATTCATATGTTAACTAAGAATGACAGCAAATATAAGGGCACAAAAGTCTTAAATGTAATACCAGTATAAGCTAATATGTAATTGAAATTCATCTATTAGTATGATTAATACTTAGACCCAGTGCCCTGGCCACCTAGCTCAGTTGGTTAGAGCATTGTTCCAATACACCAAGGTTGTGGGTTTGATCCCCAGTCAGGGCACATGTAAGAATCCACCAGTGAATGTACAAATGAGTGGAACAACAAATCGATGTTTCTCTCTTTCTCCCTTCCTTTCCTTCTAAAATCAAGATATTAAAAACAAAAAAAAACAAAAAATAAAACTTCAGCGCAGCATTGTTTCATACTGAAGCCAATAAAATCAAAATACTTGGAAACTACCAGTAGGTATTAGTTACCTGTAGAGTTCTCAACCCTGAGATTTCCATGAAAATGTTCCTGAACACTCAACAAGGCCGAGAAAAAGCTTAGTGTCCCACCATGGAATGCTACAGTCAGCTCCATCTGTAAAATGGAGCCACTGAGGATAAAATTAACAAATGACCTACTAGCCTAGGTGACATGTTCAATTCCGGGCACAGATATGAATTACAGTACGATTGAGTAAAATGAAGGCAAACTTATAAAAACAGACAAAGTGACTGCTAAAGTCCCTTCCAGATCTAAATTGTACAATTTTTAGAATAAGCCTCTCATTAGGATGGAAAATATATTATTCCTTCCTTCCATTTGTCATTTGATGGTTTAAAGTTAAACTTCTTTAGCTATTTAAATTTTCTGAAGCTTCCTTTAAGATTGGAACTCCTTTTCTATAGAGACTGTGTCTCCCAGGGTACCATGACTTCATTGGTACTTACCAGATAGAGGGTCTTCTCTATCACCTACTTTTTAAAAGTCATTAACACTGTGTATTATTTTACTTAAAAATATGAAAAAATTAACTTTAGAACTATAAACCAGCTAATGATATCAGGTCATCATTTGAATCTATTAATGAATAATTTCTTTCTCCTGCAAATCTAGGCAAAATAAATTATATTTTAGTGTCTTCCTGAATACAATGGAAGGTTCTTCCTAACCCTTGAGGTTAACTCTTTTTTTTTAAATTTAATTTTATTCATTTTAGAGAGGAGACACAGAGTTAGAGAGAGAGAGAGAGAGAGAGAAAGGGGGGAGGAGCTGGAAGCATCAACTCCCATATGTGCCTTGACCAGACCAGTGCAGGGTTTTGAACTGGTGACCTCAGTGTTCCCAGGTCGACACTTTATCCACTGCGCCACCACAGGTTAACTCTTAACACAGCCTTGCGGTTAACTCTTAACACAGCTGCACACCTCTGAAGGGCGCTGTTGGGGGGTAGGATTCAGAAGTTAATTTTCTTTTCTTTTTGTTTTATTCAGTGAGAGGAGGGGAGGCAGAGACAGACTCCCACATGCCCCCAACTTGGATCCATCGCACAAGTCCACCAGGGGGCAATGCTCTGCCCATCTGGGGCAGAAATGGATGGGCTCTGCCCATCTGCTCCATTGCTCATGACCAAGCTCTTCTTAGCGCCTGAGGCGGAGGCCATGGAGCCATCTTCAGCGCCCAGAGCCAACTTGCTCCAATGGAGCCTTGGCTGCAGAAGGGGAAAAGAAAGAGTGAGCCAGAGAAGCGAGATGTGGAGGGGTGAAGAAGCGGATCGGCACTGACCAGGAATCAAACCCAGGACATCCACACACTAGGTCCACACTCTACCACAGAGCCAACCGGACAGGGCCAGAAGTTAATTTTCTATATAAAACTCCTGGGTATAAATCATTCTAAAGTATCTTTCAAACTTCCTCTTCTCCTTAAGTAGAGCATGGTGAATCAATGTATGATTAATCTAACCCATTTGGGTGGTGACTCAGGGTCACTGCAGTGAACAACTATTACAAAAGGCACCTTGCGAAACTAGCATAATGTCTCTCCTATTTCTATTTCAGTCCTGCCCCTATACCGTACACCTCAGCTGGCCATGCTTTTTTCTTTTTTAAAAAATATTTATATTTACTTATTCATTTCAGAGAAGGGAGACAGAGAGAAAGAGAGAGAGAGAGAGAGAGAGAAGGGGGGAGGAACAGGAAGCATCAACTCCCATATGTGCTTTGACCGGGCAAGCCCAGGGTTTTGAACCCACAACCTCAGAGTTCCAGGTGGACGCTTTATCCACTGCACCACCACAGGTCAGGCCATGCTTTTCTTTTTTAACTGAAAGTTTTATTGAGAACATGTGGATACACAGGCATTGTAAGAAATCACAGAAAGGGCTCCTCTGTCTGCTCTGCCCAGTTTCCCCCAATGGTAAATAGCCATACTGTTTGCATTCTTCCATCTCATCCACTGATATCCTTTCTTATTGCTGTCAGTCTGGCTCCTTCTGATGGCTCTTCTCCACCTCCAACCACCAACTCTGACCTTCAACTTATGGTTGACTGGAAATGGGAGAAACAAGGTGGTCACGGCCATATTTAAAGTAAGAATGAACAGTACTCAAATGTGGGCCTAAGGATCATCATGAAACAAAAGGGCGGAGAGTAAGTAACATCCCTACCCCCACACCTCCTGCTGGTTTTCCCTCACTCACATGCTGAATATTCTGAACCTAAGAATGCCAAATAAGAGAACTCCAATAAGCGATATAGCACGTTTGAGTCTATTAAATACTAGCTATCTAGTTGCTATTTCCATACTGGTAACTAGTACTCTGGCAGTATCCAGGGTCATACTCTTTTAACATTTCTTCATCAAGCCCTGTCAATACTTTGGAATGAATACACATAGCCTTAAAAAATTAAATGTTTTTCTGGACTCACTGATGTTTGTGTGGAAGTTTTAACTCATCAGTCAATTGTACTACTTGGAACAATTCAATTATATGAGTTAAAGGAATAAAGTTCTAGAAAAGAGATGACAAGAGCATAAGTGTGCTTCAGAGATTTCAGTAAGAAAGAAAAGTGTCACTTTGTTCTACTACATTATGAACTTCTCAAACAAAGAAGCCTGATGGAGGCAGACAGAAGGGGCTTAAAAGCTTAAGAAATGGGAAGGATGGTACAATTAACTGTTACACCATCAGATATAATTCACTCTGATGAGACCAAAGAAGGAAAACAAGGCAAAGAAAGTGCCCATCTTGTTTCTTTATACAATACCCAGATATCCCAGCATTGCAGACCATCTTTTCAGTAAAGGTTATCACGATATACATATGGCCCGAGAAAAAAGGCAATAGCTTTTGAAGGGCAATGGGGCACGGGAAGGAAGGAAAAGAAAAGAAGAGGAAGAGGAAGACATCTCCTCACTGAACCACAAGGCTCAGTCCAAGAAGCTGAGGTGCCTATCCTAAGGAAAACAACAACTGCATTTCTTTCTAAGTCCAGGCCTGCCAAGTGGCCTGCAGAGAGTTGCATGCTTCGTGCCGGCAAAGGGAGGGTGAAGTGTTGTAAACACAAGAGGACAGCTCGGGAAGATTTGAGAAGAAACAGTGGTGGAGGTGGGGTAGGGAATACTCTAAAGCACTTCTCTGCTGGTGCGGATAATGCACGCTACACGGGAAAGCTCACTGCACAGTGTTAAAGATGCTCCAAAAACAATGTTGAAGACCAGGGATCATAAAACACAAAACACGTGTGGTGCTAAAGATACAAATAAAAACTAGGATTTTAAATTTTAAAACAGATGTACACAAAGAATTCAGTTTCTTCTCATGTGACAATATAGTTTCTTTAGTTTTCAGAATGCCAGAAACTCTAGAATCAGAAACATGCTTCAAACAGTGTGAAGGTGGCAAGAAAAAAAGCCCTCTTTCCCTCCCTCCAAGAAAGAAAAGAAAGCCACACCAGAAATGGCCTGGGCCTGCTGCTAAGCACTGGAGGATCTGTGCACTGGGAGAGGTTCCTCTGCATTGCATATTATAGTAAGCTGGAGCATGCCTATATATGGTCTGTTTACGAAGGGATTAGACACAAACACCACGCAGAATTTATATCAGACCAGGACTGGCCTTTAAAGAGCCTGGTTTCTCTGTATTTATGGCCGCAAGATATCTCCTAAGTCCCAGCTAACTTCAGATGCTTCAAGAAGCAATGTCTCATACTTACTGGCACTCAGAGCCCAGAGGCTGCCCTCACTGCCCTCCACTTTCCATCGTGACCCCCCCCCCAGGGCATCCACCCCACAGGCACACAGAAGCACAACTACACACTGAAGAATGTCTGCTGAATGGGGCCTATGTTACATGACGAAGGGCAAAGACAAGCATGCCATCGATTTCTAGAGAAACAGGGCTGGCAAGCTGAGGCCTCTTGCACAGGCCCCTCAACACCAGAGTATTTTCATCTCATCAAATGTTCTGCTCTGGAGGGAAACCCAGACGCTGAAGCTGAAGGGGGGTGGGGGGGAAGCTGTTTTAAAGTCCTGGGGAGAAAAGGGGAAACAGAAAGAGGGAGAGGGAGAGAAGGAGAGAAGGGGAGAGAGAGGAAGAGAGGGAGGGAGAGAGAGAGAGGGAGGGAGGGAGGGAGGGAAGGAGGGAGAGAGGGAGAAAGGGAGGGAGGAGGGGGAGAGAGAGAGGGAAGGAGGGAAGGAGGGAGGAGAGAGGGAGAGAGGGAGAGAGGGAGGGAGAGAGGGAGAGAAGAAGAGAGGGAGGGAGGGAGGGAGGGAGGAGGGAGACAGGGAGGGAGACAGAGACAGGCTTCACCACTGGCTTTAATAGTCTTGCCCAACCTGTTCTGCGGTATGTTCTGTTAACTGCTTTCTGGCAAGTGGATGCAAACAGCAACCCCTTTCTCTCTCTTCTTTTCCCTTACCCATACTGCAGTTTAAGGCAGACTTGTGAAGAAAGGTCCCAAAGAAGAAGGCTAAACCCATGATTGACTAGACTCGAACCCAGAATTTTTATCATATAGTGTTAAGACCTTCTCTACTAGCTCCTTAGAGCTGTCATCTGGCTGGATAATATCAACTGTCCAAGCACTCTCCTCCTCCCCCTGAAAAATACACAAAGTAAGGTTAGGTCCTCAAAAATAGTTAAGTCGAAGTCAGGCTGAGTAAGGCCAGTTTTTACACACTTGAACAAAGCACTATGTAAGAAGGAAGCATAAAGTTAATGTTTTTTTGGGGTTTTTTTTTGGCCTGACATTAGGCATTTACAGGGTTAATAAACAGCCTGCAGATCAGAAATCTACCTGCTTAGCAACAGAAGCATCAACTAAGCCACACAAGTTGTTTTGACACAGGAAAAGCAGTTTCTACCTGGTGAATATACCTGGTGATGTTTCAGATGCCATTTTAAGCAACACACATATTAATCACATAAAAGATCAGTCAAGAAACAACATAAAAGGAGAAATGTCCAATAAGAGTTTACCCATCTGAAAGGTACAGATCAAATCAAGCATGAAAGTGCGGGACCACATATGGAAAAAAGACTCTGAAAGTTTGGAGCAGACAGGGCTGAGAAACTGCTCTTGGAATCAGTAAAACCTGGGCTCACTTTCCCCTGCACTTGCTTGTAATTGCTTAGACTTGACAGGAACCTTAAGGACTCCTCAGTAGTGGGAGACTTCATCATCACAGAAAGGCAGACACCCCTCTAAACAGGGAGATGAAAAGGAAAGCATGAATCTCAGAAAAGGTTATACTTCTTTTCCTTCAACATGTCAGTATGTCTCAATTTCAACAAAATGAAAATGCTACTCCAGGCCTCCATAACCTCTTTGAATGACTACAAATATTCCTTGAAACCTAAATATTTCCTGTAAAATTCAACTATAGAAAGCTTCTTCATTTTCAGCTTCTCTGGAAGCTACAGGATGCTGAGGCTTGTAGAGTTGGCTGCTATAGGATGCTTACTGCTGTTTCAACAGAGATTGGTTTTGGACAGAATGCCGAAGGTCTGAAGGCAGTCAGTCAGAACCAGTAATTTGGCCCAGTTGTTGACTATGTAAAACACAGCAGAAAAGTATGTTAACACACTCTTTTAGATAAAATACACTTAAAAAGAATACTGTCAAGATATGTATATGTAACACATATACAATTGCAGGATCCAAGAATGAGGATGTGAAACAAAAAAGAAGTAAAAATTTTAATAGTAATTGTATCAGTTTTGGGTGGAACTCTGTTTCAAGAGGAGAAAAAAAAGGATAACTTTTTTGTAATGATGATATCCAAATACTCTAGAAAACCAACTTGAAAGTTTGGTTTTGTTCACTTCCCTAAAACTCTAAACTAAAAACAATTCCCAAAGACAAAGACTGTGTGTAAAGTTTAAAAAGAAGGAATTATAATGACCCTGGGAAAAAGAAAACTTGCTAACTAACCTCAATGCAATATAAAACACAATTTCAAAGTCACGTGGTTCTTTAAAATTGTTTTAAAAGCACCTATGCAAAACCAAGCCACAAAAATAATCTCCTCCTTTAATACATTAATAAAATAAAAAGATGTGTGCTTATTCAGAATCTCTATATTAACAATAAAGCAAATTAAAACCTTATTTCTGAAATTTACATTAAAAAAATGTAAGCTGGGTCAAAGAATCTGGTGTGAACAAAATGGTGATGCAAAAATCTGGCCTATGCAGGAACAAAGCCCAAACAAAAAAGAGAAAGGGAAGGAAAGGGAGAAAAGGCAACTGTGATGCCCTGGTTGCAGGCGGAGTGGCTGCAAGGCCAGTTGTATCCAACAGTTGTGCTTGAAACAACAAATGGTTCATTCATAAACGGCTACAACCAGGGCTGTGAGAGGCTGTAAAGGCTGCACACGAAATGATGAGCAGCAGCATTGCTGTTGTTTTGCAGCAAAGGAGTGAAAAAAGGACTGAATTCAGTTAGAGGCACAGTCTGTCCCTTCAGCTGTGGCAAATGGTGAGCAAGAGGGTCTAAAGAGGCCCCACGTACCATGTACCCTCTTCTAACAAGAGCTGAACCTAATGATAATTAAGTCAACAACTCTACATAAGAAAATACTCTTAAGAACCTTGCAAGGGGAAAAGGCCAAGTAGAAACCAGACAGTACATCCTCCCCTTACCCTTTATAAAGAAAACATTGAGCATCACGAAAGCCATAGCCTCAGACCAAGGGATTAAGGAACAGTAAGGCTTATTACCTGTGACATTACCTCTCCATGGCCTCAACAAAAGAAACATCTGGTACCAGCTACTCAGCATCCCTGACAATTCGGTCAGAGCGCCAACTTCTTAAAAAATTAATTAGTGGCATTTACATCCACCAATGCAGGCAGCCTATCAGGGTTCTAGCTCAGGTACCACAATACCTCACTTAATAGGAAACAAAGGCTTGCAACAAAGCAAGCATCAGATGGGAGAATTTCAAGGTTTCTATGTCATTTCTTAATTCTATTTTTAAAAATATTCCTAGTGTCTCAAATGTATTCATTTGTTTCATTAGATATAAGTGCAAAAGTCACCAGTATGAATAACCAGGAAAGCATTTTTGAATGGACAAGCCTCAGCCTTACAACAGACCTACCCTATCTGAATCTTCTGGAGTGGATGGACCCTGGCAGATGTGTCAGGGAAAAGTTTCCCTCCAGCTTAGAATTACTGGTTTGGATGCTGCAGCCCAGTGAAAAGTGATCACTAAAAAAAGGACATAAAAAATGAGACAGGTCACAAAGTGAAGGAGGCTATGCAAAGTCAAGTCATGGGAACTGTTGTAACTATTTGGTCATGGGGTAGGAGGAAGCATCCCTGGTGCAGATGACAGTGTCCCTGGTTTAGTTATCTAGCCACCTCTGGGTCTGCCCCAGCCACATGACCATATAGAGAAGCAGGCAGGAGCCATGTGCACAGTCCACTGTGCCAGCTCACAGAGCAGGGCCTGCCTGGGGAAGTTAGGGCACACTTAGCAGGGTGCCTCTGTGGCAGGCAGAGTTCAGCCAACAGGAGTAAGGCTGCCGGTTAGCAAACTACTCCTTGTTCTCATCAGTAATATACTTGAAATACTGTACAGAATATCAAGAAACTGCATTCCAGCTAAGGGGATCATATTTACAATAATGATACTGCCTGACCAGGCGGTGGCCTAGTGGATAGAGCGTCAGACTGGGATGTGGACGACCCAGGTTCGAGACCCAAAGGTCGCCAGCTTGAGTACGGGCCCATCTGGCTTGAGCTAAAAGCTCGCCAGCTTGGACCCACGGTCACAGGCTCAAGCAAGGGGTTGCTCGGTTTATTGAAGGCCTGCGGTCAAGGCACACATGAGAAAGCAATCAATGAGCTGTGGTGTCACAACAAAAAACTGATGATTGATGCTTCTCATCTCTCTCCATTCCTGTCTGTCTGTCCCTATCTATCCCTCCGACTCTCTCTCTGTCCCTGTAAAAATAATAATAATAAAATAAAATACTGATACTGAGGGAAGAATGGGGTGCCCTACTTTCAGGAGAAGCACACAGGGTCTGACTCCAGCACTGCTTGTTAGTCCTAGAGATTTTTAAACCTGAAGCCACCTGGCTTGTTTGTTTCTACTTTGACCATCTGACTCCATTTTCAGAAGGTAGGTCATAGTTGAAAGGAGAATGAGGTTGCCCAATATCCTGGCTAAAAGGATAGAAAGGATCACAAGCTGTCCTGCTTCCAAGCTCTCTGCTTATGCTGCTGACACTGTCCTGCCTCATCCACAGAAGCTGCCCCCTTCACGTCCCTTTTCCTTCCAGTTCCAGCGCTGGCGCTGGCGCTGTCCACAATCCTCCTTGTAATCAAGGGCTCTGCGGGCAATTTTTTTTTGGCTACTCGCTGTTTTCATTTTTTAAACAGCAATTGAGTAAACCAAAAATCTTAACGCAGACTACTTTTGGGAAATAAATACAAAATGCGAGCAGGCTAGCTCACACTTATGAAGACTTCTGAAAATTTGAAAGTGGTCACAAGCTCAATAACCTCAAAGCAGCCCCCATCTAAAAAAAACCCAAAAAATGGAGAGGGAGGATTTCACTCAGAACTTACACATTTTCTAACCTCTCCCTAAGAGGAACCTATTTAAAAAAATAACAAAAAACAAAGAAAGACAAGCTCAATTCCTGAACGGGCTCTCTGAAGACCTGAAGACCTCTGGTAGACAGCGCCTTTAAACGCGGCTCCTGCCCACGGGGCTCACAACGTGTCAGTTTCAGAAGAAGCGCCAGCGCTGCCCATCAGGGAGAACGGCCCGGGCCCCGCCCCCACCAGCTTGTGGACCAACGGGCGCCAGCCACCCTGACTGACGGCTCCACTGCTCGCTCAGTGGGTGCCCAGCACAGGTCCGAGGTGGGGCGAATGGCCAGGAGGGTCTGGCTGGACCAGTGCCCTTGCCAACCCTCCCGGCCAAGCCGCCCGCCTCCCGATTGTTCACCGCGCTCGTCCCGGGACCACGGCCGAGGCGGACAAGGCCGCTTAGACGGCGACCCTGCGCACAAAGGCTCCTGGGCCAGGCCGTCTTCCGCCCTGGCGTCCTCACCGGCCTCTGTCTCGCGGGGCCAGGCCGGTGCCCCTCTCAGCCCGCCGCACGCCTTCCCGACGCGGAGCCCAGGACCCGAACTCAGCCTGACATGACAGCCTCCACTCGGTGGGGCCAGAGGAGAGAAAATGACCCTAAGCAGCAAATTGTGTTTTCCCTCCTGCTTTACCCTTCCGCGTGGTCTGCCACAGTCTCAGGGCAGATGCACAAGCAACGTTAAGGCTAGAGAGCAAAACACGATGGCCAGTGGCTAACTTGATCTGGATGCTTCCATACACAGTACACTGAAGGCAGGAAGAGAATCATTTTTACTGTCATCATTTTCAAAAACTTGCATGCCCTTTTTGATTAAAGAGCATAAATCACATTCCTATTATGGAAAAGGATACAGGGAGGCAAGAGTTTTAGAATATTACATGATTTTTGAAACAAGCATGATTATTCTGTATTTGGCAATATTTCCTTCTAGCACTTCTTTTATGACTTACTGTGCTATCTCCAGAAATTAGTTATCAGAGGACAATCCCAAAATATCTTTAAGAAGGAAACAAAGGAAAACCCTATCACATTGAAAGAGATCTTCAGAATCGCTATAATTGTTACAGTACTTCTTTGCTGAGAACTTGAGAACCTTTCATGCTAGAAGGCATAAAATAAAGCTCAGATTTTTTAAAAAACAAAAGGAAATTAAAAATTTAAAAATCACTCGCCTTGCCATTCAGAGGCAGCATATAAAGAAATTTGTTTTAACCCCAGTAGGTAGAAATGCTAGGTGAAGTAGCCTTTACAGGCCTTTCACAAAACTAAAGAAGGTATTTGGTGTGAAACTATGTTTCTTCCTTGAATTCTCAATAATTTTTAAAAATTCAACATCCATGTGACCTTGGACTCTCATTTTCATCTGTTTCTTGAGGTACACTCTTTGCTAACCATTCAGCACACTGCAAGCCCTGATAAAAGTAGTTAATGTTTACTGAAACCTGCACATGAACTGTACTAAACCTGAGAGCAGTGAAAAGGCAAAGTTCTGTTAACAGCATCCATGTACAATTTTAAAAAAATGGGGGTGGTGGTGGAGGAGAAACAATAAGGGATGAACCCTTTTCTTCTTTCTAGTTTGAACTTAAAATTTCTTACTGACAAGTAAGCATCACCAACGATGCTTTTAATCTCTTTTGATATTTTTGGGACGTTTTTAATACCAATATACTTTCTTTTTCTTACAGAATATAAAACTGAAACCAGTCTCTTTACATGTCATGTTCTCTCTCACTTTTTTTAAGGCCCAACTACCTGGTCAATATAACTGATTTAAATTATATTCTAAAGCATTTATTTATTGAATGGCTGCCTATAGGTTAAACTGAAGAATTATTTCATGCAAAAATTTAACATTTCTATGGTTACCATCTAAAATATTTTTCTTCCCTTGAGCCTTTTGTTTTTCAAATGTGAAAACAGTTCATTTCAGTCTAATCAGATCTTTAATTCTAACATCTTAATATTACATTCAAACATACCGAGTTAAATATCGGAACTTACTGATATTTTTAACTTACTGATATTTTTAACTTAGTGATAATGACTTCTTACACTTACTTCCAGTCTCCTTTCCTCCCATTATTTCAGTTAAAATAATAGTTCAGTTTACATGCGCACACACACACACACACACACACACACAAACACTGTATCCAGAACAGGATGCTTTCAGGTGTTTAAAGCGAACTTTCTCCCCCATCCCCCCTAGCTTAAAGGGCAGCAATAGAACCAGTCACCTTGGAAACAAACATCACTCAGTGTTTGCAGAACAAACAATGGTACCTTTTCAGCCAGTACCAGGCAGTCAGGCCAAGGGGCAGTGGAGCAATTCTGGGACATACAGGAGTGGTAACATATTGCATTCATTCAGTGTACGAAAAAGTAGTTCAGTACTGAAAACGAAGTGCTCTCAAATGTGTGAACCTCTGGCTAGCAACCATAGACAAAGCTGAAGCAAGGTTTAAAGTCAAATAAGGCTACTCCTAATCAGAAAAAAATATGTATTTCCATTGTTCTTTAATTGCTTTGCATGCTTTATAAATATGATAAACTACACTTCTGTCACTGAAAATTTCTCCAGCAACTAGGAAGAAATTGCTTAAAATATGTATTTTTAATAAAGGCATGTTTAGCCCAGAGTGGGAGGCTCAGATGGTAGGAGAGTCATCCTGACATGCCAGGATTACAGTTTGATCCCCAGTTGGGGCACATAAAAGCATAAATGAGTGGAACAAATTATTATTATTATTATTATTGTGTGTGGCAGAGACAGAGAGAGGGACAGATAGGGACAGACAGACAGAAAGGGAGAGAGATGAGAAACATCAATTCTTTGTTGCGGTTCCTTAGTTGTTCATTGATTGCTTTCTCGTATGTGCCTTGCGGGAGGGGGGGGGGCTACAGCTTGCTCAAGCCAGCGACCTTGGGCTCAAGCTGGTGAGCCTTGCTCAAGCAAGATGAGCCTGCGCTCAAGCTGGCGACCTTGGGGTCTCAAACCTTGGTCCTCTGCGTCCTATTCCGACGCTCTATCCGCCTGGTCAGGCGAGTGGAACAAATTATTGATGTTTTTCTCTCTCCTTTTCCTCTCTCTCTAAAATAAATAATAAAAAAGGGCATGTTTTCTTTAATTACTCCTACAAAACAATCATGGTATTTTTCTCTTTAATATGCCACCATTTTAAAACGTGTATTGCCGAGCATCTTAACCCACTTATGAATTTTTGGTATTGATAAGTATAACTGTAAGCTAGAAAATTAAATTCCATTTTTAAAAATGTCAACAGAGACTGACCAGGCGGTGGCGCAGTGGATAGAGCGTTGGACTGGGATGCGGAAGACCCAGGTTCGAGACCCCGAGCTTGCCAGCTTGAGCGCAGGACCCTCTGGCTTGAGTGCGGGACCATCTGGCTTGGGCAAAAAGCTCCTCAGCTTGGACCCAAGGTCACTGGCTCCAGCAAGGGGTTGCTTGGTCTGCTGAAGGCCCATGGTCAAGGCACACGTGAGAAAGCAATCAATGAACAACTAAGGTGTTGCGACGGCAACGAAAAACTAATGATTTATGCTTCTCACCTCTCTCCGTTCCTGTCTGTCTGTCACTATCTATCCCTCTCTCTGACTCTCTCTCTGTCCCTGTAAAGAAAAAAAAAAAGAAAAAAAGAAATCAACAGACGATAACATAGTTAGTTATAAGGGCCCTGAATAACAACCATTTTTTGATATCAATTACTAAGCTTCCATTTATTGAAGGTTTACAAAAGCTAATCATTTTGAGTAGCTCAAGTTTTAGGGAAGATTCCTATTACTGTTTTTTTAAGGCTCAACTGAATAGTTAATAATAGAAGTATGCAAGTGTTCTTCAGATCCTTCAGGATGAAATTTTTAAATGTTAAATGTAAGTAACAGTTTCCTCTTTATTCTGGGTGTGTGTTGAAGTTTTCCCTTACAACAAGGGAGAAAGCTGGGCCCAACTGAATTATTTGAACAAGAGTTTGTAGTCAGTTAAATACCACAGTAACTGGTATTGTCTATCACCTACAGACTAAGGGATGAATGCCTAATTAAGATGGACCAACATGCAGCTTAAACTGGAAAAGTGCCTGTCCCTTTACTCTCTTTTCTTTTTTTCTGCAAAGATTTAGGTCTTTAGCATCCTTGAGTTAAAGCACACAAAGGGCATCTAATGCCATCTAAGGTGTAAAAACTCTAATTTTTTTTTTTGCAGCAACAATAAATCAGTTAACATTATTAATCTTCCAGACTGAGCATAAGTGAGTCAGGAGGACTATTGAAAGGGAGCTAAACAGTCATACCATGTGCCCTTGAAAATGAAAAGGAGCTCTGCAAGTGATGACTGGGAATCATGAAAATTACTGAGAAATACTTTAAAGTGCAGCTGCTGGGCATACATAGTACCAGGTCCCATACTTGTAAAAACTGAAGCTGTGGCTCCAAGGTAGGGAGAGAAAGAGAAGGAGTTGAGCAGCTGAGAAGTGACTCTCATCTTCCATCCTTTTCCTTTAGCATGAGGGAGAGAGAGAGAGAACACAGACAGAGAGAGAGAGAGAGCAGAGTGGACACCCAACCAAAGCAGAACTGGAGCCTTCCACTCCTTTATCTGATAGTGTACCTTTCCAACTAATTTTTTTAGTAGACCAAACAAAATTCCTACCTGGAGTAGTCTGGGCCAGCGACTCCCCCAATGTGGCCAGACAGGCTAGTTTCAATTAGTAAAACAACTGTTTTAATACTTGGCTTCTTAATGTCAATGCCTATTCGGTCCCACAAAATGCATACATACATATCACACTCATGCTAGCATTTACTGAGTACCAAAGCCTGCAGACAAAATGCCAACACAGCCAGACAACTTCTGAACCATAGCTTTGGGTCTGTACCCAAATAATGGCAGTAACTGATGTTAGCCTCCCCACCCTCTGCTCTGGATTACAACTCCCTGGGCCCCTCCCCGCACCCACTCCAGAAGGCAGCTCCTTCCCAAGTGGCCCAGGGGGCTGTGGGGAGGCACGGCCTGAAAAAAGCATTTACTCAGTCCCTCCCTGCCCCTGCTTCCTCCTTCCAGGCCTTCCTACAGGTCTGAAAGTGAAGAGTCTGTGCTGGGCTTTGGGGAAGGAACTCCCAGTGCGGAGTCACTCCCTCCCCCAGATCCACAGCAGCAGAGACAAAGGGTGATGACCCCAACTGCAAGCAGCTTCCTCCATCTTCTCAAAGAACATCTCAAAGGGGCAGAGTTGGGAAAGGAAGTGAAAGAAGGAGGTCCAGGTGCCACAGTGGCTTTATCTTTTTCCCTCCTCAGTATTTCTATCTAGTTTCTGTTTCACTGCCTTCTCCCACAAGGGGCATATGAACTGATGTATGCATACCTTTTGTATGGTCGCTGGATAATGGGGGAAGGTCATGAGAGAAACCCAGATTCGGGAACTTTTGCTAGAGCCGCCTACAACCAAGCACGCCAAAAAAGAAACTTCCCAGAAGTCCTTGGGAAGAGAGCGACTGTCCATCAGCCAGTGAGATTTCTCCACGTCATATTAGCTCACCCATCCTACAGACCCTTTAAATATCTCCTACACGGATCATCCCATATGACTTCTCTGACCCCTGCCCCCCCCCCCCCAGAACCTCCTTGGGCGGGAAGTGCTCTGTACTAAATAAAGCCTTTACTATTCCACACTTCGTGGCTCCAGCCCCTTCCTTCTTTCTCGGTGGGGTTAAAATACCTTACATTTGATGCCAAAACCTGGGAGGAGTTGAAGTCTGCAAGGACCACTCCACTCCCCTTCCCCTCCTAGAAAGAACCAGGATCTTCAACCTTCTACCCACTTCAGCACACGGTGCGGTAAGTCCCCTGCCTCCTGCCTCCAGCCTCCCCTCTAGTTCTTTCCACTGAGACTCCCTGTCCAAAACCGCAGCTGCATCAGGGACCTCTTTTCCGTTCTGTTCTGAGTGTATATGTGCCCGTGGAGAAGTCCTGAGCACATACACTTTCCCTATCCGTCCGTGGCCAGAGCTTGAGTTTTGGGATGCCAATTCTCATCTCTGACTGAGGACTAAGGGTGGCCGTGGGGGCACAGGAATCTAAACCTAATCCAAAAACACTCCTGGAGTGCCTTATCTGAAATCTCTCCATCCCTAAAGAAGAGGAAACTGTTCCTTTTCTCCGCTGTGGCCAGGCCACAGAACCCACTGGATAATCGGACCAGGTGGCCTCCTGAAGGGACTTTTGGTTTTAACACCCTCACCAATTTAACTATCGCCGAAAGAACTGGGAACTGGTTGGAGATCCCTTACATTCAGGGCTTCTAGTTATTTGCGCTCCCGTCCTAATCTCTGTGCTGCCTGTTCTACGTGCAGGCCCTTTTTTTAGAGAAACCTCACCTAAACCCTCTGCTCCTAATCTTTCCTTCTCTGTGTACCCCCAATTCTCCCCCTCCTGCCTGACCACCAGGGGCGCCCCTCTCTCAGGACCCCTCTCTGGTCCCTCTGTGGACCTCTTTCACTCCGGTCTCTTCCCTCCAGGAGCCCCCTACCCTCCCTTCACAGAATCCTGTTTCTCATTCACCTGCAAATACCATTCTCTCTTTCTCCTCCCCTGCTGCTGGCCAGGGGCCCCTCCCTTCTCCACTGCATTCTTAAGCCCCTCCCCCATCAGGCCATTCTCAGCCTGCCATCGACTCTTACTCCAGTTTGCACTGACCCCACAGCCCAACCCCAATCTGCCCACAAGAAGTTCTGGCAATGTCCTGCCTCTGGCTCCAGCATTTCCGGCTGGATCTGGGTGTCGGACTCCCCAGGAGCCCTCCCCCTCTTATTCTCAACCCCCAAACCCCTATCCGGGATCTGTGAACATGGCATTTAAAGTTTTCAATGGTCGTGGCTAGTAGAAAAAGGCCCAGGCTGTTAGGCCTGCATGCAGCAGAAGGTAACTCTCCAAACTTCAGGCAGCCCTGAAGCCGGCAAAGCAACAAGGGCAAGGCACAGGAAGTGACCGACCCAAGTCCAAACCACAAAGAGAATCCCACCAGGAGCTTGCTTTAAGTGTGGCAAGTAGAACCACTGTGCCCGACAGTGTCTCTGCCCATGGCTACCCCACTAAACCCTGCCCTGACTGCAAGCAGCCCGGTCACTGGCGGAGCGATTGCCCCTTTGGGCAGCAGACTCCTCCTCAATGTATCTACATGGAGGACAAGCCAGCCAGGTGGGCCCATCGCTCAAACTCCTAGGACTAACGCCCTGGACTCGGAGACCCCCATCAACCTCACCAAACCCCAGGGTAATGCTGCAAAAACGGGTAAGTCCATCTCATTTCTTGTGGACACAGGAGCTGCCTTCTCTGTTTTGCCACCACACTCTAGACATCTAATTCCCTCACAGGCCTCAGTTATGGGAATGGATGGGACCCTTCTTTTCTCCTTCACACACCCCTGACATGCAGTTTGGACAAAATGCCTTTTCACACTCGTTCTTAGTTATGCCATCGTGCCCTGTACCCCTTCTGGGTTGAGACATTCTACACAGTCTCGGAGCCACTATCCAGCTGACAGCATCTTCCCACTTACTCCTACCATTCCTCACTACCAAGGGCTCCCCCATAATCAATGCTACCCTCATTTCTAACCATGTCTCTCACCTCAAGCTTGCTCCCATGCAGGATCGCTGGCAGTCAGAACCACTGGGCCCTATTCCTCTGTGGCTCAACAAGAGGTTGGGCCCTGCAGACCCTCCTGTTGCTCCTGTCCCTCCCACCAGGAACCTACTGCCAGAGTAAGCTGAAGCAGGGAGCAATGCTGTTCAGTAAGACTGGCCTGATGAAAGAAGCTTCAATCTCCTCAACCAACCACTGTGAGAAAATTAAGCAAGAATCTCTCCTCCTACAACCCGCTTAACTCCTGATGGCAGCCACCCATTCTTACCTGGGCTTGGGCTGCCCCTATCCTAAATCATCTTCTAATTTTCAGCATATAACTCATATTTGCTATTCTTTTTCAAATTCTTACAGAACCACATCCGCAAAGTTTCTCCACTCACGGCCAAACAGATGTTCCTCCTGACACCCCTCAAAGCCACTACTAATCTCCCCCTCCCCATGACGCCCCTAATCAGCAGGAAGTAGCCAGACAAATAAGTGGCACCCCTAATTAACAAAAAAAGATCGGAATGTAAGCTCGGTGGATAATGGGGGAACGTCATGTGAGAAACCCAGATTCGGGAACTTTTGCTAGAGCTGCCCACAACCAAGTGCGCCAAAGTAAACTTCCCAGAAGTCCTTGGGAAAAGAGTGACAGTCTGTCAGCCAGTGAGATTTCTCCACGTCATATTAGCTCGCCCACCCTACAGACCCTTTAAATCTCTCACATGGTCACCCATGCAACTTCTCTGACCCCTGCCGCCCAGGACCAGAGAACATCGTCCGGGCAGCACGATACTAAATAAAGCCTTTACTATTCCGTACTTCGTGGCTCCGGCCTCTTCCTTCTTTCTCGGCAGGGAAAAATACCTTACACTTTTTAAATCAAATTCTGCAAGAAATACTGCAGGTTCGATTAACGACATGCTTTTAAAGGCCCCTTGATAATGAAGATCTCTTGGTAGTGTCAGGATTCAGACTCAATCCATTTTGAACATTTATCCTTTGTAGATTTAAATTTAAATGTCTTTAGAGCAGTGGTTCTTAACCTTTTTTGAGGTACCGAACCCACCAGTTTCATGCACATTCACCGAACCCTTCTTTAGTGATAAATAAAATGTTTTTTTCCCCAAAATTCAAGACATAGGTATATGTTTTTTTACTGGTGCACAAAATGAACCGTGCATGAACATCACCTTGCTCAAAGAACAAAACCAACAAAGTGCATGAACTCACAACAAATTACTGTATTACTTTATTCTGGCCTCCGCGGCAGAGGCTTCTCCGAACCCCTGAGACCGACTCGTCGAACCCCTAGGGTTCGATAGAACCCAGGTTAAGAACCACTGTTTTAGAGATTGGTATAAATTACTTTGTGCTTTATTACACCTAACAATCATCTTTTCTCCTGTACAAAAAGAGAAAACTCTACTTATGTATTCCTAAATTTATTATGTATTCACAGCTGCCTCCTCAAATAACATCTCTTACAAAAAGCTTAGTTATTTGCTTTATTGCCTAGCTACTGAAGGGAGAAATAACAACGCAGTTGATTATAAACAATACTTCAAAATAAAATAAACTAAAACCCTAAGGTATAATTTATAATTCATTTCTATTTTTTAAAATAATAACATCTATAAAACCAAGATAAGGAAAGGTACTTATGGGAGTCCCCTTTTGAATCAAACCTTATAAAGATTTTATTTATTGATTTTAGTGAGCGGAGAGAGAGAGAAAGGCAAGGTGGGGAGGAGCAGGAAGCATCAACTCATAGTTGCTTCTCATGTGTACCTTGACGGGGCTAGCCCCTGGTTTTGAATTAAAGACCTCAGCATTCCAGGTAGACACTTTACCCACTGCACCACCATAGATCAGGCTCAAATAAAATCTTTTAGAATCAGAATTGTAAAATGCTTTAACTCTCCTGTAAAGCCAGTAGTCGCGGCCACCATCACAGCCGCCTGGCCAGTGCAGGTTGGCATTGGATTCAAACAGTCGGTAATGAAACAATGGAGCCAAGAACCGGTGAGTCATCAGCTTTAATTCTAGCTTGCACCCGGCAGGCAAGCAAAACACACACTGGGCTCCAAAACCCACACATTCAGTGTTCACAAAGCTACTGACTTATCCGAGTTTCCTAGCATCAAAGGTTTCTAGCTCACCAGACTTATTCACCTCTGTTCCCCATCTCCTGCACAAACTCTACACAAGCTGGCTTCTCCCTCAGCACTCTGCCATCTTGGCTGCTTCTCCTGGCCTCCATGTGGCCTTCATCTGCTCTCCTCTCTGATACTAATCTCAGGAACCCAGGAACCGAGAGAGAGCAAGCTACTGGTCTCTCCCACTTTATACCGTAGAATCAAAACCTTTAATCCAGTTATACAAACAAGGAAGTCTCTGTATAATGGGATTCCTCAGGAGAGTGCACCACCCTACATCATCCAATCAGTCAAGGGTGTGGGAAAGAGGTTACTCTTAAACTATGACTTAGGCTATAACGACCTGGCCTGCCCACAGCCTGTTCCAGAACACACATTAATATCAACGAACTTCCATGTGGGCAGCGCCATCTTTAACAAAGTGAGCATAATATATTTTATCTGCCCAACATCCCTCCTTGCCTTAAGTGAGAGGAGTGGAAACAGACACACTGCCACATGTGCCCAGACCCGGATCCACTCAGCTACCCCATCTGGAGCTGATGCTCAGACCAACCAAGCTAATGACTTTGGAAGGAGAAGAGGGAGAGAAGGGGATGAGAAGATGGGTGCTTCTCCTGTGTGCCCTGACCAGGGTTCGAACCCAGGATGTATGCATGCTGGACCAACGATCTACCACTAAGCCAACCAGCCAGGGCCCCTCTTTTATTTAGCAAGAGAGACAGAGACAAACAGATAGCCAGCCAGACAGAAAAGGAGAGCTGAGAAGCATCAACTTGTAGTTAAGTCACTTTACTTGTTCATTCATGGCTTCTCATACAGGTCTTGGCAATAGGGTACAGGGAGGCTCAGGCTAAACCAGTGACCCCTTGCTCAAGCCAGCAACCTTTGGACTCAAGACAACGACCTTGGGATCATGTCTATGATTTGGCACTCAAGCCAACAACCTTGGGGTTTCGAACCTGGGACTTCAGCATCCCAGGTTGATGCTCTATCCATTGCGCCACCACCGGTCAGGCAAAAACTGCTTTAATTCTTGAAATTATGTTTGGAGGGTTTTTTCCTTGAAAACCTTTGTGAGGTCAGTGTCCCTCAAAAGTAACCATCACCTTCAATGCATTCACAGGAGCTTCATGGTGGCTGAGTGCTCCAGTCAGGGGAGGTCCTGGTTCCACTGCACAGATGGCCACCACCCTGTAACTAAGGTCAGCTGACTAGTCACGTGCTGCCTCTCTCAAAGGTACACTTAATGAAGTACGGAATTCTTTCTGCCTGCTTTGTAAGAATCCAGTTTAATTATCTGCAGAAAATCCAAACATGGTCTTTTCTGGGTAGCAGCTTTTCAAAACATACTGGTTCCAGGTTTAGCTAATATGTACACACTGTTTACCATACACCATGTTTTGCTAAGAAAATGCTGCAAACGCTTGAAATAAAGGTAACATTCAACATTCACCACATAAACAAAATATTTGCTCTCAGTCCTGATTCCTAGGAAAAGGTGGAACACTGGGATGAGTTACTTTCAGTAACAAAGCAGCTTCTCTTATCAGCAGCATCTGAGGTATTAAACAATTCAAAAACTTGTGTCAAAACCCAAGAATAAGAATAGCATTATTAGAGGCATCACTGTTGAATAACAATTACTAAGCCACATAACATCCACATTTTAAAAAGAAAATAGAACTACAGGAGAGTGGAGCTATGGTTTTTGAGGTAAATCACTCCACTGGCAGTCTTTTGGCTGCTACCCTGCTTTCAAGAAGTTTTGGGGATGCTTAGAATTTCCTGAAATGTGAGGGTACCTCTCCTTTATGTGAAAAAACAATAGCTTCTAAATTCACAGATTTTTGTTTGTTTCGACTGATAAGAAAAGAAATACTACCTGGGGTATCATTATGTCACCTCCTAAAAATATGATGAAGGAAAGAGATCCTGCCCAATTTACAGATGGAGAAACTGAGTCACAAGGTATATCTTTCATTAACCAGAATCAAGATTCGGCTTGGGTTTAGGACCTTAGTCTCCTAACTAGCAAATCCAGCTCTAATAGATCATATAAAATTAATTAAAAGAACCAAGGAAGGTATGTCATGAAAATGTTGTAAAGTACCGTACCCCAGATGCTGAAAAGTACTGTACCTCACTTCTGCAGTTTCACGTAGAGACACCAGGTCCAGATGAATTTTGAAGAGTTTTATTAAAGGAGGAGATTTATTAAATATGCTGGCCGCATATGGCTGACATGTGGCAAACCCAAATCATGTGCACCAAAAACATTTCAGGAGCTGGTTATATACCCTTGATCACACAGGGCAGGGGGAGAGCATGACATCATGGCACAAGCTTACAACATTTATTTAGGGGATACACAGAAACATTAAGACTTTCAAGGTAACACAATCAAAGATGTTTACAAATCTTTTAGGGTTCATCTTCCCTCCTTTGCCTAGAGGTATGTTACTCTCAAGATTCCAGGAAGGGGGAGGAACTACAATCAATGCAGGGTGGTATGTAAATTCTGTCTCCCATTGAAAGAGAAGAAATTATTAGGTTAACCTTTATTTTAGATTTAAAACTAAATGACCCATTGTTCTTGCAAGCCCGAAACTTCTACATTCTTCCCCCTCCCAACCCCAAAGGAAGGATGGGACAGGAAAGCTTGACCTTTCTTTCTAAAATATCAATATTAATTTTGTAGCTTTTTGGTACCTTACTACAAAGTATGTTGAAATGTGTCTGATTCAATTCACTTCTCCAACAGCATTCCTCCTTTGAAATGACGAGGAGAATGAAGTGAGGTGGAGGCAGCTCTGGAAAGTTCAGTAGTGAGCAGGTGGGTTCAAAATTCACCTTCCTAACTTGACATACAATGGCCCTCAGATCCTCTATCTTCACAGTGGATCCTGTAGTCAGAGAATATCATTTGTCCTTCAAGACTAATATAATTGCTATTTTCCTAACATTAAACATTAGAATTATTCATATGCAGAACCCATCACCCTGTAGGGCAGGAGCCTCCTGGGAGCTATTTCAGAGGGTCCACTTATTCATATGCTTATCAAACCAAACATTTTCAAGTAAATCATACACATAAACGTACTATTTATTTGGCAAGTATATGACGTAATTAATATGTAGATAAATTCCATTAAAAGTGTTATGTTAAAGAACTTTTTGTAAAGAGCTTCCCAACAAACTCTAAAAATGTAACTAAAATTAGGTTTGCTCTGGAAATTTTTTTACATTAAAAGATGTCCTTACATTTGAAAAGATTGGGAATAACTGCTCTTAAATGTTCAAATAATATGAAGTTGATTAAAGCAAACAAACACCACTAAAAATATAGGCAATTAACATATAACATCATCTATAAAATGCACAACACAGTATACTATAAGATGGAAAACAGCTTCCTCTCAGGAGAATCTGATCTTTTGAAGAACTTATCTGCTCAATTTATTTTTCATAGGTGACTCTCATTTGTTTAGAGTAATAAGATGACAGACTATATACACTAATCATAAATTAAATAAATACATTTTGTTGGCGCAGGCTTTTCTTCTTTAGAATTAATTTATGATTAACTATGTATTTATATATTTACAGTAAAGATCTTAATCCTAGATTGGCATGATTAATCTAGTAAAATACCTTTCCTTTCCATACCCAGTAAATACCCGGGAATGCAAAATAACTAAAACAATAATAGCCTATGACACCCCCTCAATAAATTATACCACATCAAGATAATGTGATTTTCACGTCAAAGAAAATTTGAATACAGAATACTCATCACAGATTTTTAATAGATATAGTATAATTTAAAGGCATGTAAAAACATGAGCTTTTTATTGTCCACAATTGTAATAAATCTCATTTCTGTAATATGGGTATGTATCCATAGAGGACCATGTAGAACCGTGATGGTGAACCTATGACACGCATGTCAGCACTGACACACATAGCCATTTTCGATGACACGTGGCCGCATACCAGAGCAGTATGGGACCACATGCCGAGAAGGATGTTTCATCCTCGGCTCCTGCACGGCCAGGTGCAGCAGTGGAGGATAAAACATTTGCTGTAGTGTAGACACTCTGTGCTGGAGGTCTGTAGGCCAAAACAACAGAACTCCGGCACAGAGCGTCTAGTTCTGGGACTTCTGGTTAGGTCTTTTTTCTTTAAGTGACACACCACCCCAGTTATGCTCGGTTTTTTGGCGAATTTTGACACACCAAGCTCGAAAGATTGCCCATCACTAATCTAGAAGGAGATACGTACGTAACAAAGTCATCTCTGACTCATGAGAGTAAATAATTTTCCTTTTCCTTTTGTGCTTTATTAGATTTTTCTTCCTTTCTGTTTATCCAGAATTTCTGATGGTGAATATCAGTTTTATGTACACTGAAAGAAAATCCTAATGAGTACAACAATTTTTTTATACTTAGGGACATCTCTCCTGATCACATGTTCCTCACCTGTAAATTAAAGGGGTGTAAGGAGAACAATCGGACAGGGATCTCTGAGGCCCCTCCTGATTGTAAACAGAAAAGATGCAAATACCATTTAATCAAATCTTTCCAATCAACCAGTCGGCCACGGTAGATTTAAAATGATTTCACTATTTGTGTTGCTTCATATATAGTATACCAAAGACAGGAACATTAGATTGATAAAGCATGTTTTTAAAAGTTTCAGTGGCTAGCAAATTTTCAGCTTGTGAATTTGCATGGCAATCCTGCCCACAATGAAGGCATGGGCAGACAAGAGGCCTGAAACCCAACAAACACAATGCCACTCATAGAATGTTTACGCTGTGCCAGGTACTGGGTAGGTATTTATAGTGCTTTATATCATGCTCTACAATCACATGACATAGATCTGATTACTCCCTAAATTTTACATGTGTAAAAAATTTGTTTTTAAAAGAAAAAAAATCTGTGATGTGAAGAGCAAATGTTTTCAACCGTGATGTAAGTTACCCAACAACTCTCTCTAATCTCTGTTTCATTCATTCACTCAACAAATACTGACTACACAACCATGATATGCCAGGCACTGGGGTAGATGCTCAGGATCATGGGTGAGCAAAAAAAGATGATTAAGAGACAAAATGGCCTGACCAGGCGGTGGCGCAGTGGATAGAGCGTTGGACTGGGATGCCCAAGACCCAGGTTCGAGACCCCGAGCTCGCCAGCTTAAGCGCGGGCCCATCTGGCTTGAGCAAAAGCTCGTCAGCTAGGACCCAAGGTCGCTGGCTCCAGCAAGGGGTTGCTCGGTCTGCTGAAGAACCGCGGTCAAGGCACATGTGAGAAAGCAATCAATGAACAACTAAGGTGTTGCGACGGCAACGAAAAACTAATGACTGATGCTTCTCACCTCTCTCCCTTCCTGTCTGTCTGTCCCTATCTATCCCTCTCTCTGTCCCAGTAAAAAAAAAAAAAAAAAAAAAAAAGAGACAAAATGTTCTCATGGAGCTTAAATTCTAATTCGAGAAAAACAGGTGCTACAGCAGGCCTAAAACATAGTGGGAGCTTGACGAAGGTGAGCTCTCTCCTTTCCCCTTTTAGAAATAGGAAAAACATTAGAGAATCAATCCAATAGGAGCCACGAGCTGTAAGTCGGGTGCCAAATTAGAAAATGTTATTTAAAAAACAAACACAGGCGGGCAAAGATTAAGAGCACGAGTCCTTGAGTACAATGGAGGGGCTCAGAGTCTGTCCCTGTCACTTAAGCTGGAGTGTGACCTCGGTTAAATTATTTAAACTCTCAAAGCCTCATCTTCCCCATCTGTAAACTAGAGATAATGACAACCTCATAAGATTGGTGCAACAGTTTACAAGACCAAGAACAAAAAACAGGGTACAGTGCCTCCTATACATCAAGGACACTTGGTATGATTAGGACCATCTCCTCAAACCCCACCGTATCTGCAAAATGTGGACACTGACACCAGCTTAGTAGGGCTGCTTTGGAGACAACGGGGATGATACCCAAAAAGCATTTCGCATGACTGGCATATGATGCTACATATGTGCTTCTTAAAAAATGACTGTTAACATGAAAGAATAAGGAAGGGGTGAGCATGGCACCCCCCAGGCAGAGCACCAAAGAGGAAGAGCTGGGGAGACCACAGAGTGGGTCAGGAGCTAGGGAAAGGCACTCTGCTCTTAGTGTAGGTGCTGAGTGTCCAGAGTGGGATCAGATGCAGGTGGTTGTGAACTGACAAATCAACTGCATCTGAGTCACCAGGGTGGCATCCAGAATGTGGGGACCAGGTAGTCTGTGGCTTTGGTCCCCTCTCCTTTAGGTGCTTCCCACTGGCTGAAGAAGCAAAGGAAAGGAGAGGAAAGGAATGTGCATTTTTCAGGTTTCTAGAGAAAGGCATGTTGGGTGTGGGGGGTAACAATGATCTGGGGGATTACGAGTGAAACTCAGACTTCCAGACCTCCCGTTTCCCTCAGGGCACGAGAGGGCACCACTCCTCTCCTCTGGGCTGCACAGCTTCTTCTTCACCACCAGAAATTCCAAACACTAAAGATTTGCGCACTAGGTATAGGTGGTAGGTAGGCTGGGCACAAGGCCCACTGGGGCTGCACACCTGGGCAAGGCGTCCATGATGCTGCGGGCCAGGTCTCCACATCCAACACTGCAGACCACACAGGAGCCAGGAGAACTTTTGACCCTACTTTCAGTAAACCAGTGTTACTGACATAGAAAGCAATACGTCAACATTATCAACGCAATACAGTATTTAAGTAAACAAGCCCCCAAAGAGACATACCAGACCAAAGGGATCTGAACCCAAACCTATGTCAGGACACCCAACTGGAATAGGTCTCCAGCTGCCCTGTGTGCCCTTCCTGTCACACATCACGCTCTCGAGGGTAGCCAACTAGGAGATGGTAGCTAAGAAGTCAGATACTGAGCCAGGGTATGTGATCCAGCCTCTAAACAAGTCTATGGCTGTAAAGAAATAAAGCCTGCCTGTGTGTATGCAACACGCCAGTGGCTTTAGGCAACTTGGAGATCCTGAGCACTGCTTGGTTCATCCTGTACCAGCTGCCTATGATGCGCTCTCTGCCGTAGGCCAGAAATAAACAGCCAAGTGAGCTACAGCAGCCACCCAGGCACAGGCACAGCCGTGCTCCCCTACCAAGAATGCCTGCAAAGCCTCACCAGGCCAACCAATCACTTCTCTGCTCAAAACCTTATGACTGCCAGTTACAGAAGAAAAGGCTCCAATTCTGCCCCAACCCACCCTGCAACCCTGTCGTCTTCCAGTACACAGTCCTCAGCCCCAAATTACACCCCAAACTCCAGCCCATCCTGCTGTTCCCTGCTTAGACCTCACTGATGCTTCTGCTTTTTCCATAAGCCTCAGCCTTCCCAGGGGTACCTGGCTCAGGGCCCAGACTACACTCCCAAAACAAGAACTACCACCACGCTCCATCATGCCTAAAACTAACATCCTAAAAGGCAGAAATTGCTCAATTAGAGCTATTTCAGACAAATTTTGAGGCATTCAAATAATGTGTTATGCTCAAACCCAAGCAAACTGTTAAAAGAATCAAGACAAATGAACCAACAAGTCAAGGTTCAGAATTGTTGACCTGGGAACTCTGCAGGTACCCAGGTCTAACGAGATTTTTTTTAATGTTTATTTTACTGATTTTAGAGAGAGAAAAGGATAGAACAGGAGAGAGACAGGGACATCTATCTGTTCCTGTATGTGCCCTGACCAGGGATCGAACCAGCAACATCTGCACTTAGGGATGAAGCTCTAACCAACCGAGCTATCCAGATTGGGCTAATGAGATTTTGTGTAACAAAAGTCCCTTCAGTCTATGGAGATGGGCTGGCAAGCTTCCTGGTAGTCTAACTCAGAGCTGACAGATCTCAGAAATGTGAACATCTCTAAGCTTGTTTCCTGTCTTTAAAACGGGAGAATTATGTACCTCAACCTTGGAATAACACATGCAACCATAGAGCACAAACCCTGGGCATAAGAGCGCCTTCCTTTCCTTGCCAGTATGCTCTGGCTGGTCACGCAGGCATAGTAAAGCACTCAGCAGCACTTTCAGATGCCTCCTCACCCCAATTTCCGTCCTGGGCCCCTAATGCCCCACTGCTTACCAGCATCCCTCTTCCTCCGGCATGATTCTTGCTCAAATGAGAGAACATATTAAAAAACTAAACAAACAAACAAAGAAAGATAGCCAACAGTTTGTTAAATCATAACATATATATGTATCAGTTATAGGTGATGAAAACTACCAACCTACCCAATTTTTCATAACCTTCTCAACCAGGTCCCTTAGTCTGTGGGTACAGGCTTTGGAAATGCATAAAGTCACTCATTCAAAAGAGTGAATGTCCTCCCAGAGGATAGAAGACTGAAAACCCAAGAGTAAAGGTGATATCATGTCTCTGCAATAATTAGTAAACCACTGTCTTTATGGCCTGCTATCCGACTCCCTTCACAAGCTCTGCTGCAGATTTTTTAAGGCTGGGGGGCACACAGGGCTCTCTTTCCTGGCTGAGCTAGAGCGAGGGGGCTGGAGTCCCAGGAGAGGCCTGGGAACACATGAAGTACAGAGCAGCGACCTGAGAAAGTGCAAATGCTATGCAGGTGAGCATGACCCGGATAGATTCTATCTCCACAAGTGGCTTTCAGCCCCTGGAGTCTCCCTCCACGGGGTCATCAAGACGGCATATAATTAGACCTTTGCCTCCTACCTCTCCAAACCCACATGGACTCCCAGCTGACAAAATGGTGCTTATAATGAATAAACGGTCCCCTTCCAACAACCAGTGTCTGCCCTTAATACAGGGCAGGGCAAATATAGGTTTACAGTTGTTCATATGGAAAATAATACTATAATTAATAAATAATACCTGAATAAACTCTGTACATCATGTACTCACAACTATAAAGCTACTTTAGCCCCATCCTGCATTTTTGATGGGGAAAAAGAATGAGTGTCTTTTCTCTAATTCCACAACCCTTGAGCATGAGCATAAATAAGTACCAATGGGGAAAACACTACTAAGGAAGTTTATACATTGTTAAACTGAATTCCATTTTCTGAAAATAAAGGTCCCACCTTTGTAATAATTTAACAAACACTTCTTCAGATGGCTGCTCAGAGGTTATAGGCTGAAAAATCTCTCAGGGGGAAAAAATGGGGGAAGGGGGAAAATTGTTCTGCTGAATATGGCACCAAATTCCAAGTTCACTCTGCACCTCACTGAGCAGGCCTCCTCCACTGCCTAAGTTTTCTAAAGGGTCAGCAGTATTTTCTCTCTCTGAGAGAGCTGCTCACATCATGCCCTGCTTCAAAGCATTTGATGGCCTACAACTGCCTAATGGAGCTGTTTTTCTAGTCACCTCTCAACACCCCTTTCACCGAACTCAACGCAGCACCCCCAACCTTATTCTCTAATCACACTCCTGCCCTACCCTGTCCCCAAATAAACCTCATATTTTTGTACTCCAGGGCATGTATTTACACTGTTCTTTTGACTAGAAGTTCATTTTCCCTTCCCCACATACTCTTCGACATGGTCAGCCCTTCACATTTGAAGACATCACTTCCTCTTTCCCTGACCACTTCCCACTTCCAGGTCCTCTGCCTGTCCTGGTGTCTCTGCTGGTTCAATGCCCTGGTGAATTTTAGGGCAGGGACCATGTTATACTCCCTAGACCCTGGTACCTGGGGTAGATATGGTTCCCAATGCAAGAAAGCTGATGGCAGTGGTCCACAGATGAGAAAGCACAGAAAGCTGGTCTCCCAATCCAGACTTCTTTGCACTGCTCTTTTGCTCAAACTATTAGACGGCCATGAGCAAAGTAACAATGATAATAATAATAGTGAACAGAAGATAGTTATAATTGAGCTGGTGGCACCCAAGGCTGAAATTTCCTATTTGTGACTAACCTCAAAACAATTCTTCTGCACAGACCCACCAGAAGCAGGAAACAGACCCTTAAGTGCTCATGATGGTTCAAGATCTGCCTGTTCTGTAGCTTGCTCAGGCACCTCACAAAAGGGGAGTAACAGGGGCATGCTGGTAATCCCATCCCAGACACACCCTATGCAAGCCAGGATGTCCTCCAGGGCACATGGCTCCTACTGCTTAAAAAGCAAAACAAAAATAAGAAAGAACCTCCTACAGGCTGTCTCCTTTAAATATGGACAAAATGTAAGATTAGGTTAGTAATTAGATCAATTTAATTACCACGCCTACTTTCACTAGCACTACACGTCACTGAGCCTCTTCTGTCACCAGTCCTGACCCCCAACACCAACTTCAAGGCAAAATATTGAACTTATATAGTAAATAAAATGACAATAACCCATCATAACATAAGACAACAGGGGACCTGTTTTCAAGGCACTGACCTTACAGAAACCAAAAGCAACACTCAACCCCCAAATGCTTATAGATCTAACAGTTTCTAGTGTCTTTGAAATAGCTCAAGCACTTTAGTGAAGTTAAGAGTGTCCACAAGAAAGAATTTGAGACAGGTATACATCCACTCCCCACCACACATAGAATCAGCAGAAGCCAACAAGCTCAAGTTCACCTTTTCCCACGTCAGGAGCATTTCACCAGTGAAAGACAAGCTGCCTCCCATTGGAGCCCCTTGACTGGGAACTTGGGAATGATTTTATCCTCCAGAAGAATTTGTCGAGGGCCTCACCCCACTTCTCCACAGGGTCTCTCCTACACTGCTGGCCCAAGGCTCTGGGGCAGCCACTTCTCCACCTGCTGACCTGTGTACCAGCACCACCTGGGCATCTCCCCTCCCGATCTTCAACATAAGCAATGGTCCGACTCACTTTGTCAAGTACCAGACAGAGTGATCTGTCTCCTAGGTAAGTTTTAACCAGCTGTTTCCAGAAGCTAGCAACCTCATCACACATTTGTTCTTGCCCATCTAGTCCACAGATATGTATCATAGAGCTCTGCACACAGCAAGTTTTCGAGGGATATTTATTTGGTGACTATATCATGTCATCATGGGAGGTAGTTTGGCAGTGGCTACAAGCTCATGCTCGGGAAACAGGCTGCACTGTTTGACCCCTATTAGCTGGTTGCCTCTCTGGGTCTCAGTTTCTTCATCTGAATCATAGGAATAATAATTGTATCTACATCACAGGATCAAAGGGTTTTATGAGTTAAGAATGAGATGACCTGTATCAAGGATTAGGGACAATGGTAATTAGTAAGAGTTTTCCCAAATGATAAGCTGTTGAGCAGATAAAATATAGTATGCTCAATTTGTTAAAGATGGTGCTGCCCACGTGGAAGCCTGTTGCCCAGGTGATAATATTAGTTGCCCTTCTTGCTTGGGATGGGTGTGATTATGTTAATATGTGTTGGGGAGAGGGCTTTCACGCCAAAAGGTTTTAAAAGGAAGAGAGATTATGTTGTTCCGGAGGGGATGGGGGAAGGGATTACGTTCTAGGCCAGAGCAGAGAGGAGAGCAGATAAAGGCCACATGGAGGAGAGGAGAAGCAGCCAAGATGGCAGAATGCTGAGGAAGAAGCTATTTTGTGCAGAGAGAAGGAGATGGGGAACAGAGGTGAATAAGGCTAGTGAGCTAGAAACCTTTGATTCTAGGAAACTCGGATAAGTCAGTAGCTTTGTGAGCACTGAATGAGTGGGTTTTGGAGCCCAGTGTGTGTTTTTACTTGCCCGTTGGGTGCAAGCTAGAATTAAAGATAGTGGCCCACCAGTTCTTGGCTCTGTTGTTTCATTACCGTCTGTCCAAATCAAATGCGAACCTGCATGTGAATGGCCACGATGGCGGCTTCTGGCCATATGTAAGCCTAACATCCAGAAAAGGGTAAAATGTAGAATAGTTTAAGATGTCTGACTCATCAGATTGGAGTCATATGGCTTAAGTCTAGAAGGGCAGAAGAGAAACTGAAAGACGTAATTTCTGGTTTATTTGACTTGAAGCAAATAGAGGCAGGCCTTGACTACTGATGCTTTTCATCAAAGGTGATCTGCCACTCAAATGCGGTCTTTCAAACATGTTTAATCTCACCCTAGGTAGACTCATTTGTAATACAAATAACCGCATCACCGTTGCTGTAATTTAAAGCTGGATTTCTAGGTCTTCATTTCCCGTGGAGATATTGGAGGCAGCACCAGCAGCTGTCAGGCTTCTCAGAGACAAGCAGACTAGAGGCACCCTTCCAAAATTCCATTACCATAAAGAATACAATGAAATAAAGCTACCTGGCCATTTTTATCATGTTCTCTAAATATAATCATTTGACCAGTGCTAACTGCACTTCTTCTCTCATACACAAAACCTCCACCCCTTTTACTCATGACTATACCACAACACGGACATACAACCACATACCATCTACATACCATCTACTCCCCAGGCAACCAATCCTGCACCCAAAGGCTAGGGAACCCAACACCACAAAACCTTGAAAGAACACCAGGATGCAAGTACACAACTGTTTAAAGAAATTGCCCAACAGAAAGAATGTACCATCAGCACTATCGAAAAGTTATGGAAGGGCTGTCCCAAAGTGAGCTGACATCCTTTATCAATGCTGGATATTAATCACAAGGCCATTCATTATCTAGTAAGCTATGCTATTAACAAACTTCTGGTAACACCTCCAAATCCACATTTCTGCTTGGGTCACAGAGAGGGGAAAGACTTAGTTGTTTGCACAATACTTTCAGATTAAAATTTTCTTGCCTGGCTTGTGGTCGGACAGTGGGTGGAGTGTCGACCCAGAATGCTGAGGTAGTGGATTCAAAACCCCGGGCTTGTGGTTATATAGCACAGTGTGTGGAATGTTGACCTGGGATGCTGAGGACGCAGGTTCAAAACCCTGAGGTTGCTGGCTTGAGCATGGGCTCACCAGCTTGAGTATGGGGTCACAGGCTTGAGCATGGGATCATTTCTATGATCCCCTGGTCGCTGGCTTGAGCAAGAGGTCACTGGCTCGGCTAAAGTTCCCTGATCGAGGCACATATGAGAAGCAATCGATGAGCAACTAAAGTGATGCAAGTACGACTGGATGCTTCTCTTCTCTCTTACTTCCTGTCTCTCTCCCCCTCTCTCTAAAAAAAACAAAACAAAACAAAATCCTGGCTTACCCAGTCAAGGCACATACAACAAGCAATCAATGAACAAGTAAAGGGAAGCAATTATGAACTGAGATGTCTTATTCCTCTTCTGCCCTCTGTAAAATCAATACAATCCTTTTTAAAAAATTAAAATTCTCAAAAACATGTTTAAATTGTTTTAAACAGTTTTCTTCCCAGCACCTCCTTATTGACCTATTTCAATTAGAAAAAAGTGGGATGGAGCAAGGTCTTTGTTGAGGCTTTTCCTCTTATCAGTCTTATCAAATGTAGGGCTGGAATAAAGTGTTACCTGTTCTAATAAGGGCATATGGTGGCAGGGATGCAGGAACACCCATGATCCTGAGCAAGAGATGAAAAATCACACTGTCTTCAATGTGAGCCAACGACTAGGGCTGGGGAGGGGGCAGTGAGACCTTTGGGTTACATAGGTCAGGACTGATACCATAAAGGAGAAGTGCCTTTGGGGCATGCCAAGTCTCACCTGAGGTTCTGACAAGACATTTGGATGACATCAGAGAAAAGCATCACCCAAATCTCGGAATGCTGCTGAAACTGTCTTCTGAGATGGTCCTAAATGATGGTGTCCCAGCTCATGAACCAGGGGATGGCCGTCCAGGCAAATGAGGCAGGCACGTTGCCATCAGAAGCAGGAGTTCAGTGCGGGAGATAGTATCTAAGGGTGGCACTCACTGAGTCACTCACATCACTCACTGGTGAGCTCTTGAAGGGTCAGACTGCAAAGGCAGTGCGCCTGCACTCCAGCTTCTACCTACAGTTTTTACCAACTTAGTGGAAACACATCGCTTTGCATCTCATTCCACAAAGCTTTTGTTTGCTTTGAAAAAAGAGTTGATTAAGGCAGTAAGAACCCAAGGACTGCCTGGGGTAGCAAGTCTTCCATCATCAGCAGTGTTCAAATACAGGCTACGCAATCGCCCCATGGGCACAACTTCCATTCCTTGTGAAAGGGATTAAATCTTTCTCTTTGGCACCCACAGATAGAGGGTAAAGCCTGGCACACAGTGGATACACAACAAGTTCTGTTTACTAAATGAACTTTGCTTTCAAACAGATTAGTGGTCAAGCAAAATACTGATGTAGGTCTGAGAAAGTCAGAGCACCAGGTAACCACTAAGAAATGAAATAAATGGGAAAACCAGGTCATCAAGAGAGTTCCAACACTTCTAAGGAAAAGTGGCTGGAGCAGTGCTGAGAGTCCTAATTGGGTTCTTACCCAAAGCTTCCTCCCCTCAGCCCTATGCTTCAGGGTCAAACAGATAACATATCACTGAAACAACAACTTATATGCTCTTCAGATTTACTTGTATATTGCATCTGAAAACCAGGAAATTAAAAAGAAGAAGGAAAAGGAGAGGAGAGAAGGGGAGGGAAGAAGGAAGCCATTCATTTGTTTCCATGGGGAAGACCCTCACTTCCCTTTCTCATTTTTATAAGTCCTATGCATGCTTCATCCATGCCAGTTATGTAATTTTTAACCAATAAAAACATAATACAAGCAGAGAAAATGTTGAAAAGAAAAGGAAAACATAAATATTTAACTATATAAAGGGTAGGGACCCTTAGCAGACACACCTTCCTCTCCAACCTCAGGGCCCTTGTATAAGCTGTTTAGGCACTAGCATACTCCCCTTCGCAGTCCTTCATATGTTAATTAGCTCAAATGCTATTTCTGTGGAGTGCCTTCCTTGATCTGCCTCCCAGAATATACCTTGTTCATAAACCTTGCTTAATCCCTGTTTCTGAATTCAAAGAAAGACATATCACTACCCACCTGCTACAAAAGCCAGAAATCTAAGTCATCTCTCTTTCCCAACCCACCGAGCAGTGTATGTGTATAGGGACAAAATCACAGGAGTAAATGGCATGCGGGGTAGATAGCAGCTGAAGCATACTGTTTATAGTTCGCCTTTATTTGCAATTTTTTTCTTATCTCTGGGGAGCCATGGAAGGTGTTAGGCCATGGAATGGTGTTTGGCAGATAAAATATAATATGCTCACTTTGTTAAAGATGGTGCTGCCCACATGGAAGCCTGTCACCCAGGTGATATTATTTGCCCTTATGCTTGTGATGGCTCTGGGGGAAAAGTTGTAATGTAAGCAGGCCGGGTCGTTATAGTTTAAGGCTTTGTTTTAAGAGTAAGCTCTTCTCCACACCCTTGACTGATTGGATGATGTAGGGTGGTGATGTAGGGAGGAATCCCATTATGCCTCAGATGGGTGACTTTGTATCAGAGACTTCCTTGTTTGTATAATTGGATTAAAGGTTTTGAGTCTGCTATAAAGTGGGAGAGAACAGTAGCTTGATCTCTCTCTTGGCTCTTGGTTCCTGAGGTATTAGAGAGTAGAGCAGAGTAAGACCACGTGAAGGCCAGGAGAAGCAGCCGAGATGGCGGAGTGCTGATTGAGAAGCCAGTTTGTTAAGAGTTTGTGCTGGAGGAGATGGGAAACAGTGGTGAATAAGTCTGGTGAGCTAGAAACCTTTGATTCTAGGAAACTCGGATAAGTCAGTAGCTTTGTGAGCACTGAATGAGTGGGTTTTGGAGCCCAGTGTGTGTTTTTGCTTGCCCGCCGGGTGCAAGCTAGAATTAAAGCTGATGGCTCACCAGTTCTTGGCTCCGTTGTTTTATTACCGACTGTTCGAATCTAATGCGAACCTGCATTGGTCAGGCAGCTGTGATGGTGGCCTTGACTACTGGCTTTACAAATGGCATGATGAAAAAAGAGTTGATTAAGGCAGTAAGAACTATCACTGAAATCTCTATCAAACCCATCGAGGTGCCCATCTCTTTTGCTACCCGTATTCAAAGTCACCACTGGTTTTCAATGTTTTGAAAAACTATCCTTCTCAGCAATCTATTTTTATTTAAAGATACATTTTTAAATTTAATTATTTTGTGTTTACATAGATTCTAGGGTCATCCCAAAATTTGGGGGAGGGGGATGCACCTTCTCAGCAATCTTGCAAACAAAAGGCTAACTAGTTGACTCCTTCTGGTCTAGTTTATTCTCCACTCTAGGCAGGAGCAACCTTTCCAAATGTAAATCTCATCATGCCATTCCATGGCCTAACATTTTCCATGTTCCATTTTTTTCTTAACCCAGAGTTAAGAAAAAAATTGCAAATAAAGGCGAACTATAAACAGCATACTCCAGCTGCTATCTACCCCACATGCCATTTACTCCTGTGTTTTTGTCCCTATACACATACATACGGAACTTCTCACCTCAGCAGACACACCTTCCTTTCCAACCTCAGGGCCTTTGTATAAGCTGTTTAGGCACTAGCACACTCCCCTTCGTAGTCCTTCATATGTTAATTAGCTTAAATGCTATTTCTGTGGAGTGCCTTCCTTGGGCTGCCTCCCAGAATCCTCTGCTCCTCCCACAGACACAGAGGCCAAATTTCACTTGATATGTTCTTAGTTTCTTTTTATTTATTTATTTTTTTTAGAGAGGAGACACAGAGTGAGAGAGAGAGAGAGATGAGAGAGAGAGAGAGAGAGAGAGAGAGAGAAAGGGGGGAGGGAGCTGGAAGCATCAACTCCCATATGTGCCTTGACCAGACCAGTGCAGGGTTTTGAACTGGCGACCTCAGTGTTCCTAGGTCGATGCTTTATCCACTGCGCCACCACAGGTCAGGCCACTTGATATGTTCTTATTAGATGTAAATGACTTTGTGGTTGCATGTGTCTCTTTCAACATCTATGAAGCAGCTAGCAACTGTCTTTCTCATACTAGTACCCTTGGTGCTTAGACAGTACACATTCAAATATTTACTGAATAAGTATCAATGACTAAAGATCTATAAATGTTAAAACAAAACAAAACACCACCATAGCACTGGCCACTGTTGGGTTGAAAAAAAATGCCCGCTTTCCAAAAGGATATGGAATCTAATACTGAATCCAACTTGCTATACTATTTTAGGGAAAAGGACTTAGGAAGGTTTACTAAACTCTTGAAACACAAATGGCTCTCAGAAATCTTATTTTCACGATTTAAACACATTAAAGCCAGAGATACAAGAGCTAAACCTCCTTTAAACTACACTTGGCTTAAAATTTTAAGTAAGACAGTTTAAGCTAGTATAGGTTTAACTAAGTTGTGGGAAGCCTGTTTGAGACTGTCTCTAAATGGTTTTATAGAATTAAACCTCAATACAACTAAAAGCCCTAACGGGGAAGAGAAAACAGAAGTCCATTACTTTTTGAAAAGCAAACTCATTCACATGGTTCAAAATGTAAACATACAGGACTGTCCATAAGAAAAACACCTTGTAAAGCCAGTGGCCAGGGCCACCATCACAGCCACCTGACCCGTGCAGGTTCGCATTAGATTCGGACAGTCGGTAATGAAACAATGGAGCCAAGAACAGGTGAGCCATCAGCTTTAATCCTAGTTTGCACTATGGGCAAGTAAAAACACACACTGGGCTTCAAAACCCACTCATTCAGTGCTCACTAAGCTACTACTGACTTATTTGAGTTTCCTAGAAGCAAAGGCTTCTAGCTCACCAGACTTATTCACCTCTGTTCCCCATCTCCTTCTCTCTGCACAAACTCTACACAAACTGGCTTCTCCTTCAGCACTCTGCCATCTTGGCTGCCTCCTCTCATCCATTTGGCCCTAATCTGCTCTCCTCTAATACTAACCTCAGGAACCGAGAGAGACCAAGCTCCTGGTCTGCCCCACTTTATAGTGTAGATTCAAAACCTTTAATCCAATCTACAAACAAGGAAGTCTCTGATACAAAGTCACTTATCTGAGACATACTGGGAGGATTCCTCATGAGAGTGCACCACCCTACATCATCCAATCAGTCAAGGGTGTGGGGAAAAGCTTACTCTTAAAACTTGCACGTGGGCAGCACCATCTTTAACAAAGTGAGCATAATATATTTTATCTGCCCAACACACCTCTCACCCTGTTTTCCCGGTACCTCCCCTATTTCTGAAGATAATTTTACCTCTTTTGAAAGAACGTTAACAGGAGATTTTGAAGTTATTTTGTGTATTCAGAAGTGTTTTTCTTTAAAAACAATAAAGTCTCAGCATAAACGATACTTCTTAAAGAAAAATGATTCTTTCTATAAATATTATGTATAATCACCTCTATCGAGTATGTATATGGTGCATGTACCCACATAAAGAAAGCAAGATCTATATCCAGTAGGTTCCTGGTTTGGAAAGTTAAGTTATACAAAGATCAACACTACTATTAACTTGTACCACCAATGAAACAAAAACCTAACTAAGCAGAGAAAATGGGCCCACACACTGGAGCTCTGAAATTATTTTGGTTTTTGATATGTGTGCCCATCTCTCTTATTTAATATAAACTTCAAACCAAGAGCCAATCAGAAGTGGTTGTAATAGCATGGGCTTGAGTGTGACAGCTTTTAGTGCAATCAGGCATTAAAAAAGATTTTTTTTCCTCTTAAATTTCAAGTACATTAAGCTAAGAAAACTTTTAAAATGTCTGTAATTCAAAATTCTTTCTCACCAGTGTGCACTTAGCACCAAATTTCTGCATGATGGGTGTACTGAAAACCTTAATTTACTGGTTTCCTTCTCTTACTTATACTGATATTTAGGACTTAGCTTCCATATCACATGTGCTTTTCTACAAAAATAACCTGCACTTCTTCAAAAACTCTCATATTTGTATTAGGAAATATCTCTAATTAAGACGCATTATAGAATAAGCACCAACCGCATAATACTTGAGCTGCGTACATAAGATGGAAAAATAGGAGAAGTCTCTTCCTAGTCATGAGCAGGGAAAACGTGTTAACAGGTAAATTACAACAGACAGATTAGACAGACACAGTGTGGTGGTTTAAGAGTTATCTTGGGTGAAGGACCTAATTCTCCCTGCAAGAAATGGTATATGAGATTCATTTCTTTCTTTTTTTTTTTTTAAGATTTTTATTTATTGACTTTACAGAGAGAGGAGGATTGGGGGATGAGAAGTAGCTGCTTCACTCTAGCTGTTCTTTGGTTGCTTGTTGTTTGTGCCTTGACCGGGCAAGCCCAAGGTTTCAAACCAATGACTTTAATGTTCCAGGTGAGAATTGTCTTGAAAAAACATTTAAGAAATGTTGTTTGAGGCCTGACCTGTGGTGGCGCAGTGGATAAAGCGTCGACCTGGGAACACTGAGGTCGCCAGTTCAAAACCCTGCACTGGTCTGGTCAAGGCACATATGGGAGTTGATGCTTCTAGCTCCTCCCCCCTTTCTCTCTCTCTCTCTCTCTCTCTCTCTCTCTCTCACTTTGTGTCCCCTCTCTAAAATAAATAAATAAAAATAAATTAAAAAAAAATAAAAATAAAAATAAAGAAATGTTGTTTGAGCCCTGGCAGAGTAGCTCAGTTGGTTAGAGTGTCGTCCTGATAACGCCAAGGTTGCAGGTTTGATCTCCGGTCAAGGCACATATAACTGTCAACCAGTGAATGCATAAATAAAGGGGAACAACAAATCAATTTTCTCTCTCTCTCTCTCTCTCTACCTTCCACTCTCTAAATAAATAACATACTTAAAAAATATTGTTTGCTAGAAATAGATGGGGACAAAACAGAATGACCAATCTATGCAGCAGCAGTGAGAAATGGTTCAGTGTGGCCATGGTATAGCAAGAGAGCAGCAGGTGCTGGAACTAAAGAGACAGTTGGGAAACTGATGATGAAGGTCCCTGCGAGCCAGGCTGAGGAGTGTGGATTACTTCCTATAGAGAAAAGGAAGCCAGCAATGTTTTTCAGCAGGCAAGCATCATGTGCAGCTTCAGTTTTTGAACAGAGCAGAAAATGAACTGGAGCGCGGACACACTGGTGGCACTCGGAGGGCCTTACGTGAAGAGCAGTGGGACAGCCCCTGTCAGAGTTAGATCAGAGAGCAGTTTCAGGGAGGGTCAGCTACTTGCACATGGGGGCAGAGGGCTAAGAGAAGTAGGAGTCAAGTATTGCAGCGCGCCCCTTGGCCTGGAAGACTGGGTATATGGTGAATCTCAGGTCACATCCTAGAAGTGAGAATGACTTCTATATTTACAAGTTACCTCTGAAGTCCCTGCAGGTGATCTTGGTGACAAAAGGTTCCAGCTTGGGGAAAGCTGTAAGTGGAAACAGAGAGCAGGGAGTTGCTACTTCATAGGCTAGAGGAAAGGGCAGGGAAGCACCGTGATCCATGGCTCTTATTACTAGGTACAGGAGGGCACAGGTGGCTTCAGAGCAGGTCACTGAGCAGCAGCATCACCAATGGATGTAGACTGGATGCTGACAGTCTGTCCCCCGATTTAAGATGTGAAAAAAGAAAGCTACCTTTGAGAGTCCCCCATTACCAGAAGGTAAGTGGGAGCCCATGTCATTTTAGGGGCAAGAATCACTTCCCTTCCAGGCAGCCCTTCTTTTCTGGATTCTGTGGCTCTCTTCCTACCCCCTTCTCTACACCATGGCTTCACCCTCACCTCCTTCCTGTGTGACAGGCAGGGGAAGGGGGGAGGGGCAGAACAAATGGCTAAAAGTTCTCTCTTATAAAGATGTCTCTTTATAGACGTTATGTAGAGGTCTAGAGGAATTCAGTTTTACATGTGTACACCACATTTTTCTTCTTTAAATCAACCATATTTTTGTGTATCTGAGGTCCATGAGTCCCAAGAACATAGAAATAACCACGGTCTCTTCCCCGTGATCCACCCCACCCCTTTCAGTCTGCAGCAGGTCTCTGCCCACCCTCAGAGATTGTATGGACAGAAGACAGATTCTAAGACACTGCTCTGTGAAAAGCACAGATAGTTATGTCAGAATTTTGCAAAAGCTTGAGAAAATGAAATAAAGGAGACTAGGAGTGCAGAAGCATCAACTGTCAAGTAAGGGCTAGTTCAAACACTTATTAAAAGGATGGGGGAAGTGGGGGAGGGGTAGACTCCCTATGAGTCAAAGTGTGAGGGAGAACTGGTAGATGACAGCATTTCCTAAGTGACTGCAGAAGCAACTAGGAAAGCTGAGTGACCTACCAGAACTTCCCCGTGCCAACGAATCTGGTTTCTTTTACAAGCAGATGAATTCTAAAACTTTTATTTACTAAGATTTTAAAATACAGTCGATGTTTTTCCCCAACCTCAAATTTTCTGTGAAACCCTGAACGTGCTTACCATGGTACCTTCCAGACATGTAATGAGAGCTTACTTGCTCAATCAAACTTCAGATGTCCAAATATATCACATGCAATACTATGAGTACACACAGGCCCGACCTGCACATAAGACACAGGCCACAACTACGGTACCTTTAAAGCACCTTTTCTCATCCTCCACTGACATCTGGGATTGGACAACCCTTTTCTATGAAGCCATCACTGTGGTTTGCATCTCTGGCCTCTACCCACTCAATGCCAGTAGCAAGAACCCCTCCCTGCTGCAAAGCAATCAAAAATGTCTCCAGACATTGCCAAATGCCCCCTGGAGGCAAAACGGCCAAGTTTGAGAACCACTGCTTTAAAGGGAGAGGCCAAAGCTTACAACCTGCCTTTTCCTTAACCAGTCCTTAGTCACTGAGGATCATGTGCCAGTTCTGCTTGTCTCCCGGCCTCAATGAGAGAAGGAAGCACTGCCTTCACTGATTTGAACATAAGCTCCTGGGAAAATCCTGTCTGAAGGTGCTGTGTACAGTTCTGGAAAGGAAATCCAGGTGGGCACCCACAAAGCTTCTTGCGCTCAAAATAGACACTTTCTTCTATATATAGATTTTGCCTTTCTGGAACATTTATTTCATCCTTACAACTACCCCACACTGCAGAAAACTTGCTGGAAAAAAATGTGTATAATGGTCACTAACAGAAATGCTGTCAAAGGCGAAAACATTTCTTTTTTAATTGCCTTACATCTTCAGATTCACACAGAATTATTTTTAAAAGGATATGATCCCATTTTAATCACACACACATACACACAAAGATAAAGAGGTTATTGTATATTTAGTGCTCAGTCTTCTCAGGCTAAGCAGACCTTAAAAAGTAGGTGTTGTACAGAGAGCTAGGATAAGGTTAAGAGTTCTGGATCCTAGGCTTGATTTATGACCGGCCACTGGGTGAAAATCGTCACAGTTGTAAATTGGGTTACTATACCCACCCAACCCTCACTGTGTTGCTCTGAGGATAAAACTGACATCTTATTAAAGGCCTTCTTCACAAAAGCAGAGGTGAAGTTAACTTTGTCCAAGATACACCCTAATGAAAAAGGAAATTTTCAAAGTAATTAAACTACTAAAAGTCTCAAACTCATATAACAATCCTACCCTACAGTTTCTGAAGGAGGATTAGAGGGGTGGGGGGAATGATGAGATACCAAGCAGGCCAGGGGAAAAACAAATAGAGCCATTTAAAAGCTTTATCTAATTACCCCCACTGAGACTTTTTCTCTGCCCTCTGGCTGGCTGACAAAGAATGTGGGGGTTTTCATTGGGCTTTCTTCACCCTATCAAGACCACCCGCCCTCAAGGAGTCTAAAAGGCCTCAGGTGAATCTTGCAGGAGCAGTGAGTACCCAGTGTCTTGGGGATTTTACAGAGGCTTTTAAATTCTCTTAGCATTACTTGCTTGAATCACACTGAACAAACAGTCTCCACCCTCTCTCACTTCTTTTGTCTGAAGCACCTATTCACCAGCAGTTACCTCTATGATGGCTGACTGGCTCACCTGTTCCCTGAAGTACCATCAGAAACAAGATGCACCAGTAGCTGGCAGGATCAGCTCCTGGTGCCTTCCTCCCAGGGCCTGCCTTCCTCTTCACCCCATCTGATCTCTACCAACGGTCAATACCCACAGAAGGTGAGAAGAGAAACTGAGACCAGCACAGTTGATGGGACAGCACTGTGTCACTGGACAGCTAGCATAAAACGGCAAAATCCATCACCACTCCCCACATTCCTCATTCCTCCACCCCAGGCGTCCCCAGGCATAATGCAAACACAGCACGTGGTTCTCCTCTCAGTATTCTGCCTCCTGTGGGAGCAGGGGAAATGAAAAATAAGTGATGCATTTCAGAAAGCACATCGTATGCCTCCCTCCATGTGTGCTTCATCTGGTACACCTTCTACCTCTGATTTATTGGGAGCCCTTCCCCAAGGTATGGAAACCACAGTCTGACCCTTACATTTTCAAAAGGGCCATGGTTATTTCTATACAAAAATGATTTCCTAAGTCAGAGAGAGAAAACTCATATACCTTGACCCCTCAAAGGAATCCATCCAATTTCTTAGTTATATTTGGATATAAAAAATATTACTCAGCTGTGCCTGTTCAATAGGTCATATGTACACATGTAACCTTGAGTCAGGGAAACGTCTGACTTGCAGAAGAGTTGTGTTTCAACCAAGAGATGATTACCAACTATGGCTTCAGTTAGATTTCAACCATTTTATCTCACTGAAATATTCCAAGATCCTTTAACATACTTATAATATAAATGTAATGTAAATCACTATTTCCCCTCTAATATTTGGTCAGTCCTTCCAAAGATATTTTAACTTAATTATTTTTAAAAGGCATTAAGGACTGGGCTGAGTAAACTGAGCTGGTGAAGTGGAGTAAAAAGGAGGATGAGCCCTCTCAAGACCTAAGGGAATGATAATCCCAGTAAAATGGAAGAAAACTGTGTCCTGTTATCAGGAGAAACTATACTGCATACTTTCTATTGACACTATATTGCATTTCTACCTGTAAATGCAAATGTGCTTAAGAAGGAGTAAAGACATGCTTCATGTATTAGATAGATCTTCCAAAATAAACTAAAACCTCTGTCCTTAGTAAATGAAACGTGGTGATGTTACCCACAACCTCTGGAAGGGAGGGCTTAACCTGAACACACGGTAACAGATGAGACGTCTGCCAGACACACTGCCACCTGACACCGGAGCTGGTCAGAGAGCATGGACTTCAATTAAAAGACACTTACAAAAGAAAAAGAGATTATTTAAATATAACAAAAATAAAACAAATTTAACACCCTACCTTCCTGGGTCAGAGGACATGGAAGACCCAGAGATTAATTAAATCTAGTAAGTAACGTAAAATGGGGAAGGAGTCCCTTTCAAAAATGCTTCAGTTAATTTTAGCAGCCTTCTGCTTAGCTGCTCAGCAACCCTTGTCCTATGACCTTTTAAGCATCACCTACTTTTCTGAAGGATAATGACTAGAAACATCAAAAGGATTCACTTTGTTTCTAGTGAACATGGTTAGCTAATTTTTATAGGAGTTAAATGTATACTAATTATACCATACAAAACCCTAAAAGGGTAGAATTTTTAAAACTTTATTAAAGCAGAAAATATCCTTTACTAACTAATGCTGACAACTGAGCACAAGATAGCAAGCAAAGATTCCTAATCTGACCTAGGAAGTGGACTAACACAGCAATTCAAAACTGAACATAAAAATGAAAGCTATGTGATGGCAACTAGCTACTGCCTGATACACAGCAAGTAACTAATAAACAGCTGTTGATCAGGACTAACAAGGTTAGCTTTGGTTTTTTCCTTCAATATTCTATACCCATCTTGCATGCAAATAAGACCTCAGGGGTCTTATTTGCATGCAAGATGAAGAAAACTAAAAGAAAAGACCCTTAAGTCAGAAGGTCACTTGTTGGATGATGTAAACAGTTAGGTATGGATGTACCTACCACCTATGCCAGCTGAGTCAGAATGTTCCCCATCACATAACAAACACTTCTCTGCCATAAGTAAGGGCTTAGACTATGATTTCTGATGAGAAATAAATAGTATCTAGAAAAACCTATAGAATCATGTAACAGTAACCATCAGCAGCATTTAAGAGTATCAGATAACCAGCAAATCCTCTTTAAAAACAAAATATCCTAAAACATAACCAGCTTAGCAGTATTTTTAAGAATGATAAAACAGTGCCAAGTTCATTAACAACCCAAAACGGGACACAAGGTAAACAAATAACTAAATCAAACGGCTCTCCCTTTCTTTTGTAAAAAGGGGGTAGAAGAGACAGTATTTTTTCATACATTTAAAACTTGATAAAAGCCATTTAAATGTTTAATTCATCAGTGTAACCAAAGCTCAAAACACATCAAAGCAGAATCCATCAGCCGGTACCCAGAGGGCTCCGTCCAAAGAGCAGCGATAAAAAACAACAAAAAACAAAAAAAAACTATTAAAATTAGTGGCTCACCTTTGAATAAATTAAAGAATAATTTCAAACCCATTCCTTCCAAAGTTCTTTGTGACTCTTGAAAGAAGCATACAACTAAACATTTGCAAAAAGAAGTTGAAGCCAAGACTTCAACCTCTTAAGACTTCCGGGTTACATTATGTCTCAGAACCTTACCTGCCTACTCGAAAAATCACCAGATCTAGAGGATACTTTTCAAGGACTGTAAAGTTCGTGGGGGACCCCTCCCCCCAAAAAATAACAAAAAGCATTCTTTTCTTTACAGTTTTTTTCTTTACCTTCCACTTCAATTAAACTTATTTCAGAATATTTATCTCACGTGCACGCACAGACCCCCACAACTCTACAGAAAACAAGATCTCAAAAATACGGGATGCTCAAACTCAGCTTTTGCAGAAATCATCTCTAGTCACCTCTTTAAGACAGAAATACCTCGCTATTTCCAGCATCCCTATCCAACAAGCAATCTTTATTTCCACTGGCTTTCAAAAAGCTAAGCTTAAAATCTAAACTCTAAAACAAGCATGAGGGTTAATTCTGCTAAATGATGCAACACTCCGACAGGTTTTTCAGCATACCAAAAAGTTAGATTTTTTTTATTCACCCTTCAATCCCTCTCCACCACCACCGCCACCGCCGCCACCACCACCACCACCACCACCACCATCCCCCCCAAAAGAAGAAAAAACTACAAAGTGCCCCGAATGTGTGCTGCTGCTGGCTCTGAAGCCGTGTAGAATTTCGTAATGGAATGTGAACTGCTCGTCCGGATCTGGGCTCACGTTCTATCTTCTAACCAGTAAGGAGCGAGGGAGGGCAAATCTGCTGAGCAAGGAGAAATACTTTCCTCCTCTTTTATAACTCATCACGGATGCACCGCGGACGCTGGACCCAAGCCGCACGCGGCGCCTGTCAACCCGCCCGCCTTCTGGTGGGCCCTCGCGACCCCGTGGTCTCCGCTTTCCGGCACCCCTCCTCTACCCCGGGCCACCGCCGCCCAAAAAGTAAAGTAGCCTCGCCGAGAAGCAGTCTCAGCCGCCGCGTCCCGCACTCACACGCCTCACCCGGCCTCGTGAGCGACCGGGGAACAAGTCACCATATCCTCGACGCCACCTTCGGCCGGGTTCAGAAAACACGCCGCTTACCAGGAGGGGGCCAACGACGGGAAGGACCTCCCCGCTCCTTAGCAACCATTAAGGTCGCAGTTTCCTAAGAGACCGCGAGTGGGGAGGAGGCGCGAGGGGCTGGGCCCGAGGCTGGGGGTGGGGGCGCACTGGGTCCCCAGGCTCTCGACACCGCCCCCCCTCCCGCCCCCGGTCGGCGCTGCCGGCCGGGATGGGAGGAGAAAGGGAAGCCCCAGAACTCGCCAAAAATTGGTCCAGCGGGCAGCGGACAAAAGTTTCCGAGCGCGCTCCACAGCTGGGCGGCGAAGCGGGCCCCGGCAGCCGGCCCCGCCTCGGATGCTCCGGGCCTCCTTCCTGTGCTCGTGACGGCGCCGGGCGCCGAGGCTCCCCCCCACCCCCACCCCACTACCACGATGCAGGCTCAGCTCCACACCGATGACTCCCACGAAAAAACGTACATCGCCAACGGAAGGGCAAGGGAACAATACGCGGACAGGACTCCGGCCCCCGTGTCCCCTGGTCACCCGAAGCAGTGGTCGGCGTGACCCCCCCCCCAGCCACGAGCCCGGAACGGGCGAGGGCGCACTGCTGCCCGCGGCCCCTCCTGGCCGGCGCCGTCCGCCAGGGAGGATCAAAGTCCACAGAGCAGGGCGCGGCGGATGCTCCCACCGCGCAGCCCCGAGCGGGCACCCCCGGATACCTTGCGGAGCAGGCGGGCGCCGTCATCTCCGCGCTGCTCGGCCCGAGAGGGACTCGAAAGTATGTAGGAGAAAAGTTTCCCCTCCCACACCGGGGGGAGGATGTCGAGGGAGCAAGAGCGGAAGATGGAGAGCAGCGCTGGGAAGATGTTTCTGGCCGGCGCCGCGTGCACCATCTGAGTCCCTGCGATGCTGGTTAAAAGTATATTGGGCGGCGGACACGGCGGCGCGGGTCCGGCCGGGTTCCTGCGCTCGGACGGCTAATATGGATGCGCATCAGGTCCTGGCGGCGGGGCGCTGCAGCGGCAGCGGCGGCTCGCGCTGGGAGCTGGTTGGCAGAGCCGGCAGCTCGGGAAGGGGAAAGGAGCGGAGGAAGGGGAGGAGGGGGAGGAGGGGGGAGGAGGAGCGGCCCTGCGAGAAGCCGGAGGGGAGAGGGCTGCCCAGCTCATCCCGGACCGGCCCCACCGCCCCGAGCGCACGTAGCGAGGCGTGCGTCGCTCGGGTCCTCGGCTCCGGGAAACGGCGAGTTTGAAAAGTACAACGCGCTCTTCAGACTTCACCCTCCCTATCCCCAAAAGTTCTTTAAAAGGTCGCTCCCACTCAGTTCCAGACATCTCGCTGCCACCCGAGTCCCGCGAGCCGGAATCCCGGGCGCGTACTTACTGCTGGGCAATGCGCTTGGCTCCCAGGCATGATGCCGTGGGACCGATGAGCTTCGGAGAGAGAACGAGGAGAGATGCAAACTTGTTCCGGAAAAGGAATCAAAATGGCGTTTCTGGATGTGCAAAGTTCATCAACTCCACAGTCACTTCCCCTCCTCCTCTTCTCCCACAGGGAGGGAGGTGGGCGAGGAGCTGGCGACCCTGGCGCCCCAGCCGTCGTCCCGGCCCCCGCCTCGGCCCCCCACCCCGTTTCCTCGCCCGCACACTCGGAGACTTGCTCTCCCCCTCTTCCCCTGATAAGTGGACACATCACGTGTTGCTCCTGCCAGTCTCCTGGGGACGTGTTACTGAGCGGCGGCGGCGGCGGCAGCGGCGGCGGCTCCGGCTGGGGGGTGGGAGGGACCGCGGTACCCGCCTGTCCCCCCAGCCCTGATTTTAGCGGGGTGACCGCAGTTTCCATCCTGGGATGGATGGAGGTAGAGTCCCACAACCCACCCCCATCACAGCCACAGGTTTGCCCTCCGCAGGCGCCCCGGGCCAGGGGATGGGTAGGGCGGCCCCAGGAGAAGGGTCTCTGAACTTGTTTCTGATCAACCCACCGCTCGCCGGCCGGCCACCTTCCAGGACCACTGCGCCCCCTCCCCTCCATGCAGGCGACTCTCCGCCCCCAGCTTTCTCCGTGGTTTGTTTCACTATTTTAACAGAGGAGAAGGGCGAGGGGCGCCTCGGAGACCCGGAGTCGGTGGCCTGGGGGTTGAGGTGCCTGGTCTGACACCCCCCCTCTCGGGCTTGGAGTTAGATGGGAGGATGAGCCTCACCTGCGCCGTTCCCTCTCCTCGCGATCCTCCTTCTCATTCAGGTGGGACGAGTAGGTAATCGGGCAGGATATTAAGGAACTGGAGCTTCACCCGGCCCCCCAGCTTCGGGGTATTTCTCCCCCAGGGCGCGGTCTTTCTAGCTCTGGTGCTGCCATCCGGGAGCGTGTTCTCCGTCCAACAAATTCAGCGCTGACTTGGCCTTTGTCACCTTTTCTTCACCACTCTCCACAACTGATGCTTAAGTGGGGGGCTACCGGCCCCTAAGAGACTGAGGAGGACAGAGGCTTTCAGCGCCACAGTGTCCCCACTCCGAGAAGGAAGGGCTGATGCTGTGTCACCCACATCGCCCTCGGAGGCATCAGGGAAGCCACATGCAATATCTCTTTCTCTTAGAGGGCTCCTGTTTCAACTCTGAAAAGCAAGGGCCTCCTCCAAGCTGCTCTCCATCTCTGCAGCTCTAGCCACCACTGTTTGCCCTGGCGGATACCGCCCAAGTTATCATCCAGCCCAGGAAAACCAGTCCTGAGCTGTGCTTCCTCCCTAAAGCAGCTGACTTGTTTCCAACTGCTAATACTTTTCCTACTGAGGTTTTGAAAGGGCCTGTTCTCAGCCATTGGAAACAACTTCAGACAGATAAAGGGTGACTGGTTATGGGAAATAACCACCACCACACACTCCAAATCCTAAAGACAAATATACCTCGTAACTAGTTGCAGAGAATACTTTAGAATTATGCATTAAAGACTAGTTAGGCAAGATGATGTTTTACATACAGAAAGCTTGCTATTTTCTTACTGTGACCTTTGACCCCAACTCCACCATACCAGTTCCTCTGAGGACACCTGCACACCACGCAGTTTTAAGCCCAATTCTGGGCCTTTAATTTGAAGCCTTCAATGGAACTCTAGTTTTCAGGGCTGCAGATAAAAGTATCTATCTAGGGATGGAGTAAAAGGGTGGGTTCTGGCCAAGACAGAACTCTGTAGAGCCAAGGAAAAGTACTTGGACCATTACCTCTAACTTGAAATAAGGCTTGCCCTGGCAGGGTGGCTCAGTGGATAAAGCATTACCCTGATGCACCCAGGTTACAGGTTCCATCCCGAGTTAAGGCATGTAGGAGAAGAAATCAAATGAGTACACAGCTAAATGGAACAACCAATTGATCCTTTTCTCCCTCTCTCTCTTTCTCTCTCCCCCCCTCCCCCCCCCCCTCTCTCTCCCTGTCTCCCTTCTTCTCAACAACAGGGAAAAAACATAAAGCCAAGAAGGCTAAACCACTGCCCAAGAGGGAACTGATTCAGGTGGCTATTTCTCTGACGTCCAAATTCATCAAAATTAAGTTTTCAGAACCTGTTATGTTTCCCATGGTCTACTATTTACTGAGGAAAACTACCCAGAGAAGCTTCTAAGTCTCTCCCTACCCCCACCCCATGTCCCCAAGTATATTATCAAATGCTTTATTGAAGACAGACCCACCTTTGGAGGAAATGGCAAGTCTCTAACAGTCACCACAGAACTGGTGTCTGTACCTTCCAAGTTGTAACATGTTCCAATAAGAAGGCAGAGGAAGAGTCATATAAGGAATGCTACTTTATTCATTTGCCCTGCCTTAGGAGTAGCCTTTCCTGTTTTCTCCATTTAGTGGTCAGGTTTGAGTAGGGACATCATCAAAGTTGGAAGTTTGCTTATAATTTAGCTTATTCTATAAAGTAATTCAAACCTCCTAAGCTACATGAATTTTCATGACAAATCACCTTTATAATGTCACCTAGATAATACTGAAAACTAGAAAGAGAGAAGAAAAACAGTATAAAATAACTTTTAAAAACTGAATTCTAATGATACTGGGCCCCGTCTTCATCTTTTCTAGCTAAATAAATAAATTTGCAAGTTAAATGACCTGCTAAAAGGTCTGTTTGTTTATATTACATATAAATATGATTTATCAAATGTTTATCAAACATCTAATAGGTAAAAAGAGTTATGCTATCAAAACCACAATGAAATGCTACTTCACATCCATTAGGATGGGAATGCAAAATGGTACAGCTGCCTTTACAAACATCTTGGCAGTTCCTCAAAATGTTAAACACTGAATTACACATGACCCATCTATTCCACTCCTAGGTACATACAAAAGAAATGAAAACATGTGTCCACATGAGAACTTGTATTTGAATGTTCACAGCAGCTTTATTGATAATAGCTAAAAAGTGGAAACAACCCAAATAACCATCAACTGGTGAACAAACAAAATGAGGTCTATTCATTACATGGAATATTATTCAGCCAATAAAAGAACAAATTATCGAATATGCTATAACACAGATCAACCTAGAAAACATACTGAAATGAAAAAACTCAGACCCAAAAGGATAAATATTGTATGTTTTTGTTTATATGGAATATCCAGAATAGGCAAATCTGTAGAGACAGAAAATAGATTAATGTTGTCCTAGGGCTGACGGTTTTGGGGGAAATAGGGATTGACAGCTTATGTGTATGAGGTTTCCTTTTGGGGTGATAGCAGTGTTCTAAAACTGATTGTGATGATGACTATACAACTCTTAATATATAAAAACCACTACATTGTACACTTTAAATGAGTGAATGGTATGGTATGTAAGTTATATCTCAATAAAGCTGATATGTATATACATATATGAAATTGTATTGTGTTCTATAGTGGAGAAGCAATACAAAAATGAGTAATTTATGCCTGACCTGTGGTGGCACAAGAATAAAGCGTCGATCTGGGATGCTGATCACCAGTTCAAAACGCTGGCTTGCCAGGTCAAGGCAAATACAAGAAGCAATGAGTTGATGCTTCCTGCTCCTCACACGCTGCCCCATCTTTCTCTCTCTCTCCTCTTTCTAAAAGTCAATAAATAAAAACTTTAAAAAATGAATAATTTCTAGTCCTGCCTTAAAAGAGTTCATAATCTAATCTCTGTACATGAATTAATCGTAAAATACAAAGCAACAACATATAACAAGAACCATTAAATGAGTATAAAATTCAGGGGTTCAGAGAAAAGAGCACACTTCTAATAAGAATACTTGAGAGCTTCCAGGAAGAGAAAGCAATGAAGCTGAACCAAGAAAATGGCCAGGAATTTCATAGATGGAGACCAGGATTTAGAAACTGCAGTTGCAAAGGCATGATTAGAGCAAGTCATGGGTACTGTTTAGAGATCAGTAAGGATTCCCGCATGGCTGGATTATAACATATACAAGGATACATAGATGATGAGACTGAAAGGTACACAAACTAAGGCTATCCCACAAAGAATTCTGAATACCATCCATGAAAAACATTAAGTATGGGGTCATGAACTAGGATGTAGATAGAGGGAATAGAGACTAGATGATCAATTTTATTAACTGTCACCCAATAAATCCAATTAAAAATATTAAAAAAGAGAATAGATGATCAAGATGATGAAGAACCACTTCAGAGGATGAACTGACAAAAAAGCAACTGGCGGGCTGGGAATGCATGAGTGAAGAAGTGAAAGCCAAGATGATGCCTGGGTCTAGCCTGGTGACTGAGACAATGAATGACAAAACAAGAAAGTCAAAGATAGGGGCCCACTGAGGTGGAAGGTGACAGACCTGGTGATACTGGACTCTATGGAAAACATAAGCTCTGCCATGGAAGAGAATCATGAAGAAAAAAGATGTGGCCATTGGAAAAGGCCACTTGGGAGGAGGCAGCACATCTGCTGAATCTCATAAGATGGGTAAGTGTCCCCCAGACAGAGAGGAGGGCTCAGGGCCCTCTAGGCATGAGAAGCAGCAAGAAGTAAGTAAGCTCAAGGGCATGAGATGTACAACAAGGTCAGTTTCCTGGACTGCAAATACGTCTCTCTGTGGCTGGAGCAGAGGGAGGAGGGGAGCAGCAAGGAGCTGGAGCTGGAGAAATAGCCAGTGGGCGGGACCACCCAGAGCTCTGTGCACCTTGCAGCTGATGTGGACTTTGTCCAACAGTGAGGCCCTGAGAGGGCTTAAGGAGGAGGGTGGCCAGAGCCTCCCTCATGGTACTGTGGAGAAGGGTCTGGAGGACTCAAGACACGAAAACTAGTTAGGAATTAACCGAGCAGTTTGTTTGGGAGACAATAAGGACTTAGTAAGCCACTGGCTGTGGAGGTGGAGAGGAATGGGTTGATACGAGACATAATTAAGACATAGATTCAACAGAATTTGACCAATTTGTTTTGAAAGAAAGCAAAATTCCCTCTGGAGCACAGATCAAGAGGTGTGTCACCAAAAGAAGGGAAATCACTGCAGCAGGGGTAGGGTGACCGATGACCATTCAGGGATTAAAGTGAAAACAGTGGGACAGGCAGAGGGCCTCGAGGTAGAAGATGTTAAAGACATGCAATCTGCTGGGAGTGGTCCCAGTCAGTTGTGGAGTGAGAATAAGGGAGGATATAGGAAGAGTGCTCCTCTGGTCACACGTTTAGGTACTTGGATGGGTGGTGGGGCCATTCACCCAGTGGTATGGGTGTCGCATGGAAGACGAGAGGAGGTCAGACCCAGGGAAAAGGCCTGGAGAGATATCTGAGAGATGGAGAGGACAGTGAAGGGTTAGAGGTTGGACCCAGAAAGATGCCTGCACTCAGGTGGCAGAAGGAGTGACCAGTGTTCTCTCATGTTCTTCTAAGGAAGCAGAACAGCTAAGGAAGTAGGGGCTTCCAGAGGAAAAGGTGGTCAACAGTGTTACAATACAGAGAAATCAAGGCAAGTAGCTGAATAAAAGGGTGAGATTGAAAAGTTAAGTTGATTTGAGAGTGGAAGGTAGTGGCCAGAAAACAAGAGGTTAAAGAATAACAGAAAGAATAGCAAGTGAAGGCCATGCTGTGAGAAGTCAGGTGATAAAAGGGACAGAGAGAAAAGTAGCAAAAACGTGGATAATAGCAGCTAATATTTACTGAACAACCACTATGTGTATTACCTTGCTTACTCTGGTCCACCTCCAATCTGGTTGGTACTATTACAGTCCCCATTCAGACCAGATGAAACTGAAGCAGAATCCCAACATCATACAGCAGGTATACAGAGCTGAGATGCATACCAGGCAGCCTGATCCCTAGTTGTCACCACTGTTAGTTTATTGAGAATTACTTTGCTAATTACAATGTCTTCTTGACTGTCTTGACTAATATTAGTAAAACGCTCTGGACTGGAGTTTGCAGCAGGGCCATTGTTGTTTGTGCAGTTGTTTAACAAGGATTTAATTGGAAAGGTAAGTGAATGTCCAGTGGTAAGTATTGCTAATTGGCTTTCTAACTGTCTCTCCTTCACATCAACTTAAGCCATGAACCTCTTCCTGTTCTCCAAGTGTTATGTTCTGTATGTGCAGTCTCTATTCTAAAGATGTAGCCAGATATTCTGTGCGCTGAGCACAGCAGGCTAGACGCAATCTACCAGAGTCCTCTCTCATAACTTCTACACCAGTGATTCTCACCCGGTATGATTCTGACCCCTGGGGGATGTTTAGCAATGTCTGGAGATACTTTTGGTTGTCACAAATTGGGGGAATGGTACCACTGGCTTCTATGGGTTGAGGTCAGAGATGCTGCTTAATATTTTACAACACACAGGACAGTACCCATGACAAAATATTACCTGGCCCCAAATGGCACAGTGTCAAAGTTGGGACTCCCTGCTCAACAGTGCCTTGAAAAGAGTCTCTGGGAATATCAGACTGTGGGAAGGGGTAAACCACCTAGAGCATTTATGCCAACAGGAAAGAAATGTAGATCCAGAAGGGAAAGAATACAGATATATGAGACAGAAACAGCTCTTAAGTAAGGGTGTATACAGTAGAGATAAAATGGTAGAGATCATCCTTGGGGTAAAAGAGAAGGATAATTCATATTCTATGACAAGAGGTAAGGGGAAAAGAATAATAGGAACATCCTGAGAGATACTGATGGAAAAAGTCAAGTTGTGGGAGTTTCCATTGGATGGCCGTGAACATGGAAAAGCAGCAATGTGGGAGAATCGGGGGAGCACATAGGGTTGGGTGTAGAGAGAAGAAACCAGGAGTCAGTGGCAGAAAAGTTCGGCTCTGCTCCAGCTCCAATACCATGGAGTCAAAGAGGACAGAACACATATGGTAGGGATTACTGATGGTTGGAAATTGAAATGAGTAAAACCCGTCACCAGAAGGGGGCTGAGACAGTGAGAACTGGAAGTGGTCTAGGGACACGAAGATGGGGAACATAAGCAGGTTCTTGGCTGGGAGGGTGAGATGGGATGTGAGGGAAAGAAGGGGGGTGCTGAGGGTGGGGAAACAGGGATGGAGACCTCAGGGGAAAAAAGATTACCAAATCAATCTTGTGAAATGGAGCAGAAATCCTACTCACTGGGTTGAGGAAATGGAGAACAGCTATGAAAAGAGGCCAGGACATGCGTCCTTGATATGGGTGGTCCTGTCACTTAAAATGAAGAAGGGGACAGGCTTGAAAGGGAAAATGTGGACTTGGTATCTTGGGGAATGGTGAAGAAAAGGCGTCTTAGAGATCAAGAGATGACTTGGGCACAGATGAGAAGCCGGCATAAACAGATGTCACCAGCATCAGAGGAGGTGTTATGGGGTAGATTATGTCCCCCAAAATTTGTATGTTGAAGTCCTAGCCTCCAGTACCTCAGAAGGTGACTGTATTTAGAGATAGGGCTTTCACAGAGGTAATTAATGTAAAATGAGGTCATTTGATGGGCCCTAATTCAGTATGACCGTGTCTTCATAAGAAGGGAGTAGGACATAGACACACACAGAGGAGATCCAGTGAAGACACAGAAGGTGTGTGTGTGCGGGGTGGGGGGGAGTCAGAAGAAACCACCACTGCTAATGCCTTCTTCATCTCTGACTTCTAGCCTCTGGAATGCTGAGGAAATGAATTTCTGTTGTTTAAGCCACCCAGCCTGTGACACTTTGCTACAGCAGCCCACACTGGCTGATACAGGAAGGAGGGACTGGAAGATCAGAGGCGGATTTAATGGCAGGCACACCCAGACTGCGCCCTGGGCCCCAACTTCTGAAGGGCCCCACAAAACCCCAACTTTACACTGTTTTCTAATGTAAGGGGCCCAATATTTTCTTCTGCACTTGGCGCCTCAACCAACCTTAATCTGCCTCTGAAGAAGATGGTGAGCCTGATGTGGAAGGGACAGTAGAAAACATGTTCATAGCCCCCATGGCCTCCCTAGTGAACTGGGAGAGGCTTTTGAAGGAAGTGATACCTCTAAGGAAAAACCAAGTTCCCATTAGGGTGTGAGGTAGGGGAAGTGCTGTGCAGACCTGAGAATTAGAGTTTCTTAGAACAAGTGGTTCCACAGCCTTCATGGGTGGGACATCTCTTGAAAGTAGGAACACTTCCTGGCTAATGATCTCTCTATCCCAGCACCAGCACGGAACTGCCATGTTGCAGGTTCTTAAGGAAGATATGTATTTTGCAAAGTGCCCAGAGGTGTAACAGGCATATAGGAGAGGTGGGAATGATCTGGAAAGGGTTGGGGGAACAGGGGAGTTGCTAGAGGAAGGTGTTCGCCTAGAAGTGGCAAGTGAACAGAAATCTGAAAGGTAGGGGGTCAGGTGCCACTTAGAACTTCCAAATCCCCAGAGTAACATAGCCAGTTCAGCTCTCCCTCTCAGACAAGTAGTGTAGTCATAGGGGTGGGCTACTGAGAACCCCTTTGTATGACTGTTACCCTAAGTACATCACTACTTTACCCAGATAAATCAAGGAATGCACTGTTTCTGATGGCTGATAATTTTCCCTTTAAATGTTAACCATTTGGAGTAGAAAATTTTTTTCTAAAATGTATCATGCACTGCCTCGTTTTTCTAAAAAAATCAGAAAGTTAATGTAAAAACAAAATAGTATCATAAACGTCAAATAATCACATTGGATTGACATACAAAGATTACTTTTTTATAAAGAAGATATATACTAGGCCACAAGATGGTCACAGCCTCAAGAAACTAGGCGTCCTTGAGGTAGCTTGATTTGCTAGCCTACCCTAGGACTCCACTGTAAATTCCAATTTGAGGAGTTTGTCTGGTTTTGTTATTTTTCTTTCCTATCTGGCTATCACTTGTCACTACTTTCTGAACCCAGTGTGCCCGCCAATGGAAACATCCTCTTCCTTTCTGATTGATAATTTCCAATATACAGAGGTTAGGACTGGATAACCAAGGTTGTCAGAAACAAGTGGGTGGCAAGTGTGAGCCCCAGCAGCTCCTTCTGCTGCCTGGAGGCCAAAGCTTGTTTATTTCTTGATTCTCAGTTGGGTTTGAGATTGATGAGTTGTTATCATACTTCTAAAACTATAAAATTTGTTTCAAAGATATCAGAATATTAGGGAACATTAAACAACTCTTCTAAGCCAACCTTTCCCCCATGACGTAAGTTCATCACTTACGAAAATTTTTAAATGATTTCATTTGAGGGGACACAGAAAGGGCCAATGGTCCCTCCTTCTGATATAAGATAGCAAATATTAGAAAAAACTGCTCCATTATCATAGGATGAAGAATCTTTCTTTGCCTAAAATACTTGTACTTACAATTCAATATTTGCTTCTTTGTAAGACAGAGTTCTTCATACACAAACCAGAGTATAAACACAGGAAATAAATATTTCAATAAGGAGTATGTACACTTACCTTTCTGTGTTCAATGAATGAGGACCATATTGTACTAAAGTAAAATTTCTGCAGCTTCAGTTAAGTAGACCTTCAAACGGTACTTATAAGTGGAGACCATTGACAGTATTTTAATATTCTCAATGACTCTGTCCATACTGCCTGGCCCCTGGTCATCTTGCCCACAGAACAGACCCCCAGATTCCCAGGTCCAAGGATCAGACCAGAGTCTTCAACTGTAAAAGTGCTGAAGACGTTGCAGTAAATCACACAACTAGCTCGCCCTGAAAAGCCCTGACCATTTGTAAACATGGAAAACAACAAGTATATCCTAACAAACAAGAACCTCTCTCTCTTCCCCTCAGAAAAAAAAAAAAAAAGGCATATCTAGTGTGTGTTTGTCATTTCATGGTAAGTAGGGAATGGTGGTGATTTCACCCATTGCCTCTGCTTCCTATGTGGCAATGGACTTGGCAAATTCAGGCACTTCATCATATGTACACCTCAGGGAAGTAATGGAATATATGCTAAAAGAAAAAGTATGTAGTTTGACTTTGCATTATTTCGTATTACTAAAGAAACTTGACATTCACTTATTTAATTCAAACAGCAGTTGGTAGACACTGATGATGTTCCAGGCTCTACACATGATGGTAAACAAAGCACACAGGTTCTTGCCCCAGTGATTTTTATAGGCTAAAGGTGTGTTATGTTTTAAACAACAAAATGTCATGAAAACTTTAAAAGGCACAGGACAAATTGCCTTCTCAGTGGGACCTTCTATAATAAAGCCAGCGTGTGCCTCTGTTGTGGGATAAAACTGTGTCCCTGCCAAATTCATATGTTGAAGTCTTAGCCCCCATTGCCTCAGAAGGTGACTGTATTTGGACATAGGGCCTTTACAGAGGTAATTAGGGTAAAATGAGGTCGTTAGGGTGGGGCCTAATCCATGTGGCTGGTGTCCTTGTATGAAGAGGAAATTAACACACACACACACACACACACACACACACACGACCATGTGAAGACAGAAGAAGAAGAACATCTGCATCAACAAGCCAAGAAGAGAGGCCTCAGAAGAAACCAACCTTGCTGATACCTTGAACTTGAACATTTTGTCTCTAGAACTGTGAGGAAATAAATATCTGTTGCTTAAAGCACCCAGTCTATATTCCTTTGTTCTGGCAGCCTTAGCAGGCTAACATAGTCTCCAAAGCCTGAACCTTATTTTCTCAAGTGTAGGGACTATCTGTAAACTAGAACAATTTCATCAGGATTGTACGTTGGGATGTTGGGATGCAATCACCTATGTGTAGACACAGTGGAATGAGAAGGGCCTAAAGGAACAAAACAGTGTTAGATGATATTACAATAAGACAAATTTGTGATAATCCTACAAATAAAAGCAATTGAAAGTAACCTGTTTAAGAATCTGAAATTAACTACTAAAACTATCCTACTTCCATGAAATGAATACTTTATACCTATTAAAATGATTCTGGACAGACACCAATGGGGAGAGAGGGGTGGTGGGATGGAGGAAAAAGGTAGGGGAATATAATCAATAATATGGTAATAAATTTGCATGCTGAGAGAGGATTACTAGAATTAGTGGGGTGATTCCATTGTAAGGCATAAAAATATTGAATCACTATATTGTATGCCTGAAACTAATATAACTAATATAATATTGTATACCACCTATACTTAGTTAAAATTCTTAAAAATGACCTGAGAATAATTAATTTTATTTTAAAAGTTCATAATATATTTTTAAGTGAAAAAAAAGCTGTTTACAAATAGACAATCCCATTTTTGTAAACAATATAAAATTATACTCACATATAAATTTAAAAAGACAGAGGTGATGGCCACCAAAAAGTTACACAGTAGTTATTTCTGGGAAGTAGAATTATGAGGGATTTTCTCCTTTGCCATTCTGCTTATCTCTATTTTCTTATTTCTTATTTCTACAATAAATGTGCAATGATTTTGTTATAAGGGAAAAAATTAAATAGCTTCAATTACATGTATTTTTAATGTCATAAATATCTGCATCAAAGTCAAGGATTTGAAGCAGTCATCTACAGAATATGATAGACAATACAGTATATTAAATTATTATTATTATTATTTTGATAGAGACAGAGAGAGAGTCAGTGAGAGGGACAGATAGGAACAGACAGACAGGAAAGGAGAGAGATAAGAAGCATCAATTCTTTGTTGCAGCACCTTAGTTGTTCACTGATTGCTTTCTCAAATGTGCCTTGACTGGGGGGGCTAGAGCAAACAGAGTACCCCTTGCTAAAGCCAGCAACCTTGGGCTCAAGCCAGGGACCTTGGGCTCAAGCCAGCGACCTTGGGCTTCAACTCAGCAACATCTGGGCTCAAGCCAGCAACCGTGGGTCATGTCTATTGATCCCACACTCAAGCCAGCGACCCCAGGCTCAAGCCGGTGAGCCCACACTCAAGCCAGATGAACCCACACTCAAGCTGGCAACCTTGGGGTTTGGAACCTGGGTCCTCTGTGTCCCAGTCTGACACTCTATCCACTGTACCACTGCTTGGTCAGGCCAGGATATTCAAATTTTAAAACACATAGCACTCTCCATATCAAACCCATTCCTCTTCCCCACGATTGATTTTCACACTAGAAGTGCATCAGTTCTTCATATAGCCTATAAATTGCAACGTAATATTGTGTATCAGATCCTGTTTTATTCCTAATTGAAATTCACATTTCAGGCTTCAGCTAAAAGAATAGTTTTTCTTTCTCCTCCAGCTTCTCAGATTTGGATTTTATAAAGTAAAATAAGGACTGCAAATATACCAAATGTGGCAGATTACAAGGAAAAAGCATCAACTGAAACATGAGACAGCTCTGGGTTCCATCCTGGCTCCATCACTTACTGGCTGTCACTAATACAGGTGTCCAATCTGGCTAACTTTAGTTCCTTCAACTACAGAACAGATGTAATTATCACCTGGGCACTGTCATGAGGATTAAAAGAGATGACACACATAAAGCATTCAAAGAAGGCATCGGGCCCACGGTAAATGTACAATAAACTGTAACTTTATTATATGTTTAAAAATTTGATGCTTAATATTTATAGCCAAACATATATATCTTAATCCAATAAAAAGTGTTAAGGTTACATCAAATTCCCTGTATAATTAAAGAAAAACATACAGAAAAGTGCCACATCAAGGTCATTCTTTCTTCACTGCTACATGATCATCATTCATTTATGAGTATGATAATATGGCTGGATTTATATATGTGTGCATGCGTATGCATGTAAGGTGCTTATAAAGTTGCTCATAACATCTTAATGTTATTTAAATTATATCATGGTGACAATAGACAAGATAAAACAGTTACGTATAATGAAAATACTGACTTAGCAATTTCCTGAAGCATTAAAACAATGGCTTATTTTTATAGAACGGGATAGACCTGAGTGATGTGACTCTGATTGGTCAAATTGGTCCTGTTGCTTCAGATGAATTCGGGGTATGTGTTGATTTTCACATGTTTACATCAGTTGAGACACAGTGACACAGAGAGAATGAATAATATGCCCAACTTAAACAGTAGGAAGTGGTGGATGGAGCCAGGTCCAGGTGTGGAATCCAAGTCCTAAAAGTCTATAGCCCAAGTTCTTTCTACAGCACTGAATAGAATAACAGAAAAATTTGAACCTTGAGAAGGCTATAACTGTGTATTTATATACAGAAACAAACTTGCAGTTAAAAAAATAGACAGGAAAGAGGGGATGGGCACATCAGGTATTGCACATAAACTAGACTGTACATAACGCACATGTGCTATACATACTACACAACGGTGCCAATGCAATGTCAGTCTGAGCAATGGAATTGAGCAGAAAGCCTAGAAGTATCTGGCATATGATAAAGATGACACTTCAAATAACGGGGGGAAAAGTCAGATTAGTTAACATACATTAGTTGAAATAATAAAAAGGGAAAAAATGTACATCAAATTAACTTCACACAAACTTTACACCAAAAGCTACAACATATTCCAAATGTTTTAAAGAATTAACTGTAAAATATATAAAATGATAAAGAGAAAATCAGAAAAAAAAGTAGGTAAATATTTATCTGATCTTCAGGCATATAGAAAGTTGTCTTTTTTTAGGGGAAAGAAATAAGCCATAAAAAAATAAGCCACATTTCATTTACATAACACTTTTAAATTTAAATACATAAAAAACCCACTATGGGCTAAATTGAAAGGGAAATTACAAACTAGGGGAAGAAGCATCTTTACAGGCAAAGTTAAGAACCTCCATACAATAAAAGCTACACTTGATTTAGCCCTTATTAGGAGTAAGACAAGCTAAGCACTTCACTCATTATATCTCATCATAATTCTGTATGGAAGATACAATTAGTTCCACTCTTAAAGTAAAGAAGTGGAGACACTGAGTGGCTAAGAAGTAACATGTCTAAAGTCTTATAGCTAAAAAGTAATAGAACAAGAGATTTGGATGTAAAACTCTTTTCTAATTTTTACTCTCTACTGACTCTTAAAAGTCAATATATATAAAAAGAATACCTCAACTACAAAATGGGCAAAGCAATGTACAGAAGAAAACATATAAATAATTAATGAGCATATTTTTAATATTCACCATCAGTGGTAATAAAAGAAATACACATCAAAGCATGCCATATGATATTTTCCCCTATCAAATTAGCAAAAACATTTTTAAATTTCAACATCTAACTTTGGTTAAACTGAGAAAAATAAATACATATTGTGAGAATGATACTGTTTCAATTACTTTAACAGAAATTTTAAAAGTTATGCATTATGTCCTTAAAAATATATACCTCTTTCAGACATATTCCACTTCTATTTTACTTTATTTTTAGAAAATTGATTGATTTTAGAGAGAGAAAGAGAGAGAGAAAGAGAAATCGATTTTTGTTCACTTATTTATAAACTCACTGGTTGATTCTTATAAGTGCCCTGACTTGGTATCAAACCACAACTTTGGTGTAGAACAGTGAGTGGTTCTTAACCTTTTTTGAGGTACCGAACCCACCAGTTTCATATGCGCATTCACCGAACCCTTCTTTAGTGATAAATAAAATATGATTTTTTTTCCAAATTCAAGACATAGGTATATGTTTTTTTACAGGTGCACAAAATGAGCCGTGCATGAACATCACCTTGCTCAAAGAACAAAACCAACAAAGTGCAGGAACTCACAACAAATTACGGTATTACTTTATTCTGGCCTCTGCGGCAGAGGCTTCTCCGAACCCCTGAGGTTTGATAGAACCCAGGTTAAGAACCACTAGTGTAGAGGGATGATGCTCTAACCAACTGAGCTAACCAGCCAGGGCCACCACTTAAAAAAAGAAAAAGAAAAGAATTCAAGAAACTTTTCCAAAGAGATAAGAGACAAAGATACTTGTGTAAAAATAGCTGTCATTAAATTATTCCCCATTATGAAAAACTAAAAACAAGTGAAATGTTTACTAATAGGGCTTTGATACATAAATGGTAAAACACTCCCATGATGGAATAACATGTTAACCATTAGCAATCATGAAGTTTAAAGCTCCTTAAAATTGGGAAATGTTCAAAATACAGTAAATGAAAAAAAAATCTTACAAAACTGTAGGTGCTATTTTTAGCTTTTTTTTGTGCTTGTCCACATTTTCCAAATTTCTATAATAAATATAGATTAACTTTACAACAGGAAAACAATGTTATTTTATTTTTATTTTAAAGTTATTTATTGATTGACTTTAGAGAGAGAGGAAGGGAGAGAGATAAACATTGATTAGTTTTTCCACTTATTTATGCATTTACCCTGATCATGAATCAAACCTGCAACCTTGGCATATTTGGAGGATGCTCTAACCAACTGAGCTATCTGGTCAGGGCCCAAAACAATTGTTATTTTGAAATATCATAAACTTTAACTAGGCCTAACCTCTGGTGGCACAGTGGATAAAGCGTTGACCTGGAACGCTGAGGTCACCAGTTCGAAACCCTGCACTGGTCTGGTCAAGGCACATATGGGAGTTGATGCTTCCTGCTCCTTCCCCCTTTCTCTCTCTCTCACTCTCTATCTCTCTCTCTCTCTCTCTCTCCTCTCTAAAATGAATAAATAAATAATTTAAAATATTTTTAAAAATAATAAACTTTAACTAGAAGAACACCTATTTTAAGATTATAGAATTTAAATGTGATTTCTACTTTAAAACTTAAATGTTCAAAATTTTGGTATACATGGGAATTCAAAGTAAGAATAAAAAATAAAAAATTCCTGTGGGGTCCTATATAAAAGCAAGGTACAAATTTCTATATAGATAAACAGGACTATGCAAAAATAAAAATAAAAAACTAATTAATAAAACAGAATAAATAAACTAGGGATAGATCTATTAGAAGTCAGTTTATGTTAGAGGAAGCACCAGTAATCATCATAGATTGGAAGAATTATTCAGTAATTAGTTATTGTTGGAAAAAATTGGTTACCAATTAGGGGCAGGGGAAACAGCAAGGTAATTCTTATCTCACACTGTACACCAAATAAATTCCTTAGGATTAACTAATGATAAATGCATTTTTAAAACAGAAAAATAAGCCTGATCAGGCGATGGCGCAATGGATAGAGCATTGGACTGGGATACAGAAGACCCAGGTTCAAGACCCCGAGGTCGCCAGCTTGAGCGCAGACCCATCTGGCTTGAGCAAAAGCTCGCCAGCTTGAGTCCAAGGTCACTGGCTCGAGCAAGGGGTTATTCGGTCTGCTGAAGGCCTGCGGTCAAGGCACATATTAGAAAGCAATCAATGAACAACTAATGTGTCAAAACGAAAAACTGATGATTGATGCTTCTCATCTCTCTCCATTCCTGTCTGTCTGTCCCTACCCTTCCCTCTCTCTGATTCTCTCTCTCTGCCTATGTAAAAAAAACAAAAAACAAAAACAAAACAGAAAAATAAGATTAAAAACAAAATTTGTCATACTGTTAAAGAAAAAAAATGTACCATCAGAGGGGAAAGAAAACAGAATTTTTTTTTATTAAGTGAAAGGCGGGAGGCAGGGAGGAAGAGGCAGACTCTTGTATGAATCCTGACCAGGATCCACCTGGCAAGCCTCCTACTGGGCAATGCTCTGCCCATCTTGAGCCACTGCTCCATTGCTCGGCAACTGAGCTATTTCAGCACCTGAGGGGATGCCATGGAGCCACCCTTAGATCTGGGGCCAGATTGCTCAAACCAGAACCATTTGAGCCATGGCTGCGGGAGGAGAAAAGAGAGAGAGAAAGAGAGAGAAAGGGGGAGGGATGGAGAAGCAGATGGTCCCTTTTCCTGTGTGCCCTGAGTAGGAATCGAACCCAGGACTTCCACATGCCAGGTTGATGCTCTACCACTGTGCCAACTGACCAGGGCAAAATTTTAAAACTTGAATGCAAATAAATAAACACTATGTAAAATTAGAAATTAAAGGAACATAAAAAAAGAAAAATCACAAATAGCTTAACCACACAGAAATAGAAACCATCTTGGTGGCTCTCTTTACGGAGCACATCTGTACTTTCCCTACACCCTTTCCCACGCGCACTTGCCTTCTTCTCCTAAGCTCCAAGAGCCCTTCAAAATACAAAAACAAACATCCAAAAAAAAAAAAAAACAAACAAAAACAAATATGAACCATCTCTATGTCAAAAATAAAAAAAAGCCAGAAAATATATTTTGTAATAAAAAATACAAAAGGAATATATATTTAGCAAAGTAGTTTTTAATTTTTCTCTTTAAAATAGAAAAGAATTTCCCAAAGTCCACCAAGATACGATAAAATGAATAAATACTTTCATATACTGTGTTATTAATGGCATTGTAAATGGGCAAAACCCTTTTGGAAAGCTTTATTTACACACTTTATGTACATATTATGACAGCTATGTGTTTTATTTTATTTGTCTTTTATTTAGACATTAAATTTAATGGGGTGACACTGATCACAGCTATGTGTTTTAAAAAAGTTAAAAAGGGCCTGACCAGGTGGTGACGCAGTGGATAGAGCATCAAATTGGGATACAGAAGACCCAGGTCCCAGACCTTGAGGTCGCCAGCTTGAGCGCAGGCTCATCTGGTTTGAGCAAAAAGCTCACCATCTTGAACCCAAGGTTGCTGGCTCAAGCAAAGGGTTGCTAGGTCTGATGAAGGCCCGTGGTCAAGGCACATATGAGAAAGCAATCAATGAACAACTAAGGTGTCGCAACGAAAAACTGATGATTGATGCTTCTCATCTCTCTCCGTTCCTGTCTGTCCCTGTCTATCCCTCTCTCTGTCTCTTTCTCTGTCCCTGTTTAAAAAAACAACAAAAACAACAACTATAAAGGACTGGAAAAAAATTGACTAAAATGGGAAAGAGAAGTGTCAGTGATGGGGATGGCTTACGTTTTTTCTGTCTCCCAAGTGTCATGTTCACATGACACTTCATTTTACTAATTTCAATAGACAATCATACACATACTGAACTTTATGTGTTATCTCCTTGCATTACACAATCAGGGGTTGCAGGTGCAATTTTCAAAATAATCTCAAAAGTCAACAATTCCACTTAAAACGTAAACCTGCGATAAATAGGTCTTGTGTTTCACCGTTTACCCTGGAAAACGAATGCTTTTGTGGTAGGTGAGTCTTTTTTAAAAGCCATGGAAAGAGTAGATCTTTGTAAAACTAAAAAAAAAAAAAAAAAAAAAAATGTGTCCATGGCAAATTAGCCTTCTGGTGAAAGCACACCCCTCAGCAGACTGGTCAAATTAAGTGCCTCAGCTCTTGCCCACAAACCTGGGAGAAAGATTTTCAAGGATTCCCAACCCACCACAAGCTACAATAACCTCCTTTCTCCAGGATGGAGCTAAGAGCAAGTCCCGATCACATGTCTCTTATCTGTACTTGCCCAGAAGAGCTCAGCTAGGGCAGACAGAACACATGCTTACAAGCTGTACACTCCAGGAAATCAAAAGGGTAAGGAGCCTTCTCTTTGTGCCGTGTTCTATCACACAGAAACACAGCAGGGGGATTCAGCTGTGCATGCCACCAAACACCAACATGAGAGCAACCATTGTCCAAAACCACTATGAGATACCACCTCACATCCATCAGGATGCCTCATATCAAAAAACCAGGAAACTGCTGGCAAGGATGTGAAGAAAATGGGATCTTGTGTACTGCTGGTGGGAATTTAAAATAGGACAGCCTCTAGGGAAAAGAGCGTGACAGTGTCTTTAAAAAAATTAGTTACCCTATGATTCACTGACTCCACCTCTGCATGTCTACCAAAAAGAATTTTTATATAAGTTTTATGTAATGTGTGTGTATATATATGAAGCCCATGAAAGCTAAGGACACCAGTCACAGTGACTATCTTATTCAAAGATGAAGGTTGTTCCTGGCAACATCCCAGCAGCATAGCACACACCTGAGGCTGGGAAAATGGACATACACTGAGGCCCAGACAGTTTTAGGTTCCTGAGTGCAGGGTGACTCCTGCTTCTTAGGTTTTGTATAACTCAAGTCAAAGAACACGGGACACCCCAGGGCACTAAATGCTGGAACCATAAAACAGTGTCGAGCAATTTCCTTATTACCGGTCTCCTCAACTTAAGAGAATTTCTTTGCAAAAGTAATTTACAACGGGCAAAGTTCTCAGCCCGCAGAACTCCTGGGTTTGGCTCAGGAGATGCTGGTAAGAATTTTTCCGTGTTCCCCAGCGAACACCTGACAGGCTCTTTCTGTGGAGATGCAGAGGATGAAACTGTTACCAAATGAAGCTCTGATCTGAGCTGTATTTGCTTTGACAGTGGGAGCTCCAGTTTCAGGGATTATTTTGAGAACTTAATTTAGCTATAGTCAAACATGTCAATTTGTAATTTGCCTAAATAAGTCACCTGTCCCCCTAAGCTAGGGTCCTGAAGCACCATTCAACTGCTTTAGCATTGTTTGCTGGACAAAGATACAACAAGCACACTTTTCTTTTAAAAACCTGGTCCAATGGCTCTCTGAAGCTGTCTTTAGTCTCCCTAAAGACTCTTTGACCACCTACTGGATTTTCTCAGTGCAAGAACCAGGCAGAAAAAGAGCAATTTACTGCCCTTGTTCAAAGGAAAGTGAGAAGAGTTGCAGACTAGAAGCTAGACAGACTTTATTATTCAGTACCCGCCGGGATTTGCAAGAGAATAGCTCAGACACAGTAGGTTACTACCCTTCCTCTCAGGGAAGAAGCCAATTATTTCTCCTGCCTAAAGAGTTTAGCAGGACCACAGAACATAAAGCTTCCATGACATCTTTATCCTGGGCACAAGAAAGGAAAAAATAAAAGGCGACAAAATTCAAGTAACTTTGCTGTGTTTTTTTTTTCTAAGTTACCAGGAGTAAAAAAGTCTTCAATGACTTGCCAGTTTTTTCACATATAAAAAAGGCTTATCAGCTACTTTCACTTTCTAACGAACAACTCTAGTCTTCCAAATGAGTTCTGGCTGTGTAAGTCATTCAATTTTAACCAAAGTTGTTTTAATGAACAAAGAAAAAGATATTGGAAAACAACAACACCTTTCTTTTCCCTAAACGTGAGCATTCTGATTCAACAGAATGCGGCCCTTGAGATCAGAGAGCAAAGCTATACAAATGGGAGTGACATCTGTTGCAGGAAGAGTACTCCAAGAGTAAAGAGACTCGCCGGTGGGTGTCTAAGTCTCCAGTAGGGGAGGGCAGCAGGTTCACAGGCAGCAGAGAAAGGTAGCACCCAGGGGAAGCAGAGGGCGGCTGGGCTGCAGAGTGTGCTGGCAACTGGTGAGTTCGTCATTCCAGCAGCCTGGGACACAGTTGTGTCTAAGAGTCCACAGACAAATTTTTCAAAAAATGGCTTAGGGTTTGAGAGGTGCTGGGAGTTAGAAACTGCTCCTCAGGTGCCAACCCTGGCAGCTGGTGTTGCCTCTAAGGAGGAGGCCTGCACAAAGGGTTTCACATGCATTCACGCCAGCGTGCAGTGTGATGAGTCTCTTGGGGCCTAATGAGTTTAACACACACACACACACACACACACACACACACACACACGCACACATACATACACAAACTGGGTTTCAGAGAGCTGATGTGACTTGCTAACGGTCCAAAGTTACACCAAGGTGAGGCATGCACCCAGGCCTCCTGACTCCCAGAGCTGCCTCCGTCTCAGCCCTGGGATCTGAAGGCACTCACTGGTGCTAGCTAACATCAGTTGGAGCGGCCTGACAAGGCCACGTCGCTGTGTGCGAGCACCACCAGTGTCTACTCTGTCGTCAGGGGGCGTGGCATTGGTACAGATTCCTGGAACCCTGCCAAGCACTCTGGTTGTCTGGTGGCAGCTGCTTCTGCAGTACAAGAAGTCAGGAAGGAGGGGAAGTACCTAAGTGGCACGCAGGAGGGGTGCGGATGCACGCAGACAGTCACAGCTCCCAGGGCTCTGAGTACTGTCCCTCTGCCCCCAGTCTGTCCCTCTTGTTCTTTCCAAGTATCAAGTTGCTTGAAGCATGGCTTTTACTTGCTGCTCTGTTCTCTTCCCCTTCCACTTTTCTAAGCAGCTAAGGACACACTCTTAGACATAGTCTCCTTTGGCCTTATTAATGCTAATTGTGTGTGGGGGATGGAGGGGTTCAGATCAACAAAAATTGGTACTGTCAACTTAGATCATGAAGTTGGATACAAATAAAAGTTCACATGTACAAGAGCCCTGACTCAACCTTGAAGCCCAGAGTTTTGCTTACATGATCCATTTAACCCTCACCACTGCCCTTGAAGGTAGATGTATGCCCCCAGAGTGTAGAAGACAGCTTTTGAGAGGTTAAAATCCCCAAGATCAGAATGAGCCCAGCTTTACCACCACTATTCCAGAAATCACACCAGTGGGAATCTCTCTGAAGGGGTTGGCCCCTACTTGAAATAAGGATTCTGACTTTCCTCCAAGGGGCTGTGGTTAAACCAGACCAACAAATCTAACTTGCTTTGTTCAGACAATTCTGAATGGCACTGGTCTACTGAATGCCACCTTCCCAGACAACATGCCAGGTGGAAGAAAGAAGCTGGCAATCCGTTTCTGAGAAAGGAAATTCACAATTACCCCTTGCAGCTTAAAACACACTAAACTGTAAACAGCCTACTGGGACTGCTATTCCCCCTTTCCCCAAATGCAAGCCAAAAAGTCACATTTGAGAAATCGGGGGGGGGGGGCTTATTTAAAGCATGGTCGAAAGAGTTACAAGTGGTAAGGAGGACTGGGGAATCGGGGGAGGGGGGGGGACTGTTCTAACACAGAGGTATTGTTTTCCTACCCGCACTGTGAAGGTAACAAAAGTTCACCAAGTTCACAGTACAAAGGTTAGGAAGCGATTGATAAATTGGGCAAGAGGTCGTCTGCTGAGACTGCTGCAGCTATGTAAATGCTGTGGTGAGCAGGCATAGGAAGAGAGAGGAAAGTGAGGAGATGACACATGGCGTCACAGGTGAGAGGGCTTCATGGGCAAGCTGACTATAGCAAGTAATATTTCAACAGAAGGAACCATCAAGGGGAAGCTGCTACACCTGAGCATTTTGAACTCAGCTACATAATAAATGGCCCCTCTCTGCACAATCCTCCATTACCAGTTACCACTCCATGCTCCATCGGCTACACTCAGTGAGTGTTTCAAATTATAGAATGATGATATGCATGGGGTTAGGATGTAACTCAAAAAGTCTGGCAAGCAGAGGCCCCCATTTCCATCCTGAAATGAAGATTGTCTGTGAGTACATGTGCATGGTGTGCACACTCCATTTATTTAATTTCTTTTTATTTTATTCATTTTAGAGAGGAGACACACACACACACACACAGAGAGAGAGAGAGAGAGAGAGAGAGAGAGAGAGAAAGGGGAGAGGAGCTGGAAGCATCAACTCCCATATGTGCCTTGACCAGACCAGTGCAGGGTTTTGAACTGGAGACCTCAGTGTTCCCAGGTTGACGCCTTATCCACTGCGCCTTATCCTGACCACAGGTCAGGATGCACACTCCATTTAGATAAGAGTTCCAGTTCCTGAGACTTTGGAAAGGCTCTAGGATTGTGCATAGATTTTGTACTGTTTCCTGGAGGTGTGCTGATACCCAAAGCTGTCACAACACTGGGCTCTGCCCACAGGTGACAATGTCCTATTGCAGTTAGTAGAGAAAGTTCTCTGTGAGAGTGGCAGGAGCAGGGAAGTTGGTGCATCACAGAGCTCAGAGGAGGCTCCTTTGGGACCAAAAGTACTTACCAAGAAAAACCCAAGTAGCTGAAACCCACTGTCTTTGAAGCCAAAGGTTCTCCTACATTGTGTCCTGAAAGGTCACCTCTGGGAGAGACTTAACAATATTCTGCTTTGGCAAAGGAAGAAGAGACCCGAAATCTTCACGGGCTATTGCAGGAAGATGGTATGAGAACTCAGGTCTTGCATTGGTTATGCCATCGGCGCGTTGGGTGGTGGGAGACTCTGAACCTGGATGTGAAGGTGTCCATACCATTGCTCTTGGCACCTGTGCAAGCACATGGTCCAAAGACGCACCGCCTTCTCTCACACAGATAAGATTGTTAAAGGGGAAGTCTATCGTTTCCTTGAACTAGAAAGACTAGTTTAAAGACGCTACAAAATTGTATAAGTCCAGATTCAACCTCTTATTAGCTGACAACTTAGACACATTATCTAACCTCTCTGAGTTTCCATTTCTTTATCTACAAAGGCATATAATGTTATACCTGTACACTATAAAGGATTGCTATGAAGTTAATGCACACAAGCACTCAGCATAGGGCCCCGTCTGCAGTGAAGAGAAGTATTCATTCAATCAGAGGTTCTCTCTGAACCAGTGCCAGAGTCACAATTGGACACCTAGTGTGTATAATGATCTTTTATTTATGGTACTGTAAATGCTTGACAATTCTGCTTCCTCAAAACACATTCATTAGAAGTAAGTTCCATGAAGGCTGAGACATTTCCTGTTTAATTGCCATGACCCTAATGTTAACTCAGTATTTGTTGTATAAACACACTGATAAACAAAGTGGAGGTGCCCACACTATTTGGAACGATTGTATGTATTTACCAGTAGGCATGTGTCCAGGCAGTGATGGAGAGGAGCATTTCTTAGCACTCTGGGACCATACTGCTTTGTGTGCTATTAGTTAGTAATGCCAGCACAGTCTATGGTGCACACACACCTAACAAAGTGGTCCTCACTCTTTTTGGGCTCAGGACTCCTTTGATGACCCCAAAGAGCTTTTGTCTGTGTCACTTAGATATATTGGTATTTTCCATGTTAGAAATTAAATCTAATTTATCTAAAATAACAATGATAAGTATTGTTGACATAAATAGCATATTTTTTATAAAAATATTTTCCAAAACAAAACTTAACTAGAAGTGTGCATTGCTTTACATTATTTCAAATCTCTTTGAATGCTAGGCTCCAGAGATGACTGGATACCTCATATTTTATAACCTCTGGGTTAGTCCACAGGATAAAAAAGTGAAAAAAGAAACTCTATTGCTATAAAACGGTTCTGACCTTTCTCATGCACCTACTGAAAAGATATCAGGGACCCATGGGGGTCCCTAAACCAGACTTCTCAAAGTACCACCACTACTTGGCCAGTGATAACAATAAAACATAATATTTGCTTCTACTATGAAGGGTGGTTTATTTTACAAACATCTGAATTTCAAATTTCAAACCTGAACCATATTTTTAATCATTTGCCTCAATGTCTATGCCTTCATTTAGCCAGAATCTGCCAGGTACTGTAGCTAACATAATGACAAGGATACGTGTGAGTGTGTGCTCAAGGTCAAGTCCTTCATGGCACAGGCCTGCATGTTCCCAGACTGGCAGTGACACTTAGAAAGTACTTTCCACCTCAGCTTCTTCCCACCTCGTTTTCCCAAGCACTTCCTAAAAACGATGCTTTCTCCTTTGAGTCCTCCTTAGGAGAGTGATCAAAAAATCTTTACTTCCCATCTAGCCTAAACGCATAACTCACCATTCCACTATTTTGTAGGTTTAGAAACTTCATAAATGGCTTTATCGGATCCAAGTAACTGGCCTGTATTAATTGTCACTGTATTATTCTAATAAAATGGAGAATAGTACTTTTATCAGTTCATGTTCATGTATAAAACTATCTTTACTAAATGAGGCATTGCTTTTGTGCCACGTGTATATGCTGAGACGGAGCCCGAGACAGCACTATATAGCATATCATTTTTATTAATGATAGGGACTCCCACCCCTTTCCATCAAGGTCTCTCTGTGAAGAGCCCTGGAAGAAAGGTGTTGACGCCAAATATAAAACTGAATTTCTCCCACACCACTAGTCTGTTTTTATATTACAGCGATGTGCTGAAGTTTGTTACTGATCATTTCCCTGATTTGCTTTGAAGCTCACAGCCGGCTCTGAAAAGCACATCTAGCAAATGATCTGAAGTTCATGCATTTTCCGTACCAACCTTACCTTGAGCTTCAGCTTATATTTCTACTTTAGCCTCCATTCACTTATTTACTCTAAATACTGTTGTATTATGTGTATTTCTGTAATTCCTTTTGGGGGTCAAAACAGGATATATATATGAATAAACACATAGTGTGAATCTTTATCTTGAACCAAGCTTTTCAGACAAGTCCTTGAAAAGAATGGGCCAAAGTCAGCTTGGGTAAAGTAGGAAACAGTTAACATTTAGCCATTTGTTTTCTATAGCTCATATTATTAAGTACACTTCCTGATTCAGGTGAGCTGTTATTTAACATTATAAACTTTCAGCTACCGCACCACCTAATCCACTTTGAGGGTGTTCATTTGCAGAAGCTCTCCTGGGATTAGGGAAAGGAAGAAAAATGCCAGGTAAATTATATGTATTATCTTTTACTCCCCACAAATATAGTGTGTCCGTAAAGTCATGGTGCATGTCAGTCCTGTGACCGGTCAAAAGTGCACCATGACTTTACGGACACACTTTATTTATGAACTAATAATACAGTATTTCTTTTTCCATTTGATAGGTGAAAAAACCGGAGGCTCTAAAAGGTTATTTTGCCTAAGGTTACAGGGATGGTAAGTGGTGAAGTCAGACTGTGAAACCAGGTCTGTTGTACTCAAGTGCAATGGGGGAGCATGTTCACTTTGTGAAATTCAGGGAGCTGTATATTTAGTATATGTGTAGTTTTTCTGTTTGACTATTATACTTGAGTAAAATGTTCAGAAACAAAGAAAAAGGTCATTAAGCTTTCTTACTCTATCTCAGTGCTAAATGAATGGGACAAAATCAGTGTGAAGTAGAGTATAAGGAAAAAGTAATAAGTTAGAGGCAGGGCCCTGATGTTACTGCCTTAACTATTCCACACTGATGGGGTTAATATTTAATGAATGAAATACTGAATTTAATCATGGGTCCTCTATTAGGCTCCCTTCCATTCTTATGCTTATTCTCCAAGGACACTGGGTCAGAGGGATGACAAGTAACAACCCATGCCGGTGTGTCTCAGGCCTTCACAATAAAGCAGGAGGCCAAGAATAGATTAAAAAGGAATAATGACAATAACATCTTCCTTTTGTTATCCTTTTAATAGGTTTTCTTTTTCATCATTAAAAATATGTAGAAGCAAATGAAATATCCTTAAGTAGGTGTTCCACTTTGCTGGGTATTAGACTCTCCTGTAGAACTGATAATATTTTAGGAGAGCTTCTCCCAACATCTGCCATTGAGTATTGAGTATTGAGAAATCTAAAGTAACTTAATCACTAGTTTTTTCTTTTTCTTCTTCTTTTCCAAGTGAAAGGAGGGGAGATAGAGAAATATACTTCTGCATGCCTCCCGACTAGAATCTACCTAGCAACCCCCATCTGGGGCCCATGCTCTGCCCATCTGGGTCCATGCTTATAATAGAGCAGAGGCTCTATGGAGCCATCCTCAGCACCTGGGGCCAATGCACTGAAATCAATCGAGCCATGGCTGCAGGATGGAAGAGAGAGAGAGGGAGAGAAAAAAGGGTCGTGGAGGGGAGAAACAGATGATTGCTTCTCCTCTGTTACCTGACTGGGAATCAAACCTGGGACACCCACATTCCAGGCCCACACTCTACCACTGAGCCAACCAGCAAAGGCACTGTTTTGTTTTTGTTTTTTAAGCCCTCCACATGAATCATTTTGAAGTTAAAATTCTTATGGCTTTTTCATAACACAACTCATCTTAAGGGGGTGCCAGTATAAAACCAGATTAATGCCTGTCCTGTGGTGGCGCAGTGGATAGAGTGTCAACCTGGAATGCTGAGGGTCACCGGTTCAAAACCCTGGGCTTGACTGGTCAAGGCACATATGGGAGTTGATGCTTCCTGCTCTTCTCCCCCTTCTCTCTCTCTCTCCTCTAAAATGAATAAATAAAATCTTAAAAAAAGACAGATGAAAGGGGTAGAATAAAGGTTCTGTGCTGGGTGTCAGGAATTAGGTTCTAGTCTTGCCACTAATTAGTTACCTTTAACAAGTCACTTAATGTGTAGGTATTCCCTTCCCTTTTCAGTAAGATGGACAAATTAAGCTAGATGATTTTTTAAATTGAATGTATTAGGGTGACATTGGTTAATAAAATTATATAGGTTTCAAGTGTACAGTTCTGTAATACATCACCTGCATATTGTACTGTGTATTCACCACCCAGTCAACTCTCTTCCCATCACCATTTATCCCCTCCCTTGACCCTCTTCTACATCCCCCCACCCCGCTCTTCCTTTGGTAATCATCATACTGTTGCGTCTGTAAGTTGTTTTTTTTTTCCCTAATACCGTCACCTTTTTCACCTAGCTCCCCAAACCCCACTCCCTTCTGACAGTTTCAGTCTGTTCTCTGTATCTATGAGTCTGTTTCTATTTTGTTAGTAAATTTGGCTCATTAGATTCAACATATTGGTGAAATCAGAGGGTACTTGTCTTTCTTTGACTGGTTTATTTTACTTAGCATAATGCTCTCCAGGTCCATCCATGCTGTAGCAAAAAGTGAGGTTTCCTTCTTTTTTATGTCCATATAGTATTCCATTGTGTAAATATACCACAGCTTTTTTATCCACTCATCTACTGATGAGTGCTTGTGCTGCTTCCAAATCTTGGCTACTGTAAATAATGCTGCAATGAACACAGGGGTGCATATATTCTTTCAAATTAATGTTTTAGATTTTTTCAGATATATTTCCAGAAGTGAAATTGCTGGGTCATAAAGCAGTTATATTTTTAAATTTTTGAGGAAACTACATACTGTTTTTCACAGTGGCCGCACCAGTTTGCATTTCTACCAATAGTGTGGGAGGGTTCCCTTTTCTCCACATCCTGACCGACATTTGCTTATTGATTTATTGATGGTAGCCTTCCTGATAGGTATAAGGTAATATCTCATTGTGGTTTTAATTTGCATTTCTCTGATGATTAGTGATGTTGAGCATCTTTTCATATATCTGTTGGCTGGCCATCTGTATGTCCTTTCTGGAGAAGTGTCTATTCAGGTCCTTTGCCCATTTTTTAGCTGGATTGTTTGGTTTTTTTGTGTTTTGAGTTATAGGCGTTCTTTATGAATTTTGGATATTAACCCCTTATCAGATATATCACTGGAGAATATGTTCTCTCATTCAAGAGGTTGTCTTTTCATTTGTTGACAGCTTCCTTTGTTGTGCAAGCTAGATGATTTCTAAGTTTTATTCATGACCAAATACTCTACAATTTTGAGGTAGCTCAAATTAAATTCCCACCTGTATATGGCACAATACCAGACACTGAACATCATCTCATGAAAATTCAGGAGCCCGGCCCTGGCCGGTTAGCTCAGTTGGTTAAGATCATCATCCTGAGACAACAAGGTTGTGGGTTTGGTCCCTGGTCAGGGCACACATGGGAAGCAACTAAGTGGAACAAGAAATGCTTCCCTCCCCCTCCCCTCTCTCTCCCTTCCTCTTTCTCTCTCTCTAAAAATCAATAAAATTTAAGCCCTGGCCAGATGCTCAGTTGGTTGGAGAGTAGTCCTGGAGTGCAGAGGTTGCTGGTTTGATTCCCCAGTCAGGGCACAAATGGAGCAGCTTGATGTTTCTCTCTTCTTCTCTCTCTCTCTCCTTGCCTCTCTCAAAAAAAGAAAATTAAAAAAGAAAGAAAGAAAGAAAAGAACAAAGAAAAGTAAGGAGCCCAATCAGGGCACTGAAAGCCACCTCTTTTTGCACAGTGGTAAGCAAATAGAGTACTTATGGGCAAAGGTCTGATGTTTCTTCAAATACATTTGGGCTTCTTTCATTTCCTAGACATCTGTCAATATTGTTAGAGGCCATGAACCTGGCCATGGTAATATTAGCTTTGAAGGATTCTTACCTGGCCCAGAGGCCAGGCAAAGACCATAGAACCAGAGACAGAATGTGGAGGTCAAGCAAATGCTAACTTTATAAGCCATCAGAAAGGTCTCTTTAAACCTCAGAGTGATCTTAGTAACTGGGATGTCTGGGTTACTATTACCTAGATAGCAATTCTCTAGAAAACAGAAAATATTATTTGATTATATAGCTGAAAGCAGAAAATACAGTGGACCAAGGCTAAGCTCCAGAGAGAGACAGTAGCATTACCTTCACATCATAACCATTATGTAGAAGTTGTGTAACCACGGGCAAATTTTTTTACATCACTAAGTCTTAATCACTTGTTCAACTGATTATCAACAGAAGTTAATGAAGAGAGTTCTTATAAGGAATAAATGGGAAAATACATGTAAAACACTTATTACAGAGCCTGGTACAAGGTAATATAATAGCTCAAGGAATAGTCATTCATCTATTCCACCCCAAAGTCCTCTCATCTCTGTTTCTGAGAGTCTGGGAGACTATAATTTCCTGTATATGCCTTCCTTTTGTGGACTTCTTTCCCCATGCCTTGGGGTCTCTGAATGCTCAGTAAGGACTTTCTAAAGGAATGACTTACAGGGCACATAACACAATACAAAGGCATGGTTATGATCCACGTAGACCTCTTGGGCCCATTTCTGCTGTAGGCCAGTTTTATTTGATTATTTCCAAGGTCAGAATTTTGCTTTGAGGACCCACATAATGATAATTCTACCTCAGCTGTGTGGCGCTGGGCAAGTTATTTAACCTCTCTGTGCCTCAATTTCCTCTTCTATAAAATGGTTTTAATAACGTTAGTCTACTCCTAGATTTACACACAAAGGACCTGACACACAGTACTTCATAGGTGTTGGCTACATTATTTTAAATCTTTTGAGAAGTTTTCCATTAAGTGGTATGTGCTGAATGAAAACCTGAGCCTACCATAACTCCAGCATCTTCACCAGATCCTGCTGACTAACAGTACCACTACAGAGCATCTTATTTAAATCCCTTCCTCCTCGTCTCATTCCCTTGGCTTAGGTCAGGTCCAGGAATCTGCATTTTTGATGAACCCCTTGAGTGAGTCCCAGCTGATGGACAATGAACTGACAAATACAACCCTGGAACAGGCTAAAGAAATTAGATCAAATGTTGGGTGATTTCCCTCCCCTATGAGAGACAGATTTATGGTTTGGGTAAAAACCATTAAGAACACATTGGTTTTCTTCATTGGTTTCACTTTGAGTTTCTGCCTCCTGCAATGCAAAGTGAAATCACCCCGAGCCTGGCAGTTTAGGTCACTACCTCCCACGGGAGGTAGAATACCATGTGATCAGAAAGCCTACATTGAAACTGGAGGAAGACACAAGTCAAGGGGAATCACTTTATTTTTTTTCCTTTCCGAAAAGAAACAAAATTATAACCCCACAGAAATGTGTGTGACTTGCGACAAACAGAAAAGGAACAATATTGAGTTTTTGTTCAGAGAAAGCCTCCTTATGCTGCATGCGGGTCAATGTACATAGTCGTGACTCTAATCTCAAAAGGCATATGGCATCTTTAGTACAGAATTTAGGGAAAAATAGGAGCATTGGAAATAAACCCCATAAGGACCTGAAGAACACTGTGGATGGTCTATATGCAAATATTGAAATATAATGATCTCATAAATTTTTTTTTCAATCTAGAATCTGAGTCTTCTGATGCTGGCTTCCACTCTCTTACTGTCGATAGGGATAACACTCAGACAGGAGCAACCCCCACAGGATTCAGTAACCTCATAAATTAAAAAAAAAATAACAAACTAAAAGTAGCCTGCTTTCCAAGACAAAATGAACCAGACTGCAAAAACTCCTAAGATTTCAATGACAGAAGTCAATGAGATCTAACGGTTTAAAATTATGAAAATTTTGTAAAGTGTTCAGTCCTATGAACATTGTGATGAGAAATCACCCAGATGGAAGTGTCCATATTCTTGCTTACTCCTAGCAGTATCTTATGCAACATAAGCACTGGATAATTATTAATCACATATTATCATAATCTGCTCATAAAACATACTAATAATAAAACACAATAATATTGTACACCCCCAAAACACTTTAAAAATACCATTTATAATACCATTAAAATTTTAAGGTTCCTATGAAGATATATTGTATGTATTTCTATATGTAATATGTATATGTTGTAATGTATTTTACACATACTATAGTTTTATAAAGAAAATTTTATAACTTTCTTTGGACACTGAAGAGGTTATAAATATAGAGAAATCAATGTTCATGCACTTTACACATATCATATGTAACATATTTAATCACTTAATCCTCTCAATTATCCTATAAAGTAATTATTATTATATTCGCTATTTTATAAGGAAAGAAATTGAGGCAGGTTAAGGGTTAAACAAAGTCTCCAGTCTCATGTGGCCAATGAGAAGTGGAGCCAGGATGCAAACCCAGAATGCTGGTCACCATCCCTTTCAAGATTTTGCATGCTGCCTTTCAGTATGGTAGATTCCCTATTGTAAACATGTCAGTTCTCCCCAAATTGGTCTACAGAGATAGTGCAATCCTAATAAAAACTTCAACAGGTTCTGTTAGGAAATTTGACCTGTTTCTAAAATTTATATAGAAGGGCAAAAAAACAAGAACAAGACATGATTGAAGAAGGACTATGGAAGAACACTAGGAAGCTGTGATAACTAAGATAGAATAGGGTTGGGTCAGGAATTGACAAAGGGACCAACGGAACAAATGAGAGCACAGAAACAGACACAGCACAAATGGCCACTTGGTATATGACACAGGCAGTATTCCAGATTATGTGGGAAAGATGGGCACTTCAATAAATAGTGCTTGGACAACTACTTATCCATTCAGACAAAAAATAAAAACGGACCCCTACTTTATAACATCCACAAAAATCACTTTCAGATTAATAAAATGTAGTAAAATAAATGTGAAAGACGAAGCTAAAAAGGGCACAGGAGAACAAAAAAGGACACAGGAGAATATCTTCATGAACATGGGACAGGGAAGAATTTATTAAACAAGATGCAAAAATTATTGACTATAAAGGCCAAGATTGATAAATCCAAACAATATTAAAATTTAGTTGTGTGCATCCAAAGGCATCACAAAGTAAAAAGACAAGTCACAAGGTAGAAGAAGATAGTTGCAACACTATATTGACAAAAGATTCACACCAGAACATATAAAGTAGTCCTACAAATCAGTTTTTAAAAAATAAAGGCAATTTACAGGAAAGTAGGCAAAACATTTGAGTAAACACTTTAGAAGCCCTGGCCAGATAACATGATTGGTTAGACTTTAGAGCATCGTCCTGAAGGGCAGAGGTTGCCAGTTCGAACCCCAGAGCGAGCACATATGGGAAAAGATCTAGTCTCTCTCTCTCCCTAAAAATCAATAAATAAAATAAAATAAACAGTTAAGAAAAGGGGTAACCAAATCGCCACTAAGCCTTATTATCAATCAGGAAAAAGCAAATTAAAACCACAGTGAAACACCATATCACATTTACCAGATTGACAAAAATTAGAAAGTCTAATGGTACCAAACTGTGATAAAGACATGGAGCAACAGAACTCTCATTCACTGTTAGAGGAAATACAAACTGGAACACTTTGGGAAATAGCTTGGAATTATAGCCTAAATTTAAATACACATATACACTATGACCCCCTCAATCTATCTCCCACATGCACTTTAGAAATCTTCTGTACTAGAAAATATATATATATATATATATATATATATATATATATATATAAATGTTCTTAACAGCTTTTTCCCACAAAAGCCAAAAGCTGAAAGCACTTCAAATAGTCATCAATGATAAGATGGATTAACACATCATTGCAGTACAGAGGAACCCTAAATAATGAAAATCCATAAACAACAGCTGTAGGCATCAGTATGGCTAGGTCCTGGCAATCATACTGATGTCTGTTGTTGATAAAAAGAAACAACTAGAAAGTATTACACACTAAACACTTGCAAAACTAAATGATGTCATTTAAATATATCTACATAATTGTGAGCTTCCTATGGAGAGAAGAGGAAGGTGGCTTTGAAGTAGCGAAGGTTCTGAGGCAATGTTCTATTTCTTAGTCTGGATGGGGCTTACATACATGTCCAGTTGCCAAAATTATTCATTCAACAATAGATAGCCATACATTTTCTACATTCTTCTGCATGTATGCTATATCTCCTTATTTCTGACTATCCTCTTAAGAAAGGGCAGTTCATCTTCCTGAAGAGAAGGGACCTGTCTTTTAAAAAGCAAGGCACAACACAAACTTCCAAATTTAAAAATTCAGAGATCTATTTTGGAAGGTAATCCATTAAAGACAGCAAGAATATTCAGTGATAAACAATCCTAAATAAAAGCAACAGCTCATCAACATCTTATTTTACTACCATTTTCATAAAAGTTAACAGAGTTCGATAATTAACATATGGATGTTGTGTGGTAGCAGATGGTGGTGGAATTACCACTGAAACAACTAGAGAAGTGTTAAGAAATGCAGAACACGACAAATACCAGATGATGTTTTAGTCACCTTTAAAGACAAGCTATAAAATTGAAGTATAGTAATACAACAATGCTTTTTATTTAATAATTCTTTTCTTTTTATCTACATCTTTTCATCTCCTTTTTTTTTTTTTTTTTTTTAAAGAATTAAGAGCTCTGGCCCAAACCTAAGACTTTGCACTCTGACTACAACTAAAGTACAAAACTATACAGAAGTATAAATTATCTCCCCAAAGGTCTAAACTGACACTCTGACAGCAAATAAATTTCTACTCAGCTGGAGTTTCCTGAAATTGGTTTTGCATTTGTTTTTACTAGGAGGTCACTTAAATTTTTACCCACTTGTTTAGCTGCAAGGATTGAAATAAAATGTTTGCTGGCCAAACAAACACTGGTTTTAAAATTCTCCACTTGGGCTGCTGGATAAAACACTTATTTACTGAATCAAATGTTTTATTTGGAAAACGTCAGCCAGAATGGACACCATCCAAGAAATACACCAGGATGTGCTAAGATGGTGATGTCACACCCTTGATAGAAGCTGGCGTTTTAGGGCAACTTCACAAAGTTTACTTTCAAAGAATAGAACAATAGGAAAACCTATCTGTTAAAGAAAAAGAAAGTTAACCAAAGGCCTACACTGCTCTTATTGGGTCATTAAATAGGGCAGTTCAATTCACCTCAAAAGCTAACCTCTTTATATAATCAAATGAATCTTATAAATGGCATTCTAATAATTATTATTATTACTAATTTAAAGCCAAACCTCTCCCTTTAGATTTATTTTATACTTCTGGTTCTCCTATGTGACCTGGCATGAAAGAGCATTTCTATCTCTTAATAAGATATACTAAAATCCTGAAATGCCATTATTAACCACAAAATAGGACTGAGCATAAGGCAAGTTTAACTTGAAACCCATCCAGGAAGATTTACTTTCTTACATACCAAAAAAAAAACATCCTAAAAGACAGCCTTGGGACCCTGTGGTTAGTTTCATATGGAGGCTCCAGTAAATATTTTATATTTGATCAAATCATATTCACTTTAAAATTTTCATCAATAGTTTCCTGCTAATGTTAGCCAAATAAATAAAATGGATCATTACTGTAGTTCATAATAATGGTATCCAAACTTTTAAAAGTATATCCCCATATTTAAAAAAAACATTATGCACATATCCAAGCATGTCCATACTTTTACTTATAAGCTATATACTATATTATAATATATGTATAAAATACACAAGGCAGAGGACTTAATAGATGTTTCTCTAAAGAAGACATACAACTGACCAATAAACACATGAAAAGATAGCTCAACATCATTAGTCACCTAAGGTACTGAAATCAGGGATATGAAAACCAAAGCTACAAGATACCATTTCATATCCACTAGGATGATAGTGATCAAAAAATAGAAAATAACAAGGGCTGGCAATGATGAGGAGAAATTGTAACCCTTGTACTTTGTTGGTGGGAATGTAAAACGTGGAGAGCAGTGTGGGAGCAGTTCAGAATGTCAAACATGGAGTTACCACACAGTCCAGCAATTCTACTCCTAAGTATAGACCCCAAAGAACTAGAAACAGGGATCTGAATGGATACGTGTACAGCCACGCTGTACAGGTTTATAGCAGCATTATTCAAAATATCCAAAGTATGAAAACAACCCAAGTCTCTACTAAGAGATGGATGGGTAAACAGAATGTGGTTATGTAAACAATAGAATACTTTTCACCCCCCAAAAAGAATTTAAGTACTGACACATGCTACAGCATGAATGAACCTTAAAAACACTATTTTAAGTGAAATAAGCCAGGTCCAAAAGGGCATATATTGTATGATATCTCTTATATGAAATATCTACAATGAGCAGAAAAGACAGAAAGTAGCTTTGAGGAGCAAGGTAGACATGGGAGTTCTTACTTAATGGCTATAAGTTTTCTGGATGAGGTGATAATAGTTTTGGAAATAGACAACAGTGGTGGCTGTACAGAATACTGAATGTAATTAATGACACTGAACTACATTCTTAAAATGTTTATAATGGCAAATTTTATAGCTATTTTACCACTATTTTGACAAAGTACAAAAAATAAATAAAAAGAACAAACTGAAAATACAATAAAGGTTCTAATAGTTTCTTCTCATACTCTGGTGGGTCACCCTGCATGCTACAGGGATGGGTGGAGTTGGGAGAAGAGCTTCCAAAGCCACGCCAAGAATTAATGAGCTGGATATGGGGTAGGGAGAATATTGGAAATATAAGGGTCTGAGTTTTGGTAATGCCTACAACTCAATAAGAATTTTATTTTTAAACTCAAAGGATAGAGGACTCCTTCCTGTAACCTTCCCCTGGAACTAAGCCCAGACCATCCGTAAGCTCTCGCCATGCCTCGCCCCCGACCTGAAGACCTGGATCCCTGTAAACACCAGGGAGAGCCTCTTCAGCTCCACTACAAAGTGCCCAAGCACCGCCTCACAAAACAGACCGTGTGCTCTCTCAGTCATTTTAGAGTCTCAGGTAAGACCCAAGTCCAACAGAAACGCCCCTTTTCAAAGTTGTTTTCAAAGTCATTTTTATCACCCCCTTCCCCAGGCTGAGGAGCATCAATCATGGCAAGTGACAGGAACTAATAAAAAGATTAACGTCTTAACATCAAGAAGCACCTATACACTGCAGATGCGGAAAGTGTCGACTGTGAGGCTGGCTGAAGACCAAGGTAATCAAAAGCAAAATACACATGAGTCTGAGGTTTGACATTTCAGGAGGCAGAAGGCCCTGCTAAACACAGAAGTGACAAAGCGAAGGGCCACAGCTGTAGAACAATATATTTCTGTACTAACAGCAGCACAGAAATGTCCTACATTTATCAGAGTGTCACTGTAAACTAGGCTCAGGTAGATAGATTGAGGGATGGTTTGGTTTTAAAAGCTGGAGTACTCTTCCACTAAAATGTAAAAACTCCTTTTTAAAAGCAGTGTCAAAATCGAGATATGCTTGACTCCCAGGATCATCTGAACTTGCATTTTAAATAGATTTGTGATGCAGCAACATGAATTAACTGCTGTTTTTCTTTTGGGAAGTCGGTTGAAGCTCATAACTACACTGCACTGGGAAGGACAAACGTCTTCTAAAACTGCCCAAAGAAATAGTTGATTTAAACCCTTCAAATAAGTCCCATGATTGACTCCTAAATTTATCCTTTCAAGAGGGCTTGCCTCTGAAATACTGTATATCTATACCAGTAGAGCACAAAGCATTCAAAATCTGCTTCTAAACAGTCAATTGTCTAAATACTATGCTGCACACTGAATACATGTAATACTGAAAGTAAACTGTATCTGAAAAATAAAATAAAAAACTAAAAGATTCAGAATGCCAGTCTCAAAAATAGCAACTTAATCTTCTGCTACCAATATTATTTTGATTTGTGTACATAAACAAACTTGATTTAAAAATGAAACTATACTCAATCAATTACATGTGTGTGTGCAGGCAGGATTATGAAGATGTCAGAATTCATACAAAAGAAACCATCTTCCAAGTTCTTGGTGACACTTAGTCGCCATGCCTGGTATTACTTCCTTCAGTAATTTAGTGCCACTATAAAATCCTGGTTTTTAAAGATGAACCCTCAAGTACAGAGAAGTATATATCATGAATATTCTTGTTTATGAAAAATCATTTAGTTTCAACACTCACAGTGTTTCAAACTCTTTTCCTCAAGGCCCTCTAGCATGTTATATTAAAAAAAGTTGCCAGACTGGTTTTAGCCCATCTTCTCAGGACTGAGAAGCAAGTTTACTCTCGCAATTTTGAATAAGGTAAACTCGGAGGGGCTCTATCAGTTTCCTCAAAGGCGGCAGCACTTTGTAAATGGATGGTTGTTAAATACGCTATAAATCTCCGAAGGCGGGAGAGAGGAGTGATGCATGTCTCCTCTGGTAAAACACGAACCCACAACCCCTTTACAGCTGCACTCGACAGCCTGTTGGACTGACTAGCTTCAAACCTGTTTTGTAGGCATTATGAATGACTGAGCGCAAACAGTAAGGACTTGTGAAAATAACTTTCTAATGTTAAAAAAAAAAGCGAGCTATAGATTTGGGTCAGGCTAGTAAGAATGCTGATAAACACCAGTAATGTTTCCAATCTTCCTTGTGAATCTTAACTATTTAACCTTAAAAACAGTTTCATTTAATGATGTGATCATTTACATCATAATACATTTAGAGGTTCTTGCTCATTTAGGTAATTTTTGGTTGTTGACACTCATATTTTCCTAAGTAATAAGATATATTTCACCAGAAAAAAAGTAGGATAACAGTGGCAAATATTGCCAATCCCTCAGTGTATATCAGAAAGTATTTCCACAGAATATTCAACAATAAGCTCTGGAAACTCTAGGAAATTGTGTAAATTAAATTCTGTAAATTTACATTTGACTGAGCACCTTCTCTCAATCTACATGCACAGCTTCAAGAAAACTTTAAAATCTCCATCAAGATACTAGCACTGACCTGCGTGGCTCAGTGGATAAAGCGTCGACCTGGAACGCTGAGGTCGCTGGTTTGAAACCCTGGGCTTGCCTGGTCAAGGCACATATGGGAGTTGATGCTTCCTGCTCCTCCACCCTTTCTCTCTCTCTCTCACTCTCCCGTCTCTCTAAAAATGAATAAGTTAAAAAAAAAAAGAAGATACTAGCACTACTTCCAGCTTCTTAAGAAAATCTCAAGCATGAAATTGCCGTTTTCCTCTGTACTGATTAACTTCACAACTACCTGCTATGAAAAGACCAGCTGCCCAAGATAGCTTGCAAGAGCCATCTCTCTGTCTTCTTCTAGGAGAGACTGTGAATGCTCTAAGTGTTTTCACTTAATACTATTCTCTCATTCATAGTGTGTGTGTGTGTGTGTGTGTGTGTGTGTGTGTGTGTGTGTGTAACCTGGTGTCATTTTCTGACATTCGTAGAATACTCCCTTATATTCTAAATGAATTTTAAAAACCTGCATTCTACTGAATAATAGAGTGAATGTACTTAACAGAACTGGACTGTACACTTAAAAATGGAGAAGACAGTAAATTTTATGTGAGATGTATTTTACGACATTGAAGAAAAAAATAAACAAACCTAGATTCTATCATCATATACTATTCTTTGGTTGGGGGTTAAAAGGCTCAACAACAAAGTAATCCATCCTTTGACTTAGAAAAATAGAGACTTTAAAATCTGTATATTGGGGGAGAGGAGAGAACTACTGCCCTTACAGCATCCACCATCCATCTTAACCATTAGTTTCTGCCTGCTAGTCCACCAGACATGTAGCAACATGAACATGCGAATTCATCTCTTTCTAGGGTACAAACAAGAAAGGAAAAGGAAGAACAAATGATCATGTGTTGCTGGATAACTAAGATCAGGCTAAATGAAAGTTGCTGTGACAAAATGCCTGCTGCTGCTCAATAGGAAAGACTTGTTTTTCTGACAGTGAAGATATATATAGACCATAGACAAGTATTGCTTGAAAGAGGTGCAACCAGTTGGCACTGTTCAGAAATCCAGCCCCACATTTCTGACTCTCATTTCCCTCTAAATTTGAAGACCTATGGTGTTTAGAGCTGAGAGCTAGCTCCCTTGCCTGACCTCTGACTACTCAGCTCCCTTGGAGAGGACCAGCCAGTCTCCTCCTGAGAATATTACCAAATGCCACACCCTGGGTCTGCGTAGCCAAAGGTACAGGAAGTGGTCTGCCCACGGCCTGGGTTATTGCATCAATCTCAACATGCTTTGATGGACACAGCGTGAGTCACTCACGACACACATAGCACTTCAATCCCAATCTTTCCTACCTAGCAGGGCAGAGAACTTTTGACACATCCATCCAGGCTTCCAGACCAGTGCTAAATTTGGAATGCAGCAGGTCATCTGGATATAAACAACTTCAAGTGCTGCCTGTCAATGACTGTCCATCAGATACAAAAGCAAAGGAACAGGCTGAAACCAACACGTGAAAAGAACTCAGGCTCTCCCAAGGGGAGACAGAAGGCTCAGAGGGAGGTCTCAAGACTATCAAACAAACTGGCTAAAGCACTGGTTCTCCCACAGAAATCCACACCATACTGACCTGTAAGACTTGTTAAAAATGTGGACTGCCAGCCCAGGATATTGTGATTCACTGCCTATGGGGTGTGACCCATTAATCTGATGAGCCAGGTTAGGGGGCTGCTAGGTTAAAGCACTTAGGTGAAACAGAGCTGATTCAGTAGATCATCTCTACCTAAAACCCCAGGAATAACTAACCACCTTGCTGTGCTTTCATGAGTAAGAAGGAGAATTTTCAAAAATTATATTTATACACACACACACACACACACACACACACACACACACTAATGTTTCCTAAAACTGGTCCTTTGTCACCAAGTTCAAATTTAGTTCATTCTGCACCTCTAACAATCACCCATTCCTATGTAGATGACTCACATCTCTACCTTCAGCTAAGGCTCATCCATCTTTCCGAAACACGGCTGCCCATCATGGCTTTGAATTCCATTATCAAATCAGCTCTTCAGTTTATCTTGAACACTGGCTTTCTGTTCAAATTTCTGTTGTTGGTCTCACCACTTCTCAAGGCATCTAAATTTAAATCCTTGGTCACCTTGGACTCTTCAAGTCCATTACCTCTACATCCAAACACTATAAAATATTGTCAATTTTCCTTATATAACAATTCATAAAGCATTGCCTTCCAATCAATTCCCATTAACATTACTCTTTATGCCCCCTCGGGTCACTGCAATAGCCACTTGTGGTCCCTAAACTCACACTCCACTCTAACCCACAAGGTTAACCTACCCCAAATCTAACTTTGTGTATATCCTTTGCCCAATATACTGTCATAATTCCCCATTACTTTCATATAAAGTCCCTAACATAAAATTTGGCAAGGTATTTATGGCCCCTCATTGGTCTGTCCCTAACCTACCATCTAAATGACATAATTTCATACTGAATCCATCTCCTGAAACTTCCTGCCTCTTGGCTTGTCTCACTTTTACCACTCTCTCTACTATAAAAATTAGGTACATTCTTTAAGCGTAAGTACAATTTCTTCCAACTATCTCTGGAGCACTTCCTGATGGCTTCTACCCGACAGCTACCCTCCCAGAGCAAGAAGAGAACCCTGCAATATCTGAACCTTTCTTAAATAAGGGTAACTGAACTCGCCATTGACAGTCTACTATACAATGGCTGCCTGGCAATAACTCCTTAAAATAAGCAAACATTAATTCTTCCACAGAAGTAACAGAGGTTCATTGTTAACTTTTTTTTTTTTTTAAGCAGGGGTGGGGGAAGACAGGAACTGAGAGAGATGAGAAGTTTCAGCTTCTGGTTGCGACACTAGTTGTTCACTGATTGCTTCTCATACGTGCTCTGACTGGGGGGCTCCAGCTGAGCCAGAGACCCCTTGCTCAAGCCAGTGACCCTGTGCTTCAAGCCAGTGACCTTCAGGCTCAAGCCAGCAACCATAGAGTCATATCTATGATCTCACACTTAAGCTAGTGACCCTGCACTCAAGCTGGTAAGCCTGTGCTCAAATCAGATAACCCTGCACTCAAGTTAGATGAGCCCGCATTAAAGTCAGGGTTTCAAACCTGGGACCTCAGCATCCCAGGTCAACACTCTATCCACTGTGCAACCACTAGTCAGGCTCATTGTTAACATGTTATAGAAACAGAAGACAGAAAAAATTTAAATCTCTCATTATTCCACTTTTCAACTTATTATAACTTCCATCCATGAATCTATCATCTCTTCGTATACATATATACATGTTTTTATCGGTGGTTTTATTTAACTTCTGAATACACTTCTCATATTTGTCCTATAGTTGTCATTCCCAAATAAACCATATCAGACTTGGCTCTTTTAGAAACATGAATATGCTTCTCTGTAATCACCACAGTGCTTAACACAATTCTGTATACAAAGTATGTGGCTAAGATGTTTAAGGCATATATTCATTCAAAAAAATATTTTGAAGGTGGCAGTAAATGACTACAAATGCAATGTCCAAAGCAATCGATGTGAAAACCTGCTTACACATACACAATTTCTTGAAAAGTACCCCCAAATTTATGTAAAAAAATGTTTTAAATATACAAGAACACTTCACATTAAGAATCCTGTTGTTAATCCTTTACCAGATAGTCATTCTTTAATTTGCTTTATAAATCAGATTTCTAAATAAAATGAAGGTCATCCTATATATATTTCATTAATTCAGATGAAATTTTGGTGGTGGGAGGGAGAAGGGGATCAAAGGAAAAGGAAGTTGGTCACTTCACTTTTAACTTAAATTTTCAGTTCATTTCTATAGCAATAATTCTGGTTTGAACCAAGATGTTAAAGTCTATCTCACGAAGAAGGAAATCGTGCTCCTCAACAGTGACAAAATATAAAATCATGAAATAGTTCATTTTATTCAAGTTTCCAGAAAACTTTTGTATACCTCTGCCATATTCATTCAGAATGAAAGACTATTCAACATATGAAATTTGTCAGCTTCCAACTGTAGTCATTCTACAGTTTAGGCAAGTACCATAAGTGAAAAGAAAGACTTTTGCCGATTGAACTGAAAATTCTCTATCTAGAAAGTAATGTAAAAAGTCCAGTCAACCACTCCAAAGAAGGCCAAATATTACTATTATCATCATTATTATTTTACTAATGGAGCAACTTAGTGACATTTTATTTTTTTAAAAAGGCAAAGTGAGGATGGTTAGACCACAAGTTTTCACAACAAAATGATCTAAACAGAAATTTATATTAAATCCTAAATCAGTTTTCCAGGTAATTCCTAAGATCTTTTTACAGGATAACACACCCTTTTTACTTCTGAATAAAACTCTAGCAGCTACACATTTCTTGAGTTTTTGGCTTCATGGCTGTTCAGATCTTGTTTTCACAGTCCTGTCCTGCACCGTGTGACTAAAGCCCACTGGAGGAAACCAGCAGAAGGAAGAATGGGACAAAACCCGGGAAAGATGCTTTGGAAGAGTTGGCTGCAAACTCAGCACCAAGAAGCTTTATTGTTATAGCCTCACCTGTTACTATATTATTTCTTCCTTCACTCTGCTGGTATCACCAGCACTCAAACCCAAAGCCCATTACTTTTAAATCTGGATGCCTCCCTTTTCTAATCATATGTTGGGCCTTTCCTTTTGCTTTGAGGAGGGCTGGGGTGTTGTTTGTTTTTCTTCTTCTTTTAATAAAGGCCTTTTCATGTTTGCTTCTCAGGCCTTCCCCAAATACAAAACTGTCACTGTCCCCTGCTCCTACCAACTCTAGGATAATAATTTCAAACTTTTGTATCAACTAAGTGAGCACTTGTGAGGAACTTTGGTAAATTTATGGCAGCCTGCGCCTGCATTTGGAAGACTCATCCTCTAATGCAAAAACTTTCAGGCCAGTTGTAGCTCAGTTGGTTAGAGCTTTGTTCTGATATATTAGGGTTGTGGGTTCAGTCCCTGGCAGAGCACATACGAAAGGCAACCAATGTTTCTCTCTCTCCTTTCCTCTTTCTCTGAAATCAATCAGTAAGTTTTCTTTAATTTTTTTATGTATGTTCTATGAAACAGTAAAAACAAACATGAGAGCACAAAAAACCATATCCTCGCCAGCCAGCTTTCCTTTCACGTTTTGACTCAGTAATAAGAAAAGTTAACCCACCCCTTAGTGCCGTGATGGCAAACCTATGACACACGTGTTAGCACTGACACGAGTAGCCATTTTGGATGACAGTGGCTGCATGCGGCCGCATACCAGAGAAGTATGGGGCCTCATGCCTAGAAGGACGTTTCATCCTTGGCTCCTGTAGGGCCAGGTGCAGTAGCCAAGGATAAAACACTTGCTGTAGTGTAGACACTCTGTGCCGGAGGTCTGTAGGCCAAAACATTTTTATTTAAACTATAAATATTGCAAAATTATGGTTTTTTTCTCTAAGTGACACACCACCCAAGTTGTGCTCAGTTTTTTGGTGAATTTTGACACACCAAGCTTAAAAGTTTGTCCATCACTGCCCTAGTACAACTGCAGCCTCCTCTCCGTCAGGTTCACCAGAACATTCACTGCATCATTGCATCAAAACCAAACTCGGTTACTGAAGCAACTAAATTTTTCTTCCCAAAGGGTCATTGGGAAACACATCCCTGGGATCCCTTGGTAACCGTCCACCGATAAAGGTGGGGAAACACAACAGCAAAGATTCGCTTTCCAAGGCTGGCGTTGGCCACCTGGGCCCGCCACGGGAGCCGGGGTGGGGGGGGGGCCGTAGTGGGTGCACAGCGTCCAGTTACATTCCTGACCCACTTTCGCATCCCCTCCCTACCCCTCCTCTTCCTCCTTGGCAAACCGCGAGAGTACCGTCGCTGCAAAGAGACACTCGCCAATACCGCCCAGGTCGCTGCGTGCCGGGTGCACCCGCCGGCGGGCTTCAAGGGGGGCCGGAGGGAACCGGCTCCCGCTCCCACCCCGGGCTTCCCACCTGTTGGCGACTTCAGCCCCAGGCGGAGCCCCTTCCGCCACCCCCAGCGAAGCCCCCTGCTGGACGGGATGGAAACACCGCCCGGCTCCCGTCCTGCACACCCCCGCTTTGCTCGGGGAGGGCGTGGGGGCCGGCGGGCGAAGCAATGTGCAAAAGCGCCACGGCCCTGCGGCTTCTGGATGGAAGGCATCCTCCCTCCTCCATATCGAAACCTCCCCCGCAGCGGCGGAGCGGGGAGGTGGGGTGCACCCGCCCCCAGCCCTCCTCTGCTGGAAACCTGGGTTCCTCGCGGGCGCTGGGAGGGATGCTGCCGCGTCTGGGCGGGGGCCGCAGGGGCGAGGGCAGATAGCGGGTGGTGACGGGTGTGTGTATTCCGAGCTGTGGAGTCCTGGAAGGGGGATGGAAGCTGCCCTCTCAGCTGCAACTTCTGAGTGAGCAAAGCAACTCAGCAACTTTGCCTATGCCGCGCCCCTCCCCTGCGCGAACGGTCCTGGACGGGTGCTGCGCTGCGTCTGGGGGCCCCGACGCCGGACCGGGAGGAGGACAGACCCGGGTGCGGGGGAGTGGGTGGGGGGGTCGGGCCGGAGCTGCTGGAGTGGCACCGCTACCCGGGGGTGGGACTAGGGGCACGTCTCCATGCGCCCAAGTCTGGAAAAGACGCGCGGTCCCCGCCCTGGGTCCTGGCGCCGCGCACGCCCCCTGCGGCCCCCACCCTACCGGGCTGGGCCCGAAAAAGGGGGCGGAGGATGACGGCGGAGCCCTGGAAACTGCCGGATGGATAAATAAGGAGAAGGCCGCGCCAGGCTGTCCCCAGGCTGCCAGCATCTCGGCGGCGGATGCAGAGTCTTAAGGCGGCCGAGCTCGCGCGCACAAGTTTTTCCTCCTACAGCGCAGCTCCCTCCGGTCTGGGGAAAGTGGGCGCCGCCCGGAGAGTCAGGCCCCGGGTAGAGAGCCGGCGGGGAGACCGGTACTGGCGCAGGGAGAGGGCTGCCAGGTGCGGGGAAAAGGCAAGTGCGAAGGTGACCCGGGCCTCAGGGATCATCGGTTGTTTGTTATGGGTCCAAAGGACTGTGCGAGGGCCTGGCCGGTCCCACTAGCCCGGAGACCTTGGGGAACCGCCAGGTCCGCGTAAGAAAGGTGGATACATATCGTTCAGACTTTCAAAAGCATCTGAGGGGTTAAACTTGGGCATGCGGCGGAGCCTGGGTCAGCCTGGGGTGGTACACACTGTCCCCAAAAGTCATGCCTACACCCCCTCAGGAGTCGGATTGTGGAGATGGAGAGGGACTTAAGTGGGTAGACTTGGATCAGGCTGTGCGCTCATGCATAGGGATCCTGAAGAGCCTGGCCATGCACTGCACTCTTTCCCTATAAGAAGATTAACTAATCCTCCAAACTGACCCCAACACTCACATACTTCATCTGACTCACTGCAGTTACTGATGCTTTACACCCAAGCTAGAGATTTTAATCACGAGGTTATGAAGCTGAGTCATGTCAGGGTGTGGGGCTTTTCAGAGGCAAAGGAGTTAAAGTGAAAGTAAACTACCTGTGTGGAGAAGTCTGTCATACAGGGTGAATGATTTAATTACATGCCATCTTAATTTAAAAAGATTTGCATGCTCATTCAGAATAGATAGCTGGACAGTTACATTCTCATGTGAACCTGGAAATTACTTTTTAACTGAACAAGGCCTATTTCACACCAAATAATGGATGATCAGTATTTTCTTTAATTTCAGATTTTTAAAATTTCTTTTACTTCTTACTAGTAAGAAATAGCCTTTATTCTATTTCCCTGAAATAATTGTGAAAACTCTAGTTTTCTAGAGTGTTGTTTCAGAGAACACTAGATCTTCAGTATATCTGTGGATGATGTTTGGGGGAAAAAAATGGTTCTGTGCTCATACACCACATTTTATATATTCCAAGATACACATATATATTTTTGAATTTTAACATCTCTGGTGTCATATTTGATGGCATTTTAGCATAGAGTCCTAGTTTAATTGGCAGGTTTTTGGTTTTTGTTTTTTTAGTGGTGCATAAAATAAGGAAGTTTGAGAAATGCTGAGTTAAACAAGTTTGTTATACAACAAAAAATGCAATATATATATATATATATAGCTTTATAGCAAGGCCTTTCAGAATCTTCTGTGTGCTAAGGTGTTTTTGAACCACCAAAAAGATTTTATAATATGCAGACTTTTCTAAATGTATTTGCCCAGTCACCAGTTTTTGTGAGCGTTGTTATTTAAGACTAGTGTTCCTTTCAGGAAATGCTACTTGAGGCATTGTGACAGATTTGAACACAGTAAATGGAAACGTTCACCTTTCAAAATGGTACCTGAGTGTAATAAGGAATCCTTAAATGATAAACTAAAGTTAGTGTTATTGCAAAAAAGAGAGCGGCAGAGTTCTTCACATTTGGCTACAGTAGAAACTGAATCAGGACCATCTTTAGATAACTATTTCCATGAACATTTAGATCATCAGAAAACTCATGTATCAGATAAATACAGCTGCTGTTACACTACCTCCCGCATTATTTCGATTTGTACAAGTTAATGCCTTATTTAAATTAGACTGGCTCTACAAAGTAAATAAGCAAATAAGTTAGACTGGCACTAAGCTACTAACCAATTGCTCAAAAAAATTTCCCTAAAAGATCATCATGAAAAATTAAAAATAGGGCATAGAAGTATGTTTTAATTTAAAAAATAACAAAGAAGCATATAAAACTTTCCAAAGAGAGATGAAATTTAGCATAAAAAAGGAAATAAATGCTTATCATTTATCCCTTACCAAAGATTAGAGACAAAATCAGATTTTTTATATATGAATAAAATATTCTACTTGGAATGTTTCAAATACAAATGATAACATTTACTTTTTAATATGTAATATAAAATACATTTTCATGCATTAGCTCCTTTTGCCTGACAATACCCTGTGAGATGAGTAGAGTAGTCATTCTTATTCTCAGATTGCAAATTCATCTGTTTGGTTATATGATGAGTGTGTGTCAGGTACCCAGCATGTTCCAGGCAGGACACTAGGCTTTAATGACAAAGATGAATATGAGAAAATATCACTCTAGAAGTTACATCTGGTAGGAGGGATGGATAAATCATATAAGTAATCGTAATACAGTATGACAGTGAGGTTCAGAAAGGTTAATGAGTTACCCAAGGGAACTGGAGTACAGGGTTTAACTGGTCTTACAACTTCAGATACTCTGCCAGCTCTCTTCTATAGTAGACAAGCTTGCATCTCTGCAAATCACATTATGTAGATATAATATTTGAAATTAAACATATAATCAAACCTGTTGAACTTTAAGAGCCAGAGAGAAATTCAGAGGTTAGGTAGGTTAACTCATTTTATGGGCTTGGAAACTGAGAAACAGAGAGGAAAATCACTTTGTTCACAGTTATACAGTTATATAATGACTGAATTCAGATTAGAGTCAAGCTGTCCTGTATCCCAGCTCCTTTTGCACCATGAGGTGCTGTCCTACAGTGAGAGATAGTGAGAGTTCATTTTTCTCCAGTTGTAAAGTGTGCAGGCCCATCTCCATAAAGGCCTAGAATGATTGTTAAATCTTTGATAAAATGCCCCATGACTAAGCACTTATTTAAAGAAATATTTCCAAGAGGAACTGCAAGGGGATTTCAGCTATGTGAGTTCTTTAAAAACAGCCACTATTCTTACGAGTTGAAAGTATATTTGATAAAAAGTAAATATGGGACATTTGGAGAAATTTGAACACTGACTATATATTGGAGAATATTAAGGAATTATTGTCACTGGTTTAAGTGTGAGTGGGTTTGTGATTATGCTGTTTTTAAAAAGGAATTCCATGTCTTAGACATATATAGTGAAACATTTGCCCTGAAGTTATACAATGTCTGGTATTAAAATAATCCAGGGGTTTTTTTTGTTAGTGGTGGTGGTGTGGGGAAGGGAGGAAATGAAGATTATAAATGAAATATGGTGCCATATGCTGAAACTAGGAGGTAGGCATGTGAGAATTCATTATACTATTATCTCTACTTTTGTGTATCTTCAAAAATTTCCAAGCCCTGGTTGGTTAGCTCACTTGGTTGGAACATCGTACCAAAACAAGGTTGCGGGTTTGATCCTCTGTCAGGGACTTATGGGAAGCAGCCAATGACTGCATAACTAAGTGGGACAACAAATGAATGCTTCTCTCTCTCTCTTTCCTTCTTTCTCTCTCTCCCCCTTTCTCTCTTTCTCTGAAATCAATCAATAATAAAAAGAAAATCTGAGATTTCTATATTTCTTCAAAAAAAATTTCCAAAGTGAGACTTCTTTTGTCTATATATAAGAAAAACTGAACACTTCTTTTCCTCCCCACCCCGGGAAAAAAGCTCTTCATTATGTTGGAATACCTTCTTGTTGGAAGTTTCAAAAAGCTATGTTTTTAAACATTGTATCAAGGTTAGAAAGAAGCATAACCAGTCATTTTAATTGCTGACATTTGCATAAGCTAGCCCCTTATAATTTACAAACTCTCTTCCTATCAACACAGACCTTTCCTCACTCTTCTGACTTATTTAGGGTTGCAGTTGAAGGCAAAAGATCTCAATTGTGTTCTGTACAGAACAATGCCTGAAGGCCTGGCTGAAAATTAAATTTTCTTAGCACTTTTAAACAGTAGTAAAAAATCCGAAGGATTTTCAGGAATACTGAAGCCAGGCGAATGCTGAGCTGCTTCTGCCTTGCAAAAAGATGTTTTCACCTTCCTTTTGATATGCAGACGAGGTGTACTAGGATTCATTGCAGCCAGCTAACGTTCTTCTTCTTGTGGGGTATTAAGTCGATCCCAAAGCCACATTATCATGGGATCTATAGTATTATTAAGGGCCTCTTTGTGGCTAAGAAAAGTTGGTGTGTTACTGTTTTTATTATAAGATTTATAGAGCTGGTTTATAAAACTGTACTCTTAATTGTATGGGTAATATATTTAAAACACATGTGATAGCTACAGTTCTGGTTCTTGTTTGAGTTACTTTGGTTTTTCCACTCTTCTATTCATATAAGGTATACCTGAATCTGGAAACTATCAAAATATCACAAAGACAATGAAATGAATGTGGTTAATTAAAGGCATAGACACCACAGATGTTATAAGTGAGATTATTATCATTCAATAAATATTTTATTGGCAATACTTCTTGTTTTGTAGAGAGTTGAAGAACTAGCATGGGTGCGATTTTCAAGCACACAGAAATGAAACTAATTTCGAGACGAGACTAACTTCACATGCTCAGGTGCTGAGGGGAAAGTTGTTTGATCTCGCCTTGCTTATATACAGGAAGCACTTTAAGGATGTGCTGAGCATCCCTTCCTGTTTCCATATCATGTTTCAGCTCTAATTTTGTGGTTCCCAAGTGGTGGCTGAATACCCCCTTAGGGACACCAAGTTATTGCAAGGGGCCAGAGATGCTTTATGTGCACCAAACACTCTTCATAGACCAAATAATAAAATGACTGGCGTAGAAATGTACGCTGGCCTGACCAGGTGGTGGCGCAGTGGATAAAGTGTCGGACTGGGATGTGGAGGACCCAGGTTCGAGACCCCAAAGTCGCCAGCTTGAGCATGGGCTCATCTGGTTTGAGCAAGGCTCACCAGCTTGGACCCAAGGACGCTGGCTCAAGTAGGGGGTCACTTGGTCTGCTGTAGCCCCCTGGTCAAATCACATATGGGAAAGCAATCAGTGAACAACTAACATGTCGCAATGAAGAACTGATGATTGATGCTTCTAACTTCTCTCCCTTCCTGTCTGTCTGTCCCTATCTGTCTCTCTTTCTGTCTCTGTCAAAAAAAAAAAAAAAAGAAAAGAAAAAGAAATGTACTCTGTCCAAGTATAGGTGTTTGTCATTAATTGATAGACCAAATTCACCAAAAAGTTTCTTTAAATCCATGCCATTGCTTTATTCTCATATATCTTTTAAATCACTGAGTACTGAAAGTAAAACTACAGTTGACTCTTGAACAACATGGGTTGGAATTACATGGGTCCACTTAAATGTGGACTTTTTTCAATAAATATGCAGAGTACTGTAAATGTATTTTTTTGTTTCTTATGAGTTTCTTGATAACATTTTCTTTTCTCTAGCTTATGTTATTGGTAAGGCTTCTGGTCAGCAGTAGGCTATTCATAGTTAGGTTTTTGGGGAGTCAAAAGTTACATGTAGATTTTTGACTGCACAGAGCATTTGTGCCCCAAACTCCCACGTTGTTCAGGGGCCAACTGCACCGTCATATATGGAGGAAACAAAACAGGAGAAAAATCTTTAGGAGAGAAGCTCTTTGTTATCAATTTGGTAAAACAAATGCTATTTCTTTCTAGCCTTATTCTATATAACACATAATAATTTTTTTTGTTTAGTTATATGTAGTATATGACACAACAGATAAAATGATGCCAGGGATGCCTGACCAGGCGGTGGCACAGTGGATAGAGAAGGGGTTGGGAACCTATGGCTCGAGAGCCAGATGTGGCTCTTTTGATGGCTGCATCTGGCTCACAGACAAATCTTTAATAAAAAAAAATAATAACATTAAAAATATAAAACATTCTCATGTATTACAATCCATTCATTTCCTACTGCTCACGTTCATGGTTGCGGGTGGCTGGAGCCAATCACAGCTATCCTCCGGGACAACACCAAATTTTTATTGGATAATGCCTAACGTACATGGGTCACTGTGAGGTCAGGAAGTAAACATCCCTCCTTTTAATCAAGTAGTCAGCTAGCTAGCTGCAGAAACCCTTTTGACAAAGAAGATGGCTAAAAGGAAAGAAGATGAGGAGTATCGTACTTTACAGCAGGAATGGACAGAGGAATTCGCCTTTGTGGAGAGAGCAGGTTCTGCAGTGTGTCTAATATGCAATGATAAAATTGCATCGATGAAACGGTCAAATATAAAGCGGCACCTCGACACACGCCATACTAGATTTGCATCAAAATATCCAGTGGGGGACAGAAGGAAGAAAGCATGTCAAGAGCTACTGTGCGGAGTGCAAGCTAGTCAGCAGCAACTCTTGTGTTTGGACCCAACAAGGTCACTGGAATTCAGCTAGCTTTGCTGGTGCTTTAGCAATTGTGAGAAATGGAAAGCCATTCACAGATGGGGAGTATGCCAAAACATTCATGCTTGATGTTGCCAATGAACTTTTTGACTTTTTGGATAAAGACAAGATAATCAAACGAATAAAAGACATGCCTCTGTTGGCAAGAACTGTTCACGATCGTACCATCACGATGGCAAATCAAACTGAGGCAACACAAGTGAAGGACATAAATGCAGCACCATTCTTTTCTCTCGCTTTGGATGAGTCAACAGACATAAGCCATTCATTCCAGTTCAGCGTGATTGCAAGGTATGCTGTCAGTGACACGCTACGTGAGGAAAGTCTTGCTGTTTTGCCTATAAAAGAGACAACAAGAGGGGAGGATTTATTCAAGTCTTTCACTGAGTTCCCTAAAGAAAAAAATCTACCGATGGATAAACTTATTACGGTGTGTACTGACCGTGCTCCGTGCATACTGGGGAAAAACAGAGGATTCATAGTGCTTCTTTGTGAACATGGAAAAAGACCCATCCTAAGTTTTCACTGCGTCCTACATCAGGAGGTGCTTTGTGCTCAGATGTGTGGCGAACAGCTTGGTGACGTGATGTCGCTGGTCATTCGGGTGGTCAACTTTATTGTTGCCCGAGCTTTAAATGATCGCCAGTTTAAAACACTGCTGGATGAAGTTGGAAATAATTATTCTGGTCTGCTTTTGCACAGTAATGTGCATTGGTTGTCAAGAGGGAAGGTGCTTAGCTGTTTCTCGGCTTGTCTGAGCGAAATCCGGACTTTTCTTGAAAAACGTCGAGCATCCTGAGTTAGCTAACACTGAGTGGCTCCTGAAGTTCTACTATCTCGTAGACATGACAGAACATCTGAACCAGCTCAATGTGAAAATGCAAGGCGTTGGAAATACAGTCTTATTACTTCAACAAGCAGTGTTTGCATTTGAAAACAAGCTGGAACTCTTCATCGCGGACATTGAAACAGGTCGTTTACTACACTTTGAAAAACTGGGAGAGTTTAAAGATGCATGCACAGCAAGTGACCCTGCTCAACATCTTGATCACCAGCAGCTAGCGGGCTTCACATCTAATCTCCTGCAGTCATTCAAAGCGCGCTTTGGAGAATTTTGTGAGCGCACTCGTCTTTTCAAGTTCATCACCCATCCACACGAGTGTGCACTGGACAGCGCCGACCTGAGTTACATCCCCGGCGTCTCTGTCAGAGATTTTGAGCTACAAGCTGCTGACCTGAAGGCTTCAAACATGTGGGTGAATAAGTTCAAGTCACTGAATGAAGATTTGGAAAGACTTGCATGACAGCAAGCAGAGTTGGCAAGCAAACACAAGTGGGGAGAAATGAAAAAACTTCAACCCGCAGACCAACTGATTGTCAAAACTTGGAACGCGCTCCCCGTCACATACCACACACTGCAGCGTGTGAGTATTGTTGTACTGACAATGTTTGGCTCTACGTATGCATGTGAGCAGTCTTTCTCACATCTAAAGAACGTTAAGACCAACCTACGATCACGTTTAACGGATGGAAGTTCAATGCCTGTGTGAAGCTTAACCTCACCACGTATCAACCAGACTACAAAGCCATCAGCAAAACCATGCAGCACCAGAAGTTGCATTAATAGTAAGAAGTACTTTACTCATCATTGGTTAGCAACAGCATAACAACCTTATTAAAAAGAATTCAGAGACTTATTGTACTTTAAAAGTGTTGGTCTTACATAAAATGCACACATTTACTTGTATTTAGTGTTAAACATATTGCATGGCTCTCATGGAATTACATTTTAAAATATGTGGCGTTCATGGCTCTCTCAGCCAAAAAGGTTCCCGACCCCTGGGATAGAGCATTGATCTGGGATACGGAGAACGCAGGCTCGAAAACCAGAAGTTGCCAGCTTGAACATGGGCTCATCTGGCTTGAGTGCAGGGTTGCTGACTTGAGTATGGGGTCAGGGACATGGACCCATAGTTGCTGGATCGGGCCCTAAGGTCACTGGCTTGGAGCCCGAGGTCGCTGGCTTGAGCAAGGTGTCACTGTACTTGGCTTGAGCCCCCACCCCCGGTCAAGGTACATATGTAAAGCAATCAATGAACAACTAAGGTGCCGCAACAACATGGTGATGCTTCTCATCTCTCTCCCTTCCTGTCTGTCCCTCTCTCTCCCTCGCTCACTCTCTCTCTTGCTTAAAAAAAAAATAGTGCCAGGAATAATTGAATGCACTCGTCTGATTTGTTTTATTATGTAGCTACCAGAACTGGCAGTTCTAGGCATACCTTTTATGCCACTTTTTTATACTTAACTAATATACTCATTTGAGTGTCCAAGTCCAAGAAGTTTTCATAATCTATGCAGACCATTAGACCTGAAATGCCCATGATATAGTTCTCTGCAGGAACTTTTTACAGCAATGGAAACTTAAAATTAGGTGATACTTGTCAGAAATGCAAATCTTGTTCAGAGTGTCTTAGAAGGCTGTTAACACAATAAATTTTTATTTTCTAAATTTCTCTGCTTGCTCTTGATGCGCTCTCCCTTCAGTGGCGTATCCTGCTGTTGTTTTAGGGGACGTTAGTCTTGAATTGTTACAGCAAGCAAGCAAAAAGATAGCATTGTTGCTAAGTGGGTTCAGCATGAAGGATGATACACTGAGCTCCCCAAATCGCAATTGGAGGTGGGATTAGTTGGGAGAGTCTTGTTTATGAACAAATCCTCTTCACTTTATACTCCCATAATTATTTATCACTTACTAAGCCTTTATACGGCATGTGGCATGTTATGCTCATCTTTACAACAACCCCACAAGGTGAATACTATTACTCTTCCATTTTACAGGTAGGAATTGACACTTTCAAGAGGTTCAGTAACTCATCTAAGCTCATGCGGCCAGTAAGGCAGGGGTCGGGAACCTTTTTGGCTGAGAGAGCCATGAACGCCACATATTTTAAAATGTAATTCCATGAGAGTCATGCAATATGTTTAACATATACAAGTATATGTTTAACTAAATACAAGTAAATGTGTGCATTTTATGTAAGACCAACACTTTTAAAGTACAATAAGTCTCTGAATTCTTTTTAATAAGGTTGTTATGCTGTTGCTAACCAATGATGAGTAAAGTACTTCTTACTATTAATGCAACTTCTGGTGCTGCATGGTTTTGCTGATGGCTTTGTAGTCTGGTTGATACGTGGTGAGGTTAAGCTTCACACAGGCATTGAACTTCCATCCGTTAAACGTGATCGTAGGTTGGTCTTAACGTTCTTTAGATGTGAGAAAGACTGCTCATATGCATACGTAGAGCCAAACATTGTCAGTACAACAATACTCACACGCTGCAGTGTGTGGTATGTGACGGGGAGCGTGTTCCAAGTTTTGACAATCAGTTGGTCTGCGGGTTGAAGTTTTTTCATTTCTCCCCACTTGTGTTTGCTTGCCAACTCTGCTTGCTGTCATGCAAGTCTTTCCAAATCTTCATTCAGTGACTTGAACTTATTCACCCACATGTTTGAAGCCTTCAGGTCAGCAGCTTGTAGCTCAAAATCTCTGACAGAGACGCCGGGGATGTAACTCAGGTCGGCGCTGTCCAGTGCACACTCGTGTGGATGGGTGATGAACTTGAAAAGACGAGTGCGCTCACAAAATTCTCCAAAGCGCGCTTTGAATGACTGCAGGAGATTAGATGTGAAGCCCGCTAGCTGCTGGTGATCAAGATGTTGAGCAGGGTCACTTGCTGTGCATGCATCTTTAAACTCTCCCAGTTTTTCAAAGTGTAGTAAACGACCTGTTTCAATGTCCGCGATGAAGAGTTCTAGCTTGTTTTCAAATGCAAACACTGCTTGTTGAAGTAATAAGACTGTATTTCCAACGCCTTGCATTTTCACATTGAGCTGGTTCAGATGTTCTGTCATGTCTACGAGATAGTAGAACTTCAGGAGCCACTCAGTGTTAGCTAACTCAGGATGCTCGACGTTTTTCAAGAAAAGTCCGGATTTCGCTCAGACAAGCCGAGAAACAGCTAAGCACCTTCCCTCTTGACAACCAATGCACATTACTGTGCAAAAGCAGACCAGAATAATTATTTCCAACTTCATCCAGCAGTGTTTTAAACTGGCGATCATTTAAAGCTCGGGCAACAATAAAGTTGACCACCCGAATGACCAGCGACATCACGTCACCAAGCTGTTCGCCACACATCTGAGCACAAAGCACCTCCTGATGTAGGACGCAGTGAAAACTTAGGATGGGTCTTTTTCCATGTTCACAAAGAAGCACTATGAATCCTCTGTTTTACCCCAGTATGCACGGAGCACGGTCAGTACACACCGTAATAAGTTTATCCATCGGTAGATTTTTTTCTTTAGGGAACTCAGTGAAAGACTTGAATAAATCCTCCCCTCTTGTTGTCTCTTTTATAGGCAAAACAGCAAGACTTTCCTCACGTAGCGTGTCACTGACAGCATACCTTGCAATCACGCTGAACTGGAATGAATGGCTTATGTCTGTTGACTCATCCAAAGCGAGAGAAAAGAATGGTGCTGCATTTATGTCCTTCACTTGTGTTGCCTCAGTTTGATTTGCCATCGTGATGGTACGATCATGAACAGTTCTTGCCAACAGAGGCATGTCTTTTATTCGTTTGATTATCTTGTCTTTATCCAAAAAGTCAAAAAGTTCATTGGCAACATCAAGCATGAATGTTTTGGCATACTCCCCATCTGTGAATGGCTTTCCATTTCTCACAATTGCTAAAGCACCAGCAAAGCTAGCTGAATTCCAGTGACCTTGTTGGGTCCAAACACAAGAGTTGCTGCTGACTAGCTTGCACTCCGCACAGTAGCTCTTGACATGCTTTCTTCCTTCTGTCCCCCACTGGATATTTTGATGCAAATCTAGTATGGCATGTGTCGAGGTGCCGCTTTATATTTGACCGTTTCATCGATGCAATTTTATCATTGCATATTAGACACACTGCAGAACCTGCTCTCTCCACAAAGGCGAATTCCTCTGTCCATTCCTGCTGTAAAGTACGATACTCCTCATCTTCTTTCCTTTTAGCCATCTTCTTTGTCAAAAGGGTTTCTGCAGCTAGCTAGCTGACTACTTGATTAAAAGGAGGGATGTTTACTTCCTGACCTCACAGTGACCCATGTACGTTAGGCATTATCCAATAAAAATTTGGTGTTGTCCCGGAGGATAGCTGTGATTGGCTCCAGCCACCCGCAACCATGAACGTGAGCAGTAGGAAATGAATGGATTGTAATACATGAGAATGTTTTATATTTTTAATGTTATTATTTTTTTTTATTAAAGATTTGTCTGTGAGCCAGATGCAGCCATCAAAAGAGCCACATCTGGCTCTCGAGCCATAGGTTCAGACCCCTGCCCTAGAGGCATAGGGAGCACCTAATTAATGTTTATGTTTCTTTGAGATAACTGGGATTAAGAGATTAAGAGATCCTATTACTGCAAATCATCATTACATGGAAGATTACATCTTTATTGTCAACACCAGGCGTACACTGAAGACATAGCTGCAGTCTAGAGGCCATTTTTCTGATTATCTACTTATGACGTTCCTCCCCACTCTTTTTATTCTTTTTTATGTTTACTTTAAGTTGTCTTTTTTTTCTAAACAGGAGACTTTAATTTTTAGATTTCTCTTCAACCATTCCAAACCTAGATGAGAGAGAGAGAGAGAGAGAGAGAGAAGAGTTAGAGAGATGTGTTCTTGAGGAAAGGGATGGGATGCTGCTAACTGCAGGCACGATGCTCCATGTTCTTTTAAGGAATTCCTGCTGTCCCTTTTTACTTGATTTCTTTTCTCCTTTTAACATGTTGGCTTCATTGTTTGCTGAGGGTGAATACATCACTTCCTCCTTGGGGGAGGGGGCTGTCTGTGTTTTGTTTCCTGTTGGGTCTGAAATGTCATGCAGTATGTGGGTTTTGCTGGATTATGTTGGGGGTTTGCTTGTTTTATATATATGTATATATATATATATATATATATATATATATATATATATATATATATTTTTTTTCCCCCAAATCATATTGATCACCAGAACCCTCGCCTACCTTCTGATTTGTGATGTGACTTTGCAGCCCTCAGTATTTTCCAAGAGATGTGTGTGTGTGTGTGTGTATGTGTGTGTGTGTAAAACTGCTCTCCTGGTTCTGTTGCATATCAAGGGAGTTCCCCTGCAAGGGTGAAAACGAACAAAACCCACACTGTTGTTATCTTTTCTTCCTGCTGTGCAGTCAGACTGCTCTGTAGCTTTGCTTCTTATCTGAACTTCATTCAAGAGTCGATCTCTGGGTCTCTAATCCAGGAAAAGGGGGCCAACCTCTTGTCTTTTCCTCTTCAGACTCACCAATCTTTCCTTGGCTCCTCCTAGATGACTCTGCCATTCCTAGAAGCAGCATTTCTCTGCTCTCATCAGCATATTTTGGTAGATACATTTGAAATTTATTAACTCATTCCACAGGCATGATTGACTTTCTGCATGTGCCAGGCACCCTAGTTGCTAGGTGTGTGTTGGTCAAATAAGTCTGTAAATATGATATATATGTTTGCTCGCTTATAGTTTGCATTGGGTGTGGGAGACAGGCTGTAAGCCGGCAAAGTCATTATAGCCTAAGGCTTAGTTTTAAAACTAAGCTTTTCCCCACATCTTTGATTGTTGCATGTTGTGGGGTGGTGCACTCTTATGAGGAATCTCATTATCCCTCAGATAGGTGACTTAGTATCAGAAACTTTCTTGTTTGTATATTGGATTAAAGGTTTTGATTTCTATACTACAAAATGGGGCAGACAGGGACCTTGCTCTTGCTTGGTTCCTGAAACTAGCATTGCAGGAAAGCAGAGAAAGGCCACACGGAGGAGAGGAGAAGCAGCCAAGGTGGTGGAGTGCTGAAGGAGAAGCCAGTTTGTGCAGAGTTTGTACAGAGAGAAGGAGATGGGGAACAGAGGTAAATAAGGCTGGTGAGGCAGAAATCTTTGATTTTAGGAAACTTGGATAAGTCAGTAGCTTTGTGAGCACTGAATGAGTGGGTTTTGGCTCAGTGTATGTATTTCTTGCCCGCAGGGTGCAAGCTAGGATTAAAGCTAATGTCCCACCAGTTCTTGGCTCTGTTGTTTCATTACTGTCTGTCCAAATCAGATGCAAACCTGCATGGGCCAGGCGGCTGTGATGGTGGCCATGGCTGCTGGCCTTACAGAGTGTGATGGGAATGGTGATGCTTGAGTTCCTGCTCTCTTGGAGCAATTTGTGGGTGTGGCAGGCAGGCTGATGTGTCCGGTCACATAGCCTCATAAGTTACAGTGCAAATGAAAAGATTTCTGAAAGTACCTGGGATCTAGTACTAATAATACTCCTAGTATTCATAGTACTATATTATTATTTATTATAATAAAGATATTTTCCTGAGCTCTTTTTATGTGCCGAGCACTGTGCTAATTAATCTCATTTAATCCTCACTCAGCCCTTTGTACTGAATCCTGTTTTCATCTTTATTTTTCTAATGAGGGAATAGAGACTTGGGCAAACTAATTAATGAATGTAAGGTTATTAGCTAATGTCAGACTTAGGCAGCGTGGCTATGCCATTCAGGGAAAGAAAAGCTGGCAGGTGCCCTTTTGGACGGGGTCTTTATGTGAACTTCAGTGAAGAGTGGATTTCCATGCCTCTTATCCAGAATACCTGTGAAATTTTCAAAGAAATACGTTTCTTGTGTTCTAGGAAGACATTGGGTGAAGATGATGTGCTCTGAAGCCCATGGATGCCTTGAGTACTGGGCTCCTCTAATTTGTTCCTACTCAAGCCTGTCTTTGTGAGCTCTCTGTTGGGTTTAGGGAAAACTTTGGGACTTTTTTTGAGTGATACCAGTTGCAAAGTAGCTCTCCCTTACCTATTTATAAAGAAAAAAATATTTCTAATGTATTAAAACTACTAAGATTACATTGTAGACCTCAGAGGAGCATCCGTGAAGCTGTTGTGCTTACCAAGGTCATCTACAAAGACCTTATTGTTATATTCAAGGGGCCTATCACAGTTTTTACTATTTGACTCTTAGTATAATTTGCTTCAGACTGCCAACTTTTTAATGAATTTATTCTGTTGATTTCCTGACTCCCCACCCCTATCTTTCTGGGAATGCTTTATTATCTCTTTAGCATTGGTGGTCTCCAAAGATGTATCTTCTTGTTCTAACCCACTCTTACTTTCTGAGATCTCATTCATTATCAGAGCAACAATTATCAGTTTCATGTGAAGGTCTCCGAAGTCTCTGTCTCCAGACTGGCCCTTTCTTCTAAGGTGTGGAACACATGCCTAACTAGTTTAGTTTGTGTGGTTCATGGTGACTGGTGGTGGTGCAGTGGGTAGAGCACTGACCTGGGATGCTTAGGTCCCAGGTTTGAAACTCCAAGGTTGCAGGCTTGAGCACAGGCTCATCTGGCATGAGCACAGGCTCACCAACTTGAGCGCAGGGTCACAGGCTTGAGCATGGGATCATAGACATGACCCCTGGTTGCTGGCTTGAAGCTCAAGGTTACTGGCTTGAGCAAGGGGTCACTGGCTCAGCTAGAGCTCCTCAGTCAAAGCACATCTGAGAAAACAATCAATAAACAACTATCCAACTCGTAGTGCTGCAACTATGAGTTGATGCTTTTCATCTCTCTCCCTTCTTGTTTCCCTGTCTCTCTTGTGCATGCATACATGAAAAATAAGAAAGAGAGAGAGAGAGAGAGAGAAAGAGAGAGAGAGAATGGAAACTGCTCTGTCTTGTATCTCTTAATCTCAGGTGAACCATTATTTCGGCCACATTGGCCACACTGTAGTAATTAGAAGTGACTAAATACAGTCACACTGTATTTAGCATACTTGGATAGGCAAGAGTATTAAATAATTTGTGGATATATTTTGAAACCATCACAGAACTTGTTGAATAAGTGAAACATTCTGAGTAAATGCACCAGTATAAGACTCCCCCATTCAGTGATTCAGCCAGATATGTACTGAACACTTACTATTGCAGGACTTCTGGGTGGAAGTAGGCTGAAAATTCCCCCCAAAGAGTAGAAAACATAAAAGTAGGGGTGGCACTGGTACCTCATCTCCTCAGCTCCCCAACTTGTGCATTGACAAAGACCAAAGAGACACTCTACTCCAGAAGGTCCGTCATTGCTGTCCCTAAACTACCCTAACTCCTGGTCTAACTTCACCGTCTCTGTTGTTCGTTTCCCATCACCCCAAGCTTTTCATAATAGTTTTTTCTTGTTTTTATTTTATAACATATATTGTGTAACCACTTCCATTTGTCCCATACCTTCTGAGACTATGAGCTCGTGAAAGACAAAGCTGAGGTGTAGCATATTAGTACAAAGCTTTGCATACACTGGTTGCTGAATAAATGTTAACAGACTGTGTAGGTACAATCTATCATGTGCAAGTGTTTGCACTTCATTGTAGCTCTGGTTTATACAGCACATGGGTTTGCTGCTGCTGCTGCTGTCATTGGACAGTTGGGGCCCTATACAGGGCCCTTCTTCCATTGCCACTCTTGCCCCTCAGGCCCCATGTAAAGAGTTAGAACCTTGACTTCACTTTCTGATAGGTTGCCAACCTCTGCTGAAGCCCTTTCTACTTTTTTTTTTTTTTAAAGAGAAAGTTTATTTAGAAAGTTGCAGAGGCAAAAGAAAGGCCCTTGGAACTTCGAAGAAAAAGAAGTAAAGATAACTCACCTGGAGGGAAGAGGGTACAGGTGTGCTCTCTAGAGGGAGAATGCACCTAGCTCTCTCTACTTTTTAATACTCTTTTGAAAAGATTGCCTCATTTCCTTCCCCAGCAGCCTCTAACACTCTGGGAAGTCAAACTTTTGGTTTCAGAAAATTAGAATGGAAGGGCTAGGAAATAGCAGTAGATCATAGTTTGACCAAACATTTTTAGATCTTCCTCCACGTTACTCAGTATCTTAGAATGAGCTAATGGCAAGCATCAGAAGTCAGACTTGAGGCCAGGTCAGTCTGCAGACTTCCATAGGAAGTCTGTCTGGGTGCATAGCTTCATGTTGCTGCTTGTTAGATGCAATAAGTCTCAGGCGATTATCTGTCAAATGGAAATAATAATAATGGTACCCATCCCAGAGAATTGTTGTAAGGCCTAAGTGAGATAATTCATGCAGAACTTGGCATATAAGTGCTCAGTAGATATTGGCAATTATATCGTCCCTGTTTATATTTTATAGGGGGTGGAGGTAGGTGAATAGAAAGGATTTTCTATTACCTGTATCAATTGAGAATCTACATTTCCTCATTTTTGTACCCTAAATCAGCAACTCCAAATGAGTTATTTCTTTTTATACAACACATGTTTTTGTTTCCTTGAAGTAGAAAGCTGCCAGGAGCAGTTCTGACAGTTTAAGATTAAGGCAGCGGTGATGGTGCATGTATTCACTATTTATTTGATGTATTTATTGCATACAATTTCTTTCTGTCAGCATGACAGCTTTTAGTTATGAGGTTATGTTGGTGGAGCTGCTCGACTAAGGTCAACTGATTGGAGACTCCCTATTCATACCTGTACAGTCAAAAGAGAGAGAGAGAGGGACTAACAGAAAGAGAGAAAGGTGGATCCTTCTAAATTTTGCCTAACATTGGCAAAAACTTAGACTGGGACAGAGACCGGGTGTTTGCTGCGTGAGTTAGGGAGAGTGAAAGTCGAAAGGATGACCATATTATCCTTAATTGCTTAGATAAGGAGAGAAAGGGAAAGGGTATTTTTTTTTAAAGTTGTCTCTCAGCATTTGAGGGAGGAACCATAAGATAAATCAGCAATTTCCAACTATTTTAAAGTTCCTTTGTCATGCTGCTTTCTGTTTGACTAACTTTCCCTCTGCCAATACATTTTTTTAATTAAAGCAAATTGAGAATAATTTTATTTGAGGATAAATCCATACCACAATTCCCTAAGGTAATAATTGAAATAATGAAATTTATTCAAATGAGACCCAGAAATGCCTGGGCAACTTTCTCTGCCAGGTGTTGATGCCTGGGTGACTGAAGCGGGCTCCCGTGCCCACTCCTGATGGCCTTTCTTGTGCTTCATTATTTTCTACAGCATTAGTGTTTTTCTCCTTTTATTTCTTCCAAAGGGAAATTTTCCCTTAGAAATTTTCCTGTGGTGACTTTATTTTGCAGAAACAGAGTCCAACTTTCTACATAAGCCAGTAGCGTAAGCACATAGCTTAAATTTGTTTTGATGCTTTCATCCCCATATGGACAACTTAAGACAGAAACCTCAGATAAGGTCTGGGCAGCAAATGGACTACTTGTGTAGCATTTGTGCTCAAATAGGGGGAGGAACTCAGATGGTTTTAGTGAACCCTGATTCCAACTTTATTTATTTATTTTTTAAATTTCAGTTTTTTGTTTTTTTTTCCCCCAGGGACAGAGAGAGAGTCAGAGAGAGGGATAGATAGGGACAGACAGGAGCGGAGAGAGATGAGAAGCATCAATCATTAGTTTTTCGTTGCTGTCGTAACACCTTCGTTGTTCATTGATTGCTTTCTCACATGTGCCTTGACCGTGGACCTTCAGCAGACCGAGCAACCCCTTGCTCAAGCCAGCGACCTTGGGTCCAAGCTGATGAGCTTTTGCTCAAGCCAGATGGGCCCCCGTGCTCAGGCTGGCAACCTCGGGGTCTCGAACCTGGGTCTTCCACATCCCAGTCCGAAGCTCTATCCACTGTGCCACCACCTGGTCCGCCCAACTTTATTTTACTGAGGACATTAGAGATGGAGGAAGGAGGGTGGGGACAGCGATTTGTTTTCTGCTTTAGAGTGCTGAAATGCTCTTCCCCTCTCCTTCCCCTTTACCCCTGGCAGCGATTCCCTTTTGCAGTCTAGGAGAACCTCGCTATGCACAGCACTTCCTGTGTGCTGCACGCTCCTCTGAAGGCAGTGAAGACAGGGATTGCTAGTCTTGAAAGCCCAAATGCACTTATTAGAAAGCATTTTATATTCAGGAAGTGTCTTTGAATACCTTCAGCTGTGTTTCCTCAGTTTTGCCTTTTGTTGTTGTTATAAATTCTGGGTCTAGATTCCAGAAGTCAGGTTTATCTGAGTGAGTGCACAATGGAAAGTAATGGATTTTAACAGGGGAGCAGAGTGATTCAGTGCCTTAGAACTTGGGTTGGGGAACCTTTCACACGTGGTGCCCAATAAAAGAGTGATGTGACTTGGGCATAGCGATTTTCTCAACCCCCTAGGACTTGCTTCTCTTACTGAAGGGTGCCAGTCTCGACAATTCTCAAGGTATGTTTTCATTCTACACCCCGTACAGCGTCAATTTCTTGTTTTTTCTGCTTTGTGCTTGGTCATTTTCCTTTTACTTTCTGCCCACATTGCTGCTCAGCACTTCATTTTTCAGACTTGGGTGGGCAAGGAGCAAGAGAACACAGAGCCAAGAGAGGTAGGGGAAACTGCTTGGAAAATATTGGCCCAGAGGGCTTAGAATTCAGGGTCAAGATTCCACTTTTTGTCCTTCACTGACAGGCAATATCAAGCCTAAGGAAGCTGCTTGCTGTGCACGGGGCAGGATGGGGGTAGTTTTCAACACCACCATGTGCAAAAATGTGAGCTGCCTCAGAAATAAGGCCGCTGTTGTCAAACTCACCAATATTGTTTAGCACTTCAATCTGCATAGCATATCAGAATGTTTTCTTTAAAGATGCTTCTTTTCCAGAAATACATGAAAGCCTGCCCTTCCCAAGTCCCAGCGAATGACAAGGAGAATGAGCAAAGTGGAACTTGAACACACCAGACAAATAGAAAGTAATGATACCCTACTGACACAGGTACATGTGAGTTGTGCACACTTCATACCAGGTTGGAGTAGTTTTACAAAAAAGCAAAGGAACTATGCACTATCAGAATCTTTAAGGAGGCATCTTCATTACTTTGCAATGATTTTTCTTCTTTGTAAGCTTTGTGTTTTTCCCCAGGTGACCTCGTCTTTAGGGTGTGTTCATTCTCTAGGTAAGAATGGAATAAATGCTTTAGAAGAAAATGTCATTGGTAGTGAGACTGAAAGATCATCAGCCTCAGAACCATGTAGATCTGAACCATAACTCTGCCATTTATTCCCCTCTGATCTTCAGTAAGTTTATTGACATCTGAGAGTCCAGTGCCCTGTTATTTTTAAGGGAATGTGTGATTTACTATATTTAGAGATTGGTCTATAGCTATAGATCTATAGATCATATTTTAACTTTTGAAATGGTACCAAGAACATCTTCCTTTCGAGATTGTCATTGTGAGTCAAGGAAAGCATGAATAAAAGTGCAGCATGTGCACCAACAGGTTCTCAGCCCTCAGACCCTTCTCCTCTGTGTTTGTTGTACCTGGACTCTAGGTGTGCCCCACTGTACACAGAAAAGGTTGTGCACATGCTGACTTTTATTTGAGGGTTTTATGGTAACTCTCTAAGAAACTACTGGTGAATTAATTGGCACAGTAAATTAAATTCATAAAGCCAACAACTTTTTTGGTTCATGTTCATTTTATTTACTACCTAGAAAAACTTGTGGAGAGACAGGTGAAACCAACAGAGGCCCTGCCACCAAAAGCTCTTGGTCTATTAAATGGAACCATATAAAATTGCCACTTTTGTGGGGCAAATATAGTGGACTGTCGACAATTTTATATGGTTCAACTGGTGATAGAAGAAGGGGTGGGGGTTGTTTGTAGCTGAGGATATGGGGAAGCTGAATGGAGAGGTGGCTGCCCTAAGTAGCCAGCCCCCTGAATATCAGTGACTATGTTACAGGGAATGCCCACACCATCACTCTGTTCACCAGTTTCCTTCTGAGTGCTTGCTCACTCTGCTTTCTCTGCTCTCCTCTGCTGTGGAGTCTCAGCATGACAGTCTAGTCCTTGGGACAGGACACAGCTGTGTGGGCATTGACCTTGGTCTTCTCTCCAGCTGGCTCGGGCTCCTCCTCCCTCTGGACTGTATTAGGAAAACAAGGCTTCTGGTTGAACTTGGCCCCAGAACTCCTTCCTCAAGGTCGCCCATTTGGATATATGGAGTACTGTTTTAGGTGCAGAAAACAATATTCTCAAAAGGGGTGGGGGATTAGGATACAGCCTGTGGTCCACCTGGGCAGTAGTACACAGTCCTGTCTTGCAATAAGCTTTGTGAGATCTCTCTATGATCTCTTACTCAGAATGGGGTCTACTCCTGGGTTCTCGCTGCATGGTGAGACACACTGTCCCTTGCTTTGGGCCTTCTAGATGCTGACTACATTTCCATTGCCTGTTGTTACACTTGCCACTGACAATCTCCTTCCTCCTGAAAGGGCATCTTTCCCTTCCAGCCACCGCAATGGGTCTGCCGCTCCCAATGCCTGTTCCACCCCAGCCTGCTGCAAGGGTGCCCACCTGCTGCTGCAAGGTTCAAGGGTCCCCAGGCCACCCCAAACGGGTGTGCTGGCAGAGGTGGATTCAACAGCATGCGCACCGGGTGTGCGCCCTTGGCCCTGACTTCTGAAGGGACCCGCAAATCCCAATTTGACACTTTTTTCTAATGACACCAAGTTTGGTTTCATATGTGCAATTTTAACATTAATAGTACATAATATTTTTTATTTATTGAAAAACATGGTTAACATGTATTTTTATTTTCCCTGTCTCTCTCTTTTTAAGGGGCCCACTATTTTCTTCTGTGCTCAGGGCCTCAACTGACCTTAATCCGCCTCTGTGTGCTGGAGACAAGGGAGGGACAGATTAGTTGTCTGTTTACCCTTCGCCCAGTTTCTGAGCTCTTCTCTGAGCTGAGTGCTGGGCTGGTTGTGATGAGGAGGGGCTCACAGTCTGGTGGGGAAGCTCAGTCTGCGAACACTTGGTACAGAACACTGAGTGCCAAGAAACACCCAGAGAAGTGTGTCTGACGGACAGCACAGGAAAGCATGGTTTCCACAAGAAAGGGGATCTGGAGGATTGAGAAGGGAGTTAATCTGTTGTCTCATGAAGCAAATATTGACTGGATCTCTATTTTGTGGCAGGCACCAGGGGATGCAATGATAAGCAATATCAGATAAGGTTCTGTCCTTGTGAAATTTAATGTTATATCGAGGGAGACAGATTATCAATCAAAAAGCACACAAAAAGATGAATACTTACAAATTCATCTTTTTAGAAAGGTGAGGGGGCATAGGAAGAGCTGATGACAAGGGACCTGACTGGTCTGGGGTATGGATGAAAGATTGGGATTAAAAAACTTTTTTCCCCGTTGATTTGAGAGTGAGAGAGAGGAAGAGGGAGAGAGAGAGAAGCGTCCTCATTCCACTTTGTTGTTCCACATAATTGAGCACTTATTGGTTGCTTCCCATATGTGTCCTCCTGACCAGAGATTGAACCTGCAACCTTCATGCACTTGGATGATGCTCTAGTCACTGAGCCACCTGGCCAGGGCCAAAGATTGGGATTTGAAGAATGAATGGAGTTTGCCAGTGTAAAGGGGATGATGGAGAACATTTCAGACAGAGGGACAGGGCTGGAGAGGGCTCAGTGGTTGGGGCAAACAATACATGCAGGGAGCTGTGATGAGGACAGAACCATAGAGCAGGGAAAGGCCAGGATAAGGATTTGTTTCAGCTTTCTCCAAAGAATGATGGGAATTCAAGGTCAGGTTTTAAGCTGGGGGGCAGGGTGGACACAGGGCAGGTGACAGGGTCAGATTTGAATTTTGCAAAGGACACTGGCAGCAGAATAGAGGATCACAGAGTAGAAGCAGGAAGTCAGTATTTATTTGTTTATATACAATGGGATTCTATTGTATGTATTGTTCTGTAACTTGCCTTTTTAAAAAAGCTATTATGTCATATTAATCAATCTCATTTAGTTTAACAATGCCTCCCAGTATTTCATACTATAGATGTATACAGTTTATGCAACCATTTGTAGTTTATTTAATGATGTCTAAGTTGCTCCTGATTTCTCATTTTTGCAAACTCTACTGGCAGAATCAACGTTTAATATGGATGTGGCAGGTGGAATTCTGAGATAACCCTAAATTTTCCACCTCTATTGCATTCACCATGTATAATCCTTTCTCCATGAGTGTGGGTGGGACCTTTGAATAGGGTGGAATAAAAATCCTGTGGTTGGGTTAATGAACCAGGATTACCTGGGGTGGGCCTGGTTTAAACAGGCCATTTCTTGGAGGCAGCCTGAAGGGAAGTTTTAAAGCATGAGGAGTCTGAAAGACCAGGTCACATGACAAGGTCCTGAGAGTAGATTCTGGTTGCTTAGGGTGGTGTTGGGCAGATAAAATATATTATGCTCACTTTGTTGAAGATGGCGCTGCCCACATGGAAGTTCGTTGATATTAATGTGTGTTCTGGAACAGGTTGTGGGCAGGCCGGGTCATTATAGCCTAAGGCTTAGTTTTAAGAGTAAGCTCTTCTCCACACCCTTGACTGATTGGATGATGTAGGGTGGTGCACTCTCCTGAGGAATCCCATTATGCCTCAGATGGGTGGCTTTGTATCAGAGACTTTCTTGTTTGTATAATTGGATTAAAGGTTTTGAGTCTATGCTATAAAGTGGGGCAGACCAGGAGCTTGCTCACTCGGTTCCTGCTACCATCATTGTAGGGGCCTCCCTGACCCCTTGCCCTCCATGGGAAAAGCTGGTTTTCTGCTTTTTCCTTGTCTTCTCTTGTGGCTTGCCTGTCTTGGTGAGACACCAGTAAACAGAATAGCCTACCATCCTCCGACTCTGCCATTTCTTCACAATCAGCCCGAATCCAATGGGAACCTGCATGTGAATGGCCATGATGGCGGCTCCTGGCCTTACAGGTGGTCTGTTTCTGACAGCTAACAAGGAGACAGGACCTCCTTACACAAACGCAAGGAAAAGAATTCTGCCAACAACCCAAAGGGGCTAGGAAGCAAATCTTTCCCAAATTGAAACTTCAGATTATAAAATACTAGGCCAACATATTGACTTCAGTCTTATGGGACCTTGGATAGAGGAAGCAACTAAAACGAGCCTGACTCTTGACCCTCAGGAACTGAGATAACAATTTTGTGTTGTTTTAAGCTGCAAAATTGGTAGTAATTTGTTATGCAGCAATAGAAAACTAATACCATGACCATTTAAATACATTTTCTAGTATTTTTTTACGGTGGACATAGAGCAGCAATGGGTTTGGTATTAATAGGTGTAAAGCAGTGGTTCTTAACCTTTTTTGAGGTACCGAACCCACCAGCTTCATAGGCGCATTCACCGAACCCTTCTTTATTGATAAATAAAATATGATTTTTTTTTTTCCAAATTCAAGACATAGGTTGTAAAGCCAGTAGTCAAGGCCACCATCACAGCAGCCTGACCCATGCAGGTTCGCATTGGATTCGGACAGATGGCAATGAAACACAGGAGCCACGAACTGGTGAGCCATCAGCTTTAATTCCAGCTTGCACCCAGCGGGCAAGCAAAAACACACACTGGGCTCCAAAACCCACACATTCAGTGCTCACAAAGCTACTGACTTATCCGAGTTTCCTAGAATCAAAGGTTTCTAGCTCACCAGACTTATTCACCTCTGTTTCCCATCTCCTCCTGCACAAACTCTTAACAAACTGGCTTCTTCCTCAGCACTCCCCCATCTTGCCTACTTCTCCTCCACATGGCCTTAATCTGCTCTCCTCTCTAATACTAACCTCAGGAACTCAGGAACCAAGAGAGAGATCAAACTACTGTTCTCTCCCACTTTATAGCAGACTCAAAACCTTTAATCCAATTATACAAACAAGGAAGTCTCTGATACAAAGTCACCATCTGAGGCATAATGGGATTCCTCCCTACATCACCACCCTACATCATCCAATCAGTCAAGGGTGTGGAGAAGAGCTTACTCTTAAACTAAGCCTTAGGCTACAACAACCCGGCCTGCCCACAGCCTGTTCCAGAACACACATTAATATCAATGAACTTCCATGTGGGCAGCGCCATCTTTAACAAAGTGAGCATAATATATTTTATCTGCCGAACATAGGTATATGTTTTTTTACTGGTCACAAAATGAGCTGTGCATGAACATCACCTTGCTCAAAGAACAAAACCAACAAAGTGCATGAACTCACAACAAATTATGATATTACTTTATTCTGGCCTCCATGGCAGAGGCTTCTCCGAAGCCCTGAGACCGACTCATCGAACCCCTAGGGTTTGATAGAACCCAGGTTAAGAACCACTTGTGTAAAGCCAGTAACCATGGCCACCATCACAGCCGCCAGGCCCATGCAGGTTCGCATTTGATTCAGACAGAAGGTAATGAAACAACGGAGCCAAGAACTGGTGGGCCATTAGCTTTAATCCTAGCTTGCACCCTGCGGGCAAGAAATACACACAGTGGGAAAACACTTCACTTTCCATTCAGGGCTCCCAAAGCCACTGACTTATCCAAGTTTCCTAGAATCAAAGGTTTGTACCTCACCAGCCTTATTCACCTCTGTTCCCCATCTACTACTCTGCACAGACTTTGCACAAATTGGCTTCTCCTTCAGCACTCCACCATTTTGGCTGCTTCTCCTTTCTTCCACGTGGTTTTTCTCTGCTCTCCTCTAGCATGGGCTCCTCTGCCCCATTTTATAGTGGAGAAATCAGAACCTTTAATCCAATATACAAACAAGGAAGTCTCTGATGGAAAGTCACTTATCTGAGGCATAATGGGATTCCTCATGAGAGCGCACCACCCCACATCATCCAATCAGTCAAGGGTGTGGGGAAAAGCTTAGTCTTAAAAGTAAGCCTTAGGCTATTATGACCCTGCCGGCTTACAGCCTGTCCCTGACACCCAATGCAAATTATAAATGAGCAAACATATACCTCATATTTACAAACTTATTTGACCAATTGTTGGGCAGATAAAATATATTATGCTCACTTTGTTAAAGATAACGCTGCCCACATGGACATTTGTTGATATTAATGTGTAATGGGGAACACTGTGGGCAGGCCGGGTTGTTATAGCCTAAGGCTTGGTTTTAAGAGTAAGCTTTTCCCAACACCCTTGACTGATTGCATGATGTAGGGTGGTGCACTCTCCTGAGGAATCCCATTATGCCTCAGATGGGTGACTTTGTATCAGAGACTTCCTTGTCTGTAGATTGGATTAAGGGTTTGGATTTCTACAGTATAAAGTGGGACATTTTGCTCTATTGTTTCCTGAGGTATTAGAGAGGAGAGCAGATTAAGGCCACGTGGAGGCCAGGAGAAGCAGCCAAGATGGTGGAGTGCTGAGGAAAAAGCCAGTTTGTGTAGAGAGAAGGAGATGGGAAACAGGTGAATAAGTCTGGTGAGCTAGAAACCTTTTGATTCTAGGAAACTCGGATAAGTCAGTAGCTTTGTGAGCACTGAATGAGTGGGTTTTGGAGCCCAGTGTGTGTTTTTGCTTGCCTGCCGGGTGCAAGTTAGAATTAAAGCTGATGGCTCACCAGTTCTTGGCTCCATTGTTTCATTACCGACTGTCTGAATCTAATGCGAACCTGCATGGACCAGGCTGCTGTGATAGTGACCCTGGCTACTGGCTTTACACCAATATAGGTATCTTCAAATTGTCCTCCAACTTACATTCCTACCAGTGAAGTATAAACATATCTATTTTCCCATACCCTCATTGATTAATTTTAGTTTCTTTAAACTTTTTTTTTAACATTAATTTTATTGATTTTAAAGAGAGGAAGTGTTTGGCAGATAAAATATAATATGCTCACTTTGTTAAAGATGGTGCTGCCCACATGGAAGCCCGTCACCCAGGTGATATTATTTGCCCTTATGCTTGTGATGGCTGTGGGGGAAAAGTTGTAATGTAAGCAGGCCGGGTCGTTATAGCTTAAGACTTTGTATTAAGAGTAAGCTCTTCTCCACACCCTTGACTGATTGGATGATGTAGGGTGGTGATGTAGGGAGGAATCCCATTATGCCTCAGATGGGTGGCTTTGTATCAGAGACTTTCTTGTATGTATAATTGGATTAAAGGTTTGGATTTTCTAGGCTATAAACTGGGGTAGTCTGGGAGCTTGATCTCTCTCTCTCGGTTCCTGAGTTCCTGAGGTTAGTATTAGAGAAGAGAGCAGAGTAAGGCCACGTGGAGAGGAGAAGCAGCCAAGATGGCAGAGTGCTGATGGAGAAGCCAGTTTGTTAAGAGTTTGTGCTGGAGGAGATGGGGAACAGAGGTGATTCCTTTGATTCTAGGAAACTCGGATAAGTCAGTAGCTTTGTGAGCACTGAATGTGTGGGTTTTGAAGCCCAGTGTGTATTTTTGCTTGCCCGCCGGGTGCAAGCTAGAATTAAAGCTGATGGTTCACCAGTTTTTGGCTCCTGTGTTTCATTGCTGACTGTTCGAATCCAGTGAGAACCTGCATGGGTCGGGTGGCTGTGATCCTGGCCGCGACTACTGGCTTTACAGGAAGGGAGAGAGACAGAAACATTGATTTATTTCTTAATGGGCTCTGACCGGGGATTGAATTGGCAACCAGTTCAGAATGATGCTCTAACCGGCAAAGCTATTCAGCCAGGGCTATTATCAGTTTTTAAGTTTTGCAAACCTGATGGGAAAAGATGGTATTCCATTTTCGTTTTTTATGAAAACATTCTTTCTTTGTTTTCAACTTTTTTTACTCTATGAAGTTGTTTATTTCCTCCTATAACAATAAAGCTGTAAAAATATTCTGGTACATGCTGAGTGCTTGATAAATGCTAGTGATCATCACCATTGTCATCATCATCACTGTTGATTCATAGGAATTAAAATATAACTATTTGTTGGGCAGATAAAATATATTATGCTCACTTTGTTAAAGATGGCACTGCCCACGTGCAAGTCTTAAGAGTAAGCTTTTCCCCCTACCTTTGACTGATTGGATGGTGTAGGGTGGTGCCCTCTCATAAGGAATCCTCCCAGTATGTCTCAGATAAGTGACTTTGTATCAGAGACTTTCTTGTTTGTAGATTGGATTAAAGGTTTGGATTTCTACACTATAAAGTGGGGCAGACCGGGAGCTTGCTCTCTCTTGGTTCCTGAGGTTAATATTAGAGAGGAGAGCAGATTAAGGCCACGTGGACTCCAGGAGAAGCAGCCAAGATGGCGGAGTGCTGAGGGAGAAGCCAGTTTGTGCAGAGTTTGTGCTGAAGAAGGAGATGGGGAACAGAGGTGAATAAGTCTGGTGAGCTAGAAACTTTTGATTCTAGGAAACTCGGATAAGTCAGTAGCTTTGTGAGCTTGAATGAGTGGGTTTTGGAGCTCAGTGTGTGTTTTTACTTGCCCGCAGGGTGCAAGCTAGGATTAAAGCTGATGGCTTACCAGTTCTTAGCTCCGTTGTTTCATAACCAACTGTCCAAATCAAATGCGAACCTGCATTGGCCAGGCTGCTGTGATGGTGACCAGAGCCACTGGCTTTACACTATTCTATTACTCTTATTACAATTACTACCTATATTTTATTTCAGTGTGGTTTTTTATGAAAAGAATCCCAGTTTTAAAATGTTGACAACAAATTCAGCCAATGAAATTTAATAGATAGATCAACTATATTTCAATAAAATATCTATAGAGCCAGTTTTGTTTCATTACCATCTGCCCAAATCTAATGGAAACCTGCACTGGCCAGGCGGCTGTTATGGTGGCCTTGAACACTGGCTTTACACCTGGGAATAGTTTACAAGTAAAAATTATCTGTTTCTGAAGGATTGGAAGAACTCACTTGTAAGCCTATCTACATTTGATGTTCTTTTTATGGGGAAGGGCTGACTATCTTTTTAATTTCCTGTCTGCCCATTAACCTGGTCTGTGTTTCTGATTTTTCTTTGAGTCAATTTTTAATATTTGTATTTCCTAAAAATTAACCTTTCATCTAGATTTGCAAATATATTGGAATGAACATTTAAATGAGGTTCTCTAAATATTTTTTAAAAATTTTATCAAATCCATAATAATGAGCCTTTTGCTATTACTAATGTAATTTCTTTTTCCCTTTATTTTTAGCAAGTGAGAGAGAGAGAGACAGGAAGAGAGAGAAAAAGAGAGATAAGAAAGGAGATGAGAAGCATCTACTTGTAGTTGTAGCACTTTAATTGTTCATTAATTGTGTAAAGCCAGTGACCAAGGCCACCATCACAGCAGCCTGGCCAATGCAGGTTCGCATTTGATTCAGACAGTCGGTAATGAAACAATGGAGCCAAGAACTGGTGAGCTCTCAGCTCACCAGTTTAATCCTAGCTTGCACCCGGCGGGCAAGCAAAAACACACACTGAGCTTCAAAACCCATTCAGTCAGTGCTCACAAAGCTACTGACTTATCCAAGTTTCCTAGAATCAAAGGTTTCTAGCTCACCAGACTTATTCACCTCTGTTCCCCATCTCCTTCTCTCTGCACAAACTCTGCTCAAATTGGCTTCTTCCTCAGCACTCCACCATCTTGGCTGCTTCTTCTCTCCTCCACATGGCCTTAATCTGCTCTCCTCTCTAATGCTAACCTCAGGAACCGAGAGAGACCAAGCTCCCGGCCTGCCTCACTTTATAGTGTAGAATCAAAACCTTTAATTCAATTATACAAACAAGGAAGTCTCTGATACAAAGTCACTTATCTGAGACATACTGGGAGGATTCCTCATGAGAGTGCACCATCCCACATCATCCAATCAGTCAAGGGTGTGGGGAAAAGCTTACTCTTAAAACTAAGCCTTAGGCTATAACGACCCGGCCTGCCCACAGCCTGTTCCCCAACACACATTAATATCAACAGACTTCCATGTGGGCAGCGCCATATTTAACAAAGTGAGCATAATATATTTTATCTGCCCAACAGATTGCTTCTCATACATTCCTTGAATGGGGGCTCAATCCGAGCCAGTGACCCCTTGCTCAAGCCAGCAAACTTGGGCTCAAGCCAGTGACCTTGGGCTTCAAACAAGCAACCTTTAGGTTCAAGCCAGTGACCATGGGGTCATGTTGATGATCTCATGCTCAAGCCAGTGAACTCTCACTCAAGCTGGTGACCTTGGAGTTTCAAACCTGGGACCTCAGTGTCTCAAGGTGCCACTCTATCCATTGCACCACTACTGGTCAGGCACTAATGTAATTTCTTGTAAAATATTATTTATAAATAGATTTCAATATGCACACAAGATATGCAATAAAAAATACTTTTGTAAGGACACTATTGTCCCCCAGTTGTTAAGTTCCCTTTCCAGAAGCAAGAACTATAATCTGTTTCTGGTGCAATCTCTCTCTACTACAGTCAATTTTAGAACATTTTCATCATCTCAAAAAGAAACCTTATACCCACTAGGTGTCACTTCCCACCACTCCCTCCCCAGCCCTAAGCTACCATGAATCTACTTTCTGCTTCGTTATTTTCCATTCTGACATTTCATATAAAAATTATCATAAATATGAGTCTTCTGTGATTAGCTTTTCTTTCACTTAGCATAATGTTTTCAAGGTTCATATTCCATTGTATGGATAGACCACATTTTGTTCATTCATTCATCAATTGATGGATATTTGGTTGTTTCCACCTTTTGGCTATTACAAATAATGCTGCTATGAACAATCTCATACAACTTTTTGTGTGACTATGTTTTCGTTTCCCTGGAAGTGAAATTTCCATGTTGTGTGGTAACTTTATGATTAACATTTTGTGGAATCACCAACTATTTTCCGAAGGGGCTGCACTATTGTACATTCCTACCACTAATGTAGAAGGGCTCCAATTTCTTCACATCTTCCCCAACACTTGTAATTTTCCATTTTTTCCAAGATGGCCATCCTAGTGGGTATGAAGCGATAAATTATTGTGACTTCAATTTTTATTTTCCCAATGAATTAATGATGGCCGTTTATATGGTCTTTGTAGAAACGTATGTCCACATCCTTTGCCCAACTTTCCACTGGGCTATTTGTCTTTTTATTGTTCTCTTTCATTATTCTTTTAGCAACAGTTTTTGAACAATTGCATTAAGTGTCACAGCCATACTGTTCCCCAATTATTTATGCTGTTCAATTGAAATATAATGTAAGCCACAAATTCAAGCTTCACATGTAATTAAAATTTTCTAGTAACCATAGCCATATTCAAAATAAACAAGAAGAAACAGATAAAAAATTAATTTTAATTGTATGTTTTAACATATTTATTACTTAACCGAATATATATAGAATAGTATCATTCTTTTCTCTTGTATAAGGTCTGTTAAAGGCATAGTTTATATGTACAGCACATCTCAGTTCAGGCTAATCACTTTATAAGTGCTCAGTAGTCTCAGGTAGCTACTGTTTGCCATGTTGGACAGATGTGTTGGTAGTCTACCATAAGTTTACAATAGTAAACTATTGCTTTGCTTGCTGCACATGTATTCCACGTTTTCATTCATGTTGGTTTCATATTTGGGGAAGAGAAGTGATAAAATTAAAATCTAGTGGCCTCTTTTTATTCTGAGCAGCATGAGGCCTGTTTGGATGTGGTGCTGCGACTTGAGCGGAGGACCTAGAAAGGATGAAGCTGAGATGTAGGTCAGGAAGCCGAATGTACAAAGTGTCCACTGGAACTGGGATGATGGCTGTGGAAAGGAAAGGAGGGGCCATATCCCAAAGACATTGAGGAGAAAACATAGAAGAGGCTTAATGGTTCGCCTGAATGTGGAGAACCAGGGAGAGGGAAGAGCTAAGAATGATTAGGGCTTCTCGTCTGGGTAAATGGGGACCACACATGCAAGGAGAACTTTAGGAGAAGGAAATGGTTCAGGGGAGACGCCAAGCTGTTTGACCCCAGAGTCTGAGAGGCTGGTGTGACAGCTAATGGAGCAGCAAGGTTGGAAGCGTGGATGTGGCACTCAGTGGAACCCCAGAGGAGGGTGTGGGACTTATCCGCAGAGAAATGATAGCTTGAGATGGTCATAGGGGTAGAGGCTGCCAAGGACTGACAGAGGCCAGCGCCTTGAGGAACTCTTCGGGAGCGAGAGGAGAGAGAGGATGAAGAGAAAGCAGGAAGACAATTTGAAAAGAAGCAACCAGGAAGAAGAAGGAAAGTCGGCATGGTCTAAAGTTTGAAGAAGGAAATGAGGGGCCAGTGTGAGATATAGCGGGAAAGTATGTAACAACAATAATAAAATGGTGAAATTAACCACCTTGGGGGTTATTACTCTCCACTTTACTTACTGAGCTCAGAAGAATAAGAAAATAATGTTTTTTAATTAAATTTTTTTCCATTGATGTGTGTATGTGCGTGTGTGAGAGAGAAGCATTATGTCGTTGTACACGCCCTGACCAGTGGTCAAACCCACGACCTCTGGTGAGCCAAGTCAACACTTTATCCACTGAGTCACCTGGCCAGGGCAGAAACCTATTGTTCTTTTATGTGTAAGAATGTGATGACTATTAATACATTTTGGTAACTCTGAAAGATAGTGTACATTTTGAGTCTTTGGAGGTAGAATTTAATCCATGTCCTGGGTCCTTGCTTTTTGGGGAATCCATGACTGTGACACTACTCACCAATCCAAATGCCTTGGGGTGAACTTCTTAAATCCTTATATGTCAGTCCTGCTTTGAGGCTTCCAGAGCCTGCCTGGAGCCTTTAGGATGAAGCCACTATATTCAGTGTGGGACGTGAGAATGTTGGTGGTCTGGCCCTGGCCTGACCACCAGCCTTACCTCTCTTCATCCCACCTGGTTCTCTGCACCTGGAGGTGCACCTGGTGTCACACACATTCCTGGGAATGGGCTACCTCTTCAAGCGCCTTTGCACATGCTTCTTCTTTCATCACTCTCTCTCCCTGTCTCCCTCACCTGACCAAGCAGTTGGGGTGATCACTTCAAAGCACAAATCTATGTTACTATCTACAATTTCCCATTACATATACAATACAATACAATATAAATTTGTAACCCTAATCTATAAAGCAGTGGTTCTTAACCTGGGTTTTATCGAACCCTAGGGGTTTGGTGAGTCGGTCTCAGGGGTTCGGAGAAGCCTCTGCCACAGAGGCCAGAATAAAGTAATTCCGTAATTTGTTGTGAGTTCATGCACTTTGTTGGTTTTGTTCTTTGAGCAAGGTGATGTTCGTGCACGGCTCATTTTGTGCACCAGTAAAAAAACATATACCTATGTCTTGAATTTGGAAAAAAATCATATTTTATTTATCACTAAAGAAGGGTTCGGTGAATGCGCATATGAAACTGGTGGGTTCGGTACCTCAAAATAGATTAAGAACCACTGCTATAAAGCCTTGTGTGACCTGGTCTTTGCTTATCTCACTGATAAGCTCAGTCTTTTCATGCTGCTCCTTGTCCATTAAATTCTAGCCCATTTTCTTTCCTACTCCAATACACTAGTCCATTTTCTTCCCTACTCCAATACATGCCTATCCTTGCAGGTGATTTCTTTTGCTTGAAAACCCCTCCCTCTATCTAATCATTAAAGTATCAGTTAAATACCACCTCCTGAAGCCTCCTTAGCCATGTGATCACTCTCACATTCCTTTGTGCTTTAGCAGATCTCTTCCTCCTGAATGTAAGTTTCTAGTGAAGAGGACCTTATGTGTAAGGTCCATTTTTCTACCTCAGCACTTAGAGAAGCTCAGGAGCACACAATAAACATTCAACATCAGTTGAATGGAAGTAGATAGTAGGGTCACCTCCTTCAGGCAGTCTTCCTTGACTACTGTTCCCCCCAAGTTTGGTTTAGGCTCTGCTCTGATGTGCTCACATGGAAACTGGGCTTCTTTTGGGTCTAGCACCTTCTACACTGGGTTGTAACTGCCTTCCTGCCCTACTGCCCACTGAGCCTAGAGGCTCAGCATAACTCATCTTGCTATTCCCAGGGTGTGGCAGAGCTTCCTGCCCAGCACAGGCCTGCAACCAATGTCCACTGGGTGAATAAGGAAAGGGTCCTGGCCAGGTAGCTCAGTAGGTTAGAGCATTGTGCCGATATGCTAAGGTTGCTGATTCAATCTTGGTTAGGGCACATAGTACAAGAATCAACCAATGAATGCATAAATAAGTGGGATAATAAATTGTTTGTTGTTTCTCTCTCTTCCTTCCTTCCTCTCTCTCTAAAATCAGTCAATAGACAAAACGAAACAAAACAAACAAAAAAAACAAGGGGTAAGTAAAAGTGACTCAGAGAGGAGTCCCCGTTCCTGCTACTACTGAAAAAACATGCAGGTCCCCAAGCCTCTCCGAGGCTCCCCCTTCCTGGCTGAAGTAAGATGCAGCCATTCCTCCCAAGCGAAAGCCCTGCCTGTACCTCTGGATGTGCCATTTCCTAGGATGTTTGTTCTATGCACAGGCCAGCAAACCTTCCTGGGAGAGCCAGGTAGCTGGAGTGTCCCTAGGGAGATAGGTCGATGGTACACAAGGCCTTGGAGGGTTGTCCTAAGGTCCAGAAACTGGCCTGGCTGATTTTTATCCATCTATGAAATGGAACAAAAACAATCACTTAGCAATCACTGTCTGCAAAACCATTTTAGACAAAAACGGTTTTACTCAATCTGATGTTTGTGGAGTAATCATAAAAAACTTTAAAAATAAAATACCTGGATCAAAGTGGCAAACATTTTTTAAGAATTAATATCACTACACCTTAGTTTTCCTTTTTTTAAATATTACCCCGAGGCATTAATTCCATTTCCTTACAGGTGTGGTGCTGAAGTTGAGGTGAAATTCATTCAAAAGCAGTGCAAGACCCCGCACTTTTATGGCTCAGGGGAAACGCAGGACCACAAGCACACAGAAATCAGAACATAAGACAAGAAAATGCAATGAAACAAATTTCTTTCTGGCATTTTTGTTCCCCTCTCCTGGGGAACATTTTCTGACCTTCACAGTCCCTCCTTCTCACCATTCCACCACCTATTCTTATTTCTAGTGCCTCAGAAAAAGTTTTCCAAGTAACACTTCCTTGTTCAAAATTAGAGCCCCAGGCACTGCCTCTGAAGGCTGGCATGCAGACTGTGAATCTCCCTGTCACAGAAGCAAGGGGAAAAAGTTTATGGCACATCGGAGCCTTCAGAGAGAAAATAATGAGATAGTACTTACCTCAAATTATATACAAGAACACAGCTGTCCAGTGAAAAAATGACTCCAACCCGGGTCGGGCCCTGCCACTGTGACACCTCAGAAGTGCCTGGTGGGACAAGGTGTCCCAGAACTCTGGGAGGCCGGCTGCTGGCCCACAGGAAGGCCCATCCTTGGTCGACTCCTTTCTTGTTTCATTTCTAGAAGTGTAGGCAGTAAATGTAGCTTTATTACAATTATTATTTTTGCATTGCAAACACTTCCAACATTGCCCTTCCTCCTCCTTTATGTTCACTTTTTTTTTAGAAACTTGTTTTACTGTTGATTTTTGGACAGATGGGGGTGGGGGAATGAAGGTTCCCAGAGGTCCTAATTCCCACCCCTGGCAAAGTCATCTTTTCCTAGAACAACTTTTCTTTTTTTTTACTTCATCTTTGCTCCTGACTTGGACCATTCCAGGCCTTGGATGAAATAGACGTCCTTACTGCCTTTTGTCAATGAATCAGCTTGGCTGGTCTGATGAGCTACCTGGTTGACCTTGACCCAGGTCCCTCGAGGGACACCTAACAAATCTTCCGGGTTTGGGTCTGCACCATGCTACTCAAGATCCCAGTTTAATCTATCCATTGCATATTTGCTCCTATGCCAAAACAGAGTCACAGTGTTTCCAGGTGTTTAATGTAGCTTCTAATCATGCTAGGCCATGGGGATTTTGTCTCCCATTTCTTTTCTCCCTTAAGCATGGATTCCACTTAAGGTTTTGAAGTGCTTTCCATGAAGATGGCCTGGAATGTCCTACCTCTGCCTCTTCTGAATACCTTTCCCTGTCTTTTCTTTTGTTTCCTTTTCCTTCTTGTGGCTTGACTGTCACTAGGACATCTTGGACAGATTCCATCCCTTGATCATTCCTAGGTATTTCTCCCAGCAGCCTGAATTTTGCCTTTTCTGAGTATGTGGCCCTTGGAAAATGTAGGTTGGCTTCAGAGCTTCTGTTGTTTTGACCACAGCTGTAGATAACACTCTAAGTCAGGTATCAAAGACAGAGATTTTTCAAACCTGAAATTGCCTTTCAATTCTTTATAAAGTATTAAAGAACTGAGAAAGATCAATAGGCTCTTCTTAGGGACCAAAGCACAGTAAGAGATAAAAGAAGTTAAGCAAAGATGATAATCTAAAGACTGGTGGGCTGGGGGCTCTTTAGAGAGATACAGGTAGTCTATTTTCTCATCTAAACACCCCTTTCCTTCATAGACTCACTATAGTAAGTAATGTCAGGGAGGGAAAAAGAACCAGAAAGCAAAATCTACTATTGTCTTCTCCATCCAATGTGTTTGTCTCATTGTAAAGCTAGTAGCCATGGCCACCATCACAGCCGCCTGGCTCATGCAGGTTCGCATTTGATTCAGACAGATGGTAATGAAATAATGGAACCAAGAATTGGTGGGCCATTACCTTTTAATCCTAGCTTGTACCCAGTGGGGAAGAAATACACACAGTGGGAAAACACTTCCCTTTCCATTAAGGGCTCCCAAAGCCACTGACTTATCCAGTTTCCTAGAATCAAAGGTTTCTTGCTCACCAGCCTTATTAACCTCTTTTTCTCATCTCCTTCTCCCTGCACAAACTCTGCACAAACTGGCTTCTCCTTTAGCACTCCTCCATTTTGGCTGCTTCTCCTGGCCTCCTCCACATGGCCTTTCTCTGCTCTCCTCCAGCATGGGCTTCTCCTAGAATGTAATCACTCTTCCCCCGGAACAACATGATCTCTCTTCCTTTTAAAACCTTTTGGCGTGAAATCCCTCCCCCAACATACATGAACATAATCATGCCCACCCCAAGCAAGAAGGGAAACTAATATCATCACCTGGTGATAGACTTCCACGTGGGCAGCGCCATCTTTAACAAAGTGAGCATAATATATTTTATCTGCCCAACAATCCACCCCTATGCTCACTTCACTACCCACAATCTACACCACTGGCATTCCTATGCAAGGAAATTAGGCACATTATACAAATTACAACAATATGACAAACCATACAATTTTAGCAATTACAAATGTACACTTCACCAGTCTCTGAACACTTTGCCAAAAGTGCAAAATGTCCTCAGCCTTCTTTTTAGCCATGGGAAAAGCTTGCTGGGGCAAGGGAGTACCTCCAGCAAAGCCGTCCCCCATCCCCATCAGGGTATTTCACATTGTCCAAAATCCATAATTCCATCCAACAAAGGAGCCAGTGCCCACTCCAGTCATTGTCCAAGGAAATCAGTCTACTCACATGGGGCCTCAACCACCCCCCTCATCCCTGCTGTCCTGGCAGGTCTTACACTGTCCCAAAGAGAAGCATGTGGCAATGGCAGTCAGCATTTCCATCTCTGCTCCAGAGAGCATGATGGCATTCACCCCTATGTCCCAAAATTGCAGACGTACCAGGGTCATAGCAGGTACTCCCTGCTGCTGGGGTCTCATCTCCTGGAGATTGCGGATCGCAACTCCAGACCGATTCTCCTCATCCTCCAAAGAGGAACTGAAAACATCAGCTCCTGCTGCTGGCCTTGCAGCCCTGGGCCTGGCCTCAGCCCTGGCCTCCTGCCGCTGCTGGCTCTCCACAACATCCAGGGCAATCTGCAACTCAAGGACCTGTGATTCCTTCACCAGTGGCCACTCCATTTCCAAGTGAATCTTGTGAACCTGGTCGGCCTCCTCCGGTGCTTGCTCCAGCTCCAGGGTTGGCATCTCTCTCTCCCACGTTTGCTCCAGCTTCTTCCACTGCTGGGTTTGCAGGTCCTGGGCAGCCTTTTCCACAGAGATCTCGGTTTCCTCATGCATGGCTGTAAAATTCAGCCAGCCTACGGCCCCCAAAAGGACAACCATGGGGAACCATAACAGCAGCCAGTCCTCTACTTCACCACTCAAAGGTGGTGGTGGCTCCATACTCATCTGTATCGAATTCTGCCACAGACTATGCCAAATGTAAAGCCAGTAGCCAAGGCCACCATCACAGCTGCCTGGCCTGTGCAGGTTCGCATTTGATTCAGACAGATGGTAATGAAACAATGGAGCCAAGAACTGGTGGGCCATTACCTTTTAATCCTAGCTTGCACCCGGTAGGCAAGAAATACACACAGTGGTAAAACACCTCTCTTTCCATTCAGGGCTCCCAAAATCACTGACTTATCCGAGTTTCCTAGAATCAAAGTTCTCTTGTTCACCAGCCTTATTTACCTCTGTTCCCCATTTCCTTCTCCCTGCACAAACTGGCTTCTCCTTCAGCACTCCACCATTTTGGCTGCTTCTCCTCTCCTCCACATGGCCTTTCTCTGCTCTCCTCCAGCATGGGCTTTTCCTAGTACGTAATCACTCTTCCCCTAGAACAACATGATCTCTCTTCCTTTTAAAACTTTTGGCACAAAAGCCCTCCCCCAACACATATTAACATAATCACGCCCATTCCAAGAAAGAAGGGAAACTAATATCATCACCTGGCGATGGGCTTCCACATGGGCAGCAACATCTTTAACAAAGTAAGCATAATACATTTTATCTGCCCAACACTCATCTATGCCTTGCAAACCTACCCTGGCCCTGACCTCCCCATTTCTATGCCCATATCATCTTTGCTCTGTGGGGGTCACATGGGACCCCTTGCTGCTCTGACTCACCCAGAGCCTGCTGGAGCAAGTCTAGTAGATGCCCTCTTCTAGCCGTCTCCTTATCTCCTCACTTTCCTGGCCCCTTCCCCAGCTTCCACTGGTCTGTACTGGCCTGTCCCATCCTCAGAGGCAGATTTAACGGTGGGTGCACAGGGCACATGCCCTGGGCCCCGACTTCTGAAGGGCCCTGTAAAGCCCCAACTATACATTTTTTTCTAATGACACCAAGTTTGGTTTCATATGTGCACTTTAAACATTAATAGTACATAATATTTTTTATTTATTTAAAAATATGGTTAACATGTCTTTTTATTTTCCCCGTTTCTCTCTGTCTTTTTAAAGAGATCCAATATTTTCTTCTGTACTTGGGACCTCAACTAACCTTCATCTGCCTCTCTTGGAACCTGACTGACCAACCCACACATAACACCCTTGCTTGCATGTTTGTACACCATCTCTCTCTTTGTTCTGAGCCCTTGGCTCTGTACTCCCACTTGGTCCACACGACCCCCATATGGCCTTCCTTGGTGGGGCTCTTTATCTTGCTTGTTACCTTTATTTGGATCTCTGGTCTCCACCATGCTTTCTTGTTCATCCAGAGCCAACCCCTCTGGCACAGCATTTTGTACAGACAGACAATGCCTTTGCTTTGATGTGACTATGATTGAAGCAAGAGGGGCCAGATTGAGAGAACAGGTTGAAGGGACAAGTTCTGAGGGGGCACAATAGAGGCTAAGCCCTCTCTCAAGTCTGTTAAAAAGCCTACAGGGAACCTACAGATGACCTAAGATCTGAGCCATGCTTGTTGAGCAAAACACACAACTGTCATTGTAGAACAGTGCCTAGAACATGTATGAATGCTTAGAAACGGTGCTGGGAGAATATGATATACTAGACTGATAAAAGGAATATTCTGTGCTTCCTTCATACAAGGATGCAGCAAATGTAATTTGTTTTGTATGTATAATTTTTTTAACATGGGAAAATAACCCTAGGCTACCTGTGTGGGAGAAGGCACCTTTATTGGCATGACCATTCTGATTTGGTCATTGGTGGTGAGCAACACCATGACAGGATCCATAGGGAGGACTGTCCTGGGCTATGTCAGTGAGAGATTAGCTGAGAGCAGTACAGTGTGCTTCCTTTGGCTGTGTGAGGCAGAGGATAAGAAGACCTCTGGGAAAGATGTTAATAGGGAATGTGAGCTTGGCCTGCTGTGAAATGTGAGAGAACAAAACAGATGTTGACTCAATTGACTCACCAATGAAGCAAACAAAATAAATATCAGCAGCATGAGAATTGGGTTAATGTTGCTATTTTATTTTTATTGTTTAGGTTAATATTGTTAGTGTGGACTTTACTTATCAGGTTCTATACTCATCACAATGACTGAACCCTGGAAATACAATGTTCTACATTTTCATGACAGCATGATAGATTTCTAGCTTCATACCCTGTATAGGTAATGCGTATAAACTTCCCTAATTACTAATATTTGGCTTTGCTTTAATTAATCAATTTCAATAGCTTCTTGACTTTTCTGAAGGTATACCAATAAATCTAACATCTTAATGCCCAGTTGTTATTTTAACAAGTAGAAGAGTTTCTGGTGTTGCTGGCCTTGATTGTTATGATTGCAAAAGTCTCTATACATTATTTGGGCTTATTGTCAAATATATTTGTATGAGTATGCTTCCTTGGGCTACCAAAATACTCTCCAAAATTCTCAGACAGGCATAGTGAAACCATTATACAATTTTGCATTGGAGGTAGAGATAACACTCTCCTTAAGAATCAACCTTGTTATTATGGAAACCAATATACTTACTGTGCATATAGTAAGCACTTTCTGACCCGAGGAATGTTCAGATGCTTGTGCTAATGAGCTGTTATGACAGAGTTCTTTCTCCTGGTCCTTGAACAGTATCTTTCATAGACAGAGCTACCTCAACTTCATCCCAAGTATAGCAGGCAGCTAGAGAGATTGAAACTTGGTGAAGCAAAATGACTCTCCTCAGTTAGTGATACTTTTGGATATTTTTTATTTTTGCTAAAATGAGAAAACAATCATTCCTTATATAGCTGAGGAAACCTAACAAAATATTTGATTAACATTGAGAATTGACTCATGACCCCAAGTCATTTATAGAAAACCTATACTTTGGCATGAAGCACAATAGACAATAACAAGCAGGCTGGGGAGAAAGGGTGATGTTGGCTAGATTGGTCTTCAGCCTTTTCTAATTTCACTTTCCTGGGTCTCAAGACTCTTAATGCTGTTTTAAACTACCTCTGGATGCTTGGAACTCCTCAAGAGATGACTGTCTTTTGTGAGGTATTGATCTTCCTTATAGCACCTCCTGTCCTCCCATTGAGCTCTCCTGAACAGTCTCTACTTCCTAAGAATCTCACTCTAAGCTTCTTGTTCTGTGGAAAACCAGTCTTTCTTCTCTTTTTTTTTTATATTTTGTTTTTAGATTTTATTTATTCTTTTTTTTTTTTTAGAGAGAGAGAGAGGAGTGAGATACAGAGAGAGAAGGGGACAGGAGCAGGAGGGAGCATTAACTCCCATATATGCCCAGGGTTTCGAACTGGTGACCTCAGCATTCCAGGTCGATGCTTTATCCACTGTGCCACCACAGGTCAGGCAAAACCAGTCTTTCAAGAAAAAGCATAGGGGTCAATAATGACTTTCCCTCAGAGCTATTTTTATTTTACTAGGAGTTACTATTAAAAGTACCAGTGCCTTCATCTAAGTAAATAAATCTCTGGTGCTGGGAATTTGAGGTATGTGGCATGACAAGTTGGGTAGATATTTTTGCCTGGGAGAGGGGTTCTCTGACTCCGAAAGTGTAGGAACTAGACATTTCACAAAGTATCCTAGTTAAGTCCATTCACATTTATTTCCTCATCTGTTAATAAACATTGATGATGATTTTGTAATAGTTTCCTGCTCCACCACTTTCTAATTCCATGAAATGAGTGATTTCTTGGCACCAGTGAAATAGTCACCTACTTAATTTTCCTGGACATAAGTGGCTCATCAATTCCTAAAATTTGTGTCGACTATTTGTAAAATCATGTTCATAGCAGCATTATTCACAACGGCCAAAAGGTGGAAGCCACCAAGAATCAGTTAATGAATAAAGGTGTAAATAGAAAGTGGTATATACAAACAGTAGGCTATAATTTGGCCTTAAAAATAAAGAAATTCTGACACATGCTGCAACATGGATGAACCTTGAAGACAGTATATTAAGTGATATAATCTAGACACAAAAGAACAAATACTGTATGCTTCCACTTATATGGGGTTCCAAAAGTGTAGTCAAATTCATGCAGCTGGAAAGTAGAGTGATGCTTGCAAAGCACAGGGGTTGAGAATGGGGAGCTAGTATTTAATGGGCACAGAGTTTCAGTTTGGGAAAATGAAAAAGTTCTGGAAATAGAAGGTGGTGATAGTTGCAGGATAATGTGAATATACTTAATACCAGTGACCTGCACACTAGAAAATGGTTAAAATGTTATGTGTATTTTGTCACAATAAAAAATTTTCACTGAACTTGGAGTAAGTACTTGGCACTTGACAAATGGTCAGTATATGAATACAAGTGTATCACACTTCAATCTGTAGTCATTTTATTTTACCAAATTAGCTTGTATCTGCTAGAAGTAATTGAACTGTTATCACAATTCTTCAACTGACTTTTACATTTAATTTTATTATTGTTATTATTTTTTCCAAGTGAGAGGAGGGGAGATAGAGACGGACTGTTGCATGAACCTTAACCAGGATCCACCCAGCAACCCCCATCTGGGGTTGATGCTAAGCCTATCTAGGGCCATGCTCGCAACTGAGCTATTTTTAGCACCTGAGGTGGAGATTCCACAGAGCCATCCTCAGTGCCCACAGTTGATGCTCTCAAACTGAGCCATGGCTACAAGAGGGGAAGAGAGAGAGAGAGAGAGAGAGAAAGAGGGGTGGTGGTGGTGGAGAAGCAGATGGTTATTTCTCCTGTGTGCCCTGACTGGGGATTGAACCCAGGACATGCACACATTGGGCCAATGTTTTACCACTGAGTCAACTGGCCAGGGCCTTCAGCTGGTTTTTAAACCACAGCTGCTCATGGCTGGTTTGGAACAGCAGTGGTGTGAATATAGTCACTACTCAGCCACATCTTTGTTTTGCAGATTGTTGAACAGGAAGGAATGGCACATTTTGCCAAGTATTATCACTCATCTAAATGGAACAAATGTGACACAACATATGAAATTCACAGGTAATGTGACAATATCCTCAATTTCTCTTTCTTGTGATAATGAAAAATATATTTAAAAGGTAAGTATAACCTTTACCCCAAAGCACTGAGTTTAAGTTTGTAATTTCCTTTATTTTCCTTCTCTCTCTTCCCCTTCTCTTGAGAAAAGGAGGTTAATATTTAGTAGAAACCATGAAGCAATTTATTAAAAGGAAATAATTAGGCTTAATTCTTTTTACTTAAATAACAGCCTCTCTGTGCACCTGAGTTTTGAGTCTGAAGCTCTCTCTCTCTTTAGCTCAGCCTTGGGGCACTTGTCATGTTTATGCTGAAGCGGAACGAAGAACATGATATTAAGGCACAGAAGGCTGAAGCTGGAAGGGAGATGAGCTGGTAAAACAGAATTTTAATTTAACTTTTAATTTTATTTTTCCCTTGAGTATCAGAGTAAAAAATACATATTATAGATATTATTCCTTAGAATTTTTCTATTTTGGTAATATACATATAACACAAACTTACCTATTTTTCAGTGTACAGTTCAGTAACGTGAAATACATTCACACTGTCCTGAAACCATCACCACTACCCATCCCCAGAAATTTTTCATCTTCCCCAACTGAAAATCTTCACCCATTAAACAGTAACTCCCCAACCTCTCCTCCGCCCAGCACCTGGCAACCAATGTTTTATATTCTGTGTCTATGAATTTGCCTACTTTAGGAACCTCATATGAGTAGAATATACAGTACTTTTCCTTTCGTGACTGGCTTAATGTCCTCAAGATTCATCCATGTTGTAGCAGAGGACAGAATTGCCTTCCTTTTTAAGACTGAATCATAGTCAATTGTGTGTATATATCACATTTTGTATATCCATTTATCTGTTGATGGATATTTGAGTCATTTCTCAACAAAGACAACTTTGGAAAAGACACATAATGAAAGAGAAAAGAATAAAATTCTATTATGCTCCTATTGCTGAGAGACTGTCACTGTAAACATTTTGGCACATTTCCTATCAGTAGTGAACACTGGCACTTATGGCTAAGTCCTCCCACTTGTAAGGGAGGACATGTTCATGAATGTTCCTTTGTCTGAAGTTTTAATAATGTTTCTTAGAAAGAAAGTCATTGGGCCAATGGGTATTAACATTTTTAAAGCGCTTGATGGATAGTGCCAAAATGTCTTCCAGAACTAACTGTAATTTTAACCCTAGAAAAGTGGGTAGCAGAGAGGCTTCCTTTGTGTGTTATGGCTCTTTTTATAGTGAAAAAATATTCTGATAAAATCCGGATTTACACATTCAACTGAGTAATTTCGCAAGTGCATATTATTAGTACCACACGAATCAAATATCTGGATACTTGATTGATTTTTACTCCCATAACTATCAGAGATTTTGTTACTTGAACATGTCTCTTTTATTGAGAGAAATAAAGAGAGAGAGAGAGAGATAGAAAGGGAGAGAGCAGGAGGAGAGAGAGATGAGAAGCACTTCACTTTAATTGTTCACCGATTGCCTTCTCCTACGTGCCTTGATGGGGGAGGGGGCGGAGAAGAAAGGGGGAGGGGCTCAAGTGGAGTCAATGACCCCTTGCTCAAGCTAGAAACCTTGGGCTCAAGCCAGTGATCTTGGGCTCAAGCCAGCAACCTTGGGCTTTAAGCCAGTGTGATCTTTGGGTTCAAGCCAGCTACCTTGGGATTGTGTTGATGATCCCATGCTCAAGCTGGCGACCCTGTGCTGTAGCTGGCGACCTCAGAGCTTCCAACCTGGAACGTCAGGTTTCTGGGTGGACACTCTATTCACTGTGCCACCTCTGGTAGGCTTGACCGTGTGTCTTTTTTTTTTTTTTTTTTTGACCATGTGTCTTTATGCAGGGATAGAACTATTGGTTTTATGTGCAGGTTTGGTTGGGATCTGGGATCAGGGACTGGAATGGGCTCAGGGATTTATATTCATTTATATGAGGTGATGGTAGCCAGAGGGAAGATGTGAGATCTGGGACATCACATGGGTTGTGTCTAGCCTCACTTCCTGCTGCCCTGAGAGTGAAGCTGAGGTGGGGTATCTCCCACTCAAATGATTGTGTGAAGTCCTTGCTGCATGGAGGAAAGCTGGGCACTCACCCTACATTCTAGAACCCTCCATGCAATGTTGCAAACAAGCCCAACAGCAGTCCTGATAAATCTCTGTCAAAACAGGCAAACACTTAGCCTCTTTCATTCCAGAGGCCACGTGGTTTTGTCCACAGAGCACCTTGTATAGCTTTGGAAAATCAGCTCTGCCATTCATTAACTTAGTGATTGCTTGCTTCTTTGAATTTTGCTTTTTTCCCTTGGTTTTCTCAGTGAGAATCAAGTTAGATGGCGCTTTTAAAGTGGCTTGGAAACCAGAAAAGGTCTAAATAAATATCTTGTGTTATTATGAGTTCAGGGGCAATAATTTGGTGCTGCAAAGATGGTGGTGGTGTTGATCAACTTTGAAAACAACTAGCCAGACCTTTAGTGTTGCAGTGGATAAAGCGTCAACCTGGAATGCTGAGGTTACTGGTTCAAAACCCTGTACTTGTCCGGTCAAGGCACATATGACAAGCAAGCAAGGAACAACAAAAGTGAGGCAACTGTGAGTTTATACTTCTCGCTCCCACACCTTCTTCTCTCTGTAAAATAAATAAATAAAATCTTAAAGAAAACAACTAGCCCTCTCAGGTTTTATTATCAGTGTAATAGTATCACTTTAAAAACTACAGCATTTCTTGCATTACTGCTTGATTCATTAACTATCCTTTTACATTTACACGGTTTTGTTCAATTTACTTCCTACAGCTTACTTCCTACAGCAGTATGAAGTAGCTATTTCCACTTCTAATACCAAGGAACATGCTGTCCCATTAGGTTTAGTGATTTATTCCAGGTCCTGCAGGGGCGGAGCTGGGGGTGGATGCTCCTGCATTCAAGACCATTGTGTTTCTACCAAATCTCCAGAGTCTGAATGTCCCTGGATGGGAAGATTCTGTGGGCATTCCCTGCTTTGCCTTGTGTGAACTTGGGCAAGTTACTGCAAATTGAGGACCAGGCAGGCATGTTGGAATTCAAGGGATATGAAGGTTCTTTCCAGATCTAGATTCTGAAGTTCAGGCAGTGTTTACTCTGCAGGCTGTGCTCTTGCCATGACTTCACGTGGCCCTGCCTCCCTGCCAGGTGGGGAGTAATGTGAGGAGGAGAACTGAGGCATGAACACCTCCTGTTACAGCCCCCACCCCTCCCGGTGAAAGCTACTTCTTACTGTAGTGCCCAAAATAATACACTTCTCTGTTGTTAATTTTGAAGGCAAGATGCTTATTATTTGTCATTCAGAGACAGTTTATTTAAAGCAGTCATTGCCTATTTTGCAAACACACTTTAGTGATATGTACATATTGTGGTGTTTGACCCCATAAACAAGAGTTTATTATTATCCTCAAATGCTCACACTGTTATATAAAAAGTGACATTAATATCTTACACTTTTACTCACTGTGGTCAGTGCTAACTATGGTAGCAATTTGGGTTAACCATTTTCAGACTGTTCTCGTGGGGAGCAAAGAAAAGGACTTACGCTGTTTGTGAGTGGAAAATGGCAGACAGTCGGAGAGAAGGTAAATTGTTAAGGTTTTAATGCTCTTTCCATTTTCAGATGTGTGGAACCCCTGGGGAGATCTCTATGGGCACAGGAGGGGAGTAACCAAACTTTGGTGTGCTGGGTCTGATTTTATGCAGACCTGTAATACTGCCCACACTTGGTTTCAGCGTGAGTCCAGACAGCCTCCTGAGGACTGTGACCATGGCAAACTGTCTGGTGAGATGAGCAAATCCAGTCTAAATGCCAGGGGTGATTGTGCTCTGCTGGCATGGGTGATGCCAGTCAAGGAAATTATAGGCTACCTAGCCACGGGGTCTTCTGAAAAGATTATGAGGTGACTTACTGATCTTTGGATGGGTCAGGGGTTTAGGGGGAAGGTTATATTTAAAGCATGTAGTTAGAGTTTAAAAGACTAGGCCTGGAATCTCAGAGAGATGGGGACAGGCTGGAGAAAGCTCTAGGAAAGAAGAGATTGGGGCTCTAGTCCTGCTTCTGACCCAGACACTGGGTGGACCACCGTGGAGTCTCCGGCAGCTGCCATGTACCCCTCCATCGTGCTCAAAGTTCTCCAGCTCACTGGACTCAGAACCAGGACTATCACCCACGTGTTTCCATGCCCAGGCCTGGACGACTTCTGTTTCTCAAAATAGTTTGATTTCAGTCATTCTCTCTCTCTCTCTCTTTTTTTTACAGAGACAGAGAGAGAGAGAGAGAGTCAGAGAGAGGGATAGACAGGGACAGACAGACAGGAACGAAAAGAGGTGAGAAGCATCAATCATCAGTTTTTCGTTGCGACACCCTAGTTGTTCATTGATTGCCTTCTCATATGTACCTTGACCGTGGGCCTTCAGCAGACCGAGTAACCCCTTTGCTCGAGCCAGCAACCTTGGGTCCAAGCTGGTGAGCTTTGCTCAAACCAGATGAGCCCACACTCAAGCTAGCAAGCTCAGGGTCTCAAACCTGGGTTATCCGCATCCCAGTCCAACGCTCTATCCACTGTGCCACTGCCTGGTCAGGCTGATTTCAGTCATTCTGAATCAGATTTTCTCTACTTTTTTGGCAGCTTTTCTTGTACTTCAGATATCACAGTTTTAATATATTTCATAGTTAATGAAATAGGTCTAACTCAGGACAACCATCAAGAGAGTGAGTATAAGATAAGGGATTTGGGAGGTTTCAATGTGAATACTGTCATCTTCTCCTTGTTACAGGCTGATTTGTGTCCCTAAGACTCCTATGTTGCCTTGGCCAGATAGCTTGGTTGGTTAGAGCATCATCTGGAAGGGCAGAGGTTACCAGTTCAATCCCTGGTCAGGGTATATACAGGAACAAATTGATGTTCCTCTCTTTCTCTATCTTTTTCTCCCTTTCCCTCTCCCTGAAATCAATAAAATAAACATTAAAAAAAGATTAGCTATTATCAACAAGACAGGTAACAACAAGTGTTGGAGAGGCTGTGGAGAAAAAGGAACCCTCATCCACTGTTGGTGGGAATATAAAGTAGTACAACCATTATAGAAGAAACTATGGTGGTTCCTCAAGAAATTAAAAATAGAATTACCATATGACCCAGCAATCCCTCTACTGGGTATATACCCCCAAAACTCAAAAACACTGGTACGTAAAGACACATTCAGCCCCATGTTCATTGCAGCATTGTTCATAGTGGCCAAGACATGGAACCAACCAAAAAGCCCTTCAATAGATGATTGGATAAAGAAGAAGTGGTACATATATACTATGGAATACTACTCAGCCATAAGAAATGATGACATCGGATCATTTACAAGAACATGGATGGACCTTGATAACATTATACTGAGTGAAATAAGTAAATCAGAAAAAACTAAGAACTATATGATTCCATACATAGGTGGAACATAAAAATGAGACTCCGGGACATGGACAAGAGTGTGGTGGTTACTGGGGGTGGGTAAGGAAGGATAGGGAGGAGAAGGAGGGGGTGGGGGGAGAGGAGGGGCACAAAGAAAACCAGATAGAAGGTGACAGAAGACTATATGAATTTGGGTGATGGGTATGCAACATAATCAAATGTCAAAATAACCTGGAGAAGTTTACTCTGATTGATTAATGTCACCCCATTAAAATTAATAAAAAAATAAAAAATAAATAAAAAGACTCATGTTGATGTCTTAACCTCCAGAGTCAGGATGTGACCTTTTTTAGTATTGCGTCTTGCAGATGTAATTAGTTAAGGTGAGGTCATACTGGAATAGGCTGGGCCTTAATCCAATATGAGTGCCCTTATAACAAGAGAAGAAATGTCATGTGAAGATGAAGGCAGAGATCAGGGCGATAGTTCTACAGGCCAGAGACATTTCTACCAGAACAAACCAATTGGAAGCTATGAGAGAGGTCTGGAACAGAACCTCCCCTAGTCCAGAGACAGACAGTCCTGCCGACACCCCAGTTTCAGACTTCTGCTGAGAAGCTGTACATTTCTGTTATTTAAGCCACCAGTTGTGGAACCCCAGCAGATGAACCCCCTCTTATCCAGAGCTCTCCCAGAAGGACCCTCTCTGTCTGGCTGCCCTAGGGGCAGCTTTTTGTCTCACCCACACACTGTTCTCTCCGATATTTTTTTAGTACTGATAAAAGCATGATAACAAGCAAAAACGTTTAAAGAAAAAGTAAGCACCCCATTTAGTTTCAAAACTATTAGTTTTATTTATTTATTTTTTTGTTACAGAGAGAGGGCGACAGATAGGGACAGACAGACAGAAGGGAGAGAGATGAGAAGCATCAATTCTTCATTGCAGCACCTTAGTTGTTCATTGATTGCTTTCTCACATGTGCCTTGACCGGAGGCTACAGCAGACCAAGTGATCCCTTGCTGGAGCCAGCGACCTTGGGCTCAAGCTGGTGAGCTTTACTCAAACCAGATGGGCCTGCACTCAAGCTGGCGACCTCAGGGTTTTGAACCTGGGTCCTCCGCTTTCTAGTCCAACGCTCTATCCACTGTGCCACTGCCTAGTCAGGCTCAAAACTGTTAGCTTTAGTTAATGTTTTTTTCTTTTTTGACACAAACTCTAAAGCAATTCATTTGACAAATTTTCTTAGGGATTTTATTGACATTTTCACCTGCGCCATTGACCCTTCAATGCAGTGCGAGAGGTTACGTTGCCCATGAGATGTGTCACACTTTACCTGGTAGAGAAGGCATATTTTTTGTGTGGACTAAATATCTCCCGCGCTTCCTAACTATGTCAGAGGGCTACCAGAGCACTGGGGCCACAGGTTCTGGCAGGCTGTTGCTGAAGTTCCTGTATCCCATTGCAGGTCCCCCTGAGGCCTACCTCCCAGTATGTCTTGGGCATGAACTGACCACTCAGAAGCTGTGTCCCAAAGAGGGCTGACCCGAACATGTTCTTTTCAAACAGTGCTATGGTGTTCTTAGGATATATTCCTAAAAGTGGGATAGCTGGGTCAAAAGGCAGTTCGATTTTTAATTTTTTGAGGAATCTCCAAACTGTTTTCCACAGTGGCTGCACCAGTCTGCATTCCCACCAGCAGTGCAGGAGGGTTCCCTTTTCTCCACATCCTCTCAGCACTTGTTGTTTGTTGATTTATTGATGGTAGCCATCCTGACAGGTGTGAGGTGGTATCTCATTGTTGTTTTAATTTGCATTTCTCTGATGAGTGGGGACATTGAACCTCTTTTCATACATCTATTGGTCATCTGCACGTCTTCTTTGGAGAAGTGTCTATTCACCTCTCCAAAGGAAAAAGTAATCTTTTGTCCACTTTTTAATTGGATTGTTGTTTTGGTGTTGAGTCTTATAAGTTCCTTGAGAATTTTAGATATTAAACCTTATCATATATATCAGCGATATATGTTCTCCCATTCAGTGGATTGTCTTTTCATTTTGTTGGTGGTTTCCTTTGCTGTGCAAATACATTTTAGCTTGAAGAAGTTCCATTTGTTTATTTTTCCTTTTATTTTCCTTGCCCAAGGTGATATATCAAAAAAAATATTCTTATAAGATAGGTTTGAGATTTTACCGCCTTTGTTTTCTTCTAGAATTTTTATGATTTTGAGTCTAAACTTTAAGTCTTTAATCCATTTTGAGTTTATTCTTGTATATGGTTTAAAAAGGGTTGGAGCAAAGTTTTTATGTAAAGGGTGGGGAAGTAAATATTTTATACTTTGGGGGCCATTTGGTTAGTCACAGCCACTCAAATCTGCCCTTGTAGCACTAAAGTAGCCATAGACAATATGTAAATAAATAAGTATGGTTATGTTCCACTAAAACTCTGAATTTTGATTTTCACATTGTTTTACATGTTACAAAATATATATTTTTAAAAAACTGTTTAAAAATGTAAAAACTATTATTGACTCATAAATAATACAAAATAAAGATAGTGGGCCGGGTTTGGTCCATGAGCTGTAGTTTGCCAACCCCTAGTCTAGTGGAAGGAGACTGAGTGGAAGGGGCCAGACAGATAAGGGTGTGAGTTGTTTTCTCACTTGCTAGCTGTGTGGCCCGGACTGGTTATACAGCCCTCTTAAGCTTTAGACCTTGCAGAGTTGCTGTGAAAATTAGAAGTACTTTATGTAAAGTTTTATCATGCAGTGGGTACTCAGTATGTGTTCCTTCCTTTTTCTTTTTCTTGAAGACCTTTCTAAAACTGGAGTTTGTTACCCCAGGTACAAAATCCCTCTATGTCATGAAGTCTTTTTGGCTAGCTTCCGTGTATTCTTTGCCCTAATTGAAAATGTGTATGTGTGTGCTGAGAACTTTCATGTCTACATCTGGATTCCATGCCTCTCCCTGACAACAGAAATTACCTCTCGTTATGTCCACGTACAAGAGGTCATGAAAAGTTTGAAGATTGTATGTGAAATGCTTCCATTTTTCATTTCTTAATCTTTAAGAATTTTGTAGCTCTTCATGTTTTTTTTTTTTAATCCAGGAAGTTTTATTAAAACAAAAGAATTAATGTATTTTATATATTCTGTAAAAGAGATATATCAGCAACTCAAGAATCCTATTCTCTTCCATTGCCCTGCCGCAAATATTCAGTGGTTATGGTCCCTTAATGGGGAAACTTTTCAGACCTCTTCTGGACTTGCTCACTTCTCTGTCCAGCCAGGTTCCATGCTTGAACATTTTAATACTTATAGAATTGAAAATGACTTACCCACATTATTTCATTTGACACCCAAGACCAGTTTTATTAGTATCTTTTTTTCTTTCTAGGAAACAGGCTCAGAGAAGTTAAAATAAAGGCCGACATGACACAGTCATGGGAGACACCTGAATGCAGGCCCCTGGACTCTGGGTCTGGTGCTATGTACTGTGTCTGCTACACAACTTGCTTTTAAGTCTTGTGTTTGGTCCATTCTGCTCCTTATCATATAGTTTTTGAAGGTGCAGGCTACATCTTTTTTGTTTTCTGTGAGAGATCCTAAGCAACTTTATATAATATCATTTGTTAATTGACATTTAATAAATATTTGTTTGTTTATCCAGACATTTGGAAAGTGTTCTTTAGTGGTTTCCCTCCAGTCAGTCAGCTGTCAGCATTTGCTGGGTGCCTTTGTGAGCCTGGGGATGACACTATAAGTGCTTGGAGGCCACACAGAAATGCTGTGTAGGCCAGGAGTTTTTCAATGTGGTAGTAGTTTTAATAAAGAGCAGAAGACTCTTGAATTAAACTGAAGCGGCTCTAGACCTCACCCTTGTTTCTAGTCAGGTGTCTGGTTATTTAACGTTGTCTGTCTAGTGGATTAATGAATACCTTATAACAATACAAGAATGCAAGTGTGTGGTTACTAAACAGTGCTTTAAAATTGTAACGATTACCCATAATAGGTAATTAATAATCATATGAGGCATGACAAGCCAGGTTACATTGTGGCAAAAGTCTCTAGACCTCAGTGGCTTTCTGTTTCAATACATTTATGCTCTGTGTCCATTGTGGGTAAGGTGTAGCTCTGTTTCCATCCACCTTTCTTGGGGATCCAGGCTGTTTAAGAAGCTTCTATCTGGAACACTGGGTCAGAGGAAAGAGAAAGCATGACAAAACCCAAACCAGGGCTTAGGGCTGGTTGTGACACACATTACTTCTCACCTTCTGTTGCCCAAATCAAGTCACACAGCTGAGTGACATGACTGGGAAAAGAAAATATAATTCTTCCTTGGGTACAGGCTGTGAATATATTTGAACACTATTACAGTTTACCACAATAAAAGATAACCTTTAGGAAGGATGAGAAAGCATGGTACAGAAAAGATGAATAAGCATTAGCACTGAGTATGCTTCCAGGCTTAGTTGCTTTCTGAATAAATGATTCTTTAAGAATTGTCTGAGAAAAGCTTGTTGTTGTAACTCTTGTCAGGTTTGTATAAAACAAAAGATTACTGTACAATTGTCAAATACATGAAGTTCTCTGAAAGCCAAGCTTCTGTTTATTTTCTCGAAAGCAGAGGCAAACCCTGATCAAAGCAAATAGTCTTTTTTTGTTAGCCAACTAGGCTTTTAAAATGAATTTTGAGAAATTAATGGCATTTGGAGACTCATTCATTTAAACAGACACACACACACACACACACACACACACACACACACACACACACACACACACACACACACACACACTTGTCAACTCTTTGGACCCTGTATCAGTCAGAGTCTGTCTGTTAGTTACAAACAGCAGAATCTATTCCGGCGGGGGTGGGGGGATAAGTCTGGTAACAGCAATTAGGTATTTCAGAAACTTTCCAGGCGCGTTTGCACCTGGAAACAATACCGAATGACACTGATTACGGCGTTTCAGTAGAGAGGTGATTGCTGCCAGCATTGGGCATGAAGCGCTATTTCTAGAACCTCCGCCAAGTGACCCTTGCAAGCTTGATGCCTCCTGTCCCTGAACTTTGCCACTAAGTGACAATGGGTCCTGGTGACTTCTTTATTTTTTACTTTATTTTTGTTTAATATTTTATTTATTGAGTTCAGCGAGAGAGAAAGGGAGAGAGAGAGAGAGAGAGGAACATTGAGCTGTTCCTGTCTGTGCACTGACCGGGGATTAAAACGAAAACCTTTGCACTTCCAGATGATACTGGGACGACCAACCAAGGTATCTGGCCAGGGTCTTTGTTTTTTAAAACTTTAATTATTTATAATTTCTTTTATGGGGAATTTCTAGGGTCAGCCCACCTGAAGTGTAATGGGTAAGCCTCACCCTGGAAAACTACCTTCATGATCATGGTATCTCCCTGCCATGTAAGTATTAATTTAAATTTTTGTAAACAATCTTTTACAAATCAAAATCTCATGCATTGATCACCTTAACCAAGTGATTAAATTTTACATTCCTAATGTGAGAAACTCTAATATATCATGTCTACTATATGATGCATAATGACATATGACAACATCACCTATTCTTTTACCAGGATGCATATGTTTTCTGGTTATCTTTATTTTTATGATGAGGGCAGCTATTGGTAATTGTTGACAGGATCCAGTAATTCACTGGGGGTTATTCTAATTGATAATATTCTAATTTTATTATTTAAAATTAACTTTTAGTTAAAATAATTTAATAAAGATGCCCTTCCCTTATCTACTTTTGGATTACCCAATTATTCAGATAATAATGGAAAGGCAGGATAAATATTTAATATTTGATACTTTTGCTTTATTGATTAGTTTTCAAGATCATGAATTGGTTCATTAAAGCACCCTATCCTTCTCTAAAGATGACCACTTAGTTTTTAAAAATATATATTATTATGACTCCTTGAATAAAAACATATCTGATGATTTTCAATCAAATTGAAGTTATGACCCTTGATGTTCAATTGTTCTGTCTTTTGCTAGTGGAAGCCTCTTCAATTTGACTCCTGAGGTCTTTTGACATGATCTTTGTGATCTTTAATAGTTTTCTCACTAGCTGGTATGACAAAAAGTTTCAGGCTCATTTTGTACCTTTTGTGCCTCAAACTAAAACCAGAAGCCTTGGTTTCTTTTTGTGAGAATTAGCATTTCAAAACCATGACCTGGTCACTAATGTTTGTTGCTACTGGGTTGGCCATTGTTTTTGGGTCTGAATTTTCAATGGCCAGAGCTAGAGGATCTCTCTTTATATATATATACCTAGATATAATATTACACATATGTAATATTATATATATATATTTTTGGTAATATTATATTTTTTAAAAGATAAAATAAAATGTAAGATAAAGTATCTCTTGGATTTATAACTGGTATTCCAATTTAATTTAATGACTAGTTATTTAACTTAACTTTTTGTAAGTTAAATCTATTTATCCTTTCTTTTATACTGAAAATCCTGATCCTCAAAAATACAGGAGATGATATAATTAGAATATCCTAAGATTATTCGTTTGTTTTTTGCTCCTATTGACCACACAATAGTCTGAGAGTACTACCACCGCCACAAATGGAACTGCTGTAAATATTTAACTTCTTTGTGTGTTCTTTTTCTTTGGATTTTTAAATATATAGTTTATATATCTAACTAACTTGAGTGAATGGTCATTGCATACTGTACTCTTTCCCCTTTTAGTCTTAGTTCTACAGATAACTGTATGTTTAATGTTCATCACCAGTCTTTATGCCAGCGTCTTCCTGGTCCTTTTGGTTGCCTAGTGCTTGTTCTTGAGTGTAGTCTTTGGAAAAAATGTATGAATGAAAATAATATTCCTTGATATTTTGCATGTTTGCATCTTTTATATGTTTAAGTCAGTTTTTCAGGATATAAAACCTTTGAATCACATTTTCTCTCCCTAAGAATCTTTATAGATTATTTTATTTTTGTCTGGCATACTATTACGCTGTCAAAAAGTTGGATGAAAATTTCATTTTCTTATTACTACCCGTTTTTGCCTGGATGCCCAAAGGGACTTTGAATGTTCAGTAATTTTTTTTTCTAGAATATATTTTTGTGTGGTCATTCTGAGTAGACATTTTTAGATTTTGCATGTGCTTTTTCAATGTAGTTTCAATTAATTTTTTCTTAAAATGTTTATTTATTTACTTGAGAGAAAGACTGATTTGTTGGTCTATTTATGCACTCACTATTTGATTTTTGTATGTACCCTGACTGTGGATCAAACCCACAACCTTGGCGTATCAGGATGATGCTCTAACTAGCCGAGTTACCCAGCCAGGGCTGAATCATTCCAGTTTTAGTATATATGCTATCAAAGCGAGCACATTTTATTTCCTTGGATAGTTTTTGAAATAAACTTTTGATTATTTGTTCTCCCTTGCTGGGGTTTTCTTATTCAGTGTCTCCTATTATCCTATGTGTTGGCTCTTCTTTGCCTCTTGTTAATATTAATACTTTCTTCCATATCCCTTTTATTTTTGTGCATTTCTTGTTTATTTTAAAAGTTTTCTTAAATATTTTTTTATTTCTTTTAAGGTATTATCTATTGTGTTTATTCATTGTAATTTTCTCTTTTTATTTGAAATAAGTTTAATTTATATACGATTATTTCCTGACTTCTGCCATTTTTTTTCTGAGGTTTTTTTATTTTTTTTTTAACTTTAATGTGGTGACACCAATAAATCAGAGTACATATGTACAATGAAAACATCTCCAGATTATCTTATCATTCAATTGTGTTGCATACCCATCACCCAAAGTCAAATTGTCCTCTGTCACCTTCTATCTGGTTTTCCTTGTGCCCCTACCCTTCTCCGTATCCCACCCTCCCTTCCCTCCCCCCATCCCGTAACCACCACTCTCTTGTCCATGTCTCCTAGTCTCACTTTTATGTTCCACCTATGTATGAATTCATGCTGTTCTTAGTTTTTTTTTTTTCTGATTTACTTATTTCACTTTGTATAATGTTATCAAGGTACATCCATTTTGTTGTAAATGATCCGATGTCATCATTTCTTATGGCCGAGTAGTATTCCATAGTATATATGTACCAAAGCTTTTTAATCCACTCGTCTTCTGACAGACACTTGGGCTGTTTCCAGATCTTCGCTATTGTGAACAATGCTGCCACAAACATGGGGGCGCATTTCTTCTTTTAAAACAGTGTTATGGTGTTCTTAGGGTATATTCCTAAAAGTGGGGTAGCCAGGTCAAAAGGCAGTTCGATTTTTAATTTTTTGAGGAATCTCCATACTGTTTTCCACAGTGGCTGCACCAGACTGCATGCCCACCAGCAGTGCAAGAGGGTTCCCTTTTCTCCGCATCCTCGCCAGCACTTACTCTGTGTTGTTTTGCTGATGAGTGCCATTCTGACTGGTGTGAGGTGATACCTCATTGTTGTTTTAATTTGCATTTCTCTAATAATTGGTGATGTTGAGCATTTTTTCATATGTCTTTTGGCCATCTGTATTTCTTCTTTGGAGAAATTTCTATTCATTTCTTTTGCCAATTTTTTGATTGGATTGTTTGTCTTCCTGGTGTTGAGTTTTATAAGTTCTTTATAAATTTTGGTTATTAACCCCTTATCCGACATGCTGTCGAATATGTTCTCCCATTGTGTGGTTTGTCTTTTTATTCTGTTCTTATTGTCTTTAGCTGTGCAAAAACTTTTTAGTTTGATGTAGTCCCATTTGTTTATCTTGCCTTTTATTTCATTTGCCGATGGAGATAAATCAGCAAATATATTGCTGCTACAGATGTCGGAGAGCTTGCTGCCTATGTTTTCTTCTAAGATGCTTATAGTTTCACGGCTTATGTTTAAGTCTTTTATCCATTTTAAATTTGTTTTTGTGAATGGTGTAAGTTGATGGTCTAGTTTCATTTTTTTGCAGGTAGATGTCCAATTTTCCCAACACCATTTGTTAAAGAGGCTGTCTTTACTCCATTGTATGTTCTTTCCTCCTTTGTCAAGTATCCATTGTCCATAAAGCTGTGGGTTTATTTCTGGGTTCTCTGTTCTGTTCCATTGATCAATGTGTCTGTTCTTATGCCAGTACCAAGCTGTCTTGAGTATAATAGCCTTGTAGTAGACCTTGATATCCGGAAGAGTGATACCTCCTGCTTTATTTTTTCTTTTCAGGATTTCTGAGGCTATTCGTATTCTTTTTTGGTTCTATATAAATTTTTGGAATATGTGTTCTATATCTTTGAAGTATGTCATTGGTATTTTAATTGGTATTGCATTGAATTTATAAATTGCTTTGGGTAGTATAGACATTTTAATGATGTTTATTCTTCCTAGCCATGAGCACGGTATATGCTTCCACTTGTTTGTATCTTTCTTGATTTCCTTTATCAATGTTTTATAATTTTCTGAGTACAAGTCCTTAACCTCCTTGGTTAAATTTACTCCTAGGTATTTTATTTTTTTGGCTGCAATAGTGAAGGGGATTGTTTCCTTAATTTCTTTTGCTGACAGTTCATTGTTTGTATACAGAAATGCCTCTGATTTCTAAGTATTAATTTTATATCCTGCCACCTTGCTGAATTCATTTATAAGGTCCAGTAGTTTTTTGACTGAGACTTTAGGGTTTTCTATATACAATATCATATCATCTGCAAATAGTGACAGTTTTACTTCTTCTTTTCCAATTTGAATGCCTTTTATTTCTTCTTCTTGTCTGATTGCTATAGCTAGGATTTCCAGAACTATGTTGAATAAGAGTGGTGAAAGTGGGCAACCCTGCCTGGTTCCTGATCTTAAGGGGATTGCTTTTAATTTTTGTCTATTTAGTATGATGTTTGCTGTGGGTTTGTCGTAGATGGCCTTTATCATGTTAAGAAATGTTCCTTGTATTCCCACTTTATTGAGAGTTTTGAGCATGAATGGGTGCTGGATTTTATCAAATGCCTTTTCTGCATCTATTGAAATTATCATGTGATTTTTGTCCTTCCTCTTATTTATTTGATGAATCACATTGATTGATTTGTGAATATTAAACCAGCCTTGCCTCTCCAGAATAAATCCCACTTGATCATGGTGTATGATTTTTTTCATATATTGCTGGTTCTGGTTGGCTAATATTTTGTTGAGAATTTTACGTCTAAATTCATCAGGGATATAGGCCTATAATTTTCTTTCTTTGTGTTGTCTTTTCCCGGTTTTGGGATCAGAATTATGCTGGCCTCATAAAAGGAGTTTGGAAGTCTTCCTTCCTCTTGAATTTTTTGAAATAGCTTGAGGAGGATAGGAGTTCGTTCTTCTTTGAATTTTTGATAGAATTCACTTGTGAAGCCATCAGGCCCAGGACTTTTCTTTTTTGGGAGTTTTTTGATAACTGTTTCGATCTCATTTGTTGTAATTGGTCTGTTTAGATGTTCTGATTCTTCCAGATTGATTTTTGGAAGATTATATGATTCAAGAAATTTGTCCATTTCATCTAGATTGTCTAATTTTTTGGCATAGAGTTCTTCATAGTATTTTCTTACAATGCTTTGTATTTCTGTTGTATCAGTTGTTATTTATCCACTGTCCTTTTAAATTTTATTTATTTGAAACCTCTCTCTTTTTTTCTTGGCGAGTCTAGTTAAAGCTTCATCAATCTTGTTTACCTTTTCAAAGAACCAGCTTCTGGTTTCATTGATCCTCTGTATTGTTTCCTTAGCCTCTATGTCATTTATTTCTGTTCTGATCTTTATTATTTTCTTCCTTCTACTTGTCCTGGGTTTTATTTGGTGTTGTTTTTCTAGTTCTTTTAGCTGCAGGGTCAGGTTGCTTATTTGAGCTTTTTCTAGCTTCCTATGATATGCTTGTAGTGCAATGAACTTCCCTCTCAGTACTGCTTTGGCTGTGTCCCATAAATTTTGAGTTGATGTGTGCTCATTATCATTTGTTTCTAGAAACTTTTTTATTTCTTCTTTCATTTCATTGTTAATCCATTCATTATTTAATATCATGCTATTTAGTTTCCAAGTGTTTGAGTATTTTTCAGTTTTTCTTTTGTGGTTAATTTCTAGTTTCATGGCATTGTGATTAGAGAAAATGCTTGATATGATTTCAATCTTTTTAAATTTATTGAGACCATTTTTGTGTCCTAACATGTGGTCTATCCTAGAAAACGTACCATGAGCGCTTGGGAAGAATGTATATTCTACTGCTTTAGGATGAAAAGTTCTGAAGATATCTATTAAATCAAGTTGATCTAGTGTATCCTTTAAGTCTGCTGTTTCTTTATTAATTTTCTTTCTTGAGGATCTATCCAGAGTTGTTAGTGGGGTATTGAAATCCCCAACTATGATAGTATTGCTGTTAATCTCGCCCTTTATGTCCATCAAAGTCTGCTTTATGTATGTCGAGGCTCCTATATTTGGTGCGTAGATATTTATAATAGTTATATCTTCCTGTTGAATTGTTCCCTTTATCATTATGTAGTGTCCTTCTTTATCTCTTACTACAGCCTTTGTTTTAAAGTCCATTTTGTCAGCTGTAAGTACTGCTACCCCGGATTTTTTTTCATTTCCATTTGCATGAAATATTTTTTTCCATTCTTTTCCCTTCAGTCTATGTGCATCTTTTGTTTTAAGGTGTGTCTCTTGTAGACAGCATATGAATGGGTCCTGTTTCTTTATCCACGCAGCTACCCTATGTGTTTTGATTGGATCATTTAATTCATTTACATTTAAGGTTATTATTGATATGTAGTTGTTTATTGACATTTTATTCTTTAAAGCTGTATTCTTCTTTTGCTCTATTCTTTCTTCCCTTTGAACTGTTCACAACAGGCCCCGTAGTATCTCTTGCCGAATTGGTTTGGTTTTAATGAATTCCTTGAGGCTTTCTTTGTCTGGAAAGCTCTTTATTTCTCCTTCAATTTTAAATGTTAGCCTTGCTGGATAAAGTAGTCTTGGTTGTAGGTTCTTGTTCTGCATTACTTTGAATATATCTTGCCATTCCCTTCTGGCCTCAAGTGTTTCTGTTGAGAAGTCCGATGACATCCTTATGAGAGGTCTCCTTTGTAGGTGATAGCCTTTTTTTCTCTAGCAGCTTTTAAGATTTTTTCTTTATCCATTAGCTTTGGTATTTTAACTATGATGTGTCTTGGTGTAGAATCTTTTGTGTTTCTCTTAATGGAGTTCTGTGTGCTTCTTGAACATGTGGAATGTTTCCCCGCCTTAATTTAGGGAAGTTTTCTGCTATGATTTGATTGAACAAAATTTCCATTTCCTGTCTTCTTTCCTCTTCTTCAGGCACCCCTATGATGCGTATGTTGTTTCTCTTGATGTTGTCACAGAGCTCCCTTAGAGTTTCCTCACATTTTTTGAGTCTCTTTTCCTTTTTCTTCTCTGCTTCTGTGCCTTTGTTTATTGTGTCCTCTAACTCTCTGATTCGATCCTCAGTGTGATTCATCCTGCTTTTAATTCCTTCCATTGTGGTCTTCAGTTCTGATACTGTATTTGTCATTTCTGTCTGATTCTTTTTTATTATTTCAATTTCGTTCTTTATACTTGTTATCTCTTTATTTAGGTGTTCATAGTGACTATCCATTGTTGCTCTAATTTCTTTGAACATCCTAACTATCATTATTCTAAATTCTGCTTCTGGTAGTTTGGTTATATCTGGTTCATTCAGGTCCTTCTGTGGGGATTTCTCTTGATTCATTTGGTTTGCATTCCTCTGCCTGCCCATTTTATCTGTGTATAGGCAAATTGTGGGCACTGGAGTCCAGTAGGTTTTTCTTTGTGTTCTCTAGGTATGGTCTGTCTGCAGGCCTGCCACCCCCTCTGCTGCTGCCTAGGGTGGTTGGGTATGGGCATTGCCAACGACAGCCTACTGTGGCTGTTACTGTGATTTCCACCTCTCCTCCGCGGGAGGGGCTGTCACTCAAGCCACAAGCTTTAGTACCAAGGGCAGAGGTGAGCACCTTTGCTCAGCTGCAGAACCAGCCTTTTTCCAGAAGGCTTACGCCCAGCCCCCGCAGTCAGAGCCTGCTTGCCACAGTTTTGTGGGTTGGGCAGGGCTTTTGACGTGCTCTCAGCTGTGAGCCTTTGCCCGTCCAGATTTTAGCCCTGCCCTCAAGGCCGGGGCCCTCCTGCGTAGGGTTGCAAACTGCGGTTTATTGGGCTTGGCGTGTTTGCTGGCGTTAGCTCAGCTGCTAGCTTCCGATCAATCAGGACTCTACCACACCCCCACGTTCGGCGCCAGCTTGCGCACGTAGGGTGGCTAGCCGCTGGGATTTCTCTGGCCAGGCGGGGCTAGTAGCGTGAGCTCAGCCGTGAAAGCCAGCTGCACGCAGGTAGTTTTGCAAACCACCAGGGTTTCTCTGGCCGGGCGGGGCTAGTAGCGTGAGCTCAGCCGCGAAAGCCAGCTCACACGCGCACAAAGGATTTCAAACCACCACGGTTTCTCCCTCCGGGCGGGGTTGGCAGCATGAGCTCAGCCGCGAGCCCCTCGCCCGTCCCTGGTCCTAGCCCCGTCCCCGTGGTCAGGGCCGGCTTGCGCAGAGCGCAGAGCCGATCTCTGCCTGTATTTTTCCCCACAAGTGGGGTCACAGGCGGCCCGCAGCTGCCGGACCGCTTTCGCGCGTCCCCTCCGCCCCTGCTGGGCTAGACCGAGCTCACATCGGTTGTGCCTCCGCCCACTCCGACAGGACCGCTTTTCAGTGTCCTGCCGCCCCAAACCCTTCAGCAACACTCAGAGAGATAGCAGTGTCTTAAGTCTCCACACTGTAGGTTTGGGAGCTCCCTCCCTCTAAGCAGCTCTGCTCTAATTGCCGCGGGAGAGCTTGTTTGGCTAGTGTCTTGTCTCCCTTTGCTGGTATTGCTAGTTCCAGGGGAGATATTCGTTTTCGATTAGGGAAATGACTTAGCCCAGGAATCAGGATGGTTGTCCCTCAGAGTGTCCTCGTGCCTTCAATCCACTCTCTGTTCCCGCTGCTCTGTTCCTCTCCTCTGTCCCCGTTCCCCGGAGCCCCAGGTGCGTGGTTGTGAGAGAGGGTTTCTGCGCTGTCCCTTTGAAAAGATTCTTGGGTCTGAGAAAACTATCTCTTTTTCACAAACAGTATCCTCACTTGCTTCACAGCTCAATACTGTCCATATGCCTCTTCTAGGCTCTGGGACTGCAGGCTGGGGCTTGGTTCCTGGGACCCAGGTCCCTCCCTCTCCGCCAAACTCTCCTCCTGCCACGCGGGTCTCTCCGGGCTGCCGTTTGCTCTGGGGAGCTGGGCAGCCCTCTTCGCGTTTTCGCTATTCCTACCAGTCTCAATGTGGCTTCTGCGGTGTTCCTTGGTTGAAGAATCCACTTAGTTTAGTTCAAAGTTGGTTTATCCAGATGATGGTTCTTAAAATTGAGTTATAATCCATTTTGGTCCTGGGAGTTGGAAGTTGGTACGTCCGCCTTCTCCATCGCCATCTTCCCCTCCTCCATGACACTCTGAGTTTGTTTGTTTTTTACTTCTAATTTATGTTGTCCTTTTATGTCTTGTAGCCTTTAAATTTATATTTTAGTTTTTCTAAATAGAAAGTTATATTTTAGATCTGGGTTTAGACATGTCTTTTAGATGTGTAGATTTTTGTGTTCTATAGAGATGTTTTTCTGCTTCTTGATCTCTCTTTAAAATAATAACTTCATGTGGGTTTTGGTCTAAAATTTTTATGTTAATTACTTTAAAAATTAATTCTACTAAACTTTTAGGAGAAGGCATAGTAGAAAGTACTTTGTGTGTGTGTGTGTGTGTGTGTGTGTGTGAGAGAGAGAGAGAGAGAGAGAGAGAGTAAGTAGGGGAGATAGTGAGGCAGACTCCTGCATGCACCGTGACCAGGATCTATGTGGCAACCCCTTCTGGTGTCAATGCTCGACTAACAAGCTATTTTTAATGCCTGCGGCTGACATGCTTGGACCAACTGAGCTGTCCTCTGTGCCCGGGGCCTTGCTCAAACCTGTTGAGCCACTGGCTGTGGGAGGAGAAGAGAAAGAGAAGTAGAAGAGGGAGGAGGAGAGGAGCAGATGGTTGCTTTTCCTGTGTGCCCTGACTGGGTATTGAACTTGGGATGTCTATATGCCAGTCTGATGCTCTATCCATTGTCTCTATCCACCTCAATTTTGATTCTACTTCCAGAAGATTTCCTCAGTATAGAACCCTGTCCTGAAAAGAAATCCTGACTGAACACTTTCAAGAATTCACAGGAGCTTAACTTCTCCAGACCCATTAATCTTTACTGAAAGCATCTTGCACTCACCTACTATTGGATAGGGAAAAGCCCTTCCTGCTTCAGCTGCTATTCTCAGATTGTCCCACTGAATTCTCCTTTACACATCTGTTGGCTATTTGGGATTTCTGTCCTTAGGTACAGTAGACACCCTTCTGCTTCTCTTTGGTTTCTCCTGCAGAGATGCTCAGACCATGTAGATTATGTGACAGTTGATGATCTTGTATTTTGTGGTTTGTGGGGGAAATATTGTCATCTAATTTTGTTGTATATGTTGTACATGGCAATTTGATTTTGCTACCTAGTTACTTTATCTGTTTTTATGTGGGGATTCAGAGAGATTAAGAAAACTATACCCCTGCGTCCATCCTCCCAGAGTTTCCTCCCAAAGTTCTCTTAGAAACTTCATAACACTGCTGAAACTAAAATTTCATGCAGGTGTATCTAATTGGTTGAGTTTAAGTCACATGTTTTGCCCTCATTGTAGAGGGGGCTGGTAAAGTAGTTTCTGGCTTCCACCTAGCGAAAGTGGGGCTCATAAGATTAGAAATGCCCTAATAAAAGAAGGATGTTGAAAATACATGCACTATATCCATTATGGACCTACATACCAAAGCTTGGCTTTTACAGAGATAAACCAGGTTGATGCCTTTGCAATGTCATTTGAAGGGCCTCAAAGACCCCAAGTGTCCAAAATATTTGTACTAAAGATTTTCCAGAAATAAGGAGCATTAAAATTAGTTCTAGGGTAAAGGTATTATCTGTTCAAGGCTCCAAATGTTATTTTAATAATGAAATGATGATATTTAGGAAGTGTAGGTCAGTTTATCTGATCAGAGGGCTGGGGAAATGGTTGGTTCATCTCACAAACCAGTCATTTGCACTATTGGTTTCTGGATTGGCTTATTAATTATATATTGGCTATGTGTGTACATAGAGCTTTTGACTTTAGAGATCAACAGAAGCACTGGGTATTTAATCTTGTGCCATTTAGGCTATTTCTATGAACTGACGACAAGCCAGTCTTCTGCCTCTCTTAGGGTCTTGTGTGTTATACTGTGGAGTATCCTTTTTCTGTAATGGTACTACATACAGTTCAATTGATTTTGACCCTTTTCCAGTATATCCCAACTTGTTTATCTTTCTTACTGGCCTGCCACGGAGTTCCCAGAATGTTTTAGAATGAACTCTCACAGCTTATAAATAAAGACATTCAGGAAAAAAATTAAATTTTTGCATATCTGCCCATTCATTAAATAACACAGGTTTCTTTTGTTCTTTCATCAGAATGGCCCAAGTTGCATGAGAGTTAAATAAGCACGTGGCAGACGAGGTCGACAAATTGTGATGGACAACATCTTTCCAATCTCTTCAGTAAATGGACTCCTCGTTTCTGTGCCAGCCGAGGGTTCCTGGTAGAAGATGTTATTTATAGGACTACACAGAGTGCCTAGCAATGCAGTATGGGCAATGAGACATGACAACTGGTTGACTCTTAGGGGAGGAAAGCTTTCCTTAACACTGACTTGTTTCCTGTTTTTGCTGCTATATTTGCTAAGAGTGTTTGAAGCGTGTCATTTAATGGGTGTCTAGTCTGAACACATTTTTACCCAGACAAGCCAGGAGCACTACTGCTGACTATTTTCTGAAGAGATGTTGGCTACCAGCCAGTAGAGAGCCTGCTGAGGATAGCCCATTATTGATTCTGGGGGCAAATGGAATTGATCCATGGCATAAAAAAATCCTACCAGGTGTTGGGCACTTATTATGAGTCAGGTTCCTTTCATGCACATGCTTATCACTGAATCCTCCCAAGAACATGAATAACATTTACTTTACGGAGGATTTTAAAGTTCAGAGAGATCAAGCCGTTCAAGCTCTTGTGCTTGCACTGGTTCACGAGCTTAGAAGGGGCCTGTGTTTGGTTTAATGCTCTATTATTATCATCTTGAAATTCTTAATCTTTGTTTTAGACAAAAGGCCCTGCACTTCCATTCCCAGAGATTATGAAGCTAATCTTGTTTCAAAGCACTAACGCTTATACTTTTCAAATGCCCCCATTTCTTTCTGTGGAAACCTTGACTGCCCTCAACTTTCTAGACCTTAAAAGGCAGTCTGGGGAGCTCTGCTCTGTGATGAGGGGCATCCCCCAGGTCAGGAGGAGGAGCGGCTATAGGTGGAAGAAGGAGGTGGAAGAAGGAGGTGGAAGAAGGAGGTGGAAGAAGGAGGTGGAAGAAGGAGGTGGAAGAAGCTCCCTCGTAGATACTGGCTCTCTCCTACCCGTCTGATGCCTCTCTTTTTCCGAAGGTTCATCCCGGTCTACCTAGTCCTGCTAGCTTTTACCATACTTCCAGTGGAGTGCAGGGATTGGAACCCAGGTCTGATTCCAAACCCACTCTCTGCTTGCTAACCTCACCTGTGGAAAGAAACATGTGTTCCTTAGTTTCAAATGTTTTCACAAGTCTTTGATTAGACGAGGTTTACTCCCCCCAGGTCACCATTCTGTGATCTGGCTGGATTTACTTGCAGTTGGCAGGATGACTCTTCAGCCTCTGTCTCAGGTCAGCAACTGCCTTCTGAATTTCAGACATTTATTTTCTAACATCAACTGGACCAATGCGGCTGCTACGTCTGCAGGTATCTCAGTTTGCCTTCTTTTCCATACTTGTGACCTCAGTCATGGAAGTCACCTCCGGGCCAAATGTTCGCTATCTCCACCTCTCCCCTTTCTCTTTTTCTCAACACCGCTAAATCCTATGGAGTTTGCCAACACCTTTTCCACTCCCGAAAAGTCTTATCCCCTTTTACCCCTGCCTTAGTGTTTCTTGGTTTTCTCTGCTAGATTTTATAGCCATGGTAACTGGTCTCTTTAGTTAGTAACACTTTATTTTGTAATTAAATTTACAAAATCTATATTTGATGTGTCAGAAGGGGAATCTTTGTTTTTATTTTTAAGTTGAGGCAAAATTGGCACATAATATCATGTTCGTTTCAGGTGTACCACATAATGATTTAGTATTTGCATACATTACAAAATGATCCCCACAATAAGTCTAGTTAACATCGGTCTCCTTACATAGGGTAACTGGTGTCCTTGCCCTATGATTGCCCCCTTCTAGGCCATTCTAGTATTATCAATTTATTGATTGACCAAACAATCCTGATCATTCACTCTCTTGCTTAAAACCTCCCTGGGCTCCCGATTGGCCACAGGATAAAGTCAAAATACCTTTCCCTGTCTCACCCTGTTCTGTCTTCTCAATATCTCCTTCTTTGTTTCTCTCTTGTGTTTCATGCTCTTGCTGCCCAGGAGTCCCTGACCCCCAAGAAAAGTAACTTGATGCTTCTTTTTCTTTGTTTATGTGATTTCTGCCTGGATTCTCCCCTTTGCCTCTCTTCATCTTCCTGTGATGTGTACATCCTTTAAGACTCTTCTCAAATGTTGCTGGTGCTAGAAAATCTTCCCTGATACCCACCCCTTCCCAAGTTCTGTCTTCTTCTCACTCCATATTGCACTATATTGTAAGCATTTGGCCATGCGTCTATCTGTCCATGGTAGGAGGGTAGGAATAATGTTTATTCATCTTTGTATTACTAGTGACTAATACAATGCCAGGCACACAGGAGGGGCCATTGAGATACGTGTATGTGTATAAAATATTGAATTATTATATATACATTTTTAAATGTTTATTTTATTGACTTTAGAGAAAGAAGAAGGGAGAGAGAGAGAGACAGGAACATGGATCTGCTCCTGCATGTGCCCTAACTGGCATTGAACCGGTGCCCTGTGCACTTCAGGACGAGGCTCTCCAACCAAGCTATCTGGCCAGGGCAAATTATTACCTTGTTTTTTTTTTTTTAATTTCTTTTTTTTATTTATTCATTTTAGAGAGGAGACAGAGAGAGAAAGAGAGAGAGAGAAAGGGTGGAGGAGCTGGAAGCATCAACTCCCATATGTGCCTTGACCAGGCCAGTGCAGGGTTTTGAACTGGCGACCTCAGTGTTCCCAGGTCGATGCTTTATCCACTGCGCCACCACAGGTCAGGCTGATTACCTTGTTTTTAAAATTTATTTTGAATTTTTTAAATTTTTAAACAGATAATTGACATGATATGCATTCTTTTGAATTAGAAAAATGCCATCAATAAATGTGTTTTTAAAACTATTTTTAAATGGTGTATAATTAATATATGATAAAATGCACAGGTCTTAAGTGTTTAGGTCAATACATTTAGCAATTTGTATCACTTGTGTAACCACCATCCCAGGTAAGACAGAACATGTCTGTCACCTCAGGAAATCTCTTTACGTTCTCTGTCCCACTTTTGGACTTCTATCATCATGGGTTAGCTTTGCCTGTTCTAGACGTAGGTACCAGGTTATGAACACTGGTGACAGCCAATGGCACCCTTATTCATTATACCTGCCAACGACCCCTTTTTTTAAAAATTATTTTTATTACTTATTCATTTCAGAGAGGGGTGGAGAGAGAGAGAGAGAGAGAGAGAGAGAGAGAGAGAGAGAGAGAGAGAGGGGAGGAGCAGGAAGCATCAGCTCCCATATGTGCCTTGACCAGGCAAGCCCAGGGTTTCGAACCAGCGACCTCAGAGTTGTAGGTTGAGGCTTAAATCCACTGCACCACCACAGGTCAGGCCCATGACCCCTCTTAACACTACAGAGTATTATTTTCTCTGATTATTTTATTTATTATTTTTAAATTTTATTTTACAATTATTTTGTATTTAACATTATTTTGTATTGATTTCAGGTGTATAGCATAGTGGTTAGACAATCATATACTTTACGAAGTGTTCCCCCTGATATTTTCAGTACCCATCAGGCACATTGCAAAATGTTGATTCTGTATACTTGCACAAGTTTTAAATACTTTAATTGTCACAACAGAACTGCAAAGCTAGTGATAGTGTCACTGTTTTAGTACAAGTACTGGAATGAGTACGGAATAATTAAATAACCAAAAGGCAACCCTCCCACCTTCAAATCCAGAAAATGGATTTCTGTTTCACATAATTTAATAGGGAGATCAGCTGACCCCTTTTGCCCAGGACTCTCCCAGTTTAATACTGCATCCTGCATCCCAGGAGACCCCATGACTGTAGGTTAACCTGGATAGTTGCTTAATTTAAAACTTAAAAACAGCTTTGAAAACACAACCCGTTTTAATAAGAAGAAACTCTTGTGTTTAGTTCACCTGACGAAGCGATGCTATTGCAATCTCAAAGTGCATTTATCAACCCAGAAAAGGTAAACGTTTTTACAGAGTATTTCATTCTCTAGAACTAGTTGGCTGCATGTCTGTTTTTTCCTAGGCTTCAGGGTTTGGTATAAGCCCAGACAAAGGACAAACACACAGGGCTTGCCTTCCTGGAGAATCCAACATTCACGTGTTCATGCCTGGAATTAAACACATTGTCAGACCTCCAGGCACTCTGTGCCTAGAATGTACATAATTATACAACACTGCACCATGGGAAGAAATATTTACTCCATCTCCACACACTCAGGAAGTGCCAGCTTACAGGAACTCTTCACTCTGAAAAACCTCCAGAAAACAAAGACAAAGAACCTCTCAACACTTCTCATGAGGGAGTGCATGTCTTGGACAAGGGGGAATGTTGTTTCCTGACTCAGGGACAGTGGAGATTTCTAGTTTTCTTTGTTTCATGTTTTTTCAACCTTGTGAGAAGGACGTTGTAAATGTTGCTGAAATTTGCAATGTTATCAATGCAGTAATTTCTTCTCAGAAGATAGCTGAGGTTTGGGGAAAACTTTTAAAAACAAGGTTGAAATTGTTGATGTGGAGCAGACTGCAGAACAAATTTGGATCTATATCCAAGGTAGGCCTGAGGCTGGGCAAACCCGGTATACATCCATGAAAATTGGAATTGCTTTCTAGGCAAAGAGGAATTCACTTTCTAAAGAGCAACAGAGACCAACATCTCACAGGAGGGAAAGGTCATTGTGAGCTACAAAGCTTTGGAAAGAAGGAGTTCCTTAAGCTAGGTTCCAAAGGAGAAAAAGTATACTAATGAATGAGTGGGCAGGAAAGCGAAACAAACTGGACACCTACATAGCACACATGCTTCTGACTCCCATGGCCTCTCATTTTTATATTTTCCCCAGCAAAGAGTCATAGCAAGCCCTAATTATATATATTTTTAATTGAATCAGTAAAATTCTTTATTTTTGTTAGGGACCCTGGAATCCACAATACTGGATTTGAATTCTAGCTCAGCCATATACCAGTTGTATGTCCCTGGAACCCCCAACACTCAGGGTCCTCCTCTGCACAATGAGATAATGCCTGCCTAATCTCTCTCCAGATCTGCTGTGAGGATTTGAAATGAGAACACATGTGGAAATGCTTTGAAAACTGTAGACTTCTATGCAGATAGAGTAGCAAGTTGTTACGGACTAAACTGTGTTCCCCCAATTCCTGTGTTGAAGTCTTAACCCCAATGGGATTAAATTTTGAGACAGAGCCTTGAAGGAGGCAATGAAGGTTAGATAAGGGCATCAGGGTGGACCCTAATGCAACAGGACTAATGTCCTTAAAGGAAGGGGAAGGGACCAGAGATCTCTCTCACCCTCTGTATACACACAGAGGAAAAGCCATGTGAGCACATAGTGAGAAGGTGGCCATCTGCAAGCCAGGAAGAGAGGTCTTGCTAGAAACCAATGTTGGCACCTTGTTCTTGGACTTCCAGATCTGTGAGAAGATTAATGTATGTGTTTAAGCCATCCAGCCTGTGGCATTTCATGGCAGCCCATGCAGACTAGTATAGAAGAAAGCCAATGTTTACATGGAGATTAAAATTTACAGAATACTTTCCTGTGCTTAGTCTCTTATTTTTATTTTTTGTTGACAGGGTAACAAAATACTATCAAGCAGAGGATAGAAATCTGGTTTAATGAAGTGCACACATTTTTGGTATTGTGAAGTGTTACAATAGGTTTGTCTTGTCTTCCCACTACTTTGCATCCTGTGAAGCAGGTGGAACTATCTGACAGTTAAGTAGAGTGGCTAAAGGTACAGAACAATTGGTATTATTTGGAAGAAACTCCTTGTCCTTTTTATCCAAAATCTCCCCCCCCCCCAACCCCCTGCATGTTTTTAGAACTGCTGGGGCCGATATGATGGTTTGTTGTTGTTTGCAGCTGTGATAAATGATGTACAATGCTGGTTGAAGATAAGAGACTACCATTCTGTGGAAAGAATTTCCAGAAACATGAATTTCCTCTTTCCCCCCCTGCTACCCTTACTTCTTGAACTAGCAAGTCAGGAGCACAGTTGCTTCACTCTGGTTCCAATTTGTTGTTTCGAATGGTTCACATGAATTTATCTGCCTTTCCTCCCCTCCTCCTTGTTTCTCACTAACTTCCTTACTCTCCCCCTCCCACACCCACTCCTTGCCTCTTGCTCTTAATTTTAGTAAGGACCATAGGCAGCTGGAGTGAAGAGGGAATTATCTCATGTTACCTTAATCCAGAAGGGGCCTTGGAAAGCTGGAAAGAAAGCCCCCCCTTTGTCTTATTGGGAATATAATATAAGTGCTGAAACATTTTAGATTAATTGACACTTTTAGGGTGACTGATTTACTGATGGAAAGCAAGACATCTTCCTGTCTTTTCTCTTTCTTTTATGAAATATGTTACTCTTGCGCAGATGGGATAAGTTCCCATCTTCCAAAGTCTTTGAGCATCAACCTGTCACTTGTTAATGATGGTGACAGTTTTAAAGGTCTGGACAGGATGGATAGGGCCGTGTGTGGCCACAGGCATTCAAGGTTTTGTGGGTTGGTCTTAATGGGAAGGTTATCCGTAGAGTAGGCACCACTTTTCCTTCCTTCTATTTATTGTGATAAAATATACATACACAAAATTTTCCATCTTAATCATTTATAAGTGTGCAATTCAGTGACATTACGTATGTTCACATTGTTGTGCAACCATCACCATCATCCATCTCCAGAACTTTCTCATCTTATAAAACTGAAGCTCTGTCCACATTCATCCTCCCCCTAGTCCTTGTCAACCCCCATTCTACTTCCTGTCTCTATGAATGTGACTATTCCAGGTATTTTATGTAAGTGGAAAAAAAATGTTTGTCATTTTGTGACTGGCTTAGTTCACTGAGTATAATGTCCTTAAGGTTCCTCATCTTGTAGCCATGTCAGAATTTCCTTCCTTGTTCACGATGAATCATGTTCCATTGTATATACCACTTTGTTTATCCACTCATTTGTGGATGGACATTTGGGTTGTTTTCACCTTTTGGCTATTGTGAATAATGCTGCTTTGTGTGTTGGTATCTCAATATCAGATAGGGCCCCTGCTTTAAATTCTTTTGGGCACATACCCAAAACTGGAATTGCTGGGTCATATGGTAATTGTATGTTTAACTTTCTGAGGATGTGACAAGCTGTTTCACAGTGGCCGCATCGTTTGAAATTTTTACCAACAATGGTAATGGGTGCAGTGATTTGTTAGGTACCATTAGATGCTTGATTGAAATTATAAAGAAGCAACACATACACATCCTAAATAGCACAATGACAGGTGGGCCCTTATGTGTCAAATAAAGCTGTATTTTCTTCAATATCTGTGGGTTTGGAGAGGTTTAATACAGAGGAATATTTGATCAAAGACAAACCAAACTCCTTGTGCTCTATTAGAAGTGACCTCTCTTCTAATAAATAAACTCCATGGACACATGCGGCTCTTTGCTCAAATGTGATATGGCTTTTACGTGCCCAGCAGCTAAATCTGTTTCTTCATTAATTTGACAAGAGTTTGTTGACCTTCTTGGGAAAAATTCTTCCTCAGTATAAGTTTTTCCCTTTGCCCTTGAAATCAAATCCATATATACTTTTTCTTTAACTTAAACTTTTACAAATTGTGCAGGCACCTGAAGGGTCCCACCTAGAAGATGCTCAGGAAGTGTTTTCTGGGAAGGCACAGATGGTTTCTGAGTAGGTATCAGCTCTTTCTTCCCCAGATTCTTGAGGGGTGGTGGGATGGGAAATTTTTCCCATGTGTTGTTTTAAACAGATGTTGGAAGTGTGACCGTTGTAGTCCTCCCAGTGACAAGGAGAACACCAGTCTTTAAAGTGAGCCCCCTGCATTGCTCCATATAAGTCTCCCCCAACAGCACTGACCACATCATTTTTAAATGGTCAATTAAGTGGCTTACCCTCATGTTGGACTAGCAATTCCTCAAGGGCAGGTTAGCTGGAGGATTACTGGCCCTGTTGGGTGAGCCCTAGGAAGGCCCAACTCCTAAGAGGAACAAACACTCATCATGGACTTGTAGGGAGAAGACACAGAAGCAGCGCTTCTCCACTATCGGCTGCTGTGCCCCAGACCTGCAGGCATCCCTGGGCATTAAACTTGTTCCGCAATCCTGATGCTCTAGTTCAACTCTGCCCATGAAAATCTTAATCTTTGAGGATTTTATCATTTGAAATGTTTTCTCTATCAAATACTGTATGAAACACAAAAATCACAGTCCAACATTGATCTCTTGCTAACACAAATATTCATCTTAAAGGAGCTTATGGTGGCCTGAGGTGACTCAATAAGCTGAGTCTTAGGGTGAAGGCATGGGTCAGCAATGACCTGGAGGCTCTTGACACACCTGCTTTGGGCATGGACGTCCTGATCCCTTTGCAAATGGAACAGAAAATTCATGGAATAGCCCATTGATCCGAATGTCCTTACTGCCTTGTGGTGAGTTTCATTTCTCTGGCTGGCTGAATGGTAGTCTAGGCTCATGGGGAAAGAGCCTCCTACCATTGACAGAGTCTGGGGGGTATATACTTGCGTCTTGACTATCCTTTTGGGTGACATCAAGAAGGCACTTGGTTGAGCTGGGTGGGACCAAAAGAAATTTAAAAAAATGTTTTTCTCACTGTTTTACACATACTTTCCTAGCCTCTGACTTTCAGTAGCCTTCTGGAACTCCGTTGCTAACTACATGAAGGAAGCTTTGCTCTGGGGGAAGTTTTGTCTTTTTCTTTTCACACATTTTATATTGATACTTAAGTTTTAATGGCTTGTGGCCAAGAGGGAGGGTTATGATCCCTGGAGTTTTTTCTTTTTTTTACAGTCTCTCCAAGTGTTTATTCTTCTGACTGATGTTCCTTCCTGGATTTTTTCACTTTTTGTACAGCAGCACATGTACTGAGAGTGCGTGTGTGTGTGCATATATATTTGTGATTGGTTAATTAAGAGCAATTGTTGGTATTTAAAATACTCTTTGACCTTGATATACTAGCTTGCCGGCAAATTTGACTGTGTAACCTGAAGCAAAAAACAAGCCATATCTAAGATCTATATACTCCATGATATTAAACACATTGTGTTCCTTATATGTTAAATCCACTAATGGTAGTATAAAGAAAAGATGATGTGAGTCTTGGGCATAGACTTCATTTTCAACATGTGTATAATATGTCCTGGCCTGGACCAGACTCTTCTCTCTGCATGTCAGTAACTGAGACCTGACCATGCCCCAGGTTCCAGGGGCATAAGAAGAAGAAGAGGAAGAAAAAGAAGACAAATCTCCTACCATCAAGAAGCTCTGGGAGAGGACTGAGAAGTGATGAGTCACACACCACACAACCAGGGCTGGTGCAGAAGTCTAGGGCTGATGCAGGAAGACTGCTTCTCTCTTATTCTCATCCATGGAGGAAGGAGAGTGCAAGAAAGCCGGATGAGTAAGGGTTGAGCTCAATCTAGCCCAGGTTTCTCATCCTCAGAACTGTTGATGTTTTGTACCAGGCTATTCTTTGTTGAGGGGTTTGTCCTGTGCATTGTAGGATGTGGAGCAGATTCTGGCTTCTATCTGCTGTGGCTGACAGTGATAGAAACCTCCTCTTTCCAGGTTTTATCAATAATAATAAAAAGAAATGTACCCACACATAGCTACATGTCCTCTGGAGTACAAAATTGTGCCTAGTAGAGAATCCCCATGTCACCAGGGAAGTAAGAGAGAAAAAGGGCCGTTCATGCATAGGGTTGGGTGTGAGAGAGAGCTGGCTCATTGGGCCCCTCAAGCAGTTCATAGTGGGTAGAACCCAGGACACTTGAAGGCAGGAAGGTAAATGGGCCTGGTTCTGAAACTTTCACATGCAGAGCCCAAACTAACTGCATAGGGATGGGGGCAGCAATAGGGACAGTAGTGCACAGTCAACTTGGGGAATTACTGGGTTCCTACCAATGGGTGTCATATATACCCTATCTGGCAGTTTCTATTGTAACTAATCAGTCTTTCTAAATACACTCTAAGCTTTAGAAATATTTATAAAAATATGCTGTGCACTAAAGCTTGGTGCCTCGGGGCAAAGCCAAGTTCTCTGTGTTTGGCCATGCACTCACCAGGAGCCTGTGAGCAAGGGTTCAGTGGAAGACCTTGTCTGAGCAAGACAACCTGTCCTGGAATATCAGGGGCACCAAGACTGGAGTCTTGGAGACCAGGTAGAAGGCAAAGAAATCATGAGGACCTGCAATGAAGCCACAGCACACATGGGATGGAGAGGAGCTCTGGCTCACAAGTTCATTAGATGGGATCACTGACAGGGCTCTGAGGAAGGGAAGAGAAGCCCCAATTGGCATGGGTTATCTGGATTGGACACCTCCCTTTGGCAAGTGCACAGAGGTGGAAGTTAAGAGAAGAGCCAAAACAGGGACAAGGGGAAGATCAAGATGGCAAGTCAGAGTCAGGACAGCAGGGAAGTGACCCCACAGACCATTGGGATCTGGAGTCGGGGTAGAAAGGACCAGACTGAAGATAAAGTTGTGTGGGTCGTTGTGTTGAGGTGGTGGTAGAAACCATGGGTGAGACTGCCTGGGGGTTGGTGTTGAAGGAGGAAGGGCGCGGAGGGTAGGGTGAAGTCTTGAGGAGCAACCATGGCTCCTCTCCTGTTGGATGCACTCAGGCCCCTCCCGTAGGACCCATTCCCAAACCCTCAGCACCCTGTGATTGTCTCCTAACTCCCCTTCCCTTTAAAATATAAACCTCTTGTGTTCCACCTACACAGTCATGATTCTGGAGAAGTTTTGAATTCAACGGCTCTGTATTCCTGTGACCGTTCTCTGTTTTGCTCTGGTCTTCCCAACTCCACTGGGGCTCCACTTTTGTATCTTCTCTCCCCTTACTCTAGATCAGTTGGACCTAGTACCCCCCCACCCCACCCCCCATGAGGGCCAGGAGAGCTTTAGTTGAAGATTTTGGGTGCAGTTCAATATTTTGACTAGAGGACAAAGTTCAGTTTTCCTTGGAAAAAGCCCAACAGCCATGTCCTTCCTGCCAGCACCTGAGGCTCAGGGATGACTCACTGAATCAGCATCTCTTGGGTCTTGGTGGATTACAAACCCTAATTCCACAAACAGCCACACAAACAGAGAAGAACCTTCCCAACCTGAGTTTAAAACACCCCTTGCAAGCCTGGTGGTTTATTCTACTAAATATAATATACTGGACTCACCTTTCTTTCTTTTTTCTTTCTTTCTTTCTTTCTTTCTTTCTTTCTTTCTTTCTTTCTTTCTTTCTTTCTTTCAGTTCAAAGAAAATGAATAAAAATATGTAAGTTTGATGTTACAGTAGCACATTGAAAAAGAAAATACTAGGATCATTGTTTATTCTGGAAAAAAACATTAAAATTCTATTAATCCTGTTCTAACTGGTGATCAGCACTGGTGAGAAAGCCTGGTGGGAGGCCTTGTTAGCGAGGCTGCTGAAAGGACTGCTTTGAGGTAGAGTTCTCGCTCCCTGGGCTTCCTGTCCAGGAGCAGGGGTTTATCGCCACCGCTATGCTCACCAGGCTGTCTCTGAACTTGGACCTGCTGTTGCAACTGGGGTCGTGAGCAGGAGCAGCAGGCTCTGGGCCCCCATGGAGCTAACCCAGATGGCTGGCCTTCTGTCAACCGCGTGTTCCGACTTGCACAGTGTGCACAGGAGGCTGAGGGGTGTTAGCAGCCAGGTGGTGGTTCTGGTGTATTAAAGCAGGGTGCGAGGGCAGTGGGAAGTGGCGACTCCCTGAGGAAGCAAATAAGGCCCTAGCGGGAGTAAGGCTTCTCTACTCCAGACTCCCTGTCCTCTGGAGGGAACAAGCAACTGTGTCTGGGGCAGAAGTGGCTCTGGTGGTCACATCATATGCAATCATCCACCTATGTGTTTTCACTTGGCACTTTCTTCAGTTTCTGCCTGAAGGGCTGTGTCCTGGCGGATTTCGCTTCTTGCCTAAGTTGCGGTTTAATAATGGTGTGAATCAGAAACAGTGATTAGCCAGCACCCACAAGCACGGAGCACCCAGGCATGTTTCAGCGGAACAGAAACTGTGGGAGCCCCAGCCTCCGGAGTCAGGGCTGTGACCCAGGGCTGCAGTTATGGTTACTGGTGTATCTGGCCTCTCCTTCCTCCACTCAGCTTCCTTCTACTTAGCCACGTTTCTACCTCCTTACTCCCAGCAGCTCAGGGGTGAACAGTGGCTTTGCTGAAACTTACTGAGGTTTCAAATCTTCCTGAGGGGTATCAGAGCTGAGGGGATGAATGTACCTGGTTCAGCATATCCCACTCTGTCTCACAGCATCTCTGTGATACTTTTCGGTTTAAATGCATTAATGGTATTATCAGGCATGAGCACATCCATTCAGAGTAATATAACTCAGAATCTGCAGGTCCCGTGCTGGCTCTCCTTATGTCCATGGGTGAACCTAGTCTTTAGCCAGTCGTCAGTGTCCACAGCCTCAATCACACATAATTTTGCCATTTTATTTCCTTCTGTTTTTGGTTGTAAGCACCTGGGCAGAAAGCAAGGTGTGTCAGGCACTGCTTCTTCATCTCACCTCTGCCTTCAGGGCATAGGCTGGGGGCAAACAGACGGGGAGAGAAACTGCAGGGGGCTGTTGGAGGGGCAAAGCATTCTGCAGACACTTTTCAGGGAGCCTTTAGCCCTTGCTTACTTGTGCCAGTGTGCTTTCTATAAATCTGCATTCCACAGCACCTCACCCGCCTTTTTATGTCAGTTGGTGTGATTCGGGAAAAATGGAGAAAACTTTCTGAGATGTAGAAGGCAGAAGGAGCAGTGAGAGCCAGTCAGTAGAAGCTTTTGACTAAGCTCTCCCTCCATTGCTGATGCAACTGCTCATCCTTCTTTGATGGAGACACCTAACACCAACCACACTTCTTCCTCACACTTAGGGAGGGCCCCTCTGTTCAGCACAGGTCCTGCCCAGTGAATGCTGCTGCCTGAGAGCAGTGGAAACACATAGCAGCCACGTAGGCTCTGAGTCTCCCATCTTTTTTAGAGGCCCTGGGAACTCAGCAAGGGTGCTCATCATTTTCAGTTAATATTCATTGTCCAGGTAGGCCCAAGACAAATCCAGGAAGAGAGGTGTGGTATCCTCAGGGTTGGATGGCTGAGTGGAGGAGACAGGAGCCAAGAGTTCTCTTCACCTAAGTGCTTCAAATCACCTAGCCTTTCCCCTCCTGAATATTCATTTTCTTTTTCACGATGCACAGGTTTCTGGGTGAAATACTGCAACTGGCTTGGCTCATGTCAGAGAGAGAGGTCTTAGAGCCATAGTATGGTCATAATATTTTAGAAGTTAAGAGCGACTTTGGGGTCTGGTTGGTTACTCAGTGGTAGAGTGTTGGCTCAGTATGTGGATGTCCCAGGTTTGATTCCTGGTCAGGGCACACAGGAGAAGTGACCATCTCTTTCTACACCTCTCCTCCTTCCCTATTTCTCTCTCTCTCTCTCTTCCCCTCTGGCAGCCATGGCTGATTGGTTCTAGATCATTGACCCTGGGCACTAAGGATAGCCTCCAAGGAGGCTCAGGTGCTAAAAACCTTAGGTGCTAAAAATAGCTAATTTGCAAACATGGTCTCAGATGAACAGAGCATCTACCCTAGAGAGGGGTTACCAGATGGATCCCGGCTGGAGTGTGTAAAGCCAATATTCAGGGTCAGGATCACACTCGCCTGGCTCATGCAGGTTTGCATTAGATTCGGACAGTCGGTAATGAAACAATGGAGCCAAGAACTGGTGAGCCATCAATTTTAATTCCAGCTTGCACCTGGCGGGCAAGCAAAAACACACAATGGGCTCCAAAACCCACTCATTCAGTGCTCACAAAGCTACTGACTTATCCGAGTTTCCTAGAATCAAAAGTTTCTAGCTAACCAGACTTATTCACCTCTGTTTCCCATCTCCTCCTCTCTGCACAAACTGGCTTCTTCCTCAGCACTCCACCATCTCGGCTGCTTCTCCTCTCCTCCATGTGGCTTTAATCTGCTCTTCTCTCTAATACTAATCCCAGGAATCGAGAGAGCAAGCTCCCGGTCTGCCCCATTTTATAGCATAGATTCAAAACCTTTAATCCAATCTACAAACAAGGAAGTCTCTGATAAAAAGTCACTTATCTGAGACATACTGGGAGGATTCCTCATGAGAGTGCATCACCCCACATCATCCAATCAGTCAAGGCTATGGGGAAAAGCTTACGCTTAAAACTTGCACATGGCTCCAGGAGCTCGTGGGTTGACCGCCCCTCCAGGCCTCGGCTTGCTTTGCCACAGGCTCTGTCGCCATGGGGCCTGTACCGTTACCGGGAATCGTGGGAGGATGCCGGGGAACCCAGCAAACCTAAAGGTGATCCACACAGGAGGAGCAAGATGGTGATGGAGTAGGCAGACGTACCAACTTCCAACTCCCAGAACCAAAGTGTATTATAACTCAGTTTTAAGAACCATCATCTGGATAAACCAACGTTGAACTAAACTAAGTGGACTCTTCAACCATGGAACACAGAAGAAGCCACACTGAAACTGGTAGGAATAGCGAAAATGCAAAGAGGGCTGCCCAGCTCCCCAGAGCGAATGGCAGCCCAGAGAGACTCGCATGGTGGAAGGGGAGTTTGGCAGAGAGGGGGGGACCTGGGTCCCAGGAACAAAGCCCCAGCCTGCAGCCCCAGAGCCTAGAAGAGGCATTTGGACAGTATTGAGCTGTGAAACAAGTAAGGGTACTGTTTATGAGAAAGAGACAGTTTTCTCAGACCCAAGATTCTTTTATTTTTTTAAATTAATTTTAATGGGGTGACACCAATAAATCAGGGTACATATGTATAATGAAAACATCTCCAGGTTATCTTATCATTCAATTGTGTTGCATACCCGTCACCCAAAGTCAAATTGTCCTCTGTCACCTTCTATCTGGTTTTCCCTGTGCCCCTACCCTCCTCCTTATCCTACCCTTCCCTCCTTCCCCCCACCTCGTAACCACCACTCTCTTGTCCATGTCTCATAGTCAGACCCAAGGTTCTTAAAGGGACAGCACAGAAAACCTCTCACAGCCACTCACCCAGGACTCCGGAAAATGGGGTGAGAGGAGAGGACCAGAGCAGCGGGAAGATAGAGTAAACTGGAAGCCACAGGGAGAAACACTCTGAGGGACAGCCACCCTAACCCCTGGGCTAAGTCACTTCCTTAATCAAAAACGAATATTTCCCCTGGAACTAGCAATACCAGCAAAGGGAGACAGAACACCAGCCAAACAAGTTCTCCCGTGGCACTTAGAGCAGAGCTGCTTAGATGGAGGGAGCTTCCAGGTCTACAGTATGGAGTGTTAGGGTCTGACTGCGGGGCCCCTTCTAACTCTGCTGAGGGTTGCTGGAGGGACGGTGGCGGTGGGACGCTGAAACACAGTTCTGTCAGCAGGGGCGGAGGCCCAGCCGGTGTGAGCTCGGTTTAGTCCAGCAGGAGTAGAGGAGACACGCGAAAGCGGTCCGGCAGCTGCGGGCCCGCCTCTAGCCCCACCTGCGAGGGAAAAGCGGGAGGCCAGGAACGGGCAGAGATCTGCTCTGTGACCCTGCGCAAGCTGACCCTGACTGCAGGGACGGGGTTAGGACCAGGGACAGACAGAGGCTCGCACTGAGCTCACGCCAGCAGACCCAACCGGCCCAAGAGACCTCGGTTTGCCATCCTGCATGCATGAGTTGGCTCTGAACATAGGGGTGGGGCTAGATCCTGGGACGAGTGGAAGTTTGCTGCTGAGCGCATGCCAGCAGCCATGCCTGGCCCAATAAATCTCGGTTTGTGATCCAGCGCAGGAGGGCCCTGTCCTAAGCGAGGCTAAAGCTCCAGACGGGCAAAGGCTCACAAGTGAGAGCACTTCAGCAACACCGTCCAACCTGAGAAACTGGCGAGCAGGTTCTGACCGCAGGTATAGGAGGAAGCCCGGAAACAGGCTGGGTCCGCAGCTGAGCAAAGGTGCTCACCTCTACCCTTGGTGCTGAGGTTTGTGGCTTGATTGACAGCCCCTCCTGTGGAGGAGAGGAGGAAATCACAGCAACTGCTGCAGTGGGCAGGCGCTGGCAACGTCCATACCCAACCTCCATAGGCAGCGGCAGAGGGGGTGGCAGGCTGGCAGACAGACCACACCGATAGAACAAAAAGGCAACACCTACTGGACTCCAGTGGCCACAACCTTCTTATAGACAGACAAAATGGGCAGGCAGAGAAATGCAAACCAAATGAATCAAGAGAAATCCCCACAGAAGGACCTGAATGAACCAGATATAACCAAATTACCAGAAGCAGAATTTAGAATAATGATAGTTAGGATGTTCAAAGAAATTGGAGCAGCAATGGATAGTCACTATGAACACCTAAATAAAGAGATAACAAGTATAAAAAACAAAATTGAAATAATAAAAAAGAATCAGACAGAAATGACAAATACAGTATCAGAACTGAAGACCACAATGGAAGGAATTAAAAGCAGAATGAATGACACTGAGGATCAAATCAGAAAGTTAGAGGACACATTAAACAAAGACACAGAAGCAGAGCAGAAAAAAGAAAAGAGACTAAAGAAATGTGAGGAAACTCTAAGGGAGCTTTGTAACAACATGAAGAGAAACAACATTGGCATCATAGGGGTTCCTGAAGAAGAGGAGAGAGAACAAGAAATAGAAACTTTGCTCAATCAAATCATAGCAGGAAACTTCCCTAAATTAATACTGGAAAACTTTCCACATGTTCAAGAAGCACAAAGAACTTCATTAAAGAGAAACCCAAAAAAATCTACACAAAGACACATCATAGTTAAAATACCAAAGCTAAGGGATAAAGAGAAAATTTTAAAAGCTGCTAGAGAAAAAAAGGCTATCACCTACAAAGGAGCCCCCATAATGATGACATCTGACTTCTCAACAGAAACACTTGAGGCCAGAAGGGAATGGCAAGATATAGTCAAAGTAATGCAGAACAAGAACCTACATCCAAGACTACTCTATCTAGCAAGGCTAACGTTTAAAATTGAAGGAGAAATAAAGAGCTTCCCAGACAAAGAAAGCCTCAAGGAATTCATTAAAACCAAACCAATTCTGCAAGAGATACTAAGGGGCCTGTTGTGAACAGTTCAAAGGGAGGAAAGAATATAGCAAAAGAAGAACACAGCTTTAAAGAATAAAATGGCAATGAACAACTACATATCAATAATAACCTTAAATGTAAATGGATTAAATGATCCAATCAAAAGACAGGGTAGCTGTGTGGATAAGGAAACAGGACCCCTACATATGCTGTCTACAAGAGACACACCTTAAAACAAAAGATGCACATAGACTGAAGGGAAAAGAATGGAAAAAAATATTTTATGCAAATGGAAATGAAATAAAACCGGGGTAGCAATACTTATATCTGACAAAATGGACTTTAAAACAAAGGCTGTATGTAGTAAGAGATAAAGAAGGACACTACATAATGATAAAGGGAACAACTCAAAAGAAAGATATAACTATTATAAATATCTATGCACCAAATATAGGAGCCCTGACATACATAAAGTAGACTTTGATGGATATAAAGGGCGAGATTAACAGCAATACTATCATAGTAGGGGATTTCAATACCCAACTAACAACACTGGATAGATCCTCAAGATAGAAAATTAATAAAGAAACAGCAGACTTAAAGGATACACTAGATCAACTCGATTTAATAAATATCTTCAGAAATTTTCACACTAAAGCAGTAGAATATACATTCTTCTCAAGCGCTCATGGTACGTTTTCTAGGATAGACCACATGTTAGGACACAAAAATGATCTCAATAAATTTAAGAAGATTGAAATCATATCAAGCAATTTCTCTGATCACAATGCCATGAAACTAGAAATTAACCACAAAAGAAAAACTGAAAAATACTCAAACACTTGGAAACTAAATAGCATGTTATTAAATAATGAATGGATTATCAATGAGATCCGAGAAGAAATAAAAATGTTTCTAGAATCGAATGATAATGAGCATACATCAACTGAAAATTTATGGGACACAGCAAAAGGAGTACTGAGAGGGAAGTTCATTGCACTACAGGCATACCAAAAGAAGCTAGAAAAGCTCAAATAAGCAACCTGACGCTGCATCTAAAAGAACTATTAAAACAAAAGCAAATAAAGCCCAGGACTAGGAGAAGGAGGGATAAAATAAGGATCAGAAATAAATGATATAGAGGCTAAGGAAACAATATAGAGAATCAATGAAACCAGAAGCTGGTTTTTTGAAAAGGTAAACAAGATTGATGAACCTTTAACTAGACTCACCAAGAAAAAACGAGAGAGGACCCTAATAAATAAAATTAGAAATGATAGTGAAGAAATAACAACTGACACAACAGAAATACAAAGCATTGTAAGAAAATACTATGAAGAACTCTATGCCGAAAAATTAGACAACCTAGGTGAAATGGACAAATTTCTTGAATCATATAAACTTCCAAAAATCAATCTGGAAGAATCAGAACACCTAAACAGACCAATTACAACAAATGAGATCGAAACAGTTATCAAAAAACTCCCAACAAAGAAAAGTCCTGGGCCTGATACTTCACAAGTGAATTCTACCAATAATTCAAAGAAGAACTGACTCCTGTCCTCCTCAAGCTATTTCAAAAAATTCAAGAGGAAGGAAGACTTCCAAACTCTTTTTATGAGGCGAGCATAATTCTGATCCCAAAACAGGGGAAAGACAACACAAAGAAAGAAAATTATAGCCCTATATCCCTGATGAATTTAGACGCTAAAATTCTCAACAAAATATTAGCCAACTGGATCCAGCAATATATGAAAAAAAATCATACACCATGATCAAGTGGGATTTATTCTGGAGAGGCAAGGCTGGTTCAATATTCGCAAATCAATCAATGTGATTCATCACATAAACAAAAGGAAGGACAAAAATCACATGATAATTTCAATAGATGCAGAAAAGGCATTTGATAAAATCCAGCACCCATTCATGCTCAAAACTCTCAGTAAAGTGGGGATACAGGGAACATTCCTTAACATGATAAAGGCCATCTACGACAAACCGACAGCAACCATCATACTAAATGGGCAAAAATTAAAAGAAATCTCCTTAAGATCAGGAACAAGGCAGGGTGCCCCCTTTCACCACTCTTATTCAACATAGTTCTGGAAATCCTAGCTACAGCAATCAGACAAGAAGAAGAAATAATAGGCATCCAAATTGGAAAAGAAGAAGTAAAACTGTCACTATTTGCAGATGATATGATATTGTATATAGAAAACCTTAAAGTCTCAGTCAAAAACCTCCTGGACCTGATAAATGTATTCAGCATGGTGGCAGGATATAAAATTAATACTCAGAAATCAGAGGCATTTCTATATACAACAATGAACTGTCAGCAAAAGAAATTAAGGAAACAATCCCCTTCACTATTGCAGCCAAAAAAGTAAAGTACTTAGCAGTAAATTTAACCAAGGAGGTTAAGGACTTGTACTTGGAAAATTATAACACATTGATAAAAGAAATCAAGGAAGATACAAAGAAGTGGAAGCATATACCGTGCCCATGGCTAAGAAGAATAAACATCATTAAAATGTCTATATTACCCAAAGCAATTTATAAATTCAATGCAATACCAATTAAAATACCAATGACATACTTCAAAGATATAGAATACATATTCCAAAAATTTATATGGAACCAAAAAAGAACACAAATAGCCTCAGCAATCTTAAAAAGAAAAAATAAAGCAGGAGGTATCACTATCCTCCTATCCGCATATCAAGGTTTATTTACTACAAGGCCATTGTACTCAAGACAGCCTGGTACTGGCATAAGAACAGGCACATAGATCAATGGAACAGAATAAAGAACCGAGAAATAAACCCACAGCTTTATGGACAACTGATATTTGACAAAGGAGGAAGGAACATACAATGGAGTAAAGACAGCCTCTTTAACAAATGGTATTGGGAAAACTGGACATCTACCTGCAAAAAAATGAAACTAGACCATCAACTTACACCATTCACAAAAACAAACTCAAAATGGATAAAAGACTTAAACGTAACCTGTGAAACCACAAGCATCTTAGAGGAAAACATAGGCAGTAAGCTCTCTGACATCTTTAGCAGCAATATATTTGCTGATTTATCTCCACGGGCAAATGAAATAAAAGGCAAGATAAACAAATGGGACTATATCAAACTAAAAATTTGTGCATAGCTAAAGACAATAAGAACAGAATAAAAAGACAAACCACATAATGGGAGAACATATTCAACAGCACGTCTGATAAGGGGTTAATAACCAAAATTTATAAAGAACTTATAAAACTTAATACCAGGAAGAAAACAATCCAATCAAAAAATGGGCAAAAGCAATAAATATAAATTTCTCCAAAGAGGACATACAGATGGCCAATAGGCATATGAAAAAATGCTCAACATCACTAATCATTAGAGAAATGCAAATTAAAACCACAATGAGATATCACCTCACAGCAGTCACAATGGTGCTCATCTGCAAAACAAAACAGAACAAGTGCTGGGGAGGATGTGGAGAAAAGGAACCCCCCCTGCACTGCTTGTGGGAATGCAGACTGGTGCAGCCACTATGGAAAACAGTATGGAGATTCCTCAAAAAATTAAAAATCAAACTGCCTTTTGACCCAGCTATCCCACTTATAGGAATATACACTAAGAATACCATAGCACTGTTCGAAAAGAAGAAATGCGCCCCCTTGTTCGTGGCAGCATTGTTCACAATAGCGAAGATCTGTAAACAGCCCTGTGTCCATTAGAGGATGAGTGGATTAAAAAGCTTTGGTACATATATACTATGGAATAGTACTCAGCCATAAGAAATGATGACATCGGATCATTTACAACAAAATGGATGGACCTTGATAACATTATACGGAGTGAAATAAGTAAAACAGAATAAAACTGAGAACAGCATGATTTCATACATAGGTGGGACATAAAAGTGAGACTATGAGACATGGACAAGTGTGGTGGTTATGGGGTTGGGGGTGGGAGGAGTGGATGGGATAGGGAGGAGGGGAGGGGCACAGGGAAAACCAGATAGAAGGTGACAATTTGACTTTGGGTGATGGGTATGCAACATAATTGAATGATAAGATAACCTGGAGATGTTTTCTTTGAACATATGTACCCTGATTTATTGGTGTTACCCCATTAATATTAATAAAAGAAAAAAATCTTAATAAAACAAAGATCCACACAAATGATCTAGTTATGCTCCACATACTTCAGAAAGTCGAGGACAATTTTAATGTCATTATAATCTCCTCACAGATGAGTTGAATAACCATTTGGAACCGGTGCATAAACATTACCATTGTGTAGAACACATTTCAGACTTCGTTTAGAGCTGTCAAGAAATAGCCACCATTCTGTTGGACTGTAAGTGGTAACACCTAGCTAGCTGAGAAGACTACTTATATCATGACAGTAAACCAAGGGTTTGTCTTCGGAAAGAAAAGTTCACTAAAATTTTTTCACGCTTCCTAAAATGGGATAGTTTAGCTGACTGGTGAAGTCCATTCTTTTCTTGAAGCCTGGAGGCTAATAACTCAGCTGCTTTCTTTGATAGGCCCAAATCTCTTCCTAAATCATTCAATTCAGTTGGCTAAACTGCTGAGGGGTTAATGACTGCTTGGCATCAGAAGAAGACCCTTCAGATTCTACAACCATTTCCTCATATATCTTATCAAAATACACTTGATCACCATGTTCACTTTCTTTGTCCTTAGAAGAAATAAAACCATTGTAAACTGGAAAAAAAAAAACTTGCAAGTGGGCAGCGCCATCTTTAACAAAGTGAGCATAATATATTCTATCTGCCCAATGAGTGCATGCAGGAGTCTGTCTCTCTATCTCTCCTCCTCACACTTGGAAAAAGAAAAAAGTGACTTTGGAGACTGAGCACTGTTGAAGGTCAAGGTCTAATGTCTATACGCCTTAAAAGGCTTATTCTCTGAGCCTTAGTTTCCTTACATGAGGAAAAGGGACATCATGGCATGTAAGTGAGAGTGTAGCATGGACTAGGTTGCAGCTATTAGCTTCTTCTTATGAATGGCTGTTTCCTGGAGAGGGGCCACAAAGAGTTGGGTCCCCTACAGAATGAATTTATTTGGTGCCTGAGATGTCATGGTTGTGAAATAACATCAGGCCTCTGGCATTTGGAAAGGTGAATTCATAATGACTGTGAACCCCCTAGCCTTGGGGATTTGGGCAAAAGGGCCATTAAGGTGGCCTTGTCATGTCTCCTGTCCTTGGAGCCTTATCATCATTTGCTGACAGATAATCAGAGTCTTGGCCAAATGACTCACTGGGGTGGTTTAACTCCTTCTGCGTTGTTTAAGACCAGCTCCTAGGAATGGAGGTGGGGTGGTTTGGGGAAAACAAGCAAAAAGAGGAAGATTTGTTTGGTTATTCAACATCATTGACAGGTTCGTTCTAAGCTTCAGAAGATGTGGATTCTTGAGCTAGCCAGACAAGCTCCCAGTCTCCATGCAGCTTACGGTTCAGCAAGGGAGAGCAAGAAATAAATAAAGCATTTAAATAAATAAACAAGGAAACTCAGCGAGCAGTGGTTACTGCGAGGAAAATGAAGAGGCAGTGGTTTTCTTTCCATTTTTTTTTTTTTGTATTTTTTTGTAGTTTTCTAAAGGGAGAACTGGGAAGGCAGAGAGACAGACTCCCACATGCACCCAACTGGGATCCACCCAACAAGTTCACCAGGGGACGATGCTTGGCCCCTCTGGGGCATTGCTTCATCGCAGCCGAAGTCATTCTAGCACCTGAGGCGGAGGCCATGGAGCCATCCTCAGTGGCCGGACCAACTTTGCTTCAATGTAGCCTTGGCTGTGGGGTGGGAGGGAGATAGAGAAAAAATAGAGGGGGAAGGGTGAAGAAGCAGATGGGTGCTTCTCCTGTGTCCCCTGGCCAGAATCGAACCCAGAACTTCCACATGCTGGGCTGATGCTCTACCACTGAGCTAGCCAGCCAGGGCAAGAGGCAGTGGTTTTTAAACTTGCATTGGACTCATCTGAAGGGTCAGTTTAAACACAGATGGCTGGGCCCTACCTGCACCATTTCTAGTTCAGTGTGACTGGGGAGGGACCAGAAATGGTCTTTCTAACAAGTTCTCAGGTGACTAGCCACACTTGGAGAACCACTGATAGGGTAGCCAGATCAAGGGTGGGGTGGGGTAGGATGGGGAGACAGCTAGTATTGAAAGCAGAGCTCAGGAAGATTAGGTCAAGGGCTGAGCACTGCATTCCTTTCAATACTGCTCACAAAAATTAGGGGATATTTCAAAATGAATATGAAGCGATAAAATAAAGCATTTGACTTTTTTTTTATTAAACAAGAACATCAGGAAAACAAATGACAAGTCGAAGAAAGTTGTTTGATTATGCAAATGAGATGCAGAACCAACTTTTATTTCATTGGTGAAAATGCACTATACAAAAGACTTAAAGTACTGAAATATCTGCACATTCCCTAATTCCCTATTTTTTGTGAGCAGTGTAGTTGGCAGAGGTGGAAGGGATAGAGGTTGTATGTTACCTGCAGTGGCAAGAGCAGCTACAAACAAAAGGAAAACAGCCTTCCTCCTCTCTCACTCTGCTTTGTTCCTATTCAGATTAGCATTTGGAATTTCATTGCTCTTTCTAACTGTCCATTTAGTTTGTCTTAAGGCAAGATGCTACATTGTGGCTTAGGCAGTGTTTTTCAACCACCAGTCCCACAGACAGATGGGAGTCAGTTCACCAGAGGTTTCATGCCCGTCTGTGAAAGAGTTAACCACCCTTTATGAAGATTTCAGATGCAATGTTCTTAATCAAATTCACTTATGCTCAGGGTGATTTCTGCCTTATCAGTCCCAGAAATAATTCTCCTATTTTCACTGGTCCCTACGTGTAAAGGGTTGAAAACAACTGGCCTAGAGTACTCTCACCTATTTTTTAGTTCCCATGAAGCAGAAGTTGAAAGGTTAGACCTGAGTCTAAACACTTTAGAAATACCACCGGTCTTAAAGAGGAGTACCTTCTAATTCTAATTATAACCAGTTCCAGGGCTCACTGGGTCCCTTCTCACCAGTTATTCACTGGGTAGGTTTTTCTATTTTCTTTTTGTAAAAATATATCTGTACATAAAATAACGGTAAAAGCCATCGTGAATTAATGAATTATAATTGCTCTCAAGGCGGAAGACACAACTTTTTTATCTTTTTACCTCCAGCATCTAGCAGCATGCCTGCCCCTAATATTAAGCCATAAATGTTTGTTGATTTCAAATATTCATTCAATCATTTGCCTACAACTGGGAATGACGCTAGGGACTGGAAAAATGATGGCAAAGGAGACAGATCCAGGCCTTGCCCCTCATGTAGCTGATGGTCTAAAAGCATTCAAGGTGCTATGAAAACATATAACCTAGGGAGTCAGGAAGGCTTCCTGGAAGAGGTGACATACAGTATGGGGGAAGAACGAAATGGACAAGAGGTGGCACAGATGAGGAACCCAAGCAGAGGGTTTTCTGGATGGGGACATGACACATGCGAAATCCAGAGAAGGAACAGCATGTTCCCTGACCATGGGAGCTAAGAACTAACACTCAGTTCTGAAGGCTCTTACATGACTGAGTGAGCAGGCAGTGTTAGGGGACATTGAGAAAATGTAGGGATTGCACTGGTTGGTTGCTGTTTATACCAAGTGTAAAGGTTCTGACTTAAGTCCAGAATGGGAATTAAACTAGGATCCAGTTTGGAGAAACTTGTGACAATTGGATTCTGTTTTGAGTTGACTGTGTTTACAGGTCCTGGTTCCCAGATTTTCACCCCCTCCCACCTGTTCAGCGAGGAGGTCTGGGCAAACCAGTTTGGATCAAGAAAGAGGCTTGTTGAACTCTTCACCATCAAAGAACACTCTCAGAACAAAAGTGACAACTCTATCAGTGTGGCTTGGGGAAAGATCATGTTCAAAATGGGTGTTAAAATGCTGAAACATAATTTTAGTGTTAATGGCTTTGGCCCCTGAGAGCACAGAGAGTTTCCTGTGGAGTCTATTTGCCCCTTGGCTTGTGACTCTGTGACCTGGGGTAAGTCAGTAGGCCTTTTGGCACCTTACTTTTTTATAGTTACAAAATGGCAACAATCTCTGACTCTAGGAATGCCCTGGGAGAGTTGTGCATGGAGATGAGATGGACTTGGTGAAAACACTGGACTCCTGGAGGGAAAGTTCAAACATTCAGGACGTTGATTGGTTAAAGGCATTTAGTTGGTGTGGCAATGACCACTGCTTACTCTGTGTGTTTGTGTGCATGTGTGTATGTGCTTAATGGTTAACTATTCTGCCTAGAATCTATATCTGTTTCCTTTCATATAAATGCTTTCCATTGGCATATATATATGTAACCTTCTGTTTTATTTATACTGCTCACAAAAATTAGGGGGTATTTCAAAACAAATATGAAAGTAATAAAAAAAGCATTTGATTTTTTTTATTAAATATCAGAAAAGCAAGTGACAAGTCAAAGAAAGTTGTTTGATTATGCAAATGAGATGCAAAACTAATTTTTATTTCATTGGTGAAAATGCACTAGACAAAAGGCTGAGAGTACTGGAGTATCTGCACGTTCCCTGATTCCCTAGTTTCTGTGAGCAGTGTATATAGAAAATAATGTGTTCAGAAACTTTAGGTTAATAAAGCATTGCAAAGATAAAGAGAATGAACTGGATACAACTTTTCATTTTTCAGTTAATTTTAATGTGCTTGGAGAAGCTGAAAATTTTTAGCTAGAAATTTGTATTTTGTGTGAGAAGGGTCTGTCATCTCAAACTCTGTACATCCCTTACTCTCCTTTTTTGCAATGCTTTTTCTCCTAAGGATTGAGATCCCCCTGTGCGCCAGTGTCTTCCTTCATAGGCAGCACCCCCTTGGAAGCTCTCAGGTCTTGTTTAAACTTGATGATCCAATAATACCCTCTGTCCTGATGCACTTGTTTTTGAACCAGGCTTCCTCCTGCTCTAGCTGACCTGGATTTTCTCCCTTCCCCTTTGGCTTTTTGACCCTATGGAATACTGATGGTCGGAGTAAAGTTACCTGTAGGAGAGACCTGTGGAATTTTGTAATTGTTCAAGATGTTCTGTTTTTTAGGCTGTCTCACATGTTTGTTTTTCAGACAGGAAAGAAACTCTGAACACTGAGAGAAAGAGAGAGCCTTTTGATGGGGTTTCTTTCTTTCTTCTTCTTTTTTATTTTTTTGCCTGCCGATTTCCTTCTGATTCATCTACCATTTTGAAGAATGGCATGGCAGGTGGAGAAGTGAACTTCCCCTTGAAATGTGAGGGGTGTATGTGCTTGATGCAAGAAAAATGAAAGCTACTAATTCTAGTGGCTGGTTTTAGTTGGTGGCTGAGAATAGTGAACTTCAATGTTTTTTAAATTTTAAACCCATAAGTCCAATGTTCAGATTCCTAAAGGAAAGCTAAGTGCCTTTAACCTGACTTTGGATAAGGCATATCAAGCCAACTTATGTTCTTAGGTTAGTGTATGAAATATGCCATTGGAACCAGAGTTTTAAGTTTCTCTATTCTCTTAAAATTCAAACTTGGCTTCAAACAAAAGAACATTGGAAGTTCAACAGAATACAATTTATTTTTGACTTAATGAGGTAGGCTCACCTTGGAGCATCACTTCTTGTTTGACCTATCAGTTTCTAAAGGCCATGTGCCCAGAGTAGCTGGTCTCCTTGATGTCAGTCCTGCTACTTTAGATCCTCGTTCAAACCACTACCATGGCTATATTAACAAACAAACAAACAAACAGAGCTGCTGTGTTTCTCCCCCATTTAACCCTTTCAGTAGTGAGTTTTTTTCATGCTCACTAACCCACGGGAGTGAATTCTTTTTCAAAAAAGAAAGTTAGTTCCAGTTCCAGTTTTATTAACTTAAAATCATGTTTGTTAGATAAACAATTTATGGAAACAAGAAGAACATACATTTGCATTTTTATAATGTTGCCTTACACATTTTTAAAATAAATCGATCGTACTCTGGATGGTCAGGAGGCACGAGGACGTACACAAACATTCATACTGCTCAAAGGGTTAATTTCCTTCAGTGGCTTTCCACTAACTATCTGTCTAATCCATTCCAGACTTGTTTACATGCAGTCAACTCCTCCATCTGCCTTCCTACCTGTCCTTCAGCAGTTAGTCTTCCTAGAGAGGAAGAAACAGTCCTTCCTCTCTGACTCTCTCCCTGTCTTCCAAACAGGAAGCTCCTCCTGACTTCTGAGCATCATGCCTGCCTTGTCACATTACCACCTAGAGTAAGGTGACCAGATTTTAAAATTGGTAAAGCGGAACACCATTGACGGGGTGGGGGTGAGGACGTGGGATTCTTGATTAAAAATCTGGTCTATATGGAGCAAAAAAAAAATTTTCATAGAATGCAAAAATAGTATTGTAATATATATATTTAAATCGGGACTTTTAAAAAATGCCACGGGATGTGGGACAAATTGTTAAAAATCAGGACTGTCTGGCCAAAAGCGGGATGTCTGGTCACCTTAAACTAGAGTGGCAATTCTTTGTTGACATCTGCAAGTGCCTTACTAGACTTGGAGATGTGAGGGTAAGGACGTGTCTGATTCAACCAGCAGATTGTCTGGTTCAGAGCAGGCAATCAATAAGTTTGTGTTAAATAAATGGTCGATGATTGGGATGGGATGGAGGAGGTGTGAAAATAAGGATTCATTAATATTTTAAAAATGTCTCATTAGAATGGGGGAAAGGAGGTTCAGGTATGACTGCTGCAACTATGAGAATAACCCTTATTCAGATCGGCTGGCACCGACCTGGTGTCCCTGGGCCTAAGTCCTTTCAAGGGAGCTTTGCTTTCAAAGACGAATGATTTGGACTGGAGAGAAGGGAGACTGGCTGGGGGGCACAGTGGAAGAAAATTTGAAGCATGAAGAAAAGGGCTATCTAGAGATGTGGGAAGACTTTGGAAAATACTGTGAGAATGAGTGGAAGTTCAAAATGGAGCTCTGTTTTGTTGTGACCTTACAAGTTGAATGAATTACCAGGACTAGAAGAGATTTTCAGGAACAAAGGTATCCTAAAGGTAGCTCAGAGTGATTTAGCTAGAAGACTATAGTCTCATCTTGGTCCTTTTTATTTTTTGTTTTTCATTTTTCCATTAGATTGTTAGCTAATTGAAGTCAAGGGCAATGTTCAGTTTTTCCAATTATTTTAAATGTAAGAGCGATGATGTTCACTATACAAATAATGTGCAAGTATAAAGAACAAAGATGGAAGTCCTTCATGTCACTGCCTCTAGTCCATATGATATGTTTGTGTGAATTAGAGAAAGCACTCCTGCCTCTGCCAGAGAATTGGATAACCATAAACATGCAAATCCACCATAACACTGTAAAGCTGTCCTGTACTTAATCTGCATAAACACACATGGCCACCCAACCTCTGCACACCTCTCTTCATCCACTCCCTTCCTCAGAGGCAGCCAGATCTTTATCTAACCACATATTTATGTACATGTATGTGTACATATGTATATATAAACATATGTATACACAGACATACATACTCATGTGCAGAGAGAGGAGAATGTACACAGAGAAGTTTGTAGAAATGGGACCACATATTACATACTGTTTGATTACTTGCTTTTGATCCCTTGACAATGTATCTTGGACATAATTTTCTCAGTTTTTGCAAATCTACCTCATTCTTTCCAGTGATTGCATGACATTCCACAGCATGGCTATACTATATTTAACCATCCTTCTGTAGAAAAACATTTAGTTTGTGTCCAATATTGTTTTATTACACACAATGATGTAATATATATGAATATTCTAAAGTATAGGTTCATAGATCCAGGCCAAAGGATCTTTGAACTTTCACATTTTGGAAGAGCATGCAAAATTGTCCTCAAAAGACTGATGCTGAGTTATACTCTCATTTCTCCATAACCTTGCCAATAGTTATTATTAATCCTTTACACTTTTATGAGTTTGGTGGAGGAAAAATGGCATCTCATTTTAATTTTTTTGATTACTAACTGAGGTGGAACATCTTTTCATGTATTTATCAACTATTTGTGTTTCTTCTCTGGACTGCATTTTTAAATTGATTTGTTTAACCTTTGCTGTGTATTGCATTATAATTGTTTATTACCATATTTTGTTTTTGACATACATTCAATTCTTGTTTAAGTGCATTGGAAATAAAGGATGAGGGATGAGTGAGAGAAAATGCAGTACATTAGAAAGATCACAGCATTTTGTGGTAGAAAGGGATCATGGATATGAGGTTGGCCAAATGCCTTCTTTTACAGATAAGAAAACTAATATTTCAAGAGGCAAAAGATGTCTCATAGCCATAGTTTGTTGAGGGTTTGAAAACTGGTTCTAGCTAAAGTTTTTTCTCTCTTATTGCTCCTTAATGAAACAGTGTTTATGAAGAATACCATTGTTTATTCTTTTCTGGGTGCTATGTCTTCCAGGTAAATATTCCTTCACTCAGCAGAGAGTAAATGCAGATATGTCTGCCTGACCTGTGGTGGCACAGTGGATAAAGCATTTACCTGGAATGCTGAGGTCACTGGTTCGAAACCCTGGGCTTACCTGATCAAGACACATATGGGAGTTGATGCTTCCTGCTTCTCACTACCCCCTCTCTCTCCTGTCTAAAATGAATGAAAAAATAAATCTTTAACAAAATACAGATCTGTCTATCTGGGGAAAGTGTAAGGTGTATTGGTCACATGAGAATGGTTCTCAAGAGCTCTGTTATCAGGGAAAGCTAAGCAAGTTCTCAGATATACCAAGTGGGGAAATAAAGTAGTTTTGTGGGGAAAAGGGCATCAGTAGAAATCATATAATTCAGGAACCTCTTTCCCACAATACTTTAAAAAGTACTCCATATGATCTAGGGTGTGTTCTTCAATGTGCAACACATTTGGTTTGCAGAGCAGACTGAATAAGAGCCTTCTTTTGAGGAAAGAAAAGGTATGAAGGGTCTTGTGAGGGTCTTCAAGTCAAGTTAGAGACTAAAGCAGGGCTTCCAGTTCTGGACGAAGAGCTTCCTCAGAGCCGAGGAGAGAGACAGTGAGACTGATGGCAATGTGTGTACTGTGCCCACAGCAAGAATCTAAGGTGGACAAATTTCCTTAGTTCCACATAAAATTACAAGGAAAGGAGGTGAGATGGGAAAGCCTAGGAATGCTCTCAGGTCTGCTGGTTATACTGTGCAGGGTAGCCCAGGCTCCTCTTCCCAGAAACATTGTGCAAGAATTTGGGAAAATATAAAAGTTTTTATCTAAACACTTGTCTGTAGCACTCCATGAATTCTCAGCAAATTCCAGACTGAGAGTTTCCTTTCTTCAAACCAGTGGCCACCAGAACCACTCCAGGGGCTTATTGTCATTCAGCATCTACTCAGTGTTGACATTTTCTTGACTTTAAGATGATGATGATTATCATTAATTACACTGGGGAACAAAATTTTTGTTGCATCCACAAAAACACTTGTTCTTACCTAATTCGAGTGTGCTGATCTCAAATCTGGCAGTTTTTCTCTGTAAGCTAGTTTTTTTGCAATTCAAGATTTTAGGTTTTCATCTTATTATAAAATTTTCAACATTTGGTTTAACATAATGAAGTAGAATGTCTTCTTGGGCATCATTGTGAAAATATAATAATTTATATAATGCATAAATACACTAATACACTAAAATATATGATTGCATCAGAATTTGTTTACAATTTCAAAATAGAACATATTAAAACACTTATTTTAATCATAAAATTTGCGCAAAACTTATTTAAATTCTATTCAGGAAAATATTTGCATTTGTAGCTCTTGCGTTTGTATACTTGTTGAGGACAATCTCGTTTGATGCTCCAGCAGTAGTCTGCTCATCACTAACAGCTCCAAGATTTTTGGGAAATTTATCAAGTTGACTGTTCAGGAAATGAATCTTAACACTCATGTTACATCCAATGTCGCAGAAAGGCAACACCATCCTTTTAACTAGAAGTTCATAGTTTTCTGCTTTTTTGATGCCAAGGAAGTTCTTTGTAACTTCCACAAAAGATTTGACTGCCATGCTAGTTTCTCCTCCTTATTCATCTTCCTGACAAATTCTTCGTCATGTATGAGGGTTTGAATTTGAGGTCCATCGAATATACCTGCTTTTATCTTCTTGAAAGACAAGGCAGGAGAAACAGAAATAATATGTTGAAAGCATTCACTTTCTCTATTCAAAACCTGAACAAACTGCTTCATTAAGCCAAGTTTGTTGTGAACTGGGTGAAAAATGATCCTGTCTTGATTAACTACAGGTTCATTCACAATATTTTGCATCCCTACTTCCAGAGCTTTATGTTTAGGCCACTCCTTCTGTGTCCAGTGTTTCTCCCGAGCTCGGTTGTCCCACAAACACAGAAAGCAAGGGATACTTCATGAAACCTCTCTGTTGTCCTAGCAGGAAATTTACCATTTTAAGATCCACACAAATGATCCAGTTATGCTCCTCATACTTCAGAAAGTCAAGGACAATTTTTATGTCATTATAATCTTCTTGCAGATGAGTTGAATAACCAATTGGAACCATTACATAAACATTATCATTGTGTAGGAGAACACATTTCAGACTCTGCTTAGAGCTGTCAAGAAATAGCTGCCATTCTGTTGGACTGTAAGTGGTAACACCTAGCTGGCTGAGAAGACTACCGATATCATGACAGTAACAAAGTGTTTGTCTTTGGAAAATAAGTCCACAAAAATTTGTTCATGCTTTCTGAAATGGGATACTTTAGATGACTGGTGAAGTACATTTCTTGAAGCCTGGAGGCTAATAACTCAGCCAATTCTTGTCTTGATTCTCAAGGGGAACTTAAAAATAGGCAATATATGCATGTGTCACAAATGATGAAATATTGTGCCTTTAATGTTGAAGTGTGTAACAGCCACATATATAACAGATGGTGTCAGGACTATTCTTACATTTAAGCCTACTCAAAGAAGTCCTGATTCAATCTTAAAACAAAATAAGAGCGTGTTTTTTATCAGATAATAATTTTTTACATTTAAAAACATTACAATTAAGTAAAAGTGATGTTTGTAAAACATTAATTGCCTTGTGGTTATGTTCAATCCAAGAGTTGTTGCCCTTTAACTCCAATTTAAAAATCACTGCATGCTATTAAGTGTAGCAAAATGAAATTAAAATTACAAAAAACTAGAGCATTATCCGAAAAACGGATTTCAGATTTGGAATCAGTGATGCAAAAATATATAGAAACAGTTCTAAAAACTCATGCAATAGAAAATGAAAAAAAAATTGTTCCCCAGTATTATAAGAGTTTGCTTGTTGAATATGCATCTGACTAGGGTTGGTTGACATGACATGACTTTTTTTTTTTCTTTTTTTGCTGAGTTAGAGAGACAGAGAGACAGACAAGAAGGGAGAGAGATGAGAAGCAGCAACTTGTAGTTGCATCCCTTTAACTGTTCATTGATTGCTTCTCATATGTGCCTTGAAGGGGACTGGGGTGAGGAGATAGGGAGTGGGGGTCAAGGAAAACCAGTGACTCCTTGCTCAAGCCAGAGACCTTGACTGAACCAGAGACCTTGAACTTCAAGACAGTGACCTCTGGGCTTCAAGCCAGCAACCTCTGAGCTAAAGCCAGCAACCTTGGGATCATGTTGATGATTCTGAGGTCAAGCCAGAGAACTTGGGGTCTTGAACCTGTGACCTCATCATCCTGGGCCAATACTCTATCCACTGCACTACGACAGGTCAGGTGCCTTTAAAAAAATTTTTTATTTATTTAATTATTTGTGTTTACATAGATTTTAATGTCACCCCAAGTGCATCCCCCTCCCCCATATTCCTCTCAACATCTCCCTTGCCCCCCTTTCTACTGCGCCCTCCCCCCTTCCCTTCAGGCTTATCTCATCCTATCATCCCCTTCCCCTCTGTCCTCTTTTTCTCTGGTCCCTTTGATCCCTCCTCTGTTTCAATTCCGTTCCTCAGTTCTCATTGTTCCTTGGATTTCTCAAATGAGTGAAGTCATATGATATTTTTCTTTCTCTGCCTGGCTTATTTCACTCAACATAATAGTTTCTAAGTCCCTGCATATTGTTGCAAAAGGTAATATTTCCCTCTTTTTCATAGCCTCATAGTATTCCATTGTATATATGTACCGCAGTTTTTTAATCCACTCGTCAACTGACGGACACTTGGGCTGTTTCCAGATCTTTGCTATTGTGAACAATGCTGCGATAAACATGGGGGTCCATTTTTTTTTTTTCAGTCAGTGATATGGTGTCTTTGGAATATATTCCTATAAGTGGGATGGCTGGGTCAAAGGGCAGTTACATTTCTAATTTTTTGAGGAATCTCCATGTTTTTTACAGTGGCTGCACCAGTCTGCATTCCCACCAGCAGTGCAGGAGGATTCCCTTTTCTCCACATCTTCGCCAGCACGTATTCTGTGTTGTTTTGCTGATGAGCGCCATTCTGACTGGTGTGAGGTGGTATCTCATTGTGGTTTTAATTTGCATTTCTCTAATGATTAGTGATGTTGAACACTTAGCATCCTAGAAGAAAACATAGGCAGTAAGCTCACCGACATCTATCGCAGCAATATATTTGCCGATTTATCTCCACGGGCAAATGAAATAAAAAAACAGAATAAACAAATGGGACTATATCAAACTAAAAAGCTTTTGCACAGCTAAAGACAATATGAATAGAATAAAAAGACAAACCACACAATGGGAGAACATATTCAACAATACATCTGATAAAGGGTTAATAACCAAAATTTATAAAGAACTTGTAAAACTCCACACCAGGAAGACAAACAATCCAATCAAAAAATGGACACAAGAAATGAATAGACACTTCTCCAAAGAGGACATACAGATGGCCAACAGGCATATGAAAAAATGGTCAGGTGCCTTTTTAAATCTATAGGCTCCCCTTTACCTTTTTCCTTGCAATTTTTAGAAGTTTGGTTGGTTTTGAATAGACTCGGTCATTTTTCCTGTGGAGTTTCCCCCAGTTTTAACTTTGCTGATCACCATGATGCTCTGTCACCCATTTCTCTGAACCTTTGAGTTGGTGGTGAGATTTGACCATATTCAACTTTGATTTGCTTTGGCACACAACCCACCTGGGAAGTGATCTTATCACCTGTCCTACTTCACTTACCCAACTCCTTGCTCCTTTGTTTCTGCCCCTCTGGCCTTGAACATTTTAGGTTCACTTTCCCCATAGGGATGCTACACAGTTGTCCCCTACCCTCATTTCTCACCTCTTTCAAGTCTTGCCTCAAATATTCTGTTTCTTTTTTTAAATTTATTTTTTATTAACTTTAATAGGGTGACACCAATAAATCAGGGTACATATGTACAATGAAAACATCTCCAGATTATCTTATCATTCAATTGTGCTGCATACCCATTACCCAAAGTCAAATTGTCCTCTGTCACCTTCTATCTGGTTTTCCCTGTGCCCCTCCCCTTCTCCCTATACCACCCTCCCCTCCCTCCCCCCATCCCGTAACCACCACACTCTTGTCCGTGTCTCATAGTCGCACTTTAATGTCCCACTTATGTATGAAATCATGCTGTTCTCAGTTTTTCTTTTTTTCTGACTTACTTATTTCACTCCGTATAATGTTATCAAGGTACATCCATTTTGTTGTAAATGATCCGATGTCATCATTTCTTATGGCTGAATATTGTTCCATAGTATATATGTACCAAAGCTTTTTAATCCACTCGTCTTCTGACGGACACTTGGGCTGTTTCCAGCTCTTCGCTATTGTGAACAATGCTGCCACAAACATGGGGGCGCATTTCTTCTTTTCGAACAGTGTTATGGTGTTCTTAGGGTATATTCCTAAAAGTGGGATAGCTGGGTCAAAAGGCAGTTCGACTTTTAATTTTTTGAGGAATCTCCAAACTGTTTTCCACAGTGACTGCACCAGTCTGCATTCCCACCAGCAGTGCAGAAGGGTTCCCTTTTCTCCACATCCTCGCCAGCACTTGTTCTGTGTTGTTTTGCTGATGAGCGCCATTCTGACTGGTGTGAGGTGATATCTCATTGTGGTTTTAATTTGCATTTCTCTAATAATTAGTGATGTTGAACATTTTTTCATATGTCTTTTGGCCATCTGTATGTCTTCTTTGGTAAAATTTCTATTCATTTCTTTTGCCCATTTTTTGATTGGATTGTTTGTCTTCCTGGTGTTGAGTTTTATAAGTTCTTTATAAATTTTGGTTATTAACCCCTTATCAGACGTGCTGTCGAATATGTTCTCACATTGTGTGGTTTGTCTTCTTATTCTGTTCCTATTGTCTTCAGCTGTGCAAAAACTTTTTAGTTTGATGTAGTCCCATTTGTTTATCTTGCCTTTTATTTCATTTGCCCGTGGAGATAAATCGGCAAATAAATTGCTGCTACAGATGTCGGAGAGCTTGCTGCCTATGTTTTCTTCTAAGATGCTTATAGTTTCACGGCTTATGTTTAAGTCCTTTATCCATTTTGAATTTGTTTTTGTTCATGGTGTAAGTTGATGGTCTAGTTTCATTTATTTGCAGGTAGATGTCCAATTTTCCCAGCACCATTTGTTAAAGAGGCTGTCTTTACTCCATTGTATGTTCTTTCCTCCTTTGTCAAATATCAGTTGTCCATAAAGCGGCGGGTTTATTTCTGGGTTTTCTGTTCTGTTCCATTGATCACTGTGCCTGTTCTTATGCCAGTACCAGGCAGTCTTCAGTATAATGGCCTTGTAGTAAACCTTGATATCCGGAAGAGTGATACCTCCTGCTTTATTTTTTCTTTTTAAGATTGCTGAGGCTATTCGTGTTCTTTTTTGGTTCCATATAAATTTTTGGAATATGTGTTCTATATCCTTGAAGTATGTCATTGGTATTTTAATTGGTATTGCATTGAATTTATAAATTGCTTTGGGTAATATAGACATTTTAATGATGTTTATTCTTCCTAACCATGAGCACGGTATATGCTTCCACTTGTTTGTATCTTCCTTGATTTCTTTTATCAATGTTTTATAATTTTCCGAATACAAGTCCTTAACCTCCTTGGTTAAATTTACTCCTAGGTACTTTATTTTTTTGGCTGCAATAGTGAAGGGGATTGATTCCTTAAGTTCTTTTGCTGACAGTTCATTGTTTGTATATAGAAATGCCTCTGATTTCTGGGTATTAATTTTATATTCTGCCACCTTGCTGAATTCATTTATAAGGTCCAGTAGTTTTTTAACTGAGACTTTAGGGTTTTCTATGTACAATATCATATCATCTGCAAATAGTGACAGTTTTACTTCTTCTTTTCCAATTTGGATGCCTTTTATTTCTTCTTTTTGTCTGATTGCTGTAGCTAGGACTTCCAGAACTATGTTGAATAAGAGTGGTGAAAGTGGGCAACCCTGCCTGGTTCCTGATCTTAAGAGGATTGCTTTTAATCTTTGTCCATTTAGTATGATGTTTGCTGTGGGTTTGTCGTAGATGGCCTTTATCATGTTAAGGAATGTTCCTTGTATTCCCACTTTATTGAGAGTTTTAAGCATGAATGGGTGCTGGAGTTTATCAAATGCCTTTTCTGCATCTATTGAAATTATCATGTGATTTTTGTCCTTCCTTTTGTTTATGTGATGAATCACATTGATTGATTTGCGAATATTGAACCAGCCTTGCCTCTCCAGAATAAATCCCACTTGGTCATGGTGTATGATTTTTTTCATATATTGCTGAATCCGGTTGGCTAATATTTTGTTGAGAATTTTAGCATCTAAATTCATCAGGGATATAGGCCTATAATTTTCTTTCTTTGTGTTGTCTTTGCCCGGTTTGGGGATCAGAATTATGCTCGCCTTATAAAAGGAGTTTGGAAGTCTTCCTTCCTCTTGAATTTTTTGAAATAGCTTGAGGAGGATAGGAGTTAGTTCTTCTTTGAACTTTTGATAGAATTCACTTGTGAAGCCATCAGGCCCAGGACTTTTCTTTTTTGGGAGTTTTTTGATAACTGTTTCAATCTCCTCTGTTGTAATTGGTCTGTTTAGGTGCTCTGATTCTTTCAGATTGATTTTTGGAAGTTTATATGATTCAAGAAATTTGTCCATTTCATCTAGATTGTCTAATTTTTTGGCATAGAGTTCTTCATAGTATTTTCTTACAATGCTTTGTATTTCTGTTGTGTCAGTTTTTATTTCTCCACTGTCCTTTCTAATTTTATCTATTTGAGACCTCTCTCTTTTTTTCTTGGTGAGTCTAGTTAAGGGTTCATCAATCTTGTTTACCTTTTCAAAGAACCAGCTTCTGGTTTCATTGATCCTCTGTATGGTTTCCTTAGCCTCTATGTCATTTATTTCTGCTCTGATCTTTATTATTTCCTTCCTTCTACTTGTCCTGCATTTTATTTGTTGTTGTTTTTCAAGTTCTTTTAGCTGCAGGGTTAAGATGCTTATTTGTTCTTTTTCTAGCTTCTTATGATATGCCTGTAGTGCAATAAACTTCCCTCTCAGTACTGCTTTTGCTTTGTCCCATAGATTTTGAGTTGACGTATGCTCATTATCATTTGTTTCTAGAAACTTTTTAATTTCTTCTTTGATCTCAATGTTAATCCATTCATTATTTAATAACATGCTATTTAGTTTCCAAGTGTTTGAGTATTTTTCAGTTTTTCTTTTGTGGTTAATTTCTAGTTTCATGGCATTGTGATCAGAGAAAATGCTTGATATAATTTCAATCTTCTTAAATTTGTTGAGGCCTTTTTTGTGTCCTAACATGTGGTCTATCCTAGAAAACGTACCATGAGCGCTTGAGAAGAATGTATATTCTACTGCTTTAGGGTGAAAAGTTCTGAATATATCTATTAAATCAAGTTGATCCAGTGTATCCTTTAAGTCTGCTGTTTCTTTATTGATTTTCTTTCTTGTGGATCTATCCAGTGTTGTTAGTGGGGTATTGAAATCCCCTACTATGATAGTATTACTGTTAATCTCGCCCTTAATGTCCATCAAAGTCTGCTTTATGAATGGGGCTCCTATATTTGGTGCGTAGATATTTATAATAGTTATATCTTCCTGTTGAATTGTTCCCTTTATCATTATGTAGTGTCCTTCTTTATCTCTTACTACAGTCCTTGTTTTAAAGTCCATTTTGTCAGATATAAGTACTGCTACCCCGGCTTTATTTTTCATTTCCATTTGCATGAAATATTTTTTTCCACCCTTTTCCCTTCAGTTTATGTGCATCTTTTGTTTTAAGGTGTGTCTCTTGTAGACAGCATATGTATGGGTCCTGTTTCTTTATCCACGCTGCTACCCTATGTCTTTTGATTGGATCATTTAATCCATTTACATTTAAGGTTATTATTGATATGTTGTTGTTTATTGCCATTTTATTCTTTAAAGCTGTATATATATATATATTTTTTTGCTATATTCTTTTCTCCCTTTGAACTGTTCACACTAGGCCCCTTAGAATCTCTTGCAGGATTGGTTTGGTTTTAATGAATTCCTTGAGGTTTTCTTTGTCTGGAAAGCTCTTTATTTCTCCTTCAATTTTAAACGTTAGCCTTGCTGGATAGAGTAGTCTTGGTTGTAGGTTCTTGTTCTGCATTACTTTGATTATATCTTGCCATTCCCTTCTGGCCTCAAGCGTTTTTGTTGAGAAGTCCGATGTCATCCTAATGGGGGCTCCTTTGTAGGTGAGAGTCTTTTTTTCTCTAGCAGCTTTTAAGATTTTTTCTTTATCTATTAGCTTTGGTATTTTAACTATGATGTGTCTTGGTGTAGATCTTCTTGGGTTTCTCTTTAATGGGGTTCTGTGTGCCTCTTGGACATGTAGAATGTTTCCCAGCCTTAATTTAGGGAAGTTTTCTGTTATGATTTGATTGAACAAAGTTTCCATTTCCTGTCCTCTCTCCTCTTCTTCAGGTACCCCTATGATGCGAATGTTGTTTCTCTTCAGGTTGTCACAGAGCTCCCTTAGAATTTCCTCACATTTTTTGAATCTCTTTTCCTTTTTTTTCTCTGCTTCTGTAACTATGTTTATTGTGTCTTCTAACTCACTGATTCGATCCTCAGCGTGATTCATCCTGCTTTTAATTCCTTCCATTGTGGTCTTCAGTTCTGATACTGTATTTGTCATTTCTGTCTGATTCTTTTTTATTATTTCAATTTCATTTTTTTACTTGTTAACTCTTTATTTAGGTGCTCATAGTGACTATCCATTGTTGCTCTAATTTCTTTGAACATCCTAACTATCATTATTCTAAAGTCTGCTTCTGGTAGTTTGGTTATATCTGGTTCATTCAGGTCCTTCTCTGGGGATTTCTCTTGGTTGATTTGGTTTGCATTCCTCTGCCTGCCCATTTTATCTGAGTGTAAGCAAGTTGTGGCCACTGGAGTCCAGTATGTGTTGCCTTTGTGTTCTCTAGGTGTGGTCTGTCTGCGGGCTTGCCACCCCCTCTGTTGCTGCCTAGGGCGGTTGGGTGTCGGCGTTGCCAGCGCCGGCTCACTGCAGCTATTGCTGTGGTTTCTGCCTCTCCTTTGCGGGAGGGGCTGTCACTCAAGTCACTAGGAGGGGCTGTCACTCAAGTCACTAGCGTTAGCACCCAGGGCAGAGGTGAGCACCTTTGCTCAGCTGCGGAACCGGCCTTTTTCTGGAAGGCTTACGCCCAGCCCCCTCAGTCAGAGCCTGCTCGCCACCGTTTTGTGGGTTGGGTGGGGCTTTTGACGTGCTCTCAGCTGTGAGCCTTTGCCTGTCCCGAATTTAGCCCCGCCCTCGAGGCCAGGGCCCTCCTGCGCAGGGACTGAAACCGAAAACCGGAGATTATTGGGCCGGGCGTGTTTGCTGGCGTGCGCACAGCGTCTAGCTTCCGGTCGTTCCAGCTCCTACCCCGCCCCCGCGCTCGGAGCAAGCTCCGGCACGTAGAGTGGTACTCCGCAGTTTCTCAGGCCGGGCGGGGCGGGCAGCGTGAGCTCAGCCGGGAACTTCTGCTGGTCTCAGTGTCTCCCTCGCCCCCATCTTAGGAGCCCGCTCGCGCCCACAGATGGCACACTGCGGTTTCTCCTTCTGGGCGGGGTTGGCAGCGTGAGCTCGGGCCCCTCGCCCGTACCTGGTCTTAGCCCGGTGCCCGCGGTCAGGGCCGGCTAGCGCAGGATCGCAGGGCTGATCTCTGCCCGTATTTTTCCCCACAAGTGGGGTCACAGGCGGCCCACAGCTGCCGGACACCTTTAGCGCGTCACCTCCGCCCCTGCTAGGCTAGCCCGAGCCCACACTGTTACGCCAACACCAACAGGACCTCGTTTCGGCGTCCTGTCCCAACCATAGGCTTCAGCAACGTCAGGGGGCTAGAAGTGCCCTAAGTCTCCACACTGTAGGCCTGGGAGCTCCCTCCCTCTAAGCAGGTCTGCTCTAATTGCCGCGGGAGAGCTTGTTTGGCTAGTGTCCTGTCTCCCTTTGCTGGTATTGCTAGTTCCAGGGGAAATATTCGTTTTCGATTAGGGAAGTGACTTAGCCCATGGATCGGGGTGGCTGTCCCTCAGAGTGTCTCCATGCCTTCAGTCCACTCTTTGTTCCCGCTGCTCTGTTCCTCTCCTCTGTCCCAGTTCCCCGGAGCCCCGGGTGCGTGGTTGTGAGAGAGGCTTTCTGAGCTGTCCCTTTAAAAAGATTTTTGGGTCTGAGAAGACTCTCTCTCTGTTTCACAAATAGTATCCTCACTTGCTTCACAGCTCGATACTGTCCAAACGCCTCTTCTAGGCTCTGGGACTGCAGGCTGGGGCTTGGTTCCTGGGACCCAGGTCCCTCCCTCTCCGCCAAACTCTCCTCCCGCCACGCAGATCTCTCCGGGCTGCCGTTTGCTCCGGGGAGCTGGGCAGCCCTCTTCGCGTTTTCGCTATTCCTACCAGTCTCAATGTGGCTTCTGCAGTGTTCCTTGGTTGAAGAGTCCACTTAGTTTAGTTCAAAGTTGGTTTATCCAGATGATGGTTCTTAAAATTGAGTTATAATCCACTTTGGTTCTGGGAGTTGGAAGTTGCTATGTCTGCGTACTCCATCGCCATCTTCTTTTCCTCAAATATTCTGTTTTTGATGAGGCCTGCCACTGCCACGTTTTGAATATATATATATCCTCAGACCATACTCTCGGTTTGTAGAAAAGTGACTGCCCTGGCTGGTTGGCTCTTTGGTAGAGCATCAACCCAGTGTATGGATGTCCTGGGTTTTATTCCTGGTCAGGGCACACAGGAGAAGCACCCATCTCCTTCTCCCTCCCTCCCTCTCTTCCTTCTTTCTCTCTCTCTCTCTTTCTCTCTCTTTTCTACTGCCACAGCCATGGCTCGGTTGGAGCAAGTTGGCCCTGGGCACTGAGGATGGCTCTATGGCTTCACCTTAGGTGCTAAAATAGCTCAGTTGCCAAGCAATGGAGCAACGGCCCAGATGGGCAGAGCATCTGGTTTGCCGGGTGAATCCCGGTCAGGGCAAATGAGGGAGTCTCTCTGCCTCCCTGTTTCTCACTTAAGAAAACAAATAAGTAAATAAAATAAAATAAAATAAAAAGTAAAGTGCCTGACACATGTTAGTGATCAATACATATGCACTGAATCAATTAAAGAAAGGGCAGAACTCTTTCTCCAATTCTTACTCTACCTTGATGACAACAGCAATAATAGAAAACATTTACCAAATACCCACTCTGTGCCAGGTATGTTATGTGCTAAATACTTAGCTTATTTCATTGTCCCAATAACATAAGGTTGATCCTATTATTATCATCTCCCATGGAGATGCTTGCCAGGTTCTCCTTAAAGGAAAACAGAGGGGAGTACTCTCAGCAGCGAGCCTCCAGCAGTCAGCCTCTTGTTCAATGGAAGTGTATCCTGGGTTATTTTCATAGATGATGGATCCAGGAAGAAGGGTTAAGGTCTGGCCACCCAGGCCAATAGGAGCCAATTCTGATGCACCACATAAACTCCAGACTTCCCCACAAGGTTGGCTGAGGTTTTGTTGCAGTTAAACTTCTTCTCCTTCTGCCCAACCTTGATTTTTTCACTTCCTCTGCCTACAGGTATCAATTTCTAAGAAATGCACTGCAAGCCATGCTCCATCTCAGCATCTTCACACTGGAAACCCCATCATATGATGCCAAGGAAACAAAAATTTAGAGCAGTGGTTCTTAACCTGGGTTCTATCGAACCCTAGGGGTTTGATGAGTCGATCTCAGGGGTTTGGAGAAACCTCTGCCGCAGAGGCCAGAATAAGGTAATACCGTAATTTGTTTTGAGTTCATGCACTTTGTTGGTTTTGTTCTTTGAGCAAGGTGATGTTCATGCACGGCTCATTTTGTGCACCAGTAAAAAAACATATACCTATGTCTTGAATTTGGAAAAAAAATCATATTTTATTTGTCACTAAAGAAGGGTTTGGTGAATGCGCTTATGAAACTGGTGGGTTTGGTACCTCAAAAAAGGTTAAAAACCACTGGTTTAGAGAATGAGTTAACCTTCCCAAGATCACTGCATTGCATTGTAGAAAGATAAGTTGTAGATTTCCTGTCCAGGTCAAGGAAATGGTTCAGCATGGATCTCAGAGAGTGATGCCTGGGAGGAGTGTAACGTTGGCTGAGGAGTCAGGGATGGGAAGAGGGCTGGGCTGGGATGAGGGTTAGAAGGATGTTAGAAGAGCAGAGAGGGGCTTCTCTGTGGAAGGCTTGGGAAGCTAGCAGAGGACTCTGTCCTTGTGCAGCTAGTAGCTTCTGAGCTTCTCATAAAGAGAATGATCTAATGGAAGGAATGCTTTAACCAATGCATGGGATGTACTAGAGGAATGGAAGGCTAGGGCTAGGGAGCCTAGTTAGGCCAGGAAAACAGGGGAGTAATGATGCGGGTTTGGACTGGGTTGGGGAGATCAAGACAAAGAGACAGGGTCTCTGGCCAGTTAGTTCAGTGGTAGAGCATTCATCCTGTGAGTGGATGTCTCAGGTTTGATTCCTAGTCAAGGCAAACAGTAGAAGCAACCATCTGCTTCTCCACCCATCCCTTTCCCCCTTCTCTCTCTCTCTTTCTCTTCCTCCCACAGCCATGACTTAATTGATTTGAGTGAGTTGGCCCTGGGCACTGAGAATGGCTCCATGGGCTCCAGCCTCAGGCACTAAAAATAGCTCAGTTGCTGAGCAATGGAGCAACTCCCCAGATGGGTGGAGCATCACCCCATAGGGGAATTGCAGGGTGGATCCTGGTAGGGGTGATTGCAAAAGTCTGTCTCTCTGCCTCCCCTGCTCTCCCTTAATTAAAAAAAAAAAAAGATTAAGAGTCAGGAACAAGGAAAGGAAGAGACTGTCAAAGGAAAAAATCACATCGCTTTGGAGTAGGGGGAAAAGAAGGAAGAAGCAAATTAAAGGTAAATTCCATGCTGTTAAACTTGAAAACATGCTTAATTCAACTAGTAATCTAAGAGATATAAATCAACCACAACCATTAGATTCTATTTTCAGCTACAAAAGTGACACTCTTTGTTTCAATAAGAGTGCCCAAGATTTTTAAAGGTTTGTAAGAACGGATAGTCTCACGTTCCCCAGCGGGATCAGCATATTCTTTTCAGACTACCATTTCATAATTCTGATGAGGAACCTTAACAATTGCAGTCTTTGATTTCCCAATTTCAGTAAATTATGGGAAATGGGAGAAAGAGGTGAAAGGGATCACATTTCATAAGGTGGGGTCCTGTATGGCCGATGGCCACTGCCATGGCCATGCAGATGCAGGTTCTCATTGGATTCGGGTAGACGGTAAAGGAAAACAGTGAAGCCAGAGCATGGTAGGCCATTCTGTTTATTAAAGTCTCATAATGGCAGATGAGCAAAGAGGCAGGGCTCCCAATAAAGGCAGATGTAATGGCGGGCACACCGGGTGTGCACCCTGGGTCCAATTTCTGAGGAGCCCTGCAAAACTCCAATTTTACACTCTTTTTAAATGACACCAAGTTTGGTTTCATAGATTTCATATGTGCAATTTTAGCATTAATAGTACATATATATTTTTTATTTTATTTATTTAAAAATATGATTAACATGTATTTTTATATTTCCTGTCTCTTTTTTTTTAAGGGACCCAATATTTTCTTCTGCGCCTGGGCCTCAACTGACCTTACTCTGCCTCTGGCTCCCAAGCTCTTCAGCATTCCAGACTCACCCAGACTCACAGACCCCTACCAGCCACAGCACTCCCCAGCTAAACAGGCCAGCCAAAATCTTAGGGCTCCCAAGCCCCTCAACTCTCTCTCTCTCTCTGTAAAACAGGTTGGGGGAAAAATACCCTTCTCCAGCAAACAACAGCAAAGAATCGCCCCTCCCCACTGCTGCAGGCAGTCCACAGTTTGTAATCTGCTGCCCTGAGGGCAAGCACCCACAGCCTTTTATAGACTACACACACAGGGCGCTGCCCCAATACAAGCGAGCACACCTAAAGAACACTTCTTACAGGCTTGTTTGCCCAACCAGGTCCCATGAGTCTTCCTTTCCTCCTTGCAGCTTTGGGTGATCTCAGGACTATAAGCCTTGCCTTATCTTCTGCCCCTACAGGTGCGTTCCTCCCTGTTTTGTGTTTAGGAACGTTGGTTACTTTTTTCTTTTTTAAATTACTGGCATCACTTTGTAACCTGTTTATGTTCTTTCCTTTCCCTCTAGATTTCGGGATTCTCAGGTCAGGAGCTGTGTTGTGACCATGTGTTTCTCTTAGAGAAGGCGTTGATTATATATTTGATGAATAAATGAACAATGATTTATTATAAAGTTTGGCTCCTAGAACTTATTACTTGCAAGACACAGGTATGTCTGTGTGAGGGTACCACATGGGGAGGGGCTGCCCACACAGCTTTATCTGGTCCAGTCTCGACTCCTAGAGCAAGGAATTCCTGATTCCTTTATGCAGCCCTAGAGTCCAGTCCCTGGGGCTTGTCTCCATTTCCTTAATAAGATGTACATTCTTCTGCTCTTGTCTGGATGCTGCTTCAGGTCCAGGTGGAGCTCCTTTACTGCTCATTTGACACAGAAAGAAAAAGATGCTGTGCTAGGGCAGGTGTTTCCCAGTTGGGACTCAACCAACCAACCAACCAACCAACCAACCAACCAACCAACCAACCAACCCTTTCTTCTTTCCTTGACCTTTATTGGCATATTTGGGCTCTTTTGTCTGTTTATTTATTTTACTTTCTTTTATTGACTTTAATTTATTATGTTTACATAGATTCTAGTATTGCCCCAAAAGCATACTCCCTCCCCCATATTCCCCTAAACATCTCCTTTGCACCCTTCCCAATTGTGCCCTTCCCCCTTCCTTTCAGGTTTATCTCATCCTATTGTCCCCTTTCCCTTTGTTCTCTTTTCATCTGGTCCCTTTGACCTCTCCTTTGTCTTATTTCCATTCCTCAGTTCACATTCTTTATTGGATTCCTCAAATGAGTGAGGTCATATGATATATATATTTTTTCTGCCTGCTTATTTCACTTAACATAATAGTTTCCAGGTCCATCCATGTTGTCTCAAAAGGTAAGATTTCCTTCTTTTTCATGACCCATAGTATTTCATTGTGTATATGTACCACTGCTTTTTAATCCACTCATCCACTGATGGACACCTGGGCTGTTTCCAGATCTTTGCTATTGTGAACAATGCTGCCATAAACATGGGGGTGTGTGTGCACTTCTCCTTTTGAAACAGTGCTATGGTGTTTTTGAGGTATATTCCTAGAAGTGGGATAGCTGGGTCAAAAGGCAGTTCAATTTATAATTTTTTGAAGAATCTCCCTACTGTTATCCACAGTGGCTGCACCAGTCTGCATTCCCACCAGCAGTGCAGGAGGGTTCCCTTTTCTCCACATCCTTGACAGCACTTATTCTGTGTTGTTTTGTTGATGAGCGCCATTCTGACTGGTATGAGATGATATCTCATTGTGGTTTTAATTTGCATTTCTCTAATGATTAGAGATGTTGAGCATTTTTTTCATATGCCTATTGCCATCTGTATGTCCTCTTTGGAGAAGTGTCTATTCATTTCTTTTGCCAATTTTTGATTGGATTGTTTGTCTTTCTGGTGTTGAGTTTTACAAGTTCTTTATAAATTTTGGTTATTAACCCCTTATTAGATGTATTGTTGAATGTGTTCTCCCATTGTGTGGTTTGTCTTTTTATTCTGTTCTTATTGTCTTTAGCTGTGCAAAAACTTTTTAGTTTGATATAGTCCCATTTGTTTATCTTGCCTTTTATTTCATTTGCCCGTGGAGATAAATCGGCAAATATATTGCTGCGACAGATGTCGAAGAGCTTACTGCCTATGTTTTCTTCTAAGATGTTTATGGTTTCACAGCTTACATTTAAGTCTTTTATCCATTTTGAGTTTATTTTTGTGAATGGTGTAATTTGGTGTTCTAGTTTCATTTTTATGCAAGTAGCTGTCCAGTTTTCCCAACACCATTTGTTAAAGAGACTGTCTTTACTCCATTGTATGCTCTTACTTCCGATGTCAAATATCAGATGTCCATAAAGGTGTGGGTTTATTTCTGGGTTCTCTGTTCTGTTCCGTTGATCTATGTGTCTGTTCTTATGCCAGTACCAAGCTGATTTGAGTACAATGGCCTTGTAGTATAACTTGATATCAGGAAGTGTGATGCCTCCCCCTTTATTCTTCCTTTTCAAGATTGCTGAGGCTATTTGTGTTCTTTTTTGGTTCAATATAAATGTTTGGAATATGTGTTCTATATCTTTGAAGTATGTCATTGGTATTTTAATTGGTATTGCATTGAATTTATAAATTGCTTTAGATAATATAGACATTTTAATAATGTTTATTCATCCTAACCATGAGCACGGTGTATGCTTCCACTTGTTTGTATCTTTCTTGATTTCTTTTATCAATGTTTTATAATTTTCTGAGTACAAGTCCTTAACCTCCTTGGTTAAATTTCCTCCTAGGTACTTTATTTTTTTTGATTGCAATAGTGAAGGGGATTGTTTCTATAATTTCTCTTTCTGACAGTTCATTGTTGGTGTATAGAAATGCTTCTAATTTCTTTTTTTATTTTTTTTATTTTTTAGAAATGCTTCTAATTTCTGAGTATTAATTTTATATCCTGCCACCTTGCTGAATTCATTTATCAGGTCCAGTAGTTTTTTGACTGAGACTTTAGGGTTTTCTATATACAATATCATATCATTTGCAAATAATGACAGTTTTACTTCTTCTTTTCCAATTTGGATGCCTTTATTTCTTCTTCTTGTCTGATTGCTGTGGCTAGGATTTCCAAGACTATGTTGAATAAGAGTGGTGAAAGGGGGAACCCCTGCATTGTTCCTGATCTTAAGGGGATTGCTTTTAAGTTTTTCCCACTGAGTATGATGTAGGTTCTGGGTTTGTCATAGATGGACTTTATCATGTTGAGGTATGTTCCCTGTATTCCCACTTGGCTGAGAGTTTTGATCATGAAAGGGTGCTAGATTTTATCAAATGCTTTTTCTGCACCTATTGAAATTATTATGAGGCTTATCTCCTTGGTTTTCTTTATGTGATGAATCACATTGATTGATTTGTGAATATTGTACCAGCCTTGCCTCTCCAGAATAAACCACTTGATCATGGTGTATGATTTTTTTTTTTAAATTAACTTTTTTAAGGTAGATTTTATGTTCACATATAGTGTTCCCATTTGTAAGTGTACAGTTTGAGTTTTTTTTATATATATATATTTTATTATTATTAATTCTAATGGGGTGACACCAATAAATCAGGGAACATATGTACAATGAAAACATCTCCAGGTTATCTTATCATTCAATTGTGTTGCATACCCATCACCAAAAGTCAAATTGTCCTCTGTCACCTTCGATCTGGTTTTCCCTGTGTCCCTCCCCTCCTCCTTACCCCACTCTTCCCTCCCTCCCCCCATCCATAACCACCACTCTCTTGTCCATGTCTCATATTCTCACTTTTATGTCCCACCTATGTATGGAATCATGCTGTTCTCAGTTTTTCTTTTTTTCTGATTTACTTATTTCACTCCGTATAATGTTATCTAGGTACATCCATTTTGTTATAAATGATCCGATGTCATCGTTTCTTATGGCTGAGTAGTATTCCATAGTATATACGTATCATAGCTTTTTAATCCTCTCATCTTCTGATGGACACTTGGGCTGGTTCCAGATCTTCGCTATTGTGAACAATGCTGCCACGAACATGGGGGCGCATTTCTTCTTTTCGAACAGTGCTATGGTGCTCTTAGGGTATATTCCTATAAGTGGGATAGCTGGGTCAAAAGGCAGTTCAATTTTTAATTTTCTGAGGAATCTCCAAACTGTTTTCCACAGTGGTTGCACCAGTCTGCATTCCCACCAGCAATGCAGAAGGGTTCCCTTTTCTCCACATCCTCGCCAGCACTTATTCTGTGTTGTTTTGCTGATGAGTGCCATTCTGACTGGTGTGAGGTGATATCTCATTGTGGTTTTAATTTGCATTTCTCTAATGATTAGTGATGTTGAGCATTTTTTCATATGCCTATTGGCCATCGGTATGTCCTCTTTGGAGAAATTTCTATTCATTTCTTTTGCCCATTTTTTGATTGGGTTGTTTGTCTTCCTGGTGTTGCGTTTTATAAGTTCTTTATAAATTTTAGTTATTAACCCCTTATCAGATGTGCTGTCGAATATGTTCTCCCATTACGTGGTTTGTCTTTTTATTCTGTTCCTATTGTCTTTAGCTGTGCAAAACCTTTTTAGTTTGATATAGTCCCATTTGTTTATCTTGCCTTTTATTTCAGTTGCCCGTGGAGATAAATCGGCAAATATACCGCTGCTACTGATGTCGGAGAGCCTGCTGCCTATGTTTTCTTCTAAGATGCTTATGGTTTCACGGGTTACATTTAAGTCTTTTATCCATTTTGAGTTTGTTTTTGTGAATGGTGTAAGTAGATGGTCTAGTTTCATTTTTTTGCAGGTGGATGTCCAATTTTCCCAACACCATTTGTTGAAGAGGCTGTCTTTACTCCATTGTATGTTCTTTCCTCCTTTGTCAAATATCAGTTGTCCATAAAGCTGTGGGTTTATTTCTGGTTCCTCTGTTCTGTTCCATTGATCTATGTGCCTGTTCTTATACCAGTACCAGGCTGTCTTGAGTATAATGGCCTTATAGTAAACCTTGATATCTGGAAGAGTGATACCTCCTGCTTTATTTTTTCTTTTTAAGATTGCTGAGGCTATTTGTGTTCTTTTTTGGTTCCATATAAAGTTTTGGAATATGTGTTCTATATCTTTGAAGTATGTCATTGGTATCTTAATTGGTATTGCATTGAATTTATAAATTGCTTTGGGTAATATAGACATTTTAATGATGTTTATTCTTCCTAGCCATGAGCATGGTATATGCTTCCACTTGTTTGTATCTTCCTTGATTTCTTTTATCAGTGTTCTATAATTTTCCGAGTACAAGTCCTTAACCTCCTTGGTGAAATTTACTCCTAGGTACTTTATTTTTTTGACTGCAATAGTGAAGGGGATTGTTTCCTTAATTTCTTTTGCTGACAGTTCATTGTTGGTATATAGAAATGCCTCTGATTTCTGAGTATTTATTTTATATCCTGCCACCTTGCTGAATTCATTTATCAGGTCCAGTAGTTTTTTGACTGAGACTTTAGGGTTTTCAATATACAATATCATATCATCTGCAAATAGTGACAGTTTTACTTCTTCTTTTCCAATTTGGATGCCTTATATTTCTTCTTCTTGTCTGATTGCTGTAGCTAGGACTTCCAGAACTATGTTAAATAAGAGTGGTGAAAGGGGGCATCCCTGCCTGGTTCCTGATCTTAAGAGGATTGCTTTTAATCTTTGTCCATTTAGTATGATGTTTGCTGTCGGTTTATCGTAGATGGCCTTTATCATGTTAAGGAATGATCCCTGTATTCCCACTTTACTGAGAGTTTTGAGCATGAATGGGTGCTTGAGTTTATCAAATGCCTTTTCTGCATCTATTGAAATTATCATGTGATTTTTGTCCTTCCTTTTGTTTATGTGATGAATCACATTGATTGATTTGCGAATATTGAACCAGCCTTGCCTCTCCAGAATAAATCCCACTTGATCATGGTGTATGATTTTTTTCATATATTGCTGGATCCGGTTGGCTTTTTAGCGTCTAAATTCATCAGGGATATTGTTGAGAATTTTAGCGTCTAAATTCATCAGGGATATTGGCCTATAATTTTCTTTCTTTGTGTTGTCTTTGCCTGGTTTGGAATCAGAATTATGCTCGCCTCATAAAAGGAGTTTGGAAGTCTTCCTTCCTCTTGAATTTTTTGAAATAGCTTGAGGAGGATAGGAGTTAGTTCTTCTTTGAAATTTTGATAGAATTCACTTGTGAAGCCATAAGACCCAGGACTTTTCTTTTTTGGGAGTTTTTTGATAACTGTTACAATCTCATTAGCTGTAATTGGTCTGTTTAGGTATTCTGATTCTTCCAGATTGATTTTTGGAAGGTTATATGATTCAAGAAATTTGTCCATTTCACCAAGATTGTCTAATTTTTCGGCATATAGTTCTTCATAGTATTTTCTTACAATCCTTTGTATTTCTGTTGTGTCAGTTGTTATTTCTCCACTGTCCTTTCTAATTTTATTTATTTGAGTCCTCTCTCTTTTTTTCTTGGTGAGTCTAGTTAAAGGTTCATCAATCTTGTTTACCTTTTCAAAGAACCAGCTTCCGGTTTCATTGATCCTCTGTATTGTTTCCTTTGCCTCTATGTCATTTATTTCTGCTCTGATCTTTATTATTTTCTTCCTCTACTAGTCCTGGGCTTTGTTTGCTGTTGTTTTTCTAGTTCTTTTAGATGCAGGGTCAGGTTGCTTATTTGAGCTTTTTCTAGCTTCTTATGATATGCCTATAGTGCAATAAACTTCCCTCTCAGGACTGCTTTTGCTGTGTCCCATAAATTTTGAGTTGATGTATGTTCATTATCATTTGTTTCTAGAAACTTTTTTATTTCTTATTTGATCTCAATGTTAATTCATTCATTCCTTAATAACATGCTATTTAGTTTCCAAGTGTTTGAGTATTTTTCAGTTTTTCTTTTGTGGTTAATTTCTAGTTTCATGGCATTGTGATCAGAGAAAATGCTTGATATGATTTCAATCTTCTTAAATTTATTGAGACCATTTTTGTGTCCTAACATGTGGTCTATCCTAGAAAACGTACCATGAGTGCTTGAGAGGAATGTATATTCTACTGCTTTAGGGTGAAAAGTTCTGAAGATATCTATTAAATCAAGTTGATCTAGTGTCTTCTTTAAGTCTGCTGTTTCTTTATTAATTTTCTTTCTTGAGGATCTATCCAGTGTTGTTAGAGGGGTATTGAAATCCCCTACTATGATAGTATTGCTGTTAATCTCGCCCTTTAAATCCATCAAAGTCTGCTTTATGTATGTCGGGGCTCCTATATTTGGTGCATAGATATTTATAATAGTTATATCTTCCTGTTGAATTGTTCCCTTTATCATTATGTAGTGTCCTTCTTTATCTCTTACTACAGTCTTTGTTTTAAAGTCCATTTTGTTTGATATAAGTATTGCTACCCCTGCTTTTTTTTCATTTCCATTTGCATGAAATATTTTTTTCCATCCTTTTACCTTCAGTCTATGAGCATCTTTTGTTTTAAGGTGTGTCTCTTGTAGACAGCATATGTATGGGTCCTGTTTCTTTATCCACACTGCTACCCTATGTCTTTTGATTGGATCATTTAATCCATTTACATTTAAGGTTATTATTGATATGTAGTTGTTTATTGCCATTTTATTCTTTAAAGCTGTATTCTTCTTTTGCTCTATTCATTCCTCCCTTTAAGCTGTTCACAAGAGGCCTCTTAGTATCTCTTGCAGAATTGGTTTGGTTTTTATGAATTCCTTCAGGCTTTCTTTTTCTGGGAAGCTCTTTATGTCTCCTTCAATTTTAAACGTTAGCCTTGCTGGATAAAGTAGTCTTGGGTGTAGGTTCTTGTTCTGCATTACTTTGACTATATCTTGCCATTCCCTTCTGGCCTCAAGTGTTTCTGTTGAGAAGTCCGATGTCATCCTTATGGGGGCTCCTTTGTAGGTGATAGCCTTTTTTTCTCTAGCAGTTTTTAAAATTTTTTCTTTATCCATTAGCTCTGGTATTTTAACTATGATGTGTCTTGGTGTAGATCTTCTTGGGTTTCTCTTTAATGGAGTTCTGTGTCCTTCTTGAATGTGTGGAGTGTTTCCCAGCCTTAATTTAGGAAAGTTTTCTGCTATGATTTGATTGAACGAAGTTTCCATTTCCTGTCCTCTCTCCTCTTCTTCAGGCACCCCTATGATGCGAATGTTGTTTCTCTTCATGTTGTCACAAAGCTCCCTTAGAGTTTCCTCACATTTTTAAAGTCTCTTTTCCTTCTTCTTCTCTTCTTCTGTGCCTTTGTTTATTGTGTCCTCTAACTCGCTTATTCGATCCTCAGCGTGATTCATCCTGCTTTTAATTCCCTCCATTGTGTTCTTCAATTCTGATACTGTATTTGTCATTTCTGTCTGATTCTTTTTTATTATTTCAATTTCGTTTTTTATACTTGTTATCTCTTTATTTAGGTGTTCATAATGACTATCCATCGTTGCTCTAATTTCTTTGAACATCCTAACTATCATTATTCTAAATTCTGCTTCTGGTAATTTGGTTATATCTGGTTCTTTCAGGTCCTTCTCTAGCGATTTCTCTTGGTTGATTTGGTTTGCTTTCCTCTGCCTGCCCATTTTTTTGTGCATAAGCAAGTTTTGGCGACTGGAGTCCAGTAGGTGTTGCCTTTGTGTTCTCTAGGTGTGGTCTGTCTGCAGGCCCCTCACCCCCTCTGCCTGTGCCTAGGGTGATTGGGTATGAGCGTTACCAGCGCCGGCCCACTGTGGCTTTTGCTGTGGTTTCTGCCTCTCCTTCGTGGGAGGGGCTGTCACTGAAGCCACAAGTCTTAGCACCAAGGGTAGAGGTGAGCACCTTTGCTCAGCTGCCTACCCAGCCTATTTTCAGACTTCCGCCCAGAACCCTCAGTCAGAGCCTGCTCGCCACAGTTTCGCGGGTTGGGCGGGGCTTTTGACGTGCTTTCAGCTGTGAGCGTTTGCCCGTCTGGAGATTTAGCCCCGCCCTCGAGGCCAGGGCCCTCCTGCGCAGGGTTGGAAATTAAGGTTTATTGGGCCGGGCGTGTTTGCTGGCTTCCGCTCAGCTGCGGACTTCCGCTCGTCCCGGACTCTACCCCGCCCCCGCGTTCGGAGCCCGCTCGTGCACGTGTGAATTCAATCCGCCATTTCTCCGGCCGGGCGGGGATAGTAGCATGAGCTCAACTGTGAGCTTCCACTTGTCTCGGGGTCTACCCCGTTCCCGCGCTCGGAGCCCGCTCGCGCACGTATACTGGCCAACAGCGGTTTCTCCGGCGTGGGGGGTGGGGGGCTGGTAGCGTTAGCTCAGCCGCGAGCCCCTGCCCGTCCCCGGTCCTAGCCCGGTCCCCACGGTCAGGGTCGGCCTGCGCAGGGTTGTAGGGCAGATTTCTGCCTGTTCCTGGCCACCCGCTTTGTCCCTATAAGTGGGGTTAAAGGCGTGCCCGCAGCTGCCGGTCCACTTTTGCGCGTCCCCTCTGACCCTCTGGGCTAGACTGAGCTCACACTGGCTTGGCCTTCGCCCACGCCGACAGAACCACGTTTCAGCGTCCTGCCGCCCACCATACCCTTAAGCAGCCCTCAGCAGAGTAGGAAGGGACCTAATACTCCACACTGTAGGCCTGGGAGCTCCCTCACTTGTTTCACAGCTCAAAACTGTCCAAATGCCTCTTCTAGGCTCTGAGACTGCAGGCTGGGGCTTGGTTCCTGGGACCCAGGTCCCTCCCTCTCCGCCAAACTTTCCTCCCGCCCTGCGGGTCTCTCCGGGCTGCCGTTTGCTCCGGGGAGCTGGGCAGCCCTCTTCACGTTTTCGCTATTCCTACCAGTCTCAATGTGGCTTCTTCTGTGTTCCTTGGTTGAGGAGTCCACTTAGTTTAGTTCATAGTTGGTTTATCCAGATGATGGTTCTTTAAATTGAGTTATAATCCACTTTGGTTCTGGGAGTTGGAAGTTGGTACGTCCGCCTACTCTGTCGCCATCTTGCTTCCCTCTGATTTTTTAAATATATTGCCTAATCCAGTTGAGTAATATTTCATAGAGGATTTTAGCCTATAGATTCATCAGAGGTATTGGTCTATAATTTTCTTTTCTTGTGTTGTCTGACTGGTTTTGGAATCAGAATTATGCTCACCTCATAAGAAAGCTTAGAAGTCTTCTTTTCTCTTAAATTTTTTTTAAATTTCTTTTTATTTTATTCATTTTAGGGAGGAGACACACACACACAGAGAGAGAGAGAGAGAGAGAGAGAGAGAGAGAGAGAGAGAGAAAGGGGGGAGGAGCTGGAAGCATCAACCCCCATATGAGCCTTGACCAGACCAGTGCAGGGTTTTGAACTGGCGACCTCAGTGTTCCCAGGTTGACGCTTTATCCACTGCGCCACCACATGTCAGGCTTAAATTTTTTGAAATAGCTTGAGAAGGAGCTAGTTCTTCTTTGAATATTTGGTAGAATTCACTTGTGAAGCCATCGGGCCCTGGGTTTTGTTTGTTGGAAATATTTTGGTAACTGTTTCTATCTCATTTGTTGTAATTGGTCTGTTAGGTTTTCTGATTCTTCCTGATTGATATTTAAAATATTATATGTTTTAAGGAATTTGTCCATTTCATCTAGGTTGTCTAATTTTTTGGCATAGAGTTCTTCATAGTATTTTCTTAACAATCCTTTATATTTCTGTTGTGTCAGTTGTTATTTCTTCACTCTCATTTCTAATTTTATTTGAGTCTTCTCTCTTTTTTTCTTGGTGAGTCTGGTTAAAGGTTCATCGATTTTGTTTACCTTTTCAAAGAATCAGCTCCTTGTTTCATTGATCCTCTGTATTGTTTCCTTAGCCTCTATGTCATTTATTTCCACTCTGATCTTTATTATTTCCTTCCTTCTACTTCCTCTGGGCTTTACATGCTGTTCTTTTTCTACTTCTTTTAGATGCAGGATTAAATGTTTATTTGAGCTTTTTCTAACCTCATAAAATATGCCTGTAATGCTATGAACTTCCCTCTCAGGACTGCTTTTGCTTTGTCCCATAAATTTTGAGCTGTTGTATGTTTATTTTCATTTGTTTCAAGAAAATATTTTATTTCTTCCTTGATCTTATTGTTAACCCATTTGTTATTTAATAACATGCTATTTTATTTCTGTTTGAGTGTTTTTCAGTTTTTCTATTGTAGTTGATTTTTAGTTTCATGCCATTGTGATCCGAGAAATCATTGATATGATTTCAATCTTCTTAAATTTATTGAGACTCATTTTGTGTCCTAACATGTGGTCTATCCTAGAGAATGTACCATGAGCACTTGAAAAGAATGTATATTCTGCTGCTTTCGGGTGAAAAGTTCTGAAGATATCTATTAAATCGAGTTGATCTAGTGTGTCCTTTAAGTCTGCTGTTTCTTTGTTAATTTTCTTTCTTGAAGATCTATCTAGTGATGTTAGTGGGGTATTGAAATCCCCTACTATTATAGTATTGCTGTTGATCTCACCCTTTATGTCCATAAAAATCTGCTTTATATATTTAGGTGCATAGATATTTATAATGGTTATATCTTCCTGTGGGATTGCTCTTTTTATCATTATGTAGTGACTTTCTTTGTCCCTTACTCTAGCCTTTGTTTTAAAGTCTATTTTGTCAGATATAAGTATTGCTACCCCACCTTTTTTTTTATTACCATTTGCATGAAATATTTTTTTCCATCCCTTTACTTTCAGTCTATGTATATCTTTTGTTTTGAGGTGGGTCTCTTGTAGACAGCATATGTATGGGTCCTGTTTTCTTATCCATGCAGCTACCCTATGTCTTTTGATTGGAGCATTTAATCCATTTACATTTAAGGTTATTATTGATATGTAGTTGTTTATTGCCATTTTTTCTTTATATTTACATTCCTCTTTTACTAGATTTTTTTTCTCACTTGTTCTGTCTATAGCAAACCCCTTATCATTTCTTACAGCTTTGGTTTGGTTGTAATGAATTCCTTGAGATTTTTTTTTTTTGTCTGGAAAGCTTTTTATTTCTCCTTCAATTTTAAATGATAACCTTGTTGGATATAGAAGTCTTGGTTGTAGGCTCTTGTTCTGCATTTCTTTGATATTTCTTGCCATTTCCTTCTGGCTTCAAGTGTTTCTAGTAAAAAGTCAGATTTCATCTTTATGGGGGCTCCTTTGTAGGTGATTGACTGCTTTTCTTTTGCAGCTTTTAGTATTTTTTCTTTATCTCTTATCTTCGGTATTTTAATAATGATGTGTCTTGGTGTAGGTTTCTTTGGTTTTCTCTTTAATGGAACTCTCTGTGCTTCTTGAACTTGTGTGACTTTTTCCTTCATCAGTTTAGGAAAATTTTCAGCTATGATTTCTTCATTCAGGTTTTCTATCCCTTGTTGTTTCTCTTCTCCTTTAGAAACCCCTATTATGCAGATGTTGTTTTTCTTCATGTTATCACAGAGCTCTCTTAGAGTTTTCTCAGACTTTTTGATCTTCTTTTCTGTTTGCCATTCTGCTTCTGTGTTTTTGCTTATCTTGTCCTCTACACTTGATCTTAGCCAAAAGGCTGAGAAGCGATTATTATCTTGTCCTCTAAATTGCTGATTCAATCCTCTGCTTCATCCAGCCTGCTTTTAATTCCTTCTAGTGTAGTCTTCACTTCTGATATTGTGTTTGTTATTTCTGTCTAATTCTTTTTTATTATTTCAATGTCCTTTTGGATGCCAGCTATCTCTTTGTTTAGGTGCTCATTTTGTCCATCTATTGTTGTTCTAAGATCTTTGAGCATCCTAACAATCATTATTCTAAACTCTGCATCTGGTGTCCTGGTTATTTCCACTTCATTCATTTCTTTTTCTGGGGATATTTCTTGTTGATTCATTTGAATTGCACTTCTCTATCTTCCCATTTTGTCTCTGTATAGATTGCTCTTTTGGATGTTGTTTGTATAGCTAGCTGAGTATAGGGTCGGTGTTGTCTGCCTCCAGCTTTCAGTTGTGTTGTTTCTAAATTTTCTTGGGATGGCTTCTGCTGTTTGTATTCCACTGTGGGCTACTTGTCTGCTGCTACTGCTCTTTTTGCTGTTTGTGACAACGTTTTCTATGCCTTAGCTGGGTCATGTGTAAGGATCCTTTCCTTAAGATACCGTTCTAACTATGGTTATTAGGTCCTGAGCTGATGCTCTCTATATTTGACCACTGGATATACCAGCCCTGGACCTCGCGGTCGGAACCTGGTGCAGACCAGTGGGGGTCACTGCTTTTGACTGGCCCTTTTCAACCTTCTTGGAGCTAGTGGTAATCCAGAATTTGTGTCTGCCTCTGCTGGGCCCTGATGCATTGTAACTGTCAGCTGCACTCCTAGGCTGGCTTTTATCCACTGTTGGCCAGTGCATGTGGCCTCTCTATTCCTGAAGTGAGGTCTTTTCTGCTGACCCACTCTGTCTCCTCCCCCTCAGGCACTCAGGCACCAGCACAGGCTTGCAGGCCACAGCTTGGGCTGCTTGTAGGCCTAAAGACTCCTCCTCTAGCTGGGCTCTGCCCTCATTGGATGTGCAAGCTGCCTCTGTGAGCCCTGCCTTCCTGGATGTGAGGGATGCCTGTTTGGACTCTATCCCTCTCCTTCACAGCGTGGGCTGCTGGGCTCCACCCTTTGCAGGTGCGCTGGAAGCCTCTCTGGGCTCCGCTCCCCACCACTGCTGCATGGGCTGCCTCACTGGGCTCCGCCCCCATCTGTGCGGGCCAAGCACTCTGGTCACCACAGCAGCTGGGACCTCTTGCCCTTTGGAGGGTACTCAGTAGGTTGGGCGGGGTGTGTAGCCTAGATCTCAGGACTCAAGTCCTGTGTCCCTGATGCGCCCCCTGCTTCTAAATGTTTCTCTGCACTGACTAGAGCAGGATAGCCTCTGGTAGGTGGGGTAATCACTTTCCTTTGTTGGCTTGGTTCTCCCAGGAAGAATGTCCACTTTAGGTTTGGGGAGAGACCCAGTACAGGGGTCAGGGTGGCTGTCCCCCACAGTCTCTCCCTATGCCCCTGAGACCACTCTCCTCTCACAACTCCAGTCCTCTCAGAGCTCCTTTCTCCCAGACCCCCAGGTAAGTGGCTGTGAATGAGGTTTTCTGTGCGGTCCCTTTAAGATGGAACCTGGGTCTGAGAGTTCTGTCTCCCTCTCACAAACAGTAACCCAGCTCTTCTTTCAGGTAAATACTGTCCGTATGCCTCTTCTAGTCTCTGGGGCTCCAGGCTGGGGTTTCAGTCCTGTTGCTGAGGGCCCATAACTCTCCGTGAAACCTACCCCACCGTGAGAGGCCCTCCAGGCTGCCTCTCGCTCCTGGGAGTGGGGCAGCCCTTTCTATGTCTCCGCCTTTCCTATCAGCTCGGTGTGGTTCCTTCAGTGATGCTTGGTTATAGATTCCTCTTAGTTTAGTCCAAAGTTGGTTTTTCAAGATGATTGTTCCTAAGTTAAGTTGTAATCCACTTTGGTTCTGGGAGGTGGGAGTTGGAACATTCACCTACTCTGTTGCCATTTTTCTTCTCTCTACTTGCTGCCTTTAAACTGTTTTAAAAATCATTCTTTATGTTTCTGTATTTCTGAATCTCCATTTAATAGTTGGTCTAACTGCCGGCTGACAGAGAACAGTTGTTTTCCTTCTTTCTTTGGCTAATTCATGACTCCAGGTGCTTCCTGCTCCTCTATATCTACAAGTAGAGCTCCCAGAGATCTGTACCTCTGGCTCCAATGACATTGCCCATCACTATATAATTATTCTTTCTTTATTTTTATTTTATTTTTTATTAATTTTAATGGGGTGACATTGATAAATCAGGGCACCTATGTCCCAAGAAAATATTTCCAGGTTATTTTTACATTTGATTATATTGCGTACCCATCACCCAAAATCAAATTGTCCTCCGTCACCTTCTCTCTGGTATTATTTGTGCCTCTCCACTCACCCTACCCCCTCCCTCACCTTCCCCTCCCCCTGGGTACCCAGTACACTCTTGTCCATGTCTCTGAGTCTCACTTTTATGTCCCATCTATGTATGGACTCATAGTCTTTTCTGATTTACTTACTTCAATCAGTATAATGTAATCAAGGTCCATCCATGTTATAAATGATCCAATGTCATCATTTCTTATGGCTGAGTAGTATTCCATAGTATATATGTACCAATGCTTTTTAATCCACTTGTCCTCTGACAGGCACTTGGGCTGTTTCCAGATATTCGCTATTGTGAACAATGCTGACATGAACATGGGGACACATTTCCTCTTTTCGAACAGTGCTATGGTGTTCTTAGGGTATATTCCTAAAAGTGAAATAGCTGGGTCAAAAGGTAGTTCGATTTTTAATTCTTTGAGGAATCTCCATACTGTTTTCCACAGTGGCTGCACCAGTCTGCATTCCCACCAGCAGTGAAGGAGGGTTCCCTTTTCTCCACATCCTTGACAGCACTTATTCTATCAGCACTTATTTTGCTGATGAGCGCCATTCTGAATAGTTGAGGTAATATCTCATTGTAGTTTTTATCTGAATTTCTCTAATGATTAGTGACATTGAGCAATTTTTCATATGCCTATTGGCCATCTGTATGTCCTCTTTGGAGAAATTTATATTTATTGCTTTTGCCCATTTTTGATAGGATTGTTTGTCTTCCTGGTGTTGAGTTTTATAAGTTCTTTATAAATTTTGGTTATTAACCCCTTATTAAACGTATTGTCAAATATGTTCTCCCATTGTGTGGTTTGTCTTTTTATTCTGTTCTTATTGTCTTTAGCTGTGCAAAAACATTTTAGTTTGATATAGTCCCATTTGTTTATCCTGCCTTTTATTTCATTTGCCCGTGAAGATAAATCGGCAAATAAATTGCTGCAACAGACGTTGGAGAGCATATTGCCTATGTTTTCTTCTAAGATGCTTATGGTTTCGCAGCTTACATTTAAGTCTTTTATCCATTTTGAGTTTACTTTTGTGAATGGTGTAATTTGATGGTCTAGTTTCATTTTTTTGCAGGTAGATGTCCAATTTTCCCAGCACCATATGTTAAAGAGGCTGTCTTTACTCCATTGTATGCTCTTTCCTCGTTTGTCAAATATCAGTTGTCCATAAAGCTGTGAGTTTATTTTTGGGTTCTCTGTTCTGTTCCATTGATCTATGTGCCTGTTCTTATGCCAGTACCAGGCTGTCTTGAGTACAATGGCCTTGTAGTAAACCTTGATTTCTGGTGAGTGATACCTCCTGCTTTATTTTTTCTTTTTAAGATTGCTGAGGCTATTCATGTTCTTTTTTGGTTCCATATAAAGTTTTGGAATATGTGTTCTATATCTTTAAAGTATGTCATTGGTATTTTAATTGGTATTGCATTGAATTTATAAATTGCTTTTGGTAATATAGACATTTTAATGATTTTTATTCTTCCTAACCATGAGCATGGTATATGCTTCCACTTATTTGTATCTGCCTTGTTTTTTTTTATCAATGTTTTATAATTTTCCGAGTACAAGTTCTTAACCTCCTTGGTTAAATTTACTCGTAGGTACTTTATTTTTTTGGTTTCAGTAGTGAACGGGATTGTTTTCTTCATTTCTCTTTCTGACAGTTCATTGTTGGTATATAAAAATGTCTCTGATTTCTGAATATTTATTTTATATCCTGCTACCCTGCTGAATTTATTGATCAGGTCCAGTAGTTTTATTGACTGAGAATTTAGGGTTTTCTATATACAATATCATCTGCAAATAATGACAGTTTTACTTCTTCTTTTCCAATTTGGATGCCTTTTATTTCTTCTTCTTGTCTGATTGCTATGGCTAGGACTTCCAAGAATATGTTGAATAAGAGTAGTGCAAGGGGGCACCCCTGCCTTGTTCCTGATCTTAAGGGGATTGCTTTTAATTTTTGCCCATTTAGTATGATGTTTGCTGTGGGTTTGTCATGTTAAGGTATGTTCCTTGTATTCCCACTTTACTGAGAGTTTTTAATTTATTTTATTTTTATTTTATTCATTTTAGAGAGGAGACACAGAGTGAGAGAGAGAGAGAGAAAGAGAGAAAGGGGGGAGGAGCTGGAAGCATCAACTCCCATATGTGCCTTGACCAGACCAGTGCAGGGTTTTGAACTGGCGACCTCAGTGTTCCCAGGTCGACGCTTTATCCACTGCACCACCACAGGTCAGCCATTACTGAGAGTTTCGATCATGAATGTGTGCTGGATTTTATCAAATGCTTTTTCTGCATCTATTGAAATTATCATGTGATTTTTATCCTTCCTTTAGTTTATGTGATGAATAACATTGATTGACTTGCAAATATTGAACCAGCCTTGCCTCTCCAAAATAATCCCACTTGATCATGGTGTATGATATTTTTCATATATTGCTGGATCCGGTTGGCTAATAGTTTTTGAGAATTTTAGCGTCTAAATTCATCAGGGATATAAGCCTATAATTTTCTTTCTTTGTGTTGTCTTTCCCCTGTTTTGGGATCAGAATTATGCTCGCCTCATAAAAGGAGTTTGGAAGTCTTCCTTCCTCTTGAATTTTTTGAAATAGCTTGAGGAGGATAGGAGTTAGTTCTTCTTTGAATTATTGGTAGAATTCACTTGTGAAGCCATGAGGCCTAGGACTTTTCTTTGTTGGGAGTTTTTTGATAACTGTTTCGATCTCATTTGTTGTAATTGGTCTGTTTAGGTGTTCTGATTCTTCCAGATTGATTTTTTGAAGATTTTATGATTCAAGAAATTTGTCCATTTCACCTAGGTTGTCTAATTTTTCGGCATAGAGTTCTTCATAGTATTTTCTTACAATACTTTGTATTTCTGTTGTGTCAGTTGTTATTTCTCTACTGTCCTTTCTAATTTTATTTATTTGCGTCCTCTCTCTTTTTTTCTTGGTGTGTCTAGTTACAGGTTCATCAATCTTGTTTACCTTTACAAAGAACCAGCTTCTGGTTTTATTGATCCTCTATATTGTTTCCTTAGCCTCTATATTATTTATTTCTGCTCTGATCTTTATTATTTCCTTCCTTCTCCTAGTCCTGGGTTTTATTTGCTGTTGTTTTTCTAGTTCTTTTAGATGTAGGGTCAAGTTGCTTATTTGAGCTCTTTCTAGCTTCTCCTGGTATGCCTGTAATGCTATGAACTTCCCTGTCAGTAATGCTTTTGCAGTGTCCCATAAATTTTGAGTTGATGTATGCTCATTATCATTTGTTTCTAGAAATTTTTTTCTTTGTTCTTGGATCTCATTGTTAATCCATTTGTTATTTAATAACATGTTATTTAGTTTCAAAGTGTTTGAGTATTTTTCAGCTTTTCTTTTGTGGTTAATTTCTAGTTTCATGCCATTGTATTCAGAGAAAGTGCTTGGAATGATTTCAATCTTCTTAAATTTGTTGAGACCACTTTTGTGTCCTAACATGTGGTCTATCCTAGAGAATGTATCATGAGCACTTGAAAAGAATGTATATTCTACTGCTTTAGGGTAAAAGTTCTGAAGATATTTATTAAATCGAGTTGATCTAGTGTCTCCTTTAAGTCTGCTTTTTCTTTGTTAATTTTCTTTCTAGAAGGTCTATCCTGTGATGTCAGTGGGGTATTGAAAGCCCCTACTATTATAGTATTGCTGTTAATCTCACCCTTTATATCCATCAAAGTTTGTTTTATGTATGTCGAGGCTTCTATGTACAGTGCGTAGATATTTATATTGGTTATATCTTCCTGTTGAATTGTCCCCTTTATCATTATGTAGTGTCCTTCTTTATCTCTTATTACAGGCTTTGTTTTAAAATCCTTCTTGTCAGATATAAGTATTGCTACCCTGTCTTTTTTTTCCATTTCCATTTGCGTGAAATATTTTTTCCATCCTTTTACCTTCAGTCTATGTGCATCTTTTGTTTTACGGTGTGTCTCTTGTAGACAGCATATGTATGGGTCCTGTTTCTTTATCCATGCAGCTAGCTTATGTCTTTTGATTAGATCATTTACATTTAAGATTATTATTGATATGTAGTTGTTTATTGCCTTTTTATTCTTTAAAGCTGTATTCTTCTTTTGCTATATTCTTTTCCCTCTTTGAACTGTTCACAACAGGCCTCTTAGCATGTCTGCAGAATTGGTTTTTTTTTTACAGGGCCGAGAGAGAGTCAGAGAGACGGATAGATAGGGACAGACTGACAGGAATGGAGAGAGGTGAGAAGCATCAGTCATTAGTTTTTCTTTTGCCATTGTTACACCTTAGATGTTCATTGATTGCTTTCTCACATGTGGCTTGACCGCGGGCCTTCAGCAGACCGAGCAACCCCTTGCTTGAGCCAGCGACCTTGGACCCAAGGTGGCAAGCCTTTGCTCAAACCAGATGGGCCTGTGCTCAATCTAACGACCTCGGGTGTCGAACCTGGGTGTTCTGCATCCCAGTCCAATGCTCTATCCACTGTGCCACCGCCTGGTCAGGCAGAACTGGTTTGGTCTTAATGAATTCCTTGAGGTTTTTTTTTTTTGTCTGGGAAGCTCTTTATTTCTCTTTCAATTTTAAATGTTAGCCTTGCTGCATAGAGTAGTCTTGGTTGTAGGTTCTTGTTCTGCATTACTTTGACTATATCTTGCCATTCCCTTCTGGCCTCAAGTATTTCTGTTGTGAAGTTGGATGTCATCCTTATGGAGGCTCCTTTGTAGGTGATAGCCTTTTTTTCTCTAGCAGCTTTTAAAATTTTTTGTTTATCACTTAGCTTTGGTATTTTAACTATTATCTGTCTTGGTGTAGATTTCTTTGGGTTTCTCTTTAATGGAGTTCTCTGTGCTTCTTGAACGTGTGAAACATTTTCCAGTCTTAATTTAGGGAAGTTTTCAGCTATGATTTGATTGAACAAAATTTCTATCCCTCTTTTTTTTCTCTTTTTCAGGAACCCCTATGATGCGGATTTTATTTCTCTTCATGTTGTCGCACAGCTCCCTTAGAGTTTCCTCAGATTTTTTGTCTCTTTTCTGATCTTCTTCTGTGCCTTTGTTTATTTTGTCCTCTAACTCGCTGATTCGATCCTCAGGTTCTGTCTGATTCTTTTTTATTATTTCAATTTCCTTTTTTATACTTGCTATCTCTTTATTTAGGTGTTTGTAATTACTATCCATTGTTGCTCCAAGCTCTTTGAACATCCTAACTATCATTATTTTAAACTCTGCATGAGGTAGTTTGGTTATATCTGATTCATTCAGGTCCTTCTCTGGGAATTTCTCTTGATTCATTTGGGTTGAATTTCTCTGCCTGCCCATTTTGTCTGTGTATAAGAAGGGTTTGGCTCCTGGAGTCCAATGGTTGTTGCCTCTGTGTTCCCTAGGTGTGGTCTGTCTGCAGGCCCGCCACCCCCTCTGCTGCTGCCTGGGGTGGTTGGGTATGGGTGTTACCGGTGCTGGCCACTGCGGCTGCTGCTGTGGTTTCTGCCTCACCTCCCACAGATGGATTGCGCACTTGGGCCACAAGCCTGGGCTTCAAGGGCAAGGGTGAACACTTTTTCTCAGCTCTGGGTTCCTGTCAGGCAGTTCCTCCGCCCAGGAGGGGCTTCTGGTATGGCTCAGCTGCAAGCCAGGCGTCCGCCCTGCCCCCGCCCATGTCAGCTCCTTGGCCGGGCTGCTGGTACGCACTCAACTGCGGGCCAGGGCTTCCACCCCACCTCTGCGTGCAAAACGGGTTTGTGCAGGGCTTCAAGCCTCGGAGGCCGGGTGAGGCTGCGCACCTGCTGACCCCTGCCCAGTGGCGGATCTCTGCCTGTTCCAGGCTCCCGCTTTTCCCCCACAGGTGAGGTCACAGGCAGGCCTGCAGCCTCTGGACCACTTTCCCATGTCCCCTTCACTCCTACTGGGCTAGACTGAGCTCACTCCAGCCGGCTCAGCCTCTGCCCCCCGCCGGTGGAACCGTGCTTCTGTGTCCCGCTGCCACCAGCCCTCCAGCAAGCCCTCAGCAGTGTGGGTGGGGGCATTGCAGCTCAGACCCTAACACTCCATACTGTAGTCCTGAAAGCTCCTTCCTTCTAAGCGACTGTGCTCTAATTGCCGCAGGAGAGCCTGTTTGGCTGGTGTCCTGCTTCCCCTTGCTGGTTCCAGGGAAAGTATTGTTTCAGATTTGTGGAGTGGTTCAGCCCAGGGTTTAGGGTGGCTGTCCCTCAAAGCTTTTCTCCCTGTGCCTTCCAGACCGCACTCTCTTCCCACTGCTTCAGTCCTCTCCTCTCTCCCTGTCTCCCGGAGTCCCTGGTGAGTGGTTGTGAGAGAAGTTTTCTGCATCGTCCCTTTAAGAAGAATCCTCGCTCTGAGACAACTGTCTCTTTCTCACAAACAGTATCCTAACCTGTTTCCCAGCTAAGTACTGTCCATATGCCTCTTATAGGTTCTGGGACTGCAGGCTGGTTCTTTGTTCCTGGGACCCAGGTCCCTACCCTTCCGCTAGCCTCTCTTCCCGGCACATGAGTCTCTCCGAGCTGCCTTTTGCTCTGGTGAGCTGGGCAGCCCTTTCCGCGTGTTTGCTTTTCCTACCAGTCTCAATGTTGCTTCTTCAGTGTTCCCTGGTTGAAGAGTTCTCTCAGTCCAGTTCAATGTTGGTTTATCCAGATATCCAGATGATGGTTCTTAAAATCAAGTTATAATCCACTTTGGTTCTGGGAGTTGGAAGTTGGTATGTCTGCCTACTCCATCGCCATCTTGCCCCCTCTCTATTTATTTCTTAAAAGGAATTCTGTAACATGAGTTTAAATTTCATGGGGGTAGTTTGTAAAGGCCTAACATTTAATTTTTCTTTAAAGATTAAAGTGAAGGGAAAGGTAGACTCAGACGCTGAAAGCGCAGAATTCACAGTGTGACCTTTGGAGTGAAGAAGGTGACTATGAAGTAAAGAACAGCATTTTGGGTGCTTGTTGTGTGCCTCCATCCCTGCCCTGCAACTTCAGGCAGGCCTTGGTGATAAGTTTATGACTGGTGCTATGTGACGCCATGCAAGACAGCCAGCTTCAGACTTTCCTCTAATCAGAAGCCTCACAGGAGCCTGAATGATATCATTCCCTCTGTCTCCCCACATGAATGCCTGGAGCCCATGTACCTTGCTGGACACTGCTGCTGTGCATCATAGGTATGAAAACACATAGCCCTTCTTCTACCTGGTCCATCATTCTCTCGGCCTCTCGTGATTTTTCATTTTATTTTATTTTATTATAAAACTACCACATGTTGACTGAAACCATTTTAAACATAAAGAATAGCATAAAGAAGAAAACTCAATCTTCTTTCTTTCCTTCTGGTTTCTTTCCATCATCACAGAATTGAATGTAACTTCTGTTGTTTTCTTATTTTATGGAAACACAAATCTCTTATCAGGTTGTTTTATATTAAAAAAGTAAATTCATATTGTACCTATTATTTTGCAATTATTTTCACATTACAGTATATCATGACTATCTTCTCAGATCAATGTGTTGAGACCTAAATTATCTGAGTTGCATAATTTATACACAAAAATTTGCCATAATTTATTCAGTCCAATGAATTAGGGATATGTTTTCCAAATGTTTTTAGTGTTTTACTGTTTTAAACAATACTGCAACCAAAATCCTGTGTACACAAGCATTGAAGCTTTTATTTCTGTAGAATAGATATTTTGAAGTGAGACTGCTGGGTACATCCAGTTTTAACATATATTGGAAGTTTAATTTCTGAAAAATAGAGCAATTCACACTCCTATCAACAATGTATGAGAATACCCAGTTCTCCACATTCTAACAAAGACTGATGCTCTCAGTATTTCAACTTTTTGTCTGATATTTTAATGTTTTTATTTCTAATTCTCTGAATACTAATGAGACTGAGCTTCTTTTCATAAACTTATTGGCTATTTGCATGTCCTCCCTTGTGAATTGTCTGTCTGTATGTATTTTTCATATTTTGGGGGGTTGATTTTTATTATTCATTTATATAATTAAAAATATTAGGGATATGACACCCCCTAAGGTTGTCATAACAATACAAATATTTTCTTTCACTCTATCAATCATTTTTTAACTTTGTGGTGTCTTTTGTCAGTCAGATACCATGACAACATGCAAAATTTTTTTCATAGTCAAATCTCTTATTTTTTTTATTTTATGGCTTCTGAGATTTTTGGGTTGCTTAAGACCTCTTCTACTTTAAGCATACATTTTCTTCCAATATTTTCTTAAACTTTTACTGCTTATTGTTGGAATTTATATATTTTGTAATATGGTATGGAGAACTGGGTATTTTATTAAAATTTTTTCCAGATACTTTCCAGTTATGCCAATATTATATATGAAATAATTCATTCTCCCCCCTTGGAACTGGCGTGCTTCTTCTGTCATATAGTAAGTTCTGACCTACCCTTGGATCTACTTCTGGTCTCTCTTTTCTCTTTTATTGATCCGTTTGTCTGTTCCTATGCCAATTCCATAGAGTTTATAATGGCTTTAAAACAAGTTCCCTTGCCACTTTTGTTTTATTTATTTCATTTTAGAGAGAGAGAGGGAGAGACAGATAGGGACAGACAGACACGAAGGGAGAGAGAAGAGAAGCATCAACTCATTGTTGCAGCACCTCAGATGTTCATTGATTGCTTTCTCATATGTGCCTTGACCAGGGACTGCAGCCAAGCCAGTGACCCCTTGCTCAAGCCAACAACCTTGGGCCAAAGCCAGTGATCATGGTGTCATGTCTATGATCCCACACTCCAGCCAGTGACCCCTCACTCAAGCTGGTGAGCCTGTGCTCAAGCCAGTGACCTCAGAGTTTCGAGCCTGGGTCCTCAGCATCCTAGGCTGATGCTCTATCCACTGCACCACTGCCTGTCCAGGCTTGCCATTTTTGGTTTAAATCGTTTTGGAGCAATTATTGTTTATTTTTCTATGGAAATGTTAAGATCCTTTTATCTATCATGTAAATATTTTCCTGGTATTCTTATTGGAATTTTAAATAAATTTCTATATTAATTTTGGAAGATATATATTATTTCATTGTTTTCCTATCCAGAATTATTTTGTTTTGTGTCTTTTAATAAAAATTTTCAGCTTACTTAAAGTTTTGTGCTCCTTGTTACATTTATTCAAATATTTTCCCTTTCTATTATGAATAAAATTATTTTTCCTTTTTTATTATGAAGACTTTATTTTTTAGAGCAGCTCTAGGTTCACAGAAAAATTGAATAAAAGGTATAGAGATGTCCCATATACCCCTGCCCCACACATGCATGGCCTCCTCACCAGAGTGGTACATCATAATCGCCCAAAGTCCAGGGTTCACTCTTGGTCTTGTACATTCTATGGATTTGGACAATGCATGCATAATGTCATAAAGAGTAGTTTCACTGCCCTAGAAATCCTATGTGCTCTGCTTACTCATCTCTCCTTCACCTGGTAACCACTGATCTTTTATTGTCTCCATTGTTTTGCCTTTTCCAGATAGTCGTATAGTTGGAATTATGCAGTATGTAGCTTTTTCAGATTGGTTTTTTTCACTTAATAATATGCATTTAATAATTCTCTATGTCTTTTCATGGCTCGATAGTTTGTTTCTTTTTAGTTCTAATATGCTATTGTCTGGCTGTGTTATAGTTCATCTACTGAAGAGTATCTTGGTTCTTTCCATGTTTTGGAAATTAGGAATAATGGAGATATAAACATCCTTGTGCAGGTTTTTGTGTGCACATAAGTTTTCAACTCCTTGGAGTAAATACAAGGAGTGTGACTGCTGGATTTTATTGTAAGAGTATGTTTAATTTTGTAAGAAACTGCCAAACTGTCTTCCAAAGTGGCTGCATTGTTTTGCATTTCTATCAGTAATGATCGAGAGTTCCTCTTGCTCCACATCCTCACCAGCATTTTGTATTGTCAGTGTTCCAGATTCTAGTAGGTGTGTAGTGGTATCTCATTATTTTAGTTTAAACTTCTCTGATGATATATGATGTGGAGTGTGTTTCCAGATGTTTATTTGCATTCTGTACATTTTTCTTGGTGAAGTGTCTGTTAGGGTCTTTGGGCCCTTCTTTAATCAGGATGTTTGTTTTTTTATTGTTGAGTTTTAAGAGTTCTTTGTTTATTTTGGGAACAGCCCTTTATCAAATGTGTTTTTTGCAAATATTTTCTCCCAATCTATGGCTGTCTTCTCATTCTCTTGATATTGTCTTTCTCAGAGCAGTACTTTTAATAAGTCCAACTTATCATTTCTTTCTTTCATGAATGGTGCTTTTGGTGTTGTAGCTAAAATATCATCAGTGCACCCAAGCTCCTCAAGATTTTCTCCTATGTTATCTTTTAAGAGTTGTGTAGTCTTGCATTTTATGTTTAGGTCTGGGGTCTATTTTCAGTTAATACTTGTGAGGGGTGCAGTTCTGTGTCTAGATTAATTTTTTTGCATATGATGTTTACTTGTTCCAAAGCCATTTGTTGAAAAGACTATCTTTGCTTCATTGAATTGCCTTTGCTTCTTGTCAAAGATCAGTTGACATATATTTATGTTTGTCTACTTCTGGGCTTGCTAGTTTCCTACATTGATTTATTTGTGTATTCTTTTGCCTATTTACACTATATTTTATTATGGTCACTGTATAGTAAGACTTGAAGTTGGGTGGTGTCAATTTTTCAACATTGTTCTTCTTCAATATTGTGTTAGCAGTTCTGGGTCTTTTGCCTCTACATATAAACTTTAGAATTAGTTTGTCAATATCTGCAAAATAACTTTCTGGGCTTTTGATTGAGATTCTATTGAATCTGTAGATCAGATTGGGAAAAACCGACAGCTTGATGATATTGAATTTTTTTTTTTAATCAATGAACATGGAGTATCTTTCCATTTATTTAGGTCTTTGATTTTATTCATTGGAGTTATATACTTTTCCTCATACAGGTCTGTTGGGCAGATGAAATATATTATGCTTATTTTGTTAAAGATGGCGCTGCCCACATACAAGTTTTAAGAGTAAGCTTTTCCCCACACCCTTGACTGATTGGATGATGTAAGGTGGTGCACTCTCATGAGGAATCCTCCCATTATGCCTCAGATAAGTGGCTTTGTATCAGAGACTTCCTTGTTTGTAAATTGGATTAAAGGTTTTGAATCCACGCTATAAAGTGGGGCAGGCCAGGAGCTTGCTCTCACTTGGTTCCTGAGGTTAGTATTAGAGAGGAGAGCAGGTGAAGGCCACATGGAGTAGAGGAGAAGCAGCCAAGATGGCAGAGTGCTGAGGAAGAAGCCAGTTTGAGCAGAGTTTGTGCTAGAGAAGGAGGTGGGGAACAGAAGTGAATAAGTCTGGTGAGCTAGAAACCTTTGATGCTAGGAAATTCGGATAAGTCAGTAGCTTTGTGAGCACTGAGTGAGTGGTTTTTGTAGCACCCAGTGTGTGTTTTTGCTTGCCCGCCAGGTGCAAGCTAGAGTTAAAGCTGATGGCTCACCAGTTTTTGGTTCTGTTGTTTCATTACCATCTGTTCGAATCTAATGTGAACCTGCACTGGCCAGGCGGCTGTGATCCTGACCGCGACTACTGGCTTTACAAGGTCTTATACATATTTTGTTAGATTTATGCCTCACTTTTTCTTTGGGGGGTGCTAATGTAAATGGTATTGTGGTTTTAATTTCAAATTTTGCTTGTTTATTGCTGGTGTATAGGAAAACAATTGATTGTGTACTATCCCTGTATCCCGCAACTCCATTTCCTTTTTAAACTGTTTCTTTGCTGGCACAAATAAGAGCTTTCAAATTTTGTACATTTATTATATGTAGCTACCACATTAAATTTTCTCATATTTATAATAGAATTTGAAAATAGAATCTTTTAGTTTTCTAAGTCTACAATCATGTAAAGGGTGGGGCAAAAGTAGGCTCACAGATGTTTATATAAAGAAATACAATAATTAATCCATAATCATATAAGAATAAACTCTGTGTTTTGCATACTCAAACTGTACACCTACTTTTGCCTCACCCTGTATAGCTATTTCAATATATCCATCTGTATACAGTCCTTTTTTGGTGTGTGTGTGAGAGAGAAGGAGGAGAAAGATGAGAAGCATCAACACATAGTTGCTTTACTTTAGTTGTTCATTAATTGCTTTTCACCTGTGCCTTGATCAGAAGGGGTATACTCAAACTGAGTCAGTGACCTTGGGCTGCAAGACAGTGACCTTTGAGCTCAAGTCAATGAGATTGGGATCCTGTGCTCAAGCTGTCAAGCCTGTGCTCAAGTTGGTGATCTCGGGGTTTCAAACCTGGGACTTCAATGTTCCTGGTTGATGCTCTGTCCACTGCATCACCACCAGTCAAGCATCTATAGCCTTATTTCCTCTCATATTTTTACTCCTTTGTTAATTTTCTTGTCTAGTTGCATTAAGGAGAATTTGTAAAATAAGGTTAGATGATTTTGTTGAAGGAGCCATCTATGTCTTAGTCCAGATTTTAATGACTTTTGTATTTCATTTTTTAATATAGTGTTTGTTGTTAGTTTGATAAATAGGTTTTCATCAAATCATTTTAAAAATTGGGATTGTCCCCTGCATTTTATGAAATATCTGTTTTTTCAATATTAATATTATTTCCCCCCTCTTCTAAACCTATTCCCAAAGGGCTTCGCTTTAAAAACTGTTATTATCATCTGGTAATAAAATTTTCACCATCAGCAAGGTATATTCTACTTGGTTAACCTGAGGTATCCTCTGAGGCCCTGGAGGATGTCAGCTTGGAGATGCCATTTACATATCATGGGGCAGGGCACAGCACAGGAACTAGGGCTTTACAATGAGGGATGGAGGTGAGTGTGTGACTTCTGAAGGAGCTGAGAGAGCACTCAAGTGGAGTCCAGGAAGCAAAGGCTGGGAGAAAAGGGGTAATTATTGGCTGTCATCAATCAAAATGTCAAATGAGCCTGTGAGGCAAGGGTGGGGTTGAGAGTAGAAGCCAGTAAGATCCCTCACCAAGCACTGGGCAGAAAACTTAAACCAGTGGAACAGATACTGGTATCTAGATGTAAACCTCAGCTGAGTTCCTGGGCTAGCCCAGGTGAGTGAGCTAGTAGGAAATGAAGCTTGAGGAGCTGATGTGCATTGTTTAATGTAATCCCCAGATGTGTGTAGTTCAATGTTGTCATGATGTCTTAGGGTTCCTTGTTAAAGTCCCAAGATCATGCTTCCTTGTCTTCTTTTGGGTTGTCTTAGTTTGATAGGCATTATGAATAAAATGCTGGTTGAAAAATATTGAAACAGAACACATAATAGTCTTTCCCAGTTATTAATGGATACTTTCATCCTTGACAATCAAAGAATTATATTAAGACAAACATTTAAAATTATCCTTAAAAAATTAAAAACAAAACATTCACGAGAAAAATTCATCTGGAAAAATAGAGAAAAATATAAAGGAAAAAAATAAGGCTAGCTAATAATTTTATTCCTTAAGGATAATGTCAATTGACCTTTTAGTGTATTTTCTTCCAGTTTTTTTCTGAATGAGATTATACAGATTCTCCATAGCTAAGAAATTATTTTACCTTCATCTGTGTTGCGTACCACAAGCATTTTCTAGTGTTATTAAGGTACGTGATCAGGGATATTGTCTGTTTTCAAGCTCTATCCACAGTGCCTGGCAAAAGGAACTTATTTGTTGACTGACTCTATTATGTCATTAAAATGTCTTTGTGAACATAGCTTTTAAAAGGTCCATGAAATTCCCTCTTACAAACATGCCCTAATTTATAGAATCATTTGAGACCACCAATCTCTTTTCTCTCTTTCCATGCCTCAGTCATCCCAAATTTCTAGAAGGTTCTAGAATGCACTGTTTTTTCATTCACACCCTTTCTGTTTCATCTTTCTTTCTTTTTTTTTTACACAGAGAGAGAGTCAGAGAGAGGGATAGATAGGGACAGACAGGAACGGAACAGAGAGAGATGAGAAGGATTAATCATCAGTTTTTTGTTGCGACATCTTAGTTGTTCATTGATTGCTTTCTCATATGTGCCTTGACTGCGGGTCTTCAGCAGACTGAGTAACTCCTTCCTTGCTTGAGCCAGTGACCTTGGGTCCAAACTGGTGAACTTTGCTCAAACCAGGTGAGCCTGCGCTCAAGCTGGTGACCTCGGGGTCTCGAACCTGGGTCCTCTGCATCCCAGTCTGACACTATTCACTGTGCCACTGCCTGGTCAGGCTCTTTTTTCTTTTTTCAATTAGCAATAATCATGCCTTGGATAAACTTCCTTGGCTATGATGCTGCCAGTACATTGAGCTCACCCTCTCTGTTTTGTACTTGATATTTCCTCCAGCCTTTGCTTCCTGTGTCTGGCTAATCTGTCCTCACCTTTTAGGTCCAGCTTAGCAGACAGTCTTAGCCAGACCGCCGTGCCCCCATGCTCCACTGGTTAGAGTCCCTTGACAATAGTCCCGCAATACTCTGGCATAGCACTCAGACTCCTGGCAGCAAACAGAAGGTTTAAATGGTCATCAAGGAGAACTTAATGACAGACCTTATTTACAAAGGTGAAGGCATGGTCACAGAAAACCAGTGGGAGAAGGTGGGGTACCCTGGACTAGCATCAGGGAAACCATGACCTAAATTTCTGATCCTGAAGGGGCAAGAAAAGGAGAGATTCCTGAAACTCAGAGAAGACTCTTACAGAAGTTTTGGCAAGGGAGCACATAAAGTGGCAGCCTATGGCCTAGCAGGAAGGAGACCCTACTTCCTCTCTGCCCAGTCACCCATTCCTCCCAGTGCTTCTTTGGTCAGCTCTGTGGAAGCCAGGAGACAAAGCAAGTCTTGGCTACAATTCATAGAGGCCAGCCACCCAGAGCTGAGAGCAGGGAAGAAAGAGGGGGAGAGTAGACCAAGAGGTGACCCAATGGCCAGCACCTGTGGGCACTATGCCCCTTTATATTGCTGCCTTTGCATCCCAAATTCTCATGAAAGATCCTGAAGACAGGAATCATGCCTTATCTCTTTGGGGAGATATAAACTTGAAAGGGGGAAAATCAGTCTTGCGCACAGTAATATCCATGGATAAGAGTGGAGGATTAGAAATGCTCTCAACAGGGAGGAGTCCAGCCAGCCAGCCAAGATATCATTGCACTTCCATGGAAGGTGTCTCTAGGAGGGCTCTGTAGAAAGCACAAGTTAACAATGACAAAAGCAACGCTTCCCGGTTATAATGAATTTGTCAAAGTGTGTTGATGTGTCCTATACAGGAAGAGATTAAAGGCATATATGTTCATAATAGTTAAGAAATGTTGGTCAAATGTCATATCCTCTAATTTAAGAAAAGAAAATTAGCAAACTGCTGAATTTGTCAGAAAAGTTAGTGCAGAGTAGCTAGCATAGTCAAGACCATGCACAATATAAGGAAAGGAGATAATAGCTTATATAAGGAGGTGATACTGGGAGAGCCACTTGACCTTTGCCTGTTCTTCCCCACCCTGCCCCGATCCCACATTGTTCTCAGTTGGTGATGAAACGCTTTTTCTAATACCCCAGGGTGGGGTGTGGGGTAAGTTTTTTCACTGACACTCAGAAAAGGGTATTTAAAATCTTTCAAACTTTCTTATGCCTATGACTCTCCTGGGGATCTTGATAAAGTGCAGATTCTGATTCTCTTGGTCAGGGTGGGACCAGACTTTCCAATTTAAACAAGATCCTGGGAGACACTGACACTGGTGGTCCTGACCACCTAGTGAGCAACCAGGTTTTAAATCAGTAGGACCATTTGCTTGTTTGCTTTTATTAATCCTTTAAAACTTTTATCTGGTCCTGGCTGGTGCAGTGCATAGAGAGTTGTCCTGTAGCACCAAGGTCACCAGTTTGAGCTCCGAGTTGTAGGCTTGACCCTGAGGGCTCTAGCTCAACCCTTGAGATCACCAGTTCAACCTCCAAGGTCACCAGTTTGAGCCCTGGTGAGGGCACATGTGAGAAGCAACCAATGGCACAACAAAGTGAAACAATGAGTTGATCTTTCTCTCTCTCTCTCTTCTTCCCCCTTCTCTCAAAAAATAAAGCTCCTGAGTGACGTCAGAGAAATGGCGCTGTGAGGAGTGCTCCCAATACCTCTCCCTGAAACTTCAACAAATTCAACAATTAGAGACAGAAAAACAACTCAGGAGCATCTGAAATACACATACATCAAACAAAGGTACGATTGGTACCTTTGAAAAGGTGGCTGAATATATAATCCACATTGAAGAAAATAAGACAGAGAATGGAGTATTCCACTTTCCTCACTGACCTGAGCAAGGGCTGCTTTCACTTGGAACTGAGAGAAAGTGAGGGCTGGGGGCATGGAAAAAGCTGGGCTAGGGCAGAGACATTCAAGCTGAGGAGAGAGTGTGCCCGCGGCTCAGCCCACATGGAGCTAATGCCAATGGCAGACCCCGGCAGAGGTGGGTGAGCAGTTGCCTTGTTTACTCCTGGTATCCCGGTCGGCGAGCGCAGGCAGTGTGCAAGTGGATCTACCTGGCACTTTGGGCGTGGGTACCCGTGTTCTTGGACAAAGGAACTGGGTCAGAGACTGTCTGTAGTGACCCTCTGTGTGGGATTTGACCAGAGTTTCTGAATAATCCCGGCTTCCCAAACAACAGTGTGCAGGAGGTACATGAAAGCCGGCTTCCCTACACCCGGACTTGTCTGGGTGGCACCTTCGCCAGCCATACAGGCTAACAAAGCACACTCCTGGGGAAGAGAACTGTGGAAGTGGTGGGGGGAAGGGCGTGCAGGCAGCTTGCAGACAGCCTCTGGAAGGCAGACCTGCGGAGTGCTGAGGCATACTAGACATGCCTGGAGGCTCATAGAAAGACACCTGAAAGGCAATCGGCTCCCACCCCTGCCTGACTACCCTGGCAGCTCTGACTGGCAAAGCCTTACCCAGAACCCTGCACTGAGTAGGGATTGAGGGGGGATTTGGCAGCTCTTAGAGCCTCTTGCTCTTCAGGCAGTGGCTGGGGCAACTTCACAGCTGGGTCCCAAGCTGCTGGTTCAGGAAGGAGAGATTAGGGGAGAGGCTCTAGGAAAACAAACTCTCCCATTGTCGGAGCCTGCAAATGCTAACAAGCCTCACCTACCAACAGGACTGAGGTCTAGTTTATGTCATCACCATAGCAACACAACACCAAATCTCTGCCTAAGAGTGCCACAGGGGCAGAACCTGGATGGAGTACAGCACCACTGGCCAAAAAGAGAGAGAAGAAATAAAAAAGAAGAAGAAAACCTCTCAAAACCCAGAAAAATCCAGTCTTTATAACTTTTTCCATTTATTTTCTTGTATTTTATATATATTTCTTTCCACCTTGGTCATTTTATCCTCTTTTTGTTTTATTCTTTTCTTTTCATTTTGAACGTTATTACCCATAGGTGTTACATTTTCCATTCTTTTATTTTTTCTATGAGTGTTTCATTCCAAAAAACTTAGCTCAATTTTTTTCTCTCTTTTTGTTTCTTCTTTTCTCTTTAACTTTTTCTCTCATTAAAATCTCACCCACAAACAAGTTATTTCTTTTTATTTCGCTTTTTATCTCTTTAGCTTTTCCCCCAACTTTGGCTCTCCATTCTAGTTTATGTGCCACTTAATACAATAGAATTTTTATTTTTCACTGTACTTTTTCTCTTTATTTTTCTTTTCTCTTACATTGTTTCTCTCAATCGATCATCATTTACAAATAAATTATTTTATTCTTGATCCAAATTTTTTCCTTGTGGCATTTTGTGGGTTCTTGCCTTGATTTTTGCCTCTTTGTCACTCCCCCCCAACCCAGGCCCTCCATTCTATGTATTTTTGTTTCACTTAGCATAATAGAATTGTCAGTTTTTCATTGCATTTTCTAAAAAAAATTTCTATTAACTCTTATTAGTGTTATTAATAATACCACTCTCAAATGCCATTAAAGAAAAAGAAATCTAATATCATGGATACAAAAGGCAGTGATGTAGCTCAGATAGATGAGGAAAAATCTATAGAAAAAAATTTCAATAGCTTAGATACCTTGGAGTTAAATGACAGAGAATTTAAAATTGAAGTTCTAAAAATACTCAGGGATATACAAGAAAGCACAGAAAGGCAATTTAGGAAGCTCAAAAAACAATTCAATGAACTGAAAGAGTACTTCACCAAGGAAATTGAAACTACGAGAATGAATCAAAAAGGTAAAAACTCAATTCTTGAACTGAAAAATGAGGTAACAGCTTAGCCAATTGAACAGTCCTGATAGAGGAGAGAATTAGTGACATACAAGACAGGCAACTAGAGGTACTACAGAGAGAAGAAGAGAGAGACTCACATATTAAATAAAATGAGATAGCCCTACAGGAATTGTCAGACTTTATAAAAAAGAGCAACATAAGAATAATGGGTATATAAGAAGGAGAAGAAAGAGGAAATGGAATGGAGAACATATTCAAACAAATAATAGACAAAAACTTCCCAAGCCTGTGGAAAGAAGTAAAACCTCAAATTTAAGAAGCAAACAGAACACCAAGTTATCTTAACCCTAACAAACCTACTCCAAGACACATCATAATGAAATCGGCACAAACCAGTGTCAAAGAAAAAATTCTCAAAGCAGCCAGGGAAAAGAAGAATACAATATATAAAGGAAGGTCCATTAGATTATCAACAGATTTCTCAGCAGAAACTACAAGCTAGAAGAGAGTGGGCCACAATATTTAAAGTTCTGAAAGAGAGAAACTTCCAGCCAAGAATACTATACCCATCAAAGCTATCCTTCAAATACAAAGGAGAAATAACATTTACAGATACAAAAAAGATGAGGGAATTTATCACCAGAAAACACCCACTTCAGGAAATACTAAAGGGGGTTTTCTGACCAGACACAAAGAAACAAAACCATAAGTAAAAGTTCCATCAAGATTGCAAAAGTAAAACAAAACAAACCCAGAGTAATCTGTGACAAAGAAACAAAAAAGTGGAAGGGACAAAGATTAACAGTAGCAAAGGACGATGGAGTGCAGAAGCACTCATGAGATAATCTACTACAATGAACATGATATCTATGCTTTCCATTACTTAATGGTAACCACCCCTGAAAAAGCCAACACAGAGGTACATGGCTTGAAAAAGGAAGTAACAGAGAAAAGAAGTATGGATTATACCAAACAAAAACAATGATAGAAAAATAAAAGAGAAGAACCAAACAAGATAGAAAACTATAAGAAAGCAATATATAAAATGGCAATGGGAAATCTTCAAATGTCAATAATTACACTAAATGTAAATGGATTAAACTCACCAATAAAAAGACACAGAGTAGCAAAATGGATTTAAAAAAACCCAACTGTATGCTGCCTACAAGAAACACATCTAAGCTACAAGGATAAAAACAAATTCAAAGTGAAAGGTTGGAAAACAATACTCCAAGCAAATAACATCCAAAAGAAAAGCAGGTGTAGCAATACTCATATCTAACAATGCTGACTTCAAGACAGCAAACGTAATCAGAGACAAATATGATCATTTCATAATGATAAAGGGGACATTGAATCAAGAAGACATAACACTTCTTAATATATATGCACCAAACCAAGGAGCACCAAAATATATAAGACAGCAACTGACTGACCTAAAAACAAAAACGGACAAAAATACAATCATACTTGGAGACCTCAATACACTGCTGATGGCTCTAGATCATTCATCCAAACAGAAAATCAATAAAGAAATATTGGGTTAAATGAAACACTAGAACAATTGGATATGATAGACATCTACAGGACATTTCATCCCAAAGTGCCAGAGTATACATTTTCTAGTGTACATGGAACATTCTCAAGAATTGACCATATGTAGGGCCACAAAAATAACATCAACAAATTCAGAAAGATTGAAATTATACCAAGCAGATTTTCTGATCATAAAGCCTTGAAACTAGAATTCAACTGCAAAAATGAGGTAAACAAACCCACAAAAGTGTGAAAACTAAACAACATACTTTTAAAAAATGAGTGGGTCAAAGAAAAAATACGCACAGAGATAAAAAGATATATACAGGCAAACAAAATAACAATACAACATATTAGAATCTCTGGGATGCAGCAAAAGCAGTAATAAGAGGAAAGTTCATATCACTACAGGCCTATATGAATAAACAAGAGAGAGCCCAAGTAAACCACTTAACTTCACATCTTAAGGAACTAGAAAAAGAAGAACAAAGACAACTCAAAACCAGCAGAAGAAAGGAAATAATAAAAATCAGAGGAGGAATAAACAAAATAGAGAACAGAAAAACTATAGAAAATAATTAATAAAACAAGGAACTGGTTCTTTGAAAAGATTGACAAAATTGACGAACCCTTGGCAAGACTCACCAAGGAAAAAAGAGAAAGAACTCATATAAACAAAATCCAAAATGAAAGAGGAGAAATCACCACAGATATCATAGATATACAAAAAACTATTGTAGAATGCTATGAAAAACTATATGCCACCAAATTTAACAATATAGAAGAAATGGATAAATTGCTAGATCAATACAATCTTCTTAGCCTGAGTCATGAAAAAGCAGAAAGCCTAAACAGACCCATAAGCAGGGAGGAAATAGAAACAACTATTAGAAACCTCCCCCAAGGGGAGCAAGATGGCGACGGAGTAGGCGGACGTACCAACTTCCAACTCCCAGAACCAAAGTGGATTACAACTCAATTTTAAGAACCATCACCTGGACAAACCAACTTTGAAAAAAACTAAGTGGACTCCTCAACCAAGGAACACAGAAGAAGCCACATTGAGACTGGTAGGAATAGCGAAAACGCGAAGAGGGCTGCCCAGCTCCCCGGAGCAAACGGCAGCCCGGAGAGACCCGTGTGGCGGGAGGAAAATTTGGCGGAGAGGGAGGGACCTGGGTCCCAGGAACCAAGCCCCAGCCTGCAGTCCCAGAGCCTAGAAGAGGCGTTTGGACAGTTTTGAGCTGTGAAACAAGTGAGGGAGCTCCCAGGCCTACAGTGTGGAGTATTAGGTCCCTTCCTACTCTGCTGAGGGCTGCTTGGGGTTTTGGGGCGGCAGGACGCTGAAAGGCGGTTCTGTTGGGGTGGGCAGAGGCCAAGCCGGTGGGAGATCGGTCTAGCCCAGAGGGTCGGAGGGGAAGCGCGAGAGCGGTCCGGAAGCTGCGGGCCCGCCTTTAATCCCACTTACAGGGACAAAGCGGGAGGCCAGGAACGGGCAGGCCCTGCGCAAGCCGGCCCTGACCGCGGGGACCGGGCTGGGACCAGGGAGGGGCAGGGGCTCGCGGCTGAGCTGACGCTACCAGTTCCCCCCCACCCCCCCCCCCCCGGCCGGAAAAACCGCGGTTGGCCAGTATACGTGCGCGAGCGGGCTCGGAGCGCGGAAACGGGGTAGACCCCGAGACGAGACGGGTGGAGGCTCGCAGCTGAGCCCACGCTATTATCCCCATCCCGCCGGAGAAAACGCGGATAGCATTCATACGTGCACGAGCGGGCTCCGAACGCGGGGGCGGGGTAGAGTCCAGGACGAGCGGAAGTATGCAGCTAAGCAGAAGCCAGCAAACACGCCCGCCCCAATAAACCTTGGTTTCCGACCCTGCGCAAAGGGCCCTGGCCTCGAGGGCGGGGCTAAAGCTCCGGACGGGCAAAGGCTTACAGCTGAGAGCACGTCAAAAGCCCCGCCTAACCCGCGGAACTGTAGCGAGCAGGCTCCGACTGCTGGTTCTGGGCGGAAGTCCGGAAATAGGCTGGGTCCGCAGCTGAGGAAAGGTGCTCACCTCTACCCTTGGTGCTAATCTTGTGGCTTCAGTCACAGCCCCTCCCACGGAGGAGAGGCAGAAATCACAGCAAAAGCCACAGTGGGCCGGCGCTGGCAACGCTCATACCCAACCACCCTAGGCACCGGCAGAGGGGGTGGGGGGCCTGCAGATAGACCACACCTAGAGAACACAAAGGCAATATCTACTGGACTCAGTGGCCACAACTTGCTTATACACAGAAAAAATGGGCAGGCAGAGGAATGCAAACCAAATGAATCAAGAGAAATCCCCAGAGAAGGACCTGAATGAACCAGATATAACCAAATTACCAGAAGCAGAATTTAGAATAATGATAGTTAGGATGTTCAAAGAAATTAGAGCAACAATGGATAGTCATTATGAACGCCTAAATAAAGAGATAACAAGTATAAAAAATGAAATTGAAATAATAAAAAAGAATCAGACAGAAATGACAAATACAGTATCAGAACTGAAGACCACAATGGAAGGATTTAAAAGCAGGATGGATGACGCTGAGGATCGAATAAGCGAGTTAGAGGACACAATAAACAAAGGCACAGAAGCAGAGAAGAAAAAGGAAAAGAGACTTAAAAAATGTGAGGAAACTCTAAGGGAGCTTTGTGACAACATGAAGAGAAACAACATTCGCATCATAGGGGTGCCTGAAGAAGAGGAGAGAGGACAGGAAACGGAAACTTTGTTCAATCAAATCATAGCAGAAAACTTTCCTAAATTAAGGCTGGGAAACACTCCACACATTCAAGAAGCACACAGAACTCCATTAAGGAGAAACCCAAAAAGATCTACACCAAGACACATCATAGTTAAAATACCAAAGCTAATGGATAAAGAAAAAATTTTAAAAGCTGCTAGAGAAAAAAAGGCTATCACCTACAAAGGAGCCCCCATAAGGATGACATCGGACTTCTCAACAGAAACACTTGAGGCCAGAAGGAAATGGCAAGAAATAATCAAAGTAATGCAGAACAAGAACCTACAACCAAGACTACTTTATCCAGCAAGGCTAACGTTTAAAATTGAAGGAGAAATAAAGAGCTTCCCAGAAAAAGAAAGCCTGAAGGAATTCATAAAAACCAAACCAATTCTGCAAGAGATACTAAGGGGCCTCTTGTGAACAGTTTAAAGGGAGGAATGAATAGAGCAAAAGAAGAATACAGCTTTAAAGAATAAAATGGCAACAAACAACTACATATCAATAATAACCTTAAATGTAAATGGATTAAATGATCCAATCAAAAGACATAGGGTAGCTGCATGGATAAAGAAACAGGACCCATACATATGCTGTCTACAAGAGACACACCTTAAAACAAAAGATGCTCATAGACTGAAGGTAAAAGGATGGAAAAAAATATTTCATGCAAATGGAAATGAAAAAAAAGCAGGGGTAGCAATACTTATATCAGACAAAATGGACTTTAAAACAAAGGCTGTAGTAAGAGATAAAGGAGGGCACTACATAATGATAAAGGGAACAATTCAACAGGAAGATATAACTATTGTAAATATCTATGCACCAAATATAGGAGCCCCGACATACATAAAGCAGACTTTGATGGATATAAAGGGCGAGATTAACAGCAATACTATCATAGTAGGGGATTTCAATACCCCTCTAACAACACTGGATAGATCCTCAAGAAAGAAAATTAATAAAGAAACAGCAGACTTAAAGGATACACTAGATCAACTTGATTTAATAGATATCTTTAGAACTTTTCACCCTAAAGCAGTAGAATATACATTCTTCTCAAGCGCTCATGGTACGTTTTCTAGGATAGACCACATGTTAGGACACAAAAATGGTCTCAATAAATTTAAGAAGATTGAAATCATATCAAGCATTTTCTCGGATCACAATGCCATGAAACTAGAAATTAACCACAAAAGAAAAACTGAAAAATACTCAAACACTTGGAAACTAAATAGCATGTTATTAAATAATGAATGGATTAACAATGAGATCAAAGAAGAAATAAAAAAAGTTTCTAGAAACAAATGATAATGAGCATACATCAACTCAAAATTTATGGGACACAGCAAAAGCAGTTCTGAGAGGGAAGTTTATTGCACTACAGGCATATCATAAGAAGCTAGACAAAGCTCAAATAAGCAACCTAACCCTGCATCTAAAAGAACTAGAAAAACAACAACAAATAAAACCCAAGACAAGTAGAAGGAAGGAAATAATAAAGGTCAGAGCAGAAATAAATGACATAGAGGCTAAGGAAACAATACAGAGGATCAATGAAACCAGAAGCTGGTTCTTTGTAAAGGTAAACAAGATTGATGAACCTTTAACTAGACTCACCAAGAAAAAAAGAGAGAGGACTCAAATAAATAAAATTAGAAAGGACAGTGGAGAAATAACAACTGACACAACAGAAATACAAAGCATTGTAAGAAAATACTATGAAGAACTCTATGCCAAAAAATTAGACAATCTTGGTGAAATGGACAAATTTCTTGAATCATATAACCTTCCAAAAATCAGTCTGGAAGAATCAGAACACCTAAACAGACCAATTACAGCAAATGAGATCGAAACAGTTATCAAAAAACTCCCAAAAAAGAAAAGTCCTGGGCCTGATGGCTTCACAAGTGAATTCTATCAAAAATTCAAAGAAGAACTAACTCCTATTCTCCTCAAGCTATTTCAAAAAATTCAAGAGGAAGGAAGACTTCCAAACTCCTTTTATGAGGCGAGCATAATTCTGATCCCAAAACCGGGCAAAGACAACACAAAGAAAGAAAATTATAGGCCTATATCCCTGATGAATTTAGACGCTAAAATTCTCAACAAAATATTAGCCAAAAGGATCCAGCAATATATGAAAAAAATCATACACCACGATCAAGTGGGATTTATTCTGGAGAGGCAAGGCTGGTTCAATATTCGCAAATCAATCAATGTGATTCACCACATAAACAAAAGGAAGGACAAAAATCACATGATAATTTCAATAGATGCAGAAAAGGCATTTGATAAAATCCAGCACCCATTCATGCTCAAAACTCTCAGTAAAGTGGGAATACAGGGACCATTCCTTAACATGATAAAGGCCATCTACGGTTAACCGACAGCAAACATCATACTAAATGGACAAAGATTAAAAGCAATCCCCTTAAGATCAGGAACCAGGCAGGGTTGCCCACTTTCACCACTCTTATTCAACATAGTTCTGGAAGTCCTAGCTACAGCAATCAGACAAGAAGAAGAAATAAAAGGCATCCAAATTGGAAAAGAAGAAGTAAAACTGTCATTATTTGCAGATGATATGATATTGTATATTGAAAACCCTAAAGTCTCAGTCAAAAAACTACTGGACCTTATAAATGATTTCAGCAAGGTGGCAGGATATAAAATTAATACTCAGACATCAGAGGCATTTCTATACACCAACAATAAAATATCAGCAAAAGAATTTAAGGAAACAATCCCCTTCACTATTGCAGCCAAAAAAATAAAGTACCTAGGAGTAAATTTAACCAAGGAGGTTAAGGACTTGTACTCGGAAAATTATAGAACATTGATAAAAGAAATCAAGGAAGATACAAACAGGTGGAAGCATATACCATGCTCATGGCTAGCAAGAATAAACATCATTAAAATGTCTATATTACCTAAAGCAATTTATAAATTCAATGCAATACCAATTAAAATACCAATGACATACTTCAAAGATATAGAACACATATTCCAAAAATTTATATGGAACCAAAAAAGAACAAGAATAGCCTCAGCAATCTTAAAGAGAAAAAATAAAGCAGGAGGTATCACGCTTCCTGATATCAAGGTTTACTATAAGGCCATTATACTCAAGATAGCCTGGTACTGGCATAAGAACAGGCACATAGATCAATGGAACAGAACAGAGAACCCAGAAATAAACCCACAGCTTTATGGACAACTGATATTTGACAAAGGAGGAAAGAACATACAATGGAGTAAAGACAGCCTCTTTAACAAATGGTGTTGGGAAAACTGGACATCTACCTGCAAAAAAATGAAACTAGACCATCAACTTACACCATTCACAAAAGCAAACTCAAAATGGATAAAAGACTTAAATGTAAGCCTTGAAACCATAAGCATCTTAGAAGAAAACATAGGCAGCAAGCTCTCCGACATCTGTAGCAGCAGTATATTTGCCGATTTATCTCCACTGGCAACTGAAATAAAAGGCAAGATAAACAAATGGGACTATATCAAACTAAAAAGTTTTTGCACAGCTAAAGACAATAGGAACAGAATAAAAAGACAAACCACACAATGGGAGAACATATTCGACAGCACATCTGATAAGGGGTTAATAACTAAAATTTATAAAGAACTTATAAAACTCAACACCAGGAAGACAAACAACCTAATCAAAAAATGGGCAAAAGAAATGAATAGAAATTTTTCCAAAGAGGACATACAGATGGCCAATAGGCATATGAAAAAATGCTCAACATCACTAATCATTAGAGAAATGCAAATTAAAACCACAATGAGATATCACCTCACACCAGTCAGAATGGCACTTATCAGCAAAACAACACAGAATAAGTGCTGGCGAGGATGTGGAGAAAAGGGAACCCTTCTGCACTGCTGGTTGGAATGAAGACTGGTGCAGCCACTGTGGAAAACAGTTTGGAGATTCCTCAGAAAATTAAAAATTGAACTGCCTTTTGACCCAGCTATCCCACTTTTAGGAATATACCCTAAGAACACCATAGCACTGTTCGAAAAGAAGAAATGCGCCCCCATGTTCGTGGCAGCATTGTTCACAATAGCGAAGATCTGGAACCAGCCCAAGTGTCCGTCAGAAGACGAGTGGATTAAAAAGCTATGGTACATATATACTATGGAATGCTACTCAGCCATAAGAAACGATGACATCGGATCATTTATAACAAAATGGATGTACCTTGATAACATTATTCGGAGTGAAATAAGTAAATCAGAAAAAAAGAAAAACTGAGAACAGCATGATTTCATACATAGGTGGGTCATAAAAGTGAGAATATGAGACATGGACAAGAGAGTGGTGGTTATGGGATGGGGGGAGGGAGGGAAGGAAGAGTGGGATAGGGAGGAGGGGAGGGACACAGGGAAAACCAGATTGAAGGTGACAGAGGACAATTTGACTTTTGGTGATGGGTATGCAACACAATGGAATGATAAGATAACCTGGAGATGTTTTCATTGTACATATGTACCCTGATTTATTGGTGTCACCCCATTAGAATTAATAATAATAAAATATATATTAAAGAAAAAAAAAAAAAAAAAAAAAAGAAACCTCCCCCCAAATAAAAGTACAGGGCCAGAAGGCTATACTAGTGAATTCTATCAAACATTCAAAGACTTGGTTTCTATTCTAGTCAAAGTCTTTCAAATAATTGAAGAAGAAACAATATCGCCAAACACATTTTATAAGGCCAACATAACCCTCATACCAAAACCTGGCAAGAAAAACACACACACACAAAAACTACAGACCAATATCTCTGATGAATACAGATGCTATAATACTAAACAAAATACTAGCAAATCGAATACAACAACACATTAAAAAAATAATTCATTATGATCAAGTGGGATTAATCTCAGAAGCACAAGGATGGTTCAACTTTCATAAAAACGGTTAACGTAATACACCATATCAACAAAACAAAGGACAAAAACTATATGATCTTATCAATAGATGCAGAAAAGGCATTTGATAAAATACAACATCCTTTTATGTTTAAAACACTTAACAAAATAGGTATAGAAGAAAAATAATAAAGGCCATCTATGATAAACAATCAGCTAACATCATATTAAATGGAATAAAGCTGAGGACTTTTCCTCTAAAATCAGGAACAAGACAAGGCTGTCCACTCTCTCTACTCTTACTCAACGTATTGCTGGAAGTTCTAGCCAGAGCAATCAGACAAGAGAAAGAAAAAAAGACATTCATATTGGGAAAGAAGAAGTAAAGTTTTCACTTTTTGCAGATGATATGATCCTGTCCATCGAAAACCCCAAAGACTCCACAAAAAGAGTATTAGAAACAATAAACCGATACAGTAAGGTTGCAGGATACAAAATTAATACACAAACGTCCATTGCCTTCCTATATGCCAACAATGAAACATCAGAAAACAAGCTAAAAAAATAATCCCCTTCATGGTTGCAACAAAAAAAATAAAATACATAGGAATAAACATAACAAAGAATGTAAAGGACCTATATAATAAAAACTACAAAGCATTGTTAAGGGAAATCGGAAAAGATACAATGAAATGGAAAAATATTGCTTGTTCTTGGATAGGAAGTATAAATATAGTCAAAATGACTATATTACCCAAAGTGGTATACAAATTTAATGCAATTCCCATTAAAATTCCAATGTCATTTTTTAAAGGAATGGAACAAAAAGTTATCAGGTTTATATGGAGCTATAAAAAACCCTGAATAGCCAGAGCAATCCTAGGGAAAAAGAACGAAGCTGGGAACATTACAATACCTGACTTCAAATTATATTAGAGAGCCATGATAATCAAAACAGCATTGTATTGGCAGAAAAATAGACACTCAGACCAATGGAACAGAATAGAAAGCCCAGAAATAAAACCACATGTATATGGTCAAATAATTTTTGATAAAGGGGCCAACAACACACAATGGAGAAAAGAAAGCCTCTTCAACAAATGGTGCTGGGGAAACTTTAAAGCCACATGCAAAAAAATGAAACTCGTCTACAGTTTGTCCCCTTGTACTAAAATTAATTCAAAATGGATCAAAAACCTAAATATAAGACCTGAAACAATAAATTACATAGAAGAAAACATAGGTACTAAACTTATGGACCTTGGTTACAAAGAGCACTTTATGAATTTGACTCCAAAGGCAAGGGAAGTGAAGGCAAAGATAAATGAATGGGACTACATCAGACTAAGAAGTTTTTGCACAGCAAAAGAAACTGACAACAATAGAAACAGCCAACTAAATGAGAGATGATATTTTCAAACAACAGCACATATAAGGGCCTAATATCCAAAATATACAAAGAACTCATAAAACTCAACAACAAACAACAAACAGTCCAATAAGAAAATGGGAAGAGGACATGAACAGACACTTCTCCCAGGAAGAAATACAAATGGCCAACAGATATATGAAAAGATGCTCATCTTCACTAGCTATTAAAGAAATGCAAATAAAAACTACAATGAGATACCATCTCACGTCTGTTAGATTAGCTATTATCAACAAGACAGGTAAAAAGTGTTGGAGAGGCTGTGGATAAAAGGAACCCTCATCCACTGTTGGTGGGAATGTAAAGTAGTACAACCATTATGGAAGAAAGTATGGTGGTTCCTCTAAAACAGTGGTTCTTAACCTTTTTTGAGGTACCGAACCCGCCAGTTTCATATGCGCATTCACCGAACCCTTCTTTAGTGATAAATAAAATACAATTTTTTTTCCAAATTCAAGACATAGGTATATGTTTTTTTACTGGTGCACAAAATGAGCCGTGCATGAACATTACCTTGCTCAAAGAACAAAACCAACAAAGTGCATGAACTCACAACAAATTACAGTATTACTTTATTCCGGCCTCCACGGCAGAGGCTTCTTCGAACCCCTGAGACAGACTCATCAAACCCCTAGGGTTAGATAGAACCCAGGTTAAGAACCACTGCTCTAAAAATTAAAAATAGAGCTACCATATGACCTAGCAATACAGATTGATGTTCCTCTCTTTCTCTATCTTTTTCTCCCTTTCCCTCTCCCTGAAATCAATAAAATAAACATTAAAAAAAAGATTAGCTATTATCAACAAGACAGGTAACAACAAGTGTTGGAGAGGCTGTGGAGAAAAAGGAACCCTCATTCACTGTTTGTGGGAATATAAAGTAGCACAACCATTATTGAAGAAACTATGGTGGTTCCTCAAGAAATTAAAAATAGAATTACCATATGACCCAGCAATCCCTCTACTGGGTATATACCCCCAAAACTCAAAAACACTGGTACGTAAAGACACATTCAGCCCCATGTTCATTGCAGCATTGTTCATAGTGGCCAAGACATGGAACCAACCAAAAAGCCCTTCAATAGATGATTGGATAAAGAAGAAGTGGTACATATATACTATAGAATACTACTCAGCCATAAGAAATGATGACATCGGATCATTTACAAGAACATGGATGGACCTTGATAACATTATACTGAGTGAAATAAGTAAATCAGAAAAAACTAAGAACTGTATGATTCCATACATAGGTGGGACATAAAAATGAGACTCTGGGACATGGACAAGAGTGTGGTGGTTACCGGGAGTGGGGAGGGGAAGGGAGGAGATGGAGGTGGTGGGGAGAGAGGATGGGCACAAAGAAAACCAGATAGAAGGTGACAGAAGACTATATGACTTTGAATGATGGGTATGCAACATAATCAAATGTCAAAATAACCTAGAGATGTTTACTCTGAACTTATGTACCCTGATTGATTAATGTCACCCCATTAAAATTAGTTTAAAAAAAGAAAATTAACCCCCCCATAAAAACAAAACCCAAAAAACAAAATTTTTATCTGCTGTTGATAAATATACAAGTTACAGTCTTGCCACCCACCCCAGCCCCAGGTTCTGATATGCCTCTGAGAGAATGCTGGCTCTCTGGGAGGGGCTCTCAGCATCCTCTGGGCCTTTCTATTAGCCAAACAGAATTGGCTGAATTTTACTTTTTAGAGTGAGTATTTAAAAAAACTAGTTTGAAAATTAGTGCGCCTGACATAAATATTATCAGATTGAGAAGAATTTTTCAAATTATGTATGAATCCCATCTGTTTTCTTTCTAGCCCACAGTTATCTTTACAATTACCATCTTGTGTTTCTCACATAATTTTTCATGGGAAAAACTCAAAATTCTCAATGAATCTTTCCAACTTGATGAATTCTTTACAACAAGCCTATGCAGGTGACACCAAGGTCTACACTGGTAGGAATTCCAGGTAATATTGAGTGGCTTAGTTTGAGTCTAATAACCGTGGAAGAAACAGGCCCTGTAAAAGGTGAGCATTTGCTGCTCCTGTGATTCTCAATGCCCAAGTCAGGCACCAGGTTAGGCAGCTCTTGCTGCAAAGTGAACCTTCTGTGGGAGGAAATACTAACCAGCCTTGTGACGCCACTATGCATCTTCCTTTTCCAGGCATCTTTTCATTTCCACTGAAATACCCTTATTTTTGCACACGTCAGCAAAGGAAACATTTCTGCTATGGTTAAAGGTCTAGGTGTTTTGAGTTTTAGTCTCTCTCCCTCACTTCCATTGAAAAAAGTTCCTATTTACATAAGTAGCCTTTGTTACTGATTATACTTTCTAGCTGGAGATTTAAAAACTAACTTCTGTCAGAGAATACCTGCATAACTGTTTTATTTTTTGACACCCCCCTCCCCCCGCTTTACATCTCTTTTGCTCCCCCCTCCATCTGATGGTCCTGATGGGTGGAAGAGAGTACTGTCCTCCACCACAATCTGGGCTTGTCCCCTGCAAGAGGGTGACCACGTCCAAACACATGAGCATGTGGGGGTGGGGCAGAGGGTCTCTTTATGGCTGCATCACTGACTCGATATGTGGCCTTGGGCACACCATTTAATCTATTTGGCTCTTTTCTCTTTGGACATTACCCATCCCCTGTAAAGCTAGAAAGCATTCTTAAAAGAATTATGGCACCTTTGTTCTCACAGACATTTAGTGTTAACAGATTAATTCTCTGGCTCCCAGTTCCTTACATTATTTATATGTACACACACCTCTCACATGAGGGGGGATCAACTCTCCAGGCCCCTAGATGTGTGTGTGTTTGTACACATACAGAGAAGCAAAAATTGAAATGACTCCCTCAGTAAATAGACATTTGTCTGGGACGGCTTCTTTGTTATCAGTTCCTTCCCTGCAAAACTATTGTCCCTAGCCAGTTACCAGCAATGTATGTAACTCATTAAAAATGCCCTAGATCTGTCCAATTTTTCTATACCTCAAGTGTCTAGCAATGTGTCTGCTGTCTGTCCTCAGTGATGAAATATGTTTGTATCAATATTAGCCTTTCTCACTTTTTTTAAATTGAATGCCCTTCCAACCCCCTTTTTAAGCACTCTGAACCTCTAGTTTTGTGATGCAGACCAGGAAAAAGCCAGGTTCATAGATGAAGGGGACTCAGTGTGCTGAGCCACCAGCTTTTTCTTGGCTATGGAAAACGAGCATTTACAGGTTTGGAGGCAGACTCTTTTTAGGGATGTCTAGGCTACCAATATTCTTTCCCTGTTTGCAAAACTTCTCTTTCAGGTTGAGACTTCCACAATCCATTGTGACCTCCACAGAGAATAAAGGCTCACATGGAAATATTCTAAAAATATGGAGTTTGGTTTTGTAAGATCTGCTCCAACTACATGCTGTTGGACTATCTGCTGCTCTCCTCAGTGACAGGACCATGAATGTGCTCTTGTTTCTAGCAGAGGGAAACAGCTCTCCTGGCTTGGACTTGAACAAAAGGTGTCTAAGTTAGAGAGGAACATGGAGGAAAGGGAAGGGGGAGGAACAAAAGTGAGCGATTTGCATTCAGATGTTTATATTAAATATTAATAGAGTTCAGGGGCGAGGGTATCTTTTCCTTTATCCACACTCAGGTTGCCATGGCCGTCTGGGCTTTATGGGGCTGACTCAGGGAGGGGGAGGAGGAACAAAAGGAGGAAATGAAAGGGAGACCACATCCCTGTGAGCAGCACAGGGTTCAGGCCCTCACCCTATGTCCTGGCACTGTGGTCCAGACCACTAAGAGCCAGTTCAAGGAACTGAAAGATATAGAAGTCTCCATCAACCAGAGAACATCTGGTGGCCAATTTTTAACAATGAAACACCCTCACACTTTAAAAAGCAATAACCTGTATGTAGGGTCACCAGAGAGCACAGTGGAGGGACAGGAAAGTGTGGTACAGTGGAGAACCCAGTGCAGATGTCTGCTAGAGTGAGGAGTCCTATAAGCTGTGCACCCCTCACAGATGGGGGCTGGACAGTGCCTTCAGGCTTCTCCTCAGCCTGTGTCAGGCAGCCCCATGCTTTCTTGACTAAATTCAGGCGATCAGTAAAGAGGAGGTATGGGGTGGGAGGGCTGGCAGCCTCTCTCCATACCCCTATAGCTTTTGAAGGGAGGTCAGGAGGTTGTGCTGTTGATGACTCTGAAGGTAGCTGCTACTTTGAGGTGCCCAAGGTGGGTTGGGTATGGCAGACATTCTTCCCAGAGAGAGCCCTGGGAGCCAGGTATCCGGTCAAGAGACACTTTGTGTCTTCTTTCTCTTATCCCCTCCTACCCCCCAGACAATGAGGGCCTCATCAGTTGACTGTTTACTTAATCTTCCTGCAAGGCTGGCTCTCATCACCATGTCTGAGCCTGTCCCTGTTATCCTCCACAAGGGAAACTTGGAAATTTCCATCACTCCCCTCTAATCCAACTCTACCCTGCACTGGCCAGGCTGCCCTGGGGCTTGTGATCACACAGCCGGGAGTTGTCAATCTTGGCTGCGCATTAGCATCACCAGGGCATCTCTGAAAAATTCAGATGCCTAGATGACCCATGGCCCAGTAAAATTAGCATCTCTAGGGGAGAATCCCAGGCTCAGTAGTTTATAGAACTTCCCAGGGTGATTTCAGTGGCTGCCAAGTTTGAAAGCCACTGGCATTGGGTTTATGAGCACATTTAATTGTTTGAGTTGACTCTTGGCTGTGCTGCTGGTATTAGCCTTGGGCAAGTTATTTACTGCTCTCTGCCTCAGTTTCTGCATCTGCACAATGGAATAACAATGGCACCAATAATAGCATATAGTATTAGTATTGGTATGAGGATTAAATGAGTTAATATGCACCACAGGCTTAGAAATTGGCAGGCATGTAGTCAGCACTCTAAGTGTTTGCCATTTATTATGCAAATCTTAAAAGGGACATTGACACATGAAACTGGCAGAATGGTGAAGGAAACTGAGCATGTGTCTCATCAAAAGAGGTATGATGAATTGGAGTTATTTCTTCTGGAAAGGAGGAGGCTTTGTTGAGATATGATGGTTGTCTTCAGATTCCTATCAGATGGGAAAGGAATTTGGCTTGTTTTGCATGATTGTGAACGGAAAGTTTCCAACAGAGCCATGCAGTGCGAGACAGACAGTGGTCATGGGAGTAAGCTCCGGGGGGCTGGGACAGTCAACAGGCAATGGCATGGGGTTTTGGTGGAGATGTTATAAAAGGAATCAAAACAGAACCGAGTGACTTCAAAGGCTATCTTTAGTCCATGCCCTGCATGTGCTAAGCACTACTAAATGTTATCGCTTGTTAAACACTCTCTAGAAGTCAGCAAGGGCTGGCAGGGTTGCCTGTGGGTACTATACGTGAGTCCAAAACTGTATCCAAGAGAGGTTCAAGGTCAAACCAGATGGAGTCAAACTTGTTTTCAAGTCAAAGGGGTGTGTAAACCTGGGTTGGGCTGTGGAGCATGGCACGTGCAGGTCTGAAGCAGGAGTTGATGAAGAAGCCAGCATGGGGTGTGTGTGAGTGTGAGTGTGAGTGTGTGTGTATGTGTGCATGTGTGTTCTGAGACTTCTGCTGTAAATAGGAGTTAAGATGCCCAGAGGCCCTTTCTGTTGAGTTTTGGACACAGGATAGATGGGTGGGTTGACTTTGTTTAAGGCAGAGGGTTAAGAAGTGGACAATTTTTGAGTCTGGAGCTCTGGACCCTGGCAGTTTCCCTCCCACGCACCCATGGCCCATTCCTTGCTGCCATCCTGCCCTCTCTAGTCACCTCGCAGCCTCCCCACTGTGCAGTTTCCTATTGCAGCATAAGAACTCCCCAAAGCTTATTTTACATGCATTTTCCTTTTAGGGGTGGGTTGGGGAACAGCAATAGTTGTGACACTATTCACTAGAAATCAAGCTGAACTCTCCTTTTAATAAGTTAGTTCTTCTTTTGCCCTTGCACCTCTATCTATGTCGTGGTCAATCCCTTCCTTCCCTTGCTGGGTGCTTGGCAGAGGGCATCAGCGCAAAGCTCCAGGTCCTCCCCTGCCCTGCCCCACCTTCCTCCTCTGCAATGTGTGCAGGACAACATTCAGTCATACTTCTCCCTGCCTTTCTTGTCACCTGCATTTCTCTCCTCAGTGCACAGACGTACCCTGGACCTCAATACCTCACAGGAGGCTTCACCTTTAAGATTTCCATTTCTGAAATGCCCTTTGTAGCCAGGACCCTGTGTCCTTCCACCGTCCCATTCACTCATTCCTATTAAACTTCTTCTTTGCCTTCACTGTGACCCCAGGAGCCCTCCCTATTTTGGAGGCATCTTGGATCCAGCTTGGTTGCATCTGTCCCTTCCCTGACTGTTGTGTTTGGATTACTTGGTTTCGGCAAAGTTCTCAAAAGTGCTCCATTCCCTTATACTTTTGACTTTCCCCTCGTGTCTTCACAAATGACCCCAAATTGCTGAATTCTGTTGAAGGGATTTTGTGCATTAAAGTAATCAGACACACTGCTTGTTCCTGCCTTTAGACTCTGGCTGTGCCCTTGGCCATCTTACTTTAACTCCATTTTTAGCTCCCTATCAGGTTCCCACAACAGCTGCTTCAAATCTTTTCCACTCTGCTCAAGCCCTAACTGACCCTGCTGCCTCCTTGCACCAGAACAGACTGCTTCTCTGGACTGGCTGAAAAATGCTTCCCTTCATGCTACTGAGCATTATTCCTTTCCCTTCCCTCCCCTCCCCTCCTCTCCCCTCCCCTTTCCTCCCCTCCTTTCCCCTCCCCTGCCCTCCCCCCTCCCCTCCCCTTCCTATCCTTTCCTTTCTCTTCCCTTTCCTTCCTTTGTTTCTCCTTTCCTCCCTCTCTCCCCTTCTTTCCTTTAATATGGATACTTTCTTATTTTTTTCCTTTCACCCTGTTTTGGGGAAGAAATGTTCCTCATTCTTTCCAAGGCTAACCCCAACCCTAATCGGAAACCTCAGCTCTGTCATCTCTTTTTCCTGTGCGATCTTGCTCCTTTGTCATCTCCCCTCATCTTTAACCCCTGTCTCCTTTGAGCCCTGAGTCTTGAGACTTACTCTAATTTCCTTCACCTTAAAAAGCCACCAGTGACAAAGCCTTTACTTTGTCTTCTTACTTCCTCCTTTCTTTATCATTTCCCTCATTCCCTCAGTGTCCCAGTCCCACTTTTCTCCCTGTTCCTGTGAACCAGCCGCAGTGAGCTAATGCCCCTGAAATATGCTTGCTCTCTCTCACCTTCCAGAAGCAGCCTTGTTAAGTGGGCATTGGACTGATGTTGGAGTCAGCCACACAGAGCTTTAAATGCTGGCTTTCCTGTGTATGTTATATAAGCTGGACCTCCACTTGGCACACTATTAATCTTTTCAAGCTTCAGTTTCCTTCTCTGGAAAATGAATGCACCTAATGCAAGGGGTTGCTGAGAGTACTAAATGATTATACTTGCAAAGTGCCTAACACACAGTTCATGCAAAACAAAAAATATTCCCTGCCAGCCCTTTCATTGCCTGATGATAACTCCTTCGTGATATACCTCTGCTTCCTTCCATCTACCTGATGAATATTTTTCTACTGTTCAAGGCCTGGCCACATTCTTCATTTTCTCTCTGAAACTTGTTCCTCTGTAACAGCAATTGTGCATCAGGAGGTATTAAGATCATTTGTACATGTTTGGCCTCTCATGAAATCAAGGGCCTATGGGGGTGGGGATATCTTTGGATCCCTCTAGGGTCCTTATCAGAGCACCTTATATATAACAACCATTCAATAAATGTTAAGTTTGAAAGAATTTTATTTATTTATTTATTTATTTATTTATTTATTTATTTTTACAGGGACAGAGAGAGAGTCAGAGAGAGGGATAGATAGGGACAGACAGACAGGAACGGAGAGAGGTGAGAAGCATCAATCTTTAGTTTTTCGTTGCCGTCGCAACACCTTAGTTGTTCATTGATTGCTTTCTCACATGTGCCTTGACCATGGGCCTTCAGCATTCTGAGCAACCCCTTGCTGGAGCCAGCGACCTTGAATCCAAGCTGATGAGCTTTTTGTTGAAGCCAGATAGGCCTGCGCTCAAGCTGGCGAGCTCGGGGTCTCGAACCTGGGTCTTCCGCATCCCAGTCCGATGCTCTATCCACTGCGCCACCATCTGATCAGGCAAGTTTGAAAGAATTTTAAAAGAATTTCTTGCTGCTTGTATATATCTTTATAATCTAAAAAAATAAATAAATGAGAAGAAACTCTAAGTTGATCTCTTCTCACCCATAAATACACCTCCTTACCTTGTAGAGTTTACAATGAAACAAGGATTTACAATGTAAATCAATGTAAACACCTAAAAAAAGTCCTCTTAATGAAGTGTTTCAACAGGTCTGGCCAGATTTTTGTGGTCCATGTAGTACCTCATGGAAATTATTTGCCTTCAGGTTACTAAGGTCCTATTTTGGAAAGTAATTAAGCTACATTTCCCATTTAGTGGGATCAATACGTTCTTCTCTTGTGAAAGAGGACATGGTCAGACCAGCCAATATCTAAAATTCCTTCAAAATTACCCAGGTATCACATGCTGTGAATATGACATAATTAAGACACTCATTTATAAAAGTGATCAAGTATCCATGTTTATTCTGCAATGAAATTTCTCTGAGGAGTGCTGTTTTCTGCCGATGCATTCATTAATTTATTTGTTCATGCAATAAATATTTATTGAGCATGAACTGTGTGTGCCTGGTTTGGCATTAGGTGCTGGGAACCCAGTGATGACTCAACCCAGTCTTTGCCAAGTGCTGGCTGGCATCCGGCATCCCCTCGCTGGGAAGGGAAGAGGTATGGTGGTGGGTGTGGGCTAGGCCTGCAGGGTGGCTGCCTAGCTTAGTGGCTATCACAGGACAGTCAGAAGGAATATTCTTCCGCAGTAGCAGCACCTGCCCCTCCTGGCAGGACCACCATACAGTATCTCTGGTTGTGAGTCTCTGGGCTTGTCACATTATCCACAGGCAGCCTGAAATGCCCCCTGCTATACACAACAGCTTCCCTCAATTCATCTTTCAATCTGGGGGATTTACAAAGGTTTACCATTAAGAGCAAAATCTCAACAGCATGCCATATGAGAAAAACATGTTTTGTTCCTGCCCATATATATATTAGTGTGTAAGCTCTTCTGGGCAGGGACCCATTTTATGTTTCATGCTCTCTGTGCATGCTTCATTCCCTCACAGGGCTGATGCTTCAGAAATTTGGGTCTATAACTTCAATCAAGATCAACACTTAGTAAAGAACACCAGGTCATGGCTAGCCATGAGCCATCCATATTTTAGAGTGGGGTACATGGGTCTGAATCCTATTTTATATGCCCCCAGAAAACAAAAGAAGATGGAGAAGAGAATGCCTGTCTTAGAGTCAAGCCCTCTTCTTGGTTAAGTAGCAGCAGGGCTGACATGTGATCATCTTCCTTGGGGCCTAGAGGTCATAGTTTTAGATCTATCAGGAGTGCTGGATGTAAAACAGAGGACAGAGGAATGGGGAGGCTGTCCAAGCGGGTGATCCCTGTACTGCTTACGTGTCAGATGGGTGTGTCTCTTTGGGGGATGGTTCACAAAGGATCCAGGCTGCTTCTAAAGACAGGGACATCACAATAGGGCCATCTGGACACCGTGCATGGAAAGGGATATGGGGAATTTCTCCCAGCTCCGCCTTGGTGATACAGGGACAGCTGACGCGTCCCTTTCTTTTCTCCTCCTGGATGACCCCTCAGCTGTGGACCACCTGTCAGGAGCCTGGGCGAGGTGGCCCAGTTCTTTATTTGGGTCTCGATGTAGGAGGAGGAGAAAGCAGAAGACAGGAAAGGTCTCTGTGGCCCTGCTGGCTTCTCTAAGCGTGCCTGGAGAGGGGAGGGCAGAGTACAGCAGGAGGGAAGAGGTGGGCTGGGCTCTTGGTGACACTCAGTGTCACTTGGATGCTTTCCAAGGCAGAGGCTCCTGGTTCTTGGATAGGAACGGCCCCAAACGGAATTTTGAAGCCCCCATCCTGTATTTCTGCCACTTTGTCTCATCAAAAAATGATCACACTCCCATGTAGTAGATTTTTTCTGTGTTTGTAACAAAGTTGACAAAAGAGTCATCTAAGGCTTACTGTATGTTTCCAGCCTAAGTAATTCTGGCTCACATTTGGGCAGGGTTTGAGTTTCCCAAGTCTGTTCACATTTGCTCTCATTCCCATTAGATTTGATCCTATAACAGCTGGGTGGTAGGCAGGGTAGGATGACTCACCTCTAGTTTATAGGTGATGAATTTAAGGCTCAGATCTATTTTCATGATGGAATCCTACAGACTGCCACTGGTGTCAAAAATATTTACCTTTTTTTAAATTATGTGATACTGTCTGTGTAGTAGGGGGGTAGTCAATGGGATGCTTCAGTGAATGTGCCACTGTGGAGATTCCACCATCTAATTTCACAGGAAGAGAACAATAACCAGCTCAGGTTTAAATGGATACAGTTAGAGATAGAAAGGTGAGGTTTTTTGAAGAACACAAGAGCCTCCCCTTGCTGGAGGGGATCACTCTGACCATGGTCAGCCTAGGGCACTTCTCTCATTCTTTAAGAGAGCAGCTGACCTAAGAGTCCTCTCATCTCTGACAAGCCCACAGATCTAATCTGGTGTATGGACAGAGGGCATGACTCAGCTAAGTGAGTGCAAGGGCCTTGCCGTTTGTCTTTGAAAACTTTCTTAGTTCCTCCCAGAGGACCAGTAAGAATGCAAAGGGAACAGTGTCCTTATTATACCTGCTAAACTCCTGACCAGCCCAAGAAAACTTTAGTAACAACCAACAGATGATGCTAGCAGCCATTATAAAATAAATCAGGGTGGATAGAATGGATTGATTTGGTCAGTTGGGAATTGTTAGAGATGGAAATAAAACAGCAAATTAGGTAGGATAAATAGACCATCTTACATTTCCTCTCTCTCTGGCCATTTATTTGGTATAATTTGGATGTTGCTGGATGTACACTCACTAAATATTGCCATATGCTCACATGAAATTTGAACTCATAAATATTGTAATCACAGAAATATATGCAATTTATTTCAATTATGTTACATTTTCTATTTAATGTGATATTAATTTTTGGGTAGAAATAAAGATGAACACATTCATAAATGCACTACTCGAGGGCAAAAAGAGATGTTTCCTATCTTTTCTCTCGATAACTAAAATGATGACCAATAGTTGTTTTGCTTTTCAACAAAAACATCAGAGACTGAAATCAGTCATGGACCACTTACGGAGCAAACCCAGGATGGCCCATGGCTGGCAGGGGGACTGTGTTGGCTTATTTTCCAAGGTTTTGGGTGGATACCATGGGTCTTGACTGGGACAGAGAGCTGCTCATTCTACATCGAATTGGCATATCCCAGAACTGAGCAAGCAAACTTAGGGAAGCAAGTATTTGAACTTGGGCCTTCTCCTTATATATTATCATTAGAATCAAGAAATCCTTTTACTACACATACAAGACAATGATGAGCTGTGAAGACGTACATGGTAGGTTTGTCATATACCTACTTACCACCACAAGGCAGTGGGGACTGCCACTGCCACAGGCCAGAGAAGTGATCGCTTGTCAATAGTGGGGAGGAGGATAATACGGGGGATAAAAAGGGTCAGCCTGCACAATGATATAAATGAGCACTGACATTTTTAAAAGGGCTAACTAAACTTGAATAAAAACATCAGTTTCTAGTACAACAGCACATAAAATCTTTTAACATCTTTGATAATTTAGAGTAGAAGATGGGCACATTGCTGACTGATCTGAAGGTCTGACTCAATACTGTTTCCACAGTGAAATGTTTTAGTATAGTGTATAATTAGCTTCTGAAGTCAAAGTCTGTTCTTGATTCCAAGGTTTAATTGATAAAAGTAGAACTGCCATCCCCAACATTTCAATAAAATCACTGGGTGGATGCAGTCAGAGCTGGCCCAGGATAAGGGAATCAGAGCAGATAGTCTTGAATGTTAAAATACATTGTAAGCAAAATGTTATTAATCAGAATCTATTTAATCAGATGTCAATTAGTAAGAATATTTATATATGCTATTTTATTAGAGGATAAGGCAAATAATCTCCAAACATTTTTTTTTCTCAACCGTTCCTCTGTGAAGCATTTATGATATTCAGAAAACTCTCTTATAAGGTTAATCCAGGGTCCATAAAAATTTTAATCGAATCTCCTATGATTTTTACAGATTCACCTATGTGTATATCTGCAGACACATGCACACACAAACACACATACACATAGATCTATATTCACACATAGAATGGACTGTAAAGAACCAGATCTATTATTTCCTACAGGCAGGGGCTTCCTGGGGCATTTTCTTAGTCATTAAATTCTCGGGTTCTGAAAATGGGTTGTGTCAGTTACATGTTATCTAGTGGGATGACTCATGCTAACCAAACTGATTGATAAAACAGGTCTTGCTTTGCCAATTAAAATGTCAGCATAAGAGATACAATACACCAAGTTTCTTTCTCACTATCCCGGTGGTTGTGGAAGCATGTGTTGAAATGGAGACTCCGTCAACCTGTGTCCTGAGTGTCCATGCTGAGCTGGCCTGTGATGGACAGTAGAGGGAGAGGGAATTAAACCTGCTATTTAATCCACAGAGGTGATGTGGTTGTTTGTTATGTATACAACCTAGCTCATCCTGATTGATAGAATAAATTGGCCACTCCATCTGATAAAGCAATGGTTAATATCTATTTCTAAGCATGTGAATGAGAAGTATGCTTGAGCCCAAATAAGGTTTTGACAGTAACCTACATTAAAATTTCAGTGACTTATAACCTGATTAATCAAAATTTAATTAATTTGTGTACTTACCACTCTCTTCAGGGTGCTGGTTCACTGAATGATCTCTGGATTATTGCAACATCCTCCTTGTACTTTTCCCCTATGTCGTTGTCACCCAACCTCCTTTTTAAATCCAATCCTAGAGTATATCCTTTGACAAAATTGTGTTTTTACTGTCTTCCAAACCAATATTTTACTGAACAGTATATTGGGAACTTCTTTCTCTGTCAGTGAAGTCAATTATTTCTTATGGAAAGAACCTCTCTTGAAAATTAGGGCAGTCATTTGTCCACAGTTCTACCTCCTGGTGGGATGATCTTAGAAGGCTGATCTTGGTGGGCTACACCAATAAGAAGGGTACATGACTTGATGCACAGAGCGTTAAAGCAAAAGGGACAGAGTCTCTGCAGGAACTATTTCTACCAGTTAGTAGTGCCCTGCTAGACTGTCAGGTACCCTGGCCCCTAGTCCAATCTTGTGTTCATAGAGTACATCTAATGCTTGTTCAACCAGAACATGGTGTTATGGTTGACTGAGATTTCATGGTGCACTCTTTTATGTAATAAGGCCATAGCTGCATTCTTAAGAAACCTTGGGTTGTCAGGAACTAAATTAAGAAAGAATTGCTTTGATGGTTTAAAAAAAGCTAGACAGGTTCACACTCACCATCACTGAATTATTTTTCTTACAGGGTTTTTAATAATAAAGATGTTTCATAGATATATTTTGTTATTGAAAACTTAAAATTATTTTAACAAAACATGATTAAAATAACCCTAAACATCATGGAGGCAAGCTTATATGGCATAGAGAATGGAAAATAAAATTAATGTTTCCAAAGCGAAGTGGTTACTGGGGGAGGGAAGTGAAGAGGGACAAACGATCTGACTTCGAGTGATGGGCGCACAACACATCAATGTTCAAAAGCTACAGAGATGTTAATCTAAAACCTATGTACTCTTTTGATCAATGTCACCTCATTACGTTTAATTTCTAAATAAAAAAATACCCAGAGGCAAAATATTCCTGTTTTATAAACCAGGAAACTGAATCATAGCATAGTTTATGACCCAATGATAAATAGAGGAGCAGGTTGGCACCTGGGCAATGGAGCCCTTAACCTTCTGAGTAGTATGAATGTTCATGTACGTCCTCACTCAAAGGGTTAACAAAAAGCTCACTACTCAAAGGGTTAAACAAGTGTGCCTGTGACCCACACTCAGTTTCTTCTGTTCCTTGCATGGTTCCAGTGCCTGGTTGTGATCATGTTAAAACCAAGCATAAAAGGTGTAATACTAATCATGTTCCCACAGTCATCACTATTTTTCATTCACATGAATAACACATGTGCTATAGAGCCATACCTGTATATATAGTCACTCCCACTTCTGTGAATCAACCGAGAAACAAAACAAGCAAGCGAACAAAACTGAATATGCTTCTATTCTCTCTAATGTGAAATGTCAGTCTTTATTTCAAGGAGTGGCCCCTCACAGAACAGGCTGCAAGGAGGGATACACCATGGACGTCACTGCGTAACATGACCCAGGATTTTCTAAGCTGTGTCTGTTGTCCAAAGGGCGAAAGGACCTGCCAGTTGTTAGGATGGCATGCTTGCCAGAGTATGTCCCTTTCACTTGGAAGTGCTCCTACAAGGATGCATTCCAGTCCACAAACTGTGTGATAGCTGGTGCTTTTCTATGAAAGAAAGCAATGGGATGAGGGCTGAAGAAGACTGGGGTGGGGGGGGGGGGAGGGCAAGGGAATGAGAGACAGAGACACAATGAGCAACAACAAATGCACTAGATTGAAGGAATCTTCGCGCCAAAATCGCAACATTCCACAAAACATTTCCAGAAAAGTTGTAGGAACATTCTCTCTTTGGGAATAGAAGAACAGTTGAATCAGAAAACCACCAAGAGGAAAAAGTAGGTTTTCCTTGAGAGAGAAGGTTCTATATAAAATCATAAAATGTGCAAGAGAAAGTTTGCTTTTGACCAAACTTAAGGGAGGGATGTGGCTAGTGGCAGATCTTTGTATTTTAGAGGGTATCCTTGTCCAGAACCCGTTTTGAAAAAGCTACAATCTTCTGTAGGATTCTGGGTTTATCCATTGCTGTGGAAACTGAGTGATTTGAGATGAAGAATGTTCACTCAAACACATTTTACCCCCGACTCCTTTTCCTACATCCATGTCTGCCCTAGCAGTTGAATGCCTCCTGCTGCTTGTGGGCCACAGGTGCTGCAAACTTCTGGCCCTTCCACAAATTAATCCAAGCAGTCTGGATTGTTGTTGGGAAACTCTAGCAGGCAAATAACTAAAGCAGGTCTAAGGCAAGTTGGTGTAAATGCTGGCACGGACTGGCTCACCTGTTGTGTGATTAAGTCATGGGGTTGCCGCTTGTTCTCTTTGGGACGAGGCCAAGCAGCATTTGTTCAAGAGAAAAATAAGGTTCTGTGTGTGCAGTGTGACTGTATCAATAGAAACGGGCAAACAGATTCCAGGGGAAGAAAAGAATGAAAACGTGGGTGGTGGGGAAGAGCCAGCAGCTGTGTTGAAAGGTGTTTTAGTCAAGGAGAGCTTGGTGGCAAGAAACAAAAACTTACTCAGCTCCAGTAAAGAGGGATTTGTTAGATGGTGTCAGGGGCCTGACTGAAGGAAGCAGAGGCTGACATCATGGAAGCTGGCCACTTGTCTGCAGTCCTCACACTCTGGCCTGGGCCCTCTCATTTCTTAGGCACATCTGTTTTGTTTCTTTCTCTGTAGACTGAGTCTGTATAAGGCCCCTCTCTCCCATCACATGGACTGATGAGGATTTGGGTTGCCACGGCGCTTGGATGGCTCTGACTCAAAATAATCTTACCACTCAGGTACTCGGTACTTTCTCACGGATCTGACTCTATTAGTGATTCTTCAGGCAGATGTCTATAATTGGTCCAATCACTTGTGGCCAGATGGTGGAGTCAGAGATGAATTTCCTCTCACTGGCTGAGTGAGTATATGTAGGTTCTCTGAGAAAGGGCTAGAATTGAGGGGTAGGGAGAGTAGCTGGAGGAAATGATAGACATTTGCAGAATGAAAGCTTGGTGTGGGCACTGATAAAGCAACATAGGTCAGAATAGACACTGGTCATAAGCAAATCCTATAGCTAGACCGTCCTTACTTTCTGAATTGTGGTGCTTGTATGGGGAGTATGGGTCCTGGAGAGGGCAGCACGTAGGATGGCTGTGGGTTTCAGAGAGGACAAGGAGGCAATTTAGACAGGAGGGTGTTGAAGGGCTGCCAAATGCATAAAAGAGTTGAGTAATTGAAGGTCCTAATGAAAACAAAGATTAGGAGTTTGGAGGTTTGAGAGAATAAAGACAACCTCTGGAGAGAGATGGCCCTAGAATAGGCTGTGACTAAGTGGGGAGTTAGTGTTATCTTAGACTTGTGTGAAGTTTGGATTGTGGCCATGCTGGGTGTGATGTAGAAACACCTCAATAAGTGTCATATACATGAATGGTGTTATGGGGTGAATTGTATCACCCAAAATTCATGGGTTGAAGCCCTGATCCCCAGGATCTTAGCATATGGCTGCATTTAGAGAGTGGGTCTTTAAAGATGTAATTAAGTTTAAATGAGGTAAGTAAGGTGGTCCCTAATCAAATAGGAATGGTGTCCTTATAAGAAGAGATAGAGCCTGATAGTGCTCTATCAGGTGGTAGTGCAGTGGATAGAGCATTGGCCTGGGATGCTGAGGACCCAAGTTCAAAACCCTGAGGTCACTATCTTGAGCCTGGGTTCACCAGCTTGAATGTGGGGCTGCTGGCTTGAGCATGGGATTATAGACATGACCCTCATGGTCACTGGCTTGAGCCCTAGGTCTCTGGCTTAAGCAAGGGGTCACTGGCTCAGCTGGAGATCCCAGTAAAGGCACATATGAGAAAGCAATCAATGAACAACTAAAGTGCTGCAACTGAGTAGATGTTTCTCATCTCTCTCTTTTCCTATCTGTTTCTGTTTCTGTCTCAGTCTCAGTCTCTCCCTCTCTCTCAAAAAAAAATAATAAAAGATTATAGCACAGTCATTGACAGAGGAAAGACCATGATGTGAGGACAGGGAGAAAGTGCCCATCTGCGAATCAAAGACAGAGGCCTCAGAAGAAATCAACCCTGCTGATGTCTTGATTTCTGACTTCTAGCCTCCAGAACTGTGAGGAAATAAATACTTGTTGTTTAAGCCACCATCTGTGGTACTTTGTTATAGCAGCCCTAGCACACTAATATAGATGGTGCCAGAAGAGGGACATTATTGGCTTAGAAGCAGCACTGGTATTCAAAGAGATGGCCAACCACACCCACCATTGCCAATGAATCATAAAAAATGAGAAAAGGCTGGAGGAGAAGGAGGAGAAGGGTGTATATTTTAGGGAGAGTAAGGAGGCTGTGGCGAGAGAGGACAGGTCTACATCAGGGAGAGACTGATTGTACTACATAGGATCGAGTGATCAGAGACAGCTGGGAGGAGGTGATGGGAGAGCAGAAGCCGGGTGAGCGGGGCAGAGGTGGGATGCTTGTCAGTGTCAGGTTTGGACAGCAGGAATAGGAGATTCAGTGCCCCATCCCAGGTACAGGATGCAGATAACTGATGTCATAAAAGCATTGGGTAGAAGTAGGATAGAGTCACATTAGGGGCAGGAAGGAGTTAACATGGGCTTGGAGGTCTTGTAATTGATGGAGGAAGCTGAATTAAAGAGAACACACACACACACACACACACACACACACACACACACACACACACACACACCCCTTATGTTGTCCAAGGTGAACTCAAAGATTCTGGAACAAGAGGAATCCTAGGTCTTGTGTTTGAATGACCCCTGGTAAGGGAGCCCGGAACATGCCAAATCTGAATAAGAAGGAAGGCCTGGCTCCTTAAGGTTTATTATGGTCAAGCTCTATACCCCCACTCCCTAAGAACAAAACCAGTTTCTAGTTTGATTTTTTGTTTTCTGCCAAATTACTAAAGCATAGACTCTCTCCTGCTCTAATTCTGAAGCTTAGTTTGCTGAGGATTGATCTTGCTCAATGGTTGGCTTCGCAGTAAAGAGTGTGGGAGTTCTGTGGAAGCTTTGAAAATATAGGTGAAAGTCAGTAAACTTATTCTTGAATGATTTTGTGGGTGGTGAGGGGGGAGGTCTTGACTGGTAACTGGACAAAACAGTGAGAGTGAGTGTGCATCTTGGGGAGGTGCTCTGCAGTTCAGTTAAAGCCTATGTGGGGTTCATTCCATGGTGCCATGATGTAAGTGATGGCACTAAAAAGCAGAAAGCAGTACTAATAGCTTAATATAAATAATTATTGCCAATACCACTAGAATGTAAGCGCCATAGGAGGAAGACTGCATCTGCTATGATTCCCAGTGCCAACATGACTGTTCTGAACACTTACTCGCGTTCAGCAAATACTCATAGTCATGGAGTTTAAATATATTGTTAAGAAATTTAATCACTTCCATCCTCTCCCACTCCCCCCGCCCCCCAAATAAAAACTGGACAAGGACATCTAGAGAAAAATTACAGAAGAGGGATAGAATGGCTAAAAATCTTCAGCATTACTCAAATTAAAGAAATGTGAATGAACATTATAATTTTATGCCCTTTTAAAATGAGCATATACATTATTTTGAAACTATTAAAGAATTAAAATAATACCATTGAATACTGGTATGAGTGCAGTGAGATGGTCTCATATTTCAGGTGAGGGTGTAAATAGGTACAACTTTTATAAAAAGTCACTTGTCATTAGGTATCTAAATTATAAAAATATATGATTTGACCCAGTAAGATTATGATTATAATTTTATGGCTAAATCTTGGACCAGGTACAGTACATTAAACAGAATTTCCCATTACAGGAAGGTTTTTGTGATGAAGTGGAAGTATATTTTTTGAGGAGAAAATATTGGTAGTAGAAATAGTGAGGATTAAGCCAAAAGTAAAAATGAGCAATCTGAAAAAATGTTCCTGACCACATAGCAAGAGTTGTGTGTGTGTGTGTGTGTGTGTGTGTGTGGTGTTGTGTGTAGAATAAAATAACCAGAAAACCCCAGAAGACCGGGGATCAATTAAGTAACAGTGTGTCCAGAGTTTAGACCAAATTATTTCTCATCACTTTTATAATCTTTTACTAACTGGTTTTTGCATGAACCAAGTTGATACCATTAGATTGTTTTGCTTTTAAAACACTCTAGTAAGCCTTTAGCTGACACTTAACATTAAATTACATTAATTTATATTTGGTATCATGTACTAGAGCTCTTTGGTTACATTGTGATCTTTTGACCAAGGTGCTTTACAAGGCTTAGCTTTTCGATGAATGTCTAGTGACATGGTATTTTTGCACTATTGCATTTATTATTTTAACACTCACAACCTGGGTTTTATTGTATAGTAGTTTCAAAAATAGTAACACATATGTAACAGTGATTTGGAAGTCTTCTTCTATTCAGATATAGGACTAAACGTGAAATGTAAATCCTGATTATCTTACTATGTCTGTGTGTATATGTGTGTATCTGATAAGACTTGTGGAATTCATTTGTTTTTAGATTTTATTTGATGGGCAAGTATGAATGCTTTGGGGCTAAGTCATTGTTGATAAACCTGAGTCACAAATGTCACACACTTGTCAGCCATAAATAGCCCTTTCTGTCCTGGCCTGCTGTGATGTCACTTAGCATTATTGCGCTTCTAGTGTGGCTTCTCTTTCGGTGCACTCTTGGGTGATTAGTCACTTCAGCAGGACTTCCCCATCAACGTCTGCTCCAAGATCCAGTTATGTGTGACAGAATGGGCACAGTGCTTTGAAAACTGGAAAAGGTTATTATGTGATTGGTGGTGAGGAGATCTTGGCTACCTCACATAAGGGACAAAGGCAAGGGGAAATACCGCCACCCACACTCACTGCACATGTTCCTCCTTGAGCCTGTGTCTGGTCATTTCTGAAAGCTTTCAATATGAGCCTTCCCAGGAAGCTCACCTCCTCCCTTTGCAAGACACTGTGACACATGGGCCAATAAGACATATTCCCTGCCTTTGAAGAGGCCACCATGTGGGACACATGTCACTTACCACCCTGCTGCGCTCACAGTCTCACGTCCTGTCTATCCCTTTACCTGATGCAAATCAGCTTCTCCTCCCTCAGAAGGTTCCGCTACTCTCCAATGTTTGAAGCTTGATGGCCTCCATTTGGGCCCCATCCTGCTTGGCTTGTGTAACAGTACACTTGAATGGGAGTTAAAACATGGGCATTAAAATGTTGTCTTGGGTTTCCATTAGCTCTGTCCTTTTATTCTCCTTCTTTCACAGTCATCAGTCATTATTGTTTTTTTTTTTATATATATATTTTATTATTATTAATTCTAATGGGGTGACATCAATAAATCAGGGTACATATGTACAATGAAAACATCTCCAGGTTATCTTATCATTCAATTGTGTTGCATACCCATCACCAAAAGTCAAATTGTCCTCTGTCACCTTCAATCTGGTTTTCCCTGCGTCCCTCCCCTCCTCCCTATCCCACTCTTCCCTCCCTCCCCCCATCCCATAACCACCACTCTCTTGTAGATGTCCATACCCTCACTTTCATGTCCTACCTATATATGTAATCGTGCTGTTCTCAGTTTTTCTTTTTTTCTGATTTACTTATTTCACTCCGTATAATGTTATCAAGGTACATCCATTTTGTTATAAATGATCCGATGTCATCGTTTCTTATGGCTGAGTAGTATTCCATAGTATATATGTACCAAAGCTTTTTAATCCACTCGTCTTCTGACGGACACTTGGGCTGTTTCCAGATCTTCCCTATTGTGAACAATGCTGCCACGAACATGGGGGCGCATTTCTTCCTTTCGAACAGTGCTATGGTGTTCTTAGAGTATATTCCTAAAAGTGGGATAGCTGGGTCAAAAGGCAGTTCGATTTTTAATTTTCTGAGGAATCTCCAAACTGTTTTCCACAGTGGCTGCACCAGTCTGCATTCCCACCAGCAGTGCAGAAGGGTTCCCTTTTCTCCACATCCTCGCCAGCACTTATTCTGTGTTGTTTTGCTGATAAGTGCCATTCTGACTGGTGTGAGGTGATATCTCATTGTGGTTTTAATTTGCATTTCTCTAATGATTAGTGATGTTGAGCATTTTTTCATATGCCTATTGGCCATCTGTATGTCCTCTTTGGAAAAATTTCTATTCATTTCTTTTGCCCATTTTTTGATTAGGTTGTTTGTCTTCCTGGTGTTGAGTTTTATAAGTTCTTTATAAATTTTAGTTATTAACCCCTTATCAGATGTGCTGTCGAATATGTTCTCCCATTGTGTGGTTTGTCTTTTTATTCTGTTCCTATTGTCTTTAGCTGTGCAAAAACTTTTTAGTTTGATATAGTCCCATTTGTTTATCTTGCCTTTTATTTCAGTTGCCCATGAAGATAAATCGGCAAATATACCGCTGCTACAGATGTCGGAGAGCTTGCTGCCTATGTTTTCTTCTAAGATGCTTATGGTTTCACGGCTTACATTTAAGTCTTTTATCCATTTTGAGTTTGCTTTTGTGAATGGTGTAAGTTGATGGTCTAGTTTCATTTTTTTGCAGGTGGATGTCCAATTTTCCCAACACCATTTGTTAAAGAGGCTGTCTTTACTCCATTGTATGTTCTTTCCTCCTTTGTCAAATATCAGTTGTCCATAAAGCTGTGGGTTTATTTCTGGGTCCTCTGTTCTGTTCCATTAATCTATGTGCCTGTTCTTATGCCAGTACCAGGCTGTCTTGAGTATAATGGCCTTATAGTAAACCTTGATATCAGGAAAGGTGATACCTCCTGCTTTATTTTTTCTTTTTAAGATTGCTGAGGCTATTCTTGTTCTTTTTTGGTTCCATATAAATTTTTGGAATATGTGTTCTATATCTTTGAAGTATGTCATTGGTATTTTAATTGGTATTGCATTGAATTTATAAATTGCTTTGGGTAATATAGACATTTTAATGATGTTTATTCTTCCTAGCCATGAGCACGGTATGTGCTTCCACTTGTTTGTATCTTCCTTGATTTCTTTTATCAATGTTCTATAATTTTCCGAGTACAAGTCCTTAACCTCCTTGGTTAAATTTACTCCTAGGTACTTTATTTTTTTGGCTGCAATAGTGAAGGGGATTGTTTCCTTAATTTCTTTTGCTGATATTTCATTGTTGGTGTATAGAAATGCCTCTGATTTCTGAGTATTAATTTTATATCCTGCCACCTTGCTGAAATCATTTATAAGGTCCAGTAGTTTTTTGACTGAGACTTTAGGGTTTTCAATATACAATATCATATCATCTGCAAATAATGACAGTTTTACTTCTTCTTTTCCAATTTGTATGCCTTTTATTTCTTCTTCTTGTCTGATTGCTGTAGCTAGGACTTCCAGAACTATGTTGAATAAGAGTGGTGAAAGTGGGCAACCCTGCCTGGTTCCTGATCTTAAGGGGATTGCTTTTAATCTTTGTCCATTTAGTATGATGTTTGCCGTCGGTTTATCGTAGATGGCCTTTATCATGTTAAGGAATGATCCCTGTATTCCCACTTTACTGAGAGTTTTGAGCATGAATGGGTGCTGGATTTTATCAAATGCCTTTTCTGCATCTATTGAAATTATCATGTGATTTTTGTCCTTCCTTCTGTTTATGTGATGAATCACATTGATTGATTTGCGAATATTGAACCAGCCTTGCCTCTCCAGAATAAATCCCACTTGATCGTGGTGTATGATTTTTTTCATATATTGCTGGATCCGGTTGGCTAATATTTTGTTGAGAATTTTAGCATCTAAATTCATCAGGGATATAGGGCTATAATTTTCTTTCTTTGTGTTGTCTTTGCCCGGTTTTGGGATCAGAATTATGCTCGCCTCATAAAAGGAGTTTGGAAGTCTTCCTTCCTCTTGAATTTTTTGAAATAGCTTGAGGAGAATAGGAGTTAGTTCTTCTTTGAATTTTTGATAGAATTCACTTATGAAGCCATCAGGCCCAGGACTTTTCTTTTTTGGGAGTTTTTTGATAACTGTTTCGATCTCATTTGCTGTAATTGGTTTGTTTAGGTGTTCTGATTCTTCCAGATTGATTTTTGGAAGGTTATATGATTCAAGAAATTTGTCCATTTCACCAAGATTGTCTAATTTTTTGGCATAGAGTTCTTCATAGTATTTTCTTACAATGCTTTGTATTTCTGTTGTGTCAGTTTTTATTTCTCCACTGTCCTTTCTAATTTTATTTATTTGAGTCCTCTCTCTTTTTTTCTTGGTGAGTCTAGTTAAAGGTTCATCAATCTTGTTTACCTTTACAAAGAACCAGCTTCTTGTTTCATTGATCCTCTGTATTGTTTCCTTAGCCTCTATGTCATTTATTTCTGCTCTGACCTTTATTATTTCCTTCCTTCTACTTGTCTTGGGTTTTATTTGTTGTTGTTTTTCTAGTTCTTTTAGATGCAGGGTCAGGTTGCTTATTTGAGCTTTTTCTAGCTTCTTATGATATGCCTGTAGTGCAATAAACTTCCCTCTCAGAACTGCTTTTGCTGTGTCCCATAAATTTTGAGTTGATGTATGCTCATTATCATTTGTTTCTAGAAACTTTTTTATTTCTTCTTTGATCTCATTTTTAATCCATTCATTATTTAATAAAATGCTATTTAGTTTTTAAGTGTTTGAGTATTTTTCAGGTTTTCTTTTGTGGTTAATTTCTAGTTTCATGGCATTGTGATCAGAGAAAATGCTTGATATGATTTCAATCTTCTTAAATTTATTGAGACCATTTTTGTGTCCTAACATGTGGTCTATCCTAGAAAACGTACCATGAGCGCTTAAGAAGAATGTATATTCTACTGCTTTAGGGTGAAAAGTTCTAAAGATATCTATTAAATCAAGTTGATCTAGTGTCTCCTTTAAGTCTGCTGTTTCTTTATTAATTTTCTTTCTTGAGGATCTATCCAGTGTTGTTAGAGGGGTATTGAAATCCCCTACTATGATAGTATTGCTGTTAATCTCACCCTTTATATCCATCAAAGTCTGCTTTATGTATGTCGGGGCTCCTATATTTGGTGCATAGATATTTACAATAGTTATATCTTCCTGTTGAATTGTTCCCTTTATCATTATGTAGTGTCCTCCTTTATCTCTTACTACAGCCTTTGTTTTAAAGTCCATTTTGTCTGATATAAGTATTGCTACCCCTGCTTTTTTTTCATTTCCATTTGCATGAAATATTTTTTTCCATCCTTTTACCTTCAGTTTATGAGCATCTTTTGTTTTAAGGTGTGTCTCTTGTAGACAGCATATGTATGGGTCCTGTTTCTTTATCCATGCAGCTACCCTATGTCTTTTGATTGGATCATTTAATCCATTTACATTTAAGGTTATTATTGATATGTAGTTGTTTATTGCCATTTTATTCTTTAAAGCTGTATTCTTCTTTTGCTCTATTCATTCCTCCCTTTAAACTGTTCACAAGAGGCCCCTTAGTATCTCTTGCAGAATTGGTTTGGTTTTTATGAATTCCTTCAGGCTTTCTTTTTCTGGGAAGCTCTTTATTTCTCCTTCAATTTTAAATGTTAGCCTTGCTGGATAAAGTAGTCTTGGTTGTAGGTTCTTGTTCTGCATTACTTTGATTATTTCTTGCCATTCCCTTCTGTCCTCAAGTGTTTCTGTTGAGAAGTCCGATGTCATCCTTATGGGGGCTCCTTTGTAGGTGATAGTCTTTTTTTCTCTAGCAGCTTTTAAAATTTTTTCTTTATCCATTAGCTTTGGTAATTTAACTATGATGTGTCTTGGTGTAGATCTTTTTGGGTTTCTCCTTAATGGAGTTCTGTGTGCTTCTTGAATGTGTGGAGTGTTTCCCAGCCTTAATTTAGGAAAGTTTTCTGCTATTATTTGATTGAACAAAGTTTCCATTTCCTGTCCTCTCTCCTCTTCTTCAGGCACCCCTATGATGCGAATGTTGTTTCTCTTCATGTTGTCACAAAGCTCCCTTAGAGTTTCCTCACATTTTTTAAGTCTCTTTTCCTTTTTCTTCTCTGCTTCTGTGCCTTTGTTTATTGTGTCCTCTAACTCGCTTATTCGATCCTCAGCATCATCCATCCTGCTTTTAATTCCTTCCATTGTGGTCTTCAGTTCTGATACTGTATTTGTCATTTCTGTCTGATTCTTTTTCATTATTTCAATTTGATTTTTTATACTTGTTATCTCTTTATTTAGATGTTCATAATGACTATCCATTGTTGCTCTAATTTCTTTGAACATCCTAACTATCATTATTCTAAATTCTGCTTCTGGTAATTTGGTTATATCTGGTTCATTCAGGTCCTTCTCTGGGGATTTCTCTTGATTCATTTGGTTTGCATTCCTCTGCCTGCCCATTTTTTCTGTGTATAAGCAAGTTGTGGCCACTGGAGTCCAGTAGGTGTTGCCTTTGTGTTCTCTAGGTGTGGTCTATCTGCAGGCCCCCCACCCCCTCTGCTGGTGCCTAGGGTGGTTGGGTATGAGCGTTGCCAGCGCCGGCCCACTGTGGCTTTTGCTATGATTTCTGCCTCTCCTCCGTGGGAGGGGTTGTGACTGAAGCCACAAGATTAGCACCAAGGGTAGAGGTGAGCACCTTTCCTCAGCTGCGGACCCAGCCTATTTCCGGACTTCCGCCCAGAACCAGCAGTCGGAGCCTGCTCGCTACAGTTCCGTGGGTTAGGCGGGGCTTTTGACGTGCTCTCAGCTGTAAGCTTTTGCCCGTCCGGAGCTTTAGCCCCGCCCTCGAGGCCAGGGCCCTTCTGCGCAGGGTCGGAAACCAAGGTTTATTGGGGCGGGCGTGTTTGCTGGCTTCCGCTGAGCTGCGTACTTCCGCTCGTCCCAGACTCTACCCCGCCCCTGCGTTCGGAGCCCGCTCGTTCACGTATGAATGCTATCCGGGGTTTCTCTGGCCGGATGGGGATAGTAGTGTGGGCTCAGCTGCGAGCCTCCACTTGTCTCGGGGTCCACCCCGTTCCCGCGCTCGGAGCCCGCTCGCGCATGTATACTGGCCAACCGCGGTTTCTCCGGCCCGGGGGTGGGGTGGGGGAGGGTGCGGGACTGGTAGCGTCAGCTCTGCCGCGAGCCCCTGCCCGTCCCTGGTCCTAGCCCGGTCCCCGCGGTCAGGGCCGGCTTGCGCAGGGCCTGCCTGTTCCTGGCCTCCCGCTTTGTCCCCGTAAGTGGGATTAAAGGTGGGCCCGCAGCTTCCGGACCGCTTTCGCGGTCCCCTCTGACCCTCTGGGCTAGACCGATCTCCCACCGGCTTGGCCTCTGCCCACGCCAACAGAACCGCCTTTCAGCGTCCTGCCGCCCCAAAACCTTAAGCAGCCCTCAGCAGAGTAGGAAGGGACCTAATACTCCACACTGTAGGCCTGGGAGCTCCCTCACTTGTTTCACAGCTCAATACTGTCCAAACGCTCTTCTAGGCTCTAGGACTGGAGGCTGGGGCTTGGTTCCTGGGACCCAGGTCCCTCCCTCTCCGCCAAACTCTCCTCCCGCCCCGCGGGTCTCTCCGGGCTGCCGTTTGCTCCGGGGAGCTGGGCAGCCCTCTTCGCGTTTTCGCTATTCCTACCAGTCTCAATGTGGCTTCTGCAGTGTTCCTTGGTTGAAGAGTCCACTTAGTTTTGTTCAAAGTTGGTTTTTCCAGGTGGTGGTTCTTAAAATTGAGTTGTAATCCACTTTGGTTCTGGGAGTTGGAAGTTCGTACGTCCGCCTACTCCGTCGCCATCTTGCTCCTCAGTCATTATTGTTTTTGTTTGTTTTTTTTATTTAGTGAGAGCCAGGGAGGCAGAGACAGACTCCTACATGCACCCTGACCAGATCCACCCGGCAAGCCCACTAGGGGGTGATGCTCTGCCCATCTGGGGCCCTTGCTCCATTGCAACTGGAGCCATTTTTTATGCGTGAGGTGGAGGCCATGCATCCATCCTCAGTACCTGAGGCCAACTCTCTCTAATCGAGCCATGGCTACAGGAGGAGAGAAGAGGAGAGAGAAACAGAGAGAGAGAAGAGAGAGGGGGAGTAGTGGAAAAGCAGATGGTCACTTGTCCTGTATGCCCTGACCGGCAATCAAACCTGGGACATCCACATACTGTGCTGATGCTCTATTGCTGAGCCAACCTGCCAGGGCTTACCAGTCATTATTCTTAAATCCAAGTATGGTAGTTACCTCCTTGACTCAAGAGCCTTCTATGGTTCTTTATTGCTTATGGTGTTTATTACCTAATTTATTTTTAGCATGACATCCTTGCCCCACTTCTTTTTGGTTGGCTTCACTCTAACTCCATCATACTTGCTGGCCTCTAAATATAGTGTTTTAGACCTGAGTCCTTACCCAATCTGTACACTTGGACCTCCCAAATTCCCACTCCTCCCCATGCTGCCTCCATGAACTTTATTTTTATTCTATAAGGTCCGATTAAAAACTCATATTGTGGTAGCTTTCCTAAACCCCATTCAAAGCCAAGCTTCTGTGCCTTATATCCATTTACTCTAACCATGCTGTATCACTAACAACGCAGGACAGTTATTTATTTATTTATTTATTTTTATTTGCATACTTGCTCATCTTTTTCATTGAATTATGGGCCTAATTAACTCATTTAACTTACCCTCTTTTTATGCCTGGAATTTAATAGATGCTTAATAAAACTTTGTTGAATATAAATAAATAACTCCTCCACTTCCTCTGACTTCTCATTATGGGTTTTCTCTTTTTTTGCTCCATTAAACTCAGTTTGCTGCCTACCACATAGTAGATCGTCAATAAATGTTGAAAGTGGTATATATGTATATTGAAAGTGATATCCATCTATATCTATATCTATATTATATCTAATCTATATATGAATAAAGTAAAATATAAAATTTGCCTGGGAACATTCTGGCAAGATGAGAGAAAGATGGTAATGTTACCCCATTTTTTTTTTTTTTTTTATGAAGAACCTGAAGTACAGAGAGGATGTATTGTGGGCACAGCTCTCTGACTTTCTAGGGTATCATTTCTAGTTTTGAATACTTCCAAAAGTCTCGTCTAAGGTCATGCTGAAGATCGGGTAGCTATCACTACACTCTCCCCTGGCCCACCTTGAAGGAGTCTTAGGATCTTGGGAGAGCCAAGGGCTCTGACCAACTGATCAGCCCAATACATAAATAACCCCTGGCACCTCCCACATCTCATCCCCCAGAAGGTTGGGGCCCTTTTGGGTCCCACTACTCTTGCTGTTTCTGTTCCACTGGAGAGCAAAGTAGATTCCAGGTTCAGTCTAGCTATCCTATCAGGGCAGTAGGCACTTATATGACTGACATGTTATCACCATTAAAACGCATTGGTTCATATTTTTTGAGCTTTTTTCCCCCTTTCCTTTGGAACCATGTCCTTCCATTTAGCAACAGTTACCAGAGCTTTTGATGCTGTGTGCCAGATACTCTACTAGGTGTGGGCATACAGTGATGAATAAGCTAAACATGGTCCCTGTGGGGCAGCTACGTTAGGCTTGCTCACTGGTGTACCAGCTGCAAGCCCGTTGCTTGATTAGTGTGTTAGCACCTGGCAGAGGAATGTGTGCTTGTGCTCAGGGGGATTGTGGATGTGCGATTGCCTGTCTGCCACTGTGAGGGGCCATTTTGCTGTTTGTTTGCCTGAGAGGTGGTTTTCCTACCTGTGTGCTTGTCTGCTGTTGTGAGACTTTATTAAATGAAATGGCCCAACCCTTTCCAGCTCCACAGTTTTTCTGCCATCAGCCCAAATCCAATGTGGACCTGCCTGTCCTTAGCCACCAGCATTACCTCTGGCATAGTGGGCAGAATTCGGAGAAGATGGGTATGGAACTACTGACACCCCTGAAAGGTAGAATAGAGGAGTAGCTGTTTCCAGTGGCTCTCTTGGTGGGAACCGTGGGCTAGGTGTTTTTTATAATCCTGCAAGAAGAAACCAAGACCCCTGTGCAAGAAGCTGAGCAAGGTTGAAAGCTCCAGGATGAGCTGCATACTGAGCGCCAATAATGGTGTGAACTGGAGCGAGTGCTGGAGAGGGAGGCTGACCAGATCCGAGAGCTGCAGTGTGAGGTGCAGGCTGCGAGTCAACGGCATCTGGAACTGGAGCGGTCTCTGGACAAAGAGTTACTGTGCAGGTTTGTGAGTTGCAGTTGGCCCTGGAAGCTGAATGTTGGCAGCAACAGCTGTTGGAGAAACAACTGTGGGTTCAGGAGCTCAAGAGTCAGCTTCAGGCCAAGAGCCGGCAGCCACAGGAACCAAATCAGGTGTCGAAGATAAAGCTGCATTCCTGCCAGCGGAGTGGCTCAGAGTTGGCGGTAGCAGGAGTTTCCAACTCTTCTGAGGGGGAGGCTCAGGCTGTAACTGCCACCTGCAGACTCGGATCCTGGCTGGTAGGTCACTAAGAAGGTAAAGACCCAACAGCAAGAGTCCCTCAGGGGCAGCCATAGCCTACTTCCTAGGTAGTGGAGCACTCTGTGGTCTGGCCCTACACCCAGACAGAGCTGATGAAGTTGGGGGTGAAATTCAGGCAGAAAGCCACTGTAATTCCATTGGCCAAAGCCAGGCATGTTCACATTGGATTCTGGGAGATAGTAGAGGAACTGCAGAGCTGGAAAACATCAGGCCATACTCATTTACTGGAGGCTCACAAAGACAGGTGAGCAAATAGACAACAAAAGGGAAAGAGCTATTCGCAGTCAGGGCAAGGAAGCAAGAAAAACCACACCTCACAGTGGCGGGAGAGTGATCTGGGAGAATTGCTGCCCAGGGGAAGCATCCATAGCCCTATATAGGCTATATACACACATGCCTCTGCCATGTGCTCACTCACTAACCAAGCACAGTGCTTGCAGCCAGTAAACCTGTGAACAAGCCTAACACAGCTGCCCCACACCCACTGAGCCCCTGGCAGCCTTCTTGGTGTGACTGTGGGACATAGGGGGTGGATGGCATCATGTTCTCCAGAACAGAGATGGACAGTAAAGCTGTGAGGATAGCACACTGCTGCCCATGCTGCCCTTCTGACTAACAAGAGAAATGGGCCTGTGAAAGTTACCCGAACACAGATGTGGGTAGATCTGATTGCAGCTGGGGTAGATACAAAGAAATTAGATGGCAAGCCTAAAAAAGTCTTGTTAGAGCTTTGGCAGCAGCTGGAGTCAGAACAGAGGTTCCAGCTGCTGAAAAAGTGGGGGAAGTGGGTGGCCATGGCATCTGCCAGGAAAATGGCTGGTGTTCAGGTTATAGGACCCCAAGACCCACTCTTCCAGTTTGAATAGGGAGAAGGGTGAGGGACACGTCCAACAGGATGAGTAGGGGCCAGAGGCCCCATGTGAAATTGGCAATCCACTGGTCCCTTTCTAATGTGCAGCAGGTGTTGGCATTAGAAGGTAATAGGTGATTTTTTTTTTTTTTTAACAGCAGCAGCAGCTAAGAGAACTGTTAAGGCGACACAGGCCTTGAATGTGTTTGATCCCACCAGGCCCTGTGAGCTTGTTGAGGGGTTTGGATGGGGCTTGTGGCAATGGATAGCACACTATGAGGTCCATTAATAAAGAGCTGTATGGCTAGTTGCCTGTACTGGACATTTATCTTGGTGGTTTGCACAGACATTTGGGCTATCATGGACTGACTCTTGGACTGTGACCAGAGGGGAGCACTGGCTCCCTTGATGGATGGACACGTCGCTTGTGGTCAGTACTATGAGAGACCCTGATAGAGGGGGGTGATAACTGTGGAGGTTCTCCTGCACTGCTCTCATCCAGTTTCAGAGGTGCATCAAGGACACTTTATGGTTTCCATGGACACAGCCCTGGACTATACAGACCCTCCTACCTACCGTGGGGTAGGGAGTTAGAGGTGGGTCTCCAGGTGACACCTTGGGCAAAGTGCTCAGGAAGACATTGTGAAGGGCACCTTTGTAATTATTGTGTAGCTTTTGCTGTTGCTGTAGCCTCTGTTTCCTATTGTATAGACTGTGACGTGAGCAAACCCTAAAGGGGTGGAATGTGAGGCAGCTGTGTTAGGCTTGCTTGCTGGTGTGCCAGCTGCAAGCCCTTTGCTTGATTAGTGTGTGAGCACCTGGCTGAGGCACACCTGTATAGACTATATAAGGCAATGGGTGCTTGTGCTCAGGGGGATTGTGGATGTGCAGATTGCCTGCCCACCATTGTGAGGGGCCATTTTGCTGTTTGTTTGCATGACAGGCAGAGGCGGATTTAACTGTGGGTGCACCGAGCATGTGCCCTGGGCTCCAACTTCTAATGGGCCCTGCAAAACCCCAACTTTACACTTTTATTCTAATGTAAGGAGCCCAATATTTTCTTCTGTGCCCTAGACCTCAACCAACCTTAATCTACCTCTGCTGAGGGCAGTTTCCCCTGCCTGTATGCTTGTTCACTGTTGGGAGACTTTATTAAATGGAATGGCCCCACACTTTCCAGCTCCGCAGTTTCTCTCCCATCTGCCCAAATCCACTGTGGACCCGCCTGGCCTTGGCCACTGGCATTACAGTCCCTACCAGTCAGCAGCCCTCAGCAAAGTGACTACCACGCAGGTTGAATGCTCCACAGTGGAGGTAGATCAAAGTGCACAGGGCACAAAGAAGGGGACTAGGACTAAAGCTGGGGTGAGGGGTGTGACTTTGCCCCTAGGGCCTTCTGTCTAGACTGGATGACTCAGAGTAGCCAGGCTAGAGAGTCAAGGAAGCAAGAAGGAGGCTGATGGAGGAAACGCTCCAGAGCAGTGGACATATGCAGAATTTCTCTTCTCTCCCCAGTGGCAAGATACAAATTACAGCTCAGGTAGTTGTCTACCCCATCAATCCCAACTCTGCCTGTCTTTCTTTTCTTCACGTGCACACAGGCATGTAAGCCCGTGCATGTGGTACACGCACACATGCACAGCACTAGGCTCCGGCTTCCAGGATGTCTGACTCTGGGCATGTGTGGGCTCACCTTTCCCATCTCCACTGCTGCTTCTGGGGCAGCAGTCCTGCTGCCTCCTGCTAGTGGCGTTTTGCTTCTACTAAGACAGCAGAAAACAAATAAGTAGAGGCAAGGATAAACATGGAGCTCAAGCAAACAGAGCTAAATGGCCTTGCTGTGGTAGTTACGCAACCAAGCGCTTTGCTAGCGTCTACCTGGGGAAAAGATCTCCTCAACCTGATGATTGCATTCTATGTTTGGACTGGTTATGTTGGCATCAAAAGTGAAACTATTATAAAAGTTAAAATGGCAAATGTCAATTTCCTTATTTTATAGATTTCACAACTCAGGCAGAAGAGGAGTTAAATTGTAGTTGTGAAGGAAGTAGCAGAGCAAAAGTCACTGGGCTATTTCTTGGAACTGTTTCTGCTGAACCAGTTATCATTTCTCAAGCCATCTGAAAACATGCCAGAAGCTGTCTGCATAAGTAGTGACAGGCTGAGCAGCCAGCACTGGGCGTTCTAGGCTTTGGGCACATGCTAAGCAGTTTTTACAGTTATCTTTTTCATTGACCTTTCATTTGCTTTCATTTTAAGCAGTGTGTTTGGTTGAAAGTGCACTGAACTAGGAGTCAGAATATCTGGTACCAGTGGTACTAGGTACTTTCTAGGTAGTCTTAGCTACCTTCTGGAGGCATATGACTAGTTACCCATGAGAGAAGAGGTTAAGTCAGAGCTCTGTAAGGGTACTTCCTAGTTCTAGGACAGGAGTTAGCAGGCTATGGCCTCACAGACAGGTAAATCTGGCCCATCGTCTGTTGGTGTTCAGTCTTCAAGCAAAGAGTGATTTTTACATTTATTTATTTATTTATTGTTGTATTTTTCGGAAGTGAGAAGCAGGGGGGAGACAGACTCCCATATGTGCCCGACCAGGATCCACCCAGTATGCCCAACAGGGGGCAATGCTCGGGTTATCTAGGTCGTTGCTCTGCTGCAATCAGAGCCATTCTAGCACCTGAGGCAGAGGCCATGGAGCCATCCTCAGTGCCCGGGCCAATTTTGCTCCAATGGAGCCTTGTCTGTGGGAGGGGAAAAGAGAGACAGAGAGGAAGGAGAGGGGGAAGAGTGGAGAAGCAGATGGGCGCTTCTCCTGTGTGCCCAGGCCGGAAATCGAACCCGGGGCTTCCACATACTGGGCCCATGCTCTACCACCGAGCCAAATGGCCTGGGCTGGTTTTTACATTTTTAATGTTTGAAAGAAATCAAAACAAGAAGAATATTTCATGACCTATAGAAATGATATGACTTTTAAAAATTTTCTTATTATTTTTATTTAGTGAAAGGTAGGGAAGCAGAGAGACAGACTCCCAAATGTGCCCCAACCGGGATCCACCTGAACCTTCTACCTACCTGCTGATGCTCTGCCTATCTGAGGCCATTGCTCCATTGCTTGACAACTGATCTATTTTAGCACCTGAGGAGGAGGCCAGTGAGCCATTCTCAGTGCCCAGGGCCAACTTGCTGAAACCAATTGAGCCATGGCTGGGGGGGCGGGGGGAGAAAAGAGGAGGAGGAGAGGTGAGAAGGAGATGGTCACTTCTCCTGTGTGCCCTGACTGATAATTGAACCTGGGTCTTCCACACATCCACACATTGAGCCAACACTCTACCACTGAGCTAACTGGCCAGGGCTCTGATATGAATTCTGATTTCGTGTCTATAAATACAATTTTACTGGAGCATGGACATGCTCAGTCATTTTGTTCTGTGATGGCAGAGCGGAGCGTTGCAGAGGACTGTGCAGCCAGCAAAGCCTGCAATGTTTACAGTCTTGTTCTTTCCAGAAAGAGTTTGTGGATGCTTATTTTCTGCCTTTATGAAAACAACGTAAGTAAGCCCTTGGAGTTGCTATAAGACTTAAATGAGATAACGGATATGAAAAGCATTTGTGAGAAAGTAAAAAACATTTGTAAATTTTCACAATTCAATGAATTAATATTAATTAATTTATGTACATAATTCCTGGCTCCTCAGGGTTGCTGGATAGAGAAGGAACAAACCCTTATTAAAAGTCGGTATAAACACAAATTGTATTTTTATTCAGCAGGGGTGAAAATGTATAGGATGAGATTGCAGGTGTATAAAATTATGCATACCTCTGGAAGAAAAAATAACAAGAACTTACTTGCTAGCTTGATGTGGTTCTGGATGAGACTTTTGATGCTTCAATTATGTAACTTAGTTATAACTCTTTCTTTAATTTTTATTAATTTTAATGGGGTGACATTAATAAATCAGGGTACATATGTTCAAAGAAAACATCTCCAGGTTATCTTATCATTCAATTATGTTGCATACCCATCTCCCAAAGTCAAATTGTCCTCTGTCACTTTCTATCTGGTTTTCTTTGTGCCCCTCTCCTCTCCTTCTGCCTCCCTCTCCTCCCTCGCCCCACCCCATAACCACCACACTCTTGTCCATGTCTCATAGTCTCGCTTTTATGACACACCTATGTATGAAATCATGCTGTTCTCAGTTTTTTTCTGTTTTACTTATTTCACTCCGTATAATGTTATCAAGGTCCATCCATTTTGTTGTAAATGATCCGATGTCATCATTTCTTATGGCTGAGTAGTATTCCATAGTATATATGTACCAAAGCTTTTTAATCCACTCGTCCTCTGACAGACACTTGGGCTGTTTCCAGGTCTTCGCTATTGTGAACAATGCTGCCACGAACATGGGGGCGCATTTCTTCTTTTCAAACAGTGCTACGGTGTTCTTAGGGTATATTCCTAAAAGTGGGATAGCTGAGTCAAAAGGCAGTTTGATTTTTAATTTTTTGAGGAATCTCCATACTGTTTTCCACAGTGGCTGCACCAGTCTGCATTCCCACCAGCAGTGCAGGAGGGTTCCCTTTTCTCCACATCCTCGCCAGCACTTACTCTGTGTGGTTTTGCTGATAAGCACCATTCTGACTGGTGTGAGGTGATATCTCATTGTTGTTTTAATTTGCATTTCTCTAATGATTAGTGATGTTGAGCATTTTTTCATATGCATATTGGCCATCTGTATATCCTCTTTGGAGAAATTTCTATTTATTTCTTTAGCCCAATTTTTATAAGATTGTTTGTCTTCCTGGTGTTGAGTTTTATAAGTTCTTTATAAATTTTGATTATTAACCCCTTATCAGACATATTGTTGAATATGTTCTCCCATTGAGTGGTTTGTCTTCTTATTCTGTTCTTATTGTCTTTAGCTGTGCAAAAACGTTTTATTTTGATATAGTCCCATTTGATTATCCTGCCTTTTATTTCATTTGCCCGTGGAGATAAATCAGCAAATATATTGCTGCTACAGATGTCGGAGAGCTTGCTGCCTATCTATGTTTTCTTCTAAGATGCTTATGGTTTCACGGCTTACATTTAAGTCTTTTATCCATTTTGAGTTTGTTTTTGTGAATGGTGTAAGTTGATGGTCTAGTTTCATTTTTTTGCAGGTAGATGTCCAATTTTCCCAACACCATTTGTTAAAGAGGCTGTCTTTACTCCATTGTATGTTCTTTCCTCCTTTGTCAAATATCCGTTGTCCATACAGGTGTGGGTTTATTTCTGGGTTCTCTGTTCTGTTCCATTGATCTATATGCCTGTTCTTATGCCAGTACCAGGCTGTCTTGAGTACAATGGCCTTGTAGTAATCCTTGATATGCGGAATAGTGATACCTCTGCTTTATTTTTTCTTTTTAAGATTGCTGAGGCTATTTGTGTTCTTTTTTGGTTCCATATAAATTTTTGGAATATGTGTTCTATATCTTTAAAGTATGTCATTGGTATTTTAATTGGTATTGCATTGAATTTATAAATTGCTTTGGGTAATATAGACATTTTAATGATGTTTATTCTTCCTAGCCATGAGCACGGTATATGCTTCCACTTGTTTGTATCTTCTTTGATTTTTTTTTATTAATGTTTTATAATTTTCCGAGTACAAGTCTTTAACCTCCTTGGTTAAATTTACTCCTAGGTACTTTATTTTTTTTTGTTGCAATAGTGAAGGGTGTTGTTTCCTTAATTTCTTTTGCTGATAAGTCATTGTTGGTATATAAAAATGCCTCTGATTTCTGAGTATTAATTTTGTATCCTGCCACCTTGCTGAATTCATTTATCAGGTCCAGTAGTTTTTTGACTGAGACTTTAGGGTTTTCTATATACAATATTATATCATCTAAAAATAATGACAGTTTACTTCTTCTTTTACAGTATGGATGCCTTTTATTTCTTCTTCATGTATGATTGCTATAGCTAGGACTTTCAGAACTATGTTGAATAAGAGTGGTGAAAGGGACACCCCTGCCTGGTTCCTGATCTGAAGGGAATTGCTTTTAATTTTTGACCATTTAGGATGATATTTGCTGTGGGTTTGTCGTAGATGGCCTTTATCATGTTAAGGAATGTTCCCTGTATTCCCACTTTACTGGGAGTTTTGATCATGAATGGGTGCTGGATTTTATCAAATGCCTTTTCTGCATCTATTGAAATTATCATGTGATTTTTGTCCTTCCTTTTGTTTATGTGATGAATCACATTGATTGATTTGCGAATATTGAACCAGCCTTGCCTCTCCAGAATAAATCCCACTTGATCGTGGTGTATGATTTCTTTCATATATTGCTGGATCTGGTTGACTAATATTTTGTTGAGAATTTTAGCATCTAAATTCATCAGGGTTATAGGCCTATAATTTTCTCTCTTTATGTTGTCTTTGCCCAGTTTTGGTATCAGAATTATGCTTGCCTCATAAAAGGTGTTTGGAAGTCTTTCTTCCTCTTGAATTTTTTGAAATAGCTTGAGGAGGATAGGAGTTCGTTCTTCTTTGAATTATTGGTAGAATTCACTTGTGAAGCCATGAGGCCCAGGACTTTTCTTTGTTGGACTGTGTTTTTTGATAACTGTTTCGATCTCATTTGTTGTAATTGGTCTGTTTAGGTGTTCTGATTCTTCCAGATTGATTTTTGGAAGTTTATATGATTCAAGAAATTTGTCCATTTTACCTAGGTTGTCTAATTTTTTGGCATAGAGTTCTTCATACTATTTTCTTACAATCCTTTGTATTTCTGTTGTGTCAGTTTTTATTTCTCCACTGTCATTTCTAATTTTTTTTATTTGAGTCCTCTGTCTTTTTTTCTTGGTGAGTCTAGTTAAAGGTTCATCAATCTTGTTTACCTTTTCAAAGAACCACCTCCTGGTTTCATTGATTCTCTGTATTGTTTCTTTAGCCTCTATGTCATTTATTTCTGCTCTGATCTTTATTATTTTCTTCCTCTACTAGTCCTGGGCTTTGTTTGCTGTTGTTTTTCTAGTTCTTTAAGATGCAGGGTCAGGTTGCTTATTTGAGCTTTTTCTAGCTTCTTTTGGTATGCCTGTAGTGCAATGAACTTCCCTCTCAGTACTGTTTTGCTGTGTCCCATAAATTTTGAGTTGATGTATGCTCATTACCATTCGTTTCTAGAAACGTTTTTATTTCTTCTTTGATCTCATCATTAATCCATTCATTATTTAATAACATGCTGTTTAGTTTCCCAGGGTTTGAGTATTTTTCAGGTTTTCTTTTGTGGTTAATTTCTAGTTTCATGCCATTGTGATCAGAGAAAATGCTTGATATGATTTCAATCTTCTTAAATTTGTTGAGACCATTTTTGTGTCCTAACATGTGGTCTATCCTAGAGAATGTACCTTGAGGGCTTGAAAAGATTGTATATTCTACTGCTTTATGGTAAAAAGTTCTGAAAATATCTATTAAATTGAGTTGATCTAGTGTGTCCTTTAAGTCTGCTGTTTCTTTATTAATTTTTTTTTGAATATCTATTCAGTGATGTTAATGCGGTATTAAAATCCCCTACTATTATAGTATTGCTGTTAATCTCGCCCATTATATCCATCAAAGTCTGCTTTATGTATGTCGGGGCTCGTATATTTGGTGCGTAGATATTTATAATAGTTATATCTTCCTGTTGAATTGTTCCCTTTATCATTATGTAGTGTCCTTCTTTATCTCTTACTACATATGGCCTTTGTTTTAAAGTCCATTTTGTCAGATATAAGTATTGCTACCCCGGTTTTATTTCATTTCCATTTGCATGAAATATTTTTTCCCATCCTTTTCCCTTCAGTCTATGTGCATCTTTTGTTTTAAGGTGTGTTTCTTGTAGACAGCATATGTATGGGTCCTGTTTCTTAACCACGCAGCTACCCTATGTCTTTTGATTGGATCATTTAATCCATTTACATTTAAGGTTATTATTAATATGTAGTTGTTTATTGCCATTTTATTCTTTAAAGCTGTATTTTTCTTTTGCTATATTCTTTTCTCCCTTTGAACTGTTCACAACAGGTTCCTTAGCATCTCTTGCAGAATTGGTTTGGTTTTAATGAATTCCTTGCGGCTTTTTTTGTCTGGAAAGCTCTTTATTTCTTTTTCAATTTTAAATGTTAGTCTTGCTGGATAGAGTAGTCTCGGTTGTAGGTTCTTGTTCTGCATTACTTGGAATATATCTTGCCATTCCCTTTTGGCCTCAAGTGTTTCTGTTGAGAAGTTGGATGTCATCCTTATGGGGGCTTCTTTGTAGGCGATAGCCTTTTTTTCTCTAGCAGCTTTAAAAATTTTCTCTTTATACCTTAGTTTTGGTATTTTAACTATGATGTGTCTTTTTGTAGATTTCTTTGGGTTTCCCTTTAATGGAGTTTTCTGTGCTTTTTGAATGTGTGAAACATTTTCCAACCTTAATTTAGGGTTGTTTTCTGCTCTAATTTGATTGAATAAAGTTTCTATTTCTTGTTCTTTCTCTTCTTTTTCAGGAACCCCTATGATGCAGATGTTATTTCTCTTCATGTTGTCACAGAGCTCCCTTATAGTTTCCTCAGAATTTTTGAGTCTTGTTTCTTTTTCTGCTCTGCTTCTGTGCCTTTATTTTGTTCTCTAACTCGCTGATTTGATCCTCAGCTTCATCCATTCTGTTTTTATTCCTTCCATTGTTGTCTTCCGTTCTGATACTGTATTTGTGTTTCTTTCTCATTCCTTTTTATTATTTCTATTTTATATGTTATTTCTTTATTTACGTGTTCGTAATGACTATCCATTGTTGCTCTAAGCTCTTTGAACATCCTAACTATCATTATTTTAAACTGCATCTGGTAATTGGTTATATCTAGTTCATTCAGGTCCTTCTCTGGGATTTCTTTTGATTCATTTGGGTTGCATTTCTCTGCCTGCCCACCTTGTGTATAAAAAGGCTGTGGCCACTGGAGTCTAATGGGTGTTGGCTTTGTGTTCCCTAAGTATGGTCTGTCTGTAGGCCCGCCACCCCCTCTGCCTACGGTTGTTGGGTATAGGCATTGCCAGTGCCGGCCCACTGTGGCTGTTGTTGTGATATCTGACTCTCCTTTGTGGGAGGAGCTGTGTTCTGGTGCTTGGCTCTACAAGTCTCAGCCTATGTGGGCCTTTGGCTCGCCCCCACAGGTGGGGTTGTGCACTGCACTCAAGCCACAAGCCTCAGTACCAAGGTTAGGTGTGAGCACCTTTGCTCAGCTGCTGACCCAGCCTGTTCCCGGGCTTCCGCCCAGCCCCCGTGGTCAGAGTCTGCTTGCCGCAGTTTCTCAGGCCCGACAGGGCTGCTGGCATGCACTCAGCTGTGAGCCTTTGCCTGTCCCGGGCTTTAACCTTGCCCCCGCGGTCAGGTCCAGCTCGTGTGAAATCTCAAACCATGGTTTCTCGGGCTAGGCAAGGCTGCTGTCCTGTGCTCAGCTGGGAGCCTCTGCCTGTTCCGGGGTTGAGCCCCACCTCCGCACTAAGGGTTGGCTGGTGCAGGGTTGCAGAGCAGATCTCTGCCCCTTCCTGGCCTCCCGCTTTTCCCCCCGTAGGTGGGGCTGCAGGTAGGCCCACAGCTGCTGGACTACTTTTGTGCATCCCCTCCACCCCTGCTGGGCTAGACCGATCTCACACCAGCTGGGCCTCCGCCCCAGTCGACAGAACCACATTTCAGCGTCCCACTGCCACCGTCTCTCCAGCAAGCCCTCAGCAGGGTGGGTAGGGGCACTGCAGCTCAGACCCTAACACTCCATACTATAGTCCTTGAAGCTTCCTCTGTCTAAGCAGCTCTGCTCTATGTGCCATGGGAGAGCTTGTTTGGCTGGTGTCCTGTCTCCCTTTGCTAGTATTGCTAGTTCCAGGGAAAATATTTGTTTTCAATTAGGGAAGTGACTCAGCCCAGGGGTTAGGGTGGCTGTCCCTCAGAGTGTTTCTCCCTGTGCCTTCCAGTCCACACTCTCTTCCCGCTGCTCTGGTCCTCTCCTCTGACCTCATTCCCTGGATCCCCAGGTGAGTGGTTGTGAGAGAGGTTTTCTGCATTGTCCCTTTAAGAAGAATCCTGGGTCTGAGAAAACTGTCTTTTTTCTCGCAAACAGTATCCTCACTTGTTTCACAGCTCAATACTGTCCAAATGCCTCTTCTAGGCTCTGGGGCTGCAGGCTGGGGCTTTGTTCCTGGGACCCAGGTCCCTCCCTCTCTGCCAAACTCTCCTCCCGCCACGCGAGTCTCTCCAGGCTGCCGTTCGCTCCGGGGAGCTGGGCAGCCCTCTTCGCGTTTTCCCTTTTCCTACCATTTTCAATGTGACTTCTTCAGTGTTCCTTGGTTGAAGAGTCCACTTAGTTTAGTTCAAAGTTGGTTTATCCAGATGATGGTTCTTAAAATTAAGTTATAATCCACTTTGGTTCTGGGAGTTGGAAGTTGGTACGTTCGCCTACTCCATCGCCATCTTGGCGGCTCTTAGTTATAACTCTTTTAAAATAAATAAGAAAATGGGAAAGTACCCACTCAACCCTATTTCAATAGTAATGTTTTAAAAAGATTTTCTATTTCTGAAGTGAATGCTGAACTGTATTGAATGAGATTAGTTGTCTACATATTCCATACCAAGTTTTCTACAGACAACACTGCCCAGACAATGAAAGATACAGTCAAGTATTGGAAACAAAATATAATTTAGAAAGATTATAATAGCCATGATTACAGCCATGGTTTTTTTTTTATAATATTAACCTGTCACTGTTAGACAATTCATTATTTACTTAATTATTTAACAAGAGAAGCAAAATTATACTTGGTTTACATTTAACTCATTCAGAAAGTTGGGCAGGGGGATGAACATTTTGAATGAGGTTGAATGGATTTCAGGTTTAGCAAAATAAACAAGGATTGAAATTTTCTAAGAGAGGGTCAGAGCTACCATATGCCAAAGAATAACCTAGAAATGGCAGAACTTAGATTTTGAATCCTATTTTCTAATAATGACTATCCATGAAGCTTTCAGATCAACTCAGTCTGTGTCTTTGATATATTACTACTGATGTTCTTTCCCCATTAAAGTGACCAGCTGTTTGGTTGAATTGTTGGGATTCACCACATGGACACAGCTTTACTGTGAGCTGTGAAAAAACCTCCACACAGAAAGCAGCACAGCTCCCCACTTTCTCAGCAGGTGCAGAGTGGTCTGGACAGTGAGCTCCCAGAAGGCAAGGCTGCAGAATCCTGAGCTGGTGAAATGGTCCCTCCTGGTATTAGCAGTGGGACCTCAGGTGAGTCACTTATTTCTGCTCACCTTAAAAGGAGGGATGATAATGAACTTATTTTGTAAATCTGTGAATATTGACTGAGAAAATTTGTGAAAAAGGGCTAGATATGGTGCCTGGAGGTAATCCTCTTTCAATAAATGTTAGCCATTCTTCTTAGCATGGGTGGTGCCAAAACCAAAACAAATATTTCTTGGTGGTGGGGGTTTGAGGTGATGCCTTTCCATTTCCTGCAAGTCCTGGGTCAAGTGTTAAACATAGACTGTCCAGCTCCCTGGTTTTTAAGGGATAAAAATGTCTGGAAAAATTGATTTTCAACTTTTTGTCTTTGTAGAATGCCTTAGGCAGAAGGTAGTACTTTAGCACTCAATGAGTCACTTTTTTTTTACACTAATATCCAACCAACAAAATTATAAAGTATACACTGGTCATTTAATGTGTCAGGAATGGTCTATAAACAATGACAAAGGATTTTTTACATTCTCACAATTAACAATGCTGCTCCTTCTCACTATCTCCCTTGATAAACACCATCTGGAGTTCACTGTCACCTGAGGACCCCTGCTGCCATAATGGAGGATGAAGTTTTGCTTTTCTTTAAACCATGAGAACTGGTGGGGATCCCTGTTTTTGGACCCTGGGTACTAGTGCAGTGATGGGCAATCTTTTGAGCTTGGTGTGTCAAAATTCGCCAAAAAACAAAAACAAAAACAAAAAAAACAACAAAAAAAACGAGCATAACTCGGGTGGTGTGTCACTTAGAGAAAAAAATTTGTAATTTCACGATATTAATAGTTCAAATAACAAAAATGTTTTGGCCTATAGACCTCCGGCACAGAGTCTACACAACAGCAAGTGTTTTATCCTTGGCTACTGTACTTGGCCGTGCAGGAGCCAAGGATGAAACGTCCTCTCGGCATGCACCCCCATACTTCTCTGGTGTGTGGCTGCGTGTCATCGAAAATGGCTATGCGTGTCAGTGCTGACACGTGTGTCATAGGTTCACCATCACGGCACTAGAGGTTCCCTTTCTGATTTGGGAGATGATGTTGGGTAGTGATTTATTATTTTTCTTGAACTGTCGTCTCAGCCTCTTGCTTTTGCATAGAAGGGAGGGAACTGTGAGCTCGGGCCGGCAGCTCAGAGACCAGGCAGGCCTGGGGTGGGAGGGCTGGGAAGGAAGGAGGTTTTAAATAGCATGGTGTATGTAGTGAGTGAACATTCCCCCTTTGGTGTGCTTATAAGGTCAAGAACTAAGTATGTTTGAATATTGAGCTAGTATTTAATTGAACACTGCGCCGCACCAAGACAGGGCCACCACAATCAGTTCCTGGCTTATCTCCTGTGCCTGAAGGAGTGCCTCACACATTGTAAAGGGTTAATACATATATTTTTTATTTTTTATTATTTTTTACAGGGACAGAGAGAGAGAGAGTCATAGTCAGAGAGAGGGATAGATAGGGACAGACAGACAGGAACGGAGAGAGATGAGAAGCATCAATCATTAGTTTCTCATTGCCATTGCGACACCTTAGTTGTTCATTGATTGCTTTCTCACATGTGCCTTGACCCCGGGCCTTCAGCAGACTGAGCAACCCCTTGCTTGAGCCAGCGACCTTGGGCCCAAGCTGGCGAGCTTTTAGCTCAAGCCAGATGGGCCCATGCTCAAGCTCTCGAGCTCGGGGTATTGAACCTGGGTCTTCCGCATCCCAGTCCGACGCTCTATCCACTGCGCCACCGCCTGCTCAGGTTTAATACATATTTGCTGATGAATTTTCACCATCCTGATTTCAGGTATGTATCTCACGAAACTAATGCCATAGATCTCCAGATGCTTACGTTTCATTGTCAGTGTCCTTTAAATCTTGTAAACCAATGAGCTCCTTTTGGCCTTGCCTTCCACCTCGCTTCTACATTCACCCTTACTTCCGCATTCTACAAGCAGCTCCATGTGTCTTTAGAAGTGAATATCCTAATGATTTCTGACCTTATTTCCTTAATAGTTTAACAGGGTGGTCATGACATTGGAGGACTTAAAGATATTTGGTTAGGGATCAAGGAATATATACATTCTCTGTGGCCCAGCTCGTGTTGCCCTCTAATAGGTCCCAAATGTGGGTGTAGCCACAGCTAATGTGACACGGAAGGGAAAGAGATATAATACAGGGAGAGATGACCCCAGGTCACCATCATGAGGGGAGGGGGAAGAAGGGAGCACAGCCACAGAGGTTTATTTTCCAATTCTTCTACCTAGGTGCCTGACATAGCACGGCTATAGAAGATGCATTCTTATACTTTGTGAGTGTGCATCCATGTGCATGTGCTTTTGCATGGGCATGTATGTCTCTGTGTGTGCATGTAGGAGGTCTTGAGCCCTCTTTAGAGGTTGATCTTACTGTCTGTGCATGTGTTTGCCACTGTGGTCCTTGTCATGAGAGCAGAGATTAAGACTTTAAAGGAACCGTTGCCTTCTGGATTACTCATTTACATAAGAATATAAATCCCACCAGATGATCATCATGAATTCAAACGCATTTAGCTGAGTATATATATATTGTGCTCCTACTATGTGTCAAGTGCTAGGTCTAGAAAGACAAACACGAAACAAAATCTACTCTTAAGTGTTCCACAGCTCAGTGAGAGAGTGTAAGAATATGATTAGCTTCATAATGATGAAAGATGGGTAGCAATACATTTTTGCCTGGGGGTTGCATGGCTAGGGAGGCTGGAAAGAAGTGGACCATTTGAGGTGAACCATAAAGTATGGTTAGAAGGTTACCAGGTAGATGGTGTGCTGAGAGAATAGCAACGAGCTAAAGCAGGGACATGTGAAAATGCATGGTCTTTTGCAGGTACAAGCAGTAAGCAGGTATTTATTTATTTATTTAAGGGATTCTAAAGTATAGGGTTCATTAAGGAAAAAGAAAGGGAGAAAATAGAAGGATCTATTCTATACCAAGGCCAATCTGTTGTGGGCTGGGTTCTCCAGATGCAGAGATGAAATTTGGAAACAAGATGTTTATTAGAAATTAAAGCCAATGAATGGGGGAGGAAACAGGATTGAACACAGAAGTTGAATCACAGCACAGACCTCACAAAACTTCAGCCATGCTGGTGGGGAGTATTGTCCATCCGCCTCCTAGCTTTGAGCTTCATTCTAGGAGTGGGAACTCAGTGTCCTTCCCCCAGTCCTCTGCTCTACTCAGAGATCTTAGAGGACTCTAGTTGGATTAATAACATGCAGTGAAGTGTTGGTTCTTATTAACTCCTTGGTGATAGAGAACATGGGTGCTATACCAAGATCCAAGTGTGGTCAAGAAATCTACCTTGTAAAGTCTATAAGCCAATTTGTGGCTAAGTGGCCCTGTAATTGTTGACTGGAGGTTGTGGGTTATTATTAATAGACTGAAGGCAAACTTGTCAATGAGGATAGAGGTCAGGACCCACACACCCCTTGACTTGGTTGTGAACACATCCTTGCTTCCCTTCCTCTGTTTAATGATTGTAATACTTGATTTTATTAATGACCCCTCAGGAGGGTTGTGAGCACTACATGTAGAAAACATTAGGGTGTATTTCATCTCCACTGTGAGTGCACCATAAAGAAAATAACTTGATGGAGGGGTGCTTGTTTTGCAGTGTGTAAGGCTGAAGACTGGCAGGGAGCATAGAACAGAGTTGTGACTAATTATTGGGTCCTCCAAAGACTTATCATTTTTAACACCACACTAACTGGGTTTCAGTCCTGGTGCAAGTACCTCCTTGCTGTGTGACTTTGGTCAAGTTACTTAAGTTCTCTGTGTTGAAGTTCCTTCATATTTAAAAGAAGGACAATAACAGCAATGATAAACTTATAAGGTTGTGGAAATTGTTATGGAGATTAAATGCCTTAACAGAACTGAGATGCTTAGAACAATGTTTAACATATAGTCGATGTTCTATTGAAGTTAGCTCTTGTTATAATTGTCTTAACCACTTAAAATATATAACCCTAACATTTAAAACCCGAGAGACCTTTGCAGAAGAAGAAAAGAGGAGAAAGATAGGAATGGATGTGACACTTAATTTCTTCCCATGTTTAATGTGTTTGGAATCTATACAGGTATCAGGCACTGTGTGAAAAAGTGGGGTTGGTTACCTGAAGGAAGAACATATAGTTTCTGCTTTGAGGATTCAGTTTGGTGAGGAACTCACAAACTTAAGTAAAAGAGCATATGTGATGTCCCATGTGCTGTATTGGAAGTATTTAGAAAGCTGTGGGGAACAAACACGTGCCCCGGAAGGCTTTGGAGAGGGAGGATTCAAAGGTGAGGAGAAACACAGCAGGTGGGGAGGGAAGAGAATGGAGGTAGCAGACAGAGGGTGAGGCAGTGAAACAAGCCACAAGGTGTACAGGGCTTGTGGCCCCATTCTGGGAGAAGTTGGCTGTAGAGGGAGCCACACGGGTGAGCTGGCGCCAGGTTGCCCAGTCTTGAATTGCCAGGTTGGGAGGTTGAACTTGACTCTGTTAACAAAGAGCAGGGGTGAGATGTGATCAAATTATATGTCTCAGAAAACTTGCCTGGCATCACAGAAATCTGGAGTCCTTTTCACATCCTCGTTAGATCTTTGCAATCAAAGTGAGGCCTGAGGGTTGCCCAGGGCCAGCTTGCCTGGGAGCTTGGCAGAAATGCAGACTCTCAGTCCCCCAGCCACCCTCCCCCACCCGGATCCATCACAGTCAGTCTCTTAATCTGGTGATTGGTTGGCACAGTGAAGCTGGAGGCCATTAAAATCTGGACTACATGGCGCATTTAGGTTCAGAGTATTCGCTTTATAGATGCTGCTTCTTCAGTCTGTTGCTGGAAGGTTGAGCTCAATGACCAAGACATGCACAGGGCTTTGGGGTATTGGGGTTGGGGGTGAGGGTTGCTTAGGTAGAATGCTTGCTGAAGGGCCGTTGTCTCTGTCAGGTGGGGACTGTTTACCCATGTCTTTCTCCCATGGCTTTTCTCAGAGTATTTGTTCTTGGCAGCAGGACACAGAAATGTTTCAAGGTCATCAAGCTCACTGAGTGCTTAAAAGTCACCATTATCAGATTTTCATGTTCAGCCTTAGGCCACCTTGAAAGTGAAAATCTCTTCTTATAGTTTTCTGTCCCACCAGGGTTTCTTCTGTATTATAGCAACGGCTCCATTTGTGACCTTTATTTTCCATACCTTTCTCCACTCGACTTTCTAGAAATTTGCAAACTTGGCTTTATATCTCATCTTTGACTTTTTGGGTGGTGGTGTCTTTCAAACAATTATTTAATCTACCAGCACCCTTTCCGTTCATAAAGAGTATGAAAAGGAAGGCTTTATTTTCTTTTCTTTTCCAGGACGTACTAAACTTAAAGAAATAAGACTGTGCATTTGGGGTCAAATAAGCCACATCTTGATGTCTGGGTGCTGCTTTTCACTGGCTCAGACCTGGAGGCCAATGTGTATGACTAAACACTGCATTTTTCCCCAAATAAATGAACCTTTAGGCATCAAAACTTTATTTATTTATTTATTTATTTATTTATTATTATTTTTTACAGGGACAGAGAGAGAGTCAGAGAGAGGGAGAGATAGGGACAGACAGACAGGAATGGAGAGAGATGAGAAACATCAATCACCAGTTTTTGTTGCAACACCTTAGTTGTTCATTGATTGCTTTCTCATATATGCCTTGACCGCAGGCCTTCAGCAGACCAAGCAACCCCTTGCTGGAGCCAGCGACCTTGGGTCCAAGCTGGCGAGCTTTTGCTCAAACCAGATGGGCCCACGCTCAAGCTGGTGACCTTGGGGTCTCGAACCTGGGTCCTCCACATCCCAGTCCAATGCTCTATCCACTGCGCCACCGCCTGGTTAGACTAAAGACTTTTTAATAAAAGCTGAAAGCATAGCTTTTCAGCTCTGCCCTGCACTTTTTTTCAAGCTGCCATAGAATTGGTATGATATTTCAAAGTATAGGAAAAGGCAGGGAAATCATAAGAGAATTCTTTTCTCCTTTCAACTTCCTATAATAATTAAAAAAAAAAAATCTGCAAAGCTGCCAGGGTGTAGCTTACCAAGTCAACCCCCTGCCAGATAACTCATCACAGAACATCTGAGTTTGACACTCTGTCTGCACAGAAGGTATGCTATGCCGAGCAATTAACCAGCCCTGCATTCTAGCAGGGAAGAGAGAAGATGAAGGAAGCGAAGGGGAAGAGCAGAGCTCTCCCCTGCTAATACATCAAGGGTGGACCTGAAAGAGATGCTGTTAGAACCTATTTTATGTTACCAAATACAAAGACATAAAGATAAACCAAAGGATTAGAATGTAATAAATCACAGTGGTTAGACCAAGATCTCTAGACATTGGCAGTATTGATATTTTGGGCTGGATAATCCTCTCTGTGTGTGGAGGGGCTGTCCTGTGCACTGTAGGGTATTTAGCAGCATCTCTGGGCTCTACTTACTAGATGTCAGAAGCACTTCCATGGTTGTGACAATCAAAAGTGTCTCCAGACATTGCCACATGTTCCCTAGAGGGTAATATCACCTCTGGCTGAGAACAACTGGGTTAGATACATAATGGGCTACCTGGGTTCACATCCCAGCTCTACCACCTACTAGCATTGTGATCTTGGGTAATAAGTGTCTTAGTGTCTCTTGAGTTCAATGTATTCATCAGTAGAGGTCGGGACACCTCACAGGATTGCTCTAGGATTAATTGCCTAAATATGCATCATCCATAGTAAGCATTCAATAAATATTAATTGTTTCTGTGATGATAGACATACTCTTACCTGAGGTACAATACTATAAACCCAGAAACTGGAAGGACTTACTGATAAGAAGATTAAAGGCACAAACCACAATTCAGATGATCACATGAGGAAAAATTTTGCCATGGTGAACAAAAGCATTGATGTGCTCTACATTCCCGCCCCACGAAAAGAAAAGCACTACACACATTGGATTAGCACAGAGCTCTAGAAATGCTTATGGACTCAAACAGTCTTAATGAGGGTGCCGGATTTAACCTTGGAAATCTGTAAAACAACAGAGCAGTGTCAACAGAGCGAGAAAGAACAGAGGGTCTTTGAGAAGAGCTGTAAGGCTATAACAAAATCCTCCCTCACTGTGCAAACCTTGCTTAAGCGCCTCACTTAGAAAGTCCCTTTGAGATCTGAAGCAACTGGCCATCCTTGCTGAAGAACATGGCGACTCCTCAATGCCACTCTAACTTAGGCATAGTCCCGGAGACAGCAGTAGAAACATCCTGTGTTCTCTGAGATGCTGAACCAAGAACTCTAGGCACAGCCTAGGGCTGGGGGCAAAGGGCAGGGAGTGCCAGGGAATAGAGTTAAAATTGACTGAGTTAAAATTGACTGAATAGCCAGCAGCTTTTGAGTGATTTTTTTTTTTTTTTTATGATTGGATGCATTAAATCAAGCGAGATGTGAACTTTAAATTGTTTGTGACACACTGCGTTATCAGTGTGTTCTCTGATTATTTAACTTCTGGTCTGATCTTATCTTCTATTTCCCAAGATGCTTCTGGGAGCTTTCATGTCCACAGCCTAAACCACCCTTTCTCCTCTCCTGCCAGTGCTCCCTGTCCCGAGTGCGTGCACACGGGAAAAGTTTGATTTAGTGCAGTGAGCACTTTTGAGACCTCTCCCTCGCCTAAAGCAAATTCCTTAGGATTTGAAAGAAAAAAAAAATCTGTCCCTGTCGAATTCTCTTTGCTTTTTTGTTATTATCTTGAATTGTTGCAGTCATTGCAAGGCCTTGGTTTATTTTTACATGTTGCTCATCTACTTTTTCATTTTAGATTTCACTTTATTTTGTACTGAAGTCTTAAAATCTCAATATCATATTGAGTATTATCAGGCTTATTTGCCATGTCAAAAGGCTCAGAAATACTGATCTATTTATGTAGTTCTCTTTACCTGGTGCTACTTTTCCCTCGAGACGCCATTATTAGCTGAGATCCTAGTAGAAAGAAGATGACTAAACTGAAAGAATCTTTAAATTTTTGTTTTAATTGATTTTAGAGAGAGAGGAAAGGAAAGAGAGAGAGAGAGAGAGAGAATCAATTTGTTGTTCCACTTATTCATGCATTCATTGGATGATTCTTGTATGTGCCCTGGGTAATAAGTCTCTTAGTGTCTCTTGAGTTCACTAAGTTGTGGGATCAAAACCACAACCTTGGTGTATTACGGTGGCATTAACCAACTGAGCTATCTGGCAAGGGCTGAACTGAAACAAATATTAATGAAACACTTTGGACAGAGTTAAGAGAACCAATGTAGGATGATGAGGTACCCAGAATCAGGAACAGGAAGGGGTTGTGACTACTCTGAGGCCCCAAGGGACAATAAGGAGTGGAGACAGGGTTGTCAGAGCTGGTTAGAAATGAACAAGAAGAAGGCCCAACAGGACGGTAGCCATATGGGAACAGAGCCACCAGTAGCCCAAGAGAAGAATGTAGTGAGCAGGGAGAATATATGCCCTAACTCTCTCTTCTTCCACTTTTTGGTTTCCTAATGGTGTCTCCAATTGGCCAACCTGGATGACCCAGTCCAAAGAGATTAGCCTTCCTGGCACAGAGAATAGATTATCAGACAAATTTTCATTAGATTATCATAGATGAGCCTTTCTCAGAAGATTGTCCAGGGTGATGGGTATGAATGCCATGCCAGTTCTATCATTATGATAAAATCAACTTATGCTCTTCTTGGAGAAACATATACTGTTTTGTTTTGTTTTTCATTTTAGGAAACTTCTCTTTCTCCTGCTTCATCAGGCTTATGTCTCTGGACAGAGTGAACAGCTGTCTTTAAAAGCCTTAATGCCCATACCAAAAAAAAACAAAAAACAAAAACATGTTAGAAATGTGTATTCTCAGCCCCTCCTCTCCATCTAATGAACCAGAAACTCTGGGGTGGGGCCCCCCATCTGCATTAACAAGCCCTAGAGGGTCTGATGCATGCTCAGATTTGAGAGGCACTGGGCTAGATGTTGTGTAGAACACCTCTGATGCTTCTCTCACACCACACCGTTTTGTTCCAGGTGTTGCTGTGGCAACCAGGTGTAGCCAGACCACACCTGATTTCAGCTGCATCATGTATACTTGTCTGCCTCTGGGCTTCTCTTCCACTGCAGTGTGGGATAACTGGGGGAGCCTGCTCTTCTGTTCTTGGGCATGTGCAAACCTGGAAACACTAAGGAGTTCATTATGAGTCCTAGGACAGCCCTGGGTCAGTGGGAATTGGGTGCCAGTGAGTAAATCACTCCCCCATGATCTCAGGGTAAAGGTGTATTCTACATTGCTGATCAGTAGGCTCTAGTAGGACTGAGCCCCATTTGCCCAGAACACTTAACTAAGCTCAGTGATAAATCTTAGGATTGGGTTTCCCTCTCCCCAATTCTTCATTTATGTTTCCTGGAATCACTTTACTACATACACTACCAGCATATAAACCCTTGTCTCATGCTCTACTTCTTAAAGGAAATCCAAGCTAAGACAAATATTCTTTCTCCATCCTCAATCAAGATTTTATCTACCTTTAAGAACCAGTTCAAATGTTACCTATAGCTCATAAACCTCTCTCCCCACTTAGAATAAAATACTTCTTCTGCCCTGGCCAGTTTGTTCAGTGGACAGAGTGTTGGCCTGGCATATGGACGTCCTGAGTTCGATTTCCCATCAGGGCACACAAGAGAAGTGACCATCTGCTTGTCCAAGTGGACAGTGGAGCATGCATGTGAGCAGAGGTAATCCATTTAATAGCATGCTTACCTTCTCCACTGCCCCCTTTACATGCAGCATTCACCATGTCCCATGAGCACAGAATCCCATGGATCCATGATATATGGGGTTCCAGTGAGAGTCAAAGTAAGTACAGGGGAAGTGTCTCATGTCCATGACTGAGTAAACCAAGGAAGGGGAACATAAGAAAGGGAAGAAAGTAGGGAGGGAGGGCAGAGACCACACTTTCCATTTGATGGACTATGCTTTGACTGCAGAAAGAAGGCAATAGTATTCTATTAAACACCATCGACCAAGGAACCTTATCATATTCTTTCTCACTCATGTTATTTTCTTGTATTAGCTCATTGCTTATTCTGACTATGAGGACACAGAAAAAAGGGAAAAGATAAGGCAATCCACACTTCCTTTTTTGTTTGGTTCTTTCTTATCTATCAGTAAGCTAAAGATAGAAATGTTGGTAGAATGAGAAAATATGAAGAGGTAAAATGAATACAGTCTGGTTAATTTAATCCAGTTTTTCCAATATTTTGATAAGAATAAAATATACTGCTCACAAAAATTAGGGGATGTTTCAACATGAATATGAAGCAATAAAATATCCCCTAACTTTTTTGAGCATATATGAGTTATAAAACACAAATTTTATAATTTCAGTAATTCTGTATACAAGCTGAATGTTCTTTTATTTGAATTTAAAATGGTCATTGCACAATATAAAGATGAATGGGAAGATTTAAATACATTCATACATAAAAATATTAATTCAAAAGTAAATGAAAAAGAAAGTAACAAATTTTTTAAATACTGCACAATGACACAAGCTTGGTGATTGTGAACATAGATAAAAGTCATTGTCCCTGCCCAAGGTCTTCTTTACAGGTTAGCAGGGGATTCAGATAAGCAACTAACCATCAGAAAGGAGGGTAGCGAGAGCTCTGAACATCTAGATGAGGGTAGGGAGCCAAGAGGCCAGGCATCTCAGTATAAGCCTTATTTAACCCTGATCACCAGCTACCCTCTCCCATGATGTTTGGCACATAGTAGCCATTCAAGAATCAAAGGAATGAATCTGGTTCAGGATAGTTTTTTGGACAAGGTGACTTCTTGACTGGAAGTTCAGTACCTGGGCTTGTGGGTGACTCAGTTGCCCAGTTAGCCTCCAGATGTGATGAGGTTGTGACTAAACTGACCAAGGAGAGGTCTAGGGAAAGTGATATTTTCAATAGAGCCCTCTCTTAGGATGGCAGTATTTGTGTTCAACATCGGTGGACAAAAGAAACGTCAGGTCCCATTCCTGCCTTATGTGATTCTTATTCACCAGAACAGTGCTTAATTTTGCTAAATTTGCTAAATTTCATGGCTAAAAATTAGAAAAGTCTTTGCATATTCCTTACATAGACATAATATTTTTTTCTTCATTTTGCTATCATCCATATGATGTGTTCTTTTTTTTCAATGTATTTCTTATTTCTCTGCCACAAGAGACTCAACAACATTCACCCCTGAAAGTAAGATTTGCTCAACGAGTCCCTTCTCAGATAGCCCCAGTAGTCCTGGAAGATGACATGTGTCAATAACTGTCATCCACAGAGACATTTCACCTACCCTACTTTGTGGTTCTTCTGCTTGGTTCACCACTGTTTGTATACTAATTAGACTGGGAGTTTTTTGAGAGTAGCTTTGTGTCTGTCACCTCCGTGTCTCGCTGGGAACCCAGCACAGCATCTGCTGCTATCTACAGGGAGCACAATACATGGAGTTAGTTCAGTGAACAAGCTAACGCCACCCAAATGCTTCTAAGCTCTTTTAATCATGGTCTTTGGCACCTCACATTTTTACCATAGTTAATTTCTGACACCTTTCAGTATAGAATGAACACACATACAGCTTGTGTACATTCCTTTCCTGCCCATCCCCACCTTTCCCACCAGCTTCATACACGCACAGCAGAGCCCAGCAGAACTTAGTTGAGATGCTTTCATGCTTCTGAAGACAGTTCAGAAGAGCATAAAAACATGATGGATTGCTTAGTCCTGGCCCTGTGCACATTTTAGCAAGATGGTAGTGTCTGATTTCAGAGCACACCTGTACCTCATGACAGCCTGTTCTCCTGAAAGGCTTTCAGAAAGCACTTATTTATTATAAACATAAAATTAAACTATATATTTTTACATGTTGTTTAGTGGCAGCAGTTGATGTAAAATATTCTCCACACAGAATTTTTCATGCCTCAGGTGTCAACTTCAGTAAGTGGATTACTGTGTAAGACTGGTGTGTGTTGGTGTTCAGCTTTGAAAATGAATGAATTACTTGGGAAAATTAAAAGTCATGCACTTTATCTTGAATTAAAATCTTTTAACTTTAAAAGAATTTGGGTTGTTTGCCTTTTCTGATGTACTTCTGAGTTTCTGTATTCCAACCAGGACAAAAAAGAAAATAGCCAACTGCTATGACAGTACGGTGACCAACCATCTTTCTTGGGCCAGTTGGGACATGTCATTCTGGGATCTACAAGGCTAATCCCACCAGGCTCTTGTCTGTAGTGCTAAATGTAACAACAGTCTTTGCTTCCTAGCCACTTGCTCTGTTGCCCACCTGGTTTTGTTGCTAGCAAATCCCTTTCTCTCTTGCTGTGCCTCATTGCCCATCTTTGACAAAACATCCTGTTCACAGTGAAAGGTCCAGGATGAACTCATGTGAAATTCTGCTCACCACAACAGGTTTCTCCTGTTGTAATGCATGTCTGTTGCCAACAACTCCCTGTGCACAATCTTTCATACAGTTTGCCTTTTGCCGTACAGAAAAAAAAAAACCCCAACATTTTTCAACACTATTGTAGAGACAGTCAGGGGTCATACAAGTGTGGTGTTCTGAGTTGGATCAACCAGCGCACTTTCTCCATTGCTTGGTGTGAAACACATTGATTAGATGGTCCACTGAAATAATGTTCTTTATCAGTAGCATCTTTAATTTGAACGAATGTTTGTAATCATCTATCTAACTCTTCCCCATGGAGGGGTCTCATGAGTGGTCATCTAAGTCAGCTGTGAGCTTATTTCCTCAAAATTTATTCACTTTTAGAATTGTTAGAATTTGTTTTACCTTATATTTTGAGATAAAAATGTTCTCCCCCTCAGTTAATTACTTTAGAGCTGCACAGAATAAATCTACATTTACATGAGAACACTTGGAAGCAATTATATACAAAATATAAAAATGCTTTACAACAGAGTTTTCTTCTTAGCCATTTACAGACTTTGGCTTAATAGAAGGAACTTGATTGGGTGACTTTTGTGTTATAGGCAGATAAGTCTGACTGGAATAAGAGTTGAGTTTGGCCTGACTGGTGATGGCACAGTGGATAGAGTATCAAGCTGGGATGCTGAGGTCCCAGGTTGGAAACCCTGAGGTCGCTGGCTTGAGTGCAGGCTCGTCCAGCTTAGCATGGGGTCGCTGGCTTGAGTGTGGGCTCACCAGCTTAGCGCAGTCACCATCTTGAGCGTGGGATCATCGACCTGATCCTATGGTCAGTAACTTGAGCCCCAAAGTTTGCTGGCTTCAAGCTCTGTTCAAGGTTGTTGGCTTGAACAAGGAGTTACTGGCTCACCTGGAGCCCCCTGGTCAAGGCACGTATGAGAAACAATCGAATAACTAAGGTGCTGCAACTAAGCATTGATGTTGATGATTCTCATCTCCCTTTCTGTCTCTGTTTCTCGTTAAAAAAAAAATAAGTTGAATTGTTTGTGAAGACTTTTAATCTTTTATTACATGGTGACTGAAGGTTCTGACATTTTACTTACTTGGAAAGCTAACAGATCAGCCTGTGATAGGTTTATAGATGCTGGAAAAAGATACAAGATTCCTGGGTTAGAGACAAAGGACAGTTTAATATTCATAGCAATAGTAGTAACCAGGGTATCATTATTTTTTGTTCTGGTTCCCAAGCCCCAGTCCCCACAGGGTTGACAAACAAGGCTAGATGACACCTCTACAACATAGGGTGCGTTACACCTATGTGTAGATGTGGATGAGAAGCCCCAAGTTTAGGAAACCCCATCTTTTGTAATGGGCTGTAAATAAACTTCCAGCCTTTACTCAGGGAACATGTACATGTTATCTTTATTATGATGAACAGCAGACAAACCAGTTCTGTGCTCCAGAAGGAAACACTACCTTTGTGTTTTTCTTTTCTTTTTGTCTTTTAGTTGTTCTCCATGCAAACACTCTTGAAAAGGTAACCTGGAGCCAACATAGTCATTGCCTTTGCCTGCAAGATGTGCAGAAGCATGAGGGACGACTCATGGAGAATCACCTCCCAATAGAAACTACTTTTTGACTTCTTTTCAAAACCTTCACACAAATCTCCAAACCAAAACTTCATGTCAAAAGATACAGGGACTAGAACAAAGAAGAGGAAGAAGATAGTAGATAAGAGATACTTTTATTTTTCTACTAAGTGTATTTACAACTTTCTCTTCCAAGTTATTTTTATTCATGTCCAAGAGATTATTTCTCCTCTGAATAATGCAGGTTAGAAGAATCTGATTCCTAGCCATGCATGAATCAGTGGATATTTTATTATAGATTATACAAAAACTAGAAGTTCTATATGGCAAAAAGAAAATGTCATGGAAAGTCAAGTGAAAGACTTGGATGAAATACTGCAACTCTAATTTTTAGTAGACCAAAGATTAATATCCAGACTATTGAGCCTATTCTTCCCCCACCAAAAAAAAAAAAAAAAAAAAAAAAAAAAAAAAAAAAAAAAAAAAGGACCACTAAATGAATAGAAGAACAGAGAACCCAAATGAGTAATCTGAGGAAAAAGAAATAAAGTGTCTGATAATCTTATGAAAAGATATTTAATCTCATGGTAATCAGGAAAATGCAAACTTAGATAAATGAGGAATCTCCAATACATGGTAAAAATGTAAAAGACTACTAATAGCCAGCATTGATGATGGAGTTAGAAATAAATGCTTTCAAAGTGGCTAGGGGTAACATACAATGATGCCATCTGTTTGGAGGCCACTTCTCAGCTGAATCTTATGAGAATGCTAACTTACTATTGTTGGTCATAGCAAAATATGGGAAATAACATAAATGGTCAATAGAATGGCTAAATAAACTATGATATATCTATATTATGAAATACGGCCATATAATTTAAAAAGAATGAAGTAGAGTCTACTTACTGATTTTAAAGAATCTCTAAAAAATATTGTTAACTCATAAAACAGTTGCAGAACAATACTTATGGCATGATCGTGTAAATATAGACAAACATGTGTCTATATGTATCTCTATATTTATGAATAGGTGCATATATAAGGGCACAGAAGAATACACAAATCACTGCTGATATTCATCAGCTCTGGGAAAAGAATGGAATGGGATGGGGAAGGTAGAAATGTAAAAGTTGATGTTTGCTTTGAATTTATCATTCTTCAGTGCTGCTTGTTTAGTTAAATGTGTCACTATATTGCTGGTGTGATTTTAAATATTGTAGTATAGTAAATAACTTGGTTATCCTGTGGTAGTCATAATATAACAGGCTTCTTAGGGACCAAAACCACAACTGTAGTTGAAAAAACAAGTGGAATTTTAGAACAACTATATGGGAAGGAAAAGTAGCATTTTCATGAAATGTTTCCTTTTTCCAAACATGAACTCTGGTTTTCTGTGTCTAGTGCAGGACTTCCTAGTGAAATAAAGATAAAGAAATATGGACCAAACTCAAGAACTCAAAAATGATTAAAGGCCCTGGCTGGTTAGCTCAGTGGTAGAGTGTTGACCCAGTGTGTAAATATCCTGGGTTTGATCCCCAATCAGGGCACACAGGAGAAGTGACCATCTGCTTCTCCATCTTTCCCCTCCCTCTTCTCTCTCTCTATTCCCCTCCTGCAGCCATGGTTCTATTGGTTTGAGTGCATCAGTCCAGGTGCTGAGGATGGTTCCCTGGAGCCTCTGCCTCAGGTGCTATAGATAGTTTGGTTGCAAGCATGACTCCAAATGGGTAGAGCATTGGCCCCAGATAGGGGTTGCTGGGTGGATCCCAGTCAGGGCGCATGAGGGAGTCTGTCTATCTCCCCTCCTCTCACTTAGAAAAAGAAGGAAAAAAATGATTAAAGAGTTAGAAATTAGACATTAAGAGAAGAATACAGTTATGTCAGAAACCGAGGGGGCCATTGTACATGAAGAAGAGACGACAGAGCCTCAGTGATCTGGTTCATAAGGCATCACGAAACAGCTGCCACAAGGAATGCTCGCCAGTGGTTCCCATAGTGTGGTCTCTGGACCAGCAGTATTATCATCACTAGGAAACCTGGTAGATACACAAATCACTGGGGAATATTGTTTTTTAATTTTCTGTTGCATGAGGTTTTAGAACTTTTCTATATATTTCTGCATCACTGATTGCAAATCTGAAATTCGTTTTTTTTGGTCTATGCTCTAGTTATGCAATTTTAATTTCCTTTTGCTACAGTTAATGGCATGCATTGGTTTTTAAACTGGAGTTAAAGGGCAATGACTCTTGGATTGAACATAACCACAAGGCAATTAATGTTTTACAAACATCACTTTTACATAATTGTAGTTGTTTTTAAATGTAAAAAAGTATTATCTGATAAAAATACCCTCTTATTTTGTTTTAAGATTGAATCGTGGCTTCTTCGAGTAGGTGTAAATGTAAGAATAGTCCGGACACCTTCTGTTATATATGTGGCTGTTACACACTTCAACGTCAAAGGCGCAATATTTCATCATTTGCGACACGTGCATATATTGCCTATTTTCAAGTTCCCCTTGGCGATAAAGACAAGAATTGGGCTCCTCATAGTGTATGTCATACTTGTGAGGAAATGCTTCGTAACTGGACAAAGGGAAAACGCAAAGGAATGCCTCTTGGTATTCACATGGTTTGGTGTGAACCTAAGGATAAGGTGACCAGATGTCTCACTTTTGGCGGGATAGTCCCGATTTTGAACAATTTGTCCTGCGTCCCGTGGTGTTTTAAAAAACTCTCAATTTTTGGAAAGAATGCACAAAAAGCTACGGAACGGCAGGAGAACGGGAAGGGAATATATGGTTTTCAGCGGGGAGACCCCGACTCGACCTGGAAGCGCCTGCACTGCCGCAAGAGCTGGCTGCCCCATGCGGGGCCTGAAACAAAGAACTTCAGGAGGGACATACCTGCTGAGGAGGCAGCTGTCAAGTCCCCTAACTATCCATAGGCCCGAGTCCTGGATGCCAGTGTGCAAATCTGGGCTCTGTGAGGTGCAAGCCGCTCGGTCTTCAGCGGGCAGCGGGGCTGGATATAGAAAATGCGACCTTCGAGTGCGTGGGCGGTGCTGCCCTGCCTGCTCCCGCCCGCTTGTGCAGCTCTGGCATGGGTTTCAGGACCATGTAACCCAATCCCTCTGACTCACTCAAAATTTCCACATAGTAATATTTACAAAAATGATCTTTTTAATTATTAAAAAATTAAATTGATATAAAAAAGGTTAAATCTTGGGCTTCAGCAAAAATCACAATAGAGAACAAATGGTTAGAAATATTTCTTCATTTTGAAACAAACCATGTTCCATACAATAATGCACTAAAAATTGTGGAATATGCACTGTGTTTACCAGGAACTAATGCTGCGACCGAACGCATTTTTTCTACGGTAAATAAAGTGTGGACATCAGAAAAATCACTTAAGTGTTGAGACTTTGAAAGCCATTTTATGTGTGAAATAGAATTTAACAAATTCTTGTGAAAAATTTCATGACCTTTTAAACAGTGACAGCAATGTACTAAAAAAAATTCACTCAAATGAGAAATATGCCAAAGAATAAAATAATACTATATATATATTTTATAGGGACAGAGAGAGAGTCAGAGAGAGGGATAGATAGGGACAGACAGACAGGAACGGAGAGAGGTGAGAAGCATCAATCATTAGTTTTTTGTTGACATCACAACACCTTAGTTGTTCATTGATTGCTTTCTCACATGTGCCTTGACTGTGGGCCTTCAGCAGACCGAGCAACCCCTTGCTGGAGCCAGCGACCTTGGGTCCAAGCTGACGAGCTTTTTGCTGAAGCCAGATGGGCCCGCACTCAAGCTGGCGAACTCGGGGTCTCAAACCTGGGTCTTCCGCATTGCAGTCTGATGCTTTATCCACTGTGCCACCGCTTGGTCAGGCTATACATAATTTTTTAATGTATTATATTTGTAAATTATACTTATGTTGAAATTAAAAAATATATATTACAATATTATTTTTGCATTCTATGGAAATTTTTTTTGCTCCATATAGACCAAATTTTTAATCAGGAACCCCCACCCGCACCCCACCCCCGGGTCAAAGGTGTCCTGCGTTACCAATTTTAAAATCTGGTCACCTTACCTAAGAACCACAGCAGTGACTGTTATTTCTGTCTGATCCATACAAAGGGCTTCGGCAAGAAAAAAACAGCATATGATTGCATATCCTAATATTCCTTCAGCAATACGACCTATCCCATACTCTGAGACACTCCCGGTTCCAGTTTTCAATGGTTTTCTTTCTTCTAAGGACGAAGAAAGTAAACATGGTGATCAAGCATATTTTGATAAGATGCATGAGGAAATGGTTGTAGAATCTGAAGGGTTTTGTTCTGATGCCAAGCAGTCATTAAGCCCTCAGCAGTTTAGCCAACCCAAATTGAATGACTTGTAAGAGATTTGGGCCTATCAAAGAAAGCAGCTAAGTTATTAGCCTCCAGGCTTCAAGAAAAGAAAAGAATGTACTTCACTGGTCAGCTAAAGTATCCCATTTCAGGAAGCGTGAACAAATTTTTGTGGACTGTGTTTACTGTCATAACATCAGTAGTCTTTTCAGCCAGCTAGATGTTACCACTTACAGTCCAACAGAATGGCGGCTACTTCTTCACAGCTCTAAACGATGGCAGACTAGTGCTGGAGCATCAAATGAGATTGTCCTCAACACGTACACAAACGCAAGAGCTACAAACGCAAATTTTTTTTTTTAATTCTGTTTATTTATTTATTTTAGAGAGGAAACACAGAGTGAGAGAGAGAGAGAAAGAGAGAAAGGGGGGAGGAGCTGGAAGCATCAACTCCCATATGTGCCTTGACCAGACCAGTGCAGGGTTTTGAACTGGCGACCTCAGTGTTCCCAGGTCGACGCTTTATCCACTGCGCCACCACAGGTCAGGCTACAAACGCAAATTTTTGCCTGAATAGAATTTAAATATATTTTGTGTAAATTTTATGATTAAAATAAGTGTTTTAATATGTTCTATTTCGAAATTGTAGACAAATTCTGATGTAATCATATCTTTTAGTGTATTTACTGCATTATATAAATTATTATATTTTCACAAAGATGATGCCCAAGAAGACATTCTACTTTATTGTGTTAAACTAAATGTTGAAAATTTTTCAATAAGATGAAAACCTAAAATCTTGAATTGCAAAAATACTGTCGCTCACAGGGAAAAATTAATGTCAGATTTGATATCAGCTCACTTGAATTAGGTAAGAACAAGTGTATTTGTGGATGCAACAAAAATTTTGTTCCCCAGTGTTATCCAACCCTGTCCCAGATCTCCTGACTCAGCAATGCCGGAGGTCAGGGCCCAGAGATATTTTTCACAAGCTTTCCTGGGAATTCTGATGTGGGCTGACATTTGACAACCGCTGCTTCAAAGTAAGACTTTTAAAATTTAAACTATGGATGCATCAGCTGGATAGCTTGTTAAGCAACCTATTTGGACTTGGCAGGAAGGAAGTGAGGCCCGAGACACTGCCTTTCTCAAAAGCTGCTGGGTGAGGCCCATGCTACTGTTTCTCAGAGAACACTGAGTAACTTTAGAGGAAAGGGCAAGCACTCATTGAAGGGAGGGATTCATAAGGAACAAATCGGGGTGAATACAACTTTCGTCAGTCTCATTTCTATTGGCATTTTCAAGGCTAGAAACATGCTCCACGGGCAGTGCTTGTTGCCTGGGCCCCTGCAGATGCCTTCAAGCACAATACTGTATTTGCACACCTATAGCATGCTTCACAAGTGCTCCAAGCTTTCGCTGCTTTCCTGAGTCTTTGTTAACAGTCCCTCTTCCCAGACAGAGAAGCTGAGGCTGGCCCATAGAGCTATTTGTGCACCAAGGTCACAGAGACCTGGGACAGACTGGGCTGGCAAAGGCCTCCTGACCTGGCTGGGCCTCCCTGCACAGGCGCCTTAAGCCTCTGTACAGCCAGTAGGAAGCGGGAGGGAGCTCAGCAGATTAACCCACAGCAGTTCTACGGTAGAACCCGGCCCAGCCCACTGTTCAGGCTCACTGCTGAATAACAGGAACTTTTATCATCCTTTCTGTCAGAAAGCATTTATTTAAAACCCTTTGGCGAACTCACAGGGTGAACTGGCCTGTCATGCTCCATCACATGGCATGGAAACTGGCAATTAAATTTAGCAACCCACCTCAGCAAATCCAGACCGAGGTGTTTACCAGCCAGCCGGAGAGGAGCCAGGCATTTTCACTCCTAAATCAGGAGGTTTGCAGAGAAAGTGAAACAAGCCTCGCGTAGGTTATGCTGAATTGTGAGCACCTGTTCCCATCAATAACTTGGCGTCCTCAAAATGCTACAGCAGGACTCTGAGAGCCAGGAGGGGCCCTGGTCTCACTGCTGAGGGCAGCCCAAAAAGGAGGACATGCTGAGAGGGAAGTGTCTGCTCCAGGGACAATGTGTTTGTTTACTGATCTTGGGGCTGGGAGCCACACATTAACCAGAGAATTGCTGTCATCCCCGCCTCTGCCTCCACCTCTACCCTGTGCACCCCAAGCAGAGTCTGGCAATTGCCACGCGGAGCGCGGAGCCCCGGGGTGGTTTTCCGGGAAGCTAAACAGCATGGTGGGCTGACTGTGCACAGAGCTTCACTGGTCCTCAGGGTGCAGTCAGAATTTCAGCGTGTATTCATGGCCACAGCCCTGCCTGTGGTCCAGGAAGCTCTTCTGTAACAAAGTTCCACTTTCTGGAAAACCCTTTGGATTGAACATTAGCAAAAGTGGAATTTGTGTGTGTTTGTGGACCTGGTGGTGTGTGTTGAGATGTCTAAACTTAAAAGAAATGATATTTCTCATTTTAGCCAAAGACTCAGCCAGGATCCCTTGCTTTAGTGTGGCTGGGAGAGAATATAAGGACTTGGGCAAGCTAGACTCTTTGTTGCATTTTCCCCAATGCTTGACATGCCTGGGAAATTACATCTGCCCAACTTCTGTATGGACAAGAGCCCAGATATGTTGTGGGTGGGAAGAAAAGGACTCTTGCAGCCCTAAAGCAAGACGACAGACACCATGAGAAAGCCTTCCACTGTTCAGGTGCAGACAAACATGTCTGAGCCGTGGCACACCCACGTGAGTATCTGTTCTCCCACCGTACACAATGGCACCTCACAGAAAAGGGAACAAGACTTCAGACGTTGTAAACTGAGCCCTGAGGGGAGGAAAACATCCCACTGATCATGGAAGCTACCTCAGATTAGAAACAAGGGCAGTGGCTCTTTATAACCCTAGTGAATTTCCAGTGAGATGAGGGATGATGGGAGGCATCCCTTGTAAGGCTAGTCAAACTCCCTCGAAAAGCCAGGTTTCTCTGACCACTGTGATTAAGGGCAGTGGCGGAATAATCCCTCAGTACTGTGTCTCTATCTAACTTGCCCATTTCAGGGCTTTTCTTTTCTTTTTTTTTTAAATTTTTCTTTTTATTTTATTTTATTCATTTTAGAGTGGAGACACAGAGGGAGAGAGAGAGAGAAAGAGAGAAAGGGGGGAGGAGCTGGAAGCATCAACTCCCATATGTGCCTTGACCAGACCAGTGCAGGGATTTGAACTGGCGACCTCAGTGTTCCCAGGTCGACGCTTTATCCACTGCGCCACCACAGGTCAGGCGTGCTTTTCTTTTTGTTTCTCTCTGCTTCCTCATTCTTTTGCTCTCTTGTCTTTTTATTCATCCCTTTTCCCCTTTCTTGACTGAATGGGTAAAGAGCATCACCCTGCAGATCTTCCTTAACTGTACCTGGTTCAGTAGAAACTGGGCTGACCCTCATGTGGCCCAGAATCCGATGCTACGGGACTGGTCCTTGTGTTATTTTCAGTGCCTTGGTTTCTCTCTCTGGGAGATGGGGATAAACGTCCCTCCCTTTCCTTCACCAGGATGCTTTCCAGAACTAATGAGGTCATAGAGAAGAACACAGCTCACAGAATGGGCATGCCGTGAATGCTGGGCATGGCCATTCTTGTGCACTCACCTTTCAGAATCCTACGCTGATGTTGTTAGTCATATTGTCCTCATCCTGTAAAGCAGGCTGGATCCTAAGAAAGTGTTTGTCTCAAGGTGACACAGGGTTGGGTGCCCAGTAGAACTAAATAAAAAGCCATTGAGTGCCTAATCTATGCTCAGCCCCTTAGACCCAGTGACCTCTGCTCTCTATACCTGGAAGCCCCAGTCCTGGCGGAGGAAGTAACGCTCTAACGTTTCCAGGTGGCGTGGAAACCGGCTATACTGCCCTCCCCCCAGGTATTAGTTAGGGGGATGCTCGATTTGGCAGGAGACAAGCCAGAGGACATGCGTCCACTGTGGGGGTTCAAAGCGATGGGTTGTCTTGGCAAATGTAATTAAAATGAATTAAATGTTTCCATTCTGTCCAAATTTAATTCAATTCCTTTGTATATCAGGTGTAGGTATACCAGAAATGCCCAATCAAAACAAAAAAGAGCAGAAAAATCCCCTCTGAGGTTGGGGCGACTGTCGCAGCCATGATTGGACTTGCCGGGCCTTGGCCTGGAGTCCCCTGCCTTCTCTGGAATGCAGCGGCGTGTCTTCTGCAAATTGTGTCTCCCCAGCTTGCTGGCTGCCTGGCTTCTGCTGGCTTCAACCCAGGGGAGTCAACGAGGACACACTGGAGTGTTGGAAAAGGGACACTCCAGGCTACTCCATACCATCTTGCTGAGTGGGGGACGGTCTCTAACAGTGATCTTGTAGGAGCGCTGCTGCTGGACAGCCCCGCCCATGGTCCCAGCTCCACCAGACCACCCCAGAGTTCAGGTGCTGATAGCATTCCCTTCCCAAGCCCTGGTGTACGTGAACTTCCTGCTGTTGCTTCTGTCTGGGATCGGCCTCTCAGCTCTCTCAACATCACTGTAACCAGCTCCCACAATGCATTCCTCCACAGAGTCCCGGGTTGGGCTCTGTTCTCCTAACTGATAAAGACGCGAAGTCTTTGAGAGCACTTGGTCCGCTTCACAAACTCAAAACAGGAGGAAGCCATGGGAACTGCTGGTAGGGAGTGGGTCAAAGCAGGGGCTGGAATCCGGTTTGCTCAGTGTCAGTTAGAGATGCCTGTGAGTGAGCCTCCTCACACAGGGGCATGTTGGGTCTGAGCCTCAAAACGGGCCACGTGTTACTGGTAAGGAGAAACCCATAAATGAAGCTGAAATTGGTGTGTAGAAATTGTTCAAAGACTCTAATCAGTCATAAAGGCCCTTCCTTTAACTTAAAAAAGAAAAAGAAAAGGACTGCAAAGATCAAAAGAGAAATGTGGGTGACAAGGTATTAAGAAAAGAGGCGGGTCTTCTTATTCTCCTTCCTATTGGCCACTTTAGATTTTGAGGAGGAGCTCTGGGCTGGGGAGCTAACTTTATTCAAAGGGAAACAGGGACCCATCAGCCCTTCTCTGGAATGACTGGCAGCTACTGGGGCTTCTATGGCTTCAGCCAGAGCATCTTGCAATGACTCCTCCGGGTGTGTTAAGAAGCCTGACCCTCGTCACAGCCAGGCCCCAGCTCTGGGAAGCCTACCTTTAAGCCATGATGTCACCAGCCTGGTCCATGTCAGACTCAAGCCCAGCACCTGCCCTCCCAAACCAGACCTCCCAAAGGCACTCCATGATCAGCAGGGCCAGCAGAGCCCAGGAGGGGCCCTCTCTGGCCATCATCCTTTGACTCATGTATTATTCAGAAGTCCCTGAACCAGGGCTGCCTGCCGTTCATGGGAGGTTCAGCACAAGTGGCACAAGCACATCCAAAGGGGTATGTGATAAGGGATTGTTTTTAAACTTTATTTTTAATAGTAAAATACACCACATAAAATTTGCCATCTTAACTACTTCTTTTTATTTTATTTTTTTGAGAGAGAGGGTGAGAGAGACACACACACAGAGAGAGAAGTACCAACTCATTGTTCCATCTCTTTGTGCCATTGATTGCTTCTCGTATGTGCCCTGACTGGAGCTCAGACCAGTCATCTCAAGGGGTCGATCCAGTGCCCTCGGGATCAAGCTGGCACCCTTTGGATCCAGTCAGTGATCTTGGAGGTCCAGCTGGCACCGTTAGGAATGAGTCAACACCCTTGGGGTTGAGCCCTGACTGGGGCTCCAGCTGGTGCCCTCAGGATTAAACCAGTGAGCCTGGGATCAGTGACCTCAGTATTAAGCCAGCAATGCTGGGCTCATTCTGGCAACCTTGGTACTCTGTAACAATGTTCTATCTATTGTACCACTGGCCAGGGCAATAACCATATTTAAGTGTATAGTTCATTGGCATTAAGTACAGTACATTCACACTGTTGTGCAACCATCACTACCGTACATCTCCAGGATTTTTTTATCTTCCCAAACTGAAACTCTGTGCCCATTAAACACTAACTCCCCATAACCTTCCCTCACCCACCTGACAACAAGCCTTCTACCTTCTGTCTCAATGAGTTTGACTGCTCTAGAAACTTCCTTCATATAAGTGGAACCATGCATTTTTTGTGACTGGTCTCTTTCTTTTTCTTATATTAATTTTAATGGGGTGACACCAATAAATCAGGGTACATATGTTCAAAGAAAACAGCTCCAGGTTATCTTATCATTCAATTATGTTGCATACCCATCACCCAAAGTCAAATTGTCACCTTCAATCTGGTTTTCCCAGTGCCCCTCCCCTCCTCCCTATCCCACCCTGTCCTCCCTCCCCCCACCCCATAACCACCACACTCTTGTCCATGTCTCATAGTCTCACTTTTATGTCCCACCTATGTATGAAATCATGCTGTTCTCAGTTTTTTTCTGTTTTACTTATTTCACTCTGTATAATGTTATCAAGGTCCATCCATTTTGTTGTAAATGATCCGATGTCATCATTTCTTATGGCTGATTTCTTATTCCATAGTATATATGTACCAAAGCTTTATAATCCACTCGTCCTCTGACGGACACTTGGGCTGTTTCCAGATCTTTGCTATTGTGAACAATGCTGCCAAGAACATGGGGGCGCATTTCTTCTTTTCGAACAGTGCTATGGTGTTCTTAGGGTATATTCCTATAAGTGGGATAGCTGGGTCAAAAGGCAGTTTGATTTTTAATTTTTTGAGGAATCTCCAAACTGTTTTCCACAGTGGCTGCACTAGTCTGCATTCCCACCAGCAGTGCAGGAGGGTTCACTTTTCTCCATATCTTCGCCAGCACTTGTTCTGTGTTGTTTTGTTGTTTTGCCGATGAGCGCCCTCGGGTTTTAATTTGCATTACTCTAATGATAAGTGATGTTGAGCATTTTTTTCATATGCCTATTGGCCATCTGTATGTCCTCTTTGGAGAAATTTCTATTCATTTCTTTTGCCCAGTTTTTGATAGGATTGTTTGTCTTCCTGGTGTTGAGTTTTATAAGTTCTTTATAAATTTTGGTTATTAACCCCTTATCAGACATGCTGTCGAATATGTTCTCCCATTGTGTGGTTTGTCTTTTTATTCTGTTCTTATTGTCTTTAGAAGTGCAAAAACTTTTTATTTTGATATAGTCCCATTTGTTTATCTTGCCTTTTATTTCATTTGCCAGTGGAAATAAATCGGCAAATATATTGCTGCTACAGATGTCAGAGAGCTTGCTGCCTATGTTTTCTTCTAAGATGCTTATGGTTTCACTGCTTACATTAAGATTTTATCTATTTTGAGTTTGTTTTTGTGAATGGTGTAAGTTGATGGTCTAGTTTTATTTTTTGCAGGTAGCTGTCCAATTTTCCCAACATCATTTGTTAAAGAAGGCTGTCTTTACTCCATTGTATGTTCTTTCCTCCTTTGTCAAATATTAGTTGTCCATACAGGTGTGGGTTTATTTCTGGGTTCTGTGTTCTGTTCAATTGATCTATGTGCCTGTTCTTATGCCAGTACCAGGCTGTCTTGAGTATAACAGCCTTGTAGTAAACCTTGATATGCGGAATAGTGATACCTCTTGCTTTATTTTTTCTTTTTAAGATTGCTGAGGCTATTCGTGTTTTTCTTTTGGTTTGATATAAATTTTTGGAATATGTGTTCTATATCTTTAAAGTATGTCAATGGTATTTTAATTGGTATTGCATTGAATATATAAATTGCTTTGGGTAATATAGACATTTTAGAGATGTTTATTCTTCCTAACCATGAGCACGGTATATGCTTCCACTTGTTTGTATCTTCCTTGATTTCTTTTATTAATGTGTTATAATTTTCCGAGTACAAGTCCTTAACCTCCTTGGTTAAATTTACTCCTAGGTACTTTATTTTTATGGCTGCAATAGTGAAGGGGATTGTTTTCTTAATTTATTTTGCTGACAGTTCATTGTTGGTATATAGAAATGCCTCTGATTTCTGAGTATTAATTTTATATCCTGCCACCTTGCTGAATTCATTTATAAGGTCCAGTAGTTTTTGACTGAGACTTTAGGGTTTTCTATATACAATATCATATCATCTGCAAATAATGACAGTTTTACTTCTTCTTTTCCAATTTGGATGCCTTTTAATTCTTCTTCTTGTCTGATTGCTATAGCTAGGATTCCAGAACTATGTTGAATAAGAGTGGTGAAAGGGGGCACCCCTACCTGGTTCCTTATCTTAAGGGGATTGCTTTTAATTTTTGCCTATTTAGATGATGTCTGCATGTGGTTTGTCGTAGATGGCCTTTATCATGTTAAGGAATGTTCCCTGTATTCCTGCTTTACTGGGAGTTTTGAGCATGAACGGGAGCTGGATTTTATCAAATGCCTTTTCTGCATCAATTGAAATTATCATGTGATTTTCGTCCTTCCTTTAATTTATGTGATGAATCACATTGATTGATTTGCGAATATTGAACCAGCCTTGCCTCTCCAGAAAAGTCCCACTTGATCATGGTGTATGATTTTATTTATATATTGCCAGATCCGGTTGGCTAATATTTTGTTGAGAATTTTAGCGTCTAAATTCATCAGGGATATAGGCCTATAATTTTCTTTCTTTGTGTTGTCTTTTCTGGTTTTGCAATCAGAATTATGCTCGCCTCATAAAAGGAGTTTGGAAGTCTTCCTTCCTCTTGAATTTTTTGAAATAGCTTGAGGAGCATAGAAGTTAGTTCTTCATTAAATTTTTGGTAGAATTCACTTGTGAACCAATCAGGCCCAACACTTTTCTTTTTTGGGAGTTTTTTGATAACTGTTTCGATCTCATTTGTTGTAATTTGTCTGCTTAGGTGTTGTGATTCTTTCAGATTGATTTTTGGAAGATTATATGATTGAAGAAATTTGTCCATTTCACCTAGGTTGTCTAATATTTTGGCATAGAGTTATTCATAGTATTTTCTTACAATACTTTGTATTTCTGTTGTGTCAGTTGTTATTTCTCCACTGTCATTACTAATTTTATTTATTTGAGTACTGTCTCTTTTTTTTTTGGTGAGTCTAATTAAAGGTTCATCAATCTTGTTTACCTTTTCAAAGAACCAGCTTCTGGTTTCATTGATCCTCTGTATTGTTTCCTTAGCCTCCATGTCATTTATTTTTGCTCTGATCTTTATTATTTCCTTCTCTGGTCCTGGGCTTTATTTGCTGTTGTTTTTCTAGTTCTTTTAGATGCACGGTCACGTTGCTTATTTGAGCTCTTTCTAGCTTCTTTTGGTATGCCTGTAGTGCAATGAACTTCCCTCTCAGTACTGTTTTGCTGTGTCCCATAAATTTTGAGTTGATGTATGCTCATTATCATTGGTTTCTGGGAACTTTTTTATTTCTTCTTTGATCTCATTGTTAGTCCATTCATTATTTAATAACATGCTATTTAGTTTCCAAGTGTTTGAGTATTTTTCAGTTTTTCTTTTGTGGTTAATTTCTAGTTTCATCCCATTGTGATCAGAGAAAATGCTTGATATGATTTCAATCTTCTTAAATTTATTGAGACCATTTTTGTGTCCTAACATATGGTCTATCCTAGAAAATGTACCATGAGCACTTGAGAAGAATGTATATTCTACTTCTTTAGGGTGAAAAGCTCTGAAGACATCTATTAAATCAAGTTGATCTAGTGTGTTCTTTAAGTCTGCTGTTTCTTTATTAATTTTCTTTCTTGAGGATCTATCCAGTGATGTTAGTGGGGTATTGAAATCCCCTACTATTATAGTATTGCTGTTAATCTCTCCCATATATCCATCAAAGTCTGCTTTATGTATGTCGGGGCAACTATATTTGGTGCATAGATATTTATAATAGTTATATCTTCCTGTTGAATTGTTCCCTTTATCATTATGTAGTGTCCTTCTTTATCTCTTACTACATACGGCCTTTGTTTTAAAGTCCATTTTGTCAGATATAAGTATTGCTACCCCGGTTTTATTTCATTTCCATTTGCATGAGATATTTTTTCCCATCCTTTTCCCTTCAGTCTATGTGCATCTTTTGTTTTAAGGTGTGTCTCTTGTAGACAGCATATGTATGGGTCCTGTTTCTTAACCACGCAGCTACCCTAGGTCTTTTGATTGGATCATTTAATCCATTTACATTTAAGGTTATTATTGATATGTAGTTGTTCATTGCCATTTTATTCTTTAAAGCTGTATTTTTCTTTTTGCTATATTTTTTCCTCCCTTTAAACTGTTCACAACATGCCACTTTGTATCTCTTGCATAATTGGTTTGGTTTTAATGAATTCCTTGAGGCTTTCTTTGTCTGGAAAGCTCTTTATTTCTCCTTCAATTTTAAACGTTAGCCTTGCTGGATAGAGTAGTCTTGGATGTAGGTTCTTGTTCTGCATTACTTTGAATATATCTTGCCATTCCCTTTTGGCCTCAAGTGTTTCTGTTGAGAAGTCAGATGTCATCATTATGGGGGCTCCTTTGTAGATGGTAGCCTTTTTTTCTCTAGCAGCTTTTAAAATTTTCTCTTTATCCCTTAGCTTTGGTATTTTAACTATGATGTGTCTTGGTGTAGATTTCTTTGGGTTTCTTTTTAATGGAGTTCTTTGTGCTTCTTGAACATGTGGAATGTTTCCAAGCCTTAATTTAGGGAAGTTTTCTGCTATGATTTGATTGAACAAAGTTTTTTTTTCTTGTTCTCTTTTCTCTTCTTCTGGAATCCCTATGATGCGAATGTTGTTTCTCTTCATATTGTCACAGAGCTCTCTTAGAGTTTCCTCACATTTTTTGAGTCTCTTTTCTTTTCCTGCTCTGCTTCTGTATCTTCTGTTTATTGTGTCCTCTAACTCGCTGATTCGATCCTCAGCGTGATTCATCCTGCTTTTAATTTCTTCCATTGTGGTCTTCAGTTCTGATACTGTATTTGTCATTTCTGTCTGATTCTATTTTATTATTTCAATTTTATTTTTTATACTTGTTTTCTCTTTATTTAGGTGTTCATAGTGACTATCTATTGTTGCTCTAATTGCTTTGAACATCATAACTATCATTATTCTAAATTCTGCATCTGGTAGTTTGGTTACATCTGGTTCATTCAGGTCCTTCTCTGGGGATTTCTCTTGATTCATTTGGTTTGCATTTCTCTGCCTGCCCATTTTTTCTGTGTATAAGCAAGTTGTGGCCACTGGAGTCCAGTAGGCGTTGCCTCTGTGTTCTATAGGTGTGGTCTGTCTGCAGGCCCGCCACCCCCTCTGCCGCTTCCTAGGGAGGTTGGGTATGGACGTTGCCAGCACCAGCCCAATGCAGCAGTTGCTGTGATTTCCACCTCTCCTTGCAGGAGGGGCTGTCACTCAAGCCACAAGTCTTAGCACTAAGGGTAGAGGTGAGCACCTTTGCTCAGCTGTGGACCCAGCCTGTTTCCTGGCTTCCACCCAGCCCCCGCGGTCAGAGTCTGCTTGCCACAGTTTCTCAGGTCCGACGGGGCTGCTGACGCGCTCTCAGCTGTGAGCCTTTGCCCGTCTGAAGCTTTAGCCCTGCCCTCGAGGCCAGGGCCCTCCTGTGCAGGATCGCAAATCGCGGTATATTGGGCCGGGTGTGGCTGCTGGCTTGCGCTCAGCTGCGAACTTTTGCTGTTCCAGGCTCTATCCCTGCCCCCGCGTTCAGAGCCAACTCATGCATGCAGGATGGCAAACTGCAGTTTCTCAGGCTGTTTGGGGCTGCTGGCGTGGGCTCAGCTGCGAGCTTCTTCTCATTCGGGGCTCTAGCCACGCCCCCACATTTAGAGCCAACTCATGCATGCAGGATGGCAAACGTGGTTTCTTGGGTCAGTTGGGGCTGCTGGCGTGTGCACAGCCGTGAACCTCTGCCCGTCCCTGGTCCTAACCCCGTCCCCGTTGTCAGGGTTGGCTTGTGCAGGGCCTAGCCTCCCGCTTTTGCCCCGCAGATGGGGCTATAGGCGGGCCTACAGCTGCCAGACCTCTTTCGCGCGTTTCCTCTACTCCTGCTGGGCTAAACTAAGCTCACACCAGCTGGGCCTCCGCCCCTGCTGACAGAACTGCGTTTCAGTTCTGTCAGCGTCCCGCCGCCACTGTCCCTCCAGCAACCCTCAGCAAAGTGAGAAGGGGCCCCGCAATCAGACCCTAGCACTCCATACTGTAGACCTGGAAGCTCCCTTCATCTAAGCAGCTCTGCTCTAAGTGCCATGGGAGAACTTGTTTGGCTGGTGTCCTGTCTCCCTTTGCTGGTATTGCTAGTTCCAGGGGAAATATTCGTTGTTGATTAGGGAAGTGACTTAGCCCAGGGGTCAGGGTGGCTGTCCCTCAGAGTGTTTCTCCCTGTTGCTTCCAGTTTACTCTCTCTTCCCGCTTCTCTGGTCCTCTCCTCTTACCCCGTTCCCCGGAGCCCCGGGTGAGTGGCTGTGAGAGAGGTTTTCTGTGTTGTCCCTTTAAGAATCTTAGGTCTGAGAAAACTGTCTTTTTCTCACAAACAGCATCCTCACTTGTTTCACAGCTCAATACTGTCCAAATGCCTCTTCTAGGCTCTGGGGCTGCAGGCTGGGGCTTTGTTCCTGGGACCCAGGTCCCTCCCCCTCCGTCAAACTCTCTTCCCGCCACACGGGTCTTCCGGGCTGTCGTTCGCTCTGGTGAGGTGTGCAGTCCTCTTCTAGTTTTCGCTATTTCTTTTTCTTTTTATTAACTTTAATGGGGTGACACCAATAAATCAGGGTACATATGTACAATGAAAACATCTCCAGATTATCTTATCATTCAATTGTGCTGCATACCCATTTCCCAAAGTCAAATTGTCCTCTGTCACCTTCTATCTGGTTTTCCCTGTACCCCTCCCCTTCTCCCTATTCCACCCTCCCTACCCTCCCCCCATACCGTAACCACCACACTCTTGTCCGTGTCTCATAGTCTCACTTTTATGTCCCACCTATGTATGAAATCATGCTGTTCTCAGTTTTTTTTTCTTCAGATTCATTTATTTCACTCCGTAAAGTGTTATCAAGGTACATCCATTTTGTTGTAAATGATCCAATGTCATCATTTCTTATGGCTGAATAGTGTTCAATAGTATATATGTACCAAAGCTTTTTAATCCCCTTGTCTTCTGAGGGACACTTGGGCTGTTTCCAGATCTTCGCTATTGTGAACAATGCTGCCACGAACATGGGGGCGCATTTCTTCTTTTCGAACAGTGTTATGGTGTTCTTAGGGTATATTCCTAAATGTGGGATAGCCGGGTCAAAAGACAGTTCGATTTTTAATTTTTTGAGGAATCTCCAAACTGTTTTCCACAGTGTCTGCACCAGTCTGCACTCACACCAGCAGTGCAGAAGGGTTCCCTTTTCTCCACATCCTCACCAGCACTTATTCTGTGTTGTTTTGCTGATGAGTGCCATTCTGACTGGTGTGAGGTAATATCTCATTGTGGTTTTGATTTGCATTTCTCTAATGATTAGTGATGTTGAGCATTTTTTCATATGTCTTTTGGCCATCGGTATGTCCTCTTTGGAGAAATTTCTATACATTTCTTTTGCCCATTTTTTGATTGGATTGTTTGTCTTCCTGGTGTTGAGTTTTAGAAATTCTTTATAAATTTTGGTTATTAACACCTTATCAGACATGCTGTCGAATATGTTCTATTGTGTGGTTTGTCATTTTATTCTGTTCTTATTTTCTTTTTTTTATTTTTATTATTTTTTTTATTTTAAAAATTCTTTTTATTTATTCATTTTAGAGAGGAGACACAGAGTGAGAGAGAGAGAGAGAGAGAGAGAGAGAGAGAGAGAGAGAAAGGGGGGAGGAGCTGGAAGCATCAACTCCCATATGTGCCTTGACCAGACCAGTGCAGGGCTTTGAACTGGCGACCTCAGTGTTCCCAGGTCGACGATTTATCCACTGCACAACCACAGGTCAGGCTGTTCTTATTTTCTTTGGCTGTGCAAAACCTTTTTAGTTTGATATAGTCCCATTTGTTTATCTTGCCTTTTATTTCATTTGCACGTGGAGATAAATCGGCAAATATATTGCTGCTACAGATGTCGGAAAGCTTGCTGCCTATGTTTTCTTCTAAGATGCTTATAGTTTCACGGCTTCTGTTTAAGTCTTTTATCCATTTTGCGTATGTTTTTGTGAATGGTGTAAGTTGATGGTCTAGTTTCATTTTTTTGCAGGTAGATGTCCAATTTTCCCAGCACCATTTGTTAAAGAGGCTGTCTTTACTCCACTGTATGTTCTTTCCTCCTTTGTCAAATATCAGTTGTCCATAAAGGTGTGGGAATATTTCTGGGTTCTCTTTTCTGTCCATTGATCAATGTGCCTGTTCTTATACCAGTACCAGGCTGTCTTGAGTATAATGGCCTTGTAGTAATCCTTGATATCCGGAACAGTGATACCTCCTGCTTTATTTTTTCTTTTTAGGATTGCTGAGGCTATTCGTGTTCTTTTTAGTTCGATATAAATTTTTGGAATATGTGTTCTATATCTTTAAAATATGTCATTGGTATTTTAATTGGTATTGCATTGAATTTATAAATTGCTTTGGGTAATATAGACATTTTAATGATGTTTATTCTTCCTAGCCATGAGCACAGTATATGCTTCCACTTGTTTGTATTTTCCTTGATTTCTTTTATCAATGTTTTATAATTTTCCAAGTACAAGTTTTTAAACTCCTTGGTTAAATTTACTCCTAGGCATTTTATCTTTTTGGCTGCAATAGTGAAGGGGATTGTTTCCTTAATTTCTTTTGCTGACAGTTCATTGTTTGTATATAGAAATGCCTCTGATTTCTGAGTATTAATTTTGTATCCTGCCACCTTGCTGAATTCATTTATAAGGTCCAGTAGTTTTTTAACTGAGACTTTAGGGTTTTCTATATACAATATCATATCATCTGCAAATAGTGACAGTTTTACTTCTTCTTTTCCAATTTGGATGCCTTTTATTTCTTCTTCTTGTCTGATTGCTATAGCTAGGACTTCCAGAACTATGTTGAATAAGAGTGGTGAAAGTGGGCAACCCTGCCTGGTTCCTGATCTTAAGGGGATTGCTTTTAATTTTTGTCCATTTAGTATGATGTGTGCTGTTGGTTTGTCGTAGATGGCCTTTATCATGTTAAGGAATGTTCCTTGTATTCCCCCTTTACTTAGAGTTTTGAGCATGAATGGGTGCTGGATTTTATCAAATGACTTTTCTGCATCTACTGAAATTATCATGCGATTTTTGTCCTTCCTTTTGTTTATGTGATGAATCACATTGATTGATTTATGAATATTGAACCAGCCTTGCTTCTCCAGAATAAATCCCACTTGATTATGTTGTATGATTTTTTTCATATATTGCTGGATCCAGTTGGCTAATATTTTGTTGAGAATTTTAGCGTCTAAATTCATCAGGGATATAGGCCTATAATTTTCTTTCTTTGTGTTGTCTTTGCCCGGTTTTGAGATCAGAATTATGCTCGCCTCATAAAAGGAGTTTGGAAGTCTTCCTTCCTCTTGAATTTTTTGAAATAGCTTGAGGAGAATAGGAGTTAGTTCTTCTTTGAATTTTTGATAGAATTCACTTGTGAAGCCATCAGGCCCAGGACTTTTCTTTTTGGGAGTATTTTGATAAGTGTTTCGATCTCATCTGTTGTAATTGGTCTGTTTAGGTGCTCTGATTCTTCCATATTGATTTTTGGAAGTTTACAGGATTCAAAAAATTTGTCCATTTCATCTAGATTGTCTAATTTTTTGGCATAGAGTTCTTCATAGTATTTTCTTTTTTTTTTTTTTTTTTTTTTTTTTGGTGGGCCATTCCTTTAATATAGTCTCACACCCAGCAGGCAACTAAAAACACACAGGTCTCCAAAACCCACTCACACATTTTCCAGTTCCACAACCAGTAGAATTGTTTCTGGCTTTCCCTAGAATCAAAGGCCCCCAGCAGTCTTAGTCATCTCTGGTTCCCCATTTGCACACCTTCTCTCTCCTCCTCTCTGCACAAACTAGCTTCTCTTTCAGTACCCTGCCATCTTGGCTGTTTTTTTTTTATATATATTTTATTATTATTAATTCTAATGGGGTGACATCAATAAATCAGGGTACATATGTACAATGAAAACATCTCCAGGTTATCTTATCATTCAATTGTGTTGCATACCCATCACCAAAAGTCAAATTGTCCTCTGTCACCTTCAATCTGGTTTTCCCTGCGTCCCTCCCCTCCTCCCTATCCCATTCTACCCTCCCTCCCCCCATCCCATAACCACCACTCTCTTGTCCATGTCTCATACCCTCACCTTCATGTCCCACCTATGTATGTAATCGTGCTGTTCTCAGTTTTTCTTTTTTTCTGATTTACTTATTTCACTCCGTATGATGTTATCAAGGTACATCCATTTTGTTATAAATGATCCGATGTCATCGTTTCTTATGGCTGAGTAGTATTCCATAGTATATATGTACCATAGCTTTTTAATCCACTCGTCTTCTGACGGACACTTGGACTGGTTCCAGATCTTCGCTATTGTGAACAATGCTGCCACGAACATGGGGGCGCATTTCTTCTTTTCGAACAGTGCTATGGTGTTCTTAGGGTATATTCCTAAAAGCGGGATAGCTGGGTCAAAAGGCAGTTTGATTTTTAATTTTCTGAGGAATCTCCAAACTGTTTTCCACAGTGGCTGCACTAGTCTGCATTCCCACCAGCAGTGCAGAAGGGTTCCCCCTTCTCCACATCCTCGCCAGCACTTATTCTGTGTTGTTTTGCTGATAAGTGCCATTCTGACTGGTGTGAGGTGATATCTCATCGTGGTTTTAATTTGCATTTCTCTAATGATTAGTGATGTTGAGCATTTTTTCATATGCCTATTGGCCATCTGTATGTCCTCTTTGGAGAAATTTCTATTCATTTCTTTTGCCCATTTTTTGATTGGGTTGTTTGTCTTCCTGGTGTTGCTTTTTATAAGTTCTTTATAAATTTTAGTTATTAACCCCTTATCAGATGTGCTGTCAAATATGTTCTCCCATTGTGTGGTTTGTCTTTTTATTCTGTTCCTATTGTCTTTAGCTGTGCAAAAACTTTTTAGTTTGATATAGTCCCATTTGTTTATCTTGCCTTTTATTTCAGTTGCCCATGAAGATAAATCGGCAAATATACCGCTGCTACAGATGTCGGAGAGCTTGCTGCCTATGTTTTCTTCTAAGATGTTTATGGTTTCACGGCTTACATTTAAGTCTTTTATCCATTTTGAGTTTGTTTTTGTGAATGGTGTAAGTTGATGGTCTAGTTTCATTTTTTTGCAGGTAGATGTCCAATTTTCCCAACACCATTTGTTAAAGAGGCTGTCTTTACTCCATTGTATGTTCTTTCCTCCTTTGTCAAATATCAGTTGTCCATAAAGCTGTGGGTTTATTTCTGGGTTCTCTGTTCTGTTCCATTGATCTATGTGCCTGTTCTGATGCCAGTACCAGGCTGTCTTGAGTATAATGGCCTTGTAGTAAACCTTGATATCAGGAAGAGTGATACCTCCTGCTTTATTTTTTCTTTTTAAGATTGCTGAGGCTATTCGTGTTCTTTTTTGGTTCCATATAAATTTTTGGAATATGTGTTCTATATCTTTGAAGTATGTCATTGGTATTTTAATTGGTATTGCATTGAATTTATAAATTGCTTTGGGTAATATAGATATTTTAATGATGTTTATTCTTCCTAGCCATGAGCACGGTATGTGCTTCCACTTGTTTGTATCTTCCTTGATTTCTTTTATCAATGTTCTATAATTTTCTGAGTACAAGTCCTTAACCTCCTTGGTTAAATTTACTCCTAGGTACTTTATTTTTTTGGCTGCAATAGTGAAGGGGATTGTTTCCTTAATTTCTTTTGCTGATATTTCATTGTTGGTGTATAGAAATGCCTCTGATTTCTGAGTATTAATTTTATATCCTGCCACCTTGCTGAATTCATTTATCAGGTCCAGTAGTTTTTTGACTGAGACTTTAGGGTTTTCAATATACAATATCATATCATCTGCAAATAATGACAGTTTTACTTCTTCTTTTCCAATTTGTATGCCTTTTATTTCTTCTTCTTGTCTGATTGCTGTAGCTAGGACTTCCAGAACTATGTTGAATAAGAGTGGTGAAAGTGGGCAACCCTGCCTGGTTCCTGATCTTAAGGGGATTGCTTTTAATCTTTGTCCATTTAGTATGATGTTTGCTGTCGGTTTATCATAGATGGCCTTTATTATGTTAAGGAATGATCCCTGTATTCCCACTTTACTGAGAGTTTTGAGCATGAATGGGTGCTGGATTTTATCAAATGCCTTTTCTGCATCTATTGAAATTATCATGTGATTTTTGTCCTTCCTTTTGTTTATGTGGTGAATCACATTGATTGATTTGCGAATATTGAACCAGCCTTGCCTCTCCAGAATAAATCCCACTTGATCGTGGTGTATGATTTTTTTCATATATTGCTGGATCCGGTTGGCTAATATTTTGTTGAGAATTTTAGCGTCTAAATTCATCAGGGATATAGGCCTATAATTTTCTTTCTTTGTGTTGTCTTTGCCCGGTTTTGGGATCAGAATTATGCTCGCCTCATAAAAGGAGTTTGGAATTCTTCCTTCCTCTTGAATTCTTTGAAATAGCTTGAGGAGGATAGGAGTTAGTTCTTCTTTGAATTTTTGATAGAATTCACTTGTGAAGCCATCAGGCCCAGGACTTTTCTTTTTTGGGAGTTTTTTTTTTTTTTTTTTTTTTTTTATTTATTTTATTTTTATTTTATTCATTTTAGAGAGGAGACACAGAGTGAGAGAGAGGAGACACAGAGTGAGAGAGAGAGAGAGAGAGAAAGAGTGAAAGGGGGGAGGAGCTGGAAGCATCAACTCCCATATGTGCCTTGACCGGACCAGTGCAGGGTTTTGAACTGGCGACCTCAGTGTTCCCAGGTCGACGCTTTATCCACTGCGCCACCACAGGTCAGGCCCTTTTTTGGGAGTTTTTTGATAACTGTTTCGATCTCATTTGCTGTAATTGGTCTGTTAAGGTGTTCTGATTCTTCCAGATTGATTTTTGGAAGGTTATATGATTCAAGAAATTTGTCCATTTCACCAAGATTGTCTAATTTTTTGGCATATAGTTCTTCATAGTATTTTCTTACAATGCTTTGTATTTCTGTTGTGTCAGTTGTTATTTCTCCACTGTCCTTTCTAATTTTATTTATTTGAGTCCTCTCTCTTTTTTTCTTGGTGAGTCTAGTTAAAGGTTCATCAATCTTGTTTACCTTTTCAAAGAACCAGCTTCTTGTTTCATTGATCCTCTGTATTGTTTCCTTAGCCTCTATGTCATTTATTTCTGCTCTGACCTTTATTATTTCCTTTCTTCTACTTGTCTTGGGTTTTATTTGTTGTTGTTTTTCTAGTTCTTTTAGATGCAGGGTCAAGTTGCTTATTTGAGCTTTTTCTAGCTTCTTATAATATGCCTGTAGTGCAATAAACTTCCCTCTCAGAACTGCTTTTGCTGTGTCCCATAAATTTTGAGTTGATGTATGCTCATTATCATTTGTTTCTAGAAACTTTTTTATTTCTTCTTTGATCTCATTGTTAATCCATTCATTATTTAATAACAAGCTATTTAGTTTCCAAGTGTTTGAGTATTTTTCAGTTTTTCTTTTGTGGTTAATTTGTAGTTTCATGGCATTGTGATCAGAGAAAATGCTTGATATGATTTCAATCTTCTTAAATTTATTGAGACCATTTTTGTGTCCTAACATGTGGTCTATCCTAGAAAACGTACCATGAGCGCTTGAGAAGAATGTATATTCTACTGCTTTAGGGTGAAAAGTTCTGAAGATATTTATTAAATCAAGTTGATCTAGTGTCTCCTTTAAGTCTGCTGTTTCTTTATTAATTTTCTTTCTTGAGGATCTATCCAGTGTTGTTAGAGGGGTATTGAAATCCCCTACTATGATAGTATTGCTGTTAATCTCGCCCTTTATATCCATCAAAGTCTGCTTTATGTATGTCGGGGCTCCTATATTTTGTGCATAGATATTTACAATAGTTATATCTTCCTGTTGAATTGTTCCCTTTATCATTATGTAGTGTCCTCTTTTATCTCTTACTACAGCCTTTGTTTTAAAGTCCATTTTGTCTGATATAAGTATTGCTACCACTGCTTTTTTTTCATTTCCATTTGCATGAAATATTTTTTTCTATCCTTTTACCTTCAGTCTATGAACATCTTTTATTTTAAGGTGTGTCTCTTGTAGACAGCATATGTATGGATCCTGTTTCTTTATCCATGCAGCTACCCTATGTCTTTTGATTGGATCATTTAATCCATTTACATTTAAGGTTATTATTGATATGTAGTTGTTTATTGCCATTTTATTCTTTAAAGCTGTATTCTTCTTTTGCTCTATTCATTCCTCCCTTTAAACTGTTCACAAGAGGCCCCTTAGTATCTCTTGCAGAATTGGTTTGGTTTTTATGAATTCCTTGAGGCTTTCTTTTTCTGGGAAGCTCTTTATTTCTCCTTCAATTTTAAACGTTAGCCTTGCTGGATACAGTAGTCTTGGTTGTAGGTTCTTGTTCTGCATTACTTTGATTATTTCTTGCCATTCCCTTCTGGCCTCAAGTATTTCTGTTGAGAAGTCCGATGTCATCCTTATGGGGGCTCCTTTGTAGGTGATAGTCTTTTTTTCTCTAGCAGCTTTTAAAATTTTTTCTTTATCCATTAGCTTTGGTATTTTAACTATGATGTGTCTTGGTGTAGATTTTTTTGGGTTTCTCCTTAATGGAGTTCTGTGTGCTTCTTGAACGTGTGGAGTGTTTCCCAGCCTTAATTTAGGAAAGTTTTCTGCTATAATTTGATTGAACAAAGTTTCCATTTCCTGTCCTCTCTCCTCTTCTTCAGGCACCCCTATGATGCGAATGTTGTTTCTCTTCATGTTGTCACAAAGCTCCCTTAGAGTTTCCTCACATTTTTTAAGTCTCTTTTCCTTTTTCTTCTCTGCTTCTGTGCCTTTGTTTATTGTGTCCTCTAACTCGCTTATTCGATCCTCAGCGTCATCCATCCTGCTTTTAATTCCTTCCATTGTGGTCTTCAGTTCTGATACTGTATTTGTCATTTCTGTCTGATTCTTTTTTATTATTTCAATTTCATTTTTTATACATGTTATCTCTTTATTTAGGTGTTCATAATGACTATCCATTGTTGCTCTAATTTCTTTGAACATCCTAACTATCATTATTCTAAATTCTGCTTCTGGTAATTTGGTTATATCTGGTTCATTCAGGTCCTTCTCTGGGGATTTCTCTTGATTCATTTGATTTGCATTCCTCTGCCTGCCCATTTTTTCTGTGTATAAGCAAGTTGTGGCCACTGGAGTCCAGTAGGTGTTGCCTTTGTGTTCTCTAGTTGTGGTCTATCTGCAGGCCCCCCACCCCCTCTGCCGGCGCCTAGGGTGGTTGGGTATGAGCGTTGCCAGCGCCTGCCCACTGTGGCTTTTGCTGTGATTTCTGCCTCTCCTCCGTGGGAGGGGCTGTCACTGAAGCCACAAGATTAGCACCAAGGGTAGAGGCGAGCACCTTTCCTCAGCTGCGGACCCAGCCTATTTCCGGACTTCCTGCCAGAACCAGCAGTCGGAGCCTGCTCGCTACAGTTCCGCGGGTTAGGCGGGGCTTTTGACGTGCTCTCAGCTGTAAGCTTTTGCCCGTCAGGAGCTTTAGCCTTGCCCTCAAGGCCAGGGCCCTTTGCGCAGGGTCGGAAACCAAGATTTATTGGGGCGGGCGTGTTTGCTGGCTTCCGCCGAGCTGCGTACTTCCGCTCGTCCAGGACTCTACCCCGCCCCCGCGTTCGGAGCCCGCTCGTGCACGTATTAACGCTATCCAGGGTTTCTCCGGCCGGATGGGGATAGCAGCCGTGGGCTCAGCTGCGAGCCTCCGCCTGTCTCGGGGTCCACCCCGTTCCCGCGCTCGGAGCCCGCTCGCGCACGTATACTGGCCAACCGCGGTTTCTCCGGCGGGCGGCGGGGGGGGGGGCGGACTGGTAGCGTCAGCTCAGCCACGAGCCCCTGCCCGTCCCTGGTCCTAGCCCGGTCCCCGCGGTCAGGGCCGGCTTGCGCAGGGCCTGCCTGTTCCTGGCCTCCCGCTTTGTCCCCGTAAGTGGGATTAAAGGCGGGTCCGCAGCTTCTGGACCGCTCTCGCGCTTACCCTCTGACCCTCTGGGCTAGACCGATCTCCCACCGGCTTGGCCTCTGCCCACGCTGACAGAACCGCCTTTCAGCGTCCTGCCGCCCCAAAACCTTAAGCAGCCCTCAGCAGAGTAAGAAGGGACCTAATACTCCACACTGTAGGCCTGGGAGCTCCCTCACTTGTTTCACAGCTCAAAACTGTCCAAACGCCTCTTCTTGGCTCTGGGACTGCAGGCTGGGGCTTGGTTCCTGGGACCCAGGTCCCTCCCTCTCCGCCAAACTCTCCTCCCGCCCCGCGGGTCTCTCCGGGCTGCCGTTTGCTCCAGGGAGCTGGGCAGCCCTCTTTGCATTTTCGCTATTCCTACCAGTCTCAATGTGGCTTCTTCTGTGTTCCTTGGTTGAAGAGTCCACTTAGTTTTGTTCAAAGTTGGTTTATCCAGGTGATGGTTCTTAAAATTGAGTTGTAATCCACTTTGGTTCTGGGAGTTGGAAGTTGGTACGTCCGCCTACTCCGTCGCCATCTTGCTCCCCTTCATAGTATTTTCTTACAATGCTTTGTATCTCTGTTATATTAGTTGCTATTCCTCTAATGTCCTTTTTAATTTTATGTATTTGAGACCTCTCTCTTTTTTTTTTTTTTGGTGAGTTTAGTTAAGGGTTCATCAATCTTGTTTACCTTTTCAAAGAACCAGCTTCTGGTTCATTGATCCTCTGTATTGTTTCCTTAGCCTCTATGTCATTTATTTCTGCTCTGATCTTTATTATTTCCTTCCTTCTACTTGTCCTGCATTTTATTTGTTGTTGTTTTTCTAGTTCTTTTAGCTGCAGGGTTTATTGCTTATTTGAGCTTTTTCTAACTTCTTATGATATGCCTGTAGTGCAATGAACTTCCCTCTCAGAACTGCTTTTGCTGTGTCCCATAAATTTTGAGATGACGTATGCTCATTATCATTTGTTTCTAGAAACTTTTTAAATTCCTCTTTGATCTCAATGTTAATGCATTCATTATTTAATATCAAGGTATTTAGTTTCCTAGTGTTTGAGTATTTTTCGGTTTTTCTTTTGTGGTTAATTTCTAGTTTCATGGCATTGTGATCAGAGAAAATGCTTGATATGATTTCAATCTTCTTAAATTTATTGAGACCATTTTTGTGTCCTAACATGTGGTCTATCCTAGAAAACGTACCATGAGCGCTTGAGAATAATGTATTCTACTGCTTTAGGGTGAAAAGTTCTGAAGATATCTATTAAATCAAGTTGATCTAGTGTCTCCTTTAAGTCTGCTGTTTCTTTATTAATTTTCTTTTTTGAGGATCTATCCAGTGTTGTTAGAGGGGTATTGAAATCCTCTACTATGATAGTATTGCTGTTAATCTCGCCCTTTATATCCATCAAATTCTTCTTTAAGTATGTCGGGGCTCCTATATTTGGTGCATAGATATTTATAATAGTTATATCTTCGTGTTGAATTGTTCCCTTTATCATTATGTAGTGTCCTCTTTTATCTCTTCCTACAGCCTTTGTTTTAAAGTCCATTTTGTCAGATATAAGTACTGCTACCCTGTCTTTTTTTTCATTTCCATTTGCATGAAATATATTTTTCCATCCTTTTACGTGCAGTTTATGTGCATCTTTTGTTTTAAGGTGTGTCTCTTGTAGACAGCATATGTATGGGTCCTGTTTCTTTATCTACGCAGCTACCCTATGTCTTTTGATTGGATCATTTAATCCATTTACATTTATGGTTATTATTGATATGTAGTTGTTTATTGCCATTTTATTCTTTAAAGCTGTATTTTTTTTTTTTTTTTTTTTTTTTTTTGCTATATTCTTTCCTTCCTTTGAACTGTTCACACCAGGCCCCTTAGAATCTCTTGCAGAATTGGTTTGGTTTTAATGAATTCCTTGAGGTTTTCTTTGTCTGGAAAGCTCTTTATTTCTCCTTCAATTTTAAATGTTACCCTTGGTGGATAGAGTAGTTTTGGTTGTAGGTTCTTGTTCTGCATTACTTTGATTATATCTTGGCATTCCCTTCTGGCCTCAAGTGTTTCTGTTGAGAAGTCCGATGTCATCATAATGGGGGCTCCTTTGTAGGTGATAGTCTTTTTTTCTCTGGCATCTTTTAAGATTTTTTCTTTATCTATTAGCTTTGGTATTTTAACTATGATGTGTCTTGGTGTAGATCTTTTTGGGTTTCTCTTTAATGAAGTTCTGTGTACTTCTTGAACGTGTGGAGTGTTTCCAAGCCTTATTTTAGGGAAGTTTTCTTCTATGATTTGATTGAACACAGTTTCTATTTCCTGTCCTCTTTCCTCTTCTTCAGGCACCCCTATGATGCGAATGTTGTTTCTCTTCATATTGTCACAGAGCTCCCTTAGAGTTTCTCACATTTTTTGAATCTCTTTTCCTTTTTTTTCCTCTGCTTCTGTAACTTTGTTTATTGTGTCCTCTAACTCGCTGATTCGATCCTCTGCGTGATTCATCCTGCTTTTAATTCCTTCCATTGTGGTCTTCAGTTCTGATACTGTATTTGTCATTTCTGTCTGGTTCTCTTTTATTATTTCAGTTTCGTTTTTTATACTTGTTATCTCTTTATTTAGGTGTTCATAGTGGCTATCCATTGTTGCTCTAATTTCTTTGAGCATCCTAAGTATCATTATTCTACATTCTGCATCTTGTAGTTTGGTTATATCTGGTTCATTCAGGTCCTTCTTTGGGGATTTCTCTTGGTTCATTTGGTTTGCAATCCTCTGCCTGCCTATTTTGTCTGTGTATAAGCAAGTTTTGGCCACTGTAGTTCAGTAGGTGTTGCCTTTGTGTTCTCTAGGTGTGTTCTGTCTGCAGGCCTGCCACCCCCTCTTCCGCTGCCTAGGGCGGTTGGGTGTGGGCATTGCCATCGCCGGCTCACTGCAGCTATTGCTGTGATTTCTGCCTCTCCTTTGCGGGAGGGGCTGTCACTCAAGTCACTAGCCTTAGCATGCAGGGCTGAGGTGAGCACCTTTGCTCAGCTGCGGACCCAGCCCATTTCAGAAGCTTACGCCCAGCCCCCACAGTCAGAGCCTGCTTGCCACAGTTTTGCGGGTTGGGCAGGGCTTTTGACATGCTCTCAGCTGTGAGTCTTTGCCAGTTCACCATTTAGCCCCGCTCTCGAAGCCAGGGCCCTCCTGCACAAGGTCTAAAACCGAAAACCGCGGTTTATTGGACTGGGCGTGTTTGCTGGCATGAGCTCAGCTGCTAGTTTTCAATCGTTCTGGATCCTACCCCGCCCCCACGTTCAGAGCCAGCTCGGGCACGTATGATGGTACTCCGCGGTTTCTCCGGCTGGGCGGGGCTAGCAGCGTGAACTCCACCGTGAACTTCCGCTGGTCTCGGTGTCTCCCTCGCCCCTGCGTTAGGAGCCCGCTGGCGCACTCAGAATGGCACACCGCAGTTTCTCCGTCCGGGCGGGGTTGGCAGCATGAGCTCAGCCGTGAGCGTCTCGCCTGTCCCTGGTCTTAGCCCCGTCCCCTTGGTCAGGGCCGGCTTGCGCAGGGTCGCAGAGCAGATTTCTGCCCGTTTTTTTTTCCTGTAGGAGGGATTGCAGGCGGCCCGCAGCTAAAGGACCGCTTTTGCGCATCCCCTCCACCCCTGCTGGGCAAGACCGAGCTCCCACCGGTTGTGCCTCCACCCACACCGACAGGACCTTGTTTCAGCGTCCTGCTGCAACCACGCCCTTCAGCAACCCTCAGGGGGATAGAAGTGCTCTAAGTCTCCATACTGTAGGCCTGGGAGCTCCCTCCCTCTAAGCAGCTCTGCTCTAATTGCCGCAGGAGAGCTTGTTTGGCTAGTGTCCTGTCTCCCTTTGCTGGTATTGCTAATTCCAGGGGAAATATTGGTTTTCGATTAGGGAAGTGACTTAGCCCAAGGGTCGGGGTGGCTGTCCCTCAGAGTGTCTCCGTGCCTTCAGTTCACTCTTTGTTCCCGCTGCTCTGTTCCTCTCCTCTGTCCCAGTTCCCCGGAACCCTGGGTGCGTGGTTGTGAGAGAGGTTTTCTGAGCTGTCCCTTTAAAAAGATTTTTGGGTCTGAGAAAATTCTCTCTTTTTCACAGTATCCTCACTTGCTTCACAGCTCAATACTGTCCAAACACCTCTTCTAGGCTCTGGGACTGCAGGCTGGGGCTTGGTTCCTGGGACCCAGGTCCCTCCCTCTCCGTCAAACTCTCCTCCTGCCACGCGGGTCTGTCCGGGCTGCCGTTTGCTCCGGGGAGCTGAGCAGCCCTCTTCGCGTTTTTGCTATTCCTACCAGTCTCAATGTGGCTTCTGCGGTGTTCCTTGGTTGAAGAGTCCACTTAGTTTAGTTCAAAGTTGGTTTATCCAAATGATGGTTCTTAAAATTGAGTTATAATGCACTTTGGTTCTGGGAGTTGGAAGTAGGTACGTCCGCCTACTCCATCGCCATCTTGCACCTCCTGTGCCTGGCCTATTTCACTTAGCATAATGTCTTCAAGGTTCATCTAGGTGTCAGTGTTTATTTTCTTTTTAAGGCTGAATAATATTACACTGTATGTCTATGCCACCTTCATTTATTCATTCATCTGCCTACGGACTCAGGCTGCTTCTACCTTTCAGCTATTGTGAACACTGCTGCTATGACCATGGGATTACAAATATCTGTTTGAGTGCCTGTTTTCAATTCTTGTGAGTATATACCCAGGAGTGGAATTGCTGGGTCATACAGCGGTTCTACTTTTAATTTTTTAAGGAACCACTATATGGTTTCCCATAGCTGCACCAGTTTACATCTCACTAACTGTTCACAAGCGTTCCCTTTCCTCTGCACCCTTGCCAGCACTTGTTTTTGCTTTTTTTTAAAATAGCCATTTTAATGGGTGTGAAGTGTGTGTGTTTTAAGTTTTTAGTTTAATGTTTATAAGTATATTGTAAATGTGGAATAAAAACTTAAACATGTGTAAGACTGAGCACAGTGAAACATCAATTTTCCTTTCCCCTGACTCCAGCTTTCCTGTTCCCAGAGGCAGAGTGTCCACCTTCAAGAATGCTTCTCAACATGGTCTGTGCACAGATAAGCTTATGTGTATACACATCTTTTTAAAACAAATAGGAACATGGAATACACATTACTTTACATGTTGCTTTTTAAAAATTAAACATGCCATTTTTCACTTAATATAACTATAACATTCCACAACTGTATTTATAATGACCAGAGATTTAAATCTGTATAGGCCACTGAATCTGTAAGGAGAGTCCCCATTCTTCTAACCTAATATAGCAAGCTTTGGATTTTAGGGAGATAATACACTCCCACAGGGACTGGAGCAGACCTTGTCATCAAACATTAATATTTCTGCAGAGAAACATAAGAATATACTAAGTAGGATAAGCCTTCTAAATAGCCACTCATTGGTTACGGTCAGGTTTAGCCACCAAAGGAGTTTAGAACATGCAATGGGGTAAAGACAGTCTATTCAATAAATGGTGTTGAAGAAACTAGACAGATGTGGGTAAAACAATGAAACTAGACCACCTTCTTACACCATACACTAGAATAAACACAAAATAGATTAAAGACTTAAATGTTAGACTTGAAACCATAAAAATCCTAGAAGAAAACATAGGCAGTAAAATCTCAACCATTTCTCATAGCAATATTTTTGCTGATATATCTCCTTGGTCAAAGGAAGCAAAACAAAAAATAAACAAAAGGGACAACATCAAACTAAAGAGTTTTTGCACAGCAAAGAAAACCATCAACAAAATGAAAAGACAACCCACTCAATGGGAGAACATATTTGCCAATGATACATCTAATAGGGGATTAATATCCAAAATTTATAAAGAACTTATACAACTGAACACCAAAACAAAACAAAACAAAAGAACCTCAAACAATCTAGTTTAAAAATGGCCAAAGGACTTGAATAGATGCTTCTCCAGGGAGGACATATAGATAGCCAACAGACATATGAAAAGATATTCAATGTCATTAATCATCAGAAAGATGCAAATTAAAACCACAAGGAGATATCACCTCACACCTATCAGAATGGCTGATAAATCATTAAATCAATAAACCACAAATGTTGGTGAGGATGTGGAGAAAAAGGAACCCTTATTCCCTTTTGTGGGAATAAAGATTAGTGCAGCCACTGTGGAAAAACACATTTTTGGAGTTTCCTCAAAAAATTAAAATATGGAATTGCCTTATGACTCAGTGATTTCACTTCTGGGAATATATCCAAAGTAGCCCAAAACACTAATTTGAAAGAGTATACACACCCCTATGTTTATTGCATCATTATTTACAATAGCCAAGATTTGGAAGCAGCCCAAGTGCCCCTCAGTAGATGAGTGGATAAAAAAGCTGTGGTACATTTACACAGTGAAATACTATATGGCTGTAAAGAAATGAAGGAAATCTCACCTTTTGTGACAGCATGGATGGACTGAGAGAATATTATGCTAAGTTAAATACATTAGTCAGAGAAATACAAATATCATATGATTTCACTTACATGTTGAATCTAATGAACAAAATAAACAAACAAAATAGAAGCAGACTTATAGATACAGGGAACAGACTGACTGCTATTAGAGGAAATGTGGGTTGGAGGACTGGGTGAAAAAGGTAAAGGGATTAAACAAAGTAAAAAAACCTCATGACACAGACGACAGTATAGTGATTACTGAGGGTAAAGGGGATATGTGAGGAGGTAGAATAGGGTAAATGGGGATACGTGGTAATGGAAGGAGACTTGACTTGGGGTGGTGAATACAATGTACAGATGATGTGTTATGGAATCATACACCTGAAACCGGTATGATTGTATTAACCAATGTCACCTCAAAAATTCAATAAAAATTTAAAACGATGTTTCATGTGTACTTGAAAGTGATATTATGTTATATGTCAATTATATATCAATTTGGAATCAATAAAAATGAAGTTCAAAAAACCCACTTACTCCCTATTTCCCCATCTCCTAGCCCCCAGTACCTACCCTTTTAACTCCTAACTGGGCTGTAATGGTTCTAATGGACAGAAAAAAAGTCTTGTGTCTCTTTCTCCCACTTTTATGTGAAGGTGTGTCCTCTTCCCAAGAGGATAGGAAGGAAGGTGCTGGATCTGGGTGTGTGAAGTTTTTGCTCCCTTAGGGCCAGAAAAGTCCTCACATCCATGGTGAAGGCTGACTGGCTTCTCCTGCATGGCAACACTATCCTATGTGCTTACAACAAATGTCTAGGTAGGGGCTTGCATCAATCAGCCTGTCTGGCTGTTCTGGAAATGGAGACACCGAGAGGTCAATGATGTGCATGTGGTCACACAACTGATTCAATAGAGGCCATCTGGCTCTGTGGATGGGGCTTGGTTAGGACCCGGTGTGGGGTTGAGGTTAGCTACTAAGCCTTGGGGCTATCAGGGTCTGTTTGGCTCAACCTGCATTCGGATATAAGTAACTGTCAGTGAAGCATATATATGCTCCAGTGGAAGCCCAGATCTGGTGTCTTGCCCCTCACATCTTCAGACAGTGCCTGGTTCTTTTCTCTGTACCTCGTTCAGCTCACCTAGAAGGAGGGTGCCTGCAGGAGGAGGCCCACCTAGTGGGCCTCCCGTTCTCTGTCTGCAGGGGCTCAACCTTGCATGGCCTCATGGCTGAGAAGCTGGATAGTGTCCTGAGGATGTCTTGGAGTTCCAGCTGGACCTGGTGACCCTGAAACTGCCTCTGTCTCCACACAGCACCAGTGCAGGTCCTGACCTCCACTGTTGTTGCTGCCACTTCTCAGTGGCCACAACTATGGTCATCACCAGGAATACTGCGCATCCTATAAGCTTCCACTGCAGGAATGGAAAGTGTCATGGGGATGGAGGAGGGGAAGGTGTGTTTATCACACTGTGTTTATCATCCACACACAGTTTTCTTCTAACTGGAGCTCATGTGGGTTACTGAAAACCAATGGGAAGCATGCAGAGTTTACACAAGCAAAACAACCAGAACCCCAGGCTAGGGCACTGCCACCTGTAAGACACCATGTGCTAAAACATGCATGGTGCCGCTGGAGTTGTGTGATGGGACAAGATTGCACAAAGAGTTCTTGGTGGAAATTCATTTAGGACCTCAATCCATCAATCACTTTCAAACCATTCAGAGATGGGCATGAGATTAGAACCAGAAGGGTGTGTGTGTGTGTGTGTGTGTAGGGGCAGTAATGTGTTAAGTTCCAACATTTCCCAAGATGTTGGGAAGAAGCCTTGTCTGCTGGGACCTTCTCCCAGCCTTTCTGGTGCCTCATCGTCCCGTAGATAGAAGAGGCTGCCTGAAAGAGGGGCTTCCGGCTGTCAGGACTGGAGCTCGTGTGCACGTAAAGGAGCCCTTTGCCTGCTGGCCGGACAGCTCTGGGAATGGAGGAGGAGGAAGCCCGGGGGGCTGGTGGGAGAGTGGGCAGAGGCCTCAGTGGGTGAAAGGGCCCAGAGTTGGGGGAGAGGTTTATAATAGGCTTTGACATGTTGTCCTGAGGACGGGGCCCAGCCACAATCTAGGTTCCTTTTGAATTCTGTACAGCACAAAATGGGTCCAAGACAAGCAGGGCTCTGGTTCTACCCTTTCTGTTGGTATGCTTTAAAATCTGTGGGGCATTGCCTGACCTGTGGTGGCACAGTGGATAAAGCATCGACCTGGGAACACTGAGGTCGCTAGTTCAAAACCCTGCACTGGTCTGGTCAAGGCACATATGGGAGTTGATGCTTCCAGCTCCTCCCCCCTTTTTCTCTTTCTCTCTTTCTCTCTCTCTCTCTCACTCTGTGTCTCCTCTCTAAAATGAATAAAATAAAAATAAAATAAATTTTAAAAAAATTAAAAAAAAATCTGTGGGGCACATTTACATTCAAACACTTAGTGTTGTGCCAGTCTCCCAGCGCTTTGCCAGCAGTGGGAGGTCATCCGAGGCTGGGCTTATTCATGCAACCCCTAGGCTGAGTGTGGAACAGAAGTCATGAGCCTGTTGCATAACTGTCCTGGTACCTGCTCTGAGAAGTCCCTAGCCTGTGGTGGCTGTCCTCAGGCCCAGGTCCCACTCTCTGCTCTCTGCCTCATACCACATCTGAAGCTGTCTGTCTCCTGGTCAGGCTTTCTGCTGAGGGCTGTGTGGCTGGGGAGACCTTGCAAGGTTGGGTGACAGCCGTGTTGGCACAGATGGGAGTGGGCCCACATGGAAGGCTCTATCTGCGGAGACTGTGGGTCTCCAGAGTTCTCTTGCATAATGCTTCGTGTGAGTGTTTTCATCATAGTTTTTAGTAACTGTCATGTCAGCATATGACCTTTAAAATTGTTGAAAAGGAGCCACTTTTGGAGAATGTGCTTAAGAGGAGCAGACCCTCTTTCTGCCTTTATTCACTTGCCCAGGGAAGTGTCTGCCTGATGCTGGAGGGATAAGTTGCCATGGAGCCCACTGACTTGGCCACTTATTTTTACTTTACCTCATTTGTCTTATGCGCAGCTGTTAGAGAATTTGGCATCTCTTCATTGCCATGATGACCTAAGCTCAGCATCTCATTTCTCTTTCTTACAAGGCTCACCTCTAGGGTCAGCCTGTTTGTTTGTTTGTTTGTTTTAAATTGAGAAGAGGGGAGGTAAAGAGACAGACTCCAGCATGCACCTCTACTGGGATCCATCTGGTAACCCCTGTCTAGGGCCGATACTTGAATCAACTGAGTTATCCTCAGTGCCTGAGGCCACTGGGTGTGAGAGGGGAAGAGGGAGAGTAGGGGGAGAAGGAGGGGAGAGAAGCAGATGGTTGCTTCTCCTGTGTACCCTGACCAGAGATCCAACCCTGGATGTCTGTAGGCTGTGCTGATGTTCTATTCACTGAGCCAACCAGCCAGGGCCAAGGTCAACCTGTTTTTTTGGCAACTGCCCCCTCTAAATCCATGTGCCCTATTATTTTCTGACTCTCTGTGGGGCTTACTGAATCACCTTCCCCTGGCATCATCTGCCCGTGAGAGGGTTTGGGGAAAAGGAAAGACTGAGGACTCACTGAGGGAAAACTGGGCAGAGGAGCTGGAGGAGGAACCAGCGGATGGCTCGGAAGGAGGGAAAGGTCAGAGAATGCCTTCAGTTTCTCTAAGACATCAATGGGAGGGCTCCCTACATTCAAGGCAGACCCCAGACCCACTCAAGAAGAAGGGTTGTCAGGAGAGCCCCTTTCCTCTCACAGTTTTGGCTGCTCTTCCCTGGACCACTGCACAACTTTGTTCTGATTTCTGGGGTGTTTCAAACTAGAAACCTATGGACACATATTCCCCTAGGCCAGCCTCCTCTCTGGAGTGTGAGTCCGGTCATGTCAGGTCTTCAGGTACCCTCATGCCTACTGGGGTCCCCCTTTCCTCTTTTTCCTTTGTTAATGCCGATTCATCATGCCTGTTTCTCTCTCCCTTAATCCCTGATTTAGGAGGCTTGAACTAGCACCAGCCTGCAGGCCAAATCTGGCCTCGGACTGTTCCATAATAAAGTTTCAAGGGAAAATAGCCATGTTCCTTCATTTGCATACCCTTTCGGATCACTTTCTGGTGACAATGGTGGAGTTCAATGTGTCCTGATACTTACTATCAGGCCCTTTATGGAAAGTGTTTGCCACCCCTGACCTGACTCACCCCGACCCTTTTGCAATGGATATTGAAACATGTTCCCAGCTGCAGTCTCCAGCCTAAGCCCTGCAGTCATGCTCACACTCTGGCCGGGCTGAAGGAGAAGTCCGACTGAGGTGCTTTGCCTTTTGCTCCCCTGGCTCCTCTTGTTCTTCTGATGTATTCGAACCATCCATTCAGGATTCTTCCCTCTGGCCCCAGTTCTCCTTTGGCCACTGTGCCATATTCAACTGCACGGAGTGACCTTCTCTTGGCTCCTGTCCTAGCCTGCTCTAACTCATCTTTTAGTTCTCAGGGAAGGCTATTGAACCCCGAGACTGGGTTAGTTAGGAGACTTTTCTATGAGTTCCCATGGCACCTCAGAATTCTTACTTTATAGGACCTATTGTACTATTGAAATGACATAGTCATTCCCTCACTCATTCATTTTATATATCAGTCACTTGTCTAAAAGCTCTGGAAAAAAAGAAATCCAAAGCTTCATATTGCCCTCAGAGGCTAGTGTGCTAGTGGAGAAATAGAAATAAAACAAGGCTCTGGCTGATTGACTCAGTGGTAGAGCGTTGGTCTAGCGTGTGAATGTCCAGGGTTTGATTCCTAGTCAGGGCACACAGAAGAAGTGGTCATCTGCTTCTCCCTTCTCCTTATCTCTCTCTTTCTCTCCCCATCCTGCAGCCATGGCTCGAATGATTCAAACAAAGTTTTCCCTAGGTGCTGAAAATGGCTCCATGGCTTCACTTCAGGTGCTAAAATAGCTCGGTTCCTCAACAATGGAACAGTGGCCCAAATGGGCAGAGTATCGCCTGGTAGGAGGCTTTCTGGGTGGATCCCAGTCAGGGCACATGCGGAAGTTTGTCTTTGCCTCCTTGCCTCTCCACCTCTCACTTAATAAAAAAATAATAAGTAAATAAAAATAATAAAACAAGATGAAAAAGTAGGATACTGCAGTGTTTTTCAACTGTCGGTCTGTGGATCAGTGTTGGTCTGCAGACCAGCAGTGGAAAACACTGGGATAGAAAATATTAGAGAGGAGGAAAAGCCAATCATGAAGGAAGATGTGACATATACTGGGACTGTTGACATTTCAGATAGGGTGACCAGAAAAGGACTCACTGAGAATGTGAGTTTTGAGTAAAGGTTTGAAGGAAGAGAGGCCAGGAGCCATGTAGATATTGAGAGAAGAGCATTTCAGAAAAAGATGGAATGGCAGGGATGCACCCACCTGGCATGTTTGAAAATGAGGCAGAGGTGACTGGAGGGGAGAAAATGAGGAAGGGAGGAGGGTGAAGGGGGAAGTACAGAGAGGACAGACTATATGGGGCTGTGAGGTTCATGGGAAGGACCGGGAGCCTTTACTCTGAGGAACATGGGAGCCACTGCAGAGCACTGAACAGAGAAATGGCATGACCTTACTTGAGTTTTAATAGAATCATCCTGGCTATGACATTATTCCCCATTAGACGAGCTCGTTGAGAGCAGGCAATGTGTCTTGTTGACCTTTATTTTTAGGAGATAGCATTGTGGCTCACAGAAGACCTCAAAATGTTTTACAAATGAATGATGAATGAATGAGTGTGTGAATAAATGCTATCTCCCAACAGCCAGGTCCTGGGTCCTAAGGGATTTGGAAGTCTTCTCACTGTTGAAAGAAAGCTCTGGTCACAGATGCTGTCAACAGCCAAGTCCCTGCTTAGGCATCGCTATGGCAGCAACACACATCTAAACCAGTTTTCCTTGTTGCCACAGAAAGGGCTGCTTAATGGATTAATGTTACCCTGAGGGATGATTTAAGGGGTGTAGCATGCAGAGTTGGCCTTGGCCTTGCTCTGTGCAATGATCTGCTCAGTGACAGACATGAAGGTGCAAAGAGAGTTATTGCCAAAATTGCAGATAGAGGTGGGAGCAGACAGATGAGGCCCTATACATAAGAGAAGGTAATATGGGGAATCATTTATGGGTTTGCTTGTCAAAGCCAAAATAAAAATCAACTGCAAAAATATTGAATGGGGGATATGTAGCTTTAGTAGGTGGTAAACACTATCTGAGTCAAAAGTGCAGAGAAGTTGTTAAAAACCCAATCTGAGGAGTTATTCTAGAGGTATGTTAGGAGATGCCTATTATCTGAGAGTTGTAATCCTCTCTGACTGTGTACAGTCACTCCCAGAACTTCACATCTATTCCTGATGAGACACCAGAAGAGCGCTGTGAACACACTGGGAGGAGACAGAAAAGGTAGATTTAAGAGCACAGTGGTGATTAGAGAAGGGGTCTAGGGTTGGGAATCTGATAGCACTCTTCAAATATCTGAATTATTAGGGCAAGAGGGTTTACTGGGTTGAAATAAGTCCAAATTGGATGTTAGCTCAACTGATAGAAACATTGTCTAAACATCAGATGGGTTGCTTCAGACCTTTTGTTTTCTTCTGAAGAGGGGAACCAATGGGTATGAATAGTTCAGCATCAGATCAGCACTTTACCAGAAAAATCGTCTTTCACATTGTATGCCAAGCATTTATGTTACTCTATTACTAAGTGTGGTAGGATCTGCTAGTTATTTTTTAGTATTCAGTTTTTTACTTTCTTGGTAATAAAACTCAACATTTTTATCATGCTTTTATAAAGCAAGGGTTATTTTCCCCAACATTCCTTGGAACTACGACGTATGGCCACAGGGTTAAATCGTGATCAATCAACCAAAAGTACAAGTATTATGTTCAGCTTCTGGAAAGTAGTAGTAAAGATGAGGGTGGTACCCTTACTTCCCCTTATCCTTGCTATTGACTAGAATGTAAATGTGATGGCTGGAGCTCAGTAGCCATTTTAGGTGGTAAGGTAGAAATGCTATGTTGATAAGGAGCTTGGATTCCTGATGACTGTAGACATTAATATAATCCTAGACTGCTTACATTATTCTTTATGTGTAAGAGATATAAACTTGTATTTGTAACAAACCAGTTACTTGGGGTTTTCTGAAATAGATTCCAATCATAACTGATAATACCATGGAAAGTACTTGCACACATGAAGGAACAAGATTAAGATGAGGGGCATGCAGTCTCTAGTTGTATTGCTTTGCTTCAAATTCCAGCTTTAGCACTTGCGGGCTATATGCTCTTGGACAAGTTTCTTAACCTTTCTATGCCTCAATCTACAAACTCTTTTTTTTTAACAGGGACAGAGAGAGAGTCAGAGATAAATAGGGACAGACAGGCAAGAACAGAGAGAGATGAGAAGCATCAATCATCAGTTTTTTGTTGCGACGCCTTAGCTGTTCATTGATTGCTTTCTTATATGTGCCTTGACCGTGGGCCTTCAGCAGACCGAGTAAGCCCTTGCTTGAGCCAGCGACCTTGGTTCCAAGCTGGTGAGCTTTTTGCTCAAGCCAGATGAGCCTGCGTTCAAACTGGCGACATCAGGGTCTCGAACCTGGGTCCTCTGCATCAGATCCACTGTGCCATCAGATTGGTCAGGCTCAATCTCCAAACTTATGAACTAGAAATAATAATAGTAACAACTGGGTGTTTTTTTGCATGTTTTTGGAGAGGACTAGATGAGAGAATATATTTTAAAATGAAAAACAGTGGTTTAGACTTAGTTCACATGTTTGTTTGCTTGTATTTTGCCTGTCCATATAACAGCAGCTATAACATTGTACTATGTTTCCCCTTATTTACTTGTTCATTGGATGACTTCCATTGATGCCCTAAAAATACAATAGAATTAATACCAGAACAGTCAAAATCAGTGTATGCATACATATTCAAGACTTTTATTAAGACAATCTGCTTTAAGTAATGGGATGGCAGAATAGGTTCTGTATTAGAGTGGTTCATTAAGATGTGTTGTGTGTTCTGAATTCCTTTGCTGTTCTGCTTATTAATTTTTAGATTATATACAAATATAGAGTTCATAGTGGTGAACAGTAATTGATACTTAGGGAAAGAGAATACTTCTCTGAGAGAGGTTGTCTCCCTGAGTTTCTTAAGAAACCAAAGTTAGAGCAACATTTATTTATTTATTTTTGTTTATTTATTCATGGGAATAGAGAGTCAGATCAAGAGGGGTCCATATGCTTCAGATGCTCCCAGCTCCTTAGATAAGGCAGACAGCTTCCTGTGGCTCTCTGGATAGGCCTCTTCTTATGTCTAGCTCTCTGGGATGTGGGTGTCAAAAAGTGCATAAGGGTTTTCCAGGAAGAAAAGGTGAGGCAGCCCTTCTGGGAATTTAACCCCTGTAGGTGTCTGTACACGTATGCAAAGATGTGTATATATAGTTGTTCAAGGCAGCATCATTTGTAGTAATGGAAGTTGAGAACCCATCGTCAAAGGACTGGATAATTTAAGGGACATCCTGGTAGTGTTGAAGTCTGTGCACTGACAGGACACACTTTCCAGAATGTACTGCTAAACAAACAAACAAACAAAGCAAAGAGCAAGGAGTATATAGAGTTGGCTGTATTTCATGTAAGAAGAGCGGCCAAGGAGATAGTGTGCATATTCATATATCCTTGTATTTTCAGATTGACTTGAAAGATAAACAGGAAGTATAAAAATGTTCACTCTTCAGTAAGCAGCGGGATGAGTTGGGGTGGAGCTGGCAAAGGAGAAGCCCAAGCTAGGCTATAAAAGTCATTCTTTATAATTTTGATTTCGAACCATGTAAATATATTATCTATTTCAAGAAATGAAATGAAATGTAATAAAAAAAATGAAGACCATTCTCAGCCCAAAGAACAGCTTGTGCAGGTACTCAGAGGCATGAAACAGGAAATAGCAACAACCACGAGAATAAAACTCTCCCCAACTTTAATCCATTGTCCCTCTGGCCAGGTTTCCAGAACTATTTGTGTTTCTCTGTTTTTGATCTACTGGGATATAAATTCCTTAGAAGTATGGGACTTTGTCAGTCTTGTTTATCACCATATACAGCTAATATAAATTGTCTGATATTACGGACTATCTGAAATCTCTCTCCTCCCTTTTCTTCAGTTTCCAGGACTAGGAATCATTTCATCTCCCTTCAAGAAAACAAAAAGGTATGGCTTACTGGCCATGGAGAAGTTCACCACAGGATTTTATTTAACTTTTATTTATTCATTTTAGAGAGGAGAAAGAGAGAGAGAGAATGGGAGGAGTAGCATCAATTCCCATATGTGCCTTGACCAGGCAAGCCTAGGGTTTTTTTTTTATTAATTTTAATGGGTGACATTAATAAATCAGGGTACATATATTCAAAGAAAACATCTCCAGGTTATCTTGTCATTCAATTATGCTGCATACCTATCACCCAAAGTCAAATTGTCCTCTGTTACCTTCTATCTGATTTTCTTTGTGCCCCTCCTCTACCCCCTCTTTCTCCCTCTCCTCCCTCCCTCCACCCTGTAACCACCACATTTTTGTCCATGTCTCATAGTCTTGTTTTTATGTCCCACCTATGTATGAAATCATGCAGTTCTCAGTTTTTTTCTGTTTGACTTATTTCACTCTGTATAATGTTATTAAGGTCCATCCATTTTTTTTATATATATATATATTTTATTATTATTAATTCTAATGGGGTGACACCAATAAAGCAGGGTACATATGTACAATGAAAACATCTCCAGGTTATCTTATCATTCAATTGTGTTGCATACCTGTCACCAAAAGTCAAATTGTCCTCTGTCACCTTCTATCTGGTTTTCCCTGTGTCCCTCCCCTCCTCCCTATCCCACCCTCCCCTCCCTCCCCCTACCCATTAACCACCACTCTCTTGTCCATGTCTCATATTCTCACTTTTATGTCCCACCTATGTATGTAATCATGCTGTTCTCAGTTTTTCTTTTTTTTCTGATTTACTTATTTCACTCCGTATAATGTTATCAAGGTACATCCATTTTGTTATAAATGATCCGATGTCATCGTTTCTTATGGCTGAGTAGTATTCCATAGTATGTATGTACCATAGCTTTTTAATCCACTCGTCTTCTGATGAACATTTGGGCTGGTTCCAGATCTTCGCTATTGTGAACAATGCTGCCACGAACATGGGGGCGCATTTCTTCTTTTCGAACAGTGCTATGGTGCTCTTAGGATATATTCCTAAAAGTGGGATAGCTGGGTCAAAAGGCAGTTCGATTTTTAATTTTCTGAGGAATCTCCAAACTGTTTTCTATAGTTGCTGCACCAGTCTGCATTCCAACAGCAGTGCAGAAGGGTTCCCTTTTCTCCACATCCTCGCCAGCACTTATTCTGTGTTGTTTTGCTGATGAGTGCCATTCTGACTGGTGTGAGGTGATATCTCATTGTGGTTTTAATTTGCATTTCTGTAATGATTAGTGATGTTGAGCATTTTTTCATATGCCTATTGGCCATCTGTATGTCCTCTTTGGAGAAATTTCTATTCATTTCTTTTGCCCATTTTTTGATTGGGTTGTTTGTCTTCCTGGTGTTGAGTTTTAAAAGTTCTTTATAAATTTTAGTTATTAACCCCTTACCAAATGTGCTGTCGAATATGTTCTCCCATTACGTGGTTTGTCTTTTTATTCTGTTCCTATTGTCTTTAGCTGTGCAAAAACTTTTTAGTTTGATATAGTCCCATTTGTTTATCGTGCCTTTTATTTCAGTTGCCCGTGGAGATAAATCGGCAAATATACTGCTGCTACAGATGTCGGAGAGCTTGCTGCCTATGTTTTCTTCTAAGATGCTTATGGTTTCACGGCTTACATTTAAGTCTTTTATCCATTTTGAGTTTGTTTTTGTGAATGGTGTAAGTTGATGGTCTAGTTTCATTTGTTTGCAGGTAGATGTCCAATTTTCCCAACACCATTTGTTAAAGAGGCTGTCTTTACTCCATTGTATGTTCTTTCCTCCTTTGTCAAATATCAGTTGTCCATAAAGCTATGGGTTTATTTCTGGGTCCTCTGTTCTGTTCCATTGATCTATGAGCCTGTTCTTATGCCAGTACCAGGCTGTCTTGAGTATAATGGCCTTATAGTAAACCTTGATATCTGGAAGAGTGATACCTCCTGCTTTATTTTTTCTTTTTAAGATTGCTGAGGCTATTTGTGTTCTTTTTTGGTTCGATATAAATTTGTGGAATATGTGTTCTATATCTTTAAAGTATGTCATTGGTATTTTAATTGGTATTGCATTGAATTTATAAATTGCTTTGGGTAATATAGACATTTTAATGATGTTTATTCTTCCTAACCATGAGCACGGTATATGCTTCCACTTGTTTGTATCTTCCTTGATTTCTTTTATCAATGTTCTATAATTTTCCGAGTACAAGTCCTTAACCTCCTTGGTTAAATTTACTCCTAGGTACTTTATTTTTTTGGCTGCAATAGTGAAGGGGATTGTATCCTTAATTTCTTTTGCTGACAGTTCATTGTTGGTATATAGAAATGCCTCTGATTTCTGAGTATTAATTTTATATCCTGCCACCTTGCTGAATACATTTATAAGATCCAGTAGTTTTTTGACTGAGACTTTAGGGTTTTGAATATACAATATCATATGATCTGCAAATAGTGACAGTTTTACTTCTTCTTTTCCAATTTGGATGCCTTTTATTTCTTCTTCTTGTCTGATTGCTGTAGCTAGGACTTCCAGAACTATGTTGAATAAGAGTGGTGAAAGGGGACATCCTTGCCTGGTTCCTGATCTTAAGGGGATTGCTTTTAATCTTTGTCCATTTAGTATGATGTTTGCTGTCGGTTTATCGTAGATGGCCTTTATCATGTTAAGGAATGATCCCTGTATTCCCACTGTACTGAGAGTTTTGAGCATGAATGGGTGCTGGATTTTATCAAATGCCTTTTCTGCATCTATTGAAATTATCATGTGATTTTTGTCCTTCTTTTTGTTTATGTGATGAATCACATTGATTGATTTGCGAATATTGAACCAGCCTTGCCTCTCCAGAATAAATCCCACTTGATCGTGGTGTATAATTTTTTTCATATATTGCTGGATCCGGTTGGCTTATATTTTGTTGAGAATTTTAGCGTCTAAATTCATCAGGGATATAGGCCTATAATTTTCTTTCTTTGTGTTGTCTTTGCCCAGTTTTCGGATCAGAATTATGCTCACCTCATAAAAGGAATTTGGAAGTCTTCCTTCCTCTTGAATTTTTTGAAATAGCTTGAGGAGGATAGGAGTTAGTTCTTCTTTGAATTTTTGATAGAATTCACTTTTGAAGCCATCTGCCCAGGACTTTTCTTTTTTTGGGAGTTTTTTGATAACTGTTTCGATCTCATTTGTTGTAATTGGTCTGTTTAGGTGTTCTGATTCTTCCAGATTGATTTTTGGAAGGTTATATGATTCAAGAAATTTTTCCATTTCATCAAGATTGTCTAATATTTTGGCATATAGTTCTTCATAGTATTTTTTACATTGCTTTGTATTTTTGTTGTTTCAGCTATTATTTCTCCCCTGTCCTTTCTAAATTTATTTATTTGAGTCCTCTCTCTTTTTTTCTTGGTGAGTCTAGTTAAAGGTTCATCAATCTTGTTTACCTTTTTAAAGAACCAGCTTCTGGTTTCATTGATCCTCTGTATTGTTTCCTTAGCCTCTATATCATTTATTTCTGCTCTGATCTTTATTATTTCCTTCCTTCTACTTGTCTTGGGTTTTATTTGTTGTTGTTTTTCTAGTTCTTTTAGATGCAGGGTCAGGTTGCTTATTTGAGCTCTTTCTAGCTTCTTATGATATGCCTGTAGTGCAATAAACTTCCCTCTCAGAACTGCTTTTGCTGTGTCCCATAAATTTTGAGTTGATGTATGCTCATTATCATTTGTTTCTAGAAACATTTTTATTTCTTCTTTGATCTCATTGTTAATCAATTCATTATTTAATATCATGCTATTTGTTTTCCTAGTGTTTGAGTATTTTTCAGTTTTTCTTTTGTGGTTAATTTCTAGTTTCATGGCATTGTGATCAGAGAAAATGCTTGATATGATTTCAATCTTCTTAAATTTATTGAGACCATTTTTGTGTCCTAACATGTGGTCTATCCTAGAAAACGTACCATGAGCGCTTGAGAATAATGTATTCTACTGCTTTAGGGTGAAAAGTTCTGAAGATATCTATTAAATCAAGTTGATCTAGTGTCTCCTTTAAGTCTGCTGTTTCTTTATTAATTTTCTTTCTTGAGGATCTATCCAGTGTTGTTAGAGGGGTATTGAAATCCCCTACTATGATAGTATTGCTGTTAATCTCGCCCTTTACATCCATCAAAGTCTGCTTTATGTATGTCAGGGCTCCTATATTTGGTGCATAGATATTTATAATAGTTATATCTTCGTGTTGAATTGTTCCCTTTATCATTATGTAGTGTCCTTTTTTATTTCTTACTACAGCCTTTGTTTTAAAGTCCATTTTGTCAGATATAAGTACTGCTACCCTGTCTTTTTTTTCATTTCCATTTGCATGAAATATTTTTTTCCATTCTTTTACCTTCAGTCTATGTGCATCTTTTGTTTTAAGGTGTTTCTCTTGTAGACAGCATATGTATGGGTCCTGTTTCTTTATCCATGCAGCTACGCTATGTCTTTTGATTGGATCATTTAATCCATTTACATTTAAGGTTATTATTGATATGTAGTTGTTTATTGCCATTTTATTCTTTAAAGCTGTATTCTTCTTTTGCTCTATTCATTCCTCCCTTTAAACTGTTCACAAGAGGCCCCTTAGTATCTCTTGCAGAATTGGTTTGGTTTTTATAAATTCCTTCAGGCTTTCTTTTTCTGGGAAGCTCTTTATTTCTCCTTCAATTTTAAACGTTAGCCTTGCTGGATACAGTAGTCTTGGTTGTAGGTTCTTGTTCTGCATTACTTTGATTATATCTTGCCATTCCCTTCTGTCCTTAAGTGTTTCTGTTGAGAAGTCCGATGTCATCCTTATGGGGGCTCCTTTGTAGGTGATAGCCTTTTTTTCCCTAGCAGCTCTTAAGATTTTTTCTTTATCCATTAGCTTTGGTATTTTAACTATGATGTGTCTTGGTGTAGATCTTTTTGGGTTTCTCTTTAATGGAGTTCTGTGTGCTTCTTGAATGTGTGGAGTGTATCCCAGCCTTAATTTAGGGAAGTTTTCTGCTATGATTTGATTGAACAAAGTTTCCATTTCCTGTCCTCTCTCCTCTTCTTCAGGCACCCCTATGATGCGAATGTTGTTTCTCTTCATGTTGTCACAAAGCTCCCTTAGAGTTTCCTCACATTTTTTAAGTCTCTTTTCCTTTTTCTTCTCTGCTTCTGTGCCTTTGTTTATTGTGTCCTCTAACTCGCTTATTCGATCCTCAGTGTGATTCTTCCTGCTTTTAATTCCTTCCATTGTGGTCTTCAGTTCTGATACTGTATTTGTCAAATCTGTCTCTTTTTTATTATTTCAATTTCATTTTTTATACTTGTTATCTTTTTATTTAGGTGTTCATAGTGACTATCCATTGTTGCTCTAATTTCTTTGAACATCCTAACTATCATTATTCTAAATTCTGCTTCTGGTAATTTGGTTATATCTGGTTCATTCAGGTCCTTCTCTGGGGATTTCTCTTGATTCATTTGGTTTGCATTCCTCTGCCTGCCCATTTTTTCTGTGTATAAGCAAGTTGTGGCCACTGGAGTCCCGTAGGTGTTGCATTTGTGTTCTCTAGGTGTGGTCTGTCTGCAGTCCCCCCAACCCCTTTGCCGCTTCCTAGGGTGGTTGGGTATGAGCGTTGCCAGTGCCGGTCCACTGTGGCTTTTGCTGTGATTTCTGACTCTCCTCCGTGGGAGGAGCTGTCACTTAAGCCACAAGTCCTAGCACCAAGGGTAGAGGTGAGCACCTTTGCTCAGCTGCGGACCCAGCCTATATTCGGAAATCTGCCCAGAACCTTCAGTCATAGCCTGCTCGCCACAGTTTTGCATGTTGGGCGGGGCTTTTGACGTGCTCTCAGCTGTGAGCGTTTGCCCGTTGGGAGCTTTAGCCCCACCCTCGAGACCAGGGCCCTCCTGCGCAGGGTCGGAAACCCAGGTTTATTGGGGCGGGCGTGTTTGCTGGCTTCCACTCAGCTGCGTACTTTCGCTCATCCCGGACTCTACCCTGCCCCCGCGTTTGTAGCCCGCTTGTGCACGTATGAATGCAATCCGAAGTTTCTCCGGCCGGGCGGGGATAGTAGCGTGAGCTCAGCTGCGAGCTTCCACTTGTCTCGGGGTCTAGCCCGTTCCCGCGCTCAGAGCCCGCTCGCGCACGTATACTGGCCAATCGCGGTTTCTCCGGCCTGTGATGGTGGGGCGGGCTGGTCGCGTGAGCTCAGCCGCGCGCCCCTGCCCGTCCCTGGTCTTATTCCGGTTCCCGCGGTCAGGGCCCGCTTGCGCAGGGTTGCAGAGCAGATTTCTGCCCGTTCCTGGCCTCCCGCTTTGTCCCCGTAAGTGGGATTAAAGGCGGGCCCGCAGCTTCCAGACCGCTTTCGCGCCTCCACTCCGACCCTCTGGGCTAGACCGTGCTGCCTCCGGCTTGGCCTCTGCCCACGCTGACAGAACTACATTTCAGCGTCTTGTCACCCCAAACCCTTAAGCAGCCCTCAGCAGAGTAGGAAGGGACCTAATACTCCACACTGTAGGCCTGGGAGCTTCCACACTTGTTTCACAGCTCAAAACTGTCCAAACGCCTCTTCTAGGCTCTGGGATTGCAGGCTGGGGCTTGGTTCCTGGGACTCAGGTCCCTCCCTCTCCGCCAAACTTTCCTCCTGCCACGCGGGTCTCTCCGGGCTGCTGTTTGCTCCAGGGAGCTGGGCAGCCCTCTTCACGTTTTCGCTATTCCTACCAGTCTCAATGTGGCTTCTTCTGTGTTCCTTGGTTAAAAAGTCCACTTAGTGTAGTTCATAGTTGGTTTATCCAGATGATGGTTCTTTAAATTGAGTTATAATCCACTTTGCTTCTGGGAGTTGGAAGTTGGTCCGTCTGCCTACTCCGTTGCCATCTTGCTTCCTCCAAGGTCCATCCATTTTGTTGTAAATGATCCGATGTCATCATCATCTTATGGCTGAGTAGTATTCCATAGTATATATGTACCAAAGCTTTTTAATCCACTCATCCTCTGATGGGCTCTTGGGCTGTTTCCAGATCTTCGCTTATGTGAACAATGCTGCCACGAACATGGGGGTGCATTTCTTTTTTTCAAACAGTGCTATGGTGTTTTTAGGGTATATTCCTATAAGTGGGATAGCTGGGTCAAAAGGCAGTTCGATTTTTAATTTTTTGAGGAATCTCCAAACTGTTTTCCATAGTGGCTGCACCAGTCTGCATTCCCACCAGCAGTGCAGAAGGGTTCCCTTTTCTCCACATCCTCACCAGCACGTATTCTGTGTTGTTTTACTGATGAGCGCCATTCTGACTGGTGTGAGGTGATATCTCATTGTGGTTTTAATTTGCATTTCTCTAATGATTAGTGATGTTGAGCATTTTTTCATGTGCCTATTGACCATCTGTATGTCCTCTTTGGAGAAATTTCTATTCATTACATTTTCCCAATTGTTGATTGAATTGTTTGTCTTCCTGGTGTTGAGTTATATAATAAGTTCTTTATAAATTGTGGTCATTAACTCCTTATAAGACGTATGGTCGAATATGTTCTCCCATTGTGTGGTATGTCTTTTTATTCTGTACTTATTGTCTTTAGCTGTGCAAAAACTTTTCAGTTTGATATAGTCCCAGTTTTTTATTCTGCCGTTTATTTCATTTGCCCGTGGGGATAAATTGGCAAATATATTGCTGCGACAGATGTCGGACAGCTTGCTGCCTATATTTTCTTCTAAGATGCTTATGGTTTCACGGCTTACGTTTAAGTCTTTTATCCATTTTGAGTTTGCTTTTGTGAATGGTGTAAGTTGATGGTCTAGTTTCATTTTTTTGCAGGTAGATGTCCAATTTTCCCAACACCATTTGTTAAAGAGGCTGTCTTTACTCCATTGTATGTTCTTTCCTCCTTTGTCAAATATCAGTTGTCCATAAAGCTGTGGGTTTATTTCTGGGTCCTCTGTTCTGTTCCATTGATCTATGAGCCTGTTCTTATGCCAGTACCAGGCTGTCTTGAGTATAATGGCCTTATAGTAAACCTTGATATCCGGAAGAGTGATACCTCCTGCTTTATTTTTTCTTTTTAAGATTGCTGAGGCTATTTGTGTTCTTTTTCGGTTCAATATAAATTTTTGGAATATGTGTTCTATATCTTTGAAGTATTTCATTGATATTTTAATTGGTATTGCATTGAATTTATAAATTGCTTTGGGTAATATAGACATTTTAATGATTTATTCTTTCTAACCATGAGCATGGTATATGCTTCCACTTGTTTGTATCTTCCTTTATTTCTTCTCTTAATATTTTATAATTTTTCGAGTACAAGTCCTTAACCTCCTTGGTTAAATTTACTCCTAGGTACTTTATTTTTTTAGTTGCAATAGTGAAGAGGATTGTTTCCTTAACTTCTTTATCTGACAGTTCATTGTTGGTATATAAAAATGCCTCTGGTTTCTGAGTATTAATTTTATATCCTGCCACCTTGCTGAATTCATTTATCAGGTCCAGTAGTTTTTTGACTGAGACTTTAGGGTTTTGAATATACAATATCATATGATCTGCAAATAGTGACAGTTTTACTTCTTCTTTTCCAATTGGATGCCTTTTATTTCTTCTTCTTGTCTGATTGCTGTAGCTAGGACTTCCAGAACTATGTTGAATAAGAGTGGTGAAAGGGGGCACACCTGCCTGGTTCCTGATCTTAAGAGAATTGCTTTTAATTTTTGCCCATTTAGGATGATGTTTGTTGTGGGTTTGTCATAGATGACCTTTATCTTGTTACGAAATGTTCCCTGTATTCCCACTTTACTGTGAGTTTTGATCATGAATGGGTGCTGGATTTTATTAAATGCTTTTTCTGCATCTATTGAAATTATCATGTGATTTTCGTCCTTCCTTTTGTTTATGTGATGAATCACATTGATTGATTTGCGAATATTGAACCAGCCTTGCCTCTCCAGAATAAATCCCACTTGATCATGGTGTATGATTTTTTTCATATATTGCTGGATCCGGTTGACTAAATTTTGTTGATAATTTTAGCATCTAAATTCATCAGAAATATTGGCCTATTATTTTTTTTCTTTGTGTTGTCTTTTCCTGGTTTTGGGATCAGAATTATGCTTGCCTCATAAAAGGAGTTTGGAAGTCTTCCTTCCTCTTGAATTTTTTGAAATAGCTTGAGGAGGATAGGAGTCAGTTCTTCTTTGAATTACTGGTAGAATTCACTTGTGAAGCCATCAGGCCCAGGACGTTTCTTTGTTGGGAGTTTTTTGATAACTGTTTCGATCTCATTTGTTGTAAATTGTCTGTTTCGGTGTTCTGATTCTTCCAGATTGATTTTTGGAAGAGTATATGATTTAAGAAATTTGTTCATTTTACCTAGGTTGTCTAATTTTTTGGCATATAGTTCTTCATAGTATTTTCCTACAATGCTTTCTATTTCTGTGTGTCAGTTGTTATTTCTTCACTCTCATTTCTAATTTTTTTTATTTGAGTCCTCTGTCTTTTTTTCTTGGTGAGTCTAGTTAAAGGTTCATCGATTTTGTTTACCTTTTCAAAAAACCAGCTCCTGGTTTCATTGATCTTCTGTATTGTTTCCTTAGCCTCTATGTCATTTATTTCTGCTCTGTATTGTTTCTTAGCCTCTATGTCATTTTTTTCTGCTCTGATCTTTATTATTTTCTTCCTTCTACTAGTCCTGGGCTTTAGTTCCTGTAGTTTTTCTAGTTCTTTTAGATGTAGGGTCAGGTTGCTTATTTGAGCTTTTTCTAGCTTCTTTTGGTATACCTGTAGTGCAATGAACTTCCCTCTCAGTACTGTTTTGCTGTGTCCCATAAATTTTGAGTTAATGTATTCTCATTATCATTCGTTTCTAGAAACTTTTTATTTCTTCTTTGATCTCATTGTTCACTCTTTATTTAATAATATGCTATTTAGTTTCCAAGTGTTTGAGTATTTTTCAGTTTTTCTTTTGTGCTTAATTTCTGGTTTCATGCCATTGTGTTCAGAGAAAATGCTTGATATGATTTCAGTCTTTTTAAATTTGTTGAGACCACTTTTGTGTCCTAACATGTGGTCTATCCTAGAGAATGTACTATGAGCACTCAAAATAATGTGATTCTACTGCTTTAAGGTGAAAAGTTCTGAAGATATGTATTAAATCGAGTTGATCTAGTGTATCCTTTAAGTCTGCTGTTTCTTTATTAATTTTCTTTCTTGAGGATCTATCCAGTGATGTTAGTGGGGTATTGAAATCCCCTACTATTATAGTATTGCTGTTAATCTCGCCCTTTATATCCATCAGTCTGCTTAATGTATGTCAGGGCTTCTATGTTTGGTGTGTAGATATTTATAATAGTTATATGTTCCTGTTGAATTATTTCCTTTACCATTATGTAGACTCCTTCTTTATCTCTTACTAAAGCTTTTGTTTTAAAGTCCATTTTGTTAGATATAATTATTGCTACCCCATTTTTTTTTCATTTCCATTTGTGTGAAATATTTTTTTCCATCCTTTTCCCTTCGGTCTATGTGCATCTTTTGTTTTAAGGTGTGTCTGTTGTAGACAGCATATGTATGGGTCCTGTTTCTTTATCCACACAGCTACCCTATGTCTTTTGATTGGATCATTTAATCCATTTACATTTATGTTTTTTATTGATATGTAGTTGTTTTTTGCCATTTTATTCTTTAAAGCTGTATTCTTCCTGACCAGGTGGGCACGCAGTGGATAGAGCATCGGATTGGGATGCAGAAGACACAGGTTCGAGACCTCTAGCTCTCCAGCTTGAACGCGGGCCAATCTGGCTTGAGTAAAAGCTCGTCAGCTTGGACCCAAGGTCGCTGGCTCCAGCAAGGGGTTGCTCAGTCTGCTTAAGGCCCTTGGTCAAGGCACATGTGAGAAAGCAACAAATGGACAACTATGATGTCACAATGCCAACGAAAAATTGATGATTGATGTTCTCACCTCTCTTTGTTTCTGTCTGTCTGTTCCTATCTGTCCCTATCTCTGACTCTCTCTCTGTACCTGTAAAAAAAGAAAGAAAGAAAGAAAGAAAGAAAGAAAAAGAAAATCTGTATTCTTCTTTTGCTATATTCTTTTTCCCCTTTGAACTGTTCACAACAGGCCCCTTCGCATCTCTTGCAGAATTGGTTTGGTTTTAATGAATTCCTTGAGATTTCTTTTGTCTGGGAAGGTCTTTATTTCTCCTTCAATTTTAAACGTTAGCCTTGCTGGATAGAGTAGTCTTGGTTTTAGGTTCTTCTTCTGCGTTACTTTGAATATATCTTGCCATTCCCTTCTGGCCTCAAGTGTTTCTGTTGAGAAGTCGGATGTCATCCTTATTGGGGCTCCTTTGTAGGTGATAGCCATTTTTTCTCTAGCAGCTTTAAAAATTTTCTCTTTATCACTTAGTTTTGGTATTTTTTTTTTTTTTTAGCTTTGGTATTTTAACTATGATGTGTCTTGGTGTAGATATCTTTGGGTTTCTCATTAATGAATTTCTCTATGATTCTTGAACATGTGAAACGTTTTCCAGCCTTAATTTAGGGAAGTTTTTAGCTATGATTTGATTGAACAAAATTTCTATCTCTTGTTCTTTGTCTTCATTTTCGGGTACCCCTATGATGCGGATGTTATTTCTCTTCATGTTTTCACAGAGCTTCCTTAGAGTTTCCTCACATTTTTTGAGTCTCTTTTTTTTTTCTTCTCTGCTTTTGTGCCTTTGTTTATTTTGTTCTCTAACTCGCTGATTTGATCCTCAGCTTCATCCATCCTGTTTTTAATTTCTTCCATTGTTGTCTTCAGTTCTGATACTGTATTTGTCATTTCTGTCTGATTCTTTTTGTATTATTTCAATTTTCTTTCTTATACTTGTTATCTCTTTATTTAGGTTTTTGTAATGACTATCTATTGTTGCTCTAAGCTCTCTGAACATCCTAACTATCATTATTTTAAACTCTGCATCCGGTAACTTGGTTATATCTGGTTTATTCAGGTCCTTCTCTGGGGATTTCTCTTGATTCATTTGGTTTGCATTCCTCTGCCTGCCCATTTTGTCTGATTATAAGATGGGTGTGGCCACTAGAGTCCAATGGGTGTTGCCTCTGTGTCCTCTAGGTGTGGTTTGTCTGCAGGCCCACCACCCGCTGCCTAGGGCGGTTGGGTATGGGCGTTGCTGGCACCGGCCCACTGCGGCTGTTGCTGTGATTTCTGCCTCTTCTCCGCATGAGGGCCTGTGTTCTCCACCCGGCTCTACAAGTCTCAGCCTGTCTGGGCCTTAGCTTCACTTCCACAGGTTGGGTTGCACACCACACTCAAGGCACAAGCCTCAGCACCAAGGGTAGGGGTGAGCACCTTTGCTCAGCTGAGGACCCAGCCTGTTCCCGGGCTTCTGCCCAGCCCCCGTGGTCAGAGCCGGCTTGTGCAGGATCGCAAACCATGGTTTCTCGGGCTGGGTGGGGCTGCTGGCGTGCTCTCAGCTGAGAGCCTCCACCTGTCCTGGGCTTTAGCCTTGCCCCTGCATCAGGGCCAGCTCGTGCAGGGTTGCAAACCTCGAAGGCCAACTTATGTTGTGCGCCCGCGGGCCCCTGCTCAGCAGCAGATATCTGCCCATTTCTGGCCTTCCGCTTTTCCCCCACTGGTGGGGTTGCAGGGGGGCCCGTAGCTGCCGGACCACTTTCGCGCGTCCCTTCTGCCTCAGCTGGGCTAGACCGAGCTCACGCCGGCTGGGCCTCCACCCCTGCCGACAGAACAGCGTTTCCGTGTCCTTTCGCCCCCATTCCTCCAGCAATCCCTCAGCAGTGTGGGTAGGGGCACTGCATCTCAGACCCTAACACTCATACTATAGTCCTGGAAGCTCCCTCTGTCTAAGCAGCTCTGCTCTATGTGCGATGGGAGAGCTTGTTTGGCTGGTGTCCTGTCTCCCTTTGCTGGTATTGCTAGTTCCAGGGGAAATATTTGTTTTCGATTTGGGAAGTGACTCAGCCCAGGGGTTAGGGTGGCTGTCCCTCAGAGTGTTTCTCCCTGTGCCTTCCAGTCCACACTCCCTTCCTGCTGCTCCAGTCCTCTCCTCTGTCCCTGTTCCCCGAGCCCTGGGTGAGTAGTTGTGAGAGAGGAATTTCTGCGCTGTCCCTTTAAGAAGAATCCTGGGTCTGAGAAAACTGTCTCATTCTCACAAACAGTATCTTCACTTGTTTCACAGCTCAATACTGTCCAAATGCCTCTTCTAGGCTCTGGGGATGCAGGCTGGGGCTTTGTTCCTGGGATCCAGGTCCCTCCCTCTCTGCTAAACTCTTCCCACCATATGAGTCTGCTGTTCGCTTCAGGGAGCTGAGCAGCCCTTTCCACATTTTCGCTTTTCCTGCCAGTCTCAATGTGGCTTCTTCAGTGTTCCTTGGTTGAAGAGTCCACTTAGTTTAGTTCAAAGTTGGTTTATCCAGATGATGGTTCTTAAAATTAAGTTATAATCCACTTTGGTTCCAGGAGTTGGAATTTGGTACATCTGCCACCTACTCCATCGCCATCTTGCCGTCTCTCCCTCCAAGCCTAGTGTTTTGAACCAGCGACCTCATCATTTCAGGTTGACGCTCTATCCACTGCACCACCAAGGTCAAGCCTGGCCATGGAGAAGTTATACATTTAAATAGAAATACATAACTCTGAATAAAATTACACATCAATGTAAGTCTGCATGCATACATACCTAAGAATGTATGTAAGTATATACTTACACATCCCAAGACCTACATGAAATAAAGTATAGATACAACACATTTGACCTATTAAATAAGAGATATATGTGAATGGGTTTTCTGGAATAGCAGTTTTCAAGAATTTGAGATTACATACCGCCTAAGGGAATTTTGAAAAAATCCTCCCAAACATTTAAAAGTCAATATTTAAAATTTTTTTATTATTAATTTAAATAGTTGCCAAGTATGTAATTTTTGGCATATTGCAAAATGTTGACATTTTAAAATATGACATAACTTTAAAATGTGGACCAAATAAAATTTAAATGTTGTAATGTTTTGATACTTGTCATTTGAGATTATACGAATAGTTCTTAGCATTCAGAGATTTTCTGTCTTTTTCTCCTTGAAGTCCTGTTCTTATTCCATTCTCCACACATTTTTGTCCTCATATAATTTATTTTATGCTGGAAAGTTTTTATTGGTCTTATAATTATCTCTATCAAATCTGTGTGTGTATTGCAATGGCATATTTGTTTTATTTCCTGTGACAAATTGCTAAATGTTAAAAACAAGTTTCCTGTCTCGATTGAGTCAACACCACAAGAAATAGTAAAGAATTTATCAAAATAAAATATATCAGCTTTCTCTTGTCTCAAAAATGCTGCATAACAAGCAATCTCAGTACTAAAGCAATAAGCAGTCTGTTGGCTCTGTGGGTTGGCTTAGTGGCTCTTTATTCTAGAAGGGCTCAGCTGATTTGGCTGGGCTGGCTCACCTGTCTTTAGCCAGCCATCTGGTTAGCTTGAATGTCTCATGTCTGCTGCTCATGGTTTCTTACTTAGGTTGGCTAGCCTGTGCTTATCACGGGATGGGGTCCCAAAGCATAAGAGTGACCAAGCAAAGTCTTGTGCACTGTTTCAAGACTGACTCATTGTCACTTCTGCACATTCCATTGGCCAAAGCAAGTTACAAGGCCAGTGAGGACTCAGGGTTTGGAGAAATACATAGACTCATCGCCTGATGTGAGTGAGAGTTTCAAAGTCAGGGCAATATTGTGTTAACTTTGTGTAAATATTTTATTTTTGGGATGCTAATATATATGGTGTTGTATTTTAATGTCAAATTTCACTTGTTCATTGATGTCATATCAGAAAGTGATCACTTTTGTATATTAACCTTGTATCCTACAACCTTGCTATAATTGTTTATTTGCGCCAACAGTAATTTTCTTTTCGTTAATTCTTTCAGATTTTTTAGAAACTTTTATTTCTTCGTTGCCAATCTGGATACTTTTTATTTCCTTTTCTTGCCTTGTTGTATTAGCTAGAACTTCTGATATGATGTTGAAAAGGGATGGTGAGAGGAGACATCCTTCCCTTATACCTGATCATAGTAGGAAAACTTCAAGTTTCTTACTATTAGGAATGATGTTTCCTATAGGGTTTTATTTGTTGTTGTTTTCTTTTTTTTTGTAAATATTGTTTATCAAGTTAAAGAAGTTCTTCTCTATTCTTAGTTTACTGAGAGTTTTTATCATGAATAGGTGTTGAATTTTGTCAAATACTTATTCTGTATCTTTTGACATGACCTTGTGATTTTTCTTTTTTAGTCTGTTCATGATTACAATTGATTTTCCAATATTGGACCAGCCTTGTATAATTGGGATGAATCCCATTTGGTTGGGTGTATAATTATTTATATACATTGCTGAATTTGATTTGCTAATATTTTGGTGAGGATATCTGCATCTGTACTCATGAGAGATATTGGTCTGTAGTTTTCCTATCATGTCTTTTTCTGGTTTTGGTATTAGGGTAATGCTGGCCACCTAAAATGAGTTAGAAATTATTTTCTCTGCTGGAGTAAAATTTTAATAATCAAATTGATAAAAATAAGTTATAAACAAAAGAAATCACATGAAACTTTAATCTCAGGGCTTAACTAATGCATCATGAAAATTTTAGAAATTGTTTAAACATTTCAGTTACAGTTAAAATTATTAGCATATAACCAAAACTGTAAAACTCCGATAGCTACATGGCTTTATTTATTTGAATGTACTTTTCTTTTCTGCTAATAGCACCTTCTATTGATGAGTTTTATGAATACCTACAAAGAATTTCTTTTATTTAGAAATGTGAGGAAAGTATTTTTAAACATTAAGTAATTCTTAGAAATGTTCTCTTTGATTTGCTCTCATAGGACTAACCTTCAGTTTAGTGATTTTTCTCTTTCTCTTCAGCCCTTCCCTGTCTTTCTCTTTTTCTTTCTTTGACAGAGGTGAGAAAGTTGAGGGGCTGACTTTTTATTTTATTTTTGTGAAAAGGTGTATTTATTTTCATCTTCCCACTGTGTCACCTAACTTAATGCAGGTATCCCAACATGCACCAAATACTCAGTTTGAATAATAGGCTTTTTCTTAACAAATAAATAAACAAATGTAGAAACCAGGAAATCCTGAAAGCCTTTGAGTTGACAATTTTTTATTATTCATCAAAGGAAGCTTCCCCTTTGTTGGCTATCCTGGAGTGTTCCTATCACAGGATAATGAACCACGGTAAGACATAGGAGAGCAGAGGAGTATGCTTTTCTTTTACAAAGTGGGAGGAAGGCTACTGCAAACTTCGTCATCCTCCCAATCCAACCATCTTAGGAAAGAGAGCACACGGAGAATGAGAATCTGGATGCTGATTCTCTTAAGACTATCCAAGCTGTACCCATTGGAAAATCTTTATCGACCTAAAACTTAAGGGGTGCTGGTTAAGTTAAGAGACCTTCTGTAAAGCCAGTAGTTGCAGTCACCATCAAAGCCGCCTGGCCCATGCAGGTTCACATTAGATTCGAACAGACAGTAATACAACAATGGAGCCAAAAACTGGTGGGCCATTATCTTTAATCCTAGCTTGCACCCGGCGGGCAAGTAAAAACACACACTGGGCTCCAAAACCTACTCATTCAGTGCTCACAAAGCTACTGACTTATCCGAGTTTCCTAGAATCAAAGGTTTCTAGCTCACCAGACTTATTCACCTCTGTTTCCCATCTTCTTCTCTCTGCACAAACTCTACACAAACTGGCTTCTCCCTCAGCACTCCACCATCTTGGCTGCTTCTCCTGGACTCCTCCACGTGGTCTTTCTCTGCTCTGCTCTCTAATGCTAACCTCAGGAACCAAGAGAGAGCAAGCTCCCGGCCTGCCCCACTTTATAGTATAGAATCAAAACCTTTAATCCAATTATACAAACAAGAAAGTCTCTGATACAAAGTCACTTATCTGAGGCATAATGGGAGGATTCCTCATGAGAGTGCACCATCCCACCTCATCCAATCAGTCAAGGGTATGGGGAAAAGCTTACTCTTAAAACTAAACCTTATGCTATAATGACCCAGCCTGCCCACAGCCTGTCCCCCAACACACATTAATATCAACGGACTTCCATGTGGGCAGCACCATCTTTAACAAAGTGAGCATAATATATATTATCTGCCCAACACCTTCCAAGTCATCTGAGTAAAGGGAGACAATGCAGAGGGCAGGGAGAGAACAACACTTAACATGTCCTAGAAATGTGCAGGAGACCTCAGGACAGCTCCTCCCCAGAACTCTTTAAGAATGTTTTTTACAATTATGTATGGAGAGGCCACAGAAACTGCTTTTCTAAGTAGATCATAAGCATTCTGAGTGCAGGTGTGTGTCCTTTAATACAGTGTGTTCGTAAAGTCATGGTGCACTTTTGACTGGTCACAGGAAAGCAACATAAGATGATAGAAACGTGAAATCTGCACCAAATAAAAGGAAAACCCTCCTAGTTCCTGTAGGATGATGTGAGCATGCACAGATGATGACGTAAAACCATGTGTACAGTGGAGCAGCCCACAGCCATGCCAGTCAAGATGTGGACGGTACAGAGGAAAGTTCAGTGTGTTCTGTGGCTTGCTAAATTCGAATCCATGACCAAAGTGCAACATGAGTATTGGCACGTTTATAACAAATTCCACCACATAGGAATAACATTACTCGGTGGGATAAGCAGTTGAAGGAAACCAGCAGTTTGGTGGAGAAACCCCGTTCTGGTAGGCCATCAGTCAGTGACGAGTCTGTAGAGGCTATACGGGATAGCCACCTCAGGAGCCCTAAAAACTCTGTGCGTGCGTGTGCTCGACAATTATACCTAAGCAAGACTACAGTTCATAAGGTGTTAAAGAAACGTCTCTGTTTTATGGGGTACAAATTGAGGCTGTTGCACGCTATCAAACCGGCGGATAGACCCACACGATGCGCGTTTGTTACAGATAGGCTTCATGAGATCGACAATGATGCAAGATTTTTGCAGAAGATTGTATTTAGTGATGAGGCGACCTTCCATATCTATGGACATGTTCATTGCCATAACGTCCAAATATGGGCTGCTGAACATCCTCATGCCCATGTTGAGTACAAATGTAACACCCCTAAAGTGAACGTGTGCTGTGGCCTGATGCATGATAAGGTGATAGGCCCTTTTTTTTTTGCTAAGCAGTCTGTGATGGCAAACACCTATCTTGACATCTTGGAATTGTATGCAGTGCCTTAATTTCCAGACGGTGTCATCTTTCAACAGGATGACGCTCCTCCACATTACGCCACCATTGTTCATGAGTTTCTGGATAGAACATTCCCCCGGTGGTGGATAGGCAAGGGTTCTGTCAAGCCATGGCCACCACGATCCCCAAATCTGACGCCCTTAGACTTTTACTTTTGGGGTTATGTGAAGCAACATGTGTACATTGAACGTATCAATGACATTAATCACTTAAAACAGAGAATCACAGACGTTATTCAGTCTATTACACCAGACGTCCTTACCCGTGTGTGACAAGAACTTCACTATCGTTTGGATGTGTGTAGGGCAACAAATGGAGCCCACATCAAACTGCACTGAATAGGTATGAAACTAGGAGAGTTTTCCTTTTATTTGGTGCAGATTTCACATTTCTATTGTCTTTTGTTGCTTTCCTGTGACCAGTCAAAAGTGCGCCATGACTTTATGGACACATTGTATTCCCCCAGAAAAGCCAGGATTGTGCCGTGCATGTGGCCAACCTGCACAAGCACATTGCAAATAGACTTCTCTATTTCATGGGCATGAAAGACTCAAAGAGACCTCTAGAATTCTTCAGTTCACTCTCTCATGATTCCGGTAAAATGAATTTCAAAGTTGCAAAGACAGTGGAGAATTCATCTCAGTTTTAATAAAGTAAGAGAATGATTCCAATCATATCACTGTTGACCCATTCCAGGGTTTAATGACCTAGAGTACAAGAAATGTTTCCTTAGGTGAAACAGAAGTACCTGTTTGCTTTCTACCATGGACTGAGGGTAGATGGTCCTTGTAAGGTATTTTTCCCCACCAAGAAAGAAGAAAGTGGGGGCCAGGAGCCACAAAGTGTGAAATAATAAGAGGCTTTATTAAGTACTGCACATCCCTTCCGATGATGTCCTCCAGTCTTGGGGTTAAGAGGCTGGAGGAGTCGTGCGAATTAGACTGCATGAGAGGTATTTAAAAGGGTCCTAGGGGTCCTTCAGGGTCATCAAGCTAATATGACATGGTGAAATCTCACTGGCTGACGGACAGTCAATCTTCTCCCAAGGTCCTCTGGGAAGGTTCTTTTTGGAGTGCAAGAATGTGGGTGGTCCTAGCCAAAAGTCCGGGGTCTGAGTTCCTCACGTGACCTTCCCCCTCAGCCACCAACCCTACATTCCAGCCTATTTTGTTAAATAGAAAAGTGGCACTCTATATTCATCTGGCTATGTCCTGCTTATTGGGGCATGGTGGGGAAGGGCAGTCTGCTGGTGATGGCTTTGAGGGGTGTCAGGAGGAACATCTGTTTGGCCGTGAGTTGAGAAACTTCGCAGATGCGGTTCTGTAAGAATTTGAAAAAGAGAAGGAAATATGAGTTATACGCTGATAATTAGAAGATTTAGGATAGGGGCAGACTAGGTGAGAATGGGTGGCTGCCATTAGGAGTTACAGGTTGTAGGAGGAGAGATTCTTGCTTAATTTCTCTCGCAGACGGTTGAGGAGATTGAAGTTTCCTTCATCAGGCCAGTCTTACTGAACTGCATTGCTCCCTGCTTTAGCTCACTCTGGCGGCAGGTTCCTGGTGGGAGGGACAAGAGCACAGTAGGGCCCAGTGGTTCTGACTGCCAATGATCCTGCATGGGAGTAAGCTTGAGGCAAGAGACATAGTTAGAAATGAGGGCAGCATTGATTATGGGGGAGCCCTTGGTAGTGAGGAATGGCAGGAGTAAGTAGGAAGATGCTGTCAGCTAGATAGTGGACCCGAGACTGTGAAGAATGTCTCGACTCAGAAGAGGTACAGGGCACAATGGCATAACTAAGAACAGGTGCAAAAAAAGGGAATTCCATTCAAACTGCATGTCAGGGGTGGAGTGCGAAGGGGAACGAAGGGGTCCCATCCATTCCCATAACCAAGACCTTTGAGGAAATTAGAGGTCCAGAGTGTGGTGGCAAAATAGAGAAGGCAGCTTCTGTGTCTACAAGAAATGAGATCGACTTACCCATTCCTGCAGCATTACCCTGGTTCTCCGTGTCCAGGCCATGTCTTAGCAGTTTAAGCAATGGGCCCACCTGGCTGGATTGGCCTCCCATTTGGGTGGCTTGTCCTACACGTAGAGATGTTGAGGGTAAGACTGCTGCCCAAAGGGGCAATCGCTCCGCCAGTGACCAGGCTGCTTGCAGTTAGGGTAGGGCTCAGTGGGCAGCCGCAGGCAGGGGCCCTGTGGGGCACGGTGGTCCTGCTTGCCACACTTAAAGCAAGCTGCTGGGATTACTCTTTGCGATCCAGACTTGGGCTGGGCATTTCTGTGCCTTGCCCCTGTTGCTCTGCCAGCCTCAGGGCTGCCACAAGAACCTGGGTTTGTAGCGTTACCTTCTGCTGCATGCGGGCTTGGTGAACAGCCTTGGCCATTTCCTACTAGCCACAACCATTGAAAACTTTAAATGCATGTTCACCGGTCCCAGATAGGGGTTTGGGGGTAAAGAATAAAAGGAGGAGGGCTCCTAGGGAGCTCTGCACTCAGATCCAGCTGGAAATGCTGGATCCAGCAGCAGGACAGAGTCAGAACTTCCGGCAAGCAGATTGGGGTTGGGCGTTCTGCAAACCGGTGTAGGAGCCAATGGCAGGCTGAGAATTGCCTGACTGAGAAGGGACTTAAGAAGACAGTGGAGAAGGGAGGGGCCCCTGGCCAGCAGTGGGGGAGAAAGAGAGACTGGTATTTGCAAGTGAATGAGAAACAGGATCCTGCAAAGGGAGGGGAGGAGGCTTCTGGAGGGAAGAGACCTGAGCGAAAAAGGTCTGCAGAGGGACCAGAGAAAGGGGCGCCCTAGGGGTCAGGCAGGAGAGAGAGAAAGTTGAGAGTCCATGGAGAAGGAAAAGATAGGAATGGAGGTTTTCTCTGGCCAAAAAAGGCCTGTGTGGTGAAACAGGCAGCACAGAGATAAAGGATGGGTGCACAAATAATTAGAGGCCCTGAATGTAAAGGGATCTCCAAGCAGCTCCCAGCTTTTTTGGCGATAGTTTAATTGGTGAGGGTGTTAAAACCGAAAGTCCCTTTGGGAGGCTTCCTGGTCCGATTATCCAGTGGGTTCTGTGGCCTGGCCACAGTGGAGAAAAGGAACAGTTTCCTCTTATTTAGGAAGGGTGAGATTTCAGATAAGGCAACTCCCAGAGTGTTTTGGGATTCCTGTGCCCTCATGGCCGCCCTCAGTCCTCAGAGTGGTCAGAGTTGAGAACTGGCAATCCAAAACTCAAGCTCTGGCCATGGACAGATAGGGAAAGTGGATGTGCTCAGGATGTCTCCAACGGGCACACACACACTCAGAAGGAAAAGACTTCCCTGACGTAGCTACAGTTTTAGTAGGGAGTCTCGGGAGAAAGAACTGAAGGAAGTTTGGAGGCATGGGACTTACCGCACCATACGCTGAAGTGGATGGATGGTTGGAGATCCTGGGATCGTGCTTATTTCTTGGCGGGGAAGGAGAGAGAGGAGCGGCCCCAGCAGACTTCTGACTTCTCTCAGGTTTTCGGCACCAAACTGTAAGGCATTTTTCCCCGCTGAGAAAGAACGAAAGGGGGGGCCGGGAGCCACAAAGTGTGGAATAATATGAGGCTTTATTAAGTACTGTGCATCCCAGCCAATGATGTCCTCCGGTCCCAGGGTTCAGAGGCTGGAGGAGTTGTGGGAATTAGACTGCATGAGAGGTATTTAAAAGGGTCCTAGGGGTCCTTCAGGGTTGTCGAGCTAATATGACGTGGTGAAATCTCACTGGCTGACAGATAGTCAATCTTCTCCCAAGGTCCTTTGGGCAGGTTCTTTTTGGAGTGCAAGAATGGAATGTGGGCAGTCCTAGCCAAAAGTCCGGAGTCTGAGTTCCTCACATGTCTTTCCCCCTTAGCCACTAACCCTACAGTCTCATCCTTAGTGACCTTAATCTTTACAGCTCAGTTACATCTTCCTCCCAACCTCTCTTTCTTGGGTTGGACAATCTGAACTCCTTTCATGTCCCAGAGGTGAACATATTTTAGGAGATGCTCTCATTTATTTCTCTTATGCTAAGCTGGGGAGAATTGAAGTTTAAAAAGGAAAACATGACAATTATTTTTCTGACTTGTGAAAATCTGTGATATTCACAAAAAAAGTGCTATTTGTGGTTTCCTCATTGTCTGTCCTTGTCAGAGTGCTCGTTGTTTACCCTGATATTAATTTTCCCTCAGTCATCAATGATCCTGTTGACAGCTGACCACAGGCTGCCCAAGTAAAGACCATGTTCCACAACCTCCCTTACAGCTGATTGTAGAAAAAAAGACATAAGCAGTATTATTGCCTGGAAACTGAAAAAAAGTTCCAGCAAAGAGAGCTGCATGCGCTTTTTGTCTCTACTTTGCCTCTTCTGCTTACTTACTGCTCTTTCAGTTTTCTATTGCTGTAGACTGATCCACTCCGAATTATAATTTTTGTGACTCTTTGGATTGGCAATCTGGTTTTTTTTTCTGCTGGTCTCACCTGACGTCCAGCTAGGTTGTAGGATCTAAGACAATCTCATTGTTATATCTGACAGCTAGGGCTCCTCAGTTCTCTGTGAGATGTCTCATTCTGCCATTGGTCAGGCGGGCTTTATCACAATATGGTGGTCTCAGGGTTTCAAGAAGGAGAGAGAGGAAAGTTCAAGACCCTGTAAGGTCTAACCTCTGGGATTCATTCCATGTTATTTCTGCCAAATGGTGCTGGCAGACAGGAGGAATGCTACCACGAGGCATGAAAATGTTAGGAATTGTCATGGGCCTGAAATATTGCCTGGTTCCGAATTGATCAACATCATTTTGATGACTAGCCCAGGGGAGAGCCCAGGCATCACAGTGGCAGGTCCAGGAACATTCCAGGCAAACTGAAAAAGCCAAACTTGACCATGCATTGACTTGTAGATCAGTGGTTCATTTGAATGTCTTCAGAAGTGGGTCTGCTCCTTGATGTAATGATAAACTATGTATCTCAGATTCCATCTGGAAACCATTCTTAGATTTACATTATGAAGAGATGATTTTGAGTTGGGTCTCTTTTTGCTCATCTGTTTTGCATGTGCACACAAGGATGGGTTTTAGAGATGAACAACAGATTTTCTCCTCCCCGTTTTTTCTTCAAGTTTTATGGTTTGGTTTGGGATTTATTTATAACATGTCACATGTAGAAATATAGCAGGCACTATCCAGGGGCCAAGCATCATCATATCATCTTACATATTCCCCACTCATAATTATTTTAGGCTGTTTTAAGTTTGCATTTCCCCCCTATAATAATATAGTAGACACAAAGTGTTAACTAGAAACAGAAATATTCCCCTCTACCTTTGTTCCACCCTTTAACCACACCTCCTATGTCACCTCCCTCTCTACCCCTTGCCCGATCAATCCAAAGTTTAATCCAAGGTTCATTCACCACCAGTGAAAAACAGATTGATCTGGAGGCTCCAGCCACTCTTAAAGGCCAAAGGACCTTGAACTCTTATCTCTATCTCTTTCCTTCTAATAGGAAGACATACATATCTTGGACATACAAATATCTTGGACAGACAGAAGGCATCCACCAACTTCTAAAAAAGCTCTGTGGACAGGGCTGATTCTGTGACCTCGTCTTCCTACCCATCCCTGAGTTTAGAGGCTTCACTGTCAGAGACTGTCTAGAGTTTCTGAGACCTCCAAGAGTGTGTGGTTTTTTGGTCACTCAGACCCTGTCACTGACCTCAGATGTCGCATCTTGCAGTTATCCGAACTACTTTTAGTTCCCTGTGAAGGAGGCACTGGCAAGGTCACATGTGGGAAACCATGACATGTGACAGAATTGCAGTCTACTTTAAAAAGGAAATATGCACATACATATGTACATTTGTTTCCAGAGGTTTTTGCTTAGACAATTTTGCATATATCTAGGTATCAATTTGCATATATGTGGCACAAATTTGCATATTATATTTCTAAGTCTCTACTTCCCAATGAAGTTATATGAGAATAACTTCTTTACCTGACTGGTGGTGGTGCAGCATTGACATGGGACTCTAAGGTCCCAGGTTCAAAATCCCAACATTGCTGGCTTGAGGCAGGCTCATCTGGCTTAAGTGCAGGCTCACCAGTTTAGCATGGAGTTTCTAGCTTGAGTGTAGGATCATCCACATGATTTCACGGTTGCTGGCATGAGCTCAAAGGTCATTGGCTTAAAACCCCATGTTGCTGGCTTGAGCAAGGGGTCACTGGCTCCAGTCGAGGCACATATTAGAAGCAATCAATGAACAACTAAAGTGCTACAACTACAAGTTGATGCTTTTCATTTCTTTCCTTTCTTCTCTCTCTCTCCCCCTTTCTCACAAAAGGGGGAGAGAGAGAGAACAACTTCTTTGCTATAATCTGTATTTTCCCTTAGATCCATGCTGTATTACCTCACCTGTGTTACTAATGTACTGAGTTCTCCTAGTTGTCCTCTCTTTCCCAGAATTTGTTTTCATTTTTAAGAAACCCCACTATCATCATTGAGTATTGCAAAACCCAGCACTGAAGGACATCAAGAGGACTTTGTGAACTGAAGCTCTTATTGGGTGTTGTCTGTAGAGACACTGGGTTCCCTAGTGAAGCTCCACAAGCTCTTTGAAAGGCATTAGTTAGTAAATTAAATTTTTATATCTTTAATTATATTTATATAAATTGTAACATAATGCTTATATTTATAGAAAAAGGATGATAATGAAAAATTATGTGTGTGTATAGAAAAGGATTTTACCAAAAGTACTGGGCCTGCATCACAGTTACTCTCAACTGTTATAAATATTAGGGATGTTAGTCACTGTTGAAGAACAAGGTTATCAAACCTACCAACATAATTATTTGTGAACTTGGGCAAGTTATGTCACTTCCCTGAGCTTCAGTTTTCTTCTCCAAAAAGTAAGGCCTGTGACAACCACTACAGTGCTTCCCACATCTCGGGCAGCAGGTGTTACCTTAATAATTTTCCAATATCCCCATATCACCTATACTGTTATTTATTTCATATTTTTCTGGAACTTAATAACTTTTTTATTTTTTTACAGTGACAGAGAGAGAGTCAGTGAGAGGGAGAGATAGGGACAGACAGACAGGAACAAAGAGAGGTGAGAAGCATCAATCATTAGTTTTTTGTTGCCATTGCAACACCTTAGTTCTTCATTGATTGCTTTCTCACACGTGCCTTGACCGTGGGCCTTCAGCAGACTGAGCAACCCTTTGCTGGAGCCAGCGACCTTGGGTCCAAGGTGGTGAGCTTTTGCTCAAGTCAGATGGGCCCCGTGCTCAAGCTGGTGAGCTTGGGGTCTCGAACCGGGGTCTTCCGCATCCCAGACCGACACTCTATCCACTGTGCCACCGCCTGGTCAGGCTGGAACTTAATAACTTTTTAACTTAAACTGTCTATCTTACCCTAGACCCCAGCAAAAGTGTCTATAAAATGATAGATTTGATGTAATCCTCCCCGCCCCCACATTAAATAAATACATAACTCTCAAAATATTTGAAAAGTGCTCACCTGTATTCACTTGGAATTTTCTCAGGTGCCACTGCACTTTGAAAACTATGGCTGAAAACTAAAATAACATTTATAAAGAGCTTGGTATGAGGCCCATTCATCGTGGTGAGTAGTAGCTATGGTAACAGAAGCAGCTGGTTTCCTACATCAACATTCTCCCTGCTTCACAGTAACAGTGCTGACTTTCACTTTGGGCACACTACTAAAAAACTGCATTTCCCAGGATTCCTTGTAGCTAGATATCACTATGTAACAGTGTTTTGGATTATGAGACATCACACAAATTTTGGTGAAATGTCTAAGAAGCCCCCTTAAGAAAGAAAAGACACCCATCTCTCAATGGGAGAAGCTTCCTGCACATTAAGGATGAAAAGTATTTTGGTGGCTATATTTTCAGGCAAGCTATCTCCCTAAATTTTAATTTCTCTATTTGTAAAAAAGGGAAAATAACCATTATGTAAGGTTATTGTGAAAATTCAATAAAATAATATATAAGAAACTGCTAATGTGAGCTTGACAGATGAGATAGCTGCTCAATAAATGGCAGGTTATTCATCTTTCCGTTTTCTTGGCTCTGCCCAAATATACCCACCTACCAGACTCCTATCATGTGTAATCTCTCCTCTGCTTCCCAAGCACATACATACCTGAAAATTTGTTGAGGTCTCGTGTCCAATGATTGGTATGGATGACAAAACTCTAAGTACCAAAGCTAGAGATTGTAGGCTTGTTTGGGGGTGTTTGGGAGTGGGACAGATATTGAGATTGTATAGTGAAGAAGATAGCATTTAGAAACAGGGTGCGAAGTGTGTGACAGACAAGGCCATCAGACTGGGGCTCTCTGTTAAGCCTGGGACCTGCCCAAATAACTTGTACTTCCTTTGATGTTATAAAAAGTTTAAAATTTACTGTCACTTATACATTCTTATAGGGCCATGGTTTGCAATAGGAGTGTGTGGATATGTGTGTGTGTGAGAGAGAGAAAGAATAGAGATATTTTGCCTCTCAAGGGCCATATGGCAATCTCTAGAGACATTTTTGATTGCCACAACTAGAGAGAGAATGCTACTAATGTTACTAGCACCTAGTGGATAGAGACCGGGGTGCTGCCAAACATCTTATGATTCACAGGATAGCCCCTAGAGCAAAGAACTGCTGAGCCCCAAATATCAAGACCTGCTTTAGGGCTATTGTGATTTTTCTCTGGGGAAAAAGAAGCCTCCTTGACCATCTCCATCCCAATCAAATGAGGTGTTTCCTTATGGATTCAAAATTTCTTAAAGAGATACAATTCTTTTTATACCATAAGTTGAACTAAAAGTCTATTCAAAAATTTTCAGAATGTGAGCCTTTACTTACATGCATTACACTGGGGAACAAAACTTTTGTTGCATCCACAAAAACACTTGTTCATACCTAACTCAACTGTGCTGATCTCAAATATGACACTAATTTTTCTCTGCAAGCTACAGTTCTTTTGGAATTTAAGATTTTACATTTTTATCTTATTGTAAAATTTTCAACATTTGGTTTAACATAATGAAGTAGAATGTCTTCTTTGGCATCATCTTTGTGAAAATATAATAATTAATATAATGCAGTAAATATACTAATACATTAAAAGATATAATTGCATCAGAATTTGTCTACAATTTCAAAATAGAACATATTAAAACACTTATTTTAATCATAAAATTTGTGCAAAACTAATTTAAATTCTATTCAGACAAAAGTTTGCATTTGTAGCTCTTGCATTTGTATACTTGTTGAGGACAATCTCGTTTGATGCTCCAGCAGTAGTCTGCTCATCGCTAACAGCTCCAAGATTTTCGGGAAACTTATCAAGATGACTGTTAAGAAAGTGAATCTTAACGCTCATGTTACATTCAATGTCGCGGAAAGCCAACAACATCCTTTGAACCAGAAGTTCATAGTTTTCTGTTTTTTTGTTGCCAAGGAAGTTCTTTTGTAATTGCCACAAAAGATTTGACTGCCATGCTGCTTTCTCCTCCTTATTCATCTTCCTGGCAAATTCTTTGTCACATATGAGGGTTCAAATTTGAGGTCCATCAAATACACCTGCTTTTATCTTCTCAAAAGACAAGACAGGAAAAGCAGAAATAATATGTTGAAAGCATTCACTTTCTCTATTAAAAGCCTGAACAAACTGCTTCATTAAGCCACGTTTGATGTGAAGTGGGGGAAAAATGATCCTGTCTCGATTAACTACAGGTTCATTCACAATATTTTGCATCCCTACTTCCAGAGCTTCACGTTTTAGCCACTCCTTCTGTGTCCAGTGTTTCTCCTGAGCTCACCTGTCCCACAAACACAGAAAGCAAGGATACTTCGTGAAACCTCTCTGTTGTCTTAGCAGAAAATTTACCATTTTAAGATCCCCACAAATGATCCAGTTATGCTTCTCATACTTTAGAAAGTCAAGGACAATTTTCATGTCATTATAATCTTCTTGCAGATGAGTTGAATAGCCAATTGGAACCACTATGCAGACATTACTGTTGTGTAGAACACATTTCAGACTCCATTTAGAACTGTCAAGAAATAGCCGCCATTCTGTTGGACTGTAAGTGGTAACATCTAGCTGGCTGAAAAGACTACTGATATCATGGCAGTAAACAAAGTGTTTGTCTTTGGAAAAAAAGTCCATAAAAGTTTTTTCACGCTTCCTGGAATGGGATACTTAAGCTGACCAGTGAAGTACATTCTTTTCTTGAAGCCTGGAGGCTAATAACTCAGCTGCTTTCTTTGATAGGCCCTAATCTCTTACTAAGTCATTCAATTTGGGTTGGCTAAACTGCTGAGGGCTTAATGACTGCTTGGCATCAGAAGAAGACCCTTCAGATTCTACAACCATTTCCTCATGAATCTTATCAAAATACACTTGATCACCATGTTCACTTTCTTCATCCTTAGAAGAGAGAAAACCATTGCAAACTGAAACTGGGAGTGTCTCAGAGTGTGGGATAGGTCGTATTGCTGAAGGAATATTAGGATATGCAATCATATGCTGTTTTTTTCTTGCCGATGCCCTCTGTATGGATCAGACAGAAATAACAGTCACTGCTGTGGTCCTTAGGTTCACACCAAACCATGGGAATACCAGAAGGCATTCCTTTGCGTTTTTCTTTTGTCCAGTCACGAAGCATTTCCTTACGATTATGACAAACAATATGAGGAGCCCAACTCTTGTCTTGATCACCAAGGGGAACTTGAAAATAGGCAATATATGCACGTGTCACAAATGATGAAATATTGGGTCTTTGATGTTGAAGTGTGTAGCAGCCACATATATAACAGAAGGTGTCAGGACTATTACATTTATGCCTACTTGAAGAAGCCACGATTCAATCTTAAAACAAAATAAGAGGGTGTTTTTATCAGATAATAATTTTTTACATTTGAAAGCAACTACAATTATGTAAAAGTGATGTTTGTAAAACATTAATTGCCTTGTGGTTATGTTCAATCCAAGAGTCGTTGCCCTTTAACTCCAATTTAAAAACCAATGCATACCATTAACTGTAACAAAAAATTAAAATTGCATTAAAACAAGAGCATACACCAAAAAATGAATTTCAGATTTGGAATCAGTGATGCTGGAATATATAGAAATAGTTCTAAAACCTCATGCAACAAAAAATAAAAAAAATTTTGTTCCCCAGTGTTATAGTCAAAGAGAGCTAGAACAATGGAAGGAGTATGATTAAGGATGAGAAGGATTGAGATAGATAGGAATACTATGTTTAATAAGAGTTAATATTTATTGTGTCCTTCCTACATGTCAGACCCTGAACTGAACATTGCATATTTCACATGTATCCCCACCTGGTGGCCCAAGTTCTCTATCCCCACAGGTCACATTTTATTATTTACATCCCTGTTACTTTATCTTGACTCTTCCTTTAGTGGGAACTCTTCTTTGGTTCTGGGTGTACTGCTTTGCCATTCTCTTAGGATATTGGGGAGGAGGAGAAGACTGCATTTATTTCTGGTTACTTTTTTAACAGATTTATTGAGATATAATCACACAACATATAATTCAGTCATCTAAAGCAAACAATTCAATGGTTTTTAACATTCACACAGTTATACTGTCATCACCACAATTTTTTTCGTTGTTGTTTTGTTTTTTTTTATTTATTTTTTATTTTTTATTTTTTATTAACTTTAATGGGGTGACACCAATAAATCAGGGTACATATGTACAATGAAAACATCTCCAGATTATCTTATCATTCAATTGTGCTGCATACCCATCACCCAAAGTCAAATTGTCCTCTGTCACCTTCTATCTGGTTTTCCCTGTGCCCCTCCCCTCCTCCCTATCCCACCCTCTCCTCCCTCCCCCCATCCCGTAACAATTTTTAAAGATTTTTATCACTCCCCCTTAAACTCTGTATTCATTAGCAGTTACTCCCACCCCCTTAATCACTTTTTTAACCATTAACTACTTTATGTTTCTATAGAGTTGCCTGTTCTGGACATTAGGTATAAATGAAATACAATCATACAAAATGTTCTCTAATTCTAGTCATACAATATGCAGCTGGTTTCTTCCATTTAACAATGTTTTCAAGGTTCATCTATGTTGTAGTATGTACTATAAGTATTTCATCCCCCCTTCCCAAATAATCCATTAAGTGAGTATAACACATTTTATTTATCCACTCATCAGTGTATGGACATTGAAATGTTTCCACTTTTTGGCTATTATGAATAAAGCTGCTATGAACATTTGTGCACAAGTGTTTTTTTTTACAGAGACAGAGAGAGAGTCAGAGAGAGGGATAGATAGGCACAGACAGACAGAAACAGAGAGAGAGATGAGAAGCATCAATCATCAGTTTTTTGTTGCCATTGCAACATCTTAATTGTTCATTGATTGCTTTCTCATATGTGCCTTGACCGCTGGCCTTCAGCAGACTGAGCAACCCCTTGCTCGAGACAGCGACCTTGGGTCCAAGCTGGCGAGCTTCTGCTCAAACCAGATGAGCCCACTCTCAAGCTGGTGACCTCCGGGTCTCGAACCTGGGTCTTCCACATTCCAGTCTGATGCTCTATCCACTGCGCCACCATCTGCTCAGGCTGTGCACAAGTTTTTGTGTTGACATAAGTTTCCATTTATTTTGGGTAGACATAGGAGTGAAATTGTTGGATCCTGTATGTTTTGAGGAAGAAGCAGACTGATTTCTAAGGCAGATGTACCTATTGCACAGGAGGGCTGTGATTTCTCTATATCTTTACCAACACTGGTTATTATGTCTTTTTTATAATCGTCACCCTAGTACTTCTGGTTACTTCTTATTCCATTAAAAAAAAAGTCTGCTCGGTTCTTCATCTCGCATCTCACCTCCTGTGTCTTTTTTCTTCTTTCTGATTTAATAAACCTCACAGAGTCCTTATTCTTGCCTCAAAGATAGTTAAGTTAGAAGAGTGTAACAGGTGATCTGGGTTGACAGTGGGGGTGGATGAGGAGAGACATCGCTGCTCAGCACACCAAACAAAACTTATGAGTGTTAGTTTCTTTGAGTTCCTCAGCCACTACAGATGTGAGGACTTTCTCACCAGCCAAATTTCTTCTTTACGAGCTCTTGTTTTCTTCCTTATGCTGATTTTCTCTTTCCCTCCATTGCCATTTATTTTTGAGCCCTCCACAGCACTCTGGGTCTTAAAATCCTTCTCATTCTATCACACAGAACAATTTAACTCCCCAACCTCACCCTCACCTACAACAGCCCGGCCCTGAAGCAGTAGTACCACAACTAAGTTATCCCGTGTATAGCTAACCTGGATAGTCTCTCTGAGAGAGAGTTACCACCAGCTTTTACCCCCTTGAAAAAATTCTACATGATTAAAGCAAAGTAAAAAAAAAAAAAAACAAAAAAAACCCCGAAACATACAAACAAACAAAAAAACCCCACAACTGACTCAAATTCCATCACTGATTAAGTTTTAAGATGAACAAAAAAAAAATCTGTCCCTCACTTCAGCCCAGCTCTCTTTCTAAGAGGAGCCATGTGTCATCATCCAGTGGGTATTTTCCAGGACTTATATAAACAAGCACACATGTGTATAGTATAAATCATGCTAGACATGGGTCTGCAACTTTACTTTCTCATTTAACAATATATTGGGGGCATATTTCCATGTTTGCTTCTTCCCTTTTAGTAGCCATGGTGGTCCATGGTATGAATTTACCACAGTTTACTCACCCATTTCTCTAATGAACATTTAGCTTGTTCCTAACCAGCTCCTATTTCCAGCAACGCTGTGGTGAAACCCTTTGACGGGTACTTTTACCAGGGCTGGGACTAGGTCTGGGAGGATCTCAGGCACACCCAAGGCACCTGCAAGACTCTGAAAATGAGTTTCCTTCAAGTTTGCACTCACAGAGGACCTCCCTTCCCTACCCTTAGTCCCAACCCTATTTCCCACTCTACTTCCATTTCTCTTGGAAAAATAGAGAATAAAGTAGGGTTCAATCACCCTTTCAATTATACTTATTTATTGAGTTGTGTATCCTTTCCTTGGTGAATTGAAATGGAACCTTATTCTATATTGAAATCTTATATATCTATATAAGATATATATATATTTGGGTTTATTTCTGTTTTTTCTATTTTGTTCCATTTTTAAAAATTCTGTTAGGGTCATATTGTTTGTTTATTCATTTATTTACTTTTAATTTATTGTGTTGACATGGTTTCAAGTGTCCCACTCAATGTAACACTCTCTGCACACCACATTTGTGTCATGCCATGCCCAATGCAAAGTCTTTTTCTACCCCTGTTTTCTCTCTTCCCCCCAGCCTGTCCCCTGCCTCCATCTCCCCTTTCCCTCTGGGAATTACTACCCCGTTGTCTGTACCTATGTGTATGTACATATGATTTGGCTATTCCTTTCACCTTCTTTGATACCATCCCCTCTTCCCCCTTCTCTCTGACAGCTATCCATCTGTTCCCTGTGACCCTGCCTCTGTTTCCATTTTGTTGCTCAGTTTATTGTGGTCATTAGATTCCACATATACAGTATAAGTAAGATCATACAATCTTTGTCTTTCTCTGCCGGGTTTATTTCACTTATCATAATAATCTCTCATTTTGTTTTAATACAGCCCCACTTTGCATGCTAGCCCACCGACCCAGTCCTTAGGGCCAATCCCTACCCAGAAGTGATGGGCTCCAGCTCACTGATTTTCTCGACCTGAACCATTCCAATGTGCCAAGGTCTGCTCACCTTGTGCCCTGCTGCAGATCTGGATGGGGCCTGGCTAGCCATGTTGTTTTGATCTTAACAACTCTATCACAAGCTTTAATACAGAGCAGGCCAAGATCACATCGTATACCAATTTTTTCAAAAACTTCTTAGCAATTATTGAAGATTTATACCTTCCTGTGGATTTTAAAATCATTCTGACCAGTTCCACTATCATTTAAATAAACTGTATAAAAGTAATGTGTTATCTCCTTTAATCCTCACACCAGCCTGCTTGAGGTATGTGCCACAGCCCAGGATGCTGATGCCAGAAAAGCCAGGAGCAGCACAGCACCCTATAGGACAGTGTGGGACAGAAGATCAGGGACAGTGAGCAAGTCATTAGACTCAGAGCATGCTTTCACACATGCGTAAACACTGTGGGAACAATAGTGAGGGCATGCTGAATAGTTCTGTGCGGTCACCAGGACTGCGGACTTCTGACCTGGGCAGAGAAAGAGAGGGCCTGGCTAAAGGGCCTTGGCAGCACTTGTAATTCATCATGGCTGTGGTGAGGCCATGCTTCCCCAGGGCTCCTGATCGAGGGCCACCCACCACAGAGGAGCAGAGCCGTCTGAGGGCCCGTGATGAGGTCTCATCATCAGTCACTGAGATTAACCGGAGTGCTCAGCACATATGGACTTCAGTGCCCTGGTGGGTAAAACCTAGGATTCTGAACCATGGATCTAGGAAACAAAGGGTGGGGGTGAGGTGGGGGAAGAAAGCAGGAATGACCTCATCATCCCTCCAGTGACTCATTAGGAGATTTTATTCTTTCTGTCCCTGCAATTGTAGGTTTCCTACAGGGTTGGAGTTCCCAGTGATGGTAAGGGAACCACTGAACTCTAAGTTGTGGCTGCCACCAGGGCACCTTGGACTTGTGTTCTGGGTCCAGTGGGTGATAAGAGGAGCCACTATCCTCACAGGGGTTAGGGACTCTGACTAGCAGCAGGAAGAAAGACTCCTTTTACACATTTGAGTGAAACCCAGGAATCTCTCTGGGTGCCTTGTGGTACCTCCTGCCCCACAGTAACCAGGAGAAGACTCTCTCGGTAACCCTAGACTGAGAAGGGGTTCAGTGCTCTCCAGGAATGAGGTTTGAGCCTCATCACCAGATAAGCCATCAGGATCTGCTAAGTTGAAAGAAAAAAGTGAGGGGGAATCAGACTGGACAGTGGAAGATGGAGAGGATGAATGTGAGTTTGGCCTTGAGTTCAACTGTAGCTGTGGGGGCTTTGCCTCAATAACTTCCCTTTGAAATTCCTCTGAGACAGAGAGAGGTGAGGGGTCACAGAAGGACTGACACCCGAAGCTGTGGGAGAAACAAATATGTGGCACTTTATGAATCAAATTGTGTTCCACCAAAACTCATATGCTGAAGCCTAACCCTCAGTACCTTAGAGTGTGACTGTATTTGGAGAGAGGGTCTTTACAGAGGTGATTAAGATGAGGTAATTAGGGTGGGCCCTAATCTAATATGACTGGTGTCCCAAAGAGAAGATGAGATTAGGACACAGACACACATGGAGGAAAGACCATGTGAGACACAATTAAAAGACAGGCACCTGTAAGGCAAGGAGAGATGCCTAGAAAACCCAGCCCTGCCAGCGCCTTGATCTCTGACCTACAGCCACCAAAACTGTGAGACAATACCTTTCTGTTGTTTAAACCATTCAGTCTATGGGATTTGTTATAGCAATCAATACATGGCAGAAAGGGTGGACCGTGGTGCTCAAGGAAATGTGACAGTCACAACTGCAGAGGTTGTCACTGCCTGTCTCCTGCTGCCTAGCTCTGAGATCCACCACAGAGCTCTGGGAGGCCTGTTCCCCACACATAGGATGGTGACTTTGGCTTAAAGGTTCTCTGTCAGCTTGGTCAGATGTGCACTGCAGTGTCATACTTCCCTCCCCAAGCTTCTTTCCCAAACTTGTGGTCTGCTGTCTGGTTCTCAGACTTCACTGGTTCCCACTTCATTTTTCTCTCCCAAATGCATACCCTAGAAACTGCTCTTGTACACCTGATCTCCTCTTAGTGTCTGCTTCTTAGAAGACCTGAGCTATCACATTTGAGCTTCCTCTCTCCCCATTTCACAGATGAGGAAATTGAGGGCCGCTTTTGGGAACTGTGTCTGAGCCACATTTTTTGGCCCATTTGTACCTGCAAAGACAAGCAGCATGTTTGCCGGCAGGCTCTGTTCATCAAACTGTATTTCATAATTCATATTGTGATAAAGGCATCTTTTAACTTTTGCTGTGAGAATTTACTTTTAGCCTGACCAGGCGGTGGCACAGTAGATAGAGCGTTGGACTGGGATGTGGAAGACCCAGGTTCGAGACCCTGAGGTCGCCAGCTTGAGCGCGGGCCCATCTGGCTTGAGCAAAAGCTAGCCAGCTTGGACCCAAGGTCGCTGGCTCCAGCAAGGGGTGGCTCGGTCTGCTGAAGGCCCGCGGTCAAGGTACATGTGAGAAAGCAATCAATGAACAACTATGCTGTCGCAACGGCAACAAAAAACTTATGATTGATGTTTCTCACCTCTCTCTGTTCCTGTCTGTCTGTTTCTATCTATCCCTCTCTCTGACTCTCTCTCTGTCCCTTTAAAAAAAAAAAAAAAGAATTTACTTTTAGATAAGACATTCATATCCCCCCTCCTCTGCTTTATTTTCCCCTGGTCACTTGTTGCTATCTAATCTTCTGAAATATTTTTCTTATTTCTCTTGTTTATTGTCTGACACATAATGACTGCACAAATAAGTGAATGACCTCCAAATTTACCATCTTCATTGCTCCCAAAGTTGGACAGCAGAGGTCAGTGAATATTTTTCTCAATTTGACGTTTATCTTGCTTCATCGTTATGTGCTTGTAAACTTGCCCATAATCTTCTACCTTGAGCCCCACGAGGGCGGTTTAGAATGAGGAAGCAGTGAGTGAATTGGACTTCTCCATTTATCCTGCTGTGTTTGGGTGGGTGGGCGGGACTAGGAAAACCCTCCACTACTAGTAGCTAATTTCAGAGAGGTGGTAGCAGCTGTTCCAATGTAAAGAGATTTGTGTTGCTTTTCGTGGTGGAGCAGCAGATAACCAAGGCTGAGTTCAAAGTACCATGTAGTGAGTGTGAGTCAGAACATATGGACTTCAGGGCCCTGGTGGGTAAAACCTAAGACCCTGAACCATGGATCCAGGAAACAAAGGGTGGGGGTGGGGTGGGGGAAGGAAGCAGGAATGACCTCATCATCCCTACCAACAAGAGCAGGTAGAAAATGTCTGCAGTGGGGCAGTCATGCAGCATAGCCATTTGAATGGGATCAGGATGTCATTACAGTGAAGGAGAGAGAGAGAGAGAGAGAGAGAGAGAGAAAGGTTCAGGAATGCCACACCAGCATGTCGTGCCCAGACACAAAACACATGAAGCCAAGAGCTGATGATCAAAACAGCAGGCCTTGCATGGACAGAGCAGCCCTGGAGGCTGGGCCAGTCCACCCTCAGGGAGCTATCAGGCTTCCCAAGGAACAGTGTTGCTTGAAGGAGGAAGGAGAGCCCCAGCTGAAGATGACATTGGTGAAGGGGTGGGGGCAGAGGAGAACACTGACTGGGGCTGAACCCCTCTGCTTATTGCAGGTGGGTGCCGTAAAGGAGACCAAGCATCTTTAATTGTGGGTGCGAGTGACAGCCCAGGCTGGGCTGGGTGAGAATCCATTACTGTTCCTCCATGCATTCCCTCCTTCTCTCACTTAAAGGACTGGGGTGGTTCAGCTCCTGGCGGAGTTTGGGCTTCTGTCCTGCATGTTGCTGAGCTTGGCTCTGTCTGGATGTGGGTGCTTAGTAACACATTTACTTTTGAAATCAAAGGATGACAAGTTTGCAGCACTGGCTTTCAGTGAGCTCAAGCAGAACCAAGGTTATATGGAAATTTCTGCCAAATTAAACACATATACCTTCTCCAGCACTTAAAAAAAAGCTTATTTTCAGCTTTTCAGAAAGAAATTATGTGTTATGTTTGGCACTTGTTAATGTTTAAATGATATTTTTAGATAGGAGCATTTAAGTGGCATAAAAGTAAATTAGAAATTCCTTCCCTTCCTTCCTTCCTTCCTTCCTTCCTTCCTTCCTTCTTTCCTTCCTTCCTTCTTTCCTTCCTTCCTTCTTTCCTTCCTTCCTTCCTTCCTTCCTTCCTTCCTTCCTTCCTTCCTTCCTTCCTTCCTTCCTTCCTTCCTTCCTTCCCCTCCTTCCTCCCATCCCTCACTCCCTCACTCCCTCTCTTTCTTCTTTCTTTCTTTCCTTCCTTCATTGTATTGAGTGCCTATTAGATAGGGTATCCAGAGAGATGTAAAGCCAGTGGTCTGCCTTCAGGAAAGAATTTTTTTTTTTTACAGGGACAGAAAGAGAGTCAGAGAGAGGGATAGGTAGGGACAGACAGACAGAAACAGAGAGAGATGAGAAGCATCAATCATTAGTTTTTTGTTGCGATACCTTAGTTGTTCATTGATTGCTTTCTCACATGTGCCTTGACCGCGGGTCTTCAGCAGACCAAGTAACCCCTTGCTGGAGCCAGCAACCTTGGTTCCAAGCTGGTGAGCTTTTTGCTCAAGCCAGATGAGCCCATGTTCAAACTGGTGACCTCGGGGTCTCGAACCTGGGTCTTCCACATCCCAGTCCGACGCTCTATCCACTGCGCCACTGCCTGGTCAGGCAAGAAAGAAAATATTATAAGAGCAACCAAATGAAAGTTCTTCTCAGAGATTTCTAGAGCTGTTACATGTTTGGTTAGTTATACTCTGCCCAATACAGCAGCCACTGGCCACACGAGGCCTTTGTGTGCTTGAAATGTGCTCGGTCCAAACTGAGATGTGCTGTGATTGTAACAAACATACTAGATTCTGACGGTTCAGCATAAAAGAGTACCAACTATCTCATTAATAATTTAAAATATGATTATATGTTCACATGATAATGTTTTGGTTACATTGGGGTAAATAAATTCTATTACTAAAATAAATTTCATCTGTTTCTTTTTACTTTATTTTAGTGTGGCTACTAGAAACTTTACAGTCACATATATGAGTTTTTTATATTATATTTATATTGGACAGGGTTGCATTATCCCTTCAGAGCTTTCTTCCTTCCCCTATGTTCTGTGTATACTTGAAGATATTAGCTCTTTATATATTTAATGTAGAGATACAAGGGAGCCTTAAAGAGTTTGTTCATCTCGTGCATTCTGCCATACTTTAGAGACTGAGGGATGCATGTGTGGAGGCAATGGCAGGGCTGGCCACAATGTGAGGAAGGTCACGGGTCCTGAGCGAAAGGGGAAGGATAGTGAGTGTGTGGAGAAAGGCCCTGTGCTTAGAGAAGGAAATCTGAGTTGTAGTATTCCTTCTGCCACTTAGAGGAAGAGCTGAGTAAAAGCACCTCTTGTACAAATGGAGTATCTGTGCAACCAGGGGTCCTGGGGACCAGAGGTGGTTCCAGGCTACTGGGAGAGCAGGCTAGATGAGAGCACTTTTACTCAGATTTTATAAGAAAAAATAGAATTCTCTGAATAGAGTGTTCTTCTTTAGGAAATGTGTTAAAAAGTATAAGTAAGACAGACACATAAGAAAACCTCGTTATTATAGCTAAGAACCCTGCAAGGCCGAACTGGAACACTAATTTACTGCCTATAGCAGTGGTTCTTAACCTTTTTTGAGGTACCGAACCTACCAGTTTCATATGCGCATTTACCGAACCCTTCTTTAGTGATAAATAAAATATGATTTTTTTCCAAATTCAAGACATAGGTATATGTTTTTTTTACTGGTGCACAAAATGAGCCATGCATGAACATCACCTTGCTCAAAGAACAAAACCAACAAAGTGCATGAACTCACAACAAATTACGATATTACTTTATTCTGGCCTCTGCTGCAGAGGCTTCTCCGAACCCCTGAGACCGACTCATCGAACCCCTAGGGTTCAATAGAACCCAGGTTAAGAACCACTGACCTATAGGTTTCCAGGCTGTTTGCCTCCAGGAACTGGTGAGTAAAATAAACCTTTGGTGCACTTAAGCAAGGTGTGATTAGCAGAAGCACACAGGACTGTGTTTATGGGTGTCTGGAGAATTCCTAAACAGAGTGTTAGGGCAACCTAGGGGGAACGTCATTCTTCTTTCAGGTTTCAGCTTGGAGGCATTAATCTGCTGTATTATTTAACTGAATTAGATGATCTTTTGGGTCTGATTTGAGATATATAAAAATGAGGACATCAACACTAGGGATGGGAATGTAAGCTAGTGCTTTAACCCTGTGTATCATTCAAGGGCCTTTCTCCCTAGAAAAGAGTATGAGTAACTCCTCCAACGATAAATTGTTTGTGGGTGAAAGACTTAAGCCAGATTGTTGCTTTTCTTTCTTGAGTGGCATGGGTTATAGATCATTTTCATTTCATTTCAAATAGTAATTTAATTTTCAGTGTTCCTAATATTCAGTGAGTAGGATTTTGCTCACCATTTTTCTTGTTTACCACCACTTATACTAAACCATTCTCCATCTCCCTAATCTTATTTCCACACGTCCCATCTAGGTTGTGCAGTAGTGGAGTAATTTAAGTTCATTCATAATAGGTGCTTGCCTATTACACTTCATAAATAAGAAAAACAAAGACAAAGGGTCTAGACATTGTAAGGTGGTGGGCAATGGGGAAGGACACGTGAGGAACCAGCCAGGAGCTTTGGCTAGAACCGCCCACATCCATTCGTGCCAAAAGAAACTTCCCAGAAGTCCTTGGGAAAAGAGCGACTGTCTGTCAGCCAGTGAGATTTTGCCACGTCATATTAGCTCACCCACCCTAGAGACCCTTTAAATATTCCCCACACAGATCACCCCATGTGACTTCTCTGGCCTCTGTCCCTGGGGACAGGGAACATCGTCCAGGAGGTGCAGTACTAAATAAAGCCTTTGCTATACCACACTTCGTGGCTACACCCCTTCCTTCTTCCTCGGTGGTGAAAAGTACCTTACAGGCATTATGTCCTTTATAATTTAAGAACATAGTTAAGAGCCCTGGGGAGCAGTGGTGTAGAACAACACCAGAAATAAAAAAAAGAAATTTTTTACTCTGAGGCAATTTTAACCCTAAATGTAGACATTTTAGATAAATACAAAGCAGAGAATGAAACACATCACACTTTCTATCTTCTTTTGTCACAGCTACTTGATGTGTCCAAAAATTGAGGCACTACTGAGATCCTATTGGGTCCAGTTACAGCTGCATATCCCACTTCCCTTTGAGGTGAACATTTGGATGTGTGGAGGTATTTATTTCTTGACCTTTCCTCTAGTTGCCAACTCCTGCCAGGTTTTAATCAGCCTATCAACATTTCTTCCCCTGAGATTTCTCTTAACAGTTCAGGCACCTGAGTCAGATGGTTGAGTGGAAGCCTCACTGCTAAGCCCTAAAACCTTGGTCCAATTCTCCAGTCTTTCTTAGCCTCGCCTGTTCAATAAGCAAAATAATGGTGCCAGCTCACAGAGCTGGGTGAAAATTAGAGAGATTATTCACATAATGCCCTCATCCCAGAGTCTGGCACTTTGTAAATCTTCTCTATATTTATTTTCTCTCCTCTGCCAACCCCAAGCTGGCTTCATGCGGAACAGTGCCCATTCAGAGGGTGCTCTCCCACAGAAAGCCTCGGCACCTGGCCCCAGTGAGCCTGTGAGAAATGCACAGTTCCTGCTCTGCCCCAGCCCTTCCTAATCAGACCAGACCTGGCCGTCCTTGCAGACAGGCCTGGTCAGCCTGCCAGGCATCCGTCTGGAGATCCTTGGGTATGATTCTGTGTGCTGATACCTTGCTCTCTCGCCCTGCCCCACCTCATTCCTAGGAGCCAGTCCACATTGCAGGTGTGGGAAGGAACTGAGGTGGGTTCTGGGAAAGGGATGTTGACTCAGTACTTCCGGATGGACAGGCAAGGGTGTAGAGGGTATTAGCCCATCCCTGCTACAAGAAGAGCCAGCAGAGAGAGGAACTGAAAGAAATTTCTGAGTACGCCCCACCGGAAGCTGGGAAAATTAAGTGGACCTGTAGGGGAGAGCACCCATTTCTTCATAGAGGGAAGCCAAGTCAGCTCTCTGATACAAATTTGCCAGCTGGGGTGCTACTAGAGGCCCTGTCTGCCAGAGTGGCAGTTTCCCTGCCCTCTCTTCCCCACTCTTCTCCCCCTACCCTGTGGGAGAGTGCCCTGCGTGTCCAGTGGCTTGCTTGGTTCCTTTCACAGCTACCTGCAAGACAGGCATTCCTGCAAACCCTGGCCCTTACCACCACCCATTTTGTGTCCTAGTTCTTATTACATATTTGCCTCACTTGGAAAGGTGCAAACTCCCTCAGGCCAGGATTTTATTTACCCATCAATCACTATTTACCAGGCTTTTTCTGGGAGCTAGGTACGCAGCTGAGAAGAAGGACCAGAGCCAGCACCCCCAGGTCAGGTGCCATCATCTGACAGGCTCCCCACTTGTTTCCTTGTGGCTGCCTGTTCCTCACATGTTCCCCAGACAGCATTTAAAAACACAAATCATATTACTTCTCTGCTTGAAAGCCCCTAATGGCTTCCAGTCACATTTTGAGTAGAAACCACACTCCTTTGCCAGCCTCTAAGGCTCTGTACACTCACCCACAGAGCCCTCGTCAGCTCCCTGCTCTTACCTCCTCTCCTTGGCCCCTCAGCCTCTAAACCTGTTCTCTCTGCAGGTTTCTGCCCCTTCCTCTTCCTGCAATGTCCTTCCCAGGACTTATGAGTCCTACTCATTCCTTCTCATGCATGTGAACCCACCCACCTTATCATCACACTCTCCCATCCTAGTTTAGTTTCCTTCATAACATTTACCATAGCTTATTCTATTCCTATCATAGTACATATGCAGTTTTTACTTGTGTCTATCCGTCTCCTCTAGAAATTCCCTGGAGGTAGAAACTTTAATTGGCTTGTTCACCATTCTATCTCCATACCTAGCCTGTGGCTGGCACCCAGGTAAGAGGATCTCAATGAATATTGTTGATTGAACCAATGAACAAATAATTGGATTTGTAGTTAATAGAATCATTAGATTCTGATTCTGGTGTCAATTTTCCCCTCACCCCACCTGCTCCTTTGGAAGAGATAGAGGCTTCTGAAATGTTCAGCAGGCTGCAAAAGTGATTCTCAGTCCCGAAGGTCCACTAGGCTGTCAATGACTAAACTGTGATGATACTTGCTGGCCCTCTCAGAAGTCTTTCAGGATGTCCAGAAATGATCATCATTACAAATAAATTTAAGGGAAATTAGCTGTTGACTATTCACCTGAGAATAATAAACATTCACGGGAATTTGTTTCTTCTAGTACAGATATTACTTTAAGGTGTTTTGAAATCTTTAGAGTCCAGACAGAAACACAACATGGGTTTGTCTCAGGTTATTTGTCAGAGAGTACCAAGTCTGGGCAGGTGAGTTTTCCAGAATAATAAAGCATCAACTGTCTTAATCCTAAAATTAAAATGCAAGTATGAAAGTCTTTGATAAAAGACTTTCTCATAGAGTAAAATGTCTATCTGCACCTACATGTTATGTCAACTCCCCTTGAGTATGGTCTGCAGAGAGAGGAAAGGTCTCTTTGTTAGAACAAAGAAAATGGTTCCTAAAACTCAAGTTGGTGTTTTCCTCTCTTTCCTTTATCCTCTTTTTTTTTCTTCTTCTTTTCTTTACCGGTTATGCAGACATTTCAAAAGTTCGTACTCAGCTTGTTTCTTTGAGATCTCAAAGGCAAAATAAAACAAACTTCAATCCTATTAGCAGCTTCTGTGTCTGGCAGATGTTCAGTTAAACAACTAGATATGCTAACAGACCTTCAGGATGTTCCCCTAGGAGGAGCCAACGAGGAATTGACTTCCTACTTTCCAACCCAGCACAATTCTTTCTGATTTTTGAATAACTTTTTATGACTGGATAATATAAAGAAGATTTTATAACGTACCATTTTAATATATTGTCAAGTCACAACACACCTAAGGAAGCGAGGAGGTGGAGTTACTAGATCATCAAGGGAATGTTTCTTTGGCCCAGCAAAGCAACCATTTTATTTGCCATTTCTTGAAGCTTCTGAAAGAATTCTCTAAATTAACTCAAGTTGCCAGTGGCCTGAGTGTCTCATAAGGACATCTTCCTTTGAAGAAGACCATGCTTTCATTGCATTTGTATCTCCTGCCAGTGATAATTCTTTCAGTTGCAAGTGACAAGAAACCTGACCTGAAAAGGCTTAGGGAAAAGGGGAACATGCTGGCTGGTATAACTAAGCAATCCAGTGAAAATTAGATGTGGATTCAGGTAAGCCTATATTCAAGCCTTAAATGATGCAACCCTGGCCCAGCTGTCTTTTTTTTTTCTCAGGTCTGCCTTCTATATACTAAGCACCTTCTCCCCTTTCAATATGGTTGCCAATAGATCTCAAGGTGAGGGGCTCTTGTGTTCAAATACAAAAGGAAAAAGAGATCTTTGGCTTGGCACTCCTAGGCAAAAGTTCATTGCATCTCATGTTCTCTGATTGGACCAAGAGCCTGCCCTTGAACCAATCATTTGGCCAGGGTTCTATGATATACTAATGGGCTTAGATCTAAGTCATATGACCCCACCAAAAACCAATGGGTTGAGAATGAGGGACTGGATGATTTGTGGGGCATTTGGAGACAGTTACCAAGAGGAAAGGAAGAGAAACTAAACAGTCAAAACAGCAGATCTTTGCTACCATCTAGTTGCATTTACACAGACAATACATATAACAAGGAAGTGGTGAAACATATATAAATGATTTCTATGGAATCCTCAAATATGATTATTCTTTTGGAGCAGATTTAGCTAGAAGTAGAAATTCCCAATTGGCATATTATCAGATTCACTGGAAGATTTGGATTTGATAAGTGAGTATGATAAATCTAATAAATCTGACCATTAAAGATGATACCAGGTGATTTAGGAGAGCAAATGGAGTTGGACATTCCCCTTCCTCCAACCAAACACACCCCTGTTCTCAGCAGTGTGAGCTCCAACAAAGGGATGATGCAGGACAGTTTGTCGGTGTCTGAACCTGTGTCCCCAGTGTCTACTGTGTCTACTGTGTCTACCTGTGTCCCCAGGGTCAAGCCCAGCCCTCTCAGCCTCCTGAGGTCTGGACTCATATCCCCTTTCCAGTTTAGTTCTTACCATTCTTCTAAAGAAACTTTGTATTTTTCAGACTAGAAAGACAATTACCCTTAAATCCTCTATTGTGTTCTCACTTTCCTATTCTTGATTGTGTCATTTTCTTCTAAAAGTTTTCATCTTCTATCTATTAAAATACTAACCATTATTGAAAATTTACCCTCTTTGACATTTTCCCTGATCACCCAGTCAGGATTGACTTTCCTTCTCTACCCGTGGTCCATACCTTGTATATTCTGCTTTATATTGCAGTGTTTCTCTGTGGGCTTCACTTCCCCTTTCAAAACAATAAACCTCCTGGGCGAGGGGTGGTGGTGCAGGGACCATGATGTTCCCTGAGTTTTGAACCTTTGCAGGCTCTACTCTCATGTCTTATGTATACATAGGAGGATCTTGATTTATTTCTGTTGTTTGGAACAAAGTGTGAGTGAACGGAACCCTCACACCTCTATTTTCTTTCTCCTTCTCTTTGTTTTTGGTGTCTTATCTTCCCCAAGATGTCTGTCCTTGGGAAGCTCTAATGAGCTCTGCTTGATTTGCTGACAGGCTTTGAAGTGACAGGGCATGACAAAGTAGTACTGCAGGGTTGCCTGCATTTTAAGGGGAAGTTGTTGGGAGACTGGAAATTTTAAAGTCAAATGGTGAACAAAACCAGAAAAAACAACCCGAGAAATCCAGGAGTCTCTCCTTTCTGAGGGCCCTTCTTTTCCCTGAACTAGCTCTGCTGTACGTGGGGAAAGAAGCATGTGACAGTAAAAGGAGTAGGATAAAATTTAAGATGATAAGTAAGATTCTTTTTTTAAGTAAAACAGAAAACCCAGAAATCATTCAAAGAGAAAAAAGATGTATAGATTTGATTACAAAGAAGTTAGAAATATCTGGATGGGAAAATATACCTTAAAGTTGATAGATGATAAGAGAAGTATCCGATAATACTTATAACCACAGAAGTGTGCTATTTGATAAATGTTTAAAATTTGATATGAGACTCTGGCCGAAAGGTTCAGTGGTAGAGTGTCAGCCCTGGGTGTGGATGTACTGGGTTTAATTCCTGGTCAGGGCACACAGGAGAAGCTTTCATCTCCTTCTTATCCCTTCCCCTCTCACTTTTCTCTTTCTCTCTCTTTCCTGCAGCCATGCTGTGATTTGAGTGAGTTGACCCTGGGTGCTGAGGATGGCTCCATGGCTTCAGCCTCAGACACTAAGAAGAGCTCAGTTGCTGAGCAACTGAGCAATGCCCCAGATAGGCAGAGCATCACACCCTAGTGGGCTTGCCAGGTGGATCCTGGTGGGGGCACATGCAGGAGTCTGTCTCTCTGCCTTCTCTCCTCTCACTGAAAAATCTATGAGAAAGCTAACATGTTAATAGCAAAATAGGCAAAGTCTATAAATAAGCAATTTATAACAGAGGAAATAAAAAAAATGGCCTGAATGTGTGAAAAGGCACCATGTATGAACAACAGTGTGCAGAATTTGAAACAATCTGCAGCTCCTGGCACTGCGAGAGTTGGTGACATGGTGTCTTGCCTGCTGCTGGTGGGTTTAGGAATCCTATTTTTACCAAAGTTATTTGGAAATACCTATGAAATAATGATGGCTATAGCCTTTGATTGAACCACTAATCCAAGCTCTGGAATCCAAGCTTTAAGTTTATAAGATGAATGCACCAGGATGTAAGACTGCAGGTATAAAATATTTCAGCTTTGTCTGGGGTGGGGATAAAAGAGCAACACTGACTATCCCATCATAAAGGATACACATTCATTCTATGGCATATCATGAAGCCAATAAAAAGGATGCATTAGATCTAGATGTGGAGGGATTTTAAGCATATCATGTTATATACTGAAATACCTCTTTTATAAAAAAGTGATAGAGAAAGAAAACCATATGTATTTATATGTCTATGTATTTATGTGGCCATAGAGAAAGGTGTGAATGTTCCATGACAAACTGTTACCATTGTTACCGCTGGGGGACCTTAACACTGTGAGGTGGTAGGCTCCTGGAGAGAGGACCAACGGAAGCTTGTCCTTGTCTGCTCCTCTGCTGTTCATGCTAGCTCCCTGTGCACCTGGAGGGAGCTGTGCACATATGCAATGGCACCCAGCCTGCCCACTCCCCACACATGCTCTTGCACTCTAGGACTGCACTCTTCCTGGGCCAGCTTGCCTTGGAAGAGGGCTTGAATTAATTTGACAGGGAATTCTAGTATCCTTGGTACCTGGAGTATGTTCTAGAAGTGGGGTCACATACTCTAGGTTGACATGTATCCCTGGTCCTGGGTCCTGGAAACTTCTTGTTGCTTTGGTGAGAATCAGCCTTGGAAAGCAGAGGACTCAGAGTAGGGGTCCCAGTGACCTAGGCCTAAGGAAGTAATTGGAGAATGGAAAAGATGATTAAATGCTCATTTATATTCCTCTAGATTATTTGACTCACTACAATAAATATTCAGGCATTTAAAAATTTTAAATTCAGGCATTTAAAAAACTGTTTAAAATACACCCTTAAATATTTGAAACTGAGAACCAAAAATCAAACAGGGAAAAAGGCACCCTGATAACTTAATCTCTAATGGAGAAATGCCAGCACCATGGCAAACATGATGGTAGGAGAGAGAGCTGTGATCAGTGACCCCTTTCTCAAATGTCCTGCTCCATCTTGCCACCCTAATTTAATCATTTCCAGTAAAGCCAAGGGGTATACAAGGCATGGGGGCAATCACACATACACACGTACATGGTTTTGGGTGAGGGTGTCCATTTGGCTTATTCATCTGTCAAATATTTACTGGGGCTCCTATATGTCAGACACTGTTTCCGGTGCAAAGAAAGCAGCAAAGAACAAAATAGCAAAAATTCCTGCCCTCATGGAGACAGACATTAAACAAGATAAATATGTAAAAATCAAGGTGTGTATGAAAGTGCTAAAAGTAAAGTCAGGAAAGAATGAGAATGGGGACTGCAGTCTTATATAAAATGCTCAGGAAGATCTTACCTGGAATGAGATATGACTCCAATCCAGAAGAAATGAAGGAACCAGTCTTGGGCCAGGGAAGAAAGTTAGCTGGAGTGACAGACTTGTGCAGCTCATGTTGTGCCCCTCTGGAATTGATCAAACAGTACACCAGACATGAACAGACACGGAGAAAATTTACATGCTTATTTCTATGTGAAAGAAACCAGTCTGAAGAGACTGCATCCTATATAATTCTAATTATATGACACTGTGTAAAAGGCTAAACTATAGGGACAGTAAAAAGATCAGTGGTTGGAGGGGAGAAGGAGGGAGAATTGGTGAAGCACAGGAATTTGAGAGTAGTGGGATTATTCTGCACCACTTGGTATTGCATTTGTGGAAACCCACAAAACTTTATAGTACAAAGATTGAACCTTAATGTATGGAAAGTTAAAAAGAAAGTTCATTTAGGTCAGAGGGTCCCAGAAACAGATTCTAATTGTATTATACATGTATGAGACAACCTCACTGAAAAGGATAGAGGAAAAGAGGCTGACATACGTAGTACTGCAAATGAGCAGAGGCTGTAAGATTAAAGGCAAAAAGAATTGTACAAAAGCATTGCACTTGAGTTGATAAAGTTGTTCAGCACAGTGTTGTGGGTTACCAGTTTTGACACCACTGTACAGATGTACTGGAATTGACAGTAAGTACATGGATGGTGGGAGGTGGGAGCCAGATTTGCACTGCTGAGAAATCTTCTTGTGGTGATAGATCACAGTTGGAGACACCCATTAAAAAATTGTTCATTAATGTAGATACAGATAGTTAATTATAGAAATATTTTTAGATATGTATAAAGGTTGGGGCAAAAGTAGATGACGGGTCGACCGGTCAAAAGTGCACCATGACTTTACGGACGTACTGTATAATAATTAACAAGAAATAATATAAGAATAAACTGTGTTTCATGTACTCACAACTGTAAACCTACATTTGCCCCCATCCTGTACATAGGTTGCTATGCACACAAGTGTTTCTTTGCTCTGTCAGTTGACAGAGCCTAAAAACAAAAAAGATATCCTAGTATCAGGAGCACATTTAGTGCCAGATTTTTAAAATTCTCATTTTAAAATTGAGGTACAATTGGCTTATATTATAGGTATACAGCCTGATGGTTTAATGTTTGCATTTATTGTGAAATGATCACCACAATCAGTCTAGTTAACATTCACATACAGTTACACATGCAGTTCATATAGTTAAACATATCACATACAGTTACAATTTTTTTCTTGTGATGAGAACTTTTTAAAAAATATTTTATTATTATTAATTTTAATGGGGTGACACCAATAAATCAGGGTACATATGTATAATGAAAACATCTCCAGGTTATCTTATCATTCAATTGTGTTGCATACCTGTCACCCAAAGTCAAATTGTCCTTGTCACCTTTATCTGGTTTTCCCTGAGTCCCTCCCCTCCTTCTTATCCTACCCTTCCCTCCCTCCCCCCACCCTGTAACCACCACTCTCTTGTCCATGTCTCATGGTCTTACTTTTATGTCCCACCTATATATGAAATCATGCTGTTCTCAGTTTTTCTTTTCTTCTGATTTACTTATTTCACTCCGTATAATGTTATCAAGGACCATCCATTTTGTTATAAATGATCCGATGTCATCATTTCTTATGGCTGAGTAGTATTCCATAGTATATATATACCAAAGCTTTTTTAATCCACTCGTCTTCTGACGGACACTTGGGCTGTTTCCAGATCTTCGCTATTGTGAACAATGCTGCCACGAACATGGGGGCGCATTTCTTCTTTTCGAACAGTGCTATGGTGTTCTTAGGGTATATTCCTAAAAGTGGGATAGCTGGGTCAAAAGGCAGTTCGATTTTTAATTTTTTGAGGAATCTCCAAACTATTTTCCATAGTGGCTACACCAGTCTGCATTCCCACCAGTAGTGCAGAAGGGTTCCCTTTTCTCCACATCCTCACCAGCACTTATTCTGTGTTGTTTTGCTGATGAGTGCCATTCTGACTGGTGTGAGGTGATATCTCATTGTGGTTTTAATTTGCATTTCTCTAATGATTAGTGATGTTGAGCATTTTTTCATATGCCTATTGGCTATCTGTATGTCCTCTTTGGAGAAATTTCTATTCATTTCTTTTGCCCATTTTTTGATTGGATTGTTTGTCTTCCTGTTGTTGAGTTTTATAAGTTCTTTATAAATTTTAGTTATTAACCCCTTATCAGATGTGCTGTCTAATATGTTCTCCCATTGTGAGGTTTGTCTTTTTATTCTGTTCTTATTGTCTTTAGCTGTGAAAAAACTTTTTAGTTTGATATAGTACCATTTGTTGATCTTGCCTTTTATTTCATTTGCCCGTGGAGATAAATTGGCAAATATATTGCTGCTACAGATGTCGGAGAGCTTGCTGCCTATGTTTTCTTCTAAGATGCTTATGGTTTCACGGCTTACATTTAAGTCTTTTATCCATTTTGAGTTTGTTTTTGTGAATGGTGTAAGTTGATGGGCTACTTTCATTTTTTTGCAGGTAGATGTCCAATTTTCCCAACACCATTTGTTAAAGGGGCTGTCTTTACTCCATTGTATGTTCTTTCCTCTTTGGCAAATATCAGTTGTCCATAAAGCTGTGGGTATATTTCTAGGTCCTCTGTTCTGTTCCATTGATCTATGTGCCTGTTCTTATGCCAGTACCAGGCTGTCTTGAGTATAATGGCCTTATAGTAAACCTTGATATCTGAAAGAGTGATACCTCTTGCTTTATTTTTTCTTTTTAAGATTGCTGAGGCTATTTGTGTTCTTTTCTGGTTCCATATAAATTTTTGGAATATGTGTTCTATATCTTTGAAGTATGTCATTGGTATTTTAATTGGTATTGCATTGAATTTATAAATTGCTTTGGGTAATATAGACATTTTAATGATGTTTATTCTTCCTAGCCATGAGCACGGTATATGCTTCCACTTGTTTGTCTCTTCCTTGATTTCTTTTATCAATGTTTTATAATTTTTTGAGTACAAGTCCGTCCTTAACCTCCTTGGTTAAATTTACTCCTAGGTACTTTATTTTTTTGGCTGCAATAGTGAAGGGGTTTGTTTCCTTAATTTCTTTTGCTGACAGTTCATTGTTGGTATATAGAAATGCCTCTGATTTCTGAGTATTAATTTTATATCCTGCCACCTTGCTGAATTCATTTATAAGATCCAGTAGTTTTTTGACTGAGACTTTAGGGTTTTCAATATACAATATCATATGATCTGCAAATAGTGACAGTTTTACTTCTTCTTTTCCAATTTGGATGCCTTTTATTTCTTCTTCTTGTCTGATTGCTATAGCTAGGACTTCCAGAACTATGTTGAATAAGAGTGGTGAAAGTGGGCAACCCTGCCTGGTTCCTGATCTTAAGGGGATTGCTCTTAATTTTTGTCCATTTAGTATGATGTTTGCTGTGGGTTTGTTGTAGATGGCCTTTATCATGTTAAGGAATGATTCCTGTATTCCCACTGTACTGGGAGTTTTGAGCATGAATGGGTGCTGGATTTTATCAAATGCTTTTTCTGCATCTATTGAAATTATCATGTGATTTTTGTCCTTCCTTTTGTTTATGTGATGAATGACATTGATTGATTTTTGAATATTGAACCAGCCTTGCCTCTCCAGAATAAATCCCACTTAATCATGGTGTATGATTTTTTTCATATATTGCTGTATTCGGTTGGCTAATATTTTGTTGAGAATTTTAGCGTCTAAATTCATCAGGGATATAGGCCTATAATTTTCTTTCTTTGTGTTGTCTTTTCCCGGTTTTGGGATCAGAATTATGCTCGCCTCATGAAAGAAGTTTGGAAGTCTTCCTTCCTCTTGACTTTTTTGAAATAGCTTGAGGAAGATAGGAGTTAGTTCTTCTTTGAATTATTGGTAGAATTCACTTGTGAAGCCATCAGGCCCAGAACCTTTCCTGTTTGGGAGTTTTTTGATAACTGTTTCAATCTCATTTGTTTTAATTGGTCTGTTTAGGTGTTCTGATTCTTCCAGATTGAATTTTGGAAGTTTATATGATTCAAGAAATTTGTCCATTTCATCTAGATTGTCTAATTTTTTGGCATATAGTTCTTCCTAGTATTTTCTTACAATGCTTTCTATTTCTGTTGTGTCAGTTGTTATTTCTCTACTGTCCTTTCTAATTTTATTTATTTGAGTCCTCTCTCTTTTTTTTTTGGTGAGTCTAGTTAAGGGTTCATCAATCTTGTTTACCTTTTCAAAGAACCAGCTTCTTGTTTCATTGATCCTCTGTATTGTTTTCTTAGCCTCTATGTCATTTATTTCTGTTCTGATCTTTATTATTTCCTTCCTTCTACTTGTCCTGGGTTTTATATGTTGTTATTTTTCTAGTTCTTTTAGCTGCAGGGTCATATTGCTTATTTGAGCTTTTTCTAACTTCTTATGATATGCCTGTAGTGCAATGAACTTCCCTCTCAGAACTGCTATAGCTGTGTCCCATAAATTTTGAGTTGATGTATGCTCATTATCATTTGTTTCTAGAAATATTTTTATTTCTTCTTTGATCTCATTGTTAATCCATTCATTATTTAATATCATGCTATTTGTTTTCCTAGTGTTTGAGTATTTTTCAGTTTTTCTTTTGTGGTTAATTTCTAGTTTCATGGCATTGTGATCAGAGAAAATGCTTGATATGATTTCAATCTTCTTAAATTTATTGAGACCATTTTTGTGTCCTAACATGTGGTCTATCCTAGAAAACGTACCATGAGCACTTGAGAAGAATGTATATTCTACTGCTTTAGGGTGAAAAGTTCTGAAGATATCTATTAAATCAAGTTGATCTAGTGTCTCCTTTAAGTTTGCTGTTTCTTTATTAATTTTCTTTCTTGAGGATCTATCCAGTGTTGTTAGTTGGGTATTGAAATCACCTACTATGATAGTATTGCTGTTAATCTCGCCCTTTACATCCATCAAAGTCTGCTTTATGTATGTCGGGGCTCCTATATTTGGTGCATAGATATTTATAATAGTTATATCTTCCTGTTGAATTGTTCCCTTTATCATTATGTAGTGTCCTCCTTTATCTCTTACTACAGCCCTTGTTTTAAAGTCCATTTTGTCAGATATAAGTATTGCTACCCCTGCTTTTTTTTCATTTCTATTTGCATGAAATATTTTTTTCCATTCTTTTACCTTCAGTCTATGTGCATCTTTTGTTTTAAGGTGTGTCTCTTGTAGACAGCATATGTATGGGTCCTGTTTCCTTATCCATGCAGCTACCCTATGTCTTTTGATTGGATCATTTAATCCATTTACATTTAAGGTTATTATTAATATGTAGTTGTTTATTGCCATTTTATTCTTTAAAGCTGTATTCTTCTTTTGCTCTATTCTTTCCTCCCTTTAAACTGTTCTCAACAGACCCCTTAGTATCTTTGCAGAATTGGTTTGGTTTTTATGAATTCCTTGAGGTTTTCTTTTTCTGGGAAGCTCTTTATTTCTCCTTCAATTTTAAACATTAACCTTGCAGGATAAAATAGTCTTGGTTGTAGGTTCTTGTTCTGCATTACTTTGATTATATCTTGCCATTCCCTTCTGACCTCAAGTGTTTCTGTTGAGAATCCGATGTCATCCTTATGGGGTTTTTTTTTTGGGCGATAGCCTTTTTTTCCCTAGCAGCTTTAAAAATTTTTTCTTTATCCATTAGCTTTGGTATTTTAACTATGATGTGTCTTGGTGTAGATCTTTTTGGGTTTCTCTTTAATGGAGTTCTGTGTGCTTCTTGAACGTATGAAGTGTTTCCGAGCCTTAATTTAGGGAAGTTTTCTCCTATGATTTGATTGAACAAAGTTTCCATTTCCTGTCCTCTCTCCTCTTCTTCTGGCACTTCTATGATGCAAATGTTGTTTCTCTTCAGGTTGTCACAGAGCTCTCTTAGAGTTTCCTCACATTTTTTGAGTCTCTTTTCCTTTTTCTTCTCTGCTTCTGTGCCTTTGTTTATTGTGTCCTCTAACTCACTTATTCGATCCTCAGTGTGATTCTTCCTGCTTTTAATTCCTTCCATTGTGGTCTTCAGTTCTGATACTGTATTTGTCAAATCTGTCTCTTTTTTATTATTTCAATTTCATTTTTTATACTTGTTATCTCTTTATTTAGGTGTTCATAGTGACTATCCATTGTTGCTCTAATTTCTTTGAACATCCTAACTATCATTATTCTAAATTCTGCTTCTGGTAATTTGGTTATATCTGGTTCATTCAGGTTCTTCTCTGGGGATTTCTCTTGATTCATTTCGTTTTCATTCCTCTGCCTGCTCATTTTGTCTTTGTATAAGCAAGTTGTGGCCACTGGAGTCCAGTAGGTGTTGCCTTTGTGTTCTCTAGGTGTGGTCTGTCTGCAGTCCCCCCAACCCCTCTGCCGCTTCCTAGGGTTGTTGGGTATGAGCGTTGTCAGCGCCGGTCCACTGTGGCTTTTGCTGTGATTTCTGCCTCTCCTTTCAGGTGGGGATGTCACTCAAGCCACAAGCCTCAGCACCAAGGGCAGAGGTGAGCACCTTTGCTCAGCTGCGGACCCAGCCTATTTCCGGACTTTTGTGCAGAACCCACATTCAGAGTCTGCTCGCCACTGTTTCGTGGGTTGGGTGGGGCTTTTGACGTCCTCTCAGCTATGAGCCTTTGCCCGTCGGGAGCTTAAGCCCCACCCTTGAGGCTAGGGCCCTTCTGCACAAGTTCGCAAACCAAGGTTTATTGGGCCAGGTGTGTTTGCTGGCTTCCTCTCACCTGCGATCTTCCGCTCATCCCTGGACTCTACCCAGTCCCCGCGTTTGGAGCCCGCTCGTGCACGTAAGATGGCAAATCGCGGTTTCTCCGGCCGGGGGGGGGGGGGGCTGGTAGCGTGAGCTCAGCCGCGAGCCCCTCGCCCATCCTTAGTCCTAGCCCTGTCCCCGCGGTCAGAGCCGGCTTGCGCGGGGTCGCAGAACAGATCTCTGCCCGTTCCTGGTCCTAGCCCGTCCCCGCAGTCAGGGCTGGCTTTGGCAGGGTCGCAGAGCAGATTTCTGCCTGTTCCTAGCCTCCCACTTTGTCCCCGTAAGTGGGATTACAGGCGGGCCCACAGCTTCCGGACTGCTTTTGCGCATTCCCTCCTCCCCTGCTGGGTTAGACCAAGCTCACACCGGCTTGGCCTCCGCCCACACCGACAGAACCGCGTTTTAGCGTCCTGCCGCCACCAAACCCTTCAGCAACCTTCAGCAGAGTAGGAAGGGACCTAATACTCCACACTGTAGGCCTGGGAGCTCCCTCACTTGTTTCATAGCTCAAAACTGTCCAAACTCCTCTTCTAGGCTCTGGGACTGCAGTCTGGGGCTTGCTTCCTGAGACCCAGGTCCCTCCCTCTCTGCCAAACTCTCCTCCCGCCACGCAGGTCTCTCCGGGCTGCCGTTTGCTCCGGGGAGCTGGGCAGCCCTCTTCACGTTTTCGCTATTCCTACCAGTCTCAATGTGGCTTCTTCTGTGTTTCTTGTTTGAAGAGTCCACTTATTTTTGTTCAAAGTTGGTTTATCCAGATGGTGGTTCTTAAAATTGAGTTATAATCTACTTTGGTTCTGGGAGTTGGAAGTTGGTACGTCTGCCTACTCCGTCGCCATCTTGCTCCTCCTCTTGTGATGAGAACTTTTAAGATATACTCTCTTAGAAACTTTCAAATAATGCAATATTATTAACTAAATCTTCATGACTTACTTATTTTATATGTAGAAATTTGCACCTTTTTACTTCCTCAACCCATTTTGCCTACCCATCCCTGCCTGCCTTTGGCAACCACCAATTTGACCTCTGTATCTGTGAGCCTTTTCATTTTTTAAAATTTTATTGGGATTTTAAAATTAGATTCCACCAATAAGAGGGATCATATGGTACTTGTCTTTCTCTGTGTGACATATTTCACTTAGCATAATGCCCTCAAAGTCCATCTATGTTGTTATGTTGTCACAAATGGCAAGATGTTTTTCTCTTTTTATGACTGAATAATATTTGATTATACACGTATACCACATTATCTTTACGCATTTATCTGTTAATGGATATTTAGGTTATCTTCATATCTTGGTTATTATAAATAATGCTGCAATGAACATGGGGAAGCCTCTGTCTTTTGAGTTAGTATTTTCCTTTCTTTTTCTGGATAAATACCCAGGAGTGGGATTGCTGGATCATATGGTAATTCACTTTTTAAGTTTCTGAGTACCCTCCACACTGTTTTACACAGTGGCTGCACCAATGTACATTTCTACCAGCAGTGCACAAGCATTACCTATTCTCCTCACCAGCTTTTGTTATCTATTGTCTTTTTAATGATAGCTATTCTAACAGGTACCAGCTAATATTTGATTGTGGTTTTGATTTGCATTTCCTTGATAATTAGTAATGTTGAGCATCATTCATGTAGTTATTAGCCATTTATATGTCTTCTTTGGAAAAAAATGTCTATTCAGATCCTCTACCCATTTTTAAATTAAAAAGATATTTTTTCACTATTGAAGTGTATAAATTCTTTATATATTTTGAATACTAACCTCTTACTATACACAGAAACCTTTTAGCTTTTTAGTTCTACTTGTTAATTTTTGCTTTTGTTGTTAAATAAAAAAAAAAAAATCACTGCCAAAACTTATGTCCAAAAGCTTGCTATCTATGATTCTAGGAGTTTTATGATTTAGAGTCTTAAAATCAACTCATCTATTTTGAATTAATTTTTTTGTGTACGGTGTGAGATAGTGAGTGGTTCAGTTTCAATCTTTTGCATGTAGTGGTCCAGTTTTTTCAACATTATTTATTTAAAAAACTGCCTTTTCCCATGTATATTTTTGAGTTCTTTGTTATAAATTAACTGACTATATTTATGTGGGTTTATTTCTAGGCTCTCTATTCTGATTCACTGATCTATGTGTTTGTTTTTATGCCAATATCATTCTATTTTGATTACTGTAACTTTGTAATATAGGTTAAAACCAGGGACCATTATGCCCCTAGATTTGTTCTTTATTTCCCTGAGGACTGTATTCTTGGCTATTCAGGCTGTTTTGTGATTCCATACAAATTTTAGAATTGTTCTTCTAATTCTATGAAAAATGCCATTGGAATTTTGATAGAGATTGCATTGAAGCTGGAGATTACTTTGGGTAGTATGGACACTTTACACAATATTATTTATTTCCATCTATGAGTATGGACTATCTTTCCATATACTTGTGTCTTTTTTAAGTTCTTTCATCAGTGTCTTATGTTGCCAGTCTACAGGTCTTTTACCTCTCTGATTAAATTTATTCCTAGGTACTTTATTTTATTTGATACAATTATACATAGAATTGTTTTCTTAATTTCTCTTTCTGATAACTTATTACTATTATATGGAAATGCAATAGATTGGTGTATATTGATTTTACATCTTGCATCTTTACTGAATTCATTTATTAGTTCCAACAGTTTTTTTGGTGGAGTCTCTAGGGTTTTCTATATATAATATTATGTCATCTTCAAATAGTGACAGTTTAACTTCTTCCTCTCTTATTTGAATGCCTTTTATTTTTTTCTTGCCTAATTGCTCTGGCTAGGGCTTCAAATGCTCTGCTGAATGAAAGTGGTGAAAGTGGACATCCTTGTCTTGTTCACTAATAATAATGTATCAATATTAGTTCATTCATTATAGCAAATGTACCATACTAATATAAGATATTATTAATAGGACAAACTGGGTATTGGGTATATGAGAACTCTCTGTATAATCTTCTCTAGTTTTCTATAAATCTAAACTGTTATGAAAATTAAAGTCTAACACATATATGGAAAGCCCTTTAAAATTATTTTTAAACCCAGATTTTGTTCAAGGAAAATGTAGCTATAAACTACATGTGCACAACAGAAAGACATTGTTAGTATTTGTGAATTGGTGTCAGGGGCTGGCTCTTCCAAAGCCCTCAGGCAGCTGGGTCATTCTGTGGCTTCCCAAGGCGGTAGAGCAAGGTGGAGCTCTCAGAACACAGCGACCTCAAAACAACCCTGGGAACCTCTCTTTAGATTTCCTACAGACTTTAATGAGCTTCTTTGTTTTCAAGAAGCTGACAATTGTCTGATCAGATGATGATGCAGTGGATAGAGTGTCAACCGGGGATGCTGAGAACCCAGGTTTGAAACCCTGAGGTAACCAGCTTGAGAGGGGACTCACTGGCTTGAGCATGGGATCGTAGACACGACCCCATGGTTGCTGGCTTAAGCCCAAAGGTCACTGGCTTGAAGCCCACGGGCATGGGCTTGAACCCAAGGTCACTGGCTTGAGCAAGAGGTCACTGGCTTGGCTGGATCTCCTCCAGTCAAGGCACATATGAGAAAGCTATCAATGAACAACTAAAGTGCCTCAACTATGAGTTGATACTTCTCATCTATCTCCCTTCCTGTCTGTCTCTGTCTCTCTCTCTTGCTTAAAAATAAAAAAAAGAGGAGAACTTTCTGACAAGAAAAGTCTCATCCAGGCCCTCTGAAAGTGGGTGTTTTGTAGTCAGGCCTAGACTGCCCCACATTTGTGTACTGACTGTTACCTGGGAACGTTGTAAAGTTCCATCCCAAGTTTGTTATTTTAGAGCTGGTCTTTGAACATTGAAGAATTCCATTGACTTTGGGTAATTTTATTTTCTATCTCCCAGGAAAAACTGTCAATAATTTATACTGTACAGCTTTGGGTTATCTAATAACTCTAGATTTTCTGCTCTAAGGAATGAGAGTAGACAAGTGACTTTTTTTTTTTTTTAAACAAAAATCACTGCTGCTCTTGGTTGGGGGTGGTAGATGTGGCCTGGGCTGGACTCAGGAGGGCACCTTCCTGAGGATTAGGTAGACATTAGGTGGAGGGCTATAGGGGAGAACTGACCTGGAGGGCCAAGATGCTGGAGTTCTCCCTCTTCCCAGGAATTATTGCTTTTATAGAAACACCAGGTAAAGTGAGGATAGAAACCTCAGACAACTATGGGGCAGGAGGAGTCTTCAGCCCCACAATGAAATTTTATTTATTTATTTAAAACTGTGCTTGTTGGCCTTTAAAAAGGAACTGAAAATGCTGAGAACATTTTGAGTGACTCATACCAGCCTGGTATATTTATAAATATCTTTCCTTGAAGAGATTTAAACAGGAAGCCTGGAAAGTCTGTTTCCCCAACACATTGCACTGCTGTTTGAATTCTGCTTCTGAGGAAAAGCAAAAGATGTACCAGTTTTCAACCTCCTTGGCGGTGCTGCCCCAAACCTTCCAAGTGGCCCAAGGAGGCACCAAAGTGGAATTCTGAGAAGGGCCCTGCTTAACCTCTGTGAATTACAAAGGAAGAGCTTCCTGTTCCAGAAAGACCACTCCCTGATACAGTACTCCTTCCTTAATCTTAACATTCTCCTTCGCACTATCCCATATGCTTGGGCCATTGTAAAGCCAAAGGATGCTTCTGGAGCCTCTTTCACTGTATTTGTGAAAAATGTGCATTAACACTGTAACTGTAAATGCCCCAAATGTAGCCTTATTTTGATTTCTCACTTTTCACTTAAGACTTCCCTTGCTAAATTGCTTTTGCATAGACTGTACATTTGATGTTTGTATTGTTCCTCTCTCTCATCCTGATTCTTTAATACATTTCTAAATTCAAAAAGGTGGTGGGTAAGTCAGACCTATTATGTTGTGGGGCTGTCTGCTAGAGGGTGGTCCAGGCATGGTCAGGGTCTCAGGGATGTGTGCATAGAACCCTCTGGGTTCGTGGGGACGGGGATAGCAGGGTGGGTGGCAAACCTGTGCCGACAACCAGGGATGAACGAGTTGGTTGCAAAGGCTTTTCTTTCTCTCTCAGCTGTCTTTCTCCAAGTGCAAACATGTTTTACAGGGCACCATGAGTTAGGCAAAGTTAGGGTTTCCCCTCATTCCTTGTGTGATTTCCAGACATGACGGTCCTTCTCCTGGCAGGTTCGTAAGTTATCTTCCCACATGATATTCTGGAATTGATTCTGTTTTCAGGCTTAAAAAAGGAATTTAACAAGAAAGAAAGAGGAAAAACAGAAGCCTGTGAAAAAAATATCCGCATATGGAGATGGTACTCATCCGTGGAAATGCTTTGTTTCCACATGAAGTTAAACCAAAAAGTTTGAGGGCAAGCAAGGACAGGACAGTTCCCCCCCTTCTTTCTCCCCTACCCTCTTACCTCCTCCCTTCACCTCCCCTCCGCTCCCTTCTTGTCTCCTCCTCTCTCTCCTCTTTTCTCTTCATTTGAAAGAATTGGGTGTTTGCCCATCCAGACAAAGCTGGTTTAGAGAAGAAAGGCTCAGGGAGGAAGCAGTTTGAGAAGACTGGAAGTAGCAGGAATCTGACATACTTGGGTTTCCAGCCCTTAATTTGGGAGAGGAAGAGCCGTTTTCCTGCTCCTGGCTCCTATCTGGGCCCAAGGGAGTGCCATTAGCCCCTCTGGCTCTTGGGTGGCCTGAACAAGTCACTGTGCTGTCTTGCCACATGGCAGCTGGCACGAGCCAGCGCTCCCTCCTAAGGAGCACAGGCTCACACTGTTCGGGATTAGGTAGAACATATGCATGTAAGATGCTTACGGCTTTTTCCAGACACAAGGCCACTCTCCAGCCTGAGAGCAGCTTGGAGGGAGCTAGGTAATTAGATAGTGTCTGGCTGGGAGGGAGGGAGCCCAGGCTCACTGAACCTGAGTGCTTTAATCGTCTTTGTCCTTTGCTGCCTCCCTCTTCTCCTCCATCCTCTGCCATTTACCCCACTCTTCTTTTTCTCCCTCTATTGCTTGCTTACTGTTTTCCTTATTTACTTGTCCTCCACTTCTTTTTCTTGTCCCTTTTTCTTGTTTGTTCTACTTTGAGCTTTCCTCTCATCCTTTTTTCTCCCTACTTTCTTTTACTCGCTTTGTGATACCTTCATGCTTCTTTGTGTTACCTTCATGCTTCTTTGTATTAATTGCAATTTCTTTCCTTTTCTTTCTTTCTTTCTTTCTTTCTTTCTTTCTTTCTTTCTTTCTTTCTTTCTTTCTTTCTTTCTTTCTTTCTTCTTTCTTTCTCTCTTCCTTCCTTCCTTCCTTCCTTCCTTCCTTCCTTCCTTCCTCCCTCCCTCCAAGATGAGAGAGAGAGAGAGAGAGAGAGAGAGAATGGGGAGAGCAGGAAGCATTAACTATTAGTAGTTGCTTCTTGTTTCTGCCTTGAGTGGGCACGCCCAGGATTTCGAACCTGCAACCTCAGCATTCCAGGTCGATGCTTTATCCCCTGCGCCACCACAGTTCAAGCACAATTAATTTTTCCTGACTCATTTTTCAGCACAATAGATTTTAGTTCCCACAGATACGAATGCAAGCTGTGCCATTTAAAAAGCCTGTCATCCAGCCATTTAAAAAGCCTGTCATCCAGCTATAGAGAGGCCACTAGACAGAGCACAGGGTCTTGCTGGGGGCTATGCTGACTCAATGCTGCTCTGTATCTTCCTAATGGCCCAGCAAGCAGCACCAGGGTTTTTGCTTTCCAGAGTGGGAGACGGACCTCAGGAAGCAGTCTTGCTCAGAAAGACTAAATGTAGGGTTGAACTTAACTCTAATTCTAAAGTTTTCCTTGCTTTCTACAGCCTTTCAGACAGTGGATAAAGTGGCCACAAATGTTGGGTGGGGGAAGTGTTTGTGTTTCAATTCAAACGTCTAAAGCATCATTCTCCCACTTTTGCATGTTCCACAGTCACCTGTTGGTAATTCAGAGCTGGGCAGGGCCCGAGACTGTGCATTCTTCACAGGTTCCCTGGGTGCTGTTGCTGGCCTGGCAATTGCACTTTGAGAACCACTGGTCTAAAAGGCATTGGCTTGAGAGTCAGGAGGCTGGTCAGAATTCAGTTCTCGGTGGCAGGAAATATTCTCTAGATTCTGATGTGAGTGGAGGGAACTACTTACCTAGTTCATTAATGACTTGAGATCACCTTATAAAACTATTTGGAATATAAAAATGATAAAGTGCTAAAGTCAAATGGAGGGAAAACAAAGATGGAAGTTGAGCACAAATGGCTAGAATTGAATAAGAATAGTTTTCCCTTTATTGGCAGCACTACATGAGTTTCTCTTTATATTCTTGGTTGTCTGTGCCTAGTTCCATTTTGGGAAGAGGACCCTTGAGTTTTATCCCTTGAATAAAATTCTTCTTTTCCCAAACAGCCTTGCAGTGAATGTCTCCTTATTTAGACAATTTAGAAGGTACAAGCTGATTGATCTTTATTTTTTATAACCTGTTAAAAACTGGCAAAATAGCAGTTGTGTATAAACTGAGCAACTGTATTTGTTGGCTATCTCTTACCTGCTTGTCATAGAAAAGAAATCTCAAAACTATAAGAGGACACACAGGCTGAAATAGTATTCCTGTCTTCAAGCACTTACATCCTAGTTTGGAGAGAAAGATATACATATAAAGCCGTGAGAAAATAATTATGTCCTTTAGCAGAGCTCAAGGTTCTAATCATAGCAGTTCACAAAAAGGAAAGGTCAGAGTAGGCTAATTTAGGCACAAAAGAATAGATTTAAATGTGATAAAGAGGAGAAAAAAGTTGAGAACATTTTGAAGTTGCACCATCTCAGAGGTCCCCAAACTACGGCCCACGGGCCAAAGTGCGGCCATCTGAGGCCATTTATCCCCCCGCCCCCCCCCCCCCCCGCACTTCCGGAAGGGGCACCTCTTTCATTGCTGGTCAGTGTATGGAGTACTGTATGTGGTGTACCTCCAACGGTCTGAGGGACAGTGAACTGGCCCCCTGTGTAAAAAGTTTGGGGACCCTTGGTAGATGTTAATATGCCTCTGTCCAAGTGAAAACTTCTAACATCATTTGACATGTCAACAACCGTGCATAGTGAAAAGGAGAGATGAGTTCGCCATCAGAAATGGAGTGGGTTGTAGATATGTCACTTTCTACAGTGCGACCTGGTGCCAGTCATTTGATCTCTTGATTTCTGCAAAAAATAAAATGGAGATTTTCAGTATATATCTGTATCAGCTGAGCTTCAGTCAGAAAAAACAGACGCCAATAGCTGAAGCAAAACACGGCATTTAAAGTGGGAATTAAGTACTTAAAAAACCATAGGACAGATTGGGAGAGCAGAGGTTTTTAATCTGCTGGTGTTGCTGTGAGAGTCAGGAGGCTGCTGCTTCTACCCCAAGGTCAAGAAACAAGGCCAGTGCTGGCAGGGTGGTGAGGGTCCTCAGGCTGCAGCAAAGGCTCACATCTGCTGCCCCTGCTAGAGGGAGAATGCTGTCTGTCTCCCTTCTGCCTTCGACATCTAACAGGGACATTATAGTGGCAGAAACGAAACTGGAACCCTGAAGAAAGTGCAGTTTCCGGGTTCCTAATCCTGAGAATCCAGGAGATGACCTAGAAAGAAGTAGAAAGGAGAATAAATGCCAACAGACAGTAAAAGGGTCATTGAAAGCTGTGGGTTGCAAACCATTAGGGAGTTGTGAAGTCAATTTAGAAGGTTGTGACCAGCATTTAAAAAAGTCAAATGGGTAAAATAGAAAATAACACAGTGCATTACATAGAGTAATATTTGAGCATCCGTGGGTGTGCGTGGGTGTGCTACATACACATACTGGGTTGTAATGTATAAAGGTCAGAAAGTTTTGAAAACCACAGAATAAAGAATAGATTAAATGATTTGTGCACTTTGTAAATTATAAAGCGCAAAGCAAACATTATGAATTAATAGCACATTTGCTATTCCTGAGGCCCACATGCCATCTTTCCTCAACATCTGTAGTGTTAAGATACCACCTGTCTGCCGTGGCGAGTACATTCAGAATTCCCCCATGCTTGTGGATACCAACAAAATGAAAATAATGGGAAAGGAAAATAGGAATCAGTATGTTAAAGGGGAGGGGAAACAAACACTGTCCTTGATGTTGACTTCTTTAAGGCCCAGCCTAACTTTACTGACATGTTTAGTCAGCAAAATGCCAGTCAGTTGTGGGGGAAAGAAGCTGAATGACATGTAAAATAACTTTTAAAAGATACAGTGAATGCCTTACTCATAATAACAGAGTCTATTTCCAGATTGAATGATATTCTCATTCAAACTAGCAAGTCCCTCGGGTCCCCTCATTACCAACATCTGGGAACTGAAAGAATACTGTAAGCTTGGAAATTTTACTAACTAAAAAACCATCGCGGGCTCTTTCCTCACTGACTACATTATTTCAAGGATTCTAGTATCTTTGGAAATAGGTTGAATTTCATTTTCTTTGAGGGTAAATGAAAATTTAAATGGTGCAAAAACTTAATCACTTTATTTATTTTTTGGTTTAAAAGTTCCTCCTTATCTCTCCTTCCCTATACTCCCCCCTTATTTAATTGCTTGTAAGAGGCAGTCCACAACAGAATAACTGGTTTTCCTGGAATAGCTAACACATAATAAAAAGAGCACCATTCACTCCTAACAATTTACTGGTTGTTCTCTGAGCCCCCTGAGAAGCGGGTGAACGTTGTGATGATTCTCTTTATAGCAAAGGATGTATGATAGGATCCAGGTCAAGGCCAAACAGGAATTCAAAACCTAGCCATATTGACTCTATAGAGAACAGTGTTTCTGCTTGCCCCCACCCACAAGCCAAGTGAACAGATAGCCGCTATCAGAGGGCTAAGGCTTATCAAAGTGTACCTGTGCTTTTCTGTGCCGTGCTTGTCCCTTCGCAGCAGGCAGACCAGGAAATGAGAACTTCTTTTTTTGCCACCCAGGAGAATTGAAAGTTATTGAAGGAGTGTGAATTGGGGAGCAATGGGGAATAGGATAGGGATTGTTTTGGGGGCAGGGAGGTGTAATGAGATGTGTAAAAATATCTGAAGGCATTGAGAAAAATGCATTTAGGAAGGCTGAAGAGTAATTCAAGAAGTCAGAAAATGTCTTTTATTTTTGTGGGATTAGAATATGGGCCAGGAAAGGGAGGTTCTGATCAAAATAGGTTTGATCAGAATATCCTGGGCCCTAAGTAGTTTTAAGGGTTGTCTGAGAAAGGCTATAAGGCCTTTGGAGAATACAGAAAACTGATCATCAGATTAGAGTGCTTCAAAGATTACTTTTGAAATGAAAGTAAAAGGTTATAAAAGAGGAAAGTTCCCATTTGTTGGCAACATGTCAGAAACCATTCTAGTGCTTAGCCCTTCCTTCTTCCTTCCTTCCTTCCTTCCTTCCTTCCTTCCTTCCTTCCTTCCTTCCTTCCTTCCTTCCTTCCTTCCTTCCTTCCTTCCTTCCCTCTCTTGATTATCTTTTCCCCTTCATTTCTCCCTCCCTCTCTTCTTTCCTGCCCCTCTCTCTCCCTCCCTTTCCTCTTTCTTTCCTTCCTTTAAAATAAAACTCACTTCATTTTTTTCCAGCAATGTGATGATTACTTTATAAATGAAATTTTATGTTTCCAAGAAATTAAGTAGCCTGCCCACATTTATACAACGAAATGAAGAAGAAAGATTCAAATTGAACTCACCCTAACTCCCAAACCTACATTTTTTCTAAAACATTGCACTGCCCCTTTCAGAAAATGGAGTGGAAAATGTCTCTGGAAATCCAACTGCTCTTCCAAGCTATATTCCACAGCATAGTGACACTGTGCTGATAGTCATCTTCATGCATGTGGTCTGTGCCCCAAATTTTCATCACATTTATATGGCTGGTTATATGTTCCTGAAAAAGGATTTCATTGAGTTGCAGCTTTGCAAGAGAGGGGAGAAGGGAAGCCTGTGCTCAAAGGGCACTGCCCTTGCAAGAGCAATTTCCTTGGTTACGATCATTGCAAAAGCCATGAAGTCCTGTGGTTCTAGTTTCTTTCCTTTACTGTTGGTGTATGCTGTAGGATTTAGGATGGGGCTAACCAGGGCCAGCTATATAATTTGCAGGGCCCAGTGCAAAGTAAAAATGTGGAGCTCCTTTCTAAGATATTACTAAGGATTTCAATATGGCAAAGGGACAGTATCAAAGAGAAGAGCAGAGACTTCTGAGTGTAGGGTCCTGTGTGACTGCACAGGACACACACCCATGAAGCTGATCCTGGAGCTCACTGCTAGGAACTTGGTCCAACAAATACATTCACCGAAGGCCTGCTGTCCTTTGTGCTTCATGGCCAGGTTAATAACACAAAAATGTTTGGGGACCTGGAGATGAGATTTTTTTAAGAAACAAGGTGAGACAGCACCTATCATAAACTCACTTATTTGTCCTTTTGTTCCTGATGGCATTAATTTAAAAGGCATTTGTTGACCCCTTACTGTGTGCAGGGCAACATGCTAGGTGCTGGGAGCATGAACACGCTGCACTCTGAAACACGATCTGTAGGCTCTCGTTCTTCCAAAAGTGGCTGTGGCCCTGCAGACAGAGCAGCTTGGACACTAGACATGGAAATGAATGGTTGCTTAAGCTCTTGACTCAGAAGTCTGTTCACTGAGAAGGTTCTCTGCATTCCTCAGAGGGGGAATAAAGATATTAATTTTGGGGGGAAAATAGGGGAAAATGGGAAAAAGGATATTCATTGGAAAGATATGGGGAGCTCACCGAAATGAAAGAAATGAGGAAAACACCAAGCCTTAGGAGGGACAGAAACTTATACAGGTTTAGGCAGTCTCAGTAGAAGGAAGTAATAGTACTATTTGAATGATACTTTATATATATATATGTATATATATAATAGGCAACTCAGATAGACACAGAGATTAGAATTAAGCTTATTCTCAGTTTATGGCAATTTGCCCTCGTGGATCTGGGCAGGGACACTGTCTTCTTTTATTTTATATATTTCCTTATATGATCCCTGAGTTTCCCTCTGCTTTAATGACAGCTAGTATTTTAAATGTACTGAATCCCAGTCCTTGATTTACATGTATGTACATATATATAAAATACTAGCTGTACCTGGCCATGCATTGCTGTGGCTCAGTCTGGTTCAATGGAAAAGAAAGAAAAGAGAAAGCGCACGTTTCTAATATGTTTAATTTCACAATGCTTGTGGGTATACAATATTTTTTGTTGTTCTATTGTCTGTGCAAATACATAGATTGTCTGGTTTGCCAACTCTAGAACACGCAACATATAATTTTCCATGTGAGAAGCAATCCGTGTCTAGATCTAAACCACACAATTCTAAGGATTGGCCCTGAGCTTTGTTGATGGTGATTGTAAACGCCAGTCAAATTGGGAATTGCAATCTCTTAAATTGAAATGGCATATTTGTTAGAATCATAGGAATGCAAGGAGTGAGGACATCTTCACCTTTGAAAGGTCCTGTCAAGATTGTTGCTTCTACGACGTTGCTGATAAATTTTTTTACTGCAAGCCGCATGCCATTGCAAAGCTTTGGCTGGTTGATATTTCGCAACATGATAATTGGCATGCCAATTTTCAATTGCAGTATGTGCGGTGGCATCCCTGGCAGATCGAGTGAATTCAAAAATTCTGTTGGGTAATAAACTGCTTCATCTGCTTCCACAACAGTGTCGATGGACTTGTATGTGACTGCCTCACTTTGAATGTTAGACTGAATAATATTGTTAAGTTCATAGACGTCTTTGTTCTTGGCTACGAGAATAGCTAGTTCACTCAGCCAATTGTGATTCTTATAATTGGTTTGAATATTGGGAAATACTTTTTCAAGCAATTCTTCTTTTGATGCCACTAAATTGCAGAAATTATGAGGCAATAAAATTCGTCCTGAGGTCAAATCAACTGGCACCTTTCCATTCCCAATTTCCAGCAATTGATGTGAGGATATCTCAGCTGATTGATTATTTTGCAGCTGGACACTCATATTTGTAGTTAATTTTAACATTTTTATGTGTCACCACAAAGTAGAGTATTTCAGGCAAGCATTTATTTCATCCGCTGGTGTCAATTGAGAAATTACAGGTAATGTTTGCCTGAAATCCCCTGCAAGCAATATTAATTCATTCCCAAATGGTCTGTTGTTTCCACGCAAATCTTGCAATGATTGATCAAGAGCCTCAAACAATTTTTTGTGCGCCATTGTGCATTCATCCCAAACAATAAATTTGTATTTCTGCAATACTTTTCCCATACTGATGCTTTAGAAATGTTGCACATGAGAGTTTCAATGAATTGCATATTCAATGGCAATTTCAAAGTGAAACGAGCAGTTCTTCCACCTGGTAGCAGTGTCGCAGCTATTCCGGATAACACAAGAGCTAAGGCTATGTCATTTTGGATAAAAACACAGGCGTATTTGAATGCAATGTTGTGTCAAAAATTCAAAGCAATCGGTAAAGAACTTTTGGAGATTTAAGATTTTGAACAAATGAACATTTACATTTTTATTTATAAAGATGAGCGTCTTTAATATATGTGTGTGCATGTGTGTTTAAAATTTACATAATAGGTGTGTACTGTAAATATTGTTCTGATGCTTACCTTTTTGCTCAATAAAAATGTTCCTAAGGGCTTCCCCATGTTGCTGTGTGTACACTTAGTTCAATGGCTCTAAGCTGCTTGTCGTTTCATAGAATTACCTACCATATTTAAAGATCCATTTCCCTGGTGATGGTCACTGTGCTCGGTCTCTCTGTTGCTGCAACCAGTCCTAGATTAGATGGATTGTTTTTCCTCTCCAGTGATGGTGGCAGCCAGGGCAGTGACACATCTAGGGCAGGTGAGGAATGAGAGGAAGCATAGATGAATATTTCCCACCCAGGCACCCAGCTCTCTTCTGCTTGTGGTGCTGTCTACCCACCTCTCGCCCCTGGTTCAGGACCCCACCCTGAATATCTCACAGGTTTCACACCCACTTCTCAGATCTTTCAAGTTCCCTATCTTTTCTTCAGGCCAGGGCTCCAGAGAGAAAGGCAGCAGCCATATTACTGTGCTCTTTTTTCCAGCTTCAGTCATTTTCCAAGCTAATCTGCTCTGTACAGGATTTATAGGTGAGAGGGTCTCATTTGCCTTACCTGAGCCAGGTGAGGACCCCTTAGTCAGGGCAGGACATTGTGATTGACAGTCATAGCTAGGCTAATGTAATCATCGGGGTGGGGGAAAATAGGTAATGCAAAGATGTTCCCACAATTTACACATTTGCCTTTCAACAGGGAAAGTTAGAGAAGGTTTTGTGCAGCTAATTAGGAGAACCTCAAATCAATAAGTTAATTCCTAAGGCCACTTCACTGTGCTTGTACTACAGTCTGATGGAGGTGAATCTTTCTGAAACAGTGAGAGCACTCTGAATAGTTGGTGCTTGAAATTAATCCAATGCTGAGAGCCCATCACCCCTTAAAATCCTTGTTTGATGGTGGTCTTTGCTCTGCCTGACCTTTCTTAAGTTTATGAAAAGCTGATTTCCAAAGGCATTACTGCACATGTCCAAACAACAGTTCCTCAGTAGTATCAGTTCTGGGTGTGTAAGTCAAGGCTCCACTAGCATGCATTGTCTGTGTTACCCTGGGCAAGTTACTTGGCCTCTTTGTGGTCTGAATTTTATATTAAATCACAAATTTAGAGTACTGAATCACTGCATGCATGTAGAGTATTAATCATGACTATATTATTAATATTTGATATACCCATTATACAACTAGAAATAAAAAGATACTTGAAGTTGTTTTTCTGCTGTCATTATCTTAAAAATGTCAACATTACTGGTTTTCTAATCACTTGTGAAAAGTTATACAGTCCCGATGGACTTATTCCTAAAAAACAAAAAGAGCTTTGAGCTTTGGACTTTCCTGGGTTTCTTCTTTTTTCCCCTTAAAAAAGGACAGCTCTAGCCTGACCAGGCAGTGGCACAGTGGATAGAGTGTCGGATTGGGATGCGGAAGACCCAGGTTCGAGACCCCGAGCTCGCCAGCTTGAGTGCGGGTCCATCTGGCTTGAGCAAAAAGCTCGTCAGCTTAGACTCAAGGTCGCTGGCTCCAGCAAGGGGTGGCTTGGTCTGCTGAAGGCCTGCAGTCAAGGCACATGTGAGAAAGCAATCAATGAACAACTAAGGTGTTGCGACGCCAACGAAAAACTAATGATTGATGCTTCTCACCTCTCTCTGTTCCTGTCTGTCTGTCCCTATCTATCCCTCTCTCTGTCCCTGTAAAAAAAAAAAAAATAAAGGACAGCTCTAAGAAGCCCACTCCATCATCTGTTGCACTCGAAACTTTACACAGAGTAGAAAACTTTACACAGAACTGTAGAATGGATAAGAACCTTGCCATGAAAGATGCAGAATGTTGCAACCTAATTAAAAGACTTTTATAGCACAAGGCAGCTAATTAGGAAAAAAATGGTGGGCTCATTATGAGATACACACATGCATACATGCATACATACATATGACATAAACCTCATAAAGTACTATGGTACTATGTTGATTCTTTGTACCATTGAGTTACTGTAGTTCAACAGAGTCAGCCTAGTGAGCTTTCTTTCCTTGTTTAATGCCAATAAGCAGTTGCTTGTAAGCTTCTATCCCTTTCCTGATTTGATAGCACCTCTTGCTTTTCACATGACATAGTCCTGGGGTCTCTTTTGGTGGCTAGTTAGGAGCTATTTTTTCATTGTTCTAGATTACAAAGGGCAAAGGCGTTAGAAATGAGCCACGTGGTTGTGGGGTAGGTGGAGTTAGTGCCTGCCTCATTCAATGACAGCCTTGGCAGAAGTTGCTAGGGTCCAGTCTTTGTATCTCAGCTATATCATTGTGATCTGGTGATGTCCAATGTCTACATCCCTTGCCTAAGGCTTTTTCTGGAACTGGAGCATACCACTCTGCTCTCATATGTGACACAAGTTGGAAGTGCCATAGAATTAACATCACTTAGGAACAGCCCTCAACTGAGGACTTTTGGTAGTTGATGTGAGCCTAGCATCCTTGATCCTCAGGCAGGATAATTTTGAGGTACGTGGTTTGCCTTGTTTCCCAGATCTCCCTTCCAGAACCATCCACTGTGGCAGCTGTTTTGATGAGTCATCCTTATTGTTGTCGTTCCTCCCTCTGCATCACCCCCTGCCCCCACTCCCTGATCAGTGCTGCTTCTACCTTCCAAATTACCTACTTGTGCTGTGATCCTTGTCTCTGAGGCAGCATCTAGAGAATCCAAGCAGGTAAAACGCCATACTTGGCTTTGCCTCCCTCTCTACACTTTCTGTCATTCATCACCCTTGGAAATTCTAAAATTAGGCTATTGACAGACATGTCTGTGCAATATGAGCCCTTTTTTCTGGCCAGAGTTGATTGGATCAGGGAGAGAGAACAGCTGGACTAGAACATGGAGCATGATAAGGATGAGTGGGAGTTAGGAGGTAGGGGAGAAGAGAGAGAGAGACAGAGAAAAAATAAGAGACAAAGACTGACTGAGTGAATCTTTCCTCAGGTGGGGACTGAAGCATGCACTCTTGGGAGTCAGGAATGCACTCTGCACAAGATCCCAGGGAGCAGAGGCAGCTCCAGCAGTCTGCAGGCAGAACATGAAGCAGGTGTGCAGCAGAAAGCAAAGGTGAGGGACATAAGAATACTGCTGTGGTTTGGCAACCTTCCAGTTTGTGGCTCCAATCCTTTCAGTGTGTGTGGAGCTCTTGTGTCCTCTGCTCTCTTGGTGCCTGAAGACAGTGTCCTTTTGTGTGCTGGAAGTTGCAGAGGGAGGAAGCTGGATCCCCAGAAGTGCAGGCTTTGTGTATGGGAGGCAGGTGGGCACTGAGGTAAGGAGGCTGTGGATACCACCTGGGAAAGAAGACTATGAGATCAATAGGTTGCTGGACCAGGGTACTCCTTGACAGCATTTCTAAGACCTGGTGTAAATGTGACAGGGACATTGGCCACCAAACTCCATGTCCTTGGGAACATTGATAAAGGAGAGGAAAGCTGTGAGGGGACATCTTTGCAGCTTGCCCACGGTGGCAGGTCATGATGGATGGAGAGAAGCAGCTTCTAGCACTGGTACTAGGCAGCAAAGAAGAAATAGTGACTGTTTAGGACTGAAGAAGAGGTTCTTCCTCATTTCTCTGAATGGAGCAAGTGGGGCCTGGGGTTGTTACTATGTGCTGCAGGTTGGTGGTGGCATGAGTGTCAGTTATCATAAGCCATTCTAACCGACCTTGTCAAGTGGGGTGTCTCAGGCAGTTTGCGCTGCTAAAAGAGAAATATAATAGACTGGTGGCTTATATAGCAGACATTTATTCTCACAGTTCTGGAAGGTCTAAGTTCAAGATCATGGCAGCAGCAGATTTGATGTCTGGTTCCACCATCCTGCTGTATCCTCACCTGTGGGGGTTGAAGGGGAAGAAGAGAGAGAGTGAGGGAGAGAGCACTTGAACCTTCTTATAAGAACACTAATCCTAACAGAAGCTCCACCCTCACGACTTAATCACCTCTCAAAGATGCCACCTCCAAATACCATCACACAGGGAATTAGGGCTTCAAAATATACATTTTCAGGGTGGTGTGCAAATACTCAGAACAGAGCATGGGGGCTGCAGCTGAGATGCAATTTAATTAAGAAATTCAAATAAACATTTCTCGTAACACTACAGGTGTGGTGGGAGAATTCATGCTGTTACATCTGTACATTTGAGTACTTGTTACGATAAAGGGTAATCATTTTATTTATGACTGTATTTTGCCCACAATAAATTTCATAAGTGATTGCTTCTTGAGGATGCTTTTAGGTGCAAATATGTAATCTCTTCCTTCACCTATTATAAAGGTTAGACAGGAGTGCAAAGAAAATAGGGTTATCTAAGAAATGGAAGATTGATGTTGGACCTGTAAGAGAGGCAGATTAAACAGGGGAACTGACTCCAAGGAAGGGAAGTATGTCAGGAAGTGACTGGACAAACAGAAAGACTGGAGAAAAAGGCTAAGAAAGTAGCTTGATCATGCTTCAGGTTACAGGGACTCTGATGCCAGATACCAGCCATGGCCACCCCTGCCACCACAGGACACTGATGGCATTGTCATGGGTGGATTCTTCCTTATGCTGTCCTTGGCTTTTGCATCATTTGTTATAGGCTCAGAGTTCTGTGGGGAGACTCAGGTTGGCCAGGCACGTGCTGTTTGCTCAGATTCAGCCTCCAGGGTTCAGGGACAATGAGCATCTGGCTTTCTGGCTGCTGTGGTAGAAGGTGTGATTCCCACCAGGACAGGGGCTTCCCCAAATGTGGTAACTGAAAAACCTCTCACATAAAATCACTGTAATATGTAAGTGTCCACAAGGCAAAACACCCAACACTGAAGGTCCTGTGGGTGGGTTGGCGGCTGCTTCTGTCTTCTCATTTGGCACAGTCTCTCTTCCTTACCTTGTTCACTTCCGTGACAGTACTCTCACTGCTATGCCTCTATGTCTGAAGTTGCTAGTTTAGTTGCTCTCTCTTACCTCTCTCCTGAGTTTCAGACTACTACATTCAACTGATTATTCCACACAGCATCTTAGATGTCCTGCAAACTCAACTGAACTCCTTATGTTTTAGAAAGTCCATATGGGGAGTAGTTAATGTTGTAGATGCTGAAACCAGATAGCCTGAGTTCAAATTCTCTACTCCACCACTTATTAGCTATGTACCCTTGAAAAGTTACAGACTTGTAGTTTGCTCTTATCCTCTGTAAAATGGCTTTAAAACCTATTTCATAATTTGTGATACTTCAATACATGAACAAAACCTAGACCAGGGGTCCCCAAACTACAGCCCACGGGCCGCATGCAGCCCCCTGAGGCCATTTATCCGGCCCCGCCGCACTTCCAGAAGGGGCACCTCTTTCATTGGTGGTCAGTGAGAGGAGAACAGGATGCATCCGCACCCATAGTTCCCATTGAAATACTGGTCAGTTTGTTGATTTAAATTGTTCTTTATTTTAAATATTGTATTTGTTCCTGTTTTGTTTTTTACTTTAAAATAAGATATGTGCAGTGTGCACAGGGATCTGTTCATAGTTTTTTTTTATAGTCTGGCCCTCCAATGGTCTGAGGGACAGTGAACTGGCCCCCTGTGTGAAAAGTTTGGGGATCCCTGACCTAGACTATTGCCTGACAAATAGGAAGTGCAGTTACTATTTTCCATTACTCTTGGACCTCCCTTATTTTCTTTTCTCAGTTAATATTCCTTCATCATACAGGCTAAGAACTTCTAGGTCTCACTTGACTCCTTTTCTTTTCTCTTCAATGCCCATATTTATCACTTTCAAAGTCTATTGATTTTTTTTTCTAGATAGAGAAACAGAGACAGTGAGATAGAAAGGGAGAGAGATGAGAAGCATCAACCCATAGTGGCAACACTGTAGTTGTTCACTGATTGCTTCTCATACATGTCTTGACCAGGGAACTCCAGCTGAGCCAGTGACTCCTTGCTCAAGCCAGTGACCTTGGGTTCAAGCCAGCGACCTTTGGGCTTAAGCCAGCGACCATGGGATTATGTCATGATCCCATGCTCAAGCCGGTGACTTTGTTTGACTTGGATGAGCCTGTGCTCAAACTGGCAACCTTAGAGTTTCAAACCTGGGATCTCAGTGTCCCAGATCTACACTTTATCCACTGTGCCACCACCAGTCAGGCAACTTCTCAAATTCTTAAATGCTTCTTCTTTTCTCTAATCTCATTGTCATTTTCTTGGTTTTGGCCACCATCATCCCTTCCTTGGATGATTGTAACAATCCTCTGACTAGCTTCTTAGCCCAGGTAATTCCAAATTAAAGAGGGAAATATAATTATCTCACATGTTAACAGAAAATAACTTTTTTGAGTTTCTACTGTTAGCTGGGAAATGTTCTAAGAGCTTTCCATGAATTAATTAGTTCATTTAATTGTGACAGCCACCTGCTGAATATATAATTTTATGATGCCCTTTTATAGATGGGGGAACCAAGGCACAGAGTACATATGAGACTTGTCCAGGGTCATACAGCAATAATGGCCCAGGTAGGACATGTATCAAAATATGACATTTAAAACATAGTATCATAAAATGCTAAGCCAAGTTTTCAAAAATAGAGATTATTTAATCATAATAGTATTACTGCTCAATAGTATAAATACTACTATATTTACAGTTATTACCTGTCACTTAGAATGCTTTAAATTTGCAAAGTGCTTACTCCTGCTAGCTTTCTGGAATACAAATTATTGCTTGAATTAATTGTTTACTTCTTGTTCTTTCTTTTGCTTACTTTTACACCTCTATGTATATCTATATTTATATTTATATCTCTGTGTGTGTGTGTGTATGCATGTATGCATGTAGCTTTTTATATGATCTTGTTTCTAACTGGCCAAAATTTTTTTTTCTTCATCTTTTTAATCTTTTTTCACTTTTAATTTTTTTAAAATTGGATTTGTCTGCCTTTGCCTTTTGCACTGTTTTCTAAACCTGAGTCGATGGGTCCCTGTCTAGAGGCATGCCCCTCTAGACCACCATGCCCCCACTTTCTTATCTCATCTCACTGGCTGCTGGGTTCAGACTCTCTTATTTTCTTATACTCTTCTCTTCTCTCTCTTCCCCATGATTCCTATGCCTCTCTTGAACACAATCAGTTCTCTAGGGAGTATCAGAGGTAATTCAAGAACCAGAGAGATAGGGGGCCCATTAGCCTTCACTTCCACTGTTAGAGCAGAAATAGACACTGAGGGAAATGAACTGCCTCCCAGACCCCCAGGAGAACTTACAGGGCAGGACTGTGGGGTGGGAGCTCAGTGCTCCCCTCATCCTCTACTAAGAGCTTGTGAATGCCAACAGGTAATATTAGAGAAAAACTAAAATTGTTAAGGGTTCTAGAGCCATCTTGTATGGGCAGAAATGGTGGGCATTTGGATCTACCAAAAGAGGGGTCTGAGCTTTGCATGTCCCAGGAGAGCTGAATGCCAAGTGCATGCAAAAGGAGATGTAGAGGTACGCGGTTAAGGCACTATTGTTAACAGGGCAGAAATCAGTGTAAGTCAGGCCAGCCCTGGCCTTCTGCCAAAGGACTCTATTTCCTGAATCATTCAAAGTATTTTGCTCAGGCTGCCCATGGTCCCAGCCCCCAGCCCAGGGAGGCTCCAAGGCCACTGTCTTTGTGGGCACACTTGCCAGCATGGAGGAGCCCCATTAGCGGCCTCCTAGGGGCCCCGTGTGCCCACGGCAGACCATTCCTAATTGCTCTCGGTAGCCCTTCTCCACCCTGACCTTCTGTGCCTCATCAGCGTGTGTCCAGTGCCTGGGGTCACTCCCTAGGACAGCTGTAGGCACACATATGGTGCAAGGGCTCACAGCCATCTAGAGTGGAGGCTGGGTTCTTGGGGACACTGGGAGAAAACAGGGTTTTCCAGAGTCACTTCAGGTATGTCCTTTAGGATTTCCAACCTGCAGTCTCAGGGGCACACACCATCTGATTCCCTGGCTTCTGCACTCTGGAGTCTGAGTCCTAGCAGGACTGGTAGCTGTAGCCAGGAAGCTGGGGCTGCTCTGTTTTTTCTCAATGGTTAATATGTCCCAGCTCTTCTTTAATGTCAAATGTTTTCCCATGAACCCCGGGGGTAATGTTTCCCCTCCTTATCAGCCCTAGCAACCAGAAGCCCAGTTTCCAGGAAGGCAGCCAGTTGAATCAACCTGTTGCAACCCACTCCCCAGCCCAACCACTGACATGGCACTGATGCTCTAGCACTCAGGAGCTAGGCCTAGCACTCTTAGCTGTGGCCACATGACATTATTTCCAACTGACCAGTCTTCCTCCTCCGCCGCCATGTGGCCTCCCCACCCACCAGCCTTTCTCCTCTCTGCAGCCCAGGGTATTGTTTTGTGGAATGATGGGAATGCTTTGGGCTTTTTTTGGGGGGGGGGCTAATTTTCTTTGTTTCTCAAAATATCTCATGCTCTGGCTCTTCAAATCATCTCCCAGGACACGGCTCAGGCCTCTAGGACATGGCTTAGCTGGCTCAGCTGGGGTAGTTGGACTGGGTGGCTCTGAGGAAGACCCTCCTCTTCAGGAGATGCCTCCCTCGCTGAGGCGAGGTGAAATGCTATTTCTCTGAGCCCCACATCCTGTGAGGCACTTGGAAAAATAACTGATACCCGCATGCAAATGTTAGGTCCTTCCATGCCTGGCAGTGGTCTTAGAGGAAGTTTTCCAGTGATTTGGTTAGTCACAAGAAAGCAGGGCTGTGTCTTGTGGTCTGAAGAGGTCCTTTCCCTAGCCATGCATATCTTCCCAAGAGAACCAATAAATGATGTGGTCACTCTGGCTGGGCTGTCTTTCCATAGCTGCTCCAAGGGTCCTCTGGCCCCACGGCTGCTTCTCTCACTTTAATTTCCATGTCCTCTCCATTTTGTAATGCAAGGAGCTCCTCTCTGAAGAACAGCTGACACCCCAGCTGGATCCCAGCTACGGCACCTGGTGAAGGAATGATGGGCCCTGACTTGCAGACATGCTCTGGGGCACCCTGTCCTAGCTGCCATGAGTCACTGCAAGGTGAGCAAGTGTGCTGTAGGGTGGGGGACCTGCAATGCCAAACTCAAAAGACCTGGCGAGCCCATGCGACAAGAGATGTGCAAAGTGTCTCTCATGGGAGAACCCCCCCATAGCCCTCTCACCACATCTTTGTCTTCTGTCTCCGTGCTCCCCCCCCCCCCCCCCACTGCCAGAAGAAGGGCCAATTGCTCATTCAGGCTGCATGTGTGGCTAAACTGCTGGATATAAACAAACACATTGCAGAACTGGAGAGTTCACATGACATTTGTAAACCTATCACACCCCAGCCCTTTACTTTACAGATCAAGAAAAAAAGTCCAGAGGTGATATAACTTGTCCTAAGTCAGGGTAGAACTGGGCTTTACCCCAGCCTCCTCCCAGAGCCATTATCTCATACACCCTGCTCCACCTGCCCCAGCCCGGTCCCTGTGTCCCTGTGTCCGTGCGTCCCTTCGTCCCTCCCTGCGCATTTGCAGGCTGCACCGGAAGCCCAGTGCACTCTGGGCTAGGTGCTAAGTGTCAGCCCAGAGATGAAAGGCTATGGAAAACGTGGATTCCATCCCTCCAGCGGGTCCCTGCACACTGCTGGTCCCATCTGCCATACCCTTTGACCCTTCAAAAGTGATGGCTTTTCCTTCTGGGTCAGACTAAATCCTCAACCCCTTATCCTTGGGGGAGGGATAGGCAGGGTTCCAGCTTATGGTGACTGTTCCCTGACTCCAGCTGTTCTTTTATTGTTGAGCGCCTGAAGTGAGGGGAGCCAAAGGGCCATGGGAGCAAAGTGTGTCATTTGGGGAGTGGCTGGCAATGCTAGTGTCTGTGGCTGAGCGTCACAGTAGCAGCCAAGAGGTCCTCAAGCTCTATGTCTGAGAGAATACCCTGAAAGGTGACAACATGGACAAGGTTCTGCGGCTTAGGCTTCTGGGCTTCGTGGGCACTTTCTCTCAGAGCTCTGGAATGTTGTGCATTTGTTTATCTCAGGCAGGGTACGTACCCTTCCACTCAGGCTACCTCTGCTTCCTCCAGGCTCAGCATGCCATTGGCATCTAATAAATGTGAGAAAATAGCAACATCTGAGCCACTGACCTTCACATAAATGCCTTAGAGACCAAAGCCAGAGTAGTTCCTTCTTTTTTTTTTACAGGGACAGAGGGAGAGAGTCAGAGAGAGGGATAGATAGGGACAGACAGACAGGAACAGAGAGAGGTGGGAAGCATCAATCATTAGTTTTTCATTGCCGTTGGGACACCATAGTTTTTCATTAATTGCTCTCTCACATGTGCCTTGACCACAGGCCCTCAGCAGATCGAGCCACCCCTTGCTGGAGCCAGCGACCTTGGGTCCAAGCTGACGAGCTTTTACTCAAGCCAGATGAGCCTGCGCTCAAGCTGGTGACCTCAGGGTCTCGAATCTGGGTCCTCCACTTCCCAGTCTGAAGCTCTATCCACTGCGCCACCGCCTGGTCAGGCCAGAGCAGTTCCTTCTTCAGGCCAACAACCAAGGCCTGGAAGAAAAAAAAAGAAATGGGCCGGCAGCATTGGGGCCTTGGACACTGGGGCTCTGGGAGTGGGGTGGAGTCTGCTCCAAACCCAGCAGGGCTCAGAGGTCAAATTAAATGGAATGGGGCAAGACACTTACCAGAGACGCCAGAGCCAGCTGTGTGGCCTCTGCACACCAAGGACATCAGGTGTGAGGTGTGCTGGAGAACCAGCCTCCAGACCCCAGCACTGGGCTGAAGATAGGGCATTCCAGACACTTCTCTTTTTTGCCTGTCCCCCTCAAAAAGTTCCTTTCACCATTGTTAGGCCAGGGAGACTTCCTTGTCTGGTGTCTGGTGGTGAAGGATGGGAGGGCCTGGTGTTTTCCATCCAGTCTGAGTCTTAGGTTTTGATCTATTCCTTAAAAAAAAATTGCAGCCTTTTCTTTACCCACAGGCTTCTGCAGGAGAGTCTGGGCGTCTTTTTTTTTTAGGAGGCTCTCTTCCTTCCTCTTTTTCTTCTTCCCTCAAAACTGAGAAAAAGTGAATGCGGCAGAGGGCAGGGACCTATATTCCAGAGAGCCTGCATCTGGAAGACAAGCTTCCTGTCATTGATTTAACCTCGCCCCAGAGCCAACTTGACAGGCGAGGGAGTTGAGACTTGGGGACAGTAGGTGAGCAGACAGGGTCTGTAGCAAGCTGGTGGACAAGGAGTGCTTTCCAGGCCTCTGATGTTTACCCCTGTGTGTGGGGGGGCTCATTGTATGACAGGCCCTGCTGGAGATGCTAGTGTCCTACACCCCTCTTCTTCTCAATAGTAGCTCTGTGAGAAGGTAGCCACAACTGTCCCTGTTTTAAAGATGAGGAAATTGAGGATCAGAGAAGTTAAAGACTTTCCTAAAATTGTCACTTCAGTTTCTGAGTCACTGTTATAGCAGCAACATATATTTGCCGGGGACCCTGGGCATGATGGGTAACTGGGCTGTCGAGGTGACCCGCTGTCCCAGTCCACTCAGGACCCTCCCACTCTTCACAATGACAGTGTTGTATCTGGGGAAACCCCTGAGTCTTGGGCAAACTGAGTGGGTTGGCGGCTCCACTGAAGCTCCTTCATCTCGTCCTCTCCCCTTCCCACAGTGGAGCCATTGATTTTGATCTTCACAACAGTGCACTGTGTACTTGAGACATTTTCATGGCAAAGACAGAGAAGGGCTCCAGGGGTAGAGAGCAGATCCTAAGTCCTGGGGTTGTTTGAGGGATACAGGAAGAAAGTTCTCAGCATAGTGCTGGGAGGGCAATGAATGCTCACTAAATGGCCACTCTTGTTCTTAGTCTGCCGTGTGGTGGAGGAAGAGTAGAAGGGGGATCCTGGGGACTGGGAGGGATCCCTGAGTGGAACACCTGCATTTGCTAGGAAATGCCTAGTTACTACTCAGTGCTAGGAATTTCCACCTGTCACCAGTGGCCCCCAGGTTGTGACAAAGTCTAGGAGGCAGGCTATCAACAGGGGTAACTAGTGAGGAATTCCAGGCATAAGAAGGGCAGCACTTTCCCCAACCAGGATATGGGGGAGTGAGGATTTGAATCCAACTCCATCAGTCCCTGAAGCCCTATTCTTAATCATGAGCCCAGGAGGTAGCCTGCCCACGTAGGAGGAAGCAGGTGATGGGGGAGAAGTGGCTGGGGTGGGGACTTTGAAAGAATGCAAAGGGGGAGGAGGCAGGAGCAGCATAGACCACATCTCTGTAGGAGCTGGGAGTGTGGAGAGGGTTCCCACTGGAGTGTGCGAAGCCGGTTCACTGTTCAGAGCATTCCTGGGTGCCAGGCATTTCTCTGTGCTTTCTACAGATTAACCCCTTCAAGCCTCCCAAGATGCTAGAAAGTTGGTACCATCATCTCCATTTTTCCAATGAGAAGAATGAAGTACACAGGGATCAAAAGCACTTGCCCAATGTCACACAGCTAGTTGGCAATGTAGTGAGGATTCAAGTTGTCTGATGGTTTAGGACGAAAGGAATTTTTCTTCTCCTCTTCCTCCTCGCTCTTCTTTTAAAATTATGCAGCATTTTCCTTGCCTGCAAGGCCAGGACAGTGAAGTTTAGGCAGAATCTTTTCTTCTTTCCTTTTTATTGAATTTATTTGGGTGACAGCAGTTAACAAAATTATACAGGCTTCAGTTGCCCAATTCTACAACACATCATCTGTATACAATATTGTGTGTTCATCAACCAAATCAAGTCTCTGTCCATCACAGTTTATCTCTCCTGTCCCCTCCTCCACCACCGCCAGCCACCTCCCCTCAGCCATCGCTACACTGTTGTCCTTGTCTAGGAGTTTTTTCTCTTCTTTTTTGCTCCATCACACCCCTCTCAGCCCCTCCCCCAGCTGTCAAAGCCTTCTTTTCCAGTTAGCATTCTCCCTTCCTCTTTCATGTTCTTCCATAAGGGTTAGGAAAAGGTAAACACTTTAGCCCCTCTGTCAGGCGACCTTGGTTCTGCCTCAGACCCAATCAGGAAGTAGGGCTGGTGGTGGGGGAATTAGTGATTAGTAATTTCAGGTGTGTGTGCATGTGAGTGTATGCACTTGTGTGTGAGTGCATGTGTGTATTAAGACCAAAGTTGCTCCAGGAAAACTTTTGGATCCCAGAGCTTGAAGATCACTCCCACCCCACTCACTCTTAGTTGGTCCCTAAACCTTTATCAGACTTTTAAGCCTAGTCTCCTAGCACACTGGGTAAGAGCCAAACCCTGAGATCACCTGTTGGCTCTGTCCCAATGCAGGACTCAGGAGCAGCCTTTGTGCATCCCCTGCACCTGTGTCTTATGGGAAATTGGGGGTAGGAGGAGCAGGTAGGTCAGGAAAGAACCTGTGCTGGGTGTGGTTTCCATTGTCTGGGCAAGCTCTGCTTCTGCCCCACCCCTCTTGACAAAGGGGCGCTCCATGAGTCACTGGCTCAGGCACCACTTTTCCTGTCCAGCCCTCTTCCCAGCGCCACCCCTGCCACTACCTCCTCATCCCTGTCCATTACTCACCTGTCTGCATCTGTTTTTCCTCACAGAGCCTGCACGGGGCTTGTCCAGGGGTCAGCCCTGCTGTGAACAGCATAATTGTGAATGGGTTCACACATCAATAGGTTGCAATGGTTGAACAATAAAAACCCAATATCAGCCACAACTGATGGTCCAACTTGTAAAGAAATACAGAATCAGCTTCTGCATCCTGGAGAGTCTTGTTTCAAGTGGCTTTCACAGTAGAAGCTCTCTTTCTGCCAACATTGTGGGGAATTAGAGCTATACCAGGGCTCCAGAGAAGCCATTTCCAGGTAGACAGCATTTTGCAGAGCAACCAGGAGAGGAGCATGAAGTGCCTTAAACTACGGATTTGCATGGATATCTACGCAAATGATGGTGCACCGTGATTGGAATAACAATACAGAAGTCAATCATTGTAGCTTATAATAAGCACTTAACTGAAAGTTATTGAATAAATGAAGACAATATCTATTTTTATGTCTGAAACTTGAGCAAATACAAAATTAAGAATTCTCTGTGATCAGAATATAAATACTGATAAAATAATGTAATTATTTTCATCCACCCTAGCTTGAAAGGTGGAACAGTTTGAGACATAGAAATAGATTTGAAAACAAAGACTCATGGACTGAGATGCACCCCTTTGCGGTAGTCAGCTAAATCAGGATTACTGTGAGTTACTGCACAGGCTGAATACTGCACAATTCTGGAAGGTACTCTTAGTGACCACAATATGCAGAGTGTTTTGCAAAGGGATGACTCTGAGTAAGGGTTTTCCCAATCCCAATCAGAACGAAACAGTGCTTATTGTTAGGAGTTTGTGCATATATCTATTTCTGCTTATCTTCCCTGTTTAGCAAATTTCATGTATAATTCATTCATGTAGATTCAGTCACTTGAAATTCTTTATTATAAGTAATTGTAGATGTATAGAAAGTTGCAAAACAAGGTACAAGGAAGTCCAACATAGCCTTTATTTAGTTTCGCCCAATGGTAACCTCTGGCAGAACTGGATAGCAAAACCTGGAAATTGACGTTAGTACAATCCACAGAGCTTATTCGGGTTTCACCAATCTTATATGCAGGCATTTGTGTGTGCGTGTGTGTGTGATTCTGATGCAGTTTTATTATGCTACACTGGTAGAAGATTTCTGTAACGACCACCACAATTAGGATACAGATCGGTTTCAGTCCCAAGGGTCTCTATCGCCTTGCTATACATACCTCCTCCATCTCTAACCCCTGGAAATTTCTAATCTGTTCTCTGGTTGTATACTTGTGTTATTTTGAGACTGTTATATAAATGGAGAGTCAACCTTTTATTTTTAATTGCTAATCTTTAAACTATTTCTTTCACTACAGAGTTCTGACTTCAAGATTTCTACCCAAGTATTTCTAAGAAGTGCTTGAACTATAAGGACTCTACTGATAGGGAAGTCAAGAATATGGTGCCTAGAGGGGCAGGTCAGAAAACTGGAGAGCACTTGCATTGAGTAAATATTCACTGTGTGTTAGGCACTGTTCTAAGGCTGGGTTGCCCACAGAATGGTGCCTCAAGAGGCTGACTTCTCTTCAGGGTCTTCCCCCACCTTCACCTAACACTTCACATGCTTTCCATTGGGTCATCATCCCCCCTGAGACCAAGAGTATCTCTCCCTATGCAGAGAGAGAGGCAGGTACCACAGAGCCTCAGGCAACTGACTTGTTCAGCTTTGATTTCCTATTCCTTGGGGCAGTGGTTGGCAAACCGAGGCTTGTGAGCCACATGTGGCTCTTTGGCCCCTTGAGTGTGGCTCTTCCACAAAATACCTAATGATTAGCAAAGGCCAGCTTAGGAATACCCTAATTAAGTTAATAACAATGTACTTTCCTATATAGTTTAAGTTTAAAAAATTTGGCTCTCTAAAGAAATTTCAATCGTTGTACTGCGGATATTTGGCTCTGTTGACTAATGAGTTTGCCGACCACTGCCCTGGGTGCTGAGAAAGCTCTGATCACCCAGAGGGCTGCATGCCATTTCTCTGCCACAGGTCCTAGGATTGACCTTGTTGCCCCTGCCAGCAGCTAGGACCAAATGCCATCTAGAAGCTGGAGGCAGATGGCCTTCACGATTGTAATCACCTTCTGTAGTCACTTGGTTATCTCAGATTCTCTGCTTCCAGACCTAGAGAGATATATACATATGACCACTATTGGCATTTTCAGGAATTAAAGATTAATTAAAAGGAACTCATTGTCTTAAATCCCCAACATGATATGAGATTTAAGAAATTTCCTTCTTGAGATTATTAAGGCTCATGACTTGGTGAGGCTGAGTTTCCAGTTACATAGTGTAATTGATCTATTATCTAAGAACTGTGGGCTGGATTGTGTGGGGAATCATCCATCTAACCTTGAATAGTCTATAACTTGGATTGGGTAACTTTAGTTAAGAGCCCTGAGTGAATGTCTCTTGGATGCAAACACCAAGAAGCTGTGTGACTGAGTGACCTTTGTGCAGATACAAAGGAATACATGTGAACGGGCTTTAGAAAATTAGCCTAGAGGTTCTAGATTGCTCCTTCCTTTGTGCTTGTTAATTAGCAAAAGAAAAAGAATGTTCTCACCCAAATTAGCCCTTTCTCTATGTCAGCAAAATGACCATTAGTCATTCTTTCCTCTTGTCACCTGGTCTCCCTCCCTTGTAATCCTGTTACCTCTGTTCTGTTTCTGATCAATAAAAGCTAAGGGAGAAGAAAATTCAGGAGGTCTTCTTTGCCTCCCCTGGCAGGCCTCCCCCTCTTCCTCTTGACATAAGTTTGTGTTTTGAGTATGTTTCTTCCACACAGCATTGATAGTTCCCAGTGGGCTAGAGTACTACAAGTGGTGACTCTGACATGATTGTGTGAAATCCTTGCGTGAAGAGTAGTTTAGTGGCCACATCTTATGAGGAATTCTGGTAAAGAACAGTCCCTACCTGCCTTGAGAAAGGGATCGATGCACATAGGTCAGAGAGAGGTTTCTTCGTGGGTTAGGAGCTCACCAAGCAGCAGTGCATTTTGTTAGAAGTTTACAACACTTGTGCCATGCTGCTCAGTATACTGTAGAGCAGAGGTCCCCAAACTATGGCCCGCGGGCCAAATTGCAGCCCCCTGAGGCCATTTATCTGGCCCCCACTGCACTTCCGGAAAGAGCACCTCTTTCATTAGTGGTCAGTGTATAGAGTACTGTATGTGGCGGCCCTCCAATGGTCTGAGGGATAGTGAAGTGGCCCCTGTGTAAAAAGTTTGGGGACCTCTGCTGTAGAGCCTAAAACATTACTGCAACTCTTATTAGCTTGTATGAGAGCACTGTTCTGATGAGGGAATCTTAAATTTCAAATTCACTGGAGAACAATTTTTTTTTTCATTTTCTGTTACATGAGGTTTTAGAACTGTTTCTATATATTGCTGAATCGCAGATTCCAAATCTGAAATTCGTTTTTAAGTGCATGCTCCAGTTTTTATACAATTTTAATTTCTTTTTGTTACAGTTAATTGCATGCATTGGTTTTTAAATTGAAGTTAAAAGGCAATGACTCGAGGGAGGAACAAAATGGTGATGGAGTAGGCTGACGTACCAACTTCCAACTCCCAGAACCAAAGTGGATTATAACTCAATTTTAAGAACCATCATCTGGATAAACCAACTTTGAACTAAACTAAGTGGACTCTTCAACCAAGGAACACAGAAGAAGCCACATTGAGACTGGTAGGAATAGCGAAAACGCGAAGAGGCCTGCCCAGCTCCCCGGAGCAAACGGCAGCCTGGAGAGACCTGCGTGGCAGGAGGAGAGTTTGGCGGAGAGGGAGGGACCTGGGTCCCAGGAACCAAGCCCCAGCCTGCAGTCCCAGAGCCTAGAAGAGGCGTTTGGACAGTTTTGAGCTGTGAAACAAGTGAGGGAGCTCCCAGGCCTACAGTGTGGAATATTAGGGCCCTTCCTACTCTGTTGAGGTTTGCTGAAGGGTATGGTGGCGGCAGGACGCTGAAATGCTGTTCTGTCGGTGTGGGCGGAGGCCAAGCGGATGTGAGCTCGGTCTAGCCCAGCAGGGGCAGAGGGAACGCGCGAAAGCGGTCCAAAAGCTGCGGGCCTGCCTGTAATCCCACCTGCGGGGACAAAGCGGGAGGCCAGGAACGGGCAGAGGTCTGCTCTGCGACCCTGCGCATGCCGTCCCTGACCGTGGGGATGGGGCTAGGACCTGGGACAGGCGGGGGCTCACGGCTAAGCTCACGCTACCAGCCCCGCCCGGCCAGAGAAACCGCGGTTTGCCATTCTATGAGCGCGAGCGTGCTCCGAGCGCGGGGGGCGGGGTAGACCCCGAGACGAGCGAAAGCTCACAGCTGATCCCACGCTACTAAGCTCCCGGGCCGGAGAAACCGATTTGCCATCCTACATGCACGAGCGGGCTCTGAACGCGGGAGAGAGGTAGAGTCCGAGATGAGCGGAAGCTCACAGCTGAATGGAAGCCAGCAAACATGCCCAGCAAAAAATAAAACTTGGTTTGCGACCCTGCACAGAAGGGCCCTGGCCTCAAGGGTGGGGCTAAAGCTCCAGACGGGCAAAGGCTCACAGCTGAGAGCACTTCAGAAGCCCCGCCGAACCCGCGAAACTGTGGCGGGCAAGCTCTGACTGCGAGTTCTGGGCGGAAGTCTGGAAACAGGCTGGGTCCACAACTGAGCAAAGGTGCTCACCACTACCCTTGGTCCTGAGGCTTGTGGCTTGAGTGACAGCCCCTCCTGCAGAGGAGAGGCAGAAATCACAGCAACAGCCACAGTGGGCCAGCCCTGGAAACGCCCATACCCAACCGCCCTAGGCAGCGGAAGAGGGGGTGGCAGGCCTGCAGACAGACCACACCTAGAGAACACAAAGGCAACACCTACTGGACTCCAGTGGCCACAACTTGCTTATACACAGACAAAATGGGCAGGCAGAGAAATGCAAACGAAATGAATCAAGAGAAATCCCCAGAGAAGGACCTGAATGAACCAGATATAACCAAATTACCAGAAGAAGAATATAGAATAATGATAGTTAGGATGTTCAAAGAAATTAGAGCAACAATGGATAGTCATTATGAACACCTAAATAAAGAGGTAACAAGTATAAAAAACGAAATTGAAATAATAAAAAAGAATCAGACAGAAATGACAAATACAGTATCAGAACTGAAGACCACAATGGAAGGAATTAAAAGCAGGATGAATCATGGTGAGGATCGAATCAGCGAGTTAGAGGACACAATAAACAAAGGTACAGAAGCAGAGAAGAAAAAGGAAAGAGACTCAAAAAATGTGAGGAAACTCTAAAAGAGCTCTGTGACAACCTAAAGAGAAACAACATTTGCATCATAGAGGTGCCTGAAGAAGAGGAAAGAGGACAGAAAATGGAAACTGTTCAATCAAATCATAGCAGAAAACTTCCCTAAATTAAGGCTGGGAAACACCCCACATGTTCAAGAAGCACACAGAATGCTATTAAAGAGAAACCCAAAAAGATCTACACCAAGACACATCATAGTTAAAATACCAAAGCTAATGGATAAAGAAAAAAATTTTAAAAGCTGCTAGGGAAAAAAAGGCTATCACCTACAAAGAAGCCCCCATAAGGATGACATTGGACTTCTCAACAGAAACACTTGAGGCCAGAAGGGAATGGCAAAATATAATCAAAGTAATGCAGAACAAGAACCTACAACCAAGACTACTCTATCCAGCAAGGCTAATGTTTAAAATTGAAGGATAGCCTGACCTGTGGTGGCGCAGTGGATAAAGCGTCGACCTGGGAACACTGAGGTCGCCAGTTCAAAACCCTGCACTGGTCTGGTCAAGGCACATATGGGAGTTGATGCTTCTAGCTCCTCCCCGCTTTCTCTCTTTCTCTATCTCTCTCGCTCTGTGTCTCCTCTCTAAAATAAATAAATAAAAAGAAATTTTAAAATTGAAGGATAAATAAAGAACTTCCAAAAAAAAGAAAGCCTGAAGGAATTCATTAAAACCAAACCAATTCTGCAAGAGATACTAAGGGGCCTCTTGTGAACAGTTCAAAGGGAGGAATGAATAGAGCAAAAGAAGAATACAGCTGTAAAGAAAAAAAATGACAATAAACAACTACATATCAATAATAACCTTAAATGTAAATGGATTAAATGATCCAATCAAAAGACATAGGGTAGCTGCATGGATAAAAAAACAGGACCCATACATATGCTGTCTACAAGAGACACACCTTAAAACAAAAGATGCACATAGACTGAATTAAAAGGATGGAAAAAAATATTTCATGCAAATGAAAATGAAAAAAAAGCCGGGGTAGTAGTATTTATATCTGACAAAATGGACTTTAAAACAAGGGCTGTAGTAAGAGATAAAGAAGGACACTACATAATGATAAAGGGAACAATTCAACAGGAAGATATAACTATTATAAATATCTATGCACCAAATATAGGAGCCCTGACATACATAAAGCAGACTTTGATGGACATAAAGGGCGAGATTAACAGCAATACTATCATAGTAGGGGATTTCAATACCCAACTAACAACACTGGATAGATCCTCAAGAAAGAAAATTAATAAAGAAACAGCAGATCTAAGGAGACACTAGATCAACTTGATTTAATAGATATCTTCAGAACTTTTCACCCTAAAGCAGTAGAATATACATTCTTCTCGAGCGCTCATGGTATGTTTTCTAGGATAGAACACATGTTAGGACACAAAAATGGTCTCAATATATTTAAGAAGATTAAAATCTTATCAAGCATTTTCTCTGATCACAATGCCATGAAACTAGAAATTAACAACGAAAGAAAAACTGAAAAATACTCAAACACTTGGAAACTAAATAGCATAATATTAAATAATGAATGGATTAACAATGAGATCAAAGAAGAAATAAAAATGTTTCTAGAAACAAATGATAATGAGCATACATCAACTCAAAATTTATGGAACACAGCAAAAGCATTCTGAGAGGGAAGTTCATTGCACTACAGGCATATCATAAGAAGCTAGAAAAAGCTCAAATAAGCAACCTGACTCTGCATCTAAAAGAACTAAAAAAACAACAGCAAATAAAACTCAAGACAAGTAGACGGAAGGAAATAATAAAGATCAGAGCAGAAATAAATGACATAGAGGTGAAGGAAACAATACAGAGGATCAATGAAACCAGAAGCTGGTTCTTTGAAAAGGTAAACAAGATTGATGAACCTTTAACTAGATTCACCAAGAAAAAAAGAGAGAGGACTCAAATAAATAAAATTTGAAATGAGAGTGGAGAAATAACAACTGACACAACAGAAATACAAAGGATTGTAAGAAAATACTATGAAGAACTATATGTCAAAAAATTAGACAATCTTATTGAAATGGACAAATTTCTTGAATCATATAACCTTCCAAAAATCAATCTGGAAGAATCAGAACACCTAAATAGACTAATTACAACAAATGAGAATGAAACAGTTATCAAAATACTCCCAAAAAAGAAAAGTCCTGGGCCTGATGGCTTCACAAGTGAATTCTACCAATAATGCAAAGAAGAACTAACTCCCATCCTCCTCAAGATATTTCAAAAAATTCAAGAGGAAGGAAGACCTCCAAACTCCTTTTATGAGGCGAGCATAATTCTGATCCCAAAACCGGGCAAAGACAACAAAAAGAAAGAAAATTATAGGCCTATATCCCTGATGAATTTAGACACTAAAATTCTCAACAAAATATAAGCCAACCAAATCCAGCAATATATGAAAAAAATCATACACCATGATCAAGTAGGATTTATTCTGGAGAGGCAAGGCTGGTTCAATATTTGCAAATCAATCAATGTGATTCATCACATAAACAAAAGAAAGGGAAAAAATCACATGATAATTTCAATAGATGCAGAAAAGACATTTGATAAAATCCAGCACCCATTCATGCTCAAAACTCTCAGTACAGTGGGATACAGGGAACATTCCTTAACATGATAAAGGCCATCTACGACAAACCCACAGCAAACATCATACTAAATGGACAAAAATTAAATGCAATCCCCTTAAGATCAGGAACCAGGCAGGGGTGCCCCCTTTCACCACTCTTATTCAACATAGTTCTGGAAGCCCTAGAAGAAGTAATAAAATGCATCCAAATTGAAAAAGAAGAAGTAAAACTGTCACTATTTGCAGATGATATGATATTGTATGTAGAAAACCCTAAAGTCTTAGTCAAAAAACTACTGGACCTTATAAATGAATTAGCTAGGTGGCAGGACATAAAATTAATACTCAGAAATCAGAGGCATTTCTATATACCAACAATGAACCGTCAGCAAAAGAAATTAATTAAACTATGCCCTTCACTATTGCAGCCAAAAAAATAAAGTACCTGGGAGTAAATTTAACCAAGGAGGTTAAGGACTTGTACTCAGAAAATTATAAAACATTAATAAAAGAAATTAAGGAAGATACAAAGAAGTGGAAGCATATACCGTGTTCATGGTTAGGAAGAATAAACATCTCTGAAATGTCTATATTACCCAAAGCAATTTATAAATTCAATGCAATACCAATTAAAATACCAATGACATACTTCAATGATATAGAACACATATTCCAAAAATTTATATCGAACCAAAAAAGAACACGAATAGCCTCAGCAATCTTAAAAAGAAAAAATAAAGCAGGAGGTATCACTCTTCCTGATATCAAGGTTTACTACAAGGCCATTATACTCAAGACAGCCTGGTACTTGCATAAGAACAGGCACATAGATCAATGGAACAGAACAGAGGGCCCAGAAATAAACCCACAGCTTTATGGACAACTGATATTTGACAAAGGAGGAAAGAACATACAATGGAGTAAAGACAGCCTCTTTAACAAATGGTGTTGGGAAAATTGGACATCCACCTGCAAAAAAATGAAACTAGACCATCAACTTACACCATTCACAAAAACAAACTCAAAATGGATAAAAGACTTAAACGTAAGCCGTGAAACCAAAAGCATCTTAGAAGAAAACATAGGCAGTAAGCTTTCCGACATCTGTAGCAGCAGTATATTTGCCGATATATCTCCACGAGCAAATGAAATAAAAGGCAAGATCAACAAATGGTACTATATCAATCTAAAAAGTTTTTTCACAGCTAAAGACAATAAGAACAGAATAAAAAGACAAACCACACAATGGGAGAACATATTCGACAGCACATCTGATAAGGGGTTAATAACTAAAATTTATAAAGAACTTATAAAACTCAACACCAGGAAGACAAACAATCCAATCAAATAATGGGCAAAAGAAATGAATAGAAATTTCTCCAAAGAGGACATACAGATGGCCAATAGGCGTATGAAAAAATGCTCAACATCACTAATCATTAGAGAAATGTAAATTAAAACCACAATGAGATATCACCTCACACCAGTCAGAATGGCACTCATCAGCAAAACAACACAGAATAAGTGCTGGTGAGGATGTGGAGAAAAGGGAACCGTCCTGCACTACTGGTGGGAATGCAGACTGGCGCAGCCACTGTGGAAAACAGTTTGGCGATTCTTAAAAAAATTTAAAATCGAACTGCCTTTTGACCCAGCTATCCCACTTTTAGGAATATACCCTAAGAACACCATAGCACTGTTCGAAAAGAAGAAATGCGCCCCCATGTTCGTGGCAGCATTGTTCAGAATAGCAAAGATCTGGAAACAGCCCAACTGTCCGTCAGAAAACAAATGAATTAAAAAGCTTTGGTACATATATACTATGGAATACTACTCAGCCATAAGAAATGATGACATCAGATCATTTATAACAAATGGATGGTCTTTGATAACATTATACGGAGTGAAATAAGTAAATCAGTCCTTGACTTTCTGAAGTATGAGGAGCATAATTGGATCATTTGTGTGGATCTAAAAATGGTAAATTTTCTTCTCCGACAACAGAGAGGTTTCACAAAGTATCCTTGCTTTCTGTGTTTGTGGGACTGCTGAGCTTGGGAGAAACACTGGACACGAACGAGTGGCTGAAACATAAAGCTCTGGAAGTAGGGATGCAAAATATTGCGAATGAACCTGTAGTTAATCGAGACAAGGTCATTTTTCCCCACTTCACATCAAATGTGGCTTAATGAAGCAGTTTGTTCAGGCTTTGAATAGAGAAAGTGGATGCTTTCAACATATTATTTCTGCTTTTCCTGCCTTGTCTTTCGAGAAGATAAAAGCAGGTGTATTCAATGGACCTGAAATTTGAACCCTCATATGTGACAAAGAATTTGTCAGGAAGATGAATAAAAAGGAGAAAGCAGCATGGCAGTCAAGTCTTTTGTGGCAGTTACAAATAACTTCCTTGACAACAAAAAGCAGAAAACTATGAACTTCTGGTTCAAAGGATGCTGTTGGCTTTCTGCGACATTGGATGTAACATGAGTGTTAAGATTCGCTTTCTGAACAGTCACCTTGATAAGTTTCCCGAAAATCTTGGAGCTGTTAGTGATGAGCAGACTACTGCTGGAGCATCAAACGAGATTGTTTTCAACAAGTATACAAACGCAAGAGCTACAAATGCAAATTTTTGCCTGAATAGAATTTAAGTAAGTTTTGTGCAAATTTTATGATTGAAATAAGTGTTTTAAAATGTTCTATTTTGAAATTGTAGACAAATTCTGATGCAATTATATCTTTTATTCTATTAGTGTATTTACTGTATTATATAAATTATTATATTTTCACAAAGATGATGCCCAAGAAGACATTCTACTTCATTATGTTAAACCAAATGTTGAAAATTTTACAATAAGATGAAAACCTAAAATCTTGAATTGCAAAAAACTGTAGCTTACAGAGAAAAACTAATGTCTGATTTAAGATCAGTACACTCGAATTAGGTATGAATAAGTTTTTTTGTGTATGCAATAAAAATTTTGTTCCACAGTGTTATTGGAGCAAGTAGGTAAAATTTTGAAAAGGCGGTTTGTACAAGGATTAAAGGTTTCTGTTTCTCTTCTCACAACATGGCAGAAAGTAAAAGAGGAATCTTAGCATAGTCAACCTGAACCACCAGTTATAGCACTGAAATCTGAGGAGGCTGATAAGGAGGACAAAACACTTCTTCCTCCACCCTTGCCTCAGAGGAGCTTTCGGCTTCCCCCTTCGTCTTCCACCTCTTCTCCCAGGACCTGGAAAGAGTCATACCCCTTCTTTAATGAAAAATTGTCTTGAGAAGGATTAATGTTAGCAGACACAGATACTATTCTGATTTTCCTTAATGTTTTAGCTACAATCCTCTAAACTATCATTTTGTTTCTTTCTGATTCTTTGCCTTCAAATTAGTCCCAGACTAAGGGATCCTGGGGGATCTGACTACAGTACTTCCCAAGCAACTGCCAAGTGTGTATTTACTCGGGGAGGTTTTTGCTAGTTCCATCTTCCAGAGCCCGTCATAAAACGCTGACTGAGATTGCACAGGCATATTTCTGGTCTGGTTGCACACTGAAATCTTGGGTTCCTTTCTGGTTTGTCTGATTCTGATTTCTGTTTAGTTTTTGTCTGACATTGTAACAGAATGGGCAACACCCTGTTCATTCTTAAGGATAGTCCTTCTAGGGTGAATTCTGGCTAATTGGTTGACCTATGTAAGGTGACCAGCATTTTTACAATGAAAAGGAGGATAAAAATAAATTGAAGAAAACAGTATTGTAAATAAAAGAAACATGTTATTCATTGCAACAATTATACGCTACAATATGATAAATGCATAAAAACATTTATAATATTTTATATTATAATTATGCTTACACGCCTATTAATTTTTAATAATAACACTGAGGAACAAACTTTTTATTGCATCCACAAAAACACTTGTCCTTGCCTAATTCAAGTGTGCTGATCTCAAATCTGACATTAGTTTGTCTCTATAAGCTACAGTTTTTTGCAATTCAAGATTTTAGGTTTTCATCTTATTGTAAAATTTTCAACATTTAGTTTAACGTAATAAAGTAAAATGTTTTCTTGGGCATCATTTTTGTGAAAATACAATTTATATAATGCAGTAAGTACACTAATACACTAAAAGATATGATTGCATCAGAATTTGTCTACAATTTTGAAATAGAACATTTTAAAACACTTATTTCAATCATAAAATTTGCGCAAAATTTACTTAAATTCTATTCAGGCAAAAATTTATGTTTGTAGCTCCTGCGTTTGTGTACTTGTTGAAAACAATCTCGTTTGATGCTCCAGCAGTAGTCTGCTCATCACTAACAGCTCCAAGATTTTCGGGAAACTTATCAAGGTGACTGTTCAGAAAGCGAATCTTAACACTCATGTTACATCCAATGTCGCAGAAAGCCAACAGCATCCTTTGAACCAGAAGTTCATAGTTTTCTGCTTTTTGTTGTTAAGGAAGTTATTTGTAACTACCACAAAAGACTTGACTGCCATGCTGCTTTCTCCTTTTTATTTATCTTCCTGACAAATTCTTTGTCACGTATGAGGGTTTGAATTTGAGGTCCATCGAATACACCTGCTTTTATCTTCTCGAAAGACAAGGCAGGAAAAGCAGAAATAATATGTTGAAAGCATCCACTTTCTCTATTCAAAACCTGAACAAACTGCTTCATTAAGCCACATTTGATGTGAAGTGGGGAAAAATGACCCTGTCTCGATTAACTACAGGTTCATTTGCAATATTTTGCATCCCTACTTCCAGAGCTTTATGTTTCGGCCACTCCTTCTGTGTCCAGTGTTTCTCCCAAGCTCAGTAGTCCCAGAAACACAGAAAGCAAGGATACTTTGTGACACCTCTGTTGTCCTAGCAGGAAATTTACCATTTTAAGATCCACACAAATGATCCAGTTACTCTCCTCATACTTCAGAAAGTCAAGGACAGTTTTTATGTCATTATAATCTTCTTGCAGATGAGTTGAATAACCAATTGGAACCGCTGCATAAACATTACCATTGTGTAAAAGAACACATTTCAGACTTCATTTAGAGCTGTCAAGAAATAGCCACCATTCTGTTGGATTGTAAATGGTAACACCTAGCTGGCTGAGAAGACTACTGATATCATGACAGTAAACAAAGTGTTTGTCTTCGGAAAAATAGTTCACAAAAATTTGTTCACGCTTCCTGAAATGGGATACTTTAGATGACCAGTGAAGTCTATTCTTTTCTTGAAACCTGGAGGCTAATAACTCAGCTGCTATCTTTGATAGGCCCAAATTTCTTACTAAGTCATTCAATTCGGCTTGGCTAAACTGCTGAGGGCTTAATGACTGCTTGGTATCAGAAGAAGACCCTTCAGATTCTACAGCCATTTCCTCATGAATCTTATTAAAATACACTTGATCACCATGTTACTTTCTTCATCCTTAGAAGAGAGAAAACCATTGAAAACTGGAACCGGGAGTGTCTCAGAGTGTGGGATAGGTCGTATTGCTGAAGGAATATTAGGATATGCGATCATATGCCGTTTTATCTTTCCGATGCCCTTTTTATGGATCAGACAGAAATAACAGTCAGTCACTGCTGTGGTCCTTAGGTTCACGCCAAACCATGGGAATACCAAAAAGGCATTCCTTTGCATTTTCCTTTTGTCCAGTCACGAAGCATTTTCTCTCAATTATGACACACAATACGAGGAACCCAATTCTTGTCTTGATTGCCAAGGGGAACTTGAAAATAGGCAATATATGCACGTGTCACAAATGATGAAATATTGTTCCTTTCACGTTGGAGTATGTAACAGCCACATATATAACAGAAGGCATCAGGACTATTTTTACATTTACCCCTTCTCAAAGAAGCCATTATTCAATCTTAAAAAAAATAAGATGGTGTTTTTATTAGATAATAATTTTTTACATTTAAAAACAACTACAATTATGTAAAAGTGATGTTTGTAAAACATCAATTGCCTTGTGGTTATGTTCAATTGAAGAGTCGTTGCCCTTTAACTCCAATTTAAAAACCAATGCATGTCATTAACTATAACAAAAAAAGAAATTAAAATTTCATAAAAACTAGAGCATGCACCCAAAAAAAGGATATCAGATTTGGAATCAGCGATGCAGGAATATATAGAAAATGTTCTAAAACATCATGCAAGAGAAAATGAAAAGAAAAATTGTTCCCCAGTGATAATTGTAAGAAAAAGTACTCATTTAATTACAAATACATCACATCACATGCAATGGATTGACTGCATTGATCTAATAGGAACATTTACAGATTAGTCTTCCAATATCAAAAAGGAGGACATGTAGGAGGACACTTTTTGAGGGAGGACAGAACTTATAAAAGAAGGACTGTCTCCTTCCTAAAGGAGGATGATTGGTCATCTAATAAAGTATATAAAATATAACAACTAAAATTAGCCAAAATGTGACTCTTTTGGGGCCTGAATTAAGTTCTTGCAAGCTAATATTGGAAATGCAGGTTCTAATATTGAACTAAATAAAACAGTTTCATTCCTGCATTGTTGCTTGAAAATTGAAATATGTAAGAAGTGTCCATTTAAATTTAAATAGAATGGGCCTGACCAGGTGGTGGCGCAGTGGGTAGAGCATTGGACTGGGATGTGGAAGACCCAGGTTCAAGACCCTGAGCTCGCCATCTTGAGCGCGGGCCCATCTGGCTTGAGCAAAAAGCTCGTCAGCTTGGACCCAAGGTAGCTGGCTCCAGCAAAGGGTTGCTTGGTCTGCTGAAGGCCCGCAGTCAAGGCACATGTGAGAAAGCAATCAATGAACAACTATGGTGTCACAATGGCAATGAAAAACTAATGATTGATGCTTCTCACCTCTCTCTGTTCCTGTCTGTGTGTCCCTATCTATCCCTCTCTCTGACTCTCTCTCTGTCCCTGTAAAAAAAAAAATTTTAAATAGGATGTAATTTTGGGTCCTAAACTTGTTTATTTGGTTTGTACTTTGTGAGGTCTTGGCATGCTGATTGCTATACTCTTTGTTCTTTGCATTCAGAGTTGGGGGCCAAGTAGCAACTCTGCTGGTAAGATTGATCAGATTTATTGTTATGTTCCTGTCTCTGTACTGTAATTTTCTTATTTGTGTGTAAAACTGCACTCAGGTCTGTGAAGCAGAGGGATAAATAAAATGGACGGCTGGTTTTTAATTTTAGCCTTTTTCAGTTGGAACTACTTAACTGTGAGTCTGAACAATGAAAACCTTTGCTGGGTAAATGAGACCCTGAACTTGTTCAGCTCCAAAGATAAGGGGCACTTCCTTCCTCCAGCCCAAATCTTGGGTATTTTTAGGTGACTAAGAATCTCAGTAGAGGTGTCAAGAGGGCATCCCTCATGACGTGTAGGTTGCCCCATAGAGACCTCCAAATTCAACTGTAATTTAAAAAATGGATTCATCCAGGGACGCACATATAAAGGCTGATTACCTAGTGCTGCAAGTTTTTACGGCTGTATTAGGCAGCTGGGGAGAGAAACTGAGACATTTAAGAGTGTTGGAGATGACTTGGGGGTGAAATTTCCTTAGAGCTCAACCCACAAGCAGCACACTTGAACGCACTGCACAATATCCCTAGAAATTTGTCTAGACTCTGCGGATATACAAAAAAACCCCTAAAATTAACATAGAAAATTGTTCCGTTAAGACAGACAAGCCCCAAGGACACCAGCCCCCCATTAATAATCCTGCAGGTTAACTTGCAAGTATCTACTGAAATAAAAAAAATTTCAGCTTGAAGTGGCTAAAGTGGAGAATTTGTGATTCCTCCTAAGGGATTTTTTTCTGTGCACTCAATTAGAAAATGCCAACTCTAAAGTTAATATTAAATGAATGGAAAGCAGACATTGATTGGAAATAGAAGCTTCTGGGAGAAGCCAAAAGTTCTTTGGAAAAAAATTTTTTTTAGAGACTGTCTCTGAAGTAATGAAGGCCTTTGAATTTAATGCTAACCTTCCATTCCTCTCCTTCTACAGCTTCTCCACTATTTGCTATCTGAACTTCCTCTCCTCCCCCTCCTTTCTTCCTTCCTCTTCTATCTTTGCCTCCTCTACTACAACTCCCTACTGACTTAAGGGAAAATAAAAATAGAAATTCAGACAAGAACAATCCAGAAATTCTAGCAGCTTCCTTGAAGAAAAGCTGGTTTCAGGTAGAGAGGAACCAGCAATTGTGTATGTTTTTTAGACTAGAAGAGAATTAACCCACATGAAAGATTTTCCTGATTTTATCTGGGACCCTGGTGGGCTCACAAAGAAATTTAAAAATTAACTGTTGAAACATTTGATCCTGGCTATTCTGACATATTCCAAATAATATATTTACTGGTTTCTAGGAGCCAAACAGCAGAATTTACTTAGCTCAAACTTTTGCAACAATAATGACTGGGTCATACTGTTTTAATTGTAGGAAGCCTTGGACATATGGCTCAGGATTATAGAGCGCGCAAGTAGGAGTCTGTAAAAAACCAGGTCACCTTAAAAAATTATAGGAAGCTGAGTTGGGATTAAAATGGGCCTTACCCTTATATATAGTATATTAAGCTTATAGTTGTACCAAGGACTATAAAAGGGCATTTCCCTTTCTCTTTGCTAATGGTTAAGGAGAAATTAAATTACTATTGCAAAGGGAGATTGCTAAGGCCCTTGTAAATACTGGGGCTACTTTACCTGTTCTGAACCCTACCCAACTAAGTTGCATCCTACCTCAGAATAAAGCATATGTACAAATGATAGGAATATGTACTCAACCAATGATTGTTAAGTCAAAACCTATCCCTTTCCAATGAGGGAATATTAAGGGGAGATAAATATTTTGTTAATCAAGTTTGCCCCAGTTAACCTAACAGGATAAAATTTTCTTAAAACCAGTGATTGCCCACATATCTTTCAGAAAGATAACATGTATTTAAAAGTAAATCAGCCTGACCAGGCAGTGGCACAGTGGATAGAGCGTCGGACTGGGATGCGGAAGATCCAGGTTCGAGACCCTGAGCTCGCCAGCTTGAGCACGGGCCCATCTGGCTTGAGCAAAAGCTTGCCAGCTTGGACCCAAGGTCACTGGCTCCAGCAAGGGGTTACTTGGTCTGCTGAAGGCCCGCAGTCAAGGCACATGTGAGAAAGCAATCAATGAACAACTAAGGTATCGCAACAAAAAACTAATGATTGATGCTTTTCACCTCTCTCCATTCCTGTCTGTCTGTCCCTATCTATCACTCTCTCTGTCCCTGTAAAAAAAAAAAAAAATGTAAATCAAATACTGCACCAACTGGGAAAATAAAATTTTTTAAAAATTTTCCATGAAAGGAAAATAATCTTGAGACTGAAGGTTTGTTGCAAGACATTCCAATACAACTTTGGGCCTTTCTCAGTACAGATATTGGCAAGATTTGCCAATATTCTTTAAGATCTGATGCACTACTAGCTGGAATTAAGACCATTATACTAAATTACTTAAAAAGGCATTTACAATTCTATGTACAAGCCCTTGTAATTCTACCTTTCCAGTAAAATAGATTTATACAAAATCTCAAAACTATAAATAAAATAGTTATTCCCAGACATCCTGTGGTTCCAAATCTACATAATTGATTACCAGCTATTCCTATGGATTGCCCATATTTTTAAAATAATAATAAAGTCATGTAATGCCTGTTTGAGCATGTCTATAAAAGGACAGGGATACCTCTTTGCTTTCACCAGGGAAGGTTACAAGTTTAGTTAGATAGTAACACCCCAGGATTATATGGAGAGTCCCACCTATTGTCTTAGATACTAAAAGCTGATTTGAATAGTGCTGCATTTTTCAGAAATTTCACTCTAGTCCAATTCATAGATAAGATACTTGATGCTCTAGGACAAGCTCTGATTCTCTACCTTTAGTGAAATACTTGGGATATCTTCCATTTAAAATTGACTACTAATAAACCCTGAAAACTCAGAGAAATTACATCTTTCAAAATCAAAGCAGATTAAAGGATTTCTGGGTTTGATTAGATATTGTCTCAATTAGGTTCCAAGTATTTATTACTAAAATCAAGTTTATATAAATAACATGGAAATCATCATAGACCTATACAATTTTATAGTCAACAACTTGATTTCAGTAGCAAAAGGGCTCCTTTTCTGGATAAAGACTATCTCTACTATAGCCATGTAATGTAAACAAACAGAAGAAATAGTTATGGACTCTTTTCTTTATTGTATGGATTTCCATTCAGGCATGATCTGTGCTAGGCTTAGCTATCAGGGAAGCAGTGCAGTCAGGCTATTTCTCACCTCTTAGAGTCCATCTCCATTCCTGGCTGCCCTGAAGTAATTATCACAGACAATGGCTCTTACTATACTTCTAAGACATTCCAAATAGCTTTACAAAACTGGAATATTAAAAATCTTATAGATATCCTTTATAATCCAATAGGACAGGCCTATATTGAACGTGTTCACCACACCTTAAAAACCTATCTTAACAAATAAAAAAGGGGAAGTCAGAAGAAAGGTCTTACCCTACAAGAACAAGTGTATAAGGCTTATTTTACTCTTAATTTTTAAAATATTTACTCTTCTGGACTTACTGCAGTGAAGAGACATTTTATACCAGCCAAGCAATGACCTAAGCCTTTCACGTTTTGATGGGATATTAACTGGACCTGAGTGGCAGAATTCAATCAAATTGCTAACTTGGGGGCGAGGGTATGTTCCAATTTTGTCATCAACAGGTCCTCTTTGAATACCAGCAAGGAATGAGAAAGTGAAACCTCATCATAAATTGGCATTAGCCCCTAGAAAGCAACCTGTATCCAGAAATTCAGAAGCTGATAATGAATTCATCTCTGGAAATGAACCCACAAAAGGACACCTAACTCACTACAAAGCTCTTGGAGAGTGCCTAGCATCACCTGGGACACTTTGAAACATTTACCCAGGTGTGCTAAAAAACTTTTACAAAATACAGAAACGCCTGCAAACCTCTAGAAACCTGTTTCTCTCTATGCTTGCTCTTTACCTTCCACTACAACCACCTAACCATCTTCCTCTCTGATAATCATTATCAAAACAAAAAAAGGGGAGATGTAGGGAATCACCCATCTAACCTCGAACCCTCTATGACTTGGATTGGGGAGATTTAGTTAAAAGCCCAGAGTGAATGCTTCTAGGATGCAAACACCAAGAAGCTGTATGAGTGAATGACCTTTGTGCATACACAGGCTTTAGAAAATTAGTCTAGAGGTTCTAGATTGCCCCTTCCTTTGAGCTTGTTAATTAGCAAAAGAAAAAGAATGTTCTCACCCAAATTAGCCCTTTCTCCATGTCAGCAAAATGGCCATTAGTCATTCTTTCCCCTTGTCACCTGGTCTCCCTCCCTTGTAATCCTGTTACCTCTGTTCTGTTTCTGATCAATAAAAGCTGAGGGAGAAGGAGATTCAGGAGGTCTTCTTTGCCTCCCCTGGCAGGTCTCCCCCTCTTCCTCTTGACGTAAGTTTGTGTCTTGAGTAGGTTTCTTCCACACAGCACTGATAGTTCCCAGCGGGCTGGAGCACTACAGGATTGGCACAAACAAATGTTTCAGGACTTTAGACCCAGGAATGGATTACAAGCACTTGTGATTTCCTCTGTAGGGAGATCTTTAGAAGCAGGTGAATATGATGTGTCTGATCAGTTAGGTACTGTCCTGCCTGAACTAAAGGCAAAAGCTCACTATTATTTGAGAGCCTTTGTTGCACTTTGATTTTGCAAAATCTCTACTTTTGGTTTTCAATGGGCTGAGGCTGAGAAGATACAGTCTTGTTGTTTCAACTTTGCCTGAACACTGAGGAATATACTACAGCTATTTCATAGGCTGTATTACATTTCAGTGGTACACTAGATTGGACACTAGCAACCGTTATGAACTTGGAACACATGTGTCACTTGTTTGATTGGCATCATGGCCAAGTACCTCATGTTGCAGAACATATGCACTTTATTAAGGCAAATCATAATTGATTATCTTGTGGGGATTTTATTAGACCACTTAAGAAAACTGGAGGCCCCTTGAAAACTGTGACAGGAGACAGTCTGCATTTAACCATGCTTTCTAGGTTAGCATCTGAGGTCAGAAGCTATAGAGACCAACCTTCGAGTTCACAAAAGTTTATACAAGGAGAGAAGTTATCATGTCACTGTGTCCAGGCACACTAAAAACTATGTGATTGCTTTCACCCCAAATGGTAGGCAATTTGATCACTTCAACAAATGTGCTGATGACTGATTAAAAGTTTGTTCTTCAATGCTTTGCCTGGGAAATGCCCTCTTTCTCCGGCCCCTCCTCCCCATAGTTAAAATAGCTTAAAGCTCTTGTAAGTCCTTCAAGGGCAGATAGAGTCCCTTTCAAGTACATTCCAAATCAGAGCAAACAACATTAAAACAAGGTCCAAGATGCACTGATCCACAATGAACACTGGGGAATGTTTTGTGTACAAATAAGAGAGTACTTCATAAACGGAAGTTCTCATATTTACTGCGTAGAGTCACTGTCCACCCTTTTCAAATGTCCTTTTGCTGAGAGGCACATTAAAGACTCCCACTCTCTAATGTACAATCCTAAAATCCAGAAAGCTGTGAAAACCAGTATTTTTTATACCTGATGCTAATTGCCAGCAAAATCTGACCTGAAGTGGTTTGAAACTATTTCTAGGTTTTATTTATCTCACCTGTTTTCATGTTTTATTTTAGAAACATTAATAATTGCTGAATGGGGCAGTGTCCAGTCCCCTGTGAGTGGTGTCACACACATTTGGTATCTACAATGCATTTCTTTCTAAAAATTTGAAGAATTCTGAATTCTTTAACACAGCTGCCCAAGAGTTTTAGATAAAGTAATTGTGGACCCAGGGCACACTTTCTTTTTTCTTTTAATACTACATAAACATCAGATTCATTTTTTAATAGGCGATGGGTCCCAACCAGATGGTTCAGCTTGTCAAGGCTTTAGCCCTGTCATATGATCCCACACTAAACCCCTGACTCTAACATTTCCTTTGCCCTATCCAGAGTCTAAGCACCAGCAGCATGACCCTTAGGTTGACTGGGCACAGGAGGGACCACAGCACTCTGGGCCTGCATTTCCAGGAGCCCTCTTCCAACTCTTCATGTGGTTTCTCCCCAGGCGGGAGGAGAAGTGGGTGTGGAGTGTTTCGATTAGTGCTGCCAGGCTTCCCTGGGGTTTGTGAGACCTTACAGTAAATCCACTGAGTCATTCACTCATTAACTTGTCAATCTGTTCATTCACTCAATTAACACTTACTGTGCATCTTTTCTCACGTAGGTATATTTTATTGAAATCCTTGTACAAAGTGAGAGAGAGAGAGAGAGAGAGAGAGAGAGAGAGAGAGAGAGAAAGGAAAGCTTGGACTTAATCAGGATTTCCCCGATTTCCCAATAATCCAAGAGATGTTAATGAATGTTTGAGGAAAAAAAATTCCACAATCAAGTAAGTCTAGGAAATGGTGAATTAGAGTTAAGCAAGTTTCTTCACTGCAACACTTTCCGGAGTCCTTAATAAAGTAATGTGCATGGTAAACATCCAGTAAAGGGCATTGGAATTGACCAAAGAATGCTTGCCCTTGGACCTCTAGGCCTCTCTCAGATCAGATAATTTTTATAATACATGGAGTCTTAGGAGGAATTTTGTGGAAGGTGACAGAGTTGAAAGACTCTATAAAGAAGTGGAAAAAATTTCCACCATGCCCCGTCTATGTTCTTGTAGGGGTTTTGGCTTTTGTTGCCTCTTGAACTACTCTGAAACACTATAAAAGTATGTGGCTACCTGAGGCTAAGGTAGCAAGAGCAGTGCTCTTCTGGAGTCAACTAACCTTGAGAAGTAATAGACCTTGTGAGCAATTTCCAATGGAATCTCTTTAAATTTTTTAAATTTCCTAGACAATTTGCCTTCCAGGGTATATTGTACTATGCACACAGTAAAGACCATTTTTGCCCTCTGACTTGTCAGCAATTATTTTACATTCAATATTATTTTGTATTAGTTTCAGGTGCACAGCATAGTGGTTAGACAACCATACACTTTACAAAGTGTTCCCCAAACGTTTCCAGTACCCAACAGGCACCACACATAGTTATCAGTGTTATTGACTACATTCCCTATGCTGTACTTTACATCTCTGCAACTATTTTGTATATACCAATTTGCACTTCTTAATCCCTTCACTCTTTCTACCCAGTCTCCCAAATGCCCTCCCCTCTGGCAATCATCAGTTTGTTCTCTGTGTCTGTTTCATTTTGTTTGTTGATTTATTTTGTTCTTTAGTTACCACACATAGGTGAAATCATACAGTATTTGTCTTCCCTGACTGATTCATTTCACTTAGCATAAAACTCTCTAGATCCATCCATGCTGTTCCAAATGGTAAGGTTTCATTCTTTTTATGGCTGAGTAATATTTCATTGTATATTTATACCAAAACTTTTCATTCACTTGCTTATTGATGGTCACTTGAATTGCCTACATAGCTTGGCTATTGTAAATAACACTGCAATGAATATAGGGGTGCATATATTCTTTTGCATTAGTGTTTTAGGATTCTTAGACTATATTACCTGAAGTGGTATTGCTGGGTCAAAAGGCAGTCCATTTTTAATTTTTTGAGGTAACTTCATACTGTTTTTCCACAGTGGTTGTATTAACTTTTCATATGTTTATTGGTCATATGTATGTCCTCTTTGGAGAAATGTCAATTCAGGTCCCCTGTCCATTTTTTTAATATAATTTTTTGGTTTTTTGGTGTTGAGTTGTATGAGTTCTTTATAAATTTTGGATATTAACCCTTTATCAGATATATCATTGGCAAATATCCTCTTCCATTCAGTAGATTGTCTCTTTGTTTTGTTGATGGTTTCCTTTGCTGTACAAAATCCTTTTAGTTTAATAGAATCCCATTTGTTTATTTTTATTTGTTTGTTTCCTTTACTTAAGGAGATAAATTATAAAAATATATTGCTAAGATAAATGTGAGAGATTTTACTGCCCATGTTTTCTTTTAGGAGTCTTTTGAGTCTTACATTTAAATTTTTGAGTTTAACCTTGTGCATGGTGTATGAAGATAGTCTAGTTTTGTTTTTTATTTTTGCATATATCTGTCTAAATTTTCCAAAACCATATTTATTTTTTTTTAATATTTTACTTATTGATTTTTAGAGAGAGAGTAATGGGAAAGGGAGGAGCAGAAAGTATCAACTCATAGCAGTTGCTTCTCATATGTATCTTGACTGGGCAAGTCCAGGGAGTCAAACCAGGGAGCTTAGTATTCCAAGTTGATACTTTATCCACTGTGCCACCATAGGTCAGGCCCTAACACCATTTACTGAATAGACTGTCTTTATCTCATTGTATGTTCTTGTCTCCGTTGTCAAATACTAATTGACTATATAAGTGTGGGTTTATTCCCGGGTTCTCTATTCAGTTCCATTGCTTTATGTTTGTTTTTATATCAGAATTGTGCTGTTTTGATTACTATGGCCCTGTAGTTTGACATCATTTATTACAATACCTCTCAGTTTGTTCTTTTTTCTCAAGATTGCTGTTAGCATTTTGGGAACCAAGATTTGTCATGATTCAAGAATATATGGAGAACAGAAGGAGTCCATTTTCATGACTGGTTTTTCCTAGGAAAACCAAAGCATAGATTACATTGTAGTATTTTAAAGTACTTTTCCACATTTAGAATATTCATTTTAGCTATGGAGACTCAACACAGCTTCATGACTAAATCATGGGACAAAGTTTTGCTGGTGAGAAATACAACCTTGAGATAGGATAGGATAGGTTGGACTCTTTAGTGTTTGCTTTTTAAAATAATGATTTGAGTTTAATTTCTGAATTGAACTTGGGTTCTTTTTACCATGTTTGTGGTTATAGATGTTAATATTATTTCTTCTACTGACTTGTTCTCCGACAGGAATTATATCCCTTTATGTCTATTTGATTTTTTTTCATGCCTTGGTTTCCCCAGAGGAAAATGGGAATTTGTGAGTATGAGAAATGCCTGTGAAACTGAGAACACTTCTGGAGTGGAACATTGTAGGTATTATGAAATATCTTCATTTTATTCCAGCGATCTGTACATAGTGAGCACTAAAGAAAAATATGACTGAAATGTAAGAATGATGATGTATGCTGCCTTCTTATTTACTGAACCATCAGTGGACAGTGGAGGTGCTCAGTACTTGTTGAACACATATGTGATTGATTGATTAATGACTGTCAGAAGAAAGGAAGTAAAGAAGAATGAATGAAGGAAGGAAAGAAAAAAGGATGAAGAAAGAAAAGAAGGAAGGATGAAAAAAAAAAGAAGGAAGGAAGGAAGGAAGGAAAGAAGGAAGGAAAGAAGGAAGGAAGGAAGGAAGAAAGGAAGGAAGAAAGGCTAGGAAGGAGGAAGTTATCTTTTGAGTCTGCAGGTAACAGAATGTTACCTTTGTTCTTTTCTTATCATGGAACCCAGGAGAAATGTAGAAATTCTTTTTTTCACAGTTCTTTCTAAATCATAAAATATGTTTCAATTCTCTCAATTTTCTTAGACGTTTCTTTTCCCACCCTTTTGTGGGTGAGTAAATTATCTCACTGGTCAGGACTTCTGGTGAACAAGAATGGCTCACTATTTTTTAAAAGAATGCACATTTCCCTTTTTTATTCATTATGCCCCAACAAAACTGTGTTGTTGTTGTTTTCTTTTGTAGTGGACGACCCCACATTTGGCCTGTGTGCTAGTTCCTTTCAAAATAGTCTATCGAAACCCAAGTGACTCTCCGCTCAAGAGACATCTCTCTCCCCTAATTGTATAAGAGTTCACTTTGTCCAGGACCTTTCTCCTCACAAGGCCAGTGTACCCTTCTCCCGGGGGCTATGCAAACAAGGCCCAAGAGAAAGAACACTTGATTTTGGAGCCAGGAGAGCAGGGTTTGTGTCCCAAACTAGCTACCTAGTTATTGTGGCACTTTTTTAGCTCTGTTACCCCACAGGGCTCTCCTGGAATGCAAAGAGCTCAGTGTGGAATGCTTTGCTTTTCCCTGGTAGAATGTCACAAGAAGCCCAGGGTAGGGGACGCAGGGCTTAGACTACATTATGACCACCCCACCCCATCTCCAGGGATTCCCAACCTGCTGGGGCCAAGGATGTGTCTGTGAGCAGCCTGAGCTGGCTAGCATCACTACTCCTGTTTTTCTTATTTTTTTTATTTTCTATTCTTTTGTGTGTGTGTGTGTGTGTGTGTGTATTTTTACGAAGTGAGAAGTAGGGGGAGGCAGACAGACAGACTCCCGCATGTACCCAACCAGGATCCAACCCGCATGCCCACCAGAGGGCAATGCTCAGCCCCTCTGAGGCGTTGCTCTGCTGCAATTGGAGCCATTCTAGCCCCTGAGGCAGAGGCCATGGAGCCATCCTCAGCGCCTGGGCCAACTTTGCTCTAATGGAGCCTTGGCTGTGGGAGGGGTAGAGAGAGATAGAGAGGAAGGAGAGAGGGAAGGGTGGAGAAGCTTATGGGTACTTCTCCTATGTGCCCTGGCCAGGAATCGAACCCTGGACTTCCAGACACTGGGCCGATGCTCTACTATTGAGCCAACCGGTCAGGGCTGTTTTTTTGTTGCTTGTTTGTTTTTTAAAGGTAATGCCACCTAGGAGTCTTTTGATTGATGCATAATAATAATATTAATATTAAAAAATTTTTCAAACTTGCTGTACTGTGAGCCAGGAGGTCTAGATTCTGGAGCCTATTTCAGGGACTAAGAAACTGAGGCTCAGACTGGCTCAAGAGGCAGTAAGTAGCAGATATGGGTTCCAGCCAGACAGTTTGGCTCTGAGAATTCCTGTGTCCCCATTGACTCCTTGATTAAGTGACTTCTCAGGGCAGATGGACCCCCCGGACATTGACTCCTCACCCCAGTAGAGCTATACCTTCAGGATGCAAAACTAGGAACACCCTTCTCAACTAATTTCCTTTGTGTTTTCTTTATTTCCTTGATTAAACAGGTGCCCCAGGTTTCATTAAGGGATGTCCCTGTTCCTATGCCTTACCTGTTCTAGTAGCCTGGTCTATGTCAGGATGTCAGTTGGCAAAAAAAAAAAAAAGTCCCCAAATACATATGGATGTAAAATGGCAACTGTCTTCTGTTGGTGGTGTTCTTTCTTTGACTTCTGAGCATAAAAATAAGTGTGTATTAGAAAGAAAGACAAAGACCTGTACTGATCGCATAAACCACCAAATTAGAAACCATTCTATGGTTGTCCTGTTGCTGCTAATAAGGAACCAATCATTGGGGAAAGTAAGACACAGGCATTTAAAGAGACAGATCCCAAGCAGCTCTTTAAAACTGAACTGCTGTGAAGGGTGACTTCAGTTCCTTTGGAGCTGGAGTTCCCAGTTGTGCTTTCTGAGGTGTGTGCACACCTCCTCTTAATGCCAGCTTTGTGTGCACATCTGAGGGTGGATTTCTGGCTTGCAAGAAGAAATGACGCAGGTGATGTGGGTGTGCCTTGTGCAACAACAACTGAGCTATTGTCCTGTCCCCCACCCACACCTCACCCCTTCTCCTCTGCTGGGTCCCTGGGCTCCTCCAGCGATAAGGCAGCACCGAGGTTTTCCTCGGAGGCTGGGAAAGCTGCCTACTCAGTCCTCAGTCGCAGCCTGCAGGCCGGGGACTGGTCCTGGTTTTTGCCCTTATCCGACCCCCGGGGTGCAGGGGCTTCTCCTATTTCAAAAGAAACCCTGGCTGGAGCAAAGCTGGGGGAGGAAATGAGTTCAGAGAGAGGCACTCCCTCCTGGGGTGGAGCCTTCTAAGAAAAGGCTTCAGACTCTGACTCTGGCCTCACCTGCTAAGGGCCCGAAGGGCCTGTTGACATCAAACATATCTGAGATGAGTCCCTGTCTCCCTGTCACCAGGGAGATTTCAGTTATCCCTGCTGGCCTCAGAAAACGTGTGTGGGGAGTACTTGAGCTGCTTGCTTCCAAACCAAAGCACCTTTTCCTGACATTGCCACCCTTTCTGTAGCAAGACAGGATCGACACTGATTCCCAATTAATCGTCAGGGACTTCTGTGGGGAGGGTAGGAATCCAAAAGGAAGCGCGAGTGCCCAGCACCCAGTGTCCCTGACCCAGGAGCACTGTCTTGGAACCACCAATGCCCCACACAAGGGCCCTGAAAGGAGACCTTGAAAGGGCATTTCCTTCTGATTCCCTCCCCTCGGGCTGCGCTCCTTGTGGGTGCCAGCGCTCCCACACCCACGCCAAATTGCCATGGAAGAGCCTTTTCTGATTTAGCCTCCGTTTGAATATTTTGCTTTCTCAGATAGAGGTCAGCACAGGCCTGTGACACAGAACCCGACAGGTGTCAGACCTGGGTTAAAGTCTTGCTTCCTGGCTCTCCATTTTCTTATGTGAACAATGAGTTTATAACAACAGCAATGTAAAGATGAAGACTGAAGAGAACAGACATGCCGAGCGTCCCACCAAGTGTGCCACATTTATTTTCTCACTTAATTGCAACAATGCCACCAAGTATGCATCGTTTCTGTGCCTGTTTTATAGACAAGAAAAGTGAGGTTTAGACATAAATTACCTGTCAACGTCACACAGCTAAGAATTTGTCAAATTAAGGTTTGAAAAGTGGGCGGTTTTTATAAAAAGGTTGACTACCCCTGTTACTAAACCGTGATATATTTTTTTCCGGACCCTTGTGATGACCTCACTAAACTAGCCTTGGAATCAACCAAGGCCTGTCTCTATCATCTATCTATCCATCCATTATCCATCCATCCATCCATCCATCCATCCATCCATCCATCCATCCATCCCATCTATCTACCTATCTATCTATATCTATCTATCTATCTATCTATCTATCTATCTATCTATCTATCTATCTATCTGCTTAACTACTTATTTATCTAACTTTTTTGAAGGGGGAGCTACTTTTCCCTTCCCTAAAACCTTGAGCTCACCTGTCCCTGAGGATAAAGAGTAGCTTCTAGTGCTGCCCCAACAGTGTGGGGGGGAGCAGTGACATCCCTGACTTGAGTGCTGGGCAGCCTGATCCCAGGTCCCATCCTTGCCAGAAATCTTTGCATACCTTAATTTGGGGAGAGATTACCTGGTGGCTGATCTACTGGTTAAGACCCTGAGATCTACCAACAGAGCCATGTGTACCCATGGGGGCTCTGATCTCTGCTGCTTGCAGGCCTCCTCCTATCCTCCAGTCTCTGCAACAGCTCAGTGCTCTCCCTGCTCCCCAGCTCCTCTCCAGCCTCACCTGGCCACACCTGGGACCACATCTGGATGTCTCTCTTCCATCAACATAGAAAGACTTAGAGTTCTGTGACAGTCCTTCCTTGTCAATGTGTGTGTTTGTGAAACTACTTTATACGTGTACGTACTACACGATTCACTCATTTGCAGTCTGCAGGCCAGTGGTTTTCCGTGTGTTCACTGAATTGTGCAACCATCACTACAATCAACTTTAGAACATTTTTATCACTTCAAAAAGAAACCCTTTCAACTATCCCCTTAGCTATCACTCTCTTATCCCTTCCACCTGTTCCCCACCCCCAGCAGCCAGAAACAGCTGCTAGTCTGCTTTCTGTTTCTTTCTGTGTTGTAATTTGCCAAACAGACAGGGAAAGAGTTAAGTGAGAGCTTCTTCTCTAGCAGTGAGAACTAGGATCTTTTGTATTCCCACAGCATAAGACTCGCTCCCCAAAGAGTTGGCTCAGTAAGGAGGGGAGAATCCAGTCTGTGGGTCCTGGGAGGTTCGAGATCATGTAGTCACTCACCACAGACAGCTAACCCCCTGCTTCCTTCCTCTGCCCAGGAGTGGAGGACTTGGGGACAGTTCTTTCCCGCAAACTACCCACTGCATTAATAACAGTGAAGGGCTGTTTCAAAAAGGTAATTAAAGTGCAGACACGGGGGTCTCCAGGCAGAATTACAAGTTAAACTGTGAAGTGTCAAAGCTAGAATGAACCTTAGAATTCATTTGGTGCCCGTTTGGGCCCCATTTTGTGGATCTGGAAACTGAGGCTCATAGAGGTTAAGACAAGACTAGCATCCAGGTATCATCTGTAAATCCTGGGATTCCCAGGCTTTCAGCAGAATTAAAAACATTTAGTTAAAATGTGCGGTCAGTCAAACCAGGCTAGAGGAGGGCAAGAGAGTTTGCACAAAAGAAAAGCAGCACCTGTGTCTTGTGATTAGAAAACAAAGCATTTCTCTTATCAGTTACAAACAGACTTTATGGTGCAGAAATATGACTGGTCACCTGGTCATGTGACCAAGAGTAACAATACCATCGGTGAGATGTATATGCACAGTGTGGTCCGGAGGTGGTGTTCCAAGAAGAGTCCAGCATCACTGCTGAGGTAACTGGCAAGGGCTCACTGCCGAAGACTGGTCATGAGGAAAGATGGCGCCGACCCAGATGAGGGCCAACTACAGTATGAAAGGTGGTGCTCTTAAGATTGTCAAGGACACAAGAAGCAAAGAAAGGCTGTGACTCTCATATTGAAGGACACCATGTACAAGGTGTGATCCTGGACTGGGCTTTGAACCAACCAGAAAGGAGATGGTGACATTGCTGGGACTGCTGGTAGAATTAAATTTGAATGGCAGTGTTGTGTCAAAGAGAATTTCCCGATGTTGATAGTTGTGTTGTGGTTGTGTAGGAGAGTGTCTTTCTGTTTGGGAAGTACACACTGGAGTATATAGGAGTGATGGTGTATCAGGGTTACAACTTGATCTCAAATAGCTCAGAAAACAAAGTAACAGAAGGCAGAGAGAGAAGGAGGGGGAACACAGTCAAAGGGCAGAATCTGGGTGAAGGGGAGATGACAGATCTTTGTATTGTCTGTAAATGTGAAATTATTTCAAAATTAAAAATAAAAAAAAGGAAATCAGATAGTCGCCTCCCAACACTCTAGTCCAAACCAAACCACGAAAGCAAAACATATTCACAGGAGGTCATTGAGACCCTCATCACTGCCACTAGAAAGATTTTTAGGAGGAATCTCTTAAAAGTTATTATTTTTTAATTTCATTAAATGGTTCTTATACTTAAATTTTTCTTTCATTTAAAATCTGTGGAGGAGAAATTTCTCTTGAACATCTCAGAATCAAAAGAGTACTGGGGATTTTATTTCCTTGAATGCACCATCATTACACTGTGTTTAATATTGAAAATCCTCTGGGCACTGGGAGTAACACAGTGTCTGTTCATTCAGCATGAGTACACCAAACCCTCATGGCCGCTCTTCCGTGAGCTGTTGGAAGAAGTAGAAGCCCACAGGACTTGTGCTAATGAGCTGTGATCGCAGACCAAGGCAGTACATCTCCCCAGAGGTGAGGATGCTCTTATTCAGCCCAAAGACATACCGCAACTGAAGTAGTTGTTTTGAGATGTCTCGAAGGTGAACTGAGGGACATTTTAATTTAATAATAATTCCTCCCTTTCAGACATAGAGGGGTGTGTGCAACATTTTTACCCATACCTGCACATGCACATACATGCACACATATGTGCCTACACACATGCACACCTGTTATTCCCACTGTAGGTTGACCAGTATCTGTCTGGCCTCTTTCGGCCCCTCCCCTTCGTGCTCTTCTCTGTAGTGCAAAGGTCTGGGAGACTGCACCCTGCATTGTCCAGACCCCTGTTAGTGTCTAATGGCAAGTGTTGTCAGGGGATTGGAAGGATACAGGAGCTAAAAAACTTGTGTTCTGTTTCCTCTGAAAGAGGCAGTGGCAGCAATAGTAGCAAAGTTTGGGCTTTTATGCCTGCTCAGGAGGTGTGGTTTCAACAACTGTGGCAGCCTCGGCCTTCAGCAGCCCAAGGAGAACAGTGTGTGGTCTTGGCTCCAACAGTAGCTCCCATGGCGTCAGCAGGGAATGGGGTCCTATCTTCCCACAGAGTGGTAACAGCGGTTCTGAGGGCCGGCAGTCCAGCAGCCTCAGGGTTAACCCTTGTGGGCTCTAGGTAATTCTAGTTTTCTCTTTGATTTCCAGCCTTAAGAGTGGTAACAGGTTTCTAATATCTCTGGATATTTTTTTCTTTATTTGAATCCTTCCAATATTTTGTAATCTATTTTCTGTATTAAATTTCTTCTGTTTGAAATGCCAGGAGTAGTTTCGGATTCTACAAGTTTTGAAGAATACATGTCAAATCCAAGGCTTCTCATCCTGGCAACTTGATGGTTAGCAAATGGTTTGTATCTATGGAGGCGAGATAGTTTGGAAGAGGAATGTCTTTGTGCTTATTTCTTATACTAAGATCTTAGTGGAGATGTCAAGAAGTCTACAGCATTTGTTTGTCATCTTTTTCTTTTCCTTGTGACTTTTGATGCAACTAAACACTCATTATTTCCACAGTCACCCAGGTTCCTGTTTCCCCTAAGTCTCCCAGTGGTGCCTCTTACTCTTCACAATGTGAATAGGGCCTCCCTCAAATTTTCAAGCCATTCCTTTGGTTTATGATTTGAGTTTTAATTCTTCCTCTCTCCTTAACTTTGCTCTTTCATTGATTTACTCACTCTCTCATGTTTACCCCCCTCAAAATGTTTCCTTATTATATATAGATGCTGCTAGGAGCATCTTCTATATCAGGCTCAGTGCTAGAATCTGGAGCCTCAGGGAGCCACAGAGACACATTAACTGCCCTTATGGGTCTACTGTGTGGTGAGGCTGATGTAGCATGAAAACATTTTTTTTTCCTTTTTTTTTTAACTTTAATGTGGTGACACCAATAAATCAGGGTACATATGTACAATAAAAACATCTCCAGATTATCTTATCATTCAATTGTGTTGCATACCCATCACCCAAAGTCAAATTGTCCTCTGTCACCTTCTATCTGGTTTTCCCTGTGCCCCTATCCTTCTCCCTTTCCCACCTTACCCTCCACCCCCCACCCCGTAACCACCACACTCTTGTCCATGTCTCATAGTCTCGCTTTTATGTCCCACCTATGTATGAAATCATGCTGTCTCAGTTTTTTTCTGTTTTAATTATTTCACTCCGTATAATGTTATCAAGGTCCATCCATTTTGTTGTAAATGATCCGATGTCATCATTTCTTATGGCTGAGTAGTATTCCATAGTATATATGTACCAAAGCTTTTTAATCCACTCGTCCTCTGACAGACACTTGGGCTGTTTCCAGATCTTCGCTATTGTGAACAATGCTGCCACAAACATGGGGGTGCATTACTTCTTTTCGAACAGTGTTATGGTGTTCTTAGGGTACATTCCTAAAAGTGGGGTAGCCGGGTCAAAAGGCAGTTCGATTTTTAGTTTTTTGAGGAATCTCCATACTGTTTTCCACAGTGGCTGCACCAGTCTGCATTCCCACCAGCAATGCAGAAGGGTTCCCTTTTCTCCGCATCCTCGCCAGCACTTATTATGTGTTGTTTTGCTGATGAGTGCCATACTGACTGGTGTGAGGTGATACCTCATTGTGGTTTTAATTTGCATTTCTCTAGTAATTAGTGATGTTGAGCATTTTTTCATATGTCTTTTGGCCATCTGTATGTCCTCTTTGGAGAAATTTCTATTCATTTCTTTTGCCCATTTTTTGATTGGGTTGTTTGTCTTCCTGGTGTTGAGTTTTATACGTTCTTTATAAATTTTAGTTATTAACCCCTTATCAGACGTGCTGTCGAATATGTACTCCCATTGTGTGGTTTGTCTTTTTATTCTGTTCTTATTGTCTTTAGCTGTGCAAAAACTTTTTAGTTTGATATAGTCCCATTTGTTTATCTTGCCTTTTATTTCATTTGCCCGTGGAGATAAATCGGCAAATATATTGCTGCTACAGATGTCGGAAAGCTTGCTGCCTATGTTTTCTTCTAAGATGCTTATGGTTTCACGATTTATGTTTAAGTCTTTTATCCATTTTGAATTTGTTTTTGTGAATGGTGTAAGTTGATGGGCTACTTTCATTTTCTTGCAGGTAGATGTCCAATTTTCCCAACACCGTTTGTTAAAGAGACTGTCTTTACTCCATTGTATGTTCTTTCCTCCTTTGTCAAATATCAGTTGTCCAAAAAGCTGTGGGTTTATTTCTGGGTTCTCTGTTCTGTTCCATTGATCAATGTGTCTGTTCTTATGCCAGTACCAAGCTGTCTTGAGTATAATGGCCTTGTAGTAGACCTTGATATCCGGAAGAGTGATACCTCCTGCTTTGTTTTTTCTTTTTAAGATTGCTGAGGCTATTCGTGTTCTATTTTGGTTCCATATAAATTTTTGGAATATGTTTTCTATATCTTTGAAGTATGTCATTGGTATTTTAATTGGTATTGCATTGAATTTATAAATTGCTTTGGGTAGTATAGACATTTTAATGATGTTTATTCTTCCTAGCCATGAGCACGGTATATGCTTCCACTTGTTTGTATCTTCCTTGATTTCTTTTATCAATGTTTTATAATTTTCTGAGTACAAATCCTTAACCTCCTTGGTTAAATTTACTCCTAGGTATTTTATTTTTATGGCTGCAATAGTGAAGGGGATTGGTTCCTTAATTTCTTTTGCTGACAGTTTATTGTTGGTGTACAGAAATGCCTCTAATTTCTGAGTATTAATTTTATATCCTGCCACCTTGCTGAATTCATTTATAAGGTCCAGTAGTTTTTTGACTGAGAATTTAGGGTTTTCTATATACAATATCATATCATCTGCAAATAGTGACAGTTTTACTTCTTCTTTTCCAATTTGGATGCCTTTTATTTCTTCTTCTTGTCTGATTGCTATAGCTAGGACTTCCAGAACTATGTTGACTAAGAGTCGTGAAAGAGGGCAACCCTGCCTGGTTCCTGATCTTAACGGGGTTGCTTTTAATTTTTGTCCATTTCGTATGATGTTTGCTGTGGGTTTGTCATAGATGGCCTTCATCATGTTAAAAAATGTTCCTTGTATTCCCACTTTACTGAGAGTTTTGAGCATGAATGGGTGCTGGATTTTATCAAATGCTTTATCTGCATCTATTGAAATTATCATGTGATTTTTGTCCTTCCTTTTGTTTATGTGATGAATCACATTTATTGATTTGAGAATATTGAACCAGCCTTGCCTCTCCAGAATAAATCCCACTTGATCATGGTGTATGATTTTTTTCATATATTGCTGGATCCGGTTGGCTAATATTTTGTTGAAAAATTTAGCATCTAAATTTATCAGGGATATAGGCCTATAATTTTCTTTCTTTTTGTTGTCTTTGCCCGGTTTTGGGATCAGAATTATGCTCGCCTCATAAAAGGAGTTTGGAAGTCTTCCTTCCTATTGAATTTTTTGAAATAGCTTGAGGAAGATAGGAGTTAGTTCTTTGAATTTTTGATAGAATTCACTTGTGAAGCCATCAGGCCCAGGACTTTTCTTTGTTGGGAGTTTTTTGATAACTGTTTCGATCTCATTTGTTGTAATTGGTCTGTTTAGGTGTTCTGATTCTTCCAGATTGATTTTTGGAAGTTTATATGATTCAAAAAATTTGTCCATTTCATCTAGATTGTCTAATTTTTTGGCATAGAGTTCTTCATAGTATTTTCTTACAATGCTTTGTATTTCTGTTGTATCAGTTGTTATTTCTCCACTGTCCTTTTTAATTTTATTTATTTGAGACCTCTCTCTTTTTTTCTTGGTGAGTCTAGTTAAAGGTTCATCAATCCTGTTTACCTTTTCAAAGAACCAGCTTCTGGTTTCATTGATCCTCTGTATTGTTTCCTTAGCCTCTATGTCATTTATTTCTGCTCTGATCTTTATTATTTTCTTCCTTCTACTTGTCCTGGGTTTTATTTGGTGTTGTTTTTCTAGTTCTTTTAGCTGCAGGGTCAGGTTGCTTATTTGAGCTTTTTCTAGCTTCTTATTATATGCCTGTAGTGCAATGAACTTCCCTCTCAGAACTGCTTTTGCTGTGTCCCATAAATTTTGAGTTGATGTATGCTCATTATCATTTGTTTCTAGAAACTTTTTTATGTCTTCTTTGATCTCATTGTTAATCCATTCATTATTTAATATCATGCTATTTAGTTTCCAAGTGTTTGAGTATTTTTCAGTTTTTCTTTTGTGGTTAATTTCTAGTTTTATGCCATTGTGATCAGAGAAAATGCTTGATGTGATTTCAGTCTTCTTAAATATATTGAGACCATTTTTGTGTACTAACATGTGGTCTATCCTAGAAAATGTACCATGAGCTCTTGAGAAGAATGTATATTCTTCTTCTTTAGGGTGGAAAGTTCTGAAGATATTTATTAAATCAAGTTGATCTAGTGTATCCTTTAAGTCTGCTGTTTCTTTATTGATTTTCTTTCTTGAGGATCTATCCAGTGTTGTTAGTTGGGTATTGAAATCCCCTACTATGATAGTATTGCTGTTAATCTCGCCCTTTATGTCCATCAAAATCTGCTTTATGTATGTCGGGGCTCGTATATTTGGTGCGTAGATATTTATAATAGTTATATCTCCCTGTTGAATTGTTCCCTTTATCATTATGTAGTGTCCTTCTTTATCTTTTACTACAGCCTTTGTTCTAAAGTCCATTTTGTCAGCTATAAATACTTCTACCCCGGCTTTTTTTAAATTTCCTTTTGCATGAAATATTTTTTTCCATCCTTTTACCTTTAGTCTATATGCATCTTTTGTTTTAAGGTGTCTCTTGTAGACAGCATATGTATGGGTCCTGTTTCTTTATCCACGCAGCTACCCTATATCTTTTGATTGGATCATTTAATCCATTTACATTTAAGGTTATTATTGATATGTAGTTGTTTATTGCCATTTTATTCTTTAAAGCTGTATTCTTCTTTTGCTATATTCTTTCTTCCTTATTAACTGTTCACAACAGTCCCCTTAGTATCTCTTGCAGAATTGGTTTGGTTTTAATGAATTCCTTCAGGCTTTCTTTGTCTGGAAAGCTCTTTATTTCTCCTTCAATTTTATACATTAGCCTTGCTAGATAGAGTAGTCTTGGTTGTAGGTTCTTGTTTTGCATTACTTTGATTATATCTTGCCATTTTCTTCTGGCCTCAAGTGTTTCTGTTGAGAAGTCCAATGTCATCCTTATAGGGGCTCCTTTTTAGGTGATAGCCTTTTTTTCTCTAGCAGCTTTTAAGATTTTTTCTTTATCCATTAGCTTTGGTATTTTAACTATGATGTGTCTTGGTGTAGATTTTTTTGGGTTTCTTGTTAATGGAGTTCTGTGTGCTTCTTGAACGTGTGGAATGTTTCCCCGCCTTAATTTAGGGAAGTTTTCTGCTATGATTTGATTGAACAAAGTTTCCATTTCCTGTCCTCTTTTCTCTTCTTCAGGCACCGCTATGATGCTAATGTTGTTTCTCTTCAGGTTGTCACAGAGCTCCCTTAGAGTTTCCTCACATTTTTTGAGTCTCTTTTCCTTTTTCTTCTCTGCTTCTGTAACTTTGTTTATTGTGTCCTCTAACTCGCTGATTCGATCCTCAGCATGATTCATCCTGCTTTTAATTCCTTCCATTGTGGTCTTCAATTCTGATACTATATTTGTCATTTCTGTCTGATTCTTTTTTATTATTTCAATTTCATTTTTTATACTTGTTATCTCTTTATTTAGGTGCTCATAGTGACTATCCATAGTTGCTCTAATTTCTTTGAACATCCTAACTATCATTATTCTAAATTCTGCTTCTGGTAGTTTGGTTATATCTGGTTCATTCAGGTCCTTCTCTGGGTATTTCTCTTCATTGATTTGGTTTGCATTCCTTTGCCTGTCCATTTTATCTGTGTATAGGTAAGTTGTGGCCACTGGAGTCCAGTATGTGTTTCCTTTGTGTTCTCTAGGTGTGGTCTGTCTGCAGGCCTGCCACCCCCTCTGCCACTGCCTAGGGTTGTTGGGTATGGGCGTTTCCAGCGACAGCCTACTGTGGCTTTTGCTGTGATTTCCGCCTCTCCTCCGTGGGAGGGGCTGTCTCTCAAGCCACAAGCCTCAGCACCAAGGGCAGAGGTGAGCATCTTTGCTCAGCTGTGGACCCAGCCCGTTTCCGGGAGGCTTACGCCCAGCCCCCGCAGTCAGAGCCTGCTCGCCATAGTTTTGCGGGTTGTGCGGGGTTTTTGATGTGCTCTCAGCTGTGAGTCTTTTCCCGTCCAGAATTTCGCCCCACGCTCAAGGCCAGGGCCCTCTTGCGCAGGGTCCGTAACCGCGGTTTATTGGGCCGGGTGTGTTTGCTGGCGTGAGCTCTACTGCTAGCTTCCGATCGATCTCGACTCTACCATGCCACCACGTTCGGCGCATGTAGGATCGCAACCCACGGGATTTCTCTGGCTGGGCAGGGCTCGTAGCATGAGCTCAGCCACGAAAGCCAGGTTGAGCCCAGGTAGGATTGCAAACCACCGGGGTTTCTCTGGCTGGGCGGGCCTAGTAACGTGAGCTCAGCCGCGAAAGCCAGCTCGTGCGCACGTAGATCACTCCTCTCGAGGTCTACCCCTTCTCCGCGTTAGGAGCCCGCTTGCGCCCAAAGAATGGCAAACCGTGGTTTCTCCGTCAGCGCGGGGCTAGTAGTGTGAGCTCAGCCGTGAATTTCCACTCATCTCGGGATGTACCCCATCCCTGCGTTAGAGCCCGCTTGCGCACAAATGTCTAACCGCGGTTTCTCCGTCCGGGCGGGGTCGGCCGCGTGAGCTTAGCTGTGAGCCCCTCGCCTGTCCCTGGTCCTAGCCCCGTCCCCGCGGTCAGGGCTGGCTTGTGCAGGGTTGCAGAGCCGATCTCTGCCCATATGTTTTCCCACAAGTGGGGTCACAGGTGGGCCCGCAGCTGCCAGACTGCTTTCGCGCGTCCCCTCCGCCCCTGCTGGGCTAGACCGAGTTCACATCGGTTGTGCCTCTGCCCACGCCTACAGGACCGCGTTTCAGCGTCCTGTCGCTAACATCCCTTCAGCAACCCTCAGAGAAATGGCAATGTCTTAAGTCTCCACACTGTAGGCCTGGGAGCTCCCTCCCTCTAAGCAGCTCTGCTCTAATTGCCGCGGGAGAGCTTGTTTGGCTAGTGTCCTGTCTTCCTTTGCTGGTATTGCTAGTTCCAGGGGAAATATTCGTTTTCGATTAGGGAAGTGACTTAGCCCATGGGTCGGGGTGGCTGTCCCTCAGAGTGTCTCCATGCCTTCAGTCCACTCTTTGTTCCCGCTGCTCTGTTCCTCTCCTCTGTCCCAGTTCCCCGGAGCCCCGTGTGCGTGGTTGTGAGAAAGGGTTTCTGCGCTGTCCCTTTAAAAAGATTTTTGGGTCTGAGAAGACTCTCTCTTTTTCACAAATAGTATCCTCACTTGCTTCACAGCTCGATACTGTCCAAACACCTCTTCTAGGCTCTGGGACTATAGGCTGGGGCTTGGTTCCTGGGACCCAGGTCCCTCCCTCTCTGCCAAACTCTCCTCCCGCCACGCGGATCTCTCCGGGCTGCCGTTTGCTCCGGGGAGCTGGGCAGCCCTCTTCGCGTTTTTGCTATTCCTACCAGTCTCAATGTGGCTTCTGCAGTGTTCCTTGGTTGAAGAGTCCACTTAGTTTAGTTCAAAGTTGGTTTATCCAGATGATGGTTCTTAAAATTGAGTTATAATCCACTTTGGTTCTGGGAGTTGGAAGTTAGTACGTCTGCCTTCTCCATCGCCATCTTCCGTCTCCCTCATGAGAACATTTAAGGAGGTACTTTGCCCAACTAGGCTTGTATTTTAGAGGGAGGACATCACAATGGCCAGCTATTCCCAGTATGTAGCAGGGGAGTCATGCTGTAGGGCAGGAGGAAAATCTCACAATAAGTCAATTGAGACATGATGGATGATAGTGGCTCTGAAAATAATGGTAGAACTGTATGTAGGGTTTTCTTCTAGAAATTTTCTAAATTTTAGTCAGTTTATATGCTTTTGGTCTTGGAAAATTCTTTTAAATTTTCTTGGATACTATTTTGAGCTTGCAAAAAAACATTTTCAGTGTAAAAAAATCAGACACATGTGGGTCACCCCTCACTCTGCCCCCTCTACCCCTCCAAAAGAGGTTTAGAATTTGTAGAGAACTGTTGGTTGGCCACAAGCAGCACTCAGATAAAATATCTGCGGAGAGTCATTTGTTTTGACCCTTAAAATCTATTCTTACAAATTAAGAATAGAAACAGCATTAGATTCAAACTTTACATGAAATGAAGGTGACAGGTTATTTATTTAATGACTATTACGGCCCCAGCAAAATCCTTGTAGAGCAGATGGGATGAATAATAAAGAAAATGAAGCTTAATTGCTGCGCTGTGTGATTAGTAATGAAGCTGGACAGTGGATTGATACACATAGGACTGTTAATTATGTAAGTAAGTGTTAGGATGCTGCCACTGGCTTGAAATAATGTAAAAATATTTTATGGCCAGAAGGGAGCTAAGTGGACCAAAGTTGCACAGAGGAGGTGGCCTTGGAGGTGGCATTGAAGCAGCTCTGAAGGGTGCCAAGATGGAGGAGACAGGAGAATGTACGCCAACCACAGGATGGCAGTGCATGAGGCCAGGTGAGCTTCGCACAAGGCCTGGCTGGCTCTGATCAGAGCTGCAGTGCACCAGGATGGCAAGTTTAAAAGTTACAGAAGGCCCCTCACTTCAGCAAAATATTTTTTAAAGCTTGGCAATGATTCGTGTCCTTCTTGAAGAGTTTAATTCTCCTGGGCCAAAGGTTTGGATGGGAAATGCAGCCTTGATCTTGGCAAGGTTCATAAAGAAAGGGCAGGTTTGTATTGGGATAATCCTGCTTCCCTCGGAGGCAAACTGTCTCTTCCCATCCTGAAATGTGTCTGTTGTCACCATGAAGAGCATCAGTGTGTCCTAACCCCAGGAGCTGTGCTGTTTCCGGCTGAGGGACTTAAAGGAGGAATGAACTCATTTTCTCCTTGACCGTTTCTCTGCAACTGTGGGACAGAATGGGCCAAGGCTGATGGTTTTCTGCTGAGTGGGTTTTCTTCATAGAGATGGAGGAGAGCACCAACACATATTTATTGCCTTTGTTGGATAATAAACACTTTTAGACCTGTGGTGGCACAGTGGATAAAGCATCGACATGGAATGCAGAGGTCACTGGTTTAAAATCCTGGGCTTGCCTGGTCAAAGCACATATGGGAGTTGATGCTTCCTGCTCCCCCCCCTTCTCTCTCTCTCTCTCCTCTCTCTAAAATGAATAAAGTCTATATATATATTAAAGAACAAAACAAAAAGGTAAAAACAAACAAACACTTTTAAGCCTATTTTGGTTGGTCAGAAATCTAACCTGACTCAGGCAGGGCTGTGGAAAGGCTCCCTGAGACCAAGTCCCCATGCGGGCCTCTGAGCACTGAGGGGAAAGCCTGCCCTCCGCTTGAACCATGAAGGCGCTCATAACCTTTGCTGTGAATGTCCAGCTGACATAATCACACCTTCCTGAGAATCTCGGAGTTGTTGGAATTTGAGAAGATCTTTGATATTTTAATAAAACTGGTTTTGATTTGTCCCTTTTAAAAAGCAAATCAAAATGAGCCCAAATACATGAACATAGCCTGCCCATTTAATGCTTATACTAGTTCAGGTTATGCTGTGGTAAACAAACACCCCCAACTCTCAGTGACTTAAAACCCCAAAGGTTTACTTCTCTTTCTTCCTGCATGTCCATTATGGGTGGGCCAGGGCCCTTCTCCCTGCCATCATCATTCCAGGCCATGAAGGACAGAGCAAGCACCATCTCCAGTCTGCTGGTTCCCAGACCAGACATAAAGAAGTGCTTGGTGAGTCACTACTGTCTAGGTCTTCTGTCTAGACACATGTCACCTCTGTGATGGTGTGCCTAGAAGGAGAACTGGGAATTTGGTAATTCCCAAACTGTGTGACCTCTGAAGGGTAGGGACAGATTGATGGGCCAGTCAGATTCAATGGCCTGGAAGCCAGAAGGCCAGGGATGTCTTCCAATTAGTTCTTGCCCTTAGGCATCTCCTACAACCGCTAAGATATATGTTTCCTTACCCTGTAAGTCAGGAGTTGAGTAGGAAGGTTGGAAAAAGGAAAGGAATAATTACACCTGTTTGATGTGCATCATAGGACTGTCTATGGCTCAGAAAAGGGCAACAATAGTTAGTGAAAGTGAGATAGGAATGACAGATGATGAACATGTTTAAGGAAGGGCTAGTGATCACCCCAGGGAACTGCAACCCAAAGGTGGCTCTCACACGCAGCTGTGTTTCTTAGGACAAAGTTATAAGAAACAGAAAATCAAAATAGCTGTAGCATGACTACAATGGACATTTGTTTCTCAGCTACAAAGCTGAGAGGCATGTAGTCCAGGGTGGGTGTGCTGGCTCCACAATGTGGAAGGCTCTGGTTCCTTCCACATTGCTTCTTGAACATTTCCCAGGTGTCTTCCTGCATTAATCTAGGATTCCTAAGAACCAGAGCTTGACACGAAACCAATGACCAATACTTTACCTAGAGTACAGTCCCAGGAAGCATGAGGGATGGACAAGGGAGGTGAGCCAGTGAAAGAGCAAGTGAACTACCAAGTGCTGTGTTCTAAGCTGGTTGCAGCTTGTAACAGATCAGCTCATAGTTTAGCCTTGTGGGATGTTGCCAGGCCTGTTGGAACTTGGAAGAGCAAATGTGGGAAGGACAAAGGGAGAAGAATTTTTCTACCTGGTCATGTCTCCATGGGTCAAAGTTGGCTGACATCTGTCATGTCACAAACTGCCAGGGTTGATTTAGTAAACCTGGCTGGTTAGGTGGGTGTCACCATTTCCCCTCCCTACTCCATGTACATTTCTCCTGATGTTATGTGCTGGGTAGAAGACAGCCTTCCTTCATAGAGGAGGACCATTTTTCAGTCAAGAATATGTGAGTAGCCACAATCCCCTGTTAAAACCTTCAAACAGGCTCTCAAGGTCCATGTGTAGAAAATTGGGTAGTTAAGTTTCTAAGACTACAGACACACCCAAATGAAGTACTGTATGTGGCCATCTGCCTTTCTGCCTTTCTTTAAAAAATAACTTGGCTTCAGAAGGCTTCAGGACCCCTAGTCCCAGGTGGCACTGTCTAGAACCTCCTGCCAGGGAAAGCCGATCTCAAACTAGAGCAGAAGCACCTTCAGCCTGAACCTCAGCCTACAGGGCCAGTGGGCAGTGAGTATGCACCCTTCAGGCTCTCCACCTGCCCATCTCAGTCTACAACCCCATCAGCTTGGTGTGGTTGGGGCACCTGATTGGGGGAGCAGGTTCCATGATGTCTTCTTGCTCTGTAGAAGAAACAGGGGAGCCCTGGGAGTGGGTGGGTGAAAGGAAGAGACATGTGATGTGAGCTGTAGCTGTAAAGAAATATGTTGTTGGGCTTTGCCTGCAAGCCATGTGAGGAGTCAGAACATATGCAACAAAAGGTCCAGTCCAGCCAAACAGATCAAATGCCGTGGCATCATGATCTCTGCTACAAGATGGCAGGGAACTCAATGAGTGTCACTTTAAAAAGGTTAAAATCCTTTTGGGGCCTACAAAAATGTGGTTGGTATCAGGTAATCCTCTGAGAAGATGGTTAGTGGTATTGAGCAGAGAAATCATGGCTGAGGAAATCTTGGGGGCACATAAACTGACTCTAGGACAACTCACAGGCCAAATGGCTGCATGGGCTCATTAGTATGTGATGTCCACACATACTAATGAGGAAAAGAGACAGGGGAGTTTCCATACAACGTAGTGGAAAGTTGCTGACTTTTCTGGGGCCAGAATTTAGTCCTAGCACCACACTTGGCTATAAAGTACAGTCTTTATTCTGGGTGCTAAAATTGGCAGACAGATAGAACAAAACCCTGGGCAAACTGACAGTTTGTGCCATAGCAGCCCAGATTGAGAGGCCCTCAATCAGCATAGTAGAATGTCACCAATGTGTGTCTTCCTTTCAAATCAATATGAGCAGGGATGTGGGAGAGGGAAGGAGAAAAGTAAAGTAAGATAGGAGAATGGGGGCATAAAGGGGTTAGAGGAGAAGGCAGACTTTTGGAGGAAGAAGCTGAAGAGTGAGAAAGTAGGGGTGGTGAATGCAGAAAACAAAAGAGGGGCAAGAGGACCCCCCAACCCCCAGACTGGGCTTTTTTGGTTGTCATGGAAATCACTTGCTCTTTAATGGCAACAGATGAAGATGAATGTGGGGCTGGGTTTCTCATAGCAGCTACATTTCCATCCAGGTGGGCTGTGCAGACCTTGGGCCAACTGTGACCCACACTTCATCATCTCCTTATGCACTGCCTTAACACCTGGCCAGGCAGACACTCCACCCTTCTGTTAGAGAAAGAAGTCAGATAAGTTCTTTCTAGGGTCACATGGTCCAGATTTACCCTGCTAGCCTGGCATCAGCCTTGGGATCTTTTGTGGTTCCCCTGCACTCTGAAATGGTCCTTCTATAAATGGTGCCCAGTCTGCAGGGCATTAAGGCTACACGGAGGATGCTCTGTCCCCGGGAGCACTTAGGTCTTTCAGGGGATCAGATCCTTCAGAGACAGTGTTGGATCTGGGTGGGCTGACTTTGGCCCCGCCCATGTGCAGCGTGAAGGTAGAGGCTGTGAAGAGAAGCTCTCTTTTCACCAGGAAGTGGCCAGAACTGAAACTAGCTCGAGGCTTCTCCAGACCCATGTGAATGGAAACCACCCACCAGTGGTCTCCTCAGGCAGCCCATCCCCCTGCTGCATCTTGCTGCATCCTCCTCCTGCCCCAAGAAGGAGCTGGCTCCACTGTGACTCTTGGCATTGCATGGTGCAGGCTTCTGCACCAGACGTGATGCTCTCACAACAGAGCCACCTCACTCTCAGACTAGGCCTGGGCTGGTCCGGGGAACAGGAACGGGGTCTGAACGCTCTGTATTTTCTTATCCTGAGGTGGGATGGGAATGCGTAAGGGGCTTGGTCATCTGAGTAGGAAGTGGCTTTGGCCCATTCTTCCTGGCAAAGCTGTAGATGCTGGACTATAGAAGGCCTGCCTTCTCCCCTCTCCAGAGGCTGTGTGGGTAGTGCAAAGAGAGGAGGTTCAAATCTTGCCTCTTCCAGGTGCTGTGCAACCTTGGCGCAGGGCGGTCTCTCCAAGCCTCAGTTTCTACAACTATAAAATGAAGATATGACATACACCTAGCTGGGTTATAGTCAAGGGCCTCTGGCATGTCCTGGGTAAGCATCAGTTCCCGGGGGCAGGGCAGCTTGCTTCTGCCTCCTTCCTACTTAAGGGGCGGGGGCAGGGAGGGAAATCAGCACTTGAAGGCAGTCTCCATCAAATATTTAATCCAGTGACACCGGGCACGTGTTTCCTCTGTGAGCTGCAGGGCCGTGGCGACTTCCAGCACTCAGTGGGGACCATGGTACTTTTCAGGTTCCTTTCTGTGTGTCAATGTTAGCCACAGGCCCTATTGACCAGCTGGGTGGGTGTTGTGCAGAAATGAGAAAAGTTGGATCTGAATGCTGGGCTCGTCTCACACTGTTTCCAGACACTGCTTGCTCTTCAGGACCCAAAGGCAGCCCATGGTGGTGCCATGGAAGCAGCCCACCGCCCTAGGCTGGCCTCATTTTCAGGGCCCACAGCCTTACTGGTGTGGTGTCTAAGCAGGCTCTCTTTGAAAGACTCCTTAGTTAAAACTCTCCCCATACCTCACTTTCCACCTACCCTCCCTTCGTTCTTTTTCATTCCTTCAAACCTTTTTTCTTTAAACTTTTTACTGAAGAATAATATTCCTCAACTTGCCTCTCCACCCCATAATAAAACAAGTTCATGGCAAAGTAGGAAAAGGGCATCTTGAGTGTACAGGTAACCATAGCAACTCTGTCACCCTTTATTTACTCCTGGAGAGATGGCAGGGCAGTATGTTCTGAAGAGCGAGGCCCAGCACCGTGTGGATTAATCACCGACATTGGGTGGGGAAGAGAAGAGAAGGCTGATGGGCCAGTGTTCTCCCACTGTGTGCAGTGGAGTGCACTGAGCCGTGGCATTCGACGCAACTGTCTGAGCAGAGAGTGTTTCCAGAAGAGAGCAATTTGAGGTGGAGGAGAATTTGAGGTCATCCTGTCCTAGATGTGTCCTGGGAGCAGTACGTCAGGTGGGAGCCTGGTGATTAGGCTGCAACTGAACCAGTCAGTCTCTGTGAAGAGCTAGCAGTGAGGAGGATGAGAGATGAGCTGGCAGGAGGGCTCTGACATGCAGGGAGGGGCCCTGCAGCCTCGTCTGGGCCCAGACTACACCAGTCTCATCTGCCTTTGTGTGTGTATGGCTGGCCACGAGAGCCATGCCACTGCCTCAGCTCATGCATGCTTTCCCACCTCTGGGCTGGAGGACACAATACATCATGTTGTTTTCAGATGGACAACCTGAGGCAGGAGCCAGTCCAGGCCCTGCGAGAAGAGGAGGGAAACAGGTGCTGTAGCTCTCATTAGTCATTCATTTACACCAAGCCACAGCTCTCCTGAGCCCTGGTGTGGTGATTCAAACTGCAGCCATAAACTGTCGCTTCTTTCTAGTTCCCTCCCTGTCCTTCCTGTTTCCTCTACTGTGCTTTGGGCTCTTGGTCCCCCTCTCCGCCAACACATCTTCCTTGTGGGCTGCCCTGCCTGACCGAGCAACTACACACACACTAGCCCCTTTGTTTAGTTTATCTTTTGCCTTTTTCTGGGCTGCTCCTCCCCACCAGTACTGGATGAGGCTGGGGACAGGGCTGCTCTGCAGAGTCAGCCTAGAAGCATCAATCTGTCTGTCCCCGTTTGCTGCCCTGGGGATCAGGGAACTCCCACAAGTCTTAACTGAGTGTAGCCCAGCGGTCCAAACCACAGGACCACTGATGGCGTTCAGGGGCGGGGGCGTTGGGCAGCAGGCTCCTGGCTCCCAGCCAATCAGGAGGGTCTCAGGGGCTCATGGGCATATATATGAAGGAAAATAGTGCCTCTGTGTTCCAATCTTTTTCCTATTTCATTATTTGAATATTGAGGCTTGATAGTACCATAAAACTTGACATTTTCCTTCTGCTTTTAAAATAGAAATCAAGCAAAAATCATTGTCCAGTGAACTTCCAGCCAGAGAGCAAAGCACTTGGTGGAGCCAGAGACCTGAACCCGCGTCCTGACCCAGCCACCAACAGGCTGAGTGACCATGGGCAGGTCACTACTCACAGCCTTGGCTTTCTCACTTGTAAAATGATAGGGGCTTCTCTGCATTTCAGCACGATGATGCCAAATCCAGAAACATTGTTAGCAAACAATATGATCAGAAAGCAAGTTGTTACCAAAATAATAATAATAATAAAGTACCACTACCCTAAGTTTTAAAAATGCAAGTGTTTTATTTTAAAAGTGACTTGGAAAATGCAGGAATTAGTTGTCATCCCCCAACCCCAAAGAGGAATAATATTTTTCTGTGCCATGAAAGGAGTCAGAACTCGTGTGGCTTCAGCTCACTTATATTTCAGATAGAATTGGAAACTTACTTCTCCCTTTAAGCACAGGAGGGAATTAGTCACACTTCCTCATGAAAGTGGATAAGAGATTCTCTGCACCTCTCAAAGGGCTCTTTCAAAAAGTTCTGGGGACAAGCACTGCTATGTGTGTGAGTGACAGACAGGGAGAGAGAGAGAGACAGTGAGAAAGAGAGAGAAGAGGGTGAAGAAGGTGTATGGAGGAGATGAAGGGAACAAAATGATTTAAGATACTGTCACTGACTCCAAAGATTCATTGTCTAATGGGAGGGATTAAAATGTTAACAGGTACAACAATGTTACAGTGTAGAACAGTGCCATAAACAAAAAGCCCTCAGGTGGATGATAAAAAGGGTGGTTAATTCTGGTTGGAAGGAATCACAAAAGACTTCCTGGAGGAGGTGGCATGTGAATTTTTCCTAATGGGTGAGTGGGATATCCATGGGTAAAGAGACAGGGGAGGGTATCTGAACAGGGGAAATAGCAGCTACATAGATAGGCTGCTGTTCTCTCTCCTCTCTCTCTCCCCCTTTCATCCCTTTGTCCAGGATTTCTGCATGCCCATTTCTACCCAACTGGGACAAGAAGAGCAGCAGATCAGTGCCCCTGGTGCTCAGTGGGGGTTTCTCCTCCTCTTTCTCCTCTTGGTGGCCCAGGGGAAGCTCTTGGCAGTCTGCAGGCAGTGATGGGAGGAGTTTCGCTTCACTTAGCGAAATCTTTTCTTAGAACTACAGTTGTTCCTTGCAAAATTCTTTGGTCACATAAAAGGCAGGAAGCCAGTTTTTTAAAAGCTTTTACACAGCAGAAAGAGAATGTCCTTTTATCACTGATGAAATTCTTTCCACCTCTATAACCCTTTACAGTTGTCGTGGGGAGGGGAGGGGTGAAGACAAGACCACAGGACGTCTGTGAGATGCCCTTGACTGGATGAACATTTTCACCGATGTTGAACATTCTGTCATCCTTCCATCCCTCATCCATTCATCCAGCTTCCAATCTCTTCTTCAACCAGCTTTGGTGTTAGGAGTTTCGATGGACAGAGTGAGGAGAGGGTGAAGATTCCAAGGATGAATATAATGAATTTTCTTTTTCTTAAAGTTGGAAATGAATGATGATTATACAACCAACAAAGGAGTATGTCGGGTTGCGGGGTCTCAGGAGCTGAGGAGGCATTCTTTGTGCGTGGTGTGGGGAAGTGGCTTACTTGCCTGCAGAGACAGGCAAGAAGGATGTTCACAAAAGAGAAGTAGCAGGATCCCAAGTTCACTAAGTGTCGTGCCACCTACCTGGAGCTCCATGCAGCAGAGGTGATTGGGAAGTTCTGTGAGACCTTCCAGGCTGAGGAGGATTTCTGCAAGGGACAAGTCTCATCATCTTTCAGAATGCTCTGTCAGCTTTTTTCCCTGGAGCCCAAACATGGTCTTGAGCACACATAGAAACCTAGTCAGTGTTTATTGTCATGAAAGCAAAGCACTGTCATCCTGTGACGAAGGTCTGACAATTGTATTTTTTCAGATAGAAGAAAAAGCCCTGCCACCCTGTACTAGGGTGGCACACTCTAATCTACTCTGACTGTTTCTGAGAGTTCATTGCTCTGATAAAGAAGATGTGCTAAATACATTTTAGCTGTAATGTTTGTTAGTCATTACATATATAGAAATGAACACATTTTAAGAATTAGAAATAGTTACCATGGTTTTAGCGGCTGTTTGCTGAGAAGGAGAAAGGGTTTTGCATGCTATTTTTTCTAACTCTTTTCTTACTTTGATTTTCTTTTAACTTCCCTGTGATCCTTGAAGGCTATCTGGGGGTATGGGTGATACATGGACATTGCACAGGAAAGCAATGTAGGCTCGGGAGAGGGGGAGGCTCCGGGTCTGTGCATGGGGTAAGGGGGAGCAGGGAGGCCGGAGTACAGAAAGGAGCTCGGGTTGAGAGGCAGTGAGTCTGGTGGGGCTGGGTCCCGAGAGGTGCAGCCTGGAGACTGAAAAGAAGGAGTGCAACCCCCTGGTGAAGAAACGTGGGCTCTAGGCGTGTAAGAGGCACCCATTGCATTTCATGCTTAACCTTTATCCCCACTCCTCTCTGCAGATGAAACCAAAATGGAAAGAAAATCAGGCAAAAGACCAGATGGCCCCAGCGGGGGAAAAAGGAGCTGGCAGCAGCAGTAAACTTGCCCTCAAGGCCTTCCCAGGTCTAACCTCATTTCCCATGAGGTCTGGCTGCATTTCCATTTTGTGTCAGTGGGATGCCGTTGTACCTCTCAATAATCCTCTTGGGTTGACTGGTCATTTCTCCCTGGCAACCAAAGAGCCCTTGACTAGGATTGAAGTCAGGACAAAAACAGAGATTGTGGTATAAAGGAAAGAAACAGATGGAAAGAAACAAAAGGAGACATGGGTAAAATTCCATAAGGGATTGAACATGGAATCAAGGAAGAATATCAAAGATCACACCAAAGTTTTGATACAAGGGAAACAGGTGTGTCAGAAACAGTAAACAGAAACATGCTGGGGAGCTGCTGGTGACAGGTGAGCTGGCTTTGGTGTGTGGAACTTGAGATGCTGGTGGGGCAGGTGCTTGGCATAAAGACTTTGGACCAGAGAGAGAGAGAGAGAGAGAGAGAGAGAGATTAAGGAGTCAGCCGCAGAAAGGAGATTCTGGATCTCTGGGATTGGACTGACCAAGGAGACAAGAGTCTTAGATAAGGAAGGAGAGGGAGTGGAGAAGGACGTGCATGTTGGCTTGCGCTGGGGTGCTGAAGAACAGGTTAGGAGAGCAAGGGATCGTAGGATGCGCCCAAAGACCAGCACTGACACAGTGAAGGTAAATGGAAACAACAGAATCAGAAATGGGGCTGGGGGATAGACAGAGTTGAGGCATTGCTGGTTTCCTAGCCACTGGCAGATGCTCAGTAGATGTCTGTTGAGCTTAGCTGAAGAAGAGAGTTTATACTTCACAGAGCCTTTTGGAGGCATATGTTCTGATAAGCTAAAACAAGTCTCATCACTAGGGTCATGTCACTACAGTTTAGTAATAAGATTCGGAGATGGAAGCAGAGCCATTGTTTGGGGGCTGATCTGGCCTGAAAAAAATCCACAATCTTCTATTTTGCCTTGCACACCACAGAATCCCTTGACAAAGGGCCTCCTCCTTCTGCACCACTCACGTCAAGAAAAGAGCTATTTCCCAGAGGCGAGGCAAGTCCTAGTCACCTGTATAGTAATGGTCCCATGACTGCAAAGGGGAGATGAGCATTGAAAAGGAGCAGTCACTACCATATGTAATGACTCTGTTAGCAAGGAAAGGGGGCTGGTCCCTACAAGGCCATAAAAAACATGTTCCACCTGGTGAACAAATATAAACACTGATTTCAGAGGACTTTGTTTCTCCAACCAGAGCATTGCACTGGGCAGAGGAGCACATGCTGCCATGGAGCAGCACATGGTGAGATCAGAACCTTCCCTTGCAGCCTTGCTACAAGTATACGCAGGTGAGGTCAAGACTGCTTGAATTTGTGATAGAGCCACAAGAGGCTCTTCTCCTTGTCATTTGTGGTTCTTCAATCATGCCATCACCATGTCAGAAAAGCATGGCCGGGCTTCTGTTTCCTGGTTTGAAGCTATAGGTAGGGCATCATCAATAGAGCCCTTCTGAAGGACCTTATTGCTTTCAAGGTCTAGTTCTACTTGGTTCAGAACCATCACAAAAGAGGCTCTGAAATGATGAGTGCATTCAGGTCGGTGAAGTTTTCAGGGATGGAGTATAAGTCCAAGAAGCTCCACATAGGAACCTAGAAGCCCAATCTCAGGGATGTAAGTGAAGGCTGAAGGCAGGTAGGCTAAAGGGGTCAGGGGAGTAAGGCAGACTGCAAGGTCAAGGTAAAACCTCGAGCAGCAGGTCACTGCATCAAGCATAGAGGCAGAAAGTATGCTAGCAGTGTTGTGTTGGAACACCTCTACTCTTTATTTTTGTGTGTGTGACAGAGACAGAGAGAGACAGATAGGGTCAGACTGGAAGGGAGAGGCACCTTAGTTTCTCATTGATTGCTTTCTCACATGTGCCTTGATAAGGGGGGCGGGCAAATACATCAGAGCAAGTAACTCTTTGCTCAAGCCAGTGACCTTGGGCTCAAGCTCGTGAACTTTGCTCAAACCAGATGAGCCCGTGCTCAAGTCAGCAACCTTGGGGTTTTGAACCTGAGTCCTCTGCGTGCCCAGTCCGATGCTCTATCCACTGTGCCACCGCCTGGTCAGGCGGAACACCTCTACTCTTTTATCTTTATCTTTATAAAGAGTATTTGCTGTCAGCCAGAACCTGTTAGAAACTGAGGTTTCAAGAGAACTATGATAGAGAGAACTTAATCATAAAGATAGTTGCTGTCTTTTAGTGACTTTAAGATTCTCTCTCTCTCTCCTTTTTTTAAAAAATATTTGTGTATCTCTTTATCGTTAGCTGAGCTGAGTGCTCATTCCCTGCCAGATGCTTAATATACACACAGCATCTCATTCAAGTCCTTACACCACCCCCTGAGGTAGGGACTGCTACTTTTTGCTTTACAATGGAGAAAATCGAGGCCCAGACAGGTGAGAGGACTTAAACACAGTCCCACAGCTTGATTCAAATGGCAAAGCTTGTGTATTTTGCTTCTCCCTTATGCCTACTCTTTTTTTGTCTTTTTCAACATTTTATAATACTTTATTAATTTTTAATTTCTAATCAAGTAATAAGAACAAGTATTTTAAGACTCTAGTAGTTCTACACTTTATAAAAAGCAGTGTTTTCCTACATACTGTCTCTCAATTCTTCCTACTTTCTAGAGGCAACCACTTTTACATGTTGGCTGGTTCAGTTCTAAATGATAGGATAATGGTGCTACTTTTAATGTGTTAATTTTAGACATTTATTTTATTGTTTTCAGTCATGATGATTGAGCTCTCTGTGCTGGACACTATCTGCCTATTTCTTATAGATGTACTGTTTTTACCCTGGATATTCCCTGGGGCAGTTCATCTTTGCGATGAAGTTGGGTCTAGTTAATAATGGGGGCATCAGCAGGAGTTTGGGTTGGAAGGGAGACCCAGCGGTGAGGGGGTGGCATCTTTATCCTGCTGGACAAGACCCCCTCATCTTCTGGCAGACAGCCCTACCTTTAGAGCTGCTCCCTGAAGGTCTGAATCTCCTCCCCTTACCCTTGAGCTTTCAGGCCTCTTGATGACTTCCTGCTATTCTTAGCACTTGGTACTTCACTATCTCTGCTTTCCTAAACTCTGCCCACACTTTTGTACATAAGTCTTGTATAGCAGTTTGGCACTATTTACCTCTACCCCATCTCCATACAACATATTGTTTATATTGTTAGTTAGCATGATGCCTAGATTATATTAAACTACATAGAAATTGCTATGTAAAAATTTTCCCCCTCCCTAAGTAGGGAATTATGAAGTACATTTTCTTTACTGAACATTTTGTTTGTTTGTTTTTACTGCATTTAACTGCCTACTTTTAAATAATGCCTTAGTTTTCTATATGCCTACCTTTAATTCTTTTCACATGCTTCATCTGATTTGTTAAGTGCCATTAAATGTTGTTTTACAAAATCTCAAACATTTTCAGTTTTCTTGGGTGGTGGGAGTATTGAGTAAATCAGCACCCATAAAACAGAAATTGATGCCATGCTTTCTGAAATGAAAATCCTAGCTAACAAAGTAACAAAGTGATAAAAATGGGAGTTTATTCTCTAGGATCCCTTCATTGATCTTAAAAGTTTTACTTTTTTTTGGCAAATATTGTGACCACTTATAGATCCTAAATATTTCACTATATAAATACAATAACATCTTCAGATGTGTCTTACCATCACCCCTTTTAAATAGCATGTTTTAAGTTTTCTAACTTTTAGTGACAGGGTCTGCCTTCCTTTGCTTGCTGAGAATCACAGGGTTTCATCTTCACTGCCTAATCATCTCAAGGCTTAGCTAACCACAGGCAATTTTAGATATACTTATCTGTAAAAGAAGGCAGCAGATATTATTTGTTCAAAAACTGGTGTGTAACAGGCTGCAAACTCTGTCTGGTGTTAACACATCCTTCTTGCCATATAGTTCTAATAAACGTAAGATCTCTCTTTTAAAATTCTGAAGCTGTGGTTTTATTCTTCACAGTCTTTTCCTAGAGATCCTTCTTGGAGCCCTTGTTAGCTGGCTGATATGCTGGGACTTCCCTTCAGCATAATCTGGTACTTTTCTTTGCTGGATTTTCTATTTCCTGAATTTTATACTTACTTCTTGATTTGCTCCCTTGTTTTGCTGAAGCGTATCCTTTGGCAGCTTCATAAGAAAGAATAAATGGAAGACAAATTTTGTGTTCTTACATGTCTAAACATGTATTTTGTTTTTTACTGTTTATTTGATTTGTAGTTGGACAACTATAAAACTTTAGGTTGCAAATTATTATTATTATTTTTTTAATTTATTTTATTTTTATTTTATTCATTTTAGAGAGAAGACACAGAGTGAGAGAGAAGGAGAGAGAGAGAGAGAGAAAGGGGGGAGGAGCTGGAAGTATCAACTCCCATATGTGCCTTGACTGAACCAGTGCAGGGTTTTGAACTGGCGACCTCAGTGTTCCCAGGTTGACGCTTTATCCACTGCGCCACTACAGGTCAGGCTATTATTATTTTTTTAATGTGAAAGCATTGCTCCCTTCATGGTCTTCTAGTATGCAGTGTTACTAGTGAGAATGCTGAAGCCATTTGATCCCCATTCTTCTGTTTGTGGTATATTTCCCTTCAGAATTTTCTTTTTAACCTTGGTATTCTGAAATTTTATGACACATTAGCTTAGTTTGGGTCTTTTAAAAATTTATTATGCTCAGCATTCAGTGATCTTTTTTAGTTTGGAGACTCTTAGCCTTTTTTTAATTTTTTTTAAATTAAGAGGAGAGGAGATAATGAGACAGACTCAGCATGTGCCCTGACTGGGATCAGCCCAGCATCCCCGGTCTGGGGCCAATAATTGAGTCAACCATGCTATTTTTAGTGCTGAAGGCCAATGTGCTTGGACCAACAGAGCTATCCTCGTGTCTGGGGCCATGCTCAAATCAATGAAGTCATTGGCTACAGGAGGGGAAGAAGGAGAGAAGGAGTAGAAGGAGGAGGGAGAAGCAGATGGTTGCTTCACTTGTGTGCCCTGACTGGGAATTGAACCCAGAATGCCCACACTGGGCCAATGCTCTATCTACTGAGCCAACTGGCCAGGGCCCTTAGCTTTCAGTATGGAAACTTTTCATGTGTATTTATTGTCTTATTAAGTCATATATAAATATATACAGTGTATTTCTATTCTTCTTATTTATATACAGCCTTAGGAATTTCTACAATTTGATTTGAAACTTGTGGATTGAGTTCCTATGTATCTTCTTTTATTGCTCTTCTCTGTGTCTGTTTTCTGAGAGATTTCCTTGGCTTTATCTTCTAATAATTTACTAACATTTTAATAATCAAATTTCTTGTTTTCTGGTTGTTACATTTTAAAAGCACTTTGTTCTGGTTATATAAATTTAACATCTCTCTTTTTCTAAGGAGAGTATCAGTTTTCTTTGAAAAATTTTCCCTCCGATAGTAATAACAAAACAATCATCTTTTAGTTGACCACAGCAGGTGACAAGGACGCATTGACCAATTTTAGTTAGGCTTGATCTCAGCCTGCCTAGTTTAGTCTTAGCAACAATCCTGGTGAGTCAGATTGAGAATCCCCCTACCTTGATATCTGGTCTAGTTCTGCCTCACTCCCCACCCTTGACATATATGACCTTGCCTGCCTACATAAAAATCCTGCTAGATCACGTTAGCAAGAATCCCCTACCCTTTGTGTCCCTTTAGTGATTTTCCATCCACTGACCCCCTTACTCTGCTTCTTTGCTGTAAATACCACCTCGTCCTTGTTGTATTCAGAGTCGAGCTCAGTTTTTCTCACCTAATGCAATGCCCCTGTTATGATAGTCTTGAATAAAGTCTCTCTTACCATTTTAAAAAATGCCAGAATAATATTTTTTTCTTTAACACTGGCAGTTGGGTAACCGTGTTCTATCAGTGATTGAACTGGAAATTGGGAAGCTGGTTTTTGCTTCATGAACATTTGCTTGACCTCTGTAGTACAGGACGTGATTAGTGGGCATGCTTTTCCACACTGTGAGCTGCAACCCATTAGTGCGGGGCAATCATTTACTGAGTCACAACCCATATTTAAAAAAAACACCATTATGCATTGCTGATAGTTGGGAGAAGTGCTGACTCATGAAACCATTTTTTTTTTTTTCATTTTATGTGGCTATGTACCCAGTCAAGGTATAAATATATTTCTTACCATGGAAACTGGTAAAATCTGAAAGCCAGTGGTCCGGGCAGTGGATTTTGACTTTCTGTTTTGTTTTTCTAAGAATAGTCTACTACGAGGGCTGATACTCTCATTTCTGTTTTAGAGTGGTAGATTTGATTAAGTTCTGAGTACATTGATTTCTCAGTCTCTATTTTACTGTTACTTTTTTTAGCATTCTCTTTGATTAAAACATTTTCTTAACTTTGTCTTGATTAAGAAAGCTGAGATACATAAGAAGAACTTCATATCTGAGGTTGATGAACAGAGAACGGGGAAGCATATATGTTACTGTAGAAGACTAACAAACAAATCAAAAGCAACAGCCAAACTGTTACACATTTCTGTTTGGGTAAAACTAAGCCTTTATGAATAACACTGAGGAACAATTTTTTTTTTCATTTTCTGTTGCATGACGTTTTAGAACTTTTTCTATATATTTATGCATTGCTGATTCCAAATCTGATATCTGTTTTTTGATGCATGCTCTAGTTTATATGCAATTTTAATTTAATTTTGTTATAGTTAATGGCATGCATTGGTTTTTAAATTGGAGTTAAAGGACAACGACTCTTGGATTGAATAGAACCACAAGGCAATTGATGTTTTACAAACATCACTTTTACATAATTGTAGTTGTTTTTAAATGTAAAAAATGATTACCTGATAAAAATACTCTTATTATTTTTTTTTAAAGATTGAATCATAGCTTCTTTTAGTAGGTGTAAATGTAAGAATAGTCCTGACGCCTTTTGTTATATATGTGGCTGTTACACACTCCAACATCAAAGGGTAATATTTCATCATTTGTGACACATGCATATATTGCCTATTTTCAAGTTCCCCTTGGTGATCAAGACAAGAATTGGGCTCCTCATATTGTGTGTCATAATCGTAAGAAAATGCTTCGTGACTGGGACAAAAGAAAAATGCAAAGGAATGCCTTCTGGTATTCCCATGGTTTGGTGTGAACCTAAGGACCACAGCAGTGATTATTATTTCTGTCTCATCCATACAAAGGGCATTGGCAAGAAAAAAACAGCATATGATTGCATATCCTAATATTCCTTCAGCAATACGACCTATCCCACACTCTGAGACACTCCCAGTTTCAGTTTTCAATGTTTTTCTCTCTTCTAAGGATGAAGAAAGTGAACATGGTGATCAAGTGTATTTTGATAAGATTCATGAGGAAATGGTTGTAGAATCTGAAGGGTCTTCTTCTGATGCCAAGCAGTCATTAACCCCTCAGCAGTTTAGCCAACCCAAATTGAATGACTTAGTAAGAGATTTGGGCCTATCAAAGAAAGCAGCTGAGTTATTAGCCTCCAGGCTTCAAGAAAAGAATGTACTTCACTGGTCATCTAAAGTATCCCATTTCAGGAAGCGTGAACAAATTTTTGTGGACTTTTTTTCCGAAGACAAACACTTTGTTTAATGTCATGATATCAATAGTCTTCTCAGCCAGTTAGGTGATACCAGTTACAGTCCAACAGAATGGCGGCTAGTTCTTGACAGCTTTAAACATTTGATGCTGCAGCATCAAACGAGATTGTCCTCAACAAGTACACAAACGCAAGAGCTACAAATGCAAATTTTTGCCTGAATAGAATTTAATAAGTTTTGCGCAAATATTATAATTAAAATAAATGTTTTAATATGTTCGATTTCAAAATTATAGAAAAATTCTGATGCAATCATATCTTTTAGTGTTTTAGTGTATTTACTGCATTATATAAATTATTATGTTTTCACAAAGATGATGCCCAAGAAGACATTCTACTTCATTATGTTAAGCTAAATGTTAAAAATTTTACAATAAGATGAAAACATAAAATCTTGAATTGCAAAAAAACTACAGCTTACAGAAAAAAATTAATGTCATATTTGAGATCAGCATACTCAAATTAGGTAAGAATAAGTGTTTTGGTGGATGCAACAAAAATTTTGTTCCCCAATGTAATTTTTTTTTAAATGATTTTTTTATTTTATTTTATTCATTTTAGAGAGGAGACACAGAGTGAGAGAGAGAAAGAGAAAGAGAGAAAGGGGGTAGGAGCTGGAAGCTCAATTCCCATATGTGCCTTGACCAGACCAGTGCAGGGTTTTGAACTGGCGACCTCAGTGTTCCCAGGTTGACGCTTTATCCACTGCGCCACCACAGGTCAGGCCCCCCCATTGTAATTTATATGTCATGTTATTAACTCTTGGAAACCTAAGGAAGGAGTACCTGATTCTACTTTTTAATTAATTTTCAGACAGTGGCAAGAATTGTTCAGTAGAGGGTTAGTTCTGAGATTTAATGTTTAGAATTACAATATAAGTAAAAGTAACTATGAGTGATTGTACAGGAGATTGATAGTTATGAAGTGGACCCTTGGGGGTGTGTGCAACCAGCAGGTCTGCCCATTTCTGCCGTGCCTTTGCTTGTGAGTTAAACTGGTTCACATCCCGTGTTTTTCAGTTTTTTTTGTGTGTGTGGGAAGAGAACTCAACCACTGAACACTCCGGAGCTTTGGGAGGACATAAACATGAGAGGTGGGTCAATTAAAGCTTAGGGGAGCCCTGTCTGGAAAGGTAGCAAAACTCAGGGCACCCTTTTTGATACCTGAGACAGGGCTTTATGATTGGTGAGGAAATGAGGCTCCACAATCAGCTTGATAGTAGTAGATTTTGCTACTGAATAGGAGAGCTTATTTTCTTGGGGTTTAAGTTTATTCTTTTTTTTAATGGTAACTAGTCATTTGGTGAATGTATAAAGAATTAAGTCTTGAAGCAGACTTGTTTCATCTGTGAAAAAAGAATCATATTAAGCTTGCAGCTATGACATAAAAATATGCAAAATGTAACTGAACAAAGAAACCAATAAAATAATTCAGTACATGCAACAGAGTAAGAATTGAATCACTGGGGTTTTTTTTCCTAATATAAGAATGTCTGCACCCTGGCTGGATAGCTCCATTGGTTAGAGCATCATCCTGAAGCATAGAGATTACTGGTTTGATCCCCTATCAGGGCACATAGAGGAACAGATTGATGTGCCTGTCTCTCACTCTCTCTTACTCACTCACTCTCTCTCTGTTCTTCTCTTTCTAAAATCAATAAAAATAAACATTAAAAATAATAATAAAAAAGAATGCTCTGCTTGACCTGTGGTGGCACAGTGGATAGAGCGTTGACCTGGAACTCTGAGGTCACCAGTTTGAGAGTTCAAGGCCCAGGCTTGCCTAGTCAATGTATGTAATGAAGTCACATACAAGAAACAATCAAGGAATAACCAAGGTGAAGCAACTACAAGTTGATGCTTCTCTCTCTCTCTTTCTCACCCCCCTCCCTTTTTAAAATCAGTAAAAATAAAATCTTTAAAAGAAAAAAAATGTTCTCTGCTTTCTAACTAGCCATCAAATGATTTCTTTCTTTTTGATTAAATAAATTAAATTTGGATTCTAAGGCAAACCATATGATAACTTTATTTTAAACTCTTCTATCTGTTTACAATGATTGGAAAGTGACTTTAAAAAGCTAGCTGCCAAGGGAAACTTTTATTGATTAGAAGAGGGCAGTCTTGCTTTGTGCTGTCAATGTCTACATTCTTTTCAAAATTCTTATTTAATTCTATGTTATTTGGTTTCATTTTGCAGCCAAAGCTACCTAGATGAGGAAATTCCTTACCTCCAGAGCTATCCAGGAGATGCAGAGGAAGATCTAACTACTCCGAGATTAACTGGGATTGCTCGGGAGGCGTGTGGTGATGGTCATAATAACAATAATAATAACATCGTTATGATTTTCTTTCAGGCACCATGCCAAACACTTTACCTGGATTGTTCAATTTAATCTACACTAAAACCATGTGAGATGAGTGTTTTAACTGTCCTTGTTTACAGATGAAGACACTGAAGCAGAGTGAAGATAAACCATGTACCTAGGTCAGCATTAAATCCCAGCAACATGACCCCGAGTCTGGCTCTGAGCCACCTCGCAGTGTTGCCCCTTCCTGAAAGTTCTTGCTGGTCCATTGTAAGCTTGTGCTCAGAGGCTTCTTTCTGCCAGAGGTATGAACAAGTGCAGGCCCAACCTTCAGAGTAAGCAGGAAAAAAAAGGGGAGGGGGATATGAATGAAGCAGCAATTGTTCAATAGCTCCAGTTTAGAAAGGTATTATTAGGTAGTGAGTTTTTTTATTTTTTTAAAATCTTGACTTAAATGACTTGCAATTTCTCTCCTTTAGTAGACTTTGAGCATTTACATCATTTATGCTAGTATGCATAATTCTTGAAGTTGTGTGGTGGACATATTTGCCTTCTGTATTCAGAAAATCTTGCTGACCTGCATGACTTCACATGTAACCACATGTCTCCTAGTGACAAGGATAGTCCTAGGGAAAGAACTAACTGAAAGCCAGCAGACTATGGCCGACATCGCTGCCTTGGTGAGTGCTTTCAGTTTGTTCTCTTCCCAGTTATTTTACCGTATCTTTAACAAGCAGTATCTTTATTCCACGCTCCGTGTTTGGTGGTCCAAGGTACTAATGTGACTGTTCTTTAGACAGCCCCTGCTGTATTTAGAGGCAAAGAAGAAGGGAAATGACCTTCTTTATGCAAGAACCTTTCAAGGCAAGTGGGAAGAAAATCCCCTGTAAAATTGTGCTTAGCCTCGTGGACCCTAAATTTCACTAAAATTAAGGGGCACTGTTATTTAAGCAGTTCTGTTTTAGCGGCCAGGATAGAACATCTATGTCTCATTGTTTTTTTAGTCACATGTCGTACATGACAGGAAATAATGCTGGTTTGCTTTTTGTTTAATGATAAAAGGGAAGAGGATAAAAGAAGATGGTTGACGGGACAAGAATAGAACTTTCAACTCTAACATAATTTTCTCTAGACCTGAGCTTTTTAAAATTCAGAGTGATTTAACTTCCTTTATGATCAGAAATAATATTATTAGCTTTGTCTGTTAGAAAAAAACACACACACAATTTTAACATGCATCAGAATCATTAGGCTAACATTTCGCACCTGATTTTTTTTTTAAGGTCAGAATTTACTTCCAGCATCACTACTGATATAAATAATGAGATCATGTAACTGGCAATGAATTTAATACAAGCATTTCTTGCAGTGAATTTCTTGCCAGCTCCCTTTTGAAGAGTGTTAGGATGTTTTGCTTGGTTGGTTCTTTTTTTTTTTTTTCTTTGAGCCACTGTACAGTCAAGTATCTGGTAAATTCATAGTCATTTCTGAACGAGTAAAATGTAAGGCTTGTGTGGAATCAGTTTGTTGGTTATGGGTAGCATACAAGACAGGACACCAAAGATGGTGGAGACCCCAGAGACCAGGAAGTTGAGGTGGAGTGAAATTATGACAGATGCACTGCCATCCTTTATTAAGAAAACTCTGAGGAATTTGTCTATCCATCATTTCTCTAGCATTTGCCGTCTAGAGCAGCCATTCCAAATTCCTAACCTGTTGGGAGCTGAAGCACCCCAGCTGATATTTGCTTGATAATATAATGTCTTTTTTCCCCTCTACTTAAAAATCATGCATCTATTAAAATAAAGTTAAACAGAATTTAAATTTTCATAGTTTTAAAATACATATTTTTAAACTGTAAAATTTTTTAAAATCCCCTTAGAATAGTTACAGTCCTCTCCAGGGAGTCATGAAATGTAACTTGTCTAGCACAGTGTACATTTGGACTTTCATAATTACTTGGTGAGTCAGCACTGGCTGACTTCCCAGGAGTCACTTCCCACCCTGGGGAATAATTTTCCATTTCTGGCAGAGTCCCCCAGGCGACACCTTCTCTGAGTCCTCAAGTCAGAGAAGCGACCTGCACCACCACCTCCCTCACAGCCCTTCACCCAGCTCCTACTACATTTCATGCTGTACTGTGGGCTGAAGAACTTCTACACGCCTTACCTCTCCTTTTAGATTTTCAACTCTTTGCTGAATGGTGGGTCTATGCTTGTGCTTTATGTTTACTGAAATAAATTTTAATTTCTATTTTTGTAGTTAAAGTTCGTGCTTGTTATAACTAGCATCAGAATGAAGAAGATTCAGAGCAAAGTTTTCAGTGTTGGATGTCTTACAAAAGACATGCGTTTGAGGTAACTAGAGGTGACTTAATGAGTAGATGTGAAATAGTCTTTGATGCAAGCATTCACCAAAATTCTTCATACAGACAGACTTAATTTCTTAAAATCTGAAAGCAATCAGTGTATTTAAGACAATGCATATATTCCACAAGTCAGCACAGTGACTACTTGTTTCTTTCTATGAACAAAGAAGCCTATTTTTGGACAGTGTAGCAAGTACTGTTTGGAAAGAAATCAAGATTTGGAACTAAGAGTGCTGGATCAATGGCTATTGTTGAGTGTGTTTTGTAAACTAGCCATTTATAAAGAGGTCCAGGGTATCCTGAGCTAGCACCAGCTCTTCCTGATGGTATGGAAATCCACGATGCAAAATACCTAATTTGGGGTGTTGCTGCATATGTCCCATGTTGGAGATGAAGTTCAGAACAAAATGTAGATGCCTAGACTCAATGCAAAGAATACACTTCTTACTAAAGTGACAGTATCTTGCTTAGGGCTCTCTTTGCTCATTGCTTCAGGCCAGCAATTCCTTAAAAGGCTGATAACTCCAGAAACAGTTGATTGTAAATTAGGAAGGAGCTTTGCAAAACTCTTGACATTGTTTGCTGCATTTCCAGTTTTCTAGTCTCTATTTACCTTGTTCTCTCTTTCTTCCCTCCAGACTCCTTTTTCTTCCTCCTGGTCATCCTTCAGACATGTTATAATTGATCTGCCATTAATGTGATAATTGTTATCAGCAACAATCATCAATAGACGCTTAACTCTTGGATAGAAGAGAGTTGGGGGGCAGGATATTCACACATGCCAATATATCGTTCCAGACTTACCTACTAATTGTGTGGAGGAAAGGTACCTTTACAATTGAGAGAGCTGATGGTTCCCACTCTACTCAAGAGATCAAACTTGGTTGAGCACTCATAGTGAGGCACCTGCTGATAGGATGCAGCATGCACTGCATACGGTCACCTATGAGGAGTTCTTCTCACCATGATGTTCAAGCTGAATCTAGCGAGTCTGCAGACCTATCCTTGACTGACAGGAAATACAGTGGATAGGCTAGGGATGAGTTAAATAGCAGTATGATGAAACAATCAGCCAATCTAGATTAAAAGTAATTTTACAGAGCTGCCCTGGACTCTTAAAAAAATTAATATCATGAATAAACAGTGAGGGGATTGTTCTTGATGAACAGATTAAAAGAGTCTAAAGAGACATAGTCAAATATGATGTGTACACTTTGGTCAGGTCCTGGTTCAAAACAACGAAAACGAAGAACTTGATAAAGAAACAGAACACCCCTGCCCCCGCCTCCGACTATACTAAGAGGCATTCTGAAACAACTGAGGAAATTTGAACATGGACTGGGTATTAGATGGCAGTAGAAAATTATGTTACTTCTCTTAGATGCAATGCTTACATTGTGGCTTTTTTTTTAGAAGAGTGCCTTCATTCTTAGGAGAAGCATGCCAAAGCATTTAGGGGTGAAGAGTCCTGATGCCTGAACCTTACATGTAAATGGTTCTGGGAAAACCCACAGATTAGAGAGATTGTTAACAGTGTTGAGCCTAGGTGGCTAGTATGAGCAGATGCTAAACTTTGTCCTTCTAATGCTTATGGTTGTTTAAATTTAAAATATAGTTGGGGAAAGTAAAAATAAAATGATGGGCAGCTTGGTAGAGCTGGGGAAAGAGACATTTTTCAAATCTGTGTAAATTACAACCAGTCCCGAAAAGATTTGGGTTAATTACCTTTAGAACCTGGGGGTGGGGGGTGGAGAGGGATTTCCCTCAGTGGCTATTTATGCTTCCTAACTTAATTGTTCTTCTCCTTTCTGTTTACACTGCACTTTCCATTCCCATCTGCTTGGTCAGAGTAGTCTTCCTGGACTAGCCACCAGAAACTTGAGTGGCCTAAATTCCACTATACACTTCTCTTTCTAGCTCAGTGGTTCTTAACCTTTTTTGAGGTACCGAACTCATCAGTTTCATATGTGCATTCATCGAACCCGTTTTAGTGATAAATAAAATATGATTTTTTTTCCAAATTCAAGACATAGGTATATGTTTTTTTATTGGTGCACAAAATAAGCCGTGCATGAACATCACCTTGCTCAAAGAACAAAATCAACAAAGTGCATGAACTCACAACAAATTACGGTATTACTTTATTCTGGCTTCCGTGGCAGAGGCTTCTCCGAACCCTTGAGACCGACTCATCAAACCCCTAGGGTTCGATAGAACCCAGGTTAAGAACCACTGTTCTAGCTGGAGTAACTTGGCTGCTTTTAACTTTTAACATCATCCTGTCCCAGGATTCCTTTTTTTTTTTTTTTTTTTTAGAGACAGAGAGAGGAAGGGAGAGAGAGGGGCTGGGAAAGGGAAGTATTCATTTGTTGTTCTACTCAGTTGTACATTCATTGGCTGCTTTCCGTGTGTGCCCTGACCAGGTATCAAACTGCAACCTTGTTGTTTCTGGATGAGGCTCTTAATTGACTGAGTTAACTGGCCAGGGCCAATCAGGATTCTTTTTATCCTTGGCTCAACACAAAACCATTTTTTTTTAATTCAGTGAGAAGAGGGAGGCAGAGACAGAAAGACTCCTGCATTCACCCACCTGGGATCCAGCAAGCCCACTAAAGGGTGATGCTCTGCCCATGTAGGGCCACTGCTCCTTTGCTCTGCAACTGAGCTCTTTCTAGTGCCTGAGGCAGAGGCCAGGGAGCCATCCTAACACCCTAGGCAACTTACGCCAATCGAGTCAAGGCTGCAGGGGTGGGGAGGAAGAGAGAGAGAGAGAGAGAGAGAGAGAGAGAGAGAGAGAGAGAGAAGTGAGAAGTGAGAGGGGGCGGGGAGCAGAAGCAGATGGGCACTAGTCCTGTGTGCCCTGACCGGGAATCGAACCCAGGACATCCACACGCTGGACCAACGCTCTATCACTGAGCCAGCTGGCCAGGGCTACAAAACCATTTTCTTCACCTGACTTGTAGAAACCACAGTCTTTCATGTTGTCTGTTCTCTTTCTTCTCAGTCACTTCTTACTCATTGGGAAAGCACTTTCAGAGGCATTTCATTTTCATTAGGCCTACCTGTGGGGATTTTCTGTCTATAAGAGAAGAGAGACCCTGAGTGGGGCATGGACAATTGCAGGTGCATATATATTTGGTGATGATAATGATAGTGATTGAGGGAATCCATTTATCACCTTGTGCACTTCTTTGCATCAGAGCATCTTTGTGTTTAAAGTAAATGTTTGTGGAGGGGATGAATCCTGGTAAGTGTTGAGTGTTGATTGCTCCCTCCTGCAGGGAGGGTGCATGAACTATCTTATCCATGTCTACAGTCCTGGATGTCCAAAACTATTCTAGTAGAATTATGATTTGAACTTAGGACCAAGTACGTCTGGATCCTGGGATCAAGGTAATCTAGCCTGATCCAGCAGTACATTGCATGTCTTTTAGGGTTGCAGAATTGTTGTTCGGTTCCAAGACTAAAATAACAAACACAAGACTGGCAATGCCCATGTAGAAGAGACAGAACCTTGCTAACATACTGTATTGTGCACCAGCACCAGTGAAGCTGACTTTCAGGTGGTTGGGTAGACCCTGGAAAATCTCGGGAAATAGGTCAAGGGGTTGCCTCTGTCTTCCATGAAGAAGGAACCTACAAGAGCATTATGTCATGAGACGTTTTCTCTTCATTCTTGGTTGTGAGTGACTTCTGCTCTTCTGCTCCTCTTCCCAGAGCCTTTGTCATGCTCAACAGATGCAGCTTCCAATCTGGTCCATCTTGGGGGCTTAGAAATGCATGATTAGAACTACAGGGTTAAGATGGCAGAATGAACTCCCACATTTATCATACTTTCCCCACATCTACTAAATAAAAATAAAACATTGACCTACTAAAAAAAATCAGACAGACAGAGAGAGAGAGAGAGAGAGAGAGAGAGAGAAAATTTTAAAAAGGTTACATCAAAGGAACAGTAATTAGAAAGGCTTTTCAATAGTTTTATTGGAAGCTAGGGGACAATGTGGTGATGCCTTTAAGTATCTTAAGGAAAACCAATTCCATCCTAAAATTCTATGTTCAAACTCTGAATTGAATGTGTACCTGAATAATAAAGACATTGTCTAGATGTGTGATGCCCAAAATGTTTATTTCTCATGCTCCTCAGGAAGCTACTGGAGGATTAGTGTCTGCAAAACAGGGAAGCAAAGCCAGAAAGAAGACACAGAATGACAGAAAAGGGGAAGTGAATGCATGAAAACCAGTACAAAGGAACTTTCATGGTAATGGTCAAAGAGATTGTGGGAAGACAGCTTCACATTGGCCATAGAGGACAGCCAGTCTTGATTTGTTGTCAAACCCTCCAGCAGAGTTCAAGATGATGAGGTTGATATAATAACTTAGCATGAAAACATTGAGAACTTTGGCTAGTTGATTGGGAGTCTGGGATTAAATTACAAGACTAAGCAAAAGAAAGACCATTATTAACTTCAGAAAAATATATAAATATATAGGAAAGGAAAAGTCTTCATAGTATACTATGAGGCTCAGCTGGACTGGAATGTTCAACTGGTCCTGTCCTCCTAGCCTCCCACCTCCCACTTTACCCCTATCACTGGTTACTTTGATTATCTTCTTGGCCCTCCTGGGCATTGCAACATAGGTATCATTTTTCTCTCTCTCTTTCTCACCCCCTCCATTAACGTTTATTATTTTTAAAGATGATATTATGCAATTTATTTGAGACATTATAGCAGAGTTGAATCACTGCATTGAGAAAGAACCAGTTTTGGACCAAGTTTTGGGAGCTTGGGTAAGCTATTTGACTTCTCTGTATCTCAATTTCCTTGTTAGTACAGTGGGTTATATAATTGTTGTTACCAGGGTTAAACAATTATTATTGTTGTTACCAGGGTTAAAAATTATAATTTAGGGGGGAGCAAGATGGCGACGGAGTAGGCGGATGTACCAACTTCCAACTCCCAGAACCAAAGTGGATTAAAACTCAATTTTAAGAACCATCACCTGGATAAACCAACTTTGAACAAAACTAAGTGGACTCTTCAACCAAGAAACACCGCAGAAGCCACATTGAAACTGGTAGGAATAGCGAAAACACAAAGAGGGCTGCCCAGCTCTCTGGAGCAAACGGCAGCCCGGAGAGACCCGCGTGGCGGGAGGAGAGTTTGGCAGAGAGGGAGGGACCTGGGTCCCAGGAACCAAGCCCCAGCCTATAGTCCCAGAGCCTAGAAGAGGCGTTTGGATAGTTTTGAGCTATGAAACAAGTGAGGGAGCTCCCAGGCCTACAGTGTGGAGTATTAGGTCCCATCCTACTCTGCTGGGGGTTGCTGAAGGGCATGGTGGGCGGCAGGACGCTGAAACGCGGTTCTGTAGGCGTGGGCGGAGGCCAAGCCGGTGGGAGCTTGGTCTAGCCCAGCAGGGTCGGAGGGGACGCGCCAAAGCGGTCCGGAAGCTGTGGGCCGGCCTTTAATCCCACTTACGGGGACAAAGCAGGAGGCCAGGAACGGGCAGAAATCTGCTCTGCGACTCTGCGCAGGCCGGCCCTGACCGCGGGGAGCGGGTTAGGACGAGGGATGGGCAGGGGGCTTGCGGCTGAGCTCATGCTACCAGCCCTGCCCGGCCGGAGAAACCGAGGTTTGCCATTCTGCGTGCGCGAGCGGGCGCGGAGACGTGGTAGACCCCGAGAAAAGTGGAAGCTCACAGCTGGGCCCACGCTAATATCCCCGCCCAGCCGGAGAAACTGCGATTTGCCATCCCACGTGCACGAGTGGGACTCGAACGCGAGGGCGGGGTAGATTCCGCAGCTGAGCGGAAGCCAGCAAACACGCCCGCCCCAATAAACCTTGGTTTCCGACCCTGTGCAGAGGGCCCTGGACTCGAGGGGGGGGCTAAAGCTCCGGACGGGCAAAGGCTTACAGCTGAGAGCACGTCAAAAAGCCCCGCCTAACCCGCGAAACTGTAGCGAGCAGGCTCTGATTGCTGGTTCTGGGCAGAAGTCCGGAAATAGACTGGTCCGCAGCTGAGTAAAGGTGCTCACCTCTATCCTTGGTCCTGAGGCTTGTGGCTTGAGTGACAGCCCCTCCCGCGGAGGAGAGGCAGAAATCACAGCAAAAGTCACAGAGGGCCGGCTCTGGCAATGCCCATACCCAACCACCCGAGGCAGCGGCAGAGGGGGTGGGGGGCCTGAAGAGAGAGCACACATAAAGAACACAAAGGCAACACCTACTGGACTCCAGTTGCTACAACTTGCTTATGCACAGACAAAATGGGCAGGCAGAGGAATGCAAACCAAATGAATCAAGAGAAATCCCCAGAAAAGGACCTGAATGAACCAGATATAACCAAATTACCAGATGCAGAATTTATAATGATAGTTAGGATGTTCAAAGAAATTAGAGAAACAATGGATAGTCATTATGAACACCTAAATAAAGAGATAACAAGTATAAAGAACAAAATTGAAATAATAAAATAGAATTAGACAGAAATGACAAATACAGTATCAGAACTGAAGACCACAATGGAAGGAATTAAAAGCAGGATGAATCACGCTGAAGATCGAATAAGCAAGTTAGAGGACACAATAAACAATGGTACAGAAGCAGAGAAGAAAAAGGAAAAGAGACTCAAAAAATGTGAGGAAACTGTAAGGGAGCTCTGTGACAACCTGAAGAGAAACAACATTCGCATCATAGGGGTACTTGAAGAAGAGGAGAGAGGACAGGAAATGGAAACTTTGTTCAATCAAATCATAGCAGAAAACTTCCCTAAATTAAGGCTGGGAAACACTCCACACGTTCAAGAAGCACACAGAACTCCATTAAAGAGAAACCCAAAAAGATCTACACCAAGACACATCATAGTTAAAATACCAAAGCTAATGAATAAAGAAAAAATTTTAAAAGCTGCTAGGGAAAAAAAGGCTATCACCTACAAAGGAGCCCCCATAAGGATGACATCGGACTTCTCAACAGAAACACTAGAGGCCAGAAGGGAATGGCAAGAAATAATCAAAGTAATGCAGAACAAGAACCTACAACCAAGACTACTGTATCCAGCAAGGCTAACGTTTAAAATTGAAGGAGAAATAAATAGCTTCCCAGAAAAAGAAAGCCTCAAGGAATTCATAAAAACTAAACCAATTCTGCAAGAGATACTAAGGGGACTGTTGTGAACATTTTAAAGGGAGAAAAGAATATAGCAAAAGAAGAATACAACTTTAAAGAATAAAATGGCAATAAACAACTACATATCAATAATAACCTTAAATGTAAATGGATTAAATGATCCAATCAAAAGACATAGGGTAGCTGCATGGATAAAAAAACAGGACCCATACATATGCTGTCTACAAGAGACACACCTTAAAACAAAAGACGCACATAGACTGAAGGTAAAAGGATGGAAAAAAATATTTCAGGCAAATGGAAATGAAAAAAAAGCCGGGGTAGCAGTACTTATATCGGACAAAATGGACTTTAAAACAAAGGCTGTAGTAAGAGATAAAGAAGGACACTACATAATGATAAAGGGAACAATTCAACAGGAAGATATAACTATTATAAATATCTATGCACCAAATATAGGAGCCCTGACATACATAAAGCAGACTTTGATGGATATAAAGGGTGAGATTAACAGCAATACTATCATAGTAGGGGATTTCAATACCCCTCTAACAACACTGGATAGATCCTCAAGAAAAAAACATTAATAAAGAAACAGCAGACTTAAAGGAGACACTAGATCAACTTGATTTAATAGATATCTTCAGAACTTTACACCCTAAAGCAGTAGAATATACATTCTTCTCAAGCGCTCATGGTATGTTTTCTAGGATAGACCACATGTTAGGACACAAAAATGGTCTCAATAAATTTAAGAAGATTGAAATCATATCAAGCATTTTCTCTGATCACAATGCCATGAAACTAGAAATTATCCACAAAAGAAAAAATGAAAAATACTCAAACACTTGGAAACTAAATAGCATGTTATTAAATAATGAATGGATTAACAATGAGATCAAAGAAGAAATAAAAAAGTTTCTAGAAACAAATGATAATGAGCATACATCAACTCAAAATTTATGGGACACAGCAAAAGCAGTTCTGAGAGGGAAGTTTATTGCACTACAGGCATATCATAAGAAGCTAGAAAAAGCTCAAATAAGCAACCTGACCCTGCATCTAAAAGAACTAGAAAAACAACAACACATAAAACCCAAGACAAGTAGAAGGAAGGAAATAATAAAGATCAGAGCAGAAATAAATGACATAGAGGCTAAGGAAACAATACAGAGGATCAATGAAACGAGAAGCTGGTTCTTTCAAAAGGTAAACAAGATTGATGAACCTTTAACTAGACTCACCAAGAAAAAAAGAGAGAGGTCTCAAATAAATAAAATTAGAAAGGACAATGGAGAAATAACAACTGATACAACAGAAATACAAAGCATTGTAAGAAAATACTATGAAGAATTATATGCCAAAAAATTAGACAATCTTGGTGAAATGGACAAATTTCTTGAATCATATAACCTTCCAAAAATCAATCTGGAAGAATTAGAACACCTAAACAGACCAATTAAAACAAATGAGATCGAAACAGTTATCAAAAAATTCCCAAAAAAGAAAAGTCCTGGGCCTGATGGCTTCACAAGTGAATTCTATCAAAAATTCAAAGAAGAACTAACTCCTATTCTCCTCAAGTTATTTCAAAAAATTCAAGAGGAAGGAAGACTTCCAAACTCCTTTTATGAGGCGAGCATAATTCTGATTGAAAACCGGGCAAAGACAACACAAAGAAAGAAAATTATAGGCCAATATCCCTGATGAATTTAGACGCTAAAATTCTCAACAAAATATAAGCCAACCGGATCCAGCAATATATGAAAAAAATCATACACCATGATCAAGTGGGATTTATTCTGGAGAGGCAAAGCTGGTTCAATATTTGCAAATCAATCAATGTGATTCATCACATAAACAAAAGAAAGGACAAAAATCACATGATAATTTCAATAGATGCAGAAAAGGCATTTGATAAACTCCAGCACCCATTCATGCTCAAAACTCTCAGTACAGTGGGAATACAGGGATCATTCCTTAACATGATAAAGGCCATCTACGATAAACCGACAGCAAACATCATACTAAATGGACAAAAATTAAAAGCAATCCCCTTAAGATCAGGAACTAGGCAGGGATGCCCCCTTTCACCACTCTTATTCAACATAGTTCTGGAAGTCCTAGTTACATCAATCAGACAAGAAGAAGAAATAAAAGGCATCCAAATTGGAAAAGAAGAAGTAAAACTGTCACTATTTGCAGATGATATGATACTGTATATTGCAAACACTAAAGTCTCAGTCAAAAAACTACGGGACCTTATAAATGAATTCAGCAATGTGGCAGGATATAAAATTAATACTCAGAAATCAGAGGCATTTCTATACACCAACAATGAACTGTCAGCAAAAGAAATTAAGGAAACAATCCCCTTCACTATTGCAGCCAAAAAAATAAAGTACCTAGGAGTAAATTTAACCAAGGAGGTTAAGGATTTGTACTCGGAAAATTATAAAACATTGGTAAAAGAAATCAAGGAAGATACAAACAAGTGGAAGCATATACCGTGCTCATGGTTAGGAAGAATAAACATCATTAAAATGTCTATACTACCTAAAGCAATTTATAAATTCAATGCAATACCAATTAAAATACCAATGACATACTTCAAAGATATAGAACACATATTCCAAAAATTTATATGGAACCAAAAAAGAACATGAATAGCCTCAGCAATCTTAAAAAGAAAAAATAAAGCAGGAGGTATCACTCTTCCAGATATCAAGGTTTACTATAAGGCCATTATACTCAAGACAGCCTGGTACTGGCATAAGAACAGGCACATAGATCAATGGAACAGAACAGAGGACCCAGAAATAAACCCACAGCTTTATGGACAACTGATATTTGACAAAGGAGGAAAGAACATACAATGGAGTAAAGACAGCCTCTTTAACAAATGGTGTTGGGAAAATTGGACATCCACCTGCAAAAAAATGAAACTAGACCATCAACTTACACCATTCACAAAAACAAACTCAAAATGGATAAAAGACATTTAATGTAAGCCGTGAAACCATAAGCATCTTAGAAGAAAACATAGGCAGCAGGCTCTCCGACATCTGTAGCAGCAGTATATTTGCCGATTTATCTCCATGGGCAAATGAAATAAAAGGCAAGATAAACAAATGGGACTATATCAAACTAAAAAGTTTTTGCACAGCTAAAGACAATAGGAACAGAATAAAAAGACAAACCACACAATGGGAGAACATATTCGACAGCACATCTGATAAGGGGTTAATAACTAAAATTTATAAAGAACTTATAAAACTCAACACCAGGAAGACAAACAACCCAATCAAAAAATAGGCAAAAGAAATGAATAGAAATTTCTCCAAAGAGGACATACAGATGGCCAATAGGCATATGAAAAAATGCTCAACATCACTAATCATTAGAGAAATGCAAATTAAAACCACAATGAGATATCACCTCACACCAGTCAGAATGGCACTCATCAGCAAAACAACACAGAATAAGTGCTGGCGAGGATGTGGAGAAAAGGGAACCCTTCTGCATTGCTGGTGGGAATGCAGACTAGTGCAGCCACTGTGGAAAACAGTTTGGCGATTCTTAAAAAAATTTAAAATCGAACTGCCTTTTGACCCAGCTATCCCACTTTTAGGAATATACCCTAAGAACACCATAGCACAGTTCAAAAAGAAGAAATGCGCCCCCATGTTCGTGGCAGCATTGTTCACAATAGCGAAGATCTGGAAACAGCCCAAGTGTCCATCAGAAGACGAGTGGATTAAAAAGCCATGGTACATATATACTATGGAATACTACTCAGCCATTAGAAACGATGACTTCGGATCATTTATAACAAAATGGATGTACCTAGATAATATTATACGGAGTGAAATAAGTAAATCAGAAAAAAAGAAAAACTGAGAACAGCATGATTCCATACATAGGTGGGACATAAAAGTGAGACTATGAGACATGGACAAGAGAGTGGTTGTTATGGGGTGGGGGGAGGGAGGGAAGAGTGGGATAGGGAATAGGGGAGGGACACAGGGAAAATCAGATCGAAGGTGACAGAGGACAATTTGACTTTTGGTGATGGGTATGCAACACAATTGAATGATAAGATAACCTGGAGATGTTTTCATTGTACATATGTACCCTGATTTATTGGTGTCACCCCATTAGAATTAATAATAATAATATATATATTAAAATAAAAAAAAACAAAAAAAACCCCACCACCATTACATAAAAATATCACACATAAGACAAATAGAAAGTGACAGAAAATGATTTGACTTTGGGTGATGGGTGTACAACACAATCAACAGTTCAAACACTATAGAGCTGTTCACCTAAAAGCTATGTATTCTTATTGATCAATGTCACCCTGTTAAATTTTATTTTCTAAATAAAATTAAAAAAAAAAAAGCTATGGTACATATATACTATGGAATACTACTCAGCCATAAGAAATGATGACATCGGATCATTTATAACAAAATGGATGGTCCTTGATAACATTATACGAAGTGAAATAAGTAAATCAGAAAAAAAGAAAAACTGAGAACAGCATGATTTCATACATAAGTGGGACATAAAAGTGAGACTATGGGACATGGACAAGAGAGTTGTGGTTATGGGGTGGGGGGAGGGAGGGGAGGGTGGGATAGGGAGGAGGGGAGGGACACAGGGAAAACCAGATAGAAGGTGACAGAGGACAATTTGACTTTTGGTGACGGGTATGCATCACAATGAATGTTAAGATAACCTGGAGATGTTTTCATTAAAAAAAATAAAATTAAAAAAAAAAGATTATAATTTACATAAAACTGAGTGCCCATCACGTTATTAAAAGTAATCACATGTAAAGCAGTTACAGGTTTGATGAAATAATTCATCAATTAATTGAGCAGATACAGATTTTTTCTATATTATTTCATCTTTATGAGGCAAAGTAAGATTCTAATCATCTGTCTTGCATATTGCTATGCAGTGCCGTGATTGGGTGTAGTCTCATTGTTTTAATTAAGTTTAAGTTTAATTAAGGATATGATTTCAAGCCTAGAAGTACCTAGGTTCTTTAATTAGTTCCCACAAACATTTACTGAGAGCTTTCTGTACTTCAGACACTTTGGTGAGCTCTAATAAGATACACATATTTTTTTCCTTAAGAGAAACTCAGTTTTATTTTTTTTAAAAAAGTTTCCTTAGAAAGAGACACAGAGACTAATATTGTGGCAGGAGGGATTTAAAAAGAAAGGAAGGCTTAACAGCATTTCTATAAATTCTAGATTGTGCTTCTGGAAAGTGTCAGAATTTGATTCCTGAAGTTTTTCCTCAGAATAAAATGTATGATTATCTAATTACAAAGGATTAGAGGGATGTTCTCTGTGGTCCTGTACCTTCTTTGCAGAATTTTGGCGTTGGGATATTTCAAATTACAGCAGGGAAAGTGCCAGGCAAACAGCAGGCACTCAACAAATTCTTAGAATAAGTAACCGGGAAGAAGTGTTGGAATTCATTTTATTTCCATATAAAGAGGGAGAGGCCCTGAGAAACCAGGTGACTAGTTCAAGGTCATGCTAGGTGTGGACAGAAATCACTAGTGTGTAATAGGACTCAGATGAAAAATTCTTCAGTTTTGCCCTGGAAAGAGAGGGAAGACAGGTCTTCCTTCCCTATTCCTACCATGGCTGATTGGTGAGGAGACACACCCTGAGTCTAGTATTTAACCTGAGACATGTCAATCCTTTCATCTACCAACAAATCCTCATGGAGTGTCTACAACATGCTAGGCACTTGTCGTTGGTGCTGGTTCCACAGCAAACTAAATAAAGAGTTCTGCTATAATGTAGCCTTGGTCTAGGAAGGGTGATGGCAGAGAGAGTTGGGATGGTTAATAGACAATAAATGCAATAAATAGGTCTATTACAGTACATACTATACTATGGTAAGAGGTGATGGGTACTATGGAAAAAAGATAATATAGAACAGGCATGATGGGCTCTGCCCAGACCCTGTTCAGAACCCAGGCACACCTTCCCCCAGCTGCTGGGATTATCAACTGTTAATAGCTCAGAGGTACATTCTTCACACAGAATTCCCTCATCCTCTGGGAACTGCCTCTTCCAAGGGTATGTCTCTCACAGGGTGCAGCTAATGACAAATGTGTGGTTGACCTGGGGATACAAAGGCCCAGCTTCTTGCTTTATCTGGGACATTTTGAAAGTCATGTCAGCTCCAGAGCTCCCTGAAGGGCTTGCTGCCCAGTCCTGCCTCCCACTTCTGTATAGGGGTGTGCTCCACAAACAGTCTCCACAAACCTCCAGCATGGCACTCTCTGTCTCAGAGTCTGGTGCCAGGAAACACAATCTCAGGTAGCAGGGGAGGAAGATCAGGAGCAGGAGAACAATGACCATTGAATAGTATGGCCATTGCTAACCTTACTGGGAAGGTGCCATTGGAGCAAAGCTTTGACTAATGAAAACATAACAGTAACATAAGAATCCTGTGTCCTCCCCATGGCAGCTCCAGGGATAAGGGCTTGGGGACTCCAGGGGGAGATCAGGACAATGAAACCTGAGAGAGGTGAGGACCCCCGCAGCCTGGGAGGAGGCCTGGACCTAGTGACAGGAAGTTGGCAATGACTTGTAGGAACAAGAGGTCTGATAGCCAACATGGGGTTCCTTCTGATAGTCTCACATATTGATAGCACGGATCCTTCCCAGGGTCCTAAGTCTATGCAGTTACATGACATGGTGTCATGAGTGTATTTATTTGACAGTTAAAGAAAAAAAGAAACACCGAAAGGCTGTAAAACCTGGGACATTTAGGCTAGAAAAAAGCATGTCCATTGAGAAATGTTACATACATCAAGATATTTCGAGAAATAGTAATGAACAAAATAAAAGTATTTTTAAGTAAGGGGGATGACATTGAATAAGACTTTTAGGTGGAATTTTAAATTGCATGTTGAAAGATACTGTAAAAGCTTACCTTTCGTTTCAATATTCACACTCATTCTGATGAAAGCTCTTTATTATTGAAAATTTAGTGCATGTGAGCTGGATTTTACTCTATACATTTCAAACAAGACTCCTTTCATTACACCTGCTAGTCGGGCAATGCCCTCCATGGAGAAGGAGGAAGTACCATCTGAGTCCTGCCAAAGGCATCAGCACAGGCCTGGGCCAGAGATCTGATCACCCTGTGCCTGCATTGAAATAGAGAGAAGTTTGAGGAAGAGGAATATTGAGTTTAAGGAACAGAATGAACTGACCTTGTTAGGATTCTAACTTGACTGTGGTTTTACTTGGCTGGTATTCTATGCCCAGGGAAGGGAACAGGAGGTCCTGTACCTTCCTCAAATGGTCTCTTCTTAAAGAGTTCCATTCTTTGAAAGTAAACTTAAAAAAAAATTCTTATCATAAAAACATATATTGTCAGGCAGAAAAGGTTTTCACAGAACATTCTCCCTAATGCCTCTACTCCTACTGCAGTTTTAAAAAGCTGTGTTAAAATATAAAAGACTTAAAACTTACTGTGTTAACCATTTAAAGTATATAGTTCTGTGGCATTAAGCACATTCACACTGTTATGCAACCATCACCACCAGGGCATTTTCACCTTCCCAAACTGACATTCTGTGTCCATTAAAAGCTAACTCCTTATCCCCCACCCCCTTCAGTCCTGGCAGCCACCATTCTGCTGTCTGTCCCTATGGGTTTGACTGCTCTACATACTCATATCAGTGGAATCCTACAGTGTTTGTTCTTTTGGGTCAGAATTTCCTTCCTTTTTCAGGCTGAGTGATATTCCATTGTTTGCATACACCACATTTTATTATTCATCCATCCGTTGATAGACCGTTGGGTTACTTCCCAACTGTTACTTTGGGCTGTTCTGAATAGTGTTGTGGTTGTGCAAATTCCTGGTGCAATTTTGCTTTTACTTTCCCAGGCAAACTTAGAACTGGATAGTGTTTGTTTCTTTCTTTAGACTAGAAAGATTTGTGTTTATATTAAATGACAACAGCAAAGACAACCAGCCTTTCCTTTGACTCCCTATCATAGGAAGTAGTTCTGTTTCTGGCACACATGCATTCATTCTCTTAGTGTAACTTGTTTTTAAGATTTTGATTGGTGTGAGAATGAGCACACATTGTGAAAACAAGTCATGAAAAAAAGGATGACATGGCCACCATAATCCAAGTTTAGGTTGTTGTAGATTGACACCCCCAAATTCAGTAAGAATAGCCTACTATTCATCTGAGTGTGCAGAAACACACCCATGTAAGGAACAGTTTAGAAGTCAGTAAAGCCCGCCTGACCAGGCGGTGGTACAGTGGATAGAATATCAAACTGGGACACGGAGGACCCAGGTTTAAAACCCCAAGGTTGCTGGCTTGAGCAAGGGGTCAATTAGTCTGCTGTAGCCCCCCAGTTAAGGCACACATGAGAGAAATCAATGAACAACTAGGGTGCTGCAACAAGAATTGATGTTTCTCATCTCTCTCCCTTCCTGTCTGTCTGTCCCTCTCTCTGTCTATCTCTGTCTCTGTCACAAAAAAACAACCAAACAAAAAAGAAGTCAAGAAAGCCCAAAATTCCAGCTGCACTTTCTTGTGCAGCTTGGGGCTCAGATTTTTTTTAAGTCAGGATGAAACATCATAAATGGGTTGGGAATCGGTATCTGAAAGGTCAATCAACTTTATCTGTGCTTTCCCATCTTATATAATATCCCCCAGATGGTTTGTAGCAAGGTTGTGCTGTCGCCCAGATGATGTTGTAGAGAATATTCCAATTCACAGTACAGACTGCCCTGTTGACTAAACCAGCAATATCACAGGTTAATGTCACTGTCCAAAGGAGAGGCCACTCAGCAGGTGTAAATGCTTAGGGTCTCTAGAGTTCAGTAATAAACCAGGATCTGGATTTGACCCTGGTCCAGCTGCTATCGTTCTGTCTATCTCTCCTTTTTTTTTACAGGGACAGAGAGAGAGTCAGAGAGAGGGATAGATAAGGACAGACAGACGGGAAAGAAGAGAGGTGAGAAGCATCAATCATTAGTTTTTTGTTACCGTTGCAACACCTTAGTTGTTCATTGATTGTTTTCTCATATGTGCCTTGACCGCGGGCCTTCAGCAGACTGAGCAACCCCTTGCTGGAGCCAGCAACCTTGGGTCCAAGCTGGCGAGCTTTTGCTCAAGCCAGATGGGCCCACACTCAATCTGGCGAGCATGGGGTCTCAAACCTGGGTTTTCCGCAGCCCAGTCCGATGCTCTATCCACTGCGCCACCACCTGGTCAGCCTTCCGTCTGTCTCTTAATAGCTACAGGGCCCTTCATCTAAGCTTTTCCTTATACATTTTCTCTCAGTGTTCTTTCTACCTGCTCTTTTGTTTACCCACTGTTAATATGGCTCAAGAGTGCCACAGACTTGACTTTCCAATGTCACCTCTATCAGACACAGTGTTCATCATCCTCTGCCAACTGTGTTTGCATACTTCAGTTCAAAATTTTGAGGGAGACTCTGATGAGCCTGATTTTCAACTCATTGCCCAATCCAAGGGTGGTAGTGGGGGTGAGGTAGAAAAGAGGGGGAGGATGGTCATAGGCATCCTATGACATGCAGGGCTGCTCTTTTTAGAGACTGCAGTAGGCAGTCAATGAAAGAAGCCTAGAGCACTGGTTGAAAAAGTTGGATGAAAGAACAAATAGGTTTAAAATGAAGAGAGAGACATCCTTCCTCTTAGCTCATAACCCTTGCCCTGTAAAGCTTTTATTCTTCCTTGTGAAATATGTGACCCTCTAGACATGACTGTAAAAACATTTGCAGAAATAAAGCATTGATATTTTGCTGTTCTTTTATGCAAGTCCTTGGTTATATTTATTAATTAGCCAGCTAATTAACTCATCACCTTCTAAATGTTTATTGAATGCTATTTATGTGCCTCAATGCACAGAGGGTATGAGAGCCGAAAATACATTTAGCTTAGGGATAAGGCAAGAGTCCCAACATTTAGTGAGAATATTCCAATCTCCCAGGCATTGTCTGCAAGTTTTTTGTATTTTATCTCATTTAATCTTCATGCAACCTTAAAGTGTTTGGTATTGTAATTTCTCTGTTGTAGGGAATAAACCAAGGCTCTGAAAGGTAAATAGCTGGCTCAAATCACACAACTAGTAAGTGGAGTGAGCAGGAATGACACTTTAGATGATCTTTTGCCAAGCTTGTGCTTTTAGAAACACTTTACAATGCCTCAGACGGAAGAATAAATTCTTCTTGTTCTTGATTTGTATACCAGTCAAGACTTTAGAGCCTTGGGCAGAGGATAAAATCAGGTAGGCAAGCATGTATGTGATTGAAATACACACTGTGTAGGTAAGTTTCTATTGGAACGAAGTATAACTCAGGTACATTTATTTTAAGGTGAATTAAAAAATATTGTACTATTCTTTTTTTTAATTAATTTTAATGGGGTGACATTAATCAATTAGGGTACATAGGTTCAGAGAAAACATCTCCATGTTATTTTGACATTTGATTATGTTGCATACCCATCACCCAAAGTCATATAGTCTTCCATCACCTTCTATCTGGTTTTCTTTGTACCCCTCCTCTCCCCCACCCTCTCCCTTCCCCTCTCCACCCTCTGTAACCACCACACTCTTGTCCATGTCCCTGAGTGTCATTTTTATGTCCCACCTATGTATGGAATCATATAGTTCTTAGTTTTTCCTGATTTACTTATTTTACCCATTATAATGTTATCAAGGTCCATCTATGTTGTTGTAAATGATTTGATGTCATCATTTCTGATGGCTGAGTAGTATTCCATGGTATATATGTACCACATCTTCTTTATCCAGTCATCTATTGAAGGGCTTTTGGTTGTTTTCATGTCTTGGCCACTGTGAATAATGCTGTAATGAATGTGGGGCTGCATGTATCTTTACGTACCAATGTTTTTGAGTTTTGGGGGTATATACCCAGTAGAGGAATTGCTGGGTCATATGGTAGTTCTATTCTTAATTTTTTGAGGAACCACCATACTTTCTTCCATAGTGGTTATACTACTTTACATTCCCACCACCAGTGGATGAGGGTTCCTTTTTCTCCACAGCCTCTCCAACACTTATTATTACCTGTCTTGTTGATAATAGCTAATCTAACAAGCATGAAATGGTATCTCATTGTAGTTTTGATTTGCATTTATCTAATAGCTGATGAAGATGAGCATCTTTTCATATATCTGTTGGCCATTTGTATTTCTTCCTGGGAGAAGTGTCTGTTCATGTCCTCTTCCCATTTTTTTATTGGATTGTTTGCTTGTTTGTTGTTGAGTTTTATGAGTTTTTTGTATATTTTGGATATTAGGCCCTTATCTGTGATGTTGTTTGAAAATACCATCTCCCATTTAGTTGGCTGTCTGTTTGTTTTGTTGTCAGTTTCTTTTGCTGTGCAAAAGCTTCTTAGTCTGATGTAGTCCCATTCATTTAACTTTGCCTTTACTTCCCTTGCCTTTTTAGAGTCCAATTCATAAAATGCTCTTTGTAACCAAGGTCCATGAGTTTAGTACCTATGTTTTCTTCTATGTAATTTATTGTTTCAGGCCTTATATTTAGGTCTTGGATCCATTTTGAATTAATTTTAGTACAAGGGGACAAACTGTAGTTGAGTTTCATTCTTTTGCTTGTGGCTTTCCAGTTTCCCCAGCACCATTTGTTGAAGAGGCTTTCTTTTCTCCATTGTGTTTTGTTGGTCCCTTTATCAAAAATTATTTGACCATATACATGTGGTTTTATTCTGGGCTTTCTATTCTTTTCCATTGGTCTGAGTGTCTATTTTTCCGCCAATACCATGCTGTTTTAATTATCGTGGCTCTATGATATAATTTAACGTCAGGTATCGTAATGACCCCAGCTTCATTCTTTTTCCTTAGGATTGCTCTGGCTATTTGGGGTTTTTATATAATTCCATATAAACCTGATGGTTTTTGTTCCATTTCTTTAAAAAATGACATTGGAATTTTGATGGGAATTACATTTAATTTGTATATCACTTTGGGTAATATAGTCATTTTGACAATATTTATTCTTCCTATCCAAGAACAAGGAATATTTTTTCATTTCATTGTATCTTTTTTGATTTCCCTTAACAATGCTGTGTAGTTTTTATTATATAGGTCCTTTACATTCTTTGTTATGTTTATTCCTAGGTATTTTATTTTATTTTGTTGTAACCATGAAGGGAATTGTTTTTGAGCTCGTTTTCTTATGTTTCATTGTTGGCATATAGGAAGGCTATGGACTTTTGTATACTAATTTTGTATCCTGCGACCTTACTTTATCGGTTTATTGTTTCTAGTAGTCTTTTTGTGGAGTCTTTGGGGTTTTTGATGTACAGGATCATATCATCTGCAGAAAGTGAAACCTTTACTTCTTCTTTCCCAATATGAATGCCTTTTATTTCTTTCTCTTGTCTGATTGCTCTGGCTAGAACTTCCAGCACTACGTTGAATAAGAGTGAAGAGAGTGGACAACCTTGTCTTGTTTCTGATTTTAGAGGAAAAATCCTCAGCTTTATGCCATTTAATATGATGTTAGCTGATTGTTTATCATAAATGGCCTTTATTATTTTCCTTCTATACATATTTTGTTAAGTGTTGTAAACATAAAATGATGTTGTATTTTATGAAATGCCTTTTCTGCATCTATTGATAAGATCATATGGTTTTTGCCCTTTGTTTTGTTGATATGGTGTATTACCTTAACCGTTTTATGTTGTTGAACCATCGTGATTCTGGGATAAATCCCACTTGATTATGATGAATTATTTTTTTAATGTGTTGTATTTGATTTGCTAGTATTTTGTATAGTATTTTAGCATCTGTATTCATTAGAGATATTGGTCTATAGTTTTTTTTGTGTGTTGTCCTTGCCAGGTTTTGGTATGAGGGTTATGTTGGCCTCATAAAATGTGTTTGGCAGTATTGCTTCTTCTTCAACTTTTTGGAAGAGTGAGTAGAATAGGAACCAAGTCTTCTTTGAATGTTTGATATAATTCACTAGTATAGCTGTCTGGCCCTGTACTTTTAGTTTTGGGGATGTTTTCAATAGTTGTTTCTATTTCCTCCCTGCTTATGGATCTGTTTAGGCTTTTTGTTTCTCCATGACTCAGTCTAGAAAGATTGTATTGTTCTAGGAATTTATATATTTCTTCTATATTGTTAAATTTGGTGGCATATAGTTTTTCATAGCATTCTACTATAATTTTTTGTATATCTATTATATCTGTGGTGATGTCTCCTCTTTCATTTTGGATTTTGTTTATATGAGTCCTTTCTCCTTTTTCTTGGTGAGTCTTGCCAAGGGTTTGTCAATTTTGATCTTTTCAAAGAACCAGCTCCTTGTTTTATGAATTTTTTCTATAGTTTTTTTGTTCTCTATTTTGTTTATTCCTGCTTTGGTTTTTTTTACTTCCTTTCTTTTGCTGGTTTTCAGTTGTCTTTGTTCTTCTTTTTCTAGTTCCTTAAGATGTGAAGTTAAGTGGTTTACTTGGGCTCTCTTTTGTTTCTTCATATAGGCCTGTAGTGATATGAACTTCCCTCTTATTACTGCTTTTGCTGCATCTCAGAGATTCTGATATGTTGTATTGTTATTTTTGTTTGCCTGTATGTATCTTTTCATCTCTGCACTTATTTCTACTTTGACCCACTCATTTTTTAAAATTGTGTTGTTTAGTTTTCACATTTTTGTGGGTTTGTTTACCTCATTGTTGCAGTTGAATTCTAGTTTCAAGGCGTTATGATCAGAAAATATGCTTGGTATAATTTCAATCTTTCTGAATTTGTTGATGTTATTTTTGTGGCCCTACATATGGTCAATTCTTGAGAATGTTCCATGTACACTAGAGAAAAATGTATACTCAGGCATGTTGGGATGAAATGTCCTGTAGATGTCTATCATATCCAATTGTTCTAGTGTTTCATTTGAGGCCAATATTTCTTTATTGATTTTCTGTTTGGATAAACAATCTAGAGCCGTCAGCGGTGTATTGAGGTCTCCAAGTATGATTGTATTTTTGTTGGGTTTTGTTTTTAGGTCAGTCAGTAGCTATCTTATATATTTTGGGGCTTCTTGGTTTGGTGCATATATATTAAGAAGTGTTATGTCTTCTTGATTCAATGTCCCCTTTAACATTATGAAATGACCTTTTTTGTCTCTGATTACCATTGCTGTCTTGTAGTCAGCATTGTTATGAGTCTTGCTACACCAGCTTTTATTTTTGGATGTTATTTGCTTGGAGTGTTGTTTTCCAACCTTTTACTTTGAATGTTTTTATTCTAGTAGCTTAGATGTGTTTCTTGTAGGCAGCATACCATTGGATATTTTTAAATCCATTTTTGCTACTTTTTATTGGTGAGTTCAATCCATTTACATTTAGTGTAATTATTGACATTTGAGGATTTCCTACTGCCATTTTATATATTGCTTTCTTATAGTTTTGTATCTTGCTTGGTTCTTCTCTTTTATTATTCTATCATTTATTTTTGTTTGGTTGTCATCCATACTTCTTTTCTCTGTTACTTTTTTTTCAAGCGATGTACTTCTGTGTTGGATTTTTCAGGGGTGATTACCATTAAGTAATGGAAAGCATACATATCATGTTCATTGTAGTACATTATCTCATGAGCACTTCTGCACTCCATCCTCCTTTGCTACTGTTAATCTTTGTCCTTTTCCCTTTTTTGTTTTTGTTGTCACAGGTTAATCTTGTTTTTATTGTGATCTTGATGAAACTTTTACTTGTAGTTTTGTTTAGTTTAGTTCTTTGTATCTGGTCATAAAACCCCCATTAGTATTTTCTGAAGTGGGGGTTTTCTGGAGATATATTTCCTCATCTCTTCTGTATCTTTGAATGTTTTTATTTCTCCTTCATATTTGAAGGATAGCTTTGATGGGTATAGTATTCTTGACTGGAAGTTCCTCTCTTTCAGAACTTTAAATATTGGGGTCCACTCTCTTCTAGCTTGTAGAGTTTCTGCTGAGAAATCTGTTGATAATCTAATGGGCCTTTCTTTATATGTTGTATTCTTTTTCCTGGCTGCCTTGAGAATTTTTTCTTTGTCATTGGTTTGTGCCAATTTCATTATGATGTGCCTTGGACTAGGTTTGTTAGGGTTAAGATAACTTGGTGGTCTGTTTGCTTCTTGAATTTGAGGCTTTAGTTCTTTCCACAGCTTGGGAAGTTCTTGTCTATTATTTGTTTGAATATGTTCTCCATTCCATTTTCTCTCTCTTCTCCTTCTGATATACTCATTATTCTTATGTTGCTCTTTCTGATGGAGTCAGACAATTTCTGTAGAACTATCTCATTTTTTAAAATTCATGAGTCTCTCTTCTCTCTGTAGTACCTCTAGTTTCCTGTCTTCTTTGTCACTAATTCTCTCCTCTATCTGGCCTATTTTATTGGCTAAGCCTGTTACCTTGTTTATTAATTTATGAATTGTGTTTTTCATCTTTTTGATTCATTTTCATAGTTCCAATTTTCTTGGTGAAGTATTCTTTCTGTTCATTGAATTGTTTTATAGCTCCCTAAATTGCCTTTCTGTGCTTTCTTGTATATCCCTGAGTATTTTTAGAACTTCAATTTTAAATTCTCTGTCATTTAACTCCAAGATTTCTGAGCTATTAAATTTTTTCTATAGATTTTGTCCTCATCTATCTGAGCTATATTACTGTCCTTTGTATCCATGATATTTAATTTTTTTTCTTTAATGGCACTTGAGAGTGGTATTGTTAATAACACTAATAAGAGTTGATAAAAAAATTTTTTTGAGAAAATGCAGTGAAAAACTGAAAATTCTATTGCACTATGTGGAACAAAAATACATAGAATGGAGGTCCTGGGTTGAGGGGAGTGACAAAGAGGCAAAAAACAAGGCAAGAATCCATAAAATGCCACAAGAAAAATTTGAATCAAGAATAAAATAATTTGTAAATGATGGTTGAATGAGAGAAATAGTGTAAGAGAAAAGAAAAGAAAATAATAAAAAAGAAAAATAAATACAGTGAATAATGAAAATTCTATTTTATTAAGTGGCACAAAAACTATAGAATGGAGTTGGGGAAAATGTTAAAGAGATAAAAAGTGAAGTAAAAAGCACACAAAATGCCACAAAGGAAAAAATTGAATCCAGAATAAAATAATTTGTTTGTGGGTGAGATTCAAATGAGAGAAAAAGTGAGAGATAAAGAAGAAACTAAAAGAGAGAGAGAAAAAAATTGAGCTAAGTTTTTTGGAATGTAACACTCATAGGAAAAAAAGAATGGAAAATGTAACACCTATGGGTAATAACATTCAAAATGAAAAGAAAAGAATAAAATGGAAAGACGATAAAATGACCAAGGTGGTAGGAAAAAAAAATACAAGAAAAAAAATGAAAAAAGTTATAAAGACAGTGGATTTTTCCGGGTTTTGAGAAGGCATAGACATTCCCCATTCCTTTTTCTTTCTTCTCTCTCTTTTTGGCTGGTGGTGCTCTATCCCAGGTTTTGCCCCTGTGGTACTCTTAGGCAGATATTTGTTGTTGTGTCACTATGGTGATAACATAAGCTAGACCTCAGTCCCATTTGTAGATGGGGCTTGTTAGCATTTGCAACATTTGGGAGAGTCCATTTTCCTGGAGCCTCTCCCCAAGTCTCTCCTTCCTGAACCAGCAGCCAGGGACCCAGCTGTGAAGTTGCCCCAGCCACTGCCTGGAGAGCAAGAGGCTCTAAGAGCTGCCAAATCCCTCCTCTATCCCCACTCAACACAGGGTTCTGGGTAAGACTTTACCAGCCAGAGTCACCAGCATAATCAGGCAGGGCTGGGAGCCAATTGCCTTTCAGGTGTCTTTCTATGAGCCTCCAGGCATGTCTAGTATGCCTCAGCACTCCTCAGGTCTGCCCTCCAGAGGCTGTCTGCAAGCTGCCTGAACGCCCTTCACCCCACCACGTCCACATTCTCTTGCCCAGAAGTGTGCTTTGTTGGCCTGTATGGCTGGCTGAGGTGCTGTGTCCAGACAGGTCCGGGTGTAGGGAAGCCGGCTTTCATGCACCTCCCGCGCACTGTTGTTTGGGAAGCCAGGATTATTCAACTTAAATATATACCTATAATGTTGCTTAATACAAAACAGTTATAAAATAACTGTCTTAAAATTTCAATGTAATGTCTGGAATGTAAAATCAGTCCCTAAAACAGCCTTCCCTTGATTCACCAGCACAAGTCCAGCCCTGCCCATTTCTCTGCTCTAGTTCCCAAGTGTTATCTGCAGTCCCACTATAACCCACTGTCTCCCCTTCATTTATCCCATTCTTACCTCTCTACTGCTCTTGATCTTGTAAGGGTCACCCTGTTGCCAAAACAGGGGTGACTTCGATTTACTAAGTCTCAAACTGTCAGTAATATTGGAGACAGCTGACAATTCCATCTTCCTTAAAACAACTTTTTTTTTTTTTTTTTTTTTGTCTTGGTTTCAGCACATCAAATTCCCCTGCTCTCCTTCTCATGCACTGGTCATCTCTTTCCTGGCTCCTCCTCTTGAGGAGGAAGAAAAAAAAAGCTAGAGCTAAAATCTCTAGCTTTTAGTGTTGAGATAGATATATTTACTTTCTGTGTCCTCTTTCAAGAGTACTCCATCTGGACCCATTGCTTTAAACAACATTCAGATAATTTCACATGAATATCTGTGCCCCTAATCTACTGTGAGAGCTATGTGACTACTTTCTTTACATCTTCATTGAGATATCTAATATGCATTTCAACCATAACATGACCAAAATGCAACTCTCAATTTTCCTTCACACACTTGTTCTTTCTCAGCTCAATAAATGATCTTATAGTTGATTTTGTTGTTGAAGCGAATAATCTAGGAGGCATAGGATTATTTTTTTACTGTGTTCAGTACCTCTGCTTCCCCTCTCCAGTTTGGTTCATCAGCAGTTCATGCCAGCCCTCCCTTCAAGATATTGTCTGAATCCATCTACTCCTTTCCACCTCCATGGTCACCACCCCAGTCCATATACCCATTTCTTGCTGGGCCTCTGAAGTAATCACTCACTGGTCTCTCTCTTTCCATCTCTGTACCTTCCCTTCAGCAAGACTGGCTCCTGCCCATCTCTCCAACTCATCTTCTACTGACTGTTCCTTGATTACTATGCTGTGACCTGCTAACAGTCCTTTGATCATGCCAAACCTACTGCAGTCAGAATTTTCACTGAGGTTTTGTCGTAGCTCAGCTGCAACAAGTCTATTTACAATGTCTTCGATGGAATTAAATAAATGATAGACAGAGACTTAAAAAATATATATATATTAGCTGTAGATGGGTTTGGGACAACGCCACGGCAAACAGTCTCCACTGTTCCTTAGCCGTAACCTCACCTCTGCTTCCCCAAGCACATGCACTTTTATTAATAGAAAAAATGTGGTCCATCAGCAATTCAATTAAGTTTCCAAGGCAACTCAAGGACAACCATCACCAAGGTTTCTTAATGTTTAAGTTTTACCTGAGGTCCCCTCCTTCACAAAATAAAGCAGACCCTCTGATCCTTCTGTCTCATAATCCTTTGTACATGTTCTTAAGACAGCACTCTATGAATAGATTTTGTTTACTAATTTCTTTACTTGTATTTTGTCTTTCTCCTCCAGAATGCAGTTCTGTGAAAACAAGAATTCATGGGTTCCCAGCCCCTAGGATTGTCCTTGTTCTTAGTTCTCTAATAGTTGATTTTAGTTCCAAGATTCTCATGAATTCTTAGTTCTTTTCTATGCAAAATTTTATATCTATATTTTCAATTATGCAATAGAATTGCATACTACTTTTTTTCACTCAACATAAATAGGCATATTTTTACATGTTATTTAAGCATAATTACAAGCATCCTTTTAATGATTGTTAAATACTACAGTACATGGTTGTTTATTTTGGCTTATTTCACTATTTCATTATAGGTTGACATTTAGGTCATTTCTAATTTTTCATAGTCATAAGCAACATGTTCATTCATTTGAGTGTGTGTGTGCGTGTTGCCCTGGTTCGTCTGTCCCTCCATGAGTGAATAGAGGAGGCCCTTGGCTGTGGTTTCCTTTCACAGTGCTGCACACCTGGTATGGCTTGAGTGGGAGAATAAGCCAGAGTCTAGAGTGCAATTAGCATTTGAATCAGTGACAGGAGGATAAACAGGTGATTATCCCATTTAACAGCTGTTGAATGGTGTTCAAGAGACACAGTCTGACAGCTTGAGCTTCACATGTAGGGTTTATTAACAAATGATTAAGAGAAAAGTAAAGAACTATTGGTTTTTTAAGTTAGTGAACATAGAATTTAAAAAATTAAGTGCTTTCAAAGTGCTTTAAATGAAACTAAACTAGATTCCAACTTGTAAATGAAATTGCTTGTTTAAGAAGTGAATAACATGGATAACCACATCTGATACTCCCTGCCTTTTGTCTGACTAGCTCAGAGTGATTTATAGACATTCTTGCAATACCCCTTTCGTAATGCAAGGAGCACTTACTACTGATCCAGTATCAGCCTTTTGTCCATGGATAAACTAAGTCATAGACTGCTCACAGACTTTCATGGGGTCCCATTTAGAAGTAGGAGAGACAAAATTAGAACTCACAACGCCAGACTTGAAATATCAACTTCTAAAATAACGCTTTTTTTTTTTTTTTTGGTCTGGTAAAAACTGTACTGAGAGCTTTTAGAGTTAGTAACAGGTCAGAACGTTTTTATTGTACATGCATGATGTTTATCTTGACATTTTTTCTTTAATTACCTGTTTGGATCAGAGCTGTGGGAACCCTTATAGTCTGAGTTGGCAGGTGCCTTATGGAACGTACTTTAGCTACTATTTGCTTTGTTTTCATATAAATTTATGCTTCTTGACTTATTTACTTCAATTGGGATTCATGGATTTAGATGTAAAGCTACTACTGCATTACGATGAATGGTGTATGTTTCTTACAAGTTCTACAGAATTCCGCGAAACTTGCATTGAGCCAGCCTTCCCTTGTTGACAAAGCAGCAAAAGGCATGCTGGGAAAAGTGTGACTTTGTTAAGTGCAAATGCAATTTTCTCCCCTTGCACATGCATACACAGGCACCAAAACTACAAAGAACCACCAGACAGGGACAATATTCTGGCTCCACTGGGCTTTCCCCCACTCATGCTTTCCCAAGGTAATGCTCAAGAACAAGTGTTATTTATTTCTCATAAAAAGTGCACTAAATGCTTTTTATGAGAAATAAATGGTTTTTCTGTCAAAGAAATAAAAATCACTCTTTTAACCTAATATCTATGATTTTGCTTGTGTGTGTGTTTGGTTATATCTGGTTCATTCAGGTCCTTCTCTGGGGATTTCTCTTGATTCATTTGGTTTGCATTCCTCTGCCTGCCCATTTTTTCTGTGTATAAGCAAGTTGTGGCCACTGGAGTCCAGTAGGTGTTGCCTTTGTGTTCTCTAGGTGTGGTCTGTCTGCAGGCTCGCCACCCCCTCTGCCGCTGCCTAGGGTGGTTGGGTATGGGCATTGCCAGCGCCGGCCCACTGCGGCTGTTGCTGTGATTTCTGCCTCTCCTCTGCAGGAGGGGCTGTCACTCAAGCCACAAGCCTCAGCACCAAGGGTAGAGGTGAGCACCTTTGCTCAGCTGTGGACCCAGCCTGTCTCCGGGCTTCCGCCCAGCACCCGCGGTTAGAGTCTGTTCGCCACAGCTTCACGGGTTGGACAGGGCACTTCTGATGTGCTCTCAGCTGTGAGCCTTTGCCCATCCAGAGCTTTAGCCCCGCCCTTGAGGCCAGGGCCCTCCTGCATAGGGTTGCAAACTGCGGTTTATTGGGCCTGCGCTCAGCTGCAAACTTCCGCTCATCCCCGGCTCTACCCCGCCCCGCGTTCAGAGCCAACTCGTGCATGCAGGATGGCAAACCACGGTTTCTCCGGCCGGACGGGGCTGGTAGCATGAGCTCAGCCGCAAGCCCCGCCCGTCCCTGGTCCTAGCCTCATCCCCACAGTCAGGGCCGGCTTGCGCAGGGTTGCTCAGTAGATTTCTGCTTGTTCCTGGCCTCCCGCTTTTTCCCCGCAGGTGGGGTTACAGGCGGGCCCGCAGCTGCCGGACGGCTTTCGCGCGTCCCCTCCACCCCTGCTGGGCTAGACCGAGCTCACACTGGCTGGGCCTCCGCCCCCGCCAACAGAACCGCGTTTCAGCGTCCTGCCGCCACCATCCCTCCAGCAACCCTCAGCAGAGTAGGAAGGGTCCCCACAGATCAGCTCCTAACACTCCATACTGTAGACCTGGGAGCTCCCTCCCTCTAAGCAGCTCTGCTCTAAGTGCTGCAAGAGAGCTTGTTTGGCTGGTGTCCTGTCTCCCTTTGCTGGTATTGCTAGTTCCAGGGGAAATATTCATTTTTAATTAGGGAAGTGACTTAGCCCAGGGGTTAGGGTGGCTGTCCCTCAGAGTGTTTGTCCCTGTGCCTCAGTCCACACTCTCTTCCCGCTGCTCTGGTCCTCTCCTCTGTCCCCGTTCCCCGGAGCCCCGGATGCATGGTTGTGAGAGAGGTTTTCTGCGCTGTCCCTTTAAAAAGAAACTTGGGTCTGAGAAAACTGTCTCTTTCTCACAAACAGTATCCTCACTTGTTTCACAGCTCAACATTGTCCAAATGCCTCTTCTAGGCTCTGGGGCTGAAGGCTGGGGCTTGGTTCCTGGGACCCAGGTCCCTCCCTCTCTGCCATACTCTCTCTGGGCTGCCATTCGCTCTGGGGAGCTGGGCAGCCCTCTTTGCGTTTTCGCTATTCCTACCAGTCTCAATGTGGCTTCTTCTGTGTTCCTTGGTTGAAGAGTCCACTTAGTTTAGTTCAAAGTTGGTTTATCCAGATGATGGTTCTTAAAATTGAGTTATAATCCACTTTGGTCCTGGGAGTTGGAAGTTGGTACGTCCGCCTACTCCATCGCCATCTTGCTCCTCCCTCTTACGTTAGTGTTTGGATCTGAGTAACTCATTTTTTTGTTGGTAGGTTGATTTGCCTCGGGTGTACCATTTGCATATATGTTAAAGAAAATACACACCTCTTCATTTTTTTCTTGATCAGCAAGATAGTCCATGGGTTAGATTCTCCTAACCAGTGATCTGACACTTCGTTTTTGAGAGAAAATTCATCTATCGTACTTTTCTCGGAGGCGGTGGTTTGAGGAGGTTTAAGTTTGAGCTAACCTACTTTATGTGTATCTCAAAGATTGTGTGGAATAGACTCATACAAAGTCCACTCATTGTTTATCTGAAAACCAAATTTACTTGGGCATCCTGTATTTCTTACTTGCTAATTCAGTTTAGCTAGATAGGTGAGAGCTGGACATTCTACTCTGGAGACATCATGGGAGTTCTCTCAGAATGCTCCATGTAGGTGAAGTGGCTCCATTTTATTTGGCTTGGACCTTGAGAAAAGCATTGTGTTCCAATGGTGTGCTACCTCCCTCCCTATAAAGAAAATGGAAGCAGTAATAGTCACAAAGATCTTTCTGATCCTCAGCTATGAAGTTAAGACTTTACATGAACCCTGGTCACTGCCCTTACTATCTCTACTAGCAGCTGTACGTGCCTACAGGTTAAGGCAAAGCAAACGGGTGGTGAGAGGAGGATGGGAGAGAGGAAGATCTGGAAGGTGAAACTTGAAGACCTTTCCCTTCCTATCAGCTGTCCTAGAACAGCCCTTTGAGCAGGGAAAAAAATGTGTTGTTGCTGACTGAAGCTTTATACTTCGAGTGATGCTTCTGCTCATAGGAAACTTTTCAATGTGTTTCCTCCCCGGTGTCGGGGTCTTTTGTTTTTCGCTGTGCTTTGCACAGGAGCTGGAAAGCTAACTCCCCAAAAGTGAACTTCCTCTCTTTCTATAAACTGACCCCTGGTGGTTGCTATAGCAACTGCAAAGCAGCATAATGGGCTGTGTAAACAAGCCAATTCCCAGTGCTGGGGCCAGCCCACCATAGAGAAAAGGGGGAGGAATTTGATGAGCCTGAAAATTGGTTCTTGGGGAGTGCTGAAAACACTGCCAAATATCCTCACCTCTGCTGTCCCCTCCTAATCCTTCCTGTCCCCTCATTCTTCTCTCCTCTCACCTCTTGACTTCCCACCAGGCCAAGAGAGGAGACAAAGGATGTAGGAGGGTAGCATGCAGGGGCCTGCCTTTGACGCAGAGGCGTTGAATACCGTGTGACTGAAAATAAAATCTAAACATTTATCTAGAGCCCTAGGCTAGAAATGTGCCAAGCTGACCCTGCAGAAAAAACTACCTATGTTACTGCCACACCTGTTTCAGGCCCAAGGTGCCTTCAGTGCTAGGTGAATGGGTTTCACAGCCCTCAGGTGTCTGGAATAATAACCCCGCGGAGCTGGAGACAGGAACCCAAGGGTTGCTGAGGCGGCCGCTTCTTGCACTGATGCTTCTCCCTTTCCTGGGAGGAAGGCAGGATGAGGAAAGACGCACAGTATCTTGCAGTTTCATGACTGTGAACCTACACACACACACATGTACATATACACCTCTGTTCCTGTCCACAAACCTGGCTGCTTCTTACAGGAAACTTTTCTGCATATAATAGCAGTTTTCAGTTTTCTTAGGTTAACTCTCTTTCACCCTCAAGGAACACACGTTAGGAAAGATTATGTACGATGAATGTGAACTCCATGAGGAGTATTATGACACAACTTCCCTATGAGGCTCCTAAAAGATGATCTACATTGGCGGGTGGGAAATCCTGTATTTTGTGTCTTTCACGGGGCCACTGTTTTCTTGGTCCCCCTCATAGGAAGTCTAGCATAATGAACTATATGTACTTGTGTAATAATCATTTTTATGATTCACAACTTTTAAAGTGTTCATACATCTGTTATTTCATTAGACTTGTATAACAACCACCAAATAGTACAGGAAAAATTATATCTTTAATTAATTCTGCAGATGAGGGAACTGACCTGCAGAATCTAATAAGAGAGATTATTAGGGATACAGGGATATTAAGATTTAAAACTTTGTGTATAAAACAAGTTGTTCAGGTCTGAGCTGCCATTATTACCAAGTTATCAAATCTCTCTGAATTTATATAAATCCAGATAAACACAGAGAGATAAATAAAGCTAATTTGTATAAGCTGCATTTTATACATAAACTATAAAGCCATATGTTCACATAGCAATTTCCTCTAGTACATTAAAATATTTTTATGTAGTATTATTCTTTACATTACTTTCCACAATAGGTGATCAGATCCTATTATTTTAGCTGAATTCTGAATTCGTTCCTGGTCTCCATCTTGTTATCTGGCATCAAAATACTGCCACTTTAAAACCATATTAATCACTCTTGTCCAAGGCGGACACACTTTAAGTTTAAACTGTTCCTTCTAGTTAGAAAGAAGAAAGACTAGGCCTTACTGTAGTTCTTGCTTTTTACACAAAATTTCTTTCTTTTTTTTTTAAAATTAAGTCATAGGCCACAGCATTGGTAGGCTCAACCCCTTCCTGGTGAGTGGGCCATGCCTTTGTGAGATTCATAGAGAGATAAAGGGAAGAAAATCTGGACTAGTAACACTGTCTCCTCAGGAAAAATAAGAAAATTTATAAAAAATAGCAGTATTTTTGAGCCCACCCTTTGCTTATTTCTGTTCAATGTGGAAAGTGATGACTATCTGCAACTAGATACAATTTATGCCCCCAGGGGCCTGTTGGTGGCAACCTCGGTAGGTGGGTTCGCTGTAGAATCTGGGACTGCGTTTATTCCAGTGTCAATCTTGCAGTCTCCACCCCTAAGACTAAGGGACCAGATTCTGCTATATAGGAAGGTATCATTAGTGTTGAGGTTTTCACAGAGACCACATTTTCTATCCCCAACCTTAGGAGTTCTTCTCTCAGATGGTGCAAAATTTTACCAGTAGAATTTTCTGACATGGACTCCTCTGACCCTCAGTTCAAGACATCAGTGAGCTTTGAGATCAAGACCACCCCCTCCCCAATCGTGGGAGCTGGCCCACTCTACAGCGGATGGAGGGCCCCATAAATCTCTGAGTCTTCCAGGTTGTATGGAGAGGATAACTCATTGTAAGAAAGAATGGCTTCTGCCATCTTCTCTATTGACATAAAAGCTCTAGTTTAAGTTCTTAGAACAGGGAGAGAAAGAGATCATAAAATGATATTACTGGAAAGAAACTTAGAGATCATTAATTGGAACTAAGTTTTCCACATTTTAAATATCATTGTAAAAACATTCCTATGTGATAGTAGTTGTGCTCTTATTAATTCTAGATTATAGCTTCCCAGCAGAATTAAAACAAATGTGAGCCACATATGTAACTAAATTTTCTAGTAGCTACATTAAAAAAAGGTAAAAGAAAACACGATTCTTCATAGAAGATATAAAAAATGGTCAATAAGCACACAAAGAGCTTCTTAACATCACTAAGCATTATGAAAATGCAAATTCAAACCTCTGAGATACCACCTCACAACCATTAGGATGGCAACGGTCAAAAAATAAACAGACCAGAAAGTAACAAGTGTTGGTGAGGATGTGGCGAAATTGGAATCCTTGGGCATTGCTGGGAATGTAAAATAGTGCAGCTGCTATAGAAAACAGTATAGCAGTTCTTTGAAAAATTAAAAATAGAATTACCATATCATCCAGAAATTTCACTTCTGGGAATTTGAAAGCAGAGTCTTGAAGATATATTTGTATACTCATATTCATAGCAGCATTATACACAATGGTCATAAGTTGGAAACAACCCAACTGTTCAATGACAGATAGATGGGCAAACAAAACATGGCACATGCATACAAGGAAATATGATTCAACCTTAAAAAGGAAGGAAATCCTGACACATGGATGAACCGAGAAGATGCATAAGCGAAGTAAAATAAACTGGGACCTAAAGCAGTCAAATTCATGGAGACAGAAAGTAGAATGGGGGTTGCCAGGGGCTGATGGAAATCTCAGTTTGGAAAGACAAGAGTTCTGGAGATGAATGGCGGTGACGATTGCAGTACTGAACTACAGTTCACCTAAAATAATTAGGATGGTAAATTTTATGTTACATACACTTTACCACAGTAAATAAACAAACAAGTGAGAATAATTTTAATAATATATTATTAACCCAACAGTTCACATGTGATCAATACTTAGAACTTATTAACAAGATATTTTACATGTTTTTCATGCTAAGTCTTCAAAATCTATCCAATATTTTGTCCTTTCAGCTATCACAATGGCCTCATGTCAAGGGCTCGATCACCACATGTAGCTAGCGGCTACCATATTCAACATCTTGCCTTAGACAATATTTGGTGGGAATATGGCTTCACGGACTCATTACAGTTGCTCTAGGACTCCAGTGCACCTTAGGCCATGGGCTGGGAACTTGATGATCATCACACACTGGGCATCTTCCCCTCCATAGGCTGAAAGGAACATGCCATAACCCTAAGTTGGTGACAGTCTGGACAAGGTGGGCCTAAGTAATCACCCTCAGTATTATGTAAGGACTAAGGTAAGATTCAGAACATACCTTGTAAGATTTACTGATGTATGAGCAAAAATAAATAAATAAATAAAAATAAAAAAGAATTTTTAAGAATTAGCAAGGTAAATGGTAAGAGATTTTATTTGGGAATGAGTTGGGCTTGATGGGAAGGCAATCTGACATCCTTATTACTGTTAAAAAAAAGACATCTTAATGTGAGTCTTCTTGGATAGCTTAGTTATTAATAAATCAGTTTCCTTTGCTTTCTCCTTTTCAAGTGGACTTCTCCAATGCATCTACGTATGATCAGTCTCTCTTGAAGTCTAATAAGAGCCACTCCCCTGCTCGTCCCAGCCTTTTCTCTCTCTGTTCTTTGTGCTGGGTCAGCAGAAACCCAGAGTCAGTCCTCCTGACAAACGGAAGCAGAGCTTACAGCCCTTCTGCTCATGATCACCCTGCTGCTATGGGGAAGCCGTCAGGTTTCTGGAAGAGTTCTTCCTGGGAATGCTCAGGCTTACCCAGACCTTGCACTCTCTGCTGGGAGTGGGAAGGGTTTGTACTGCGCCTAATCTACTACTGCCAATTCCTGTGCTTCCAGAAATCACTCTCTCACCTTCTAGAGTCTCTATCTTGCCAGGGGCCCAGAGGAGACAAAATGAGTGTTGATCCCTGGTCAAGTTAGGGAGACTCCTGTTATGCATGACTGTCAACTCTTAGGATGGCAAGGCTGGATTTGCTTATAAGTAGGCTTTTGCAAGTACTACCCTGCGCATTGGCCAGCCACACTGCAGAGGAGCAACAAGTATGCCAACAATGTCATTCTCCACGACTTATAGCAGGCGAATCATGCCATGGAGGGTGTGTGCAGCATGTGTGTGAGTGTGCATGCTTGTGAGTCCACAGGGTGTGAAGTAGAGGGAGAAATGGTCCAGTTTCAGTTCCTATCACAGTTTCACCATCTCAGAGTCTATTTCCTCCTCTGGAAAGCCAAGGAGCAGCCAGGCACAGTTGCTTCTGAGTGGCAGCGGTCAAGGCGGCTCTGATGCCCAGAAGCAGGGTTTGTGTTTCTTAAGCCTGAGTAGAAACATGTTGCTGGGGGGGGTGTGTGTGTGACTGCTTGCCCATGAAATATTGTCATCCTCTACCCACCAGCATTGGAATTTTCTTGGAAATGTGACATGCATGGTATCTCTTAGGCCTTGGGCTCCGTAATCCCCCTGCTTACTTATTCAACCCCTGCAAAAGAGGAAGTGATGACTGCTGTTATTCTCCTGTTCAGAAACACAGAATCGTTCCACTACAGGGTTCCCAAGAGAAGCCTGCCATGTTTCAACACCAGATCTAAGGGAAATCAGCGACCTGGTGCTTCAGATAGGTAGCTGAAGAAGCCTCATAGCTCCTGCTCTTTGTGTAGTGAAGCATACTTTCCTAGGCCCAGAGCTGGGGCCAGGCTTTATGCAAGGTCCCAATGCTCTGCCGGCTGAGATATGGATGGGAGATCACACACTGCCAGGCCTTTCTGCTCCTCTCAGGGTTGTGAATCTCAGGGAGATGGTTTGACTGTTCTTTGCCCTCTTACTCCCCATCCCAGGCCCCAAGCAAGCAGGTTCTCAACTCCCAGGCTGCTGTGAGCGTTTACAGCTCACATTCCAAGGCAAACAAGGGGAATGGCATCTACGCTGTTTTGTTTCCCTCTGGGATTAATATCACATGAATAAACAGTCCACAAAGCCCATATTCATAGAAACGCTTAGGATGTGGAATTGGAGCCAAATGGTGCCTGTGGACAACCTGGGACAGGGGGACATGAAGGGGTGGGTGGGGCTCAGAAAGGGAGGGACTGCTGGGGGCTGCCTGCTCAAGGATTTGGAAGTGACTGCATTTCCAAAGTCGCCAGTCAGCCTTCATGGTCAGGTCCTGAGACTGAGCAGGGGATTCATGTGACAATGTCAGTTGCAACAGCTGAGCCTGAAGCAGATTACTTACCATGCACAAGGGACTAGAAAAAATAAACAACACTCATTAATTGAACTGTCCTGGGGAACTGAACTGGGCTCATTTAGTGTTACATTTGCTCAAGTATCTGGGACCTTTAAGATTTCTCAGGAAGCCGTGTTGTGCTAGGTTGAGTGACTATGCATATATCATATACATATATTTTATATAATATATATGAATATGTTTAAGAAAAAGATTTGAAGCAAATATGGCAAAATATCAAAAAGCTAGTTGGTGTGTACCTGAGCCCTGGCTATATTGTTTCTACACTTTTCTACATAGTTTAATTATTTTGTAATTAAAAATATATATATTTAAACTGAAAAAACATGAGTATTCCTTATTTCATCTCACAAAAGCTGTTAATGGATGTCTTGGACTCTCCCTTCTCACTTCCTTTGTTAAGATTCCAGGCAGGGCCAGAAATGCTGGATTCATTGACAGCAGGGTTTTGCAACCTACCACTCACACATCAGCTGTGCAGCAGCACCTTCAGGGGGTCAGTGTAAAGCCAGTAGCCACAGCCACCATCACAGCTACCTGGCCTGTGCAGGTTTACATTTGATTTGGACAGATGGTAATAAAACAACTGAGCCAAGAACTGGTGGGCCATCATCTTTAATCCTAGCTTGCACCCAGTGGGCAAGAGATGCACACAGTGGAAAAACACTTCCCTTTCCATTCAGGGCTCCCAAAGCCACTGACTACCTGAGTTTTCTAGAATCAAAGGTTTCTACCTCACCAGCTTTATTCTCCTTTGTTCCCCATCTCCTTCTCTCTGCACAAACTCTGCACAAACTGGCTTCTCCTTCAGCATTCCGCCATCTTGGCTGCTTCTCCTCTCCTCCATGTGGCCTTTTCTCTGCTCTCCTCTCTAATGCTAATTTCAGGAACCACGAGAGAGCAAGCTCCTGGTCTGCCCCATTTTATAGTGTAGAAATCAAAATCTTTAATCCAATATACAAACAAGGAAGTCTCTGATACAAAGTCACTTGTATCTGAGGCAAAATGAGATTCCTCATGAGAGTGCATCACCCCAATCATGCAACAGTCTAGGTTGTGGGGAAAAGTTTAGTCTTAAAATTAAGCCTCAGGCTATAAGGACCCTGCCTGCTTACAGCTTGTCCCCCAAACACAATGCAAACTATAAGTGAGCAAAAATATATATCATATTTACAAACTTATTTGACCAACAGTCAGCATGTCAGGAGAGATTCTGGTCCTGGTGTCCTCACACCCCCACAGCCCGCTGGTTTCAGCAGAAGCAGTGGAGGCAGGCACCAAGCAGCCTCTGTGTGCTCCGTGGTTGGGTGGTTTCTGGGAGCATCTAGGACAGTGGTTCTTAAACTTTTTTGAGGTACCAAACCCACCAGTTTCATATGCGCATTCACCAAACCCTTCTTTAGTGATAAATAAAATATGATTTTATTTTCCAAATTTAAGACATAGGTATATGTTTTTTTACTGGTGCGCAAAATGAGCCGTGCATGAACATCACTTTGCTCAAAGAACAAAACCAACAAAGTGCATGAACTCACAACAAATTACAGTATTACTTTATTCTGGCCTCTGTGGCAGAGGCTTCTCCGAACCCCTGAAACCGACTCATCGAACCCCTAGGGTTAGATAGAACCCAGGTTAAGAACCACTGATCTAGGATGAATCATCAGGAAGTCACAGTAATCTCCCTTTTTGAAAAGGGTTGAGAACAGCAGTACCACAGGTTGACCTTCCAGAAGCTGAGGGAAGAGAAATAACCAGGAGGCAAGACTAGAGTTGAAAAATCCAGTTGAGATTTAGTTCCTGGGTTCTTGAGCTGTTTTGGGAAATGCTTGGCTCTCCCAGCTAAGGGTCCTATGGGATTGTAGTTGTCTTATGGAGCCCTGACCACTCAGTGGCTTCTCTTGGCAGCGAGGTTACCCTCTGACCAGGCCTGCAGAGTTGCCTTTCTGCGCTCACTCCTGTCGCTTCTTTGCCAGCCAGCTCTGGGGAAGACACTCAGAGAGGGTGGCTGGCAGCTCAAAAACTGGTAAGGCTGGTTCCCAACTGGCAGCCACTGGGAGCTACCAGGAAGACACAGCTAGGAGAAGCATTTGGGGTGAACGGAAGGCAGAGATGCTGCCACCAATTTACAGGTGACTAGAAAAGCTTCTGGAATCTCCAAATCAATTTCTGGTTTTCTGTGCTGGACATTTCACATCCAGGATATAAACCTGGAATACGGAGACCTTTTTGCTGAACTGTGGGATTGTGTCAGAAATAATATCCAAGTGCCCAGGGCCCCCTCAGAGAATTTTCATGGGTCTGATTTTACTCTAAACCACTTGGAAAAAATTAAGACCTCCCCATAAAACATTCTCAAGCCAGTGAGTGTGGATTGGAATTTATTTTTTTTTAAAGTGTGCCTTCATAGAGAAAATTTATTTTCCTTGTTGAGTTGTTTATTTTTTAAATGAAGACTTGAAGTATAGTAACAGCATCATAAATAAAATGTTTTCTCTGAGTCTGGCTGTTTCAGTACCTTGGAGACCGATGTCATCATTCAGGGTGTCACCACTCTGCACAGTCAGGCCCTGTGTTCTGCCAGGGCCCTTGAGGAGCTGGTGCTATTTGCTGCACCAGAGTTACAGGTCTACCATATTTTTGAGGCTAGGCAAGGATTCATTAGCCTAGACTACTTATTAGTGGTTTTGAAGACAAGGAAATGTTTGTTTTATGAGAACATTTGTCCCACCTTAATTGCAAGGGATAAAAATAACATAGCAGCCATCAAGCCTGATAGAAAAGTAGTTGGTTCTTGTGAAAACACACTGTTTGTGACAGAATTTATTCTCCATGAAAACACCTTAGAAAGAGTTTTGTAGTTGGCCCATCTTCCCTGTCGCCACCATTATCACTTCTCCTCAAAGCCCACAAAGGGAGAAGTGCAGATGCCAATAGCCTGCACGTGGAAAGTCTGCGCTCCAGCTCCCTTCACTCCCCGAGTCAAGTGGTCTGCTGGGTCCATGCGTCCTTCTGTCCCTCCTCACCCAGAGGAAAGTCCCCATGGCCTATTTTCTGCGCAGTGCTTTTCCACTCTTTCATAATCTATTATTGTGACCTTGAGATGAGGGGAGAAGGCTTTGGCAGGGCATGCTTCATGTGGAGCCAGTGTTGCTGGCATCTGTGCCCTATGCCACATGTCCACTGCTGCAGCTACCCCTGCTCCTGGGAGTACACGCCTGTGCCATCACTCTGTGCCCTGACACTGGAGTCAGGGGCGGCAGGACCCTGGAGGCCAAAAGGTCCCAAGAGAAGGGCTGTGTTCCTGCAAGCCTGGCTCAGCAGGAAAGTGTGGGAGGGAGAGGGTGTGTGTGTGTGTGTGTCTGTGTGTGTGTTAGAGAGAAAGAAAGACAAAGTGAGATAGGAAGGGGAAGGGAGAAAGCTCTAAATAGAGCTAATAGGAGAAAAAAGAGAATCTGCTTTAAAAGTAGAATTCAACTTATCTTTCTTCCTAGGACTATACTCGATTTGATTCTTATAAAATCAGTTCTAGAAACTTTACATTCTGTGCAAGACAGTTTATTCTTAAACGAAGACTTGGATGCTATGAGAGGAATGCTGGGAAACAGAAGAAGGTCCCCAGCAGGTCGGAGAGGAGGAAGGCAGCTGTGAGAAGGAGCCACAGTGCTGAGGTGAAGGCTGAGGATGCTCAGCCTCTGGGGAGTTCAGGGACAGGAGTCCTGGGCTCCACAGTTTGGTCCTCACTCTCACCCCCCAACGCCCACCCGGGTGGGTAGTGTCCTTCTTTTCCACCTCACGCTGGTTTGTGTTAGCAGATGCTCCTGCCAAAGCTTACTTCATCAGATGAAATGAAGGGGAAAACTGGCTATTAATTGGACTTATTGAAGACAATTAAGGTTAAGCTGACATCAGGGAACTTGCAGACATTGGGATTTCCAGTGTTTTTTTTTCTTTTCTTTTTTAAAGTCATATTCTTGAGAAGTTCTTCCAGAATTCAAGTGGTTATAAATCAGGATACTGATTTGCAATGTCAGGATTGAAAATAGTATGGAAATAGCCAGTGCATGTACTTACATTATAAATAAATATTACCATATATATGTATATGGAATAAAGTATATGGCATACATAATACATACTGTGTATATATAATATATGGTGTGTATATACGGTGCATGTGTATGTGGTGTATGTTTATACGTGTGTATACATGCATACACACACACACACTGTCAGGGCATTTAATAACAACTGCATAGGTGTTTTTTAATTTTCTTTTTCAGTGAGAGGAGGGGAGGCAGAGACCGATTTCCACATGCAACCCAACTGAGGTCCACCCAGAAAGCCCACTAGGGGGCGATGCTCTGCCCATCTAAGGCTCTTGCTCCATTCCAACCAGATCATTTTTTAGCGCCTGAGGTAGAGGCCATGGAGCCATCTTCAGTGCTCCAGGCCAACTCACTTCAACTGAGCCATACCTGCAGGAGGAGAGGAGAAAGAGACAGAGAGAGGGAGATGGAGAAGCAGATGAGCACTTCTCCTGTGTGCCCTGACCGGGAATAGAACCCAGGACATCAACACACCTGGCAACATTTTACCACTGAGCCAACTGGCCAGGACCTCTTTTTTAGTTTCTAAATTACCTAGTTTCTAATTCCTGCCTGTACTCAATCATTCACAGATGAAGAGGGCTGGAATATTGTTCCTGGACATTCTTATTTCTTTCTAAACTACTTTTCCATCAGCATTGGAAACGCAAGTGTTTTTAGCTGTCACCTCTCAAACCCTTGTAGTGAAGCTCTGCTTCCGCTTTTCAGACCCCAGACCTAGCACTCAAAAGCAGATGCGCCTGTTTCCCGGGCCCGCCCGCTGTCATGTAACCCTTCATTAAATGAATCAAATCATTATTCAGCAAACTGAGGGTACAGCAGGTGTCTGTATTGAGTGTGAGTGTGTGTGTGTGTGTGTGTGTGTGTGTGTGTGATACTCTAGGGCTTACTGCTCACAAGCTGACACACAGACATAGGCACACATTTCATTTAAGTGCTTATTTCGTCTCTGCAGTTTCTGGGCCACATAAATAATTTCTCAAACCATTTACCTCCACGTCAGATTAGCCTCCTGCTTTCATTGCATCATCTGCCATTTGGGTGTCCATTTCTGGTGCCGGTTTCTCCAAGGAGACCTGAAGAGGGAAGTGGAGCAGACCTGGGCCCTTGCAGTCTTCAGGACTGTGGAGAGGGGTCTCTCCCAGAGAAAGGTGGTGCATAATGAGGGGGATAGTGACATGGGACTGAGAAGCTGCTCAGGACACAGCACACACCCCCCCCTTCCTGCTATTTCCTGACAAATGTGGTCTCCTCTGCTCTCTGTACTCCTTCTGGATAGGGCAAGATGAACGCACTCGCCAACGACAAACCATTGTCTGCGCTAGCCTGCTCCAGCATTGGCTGTGTCTGAGACCTGCCCTTCTGCATACTCTGGGCTGTGCCTTATTCTATGAACTAGGGTCGGAGGATTGCTTGTATCATCACTCCTGGTTGATGTGCAGACCCTTTATAAGGGAAAGCAGTGACCAGGGAATCATGGGAAACATCCAAGATAGAGCAGCAGCCAGAGCCAGAACCCTGGGTCCTGCCCATGACCATGTCACTTCTCTGATCCTCAGTTTCTTACTCAGACATAAGGAGTTTGAACCAGAGCAGTTCTGGGGCCTCCTGATCCTTATGGTTAAGTGGAGCCTCTTGGCCTTCCTTGTATTTGGGGAAGGTGAGGCCTTGCTCCAGGCCCTGGGAAAATACGGTGCAGGTCCTGGGTGGTGCAACCTGGACAAAGGGCTTGCCTCCCAGATAATCTGTGTACGAATGTCCTTGGCTCTAAGGGCCAGCATTAACTGCTGGGGAGGATTGTAATGAAGATATGCCATTCACTGACAAACCAGAAATACTCCCTGAGCCCCTGCATGCTGCAGGACACACACTGTGTGTGTGTGGGGGGGGGCAGGCACATAGAGAAACATGAGACAGGGTCTGTTGTCCAAGGACCTGCAGCCTCATTGAGCAGCTCCTTGTTTAACTACTTCCCTTGCTCCATCCTCAGGGAGCAGATGGTACTGGTACCAGGGAAAGCCTGGAGTAGACAGGGAGCTTTCCAGGTCCCCAGTCATTAGCCTCTCTCTAATACACTTCCTGTGTTCTGCACTGTCATTTACACTGGTCCGTGTGAAAGACATCCTTCCTTCCCTTCCTCATAGTCCTCACAGTCCTCTGGTCAAGGCACATACAGGAACAGATCCATATTTCTGTCTCTCTCTCTAAAATCAATAAAATAAATCTAAGAAGAGAAACCCAAAAAAACAAGACCTAACATTTTGCTGCCTGCCTCCCATTTGTAGTCATTCATTCATAACGCCCAAGGTTAGCGATATTGAGCAATATCACTATTCATTTTTTATCAGATCATACATACATATATGTGTATGTGTGTATGTATGTGTGTGTGATGTGTGTGTGTGTGTGTGTGTGTGTGTGTATATATATATATATATATATATATATATATATATATATATATACACACATATCAGTAATGCCCCTTGTCCACAGTTTTAATTACCTATGGTACACCACAATCTAAAAATATTGAACAGAAAATTCTGGAAATAATTCATAAGTTTTTGTTCCCCTCATTCTTGATCTAATTACATACAGAAATGGCTTCTCTAATTACAAGACCAGGGGATAGGGCAGGCCTCCGGGACAGGAGAAAGGGATGGCTGGCAGGGCTGCCACTTCAGTCCTGAGGAAGGAACAATGAAGAAATTTTAAATCTTGCACCATTCTGAGTGGCTTGATGTCATCTCATGCTGTCTAGCTCCATCCCACACAGGATGTGAATCATCCCTTCATCCAGGGTCCTCATCTTAGTAGCCATCATGGCTATCAGATTGACTGTCAAGGTATTCCAGTGCTTGTGTTTAAGTCACTCTTATTTTGTTTAATGATGGCTCCAAAAACACAAGGGTAGTGATGCTGGCTATACGGATATGCCAAGAAAAAGCCATAAACTTTATCATAAGTATGTACAGACACCAAAAATATTAGTATATATATATAGTTCAGTTCTATATGTGGTTTCAGGCATCCTCTGGGCATCTTGATATGTATCCCCCATGAATAAAGGAGGACTACTACATATATACATATACATATGTACATATAATTTCTATGAATTTATATGCGTGTGAGAAAGGGATCCGAGATCACAAGCCTTCATGTAGCTAATGTACTACTCAGCTATATCCAGGTGCTTCCCCCCCCCCATAGATGGATACGATTTGAGAGAAAAAAATACTGCCTAAAAGAATGAAGCAATATAGATCAAGGTTAGAAGGCTCCCTAACGACTAGCTCCTTGGGACTCCTGATAGATTTTATGGTTTTAACTTGGAGATAGCTAAGCCAGTAGCCACTACATCATTCCCTTCTTTTTGCTGAGCCCTGTCCCATGGTTTTCTAGAATTCCTGTTACTAAAATGTGTCCCAAACAGGGTGCCATTATTCAATTTGTTCTGACAAGTCGCAGTTAGTGCCCGTTTTCCTCTCACCTATTCTATACAAATATCTATGTCCAACTACTATATTTAATCATTTTCATGACACACATTATTTCCACATTTCTGAGGTGAGGAGATTTATAAGTCAGTAGTGTGTCATGACTTGTTTGGGTTCATGTCTTTCTCAGCAGCACACCAAAGGGTGACACCAGCAACTGTGGCTTAGATTTGCGAGAACACTGCGTGCGAAGGTCTTGCTTGAGAGGTCCCTAATGAGCGATGGCTGTTTTAGTGGCTCCCTTCCCCACTAAGGGAAGGATGCAGGCATCCCATGAAGAAAACTCCTCTTCTATCCCCTCGGGAATCTTCCAGGTGCTGTCGTCTACTCTGCCCCAAACCCACTACTCCTTGGCAGTTGTAGGTTTAGTCCTTTGTCTCTCACCTGGTGTCTGTTTCCTGCCCGGTCTCTGTTTAACTTCACTAGGGATGTCTGTCCAGCTGAGTCCTGAATTCACCTCTAGGCTCCATCTCCTGTTGTCTCTTGGCTCTGTGCTCTGCAGTCTTTGGACACTGTCATGCCCACAGGGACCCAGTAAATGTCCCAGACCCTGGGCAAGCAGGGACTGAGCCGGCCCATGTGCCAGGGAGAGGAGTTTTGTGGGAGAATCAGACTGTGCTTCTCACTTTTGTATGCTCAGCTCTTTGCACAGTTACTGGGACATAGTAAAGGTTCAATAAATATTTATGCAATAAATCCACAAACCAACAGATCCGCTGTTTTTACCTACATGTGACATAGAGGTACAGAACACCTACTTGCATATGTTTTCCTTATTTCTGCGACAGGGAGGAATTACAGCGCAGGGACATTTTCCAGCTGGGCTGCGGCATCTGCTCTCGACCCTTTCATTTGGATGTGGTGGTTTGTCTTTTCTTTCCCTGCCCCTTTGGCTAGGATGAGATTGGTTAACTTTGTTGATGTGGGTAAGATGGGGCATACATGTCTTATGTCTTTCTTTTTGCATAGCGTCATACCTGGCCTAGCCTTAAAATGTCTAGTTTACCTGGGACAGGTCCATCCAAGTTTGTGGCTGAGGCCTGAGCTGCGACCAGGTAAAGCTCAACAGGCATTTGCCTGCCAGCTTGGTATAGATGAAGGCCATTTTCATCTGTCAAATGCATGGGCCTCACTCATGGTGCCTTATCTGAGTCAGGTTCAGCCCTGGCTTTGACCTCACCCTCTTGTACCAGTGTGGCCTTTGCCTGGTAACCCCCTACACTGTTAGTGTAACTGAGCTTTCCTGTGAATTGAGCACTTTCTTACTACACTAGGATTCAAGGAGCATTAGGAAACAAGGTCCCTGCCATCAGGAAACCACTCGCTTCAACTCATCAACATGAGGAGTGAGGAATAGGACTGGTCATGTAACATACTACTCATGTAATGGGATGGCTTGTTCACAGTGATTCTAGATTATATTTCATTAATGTTCAACCTTATCCAGGTTTTGGTGTACTATTTTAGGTTTCTTCTAGAAAACAGTACTATTTTAGGTTTATTCTAGAAAACAGGTATACAGGTATTTGTTGACAAGGTGTTACTCTTTATTTTCTTTAGTTAGAGGCTGTGGTGGGAGCTCTAACCATAATGTCCTCAAGTGGGCACCATAGCGAGGCCTTGGCAGTGGCATGCTATGTGGATTCCTGTGAGCTGATTTCTAAATAACCAGACATTTTGCTAGCTGGTGAGCTATGGTGGGTGTATTTTCACCAGAGGAATTGGCAGATGCTGCATTCTCCCCCTTATCCTGTGGAGCCAGGTAGGCTGCAAACCACATAGGTTGGCTCTAAATGCAGCAGCCTGGGTGGCTTACAGTGGACTGTTTCACATTCTTCTTTCCTTTTTTCTCTCCCTTTTTCTTTCTTTTTCTTTCTTTCTTTCTTTCTTTCTTTCTTTCTTTCTTTCTTTCTTTCTTTCTCTCTCTCTCTCTCCTCCCTCCCTCCCTCCCTCCCTTCCTTCCTTCTTTCCTTTCCTCCTTCCTTCCTTCTGCTATAAATTTTATCAATAAATGGGTATTCATAATGGGCCAAGAAGAGCCTGAGATTAGAGTATAAAATAGTCCATAATAAGGTGAAAACTCATATGGTAAAAATTTCAACAGCCTCAGTATAACAGCCTTTGGTGAGCGTGACTTAAATTCTCCTTCCAACAGGTCCACCCACCCTGGTGCCTTGAGTAACCAGCTAAGGACTTTCTCCTGTGATCTTGTCCAGAGATTGCCCTGGACTGAAGGAGGCCCATTTAGTCACTGCTCTTTCCTTTTCCTGTGGGGCACAAAAGCCATCCTTTGGCCTCACTGTGAGGTGACCCTGTGAGAAGGACAAGATGCTAGTGTTTAAGCCATTAGCATCTTTCAGTTTCTCCTAATGAAAGGCAATCAGACCAATCCTTTAGGATAAAATAACCATTAACTTTATAGTGAAACTGGACATATTAGATTTTTTTCCTCTTCAATTTTCTTTGTGGAGCAAATTCTGAAGACATTTCAAAGAACTAGCTGAAAGCAAAGAGGAGGAATTCTTACCCACCCTCACCCCCACCTTCACTGCCAGTGCCCAGTGGACAAAGTTTTGGTGTAAAGTGACGAGAGCTCCACATACTTTCTTACCTGTTATTATCGCGGTCCTACACACGATGCAGTTTTGTGCTCTGGACTGATGTCACAGAGGAAGGACTTCCTTGGTAATTACATGCAGAGGTGAGCCCCTGAGGCAGGGTGAGCCCCTGAGAGAGGGGTGAGTCCCTGCAGCAGAGACCCTGCCTGAGAAGTGAAGAGCTGAAAAGAACCAGACATGCAAAACCCTAGAGGAGGAGGAGACCCAAGGCTCCACAGCACAGAGAAGAATGGAAGGCAGGCCCAGGTGACCACTCTAGGTGATGGGAGGGAGCAGGTGAGTGAGGACGGAGAAGACGCCAGCGCCATTTAAGTCACCATGGAGCAATGAGAACCATTGCCAACCAGAGTGAGGAGTTTGGATTATTTTCCCCTAAATATAAAACTCCTCTGGCTATTCTTCACCATGGTGAGGTCACTGCCAATCTCAGTCACCTTCCAGAGGAACTCCGGCCATCCTGAAAAACAAATATTTTTTTCATAAGAATGACTAAAACTGGTATTTCCTAACATATATGAAAAAATGGATCCTTCAGATGCATAGTACCAAATACTACTCACTTTTCCTCCTCTACAACTGGCTTATTCATCTAAATAATGTGAGGGTCTCAGCCCATTGTAATGCCACAGTACATCAGTGGTTGAAGTAGACATGCTAAGACTGCCTGTTTTCAGGCCCATCCATCTCTGCCTCTCGGAGCTTCACCCCTGAAACCTTGACACTGAACCTGAAATCTTGGTGTTCCAAATGTCACCCACGTGTCAGGTCCTCCTGAGGGGAAAGATGTTGTGGTTCTGGGGGAACATGGGCCAAGGGGAAATGCAAGACAGAGTTTGTTTTCAAGGCCCCCAGCCTCCAGGAATGGACTTAGAGTCTGTAAGCATGGTTGGTTTTCTTTAGGTGAGTTGATAGAGAATATCTGATAGAGTTGTACTCTTTGATTCAGTCAGTGGTTGCTATTGAAGTCAGACAATTTTAGATATTTATTTTCTATTCATTTTATTCTCTTTTTCATCAAAATTGTTTATTGAATGGCTCCTATGCATGCAGTACCATTCTCATCCTGGGAAGACGGATGTGAATGACAATCTTTTCTTGGTCCAAGCGGATGATGGACTGCTAAATGTTAGTGTGATGATAAAGGTAGGTACAACTCTTCAGAGTGTTACCAAACACTTCAAAGAGGATTTCTGAAAGAGAGGCATCAGAAACAGAATCACTCTGGTCTGCCAGAGGAAAGAGTTGTAGGGGTTCAAAATTAGTCACTTCAAGATGTGCCCACATGTGGATTGTTTTTAGCTAAAGGCAACTTTAGCCATAAGCTCAAGAGAAACTTTTGCCCCTCTCTTAAATACCTGTAAGAAGTTGAATTAAGGGCCTTGCCCATAATAAATGATTATCAGAGAAAACCTCTTTTGACCTATCTTTAGGAGAGGACAAACTTCTATTTACTAAGCATCTGTTCTTCTCATCCTACAATGACCCTTTGAAGTCCCCAAAGTATCTTACTTCATCCTTAGCTCAGGGTGTCTTATATACAGATGTTCTCTCTCTGTCTCTGAACCGCTCATGCATGTGGGGTCTTTGACTCTCATGTGGGGAGGGTTCCCATACATATGTATGTATTAACACTTGCTAGGCTGTCTCATGTCTATTTGATTATTACATCAACCAAAAAGAACCTAGAAAATGGAGGGAAGTTTGTTATTCCCCCATAGATTCCTTATGTGAGCCTTTGAGAGTTGAGGACAAGAGATCAGTTCCTGGAGAAAGTTAGATACCATTTGCACGAATTTCACTGTTGGTTCTTAGGTTTTGAGAGCCATAAAATTTTTTAAGTAAGAGAATAGCAACATACATTTTGAAAATGTGACTATGGCTGGAATCAGGGGGAAAGGAATGAAGGGTTTAATTATCATTGCTGAACAATAAATTACTTCAAAACATAGCGGCTTAGGACAACAGCACATTTTTCTCTGGGCCAGGATTTATGGAGCTGCAGAGCTGAGAGTTTCTGGCTTAGAGTCTCCCTTGTGGTTGCTGTTAAGACACTGGCTGAGGCTACCTAGAAGGCTAAGGTGGTAAACTTTCATGGTTGCCAAGATGGTGCTTGTCATTGGCAGTTTCTCTTTATGTCAGCCGTGTCACATTCTTCATGAGTATCCTTGTGATGTGGCTGCAGGAGCACCCCAGAATGAGTGATCTCAGGTAGTGAGACAAAGTGGCTGTTATGAACGGCATATTTTTTGTCCCCTCAAATTCATATGTTGAAACCCTAACCCCAAATGTTGTGTTATTTGGAGATAGGGACTCGGAAAAGTAACTAAGGTTAAGTGAAATCATGAGGGTGGGGCCTTGATCTTCCAGGCTGGTGCCCTTTTAAGGACCAGAGAGACCAGAGCCCATTCTTCTTCTGCCATGTGAGTACACCATTAAACAGCGACTCTACTGGCACCTTGATCTTGGACCTTCCAACCTCCAGAACTCTGAGAAATGAATGTGTGTTGTGTAAGCCACCTAATCTGTGGGTTTTGTTATAGCAGCACAAGCTGACTAACACAAGACAGTGCCTTTTATGACCTGACCTAATACCGTCACTTTAGTCATACTCTATTTTCTAGGAAGAAGTCACCGATTTGAACCCGCATTCAAGGGAAATGGAATGAAGTCCAACCTTTTGAAGGAAAGTGTATTGAATAACTCATGGGTACAAGTTAAATATCCATTTGATATTTTTACAATAAGAGATTATTTTGTGACTGAGAAAGGAAATGGGGTTTTAATGTAGCTTCAAAGCAGGCAGAGCAAGGCCCAGACCTAAGAGACATTAAAGTGGTATAATGAACAGGACTTGGAAACTAATTACAATTAGACTGAGCTGGGACAATCCAAAGAGGTGTGATGTCAATGGAATACTACGCAGCCATGAAAAAGAAAGAAATCTTACATTTTGCAGCAGCATGGATGGACCTGGAGAGTATTATGCTAAGTGAAATAAACCAGTCAGAGAAAGACAAGCATCCTATGAGTTCACTCATATGTGGAATCTAATGAATAAAATGAACTAACAAACACAATAGAAACAGACTCATAGATAGCAAACTGACAGCTGTTGGGGGTTAGGTGAGGGGATGAAGGGATTGAGCAAAAAAAGAGCAACCCCCCCAAAAATAACCCAGCATGGTGATTGCTGGAGTGGTGTGGTGGGTACAGGAGGATGTGGAGGATAAATGGTGATGCATGAAGACTTGACTTGAGGGATGAGCATACAATGCAGTGTATAGAGGTGTGTTGCAGAATTGTGTATCTGAAACCTGTATAATTTTGTTAACTGGTATCACCCCAATAAATTCAATTATAAAAAAAGAGATGTAATGTGGAGGAGGAAGAAAGAATCAGGACATGCTGCATACAAGATGCCTTTATGAAGGTGAAATGGATACAGGCTGGCAGTTGCACATGCAGGGCTGTGACGTTAACAGGGGGGTTGTAAGCATGGAAACTATGGATGTAGATAAGATCACCGAGGCAAGGGACATAAAATAAGGGGAGCAAAGGGCCCAGGGAAAATCTCGGGAACCCCTTCCTTAGGGGGATGTGTAGAGGAGAATGATCTGGCACAGGAGACTGCAAAGGGGGCAGAAAGGGAGGGAGAAAATCTAGGAACTGTGGCCTTCGGGGGCCAAGCAGTGGGTTCCTATTTTGAACACAGCTGCAAGGTCTGGTAAGATGGCTAGATGTGGCGCCATAGAGGCCATCTGTGACCTTGGCCAAAATGGTTCTGTAGAATAAGGGAAGCTCAGGTTGAATTAGGTTGAGGAGTGAATATTTGGAAGGGAAGAAAGTAGGCACAAACTGTGTTGATGGCTCTTTTAGGAAGGTTAGTTATGATAGAAGACGGCAATAAATGGAAGATTAAAAATTGTTTTGGCCCTGGCCAGTTAGCTCAGTCGGTTAGAGCATTGTCCTAAAACACCAATGTCGTGGGTTTAATCACTGGTCAGGACACACATAGGAAGTGAGCAATGAATGCACAACGAAGTAGAACAATAAATGAATCTCTCTCTCTCTCCCATCCTCTCTCTGTCTCTCTCAAATCAATCAATAAAAAATTGTTTTACTACTTAGAGGAAGGCCATAGTAGAAGGAGAGGGGATAAAAATTGAGAGAGAGGAGTAAGAGAGTTCAATGAGACAGGAAGTCCTTGAAGAGTCACCTGCCTTTGATCCTCGCTAACAGAGAGCAAGAAGTTGGGGTTGATTGCTCATGATGGGGGATCTGTATAGTTAAAGTTTTCCTTGGGTGTCTTCTGTTTTTCTTATGATTATAAGTCTAAGTTAATATTTGGTCACAATTAGAATCCCCTGGAGGATCTTTTAATCCTCCTTTATGCCAAGGTTCATGTCTCAGACTCATTACATCAGAATCTTTGAATTAGAACCCAGTCATCAGTCTTTTTTAAAGTTCCCCCATAAAGCCAGAGTGCAGCCTGGGGAAGAGGGAGGGACACTGCTGGAGGGAAACTGGGAGGAGATGGGTGTCATGGTGTGTGGCCACAGGAGCAAGCTGTGGGGTATAGTGTGAGCCACGTGGTGGGGCTGCCACAAAACACAAGGCCCTTTAGAGGCACATGATTGCTCACTTCCTGTGGCAACTGTCTGTTCGACTCTGTGGTGACCTCCAGCAGAGCTACCTGCTTGGTTTCAGGTTTTATGAGAATGAATGATAGAAGATCTTAATTTTTGTACCTTCAGTTCAACATCTGAAAAATGGACATAACAGTACCTACCTTATAGGACTGATATAGGATTAAGTGAGATAAATGGGCATAAATGCCTATCACAGTTCATAAAACATAGTAAGTGCTCAATAAATGGTTACTCTTAGCATTAATAAATATCCCTCTTGACTAGAATGTAGTATGTGAGTGGGAGAGTGGGAGATGGAGCTATGAAAGCCTATTTGTAGAGAGAAGCTTGTTTAATTGGCCATGAGGACATTGAAGGGACTTCGAGCTAAGGTGACTTAGAGTTTGCTTTTGGCACTCTGGAGAGACAGTGGATAGGAGTTCTGCAGATCTCTGGCTGCTTTGACTGCCTTGTTAAGTCCATGGTGTGGTGTTCTGCTTAGACTTTGTTTTGCCTCCTTTTTGTCCTGGCCCACAAGGGCCATTCATAGTTTGAGGAGCAGATGATGAAGGATTACAACCCCCATTACTGGGTCTGATAACAATTAGGGACAGGGAGTTCCAAAGCTCTGTTCACTTAAAGGACATTCTTTAGGGAACCTGTTTATGTTCTGATCATTTCTGCAGGCATTGTACCCTGACCGGCTACTGACTGCACAGGCAAGAAAGGGCACATTTTTATAAACTGTCTCCCATATGGTGCTCTCCATCAGATGAAAATAAAGTCCCTTGTTATGTGGTGGAGCTCTATTGAAACCATGCAGAATAAAAATGCCTAGAAAGATGCACCTGATCAGGACAGCTTCTTATCTTTGGAATGCATTCTCCCAATGTGACCTTTAGCTGCAACGATAATTATAACTTTGGTAAATCCTGTCCAATGTTATAAGTTGTGTCAAGAAGCAGCTCAAGAGTCCTGCACCACTTTTATGATGGCCATCTTGCCCACAGAGACTACACCCCCCCCCCATCATTCAATGCACATCAGCCCTGACCACAGCCTCTGTTAATAAAGAGGTTCCAGGAGGCTCTCTCTCACTTCCCCCAGAAATGCCCCTCCTTATATTCCAGCAAGCTGGCAGGTGGCCACCCAGACCTTGACTCTGGAAAATGCTTTGTTTTGATGCAATAGTGGTGAGCCTTTCCTTTCAGGTGGTTTCTTTACACGATAATGAGACAGGAAAAACAAGGTCTCTAGCAGGGAGTTTGTCTCGCTGCTCATTCATTCAGCCAATGATGAAAATGCTGCCAAGATCGAGGGTCTTGTCATATGGAAGCTATGGTAGTGAATAAAAAAAGTGAAACCAGATCTTTATCCCTCCAGTTGCTTCATATCCATTCAGGGGCTTGAAGAGGGGGCTGTAAAAATGTCACAGTCCTTGATTCCTGAATCCCAAATTTATGCACCATGTAACCTTGTACCATAAATCCACTGCCCTCACTGGAGCATCAGCTTCCGGAGGTGCAGAGCCCAGCTATGTCATTGACCAAAGGTGGTGGATGGTGCTGCAGGGACAGGGGTGGGGACCACAAGGGCAGGGAGCCTGGCTAGAAACCAGGAATTGCTTTTCAAGAATTTTAAGGAGGGCAAGAGATTTTATAAAGTTGGCTTGGAGTTTGGTATTTTTAGGAGATAAATCAAACTCTATTTTAAATTTTAGCCTGAGTAGGAACTTGATTTCTCTTTGGAAGCATTGGCAAATGCAAGAACTCTGTGGGAATGGAACTCGCATAAGCAGAGTTGTCACTGCAGGTTAAAGTGCTCGCAGGCAGAAAGAGATGTAGGTAGGGGTTAGACCCTGCTGACCCAAAGAGGCCATCCTCCAGAAGCTGGAATTTATCCTGAGTGCCATGGGAAGCTTTGGCTTTAGGAAGAGTGTGTTTGTTGTGTGGAGAAAGAATTACATAGGTGGGAGCAACAGTGGAAGCAAAGAGACAACTTAGGGGGCTGTTACAGAAATCCAGGCAGATGCCAATAGTGGTTTGAACAGGTGGACGACATTAATGTGGACAATGGTGAATGCACTCAGAATGCACAGTGTGTGGCAGACAGTGAATGTGAGCACCTGAGTGGACAATGGTGAAACCACTGAAGCAGGGAAGCCTGGGGGAGGGTCAGGTTTGTTGAGGAGATTAAGACTTAGTTTGGTACATGCTGGGTTGGAAAAGCCTATAGACATAAACGTGGATGTTTTAAAGGGACAGTTGAATATATGGTTTGGAGATATGAAGAGAGGTCAAGGCTGGGATATAAAATTGGGATTCATACTACAGATGATAGTTAAAAATACAGAAACAGAGCTACTACTTTGGCCACAGCTGCCTTGTGAAACCATCTTTATCATCACCTTCTAAACTCTGAGTTGGTGTCTGCTAGTGACATTGGGCCTTAGGTCATGGATGTAAACACACACATTACCGTTCTTCCTTCTGCGGCTGCTGTCCTTCATCCTTCCCACTGAGCCCATGAGTGGCTCCACACTCTCCCTGCAGGGGCTTCCTTAGTAACTGCCTGCAATTGGTGGGAGTTTCAACATGGCACACACACTGCTTAGCATCCTGATCGTAGAGCAGGAGCGTTCTTACCAAGTTTTCCATTTCTATCTCTCTGCATCATCTGGCTCAAATTTTCTGCTCTCCTAACATTTTCCCAGCTTGCTGACATTTTTACAATGGGCATAACCTTATTATTTTATTGTTAGTCACTAAACAGAAATGTTTTGCTTTTCATTTGATCCATTTGCTTCACATGTTGCATTAGTTTCTAGAACATTTTAAATGACTGATTCTGACAGCTGACTTTAAGCAATGCTACTAGGTATGTGTCTAGGCAGCGGATGGTCAGGATGTCACTCAGCAATGTCCATGTATAAGGATGCAGGTTCCAGGGGTAGTCAACCTTTTTATAACCACCGCCCACTTTTGTATCTCTGTTAGTAAAATTTTCTAATCGCCCACCGGTTCCACAGTAATGGTGATTTATAAAGTAGGGAAGTAACTTTACTTTATAAAATTTATAAAGCAGAGTTACAGCAAGTTAAAGCATATAATAATTACTTACTAAGTACTTTATGTCAGATTTTCACTAAGTTTGGATAGAATAAATCTTTATAAAACAACTTACTATAGTAAAATCTATCTTTTTAGTTATACTTTGCATACATAGAAATTGCATTAGTTAATTGAATTATTAGTGGGATCCCTGAGGCTGATGCTGGGAAACTAAATACTGAATATCCAGTTCAATTTTTGTGAGGAACAAACGAAGGTCTCTCCTTCGGAAATATTCAGGCGGTTTCTTTCTTTTGTCATAATATGATTAACAGCACTAAATCCTGATTCCACGAGATATGAGGTAGGGAAAGGTATCAATAAACTGAATACCATTTTCCACATATTTGGATATAAGACCAGCATTTTTTTATTTTGCCATAGGTTTTCATATCCACCACTGTCGAATTTATGTTTACTTTCTTCATCATATCCAATTTCTAACAGTTCTTCTTGGCAAATTGTATCAGCCTCTTCAATATTTGTGGTAAAACCATTTTCCTTCCAGTCATATACCTTCAATTTCAAAATATCTTCAATTCGTTTTTCCATGTCCAATTTAAGTTCATTGAGGTGGCTACTGAATCCGTCAATATCCTCTGGAGTTACATCATCTTTTATAGATGATAACTGAGGCAACTGATGAAATTTTCTCTTCAATAGATTATGATGAAGTAGTTCAAGTTTGTCAATAAATAATAGCACAATACTTTGGCAACCTATAAGAGTTTTATTAGCTCCTTGAAGCTGCAAATTAACATCACCAAATCTCTTGAAAATATCTGCCAAGTAAAAGGCATCATTCTTTACTGTTTTTAACTGTTGACACAGATTGGTCTCATTATTACTTTCAAAAAATTGTATGACACTATCATATAATGCTACAAATCTAGCCAAAGATGTACCCTTTGACAGCCACCGAAATTCTGTGTGCAAAAGTAACTTAATAAAATCTTTATTAGGCCTGACCTGTGGTGGCGCAGTGGATAAAGCGTCGACCTGGGAACACTGAGGTCGCCAGTTCAAAACCCTGCACTGGTCTGGTCAAGGCACATATGGGAGTTGATGCTTCTAGCTCCTCCTCCTCTCTCTCTCTCTCTCTCTGTGTGTGTGTGTCTCCTCTCTGAAATAAAAAATTAAAAAAATATATCTTTATTATTGTCCTGGCAAAGCTGCTGAAACATTCTATCATTCTTTGCATTGGTTTGATCTTGTTTATGGCTCAAATTATTATAGTTAATGATGAATGGAGACTTGTATTTAGATGTTTTCCTACAAGATGTTGTCTGTGCATCACACAATGAATACATAAAACACTTGGCACTTTCTGTTTCAAATAAGCAACAAAACTACCACGATAGTGACCTATCATTGATGGTGTACCATTAGTAGCACATGCAACAATATTATTCAAAGGAATATTATTTTTTGTAAAGTATGTTCTCACAGTATTAAATATAGATAATTCTTTTGTATCTGTGACAAGATTTATTGCGAACAGCATTTCTTCTTGTAATATATTGTTTTCATCAAAATAGCGTACATATACCATCAATAAAGCATCACTATCTGCAATGGTAGATTCGTCCAATTGCATTGGAAATGAAGAGTTTTGGAGAATACTTATAAATTTGTTTTCAACATTAACTGCCATGTTATCAATTTGTTTTTAAATGCTTTTAAAATTTGAGGTATATCCTGATGCATTACTGTTGAAATAAATTTTTTTATAGAGGGTATTATTACAGTTTCTCCAATATTATAGCTTTTAACACTTTTTGCAATTATTTGTGAAATGTGATAAGTGGCAATTAATCCATCTCCATTCATTGTATGTTGTTTCTTAAATGATGCAACGATAGTTGAACGGTTTTGAAATTTTTATATATTTCCTGAAAATATTCAATGTGCTTGTCCTTGTCATTTGGATGCTTTGTAGACAGATGTTCTTGCAATCGAGTTGGCTTCATTGCCTCATTGAATAATGTTTTATGGTACAATAAACACATTGGATGTTGTTTATTTGCAACAGATTCTATGAAACCCATCTTCAGATACTCTGGCGAATAGCCGCATGCTTATTTTTTTCTTTTTTTGAGACGTGGGCTCACAATATTTCACAATATTTTGTTTGAAGCTGTAAGCACGTGCTTGCTCTCAGAAATCTAACTACGTACTGACTTTAGTTTCAATTACGTAACAATTTAGCTTCACTTACGTAACATGAACAAAACTTAGGCGCTTGAAGTCTGTTGCGTGATTGCAACGTTACAAGTGTCGTGGTTGAGTGAGAGTTTGTCGAGACGAGACTAAGTTAGTGAATATCTGTGGTTGTGCGTTTTATAAAATTTTATGTAGTGGGTGTTGGCCAATGGCATCACTTCTTTGTGATCGGGGTGAAGTAGTGAGACATGGGCTGGTTTTGGTAGTCCAAGGGGGGGTGCCTAGAATGTTATCCTATTACCCTAAAATTTGAAAATTGAGACAAAAATATGAGTTAATTGGTATCTCTATTGTCCAGTTTCTGTCATAGAAAGAAGCATCAAACCATGGAGTTCTGTGTATATGGGGTAATAAAAAGATGAACTGCTAGTTTTTGGGCAACAATAGCCGTCACAAACTGCCCACCAGATAGGATGACGGGTGTGGACCAGGGGTCAGGTACCTGGCTGCTAGTGGATGCGGGCCAGGTGGTCGCAAAAGAGGTCGGGTATGGTCCCAATACAAATGCCCTGTAACAGAGTCTGACTGCTGCCTGATCTTGACTGGTCAACAGTTAGTGGATTAGTATGTAATCGCTGTGCTGTTTGGTTGCTCCGCTACCACCTACCATGAAAGCTGGAATGCCCACTAGTAGGTCGTAGGGACCAGGTTGACTATCACTGTTCTAGACCCTTCTGCTTATTCTTGTAGTGTTCCCTAAAATTTTTGTTTTACAAAATTTTGGGTTTTATTTGTTCTCGTTGAATAGTAAAAATGTTCAGTTCTGTGGATTCTTCATATGAGATGACTAAAACAACCTTCCTCCTTCCCCCACCCCCCACGAAGGCTTAAAACAGATGCCTGCTTGTACTGTAGAGCTCAACACTATTCTTGTGTGACTGAAGGCAGAACACATGCACAGGACAGCTGAGGATGTTTACTGTGGTCAAGTGTGAAGCCTGTGGGCCAGGAAAGGAAGGCCCAGGGAAATTGGATTTTTTTTTTTTTTTTAAATTTAGGAAAGCCTGAAAATAGCACTATTCTGTTTGGTAATCTCTCTTTTTCTACCTGTGAATTCTCTTCCTGCTCTGCCCCACCCTCTGCCCCCAGTGAATTCATGAAGCTCACAGAAGCCTCCTGAGAAGAAACAAAGGGAGCCTGCCCCTCTGGCCATGAAGCTCAGCAGTGCTGTCCTCAGCTCTTGTTGCTGTCCTTAAGTACGTGGTCACTGCTGGCACCTGCATGGCTTCTGGGACTAGAGCCACATATGTCATCCCTTGGGGGAGCCTTGCTGCAGATAGCTGAAATAAAACACATATTTGGGAGTCAGGAAGGTACATGACGTACATGAGAGCATGCAGAAGTCAGATTGCTGCTCATGGGGAGTGTGTAGAGTGATATGCAGAGAACCAGTTGAGCATGCTGGGACGAGCCACCGGGTAGCAGTGGTCTGCAGGGATGGAAGGCCTGAAGCAGGCTAAGAAAGCAAAGTGTTTGTTTGGGGGGACTGACTGGACAACAGGGTATCCTGGAACCTTGGGAGAAGCAAAGTTTGTGAAGAAAGAGTGAGAACTCAACACATTGTACTCAGTTATTAAGATGAGAAGGAAATTCAGCATTAGCTGGTGATTTGAACTGAGCTGGTCAGCGAGGGAATGGTGGGGCCAGGAGCCAACCTACAGCAGGACACTGAGTGTAGCTTCTTTTAGAGAATTTGGGGAAGAGGATAGACAAAGGGCAGGATTAAGGGAATGCCTAGTGTGTGGGAGGGCTTTGTTGGCTGGTTTTTGTTTTATTCGGCTTTGGGGAGGTGTGTGTGTGGGGGGTATTTATTTACTTTCACTTCCTTTTTTTTTTTTAATTTCTTTTATTTATTTATTTATTTATTTATTTTAGAGAGGAGACACACAGAGAGAGAGAGAGAGAGAGAGAGAGAGAGAGAAAGAGAGAAAGAGGGGAGGAGCTGGAAGCATTAACTCCCATATGTGCCTTGACAAGACCAGTGCAGGGTTTTGAACTGGCGACCTCAGTGTTCCCAGGTCGACGCTTTATCCACTGCGCCACCACAGGTCAGGCGACTTTCACTTCCTTTTACAAGAAAGAAAAAGACAAGCCCTATTGGTAGGTAACCAGCTTGTCTGCCACAGCAGTGTGGGTTTTGGGTATTTCCTTTCACTCATCATGTGATGGAGACCTGACGGTTTGTCTTAAGAATTTATTTCTAGAAAGGTGTGTCTGGAGGAAGGTTAGAAGCCCTAAAAAAGGCCAAGGGAGGAGAAAACATTGCATGAGAGATTGGAGAGAATGTTAACGAATGAGATACAAGAGGGAGGATGAGAAAACGAGGGATTCGGTGGGAGGGAAGACAGAATGAGATCATCACACAAGTGTAAGGTGACCAGATTTTAAAATTGGTAAAGCGAGACACCATTGACCTGGGGGGGGGGGGGGTTGATTAAAAATGTGGTCTATATGGAGCTTCCAGGTCGAGGCGGGATCTCCCCACCAAAAACCATATATTCCCTTCCCGTTCTCCCGCCGTTCCCTAGCTTTTCGTGCATTCTTTCCAAAAAGTAGAATATTTTTTATAACACCGTGGGACAAATTGTTAAAAAGCGGGACATTTGGCCACCTTACACAAGTGAAAAGGGGGAAGCAAGGGAGGGGGACAGTGCTCCCCTTTGAATCTGGAGTGGAAAGTTTAGGAAACTTGTGTGACTGACAGTTTTACTTTCCTTGTCCAGTGGGCAGCAAGGCCACCTGTTGTGGAGGCAGATGAGGATGTGATGGGACTTGATAAAAAAATATAAGGTTTAGCTGGTGTGGGGACTGAAGAGGGGCTGAGCAGGGACCAGTAGAAGGCTTCTTTATTGTGGGTTGCCCGGCCAAGGTTAATGGGGTTTTCAGGATGTCTGTGGCACAAATGGCCTGGAGCTTCCTCCATCAGTGCATCAGTGCCATCAGAATGTGGGAAGGAAGGATGTGGAGAGCAGAAAAGGGGTCAAGATGGTAAGACAGGTGAGATAAGGGCCGGGGCGTTAAGTGAGATAAGGATTCTGGCATGAGCCACAGGACTCCTTGTCCTCCCCCTTCCCCACCTGCCCCAATCTCTTCACATAAAAAAGATATTTTGCTCCTGTGTTTTATCCAGAGAGAGGACTTTTGGGACATCTTTACTCCTGGTGATTTACACTCTGAAACAATAAACTTTGGATGGTTATGACATGTCAGTGTAGGGTCATCAGTGGTAGCAAACGTACCATTCTGGTGCAAGATGTTGATAGAGGGGAGGCTGTGAGCATGGTGTTTGGGGGCATATGAGCAGTTATAGGTTCAGGGAAAAATTGAGCAGGAAGTACAGAGATTGCCCATACACTGAATGTGCCCCCTTTTGAACTTTCCTCCACCAAAGTGTTGCATTCATTTCTTACAATTGATGGACTTAAACTGACACGTCATAGTCACCAGAAGTTCGCAATTTACATTAGGATTAGGGTTCATTATGTATTCTGTGAGTTTGGTCAAATGTATGATGATGTGTATCAGCCATTATATTATCATACAAAATAGTTCCACTGCCCTAAATATCCCCTGTGCTCCAGAATTCACCCTCCCTTCTCCAACCCCTGGCAACCACTGGTCTTTTACTGTCTCTATAGTTTTGGCTTTTCCAGTATGTTATATAATTGGAATCCTACAGTCTGTAGCTTTTCAGATTGGCTTCTTTTACTTAGTAAAATGTATTTAAGGGTTTTACGTGTCTTTTTTGTGTGGCTTGAAAGCTCATTTTTTATTGAATTTATTGAGGTGACACTAGTTAATTAAGTTATAGAGGTTTCAGGTATACAGTTCTATAACACACCATCTGTATATTGTATTGTGTGTTCACCACCCCAGTTAAGTTTCCTTCTTTCATCACCATTTATTCCCCCTAAACCCTCTTCCACTGCCTCTTACCCACTTTCCTTCTGGTAATTCCTATACTCTTGTCTGTGTCTATGAGTATTTTTATTTGCTTAACCCCTTCACCTTTTTCACCCAGTCCTCCTAACCCTGCGCTCCTCTAACATCTGTCACTCTGTTTTCTATATCTGTGAGTCTGTGTCTATTTTGTTTGTTAGTTTACTCTGTTAATTAGATTCCACATATAAGTGAAATCATATGGTTCTTGTCTTTCTCTGCCTGGCTTATTTCACTTAGCATAATATTCTCCAGGTTCATCCATGCTGTCACAAAAGGTAAGGTTTCTTTCTTTTTGTGGCTGAGTAGTATTCCGTAGTATAAATGTACCACCACTGTTTTATCCCCTCATCTACTGATGGGCACTTGGTCTGTTTCCAGATCTTGGCTATTATAAATAATGGTGCAATGAACATAGGGGTGCACATATTCTTTCAAATTAGTGTTTCCGGTTTCTTTGGCTATATTCCCAGAAGTGGAATCACTGAGTTCATTTATTTTTAGTGATGAATGATATGCCATTGTCTGGATGTACCACAGTTTATCCATTGGCTGCTTCCGAGTTTTGGTAATTATGAATAATGATGCTTTAAACATTCATATGCAGGGTTTTATATGGGCATACATTTCAACTCATTTGAGTAAATACCAAAGAGTGCAAATGCTGGATCATATGGTAAGAGTATATTCAGTTTTGTAAGAAACTAGCAAACTGTCACCCAAAGTGATGGTACCATTTTGCATACCCACCAGCAATGAATAAGAGTTCTTATTGCCACATATCTTTACCAGCATTTGTGTTGTCAGTGTTTTGAATTTTAACCATTTTAATAGGTATGTACTGGTATTGCATTGTTCTTTTGAATTGGATTTCCCTAGGGACAGAAGATGTTGAGTATCTTGTTATATGCTATTTACTATTTGCATATCTTCTTTGGTGAGATATTTGTTCAGCTCTTTGACTCATTTTAAAACTGGGTTGCTATCTTATTTTTGAATTTTAAGAGTTTTTGTATATCTTTAATAACAATCCTTCTAACTTTTATTTTTTTTTAGATTTTATTTATTGATTTTTGGAGAGGAGGGGGAGAAGGGGAGAGAGGAACAGAGAAATAGAGAGAGTGAAAAAGAGTGTGAAGAAGTAGGAAGCACCTACTCATAGTAGTTGCTTCCCATATATGCCTTGACCAGGCAAGCCCATAGATTTGAATCGGCAACATCAGTGTTCTAAGTCAACACTTTATCTACTGAGCCACCACAGGTCAGAAAATAGTCCTTCATCAGATGTGTCTTTTGCAAATATTTTCTCCCAATCTGTGGCTTGTCTTCTCATTCTCTTGACATTGTATTTCACAGAGCAGCAGTAGTTAATTTTAATGAAATCCAGCTTATCAATTATTTATTTCACAAATAATATTTTTGTTATTATACCTAAAAAGTCATTGACAAACACAAGGACATCTACATGTGTTTGCTATGTTATCTTCTAAGAGTTTTATAGATTTGTATTTTACATTTAGATCTATGATTTATTTTGAATTAATTTTTGTGAAGAATGTAATATCTGTTCATTATTTTTTGGCACATGAAAGTCTAGTTGTTCCAGCATCATTTTTTTGAGAAGGTTGTTCTTTTCCTTTGTCAAATATTAGTTGACTATATGTGTGAGTATTCTAGACTCTCTATTCTGTTCCATTAATCTATTTGTTTATTTATATTATTTGCTATTACCACACTATCTTCATTATAGTGATATTTTTAATTTACCAATTATAGGTAAAACCTATTGACCTTCTATTAAGATTGATTAGAAGTTAGCTCTCTTACACTTTCTAGTTCATATGGCTATTTCACTGTTTTTAATTAAATCAGCAATCACTGTTTATAACACCAAAACTATGTCAGTATTGCTTATAACAAATCAGAGTATTGTATTATGATAATATGTTTAACACCTTTTGGTTTTTTAATTACCTATCTGCTCATTTATTACTTACATGTCATTTTTATATTCTTATCATGGTGGTTTAAAAAATATGTCAATAATTTCTTTGATATGCTTCCCTTCAAAATGTAGAGCCCTGTTTCTTTTGCCTTGTGTGTGGACTTTGCTTAGTGAATTGTTTTGCATAGACAGAAGAACATGGCAGTAGTGATGATGTGTGACTTTTGATACTAAGTCGTAAAATGCCTTAAAGCCTCCTCCTTGATCTTTCCATGGATGGCATGCTCTGGGGAAAATAGTTGCCATGTTGTAAGGCAGGGGTCCCCAAACTTTATACACAGGGTGCCAGTTCACTGTCCCTCAGACCGTTGGAGGGCCGGACTATTAAAAAAATCTATGAACAAATCCTTATGCACACTGCACATATCTTATTTTAAAGTAAAAAAAACAAAACGGGAACAAATACAATATTTAAAATAAAGAACAAGTAAATTTAAATCAACAAGCTGATCAGTATTTAAATAGGAACTATGGGTGCAGATGTATCCTGTTCTCCTCTCACTGACCACCAATGAAAGAGGTGCCCCTTCCAGAAGTGCGGTGGGAGCTGGATAAATGGCATCAGGAGGCTGCATGCGGCCCGTGGGCTGTAGTTTGAGCAACTTAATTAGCTCTATGGACAGATACATGTGGAAAAAAATAACAAGGCCCACTGCCAGCAGCCAGTGATAACTGAGGCCTCCTGCCAATGGCTATGGGTGAGCTATGCAGGCAGTGGTGTGCACCTTCCTACGCAAGCTCTCCATTGACTGGAGCCCTAGCTGACATCTTGGCTGCAGCTTCAGTAGGGCCCTGGCAAGTTTGCTCCCAGATTCCTGACCCTCAGAATCTGTGAGCTAATAAATGTTTGCTATTTTAAGTCTATAAGTTTTAGAGTAATTAATATCTTTAATTTCTTCTGGATTATCACTTTGTCATTAGACCTGCCACACTATTGATTCTGTCAAGTCTGAGTGTCTTTTTCCCTGGTTCCCTCCGCCTTGCTGCTCCCACTGGAAGGCTTATCCTGGAGACTGTGGTACAGTTGCCATTCTTCTCACCCTACTGACAGGGCTCACTGGGTCCTCAGTCCCTTATTCCTTTTCTCTGCGGAAACCCATCAACGACTAGCTCTTAGGATAAAGCATATGAGAGATAAGTTTTCTTAATATTTGCATGTCTAACAATTTGTTTACTTGCTTTCATTCTTGATTGACAGTATGGTTGATTATAGAATTCAAGGAAAAAAAACTGTTTATCTTAGCATTTTGAAGTCATGGATTATTCTCCTGGCATTCAATGTTGTATTTGCTGTCCAATATAATTTTCATTCTTGTTCTTTTGTGTATAACCTAATTTTTCCCTTCTTGGAGGTTCTGGGCTCCTCAATTTGTCCCTAGTGTTGTAAAGTTTCATGATGTGTCTTGTATCAATCAAGATGCTTTGCTGGAATGAAGAAAGCCCAGGTAAAATAGCTCATAGTACAAGTGGATTAATTGTTTTGCATAATAGGAATTCCTGAAATAAGGTGACTCTGGGGTTGATTAACTTAGTGACTGAAGTCCACAGTCAGGGATTCAGGTTTTAAAAAATGCACCTATTCTGCTAAGATGCATCATAACTTTTTTGTGGGCAAAGCCTGGCAGTAGCTTGTATCCCAGAGGCAAAAAGTGATACTGTCTCTTCCTTGGACTCTTTAAAACTTTAGAATATTTCCCAGAATTAATCCCATCATTGAAAGACTTTCTTTCATGGCTCTGTGCTCAACATAAGGTGTCATGGCCATTTCTAAATAAATCACTAGAAAAGGGGAATTAAATTGAGAGAGAGAGAGAGAGAGAGAGAGAGAGAGAGAGAGAGAGAGAGAGAGGGAGAGAGAGTGAGAGAGTACTGGATAGGGATGTAAAATGTGTTTGTTGTTAAAAGTGGTACACAAAAATATTTGGGAAACATTAAAGAAATCTCTTCTGGGTATTTTGAACTGTACACTACTGTCTTGTTTTAGTTGGCTTTACAGATGTGTGAGGCTGGTGGGGAACACAGAAAGCACATCAGATTCCAGTGAGTAGAAAGGAACATGCAGAATATGTATGAGGAAATGGCTTCACTCTCTCATAGAGCAGCCCAATGTGCTACCTTTATTATCCTGCTCATTTCTGTTTTCCAAAGGAAGAGGCTGTGGAAATATGCTGATGTCCACAAAGGCAGCAGGCAGGTGGGCCTGAGAGGCACATGTCTGGACACTCATTGTGGAGCTTGGCTAAGATCTGCCCCCTGATGGTCAGGGTTGGTTAGCATAATGTGTGGAGCTCTGCCTCCAGGCATCCATTCAGCAAACATTTATCAAAAGTCTGCATTCTCCCCATGCTTGGGGAGCCGCAGAGAGAGGGGTGCTAGGTTCCTTTTGAGTTACATCATGTAGTAAGAACAGTTTGGCTTTTGAGGGTTATTTTCACTCAATCTTGCCCTTTCTGGGCAGTTGTAGTCAGAAAAGCATGATATGGATGTTTCCTATGCCTAAAGATTTTTAGGAAGTGAAAGTATCTTTCTGTGAAACTAATTATTTTTATTTTTATTTTTTTTCTGAAATGAGAAGTAGGGTGGGCGGTGGGGGGGCAGACAGACAGACTCCCGCATGCACCTGATCAGGATCCACCTGGCAATCCCACTAGGGGGCGATGCTCTGCCCATCTGGGCAGCTGCTCCATTGCGACTGGAGCCATTCTAATGCCTGAGGCGGAGGTCATGGAGCCATCCTCAGTGCCTGGGTCAACTTTGCTCCAATGGAGCCTTGGCTGTGGGAGGGGAAGAGAGAGCTCGAGAGAAAGGAAAGGGAGAAGGGTAGAGAAGCAGATGTGCACCTTACCTGTGTGCCCTGACCAGAAATCGAACCCAGGACTTCCACACGCTGGGTTGATGCTCTACTGCTGAGTCAACTGGCCAGAGCCAAAACTAATGTTTTTTGATCAAAATGTGTAGTGATAGGGAAACTCTTGACTCTGTGTGGGTGTGGTCACCATCAGCTACTATGGTCATATGCATGCAAACCTGGTACTTTATTCCCCATCCTGGGGCCATAGGGTGGCCTGGAGGATGTCTTAGCCTGCAGTTGGGTGTCTTCAACGGCCTGTGACATGGTCTTCTCCCTTTTCTGCTGCCCTTCCTTGTTTCCATCCTTCCATTCTTATTGTACTATATTTTCTGCTTTCCAGTTTTAAAATATTTAAAGAGGTTCATTGAAATAACTTTGATGTATACAAATTGTATACATTTAAGGTGTACAACTTGATGTCTTGATACAGTATACATGTGAAAAGATCACTACAATGAAGCTAATGAAGATACCCACTACTTCTACATAGTTGCCATTGTGTGTGCATGCATGTGTGTGTGTGTGTGTGTGGTGGGATTTCACTTTAAGTCTATCCTCTTTGCAACTTCCCAGTACATAATATAGTATTGTTAACTGTGGTCACCATGCAGTACATTACATCTCTACAACTTTCTTCTAGTACTTGTTCTTGTTGCACAACTGAAATCCTTCAACCCTCCCTTCTGCCCATGGCAACCACCATTCTACTCTCTGCTTCTATGAATTTGATTATTTTAGATTCTACATAGAAGTGAGATCATATAGTATTACTCTACATTTACTTCACAGTATCATCCTTTAGATTTATCCATGTTGTTACAAATATTTTATCATATATATGTATATATATGTGTATGTATGTATGTATGTATGTATGTATGTATGTATGTGTGTATATATATAAAACTCTTAAACAATGTAGGGTTTAGGGGAGCTGACCCCCAAGCAGTGGAAATTCATTGTATAACTTTCGACTTCCCAAATCTTTAAGTTGTCCCTTGTTATCTGTAGGAGATTTGTTCCAAGAAATCCTACTCCCCACCCCCATGAATGCCAAAATCCACAGGTGCTTAAGTCCCCTATATAAAATGACAGAAATCAATAGACAGTGTTAGTTCTTTGCATCTGTGAATTCCCAACCATGTGTAAAAAATAGTATAGGTATTTATTGAAAAAAAATCCATATATAAGTGGACCTGAGCAGTTCAAGGTAAACTGTTTAAATATACATAATTTTTCTTTATCTATGCATCTCTCAAAGGACATTTAGTGTACTAATTTCAAGATCCTGATTTTATTTTCTTTGGGAATATATCCAGAAGTGGGAATCCAAAATCATATGGTAGTTTTATTTTTTATTTTTTTTAGGAACCTCCATCCTGTTTCCACAGTGGCTGTGCTTAAAATTTTTTTGTTAGTCTATACCTACTTCCTCTAACATTTTCTCTCTTCTCATTTTAATTTATACAGTTATTTGTCTTAGGTTATTTTTTCTTTCCTTACTGCCTCTGTTTTGCTCACTCCTCTTTTTTTTGTCCCTCTACACTTTTGTGCTTCCATTTCTTTCCTTTCTTTATTTTCCTCCTATACAAGCATTCCTTTCCCTTTCCCTCCCCCCCTCCCTTTCCCTAAAGGTTTCTGAAGTCCTCCTCACTACTCACTTAGAAGGAATAGAATGGGTAGAAAATGGTTCAGAGACAGTGAGAAAGGCAGCTGGTGAAGGTAACTGATGGGAAAGTACTGCCCATCAGAGCTGTTCTTGTTGCACAACTGAAATCCTTCAACCCTCCCTTCTGCCCATGGCAACCACTATTCTACTCTCTGCTTCTATGAATTTGATTATTTTAGATGCCACATAGAAGTGAGATAATATAGTATTACTCTATGTTTACTTCACAGAATCATCCTTTAGATTTATCCATGTTGTCACAATATTTCATCACATATATGTGTGTGTGTGTGTATGTATGTGTGTGTGTATATATATGTCAGACAAGGCAGGGCTCTTCGGCCATGCCTTGTCCAACAGTTTTATCATATGTTACCATATTTCCCCATGTATAAGAAGCTCCCATGTATAAGATGTACCTTAATTATGGGACCTGAAATTTGAAAAAAATGTATTACATAAAGTTATTGAACTCAAGTTTTATTCATCATAAAATTTATACAACTCCTCATCACTGTCAAAACTCCTATTCTATAAGCTTGTCTTCATCTGTGTCTGATGTCAAGTCACTGTTTTCAACAGTGAGCACAAAATCAAGTGTGAAATAACAGGAAATGCAAGTAAAAAAACTACAACCACTGTATAAGATGCACCCAGTTTTTAGACCCCAAATTTTTCGGAAAAAAACGGTGCGTCTTATACATGGGGAAATGTGGTAAGTCATAAAGGTCACACTACCAAATTTATGAGCCAATCAACAAGATCTGAAAACATCTTGAAAGACTTGAAGATGAACTGAATTTGATAAGAAAATATGTCTCTCTTTTTCCACTTGGGTAAGAAAATGAATGACACAAGGGCAGCATGTTGAGGGGGGCTGTGCTAAGCAGTGGAGATGACTTCAAAGGTTTTCAGCTAAGAGTAGAGTAAGAGAGAACCACCAAGAGGTGTGACACCTTCCCCCATCAAGGCTCATTTGTGTTAGAGAAGCTCAGTATCTTGTTGGGCAAGTACCAAACTTAAGAGGAAAGCAGCCAATCTTCCTGTTGCTAAGAGGAACCAGGATAGTGAAGGGCTTGAGGCTATACCATGTCAGAAAGGCTAAAAGAACTAGGCATAGAAAAGGAGGTGATAACCATATTCAAATATTAAGGAAGAGAACGTAAGCTTATGGCTGCAAGGGGAGGACTAAGTCCTTGGATTCAGACTTCATTCTCAGCACAGAAACATGCACTGGAGTGGTCAAGGGCACTGGAGGTGAACTGGGTGTTTTCTGTGGCAGCATATCCCTTTTATTGGAAAAGTAATAGTGCTTGGTGGATTGCTTTAAATGAGGTTTAGACTTCAGGCATTTGGTTGAACAAAATGCCAGCCATGCCTGACAAGGTGGTGGTATAGTGGATAGAGTGTTGGCCTGAGACCCAGAGGACATAGAAGATCCAGTTTCGAAAGTCTAAGGTCATTGGCTTGAGTGTGGTCTCACTAGCTTGAGCGCAGGGTTGCTGGCTTGAGCATGGGATCATAGACATGACCCCATGGTCAATGGCTTGAGCCCAAGGGTCACTGGCTTGAGCCCAAGGTTGCTGCTTGTGCCCAAGGTCGCTGGCTTGAACTCAAGGTTGCTGGCTCGGCTGCAGACCTGCACCCCTCCCCTGGAAAGGCACATATGAGAAAGCAATCAATGAACAACTAAGGTGCCGCAACAAAGAATTGATGCTTCACATCTCTCTCTTCCTGTCTGTCTGTCCCTATCTGTCTCTGTCTCTAAAAAAAAGTGTTGGTTGTAAATTATTATGGTTGATACTAATACTAATAACAACAATAATAACTAACCTTGATTGGCTGGGTACACAGTGCCCAATGTGTTACCTGCATTATCTTATTTGATCTTTAGAATAATATTATAAGATACTTACTATTATTAATATCATCTTAGAGATAAGGAAATGCATTGAAGTAGGTGAAAACTGTGCCCCAAATTACAGACAACAAAGAATAAAGCCTTGCTGGTGCATGGGACTAAACATCCAATGGCTCAGGCAAAGAGGACATCTAATGGTAGTCTAATGCTGACAGTGGAGGGTGGGAGCAGGGTTAAACAGCTTTTAACATGTGGCTGAAGGCCACAAGGGCAGGGCTTCTGTGGTCTTTGTGGGAGTGGACAGCAGTGAGGCAGAGGAGAGGAGCCCCTAAGAAATGGAACAGAGATGTGTCCTTAGCTGAGTGCCCTTAGTCTTAAATAATTCAGTAAATAAATCACATCCATGGTCATACAGTAAAAGTTTTGTTTGGAATAGTTATTTTTTTTGGATAACACATTAGGATCATTTCATGAAAATCACAAAAACTATGAGTGCTTATGTACATTTTGCATTGCAGCCCCAGTAAGTTTGTTATTGACTCCTGGATGATCAGAAAACAGTGGTCTCGTTTAGTCGTTGTGCCCTGTTGCAACAGCCAATATTCTTTACTTCTCCATATTTAAAAAATACACACAAAAATACCTGGCATGTGTTCATATTTTGTCCAGCTTTTAAATTGTTCTCAGTGGGAAATTTAGTCTGACTATCTAGTCCAGTGAAATTTCCCATTCAGGTCCAAGTGCATTCTATTCTAGATGGTGAGTGTTACTTCTATAATTAGCATGTCCCCATTTTAGAGGCTCCTTGTCCTTCTCACTTGAAACTATGGGATGGGAGGAGGCGGGAGGAGGGAGGTCCAGAGGCAGATCCTGATGGCCAGGCATACAGAGTTGGAGCGCTCAGAGCTTGTGGCGCCATCAGTCCTGCGAGGCTTCTGGCTCAGGTTCTGCCCCTGGCTTTTCGTGGGCAGGGTTTGAAAATGGAACACATGTGAATGATCCTCAGTGACAATAATTGCTCCATAAAGAAACATCGGGCATAGCAACACACTGACCTCTGCACCACACAGGGCGGGGACTAGCTGAGGCCTCCCTGCTGTGTTTGGAGGCCAAGGTGGATCTCAGGCAGGAGAAGGAATTGAGAACCCTGGGAATCTGAGAATGTGGTGGTAGCTCCATTCTGGGAGTCTGGTCATTTGTCACTTTCTGTTTGAAGCTTGAATCTGCTCAGGCCTTTAGTGGCAGAGACTGTAATGGTAAGGTTTTGCCACCCCATGGCATCATGACTCTGAGCTGTTCCAAAGAGCTTGTGGGAGGAAATGAATAATAAGATTGCATGGGTCCTCTTCGTTCCTTGTCCCTGGAGAGCTGGACTGCAGGGCAGCACATTCCACTGCTCCAGGATTTCCTTCTCAGCATGCCTGAGCTCTTCCCTGGGTGATGCCTGGGTGAATCAGGAAAGATGTGCTGTGGGAGGAGGAACAAAGGCCAATCCTTGTTGCCAAGAGCCATTTGAGATGCAGAGCTGCTCTTGCAAGGGACACCCGCACGAATGCTAGCTCTCAAGTTGGGCCCGTGGAATGAGGCCATGTTCTTACCTGTTCAGAACCAAGAGCTGGGCACAGAACTGGGTCACCTCATAGACCAGCAAGATAATCTATTCTGATTGGTGAAATCAGAGTTCGCCCTTCCTTGTAAAACCCATCTGTGCCCCCAGCATCTGCCAGCATAGGCGCTCCTTTGTTCTCTTGTTCCAGAAGGCTGAAGAGTGAAGTGACACAAAGGGTAGAGTGCCTGCCTGCCTGAAGTCCTCCGCAGCTCTCTCTGTTTGAGGCTCTGGGCACTCACACTGGCTTTTTCACCCAGAGGCCAAAAAGCCCCATCAAGTGCGGCCTAATGGGGCCGGAGGTGTGGTTTCTCTCCGAAGCCTGTACCTCCACAGTGTATGTGCCTAGCATGTGCTGGGACACACAGGCCGGCTTTTCCAACTTTGGGCTTGAAGGGATATTTCTCTGTCGCCTCCCCCACCTCTCCCCATCTGCCTTTCTAACTTGTTTTTCTGCTGAGCCTTAGCACTTTTGCTCTTTGAGACAACCTGTAATTGGAAAAAGAAGCTTGCTCTGAGTGATGAGTTAGCACATGCCGCCCTCTAATGGCTCATGCCTTCTAAGCTTCCAGGCCCCATTAGAAACAGATGCCCAGGGCTTGGTGCAGAGTCCTCAGCAAGATTCCCTCTGAGGAAGCGAGCTCTTTCCCTATGGCCAGCTCAAAGGACCCAGCCCTGCTCTTGATGGGGTTTGGAGTGCAGGTAGGGTTGTCAAAAGTTGGGCAGCTTTGATGTATCCGGCTGTGAGAGGAATAGCCCAACACTTCACTGCCAAAAGTGAAATAACTGGACGTTCTTTGGACCCACCTATCCCCTTGCTCATCAGTTCCACCTGCTCCTCTGCAGCTGCTACTGGGTCTGGGGAGGGAAGTACAGAGCCGTGAGCCATGCACACAAAGGGCTTCCTCCCTCTGGTGAGAGAGGTATGGTGGAGAGGGGGTAGCGTAAAGGTTGCTGACACCCCCTCACACTTTCCAGTTGGCACCTCAAGAACCAACTCAAAAGCCAAAAAGAGAGGGAGGGAGAATATGCAAACCTCCTGGAATAACATCTCCCTGGTTAATGTTTGAAGACCCTAGAAACATTGTGTGAGCATAGTCTAGTTCTGTTTGCAGGGGAATACAGGACTCAGCCAAGGAACAAAGTTCACAGGTGTGGGAGGAAAGGCTGGGAAACATTTTGTTTTGGCAGCTGGAAAGCTTTTCACCAGATGTGATGGAGAGAGGCTGAAAGAGGAACTTTTCTTTTTCTCCAGTAAGCTCAAATCTGGCAAAAGTCAAGCATCATACTACAGGTTTCTGGGCAGGAAACAAGGTGAAAGTTAGTTGTTTGCAAGTTTAGACTGTTTTAGAGTCTGAAGCCTCCTGAGAAAATAACTCAGGGTTAAACCTCACAGAGCTCGCCTTCTGCAGGGGGTTGGTGGTCACAGAGGTGAAGGTACTAATCCCTGGGGAATTGGGATAGGTGCTTGGTGGGGGGCCAGCCATTGTTCTTTTCTGCCCTGTGGGAAGGATGGAGAGGGAAATTGGAGAGGCTTGGGCTGGAAGTTGAGTTAATGAGCCTGGTTTTGATGTAAGGTTAAAGCAAGGAGGCTGTTTCTGATATGGTCACTCCTTGCAGGAAGGGAAAAGTACTTTTAATATTTTATTTTAGTTGGATCTTTGGTTACAGAAGCCTTGCCATCAGGAAACAAATCTTGCTCTGCTGAACTTTAAAGAATGGAATTATTTCTCCTTTCTCAAAATCTTGAGCAAGTTCTAAAATAGTAATAATAATAGAAAAGCTTCTTCTCTGTTGATAAACTGACCTGAAATGTTGGCCTTGTTTGCCTTTGGATGCCTGATGATGCTTCCTCTGCGCTAGGTGCATGCAGTGGCTGGGAAGAGTCGTCCTTGTGCACACCATATCCCGGCCTGACAGAGATGGCAAGGAGCCCCTTTCCTCTTCCATAATGTTTATTTATCCAGCTCCAACTCTGGAGAGAGAAGTGTTTCTCCAAAGCTGAGTTCCTGCTCAGCTGCACACACATCTGCTCCCTGGTTTTATTTGGGTAAAATGGAAGGTCTATAAATAGAGAGCCCTGGGCTTCTAGGTGATATTTAACACAAAAAGGTGTGACCAGAGGACCTCTAAGAGGTCTTCAAATCCCTGACAGTATGTGATTTCCTGTTAATGCTCTAAAAGTGGTTAGAGGAAGCCAGGAAGATTTGCACGTGGTAGCACCTGGGGGACAGTGACTGAAGCCCTCAGCAGTAGGACCTCAACTTACCAGGAGGGACTGAGGCTCTGAAGACCTCTTACCTGCTGTAAGAGGTTTGTAGGCCAAATCCAGGTCAAGCTCTCATTTTGGTTTTACCACAGAGTACGATGGGGCAATGATTTCTCCTGGCTGCAGTGTCCTCCTTGGTGAGTGCAGACGTGAGCATTACGGTACTTCACAGGAGTTCGGCATGTAGCACATTGTGAGATACTTATGTTATTATTTTTTAACAGGCTAGATTAAAAGGACCACAAGGGAATGAAATGTCGAGGTTGTGAGCCCTAGATGCTTCATCTGGGACTGTGGTTAGGTAAGGGAAAGAGTTTGGGAGAAAAGCAAAAATAAAAGCTGCAGGAGAACGATGAGAAGAAAAGAAAGGAGAGCTAGGACCTCTTCTGGAGGAACTAGTTTTCCATGTGAATGTGGGGAGCAGTACTTTGGGCACAGCATGTGAACGCCTGGAGGAGAAACCTGAGAACTCACCTCCGTGAGGGGGATCCAGCAGAGAATAGAGTCTGACAGAACCGGGTTCCCAGTCTGAATACATGCAGAGAGAAGTTTTGGCTGGGAGTAGGAAAGGGGGCAGGGAGGGGGCTAAGACTGGGAAGCAGTCCAAAGCGACCAGTCTGTCAGGCCAGCAGGGAAATGTGGAGCACCAGCCTGTTAAGTACCTGATTAATGAGTAAGCTGCTAGCTGGTTTAGGTAATGGTGCACCTGTGATTTACCTAATCCCTACAAAACCCACACCGTGAACTCTCCACACACTCTTTGGCTGAGCCAGGACTCTGCTGAGGCGCCCTTGGAGGAAGGACTCCTGGGAGAGAGTTCTTATTGTGTTTTTTTTTTTTTAATCTGATTCTTTTGGGGTGGTGGTGGTTGTTCTTGTCCATTAACAGAAGTAGCAATAAAAACAAAACTAGAAGTTGCTTCATAAACTTGGGAGCTCTTGAAGCTAGTATGGAGCAAATGTAAGCAAAAGTTAAGTCTATGTTGTTACAGACTTTATAATCTTTCCTCCTGTGGCCTTTTGTGTTAGAGACGGTTTTAATTTTTTATTAATACATTTTTAAACTTTTAATTTCAGTGTAGCATGCATTCAGAAAAGTGCCAAAAACCTAAATTTATAATTTTCTAAAAGTTCACAAATCGTACAACCAGCACTTAGATTAAGAAGCAGAACACGACTCGCAGCCAGATTCCTGTCCTGAACCCTTTACCGGCATTGGCCTTCGTCTTGCTTCGTACTTTAGTCCTGCCTGTTTTTCTCTCCCCTCTCCCCTTTTTAAAAATTCATTTTTAATTGTGATAAAATGCACAAAACATATCATTTATCATCCCAATCATTTTTAAGTGTACAGGCCACAGGCATTCAGTACATTCTCACTGTTGCGCAATCATCACCACCATCCATCCACAGAGCTTTCTTCATTTTGTGAAAGAAACTCTGTGCCCATTAAACAGCAACTCTTCATTCCTCCACCCCCAGCCCTGGGCAACGCCATTCTGTTTCCTGTCTTTATGAATTTGACTACTCTAGGTGCCTACTAAAATTAGAATCAAACAATACTTGTCCTTTTGTAACTGGCTTATTTACTTAGTAAGTTGTCCTCAAGGCTCATCCATATTGTAGTATGTTAGACTTCTCTTCCTTTTTAAGGACGAATAAAATTATATTCCATTGTATGAATATGTGACATTTTGTTTAACCATTCATCCATAGATGGACACTTCGGTTACTTCCAACATGTGGCTGAGTAATGCTGCTATTCTATCTCTTTGAGACTACTTTCAATTCAGATGGAACCACTGGGTCATGCGGTAGTTCCATTATTTTTTTAAATTTTATTTTATTTTATTCATTTTAGAGAGGAGACACAGAGTGAAAGAGAGAGAGAGAGAGAGAGAGAGAGAGAGAGAGAGAGAGAGAGAGAAAGGGGGGAGGAGCTGGAAGCATCAACTCCCATATGTGCCTTGACCAGACCAGTGCAGGGTTTTGAACTGGCGACCTCAGTGTTCCCAGGTCGACGCTTTATCCACTGCGCCACCACAGGTCAGGCCGCAGTAGTTCCATTTTTAATTTTTGGAGAAACCTCTATACTGTTTTTCACAGCTAGTGTTACCCTTTTTCTTTAACTTTATATACGTTCAGTGCACAGTCTTGTCTGGCTTTCCCCAGTCAGCTTTGTGTTGATAAAACTAAGATTTTGCTGATAAAAATTTTAACAGCCATCCAGTGTGGTAAGGAGTTAAAATGTACTTGATTTTTATTTGTTTGTCTGTTTCGTACTCTCCCATATTTTATTAAGCTGTGGGTTTTTATTTTTATAGGCAGACCTTTCCCGTTCTGTCATTTAGCTGCATGTATTTTGTTAAGAATACTGAGTGGAGTAGAGCATCTCATCCTTAATGTTCGACAGAAGCCTTTGCAGAACACATTGTAGAAGTCGCAGCAGGTTCTGTGCCCCTGGTTTGCTGTGAGGACATCAGCCTCTGTGCCTGTGTCTGCTGCTTTTATGGACTTCATAGCTTAAAGGGGCAAATGTCCCAGGGAAGAGCCCTGCACATCCACGGGCTGGGCCTACTCACATTGCAAATGCCCTTTCGATTCTCAGATTGATTCTATGATTTTTATGACAGAGAGTTTTGATCGACCATTCAGTTACCTTGGCTGATAACTGCTGCATGAGATAAGATAACCTTAAATTACCCTACTTCCTTTAAATTGACTTTCCTAATAACCCTTCCATTTATCCACCCAATTGAAAAACAAAACTACAGTTAGAATCACACATTTGCAGAACCCCTATTGGTTTTATTGAATCTTTTTAAAAAGTCATTTCTGAAGAGAGCTGAGAGAGAAAAATGTCTTCTATATCAGATGATCTAGTTAGTCATGTGTTAACCTTAACTTTTAACTAGTTCTTGTTTTTTTTTATTGTTGTTGTTTTTATGTTTTTTTATATATATATTTTATTATTATTAATTCTAATGGGGTGACATCAATAAATCAGGGTACATATGTACAATGAAAACATCTCCAGGTTATCTTATCATTCAATTGTGTTGCATACCCATCACCAAAAGTCAAATTGTCCTCTGTCACCTTCAATCTGGTTTTCCCTGCGTCCCTCCCCTCCTCCCTATCCCACTCTTCCCTCCCTCCCCCCATCTCATAACCACCACTCTCTTGTCCATGTCTCATACCCTCACTTTCATGTCCCACCTATATATGTAATCGTGCTGTTCTCAGTTTTTCTTTTTTTCTGATTTACTTATTTCACTCCGTATAATGTTATCAAGGTACATCCATTTTGTTATAAATGATCCGATGTCATCGTTTCTTATGGCTGAGTAGTATTCCATAGTATATATGTACGAAAGCTTTTTAATCCACTCGTCTTCTGACGGACACTTAGGCTGGTTCCAGATCTTCGCTATTGTGAACAATGCTGCCACGAACATGGGGGCGCATTTCTTCTTTTCGAACAGTGCTATGGTGTTCTTAGGGTATATTCCTATAAGTGGGATAGCTGGGTCAAAAGGCAGTTCGATTTTTAATTTTCTGAGGAATCTCCAAACTGTTTTCCACAGTGGCTGCACCAGTCTGCATTCCCACCAGCAGTGCAGAAGGGTTCCCTTTTCTCCACATCCTCGCCAGCACTTATTCTGTGTTGTTTTGCTGATAAGTGCCATTCTGACTGGTGTGAGGTGATATCTCATTGTGGTTTTAATTTGCATTTCTCTAATGATTAGTGATGTTGAGCATTTTTTCATATGCCTATTGGCCATCTGTATGTCCTCTTTGGAGAAATTTCTATTCATTTCTTTTGCCGATTTTTTGATTGGGTTGTTTGTCTTCCTGGTGTTGCGTTTTATAAGTTTTTTATAAATTTTAGTTATTAACCCCTTATCAGATGTGCTGTCGAATATGTTCTCCCATTGTGTGGTTTGTCTTTTTATTCTGTTCCTATTGTCTTTAGCTGTGCAAAAACTTTTTAGTTTGATATAGTCCCATTTGTTTATCTTGCCTTTTATTTCATTTGCCCATGGAGATAAATCAGCAAATATATTGCTGCTACAGATGTCAGAAAGCTTGCTGCCTATGTTTTCTTCTAAGATGCTTATGCTTTCATGGCTTACATTTAAGTCTTTTATCCATTTTGAGTTTGTTTTTGTGAATGGTGAAAGTTGATGGTCTAGTTTCATTTTTTTGCAGGTAGATGTCCAATTTTCCAACACCATTTGTTAAAGAGGCTGTCTTTACTCCATTGTATGTTCTTTCCTCCTTTGTCAAATATCAGTTGTCCATAAAGCTGTGGGTTTATTTCTGGGTTCTCTATTCTGTTCCATTGATCTATGTGCCTGTTCTTATGCCAGTACCAGGCTGTCTTCAGTATAATGGCCTTGTAGTAAACCTTGATATCCGGAAGAGTGATACCTCCTGCTTTATTTTTTCTTTTTAAGATTGCTGAGGCTATTCGTGTTCTTTTTTGGTTCCATATAAATTTTTGGAATATGTGTTCTATATCTTTGAAGTATGTCATTGGTATTTTAATTGGTATTGCATTGAATTTATAAATTGCTTTGGGTAATATAGACATTTTAATGATGTTTATTCTTCCTAGCCATGAGCACGGTATGTGCTTCCACTTGTTTGTATCTTCCTTGATTTATTTTATCAATGTTTTATAATTTTCCGAGTACAAGTCCTTAACCTCCTTGGTTAAATTTACTCATAGGTACTTTATTTTTTTGGCTGCAATAGTGAAGGGGATTGTTTCCTTAATTTCTTTTGCTGATATTTCATTGTTGGTGTATAGAAATGCCTCTGATTTCTGAGTATTAATTTTATATCCTGCCACCTTGCTGAATTCATTTATCAGGTCCAGTAGTTTTTTGACTGAGACTTTAGGGTTTTCAATATACAATATCATATCATCTGCAAATAATGACAGTTTTACTTCTTCTTTTCCAATTTGGATGCCTTTTATTTCTTCTTCTTGTCTGATTGCTGTAGCTAGGACTTCCAGAACTATGTTGAATAAGAGTGGTGAAAGTGGGCAACCCTGCCTGGTTCCTGATCTTAAGAGGATTGCTTTTAATCTTTGTCCATTTAGTAGGATGTTTGCTGTCGGTTTATCGTAGATGGCCTTTATCATGTTAAGGAATGATCTCTGTATTCCCACTTTACTGAGAGTTTTGAGCATGAATGGGTGCTGGATTTTATCAAATGCCTTTTCTGCATCTATTGAAATTATCATGTGATTTTTGTCCTTCCTTTTGTTTATGTGGTGAATCACATTTATTGATTTGCGAATATTGAACCAGCCTTGCCTCTCCAGAATAAATCCCACTTGATCGTGGTGTATGATTTTTTTCATATATTGCTGGATCCGGTTGGCTAATATATTGTTGAGAATTTAAGCATCTAAATTCATCAGGGATATAGGCCTATAATTTTCTTTCTTTGTGTTGTCTTTGCCCGGTTTTCGGATCAGAATTATGCTCACCTCATAAAAGGAGTTTGGAAGTCTTCCTTCCTCTTGAATTTTTTGAAATAGCTTGAGGAGAATAGGAGTTAGTTCTTCTTTGAATTTTTGATAGAATTCACTTGTGAAGCCATCAGGCCCAGGACTTTTTTTGGGGGGGAGTTTTTTGATAACTGTTTCGATCTCATTTGTTGTAATTGGTCTGTTTAGGTGTTCTGATTCTTCCAGATTGATTTTTGGAAGGTTATATGATTCAAGAAATTTGTCCATTTCACCAAGATTGTCTAATTTTTTGGCATATAGTTCTTCATAGTATTTTCTTACAATGCTTTGTATTTCTGTTGTGTCAGTTGTTATTTCTCCACTGTCCTTTCTAATTTTATTTATTTGAGTCCTCTCTCTTTTTTTCTTGGTGAGTCTAGTTAAAGGTTCGTCAATCTTGTTTACCTTTTCAAAGAACCAGCTTCTTGTTTCATTGATCCTTTGTATTGTTTCCTTAGCCTCTATGTCATTTATTTCTGCTCTGACCTTTATTATTTCCTTTCTTCTACTTGTCTTGGGTATTATTTGTTGTTGTTTTTGTAGTTCTTTTAGATGCAGGGTCAGATTGCTTATTTGAGCTTTTTCTAGCTTCTTATGATATGCCTGTAGTGCAATAAACTTCCCTCTCAGAACTGCTTTTACTGTGTCCCATAAATTTTGAGTTGATGTATGCTCATTATCATTTGTTTCTAGAAACTTTTATATTTCTTCTTTGATCTCATTTTTAATCCATTCATTATTTAATAACATGCTATTTAGTTTCCAAGTGTTTGAGTATTTTTCAGTTTTTCTTTTGTGGTTAATTTCTAGTTTCATGGCATTGTGATCAGAGAAAATGCTTGATATGATTTCAATCTTCTTAAATTTATTGAGACCATTTTTGTGTCCTAACATGTGGTCTATCCTTGAAAACGTACCATGAGCGCTTGAGAAGAATGTATGTTCTACTGCTTTAGGGTGAAAAGTTCTGAAGATATCTATTAAATCAAGTTGATCTAGTGTATCCTTTAAGTCTGCTGTTTCTTTATTAATTTTCTTTCTTGAGGATCTATCCAGTGTTGTTAGAGGGGTATTGAAATCCCCTACTATGATAGTATTGCTGTTAATCTCGCCCTTTATATCCATCAAAGTCTGCTTTATGTATGTCGGGGCTCCTATATTTGGTGCATAGATATTTACAATAGTTATATCTTCCTGTTGAATTGTTCCCTTTATCATTATGTAGTGTCCTCCTTTATCTCTTACTACAGCCTTTGTTTTAAAGTCCATTTAGTCTGATATAAGTATTGCTACCCCTGCTTTTTTTTCATTTCCATTTGCATGAAATATTTTTTCCATCCTTTTACCTTCAGTCTATGAGCATCTTTTGTTTTAAGGTGTGTCTCTTGTAGACAGCATATGTATGGGTCCTGTTTCTTTATCCATGCAGCTACCCTATGTCTTTTGATTGGATCATTTAATCCATTTACATTTAAGGTTATTATTGATATGTAGTTGTTTATTGCCATTTTATTCTTTAAAGCTGTATTCTTCTTTTGCTCTATTCATTCCTCCCTTTAAACTGTTCACAAGAGGCCCCTTAGTATCTCTTGCAGAATTGGTTTGGTTTTTATGAATTCCTTCAGGCTTTCTTTTTCTGGGAAGCTCTTTATTTCTCCTTCAATTTTAAACGTTAGCCTTGCTGGATAAAGTAGCCTTGGTTGTAGGTTCTTGTTCTGCATTACTTTGATTATTTCTTGCCATTCCCTTCTGGCCTCAAGTGTTTCTGTTGAGAAGTCCGATGTCATCCTTATGGGGGCTCCTTTGTAGGTGATAGTCTTTTTTTCTCTAGCAGCTTTTAAAATTTTTTCTTTATCCATTAGCTTTGGTATTTTAACTATGATGTGTCTTGGTGTAGATTTTTTTGGGTTTCTCTTTAATGGAGTTCTGTGTGCTTCTTGAATGTGTGGAGTGTTTCCCAGCCTTAATTTAGGAAAGTTTTCTGCTATGATTTGATTGAACAAAGTTTCCATTTCCTGTCCTCTCTCCTCTTCTTCAGGCACCCCTATGATGCGAATGTTGTTTCTCTTCATGTTGTCACAAACCTCCCTTAGAGTTTCCTCACATTTTTTAAGTCTCTTTTCCTTTTTCTTCTCTGCTTCTGTGCCTTTGTTTATTGTGTCCTCTAACTCGCTTATTCGATCCTCAGCGTCATCCATCCTGCTTTTAATTCCTTCCATTGTGGTCTTCAGTTCTGATACTGTATTTGTCATTTCTGTCTGATTCTTTTTTATTATTTCAATTTCATTTTTTATACTAGTTATCTCTTTATTTAGGTGTTCATAATGACTATCCATTGTTGCTCTAATTTCTTTGAACATCCTAACTATCATTATTCTAAATTCTGCATCTGGTAATTTGGTTATATCTGGTTCATTCAGGTCTTTCTCTGGGGATTTCTCTTGATTCATTTGGTTTGTATTCCTCTGCCTGCCCATTTTTTCTGTGTATAAGCAAGTTGTGGCCATTGGAGTCCAGTAGGTGTTGCCTTTGTGTTCTCTAGGTGTGGTCTATCTGCAGGCCCCCCACCCCCTCTGCCGGTGCCTAGGGTGGTTGGGTATGAGCGTTGCCAGCGCCGGCCCACTGTGGCTTTTGCTATGATTTCTGCCTCTCCTCCATGGGAGGGGCTGTGACTGAAGCCACAAGATTAGCACCAAGGTTAGAGGTGAGCACCTTTACTCAGCTGCGGACCCAGCCTATTTCCGGACTTCCGCCCAGAACCAGCAGTTGGAGCCTGCTCGCTACAGTTCCGTGGGTTAGGCGGGGCTTTTGACGTGCTCTCAGCTGTAAGCTTTTGCCCGTCCGGAGCTTTAGCCCTGCCCTCGAGGCCAGGGCCCTTCTGCGCAGGGTCGGAAACCAAGGTTTATTGGGGCATGCGTGTTTGCTGGCTTCCGCTCAACTGTGTACTTCCGCTCGTCCCGGACTCTACCCCGCCCCCGCGTTCGGAGCCCGCTCGTGCACGTATGAATGCTATACGGGGTTTCTCCGGCCGGATGGGGATAGTAGCGTGGGCTCAGCTGCGAGCCTCCACTTGTCTCGCAGTCCACCCCGTTCCCGCGCTCGGAGCCCGCTCGCGCACGTATACTGGCCAACCACGGTTTCTCCAGCGGGGGTGGGTGGACTGGTAGCGTCAGCCCAGCCGCGAGCCCCTGCCCGTCCCTGGTCCTAGCCCGGTCCCCGTGGTCAGGGCCGGCTTGCGCAGGGCCTGCCCGTTCCTGGCCTCCCGCTTTGTCCCCGTAAGTGGGATTACAGGCGGGCCCGCAGCCTCCGGACCGCTTTTGCGGTCCCCTCTGACCCTCTGGGCTAGACCGATCTCCCACTGGCTTGGCCTCTGCCCACGCCGACAGAACCGCCTTTCAGCGTCCTGCCGCCCCAAAACCCCAAGCAGCCCTCAGCAGAGTAGGAAGGGACCTAATACTCCACACTGTAGGCCTGGGAGTTCCCTCACTTGTTTCACAGCTCAATACTGTCCAAATGCCTCTTCTAGGCTCTAGGACTGGAGGCTGGGGCTTGGTTCCTGGGACCCAGGTCCCTCCCTCTCCGCCAAACTCTCCTCCCGCCACACGGGTCTCTCCGGGCTGCCGTTTGCTCCGGGGAGCTGGGCAGCCCTCTTCGTGTTTTCGCTATTCCTACCAGTCTCAATGTGGCTTCTTCTGTGTTCCTTGGTTGCAGAGTCCACTTAGTTTTGTTCAAAGTTGGTTTATCCAGGTGATAGTTCTTAAAATTGAGTTGTAATCCACTTTGGTTCTGGGAGTTGGAAGTTGGTACATCCGCCTACTCCGTCGCCATCTTGCTCCCCCTGTTTTTATGTTTGTTTGGGGTTTTTTTTTTACAGGGACAGAGAGAGTCAGAGAGAGGGACAGATAGAGACAGACAGACAGGAACGAAGAGAGGTGAAAAGGTTCAATCATTAGTTTTTTGTTGCCATTGCAACACCATAGTTATTCATTGATTGCTTTCTCACGTGTGCCTTGACCGCGGGCCTTCAGCAGACTGAGCAACCGCTTGCTGGAGCCAGTGACCTTGGGTCCAAGCTGGTGAGCTTTTGCTCAAGCCAGATGGGCCCACGCTCAAGCTGGTGAGCTCAAGGTCTTGAACATGGGTCTTCCGCATCCCAGTCTGACGCTCTATCCACTGTGCCACTGCCTGGTCAGGCTAGTTCTTGTTTAAATGTCCTAGCGAGCTCCATGCTCTAGGGCAGGGGTGCCCATACTTTTTCAGTTTGTGAACTACTTATAAGATGACCAAGTCAAAATGATCTACCTACAATAAAAATGCAAAACATAAATTTATTTCTTCTATATTATCATTATTTAAGTTACTATTATTACTATTTAATATTGTGTATTCTTCTTTCACCTTTTTCCTTCTCAGCTCTCTTTTTGGAGGAAAGTCAATGTCATAGTTTTTATGAACAGTCTGAAAAAGCCACTCCACATTTCCCTTCTTTGGAATAGCAATGGCACACAGACAGATGAGGCAAACGCACTTAGAATATGACATAGTGAAAAAAATCCCCTCCCATTCTGTATGAAAGTACTAGGTTTTAGGCTTCTTACTCGGACCAGCTACGGCACTCATTTTTATATCCTTTGTTGTATTTAGTTTAAATAAATTGAAGGCTAACTACACAGCAATGTAACTGAACAAGTTAGCGTGGTTTAATGCGCATGCGTAGGGTGTCAAAAGTTCAGAAGTCAGATTGGCTACCCTGTATGCCAATCAAAAGACAAATGTCTTTTTAATGTCATGCAATCTACCCACACTTCCTTTTTGATCAACCAGTAGATCGCAGTCAAGGTATTGAGCACCCCTGCTCTAGGGAATGAGGGTAATGTGTCTTAACGTGGTCGGGTGGAGCATGGTAGCCACAGAACAGTCAGTTTCCTAAGAGGAAGCTCTTCCAGGAGTGCACCTGGGAGTGGAGGCAGGACCTGGAGGCTGAGCGGCCCCATCCTGGGTCCCCTGTCACCTGATTCTGAGGAGCTGGTCATCTCCTTACATGCTCTTTGTACATGAGACATTTTGGTAGAGTCAGGGGTCCTACGTTTGAGTCCCTGCTCTAACACCAGGAGTGTGACAGTGAGTGAGTCACTTGACCCCACAGAGTCTCACATTCTGCACTCAGGGAAACAGCATCATTTATAGATGAAATTGTATCTTGCTTGACCAAGAGGGGGTACAGTGTATAAAGCATCAGCCTGGGATGCAGAGGACCCACGTTTGAAAACCCAAGGATGTCAACTTGAGCATGGGATCATAGATATGACCCCCTGGTTGCTGCCTTGAGCCCAAATGTTGCTTGGTTAAAGCCCAAGGTCGCTGGCTTGAAGCCGAAGGTCGCTGGCTTGAGCAAGGGGTCACTGGCTCGGCTGGAGCCCACTCAGTCAAGGCACATATGAGAAAGCAATCAATGAACAACTAAGGTACCACAATAAAAAATTGATGCTTCTCATCTCTTTCCCTTTCTGTCTGTCCCTATCTATCTCTCTCTTTGTCTCTCTCTATATATATCTCGCTTAAAAAGAAAAAGATTAAATTGTATCTTGTCTGCTGCAGTATTTCCTCTTTGTTTATAGCTCTTTTCTGGGAGGGTCAGGTTTTGGGGCTACTTATCCTGCTGGGATAAGGTGTGCAATGCAGCACTGTGAGCAGAGCATGTCTGGTCCTGTCCCTCTTGTGGGTTTTGTCTTGAAAACTCAAAGTCCTTTAGGAGACAATGCTCAGAGGATGGGGTATGTGTGTGTGTGTGTGTGTGTGTGTGTGTGTGTGTGTGTGTGTGTGTGTGTGTGTGTGTTGTGTTTGTGCTTTGCGGGGAGGCTTGGAGGCTGGCACTTCCTGTTTTGTGTGTGTGTTTTCAGTGAGAGGAGAGAGCAGCAGAGCAGAGGGGATACTCTCCTGTGGACAGCAAGGAGTGCTGCGTTGCAAAGTTCAGATGGAGGCTCAAGAATTTAAGTCTTGTGCTCTCACAGTCCTGACTCTCAAAAGGTGGCCAATCCTTGGTAGACAATGGCTGCTTGGCCATTGGCCAGCATGTAGACCTCTCCAAGGTACAGGCTAGCCATGACAATGACATGTCAGTGATAACTAGGGCACAGAAAATCAGAGGGGTCACCTTGAATGTCCTCCTTCACTTATGACTCTGGGACCTTGGCCCTTTGAACAACTACAGGAGCTGGATGAGAAGTGATAGTGACAAAAAGGGCTCAGATAAAATTAATTATTTTTAACAAAAATTAAGAAATGAATATTTCTTATGACTTAAATTTGTGGAGCAAAATTTTTATTGGCCACAAATAGATAAAATGGGGACATTCTAGTGTCCAGCTAACATGACTATTGTGGGATTTAAGAGAGCTGATTATGAAAGCACTTAGCAAATCCTGAAGCAGTTTCTGTTAGGACCCTGCTCTCCCTATGATGGAGTGAGCATTCAGGCCCTGGCCCTTTAAAGGGTAGGTGGGATCGGAACCCTGCCACAGGGAGGCAGGCTTCCCTGGGTGTCTGTGTGGGGCCTCTGGTCTGTTGGGTCCATCAACAGACCTGAACAGGATGTTGACAGTTGGGGCTGCTTCCTCTGGAGGAGGGAGCAAGGCGTTGCTCCAGATGCTGACTCTGCAGGTTTTGCTTAGTTTATCATGGAGAACAGAGACTCAAATGCATCTTGGGGTGAGCCCTGGAGATTTCTGACAGGATTCTGTGTTCACACTGTCATGACTCAGATGTCTGGTCATCACAACTAGAGATTTTGCTGGAAAATGGTTGCTTTTCTCCTGTGGTAGTAAGTCATCTGCAGAGAACTGTGTGACCTGAGCAGGAAGGACCTCAACCAGCAGCATTTAGACTTGCACAGATGAATAGGAACCTAATGCCCCACAGTTTGAGCAACATACGCACAAAGTGAAAAAGAAAGTTGAAATGAATTTCTGTAATTTATGTAACCCAATATGTTTATTAAGAATACCATCACTGTAATAATCAATATGAATATAAAAATATACTATATCAATATAAAAACATTCATGAAATATTTTATGTTCTTTATTGTTTTTCATTTAAATATTAAAAATCTAGTGCACGTTTATACTTACTGCGCGTCTCATTCTACATGCTCTGAGACTGCCTGTGGCTGGCTCCAGGTTAGATATGCAGATCTATACCAGTGGTTCTCAATGGGAGGGGGCATTTGCCAATGTCAGAGCCAGTAGAGGGGGTACTACTGACATCCTGTGAGTAGAGACCAGGGGTGCTGGATGTTCTACAAAGCATGGGAGAGCCCCTGCAAAGAATTATCTGTTGCAAGATGCCAGTATTGCTGAGGTTGAGCAAACCTAGTCTAGACCAATCCCCTTCCTCCCTCATTTTTACAGTGCTGAGAATGAGATAGTAGGTGACAGGACAGGTGCTAACACTCAGGTCTGCTGCCCTGAGCCTCAGGGCACTTCACTACAACATCCATGAGCTCCCTCAGGCATGTGACAGTAATAGGTGTCCCCAACCTTTCTTCCAGCATAGTTCCATAGATGAATATAACTGACAGGGCACAAGCGCAGGCAAAACACAAACCCCAAGTAGTTTCCATGGCATAAAAGTGTTACATGGAAATTTAAGGAGAATTCATATACTTGTCAGAACCTGAAGACTAGCCCAAGAGACAAAGCTAACACTGAGGTCAGCAAGAATTCTGCAGCTGATCCTGGGCCAGCTCTGCACAAGGCTGTCAAAGCATGGGATGTCAGAGGAGAGCATCTCCCAATAAGATCGGGTTTCTTGTTCAACTACAAGAGAACCAGGCACCACTTTCTGAATGTCCATTTAAATGTTTATTCTCATCAATCAATAAAAAATACTTTCCAGTTATTGGAAGCCAAGCTAGAAGTACAATGACCAAGGGTGTTTCCTTCCCATGGTCCTCTTAAGAGTCTTTCCAAAAACATCCCCTACACATCCCAGACCTTGCCACCCCCAGGTATACAGATATAGACTCTTGAAATGTTTGTTGAGGTTGATAGGAGAATGTGTGAGTGAATTCACGAATGATTTATGTAGAATACCATATTTCCCATGTATATATAAGACACACTTTAATTTTAGGACCCGAAATTTGAAAAATAAATGTATTACATAAAGTTATTGAACTCAAGTTTTATTCATCATAAAATTTATACAACTCCTCATCACTGTCAAAACTTCCATCCATCAGCTTGTCCTCCTCTGTATCTGATGGAGAATCACTGTCTTCTACAATGAGCGCAAAAACAAGCGCGAAAAAGTGGGGAATGCAAGTAAAAAATCTACAACCACTGCCTGACCTGTGGTGGCGCAGTGGATAAAGCGTCGACCTGGGAACACTGAGGTCGCCAGTTCAAAACCCTGCACTGGTCTGGTCAAGGCACATATGGGAGTTGATGCTTCTAGCTCCTCCCCCCTTTCTCTCTCTTTCTCTGTGTGTGTGTGTGTGTGTGTGTGTGTGTGTCTCCTCTCTAAAATGAAAAAAAACCCCACTACAACCACTGTATAAGACGCACCCAGTTTTTAGACCCTAAATCAATGGTTCTTAACCTTTTTTGAGGTACTGAACCCACCAGTTTCATATGCTCATTCACCGAACCCTTCTTTAGTGATAAAGAAAATATGATTATTTTTCCAAATTCAAGACATAGGTATATGTTTTTTTTACTGGTGCACAAAATGAGCCATGCATGAACATCACTTTGCTCAAAGAACAAGACTAACAAAGTGCATGAACTCACAACAAACTATGGTATTACTTTATTCTGGCCTCCATGGCAGAGGCTTCTCTGAACCCCTGCGACTGACTCATCGAACCCCTAGGGTTTAATCGAACCCAGGTTAAGAACCACTGCCCTAAATTTTTCAAAAAAGTGTGTCTTATACATGGAGAAATATGGTAGCTTCAGAAGAAAACAAGGCTTTCTTTCTATTTGTTTCATATCAAGGATCTTGTTTTTTTTTTTTTTTTTTTTTTTTTAGCTCTCTTCACGCCTGACCTTTGGCCTTCTTTGCTGGTTCTGCTGCTTTTCAGCCTGTTTACTGCCTCCAACCCCATTCTGCAGTCCTGGTTGTCTGTCTGCTGCTGGCAGGCCAATCACACCTTGGGAAGTCATGCTGTGAGAACTCTCTGTGCACCTTCCTCCCCAGGCTTAGGCCTGGCCTTCAGGGTTCCCTATGAAAATGCTTTCTCTCTCTGTGTCTCACAGTGGTGGTGTCACTCAGACCTCACTTCCTACATCTGCAACATCTGGGCCCTCCTTGAGCTTCTCCATCCTCCATGGGGAGAAGGTGTCCTTTCTGCATGTTTTTGCCAGGAGCCCTTTAGCTTACATCAAGGCATACTTTATACCTGTGGGTCTACTTGCCTGTTGACAAACCACAGGAAGCCATTTGTTAACTCAGTTCATAGTTTTTTTGTTTTGTTTTGTTTTTCCTGCCTTTATACATCTCACTGCTCATCAACTTAGTAGAGGAGGAGGAAGCATAACTCAAACTGGCTCCAGCCATTGTGCCATGAGCACATGCTAAAAACAGAATGAGAAAGTAGCTTAGAGCTGTTTAAAAATGAGGTTGGTAGAGAAGCCATGTTCTCTCACACATGGCTCCTCCTCCAGGCCCATCTGCTTAAACATAACAGACAGCTGGCACTCTGGCCGCAATGCCCCAGTGACACACAGATATCAAGGGTCCAAATGACACTTAGGAATTCCCAGCACTCCGACCCATGGTTGCTTCCCGGCCTTTCTTCCTCTATGGGTCTTGTATCTCTCATGCCATCAGGAGGGGACTGAAGGGTCTGCAGCTCTACTGGGTTTGCTGGGTGTTGGGACATTAAGCTCCAAGACAACTGTCCAATTTCTGGGACTTGGAAACCTATTGCCTTAAGCTAAGAACTGGAGGCTTGTCTTGGGATAAAGAGCACATTACTTGGAGACAGATCAACCTACTTACTGACCACCAGCTGCAGTGGTGGGGGAGGAAGAAACTTTCCCATACCTTCCTAGGTTCTTCTGGCTGGTATAATAATTAAATTGACATGAGGCAACCTGGCCAGGCGGTAGTGTAGTGAATAAAGTATTGACTTGGGACACTGAGGACCCAGGTTTGAAACTCCAGGGTTGCCAGCTTGAGCTCAGGCTCACCAGCTTGAGTGTGGGATCACAGACATGATCCCATGGTCTCTGGCTTGAAGCCCAAGGTCGCTGGCTTGAGCAATGGCTCACTGGCTGGCTGGAGCTCTTCCTCCCCACCCACTCCCCACCCCCCACCACCCAGCAGGTCAAGGCACATATGAGAAAGCAATCACTGAACAACTAAGGTGCGCCTCTCCTTTCCTTTCTGTCTGTCCCTGTCTGCTCTCCACTCTTGCTTTAAAAAAAAAAATTGACATGAGGCAGATTAACAAGAGAAAATAACCAAATGTAATTATGTATATATGGATGGGAACCCCACATACATGAGAGAGAGACGTCACACGCATGAGAGGGTCAGAGACAGAAAGGGAAGCTGAGGTATATGGGGCATTCTGAGCTGAGGGTGAGGCAAGGCAGCTGGGGCTTCAGAGGGAGGACGGTCACTGCAGGACGACAAGAACAACAGATGCTCAGTAATTAGAAGTTCTCTCTACCCTACAGAAAGCTCATAACAAGTTATCTCTGGAGATAACTCTTACTATGGGCAAGACCCCACATTTAATTCTTTCAGGAAGTGGTAAAAGCTTCCCGTGAGCCTACAGAGTCTCGACTGACTTCAGCCAAAAATAATTCACATGCAAAGTGGCACATCTGGGGAAGGCCTGTTCTGAACCCCTTCACAGACAAACTCCTGGCCATCCCAAGCAGCAGCTTCCAGGGCACGAGCACTGCACCAGTGCCAGGTCCTGTGCAGCTGCGCATGTGCTGTGCAGATGGTGCATCCACACAGAGGATGTTCTGTGCATGAATCAAGCCCGGGTGAAGCCCCTTCTAGACACTGAAAGCTGCTCTTCTCAGGGTACCTACTGGAAGTCTTTTATAAACCATTTTCCTTTCCTCTTTCTCATCTCCTCATTATTTTATTTACTTTAAACAATATACACAACATCTTTCTTAAATGAGATGAAGTCCAGAATCTAGGCAGCTGTTTGAAGCACAGCGAAGAAACTTCCAGCTCACTCCCAAGAACCCTGCTCCATCTTGACTATCTCCTGGCTCTCATTAGCGGGGGCACAGCCCTGTGTGTGGAGGGGCAGCTGCTCTTTTGCCTTCAGCATCTCTGGGGAAGCTAGGCTGGGGCAGGAAGTAGCAGACAGAGGATGGTTCCCTGCTGCTGTGCAGCTGTTGGCTAACACCTCCTCACACAGGCAGCTCCTGTGTGCCAGGGGTGCGTGTCATTATGCAACATGGTTTCGTGCTTCAGATGGATGCCAGGACCAATGCATACCCCATAATACAAACACTAAAATTAATAGGAGAACATGTTTACTTTGCTTCCAGGTCCTGGTTTCATGGTTGGACCTGCTGACCCAGCACATCATTTTAGCAGAATCTTAACGAAAATATTTTTTTGGACAAGGATAAGCCATTATAGGTGTTTTAATTAAACGCATTTCAGAGTGTCTTTGACCAAGGTTCTCATTGTGACACTGCATTTACTCTAGTGGCTATGGAGTGGCTGTTTACTTCTGTAAGTGGACATGAAGAAGTTAATGTCAAAGGAGTGCAACATTTACTCTTTCTGCTTTGTCTGCTGGATATGCCAACTTTACTTTTATTTTAAGAGAGAGCACAGCCTGACCAGGTGGTGGCGCAGTGGATAGAGCATCGGACTGGGATGCGGAAGACCCAGGTTCGAGACCCCGAGCTCACCAGCTTGAGCGTGGCCCATCTGGATTGAGCAAAAGCTCACCAGCTTGGACCCAAGGTCGCTGGCTCCAGCAAGGGGTTACTCGGTCTGCTGAAGGCCAGCGGTCAAGGCACATGTGAGAAAGCAATCAATGAAAAACTAAGGTGTCACAAGGGCAACAAAAAACTAATGATTGATGCTTCTCACCTCTCTCCGTTCCTGTCTGTCTATCCCTCTCTCTGACTTTCTCTCTCTCTCTGTCCCTGTAAAAAAAAAAAAAAAAAAAAAAGAGACAGCACAATGTTTTGGTGGAGGGTAAGTTCCCAAGAGTCATTTTCAGGGGAAGAATAAGAAAAATCTTATGATCTGCATTTATTTTTATTTTTCTATTGTGGCTTTAAAAGCTGGGAGTTCAGAAGCCCTAGGAAGACAGGCAGTTTGCTTTCATTGTACACAAATGGGTAACAGAACCATCCATCTTCTAGCTTTATCGTGCTGGAGAACTGTGAGGCCAAACAGGCGCACGGACTGTTCTGCACTGTGCATGATTCCACCTGGTGCTGCAGCAACCAGAGGCCCCCTTCGGAGCAGAGCTTGTTGAATCCTGGCACTTGCAGAGGTTACTGCAAGTCATTACTGAGCACTTTAGCATGCTTTGCAGTATCTCCTGAAAGGAAAACACACTCAGATGTTGGACCTGGCCTTTTTCTCCTGCGTAGTTTCCAGACCCCTGCTTTGCTATCATCTGGCCTCCCCCTAGAGCTGAGCAGAGCAGGTGTGATGTGGGTGGCAGGGGGAAACCTGACATGGATGCTTAGTCACCATTGTGTTTCTGAAGGAGGTGGCGATGTGGAACTGGGACTGCCAGGCTGGACTTTCCTCTCTGTCAACCTGCGTGGTGGCTTTTATCCTCCAGATCTCTCTTCTTAGCGCTTATCTCATTTCCCAGTGGATTTCCAAACATAAGACTAAATTCAGATTCAGATGGTCCAAGTGCTTCTCTTGGGGAAGGCACAGGCTAATAAAGCTGCTCCATACCCCCCCACCCCCATTTGGGAGCCTTGCCCTGTTGATGTCTTAGAAAGGAAGCCTTTTCTGCTCTGCCCACACTTCACTGAGAGTGCTTCCCTTCCTTGCTTCTGATCCGGAACTGCGAGCTGTGAGCTGCAAGGCATCAGCAACATAGGCAGGCCTGTTTGTCATCCTCTTTCAACACTCCAGGGATGTTATCAGAGACCCAGAAGGGCTCTTGTGGTCACGGGGCTCCTGCCTGATTTGGACACATGGGAAATGAAAGAATGAGGACTTCAGTGTTCCCCAAAGGTGGTACAAGTTGAAAACAATTAGGTGTACAAAAAAAAAAAAAAAAGATTTAGATTGATTCAAAAGTGACCAATTTATAAAATTTTCAGTGGACTCCAGGAGTTCTATGTGAGCCTTTGTCATGTACAAAGGTGTAGAATGATAAAGCCAATAGAGTCCTTGCATTCAAAGGGCATCCAATGGTCCAGGAAGGAGATGAGGTGTGTGCCCACATACCTGGCAAGTGGGAGACCCGAATGAGACAAGCCTGCCTGTTCCCCTCATTTCCAGGAAGAATGCAAAGTAATAAATAGGTTTGCTACAAAATTCTTGAGAAGGCTGTGAAGGAGTGAGAGATTGGGCATTTCATGGTGCAACACAGTGAAGACTCTGGGAAAAAGACTGCTCTTACCCATATGCCTGTCAGGTTCCAGTCTTCCTGTGCTAGCTGAACATCTCGCCACTCCTACAGAGAGGCGAGTCTCCGCTACTTGGCCAGCTCTTTCCTTCATCACCTTTGCCAACCTTTCACCACGTTTCCACACCCCTGCCCCCATAGATGCTTCCCTTACTCCTCTGCCCGGCTCCCTTCAATAGGCTCTTTCAAGAGCTCTGTTGGCACCTCTCAGTCCTTTTCAAGGTTCTTTACTACCACTCCCTCAGCCTACCAGCCACTGGGACCTTAGGGGGTAGAGCAGACAAAGGGGCCCTTCCTGAGGGTGTTGAACTTTCCTTGAGTCCTGTGCTCAGAACAGTGAAGGTTAATCCCTACCACCACCACCACCACTACCACCAAATTTTGTGATTTGTTTATTCTTCCCTGTCCATGTCTAGGCAAAACCACGGCTGAGACACTCAGATCTTCAGGTCTGGGGTGCTCTCCCTACTGCAATAGCCTGAATAAAATCAATGCCCTTAGCTGTCTGTTTTTCTTTGACAGTTTGGTACTGGGTGTGGATGGGAACCTGTCTTCCCACCTGGTACCAAGGCCTCTACAACCAACTGAGTGCCTTCTTCCCCTGGCATTCCAGGGGTCCCATGGTGAGTTGGGCTCCTGGTCCAGTGCTTGGACATTTGTCCATGGTGGCAGTGTAAGGATTTGCTTTTGATTTGGTTTGGACACTCTGGGTTTGGTTTTGTTGCTGACTTCCACTCAGTGCTATGAGAAACTTCCAATTCACTTCTCAGTCCCGAAGGGGAACAGAATTTGCCACTGCAAAATGTGTCTCTTTGGAATAAGGATGCTTTAAGGTTGATTATTTTTAAGAAACAGCAGAGATAGAAGAGCTCTAAAAACTGATAAAAGTTACTCTTTTGTAAGACATTTACATTTATAGAGGAAATCTTCATTTGTAAGGGTGTCTCCTCCTCTGCACCAGGAAAACAAGGATGACTAACTCTCTAGAAAGTCTTATCAATGCAGAAGGCTAGTACTACAATCTGCATAGCAGCCATACCCTTATTCACTGCTTTTCCTGGTAACCTCCCATAACTGACCCTCCCACCCACATTTTTTGTCTTTAGCCGAAATGGTATTTAAGGTAGTGGCTTCAGCCATTTCTGGCAGTTACTCAGTTTTCTTGGGTCTCTCCCATGTATGCCAGAATCATACATGTCATTAAACTTTCATTTGCTGTTTTCCTGCTAATTTGACCTTTAATTGTGCTGTGGTCTCAGCCAAGAACCTAGAAGAGTAGAGAAAGAATGATTTCCCTTCCCCCACAACCCCTTCTAATTTGAAAATCTCTTCTAATTACAGTAATACCTCAATTAACATTCTTGACAGGTGTTGGAAACTGACTTTAATCGAAATGACACATTTTATGTATAACAAAACCAATTTTACCATAGGTTAATTGATATCAGCAAGATTTAAGTTTCTATCACATATTCCTAAGTCACAAAAAAATCACTAAACTTCTAAATAAAGATCCAGAACGCTCCTGAGGCTTACAGCTTAAAACCACTGTGGAGAGACTTTAGCATGCATTCCCATTGTCTCCTCTCAAAAAACTGCTTGGTGAAAGGTGCAAGACTGCAGGTGACAGAGGGTGATCGCACCTCTAACTATAGAGATAGACTAGAGAACATTGGTCAGGACTACTTTGGTCTTGCTCTTGATGATTGAACCAGTCTACTTTTGTTACTCATTTTTGTATATGGCTTATGACCAAAAATTAGAGCTATCATCTAAAGCCACAATGTAAATAGGAAGAATGTTCCCCTTTCTGAACATGTATAATGACTCAACAGCGTGAAGACTCCATTGCAGAAAAGGTCGAATCAACACAATGCAAACTGATGACTTTACAACTTAACTGATTAGAAGGAAGTGACCCAGGACAATCTGCTTCCTCCAATACTCCCTATAGATAAAGACACTTGTAGTATTGTCAATAAAAAAATGTTGGAGCGGTGGGTGTGTCATGGTGCCCATGAGGCCTGGAGCTAGGCAGCGGTCAGGGAATTTTGGAACACGTTCCGAGGGCAATTCTCCAACTGGATTCAAGCATAAGAATGTGAAACAGAAGACGTGGCGACCTAACCACCTGCATGCCTTTGTGGGGAGCGTTGGCGAGGGACAAGGCTTTGCATTTCAAAGAAAATTGAAGATTCAGCAAAGTTACAGGAAATTGCTGTGGAGGGAAAAGAATGCTCAAACCTCACAGGAATCCCAGTTCAGAGATCGATACCCTGATCATCTGAAACATCTCTATTTAGCTGAAGAGGAAAGACTCAGAAAGCAACGTAGAAAAGTTGACCAGCCTTTGTCAGAACAAGTTAATCTGACTTTGCCAGTTGAGCAGTGTGATGTTGATCAGGCTTTGTCTGAAGAGCACTGTAGCATTGACAAGCCTCAGCCAAAAGATCAATGTAAAGAAGAAAGGGTAAACTTCATTACTGCTCCAAAGAAAAATAAAAAGAAAACATCAAATCAAAAAGCACAAGAAGAATACGAACGGGTACAAGCTAAGCGTGCTGCTAAGAAACAAGAATTTGAGAGGAGAAAACAAGAGAGAGAAGAAGCTCAAAGACTCTACAAAAAGAAGAAAATGGAAGTGTATAAAATATTGAGCAAAAAAGACTAAAAAGGGTCAACCGAACTTAAATTTACAGATGGAGTATCTTCTTAAAAATATACAAGAAAACATGCCTGACCTGTGGTGGTGCAGTGGATAAAGCGTCGACCTGGGAACACTGAGGTCGCCAGTTCAAAACCCTGCACTGGTCTGGTCAAGGCACATATGGGAGTTGATGCTTCTAGCTCCTCCCCCCTTTCTCTCTCTCTCTCTCTCTCTCTCTCACTCACTCTGTGTCTCCTCTCTAAAATGAATAAAGAAAAAAAAAAAAGATAAAATTAAAAAAAAAAAATATATATACAAGAAAACAGTTAAATTGGACAGTGTTCTCAATCAAGGTTTAGAATATCTGTGGTTTATTGACTTCTTTTGTATGTGTGATATACTTCCTGACACAATTTATCAGATTGGTCAACATAAACTGGATTGCTAAGCTATAGTAAATTTGAAATGTCCAAATATTTTTGTTCATACAAAGGAAAATTTTCTATCTAGGTGTATGCTCTGCATAATATGATTTGTTTCTTATTTGACTCAAAGGAAGGGTGACCTGAATAACTGAAAAAATCTTCTATTTAAGTCACAGGTTGAAGCATCCAGTACTTTTGTACCACATAAAATTCAGATGAAATTAAATGTTTTGAAAATAAGAAAGAGCTTTCAATGAAACATTTCAATGAAACTTTTCAGTTTAGTAATCAACTGTTATGGTTTTAAAATTAACTTTAATATTGGATGCAAAGAGTCTCCTTGGACTTTAGAGTTAATTTATTGTAAGCTCATGTTAGAAGGGAATGGATTTTCCAAAGCCCAAGAGCACGATACCTGGATGCTGAAACTGCCTCCTGCCCCCACCATTTGACTGCAGGGTCTTCACAAAGCAGGGTTTAGTATAAAAACTAAGACAACCTCCTATTTACAAGCATTCCAAAAGTGGACATACATAGCTGGTTAGTGTAAGACACTGGGAACCCAGCAGTGTCATTGCAAGAACCAAGCTTTTCAGGTCCTGTTATTGTGTGAGGACATTGTGGTGACCTCTGTTGTCTCTGTTAGAATACATGTGAGTCAAGATAAAGTACTGAAATACCAAAATATATATATATAGGAGCTGGTATTGCATGGCTTTAAAATGTAAAAGGGAACAAGAGTTCAAAAATCCATCTCCCTGATGACTTTCACTGAGGGACCCTCCCCCTGTGTCCACACTAACTTGCTAGAAGACATAATCATTCCCATGAATGGGCACAGTCACCCCCTTCCTAGTGGACCCAGGGCAACATACCCCATCATCAATACTTATTTCCCACCGTTCTCCCTTGTACACAAGCCATATTTCTGGAGAGACTTGATGATCATGCATGTGACTACCTTCATCTGAGCCTCTCTGTGTCCCACTAAGGTCCTTTACTACCCAGCACTGCCTTTTGCTTAGCTCCACTACCCCGTCAAGCTTCTAGAAAGAGAACTACCTTCTGACGGGAAACTGTGCCTCCCAGAGGACATTACCCTAGAGACCTTTGGCTCCCTGACTCATCCTTTGGCTCTCATTGGCCATTTCATTTTTCTTGTTGCTGTCAAACCCTTCGAACCTTTTTTAAACCAAGTACAGACTAAGTACTTTACACCCTTTGAGCTGCTTACTGCACTGACACAAACTAAATCTGGAAGGCTGACCCTCTCAGAGTCACACATTCCCAACACTCCCACATGTTCTCTAAAGCAAGAACCCTCTGAGGTCTTTAACACATAATTTAAGACCTCCTTGGCAAGGGAGTCTCAGTTCCCCATCTAGTTTCTGTAATAATACTCCTATCCTTCCCGTAAAGAATCCAAACAGGATACCAGCTAGTCCAAGACTTGAGAGCTATCAATAAAATATTTAATACCTAGTTTTCTCTTAGTTCTGAAAAATCCCAAATAACATTCTGAGTTCTATCCATGCAAAAGCACTTGCCTCACACTCATCGATTTATAATCTGTTACTTTCAGAATACTTTTTAGCCCTAACTCTGTCCTTTTGCCTTCACATGGAAATTCAATAATACACACAGACCATCAAGTCTCAGGTGTTAACTGGGCACTTCCTTACTTCTCTAGCATACAGGCCTGAGAGCTTCAGCCCTACCCTGCAACCCTGTTCTTATCCAGTATGTAGATGACATTTATCTCTGCTCACCCTATTTTGACAGCTACCCATCATTTACTCCAAGCTCTTGTCCACAGAGATAAAATATATTATGCTCACTTTGTTAAAGATGGCGCTGCCCACATGGAAGCCCATCACCCCAGTGATGATATTAGTTGTCCTTCTTGCTTGGATGGGCGTGATTATGTTAATATGTGTTGGGGGAGGGCTTTTGCACCAAAAGGTTTTAAAAGGAGAGATCACATTGTTCTGGGAGAAGAGTGATTGCATTCTAGAAGGAGTTCATGTTGTAAGAGAGCAGGGTAAGGTCACACGGAGGCCAGAAGAAGCAGCCAAGATGGCAGAATGCTAAAGGAGAAGCCAGTTTGTGCAGAATTTGTGCAGAGAGAAGGAGATGGGGAACAGAGGTAAATAAGGCTGGTGAGCCAGAAACCTTTGATTCTAGGAAACTTGGATAAGTCAGTAGCTTTGTGAGCACTGAATGAGTGGGTTTTGGAGCCCAGTGTGTGTTTTCACTTGCCCGCCGGGTGCAAGCTAGGATTAAAGCTGATGGCCCACCAGTTTTTGGCTCCGTTGTTTCATTACTGTCTGTTCGAATCCAATGCAAACCTGCATGGGCCAGGCAGCTGTGATGGTGGCCACGGCTACTGGCTTTACAGTCTCTAAGGCTAAACACGATAATTTAGTACTCAAGTGCATTACCAGGGATATGGTATCTCCTCTGGAGGGAAGACCTTATTCTCTAAATGAATTAACACAATCATCAATTTTCTTCTCCCTGAGACCAAAAGGTTACTCTGAGGGTTTCTAGACTTATTTGACTATTGCAGAAACTGGACCCTTAATTTTTCCACTGTATATGCCATGGCTAAAGAGACTGTTTCCAAGCCCCTTAATTGGAACTCTTATTTCATTTCTATATTTCAAAGCCATACATCCTCTCTGTCCTCTTCACCCACCTTTGGATTCCCTGTTTTGAACTTATTGCCTTTTTTCCTTTCTATAAACAAAAAGGAAAGTCATGCTTTGGGGGTTCTCACCCCAAAATACATGGGAAACCAAAGTTCTATTTGGTACTTTAGCTCACTTTATACCCAGTGGTTAATGCATTCCGCACCCCCTCACCCCCTCACTCCCAAAGTTAGTTCAGACCACTGCTGATTTAGTCATTAGTCATCCATTCAACCTCTACATACCTGAGGCCATTCAGATCCTGCTACTACTCACTGAGAACACTCGACACTTTTCCACTCCCAAACTCATCTCTCACTCATCTACTGCTTTCTCCATCAGGCATCATGATTGTCTGCTCTTAAAACTTTAAGTCAGCCACTCTCCTTCCCCTACCACTGAGGGACATCCTCATAACTGTATCACCATTTACAAAATTAGTTACAAAGGCAGACTGATTCTGTTGTCAAGGGCAAGACCAAAGTAGTCTTATGCCTATAGTTAGAGGTGGGGTCACCTTTTGTCATCTGCAGTCTTGCACCTTTGACCAATTTTTGAGAGGAGACAATAGGAATGGATTCTAATGTCTCTAAACCCCCCCCCCCCCCGGGGTTTTAGCCTGTATGACTCAGGGGCATTCTGGTATTTTTAAAGGTTCTCATGAAGAGCAGCTCATTGGGCATATCCAGGGCTCAGCAGCAGCTGCTCAAGTTGAGGTAAATCAGGGATCCCAGGAGAATATGCCCTGAGGACCAGTTTGAATTATTTGCAAAGTCTTCCCTATTCTTAATGCCCAGAAAGCCTATAGCAATAGCATGTAAACCTGAGAGAGTGCTTGTCCAGATGGGTTCAGGTCATTAGCTTTCTATTACAGGCAGCAAGTGCTAATAGTACAGGTCTAGATGGGTGCTGAGAAACAGGGAAGTTTAATGGGGGAGCCTCTAACCTTTCCTCACTGAGTCCTCACTGAAACTCTTCTCTGAGGGCTCCATATCACCTCATTTGTAAAGGGTTTTACTTCAGGCATACGAATGAAAAATTTTAACTATCACAGGGTGAATTCAAACGCCTACCTGAGATTAATTTAACTCAAGTGGGTGAACTTGTAGCTCTCACCTGAGCTTTTAAACTAGCACCAAATAAGAAAGAGACTTAACACAGATAGCCAACATACTTTTGGAGTTGTACATGGTTTTGTTATTTCCTACTGGGATCGGGGAGGTCATGGAAGAGTTTGTGTATCTTATGGTCTGAGGTGGCAAAATGTGTTGTTCACAAAGAGTGTTCACGACAGCCATAAAAAATGAAACCCTTCCACCCTTGTCTGATAAATACGCTGTGATAACTGTTTCCCAAGAAAACTCTTCCTTGACAGCCTGCATCGTCCCCATTGCTCAACCTCCTTCAGATACAGAAATTTTACTTAAGAAACTAAGGGCACACCTGACCTGTGGTGGCACAGTGGATAAAGCATTAACCTGGAACACTGAGGTTGCCGGTTCAAAACCCTGGGTTTGCCTGGTCAAGACACATACAACAAACAATCAATGAACTCTTAAAGTGAGCAACTATGAGTTGATACTTCTCACTCCCACCTCTCCTCTCTCTGTAAAATCAATAAATAAAATCTTAATAAAAAGAGAGAAAGAGGCCTGACCTGGGGTGGCGCAGTGGATAAAGTGTCGACCTGGGAACATTGAGGTCGCCAGTTCAAAACCCTGCACTGGTCTGGTCAAGGCACATATGGGAGTTGATGCTTCCAGCTCCTCCCTCCTTTCTCTCCTTCTCTCTCTCTCTCTCTCTCTCTCTCTCTCTCTGTCTCTCACTCTGTGTCTCCTCTCTCTAAAATGAATAAAATAAAAAGAAGTTTTTTTAAAAAAACAAAGAGAGAAAGAAACAGAGGGCACATCAACTCCTAACACCTGAGTCTGATAAAAGGAATTGAAAATAAACTGAGTATTTTATCCACTAAGATGAGCTGTGGAGACACTCAGACAGTCACTTGGTCTCTATTTGGTTCCTCACCTGTAATTTGGGCCACAGCTCATAGGATCACACATCATGGCAAAGGAAATCTTAAAGGCATCCTCCACATGGATGGGGATGCTTCTATCCTCACTCATATTGAGCAGGTAATATCAGCTTTCCGTGTGTGTCAGAAATGCAATCCTGGTGAAAATGTAAAGGTGGAGCAAGGATGATGTCCTGTTCCCTCTCTCCTTAGCAATCGAAAGTGCTCGAGGAGCCAGGGTCAAGAGATTGGGAAAGGCTTAGGAGAAGGTGGTGTTTGTGGGGCATAATGAAGGCTGGAAATTCTTTACTGAATAGAGATGGAGAAGGGACATTCTGGCCAAGAATAGGCTCCATGTCCAGCAGGTAATAAAAACTGGGCTCTGGGCTCAGGAGAGCTTTGGGTACCAAGGTGAAGATATAGGAGTCATCTGCTTAGAAGTGATGAGGAACGTGGCCATGGGTTGATGAGTTGGCTAGGAAGGCAAAAAATATAGCCTACTTTTTCAAGAAGTGAAAGAATGGAGAAAAATAAGACAATTACTTAGGGGTCAGCAGGGTCATACAAGTGCCTAAAAAATAAGTGTACTGGTGATATCCTTAATGTATTGGAATATATATTGAGCTTTAGTATTTTGCAGGGACTGGCCTAAGCACAACCTTATTTGATTCTTTCCCAGACCTGCAAGGTGGGTGCCATAACCATTTCTATGTCTGATGAAGAAATTAAAGCCCAGAAAGATTAACAGAAACTTTCAAGATACAGAGCAACTCAAACTGTCTTTCATTCACTGTGGTTGGAAATACGCAATAGTCCCTTCTTATTCATGGTTTTGCTTTTTGCGGTGTCAGTTACCTATGGTCAACCATAGTCCGAAAATATTAAATGGAAAATTCTAGAAATAATTTATTAGTTTTCAATTATGTGCTGTTCTGAGTAAGATGATGACATTCACTGTTCTGTTCCATTCTGCCAGGTACCTGAATCATTCATTTGCCCAGCTTCTCAACACTGCATACACTCCCCACCCATTAGTCACTTAGTAAGTCTGATGATCAGATTAGGAATCAGAGGAAGAGAGAGAGAAAGAGCATAGTCACATAATTTTTTAATAATTATTTTTAGATTTTATTTATTCATTTTAGAGAGAAAAATAGAGAGAAGAGGGGAGGATCAGGAAGCATCAACTCCCATAAGTGCCTTGACCAGGCAAGTCCAGGCTTTCAAACCAGCGACCTCAGCATTCCAGGTTGATGCTTTATCTACTGTGCCACCAGAGGTCAAGTCATATTCACATAATTTTATTACAGTATATTGTTGTAATTGTTCTATTTTACTATTAATTATTGCTGTTAATCTCTTGCTGTGCCTAATACTATATAAATTCAATGTTATCATAGGTAGGTCTATCTAGGAAAAACTATCGTATATAGGGTTTGGTGCTATCCATGGCTTCAGGCACCTGGTGGGGGTCTTGGGATGAAAGCATCAGCTGTGGATAAGGAGAGAGTACTATAAATTTGTACAATCATGTTTTTTAAATGGTTTGGGTTTTTTTATAATATATATATATATATATATATATATATATATAAAGTTAAATATACATTTACCATAAGACCTAGCATTTGTTCTCTGAGGAATTCATTCTCTCCAAAAGAAATGAAAGAAAAGGTGCCTCCATAGACACCTGACCACTAATGTTCATAATGCTTATTCATAGCAGACTCAAACCAGAGTGAACCTAGTCGTCCATCAGTAGGTAAGCGGATAAACAAGGTGGGTATATCCATACAAGGAGTCACGGTTTAGTGATAAAAGGGAACAAGTTGCAGAGATATGAAATCACTGTGGGTGAACTGCAAAGGCATTCTACAGAAAAAGATTCCAGACACACAGAGTATGTCCTGCAGGATTTTGTTTATCTAAAACTTTGAAAACAAATACCTGAGCTCTAGTGACAGGCAGCAGATGGGCTGCCACCCAGGGCTGAGCGTGGAGAGAACCGTCTGGTGAGGAGCCTTACAGGTACATTTGTGAGGTGACTGAAATGTTGTACACCTTGATTGGGAGGCTAGTTAGAAGGTATATATTTGTCAAATAGGAGCATTTTATTGTATGCCAATTATATCTCAATAAAATTAATATACATTTAAAAACAAAAAGAAATGAGTCACATGAAAAACTTTAAAACTAGATCACAGGTGCCTGACCAGGCAGTGGAGAAGTGGATAGAGCGTCGAACTGGGAGGCAGAAGACCCAGGTTCGAGACCCCAAGGTCACCAGCTTGAGCGTGGGCCCATTTGGCTTGAGCAAAAGCTCACCAGCTTAGACCCAAGGTCACTGGCTCCAGCAAGGGGTTGCTCGGTCTGCTGAAGGCCCGCGGTCAAGGAACATGTGAGAAAGCAATCAACGAACAACTAAGGTGTCGCAACAACAACGAAAAATTAATGATTAATGCTTCTCACCTCTCTCCGTTCCTGTCTGTCTATCCCTCTCTCTGACTCTCTCTGTCCCTGTAAAAAAAAAACAAACCAAAAAACAAACAAAGAAAACAGATCACAGGAAAAAAACCCTAAATAACATTAAAAATAATAAAACCTTATCACCCCCCCCCATCCATGTAAATGTATGATGAAGGGTCCAGAAAGATGGCAACAAAGTGATAACTGAATATTACCCAGGGGTAAAGGGGTGAGATGGAGGGGGGCTTTTCACTTGGGGTAAGTATAGTTTCACTCTGAGTTGTTAGGTTTTAATAGTCAGTATGTATGTAATGATTGTCTACTGGATTTCTGAAAAGAAAATAATCATACACACACACACACACACACACACACACACACACACACACACACACACACACACACACTTCCTAATGAAACTGAGCCCAGTCTGACCCCAGAGCTGGAAGCTGCAATCCACTAGGTATGGGGCCGTGCTGGGAAGGAGAACCAGAGTCGCTTCCCAGCAGCTCCAAGGCATAGTACAGTGAGCTGAAGGGGCATGGATGGTCCAGCGGCCATCTTGTGTGCCCTTCTGGGTTCTGGTCATGGTGGTGGCTCGGCAGGTCATGTGCAAGCATGATCCAGTGTGAAGGAATGCCTTGGATTCTCTCATTCCCGCATAATACTTGGCTACAAAGCCAAAATAATTGTGAGCAATTTTTCTTGTTGTTTATCTTTGGTAAATGTTTTCTAGTGACAATCAAATAATCCAGTGTTTTCTAGATCAGTGGTTCTTCACTGAGGGCAATCTTGCTCTTCAGGGAACATCTGGCAATGTCTAGAGACAATTCTGGTTGTCAGAACCTGAGGGGTGTGGGTTCTCCCAGCATCTAGTGGGTGGAGAGCAGACTGCTGAACAGCAGACATGGCACAGGACAGCCCATGACAAAGGACTATCTTGCCCAAAGGGTCAGCAGAGTGAGGTCCAGAAATCTGGACACAGACAATGCTGCTGCTACGACACTCTCTATTCTCATTAAAGAAAATTTCCAGTTTGTTTTAGTGATGGTGGTGATTTTTATAGTAGTGTTTTGTCTTTAAATGTTATGAGCTGTGGTGTGGAAATAGAAACAGAGTTGTCTTCCTGTCTTGTTTCTGGACAAGAGCTGGTCTTGGGCAAATATACATGAAGGGTGACTGGAAAGTTAGGGATCATTTTGGGAGATTTCTGGAGGCACAGGGCGTTGGAGCACTGGGCTAGGGATCTTACATGCACTTGCCACGTGTCTTTGGGAGTGCTGCTCTTCGGGGAGGGGAGCATACGTGTCCTCAGCTCCCCTCTGGCTCAACAGTTTTCACTCTCTAACAAGTCCATGCATGAGTCAGTCTGGAGAGTTGCTAAAGCACAAGAAATGTAATGGAATAAGGAAGAAGAAACCAGGATGGTTCCGCCCTTCCACTACCAACATGTGCTCTCTGTGTGACCAGCTTCCTTTTCTCTGCTGAGAGGAGGAGGGCAGGCAAGCAGGACAGCTGGCTGACTGGGGGTGAGGTGCCCTGTGGGGAAGAGTCCTGTGAGAATGGGAGGGGCAGAGAAAAGTCTAGGATATTTGTTTTCACAGTAGGGTCCAGGGGGACCCATGGCTTGCAAATATTCTCAAGAAAGAAATAGTAACTGGCCTCTGACATTTTGATGTTGTTATTTAAAAAGGTGTATGTTTTATTTTTTCAGGGATAAATTATAGCTCACTTTTGTTATTTCTTATTAGTGTAATTCCAGAAGCTGAGATTTTTTCCCCTATTTTTATGAACAAGGTTTGAGTGTTTTTATTGTTTTCAGGAACAAGTAAGACTAGGTGATTTATTTATTTATTTAATTGAATTTATTGGGGTGACATTGGTCAATAAAATCATATAAGTTTCAAGTGTACAGTTCTACAATACGTGCTCTGCACAATGCATTGTGCACTCACCATCCAAAGTCTAGTCTCTTTCTGTCACAATTTAATCCCTTGTTCCTCTTCTACCTTCCCCCTAACCTTTGCTCTGGTAATCATTATCCTGCTGTCTATGTCCATGAGGTGTGTGTTTGTGTGTGTGTGTGTGTGTGTGTGTGTGTGTCTGTATTTATTTATTTATTTTTGCTTAATCCCTTTAAACTAAAATAGGTAATTTAAAAATATATATACATAATAGATCCTGGCCAAGCGGCTCAGTGGATAAAACGTCGACGGGACTCACCAGGGGTCACAGGCTCAACTACTGGTCAGGGCCTGTACTAGAAACAATCAGTGAGTGCACAACTAAATGGAACAACTAAGTGATACAATAAATTGATGCTTCTCTCTCTCTCTCCTCCTTTCTCTCTCTCAAATCAATGGAAAAAATATATATACATAATCAATCCTTTTTATAGGAAATCTATGCACATGGTAAGAAATTTAAATATTAAAAGATACGTAGTGAAAAATGTCTTCTTCCCAGCTCTGAAACAGATAATCCTTGCTTTGTTCCCAAAATGGTCTTGGGGGAACGGAAGCGGCTAGTGAGTTGCCATTTTAGGGCCATGAATACCAAAGCAAGGAGACTCATTTCTTATGACCGTTCAGGGAAGGAAGACAGAGGCACCAGCCGGAGACCAGCTGGGATAGCATCCAGGAAGATGACATCCTGTTCTGGACAGACATTTATTGGACAACAAACTATTACACACAATGTAGATCAGGGGTCGGGAACCTTTCTGGCTGAGAGAGCCATGAACGCCACGTATTTTAAAATGTAATTTTGTGAGAGCCATACAATATGTTTAACACGAAATACAAGTAAATGTGTGCATTTTATGTAAGACCAACACTTTTAAAGTACAATAAGTCTCTCAATTCTTTTTAATAATGTTGTTATGCTGTTGCTAACCAATGATGAATAAAGTACTTCTTACCATTAATGTGACTTCTGGTGCTACATGGTTTTGCTGATGGCTTTGTAGTCTGGTTGATATGTGGTGAGGTTAAGCTTCATGCAGGCGTTGATACTTCCATCTGTTAAACATGATCGTAGGTTGGTCTTAATGTTCTTTAGATGTGAGAAAGACTGCTCATATGCATACGTAGAGCCAAACATTGTCAGTACAGCAATACTCACACACTGCAGTGTGTGGTATGTGACAGGAAGCACGTTCCAAGTTTTGACAATAGTTGGTCTGCGGGTTGAAGTTTTTCATTTCTCCCCACTTGAGTTTGCTTGCCAACTCTGCTTGCTGTCGAGCAAGTCTTTCCAAATCTTTATTCAGTGACTTGAACTTATTCACCCACATGTCTGAGGCCTTCAGGTCAGCATCTTGTAGCTCAAAATCTCTGACAGAGACACCGGGGATGTATCTCAGGTCGGCTCTGTCCACTGCACACTCATGTGGATGGATGATGAACTTAAAAAGATGAGTGTGCTTACAAAATTCTCCAAAGCGTGCTTTGAATAACTGCAGGAGATTAGATGTGAAGCCCACTAGCTGCTGGAGATCAAGATGCTGAGCAGGGTCACTTGCTGTGCATGCATCTTTAAACTCTCCCAGTTTTTCAAAGTGTAGTAAATGACCTGTTTCAGTGTCGGCGATGAAGAGTTCCAGCTTATTTTCAAATGCAAACACTGCTTGTTGAAGGGATAAAATTGTATTTCCAACACCTTGCATTTTCACATTGAGCTGGTTCAGATGTTCAGTCATGTTCACAAGATAGTAGAACTTCAGGAACCACTCAGTGTTAGTTAACTCAGGATGCTCAATGTTTTTCATTTCAAGAAAAGTCTGGATTTCGCTCAGACAATCCATCCGACAACCAATGCACATTGCTGTGCAGAAGCAGACCAGGATAATTATTCCCAACTTCATCTAGCAGTGTTTTAAACTGGCGATCATTAAAGCTCGGGCAATAATAAAGTTGCCCACCCGAATGACCAGCGACATCACCTCACCAAGCTGCTCGCCACACATCTGAGCACAAAGCACCTCTTGATGTAGGATGTAGTGATAACTTAGGATGGGTCTCTTTTCATGTTCACAAAGAAGCGCTACGAATCCTCTGTTTTTCCCCACCATGCATGGAGCACCATCAGTACACACTGAAATAAGTTTATCCAGTAGTAGATTTTTTTCTTTAGCAAACTCAGTCAAAGACTTGAATAAATCCTCCCCTCTTGTTGTCTCTTTCATAAGCAAAACAGCAAGACTTTCCTCACATAGTGTGTCACTGACAGCATACCTTGCAATCATGCTGAACTGGGATAAATGACTTATGTCTGTTGACTCATCCAAAGCAAGAGAAAAAAATGGTGCTACATTTATGTCCTTCACTTGTGTTGCCTCAATTTGATTTGCTATCATGATGGTATGATCGTGAATAGTTCTTGCTGACAGAGGCATGTCTTTTATTCATTTGATTATCTTGTCTTTATCCAAAAAGTCATCAAAAAGTTCACTGGTAACATCAAGCATGAATGTTTTGGCATACTCCCCATCTGTGAATAGCCTTCCGTTTCTCACAATTACTAAAGCACAAGCAAAGGTAGCCAAATTCCAGTCACCTTGTTGGGTCCAAACACGAAGTTACTGCTGACTAGCTTGCACTCTGCATAGTAGCTCTTGACATGCTTTCTTCCTGCTGTCCCTGCTGGGTATTTCGATGCAAATATAATATGGCATGTGTTGAAGTGCCACTTTATATTTGACCGTTTCATCGATGCAAAATTATCATTGCATATTAGACACACTGTAGAACCTGCTCTCTCCACAAAGGCGAATTCCTGCTGAAAAGTATGATACTACTCATCTTTTTTCTTTTAGCCATCTTCTTCGTCAAAAGGGTTTCTGCAATTAGCTAGCTGACTGCTTGATTAAAAGAAGGGAAGTTTACTTCCTGACCTCACAATGACCCGTGTACGTTAGGCATTATCCAATAAAAATTTGGTGTTGTCCTGGAGGACAGCTGTGATTGACTCCAGCCACCCGCAACCATGAACATGAGCAGTAGGAAATGAATGGATTTTAATACATGAAAATGTTTTATATTTTTAACATTATTTTTTTTATTAAAGATTTGTCTGTGAGCCTTATACAGCCATTAAAAGAGTCACATCTGGCTCGCGAGCCATAGGTTCCCAACCCCTGAATTCTAGATAGTTGTTCTGCTGCTTTGTTGATAAAAGAGGGGAACAAAATCAAGAAATAGAAACAAGGCAAGAAACTGAGGCTTTTGGAGTTGCAGGCTGGAATTTTAGTTGATTTTCTTCTCAAATTACCCATTCAGGTATACTAGCCGACCACTTCAGTCGTTCCTTGTACGTCATCAGTTTTAGACTAAGTGGCTGCCTGCTATAGTAACATAGTAACAGTACAGGCAGTAACACAAGCTAGATAAAATAGGATAGGGTTCATTGATTGGTCTTTAGTGTTTTCTTAGAACTCTATTTTTTCTGTTTGTGTTCCAAGCAAGTTCTGGTTTGGACAGAAAGTGTGGTCCCCAGCGGCTGTGGATACCCCTGTTTGCTCAGAATAGTCTTATTGTACTTACCTTGCATCAGCTTTGAGTCTCTCTGGAGTCCCACTGGCTGTGGGTCTGCTGGAGTTCTGTTCTCATGGGACACCATGAACACTACATATGAATAGGGCAGCAAGGAAGATTGACACACATATTGTGTGTATCTTTTCTGCTCATGTGCATGCCCCACTGTCCTGTAGAGCTTCATTCACAAGACATAAGTTCAAAGATAAAACTATTAAGAATTTCAAGATGGTGATAGTAAAACATTAAGCCAAATATGGGGCCCTTCTGAGTCCAGGGTCTGGTGAAAGTACACAGATCGATGGCTCATGAAGCAAGCCCTACAGAGCTGGATGTGAAACTGGGACTGCTGAGGGGTCTTGAAATGATGAGATGAGTTATCTGAGGCCAACACTAGTACCTGCAGGATGGTAGAGCTGGAGCTGGAAGGAAACTTGGTTCCTGATGACATTGCTGAATCATGGTATTAATCCCCTTTAAACTTGTTGGACTTCTTATCATTTAAAATAAAAATGTCTTTGCTTTTCTTTCTTTTTTTTTTTTTTACAGGGACAGAGAGAAGGATAGATAGGGACAGACAGACAGGAATGGAGAGAGGTGAGAAGCATCAATCATTAGTTTTTTGTTGCCGTCACCACACCCTAGTTGTTCATTGATTGCTTTCTCACATGTGCCTTGACCGCGGGCCTTCAGCAGACCAAGCACCCCCTTGCTGGAGCCAGCGACCTTGGGTCCAAGCTGACAAGCCTTCGCTCAAGCCAGATGGGCCTACGCTCAAGCTGGCGAGCTCAGGGTCTTGAACCTGGGTCTTCCACATCCCAGTCCGACGCTCTATCCACTGCACCACCGCCTGGTCAGGAGTCTTTGCTTTTCTTAAAAAAATAATTCCTGGTTATTTTTAAAATTTCATTTGACAAAATGTCCTTGTTTTTTTGTTTGCTTTTGTTTTGGGGGGCCTTGATCAGAGGATTTGAACCCCCCGCCAAATGTCCTTGCTTTTAAAGCTGGTTTGAGCTGAGAGTTCTGTTACTTGCTGTTTGCTAAAAGCATTCTAATGTCCACAGGAGGACAGTCTGTCCATAATGAGTGATTTCTGTACTGCCTTACCTCCCTTTTCCTTCCGTGCCTGCAAGTCTCATTCCATGCTGTTGACAGAGGTGGATACATAAAACGGGGAGCCACCTACTTAGTCCTGATATGATTTTGGAACTAAAAAGCTGAAAAACACTACGGGACCAAGGCGGTAATCGGACCCTGCAGTCCAATTCCAGATGGAATGGCATTCCAAACAATTACTTCACCAAGACAATTGCCCTCCTTGAAGAGATGTATTTACATGTACAGGTATTGATCGACTTACGACCTATGCAACTTACGACCATTCGACTTTACGACCACAATCACTAGCCATGGCTGCTCCGCATCTGAAGCAGTTTTTGTATGCACCTGTATTTTTTAATTTTGTATGTTTTGCAAATATTAAACCAGTTGTACTGGTAAAGCAGTGTTTTACCTAAACCTGATGAATGTAAAAATAAGAAACAAAATGGTGTAGAGATGATACAAATGGCATAAAATGAACAAAGAAAATTATGATATATAACAATAATGAAAGAAAATTATGATAAAATAGCACTTAAAGATATTTATAACATCATTTCACAGTACTGTACATATAGCCCACTCAACTTACGACCAAATTGTGTTACGACCGGTCTGTCGGAACCAATCGTGGCCGTAAGTCGAGCACTAGCTGTACTGCCTTCTTTAGGTAGATGATTACCTGGTAAGAATCACCTGTGACCTGAAGACATGGTAGTCTTGTCACACCCTGGGTCAAGTTAACTTACTGAGTCTCTGTGTTAGTTCCTCATGCTTTCAACTTTGGGATCATTCAGTTCAAGAGGTGAAAAAAATAATAGTAAAAAAAATAGTCAATCTGAGACTCTCAGAATGTGACCTTAGAAAACATTAGCTAAGCAACAGAGCTGTAGCAAATCCTTACAAATAATTAGACAATTCTGCCAGCCTTCAAACGTTTATTCTTCTTTGGATGTGGTAAATGCCCACATATGCCGAGATTGCTTTGATCATAGTACAAAAACCTCTGGAAGATGTTGTATCAACTGGTCTTACAGACTCAATGACATCCCCTTTTCCTTACATGCAGACCCCCAATATCTGCCAATGGCCTAAGATGTGTTACTAATATCACAGCTTAAGAATATTTAGAGTTAATGAACATAAGTACAGGGGTCCTCGGGTTTCAACACAGTTCTGTTTCTACAACAGTGATATAACCCGAATTTTGGTATAAGTTGGAATATACCCTAGCCTAACACAAACGGAACTCTTGTGTTTTTAACAGACCAAAATGGCATAGGTAAGCATACTGGGGGACACCAACTCTATCACTCATATGCTACATTACTTCATATTCTTCCACAGTGCACACCAAACTAGTTTGTCCACATAGTAGGTAAGTATGACACTAATGGCGTAAACTGAAACATTTACGTCTCAATTTTTAAAAAGTTTTTATGGGAGTGAGTGTCGTAAACTCAAAATGTCATATGTCAAGACTGTCATAACCTGAGGACCCCCTGTAGTTGGAAAATATTAACAGTCATGCATCATGTAATGATATTTTGGTCAATGATGGGCCGCATATATGATGGTGGTCCTATGAGATTATAATGGGGCAGAAAACTTGCTATCACTTAGTGCTATTTTAGTCATTGTGACACTGTAGTGCAATGCATTACTCATGTTTGTGGTGATGCTGGTGTAAACATACCTACTGCACTGCCAGTTGTCTAAAAAGTATAGCATATACAGTTACCTAGAGTCCATAATACTCAATAATGATAGTAAACAAGTATATCACTTATTTACGTATTCACTATTTATACCTTTGTTGTTATTTTAGAGTGTTCTTTCTACTTACAAACACAGTTTGCTGTAAAACAGTGTGCTGTGTCCTAATGGCCACAACCTCATATATCTCGTGTTTACTGTGTTCTTTGATTGCATCATTTTCACTTGTGCTTGAGTTAATCTCGTGTTGTTTTGTTCATTATATCTTGCAAGTATACAAAAATCTACTGCATTGTTGCCAGAAGAGGCCAGATTCAATGATGGACCTGGAACAAAATTAAGTGACTAAGGACTGTAAAAGTGGAAGGTCAGTGATGGTTATTGCTTACCAGTCAGGCATGCCCCACTCCACCATTGCTATGACCTTGAGGAAAAATAACAAAGTGACAGAGCTGTTAAAGGATCTGCTTCCTTGAAGGCAGTGTCAGACAAAAACTTCAGAAGGGTCTCAGACATGGAGAAACTTCTAATGACCCGGATTGAAGACCAGATACAGAAGCCCATCCTTCTCAGCACCACGATGATAATGTCCAGACCAAAAGGTTTTCAATGTTGAAAGAAAAGGTTGGACCTGAATACAATGTTGACTGCTAGCTAGCTCTGGGTAGTTTAATCATTATTCATTATATAATGTGCAAGTAAGTGGTGAGTCTTGGAGGGTTTGTGAAGGCAGCTGAAGAACTTATGAAAACTCTAGATAAACTGATTGTGAAGGAAAATTACTTGCCAGAACAATTACGCAATATGAATGAAACATCCCTATTCTAGAAACAGATTCCTGAAAGGACTGTCATCGATAAGGCAGCCAAGTCCCTGCCAGGTTTCAAGACTTTTAAGGACAAGAAAACAGTCTTGTGTGGGGGCGATGCTGCAGGCTACAAATGGAAACCCTTTGCTATTGGGCACAGTGAGAACCTAGGGCCTCCAAGCACAGCAGCAAGCACACACTCCCAGTGTCCTACAGGAGTGAGCAGGAGTCATGGATGACCCAGCTCCTCTTCCAAGATGCCTCCTGAATTGCTATGCCAGAAAAATGGAGAAGCATTACTTAGAGACTAATATACCTTCCAAGATTTTGCTTATTGTTCTTAATGATCCCAGACATCTTCCTTCTATCAGTGATATTTATCCCAATATAAAGTGGTGTTTCTCTCTCCAAACACCACCTCTTTGATCCAACCAATGGGTCAAGGAGTTGTAGTGGCGTTTAAGGCCTATGACCTAAGGATCTATGACCTGTGGACCCGTTTGCAGGCTGTTGCTGCAACTGAGGAGACACTGAGAGGACACTATGCAGTTCTGGGAGGATCACAGTTTCTACAACTGTGTCAGGACCTTCCTTGGGTTTGGGGTGATGTTACCAAGGATGGATGCTCAAGAGGTTAGTTCATGACTTCAAGAAATTTGCAAAAGATCAGGAGGTTGCAAAAATTAACAAGGCTGTGACTGGGATGGCAAACAGCCTTCACCTGGGTTTGGATGAGGACAGCATGAGGGGTTCCTAGAGATGGTTCCTGTGGAACTGATTAATGAGAAGGTACTGAAACTGGAACAGGAAGGCAGAGCTGAAGAAGAGGTAAGAGAAAAGGAAAATGGTGGAGAAGAAAAAGAAAAACCTTCAAGAAAATTCACAGTGAAGGGTTTAGCAGACATTTTTACAGACCTTAAAAAGCTTCTATGAATCCCAACACCAAAAGGTTTTCATTAATAGAGATTTTTATGGTGCGTGATCTACTTACAAGAAAATTGATGATGATAAAAAAAAGTAAACCACGCAAACCACCAGGAACATATTTCTGAAAAGTGACACCTCCTCAAGGAAGAGCCTCAGGCGGGCCCTCCAGGAAGTCTTCCGAAGAAGGCATGGTTATCACAGAGGACAAGAGCTTCCTGTGTTTTATGCCTCTAAAGTCCTTCCAGTGGGACCAGATGTGGAGGTGGAGACAGGGATAGTGATCGTCCCAGCCCTGTGTGGGCCTGGGATAACATGTGTGTTTGTGTCTTAGTTTTTAACAACACAACAAAAAAGTTTAAGAAGTAAAAAAATTAAAATAAACAAAAATAGAAAGAAAAGCTTATAGAATAGGATCTAAAAATTATTTTGCAGAGCTGTACAATGTGGTTTATGTTTTAATCTATGTTTTTATACAAAAGAATAAAAACGTTTTTAAACAAGTTAAGGTTTCTAAAGTAAAAATGTTACAGTAAGTTAAATTTATTATTGAGGAAAAGTTTTAAATAAATTTAGCATAGCCCAAGTGTACCATGTTTATGGAGTCGATCATGGTGTACAGCGATGTCCTAAGTCTTCACACTCACTCAATGACTGCAGTGCCTGTGGCCAAGGCCAGACAGGTTCACATTGGACTCAGGCAGATGGTAGAGAAACTGTGGAGCCAGAAAGCATTGGGTCATTCCCGTTTAATAGGGACTTGCAACGCGGATGAGCAAACAGACATGGGAAAACTGCTTTTCAGGCAAACAAACAAAAAAAATGGTCCCTCATAATAGATGGCAGGCAATCTGCCATCTGTCCTGAGCACAAGCACCCATAGCCTTACATAGACAATGCACACGTGGTGCTACCACGTGCTCTCACACTAATCAAGCAAAGTGCTTGCAACTGGTAAACCAGCAAGCAAGTCTAACACAGCTGCTTTTCAACACTGACTCACTCAGACCAACTTCCAGTCCTGCAAGCTCAATTCGTGGTAAGTGCACCATATGCATATGTAATTTTTTAAAAATCTCTTATACCATATTTGTATTGTAATTTTTCAATATTTAGATATGTTTAGACACACAGATACTTACCACTGTGTTACCATCACCTACAGTACTCAGTCCAGTACCATGTTGTACAGGTGTGTAGCCTCGGAGCAATAGACTATACCATACAGCCTGGGTATGTGGTAGGCTGTGCCGTCCAGGTTTGTGTGAGTGCTCTGTGTGATGTGCACACAGAGCCATTGCCTATTGACATATTTCTCAGAATGTGCAACTTCATTAACTGATGCACGACTGAACTGAAAGTTGGACGTCATTATTATCAACATTCTCAAGTGCCTGCCATTTTTTAACTCCCAGATGTTTATGGCTGGAAAAGCCCTGTAAAGGTTACCTGATCTAACTCTACAGAGAGGCAATTGAGACACAGTGTGATTCGCTCAAGGCCAGCACTTCCTGTGGACCTGGGGTTGGGTGTTTTGATTTTCTGTCCTCCCACACCCCGCCACTCCCTTACTGCTCACGCTAATTTATTGCAGGTCCTGTTTCTATAGCCTCCTCTAATTGGTTCATGTTCACATGCACTCTCCTCAGGATAAGATTGCACTTTTTCCCCACGTTATTTCCCTGTCTTCTCCCCCTCTCCCCTGGTGACGTAGAACTGCTGTGCTGAGTCTCCAGCTGAAACCAGTTAAAAGGAACTTCCTGCCAGTGGCTTTCACCTAGGCAGTGTATCTGAGGAGCTGGGTATTGAAGGAGGGCCTTGGGTGTATTTTTTCTGAGATGTGTTACCCATCAGCCTTGAGCTAATTCTGTCAGGCTCAAAAATGTGCCCAAGTTACTCTGTAAACAACCCCAAAGGTCAGATTTAGATATTTAGAATAAAACCCCTTGTAGTTCTCTAACTGTGCTCCAAGGAACCTTCGATGTTCCTCAGGAGGTGTCTTCTATTTGACCTCTAAAAGCAGATGGGCTGGGAGCTGAGCAGACCCAGATGTAGGCCTTCCTCCCTCAGCCGTGAGTTACTTTATTTAGTTGGGGGTTCTGTGTAAGATTTCTTGTGAAAAAAGTGTTTTGATGCTATACAATGTTTACAACTATAGATCTAGTCCAGCGCTCTCCTTTTAAAAATGAAGAAAACAGAGGTTCAGAAGGAGAGGACTGTAATTGCTCTGTGCAAAGCTGTCCAACTCGTTAGTGACAGGAGCAGGGCTGGAACCGGGTCAATACTACCCCAGTGCCTTGCAGGGATGAGCAGGTCCCTCTAAGAAGAAGTATTTTTGGCCTGATTAGGAAGCTGAGTTATTGGAGCCAGCTCTCCAGCGGCTGCTCATCTGGGAAAGGAAAGGGGGGAAAAAATCAATACTTCCTGAGTGACCACTCTGTAACAGACATTGAAGGTGTAGACACTCATTCAGAGCAGTCACTGAACACTGCTTATGTGCCCGCCACTCGGAACAGGTCCCGCCCCTGCCTCTCCCATGCATTCTTTCATGTAAACCTCACACCAAGGCAGCAGGAAAAGCTGTAACATGTTCCAGAGTGAAACTTCAGGGGTAAGTGACTTATGAGTTAGCACAGTGGGTAAGTGATAGAGCCCTATCTGAACTGCCATCTATTGAACTCCAAATCCACTGTGCTGGGCCATGTCATGCTCTAATACACAGCTGATTTTTCTAAATGCTCACTAAGTCAGCAGTTGTCAGTTGTACGTGAGCCTTCTAAATGCTTGAAACTCAGTCAAGCAAACAAGAATCTCAAGTTTTCCCTTATCTACTTGGTAAGTGGTAAATCTTGCTCCGTGCCTTCATACAGTGGAGTTCCCTCAGAGTCTTGATCTGTCTCCCTAGTCTGACTTCCATGGCAACCACATGCAGCCTAGCCTGTCTCCTGCTGACAGTGGAGAACACTGCTCATTCAGCTGTTTGGTTTTAGGCTGGGTCTTGGAGCAGCAGTCCCTTGGGGATATGGGCGAGGCCAAGCACTGTGCCCATGAACATGAGTGATGAGGAGATAACAGTCATGTGTTGTGGAGGAAGAAAATTGGCGAGTACTAGGGGAGGAGCCTTCGGAAGTGCAAGATGTTTCCAACTGTCCTTGTCTTTCAAGAGACAGTGAGTCTTCAACGAGTGCCAGCAAGTTCTGAAGATCTTTCAGCCCCATTCGTTTGGCCATACTTGAGGATTCTCCCAAATGCCAACCTCTGGTCATTGAATTATTTTCCACCGAGACCAGGAGTCATTTTGAATCAATTGGACTGATGTGGATGCCTGGAGGGCAGAGGGTGATGGAAAGAGTCTGGGAGGAAAAGCATGGGTTTGTGCTGACTACTGGGAGACAGGATGGCTGCCATCCATTTGAACATTGGCATTTTCAGTCTTAGTACCTGGCATCATTTTACCCTTGCTCTCAGGGGATGTTGTTAAAGTTGTTGGCAGTGATGGTTTGATGTGCTGCAAGCTATAGAGGTAAACATGTTATCCCGTTATTTAAACATCAAACCACACATCTTTGTGAAATTGTTTGACCTTAAGTAGTAAGCTGAAAAAAGCATGAAAAATATTCCAAGTGAGCACAAAAATTAGGAAGAAATTAAAATCATAGCATTTTTTGGCATAATGTGCACTAAGTTTTAACTAGTTAGTAACATGATCATATTCGCTTCCACTGGAAAGAGATAATTTTCTTTTTTTAAAGTGAGAGAGACAGACAGACAGGAACAGACAGACAATAAGGGAGAGAAATGAGAAGCATCAAGTCATAGTTGTGGCAACGTAGTTATTCATTGATTGTTTTCTCATATGTGCCTTGATGGGGGTGGGCGGGTTCTGGCTGAGCCAGTGACGCCTTGCTCAACCCAGCAATCTTGGGCTCAAGTCAGCGACCTTGGGCTGCAAGCCAGCAACCTTTGAGCTCAAGCCAGTGACCATAGGGTTACATCTATTATTGTGTGCTCAATCTTCTGAGCCCATGCTCAAGCCGGCAACTTTGGGGTTTTGAACCTGGCTCCTCAGTGTCCCAGGCTGATGTTCTATCTACTGCACTGCCACCTGGCTAGGCAGAGATATTTTTCATATTACTTCTAAAAAAGAACAAAGCTCAGCATTTATTTTTAAAGCAACTTTTTAACAAAGATACAAAACCTTCAGCAGATTCCCTCTGGGCAGAATATCAATGCAAAAAGTGAGGCCTAGTAGGAGGCCTGGTGGCCTTGGACAGCAAAGGGTGGTGGGGAATGCTGTGGTTTGGCCTGCAGAAGTAGCTGCTACTCATCAACCCCAATCCTGTCTCCTGTGTGAGGGAGGGACTTCTGTAAGCCACCTGACTCCCCCACCCTGGCCAAGCTCTGTAACTACATGCTCACATAGTAGGGGTAGGGGCCGTGGGTCCCCAATGTGTGAGCGTGAGCTCTGTAACTACATGCTCACATAGTGGGGGTAAGGGCCGTGGGTCCCCAATGTGTGAGCGTGAAGGAAGAAGTGGCACAGTGAAAACCACATGGTCCTTTCTGTGCTGCTTTTTGCTCTGCATATTCCCCTCGGAGGATTCTGGGTAGAATCCTGACCAGGACAAAGTGGGCATTCGCCCTGGAAGACAAATGTTACTTGGTAGTATTGGAACTCACTGCCAAGTCCTTCCAATATCCATCCTCCCTGCTCATAATTGCAGCAAATACAAGTGTAGGCCGACATCAACCACCAGGGATGGCCGTGCATTTAGGCCCTGTTACACATGGGTAGGTTTTTCTTTGTCTGTTTTTATGGTGTTAACTCTGTTTTCCATGTGCTCTTTTGCCTCCTTTGCCTTGGATCCCTTTCTTTCCAGGAAGGCTAGGTCAGGACCCAACACTCAAGAGCATTAGAACTAGGCAGGCCTGGGGCTTTTGGGGAAACATTCCTCACAGCTCTCTTAAGAGTTTAGAGAAGTAGAACTGCCGGTGACTGATACAGTTCTGAGAGTTTGGTACCCAGCCAGGGTCTGAGCACAGGGAAAGCCTTATTTAGCTCTATGAGATTGGGGTTAGAGATTCCCAAGAAGCTGGTGCAGGGACAGAAATGAACAGTGACCACCCAGTCACAAATGGCAGTCAAATAGACAGCTTTGAAGGACCCAGCCGACAGTGGAGAGTCCAGTGAAGCAGCCTTTGACTGGCTTTCAGAGGAGAATGTTTTCCTCCTCAATGCTCTGCATCTGCCTGGATGGCAGCCAGAATCTGGGAACAGTCCAGCACTGGTATGCTTTGGGTGAGGCTCGTGGCCATGGCAACAGAACGGGAGTGACCCTTCCCTAAGGATGAGAACAGTGGATAAGATAGAGATTAGGCAGGAGAGGTGGGGGAGAAGAGGTGGAGGTTGGACCTGCCTGCAGAATGCAGCCATCTTATTGTTGCAGACGGAGTCCCCGGGCAGGGCAGTGCCATTTCAGACTTGGATTGGGGCTCACGGTCTCATTCCTTCCCTCCAGTGAGCAGGGAGCTTGTTTGACCCTGAGACTAGGATCAGCCATTGGACTTATTCCCATTAAACAGAGTAAATTTACTGCCATGGCACTGATGGTGAACCACCAGCCTCCTGTGGAGTAACCATGCTGAAATATTTACATGAAAGGTGCTCTCCAAGGACGTGGTGCCCAATAAGCGAGTGCATTTTATCTCCCTTGACCTATATTCAGGAAGTCTCCTTCTTACACTGGTTGAAGGAAAAAGAATGAAACCCACCTTGTCTAGCAATGGGCTACATATGAGAAGTCTGCAGTTTGAGCTCTAGGCTCAGGGTCAAAGATGGGACCCTTTACATGACGCTCTGTGCCTCATTTCCTTCATTCATAAAGTAAAGGTGGCAAGATCATCTATACGGCCTTGCCAGCTGTGACTGTGTCTGTAGATATAGAACAAAATATTATAGGGCACTTTTTAGATTAAGTCTTCTTTATTTTCTATTTTTTAGTCATCAGCTGAAGTTCAGGACAAGTTTTAAAAATGGATAGGTTTCTTTTTCCACTGTCCCCCCTTCTCTCCTTTCCTCTTTTCTTTTCCTTCATTCCTTTCTACCTCTTGCAAATGTCACTTAGCCCCACCCTTGGATGGGAGTTTTGCTAAGGTAGGTAATTGTAAAAAGCCATGTCTCTTTTGTCTATCTTATTTCCTCACCTCTTAGGTGAGCACCACACTCCTTAAGGCCTGGGTCCCCGGGCTGGCTTTTCCTGCCCATCCATTCCATAGCAGGTCACCCATTAGAACTCCAACCTGCCTAGCCCACACTTTCTTATGTCCCCATGCCCTTCGCCCCAGCCCTGGCACTGTAGCATTTAAAATTGTTCCTCTGAGGCAGTGATTCTCAGTCCCAGCTCTGTAATGAAATCAGCCCAGAGAATTAAAAAACAAAACAAAGAAAAACAAAAAAATGGTCAAAAGCAATGCCTGGAGGTTCTGATTCAGTTGACCTTTATTAGTATTTTTAATGTTCCCTAAGTGTGTGAATGTAGAATAACTCTGAAAGCTACTATTAAAAGGGAATATATGTCATCCTTATCATATGATGTTGGAGGTCACTTTCTTGAATTCTGATATGGTTGCCCTATTGGGGCATGCCCTTTAGATGTGAGATCATTTCCTGAGAGGTAGATGGACTAGTGGTCCTCACTGTAAATACCAGTGATCCCTAGTATTCACACCCTTATGTAACCTCTCCTCTTCACCTAGCTGGACCTAGTGACTTACTTCTATCATGACAAAAGTGATGGAATGTGACTTCCAAGATTTGGTTTCAAAAGACTGTGACTTCTGTCCTGCTTGCCCTGTCTGTCCCTCTATGTCCCTCTCCTCCCCTCTTGCTCTGAGGGAAGTAAGCTGATATGTAGTAATTAACACTGCAGAGAGAACCATGTGGCAGAAGGTTAATGTTTGTTGTTTTAAACCAGGGGTGCCCACACTTTTTCAGCTTGCGAGCTACTTATAAGATGACCAAGTCAAAATGATCTACCTACAATAAAAATGCAAAACATAAATTTATTTCTTCTATATTATCATTATTTAAGTTACTATTATTACTATTTAATATTATGTATTCTTCTTTCACCCTTCTCCTTCTCAGCTCTCTTTTCAGAGGAAAGTCAATGTCATAGTTTTTATGAACAGTCTGAAAAAGCCACTCCACATTTCCCTTCTTTGGAATAGCAATGGCACACAGACAAATGAGGCAAATGCACTTAGAATATGACATAGTGAAAAAAAATCCCCTCCCATTCTGTATGAAAGTGGTAGGTTTTAGGCTTCTTACTCGGACCAGCTACAGCACTCATTTTTATATCTTTTGTTGTATTTAGTTTAAATAAATTGAAGGCTAACTACACAGCAATGTAACTGAACAAGTTAGCGCGGTTTAATGCGCATGCGTAGTGTGTCAAAAGTTCAGAAGTCAGATTGGCTACCCTGTATGCCAATCAAAAGACAAAATGTCTTTTTAATGTCATGCGATCTACCCACACTTCCTTCACGATCGACCAGTATATCGCAATTGATGTATTGAGCACCCCTGTTTTAAACCAAGTTTGGGGGTCATTTGTCACACAGCAATAGATAGCTGATACACCCTGAGAGTAAAGGGTATCCACAGATAAGGAGGTCTTACTGAGCGGGCAGACCTCCTGTCCATTCTGAGGAGTGGAGGGGTCTAAGAGAGTGTTCCTGGGTGTGGGTGTTAAATAGGATGGTTCAGCTTGCTGAGGTCAGGAAGGTGGATGCCCAATAAGCAGACTCTTGTCTGCTAGCCGGGAGCTTCTCAGTTATCAGTGTGCACTCAAACTGACTGTGGGAATCTTGTTAAATGCCAATTCAATAGGTTTGGTTGGGGCCAGGATACCTCAGGCTTCTGGGCGATTCTGAGACTGCTGGGCTGGGGACTTCATTTTTAGGGACAAGGGGCTAATGACCAGATTAATGTGTCTCTCTATGGTTACTTCCTTTTTAAAGAGTCTTTTTGTTCCAGGTCTGAGTTAGTGGGTGCTTCAGGAAGCCCAGGAAGTGGTTTTTGCTTTTGGGACAGTTTAGAAGGAGGAGCAGTGCCCCCTTGAGGTCATATGGTGAAAGCGGTAGGATGGGAGACCTTCGAAGCAAATCTGACATTTAGGTTTTATCATAAAGAGTATAACCATTTATATAAGTAAAAAAAGATTAATGACTGGCAATTTCATAAAGTTGAAATTATTACAGGGTCTAAGTCTGGCCACCTGTTCCTACTGAGGGATCCTCCTTCGGGGCCAGTCCCAGAGCCCCTGCCCTCCTGTGTGGAGTTCTCAGCAGTGCTTCCCAATGTTTCCTCTCAAGTCCCACTAACCAGAGGGATGGGAGCCAGGACATGCAGCCCAAAGCAGCCGAAAGAGAGACACTTGGAAGTATTTTAAAAAAAAGCTTACCATTTCATGTGAATTGATGAAATATGTTTATTATAATATAAAAATAATCTTCTCTCCAAATGTATGTATAAAACACTGCCTCAGAAAGATGTGCTTGGTTTAATGGGTGACCTGTGTGTAAGGTGGTGGGCAATGGGGAAGGTCACATGAGAAACCAGACCCGGAAACTTTGGTTAGAACCGCCCACACCCATACACGCCAAAAGAAACTTCCCAGAAATCCTTGGAAAAGAGCAACCAGTGAGATTTCACCACATCATATTAGCTCGCCCACCCTACAGACCCTTTAAATATTCCCCACGCGTTTTTGTCCATGCGACTTCCCTGGCCCGTGTCTCCCAAACCAGGAAATATTGTTCAGGAAGGGGAAGCGCTATACTCAATAAAGCCTTTACTATTCCACACTTTGTGGCTATGGCCCTTCCTTCTTCCTTGGAGGGAAAAATACCTTACACTGGGAATAAGTCTCTCCTCATTGAGCAGTGTTGCCCAGACTCAAAATCCCCAATGTTTAACTCTGAAATTTCCATCCTTACTCAAGCCTCTCCCATGTCCTAACCCTCATTGGCCTCCTGACCTTGACCCTGTTCCCTCCACTTTTCCTATTCTCACAGTCTATCAGTTCTCTCCTGCCTTCACTCTGGTCTTTGCCAAGTGTGGGTCCAAGGTGAAGCATTTCAATTGCTCACAGTCACCCCCATGCCCTGGACCTCCCACCACACTCTCCTGGATAGACCCTTTCCTCCAGGTTAGACCCTGCCCTCATGGATAGATTCCACTCTCTTGGATAGACCCCAGTGCCCTGGTTAACCCCCACCATCGGTTTTCTTTGAATGGGCTTTCAGGCAGCACAGGTGTTCTGTGAGAAAGACGGTGAATGATTTCCCTCAATTTTACATTATCCAGCCTTTTACAGGCTCTTCATGTTGCTCGACACTTCTTTAACTCATCATTTTAAAAACAAAAAACAAAATCTGCCTGATGTTAAGTATATGCTCAGGCTGTCCTCACAATAATGTAGATTTTTGGTCCCATTCATTGTGTGTGCTGACTCAGTCTACGGGGGAGGAGCTGGGGAATCTGCATTCTGACACCCCCTTCGATTGTTCTCATGAGGCAGGTTTGGGATATACACTGCTGTTACTCACCCAGGGTGTCCTATCCTAGGCGCCTCTGTGGCCACTGGGGAACTGTGCAGCCTCCCCCACCCCTTAGCCCTGCCTCTCACCCCCTCCACACCCCCAGCCAATTCAATGTTGCCTCCTTTTCCACTTAGAAGATTAAGGCCATCTGCTCTGTGCTTCCTGAAGTTTCCCACCCTCCACCCTAAAGCACTCTCTGCATTCCTGTCTTCCCCCTTGCTCCCTGGGACTGACTTCTCTTCCTGAATCTGGATGCAGCCTCTCCCTGCCCTTCTTCTCCTCTGACACACTGTTCTCAGGGGACCCCCTTTCATGTGCAGTGTTTCCATCACAAAAGTATTTCTTTCCATTTGAGCTTTGTCTTCTCTCCAGGAAGTGAAATATCTTACAGTCACTTAACTTCTCCCTTAAGCTGCCACCCTGTCCCTGCCCTCACTGCATCTCTCAGTGTGTGGATCTTATCTTCCTGATGTGTAGCTCTGTTCCCTTTCCCCTCTCTGGCCCATGTGGTCCTTCACATTGCTTCACAAGACCTCTGTGATGCCCAGGGGACCACTGTGGCAGCTGAGTGAAGGTCATGGTTAGAACTCTAAGGACACCTGGCTGGCCCTTAGGCCAAGCAGCCACATGGGCTTTGTTCTACCTGACACGGCCCTGATCCAAGGCTCCATCCCTGGAGTCTCTCTGCAAACATATGGGGCCTATCTTTGTACAGATAACTGCATGAGCCCAAGAAGAATAAGAAAAATGACTCCCCTGTGTGGCTCTGGAAGACTGGAAGTGGCTGAGGCCAGCAGGTGGGTTTCTTTGCATAGACTATAGTTAGGTCCCCAAAGGAGACCTTGGGAGTCGGGGAGACTGATCATTTTACCTTCACCCACACCCACCAGTCTGATGGGAAGTCTTTTTTCTTTTACTTAAAAATAATAATATATTGAGGGGAAATACACATAACATAAACTTAACCATTTAAAAGTAATAATTTAGCGGCATTTAGTACATTCATGATGTTGTACAAGCACACCTATCTAGTTCCAAAACATTTTCATCAGCCCAGAAAGAAACATAGGTTAAGCAGTACCCCCGACCCCCCCCCCCCATCCCTTTTCTCCCCAGCCCTGGCAACCACCAATCTGTTTTCTGTTCCTACGGGTTTATCTGTTCCGGATGTTTCCTATAATTGGAATCATATACTAAGTGACCTTTGTGACTGGCTTCTTTCGCTTCAGTATAATGTTCTCAAGGTCCATTCGTGCTATAGTGTGTATCAGTATGCATTTCATTCTGTTCTTCCAACATTTTCCATTGGGATAAAATACACACAACATAAAATTTATCACCTGTCTTTAAGTATACAGGTTCAGTAATATGAAATCCATTCATGCTGCTGTGTAACCAGCCCTGCCATCCAGCCCCAGCACTCTTCATCTTGTAAAGCTGAAACTGCCCACATTACACACCAACTCCCGATTCATCCTTCCTGCCCCAGCCCCTGGCAACCACCATCTGTCTACTTTCTGTCTTTATGGGTTTGACTTCTTTATGTAGTTCATATAAATGAAATGATAGGCAATTCTTTTTTTTTTCTTTTTTTACAGAGACAGAGAGAGTCAGAGAGACAGACAGATAGGAACAGAGAGAGATGAGAAGCATCAATCATCAGTTTTTCATTTAGACACCTTAGTTGTTCATTGATTGCTTTCTCATATGTGCCTTGACCACAACCCTTTGCTGGAGCCAGAGACCTTGGATCCAAGCTGGCGAGCTTTTGCTCAAGCCAGATGGGCCCGCGCTCAAGCTGGCGACCTCGGGGTCTCGAACCTGGGTCTTCCACATCCCAGTTCGATGCTCTATCCACTGTGCCACCACCTGGTCAGGCTTGATAGGCAATTCTTAAAGTGAAAAGTGGCCCAGTGTTGCTCACAGGTGATGTATGTCCTTAGACAGCTTTGTAGCTCAGTATTTCTTACATTTGCCCAATGGTGAGAAAGCTGTAGGCTTGTATGACCAAGGATGACTGAGGAGCTAGGAATTCCAACTTAGGCCCTGGATGGCTCAGTGGATAGAGCATCAACTTGGCATATCGATGTCCTGAGTTTGATTCCTAGTTGGGCACACAGGAGAAGCAACCATCTGTTATCTCCTCTGATCTCTCCCCCTTCTCTTTCTCCTCCCCTCCCACAGCCAGTGGCTTGATTGGTTCGAGCTGTGGCCCAGGTGCTGAGGATAGCTGGTTGGTCTGAACGTCAGCCTCAGGTGCTAAAAATAACTTGGTTGATTCAAGCATTGGCCCAGTTGGGGTTACCAGGTGGATTCTGGTACCGGTGCATACATGAGTCTGTCTCACTATTTCCCCTCTTCAGAAAGAAAGAAAGAAATCTCATATTAGTGGAGACTTTCAGTAGATTCTGACCAAGAATGAAAGGAAAACCCAGGAGAACCCAGTGACTCCATCTTTTTCTTTCATATCTTCCGCTGAAAGACTTCTATTTCTAGACAGTACTTTTAATGTGATCTATACTGTGTGGTTGGGAAGCATTCTTTTATGAGGGGTTTATTATTGCATCTTGATTCTGAAGTTAAAATAGGCATGGATGGACACTGGCCAAACAGTCTTTTCTTGTGCTTTATTTTGATAACTTCAAAGTAGGCTGAGGGGACAGACAGACATGAATTTCTCTTCGTCATTATACTAGAATCTTTGACCCATGGAGACCTGAGCAGAGGAGTTTAATCAGAGGAGAATAAACTTGGATTGACAGGATGGCTGAAAACCCATTAAACAGGGCAGCTGTTCTTCTCTGTCACCTTTCTGATGAATCTAACAGGGAACATCAGTCTCTCAGTGTGCTCTCCACATAGTCCCTTTCTATGCTCTTGCCACAGGACCCCTGACTAGCTCTATGTACTTTGCTACAAATTTTGACACAGAGTCTGAGTGACACAGAGTCCAGGATGGTACATTATTCATTTTTGTATCTATGATGTTTAGCACAACTCTTGTTCATATTAGAACTCAGTAAATGTGGTTAATAAACCTGGGGAGGATATTTATTGATTTATTTGTGTGGAACCCTTGTCTACAGTAAACAATTTTATTAATAATGTATTACAAGTCAATAATGTTGTAATAACTCTAAATGGTGCCCAGTGGGTACTGGAAATATTGGAAGGAACACTTTGTAAAGCATATGATTATCTAACTACTATGCTGTGCACCTGAAATTAATACAAAATAATATTAAATGTAAACTGTAATTAAAAATAAAATTTTAAAAATATTAAAAAATGTGTTTCACAAAATTCATGGATACCTTTGAGGCACAGTGATTAATTTTTTTTTTTTTTTTTTTTTTTTTTTTAGTAAGCGATAGAGAGAGAGAGACAGACAGGAAGAGAGAGATATGAGAAGCATCAATTCTTCATTGCGGCACTTTTTGTTCATTGATTGCTTTCTCATACATGCCTTGATCAGGACAGGGGGCTCCAGCTGAGCCAGTGACCCCTTGCTCAAGCCAGCGACCTTTGGCTTCAAGCCAGAGACCTTTGGGCTCAAGCCAGTGACTAGGGTCATGTCTATGATCCCATGTTTAAGCTGGATGAGCCCGCACTCAAGCTGGCAACCTTGCAGTTTTGAACCTGGGTCCTCAGCATCCCAGGCTGAGCAACTGCCTGGTCAGGTGGCATATTGATCAATTGGTTGATTGATTTAAAGTTATGGGTAGAGAAGAAGCACTTACAAATTTATTAATTGTCCTGTCTTTGTAAAGATTCTTCTTAGTGTCCAGGAGCAATTTCTTTTGTTAAAAATCTTGGCTAAGTGTGTATCCCTCATGCAATATAATTATTACTCATAATCCATGGCTCTCCTAGACTTGTTGAGATTGTAATAACATAGTGATTCTTGCCTCCCCAGCTCCCTAATGCCAAGTTTTTATTGGTAGTCACATCATCACTCATGAAACTGCCTCATCTACCCTGCATTGGTGTGCACTGCCCTCCATGGACTCTCAAAGTTCTTACTGTGCTTTGTTGATGAGGACTACAATTCTGGTCTTACCTGTAGCCTGCAAAGCAATGCAAACAGTAAATTGTCCTTTAGTCATAAAATACACCATTCTAAATTTTATAGCATAGCAGATCAAAAAGTCCAATGTTCTACTTATAAGCTGAGTATGTCATGGGGTGCAATGCATGCATAGCGGCTCTAGCGAGCAATTCTGTAGTGCACATTCGACAATGGCTGGGAGAGTAGACCTTGAAAGTTCTCATTACAAGAAAAAGACACTTTTTTGCCTGACCAGGTGGTGGTGCAGTGAATAGAGCGTAGGACTGGGATGTGGAAGACTCAGGTTCAAGACAACGAGCTTGCCAGCTTGAGCGCGGGCCCATCTGGCTTGAGCAAAAGCTCGCCAGCTTGGACCCAAGCTCGTTGGCTCCAGCAAGGGGTTGCTCGGTCTGCTGAAGGCCCGCGGTCAAGGCACATGTGAGAAAGCAATTAATGAACAACTAGGGTGTGGTGACGGCAACGAAAAACTAATGATTGATGCTTCTCACCTCTCTCCGTTCCTGTCTGTCTGTCCCTATCTATCCCTCTCTCTGACTCTCTCTCTGTCCCTGTAAACAACAACCAAAAAACAACAACAAACAAACAAAAAAAAGAAAAAGAAATTTTTGTAACTATATATGGTGAAAAACACAATAGAATATTTGTTACTTTTCCCTCCAAAAGTGAATTTATAGCACAAAGTACAACACATTTTCCAACTCTGTCTTCTTTTAACTCCTTAGGCTACCATGCAACATCCCTGGGGCATGTTCTTTTTGCATGCTGACTCCTCCCCTGCCTTCACATACCTCCACCTGGAAAGATGGACTGCTGGATCTTCAAACTTGGAAGGTATACATGGAGTAGATTGGCCAATAGACAGCGGTCTCTGTATCAGGGCCTCAGCAAGGTCTTTGTTGCTGGCAGGTTGAGCATTCAGAGGCAGCGGTAGACCCGCTGTCCTTAGTGGATGGGTTCATGCAGCTGGGCCCATGCGCAGTCCCCATCTCTGTCACTGTGGGTACTCCATCTGCATACTGATTGCACCTGTTCTGGGTTGGTCAATAACGAAGGCTGGCTAATGTCAACCAGCCAGGGGATTTTATAAAGCTCTACTTGGACATTCAGGGCCTCTCTTGTGGATATTTTTGGGGGTATCAGCATGTGGTACAAATATTTTCAAACTTAATGAACTCTTTTCTTTGTCCTTCCATATGCTGTACTGGTGATAATGGGTACCCCTCCCGATCTGACCGTAGATACAGGCTCGGGGACAGGCCTTGGTATGACAGTAGTGAGTAACACAGGGGGCAGGGCTACAGCTGGTGCAACTTACTTGTGCCCTATGGTTCTGCTCAGGTTTGATCTTAGATGTACCACTTCCATCTTAGGATGCATCTTGTACCACTACAGACACCTCCAACCTCATGTGCCCACCAGATCATGTGGCTCCTATGGTGGGTGTGTTTCCACTGCAACTTGGGCCTGCTGCAGAGCTCTTCCCCTTTCCAGGCTCCACTCCATTTGAGCGTCCTTCTGTGCTGCCCAGTGTGTGAGCTGGAGCAATATTCCTAGGATGTGTTGCTTTAAGTCAGATAGCCCAGGCACTATGCTTCTCCTCTTTGGTAATGAATGCAGGATGCAGTGATTTACAATTTGCTTTGGAGGCGACATTCAGGAATGCTCCTGAACATTGAACCCTTAAAAACCTTATTAAAATACAGGTCCCTGCATCTTCATTGGGTTTATCTCCCATCCTTTCTAGTGCATGGATCTAACCAGTCTCCAGTAAACGAGCCACCTATTATTTATTCTTTATAACCACCATGGTATTATGTTCTGTGGGCTATTCATGTGGTCTGTATATCTTCAGACTGTTTTATGACAGAAGGCCTGAGGCAAAACTCTTGTTAAATAATCTTTTCCCACACAAATCCCACACAAATATAAATGGTTTCTAATTCTTTTTCTTGATTGGAATTGAAAAGATGTTGTGCAAATACTACTAGGTAAATGAGTGCATGCCACAGACCATATTCAGCATAGCACCTGTGAACAGGGCTACTATTTGTTTAATTTGTTGTAGATTACAGTCATTACCTAGAATCTATTCAGTTTCTGTGGGGGTCAGACTAGTGAATTAAATGGAGTGTGATTGGTATCTGTATTTTGTACATTTGAGGTCTTTAATGGTGGTACAAATTTCTGCCCGCCTCCTCAAATTGCAATATTATTTTTATTTGCCACCTTGAATGACAGAGGTATTTTTGGAGTTTTCTATTTAGTGTTTTTCACTATGATAGGTCTTATCCCAAGGACCAGGGACCCAATACTAAAGCTTAATCCAACTACCAAAAACATCAATTCCAATTTTGTACTTAGGGAACAAGGAAATGACCAGAGACATGTCAGTGGACTCAGCAGGATTACTGTGAGCTGAACATTAACCAGGACTCCATTTATTGCTTGGCCCTGGAGGCCTCCACACTAACAGGGGTGCCACAATGACACTTTGGATCTCCAAATATCATTGTCAATGCAGACCCTCTGTCTAATAGCCCTTGAATTGTCTGGGTCTTTCCCTTTTCCCAGCAACAACTCACCTAGTAAAAGACCTTTGGGGAAGGATTATTATTATGGTTGAATTGTGTCCCTCCAAAGAAGAGATGTTGAAGTCCTAATCCCTCATACTTGTGAAGGTGACCTTATTTGAAAATAGGATCTTTGCAGATTTAACCACACTAAGATGAGTACAGTTCATTAGAATAGGTCCTAATACAATATGGCTCGAGTTCTTATAACAAGGAGAAATTTGGACACAAAGACAAATATCCACATGGGGAAGACGGTGTGAACACATAGGGAGAAATTCATGTGAAGATAGAGGATTGGGATAATACACCAAGGAATGGCAAAGATTGCTGGCAAACCCCTAGAAACCAGAAAAAGAAGAGGAAGAATTCTCCACCAGATTTTAGAGGGAGCAAGGCCCTGCCCACACCTCAACCTCAGGCTTCTGGCTATCAGAACTGAGAGAATATATTTTTGTTTTTATTTTTGTAAACCACCTAATTATAGTACCTTTGCTGTGGCAGCCTGGGACACTAACAACTCTTATCAAAGTACAGCTTGTCATGGTGTTGCAGATTTCTACCTTTTTAGTTGATGAGCTTCAAATCTGAAAATTGACACATATCTAGAAACTAAATAAGGGACCATGGCGTTTCACTGGGGCAGCCTCATCATGCTCTATTTTTGCCTTGGCTGTTGTAGATATTAAGCAACTTCCTCCTTGGCTGACTGCTTATTTAGTTCTTGGGAGCACTAGGCTCTGTTAACTGTACCCACACTGCCTGACAGCCATGCCTCTTTGGCAGTCTCTGTGCCCTTGCGGGTTGGTAGGGCAGTTGCAGCCTCATGGCTTCTGATGGTTAAGAACAACCTCCTGGCTGCTAGTTTTCAGGGCCCACCATCATTCTAACCATGGGTTTTATTAGCCCAGCTCTGTGGGCCCCCTTTGGTCAGCCTTTGTTTGCAGAACAGAGTCACGCTGAGTATCTTGGTAAAGCTGGGAACCCTCACCTGTGCATTCCCAATGGCCTTGATGAAAGATGTGTCCTGGGGCCTGCTGTGGAGACTCATCCTCTGGTGGATCGTCTGCCCCACCCAGCATACCTGTTCCAGCATGCTATCTGTCTCCTCACCTCTCCCTCAGCCAGTCACCAGGGCAGCTCAGAACTTCTTCCTTCACCCAGCACTGCCCACCGGTTCCTTCTGCAAAGTGTTTGTCCCCTGGAGTCCTTGCCAAGATATTAAATTCTGACTCCTGAAAAATGGCCATTGAGTCCATTTCTACTTTCTCCAGTCTTATATTCTTGCTCTCTTTATCAAGTCTCTCCAAAAAAACAGTGCCAGGAGTGCTCCCCTAGCTCCTGCCAGTAGGTATGGCTAATTCTTGCAGCAACTTGGTGTTTTATTTCTTTCGTTCCTTATCAGGAACAACACAGCCCCAACCAGGTCATGCTGGGCTTGACTGTAGTTATCACCTAGGAGTGGAGCAATGAGGCGGGAAGTTCCTGAGGGTCACCAGTTACCTGGTAAGGGCAACTGGGAAGATCCTCAAATGAGATGCAGGTGCAACCCCAGTGGAAGGCAGAGGGAAGGAAGAGTAGGTCTAAGAAAGTCCCAGCCAGGCTGGTGGATAGTCTTAAAGCCAAAGCCCTTCATTAAAGAAGTCCCACATCTTCCAGACACAGGCAGCCCCTTCCTTCTGTGGGCAAGGAACTCAGACCCTAGTTTATGAAATGGGCTAACATTCATTGTACAAGAGAGTGTGAGGATTGAATGAGACAATGCCTGAGAATGAACCCCACTGAGGATGACAAAATACGCCACTTCCCTTTTCACATCCAAGGCAGATGTCACAAATTCATGACATCTCCTCCTCCTCCTCCTCCTCCTCCTCCTCCTCCTCCACTACCTCTACCTCCTCCTCCACCTCCTAGTCCTCTACCTCCTCCACCTCCTCCTCCTCCTCCACCTCATCTTTCTCCTCCTCCTCCTCCTCCTCCTCCTCCTCCTCCTCCTCTTCCTCCTCCTCTTCTGATGCCAAGCAGTCATTAAGCCCTCAGCAGTTTAGCCAATCCAAATTGAATGCCTTAGGAAGAGATTTGGGCCTATCAAAGAAAGCAGCTGAATTATGAGCCTCCAGGCTTCAAGAAAACAATGTACTTCACCAGTCAGCTAAAGTATCCCATTTCAGGAAGTGTGAACAAATTTTTGTGGACTTTTTTATGAAGACAAACACTTTGTTTATTGTCATGACATCAGTAGTCTTCTCAGCCAGCTAGGTGTTACCACTTACAGTCCAACAGAATGTTGGCTATTTCTTGACAGCTCTAAACGAAGTCTGAAATGTGTTCTCCTACACAACGGTAATGTTTATGCAGCAGTTCCAATTGGTTATTCAACTCATCTGCGAGAAGATTATAATGACATAAAAATTGTCCTTGACTTTCTGAAGTATGAGGAGCGTAACTGAATCATTTGTGTGGATCTTAAAATGGTCAATTTCCTGCTAGGACAACAGAGAGGTTTCAGGCAGTATCCTTGCTTTCTATGTTTGTGGTACAGTCAAGCTCAGGAGAAACACTGGACACAGAAGGAGTGGCCGAAATGTGAAGCTCTGGAAGCAGGGATGCAAAATATTGTGAATGAACCTGTAGTTAATCAAGACAGGATTTTCCCCCCACTTCACATCAAACTTGGCTTAATGAAGCAGTTTGTTCAGGCTTTGAATAGAGAAAGTGGATGCTTTCAACATATTATTTCTGCTTTTCCTGCCTTGTCTTTCGAGAAGATAAAAGCAGGAATATTCGATGGACCTCAAATTCGAACCCTCATACATGACAGAATTTGCCAGGAAGATGAATAAGGAGGAGAAAGCAGCATGGCAGTCAAGTCTTTTGTGGCAGTTACAAAGAACTTCCTTGACAACAAAAAGCAGAAAACTATGAACTTCTGTTTCAAAGGATGCTGTTGGCTTTCCACGACATTGGATGTAACATGAGCGTTAAGATTCACTTTCTGAACAGTCACCTTGATAAGTTCTTGATAATCTTGGAGCTGTTAGTGATGAGCAGACTACTGCTAGAGCATCAAACGAGATTGTCCTCAATAAGTACAAGAGCTACAAACGCAAATTTTTGCCTGAATAGAATTTAAATAAGTTTTGTGCAAATTTTGTGATTAAAATAGGTGTTTTAATATGTTCTATCTCAAAATTGTAGACAAATTCTGATGCAATCATATATTTCAGTGTATTAGTATATTTACTGTATTATATAAATTATTATATTTTTACAAAGCTGATGCCCAAGATGACATTCTACTTCATTATGTTAAACTAAATGTTGAAAATTTTACAATAAGATGAAAACCTAAAATCTTGAATTGCAAAGAAACTGTAGCTTACAGAGAAAAACTAATGTCAGATTTGAGAGCAGCACACTTGGATTAGGTATGAACAAGTGTTTTTGTGGATGCAACACAATTTTATTCTCCAGTGTGATTTTTTTGAATATGAAGGAAATTTACATAACCCTTTTATATTTCTGTGCCAAAGGAGTTTTTTAAGGCCTAATGAACAGATTAGAAAGCATGGTAGATATATCTTCCTATGCAGCAACTCACTCTCTGAAATGTGCTATCATAAAATTATATAAGTAGGGAAAAGATAGGGAGTATGCCTGCCTAACATGCAGATTTGAAAACTCCCCAGATGTCTGTATTTTATGGGATCAGGAAAAGCAGTGGCTGAGGCAAAAATCTGCCATCTTCCTGCCTCATCCTAATGTTTGGTGACTGCTGTATCAGGGGCCCATATAAGCAGAACCTGTCTTATGACTCACATTGTCCTTAGATCCTACCTTAGGGTCTGTAAGTGTGGAAAGAAAAGATGGATGCTGTGTTACTGGCCAGGCTATCCACAAGCACATGGCACTGGGTATGTGCAGATGATGAGCTGACAAGGTGATGTCTCCATGGTTCCCAATGACCTTGCTGATTATCCTTTCCTTTAAGCCATCAGAACTCTTCCATGGTCCTTGGGAAGCTACATGTGTGCTGAGATTACTAGGAGGCCATGCACTGTAAGATGAGCACTTAGCACTGCACTCAGCACGTGGGAAGCAGTCAATCAGTTTTAGCATTAACCATTATTAATATACATTAGCTGTCCCTCTTACTGAAGCTATGTGAGGGAGAGATTTGTGTAACCTTGGTGTTTGGGGCCCTTAAACAACTTAACCATAGTAGTTTCAATAATGTTTGTGAAATGATTAAGAAAAGGACAACAGGAATTTTCTTCTTAACATCACAGTTTTTCAAGTAGTCTTTATTTTGCACAGGAGTGTGGGACTGGGCAGGCTGAAATTGTGTGAAGCAATCTCAATAATAATGATCAATAATCAATAAGATTGTTTCATAAACTTCAAAAATTTTGTCAAAACATCAAAAATTCTCTTATCGCTGGTTATAAATGTAGAAGGAAATTTAAAAAACAGCAAAACTAATATTTATTTAACATGCTATAAATTAAAACAATAGAAATATTGAGAAATAATATTTTATTTCTCTGCAAAAAAAATTTCAAGAGTTTTAAACAGTGCTTGCTTACTTACTTTTATTGTAAGCTTAGAGTATGGATCAAATATCTTTTCTATACCGTGGTGAATTGTCATACTCCTTTGCAAATTTGTGTCAGCTTCCAACATTTTATTTTTGAATTTTCAATGCCATGAAATATCTCCAAGGGTTACTTTAATATGAACTGTATTTTGAAAAATCTTCATTCTTTTCTCATTTATTTCAAAGGTTCACTAAGTTCATCTGGCTGCACACCCAGAATCTCTCCACCAGCAGCCTCCAGGCTCCCATGGCTAGGGATGACTCTACCACTCTGCTTTACCCTTGATTAAACTTTCAGTTCTAGCCTTACCACTTTTTGCTTCTCTCTTTTTATTGTCCATTTCTGTAAAAATGTTATGTGGGTTTATCACCGGGAGACAAGGAGACCACACAACTGTAAGCTTTGCAGTCTGTATGTGAATTGATAACAGATACATAGTGACCAGTCACTGACGGACTCTGCAGGAAGTGACATGGTTGGTCCCTGGTCCTGATGCACATCTTTATTTGACATAGTGATCTGTGTCCTGAGGGATAAGCCCCAGAGTTGCATTTGATGCAATCACTCACAGTTCATACACTGTAGTAACTGATACTGAAACTGTGTTTTTGGGGGGGCGGGGGGCTGGTGTTATTTAACTTTTGTTACCATGGAGTAAATGAAATTTGTGCATCTGGGTTACGTGAAAAGGGAGGACTGCCTGTATATTCCATAACTCTATGTGTGCCTGATGAAATGGGGCATAGAATATCACTGACCTTTTTAATTATTGTTAACCTTCAATGTATAGAACTTCTTGTTGATGGCATTGTGCACGAACGAGCTTTAATTCTCAAAAAATGGCATTTTCAATTCTCTTGTTTGAATCCATTATACAAAAAGCAGCTGAGGGGAATGTGCTTACCTGAGGTTTTCTACAGAGGCTTCCATGCTGGGCTCCTCAGAATATGTTTCTGGATGGCGACTGAGCTTGGGGAACAAGGGTTAGAGTTAAATAATTTTTTCTCAGAGAACTTAACATATTAATGTGCATTGTGACCTCCCTGAGATCTTTCATGTTCCCCAGGTTCTGAACTGCTATCGTTTAAAAAGTGTCATTGGTTAATAACAGCTTTTTAGGAAATATCTTAGTCTGCTAAGGCTGCCATAACAAAGTTCCACACACTGGTGAGCTTAAACAGCAGAAATTTACTTTCTCACAGTTCTGGAGGCTGAAAGCCCAAGGTCCAGGTGCCAGTGGGTTGATTTCCCCCGAGGCCTCTCCCCTTGCCTTGAAGATGGATATCTCCTTTGTGTTCTCAGCTGGTCTTCCCTTCGTACACACACATCTGTGTCCAAATGTCTTCTTTTAGAGACACAAGTCAGATTGTATAAGGACCCACACCAACTACCTCATTTTGACATAATCAGCTTTTTACAGGCCTTATTTCAAAATGTAGTCACATTACAAAGTACTGAGGGGAAGGGCTTCAGTGTATGAATTTTTTGAGGGGGAACATATGTGCTTCATCTCAACTTGGGGTGCCTCAAGCTTCCTAATGTGGTTCTCCTAAACCTTCCAAAGGACATTTGTAGGACCTCCCCCAGTGTTAAAATACACTCAGCCTGGAAACAGGGGTCAATTGGGGCTGGGTGCAGGGGCCAACAGATAAATGCTCCTGCCACTCATCCTTCAGGCCAATGATTCTGAGATGTACTTCAGATACTTTAGCAAGATCTTTCTCCAGGCATTTACCTTGGTGGCCAATTTGATAACAACTGTTTGTGTTGACTTTTCCTCCTTCCTTCACCGCTACTCCTTGAACTCTTTCCCAAATAAACTACTGTATGTAGCACTCTGCTTTCTGGAAAACCCCAGCCAAGGCAGATGGGGTCTTACACCTAGCCAGGCCCAAGTTCTGGTCTTTTCTTGGGGCTCCCAAATGAGAGTGGGACAGGATGAGGTGCTCGGGTTAGGGTGGGTCAGGCGCAAGCGCCTGATGGAAAGGAGTGCTGTTTGCAGAAGCAGGGGGAGCTGAACTGCACAGGCCGAAAACAGGACAGAGAGAGAGGATGAGGGGGGTTATTCACTATGTAAAATGGCTTCGTGTAGCAGTAGAAACCAGACCCCCAGAAACATGGTTTACCAGATGGCCAGGCCGGAGGTTTACCCACAGTTATGCCAATGTGGTATTTAGCATTCCTTCTATGTTCCACCCATTAGATGATATAAAAAAAACATGTTTTCTAAAATTTTAGCCCTCAGGACACACTTGTAGAAGAAGTAAGATTACTGTTTCCATGTTAAAGATAGAAAACCAAGGCAAAGTGGTTAACTAATCAGGCTAGGGCTCCCTGCCCACAGCAATGCAGCGTACCATTTACTGGAAGCAGCCCTTGGGAAAGTTTTCTGGTTTCCTGGAAGGCAGAGGTTTGCTTTCGCATGCCCTGTTCTGAGGCCGTTCTCTGGACGCAGCCAGGAGAGTGCCACTGTTGGTGTGCCCAAGGAAAGGGAAGGGAGGGAAACTATTCTGAGCAAGCCAGGCTAGAACCAGCTGTCATTGCGAACCGCCTCCCATAACAGGACTTGCCACTAACAGAGAAGTGTTCCTGGCTCTGTCCATTGGCACCAAAGGGTTGAACACAACTCATTTCTCCACAGACTTGAGTCATGCTAACATACTGGGTTTTGTGTTTTGGGTTTTTTTTTTCCTCAAATTTTTACTTCTTTTTTCAATAGTGGAATCCTTTTCTCTGAATATTTCACAGGACCTCATTGCAGCCAGTCCCTGGGTTATGAATGAGATGGGCTCTGTAGGTTTGTTCTTAAGTTGAATCTGTATGCAAGTTGGAACATATACATTTACCTATGAAATGCAACTTAGATGCTTGTCTTAAGATAGTATTTATTTTTACCTTTCTATGCATATAAATACTTAAAACATTTTCAAGACTACAGCATCTATCTTGTCTGTAATCCAGGGGCTGCCTCTATAGGAAGCAGATGAAAGTGAAGAGGGCTCACTCCCCAAATCCAGGGCCCAGGCTGGGGAGGGATGTGTGGAGGAGAGGCATGCTATGGTCCTTTGCTCTCAGTGCTCCGTGGTCTTGGTACACAGCCCCTGCCTGCAGAGGAGGATGCAGTACCGAGGGAAGGAGCTATAGCATCACCTTCCTGTCCTGATGTCCCAGCGTCTCTGCCTGCCTGCCGTGTTTTAGATGCCTCTGTTTCTCAGATGAGGGCACTGAGGGAGACTTGCCCAAAGTGCAGAAGTAGCAGTGGACCAAGCTGAACTTAGATTTAGGCAGCCTGAGTACAGAAACCGTGCCTGTAACCATTATGCTGGATTTTTTGTGTCCCGAGAGTATGTTCCTTTCAGTTGAGTTCAGCTCCAGCTGTGAGATTTCTAGTCTAGGGTTCATACTGGGTCTCCAAGAAATGCCCAGTTACGAGGTGGGTGGGTGTGGAGAGGTTGTTGTGTCCCAGGTGGAGGGGATGTTTTGATTTTGGAGTGTCAGTGGTACATACATGTTCCGCAGACGGTCCTCCGGGGGCTGCAAGCTGTGCTTTCAGGAAAAGCAGCCGGGAATGTCCACTATGAACACTGTCAGTCCTGGAAAAGAGTGGCAGGTGCCCCGTCCCTGAGTGCCTGCAGCATCAGAGACTCCCACACCGTGGCTTCCCCGTGGAAGGTCTCTTACTAAAACTCTGTCCCAGTGGAAGTCAACTCTCTCATTGCATTGACTCCAATTTTAACCAATAAATATTTTAAAAATTAAGTTAGGAATGAAATCCCAATAACATACTAGTCTTTTAAAAGATCACTGTTTATAGTAAGATGCAAAAAAAAAAATTATTTGACCCAACGGTTAGCTGTTATTTTTATGTGTTGGTGGAAAAAAATTATTTTCAGGAGGACTTGTCTCCACTCAGGAATCTGCGAAATACACACAAAACCAGTTTTGTTTTTTAATGGTGATTCTGATTTCTTTTCAGTCCTGGAAGTGATGTCTGGGGCTGTATATTTAAGGAGAAATATATAGGGGATGGAAATGTATTTGGCATGTATTAATGGCATTTACATCGGTTACTTTCACTTCTGTAAAGCCCTGTGAGACATGTACTTACTATACTTGCCCTTTTTGCAGATGAGCAACCTAATGCTCAAAGAGGCTCTGTAATGTGAGCAGCGCTGGGCAGGCTGGCTCAGGAGCTGGCTTCAGCTGCAGGCCTGAGGCCCCAACCCCGCCCCAGCGCTGTCCGTATTCCTCCAGGAGCAGGTCCAGCTGCCCAGCCTGCACCGCACTGCTGACTTGCACAGTGAGCATGCTGCAGCCCTTCCGGAGGGCTGGCCACCACAGAATCCCAAGTCATTAAATTGTGGGTTTGTTATGTTCTCTTACATGTGTTTTCCCTCCAGTTTTTATCATAGATGTCAGATTTTCCTCCTTCCCCAAAAGTTCTTATCTACACACACACACACACACACACACACACACACACCCCTGGAACTGGGCAGGAGGAAGTGAAGACAAGAGACGGCAAGAGCATGCTGAATCCGAGTGCCCATCTGTGTTCCCTGCGCTGCAATAACAAAGCACCGCAGACAGGATGGTTTAGACAAAACAGTTACCGTTCTCACAGGTCTGGTGGCTGGAAGTCTGAGATGGGGTGCTGGCATGGTTAGGTGAGGGCCTTTCTTAGGGTCTCAGACTTCTCACTGTGTCTGCACATGGCAGAAGGAGGGTGAGGGAGCCATCTCGGGCCCCTAGTATAAGGGTGCAGTTTCATAAATGAGTGCCCCATCCTCATGCCCTAATCATCCACAAGTCCCACCTCCTAATACTATCATACTGGGGATTAGTTTTGTTTATTTATTTCTTTTAGGGGCACAAACATTCTGTGCACTGCACCCCATTTCATTGATTTTATGAGGAACATTTCCCATGCTTCAACCATTCCAAAATCTCCAAGTCTGATACTAAGCAGCCTTGTTGTCACTGTCACTGTATGAGCATGTCAGAGATCTCAGAGGGTTGAAGGAAAATTTTGAAGACAATTGAGGAGCACTTTTAAAGGAAACACGACCTTACCCGAACTCTCCTGAAAGCACTTGATGACTCATAGGATGATGCTGTCTGGAAAATCATGAATTTTCAAGTCCCACATTGAAGAGTGACTCAAAACAGGTAGATTCTGAATGTGTTTTTTAGTCATACCTTAACAAATTTGTTTAGCCTCTGTTTCCTTTTTGTATCTGCAGGAGAGTAAGTGATATATGATTTAAAAATTCTAGGTCCAAATCAATACAAAAGAACTCTTGTAATACATTTAAAATAAAAATTCTAAGCGCTAAGAGAGCACCATGACACGAATATCAGCATTCTTGCTTTCTTAATGTTTCATGAAATAGCAGTGTATTTTACACACGTGTAGTTTTAGATTCTGTAAACTACGGTCATCAATCTGTTACAGAGAAACACTGAGCTGTCTTGCCATTAAACTATTTTCAAAATCTCATGGAAAACTGCCAATGTTTTTTAAATTTAGCTAAGATACTCTCTTGCTCTGGGGAGGAGGAGGTTCCAATATTGTAAAGCTATATTTATGGGTATATTTTGGGGTAGGGTTTTGTTAATTCTGGTGTTTGTCTAAAGAAAAAAAAATAAATGAATGATAAGCAACATTAAAATACTTGCATTATGAAACAGGCAGTCTAGAGAACAATAGCTCAGTTTTGCAAAGTTGGTTTCAGATAAAAGCATTTCAATTCAGAAGCCTTCCTCTCTGTGCCTACATTGATGAACTCAAAGTTAGAGATATGTGTGTTCTTGAATTCCCTTGGTCGTGCCCACAAGTTTGTATATCGATGTATTTAAATAGAGACATTTAACCTTACCACTGGAGTTGCAGGTGTATTTATTTATAGTATCTTTGCTTTTAGCAGAACACCAATATTATAAAAATATATCAGCCATAACTTACTTCACACATGTCTCAAGTTTCACACAGTTCCTAGCTGGGCATGAAGAGAGGTCAACAGAGTCTGGCTTGAAGGGCAGTGACCTTTGGTTCTGACACATTTGTAGAGATAACGTGTCTCACATTAAACAGACCCACTCTTTCCACCTTGCACCATTCTTCCAGGCCAGGCACTGCCATGCTGTCACTGTGTCTGGCTGATGGCAGCTTCTAGGCTTGGAGAAAATTGCCCTTCCAAGAAAGCAGAATGCAGATACCCCCTAATTTGTGTGCACCTGCATTAAACATAGATTCCACCAAAGCCAAGCTCCCTGATCTGGGATCTGGTGCCCTGATAGCCTTTAGAACAAGCAATCTTCTCCCCCCACCCACCCCCAACATTGAAGTTGAGGTCCTTGGGGTGCCCTTCCCTTCCTTTCATGGGTACTCTCCTCCCTGCTGGCCTGGAGCCTCTGGGGATCCAGGCCGGGGCCAGAGTTTACTCTCCATATCCCACCTAGTACCTTGGGGGGGAGAAGGGTTTCAGACTTTCTCATCTGGTGGCCCCCCTGCTTAAAACCATGATCCTCAGGGTAAGGTCCAAAATCCTGAAGTGGCTTCTAGAATTCATCATCTCTTCCAACCTCTGTGCATCATCCACTGCATCACTCTCTGTTCCCTGGCCCTCTGTATTCCACTCTTCTGCCATTCTAAATTTGGTTCAGTGCCCCCAGACCTGTCAGTCTTCCCCTGGAGCCCTGGTCTCTGCACAAGGCTTACAAGTGGCTTGGATCGGCTTTTAGGGAGTCCTGAAAATTCACTGCTTCAAACCTCATTGCTTTGAAGGGAAAATATAATCCAAATCAACTTTCAGACCCCACTTTTAGAGCAGTCTGGCAGCTGTAAACTGGGGCCTGCACAGATAATTTTACATCAGAAGACTTAGGGCTTGGCAGCTAACCCCCTCCTACCTGTAGGACCCCTTTTTAGAGCTTTGGAAGCTTTCACACGTAAGTGTGACCCTTTATGTGCCTGCCTTGTTTGGCATGTGAATGCATTTGGAATAGACCTGGGCAAATGCTGAACTCCAAGGCGGCTCTGGTAAGGAGGACAAGTTCTTGTGGGCCAGTGGGCAAGAGCAGCCAGCGCCCCCAGGCCCTGAAACAATGGTGTGCGACACACCCAGTCCACTTGCAAAAGATGTGTGGGGCCAATGCAAGCTCACGTTCAGGGTTAAGAGGGGTGACATTAGTATTTACAGGCAGCATTTTCCATTGCGTGGCTTCTGAGAGTTCCTGCCTTCTTTGTAACCTTGGCAGGACACCTTCCCTTCCCTCTAATTCAAATATATGCCAGAGCTTTGGCTTCGTCTCAAGGTTTCTGAGGTCATAAAAGCAAACATTTCTTGTTACTCTCATCAGATCAGCAGGTGGCTTTTCTCTGGCCACAGTGAAAGCAGAAGCCTGTCCAGGTAAGCCCTGGATGGTGGGCCAAAGGAGTCAGGACCACCTCAGGGGCAGCATCTGAGGGCGCCGAATGACAGGAGGGCTCTCTGGAAGCAACTTCGTGGGGCTGCAAAAGGCACGCCTCTGGCGTCTTGGTCAAAGCAGAGCTGTACCTAGGCAGACACAGCAGGTGTGAGACGGCGGAGGGCTCTGCCCGTGTGAGTGCTCGCAGGCTCTCACAGGCAGTCTTCATGGATGGGTGGCTGTGCTGAGTCCCAGGGCTGACCTAAATCTATTCCATGAACGTTTTCGGGTCAAGTCTCCTTCTGTGATAACTAGTTTGCCGAGTGCTAACTGTAACTCAAACTCTGTCCTAAGGACTTACAGATGTGATCTCAGTTAGCCCTCATGTCCATCCCTGCACCAAGTACTAGTTGAACACTCAAGAAAACAAAGTTTTGAGAGCTATGTGCCTTTTCCAAATCCTGAAGCCAGGTCCTTCTGACACATCAGCCCACAAGCTATTTTTTTTTTTAAGATTTTATTTATTCATTTTAGAGAGAGGAGACACACACACACACACACACACAGAGAGAGAGAGAGAGAGAGAGAGAGAGAGAGAAGGAAGGGAGGAGCAGAAAGCATCAACTCCCATAAATGCCTTGACCAGGGAAGCTCAGGGTTTCAAACCAGCAACCTCAGTACTCCAGGTTGATGCTTTTACCCACTGTGCCACCACAGGTCAGGCCCACAAGCTATTTTGACCGTCACTTGTCTTCCTGGGGACTGTATGAACATGGGAGCCCCTTCCCCTCCAAAGATACAGTAGAGAAAGGTAACTAAGAGCATATTGCCAGAATGTTCCTCAGCATTCTTCAAAATATATGATTAGAAATGACATAGAAATGGGTGATGCTGAGATTCAGGGATAGAAAACCTCTTTAACTTGAGACCTAACTTCAGCCAGCCACTTAACTCCTCTGCTTAAAGCCTTTGAATGACACCCATTGCCCACAAGGATAGGTTTCAGCTCCTCCAGTGGATTCCCAGGTTCCCCGGAACCCCTTCACAGTCTGAGCAGGCACATTGCAAAGGTGGCAATAATACCATTTCGGTTAAACCTCTCTCAGGAAACACTACCAGACCCGTGTTTGCATAAGAAAGACACTTGGGTGTTGTTGCAGGGAAGGCACTTGGCTGGAGTGACTCAGGACTTGGGAACAACACTCTTCCTTTAGCTTGTTATTTCCTGCAGAATCCTTCAGCGTGCGGGCCCAGCCTTCCTGGTGCTTCTTTACAGGCCTTCCCACCATCTTGAGGGCAGATCTGAACAAGGCGGGGCTTCCCTGCTGCGGAGTGTGCCCACTCTGCAACTTAAAAGCACTGCCACCTTTTGCTGCTGGAAAAATATTTATTGAAGGTCTGGCTATATAGCTGGGGTCATCTGACAACTTGTGAAGCACAAAACATTTTTTATCTGCAGGATGAGGTTAGTTTCTGTTTGGGCCCGATGTTTTTGCAAGAAGGAAATCACTTTCATAGGCATCAGGTTAGATCCAGGAAGGATCCACAGGAAGGCGAAACACTGATAGAGGCAAGAACATCAGGGTTTCTCATTGGTCACTACTGCCACCTCCTGGCAGAATCTGTTAACAACATAGTATGGGCAGGGGAAACCAAAATTATGACATACCCCATTCTCCCATTTACAAGCTCAGTGGACTGAAAAAGAAAAAATGAGAAAAATTATTTATATAGAATATTTATTAATATTTTTAATATTAGAAAAATTATGGAGCAGACACAGGAAGATAAATAAAAGCAGCGGACTATTCTCATTTGAAGCAATAAAGAAAAGAATTTATCTGAGCAATTTATTATATCTTCTGACATAGCATTGTCCAAAGTAAGTATTCAGCTCTTGTCTGAATTTCTAAAACCTCCTACCCACATTCTAAAGCTGCCATTTTAGCAATTTTAAGGAAATTTACTGATAATTTTGAAACATCAGTGCGAAATTAAGGACTTCAGTAAAATTACAACAAAAATTATTGTGAGTGAGCCATGTCTTTAAATTATGCAATAAGGCACTGACTGGTTGGTTCAGTGGATGAAGCATCAGCTCGGCCTGTGGATGCCCTATGTTCAATTTCCTGTCAGGGCACACAAGAAAAGTGACCATTTGCTTCTTTACCCTTCCTTCTCTCCCCTCTCTTTCTCCTCCCCTCCTGCAGCCATAGCTTTATTGGTTTGAGTGTTGGCCTCAGGCGCTGAGGATAGCTTGGTTGATTCAAGCATTGGCCCTAGACCTGATTAGGGTGCATGCAGGAGTTTCTCACTATCTCCCTTCTTTTCACTTAAAATTAATTAATTAAATATGCAATAAAATATTAGATTTAGTATAAGTCCTTATCATTATTTCATATTAGTTTAATTTTTAGGGTCTTACTCACTAGAAATTTGAATTCTAAGTCAGAAAAGGGTTTATTGTAGCACATTTACTATACACATATTGACAAGGATAGAGCTGTTTTTCCAGTTATTTAAGTTAAGTTTTTAGGGGGAAGTTGTAGTTTACCTTTAATATCAAATGTGCTGAGATCACAGGCAGGCAATTTCAGAATTGTATTGAGAACGTTGGAAGAAACTTCTTAGAATTTTTTCTTTCCTTCTTTCTCAACAAGAGAAACTGCATATTCTCAACTGGCCAATGGCCACTGTGTTAGTGTGGATGTTATGAGAAACAGATGCTAAGAAGGAATTAAACATGCAAGGAACTTATCGGAGGGGCATCTATTAGAGAAGATAGAGAGGGAACTAAGAAAGACTGGCAGGGACAGCAGGCCTAACTCCAAGAGCAGGAGAGAAGGAAGGAATTAAGGAAGGAAGGAAGGAAGGAAGGAAGGAAGGAAGGAAGGAAGGAAGGAAGGAAGGAAGGAAGAAAGGAAGGAAGGAAGGAAGGAAGGCAAGAAGGCTGAAAGCATCTTGAATTCTGATGTCATTCTAAGGAAAGTTCTGCAAAGCTGTCAGGGATGCCTGCAGCAGGCAGATTTTAGAAATGACCCCCAAATACCCCTGCTTCCCGGTACCCATGCCCTTGTGTAATCCCTTTTTTTCGAGAGAGGACCAGACCTGGTGACTAGCTTCTAATGAACAGAATATGGCAAAAGTGATGGAAGTCATTTCCATGATGTTATTATGGAAGACTGAGACTTTCGTCTTACTGGACTCCCTCTCTTGCTAGTTTTGATGCAGGAAGCTGCCATGTTGGGAAGTCCCATGTAACAAGGGAATGAGGGCAGCCTCTGGACAACAGCCAGGATAGAACTGAGGCCCTCAGTCAGGCAGCCCATGAGATGCTGTGTCTTGATAACAATCACCAGGTGTGCTTGAACGCAGATTCTTCCCTGTCAGGCCTCAGCTGAAATCGTGGCCTTGGGAAACACTAATTTCAGTCTTATGAGCACTCTTAAAATAAAGGTTCCAGATAAACTGCATCTGGATTCCTGACCCACGAACTCTGGGATACAATAAATGTGTGTTGTTTTAAGCCACCAAATTCTGGTAAATTGGTTATATAGGGACAGATAACCCAAGTCTCCAGTCAGTGTTGCCCATCAGTAAAGTCTTGAGGACTTCTAGAAATGAACCCGTGTTAGTATTCCTGACACACTCAGTCAGCGGCTGGGCGCAGCCTGTCGGAAGCATGGTCTCACTGCACATGTGGTGGAGGGTTTCCTAGTGCAGTAGGTAGGGCCCTGGGGCAGTCACAGTCCCTGCAGTCAGAGATCTGAGCGGCACCCTCTCATTGATTCTGTTGACACTCAGGACACAGATTAAGTTTCCTATCCTCCCTTGAAGCTTGGATGGTGTTGTGATTGAGTTCTGGTCAGTGTGGTATACATGTAAGCCATAGATACAACTTCTAGGAAGGTCCTTTTACAAGGGACTTATTCCTTCTCTTCCCTTTCTTCTCTCTTGCTGGCTGGAAATGTGATGAGGTGACTGGACCTGGACAGACATCTTGGATCATGAGATAGAAGCCATCTGAGGAGGAGGATGAAGCTACAGAATTAAACAAACTAAAGCCCCAGTGATCATGAACTGCCCAGGTTCATTAGAGAGAAAAAGAAACTTTTCACTTGCATAAATCACTGCTTGCATTTCTGTTCCCTGAAACAGAACTTAATTCTCATTGAAAAAAAAATCACATTTTCTATGTAAAGTCTGAAAGTTAAAAAAAAAATTATTTTTCAGAGTATAAATCATGGCACAAAGAAAAGTTTAATTACCTAGGACCATTACTGGAAAGTAATAGTTATTTTATATGGTGATGGTGGTAGTAGATAGATCTCACCTTCCAGTTGCTAGGAGGGTTTCCCTTCTGGCAGGAATGAGAAGACACGGGAGAAGCAATCTGGTTCAGGTTCAAGGAGTGTGAGAGGGCCCTCCCAGTGTGAGGAGAGAGGGGCACTACCCATAGTATTTTCCCGGTTTTCCGTTCTCTTGCATCCCAGCCCCTAAGCAAGCCTGAGGTGGCTGTAGAAACAGGGACAGCAAAGGGGTCCTTGAAGAGCAGAAGGAGGGACACTTCCTCTCTAGCTGGAGGAGCTGTGGCCCCAAAACCATGGGCTGAAAACATGTTGCTTTTCTTCCTGTGCTGAGTCCCAGACACAGACTCAGTTGTGGCAAGCATTTAGCAGGGTGGGTAAATTATGCCCCAGCCTTCTGGCTGCACACTGGGAACAAGAGCCTCAGGGGACCAGAAACACTGGGGAGACCATGCAGAGGAAAGAGCTCAGGGAAGTAACCTCATGAACTTGTTGAGGAATACCCAGGCTCACTCCTCCCCTGCACAACATGGATCTGACCCTAGACTGAATGTCAGAGACATTCAGAACTGAACCATGCCATAGACCTCAGTCCAGCACCCAGGCCACCCATTGGGTAACATGCATTTGGGACACATCTGAATGGCACTGCAAAAGCTTTGAAAATGATGCTGACATTTAAATCACATGGACAGAAATGTGGTCAGTACTTGCAGCCTGAACCCAACAGCCTGCTAAGCAAAGTCATTTGCCTGCCTAAACAAACACATCAACGTTCCCCACAGGTTTGAAAGAAAACCTAGTGTCTTGTACCGAAATATTCAAAATACCCAGGAAGTTGTCCAGCATTACTTAGCATGCAAAGGACCAGGCGCAATTGAACTTGCATGAAACAGAGCCAACAGATGCCAGAGCCAAGGTGTCGCAGATATTCGGATAATGTGATGAAGGCTGTAAGGCAGCAATTATAAGAATGTTCTAAGAACTAAGGCCATGATGGCGAACCTATGACACGCGTGTCAGCACTGACATGCATAGCCATTTTCGATGACATGCGGCCGCATACCAGAGAAGGATGGGCCCACATGCCAAGAAGGACATTTCATCCTCGGCTCCTGCACGGCCAGGTGCAGTAGCCAAGGATAAAACATTTGCTGTAGTGTAGACACTCTGTGCCGGAGGTCTGTAGGCCAAAACATTTTTGTTATTTAAACTATAAATATCGGCGAAATTATGTTGTTTTTTTTTTTTCTTGAAGTGACACACCACCCGAGTTATGCTCGGTTTTTTGGCGAATTTTGACAAACCAAGCTCAAAAGATTGCCCATTACTGAACTAAGGGCAAATCCTGTCCAAATCAGTGGAGAGATAGAAAGTCTCAGAAAAGAATAAAAATTACTAAGTAGCAAAAGGAATCAAGCGGGAATTTTAGAAGTAAAAAATATGATAACCAAAATTTTAAAAACTGAAGGGGCTCTGTGGAGATAATAGAGGAAAAAGTCGGTGAAGTTGAAGATAGATCAGTAGAAATGATTCAATATGAATAACAGAATATTCAGCTTCTGACATCCGAAATTGATTTTTACAGCCAGAAAATAAGCTTTGGTAAAGGAAAACACTTTCTAATATTTTAGCTCCTGTTTAGCATCCAAGCCTGGCGGGGCTCAGATGTTGGAGGTCTTTGCGTGGCCCGGAGCAGATACCTGTCCTGATTATGCACTCTGTAGAGGGAGGAAGGGAAGGTCCATCCCTTCTCCAACTGGAAGGTGAGGTGGTGAGAGAAAAAGTAGTGAGAAAGAGGTAAGGGAGGCGGCTGGTGGAAGTTTGGTGCCAGCTTCTCTCTTTATGCTGGAGAGGATTGGGAGTGCCTGAGCATCAAGGTCTTGAGAACTGATTATTAAAATGTCAGAAATTTTAGAGGCTAATTGTTACCTAGTTGGCAGCTTGAAATGGGACCTGCTGGGAATATTTGTAAATACTTCAAATCTGTGGAAAGCCTTTTGTTAAACATAGTGGGTGACATGGTGGGACAAAGAGTGAGTCTGGTTAACATTCTCAACCCTGCCTTGTTTCTCATGTGACATAAATGTGGAGTTGAAGGCCACTGAGTCAGACATGGGCCCACTGTGGTAAGGTGAGGGGCCCCACTGCTGAGCCTGGCCAGGGCACTGACTCAGCAGTCTGTTGACCACTGGGAGCTGAGGAAGGCTGAACCGATGGGAGGAAAGAATGGGTCACAGGTTCATGATGCACAATGTCATCAGCAGACAGGCAGAGCCAACACACAAGATCAGGTCAACTTTACTGAAGGGCCAGAGAAGCCAACATCAGCATGGGGCTGAGGACAGTTCCTGGGTCTCCAAATCCCTCATCCTACCTCTGTGAGATTATAGGGGGCCTCATCCCTTATACACCAGATACCATTTTGGAAGGGGTGAGCATGGAAATAAGAGACTGAGATAGAATCCTTCAAAGAATGAATACCAAAGGGACAGTATAATTTACTGCATCTAGCTAAGGTCGAAGATCAATTTGTACATTAATGATCTTCCTTCTGCCACCTGATCAGCCGGTGCTCAGAGGGCAAACAGATCAGGAATAAACCAGAACCAAAAAGACAAAAGATTTCTTTCCCCTCTGGCTGGTAGTGTAAATTTGCTACCCTGTGATGCTTGGAAAATAAACAAATGGGATAATTTGTGCTTATTCAAATGTATAATTCATACATTTTTTAAAAGGACAGTCATCCTTTGTAAACTTCATCTGTATTTTTCAGATGGAAAAGAGGCCAGTGCTATCACATTTGAGGGCTTTGAAGATAGAATGATTCAACATTGGACACCTCTCTATAAGGTGGGGCCTTGCTTTCAGGCTGGTAAATCCAGAAACTAAATTTCACTGTTTCTCCCTGAAATAACCACTTGTCCAGTAGGCATTAAGTACATTCAGACTGTTGTGCAACCATCACCACCATCCATCTCCAGGACATTTTCATCCTCCCTAACTGAAACTCAGTCCCTGTTAAACACTAACTCCTTATCCCCAATCCCTGGCTCTGGCATCCACCATTCTACTTTTTGTTTCTATGAATTTGACTATTCTAGGAAGCTCATATAAAAGGAATTAAACAATATTTGTCCTTAGTGTCTGACTTATTTTACTGGGCACTAGTACTCCAGTTTCATTCATGTTGTAGCATGTGAAAGAATTTCCTACTTTTTTAAGGCTACATGATATTTTATCATATGTGTATGCAACATATTGTTTATCTATTCATCCATAGATGGACACTTGCATGCTTTCATCTTTGGCTATTGTAAATAATGCTGCTATGAATATGGGTGTGCAAATATCTGTTCAAGTACCTGCCCTCACTTCTTTTGAGTATGTACCCAGAAGGGGGGTTGCTGAGTCATGTGGTAAATCTGTGTTTAATTTTTTCAGGAAATGCCACGCTGTGCACAAACACTTTTACACTACCTCTGACCACTCAGACAAACCTATTATCTCTCTATGACTAACTGCAAATAATTCAAGGGTATCAGGGATTTTGTTACTTGGTAGCACTGGGTTGAAATGTTTTAATGTAACAAAGGATCTATTTTATTTTGTTTTGTTTTGTTTATTTTATTTTATTTCATTTCATTTCATTTTTTATTTTATTATTTTATTTTATTTTATGAAAGACAGAGAGAGAGAGAGAGAGCCAGCAAGAGGGACAGATAGGGACAGACAGGCAGGAAGGGAGAGAGATGAGAAGCATCAGTTCTTCGCTGTGGCACCTTAGTTGTTCATTGATTGCTTTCTCATATGTACCTTGACCGGGGGGCTACAGCAAAATGAGTGACCCCTTGCTCAAGCCAGTGACCTTGGGCTCAAGCCAGCGTCCTTGAGCTTCAAGCCAGTGACAATGGGGTCATGTCTATGATACCACACTCAAGCCAGTGACCCCATGCTCAAGCTGGTGAACCCGCACTCAAGCTGGTGACCTCGGGGTTTCAAACCTACATTCTCTGCGTCCCAGTCTGACACTCTATCCACTGCACCACCACCTGGTCAGGCTATTTTATTATTTTTTAATGTGAAAAGAGTCTCATTAAAGTCAGCCTCTTCTTAGGGAGCTTGGCCTGCATCCCCCAATCTGGTTTGGTGAGGAAGGCACAATAAGGATCCCAAAATGTCCTTTTCTGAATTCCCAGAACCTGTTATCTTATATGACAAAACGGGCTTTGCAGGTGTGACTAAGGAGTTTAAGATGTGGATACTGGATTATCCAGTGGCTCTAATGTCATCACAGGGGTCCAAGGAAGTTGTGACTATGGAAGAAAGACAAAGAGAGAAGCACTGTTTTAAAGATTGAAGAAAAGGCCATGAGTCAAGGAATGTGGGCAGCTCCAGGAGGAGGAGATGAACTCTTCCCCAGAGCCTGCAGAGCACAGTCCTGCCTTCCCCTTGATGTCAGCTGGGTGAGAACCATCTCAGATCTCTGACCTTTGGAACTATGTGCAAACCACCAAGTCTGTGCTGATTTAGTAGAACAGTGGGTCCCACAGGGCCCTGTGTTCACATTTGTACTTTCCCTGTAATTCCTGCCCTGAAAGCAGACGCTGTGCCAGCCTGTCCAGGCTGCGCCGTGGCCTCCAGCACTGTGCCTTGGAATGGGGTAATGAACAGTCACTGAAGAAACATGGTGACGTGTTTGCAGTGCGCGTCAGCACAGGGGAGGCAGGACAAGCCAGGCCTGCGCAGGGCACCGTGCGGTCCTAGTAGAGTGGCAGTGAGGCTGGGCCTCTAAGGAGCTTCGGGTGTGGGTGATGCACTGCCCATGAGTACTTCTGGTCTCCATACTTAGTCAAAAGTGTGGTCCTGCTGAGAATGACTCTCCTTAAATCACATATGCTAGTTTCAGTCATGATAGATGGGTAATTTATTTAATGTCTTTGAGCCTCATTAAAACACTTTTAAATGAGGGTAGCATTACTTCACAGGGTAGTGGTGCCTTTTAAATTACCAAATTTATGAGGAAGCACCAAGTGCGACACCCTTAAGAGCAGTCCCATAATAAGCACTTAAAGACTAACAAAGCCATTTCAGGTTAAATCCAGGGTCTAGGCACTCCAGGTCACCGCTCCTCAGTGGGGTGTCATCTTCTGTTTTTACACCTTCTGGATGGTATTTGAACAAATGTGTTTCTTTGCCTTGCATCTGAGCCCCCATTTCCTTCTTTTCTTCAGAAAAAGGAAAGAGGGAGAGGGTGGGGTGGAGTGAACTCCTCTGTGTTATGACTCTCAGGAGGGCCAAGATCTTCGCTTTCTGTATTTCTCTGATAAGAGGTATTTTCCTGCCCCATTAAGAGAATTTGAATCTGTTCCCGGCCTCAGTTAAAAAGACTGCCACCCTTACAAAGAACAAAGCTTTATGAGAACAATTTAAACAATGCCTTTGAACACATTTTTATTATAGTGTCAATGTCTGTCAAACTTTTAAGATCAAACATGTATACAATGCTTTGCAAAAAGAAAAAATTAGTGAATGCTTTGCAGAAAACTTAAATTTTCAGAAGGGTGTGTCAGGTATTAAACGTTCATGGTTCCCTTTTCTTTTCCTTGCCCACAAAATAAAATGGTTTCAGGATGAAGTTCTTATTTTAAAAAAGTTTTTAAAAATGTTGTTAAACTAAATGTGACATAAAACTTACCCTTTAAACCATTTTTAAAAAAGTTTTTAGTGGCATTGAGTATATTTACTTTCTTGTGTAACTATCACCACTGTCCATCTGCAGAATGTTTTTATCATCCTAATATCACCTTTGTATTTTTCAATATGCAACTTGCATCAAGGAATTTGGAGTCCATATCTTCTTTTTGACTGTAGCTAGAATTGTTCTAATGTTCTATATAAATGTCACGTACTAGTTTGACTTAAGCAGTTAACATAGTCAATGATTAGTCTAGCAAGCTAACTGACAGGTAGTAATTTAACTAATGAAATGGTGATGCCATGGACCCAGACCCTAACTGTATAACAAGGTCTTCTTGGGCAGCCTTTCAACACGTAGAATAGACTTATTTTCAAAGAGAAAAGTACTTGGTCATGCAACCAGACCTAGTGCCATGCTTAGGACTACCACTAGGATTGATGGAAACTCTGTAGGCTTTGGAAACCAGAATTCTGGGTGGAGCCAGACGCAGTGGCATATGATTTGGCAAGAAGGTGAGACCACATCTGGCTTTTGTAGAGCCTAAAGAGCAAAGGACACAAGAAAGCTAAAGGGGTAGGTTAATAAGTGTTAGTTATAAATATTGTCTGTGTGGCCCAGTCAATGTTCTCTACAGACTTGATTCCTGTTGTATGTATAAATGTCTAACAATCTGGAAAGTGCTCTGAGTGTGGACTTGCTTCCTGTCTGGACTGCACCACATACTTGCTTTGGGAATAAGGTAACTGAGTCTGCCATTGGGGTTGAGCTTCAGTCCAGAATATAAACAGACAATGGGTTCTAGTCTCATTGTCAGGAGGATGGAGAGGAAGGGACTCTGAGCACAGCAGGAGCAATACATCCTGTCTGACTTTGAACAGAAGGAAAAACTGTCCTGGGGACAGTGTGGAGGTTACAAGGAGGTCCAAATGCACTTCCAGATGTCAACGGGAGAAACAGAAGGAGCTGGGGTGGGAGCACTTTTAAGGAAACAGGATTCCTGTGCTGGTGTGGTATGGAGGGGGGGTGGGCGTGGGGAGGAAGTCCTGTTTAGCAGCCAAGCTGGGATTGCTGATGTGTCAGCCTGTGGGTTCATGGGAAGACACTGGAACAACAGTAATTAACTATCACTAACTTATCACTTTATTTGTGTATTACAGAATCTCTTCAGACTCTTCTCACATTCTCTGCTGGTTATTTCTGGGCACCTCAGGTCAGCTCCAGAGTTCTTTCTTATCTCGCTTTTGGCACCCTCCCCCGGGGGCTGTTGGCCAAGCTCTTAAAGCTACATGTAGGCAGAGGGCTGCTGCTTTTGCTGTGTGTTTGGGGGTGCGGGGGGAAAGCGTGGTGCTTATGCCCAGGCTTGGTCCTCACCCTTCTGTTTGTGCTGGGTCCCCCTAGGTTTATTGGACAAGCCATGCTGTGCTCTACCCTCTTGCCCCTCTACCACATTGCCATGGAGGCCCCACAAAATGCCACTGGTGCCCTGGGCTTTCTCTGAATCTCTGTAAAGTCTAACCCTGGCTCCATTTCTGGCTGCAGCTTCTTGCCCCTTGCAGGGCAAGATCTGAGGGGCTGGGGGAGACCACGTGATACCAGATCTTTCTTTCTGTCCCACCTCTGCCTGGAGGAGCTCACACCAGGTAGTGCCAACACCATCACTTCCTCCCCCAAAGTACCCAGAAGAGAGGGCATGTGTGCTTTGTTAAGGTGAAGGTTGGTTTTCTTTTAAAATTGTGCTGATTTTTAATTCCTAAATTTTAAGGACCCCTTTCCAGCCTTGAGTGGCCTCTGGGAATGAGTTCCCTGAGAACAAGTTAGGTGCCACCCAACTGTCAGGGATGGCTTCAGTGTCCTGCTTCTGATCCCAAGACTCTGGAAGCCTGAATGTCACTATAAAATATTAAAGTCAAAACACATAAAATATTGAACAATAAAATTCAACTTAAAGAACTGAACAATGCCAACAACAACAAAAAAACTGCAACCAGACAGCCCTCAGGGTATAAAAGTAAAAGGGAGAGAAACAGCAGCATGAACAACAAATAGTTGGTAGCTTAGTAGGCAACAGTGGGCAAATCCAATGTGATTATAAAAATTTGTGGCCAGGGAGCAAGGCAGGAGTGATAAGCACCTTTCTTTTTTAAATTACTCTAGGCATAACTTGACCCAGGCTGGTGGAGGGAATCCTTACTAAGAGCTGCAGACCTGGCCAGCTTGGGTTTGACACTCAATAATCAACAGAGGAGTTTCTGCATTAAGAGGTCTTTTGATGCCTTTCATTTCATTATAAAGAAACATGAGAGGGCAAAATAAATAGAAGGGAGGGAGGTTTTTGTGTCCCACAAAGTTTATAGGTTGAAACCTAACCTCAGTGTGATGGTACGAGAAGGTGGGGCCTTTGGGGGGTGACTAGGTCATGAGGGTGGAGCCCTCTTGAATGAGGTTAGTGCCCTCCTAAAAGACACCCCAGAAAGCTCATTTCTCCCTTCTACCAAGTGAGGACATAGCAAAAAGACCTCTGGCAAGATCCAGGAGCCGACCCTCACCAGACAATGCATCTGTCACCATCATGGACTTCTGGCCCCAGACTGTGAGAAATAAATTTCTGTTGTGTGTAAGCTCCTTATCCTATGTTTTTTTGCTTTGTTTTTGTCATAGCAACCTGAATGAACTAAAACAGAAAGAAAAATGATAAAGACCCTGATCCCGTCTCTGGTAAAAGTTATCACTCCTGAGCATAATTGTGTGTGTGTGTGTGTGTGTGTGTGTGTGTGTGTGTGTGTGTGTGTGTGTGTACCACATTGGGGTCTGAAAAATAGTGGTGGGAAGAAAGCTGAAGGATACAGGGTCCTAGTGCTGTCCACTCCACTGTTGACGCCTCCCTGCCCTGGGCCCATGTGGAGGCTCCTGAGGGCAGCATGTCTTCCTGGAGGTTTTACTACCTCCTTCTCACCACCCTCAACACAGCTGCTCCCCTCTCCCTGTCCATTGCCCTCCAGTCCCTGTTGCCCTCACAGAGCACCTGTTCAGATTTCGATGCTGGCTCTGTGCAGGCACCCTCCTCAGGCTGGCGTCCCCCTCCTCCATTTGCCCCATTCCCATGCAACCCTGCATGAACCCCTGCCTACTGGTTTAGCCCCACAACTCCCACCACCAAAGGGGACTGAGGTAACATGAGTCATATGTGAAAAGAGGTGAGGACATGCTCCATAAAGAGAAGAACCTCTCTCCAGAGAGGGGTGCAAAGGACTTGTTCAGGAGGGTGACAAGTGGACACCTTGGTGGGGGAGGGGGCTCAGAGTGAGATTGGGTCCACAGTTGTCCTAACTAAGCACTTGCCTATTTGTTGATTTTCAGGGATCATAATAAGTAAGTATTAACAGAACAGCCTGTGCTTGTGTGAAAGTTTCTTTAATTATATATTTTATTTAATCTAAAATGGAGTTCACTGTCTAATGGTAGCAGAAATGCAGTTTCCTTGGTCCTTAGGAATCAAACACCAAGGTTGATAGGTATGTAACCATAAGTGGGACAGCACCCATCATGGGCACCAGGTCCTCTAAAGCCCTGTCTATCCTCTGAGGCCCAGCTCCTGTGCACCCCACCATCAGGCCGACCTACCCATCATCCCCACACTACCGACGTTTCATCCTTCTCTTTTGTTACTGATCAGGGGCTGCCCGCTATGAGAGATTTCCAGTACCTTTTTCTTCCCTTTTTCTAAAATATAAGCTGATTTTGGGCAGGGATTATAATATATATTATTTATTTTTATATTCAATGCTTTAGATTTTGTATTCTGTTTAATACAGTGGTCAGCAAGTAGTTGGTGTTGAAGAAATATTTACGAAAGGAAGGAAGGAAGGAAGGAAGGTAGGAAGGAAGGAAGGAAGGTAGGAAGGAAGGAAGGAAGGAGGGAGGGAAGGAGGGAGGGAGGAAAGAGGAGAGGAAGGAAGGAAAGAAAGACACAGGATGTAAGAAAGCCAGACTATTGCCATCTGTTGTTCAGGTGAATTTGGAAGTTAATGACCAGAGGCGGATTTAATGGCGGGCGCCCTGGGCCCCGACTTCTGAAGGACCGCAACTTTACAGTTTTTTCTAATGAAACCAAGTTTGATTTCATATGTGTAATTTTAACAATAGTACATAATATTTTTTTTTATTTAAAAATATGGTTAACATGTATTTTTATTTTTTCTGTCTCTTTCTTTTTAAGGGGCCCAATATTTTCTTCTGCACCTGGGACATCAACTGACCTTAATCTGCCTCAGCTAATGACCACAGATTTTTGTTGTTGTTGAAGAACAGAGTATAATTCCTCCAAACCATGAATCTCAAGTCAAACATCCATGGGTCCTTTTTTTTTCTTGCTGTGCTCTCATCAGTGAATTAAGCCAACCACTTTTAGGCTATATTTGTTTTAAGCCTGTTTGTTGCTTGACTTAAATTCTGCAAGCTCACAACTAAAACCATGAAGTGTTCCTTATTCTATAGTTTCCAACCAAACAGCCATGAGAGCTCAGCTAGAAAGAGCCTGGGAGGGAGTCTGATAGGTTAGAACTCCAGCTTGCTGAGCTCAGGAGACCAGGGAAGCAGGGACCAGTCACCTCAACTTGCTAACCCCAACTTCCTCCTCTGTACCTGGGGTCATCTCATTACTCACCCACAGGCTATTATGGAGATTAAGCATTGAATGCAGGTAAAATACCACCCATAATGCCTGGCACCTAGCAAATGCTCAAATAATTGGTAGCTTAAAAAACTGTTGCCATTATTGTTGTACTTCTGACTTCTCAGATGTTGTCTTTCTACAACTCACACTTCTTAATCTTTTTAGTTTACCTTTATATGGCACCTTGTTGTATACTTTGATCATTTCAATAGTATTCTCTGGCCCCTTCTCAAATGTTCTCCTACCATATCTGAGAGGAAGACAGGGAGGGAAAGCAACAGTAAAGTGACATGGGTTTACATGGCGTGGTTGTTTTTTCCTCCATCGTTTTTTTTTTCCTCCATAAAAATAACAACTTGGGGAAGAATATGTTGTTTTCAGCTAAAATCACACTGATGTATCCATTCTTTTTCTCAGCAGTGAGAAGACCAAGATACCGGAGGAGAGAATTTTGTCACACATTTTAAAGAAAAGCTGGGTTAGAGGAGAGAAAAATATTTCAGGCTGGCACATTTGAAGGCAGCTGAAGGTTTCAATGCCAAAAGGAATGACTGAAGTTATTTACTAACTAGATGTAAAATAGCTCTTTCCAACTCCTCTGAGCCACTGTGTGCCAGATCAAGTGGTCGGGATATTAGACATAGGAACTTGTTTTGCTGACTGAAAAAAATGTCACTTATTCAAGTCTGAAACTAAACTGTTGACTGGATCAGCTCTCTCTTCCTCACAGGCTCCCCTCCCCCTAAAATTAGATGTGGCCCTTTCTAAGCTCTCACTAGCTAATTTGGGCTATTTTCCCTGAAGGCAGACGTAATTGTTAAATTTGCAGATGTTACATTTGTTCTTCACATCTTAGATGTGTCCTGTTTCTTTGTTTTTAACAGAAAACAAGTTTAATTAAGAATTGTACACATTTTTCTTTTGTAGGCCCTTTTGGCCTGGTTATAATGTTTCTAGTATTTGAGGGAATACTTGTAACTGAATGTTTCCTTAAATTCTTTTTCAAAATGATGATCTAAGCATATAGTCTTGATCTTGAACTTTCCAGTTCCTAGAACGGTAAGAAAAATAAATCTTTGTTGTTGCTAAGTCACCTGGTTTATGACATTATTGTTAAAGCAGTGGAAGAGTCTGGGTACCACCTTACAACAGTAACTCACTTTGGTAGAGCCACATGACAGGTCCAGTTCATGCACATCACATCCATTTTCCCTCTTGACTCACAGGGTTTCTGGGAGGTGGGTGTTGGTACTGTCACACTGAGACTCAGAATTTCAGTCCCTTGCTTGGAGGTTAGAACTGAAAGCTGGCTCGTCTAATTCTAGACGTGTTCTGGACTCCTAGTTTTCTCCCTTGTTTTCTCTTTACCCCTTAACATCCCTTCATTTCCATTTAGTGTGGGTCTCTGTGGGATTAACTTCAGTCCAGTTCTGGATGGGTCATGTGACTTTGTCTAAGCCAATCAATGCAGGGTGAAAGGGATTGGTCTGGAGTGGTCACATGACCCAAGACCTTGCACTCAGAATGAATGGCAGGATTTTGAAATAAAGTTGTCTGTTGTTATTGGACAAGTGTGAAATAATTTGCAATTATAGGAAAGACTGTTTGAAGGAGAAGCCAGTATTCAGGGAGGTCAGAGGTGAGGTGCTGATTATAGCATGCCTCTGCAGCAAACCATGGCTGAGGCCTGACTCGGGGGCTCAGCAGCCGCAGGGGCCAGTGAGGTCCCCAGATGTGTGAGCCAGACTGAGTCAAGTCTCTGTTTCTTATAGACCAGACATTTTGAGTGATGTGATCGCACCCTCCCAAATAAATCTTCAACATGCTGCCTGGACCCTATATTGCAAGAGCTTCCCTTAGGCACTGGCATTTCCTTAAAAAAAAAAAGTAAACAGAGAGGTTAAGATTTTCTTTAACATATAAAGGAGGGCTTGTGGCACCAAAATAAGAGGAGCTGGCTGATTTCTGCAGAATTTTTTGGTTCTGGGGGCATAGTATAATCTTGAACCAAACTGATTTTTTTTTTAAGGGAAGTTTATTGAAGAGAAACTTTTCGAATACTTGATGGTAATTTTGAAACAGTAGCAAACTCTCTGTAGGAGGAAATGAGAACTAAATGGTGCTCTCTGCCTGTGTACACTCACCCCTCCACCCCCAGGTGCACAAATAGGTTGTTCACTTCAGAGAGCTTCCCTGGGGTTGTCCACCTTCCTAACATCTCCTGCTTCTTGGGTAGCAGTTTCAAATTTCATTCCAGTTACCGTGTTCTGCCAGAGTGTTCAATAGTGACAATGATTTATGCTATTTATCCCGCCAGGACTGTTTGTATTTTCATAGGCTTGCAAACAGTGAGCACTTTGCTCAACTTCAAGAATGAAACTCAAAGTGAAATTTAAGGCCCTTGACAGGACATTAAGCATAGACATATTCTGGGCCAGAGAAACACTTTCTTTTTCTTTCAAATCACAGCAACCTTAGTGTAACTTCTGTGCAGTTGGTCATGGAAATGCTTGTTTAGCATCGGAAACTCTCAGTCACACACACACGTACACATACTGTTGAATTTTTAAGAAGAGGACAAAGAATAAGAAAGGGAACAGCTGAGTTGTCCTCGGCCTGTCTTTGGGAGGCTGTGACAGCTGCCCTGTGCTGTTGGAACATATGTGTACCCAGAACCCATGCAGGGCCTTTGCCAAAGGAGAGGTGTTACTGAAGAGGGTGAAGGGGAAGGAGTCTAGTGAGAGGGAATGGTGAGCGGTCAGAGACTCCGTTTATCATTTGTGTACATTCAGTATCGCCCTATGTGTGGTCAAAGGGTTGCTCCTGAGCCTCGCACGGCCACAGCTGGCCTCTTCTCCTGAGCATTTAGGGGCACAGGCGAGGGTACTGCTGTACCTGTCTTTCTCTGTAACGCAGAAGACCTTGAATTCTGGTTTTGATTCGCCAGGTATTTATGGGCTGCTATTCTAGGTAGTTTAATTACTTATAGACAGAAATTAATAGTAACAAACATTTTTAAACTATTGATTTCTTCCCTTTTAATCTCTAATATAGTGGCACTTTGGTAGATATAAAATACCTGTAAATGATAAAGACCCGACCCCAGCCCCTTAGTAGGAGAGAGCAAGGTGCTTAGTAGGAGATGCTGGAGGAAAGGTTTGGGGAGGAGGACACAGGACGGCAAAGGGCCTGTGGGACTACCAGTTAATTTGCACATCCTAGAACAGGAGAAGACAGGGAGGCCAAAATTGCTTTGACAGCAGACAGGCGACCTGCTTATTATGGAAGGCATGAAGGTGTTTGTGTACACGAATAAATGTACTCACTGGCTGACATGTGACTTTTTGACATTTCTAGGGACTCAAGCTTCATGAAGGCAGGAACCATGTCCACCTTGCTCCCAGGAATATCCCAGGGGCTGAGCCCAGGGCCTGATATCCAGCAGTTGTCCATCAAGTAAGACTTTGATGTCACTGTTTAGGAGGTTCCATCATCAGCTTCTCCATGCTTGTGATCCGTAGGGCTTGCCCGAGAAAGGGACACATTTCCCCACACTCTCACAGTAGCAGACCACCATCCTCCTGAATCTCTAAGAACTACGTATGCTGCCCCAGCTCCCGGCACTGTCGGGAGGAGATCACATTATAACTACAGTGTTACACTCAGATTCTTTGAGAAACCATGAGGAACAATTGTGGGCCAGCTTTCTTTATTCCAGGTAACTGAGGAAGTATTCCTAAGGAGCCGAAATGCAGGGTGTTTGGTGTGAGGTGACCACTTGGAGAAGAAGGATGGACCCTCAGGCCTGCTCAGTGACTACCAGGAGGCTCCTTAGAGGCCTGGGGCCCCTGTGCTGGGGCTACCACTAGCGCCTGCACCTTTGCAAGCCTTCTTGTGGAGGTTCTCTTCATAGTCGACTGGTTTTTCCTACGCAGTAGAATCAGTCTGAGGCATTCAGAGTTCCCATGAGAGAGATTGCTGTGCTTTGCTGCTCAGGAGCAAATGACAGTCGCATTGGCACAGGCCACCATGGAATAATTTTCATTATATAGTTGCAATAAAACCTGGTATTCTCCCTGAAAGGGACACAGGGAAAACATGAAGAGTGTGACACATGGAATAGTCAACCATTCAGTAAATAGTTATCGAGCACCTTCCATGTACAGGCACTGCTCCAGACACTGGGGATAAAGTAGAAGCAGACAAACGAAACCTGGCCCTATGAAGCTTATGGGGTCGCTAGAGAGAGACAATACATGTGGTAATTAGCTGTGTACGTGGTGTGTCACATGCTGGTGTTACAGAGAGAACGAGCAGGGAAGGGAGTGAATGGGAGTGCAGGGCAGGGCAGGGCAGGGTGGGATGGCCTAGTGCTGGCTTGCCAATTTAAGTAGGTGGCCAAGGCAGGCCCCGCGGAGAAGGTGCAGGAGCAGGAGTATGCTTGAGAAACAGTGGAAAGGTCAATGGGGCTTCAGGTAGAGGGAACCATGGGAGAAGGGAGAGGAGAAGAGGTCAGGGGTAGCCTCACTGGCCATGGGGACACTGTATTCCACTCTGAAAAAGACATGGGTCATGAGAGTGTTTTCCCAAGAGGCATGGTCTGACCTGATGTGCATGTTCATAGGATCGCCATGGCCACCTCTGACAAAAGGCTATAGGGAGAGAAGGGGTCAGCAGGACGAGCAGGTAGGAGGTACAAAATGATGAAGATTTGAAGCAGGTAGATGGTGGAGAGGGAGTTGGGGTTGGACTCTAGATAGATTTTGAAAGAAGAACCAATATAATTTGCCAAGGAAATCAATATTGGGTGGGAAAGAAAGAGAGGGGTTAAGGGTGACTCCAGGGAGAAAGTGTCACTTGTTGGGACAGGGAAGACTTCTAGGGGAGCAAGATTCAACTGCATGGAACCAACATGCCCTATCAGGAAAAGTGTCTCAGCTTTTTAGGACTCCTTTCTGGCAACAGCACTCCACAGAGGAATGCTTTTGTCTGTGCTTAGTGGCTGGAACACAGGCCCATGTGGAGCTGCGGAAAGAACCCAGGGGCTGGTCACATCTTGTGCTCCCAGCAGAAGCCCTGCCCAGCCCTCACAGGCCCCCACAATGTCTGTGAACTCAACAGTCTGGAGGAGTAAAGCTCAGGGTGGGCAGCGGCCATTCCAAGCAGGGCAAAGGGCCCAAGAGGGAAGGATGCACAGACTCCTGGCACATCAAAGATGATGTGCATGTCACCGGAGGAAGGAAAGGGGTTTATTCTGTGTAAGAGAGAGGGAAGGGATGAATCCGACTGCTGGGTAGAAGCTGGATGAAAGGTAGCTTTGGTTAGACGAGAACAACTTCCTAGCAATTAGTGGAGGTCCAAGAGCAAGCAGGTTCCCCCCACTGAAAACTTTATTGGAGACACCAGGATGCTGTCTTGGGCATGAGGACTGATTAGCGTACCTCAGGCACCTTTCAACTTGAGTATTCTGTAAAGTTTAGGCCCCTGGGGGTTGGATTGCTCAAATACCGAGCAGCTGTGATCTCAGAAACAGTGTAAGGAATTTACTTAAAGCATGTGAAAATTAGAGAATTATAAATAAAGGCAAGCTCAGATTTGTTTCTGATTATTTTAATCATTATTATTCTTTTTCTTTTAACTGTCCATGTGCATTTAAGTACATACCATATAACATTATTGAAAACAAATGAAGTTTCTATTATTGCTTTAAAAGCCTAAGAAAATATGTAATATTGGAAGGAAGGGTTTTCATATTATGAATTGCAAGATAGACATACTCTGGTGTAAGAGGAAAGAGTATTTGGGCAACTGTGCCCAACTCTAGGCAGGTGGAAGGACATGCTAGAAGACGGGAGGGGCAGAGTAGGGACAAGGCACAGAGAGCAGTGGCTTTCTGCTGTGGAGATGATCACTGGGTTTGTGAGTTAGGAATTTGTAGTTTTTGGCACTTATGCAGATCAGACTGTACCTTCAAGTCATCCATGTTCTTTGGAAGCCCAAGGATCCCAAATTCTGATTTAAAAAACAGCAATCATAGACAGATGGCAAGGCTCCAGGCAGGCCTGCCATTGGGGCCAAGGCACTGGTTACGTTAAAAAGTAAAGAATACCAGACACTGAAGATTGACTGCTGAGTAGAAAAGTCCTCAGCCAAGCATGTACAAAATTAGCATAGAGCCAGTCTCTGTGGGATTTGATGGGAGGAGGAGCTCTTTTAAGACAGAAATGCTTCATACTGTCTGTCCCATATTAGGAAGCAAAGTCAGAGCCTGGCTGACCACTGGCCAGGGAAGCCTGAGCTTCCTGCAGCTGGTCCTCAGCCAACAAGGGAACTCATGTGGGAATTAAGGCCTCCAGCTGTCTCTGCTGCTTATGTGACAGGTCGCATGTGTCCCACTTGGGTTACTTCCCCCACCAGGTGAGAAGGTGTCAGCAGGTTGGGGAGGGGCCAGGGTTGGCCAGGTTTCTGCTTCCCTGGCCCAGGGCCCATAAGGGGAAGAGGAAGGATTTAGAATGCTTACAATAAAGGTTTTTTACATCTCTTGTCAATTTTCTTTTGAAGGGACTCTATGACTAAAATAAGTTCTTTCCCCCTCGATTTCATAGAGATTGCTAAAGGGAACTGGCTTATTAAAAAAAAAAGGCTGATAATACAGGATGAAAATCAATTGTTTGTAAATTTTACAACTTGATCTCCAGTGTGTGTGTGTGTGTGTGTGTGTGTGTGTGAGAGAGAGAGAGAGAGAGAGAGAGAGAGAGAGAGAGAGAGAAAGAGAGAGAGAGAAAGAAATGGGGAAAGAAAAAGAATCCAGGCTCTGCTCGGTTGGCTCAGTGGTAGAGCGTTGGCCCAGCATGTGGATATCCTAGTTCAATTCCTGGTCAGGGGACACAGGAGAAGAGACCCTCTGCTTTACCACCCCTCCCCCCCCCTCTCTTTTCCTCCTGCAGCCATGGCTTGATCACAGTGAGTTGGCCCTGGATGTTGAGGTTGGCTCCATGGCCTCTGCCTCAGGTGCTAAGAAGTGCTCAATTGCTGAGCAACAAAGCAACACCACAGATGGGCTGATCATTGCCCCCTCGTGGGCTTGCCAGGTGGTTCACAGTTGGGGTGCATTCAGGAATCTGTTTCTGCCTCCCCTCCTCTCACTGAATAAAATAATAATAATAATAATAATAATAATAATAATAAAAGAAAAAGAAAAAGAAAATAATCCAAATAGCAAATATTTAAAGAAAATTTATCTTGAGAGCTTAGGCCCCACATTCTAGAAGTAAAGAGAGTTTGCAGAACTTGCATTATACTGAAAAGCTTGCAGAGAAAGCTTTGGGGAGGAAAACCCCATGAGGAGAAGGAAAGATGGGAAAAATTTCATCTGCCTGAGAAATGCTGGTGGAAGGCCCAGATGGTTTAGAGATATGATGGTTTTAGGTCTTAGGTCCCCATGGCTGGGATAGAAAGGAAAAGTCCTAGAGAAATGAAACTAGGTTAAACAAAATCTTTATGGGAAAAGAGACCCTTTTCTAGAGTCACACACAGGTTTTGAAGGACAGAAAGGATGATGTTAAAAACAAAAATAAATAAATAAAACTATTACTTTTTTTTTTTTTTTTTTTACAGTGACAGAGAGACAATCAGAGAGAGGGACAGCTAGGAACAAAGAGAGGTGAGAAGCATCAATCATCAGTTTTTCGGCGACACCCTAGTTGTTCATCGATTGCTTTTGCATATGTGCCTTGACCGTGGGCCTTCAGCAGACCAAGAAACCCCTTGCTCAAGCCAGTGCCCTTGAGGCCAAGCTGGTGAGTTTTTGCTCAAACCAGATGAGCCTGCACTCAAGCTGGCGACCTTGGGGTTTCGAACCTGGGTCCACCACATCCCAGTCCAATGCTCTATCCACTGAGCCACCGCCTGATCAGGCAAAACTCTTTTTACATTGTGTGGTATAAGATTCTCTCAGGAGTATCACACACTGAAAATGTATTACTTATGTCAGAGCTGCTTGAGTCGGGCCTTCTAACAAAGTCACATGATTTTGAGAAAAATGCAATGAGTGAAAAATCCTTCTCTTAGCTGTGGGGCTCACAGGGAGTGCTCAGGACTGGGCTTTGTGTTTAATTGGTGGCAGCCCAAGAATGAGAGTACGAGGGTAGTAACTGGGTGAACCTGTAAGCCCTCATGGTTGTGTGTTTCTTTCTTTCTCTGAATGTCCAGCCTTACTAAATGCAAATGACAGCAAACCTGTGCCCACCTCTTACACCCACAGCAGCTCTGGTATGCCCCCCCCCAGATAAAAACACAGCAGTCCTGCAGGGCCAGGATGCCTGCATCCCCTAAGGTGGGAGGCCTCTACCCAGAGGATCCCTAAGGGTCTGTCTTGATGTAAAATGTTCAATACCAAAGTGACAAAATTGATGTGTCAGACACTTGCAAGTGCAGGCTATGAGGTATCAGCTTTACCAAGAGAGGGTTATTTTTTTTTACTGGGAAGAAAGAAATTGTGGGAAAGGTTGAAATTGTTTAGTCTCCTGTTTCTCCTCCTCCCCCCACCCCTTCTCCCTCTCCTTGTTCTCCTTCTTCAGAAAACTGCTCAATATAATAATTAAGTAACAAAACCAAAATCTTACCTTGGGAACTTCGAATCTAAGATTATTGACAGGGCCAGCATAATAAATCTTCTCTGAAAAATACACAAAACAGGCATAATGTTATTCAGTCATTTAAAACAAAAACAATTTCTCCTGTTCCCTGTGCTCACTAGGCCCAGAGGATCCAGGGATGAAGGAAAGCTCTCTGTGCAAACATTGTTTATATTCTAACGAGGAGACTAACAGCCCACAAATAGCTAAAAAAGACAGTAGCTAGGTTGTAAAAAGTGCTGGAAGGAGACAGCCAAGTAAGGTGAAAGAGGTGGATGGTATAATGGTTAAGAGGCCAGGCTGGGGCTGGGCTGCTCAGGATTCAATCCTGACACCATCTCTGACAACTGCTTGATCTTGGGCAGTTATTATCTCTTTTTAGGCTCAGTTTTCTTCTTTTTAAGATGGGTATAATCATTACAATAACAGTGCCTACTTTATCAAGCCTTGAAGAATAAAATAGTGAATCAATGTAAAGCAGTAATAGCAATGTCTGGAAGTACTGAATAATGTTTGATAAATTATGAACTGGGAGACACGATCTTTGATAAGATGGTGGGTCAGGGAAGGCGTCTCTAAGGAGATGACCTTTGAGATAAGCCCTGAGGAAGGAGAATGCAGTGACCATTTAAAGAGCTGAGAGAACAGGATTTCAGGGCACAAGAATAGGACAAAGGCTCTGGCATGGAGAAGAATTTGGGAAGAAAGGACAGAAGGGGTGTGACTGTGCTGAAGCATGCATAGTGAACAGAAAAGCCTGTGTTGAGAAGAGACTAAAACAATTGAGGGGAGACAGATATTTCAGGACCTTGAGGACAAGGCAAGGTGAAAGGTGGTACAAAGTCAAATGACAAATATGCGGAGGTGCCTTGAGTGGAGGTCATTCAGCGGCTGACATGAGTGGCAGATGGTGAAGGCTGGAGATGGTGATGAGAAAAATGAGTAAAATCTTCACTGTGCTAAGAGATACAACTCACTGGTGAGTCACATATGAAGAGTGAGGGCAAGGGGAAGTTTTGGCTTGCACATTCATGTACATAGGGGTGCCATTTACCAAGATTTACTAAGAGCCTGGGGAGAAAAGAGTTTGTGTGTGTGTGTCAGGGGTGGAGGGACGGTGGTGATTAAAGAGCTCTATCTCTGGCGGGTGATTATTAAGGGTCCTCGAGAGCAGTTGTGGAATTTTGGGAAAGAGGTAGAAATAGAGCTATGAATATTGGAGTAATTATCATGTATTTAGTGATGAGGCCATGGTACATTGTGAGACTCCCCTAGGAAAAGAAAATTAATAGGCAGAGGAGAGAAAAGGACCAGAACCACTCCTGAGGCCATCTAACATTTGAGAGTCGGGTAGAGAAGGAGAAGCCAGCTGAGGTGACCAAGGAGGAATGTCTGCGGAGGCAAGGACAACAAGGAATGGGATTAAAGAAGCCTGGAGATGAATATTCTTCCAAAAAAGAGGGTATGAGCAATTGTGTTGAGTAATGCTAAGGGTCTGTTTAATAAGAGGATGAAAATATGCAGTAGATTTGGCAGTATGGCTGTCATTCAGTGACTGATAACATCACTTGGGAAGTAAAAACAAATACGCAAATGAGGTAAGCTGAAGAGTGATATAGAAGTGAGGAAGTAAGAAAGTTTTCCTAAGAGAGAAACAGAAAAAGTGAATGACAACTAGAGGTTGTGGGGTTGAGTGGCTTGCTTCAGCTGGTGACTGCCTTCTCTGTGGCTCCCCTCACTGTGCACATGACATATTATATGCAGAGGCTTAGCACATAGACTGTGAAGCCAGACTATCCAGGCTGGGATTGAATCTTGGCCCCTTTTCCTAACTGGGCAAGTCATTCAACCTTTTTGTGCCTCATTTTCCCTATCAGGAAATGTGGGTGATAATAACATCCACCTCACAGGCTTCTTGTGAACATCAAATGAATGAATTAATAGATATGAAACTCTTATCATAGCACCTGGCACACGGTAAGCACTCAATACATGTTAGCAATTAATATATTCATCAACCAGTCTACAAAATGGGAGGTCCATCTACACCAGGGACTGTTCTAGGTGTTAGATGCAATGGTAGATAAGAATATTACAGCCTGACCAGGTGGTGGCGCAGTGGATAGAACGTCGGACTGGGATGTGGAAGACCCAGGTTCGAGACCCCGAGGTTGTCAGCTTGAACGTGGGCCCATCTGGCTTGAGCTAAAGCTCACCAGCTTGGACCCAAAGTCGCTGGCTCCAGCAAGGGGTTACTCGGTCTGCTGAAGGCCCGCAGTCAAGGCACAGGTGAGAAAGCAATCAATGATCAACTATGGTGTTGCAATGGCAACGAAAAACTAATGATTGATGCTTCTCATCTTTCTTCGTTCCTGTCTATCTGTCCCTATCTATCCTTCTCTCTGACTCTCTCTCTGTCCCTGTAAAAAAAAAAAGAATATTACATGAAGAACTATTTGAATTATTGACTACCTGGAATTTTAATTATTTGTTCGCAGGGCTATTTTCTTCACTAGACCAGGCTGCTGTGCCTTCCTGTTTTCATGGTTCCTGGCACACTGCACAGAGTCTAACACATGGCAGGGTACAATATATGATTATTGAACAAGATTATTGAATGAGCAGATCCAGAATCAGAACATGTGTCTGCCAACCAACTTCATTCTTGCTTCTGCTACTGTAATCCTCTACCTGCTGGACGGGTCCAGGCCTGAGGTGTGCTGACACAAAAGAGTGAATTAGGGACTGGGCTGCTCAGAACAGCCAACCTGGGGATGAAGGTGTGAGGATAAGGAGGATGGAGGTGAATACATGCTTCTTGGTGTTAGCTACTGAGCTCTTTTAATGACACAGTGACTTCTCGCTTTGTGCATGTCCCACTCAGTGAATATTTGGAGACAAACCACACTCTTCACATTGAAAGGGGCTGTGGGACAGGGGCAGCGTGGCTGGTGCGGGAGCAGCTGTTCACGTGGAACAGCACCAGGAGCACGAGGAGGATAATCTTCCTTTAAAAAGGCCTCCCAGGGCAATCTGAGACTGAACTACCAGGAGATGCCTTTAACATAGACTTTGGCTTCTGTTAAATGCCCATGACCTCAACATACCCATCCTTCCTTCCATGATCAATTCTTAGTGCTTTGCAATGATAAAATGCAAATGTGATGTGTATCAAGTGGTCCATGTTCTTATTTTATTGCGCTATATGTACTGGTCCATTCATTTCTAAAAGGAAATATATATTTGGTTGTGGATATAATGAGTTTTATTGGAATTGACTACTCAGTGTGATATGGTATTAGAAATAGAAATAGAAATGTTAACATTCTGAATCCTATTCTTTTTGTTTATTTGTTTGTTTGTTTGTTTGAGAGCGAGAGAGACAGGAAGGGAGAGAGGGGGGAATGATGAGAAGCATCAACTTGTAGTTGCGTCATTTTAGTTTTTAATTGATTGCTTCTCAGACCTGCCTTGACCATGGTCTCAAGCCAAGCCAGTGACCCCTTGCTCAAGCAGCAACTTTAGGATCATATTGATGATCCTGCACTCAAGTCACTGACCTTGTGGTCAAGCAGGATGAGCCTGTGCTCAAACTAGCAACTTCAGGAGAGTGTCCAAGATTGATGCTCTATCCAGAGTCACCACTAGTTGGCCTGAATCTTATTCAGAAAAACTTTCTGGTACACTTGGAGAAGTTGCCTTAAGTAAGCTATATAGAAAGTTAATTGTGTGCAGAGTGAGTGGTGTGTGTGGGCAGTGTATATAGCAAGCGCAGAGGGTTCAAAGGAGTTGTCTGGAGTGCATTTATACTGCTGAAGTGTTGTACAATCTGAGGATATATCATTCACATTATAATCTATGGTGCCTTTTGGAGTTGGACGATATAGTACCTTAACTACCAGTACGTGATTTCATGTTAGGCAATTACCTCTTGCCCAACAGATATTCCTCTCTGATCCAAACAGGGACAAACTTAGCAGAGGGACAGAGAGACCCAGGCCAATCTATTCTGTCAAGAGATGGTTTATTTTGATATAGTCCCATTTGTTTATCTTGCCTTTTATTTCATTTGCCCATGGAGATAAATCGGCAAATATATTGCTGCTACAGATGTCGGAGGGCTTGCTGCCTATGTTTTCTTCTAAGATGCTTATGGTTTCACGGCTTACGTTTAAGTCTTTTATCCATTTTGAGTTTGTTTTTGTGAATGGTGTAAGTTGCTGGTCTAGTTTCATTTTTTTGCAGGTAGATGTCCAATTTTCCCAAGACCATTTGTTAAAGAGGCTGTCTTTACTCCATTGTATGTCAAACTAAAAGGTTTTTGCACAGCTAAAGACAATAAGAACAGAATAAAAAGACAAACCACACAATGGGAGAACATATTCGACAGCACATCTGATAAGGGGTTAATAACTAAAATTTATAAAGAACTTATAAAACTCAACAACAGGAAGACAAACAATCCAATCAAAAAATCGGCAAAAGAAATGAATAGAAATTTCTCCAAAGAGGACATACAGATGGCCAATAGGCATATGAAAAAATGCTCAACATCACTAATCATTAGAGAAATGCAAATTAAAACCACAATGAGATATCACCTCACACCAGTCAGAATGGCACTCATCAGCAAAACAACACAGAATAAGTGCTGGCGAGGATGTGGAGAAAAGGGAACCCTTCTGCACTGCTGGTGGGAATGCAGACTGGTGCAGCCACTGTGGAAAACAGTTTGGAGATTCCTCAAAAAATTAAAAATCAAACTGCCTTTTGACCCAGCTATCCCATTTATAGGAATATACCCTAAGAACACCATAGCACTGTTCAAAAAGAAGAAATGCTCCCCCATGTTTGTGGCAGCATTGTTCACAATAGCGAAGATCTGGAAACAGCCCAAGTGTCCATCAGAAGACGAGTGGATTAAAAAGCTCTGGTACATATATACTATGGAACACTACTCAGCCATAAGAAATGATGACATCGGATCATTTATAACAAAATGGATGTACCTTGATAACATTATATGGAGTGAAATAAGTAAATCAGAAAAAAAGAAAAACTGAGAACAGCATGATTTCATACATAGGTGGGACATAAAAGTGAGACTATGAGACATGGACAAGAGAGTGGTGGTTATGGGGTGGGGGGAGGGAGGGAAGGGTGGGATAGGGAGGAGGGGAGGGACACAGGGAAAACCAGATAGAAGGTGACAGAGGACAATTTGACTTTGGGTGACGGGTATGCAACACAATTGAATGATAAGATAACCTGGAGATGTTTTCATTGTACATATGTACCCTGATTTATTGGTGTCACCCCATTAAAATTAATAATAATAATAATTTATAAAAGTAAAACAAAAAATAAAAAGAGATGGTTTATTTTATTTCAACTCACTAGTCTCTAGAGCTGCCCTCTTTCTGACTAGCCTACCAGCCTTCTCAGTGATTCTGTGACTCCTTTTAAGAAAATGCCTCTGCTTTTATTGACTAGAGTAGGTTTCTACCTCCTGCATCTCAGGGACTTGGACTACTATGCGCACTTTGAACCAATCAAAGTCACTTGCACTGGCCATCTGGGTCTGGGACACAGTGTGGCTCAGGAGCAGGGTTCAAAAATAGAGACTGACTGTTCCTATCCACACCTGGTCAGACTGGATTCTCCTGAACATGTGTAACACCCACTTTCTGTTTCTACTTACTGTTCTGAGGTGGCATTGTGCAGATGACTTGACCTAGGAAGCACACTGACTTGGGGCCAGAACCCACCTCTCTTACTTGCTAGTGAAGTGCTGGTGGGCAATTTGCTTAAATATCCTGTGACTCAGCTTCTTCACTTTGCACAATAGAAATAGGAGTGACTGTCCTGCAGGGCACTGAGAGGACTTAGGAACTTGTATGCAAACTCTCCAAGCAAAATGGGGTCCCCAGTAAGGGTAGTAACAGCAGTTATTGGTTGTATTGTTGTTGTTCATTGGACATGACAAAATGAGGGTGGGTGCTGAGGAGCAGACCTAGATTAGGTTTGGGGACCTTTTTGCCAAGTCAGTGTGCACAACTGCTAAGATCTTGTGCTGACTTTTTCTTTTTTAATTTCTGCTTAAGAAAAATGGATGAGTATGGCTCTTTGAAGAATACCATTGGAATGATACCAAACATTTTGTTATGCTCATTTAACGTTCAAAGGATTACTAATTTGTGCTTTTCACTATTATCAGGTTTTGTACTGGGGTGATCAAGTGTCATTAAATCAAACACTTTACAGTTTCAACAGGAGATTTTCTGGGGGCCCACGAGTCCCTGAGAACTGCTGGAAACAATGTATAAAACTGTTATATTTTTCTTTAACCTGATGAAACAGCACCTAAAATTAAATTCTTGCTTCTTCCTTCCTCAGATCCTCTTCAGTTCTGAGATTCCTTTAATTAACATTCTCACACTTCAGTACTATTAAAAGAGCCCCAGAATATCTCCCCCTACTTCTTCCTTTCGTTCATGTAAAATCTTTTATCAGTTTTTAATGTGAAATGGATTAAAGAAACTCACCTCCCTGGTTCTCAACACATAAAGTCATTTCTGAGAATCACTTTTTCTTTTTTTGACCCAGATCTTTGTGTGGTCAGCACATAGTGTCTTTTAGAGTGGAAGTCGATTTAAAACTTGTGGAAGTAAATTATCTCAAAGGGTTTTGGGTTAGACTAACATGAGCCTTGGTCTACCGCTCCGGCCCTCTGCCCCAGTGGCCAGCGCCACTGCTGGCCATTCCGCGTGCACGGATTCCAGGAGGCAAGCTTTCTGCCATTTGCTAGCTCTGACTAGTGTGGTATTGAAATTTCCTCTGGATAACCAAATTTATTACAAAACTGTTCAATTTTTAAACATTATCAGGGTGCTTGCCAGTATAACATACTTCATCATAAATAGGCTGTATGGCTAGTAGTCGGGCCATCACTGCCAGGCAGATACAGGTTCCCATTAGATTCGGACAGATGGTAAAGAAACAGTGAAGCCAAAATATGGTGGGCCACTCCTTTATTAAAGTCTCACACTGGCCAACGAGAAAACACACAGGGAAAACACTTCCCTCTTCATTCACTCAGAGCTCACAAGTCACTGACTCATTATCCAGTTCCAGAACCAGGAGAATCTTCTCCGGTTCCTCCTAGAATCAAAGGCCCCACCAGCCCCAAAGCCCCTCACCCCGGTTCCCGTCTGCCAATATGGCTTCTCACTCTGCAACACTGGCTTCTCTCTTTCCTTCTCCTTCTCCTTCTTTCAAAACTTTTCTGGCATGAAGTCCCCCTCCTCCAGCAACATTAGCATAACAATCACCCTTCCCAAGCAGGAAGGTAATTTGCAATTTCACAGACCATATGCCTGGTGCTACCCAATGACATTTTTAACAATAAAAGTGAGCAAACTCAAAAATCATATTTTACAAACTCATTTGCCCAACATAAGCCAATTAGTATATTCAGAACAAAAAGTTTTTTATTATCATTTATTTATTTACTCAGCATTTGGGCCTCTTTCCTACTTGTCTGGCCCAGTGGGGGCCTAAGGGCCAGTGAAGACATAGAACACAGCCCTCACCCTGCTCCCCAGTGAGTAGGAGGCTCCGGGGTCTGGAAAGGCCCCATTACCATAGCTCCTGTGGGCAGTGGTCCCAGAGTGAGGAGAGAGGTGGGAGAATGTTCCAGGCAGAATAAGAGACTCATTTTGGTGTGAAAGGAAGTGAGTGCATTCATTTTGGTGAGATATAAACAGTCTTCCTTCCACTCCCCACCTATGGTATTTCCTTAGAGTCCCAGATCTGGCAGGTGGTGGCCTGCACCTTGCTCCTCATCTCCTCTCTGACAGGAGCTCTGCCTTTCTCAGCCTCTGACCCTGGAGGGTGTTATATTTCTCTCCCTTAGGGTTCAGAGCCAGTTGTTGGTTAGGACATCATTTAAATCAGGGGCCCCCAAACTTTTTACACAGGGGTCCAGTTCACTGTCCCTCAGACCATTGGAGGGCCGGACTATAAAAAAACTATGAACAGCCTGACCAGGCGGTGGCGCAGTGGATAGAGCGTTGGACTGGAATGCGGAAGACCCAGGTTCGAGACCCCGAGCTCGCCAGCTTGAGCACGAGCCCATCTGGCTTGAGCTAAAGCTCGCCAGCTTGGACCCAAGGTCCCTGGCTCCAGCAAGGGGTTGCTTAGTCTGCTGAAGGCCCACGGTCAAGGCACATGTGAGAAAGCAATCAATGAACAACTATGGTGTCGCAACGGCAACGAAAAACTAATAATGATTGATGCTTCTCACCTCTCTTCGTTCCTGTCTGTCTGTCCCTATCTATCCCTCTCTCTGACTCTCTCTCTGTCCCTGTAAAAAACAAACAAACAAACTATGAACAAATTCCTATGCACCCTGCACATATTTTAAAGTAAAAAAAAAAAAAAAAATACCGGGAACAAATACAATGTTTAAAATAAAGAACAAGTAAATTTAAATCAACAAACTGACCAGTATTTCAATGGGAACTATGGGTACGGATGCATCCTGTGCTTCTCTCACTGACCACCAATGAAAGAGGTGCCCCTTCCAGAAGTGCGGTGGGGGGGAGGGGTGGTGGATAAATGGCCTCAGGGGGCTGCATGCGCCTGCGGGCCGTAGTTTGGGGACCCCTGATTTAAATTAATAATGAACTCTCTAAGGGCTGGGGATTCCAAAGTTTTCCATTGCCTCCAGGGCAAATGTGCCTGTGGATAGCATCCCCATGTAGCCTGAAGACCTTGAGGTTTCAAGACTTCAGTGGATTCTAGGAGTGTGAGTAGATAGCTAGCTCTAGGCTAAGCCCAGGTCCACTTTCTATTTTTTATTGTGTTTTTTTTTTTAGAGAGTCAGAGAGAGGGATAGATAGGGACAGACAAACAGGAACGGAGAGAGGTGAGAAGCATCAATCATTAGTCTCTCGTTGCCATTGCGACACCTTAGTTGTTCATTGATTGCTTTCTCACATGTGCCTTGACCGCGGGCCTTCAGCAGACCTAGCAACCCCTTGCTGGAGCCAGCGATCTTAGCTTCAAGTTGATGAGCTTTTGCTCAAGCCAGATGGGCCCGTGCTCAAGCTGGCGAGCTCGGGGTCTCGAACCTGGGTCTTTCGCATCCCAGTCGAACGCTCTATCCAGTGCGCCACCGCCTGGTCAGGCTTATTGTGTATTTTTAGGATGTCCTAATTTGTCAGTTTCTTATCTGCCTGGCTATTTTACCTGTTGTTCTCTAGAGCATCTGTAGTCCTTTATCCTTTCCAAAGGAAGGCCACCAGAGGACAGGAAGTGTCATAGGCATGTTTATACTGTCTCAGAAGTGATCCTGCAGCCACCACAATAAGAGTCTGTTACACAGACCAGGCCTGCCCGAGGGGTGAGTGGTAGCAGAAATCCAGCCCCTGCCCACTGGGCCAGGCTGTTCAGGGCCTGCCTGAGTATACTTTAGGCATCCTGTGCACACCGCTTGGCCACTGGGAAGTCATGGCAGGTGTGGAGAGCATCAGTGGTGCTCCATACATCGTCCCTAGTCCAGTCCTGCTCTCTCCACACTTGCTGCAAAACAGCCTGTGGGTGGATGGGTGGGGGGCAACTGGGAAGCACAGGGACTTTATCCCCCCGGGGAAGCCATTAACCTAGAAGACTTAGAATCAGGGATAAATGTCACAGACTCCTGACCTTCAGAGGAACAATTCTGAGACACGCAGTATAGTTCCTCAAAGGCTCCAGCAGGCCACAGCTCCAGGTCCCCAGATTGGGGACCAGCTTTTTGACACACCTCCCTTCCTGTCCCTTCCCCTCACCCTGAGCCCCTTCTGCTCCTTGTAAACATCCCAATAAACTATCACTCCCCAGTTTCTGTCTCCGACTTTGCTGGGGGAACCGCAAACTAAGAACACTTCCTGGTAGGCCAAATATTTTAAACTTAAACCATATAGGTAGGTACATTCTTTATCGAGGTAGCACCCGCACGTGGTGTTTTGTGGAAGAGCCACACTCAAAGGACCAAAGAGCTGCATGTGGCTCACAAGTTTGCCGACCAGGAGCCTATGCTAACTGTCCATTTGAGCAGGCTGGTGAGATCCTTTTTATGGCCTTTCACTACTAGAAAAACTTAATGTTATGGAAAACATTTACTGAGTGCTTATGATAGAGCATTTATAACTATTAATGAGCATCCTTCTGGGGCTTGCTCACTCATGGTCCTGCTGCTTCCATCTCTCCAGCATAATCTAGGATTTGAAGAGAAGGGAAGGTACTTGGGCCTACACTGGGATAGAGAGTAAAATTTGTAACATCAATTTATATGAACGAGTTCAGGACAGGCTGGGTTAGGAAGTAATTTTTTTTTTTTTTTTTTTTTTTTTTTTTAGTGTGCATGCATGCACAAGAGAGAGAGGGGGACAGACAGACAGGAAAGGAAAGAGATGAGAAGCATCATCTCATAGTTGTGGCACCTTAGTTGTTCATTGATTGCTTTCTCATATGTGCCTTGACCAAGGGACTCCAGTCGAGCCAGTGACCCACTGTTCAAGCCAGCAACCTTGGGCCCATGTTAGTGAAATTGGGCTTCAAACCAGTGATCTTTGGGCTCAAGCCAGTGACCATGGGGTCATAGCTATGATACCGCACTCAAACTGGTGAGCCTGCACTCAAACTGATGACCTGGGGGTTTTAAAACTGGATCCTCAGCATCCAGGTCAATGCTTTTCCACTGCCCCACTGGTTGGTTCGACAAGAGAGTACAATTTGTAATATTAACTTATATGGATGAGTTGAGGACAGGCTGTTAGAAAACACTGAGAGCAATGTAGAAGCCAGTAGGTGGGTGCTATCTAATAGAGCATTCTACAAAGACAGGGCTCTTCTGTATTTGCACCATCAAATATGGTGGCCACTAGAGCCAGGTGGCTATTAAGACTTGAAATGTGGCTAATGTGACTGATGAACTGAATTTTAAATTGAGTATAAATGTAAATTATTTAAATAGTCATTTGTGACTAGTGGCTACCATCCTGGACAGTACAGCTTTAGGTTAGCACTGTCTAATAGAAATATAATGTGAGCCAGTTAAGTAATTACATTTTTCTAGTAGCCACATTTGAAAAATAGGAAAAAGAAACAATTAAACTAATTTAATAATATATATTTGAACCCAAATATTTAAAATGTTATAATTTCAATATGTATCCAATATAACAAGTTAGATGTTTTAAATTATTTTTTATACTTCTTTGGGGGGACAAAGTCTTCAATCTAGTGTGTAGTCCACATTTAGAGCCCATCTCACTTAGGACTGGCCACATTTCTAGTGTTCAATAGCCACGTGTGGCCAGTGGCTACTATAGAGGACGGTACAAATTATTCAGTCATCGAGGAGAAATTGAGAGTCAAAAAGTGAAATGATTTGTTTACAACTTTATTTCTCCTTCAAGATCTTTTTGTCTTTACTGCCCAGGTTCCTTCTGAGAGATACATTACTCTGGCATTAAAGAGGGAAAGAGAGTTTCAGTTTTTTCTCTACCAAACTATTTCTGGATTGCACTTAATGTAACTCTCAAAATACAACTTGTGAACTGATGGGCTGATTGGATTCCCAGAGATGGACATGAAAAGTTGGTGGTGGGAGGAACAAAAAAGAAACTTGGGTAGCCTCAGGGAAGAACAATGTGATTGGAAATGATGAAATAGACATCACACAGGGTGGCCTTTTCAGATTGGGCCTCTCAGGGGCCCATACATATCCCAGCTCTCAGGATGCTTATTAAATGCAAATACCAGTGATCCACGGGATCAGAGCTTCGGTGTGATATGGGGGAGCTGAGAGGCAGCCTCCTTAACTAGATTCCTAACAATTATTACATATAAGTATTTAACTCATGGAGCCAGACTTATGAAATTCCATAGGAGACCAGGAATTTGCAAAGGAGCTTGAATTATGTTAGCAAATTGAAAATGCTTCTGGTCCTAGGTCATTATCAGTCTCAATATGCTGAGCTTTAACTAAAATAGAGACTTGACTACTGTCACAGGGCATTATTGGCACTTAATAACAGGCTTGAATTGGAGGGTGGATGGAAAGCTCCCAGGGCTATCGGGTTCCTTAATAGGCAATGTGTTTCCTTTTATGATTTTTTCTTTTTTTAGCAAGAAAAAGTCCTCTTTGACTTGGTCATTGCTAGTGCCCGCCCTATGGTAACTATTGTTTCTAGTTTTATTTTGCAATGCAAGTGTGAAAATTTTCTGCTAATTCAACACTAAACCACTGTTTTCTGTTGATTCTCCATGAATTTGCAGCAGTGGCAGCTGCCCAGTACTCACAAACAGGAATCCACAGCTGCTTGAAATATTTTGAGGTATGCAGACAAAGAATAAAACATGAAGAGAAAAAGAGCTACACAGGCTGAGGAGATGGTGCTTCCAATTTCCAATTCCATGAGAAGGGCAGGTGGGGCTCTCTCCCCAGAGGAGCAGCCAGCCATGGGGCCCCTACTATGTTGGCCACAAGAGAGTACACAGCTTGGACCAAAGTCAAGTTTCTGCTCCTCCGATGAAAAGACCTTAAATATCTAAGCCTCAAAAAGCTGTGCTTCCTCCTCAGGCTTTGTTAAAATGCAGATTTCCACTCAGATGGATGACCTCAGGGGCTCAGTGCTCTTGCTGAAGAAATCCCTAGTCGGCTGCATGAAGTAGCGAGAATTTCTTACTTACTGAGTGCTTACCGTGTGACAAACTGTTCTAGCAGCTTTATGTATACAATCCTATTTCACCTTTCTACAACCCTGTTAAGGCGACTTGTGTTTCCCCTATTGTACATATACCGAGTCTCAGAGAGAATGAGTAACTTGCCTGAAGTCACATAACAATAAGTGGCAGTAAAGGTCCAGCTCTGTTAGTCTAGCTTTAAACCATGTGCGTATGTGCTATGGGGTTTCCCAAAGTGTGGTCCCTTGACCAGCAACATCAACTTTGGCTGGGGCTCGTAAAAAATGCAAATTCACTGGTTCCTCTCCAGATGTACTGATTTGCACACAGGGGGAGGGGCTGATAGTCTGTGGTTGAACAAGTTTTCCAGGTGATTCTAATACATGCTTAAATTTGAGAACCACTGGACAGTGCTGGGCCCATGCTCTCCGAGACAGCACTGCAGTGCGACGTGGCTGGCAACACAACATTCTTTAAGAATAATATTAGTTTTGGTAGCATCCTGCCTTCAACTACAGAGCAGCAGTGCGATGAGGATGGCGGGAGAAACTACACTTTCCCAGGTGGCAAAAAGCCATCACTCCCCTACAGGTCTGTTGACCAACCCATGAGAAGTGAAGACACAAGTTCCCACATAAGCCTCATTGTCATGGGGACTAAGGACTATTAGCAATGGTTAATGAAGGAGAGAACCAGAAGCTGGGATGGAGAGAGGTTGAGAATAAAGTGCAGGGACCAGTGGAGCAGAAAGCCTGAAGCAAATTAGTTTGTAGAAGCCGATGGTCTAAAATGGCGCAGATTTGAAAGGTGAACAAACAGATAGGACAGAGGTGATATCCCGGTGAAGATGTGTTTTAAAATCGAGGGTTCAGTTAAAGCCACATATTCTCCTTTTCTGAGAGCATAAACCAGTACCCGCACTCCTGGAGTGGGCATTTGTAATGCCTGTGTAGTATATATAAAGCAGGTGGAAAGCAGGGTCCACCGAAGGGGTGCATTGCTGTGGGGATGCTTTATGAATGTTGTTGGGTCATAGGCATAGATTAATGGTAGAGCCTCTTCAAGGTAGCATTCACCTGGAAGGTGGCTTTTTTGCCGTCTTTTCTTAGAGCAGTGCAATGTATAAAGCATTTTTCAGAGAACATTAACAGGAATTTTTCAAGGCAATTTCCAATTTCTTCATTTTATAGGCCTGTGGAAAGGAGCACAATGGAAACAGAGAGCGAGGGCAATCGAAATCTAGCCAATGAAACGTGAATTGCTATTAGGACTGAAGTTTGAATAGTTGCAGATGATGAGGTTGAGAAGGCTCAGCAATTAACGATACTTCGAGGATGTCCAGACCCATGTTCAGCATGAACAAGGGGAGAGAAACTCTCTAATTACTGAAAGGGAGGAAGGACAGGTAGTCAACCTGAGTGCCCACTATGCTTTTATCTTTGTCTTATTTGTGTGTGTACAACCAGTGAGTATAACTGCAGAATCTCTGAGCTGCTGTCAAGATAATATCTACCTCATGGCCAATGTCATGAGACTTTAAGTACAGTTCTCAGGAGACACACTTTGTTATACATTAAAATTCATCTAATTATGATGTATTCCCCACTTTGGACAAACACTTAAAGTAATAACATTTATATTTACACAAAAGATGAATCAGGCAGCAATTATTTTCTCAACTAAAGGATTCCTCAGCCTGCAAAAGGTGTCACTGTAATATTTAATCACAAGCTTTCCAGAAGCATTTAAAATGAAGTTCACAATCAATTTTTTTCTATAGCTTACATGTTGCATGAAGTCAAGTGTATTTCATAATAGACTTTGGTCTTACTGAAAGTGATTAGTGCACATTTACAGGGTTGAGTGCACGGTGCATCGGCAGTTCTTGTGGGCCACTGTCTCCTGCACCTCCCTGGGATTCCAACACACATGTAAGATCAAGTCCTCCTGGGTTTTTGGGGTTTCATTGTGTTTCAACCATGTCAATCACAGCTGTCAAGAGATCAAAGAAGAGCCCTTGGTCTACAGATCTCCTAGACCTAGTTTATGATCATATTATACGCCAATGTGTGCGTGCGCACACACACACACACAAACACAAAATTTACTTATTTAACTCCTTTAAGAATTTATTTTAATTTTAGTTGGTTTTGGCAAGAGGATAGGTATAAGTGACATCCATACAATAATAAATCATTTTTGAGAGCCAATTATTACTTAGTGCTATGAAACCAATGCCTTTTGCCTCGGTTGACCGTGCCTGGGTTAGAACTCACAGAGACTTGGGAAGAACCAAGTTTAATAGTTGATATGTTTTTTGTCCTCAAGAGTGAAAATCCTGTCTTATTTTGTTTACTTTATGGCCTTAATCTGGATCTTTGCCCAGATCTCCAGGTTTATTTCTGGTTGAGAATCTCCTTTCTCCATAGCCCTACACAATCCATTCTAGACAGCCAAGACACCAGCCAGCCTGCTTCTTTGAGTAATTCCCACCCAACATGTTTTGTGTGGGAGTGGACATTCTTTCTGAAAGGAAGTCTAGCCAGGGTCAGAAAGTGAGAACTTTCGGGGCTAACCTTAGACCAAAGTGAGAAAACAAAACAGCACAGAAAGACAAAAAAAGAAATAACTTCTTCAGTTACCAGTCAGGAACCCCTAGGATACTGAGCAGGCTGTGTGAGCATTGGGCCAGCTGGCCCTGGCTTCAGGTGAGCTGGTGTGAGTCAGAATCCTCAACTCTGGCTCATTTGTACAGGAGACTCTAGGCCACACTTATAAGGTGGCTGTGCATTACTTAAGCTGCTCTGCCCGCTGCCTCAAATTCCCTCAAATAGAGGAAGAGGCCAAAAGACGTGCCATTGCCATGCTTACTGAATGCTTCCTGACATGCCACACATTTCATACCTCTTTTCATAGTTAGTTTTCCACTATTACCCAGTAAAAAATTATGGTCACTCCTATTTTATATCTGAGAATCAAAGATGAAGTGATGCTGCAGAAAGAAGAGCCTTTGTCCCATCCTGTAAGTGGCAACTGTTTGGAGGAGCAGACCATCAGTCCTGCCCTCTGGCTTTTTCACAAGGTGCTTTCTTCCTGGCTAGCTGCTCCTCTCATCAGTCTTTGTGTTCAGTCCCCTTTCTTTGCTCCAAATCTGGTTTGTTTGCACTGGCAAAGCATAGTAAAAGCAGAGTTAGATTTTTCTAAGTAACCTGGATCTGATTTTTTTCTGAACCACTGAAAGCCAGAGGGAACCTGTGCTCAGTGGTTTTGGTTTCGAGCCCTGATTCTAGCTTACCCGATAGTAGTCATTCTCAGATGTAAGTGTGCAACAGAACCACCTAGAGCAGCGTTGGCAAGCTGTGGCCTGTTCCTGACTGGTTGTGTGCTAAGGATAATTTTTCCTTTTTAAAAGGTAAGAAACACTCAAAAGAAGAAGAATATTTCAAGACATGAAAAAATGATATAAAATTTAATTTCATATAATAGCATTCATAAAGTGTTGTTGGTACACAGCCATGCCCATTCATTTCCATATTGTCTGTAGTCCCTTTCACATGATAACAGCAGAGCTGAGTAGAGATAATATGGTCTGCAAAACCTAAAATATCTACTATCTTACTCTTCACAGAAAAAGTCTGCTGACTGGTCACTTTTTGGGCTTGATAAAATACAGTTCTAAGCCCCAAACTGAGTTTCTAATTCAGTAAGTCTGGAAAGAAACTATAAATTCACATTCCTAGTAATTTCCTGGATGTTGCTGACATTACACAATGCATCTGGAGAAGCATTGCCTTATATAATGACAAGTTATGCCCAAAGACGATGATTTACACTCTATAATTTGGTCATGACTTTTAAATCCTTTTTCAGTCTTTTTTGGAGGGCTAAAATGAGTTATACTTCTTCAGCAGAGGTTCCTCTATGTTCCTTGTGTTTAAAGAGGGTATGTAGCAGACAAGTTAAGAGTAAGTCTCTGGAGCCCAACTTCTTGGAGAGAATTCAGCTCCACTGCCTGCTGGCTTTGTGACTTAAGGTAAGTTACTTAACCTCCCTGGGTCTCAATTTTTTCATCTGTTAACATGAAGCTAATAACAATTATTTATATATGTTATAAGGTTGATGCAAACAGTAAAGTAGTTATTAAACGGAATCTACCCAGAAAGGTCCTGGGCACATATTAAGTGCTGTGATAATTCTGGCTGTTATTGTGCAATGCATGGGGCTAAGGTGCTCTCAACGCTGGCTGAACATTGAAATCCCCTGGCTTGGGTCTTACCCCAGAGATTCTGATTTAATTGGTCTGCGGTGTGCAGTGCTGTGATCTTGAAAATTTTAAAGGAAGATTGTAATGTCTCATTGTACAGTAGAAACACAATGATGGTGGCACATATAATTTTATGTTCTTTTAACAGGCACATTTAAATGGGTAATATATATTTTAACAATATGTTAATAATATGTTTTATTATTAATAAGTGTATTAATGATATATTTAACTCAATAGATTCCCAATATTATAATTTCAACTTATAAACAATATAACAATTTGAGCTATTTCGCTTTTTTTCATATTAAGTCTTTGAAATTGAGTCCATGTTTTACACTCACAGTACATTGCAATGTATACCAGATGTAGTTAACTAGTGTGTAACCAAGACAACAGTGTGGGACTAACTAATGTGTAACCAAGATCGAGCTCACGTGGGAAAGGGCATAGCTAGTGATTGTGGATCGGGCCAGAGCTAACTAACCACACTGAGGCTCTATCAGCATAACACTTCTAACTTGAGTATTGAAGAAGTTTACTGCAGCTTCCTTCCTTAGGGTTAGAATTTAGGTGTGGTCAATAAGGACATCCAATTTAATTCCAATGTAATGTTAAAAGTTGACGTGAGGCTGATGGAGCCAGTTTAAAAGCACAAAAAGATCAAGTAAAGCAAATTCACCTATATGAACAGCAGAGAAAAGAAAATACCTAAACTAACATGAATGGAGTAGGAAGTAAAACAGTGACCCACTCATATTCCTTCTCAATGAACCTGGGTCCAGGGGGCAGGGGTCTCCCAGAGAAAGGGATAGAATGGGTAGTAGATGGTCCCTTGACAGTCTGTGTAAGTCTTTGATCCAGAACTTTATGTTTAATTCCAAATATTATTAAATATTAGGTAGGTTATGATTTTTTCAGAACTCTTATTTACAGAGAAAGAGAAGTCATCCTTGCAGTCTTTTCTATAACAATCAACTAATATTTAAAGGAGTAATCATGTAAATTTATTATAAAAGCAAAAGAGATTTTAAGAAAGACAAAAATAAAGATCTGTAATTTGAACATTTAATGATAATCCCGACTGAGTATCGAAGTATATAATATTTAAAAGGGATTTTTTTTTGTGTATACACTACACACATTTAAATAAAAACAGGATGCAGTAGTGATTGTTCTTTTATAGCAAACTTCTTTGTCACTGAATAGTATTCTTATGAGTTTGTTTTCATGTAATTTATTAATCTCCTACAACGCCACTTAAATGCACAGTATATTGGACCTTTGTTTGGCAGAACAATAGTCTACTTAGTCCCCTATGATTGGACATATAACCTCTTTTCCTCAAATTAATAATTACACCATGACTGATAATGTCAAAAGAATATAAGGTGGTCTTCAAATTCAATGTTCTCCTCCTTAGAGTTAGCTGGGGACGATGCAGAGAAAAAGAGAACATTTTGTCCTCGCAATCTCACTACGCATGACCCACTTTGTAGTTTTATCTGGCTCAGGGATCAGTCGGTGGGAGTGCAGGTTGCAGAGGGTTGCATTGTAATGCTGTAGAAATATCAAACAACTCAGCCACAACTGACACAGTAACGGGCTGTGCACGGTGGATGCCAAGTTTTCTCATCGTTCTGCTATGAACGACCTGCAAACCCCAGAGGGACCTGCTTCTTGCTTAATATGTCAACGGCAGCTTGTGCTTGGGTTTGGATTGACTTCAGTGCTCCTTGGTGTTGAGTAACTCAGGAAGCCTCTGAATTTAAGGCTTTTGTTTCTCTGAGTTAGTAGTTTACAGAATTATTTGTTCTGGCAGCATTTGTATGTCACTTTTCTGATCGTTTTATACTCTGAAATTTCCTGGTAATTTCCCAAGTTCTGGTTTCTCAGCCTGCCCATGCAGCTATTTGCTCCATGGCAATAAAGCAAATAAATACCTGAGAGGCTGCCCAACATTTGAATAAGGGAAATATTAAGCTTTTTTGAGCTGCTAAATGGAATTGAACACCTTAAATTGGGGAGACAATATCTCTTCTATTAATTCTATTAAAAACCTTCACAGAAGAATAAACCTGGAGGATCCAGATAATTTACAGTTAGCTGGGATTTGATGTGCCTGTGTCTTTGTGGCATTCATAAGCATCATTAGAGAGTCACTTTGGAGGTGGTATATTTGCATTCAATCTGTCACATGCAAATTCAATAAAACTAGTATTTATTACATTGCTACTCTGTAATTGCCAGTATTTTTTTGTCTGCATATTTTGCAGAAACAGAGAAGAGCAAGAAATAGTCCTGCCTTCAAGGAGTTCTAGATTTGAAGTGTCTGCTTTCAAGAGCCTCCCCCCACACACACTCTAACTGTAGAATACAAAATACGGTATGGCTGAGGTAAGTGGAAGTGTGATACTCCAAGTACATCCAGAGGAAGCAGTTTGCTGGCTCGGGGTTGGAGAAGGTTTCTGAGCAGAGGTGATACTTACATGAGGTCTGGATAGATGACAGAGGGGGCAACAGGCATTAGAGACTGAGAGGAATGTCATAACAGCATCATGTGTGAAAACACAGGGTGTGGTCAGAAAGTGGCAATGATTTGATGAAGCTGTTGCTAAAGGCATGGTGGGCCAAGATGGGGCTGCAGAAGCTGGTTAGAGTCAAATCTATGATGAACCGTGGTCACTAAATAACTTAGGCTTTGTTCTATAGAAATAGGAACACTTGGAGTCTTTTGGGAAGGGGGTAACACAATAGGAACTGTGTTTGAGAAGACTACCCCCGGCAGCAGTAAGGAGGTATAAAAACCAGTTAGGAAGTCATTCCATCTTTCTAAGATAGGGAATGTTCATCTGGGGAATAGAAGGAAGTAGGGACAAAAGGACAGCCAAATATGGATTCTTTCCTACTAAGCTGGTATACTCCCAAGCATACCTGTTTCCACATTTGGGTTCAAAAATACTTATTGGAGGAAAATTTTGAAAGATAAAGGCAAACACAGGAGATGGGACTGTAGATACTGGCTATAGGTGACAGCCTATGAAGTTGTCAGTCTTTCTTGGGGTTATTATCTAATTATCAGTGCAAGAGGCTTTGAGTCTCTATAACAGACTTTCAAATAACTTTAAGGCAAACAGGAAAATAATTCTAATTAAATTCCCCAAACTTTCCATATTCCAACAGGTTGAGCTTATTGTGGATGAACGCTACCTCTCAAGTTTCCTTGGTGTTTTGATTATTATCTACTTAATGCAGATGGCACACACAGCAACTTGGGACAGTTGTTTAGTGGCTCTCTGATTGCCTCTATCCTTAAAATAAGAAATCATTTTCAGTTCATCTTCTGGCTCCCAAAGTGCTTGGCACAGAGTAGGAACTTAGTGTTGAAGGAAGGAGGAAGGGAGTGAGGAAGAAGAGAAGGAAAGAAAGAAGGAAAAAGCAATTGATTGTGGGGTGAGGAGTTTGGGACAAGAGTGGCTGAGGGCAGGTAGAAAAGGTTACACAGAGCCAGCTAATGAACAGCTCACCATGTTGAGGAAATGTACAGAGGTGCCTGGTCAATCAGAAATATTTCTGGTAAGTTCAGAGAAAAAAACAACTAACCATTCTACGGCAGGTTAGCTGAGAAGAACAAAATGTCCCAAACTGAAACAAAGTCAGATTAGTGATTAGAAAGAGTTTTTAAATGCTGATTTTAAAATAAACTCCTGGCCAAAAGCACATTCACCTATTTTCTTGTTTCTTGTTTTTTGTTTTCTTTTTCATTTGATAGAAGTTGAGATGAAACTCTCTGTGCCTGTTTCTGCATCTATAAAGTTAAAGTAGTCATAGTGCTAATCCTAAAGTTGGGGTAGGGGTAAATGACTGACTGGAGATAGAGCTCTTAGAACAGCACCTGGTATGAATGTTTAGCGTTAGACATTGATTCTGCATGTTTGCTGTACTTAGCACTCCCTATGTGTCAGGTACATTCAAAATCCTGGGCATAAAAAGATGATGATACTACCCATCGTCCAGAAACTGATAGTCTACTGGGGATGACAAGTGGAAATAAATTATTATAGGCCAGCATGGCAAGTGCTATAATCAAGTTATACATACATTACACACTTTTGGGGCAAAGAGAGGAAGGTGAGGAGAAAGGACTGAGCTGAAGTCGGTCATCTACACTAGTGGCTTTCAACCTTGGGGACTGGTGAAAATAGGGTAATTATTTCGGGGACCGCTAAGGCAGAAATCACCCTGAACATAAGCAAATTCAACTAAGATCATTGGGTCTGTAATCACCATACATCAGGTGGTCAATGCTTTTGCTCACCGACACAAGATTTCTGGCGGACAAGCCTGTGGACCAGTGGTTGAAAACACAGCAAAGTCCATCGGCTCCATCCAGCCTCTGTTCCCTTACAGTCCTTCTTTCCTTCTCTGGCACGGACACACTTCCTTTGTCTGCATCTTCAGTATGGGAGGGGATCCCAGTTTCCTCTGGAACCTTTGTTTAGAAAGCATAGCTGGATCATTTTCCTCCAGCTTCCTTGAATGGAGAAATAGATGAGTGGGTGTCTTTGGCATAAGTGGTTAGGAGTATATTCTGCTTTGACCAATGGGAATAGGAAGTAGACCCTGGGAAGGAGAAAGAGAACAATTTCTGGGGAAGGACAGTCACAGATAAGACCCAACTTTTGGTTAAATAAACAGAGGCATCTCAGGGCCTTGGTGAAGATGTTGGGTGAGGACAAGGAAAACAGGAGAGATAGAAACAGGCTGGGTGGAGTCCCTGTGTTCTTCTGAGGTATGTATGGCAGGGGTGAGGGGCTAGTGATTGAAAAAGGAGGGGAATAATATATTGGGTTTTATACTTCTGTACTTTGAATCTAGCCACCTAATGCCCCATCAGTCAATGACTCAAATGAGGAAGACCACAGTAAAACACTGACACTTAGAAAGCTTCACTTTCTTTTCTTTTCTTTTTCAGAGTCCATTGCTATAGTGATGAGACCCTGCCAGTAAAGAGATTGCTAAGGGGAAACTTAAAAACACTTTGAATGGCAATGATTTGGGGAAATTACTAGTTCTTTCCGTTGCCAGCCCTTTATTTTTATATAGAAGGTGTCACTGCTGACACAGTGTTTTGTTTGTAAAGCACCTCATATGCACGTTTCATTTGATTTTCATACCTTGGAATGAGCCTTAGGGTTATTTTTACATGATAGCACATGACACAGCACTTAAGTGCTGACAAGTGATGAGAACCTTGTCCACATGTGGGAGGTGGAGCCCAGACTCCGGCCAGGGTGTCCTGACCTCAGCAGCAAGCTCTCATTCCTGGGTCTCAGAGAACAGCAACCTAGACAGAGAGCTTACCCCCTTTCCTCCTTCCGCAGAATGAAAACTTGGGTAGATCCTCTTCACAGATGGGATAGGAATAACTCAAAATGGACACTCCTTCACTGAAGAGGCTTATGTCAAGAAACAGCTCTTTAATATCCTCTCCTAAAGTGACAAAGAAGATCAGCTTTATTTAGTATGGGTTTTGCTGTACACCAAAGCATTAAAAATTTATTAAAGTATGAGCCCAAAGAACTTTTATTTACAGAAGTCTGTGCTGTATAGGTAACAGTTCTCTTTTTTTTTTTTGGCAAAACAGTATTTAGCAGTGCTACAGGGGTGTCAGCCCTGGGTATGAGATAAGGCCCTTCTACAAACTTCATCTGCTTGGAGCAAGATAGTGTGTCTGTTGCACTCCCCTACCCTGATGCCATGGCCCCTTAACTTGATGGCTGCAGGTCTGGCTGCTACCACTTTTCAGCCACATAGCATTAGGCATCTCCCTGATAGCACCAGGGTGTGGTCAAGCCTGCATATCCCCACTGCTGCTAGGCAAATATTGTAGCATCGTTACACGGGAAGCTGCTGGATGCTCTACAGAGTTGGCTTCCAGTTCTTTCTGAAACCATTTCTTTCACTCCTCCCTTTTATGTTCTTATGCCTCCTTCTATTATGCATTTCTCTCTTTCTCTCCCCAAAGCATTTATTGAGCTGCTGCTGCTGCTGTGAAGTCCAGATATTGCGTGAAGATTTGGAAATACAAAGATGCATGAGAGTTCTTGGACTCTGGCAATGTTTCCTTCATTTCTCTGGAGTGATTCCACATGCTGAGTTTATTAAATCCTTTTGCTCTGGTTTTGATAAAACTCTTTTAGAAAGGAGATACTCTAATAACTATAACAATATAATAACTAATTGTAATGGTATGACCATATACATACAAACATTCAGAAAGCATTTCAGCTCATTGATTGGGATAAAGTGAGGAGGTATGACATGTCTTTGCCTGCACCAAGGTTTAATAACTTACATTAGCTATTTGAGAAATGAAATAATGCAAAGACAAGCCATGTTGCTGGTAGTATACTTGTTTGTTGCAACATAACTAAACAAAAACTCTCTCCTGAGCAGACACAGCATTAAATTAAAGTTCTACTCTATCTGGATATTGCCCAGAGAGAGAACTGAAAATGAAGATACAAATAGAGTTAATTCTAGGGAGTAATGGGAAGCAGTGGCTAAACCAGCCACTACAGTTAATCCAAATAATTGGGTGTATAAAACAAGAAGAGGCTGTGCAACATTTTATTTCACGTCAATAGATTTTACTTACTCAGAATAATTCCAAATCTAATGCTGAGATTTTCTTTTAAATGTTTGGAACACTGGTCCACAGAAAAGCCAAAATCTTGTAATGGATCTGCCGAGAAGGAAACAATAGATGAGGTGTGAGTACGCTGTATACTCTGCAAACTCGTCTGCAAAATTCACACCAATTATGTTATTTTTTTTCTATATAAATCACTAAAGAACCTACTGCCCCACTTCCTTTTTTGCATATGTCCACGCTACTTTCAACAGCCCCTCCCACTCTCAGCAGAGTCAATGATGGTCAATGCCATGTTCAGTCTGTGAACACAATGTCTTTCTGGGGGGGTTAAATTTTTCCTCACTTGGTAAATTTTTATCATTGCTTGAATCTGTTTCTTTCCTGAACTTAGATTTAAAATTGCTCATTAAATGCACAAAACATTTCACAAAGTATGTATTACTCTAAGTAAAATGGGAAATACACGCAGATTTAAAAAGTTCAGACCTGCCTTTCAAATTCCATCACATTCCATCCTACCCTATTTAATGTAATACTTTCTCCCCAAATATTTTACTATATGAAAGGTATAGTGTCAGATATGATAAAAACAACAAAGCAAATATTTTTTACACATAATTTCTACTTATTCAAGAAGCTCCAATGGCTCATTCATGCCTTAGAAGACAGTCAAGAATTGTTCTACTGGCCCTAGTTTCCATCCTCTGTATCACAAATCCACCCTCCATTTCTGCAGTTTAAGCACTTGGGATGTTCCCACTGTGTTTGGGTTGTGCATGTGCTTCCTTGCATTTATAATGGGTTCACCCCTTGGGCCATTGTCTAAACACTAAAGTGTTGCTCATTCCAATCTTCTTTGAGTAGCCTTCTCTGATAGTTCCCAAAATATTGGTTTGCTTTTCTGAATGCTTAAAACAGTTATGTCTGAAGTACTTTTTAAAGTGTACAAACACATATGACCATGTACTTTGCTCTTTGACTTCTCCCACAACGCTTAACCTAAACACAGCCCTCCTGAAAGGCAGGAGCTGGTGTTGTGCTGTGTTTTGTTTCCCATTTGTTTTTCCTTTCTGTTTCCCACTGGGCCTGAGAGATGTGAGCTGGGTCTATGTTGCACTAGTCGCTGAGCTGTGCATTTTATATGAGAGTTTTTTATTTAATTTTTCAGCCTCCCCAGCATCAAGCAGAGAGCTTTCTGGTCAGACACACAGTAAGCACTCCATTAATGTACATCAGGAATGGATGAATGTGCCATGGACCTTCTGAACTCAGCTTTGTGAAGCCAGATCTCTCTGTAATCACATTTCCCCTTTGCCACTGCCTGAGAGGAGCCAGCGGGAGACTGAGGCTGAGCAAGAGGAGGGACTTGCTCCTTCTTGCATACTTGCTGGTACCTGAGGGTGTCACCTGGTGATGCCTATCGCCCTAGCAGTGATAATTGGTTCCTGTGTCCACTTTCTTTTGCACTTTCCCAGAATCAACAATTGCTCAGTTCTGTGGGCCCCTACACTCCTGTGACAACAGTACCTTAGAAGTGTCACCCCTGCCCTAGCAGTCTGTGTCTCAGCTCCATAGGGCTCTCTTTTAAGTTTCTGGGTTCTAATAGCTCCAACATCTGCCTTCTGCTTGCACGGCCTTTGGGGTGGTAGCTGCTTCCTCACTGACTTTCTTTTCTTTTTGGTTCTCTAACAACTGCTTAACCACTTACCTATATTAAATTCTCTGTTAAAATAACTGACATGGTCCTGTTTTCCTGACCAGACCAAGACTTCTACTATAATAAATAAATGGTCTTGAGAGAAAGATATAATTTTCCCCATTTCATATAGAAAAATATAGACTCAGAGAGGTGGTATTAACTTGCAGAGTCAAGACTAAAACCAGATTTAAAAAACAAACATTTAATATTTGCCACCTGCTCTGACCAGGCAGTGGTGCAGTGGATAGAGCATTGGATTGGGATGCTGAGGACTCAGCTTTGAAACCTCGAGGTTGCAGGCTTGAACTTGGGCTCATCTAGCTTGAACCCAAAGGTCACTGGCTTGAGCAAGGGGTCACTCATTCTGCTGAAGGCCCCTGTCAAGGCACATATGAGAAAGCAATCAATGAACAACTAAGGTGCCACAACGAAGAATCGATGCTTCTCATCTCTCTCTCCCTTTCTGTCGGTACCTATCTGTCCCTCTCTCTGTCTCTGTCAAAAATACACACACACACACACACACACACACACACACACACACGCACATATTGCCGCCTAGTATTGTGTAGAGGCAGGCATTCCCAAAGTAGAGCCTCAAAGATGTACATTAATTATTTGATTTGCAAGAGTGTGCCTGAAATGTTTGGCCACAGGCCTGTGGCATCTGGTAGTTCTCTTCCATAACTAGTTTCAATTTCAGCTTAGTCATGAGCTCACATTTATCAATGATAGCTTTCCAGATGATTTTATCACCCACACTGCTGACCTGGAAGATCCGTAATTGTGGTTTCTGCCATGGAGATGATCACTAGGCAGTTTCAACCTTGCAAATCTGATCTAGTGCACTTCTGTTTGATCAAACATCCTTTAATCTGGTCTCTAACTTTTCTGGGGTAAAAGCTATTTTCTCTTGTGTTCATTTGACTTCTTCATAATATCTTTGTGCTGTCCCAGAGCTTATTTCAGCTTGAAAAATAGGAGTAGGGGTACAAATGCAACTGTTTCTGTTACATATTTGGCACTTAGTATTGAAAAAGAGAGTCCAACTAACAGATGTTTAAAAAATACATCTTCAATTTGTGAATAAATATAGGCTGCTATCTGAGAAAAGACAAAAGAAGCTAAGTGCGGAAGGCTTAGCCAATTAGCAGTTACAGAATTATACTGTATATCTATCTATCTATCTATCTATCTATCTATCTATCTATCTATCTATCTATATTTTAGGTGAGAGAAGGGGAGATAATGAGGCAGACTCCTACATGCTCTTTGGCCAGGATCCGCTTGGCAACTCCCGTCTGGAGCCAATGCTCGAGTACTGAGCTATTTTTAGTGCCTGAAGCTGATGTGCTCAGAACAACCGAGCCATTCTCAGCACTCAGGCCGATGCTCAACCAATTGAGCCACTGGCTGTGGAAGGAAAAGAGGAAGAAAAGAGGGATAGAAATGGGGATAGAAGCAGATGGTTGGTTACTTCTCCTGTGTACACTGACCAGGAATCAAACCTGGAAAGTCCACATGCCGGGTCAACGCTCAATCCACTGAGCCACTGGCCAAGGCAAGTTTATCAATATTTTAAAGGTAGAGAGAATAAAGTAAGGGAAAAATAAGGAAATAAAACATCTCTTTGATACTGAAAAAATATTGTTAGGAAGATAATCTTAATAAGGAACAAAAGAAAGTTGCTTCTTCCTGACGATGTGTTTATGAAAACAGAAAATGAAATTGCTAAGAAAGTGCTTAGGGTTTGGGTGATATTTCCCAGCAGTTATTTCAGTTTGATATCTGAGAGTATACACGCAGTTTATTATCATCTTAAGGAAAGTGACATCAGTTCTCCCCTTCCCGAAATCCATCCTTGCAGACTCAAACCCTTCCAGGCTGACTGGCATTCACACTCAAGCACTTAGCATGCCCTACATTACCTTGTATTTTCTTGTACACCTCTACCATTCCTCTACTAGGTGCCGCGAGGCAGGCTCCCCAGCCTCAAGGCCCAGCATAAGGTCTTAATTTTATACTAGGGGAGGGTTACATGTGGATTATTTTTCTGTGGGGCTGTCCTCTCCATTGTAAGATGCATCATTGGCCTCTAACCACTAAATGCCAGCAGCACTCCTGCCTCCAACTCAAGCTGTGACAACCAAAAATGTCTCCACACATTGGCAAATGTTCCCTGGGGGGCAAGCTCACCCCTGGTGAGCTTTAAATCACTGCTTTAAAGAATTGCTTTTCAGCCCTGGCTGGTAACTCAGTGGATAGAGCATTGGCCTGGCATATGCATGTCCTGGGTTTGATTCCTAGTCAGGGCACACAGGAGAAGTGACCACCTGCTTTTCTCCCTCTCCCACTCCCCATTCTCTTCCTCTTCCCCTCCCTCAGCCAGTGTCTTTATTTGTTCAAGTGTGGGCCCCAGGTGCTGAAGCTAGCTCTGTTGGTCCAAGAACATCAGCATCAGGTGCTATATATAGCTCGGTTGATTTCAGCATCTGCCCCAGCCAGGGGTTGCCTGGTGGATCCCAGCTGGGATGCATGCATGAGTCTGTTTCACTATCTCCCCTCCTCTCACTTAAAAAAAAAAAAAGAATTGCTTTTTCAATTATCAGATTACTGCCTCAGAATCACTTGGTAAAATAAACTATAGTGGATTGCATTTTTTTTCCTTTTGGCTTTTTTTTTAAATGAATTTTATTGGAGTGACACTGGTTAAAATAATTATATAGGTTTCAGGTGCCCAATCTTATGGATTACATTTTTCAGTAGTTCTCTTTATATAGAATTCGATCTGATGGGCAGGCGGCAAAGGGGAGACTTTCCCCTGGCCACTTGCCTCAGGTAATTTTTAATACCTATAAATGGGGTCTTTTAATACATATGAATTAGAATGTTAATGAGAATTGGTGTTCTTGGGCTTTGAGGGCAGAGAAAAATGTCTCCTGTAAACCTTTCATTATATAGTGAGTGGCAAAGAAACTGAGGAAAGAAGCAAAACTTCATGGTGAAATAGTCCATCTGTTCATTTTAACTGTCTTTTCTCAGCGTTTAAGTTATATGTTGACATGTATAGCTTCCACCGACGGGAAGATGGTACCTACAGTGAGAGAGCCCAGCATGCCCCCAGATTGCTCTGCCGCCCCCACCATCCTGGGATATGGGTACTTGGAAGGCCGGCCCCTTCAGACAGTCCAGAGCCAGACTCACTGGGACTGAGGAAGAGGCTCCGGGGAAAGAAGCCCTCAGCATCTGCCTTGCTTGCTAAAAGGAACAATAGTCATGGTGCCCTGGAACTGTCTGTGGAGTAGAACAGACTTAGGTAAACGGGGGAGTGTGCATGTGCAGGCTCTAACAAGCCTCAGCTCCAGAAACACCCTTGTGCCGTAAACTCTGTTGGTGGCCTGTGCTCCCTTGGGCTGGGCTAGAACTGGGTGGTTGTCCAGGAGAAGATAAGCTTGCATTAAAATTTTCTAACCAATGTTGGGGTCTCAACTGAAATCAGGGAGAAGAAAATAAACCCAGTGGCACAGCCCCTGGAAGGGCAATTCCCCACAGAGGACAGTGGGGCCATGAGCCTGATGGGCTCTGGGCCGTGCACTCTGTTAAGCCTCCAGCTGGTGTGGCCTCAGGCAAGGTTTCATAAAGTCCTGGAGCCCATGGCATCACTGGGCGCCCTGAAACCTGTGCTTCTGGTCGGGTGGTTTGAGGGGTAGAGAAGGAGCCGCTCTCATGCCGCTAGTGCCACTTTTATATTTGATAGCTCTGTTTGAGGGTTTTTATTAACTTCATATTTTGAAATAATTATATTTTCACAGAAAGTTACAAAGAGATAAAGAGAGATTTCAGGTAACCTTTATCCATTTCTCCCCATAGTAACATCTTGAATATAATATAGCACAATATCAACACTAAGAAATTGACATAGATGTAATCCACAGAACTTATTCCATTTTACCAGTTCCATATAAACTTGTGTGTGTGTGTGGGAGTCTGCACACACGCATGTGCGAACTCACATGTGTACATACATGGCTTTCAGTTCTACTGCTTAGCTTTTAAAAACTGTTGCATAGTAGGCGAAGCATGGGCTTTCCTGCTCCTGTAGGGGTGGGGGATGGAACTCTTTTTTTTTAAGAATACTCTTCAGGTATATTTTTTTCTTTAACCCATTTTTTATTACTTTTAATGGGGTGACATTAATAAATCAGGGTACATATGTTCAAAGAAAACATCTCCAGGTTATTTTATCATTCAATTATGTTGCATACCCATCACCCAAAGTTAAATTGTCCTCTGTCACCTTCTATCTGGTTTTCTTTGTGCCCCATCCCTCCCCCCTCTCACACCCTCTTTTCCTTCCCCCCACCTTGTAACCACCACACTCTTGTCCATGTCTCATAGTCTCACTTTTATGTCCCACCTATGTATGAAATCATGCTGTTCTCAGTTTTTTCCTGTTTTACTTACTTAGCTCTGTATAATGTTATCAAGGTTCATCCATTTTGTTGTAAATGATCCGCTGTCAGCATTTCTTATGACTGAGTAGTATTCCATAGTATATATGTACCAAAGCTTTTTAATCCACTCGTCCTCTGACGGACACTTGGGCTGTTTCCAGATCTTCACTATTGTGAACAATGCTGCCACGAACATGGGGGCGCATTTCTTCTTTTCGAACAGTGCTATGGTGTTCTTAGGGTATATTCCTATAAATGGGATAGCTGGGTCAAAAGGCAGTTTGATTTTTAATTTTTTGAGGAATCTCCAAACTGTTTTCCACAGTGGCTGCACCAGTCTGCATTCCCACCAGCAGTGCAGGAGGGTTTCCTTTTCTCCACATCCTCGCCAGCACTTTTTCTGTGTTGTTTTGCTGAAGAGTGCCATTCTGACTGGTGTGAGGTGATATCTCATTGTGGTTTTAACTTGCATTTCTCTAAAGATTAGTGATGTTGAGCATTTTTTCATATGCCTATTGGCCATCTGTATGTCCTCTTTGGAGAAATTTCTATTCATTTCTTTTGCCCATTTTTTGATTGGATTGTTTGTCTTCCTGGTGTTGAGTTTTATAAGTTCTTTATAAATTTTGGTTATTAACCCCTTATCAGACGTGTTGTCGAATAAGTTCTCCCATTGTGTGGTTTGTCTTTTTATTCTGTTCTTATTGTCTTTAGCTGTGCAAAAACTTTTTAGTTTGATATAGTCCCATTTGTTTATCCCGCCTTTTATTTTATTTGCCCGTGGAGATAAATCAGCAAATATATTGCTGCTACAGATGTCGGAGAGCTTGCTGCCTATGTTTTCTTCTAAGATGCTTATGGTTTCATGGCTTACATTTAAGTCTTTTATCCATTTTGAGTTAGTTTTTGTGAATGGTGTAAGTTGATAGTCTAGTTTCATTTCTTGCAGGTAGATGTCCAATTTTCCCAAAACCATTAGTTAAAGAGGCTGTCTTTTCTCCATTGCATGTTCTTTCCTTCTTTGTCAAATATCAGTTGTTCATAAAGATGTGGGTTTATTTCTGGGTTCTCTGTTCTGTTCCATTGATTTATGTGCCTGTTCTTATGCCAGTACCAGACTGTCTTGAGTACAATGGCCTTGTAGTAAACCTTGATATCTGGAAAAGTGATACCTCCTGCTTTATTTTTTCTTTTTAAGATTGCTGAGGCTATTTGTGTTCTTTTTTGGTTCCATATAAATTTTTGGAATATGTGTTCTATATCCTTGAAGTATGTCATTGGTATTTTAATTGGTATTGCATTGAATTTATAAATTGCTTTGGGTAATATAGACATTTTAATGATGTTTATTCTTCCTAACCATGAGCACGATATATGCTTCCACTTATTTGTATCTTCCTTGATTTCTTTTATCAATGTTTTATAATTTTCCTAGTATAAGCCCTTGACCTCCTTGGTTAAATTTACTCCTAGGTACTTTATTTTTTTGGTTGCAATAGTGAAGGAGATTGTTTCTTTAATTTCTTTTGCTGACAGTTCATTGTTGGTATATAAAGATGCCTCTGATTTCTGAGTATTAATTTTATATCCTGCCACATTGCTGAATTCATTTATCAGGTCCAGTAGTTTTTTGACTGAGACTCTAGGGTTTTCTATATACAATATCATATCATCTGCAAATAGTGACAGTTTTACTTCTTCTTTTCCAATTTGGATGCCCTTTATTTCTTCTTGTCTGATTGCTGTAGCTAGGACTTCCAGAACTATGTTGAATAAGAGTGGTGAAAGGGGGCACCCCTGCCTGGTTCCTGATCTTAAGGGGATAGCTTTTAATTTTTGCCCATTTAGTATGATGTTTGCTGTGAGTTTGTCGTAGATAGCCTTTATCATGTTAAGGAATGTTCCCTGTATGCCCACTTTACTGAGAATTTTGATCATGAATGGGTGCTGGATTTTATCAAATGCATTTTCTGCATCTATTGAAATTATCATGTGATTTTTGTCCTTCCTTTTGTTTATGTGATGAATCACATTGATTGATTTGCAAATATTGAACCAGCCTTGCCTCTCCAGAGTAAATTCCACCTGATCATGGTGTATGATTTTTTTTTCATATATTGTTGTATCTGGTTGGCTAATATTTTGTTGAGAATTTTAGCATCTAAATTCATCAGGGATATTGGCCTATAATTTTCTTTCTTTGTGTTGTCTTTGCCCAGTTTCGGAATCATAATTATGCTTGCCTCATAAAAGGAGTTTGGAAATCTTCCTTCCTCTTGAATTTTTTGAAATTGCTTGAGGAGGATAAGAGGTAGTTCTTTGAATTTTTGATAGAATTCACTTGTGAAGTCATCAGGCCCAGGACTTTTCTTTTTTGGGAGTTTTTTGATAACTGTTTCGATCTCATTTGCTATAATTGGTCTGTTTAGGTGTTCTGATTCTTTCAGATTGATTTTTGGAAGATTATATGATTCAAGAAATTTGTCCATTTCACCTAGGTTGTCTAATTTTTTGGCATATAGTTCTTCATAGTATTTTCTTACAATCCTTTGTATTTCTGTTGTGTCAGTTGTTATTTCTCCACTCTCATTTCAAATTTTATTTATTTGAGTCCTCTCTCTTCTTTTCTTGTTGAGTCATGTTAAAGGTTCATCAATCTTGTTTACCTTTTCAAAGAACCAGCTCCTGGTTTTATTGGTTCTCTGTATTGTTTCCTTAGCCTCTATGTCATTTATTTCTGCTCTGATCTTTATTATTTCCTTGCTTCTACAGGTCCTGGGCTTCATTTGCTGTTGTTTTTCTAGTTCTTTTAGATGCAGGGTCAGGTTGCTTATTTGAGCTTTTTCTAGCTTCTTTTGATATGCCTGTAGTGGAATGAACTTCCCTTTCTGTACTGCTTTTGCTGTGTCTCATAAATTTTAAGTTGATGTTTGCTCATTATCATTGGTTTCTAGAAGCTTTTTTATTTCTTTTTTGATCTCACAGTTAATCCATTCATTATTTAATAATAACATGCTATTTATTTTCCAAGTGTTTGAGTATTTTTCAGTTTTTCTTTTTTGGTTAATTTCTAGTTTCATGCCATTGTGATCAGAGAAAATGCTTGTTATAATTTCAATCTTCTTAAATTTGTTGAGACCATTTTTGTGTCCTAACATGTGGTCTATCCTAGAAAACGTACCATGAGCGCTTGAGAAGAATGTATATTCTACTGCTTTAGGGTGAAAAGGTCTGAAGATATCTTTTAAATCCAGTTGATCTAGTGTATTCTTTAAGTCTTTTGTTTCTTTATTAATTTTCTTTCTTGAGGATCTATTCAGTGATGTTAGTGGGGTATTGAAATCCCCTACTATTATAGTATTGCTGTTAATCTCAACCTTTATATTCATCACAGTCTGCTTTATGTATTGCGGGGCTCCTATATTTGATGCATAGATATTTATAATAGTTATATCTTCCTGTTGAATTGTTCCCTTTATCATTATGTGGTGTTCTTCTTTATCTCTTACTACAGCCTTTGTTGTAAAGTCCATTTTGTCAGATATAAGTATAGCTATCCCGGCTTTTTTTTTTTATTTCAATTTGCATGAAATATTTTTTTCATCCTTTTACCTTCAGTCTATGTGCATCTTTTGTTTTAAGGTGTGTCTCTTGTAGATAGCAAATGTATGGGTCCTATTTCTTTATCCATGCAGCTGCCCTATTTCTTTTGATTGGATCATTTAATCCATTTACATTTAAGTTTATTATTGATATGTAGTTATTCATTGCCATTTTATTTTTTAAAGCTGTGTTCTTCTTTTGCTATATTCTTTCCTCCCTTTGAACTGTTCACAACAGGCCCCTTAGTATCTCTTGCAGAATTGGTTTGGTTTTAATAAATTCTTTGAGGCTTTCTTTGTCTGGGAAGCTCTTTATTTCTCCTTCAATTTTAAACATTAGCCTTGCTGGATAGAGTAGTCTTGGTTGTAGGTTCTTGTTCTGTATTACTTTAAATATATCTTGCCATTCCCTTCTGGCCTCAAGTGTTTGTTTCTGTTGTGAAGTCCAATGTCATCCTATGGGGGCTCCTTTGTAGGTGATAGCCTTTTTTTCTCTAGAAGCTTTATAATTTTCTCTTTATTTCTTAGCTTTGGTATTTTAACTATGATGTGTCTTGGTTGCTTTTGGGTTTCTCTTTAATGGAGTTCTGTGTGCTTCTTGAATGTGTGAAATGTTTTTCAGCCTTAATTTAGGGAAGTTTTCTGCTATGATTTCATTGAACAAAGTTTCTATTTCTTGTTCATTTTACTCTTCTTCAGGAACCCCTATGATGCAAATGTTGTTTCTCTTCATGTTATCACAGAGCTCCCTTAAAGTTTCCTCACATTTTTTGAGTCTCTTTTCTTTTTTCTGCCCTGCTTCTGTGCCTTTATTTATTGTGTCCTCTAACTCTCTGATTCAACCCTCAGCCCCATCCATCCCACTTTTAATTCCTTTCATTGTGGTCTTTAGTTCTGATACTGTATTTGTCATTTCTGTCTGATTCTTTTTTATTATTTTAATTTCGTTTTTTATACTTGTTATCTCTTTATTTAGTTGTTCGTAATGACTATCCATTGTTGCTCTAATTTCTTTGAACATCCTAACTATCATTATTTTAAATTCTGCATCTGGTAATTTGGTTATATCTGGTTCATTCAGGTCCTTCTCTGGGGATTTCTCTTGGTTCATTTGGGTTGCATTTCTCTGCCTGCCCATTTTGTCTGTGTATAAGAAGGTTGTGGCCACTGGAGTCCAATGGGTGTTGCCTTTGTGTTCTCTAGGTGTGGTTTTTATGCAGGCCGCCATCCCCTTTGCTGCTGCCTAGGGTGGTTGGGTATGGGCGTTGCCAGCGCCGGCCCACTGCAGCTGTTGCTGTGATTTCCGCCTCTCCTCCGCGGGAGGGGCTGTGTTCTGGTGCCCGGCTCTACAAGCCTCAGGCTGCCTGGGCCTTCGCCTCACCCCCACAGGTTGGGTTGAGCACTGCACTCAAGTCACAAGCCTCAGCACCAAGGGTAGAGGTGAGCACCTTTGCTCAGCTGCGGACCCAGCCTGTTCCCAGTCTTCCGCCCAGCCCCTGCGGTCAGAGCCTGCTCGCCACAGTCGCCACAGTTTCTCGGGTTGGACGGGGCTGCTGATGTGCACTCAGCTGTGAGCCTCCACCCGTGTGGAGCTTTAGCCCCACCCCCGAGGCCAGGGCCTGCCTGCGCAGGATCGCACACCACAGTTTCTCAGGCTAGGAGGGGCTGCTGGTGTGCGCTCAGTGGGAGCCTCCACCTGTCCCTGGTCCTAGCCCCACCCCCGAGGTCAGGGCCAGCTTGCGCAAGGTCCGGGGTCGCAGAGCAGATCTCTGCTTGTTCCTGGCCTCCCGCTTTTCCCCCGCAGGTGGGCCCACAGCTGCTGGATCACTTTTGCGCGTCCCCTCTACCCCTGTTGGGCTAGACTGAGCTCACACCGGCTGGGCCTCTGCCCCCACTGACAGAACTGCGTTTCTGCATCCCGCCGCCACCGTCCCTCCAGTCAGCCCTCAGCAACGTGGGTGGGTGCACTGCAGCTCAGACCCTAATACTCTATACTGTACTCCTGGAAGCTCCCTCCGTCTAAGCAGCTTTGCTCTAAGTGCTGCGGGAGAGCTTGTGTGTCTTGTGTCCTGTCTCCCTTTACTGGTATTGCTAGTTCCAGGGGAAATATTCGTTTTTGATTAGGGAAGTGACTTAGCCCAGAGGTTAGGGTGGCTGTCCCTCAGAGTGTTTGTCCCTGTGCCTTCAGTCCACACTCTCTTCCCGCTGTTCTGGTCCTCTCCTGTGTCCTCGTTCCCCGGAGCCCTGGGTGAGTGGTTGTGAGAGAGGTTTTCTGCGCTGTCCCTTTAAGAAGAATCTTGGGTCTGAGAACACTCTCTTTCTCACAAATAGTATCCTCACTTGTTTCACAGCTCAGTACTGTCCAGACACCTCTTCTAGGCTCTGGGGCTGCAGGCTGGGGCTTGGTTCCTGGGACCCAGGTCCCTCCCTCTCTGCCAAACTCTTCTCCCACCACACGGGTCTCTCCGGGCTGCCATTCTGGTGAGCTGGGCAGCTCTCTTCGCGTTTTCGCTTTTCCTACCAGTCTCAATGTGGCTTCTTCAGTGTTCCTTGGTTGAAGAGTCCACTTAATTTAGTTTTAGTTCAAAGTTGGTTTATCCAGATGATGGTTCTTAAAATTAAGTTATAATCCACTTTGATTCTGGGAGTTTGAAGTTGGTACTTCCGCCTACTCCATCGCCATCTTGTTGTCTCTCGGGGGATGGAGCTCTTGTAGCAGCACCGCCCTACACAGAGCTGACACTCGTCCAGCCTCACCTCCACTGGCCTTCCATGTTCATATTGAAGTCTTTCCCCATGCTTGTCTATGTCCCTCCTGTTGCATAAAGTTTGTCTCTCTTTCTCTCTTCTGTTTCTTTCTTGCACTTCCTGCCTCCCTCCTTTCTTCTTCTCCTTCTTCTCTGTCTTGTCCTTCTTTCTCTCTTCTCCATCCACCCTCTCTCCCTCTTTCTCCCTTCTCTCTCTTACTTCTTTTCTTCCTCTCTTCCTTTTTCTCTCTCTTTTTCTCCTTGCACCCTTATAGTACCTAGATGGATGACATCCTGAGATCCAGAACACAGACTTTTCTCCTAAAGTACCTGTACCTCGTGGTTCATTCCCTGTAACCCAAATCACTTTAGGAGCTGGCATTGCTTTCTGCATGCTCTGGGAGTGGAATAGGCTGACCTCAGGGGTGTTAGAGGTGATGAAGCATGTTAATAGCATGCTTCCAAAAGAGGCACAGCTTGGGGAGGGGAGGGAAGGTCAGTAGAGAATGGAGAGGCCATATCATTAATGCACAGCTAGGATGCAATGGCAAGATCAGCTGTGATAGTTTATGGAGAGAAGAATGTGAGTGAAGCTGGTTTGCTTCTGTGTACTTAATAAAATAATACCAGGTAGCTTCTTGTTATTTAATAAAATGGGGTATGTTAAGGTTCTCTAGACAATATATCTATTCTATTGTATATGTATGAAAAATATGTATGACCTAGAAAATAGATATAGTGAATACATACATATCTAACATACCTATCTATTTATCTCTCTGAGAGATTTATTATAAGAAATTGCCACACACGGTTGGGATGGAGGACATAACTGACAAGGATGAAATCTGTGAGACAGGTCAACAGGTTAGAGATTCAGGTAAGAGCTGATGTCTGCAGGGCAGGCCAGCAGGCCTAGAAACTCAAGATTGCATGTTGCAGTTTTGAGACTGAATTGTTCTTTCTTCAGGAAACCTCAGTCTTTTTCTCTTAGGTCTTCAACTACTGGACAAGGCCCACACACAGTGTGGGGGATAATCTGCTTTACTCAAAGTCTACTTATTGTAAATGTTCATCACAAATGCCTTCACAGCAACATCTTAACCAAACAGTTGGACACCAGATCCTGACCAACTTGACACACAAATATGCCAAGTGTTTGGGATACAGAGATTTAAAAAAGCCATCTTAATTTTCAGGAGTATTATGAATAGTGATGCCCTGGTTCTGAGGAAACACAAAGAGTGAGCCAATAACTTCCCAGGGAGCCCATGATGATCATTTTAGAGGGACGATGTGATGTGATCTGATCTGTGGTTCCATTGCCTACAGTGATTTCTCTCCCTCCTTTCTATCCAAATCCTGAGCTCTGTGGGAAATGTTACCTCCTCCCACGAGTTTCTTCCTTTTCATTCCTATGAACTTATGGTCTAAACCAGTTATTTAGCATGTAACAGATGACATTGTGTAGTTACTCAATATTTTATAGGATAATGCCTTGCCTCCTCCACTGCTATCTAGTCCTCAAAGGGCAGGACTTTTCTATTATATCTTATTATATCGTCTTATATTTTTTTGTTATTCCTCTCCTTCTCATCATATTTGACATGCATCTGTAATGGCAGGCATTAACTCAGTGTTTGCTGAACAAATGGTTTTTGCTTCAATTTTTTACTTCCAAAAAAAGAGTTTTATCTCTATCTGCAGTGTAAAATCCATCTGGACAATTTACAGTAAGCGTCATGCAAGAGGCTAAGTCAGTGGTTCTCGGAGTGTGTGCCCTAGAAGATCTCCAGGTGCACCCTATTGTATTCCAGAGAAATATGTGCTTTTTGGGGACCACAAAACCAATAGGGTTTTTGGAGTTTAGATTTTTGGGGGACAGAGGTGTGGAGAATTGGCTGTAAGCTGACAGTCTGACCAACCCCCCACCGCACTTGCCTGATTAGGTTGCAAAAGGCTGTGAAGCTGTGGTGCTGGATTGTTTACACTACCCCCCATGTTCCCCAGAAAGACTGGAGGCAAGTTTCTTCTATCCTTTGTTTGGTGTAAAGTTAAGATGATATGTATGGTGGGGGTTTTGGATTGATGATTAAACATAAGGAATTATCTCTTGAAGCCTTTTGGATTTCTATAAAAGAAGAATATGTGACAATATCTTAAAAAGCTTTGAAAATTTTACTACAATTTTCAACATCCTATTTATGTGAATTAGGATTTTTTATCCTTAACACACTTAAGAGTAAAAAGAAAGGAATTCTTCAATGTATTGACAAGGAAATGAGAGTTTGCCTTTCAAATATATGCCCAAACATTGAAGAAATTACTAGGACACATCAGGTTCATGTTTCTCATAAACACAAGAATGAAAAAACTTAACACATTCATGCTGGGACCTGCTGAATTTATTATATCTTACTAAGAATGCATCTATATATATAAATAAAGATAACTTTTTTGGGTTTTTTTTTTACCCCCTCTTTTTTTATGAATTCTAAAAAGCATAACTCAAAAAATGTAACATAAAGATGTTTTTTAATGTCAGAATAAATTTAATTTTGTCATATTTATTTTGTTTAATTACCATAAAAGCATGCTTGGACTTTATATGTTTTTTTTTAATATTTGACTTAATTATTATGACATATTTCTCATAAATTTGTATATAGCGTGCCTACAATTATTTGTAGCATTTTAAATGTGCCCTGACTTCAAAATGTTTGAGAAGTTTGATTGCCTGTCTGCAATGTTTAGTACCTTCACAATCCAGCTCAATCACACCTCCTTCAAGCTGCTATCTGTCCTTTCCTTTTCTTTCGGTCTGTCACGGCATGCTGTGATACCTTTATCATCATGAATGTGCTAAGTATTGCTAGTTTGCCTCTCTTGTAGATTATACTAGGGTGTCAGCTGTGAGATATTAGGAACTATGTTTTATTTATCTTCAGAATACCAGTGTCTACTCTAGTGGATGTGCCTCAGAATGTCAGCTGTTCAGATAAATAGAAAAAAATAGAGAGGCTAGCTACTTTAATGATAGAAGAAGGGAAGCTGAACTTTTATTTGCAGCTCTGCTGGACGCCAGCAGTCACTTGGGAGCCTTGAGTGAGGCCGCTCACACGGGTCTCTCCTAATATTTGGAAGACTGTCTGAGAAAGGCTTAGTGTGTCAGCTTCATCATCATAATAGTAAGAATTTGCTTTGCCACTCAGGATAGAGTTTCTGAGTGGGTGGAAAACCTAGTCCCAGGTCAAAGGGTAGCAGATATTCCTCTGTCATCTTTCAGAATTATTTTCCAAATAAAACAAATAACAAACAGACCTTGCTTCAGACATCGTCCTTATGTTGGTTGACTACCAATTCTGCAAGCTTGCACTCTGTTTATAATACAGGTCTAGTTGGGTATGAATCTGAAAACTGGCCTTTTACATGGCTATATTTTGAGTGAGATATTTTAATTTTCCTGTGTAATTCATAAAATAACATTCACGCGTCATTATGAATCCCTAAAAAGAGAATGATGAGTAAGGCTTCTGTGAGATGCCATTGCTGAGAAGTCATTACTATAAAACCCCCAAATTAACTACCCTCTTGTCTTTCCTTGATGTCACTGTGGTGTGTTCCTTCCCTGACTTTGAAGAGATAGCAATGACTTCTAATGTAGCATATGTATTTTAACTGTGTTGTTCTGTTATTCCCTGATCTCTTCTTTTTTTCACCTGTCAAATGTTATCACTACAGAAATAACATGGCAAATACCCCTGATGGGCCATCATTTCAAATAAGAGTAGTTTCATCCCCATTTAAGTCTTTTTTGGTCAATATTTCATTGGGAATACATTTACACATTTAAAGTCAGATATATGGTCTAGCTTCTTGTATATTCAAAATGCTTAAATATGTTCTCAAAATTGACTACAACAAAACTGGAATGGGCATCATTGCCATGGATAACACTGGGGAACAATTTTTTTTATTTTCTGTTGCATAAAGTTTTAAAACTGTTTCTATATATATCTGCATCGCTGATTCCAAATCTGAAATCCGTTTTTTGGTGCATGCTCCACTATATATGTAATTTTAATTTCTTTCTGTTACAGTTAATGGAATGCATTAGTTTTTAAATTGGAGTTAAAGGGCAACGACTCTTGCATTGAACATAACCATAAGCCAATCAATATTTTAAAAACATTTTTACATAATTATAGTTGTTTTCAAAAGTAAAAAAATATTATCTGGTAAAATCACTTACTTATTTTGTTTTAAGATTGAATTCTGGCTTCTTCAAGTAGGCAGAAATGTAAGAATAGTCCTGACACCTTCTGTTATACTTGTGGTGGTTACACACTTCAACGTCAAAGGCGCAATATTTCATCATTTGTGACATGTGCATATATTGCCTATTTTCAAGTTCCCCTTGGCGATCAAGACAAAAATTGGGCTCCTCATGTAGTGTGTCATAATTGTGAGGAAATGCTTCGTGACTGGACAAAAGGAAAATGCAAAGAAATGCCTTTTTGGTATTCCCATGGTTTGGTGTGAAACTAAGGACCACAGCAGTGACTGTTATTTCTGTCTGATTCATACAAAGGGCATCGGCAAGAAAAAAAGTCATATAATCGCATATCCCAGGGATCGGGAACCTATGGCTTGCGAGCCAGATGTGACTCTTTTGATGGCTGCATCTGGCTCACAGACAAATCTTTAATAAAAAAAAAAATGTTAAAAATATAAAACATTCTCATGTATTACAATCCATTCATTTCCTACCGCTCATGTTCATGGTTGTGGGCGGCTGGAACCAATCACAGCTGTCCTATGGGACAACACCAAATTTTTATTGGATAATGCCTAATGTACACAAGTTGTTGTGAGGTCAGGAAGTAAACTTTCCTCCTTTTAATCAAGTAGTCAGCTAGCTAATTGCAGAAACACTTTTGACAAAGAAGATGGTTAAAAGAGAAGATGAGGAGTATTGTACTTTTCAGCAGAAATAGACAGAGGAATTCACCTTTATGGAGAGAGCAGGTTCTGCAGTGTGTCTAATATGCAATGATAAAATCGCATCGATGAAACGGTCAAATATAAAGCGGTACTTTGACACATGCCATACTACATTTGCATCAAAGTATCCAGCAGGGGACAGCAGGAAGAAAGCATGCCAAGAGCTACTGTGCAAAGTGCAAGCTAGTCAGCAGCAACTCTGTGTTTGGACCCAAAAAGGTGACTGGAATTCGGCTAGCTTTGCTGGTGCTTTTGCAAATGTGAGAAACGGAAAGCCATTCACAGATGGGGAGTATGCCAAAACATTCATGCTTGATGTTGCCAATGAACTTTTTGATGACTTTTTGAATAAAGACAAGTTAATCAAACAAATAAAAGACATGTCTTCATCGGCAAAAACTGTTCACAATTATATCATCATGATGGCAAATCAAATTGAGGCAACACAAGTGAAGGACATAAATGCAGCACCATTCTTTTCTCTCACTTTGGATGAGTCAACAGATGTAAGCCATTTATCCCAGTTCAGCATGATTGCAAGGTATGCTGTCAGTGACACACTATGTGAGGAAAGTCTTGCTGTTTTGCCTATGAAAGAGACAACAAGAGGGGAGGATTTATTCAAGTCTTTGACTGAGTTTGCTACCGATGGATAAACTTATTTCAGTGTGTACTGATGGTGCTCCGTGAATGGTGGGGAAAAACAGAATTTGTAGTGCTTCTTTGTGAACATGAAAAGAGACCCATCCTAAGTTATCACTGCATTCTACATCAGGAGACACTTTGTTCTCAGATGTGTGGTGAGCAGCTTGGTGAGGTGATGTCGCTGATCATTTGGGTGGACAACTTTATTGTTGCCCGAGCTTTAAATGATGGCCAGTTTAAAACACTGCTGGATGAAGTTGGGAATAATTATCCTGGTCTGCTTCTGCACAGCAATTTGTGTTTGTTGTCAGGAGGGAAGGTGAGCAGCCGTTTTGCAGCTTGTCTCAGCGAAATCCAGACTTTTCTTGAAATAAAAAATGTCGAGCAACCTGAGTTAGCTAACGCCGAGTGGCTCCTGAAGTTCTACTATCTTGTGGACATGACTGAACATCTGAACCAGCTCAGTGTGAAAATGCAAGGTGTTGGAAACACAGTCTTATCCCTTCAACAAGCAGTGTTTGCATTTGAAAACAAGCTGGAACTCTTCATCGCTGACATTGAAACAGGTCGTTTACAGCAAGTGACCCTGCTCAACATCTTGATCTCAAGCAGCTAGCAGGCTTCACATCTAATCTTCTGCAGTCATTCAAAGCATGCTTTGGATAATTTCATGAGCACACTCGTCTTTTTAAGTTCATCACCCATCCACACAAGGGTGCAGTGGACAGCGCCAACCTGAGTTACATCCCCAATGTCTCCGTCGGAGATTTTGAGCTACAAGATGCTGATCTGAATGCCTCAGATATGTGTGTGAATAAGTTCAAGTCACTGAATGAAGATTTGGAAAGATTTGCTCAACAGCAAGTAAAATTAGTGAGCAGACACAACTGGGGAGAAATGAAAAAACTTCAACCCGCAGACCATCTGATTGTCAAAACTTGAAACGAGCTTCTCATCACATACCATACACTGCAGCGTGAGAGTAATGCTGTACTGACAATGTTTGGCTCTACATATGCATGTGAGCAGTTTTTCTCACATCTAAAGAACATTAAGACCAACCTACGATCACGTTTAACAGATGGAAGTATCAACGCCTGCATGAAGCTTAATCTCACCACGTATCAACCAGACTACAAAGCCATCAGCAAAACCATGTAGCACCAGAAGTTGCATTAATGGGAAAAAGTACGTTATTCATCATTGGTTAGGAACAGCATAACAACATTATTATAAAGAATTCAGAGAATTATTGTACTTTAAAAGTGTTGGTCTTACATAAAATGCACACATTAACTAGTATTTAGTGTTAAACATATTGTATGGCTCTCACGAAATTACATTTTAAAATATGTGGCATTCGTGGCTCTCTCAGCCAAAAAGGTTCCCATCCCGTGGCATATCCTAATATTCCTTTAGCAATATGACCTATCCCACACTCTGAGACACTCCCGGTTCCAGTTTTCAATGGTTTTATTTCTTCTAAGGACAAAAAAAGTGAACATGGTGATCAAGTGTATTTTGATAAGATGCATGAGGAAATGGTTGTAGAATCTGAAGGGTCTTCTTCTGATGCCAAACAGTCATTAATCCCTCAGCAGTTTAGCCAACCCGAATTGAATGACTTAGTAAGAGATTTGGGCCTATTAAAGAAAGCAAATGAGTTATTAGCCTCCAGGCTTCAAGAAAGGAATGTATTTCACCGGTCAGCTAAAGTACCCCGTTTCAGGAAGCGTGATCAAATTTTTGTGGTGTGGACTTCTTTTCTGAAGACAAACACTTTGTTTAATGTCAAGATATCAATAATCTTCTCAGCCAGCTAGGTCCAACAGAATGGCAGCTATTTCTTGACAGCTCTAAACGATGGCAGACTACTGCTGGAGCATCAAACGAGATTGCCCTCAACAAGTACACAAACGCAAGTGCTACAAATGTTAATTTTTGCCTGAATAGAATTTCAATAAGTTTTGTGCAAATTTTATAATTAAAATAAGTGTTTTAATATGTTCTATTTCAAAATGGTAGACAAATTTTGATGCAATCATATCTTTTAGTGCATTTACTGCATTATATAAATTATTATATTTCACAAAGATGATGCCCAAGAAGACATTCTACTTCATTATGCTAAACTAAATGTTGAAAATTTTACAATAAGGTAAAAACCTAAAATCTTAAAATGCAAGAAAATGTAGCTTACAGAGAAAAACTAATGTCAGATTTGAGATCAGCACACTTGAAATAGGTAAGAACAGTGTTTTTGTGGATGCAACAAAAATTTTGTTACCCAATGTAACCTATTGTTTGTAATGTGAGAAGGCCAGAACTCGAATACCTTGCAGGCTGTCTGGTAAGCTTAGTGAATGCATTATTGAGTATGAAGTTGTTTGGGCTGCCAAATTCAAAACCCTAGATCCCTCAGTTTTCTGCTTCTTACTACAAAATAAATGAAATTCATTATTGATGGAAAAGAGGTATTTACCTGCATGGCCCCCTTGGCCTCTGAACTTCACTTCCTCAGAATAACCTCAGCTTGTCTTTCATCAGCTTACAAGAAGATGGTTTTTGTATTAAAATGTAAGTATTAGAAACAACAAAGAAATAAATGGCAATGAAGATGAGCTTTTATCCAAAATACCTTGCCAAATGTCTTAAAAAAAATAAGGACCCATTAGAGGTTGTTATGCTCGATCTTTTGCATCTGAGGAGTAGACCCACAATGACTACTAACTGCACAGCTTTATTGTGTGTTACCAAGAGTGCTCCATGGTGCCACACAACACAGAATCTTTACATGAGGATGAGAGAAAACTTAAACCTGTCTTCAAGGTGATGGATAGTGGCTTGAGAATGGGAATTCCAACTTCTCTTCTCACTCATTTCACTGCATATCTGACATTTGACAGGAAAAGCACAAGACCAAGGCCTGATCAGAAAATGCATCTGTTCCCATCTGGATTGCAATGTCTACATCATCTTATTATAATCCTACACAACTGAGTGATAGACTCATTAAAAGTACATGTATATGTCAGTCTCTCATTTTATAGGCAATGTAGAGTTAAAGTTTTATGGTCTTCTCTGTGCAAGGTGTGTCTTCTGTGGACTCACTTCACTATATTGGCTTGGCCCCTTTTCAGTCTTAGTGACAATGCTGCTATTCACTCTTTCAATAGTATTTATGAACTGGGTAGCATGTGTCAGACACTGCTAGCTACTATGGAACCAAGTGAGACAGGAGGCTCTTGGTTAAATAGTGATAAAACTACCAGAGCTCCCCCAAGTCTAGAAACATCCAAGGACTTTATCTATTCTGTGTGGTATTGATAATTATTTCACTTTCTATTACTAATCTGGAGTTACTCCATGTGAGGTAAAAAAAAATTAGAAAAACTAGCTGTTCTATTTGTTTTGTTCTTTCATGGAAGAGTAGAATTCAGAGTGTGTGTCTACCCTGCATTTAGAGGTGGGCTTTGGGTTTTATCCACAGGCAGGCTTTCTTCCCTGGGAGGGAGGGGGCTTTGGTGACTTAATGACTCCTGGGCTTAGCAACAGTGGGACCCATGGCAGTATCTAGTGACATGGAGACACCACCAGGTACACCTGTCCTATTTCATTTCTGCATTTCATGCAAATATACTCATCTTCTGACTGGTTGTGACGAGGTCATGATGTGCAAGGTGACTGGCTGTGTGTGTGGTTGTGAAGATGGACTCCAGGGTGTTTTGATGTTACTGGAAAAGCTATAAAATCCCCTCCTGCTTCTGGAAGTTATGAACTGGGCGTAGTTTTATCTATTTATTTTTTAAAAAGGTGTTTGTCATTGGCATTTAGTGTTATGGAATATGATTCACAAGTGACAGAAACTGGAAAACTGGCTGGGAGTTGATATCTGACAGCACCCTTGGCTTCACCCATTTAAAGAACTGGATTTGAGCTCAACATACTGGGAGGTTCTACAATGTACTTGAATCATTGATTCTGTCCTGGTTCTTATGAGTGGCAGGGCATCAGGCATTCACATCCCCAGCATGTGATGAAGAGGCTGAGATTAAGGGCAGCGTGAGAGGGTGACAGTCCCCCCAAGACTCAGACTCCAGTGTTCGCCGCACAGCTCTGAGCTTCTGTGGCTCCCCCCTCACACTGCCACATGGGGGAGACCAAAGGCAAGTGAGGACTCTAATTAAAAGAAAGAAGCAGAGCTTTGACCAGAGACAGAATGGGTCCAACACATGTGCTCAGACCCTGCTCCTCTTACACTGCAGGTCGATCATAGGAAGGAAAATCGAGCTTCCCTACTTTGCTAGGCTTGCTTGCTGGGGTCACCTAAATCCCTGTTACTCTGCAAATGGGCAGCCGTTTCTCAACCCAGGAGACACTGGCAGAGTACAGACTAAAACACAAAGGCATTAGAAGGTTTTTGTAGGAATTAAAAAAAGTAAAGTTTGTAAAGCAACTAGGCCAGTGCTGGGTAAACAGTAGATTCAATAGTTGGGTAAAAAAAAAAAAAAAGGTGAATTCTGATAGAAGGGCAATATTGACTATTTCTATTGTAGCTGTAGAAGATGAAGCCAACTTCTTTAGTAAATCCTCTTTGTAACATCAGAGAACTTAGGTTTAGAATAGTTTTAGTCAAGTTCAATAGATATTTCTTTTTTAAAATTCATTTTTAATTAAATTTACTGGGGTGACCCAGTTAACTTACTTATACAGGTTTCAGGAGCTCACTTCTACAACACATCTCTGTACACTGTATTGTGTGTTCATTGGCCCCCCAAGCAAGTCTTTGTCCATCACCATTTATCCCCTCTATTTCCTTCTCCACCCTGACCCCCCGCCCCCAGCAGTCACCACACTATCATCTGAAACAAAACCTAGATGTCAAAGAGGGCCTTCCAGATCTTGGGATATAAATAGGATGGCACTGAACACAATACATGGTTGGGGATGCTTGCCAACACTGCTCTATTTTCCTTTTGTATTTTTCCTTTTTATTGAATTTATTGGGGTGACACTTGTTAACAAAATTACACAGGTTTCTGGTGCACAATTCTACAACACACCATCCCTACACTGTATTGTGCCACTGGTTCTCAAACTTAACTATATTAGGATCACCTGGGTGACTCTAAAAATGTCAATGCCTGGATCTCACCCTAGAAATCTGGGTGCTTCCTGGGCATCAAGGTCTTTCAGTGCTCCCCAGGTGATGCTATTGCTCAACCCCAGCAGAAAACCACTGCTAAGAGCCACACCGAGTTCTGCGCTCACTCCCTGGTGCCCAGATCTACGCTGCATCCCTCCAGGCTAAACATTTCACCCCTCCACCTCCCATTCAAAGATTTCCTTAGAAGTTACCTTACAAATCTGTTCACAAGTTTTATAAAATTAATGAAGATTGGGGGTGTTTTAGGGAGGCATGCCCCTCCCTGCAAGCTACCTGTCACCGTATTCCTGGCTTCTTCCCTCCCTCTCTTTTCATCATCTCTCTAACTTCTTTCTTTAGAGAAGCAGCAAAACATTTCTTCTTCCTGTCTCAATGCCGAGGAGGAAAGTACACCAGGCCCCGTGGGGCCTTAGCAGCTCCCCCAGTGACTTGTTAAGGAATTCTTTCAAGAAGGCAGAGATCTAATTAGTTAGAATTCTTCTAACAGCCCCAGAGAGAATGTTTCTATTTCACTTCAGGATTATTGACTCTTTGCCAAACACTAACGAAGGTGCAGAAAGGGTTGAGATGGGATCCAGGGAGGAAGAGAGGAGGGCTAAACGATAGACACTGAGGGCTGATGTGGGTTGGAAACACATCAAACTCCAAATGTGCGGAAGAATATGTAAGCTGAGCAGAGTCTTGGCACCCATGAATGGAAGGTGTGGGATGGGGACTGTTGGGGCTGGAGGAGCCTCAGGGCCTGTGCAGGAGCGCTGGCCACTACAGGGGCTCAGGCAGACCTCTGTACTAAGGTGCAGAGTGATCACTTATGGGCGGGGTCAAAGCAGTTCCTGAAATTAAATTAAAACCAGACAGCCTGTGATTAGAAATAAAAGACAGATATAGTTAGGAGACAGCAGCATTTTTGCAGCCTTAGCCACTTTGTCTGCCTTTGCACTCTGTGTTCATGGAGACTGCCAAGGTCCACAGTCTGGGAGTCCGGGTACCCTCCTTCCCATGGCAGTGACTCGGGCGCAGTGTGTTATGCTGTGTGTGTCCAATATCACTCCACAAACCTCCCGGACCTTTGGAAATGGAATATCATCAGCTCATCCGTCTCCTTTTCCGCTACATTATTTGACCTGCTGAGAGGCTGCCTCTGGTCCTGGACACAGCTGCAGAGAAAGGAGAGAACTAGAGGGGGTCTAAACTATAAATTCTCCAAACAATAGCTCCTTAAGAGCTTGAGAATAAAAAGAAAATTCAAAACAAATAAATAAACAAAATAAAAAACCCCTCACAGTCCCTTGACTATTTCTGAATTCTCCATTCCAACAACACCTTGCTAGGCTCATTGCACTGTGATAGATGCTAGGTAAATGTTTACGGAGCAAATGAAGGAATATAGATCAACAATCAGACAGGGAAAGTAAGGACCCATATTTCCTTAGCAGTAATTGAACTGATTTTGAAAATGGCCTGCCTCCTTCTTACTTCCTCAAATGTTTTGCTAACACATTTCCTTATTAGAAACCTTAGATTGCCCTCTCCTAATACAAGAGGATATAAAGATTATTTTTCCTTCCATAGATCTCAGTCCTCAGATGGGGGAAATGTTTCTTCAGTTAGATTTTGTTTGAGACATATTTTTGAAGTCAGAGCAGCTCTCCAAGCATGCCAACAATTTGATTTTTCTTATTTTTGGTAAATGCAGAGAAAACAGAGTGGGAGATGCACATCTGACGAAAAGACAGGAAACCAGATCCCTGTTGTTTACTGATCCTATCACAGACCTGTTATAGCACCTACTAAGTGCTGAGCACTGAGAGACCTGTAGAAATATAAAGATGATTTAGTTTTAGGCAACGGCCCTCATTTTTCAGAATCTAGGGAGTTAGAAGGACAAAAAGAAGGTAAGCACAATTGCTACACAGAGTAGCCACAAGATGCCATGCGTAGGTGATCAAGGACAGCCAAGAGGGGAAGTGAACCCTGAGCTTAGTCTTGCAAGCTGCAGAGGACCCAGGCAAATGTGATGGGCGTGGTCACTTTTATAGTTTTGAGCACATGCACGTGCTATTCTAAATACTATACATATACTCACTCAGATTCTCACAAAAGCTTTAAGAGAGAAATGCTATTATTCTCTCCATTTTAAGACTCAAGGCAACTGAGGCAAAGAAGGCTTAAAGAAATTGTCCAGGGTCACCCATCTGTGAGGTCTGAAGTCTGAACGCAGGCCGACCATCTGTTTTCAGAGTATACATAGACCGTTCCCTGTGAGTGTTGGGGCAGAGAGAATAACAGACACGGAGACTGAAGCCCTAAAAAGAGTGTGTAGTTTCAGGAAACGTCACAGTTGCCAACAAAAGCCCCCGGTGAAACCAAGGCAGTCCTGTGCCTGAGATGTTCACTTTCAGTGTTGTCAATGTAACCAGCTGAGGCTCTTCTTTGAAGACTTGAGGTTAGAGGTGGCTGGTGTTTGCAGGGACATGCAGAGACCTTAGCGATCCTAGAGTCACCTCTGGAAGGATCCTGAAAACACTTAATGTTCTTTCCTCTACTGCTTAAAATGGTGCCAGAAAGGTAGATTTCCACTTTCCTCCTATTTACTTCCAGAGGAGACCCGCTGCTGAGATTTTCTGTGTCTGTTTGGTGAGATGATACCAGCGTCGTCATTAGCCCACACCTTGCAGGGAAGCTCTGACCTTCTCAACCTTTTTCTGACTTTGCTGATCATCTGCTTATCCCAGGAATCAACTGTCCCATTAATGCCCAAAATTTTTCCTTTGCAGCCTTTTAATACACACACACACACACACACACACACACACACACACACACACACACACACACACTTTAGAAATACAAAAACCCCAGCCCTCTCTCACTTTGGCCTTCGAGGCTCACCATTTTAGGGCCCTTCTTGTTGGAGCGGTACTAGGAAGAGTTGCTTCCACTTAACTCACCTTAAATTCTACTGACAGCTAACAATTGCCTGGACTCACTGAGCTTCTATCTCCTCACCTGTATAAGAAGGAACCTGGTATCACTTTAGGCTTCACACTTTCTTCTGGTTCCAGCTTCTCAATTGCTGTGGAACCAGATGGTGCTGGTGCCGGTGCCGGTGCCTCCGCAATTGTGATGCAGAGAGTTAGTCAAAGCTAGAGGTGAGGTCTTTATCTTTTTAGTTAACTTTTTATTTTGAAATAATAGTAGACTTACGGGTAGTTGCAAAAAGTGCAGAGAGGTCCTGTGTGTTCCTTACATACCGCCCTTCATGGTACCATCTTACATAACTGGATGTCAAAGCCAAGGCGTGGGCACTGGCACAGTCTTCGGACCAGTTGTCAGGCGCACTGTGTGTGTGCATGCTTGTTCACATGCTCACATGCAGCTCTATACCGTTTATGTTCACCTGTAACCACCAGCACAATCGAGGCACAGATGCAAAGGCTTTTCCTTATGCTGCCCTTTATCACTCCCTTGCCCACCACCCCCTCCCATGTTGAGAGTGTTATATCAGCAGAACCATATAGTATGTAACCTTTTGAGACTGGACTTGTTTTTCATTTGTCACAATGCCATTGAGGTCCTTCCAGGTGGTGTGTATCGGTAGTTCATTCCTTTTTATTGTGGAGTAGTACTCAGTGTGAATGTGCCACACTTTGCTGAGCCGTTCGCCTGTTGAAAAACATCTGGCCAGTGTTGGGCTATTACAAATAAAGCTGTTATAATTTCTTTCACTTACAGTGTTTTGTATGAATATAGTTTTCATTGCTCTGGAATAAATATTCAGGATTTAGATTGCTGGGTTACAAGGTGTGTGTTTAGTTTTGTAAGAAACAGGGCAACGGGGTTCCCAAGTGGCTGTGCATTTTACACCCTCCAGCAACGGAGGCAGGCCCTTTTGAAGAGAAACTTTTAAGAGATTCTTGTTCTCCAGGGAGAAATCAGAATCGCACCCTACAGTTCACTGTGGGGCTGACACTTTTATATCCACTCAGCCCTGGAGGTTCTAGCAAGACTTCCTCTATGACAGGAGAAGGATCTTCCCAGAAATGACTCAATTGCTAGGAGCTGTGAAGTGCACAAGCAGCCATGGTTAACTCTCCTAATGCCTGTACAGGGGAGGAGATGGCTTGGATGACTGTGACAGGTGTTTCCTTACTTAGTCACCACCCTTCCTTCTTAATGCTGCATTCAGAGCCCCTTGACACAATGTTGGCCACACTCAGCCGTACACAGTCCTCCAGAACAAGTATCAACCCTTGAGATTTGTTTCCCCGATGCTTTCCAGTATGGATCTTGATATATTTTTCCTCCCCCTTGAGCACTGCATACGATAATGAACTGTCCATTGCTTCTTTCGATCCCCCATCCGACTCACAAGAGAAAAAAATCAATTTGCATTTTTTCTAGGAAGCAGACCTGTGGATAGATGATGTGTTATCTAACAAAATACCACAGCTGAGGTGGCTTGAACAATAGACATTTATTTTTCAAAGTTCTGGAGGCTGGGGGAGCCCAACATCAACAAGCTGGCTGATTCAGTTTCTGGTGAGGACCCTGTTCCTGATTTGTAGGTGGCTGACTGCTCCATGTGAGTTCACATAGACATAGTTCTGGATTCTTCTTCTCAAAAGGACAGCAATCCAATCATGGAGCCCCACCCTCATGACCTTATCTAACTCTAATTACTGGCCCTGCCCCCAAATGCCATCACATTGGAGTTTAGCAGTTCACTCTGTAAATTTTTGAGACACACATGTATACAAACCCTCCTTTTGAGGTCAGGAAAAGGGTCAAAGAGTGACACTGTGTCTGAAAGCAACCACTCAGATTCAGAATGAGTAGAAAAGTGCCACTACCCAGAGGCATTGAAGGAAGGGAAAGTGTTCAAAGAGGGTCACAGACTCATTCATTACCAGAGAAAAAGAGGCATAGTATCTCTCGGGTATGGAATTGACTTTTCCTAAAGATACCATGGAGATCTCCAGAGGAGGCAAAGGGGTGCCCAATGGGAGTTTCTACCAGGATGCCTTGTACTGAAATCAGGAAAGTAGGTTTCCTTATTCCTAGAATCTGTTCACCATTTCTTTCTGCATCATTTACCTCGAGACAAGGAGCCAGAATGGGTTGGGTCTCCTGGATGTCCCAACTCTGCAGTAGAGCTGTCCCTGATGGGAAGGAGAGAGATGTTTCTATGGGAAACCCCAAACTGCTCCTTTGCATGTTGTCATTTGTGTAACGTAGACCACCTTGGAATAGAATCCCATGGCATGAATAATACAGGACAACAAGCCCTTACTGGTTGGTGCTGGAGGAGACAGAACCAGCTTCTTTCAGCTTCTGCCAACCAAATTTCTCCCTTCCAGTAGAACAAATTCTTAACCAAGTAAAGCACTCATTTCTCTGCTTTCTGAACCAACACAATCCTAGTGTTTCCCCTCCTGATCACAGGATTAAAAATACTTTTGCTAAAAACATAAGAAGAATTATATGGGATGATGGCAAACTGACATAAAAAGTAAGATGAGAGACCTGACTTCAGATTAATAAATGAGAATCATGCATCTGCCCAATAACCACAGCCTCCCTGCCCCCACTGACCCCGCGCAGACATTAAACACAACACATGAGCTCATCGCAGCAAAATTTCAAGCCGACCCCTGACTCAAGGCTTTCCCCTTCTCTTTCACACCACTGCTGTCACCACTTGGATATTGTTCAGCCTTTTCTTGCCATCTGCTTGTGTTTTCAGAACATAACATTTAACACCTGTGATTGTATGGAAACACGAGTAGACACAACTGGTGAAACTAAAGCAGTTCTAAACTCCTTCGCCCAGGCTTCAGCTTTAGACACCTGGAAAGAGAAGCCCCGAGCTGAGAACTTTTTTTCTGACACAAGAAAACATAGGTAAAATATGTGTACAAGTTTGTAACTGTAAAAAATTAGAAGCAACCTAAATATTCATCAAAAAATGGATGGATACAATTGTCATCTATACACATAATTATATACTCTATAACCATAAAAATGAATTAACCAAAGCCACATATGGTATCTCCTGAAATAATATATAAATTGGTCCCCAAATAAGTTGTTAAATGTGAACTCTCTTATTAACTCCAATAATTTTTAGATTAGGTTTTTCTGCATAGACAGTCATACTGTATGCATATAATAATGTTTTTGTTTCCTTCATTAAAATCCTTAAACATTTTATTTTTTCTTGGCTTTCAATGCTGGCTAATGTTGCATAGCAGGGGTGATGGTGGGCATTTTTGTTTCATTCTTAGTTTTAAAGGTATTACTTTCAATGTTTCACCAGTAAATGTGACGCTCATTGTTTTAGGTGCATTTACGTAAAGAATGAGAGGACATATTTTTAGAATTCCACCTGGCATTCTTTCTTTTATCAGATTAGTCTAATCAATTTATTTTTGTTAATACTTCTAACACATTTATAATTATTTCTAATTATTTTGGAGGTTTTCTTTCTTTGCGCCAGATCTTTCTGTGTTCCTTTCCCCTCTTATTTCAAGCATCTTTCAGTATTGATTGGAGTGCTTTAAAATTGTTTTTCTTTACAAATTTGAAAGTTATATACTATATTTTTAGTTTTTTGATAGTTGCCCTTGAATTTCAATCATGAATGTTTTACTTAATAAAGCTTAAAGTTAAACATTATCTTTCTTTTTTTTTTTTTTTTTTACAGGGACAGAGAGAGAGTCAGAGAGAGGGATAGACAGACAGGAATGGAGAGAGGTGAGAAGCATCAATCATTAGTTTTTCATTGCCATCGCAACACCTTAGTTGTTCATTGATTGCTTTCTCACATGTGCCTTGACCTGGCAGGCCTTCAGTAGACCGATCAACCCCTTGCTGGAGCCAGCGACCTTTGGTCCAAGCGGGTGAGCTTTTGCTCAAACCAGATGAGCCCACACTCAAGCTGGTGACCTCGGGGTCTCGAACCTGGGTCCTTCCGCATCCCAGTCCAATGCTCTATCCACTGCACCACCGCCTGGTCAGACTCATCTTAATCGTTTTAAGTGTACAGTTCTGTAGTGTTAAGTATATTCACATTGTTGTGCAACAGATCTTTTTATCTTGCGATACTGAACATTATCTTTCTGCTCTCCCTGAAAAATGCAAGGACAACGACATCAGAATGCGTTCTGTTCCATCACTGGCCCTCCTCCATGTCTGTTACTATCCTGTAGCTCTGTTCTCTTTTGTGCTCTGTGGTGGGCAGCCTCCAATATGGCCACCAATGAGTCCTCCTAATTCACATCGTTGTGTACACATCTTTCCTTGAGTGATGCAGTCACTTGCTTCTAGGCGGTAGTAGAAAATGGCAAATGTGTTGGGTATTGCTTCTGAGATTAGGCTACAAAAATCTGTGGCCTATGTCTTTCTTGCCCTTTCTTACTCTCATTCTGAGAGCCCTCACTCTGGGGAAACAGGGGTACCATGTCGTGAGTAGCCCGTGTGGCAAAACTGATGTCTCTGTCCACTGAGAGCCTGATTTCTGCTAACAGCTATGTGAGTGAGCTTGGAGTGGACCTTGGGGGCCTGCTTCTAGCCACATACATGAGTTTGGAAGCAGATCATTTCCCAGTCGTCTTGTGTTAGTGGTAGCCAAGTGATAGACCCTGTATCAGAGGGACCCAATTAAGCCACACCCAAATTCCTGCCCAGAGAAATTCTGTGAGATAATAATACTTGTTGTTTTAAGCTGCTGGGTTTTAGGGTAATTTGTTATGCAACAATAGAAGACAAAACATTGCTGTTTCAGATTAGACATTATTATCATTCAACCTTCACTGCTTATTTAAATTTACTGATTGTTGCATCTCAGAATTTACTTCTGGGATCATTTTATTTCTTTCTGAGGTATCCCTTAGAAAGTTTCTTTTCTGAGAGTCTTTTGGTGGCAACTTATAGATTTTGTTTTTTCAAAAAAATTTTTTTTTAATTTACGCTTATTATTGAATGACAATTAGCTATGTATATCATTCTAGGTTAATTGTTATATTGCTGTTACTCTTCGGAAATCTGGTATTAGTCTAAATATAATTTATTGCTAGTTAATTTCTCACCACTTAAGCCAATTTTTTGTTTGTTTGCTTTTGTTAATTTGTGGTTTTACTCTCATTAGTCTAGATGTAGAATTCTTTTTATGAATCCTACATAGGATTTGTGTTTAGTGAATTTGAAGACTCATGTCTTTCATTAATTTTAGAAAATTCTAGCATTTTTCTTCAGAAATTGCTTTTCCTTTATTTTATCTATTTTGTTAAGCTATAGAACATATTTTTCATCTCTTTATTTTTCTGTGATACATTTTGAGTCTCCAGACCTTTCATCTATTCCTTAGTTCTCTCTCTTCAGCTATTTTGAAATCTGTGTTTTAACCTAGCAATTTTTTATCTCAACAATCAGCTATTTTATTTTAAGGAGTTCTATGTTATTCTTTTTCAAATCTTTCTGATCTTTTCTTGACATTATATTTTTCCTTTCTCATGTTTCAGATTTCCTCTTTTATTTCTTTATTTTTTATTACCTTTTTATTTATCTGATCTCATTATTATTTTTCTAAATTTTTTTTATCAAGTGTGCCACCGAATATATCTCCCACACCCCACCCCTCTGTTCCCCTTTGACCCTTCACCCCAATGCCCTCCCCACTTCACTTCAGGATTTGCTTTATTGCTCTCTATAATGCTGTGTTATGTATATATAATTTTACTAATCTCTTTCCCTTCTCTGATCTCATCCTTTCCTCCCTTTCCATCTGACCACTTTCCCTCTGGTCATTTTGATCCTGCCTCTGCCTCTATTCCATTCCTCAGTTCACATTGTTCATTAAATTCCTCATATGAGTGAGATCATATGATATTTTTCTTTCTCTGCCTGGCTTATTTCACTTAGCATAATAGTCTCCAGGTCCATCCATGTTGTCGCAAAAGGTAAGATTTCCTTTTTTTCACTGCCGTGTAGTATTCCGTTGTGTATATGTACCACTGCTTTTTAATCCACTCATCCACTGACGGGCACTTGGGCTGTTTCCAGATCTTGGCTATTGTAAACAATGCCACAATAAACATGGGAGTGCATTTCTTCTTTTGAATCAGTGATTTGGTATTATTAGAATATATTACTTAAAGCAGGATAGCTGGGTCAAAAGGCACATCTATTTTTAAATTTTTGACGAATCTCCATACTGTTTTCTACAGTGGCTGCACCAGTCTGCATTTGCACCAGCAGTGCAGGAGGGTTCCCTTTTCTCCACACCCTCGCCAGCACTTGTTCTGTGTTGTTTTGTTGATGAGCATCATTCTGACTGGTGTGAGGTGATATCTCATTGTGGTTTTAATTTGCATTTCTCTAATGATTAGTGATGTTGAACATTTTTTCATATGCCTATTGGCCATCTGTATGTTCTCTTTAGAGAAGTGTCTATTTATTTCTTTTGCCCGTTTTTTGATTCGGTTGTTTACTTTTCTGGTGTTGAGTTATACAAGTTCTTTTTTTTTTCTTACAGGGACAGAGAGTCAGAGACAGGGATAGATAGGGACAGACAGACAGGAGCGGAGAGAGGTGAGGAACATCAATCATTAGTTTTTCGTTGCTGTTGCAACACCTTAGTTGTTCATTGATTGCTTTCTCACATGTGCCTTGACCACGGGCCTTCAGCAGACCGAGCCACCCTTTGCTGGAGCCAGCGACCTTGGCTGCAAGCTGATGAGTTTTTGCTCAAGCCAGATGGGCCCGCGCTCAAGCTGGCGACCTCGGGGTCTCGAACCTGGGTCTTTCGCATCCCATACCGACGCTCTATCCACTGCGCACAGCCTGGTCAGGCTAGTTATACAAGTTCTTTATAAATTTTCGTTATTAACCCTTATCAGACTTATTGTCAAGTATGTTCTCCCATAGTGTGCTTTGTCCTTTTATTTTGTTCATGTTGTCTTTAGCTGTGCAGAAGCTTTTTAGTTTAATATAGTCTCATTTGTTCATTCTGTTCTTTATTTCACTTGCCCATGGAGATAAATCAACAAATATATTGCTGTGAGAGATGTTGGAGAGCTTACTGCCTATGTTTTCTTCCAAGATGATTATGGTTTCACAACTTACATTTAAATCGTTTATCCATTTTGAGTTTATTTTTGTGTATGGTATAAGTTGGTGGTCTAGTTTCATTTTCTTGCAAGTATCTGTTTAATTTTCCAAACACCATTTCTTAAAGAGACTGTCGTTATTTCGTGTATGCTTTTACCTCTTTTGTCAAATATCAATTGTTCCATATAGGTTTGGATTTATTTCTGGGTTCTCTGTTCAGTTCCATTGGTCATTATACTGGTTCTTATGCCAGTACCAAGCTGTTTTGAATACAATGCCGCATAGTATAACTTGATATCAGGAAGTGTGATACCTCCCACTTTATTCTTCCTTTTCAAGATTACTGAGGCTATTCATGACCTTTTTGGTTCCATATAAATATTTGGAATATGTGTTCTATATCTTTGAAGTATGTCATTGGTGTTTTAATTGGTATTGCATTGAATTTATAAATTGCTTTGGGTAATATAGACATTTTAATGATATTTATTCTTCCTAACCATGAGCACAGTATATGCTTCCATGTGTTTGTATCTTCCTTGATTTCTTTTATCAATGTTTTATGATTTTCTGAGTACAAGTCTTTAACCTCCTTGGTTAAATTTATTCCTAGGTACTTTTTTTTGTTGTTGCTGTTGCTATACTGAAGAGGATTGTTTCCTTAACAGTTCATTGTTGGTGTATAAAAATACCACTCATTTCTGAATATTAATTTTATATTTTGCCACTTGCTGAATTCATTTATCAGGTCCAGTAGTTTTTTGACAGAAACTTCAGGGTTTTCTATGTACAGTACCATGTCATGAGCAAATAATAATAGTTTTACTTCTTCTTTTCCAATTTGGATACTTTTATTTCTTCTTCTTGATGATTGCTGTGGCTAAAACTTCCAGAACTATGTTGAATAAGAATGGTGAATGGAGCACCCCTGCCTTGTTCCTGATCTTAAGGGGATTGGTTTTAATATTTTCCCATTGAGTATGATGTTGGCTGTGGGTTTGTCATAGATGTCCTTTATCATGTTGAGGTATGTTCCCTGTATTCCCACTTTGCTAAGAGTTTTGATCATAAATGGGTGCTGTATTTTATCAAATGCATTTTCTGCATCTATTGATATTACTATGTGATTTTTCTCCTTCCTTTTGTTTATATGATGAATCACATTGATTTTTTTGCAAATGTTTTATCAGCCTTGCCTCCCCAAAATAAATCCCACTTGATCATGATGTATGATATTTTTCATATATTGCTGGCTCAGGTTTGCTAATATTTTGTTGAGAATTTTAGCATCTATGTTTATCAGAGATATTGGCCTATAGTTTTCTTTCTTTGTAGTGTCTTTGCCTGATTTTGAAATGGGATTATGCTCACCTCATAAAAGGAGCTTGGAAGTTTATTCTTCTTTTGAATTTTTTGAAATAGCTTGAGAAGGATAGGAGCTAGTTCTTCTTTGGATATTTGGTAAAATTCACCTGTGAAGCCATCTGGCCCAGGACTTTTATTTGTTAGAAGTTTTTTGATAACTGTTGTAATCTCATTTGATGTAATTACTCTATTTAGGTTTTCTGATTCTTCCAGATTGATTTTTGAAAGATTATAGGTTTCAAGATATTTGTTCATTTCCCCTAGATTGTCTAATATTTTGGCATACGGTTCTTCATTGTATTTTCTTAAATTCTTTTGTATTTCTGCTGTGTCAGTTGTTACTTCTCAACTCTCATTTCTATTTTTATTTATTTGAGTCCTCTCTCTTTTTTTCTTGGTGAGTCTGGATAAAGGTTCATCAATCTTGTTTACCTTTTCAAAGATTTTCACTTGCCCATGGTGGTTTCATTGATTTTCTGTGTTGTTTTTCTTTAGCCTCTATGTCATTTATTTCTGCTCTGATCTTTATTATTTCCTTCCTTCACTTCCTCTGGGCTTTTTTATTTTCTAATTCTTTTAGATGTAGGGTTAGGTTTTTAATTTGGGCTTCTTCTTGCTTTTTAAGGTATACCTATAATGCTATAAACTTCCCTCTTGGGAATGCTTTTTCTTTGTCCCAGAAATTTTGAGTTGTTGTATGTTCATTTCATTTGTTTCAAGGAAACTTTTTATTTCTTCTTTGATCCCATTGTTAATCCATTCATTATTTAATAACATGCTATTTAGTCTCCAAGTGTTTGAATGTTTTTCAGTCTTTCTGTTGTAGTTGATTTCTAGTTTCAGCCATTGTGGTCAGAGAAGATGCTTGATATGATTTTAACCTTCTTAAATTTATTGAGACTCATTTTGTGTCCTAGCATGTGGTCAATCTTAGAGAATATACCATGAGCACTTGAAAAGAATGTATATTCTACTGCTTCATGGTGAAAGGTTCTGAAGATATCTATTAAATTCAGTTGATCTAGTGTGTCCTTTAAGTCTGCTGTTTCTTTGTTAATTTTCCTTCTTGAGGGTCTATCCATTGATGTTAGTGGGGTATTGAAATCCCCTACTATAATAGTATTGCTGTTAATCTCGCCCTTTATTTCCAACAAAATCTGCATTATAAATTTAGGTCCTCTTATATTAGGCACATAAATATTTATAATGGCTATATCTTCCTGTTGGATTGCTTCTTTAATCATTATGTAGTGACCTTCTTTATCCCTTACTATAGCCTTTGTTTTAAAGTCTATTTTGTCAGATACGAGTACTGCTACCCCAGCTTTTTTTCATTTCCATTTGCATGAAATGTTTTTTTCCATCCCTTCACTTTCAGTCTGTGTGTCTCTTGTTTTGAGGTGGGTCTGTAGACAGTATATGTATGGGTCCTGTTTTTTTATCCATGCAGCTACCCTATGTCTTTTGATTGGAGCATTTAATTCATTTACATTTAAGGTTATTATTGATATGTAGTTGTTTATTGCCATTTTATTCTTTAAAGCTGTATTCCTCTTTTGTTATATTCTTTTGCCCCTTTGATCTGTTTACAACAGGGCCCTTAACATTTCTTGCAGCATTGGTTTGGTTATAATGAATTTCTTGAGTTTTTTTTTTTTTTGTCTGGGAAACTTTTTATTTCTCCTTCAATTTTAAATGATAGCTTTGCTGGATAAAGAAGTCTTGGTTGTGGGCTCTTTTTCCGCATTACTTTGAATATTTCTTGCCATTCCCTTCTGGCCTCAAGTGTTTCTGTTGAGAAGTCTGATGCCATCCTTATGGGAGCTTTTCTTTGGTAATTGACTGCTTTTCTCTTGCAGCTTTTAGTATTCTTTCTTTATTCCTTAATTTGGTATTTTAAGTATGGTGTGTCTTGGTGTAGGCCTTTTTCAGTTCTTCTTTAATGGGACTTTCTGTGCTTTCTGAACTTGTGTGACTTTTCCCTTTATCAATTTGGGGAAGTTTTCAGCTATTATTTGATTGAACAAAGTCTCTATCCCTTGTTCTTTCTCTTCTTCTTCAGAAATCCCTATGATGCGGATGTTGTTTCTCTTCATGTTGTCACAGAGCTCTCTTAGAGTTTCCTCAGACTTTTTGAGTCTCTTTTCTTTTTGCTGTTCTGCTTCCGTGCCTTCGTTTATCTTGTCCTCTAACTCCCTGATTTGATCCTCAGGTTCATTTATCCTGCTTTTAATTTCTCCCATTGTGGTCTTCATTTCTGATATTGTGTTTGTCATTTCTGACTGACTCTTTTTTATTATTTCAATGTGCTTTTTTATACTTGCTATCTCTTTATTTAGGTGTTTGTTATGACCATCTATTGTTGTTCTAAGATCTTTGAGCATCCTAATAATCATTATTTTATACTCTGCATCTCGTAATTTGGTTATATCTGACTCATTCAAGTCCTTTTCTGGGGGTTTCTCTTGTTGATTCATTTGAACTGCATTTCTTTTTCTTTCCATTGTGTTTGTGTATAGACTCCTTCTCTGGGTATGTTGTTTGTGTAACTAGTTGAGTCTAGGGTTGGTGTTGTCTGCCTCCAATTTCTGGTTGTGTTGTTTCTAGATCTTCTTGAGTTGGCATCAGCTGTTGTTTGTAATCTACTGTGAGCTACTTGTCTGCTGTCACTATTCTTTTTGCCAATTGTGTCAGCATTTTCTACGTTTTAGCTGGGTCAGGTGTGAGGAACCCTTCCTTAAGATACCACTCTAACAAGGGTTGTTAAATCCTGAACTGATGCTCTCCATATCTGGCTGCTGGATGTGCCTGAATTGGACCTCCCTGGCCAGAGCCTGGCACAGATCAGTGGGGTCACTGCCTATGACTGACCTTATCAACCTTTTTGGAGCTACTGGCAATCTTGATCTTGTGGCTGCCTCTATTGGGCCCAAGTGCCATTGTAAATATCTGCTGCACTCTTAGGCTAGCTTTCATCTACTCTTGACTTGGGGGAAGTTCATCTAAAAGTTCAAGTTCCCCTGAGATCTGCTTTCTGCCACCTCTTATTGCTGGCTACTTGTTGGGCTCAGTACTGTAATTCAGAGATTAGGTATGGTATTGGATGTGGCTTGCTCTTTAACCTCAGGTGTCATTTTATCCAGACATTTTAAAATTTTTATTTATTTTATTTTATTTTTTGCTTCTTTTTTAGCCCTCAGAATGGTGTGGCCACAGAAGTCCAGTGGGTGTGGTCTCTGTTTCTGATGTGTGGTTTGTCCGCTGGCCCACCACCACCACTGCCGCCACCTTGGGCATTCAGGCTCAGGCACTGCAGGCTCCAGCCCTCTGCCACTGCCACCACAGCTTCTGCCACTGCGAGAGGGCTTGTGCATGCATGCTTGGGCCACTCCGGCCCCTTTTGTTGCTCCGGCCACTGCCGGCCCGCCCACTCTCTGGTGAGTACTCAGCAGCCTGGGAGGGGGGTATAGCTCAGACCTCAGCACTCACTACCTCTGTTTCTGATGCACTCCCTGCTTCTAAATGCCTCTTTACTCTGATTAGAGCAGAAGAGCCTGTAGTGGGCAGTAATTTCTTCCCTTTGCTGGTGTTGCTGCTCCCAGAAAAAAACGGTCTCTTTAGATTTAGGGAGTGACTCAGCCCAGGGGTTAAGGTGGCTGTCCCTCAAAGTGTTTTTCCCTGTGCCTCAGAGGTTACACTCTCTTCTGACAATTCCACTTCTCTCAGTGCTCCCCGCTCCTGGAGCCCCAGGTAAGTGGCTGTGAACAAGGTTTTCTGTGTGGTTTCTTTAAGATGGAGCCTGGGTATAAGAGTTCTATTTCTTTCTTGCAAACAGTATCCCTGCTCTTTTCTCAGCTAAATATTGTCTATATGCCTCTTCTAGGTTCTGGGGCTCTAGGCTGGGACTCCAGTCCTGGGGCTGAGGACCCACAACTCTCTGGGCAACCCTTCCTGCTGTGCGAGTCCCTCCGGGCCACTGCTTGCTCCTGGGAGCAGGGCAGCCCTTTCCACGTCTCCGCCTTTCTTACCAGTCTTAGTGTGGTTTCTTCAGTGGCTCTTGGTTATAGAATCCTCTTAGTTTAGGCCAAAGTTGGTTTTTCAAGATGATTGTTCTTAAAATTAAGTTGTAATCCACTTTAGTTCTGGGAGATGGGAGTTGGAACGTCTGACTACTCCTGTCACCAACCTGCTGCTTCCCACACTTTTTATTTCTAAGATACTTATACCTCTGGTTCCCCATCTGCACATCTTTTCCTTCCCTGCCAACATGGCTTCAGCACTCTGCATTCTCTCTGCTCTCACTCTGTAAATATGGCTTCTTTCTGCTTCTTCTCTCTCTTTTCAAAAAAAAACCTCTTTAAACAAATCATACTTTTTTATTTTATATTCTGAATGTTATATATATATAATTTTATTCATTTTAGAGAGGAGACACAGTGTGTGTGTGTGAGAGAGAGGAGAGAGAGAAGGGGGGGGGAGCTGGAAGCATCAACTCCCATATGTGCCTTGACCAGACCAGTGCAGGCTTTTGAACTGGCGACCTCAGTGTTCCCAGGTCGACGCTTTATCCACTGCGCCACCACAGGTCAGGCCTGAATGTTATATTTTTAAAATCTTAAATATTTAGGAGTATAATTCTGCTGTTTGTTTTTTCTGCGGACTCTCCATCCTGGTGGTTTATTTCCTTGTGCTTTTAAATTTTGGATTGTGAGCTAAATCTTTAGGGACCCTGTGAATTGAGGGTGTGTTTCTTAGGTTTCCTTCTGCCAATATTCCCCAGATGTTCCCAATCAGCACACACTTTAACTTAATTTCTAAGGCTGGAATTTCTGAATCATGAAGGTAATGTAACATTTGGTTCCCAAACTTACGTGATATCAAGTCTGAATCTACTAATTCACAGGAAGGACTTCTTTTCTCTGGAGGCCAAGTAGAGTTAGATGAGTTTCCTCATCTTCTACTTTTGTTGAATAGTATATTTTTTCTTAATCTTTTTAAAAAAATATTATTATTGTGAATGTAAGTCTTTGAAGGTCATAGCTTCACGGAGGCATCAATTTCCCATCTTGCATGGCACAGAGCACTCTTGTCAGATTCCCACCCAGCCATGGAAGCCTGAGTTACAGTTCATGAAGACACATTTGCTAAGGGTGAACACAGTGTCAGGCTGGCTTTCTTCAGTTTGAGTGCTCTTTGTTTTGGTACCTAGAGACCTCCTTCTTTTCCTGCAAGCTCAGTTAAGCATTTAAAAGAGCTTGTGTCACACTTTACAGATTCTTTTCAGATACTTTATAGCAAGACAGTTTCTCATGATACATAGAGCAGACATTTACCCACTCTACACATTTTCCCTAGAGGTATAGGCCATTTTTGGTGGGTTGTCTTGGTCTGTTCTTCACCAGTGTCCTGTTTGGGGCTGTGTTACTGTGTATCAGAGATTCAAACACACAAGGACACCACAACAGAGTGTTTATTCTTTCCAAAGCTGCCTTCTTCAAGCACATATGACTCTGCCTGAGGGCTTTCTCTGGATATGGGAGTGAGCTTGCCCTATCACAATCAAACCAAAAGTGCTGGGGATCTAATGTCTCTAGGAACAACCATAGCAGGTAAGAGTTGATAGGTCAGTATTCCAGCTTTCTCCCTTCAGATCTCGCCACTTTAACTCATGTTTCACGGGATCTCCCAGAGGCCCCCAGAAGAACCAAGCCTCTGCTGCCCATAGTGGTTACCTGGATTAGCTTCCTTTACTTCCTTGTCTCACTTCTACATTCGCTTTCGGCGCTTCTTAGGGTCCTTTCTCAAATACATTTGTATACAATTCTTGTGTCAGAGGCCATTGTGAGGAAACTCTAAACTTATTACTAAAACAATTCCTCTAACTTATAGTGAATATTGACTATGTATATGGTGTTACATGTTGTGGATTCAAAGATAAATTCTAAGAAATAGTTTCATCTCTAGAGTAATTGGTACTCTAGGCCTCCTGCTTTCTTGCTATCTTTTATAAATACACATTTTAGTGATGTTTGTAGGTAGCAAAAAACATTTCAACAGATTTTGGTCAAAATTAGCACAAAATCAGATTAGCAATTTAGGTGTTTGGATGATGATGGAAATAGCTGAATTGGATATACTGAGTACTTGATTGTTGGGCCAGTAAGAATATCCCACAATGAATAAGTAGAAACCTATTATATATTTGGCATTCTTGGGGATTCAGGTATTGACATCACTTTGATACAGAGAATAGAGATGGTAAAGCTGAACAGTAAAATGGTTTCTTAGAGATGCTTTGAGTAGTGAAAAAGGCTAAACTCTCCCTTCTCTTCAGCAGATGCTGCAAACTGTGATCCCATAGATTGGTTCCAGTTTTCGGATATATTTTGTTAGCCTGCATAATGTTTAAAATCACTTAGATCAGTGGCCATATTTATAAGTTATAAATCTCTGTCTCTAGATTAGAAACTCTAGTGTCTTTTAAATAATCAGAAGATTAGACATCAAAGTTCCCATAGGCCCACATGATGACCAGAAGAAGGTGAATTGTAGCTTCCTCCTTGAGATGAGGCTAGGGCTGTGGTCTCTGTCACTTTCTGCTGTGTGTTACAACTGACCCACTTCATTTATAATTTGCACCACTGAGACCTGAGAGCAGGCCGAGTGCAGAGGAGCCTCCAGCTCATGGTTTGGTTATTTGCTCTAAAACCTCAGACTCATTTTAATTAGGACACTTGATACTTTACTAGCTAGCCAGTACTCTGTTCAATGATTGGTTCAAATAAACCAAGAGGCATTCTCCATTTTCTCCTCAGGTAATTATTTTTGAAATAGACACGCTCACATAACAATTGCTCTTTAATTTAGTTTAAACCAAAGTTAAGTGTAAGGCAAAAAAATTATTGTTCACCTGAAAAAATAATTTTACTGTTGACTTTCTACTCCACTTGAATTTCAAACAGCTAAGTGTAAATCAGGCTGAAATTGAGTGTCTGGAGAAAGAAGGTCCTCATACCTTCCTTTGGGAACAGCCTCAATCCACAATCTAGACTGAGCCAGATGACCTTAGTAGAGGTGGGGGAAAAGGTGTAAGGATTTGGGCATTTGCCGGATGGCTGAGTTGGTTGTCCTTAGCAAGCTTTTCTACAACTGAAGAAAAGACTGGGAGAAGCAGGATGCTTCCATCAAGCTTTAGGGCAGGGGTCCAAGTCACCTGTCATATTTTCATCAGCTGTCCTCTGTCATTGCTGTTTGATTTCTAAATATGAGCCTGAGTGAGGCTCATACCACAAAAGAAGAAAGCTCTGATTCTAAACAAGGTCTTGTTTTCACTGCTCTATGAAACTAAGTCATTTCTATGTAAAATCTGTAATGATAATACATTTATGGAACTGTTGCTCCTCCCATAGTTATCAGTGAGCCCCCATAGAATTTTTTAATGTATTTTTTTCTTCTTTTTATTTTATTTTATTCATTTTAGAGAGGTGACACAGAGTGTGTGTGTGAGAGAGAGAGAGAGAGAGAGAGAGAGAAAGAGAGAAAGAGAAAAAAGAAGGAGGAGCTTGAAGCATCAACTCCCATATGTGCCTTGACCAGACCAGTGCAGGGTTTTGAACTGGCGACCTCAGTGTTCCCAGGTCGACGCTTTATCCACTGCACCGCCACAGGTCAGGCCCATAGAATTTTTATAGATGCAAAGCCTCCTGTTTTATAGAGAGCTGGGCAAGAAGGGGTGCGGACAGTTCTCCTCAGGAGAAGAGGAGAAGGGCTGCACAGAAAGAGGATCCTTTGCACTATGGGGATGTGTGTGTGTGTGGGGGGGGGAAGGCAGAGGGCCTGGTCTGGAGCATGTGGTATCTTTGACCTGAAACTGGGTGTGTTGACTTCATGGCTCTTATGCTGAGAGAGGAAGCCATGCTGACCTAGGAGAGTCCTATCAGGTTGTGCTGTGATCTAGCCTTGTGGCTGTGGTTAGGACACCCTGCTTCTCTGGCTCAGAGTGTCTTCAGAACCTGGAGATTGCCTGGACTGAAGCCTTGGCAAGAACATTTTCTGATTCTGTAAGAGGTTTCCAGTCTACCTTGAGACTATGGACAGGGACTGGCAGGATGCTGACTCTCACTATGTGCTTGAAAATGCTAAGGTTGTAAAGAAAAAGATGGTCATGGAAGAGTCCCCACCCCAGAACCAATGAACATCCATTACCACAATAGATGGCCACAAGGCTGACAGTCAAAAACTGATCTGTTGGTCTCACAAAGTGTAAAACTGTTCCCCAGAGCTGCTCCAGCAACCTTACCCTGTGCTGGAACATGTTCCTGTCTCCTCCACTTGCAGCTACACAGCCACTGTGAGCTGTGATTGGCTACATTGGTCACAGAATGGTAAACAGACTGCAGGTCAATGCTAGTGTAGCCTGTTATGCTCATCTCTGACTCAGAGGGCAGGGCAGGGCAAACCGCTGGGAACTTCCCTCTTTTTTGCTGCTTGGAGCAAATGACATTAGCTGTGCCAGGCAGTTGCTGGGAATAGAAAGAAAGACATGTTGTTCTGAGCTCTTAAAGACTTCATCTCTCATGATTCAGTTTTTAATAATTACCGTATTTTTTGCTCCATAAGACACACTTTTTCCCCCTAAAAGTGAAGGGGAAAATGCCCGTGCATCTTATGGAGTGAAAAATATGGTACTTAGTAAGTAAGCATTTCTGGGTGGTGTAGCCATAACGATGACAGGAAGGAAGTTGGGTCACATCGTAAGCACCAGATGAGCATGAAGCCCTGTTCTTAGTTATTTGGGATTCAGAGTATTTGCACCACTATGGATAGACAAGAGAGAACCATGCAGTTTTCTTTATCTTTGTAATTGTAAGTAAGAAGGAGTAAGGACAATGAGTTGTGAATGAGCCAGAAAAAAAATAGAACAGAAGGACCGATCAGCACAAGTGGTCTCATAAAAATCAGATAGAATGCGGGACAACAGTCAAATCAGCACCAGCGATCACATAGAATACAAAGTAGAAAGATAGTCCTGAGATGATGAGTCAGCTAAATGTTGTACAGATGAATCTAACTGTGCAGACAAAATTCATCAGTCCCTCTAAATAAATCCTCTCATATATTTTGACACCACCACAACTTCATAAGCTTCCAGCGACGCTGACAGACCAGCTTAATATATGATAGTGCTCGAACAATGAGAAACATCACGATGACCCAGCAAAACACACACCATTTGAGTAAAAACACCAGGACACAAGGAACTTTTGAAAGGAACGGGCTTCAAAAGTCTTCAGAATGTAGTAGGTCAAATTTAAGTAAAGAGAGCTTGCTAACTAACAAGCACAGAATCAGTTGATTGGTAACTCAAAACCTGCATTCTCAGCTGATCTGAGGTCACAGTCTTTATCTCTGGTCTAGAACATGCTAGACACCTAGGAAAACACTAAACTCAGTATTACTATAACCCAAGGAAGGTATAAAAACACAGGTAAGAATAAATGTCAATGTAAAAATAATAAAGAAATAAATGTAAATCCATGCTATCAATATTCTGAAACTAGTTTAAGAAAAAGGTGATAAGTAGAATAATCATTGTGATAATTTGTGTTTGTTTTGCTTGCTTTTAAAGCATTTAAGGCAATCTGCTATGTTAGATTAAAGGCTTAAAATCCTATTAATAAATCCATGACCAATGTATATATGTCAACAATAACTTTAATTCACAAAGTTTTGATTTGTTCATTAAGCAAGTAGTGTTTAACTGTGTAAAGGGACACAGTATAAGAAGACTAAATTGACCACATACAGAGGAGCCCTTTGAATAAGAGTTCCCAGCTATGGAAAGGAAGCCTACTATCTAACAAGCAGTGGCAACCCTGGTCACTGAATTCTGGGTTTCTTAGGGGGGCTGGTACATTTCTTATCTGGCCAGAAAGTGGATATGTCAGCCTTCAAACAGGGGAGCCCACTGGTTGCCCTTTGGCTAAGCAAGCAGTCTTTGACAATGACTCTTCAATTGTAAGCAGTGCTTTCTGGACTGGGACCCTTTTCTTTCTCTTCCTGGTCATTGGTCAGTTCCCACACAGTCCCATCCTGAAAACAGAGAGACACTGGAGGGGTACCAGCACAGAAGGGGCACACAATGATGCCTTCTTGGCTCTCACACAAGGAAACCAGCAGATGCTGACAGCACATCACCCACTGCACAGGAATCACCCATTGGTGGCACCCAGATGGCTATGCACACACTTGTGTCTGGGTAAACATCAGAGTACATTTTGATGCCCATGTGGCTTCTCTTGGATCCCAGAATAAAACTGGATCAGAGGCCTAGAATATCACTTTACAAGGAATCCCAGAAAAGGACCAAATGTCAATCCAGATGGCTCAGAGCTCCTGTGCAAATCACCTTTTTATTTCAATGACAACCCCTGCTCTATTATTTGAGTTTTGGAAGGAAGTGCTTGCCTCCTACATGTGTGGCCCTGACCACTGCCCCTGCTTTGTGCCTCACAATGCTCTCATCAAGCTGCTGAAGGCTCTGTAAGTTGAGTGTCCCTTCCTCAAAGGAGCCCGATGCCTGCAGGCCTCTGCCAGGTGCTGCACAGGCCAGCTGCGAAGGGTTTCTCTCACCTTTGCCTTTCTTGGCCTCAGGAAAGAATCTGCTTCTCTCCCCCACTCTCCTCCTTGTGCTGCTGAGTATAAAGCCTTGCCCAGGACCTCACCCTGGCAGCTGCTTTGGGATGTGTTGTCTATGCTGTTGCTGCTACAAAAATGGCTGCGGAGCTGGACAGCCTCCCCCATTCCCACCTTCCTAAATTCCTTCAGAGCAGGCGCAAAGGAAAATCCCATCCTTCGGGATTTTGCCCAAGGATAGAAAGACCTGGGAAGGCACTTTCTGTCTGCACAGAAGAGGCCTCTTGGCCTCACAGGCTATTGGCCTGTTACCCTTCTTAGGTTTCTATCCACAAGCTACTCAGCATCTCTGAAAAAGGGCTTGAGAGAATTAACAGGGAGGAACCCTGTGACTTGGTGGCAGAAACACACCTACAGGCTTTGTTCTCTTCCAGCTCCTGGTCACCCTCAACTCTTTCCTGTTTCCACTTTTAAAAATCTACATCTCAGTGTTGGCATTCCTTCATCCCCATGTATAATATGTTTGGTCAAGTTCCTGTTTTCACGTCTGGGCCAAAAGGCCTCGCTCTGCTCAAGGTTGCTCTCGCTATTTAATCCTGCATGCCCAAGGTTAACCCTTTGGATTTGTGTCTTTGTTTCTCTGGCTAATTGCACTTTATTTCTACCCCCTTAGTCTTGGAAAATCAACTAAGAGAGAAACGCTGTGTGCAATGTCTTTAAGTAGTGCTAAAGGACTACTTGACCGGTGATGTTTTCCATTATTACTATTATTTTTCAGTGTTGCTGCTTTTTGGGGTTTGTCTTATGCTCCATTTCCTTTAGAATTATTAGGTTTTGAGAAAAGCATGTTTTTTCCCTCCTTCTTTTTCCTCCCAGCGCAGTTTTGAAGAGATTTTCCTATGAACATGTTATCAACGCGCCTGTTCCATCTGCTGTGCAGTCAAGTCCTTTGCAGCTTACCCTCTATTTTGGAGAACATGTTGCCAGCCTTGCTTTGCAGTCTTAAAGTCTGATTAGTTCATGTTTGACTATCTCGGTGGATTACCCAAGTGCACGTGATCGCATGCTGACTGTAATCCAGGGCTTTTTGGAGGTCAGATGGATTGTAGGCCCTGCAGCAAGCCAGCAACACACAGGACGTTCTGAGGCAGATGTGCACAAGGCTGCCTGCCTTCAAGGAGAGGAGAGCAGGTGTTGATTACGAGTTTGAAGCATGTGACCAGATGCCATGGTCCTTTGACCTTTGAAACCCCAGGTGGATTGCCTGCGCCCTTAGGGACCTCCCACAGACCTCAAGTTACTGCCAGAGATAAGGCTACTGCTCTGTGCCCCTCCCCACTCACTGTCTTCTCCATAGAGGAAACTGCTGTCAGGTGTGGGGGACATGGGCTTTCCTTATGTAATAAGCATGTCAAATGCACAGAAGGGCTCTGACTGAATGATATGGGTTACTGAAAGAGAATAGTAGATATCATTTTAATTTTGTAGATGTTATTTCCAGACACCTTTGCAAAAAAAGGAGAACTTGATACACATAGATGAAAAATGTAGATGTGAGTGCTTCTTCTCCTCGGGCTGCTATGGGTCCCTGATGCCAGACTGGTCTGGCTCTGAGTGTGTGCAGAGAGGAGGTGGCTGGAGTGGGATATGGTGAGAGAGACAGTGTTTGAATCAGAAAATTAACCTCCTCCTCCCCTCACCCATCCCTACAGCAGTCCCTTTGAGTAACCCAGACCTGTGAACCTGCATTCATGGCAGGTCCCACTGCAGTCCACAGCAAAACTGATCCTGAGCTGCATTTTAGTAATGAGCTTTGGTCCACACGTAGGACATAAAGAGAAACAACAAATGTGAATCACTGTGACATCTCTTACTGACATGCTATCTAGGATGCCATCTCTCCAAGGAGAAATTTCTCTAATAGCTCACCCAGGTATCAGGAAAAGTGGACATATCCTTAAAAATTGGTTTTACCTTGCAAATAATGCAATTTTCTGGTTTGATTTGGTTTCAAGAAAGATCACAGTAAAATACACCTCTAGTGACTGTAAACTGTCTTATAAATCCTCAGCAACAAAAATTTATTGAGCATGTGGTATGTGCTCAGCACTTTCCATGTAGTTCTCTCCACCTAATCAGCCCTGAGAGGTAGGTTAACTTTTATCCCTTTTGTAATGAGATGAATAATAACTTCCAAAGATACCCAGGCCCTCTGTTGAATGTTACCTTATATGGCAAAAGAGAGTTAGCAATTGTGATTAAACTAAGGATCTCGAGATTTTCCTAGTCATGTGTCCTCATAAGAGGGAGGTGGAGGGAGATTTGACACAGAGGAAAGCACTGTGATAGCTGAAGCAAGATGCTGTGTTGTTGGCTTTGAAGATGGAAGAAGAAGCTGTGAGCCAAGCAATGCAAAGCATGCCGCTGTAGAAGCTGGAATCAACAAGGAAACAGATTCTCCCCTATGGCTTCCAAGACAGTGTGGCCTTGACCACAGGAAACTGACTTTGGATTTCTGACCTCCAGAACTCTAAAAGAATAAATGCATGTCATTTTAAGCCAGCAGGTGATAACTTGTTGCAACAGCTTTAGGAAACTTATATATCTTCTATACAATCAAGGAGAAAAGATTTTAAGAATATTGCCCGAAGGTTGGAGATTTGTTGACTCCGGGTCCCAAGATCTTATCCCTTACACTGCCTCATCCTTGGTGAGCATCCTGACCATCCTGGCTTAATTATCCCCTTATTTTCCCTCCCCTTATCCTGCTTCTCCCACTACCAGTTCACCTTCTCATCATGTGTTCTTCTGTAATCTACCTCATGTCTTGGTGTGATAGAGGCAGCGTATAAATACATTGGTGGACATCTTTGGTATGTGCATGCGCTGGGGTCCCTGGGCTTTTTCTAGGTCTGCAAATTGTCTTATGATTTAACCGGAGCAAGGCCCCTGACCTTTCTATTTCCCTCTTTGCTTTTGTACAGAATGTTGCTCTCTCCTGTCGCACTAACGGTTGGACAGATCAGAACTTCTGCATTTTCAGAAAATTTTGCTCATTTCCTGGTTAGTATTCAGAGCCCAGTGAGTGCTTATGATGTTCTCCCTTCTCAAGGGTTTTGTAGTATTCAGATGAGTTTATAGCTTAAGATTTCCCCTTCTCACTAAAATTGTAAAACAAAAGAGAAGGGGAGAATGAAACAGGAAACCCAGAAAACAACGGATACTTTGTTTTGTCAGCTGATCCTCTCACGTGCATACTGGAATTGTTAAAGCACCCAAACACCAGGACCTGGCAGGATAGCACACACTAGTCCTTGCAGTATGTTATGGATGTGAAGGCCTTGAGGGTGGGATGGGGGACTGCCCCACTGTGAAAGGGGGCAATGTCCATGCGGTAAGGGCTATGAAGCCAGCTGGCCTCTGAGACACGCAGCAGGGACCATCTCTAGAGAAGCCCCCAAGACCCTGCTTTCCCTTCTGTTGACCCCAATGTATCAAGGGGCCCTTCAGACAGTCAGGCTCTTAAATAATGCTGGTTCATGCTCCCATCTTTTTTTTTCTTAAATTATTGATGCCATAGGCTACAAACCCTGCCTCTAGCTCCAAAAGGCTTTCAATCCATTATCCATGCTGAGGAGTATTTCCAAAGGCATCCTCCTCATTGCCAGACCTTGTCTGGGTCTCCTGGTGAATTAGTGTAGGTTCTCCAGAGAAACATAGCCAATGGAATTACATATATAAGTTATGTATAATACATATATATTATAGAAATATTTATTATGAGGTATAGAATTATGATTATGGAGGCTGAGAACTCCCTCGACATGCTGCCTGGAAACTGGAGACCCAGGAAAGCTGGAGGTGTAGTTCGAAGGCCTGAAAACCAGGAGAGCAGCAAGCAGGAGCTAGAGCCTAGTTCAGCAGTTGAACGGAGGGTGAACTCTCCCTTCTTCCACCTTTCACTTCTACTCAGGCCCTGAACAGATTAGATGAGGCCCACCCACACATTAGGGAGTGTAGTCTGCTTTACTTGTCCACTGATTCAAATGTTCACCTCCTTTAGAAACACCGTCACAGACCCACCCAGGGATAATGTTTAACCACCTATCTGGGCACTCCGTCGCCCAATCAAGTTTACACCATCACACTCAGGCTCTGCCCACATTGCCTATTCTATCTCTGATGTCCTGGTGCCTCAACCCTTCCTCAGAGCTCTGAACTCTGTGCCTAGTCATACCTCCCTCCTTCACACATGCCATTTCTTCCTTCTCTACCTGTATTCCATTTGCTGTCCAATGTGGATCAAGCATTAGGCAGCAGGAGGTCAAGAGCAAAGGCCGTGGAGTCTGACAGGCCTCAGACCAACTCATTGTAATTGCAACATATATTTACTCAACAGTTCTCTGTGCCACTGTTACTGTGTGGCTTTGGAAAACTTACCTGACATCTCTAAACCTCTGTTTACACATCTGTAAACTAACACAGAGAAAGCACTTGGCCTGATCCCTGCACGTATGCACCTTTCATGACCATGAGATATCGTAGTTATTATGTGTATCTTTCTTCAAGGATGAACCCTTCCCCAGGCAGATTTGTCCCCAACCTCACCTTCTCCAACCAGCATGTCCTCTAGTGCAATACGCTGTCTGCTATTCCAGTTCTCAGAACAGAGCATTTATCCTGTTATTTGTTTGACCTCCACCACTCTTAGATGGGAACAGCGTCTCCTCCACCCTTTTTTCCTGAGTGCCCAGAGCAGGGCTGGTGTCAGCATTCACAAACTCCCTATGGCAGAGGTAGGAGTCCTCCCTGCTGGGCAAGTGCTATGCTCTTGTGCTCTGCCCTACACATCTACCCCTCTTTCTTCTCCTGGCAGTGACTTGTAAGGCTGTGCCTGGCTTGGCTGTAGGCTGAAGGCTGATCAGGGAGATGGACCAGTAATGGTAACTTGTATGGGAGGATGAGTTGGGAAAACAAATTCTGAGCAGTCCCTTCATCTCAAGTCTTGCTTCTCATCCTGCACCAGAAATGAAGAGACTCCCAGGAAGCATCCCATCCCCATGAGAAGAGCAAGAGTAATGAGACGAACACACTAATGTCTTTAATATTGAATATTTTTAAAGGAATAAAGTTAAGTGGGAGCTGCTCAGAGAGGTCCAGATGGTCAGCTCCTTGGGCCGAAGCTGTAGGGGTAAGCCATTTGCCCGAGGGCAACACCCCCCCTTCCCTAGCTTCCAGTAAGGCCAACACAGATGCTTAACAAACATCTCCTTTCCACCTCCTTTATTCCAAACAACATTTTGCCTGTTATCTATCTCCAAAGTGTCATATTTCATAATGTCATGACTTTTCATGAGCCTATCCCTCTTATCTTTATTCAAGGTATGGTCCTGAGACTCAGTTCCTTTCTCCTACGCAGGCCCTCTTTTTTTTTAAAAAAAAAAAATTATTCATTTTAGAGAGGAGACACAGAGAGAGAGAGAGAAAGAGAGAGAGAGAGAGAGAGAGAGAGAGAAAGAGAGAAAGGGAGGAGGAGCTGGAAGCATCAACTCCCATATGTGCTTTGACCAGACCAATGCAGGGTTTTGAACTGGCGACCTCAGTGTTCCCAGGTCGACGCTTTATCCACTGTGCCACCATAGGTCAGACCCAGCGCAGGCCCTCTTAATGGACAGAACTGTGTCCCTCCCCCAATTCATAAGTTGAACCCCTAACCCACAGCACCATAGAATATGACTGTATTTGGCAATAGGTCTTTTAAAGAGGTGATTGAGTTTATATTAGTGAGTCCTAGCCTAATATGACTGGTGTACTCATAAGAAGAGAGAGATAGACTAGTAAAATATGGGCACAAAGGAAAGATTATGTGAAGACACAGGGAGAAGACAGCAAATTAAGGAGAGAGACCTCAGAAGAAACCCATGCTGCTGACACCTTGATCTTGGTCTTTTAGGCTTCAGACTGTGAGAAATAAATTTCTGTAGTTTCAGCCACCATGTTCCATTACGGCAGACCTAACAGACTAATATTATAGCAGTTCCCTGCATTCTGTTCATTAGATTGCAATTTTGGTTGGTTTATCTGTTTGCCTTATTGGGGTAACCACCATTGTTCACTCCTTTTCACTATGTCTAGTACTAGAGAAAACCCAGGCATTACCAGCTGCAGGGGAAGCTCTTGCCTAATTTGGGAGCAATGCAGCACAAGCTCTAGGTGTGTCATGGGAAGGGAAGGAATCTTCATTTTAGCACAAGTAACCTTTCCCTCAACTTGCAAACCAAGTAAATTACCCAAGGCTACAATTTTGAGGTGAGGGGGTGGTGTAAGCATCTTTTTCTAATTTTGAACAGGCCAGGTTTCATGACTAGTAGACTCAATGGTCGTTGGTGTTTTTTTTCAGGCTCTGTGACATTAGTGAATTGCTATATTTTACACACTCAGTGTCTTTTCCCTGTCCTTTTTGTCATTCTATTCAGGCTCTTTCCTACTCTAACCTTTCTTCTCCCAAGGGCTCCAAATGGCCCTCGTGACCTGCTGCAAGTGGAGCAAGTGTTCGCCCTTGCCCAATCACCCTTTACCCCCTCCCCCCAACTATGCACTACAGCAGCCCACATTGGTGGGCCTTAATCTCCCCCAAGACACAGATAGATATTTTCAAAGACCTTACCACAGCTCCGGTAAAGCACTTCCAAACCCCCATCCTTGCAGGCCGTGTGTGTGGGCCAGGCTGGGCAGCAGCCGCCACTGGGAGAGGTCAGAGTCCAGATGAGGAAGGCAGCAGTGAAGCCCTTCATGGTGCAGGCCTGTGCAAGACCAACAGAAAGCTAAGCCCAAGAAAGGGCCTTTAGGGTGTTTCTTCCTCTCCCCTTATGAATAGGTTGACATGTTCAGTTTCACTTCTCATATTTTATGTACTAGGGAACTATCTGATAAGCAAAAGGCAGTTAGCAAAGGTATTTGAATACCCTTCCCCCAGGACCTTTGGCACTTAAACCAAGAAGGTGAGGTTGGTCTGGGTTGGGGTCGACTAGATGTTGACTTTCTGCATTCACAAGAAAAAGCTAGCAAGTGACACTTGACCTTCTGACTCAGGTCCTCAAATACAGTCCTTATAAGAGCCCCCTGTCCAGGTATAGCAGGAAAGGTAAGCCACAGGCCAGCAGGTGTTTTCCATCCGCAGGCCCCTATGTCTCTGCAGGCCTCCGATGTGGGGTGTGGACCAGCAACCGGGCTGGGGCTGGCAGGCAACATTGGGCATCTGGAATGAGGCTTTTGCCCTATTGGCATTTTCCTCTCCCCTGGTTTCAGCTGTACTCTCTGGATGAGGATGTCAGCAGTCTCTGTGCTGCTAGCACAGGGCCTTTTTCTGGCAACAGCAAATGTGTTCTCTGAAGATGAGGTGGAAGGAGTAGCCCTGAGAAGTGGGCTGTGTTCTATTTCTGGGCTCAGCTTGGTGGATGGGGTTGGGAAGGATGGGGAAGCCAGCGCCTCCCATTTAAGAGTGGGGCTTAATTGTTTCTGCCATTGGTGGGATTGTTAATGTTATGTCCCACTTTCTTTATAGAGCCAAGATCTTGTCCCCCTATTCCACTACTGATGTCCCCCTCTGAGACAGCAAGGGTTCTAGCTTTGGATTTCCCATGTCCACCCTGCTGCACCTTAGCCGGAGGGCACTGGGCTTGGGGCCAAAGCCAGCAGATTTTAGAAGTAACAGAGAACAAACACTGTTTCCCCAGAGAGAAAAAGCATTTCTCTGTACATATTAGGTAAATTGACTATTTCTGCTGGTGGCCAAATAAGAATTAAAATTACCTCAGAACTTTCTTTTTTGAAGTGGCATGTAATCCCCAATAAAGACAAATATATTGATTGACTCAATTGATGGATGCTTTGCATTTCTTGGGAACTAGTCATTTGGGGAAGGGGGTGGAGGGCAGGATTAATTTTCTTTTTATTTCTTTATTTTTTGGTACTCACCTGCAAATAAGTACAGTGACATCGGCTTTCAAAAGTGGTTCTTAAAGTATGGCTCCTGGACAATAGCATCAACTTTAATTAGGAGCTTGTTACAAATGAAAATTCTTGGGCTACATGCAAGACACCTGAACTGGAAACTTGGGGGTGGGGCAGCCAGCACTCTACTTTAATTCTCTGTCCAGCTGAGTCTGACACACTCAGGTGTAAGAACCACTGGCTGTTTTGGGACTCAAAATGAAAGTTGAGTCCCAAAGAAGAGGTGGGTGAATTGCCCTAAGAAGAAACAAGGTCACTGTGTGCTCCAGGTGAACAGAGGTCAGTTGTGCTGTGAGCAACCACTCAGGTGAGAGCCAGAAGGTTAATGTGCAAAGCTGTGGGCCCTGCTGGGAGTGTATAAACCCTGGTAGGTCCAGGACAGGAACACGGAGGCTTTCCCTTGGGACCTGTGAGTTCTCTAGAAGTTGTTGAGAGAACTATGAACTGTGAACGGGGAGAGCAATGGAGGCTAAGCCCTTCCACCCTGCAGAGCATGGCTGGACAAGCACCCCTACAGCTGGGCCCAGGTGTGCAGAGCAGGGAGCAGACAGCCTGGCAAACAGCTGTGAGCCGCTGCCAGTCAGGAAACCTTGGCATTTAAGGACCGGGCCACAGTGTGAATCAAGACCTGGCAATGAAAGGAATCATAGTTGAGAGATAGCACTGGCATACAGAAATGTTCAAAATAGACTGCTGAGTGGCTCTGGAGGTGTGGGGAAGCTGGAGCCTGGCTCTCAGACTTGAGTGGGCTTCAGCACCACCTGGGCGGCTCATCATCAGCACACAGAGCACGGGCTCTCCACCTCAAGTTCCCAATTCAAAAGGTCGGGGTGGGGACTGAGAACCTGTATTTCTAACAAGTTCTTAGGTGGTGCTGATGCTGCCTATCTGGGCCCACAATCTGAAAATTCTTGCCCTATATTTCAGAATTTGCTCTTTTGCAGAGTATACAAGTTTTTAATTTTTTAAAAATATTTAAGACTTTATTTATTCGTTTTAGAGAGATGAGAGAGAAAGAGAGAGAGAGAGAGAGAGAAGAGGGGAGAAGCAGGAAGCATCAATTCCCTTATGTGCCTTGACCAGGAAAGCCCAGGGTTTCGAACCTATGACCCCAGCGGTCCAGGAGTGTACAATTTTTAAAAATCCTCTTATTAATAAAATGTTCTTCTGCTATATGATGGACAACATTTTGTAAAACACATAACACACCCAAAGAGAAATAAGAAGTAAGTCACTTTCTTGAAGGAGTTTGGCTTACTGAGAATGAGGTTTTGACTAAAATTATCAGTAGGGTTTACCTAGTTCACTCAATCTATAATGTCCTGAGGAGTTCTCTAACTAGAAGCTTTGTAAAGATAACAAAAGACTTTATTGCGAATGCCCAGTTCCTTAACCATAGAAAAATTATAATAAATTTATAGTAATTATTTAAAATGTGGTTATATGTTTTTTATATATGCATATACATGTAAATGATAACCAATATACTGTCAGGCTCTGGTCCTGACTTCCATCTCCTTAAAGAAGTTGTGCTGTTCTGGTCTCATTCAGATTTCTCTTTTTGATAATCCTCTTCTTCTTTGTCTCAAACTGCTCTCTATTCAAAGAGTTTTGCTTGGGGGTAGTGACTATCTTTTCTTTAAGATAAAAATGTTCTTAGGAAGAAAACTCCAGTTTAAGGAGAGACTTAAAGAATAAAAGGTGCAATTCTGAGGGCAAGAGTCCAATCATACGGAGGGAAAGGCGAGGCTGCTCTGCATGAGAGTGAGATAGAGGAGGTCTTGCTGCAAAGAGTGAGAGAGAAGAGAAGGGAAAGCAGTGGAAGGAAGAAGGGTAGGGATAGGAGATGAGGTGGTGAAAGGCCACTGCTGGGAAGAGTGAAGCAGCCTGTTGCAGGTGGGCAAGCCAAAGCTCTTTTAAGAACAAATTCTGGCCCTGACTGGTTGGCTCAGTGGATAGTGTGTCAGCCCTACATATGAACATCCTGGGTTTGCTTCCATTTGCTTCTCTTCCTCTCCCTCTCCCCCTTCTCTCTGTCTTCTACTCCCACAGCCAGTGGCTCAATTGATTTGAGTATCGACCCCAGGTGCCGAGGATAGCTTGGTTGGTCCAACCATCTTCCCCAGGCACTAAAAATAGCTCAGATTAGAGCATCGGTCCTAAACAGGGGTTGCCAGGTGGATTCTGGTTGGGGCGCATGTGGGAGTCTGTCTCACTATCTCCTCTCCTTTCACTTAAAAAAAAGGAAAAAACAAATTCTAAGTTGTTTACTGTGCAGCATGCTATGAGACAGCTGTGGCCACTCTGTCACCCACACTAATTCAGTGGAGACTTACACACCCAAAAATGCCACACGCATGTGTGTGTGAACTTAGGAAAGGGCAGAGTTTTGTGTTTGCATCAAAGAGCCATAGGAATACAGCTCCCATGGAAAGTAATCAGTCTTGGAGTGGACACTGTACTTGCACAGTCCGTAAAAGGGACGGTTGGCCAGTTTTATCTACATTTCACATGCCAGCAGATGGCAGATGACCCTAAGCTTTTATTTGACACTAAGAACTGATGACATACCATTCTTTATCTCCAACAGCAAATGTGTTTTTATCACCATCTGTATTCATCTATGGCTGCTCTTGTTTAATGCCCCTTGGATATTTATTATTAGGCAACAATTTATCTTTGTGTAGCACTGCCACTTTGCTCCTTTTCTCTGTGGCCTGTCTCTGTGTTTCTGCCACACTATAGTTGGAAGAGACAGGTTTGATGTCTTCTTGATTTTGTCTTTCTGATTGAGTACAACCTAAAATAGCTCCCCTAGTGTTGAGAAACCAGGAAGCCATGCTACTTCTTATATAACACCATTTGGCAGCTCCCTGCCTCACTCTTCAACTATTTTCATACCGACTGTTACATGAATTACATGAATATCTTGTACAGTTGGTGCCAGCTTATTTTTTAAATTTTTTTATTGATTTTTTTTTAGAGGGAGAGGAAAGAAAGACCGAAAAACATCATTTTGTTTTCCACTTATTTATGCATTCATTGGTTATTCTTGTATGTCCCCTGACTGGGTATTGAACCCACAACCTTGGCATATCAGAATAATGCTCTAACCAACTGAGCTACCCAGTAAAGGCATCTACTGAGCTTTTCAGTAGACTCTACAATTTCTCAGACAGATTTCTGTTAGATTCACCCCCAAGGAAAGAGTGAGGTCCCAATAAAACCCAATAGATTTTTGATATCATATATTACGTGTATGCATCTGATAAAAATAGCATAGAAACAGCCTGCTTTTTATAGAAAACAGAAAAAAATTATTGATTTATTTACCTGCTTCAGATTCACTCACTCATTTTATTCAGCAAGTATTTGTTGAGCATTCCAATGTGCCAGATACAATTCCGCACACCAGGAATACAGCAAACAAAGTCCCTATTCTCACAAAATTTACTTTGCAGTGGGAGAAGACAATCAAGAAATTTATTTATCATGATTGTTTAGTAAAAGAGGCTTCACTTCTTGAAAAATTGCTTAGTTTTCACATAAAAATGGGACTGAAATTTCTGAAAATTTTTTAGTTTACTATGGTTTGAATACACTGACTGCCCCATCCCTTTTTTTTAAGTTTGACCTAGACTGGTAGTTCATCAGGGCTTTCCAATAACATTGATCCAATAGATAAACTGTAGCAAGCACCTCTGAAATACTGCCTCTTCCAATTTCCTTATTGTTGCCCCATTTATTAACATTAATGTTTCTTTATTCTGGGGACATAATATGCATAGTACTGGATTTCTTGTTGGGTCTATAAATTCTATAACAAACTATAAACAGAAATGATTTTTGTTTGTTTGGGGCACATGTATGCTGGACCAAGAAGAAGTGGGCTTTATAGATCAGGCTGAGCAATTTTCCAACGATGAAAAGGGCAACACATTGCAATACCTGATTAAGGAAGAAGAAACAGCTCTGAGATTCAGAGAAGGCAGGTCTAGTCTGAAAGGACTCATGTACATTGTCTAAAATTCCTCTGCAGCATGGAACAAATTAGCAGCTTGTAGCTAAATCTCGCCTCAGATTGAGATGTCCTCAAGATTTTATTTCTCATTCTGTTAAGAATGAGGTAGTTTTGATAAGTGGAAGTAACAGCATTAGGCGGGAAAACCAGAAGTGTGGTTAAGAATGGAGAGAGTTCTTTTACATGGTATGAAGAGGGGTCCTAAATTGCTCTTGTAACTTGAACCCTAAGCTCTGGCTTCAACATGTACCTCCAACTGTGGCTGGTTCCATATTTCCAGGTGGTCATTATGGGATTCACACCTGTCACATTTGAGCCACACTCTCTGAGAGCATACTTTGCTGGACTGGCAGGTGGTGGTTGGAACGAAATAACCCATTGTTTGCATCAGACCCCAGGAGATTTTCTTGACGTCTCTCTCCTGGGTGACTGTGGGATCCACCTAGAATTCTGCTGAAGGCTACCAGGAGAGCTGTCCATCCCCTGAAGTAGTTAGTAAGCATACTCAGCAATAATTTTGACATGTAAATAATAATCTTTGAAGTAGCCCATATTGTTTCTTTTCTCCTCTGGAATAAATGAGAACAGCCAATTGTGCTGAGCCCATACTAGGTGCCTGCCACTCTGCTAAGCACTCATCATATATTCCCTCATTTAGTCAATCCTCAAAACAGCAGCTCCATGGCTCCCTTACTACACTTCGAAATCTTGAAGTCTTGAAAGAAGAAAAAGTTTATTAAAATCCTTTTGGTGAAAAACTCTGGTCTAAACTTTAATCTTATCAGTTTAATAGTCTTAATTTAAAGACTTAATTTATTACACTTAAATAAATATTAACTTGTTTCACTACAGAAATGTTAATGTGAATGGTTAATGGGTAATGGGTCCTGCACTGGACCCCACTGGGGTTGTTATAAAATATAAACCTTATTACCTTTTTAAATCAAGAAAATCTAAATTTTAAATACATCTGTACGAAAGATTTCTGTTAAGGAGTGCTGGACTTGTTCTGTGATGATCCTCATTATAAAAATGTAGAAACGGAGGCATAGTTAATCACTAGTCCAAGATCACACATGTGGTAACACCAAGTTGAAAGGCACACAGAGTCCAGGACCCAAGTTCTTGACCCCGGAGAAAACAGCCTCTTTACTACCACACCTTCATGCTTGCTTATCTTTTTGTCTAGAGAAATCAAAGCAAATTATCCCACTACTAGAAGATGATGGAACTTGACCTCTGCAACTTTAAGGAGCAGGTTTCTCAGTCAGAGAAGAATCACAATGGGAATAGGGTCCTGGGGCAGGGCAAGAGGAGCAGTGCAAATGGAATGGGTTTTGTAGTCAGATCGTCTTGGGTGGAAGTCTTGCCTCCCTTGTGTGGTATTGGCAAGTCACATAACCTCTCTGGCTGTAAGTTTTTTTGCTTTTGAAAAAGTCAGTAATAATCAATAAATGGTAACTGTTCTCTGAATGTTTTTATTTTTAAAGGAAAAATACTGGGATAGGCTTGAGTGAAAGAATCAAGAGTTTCTTAGTCAACTTAGTTTGCAGACTTTGCTCTTCAGCCAAAGCCAGGCCCTCAACTCCATGACCAGATAACTAAATAAATTAGCTTATGGGGGAAACAAAGTTCTGCTTATTAGAAGAACTATATTCCCATTAGAAATGTGGGGTGACAATGGAAAATAGGACCTTGAAATTTCAGAAGAGAGAGACTATGCAAGGTGGCCAGTGAAATGACAACCTCCCCAAAGGGTCTAATGACAGCACCTTTCCTATCTGCACTAGACCCTGACCTTCCTAAAAGAAAGGGTCAGATGATTTCATGGCAAGCCACTTAATATTCAGAAATTGAGTTTTTTTGCTTTTCCTTTGAAACTTGGATATGTCAGCTCTAATGGCAAGGATATTGATGAATAAAGGAAGAAACAGACACTTTGTACTTCTTAGGTAAACGGTGCTTTCGGTGGCTGTGGTCTCTGCTCCTTTCAAATGTAATTGTGTTAAAAAGCCATGGCCCTAAATTTTTACTTTCTGCTCAAAACGCTGGTCTTTCCTTTGTTCATGCTTTTGAACTCCAAGATTGGAGACTGCCCAATGCTGGGGGGTTAGGGGGAGATGTTCAAACATGGAATTACTTAAACATAGTCTGTCCATCAGCAAGTGCTTTCCATTTGACTATGTGAGGACCTCTCATCCTGCCTCTATCTGGCCATCCCTACTGCCATCACCCTAGATGAAGGTGCTCATGGTCTCCCAGGATCCATCTTGACCCCTCTCAAATTCAGTGTCCAGATAGCACTGAATACCTGCTGAGGTGCAAATCCAGGATGGGATGCTCTGCCAAAGCCCTTCAGGGGTTCCCCATGTACATGTCCACAGGCCTTGCCTCAGCTGGTCTCTCCTAACCCAGCCTTCCAAGCCTCTCTCAGTTCTGGCAGCACTCTTATCTCCCCCACCCTGGCATCTAGCACACACTGTTACTGACCCTGGAATGTTCTTGTCCCCTTCCTTGACTTAGTGACTATACTTCCTTCACAGCTTAGCTCATTGCTTGTTCCCTGGAGAAAGCTGCTCTGCCACGACCAGGTAACTCCCCCTAAAACAAGCTTGTGTAGCCAGGTAGACCTCATCTCTTCACATCACTGCTCAGTTAAAGTACAGGACAACCTTTTCCTGTAAGGAGGTAGTGCAGAGAAGCTGACAAGAAAGGAAAAATAATCCCCCATAAGCTCGATATCCAGAGATAACCACTATTGACATTTAGTGAAATATCCTTTTGGTACACACACACACACACACACACACACACACACACACACACACACACCACATATATGTATACATTACTTACACTGGTCCTCTAGAATTCTTCTATGACATGACTTTTTTTTGTTGTTAGATTAATTTTATTTTATTTTATTTTATTTTATTTTATTTTTTATTAGCTTTAATGTGGTGACACCAATAAATCAGGGTACATATGTACAATGAAAACATCTCCAGATTATCTTATCATTCAATTGTGTTGCATACCCATCACCCAAAGTCAAATTGTCCTCTGTCACCTTCTATCTGGTTTTCCTTGTGCCCCTACCCTTCTCCCTTTCCCACCCTCCCCTCCCTTCGCCCACCTCGTAACCACCACACTCTTGTCCATGTCTCATAGTCTCACTTTTATGTCCCACCTTTGTATGAAATCATGCTGTTCTCAGTATTTTTTTTTTCTGATTTACTTATTTCACTTCGTATAATGTTATCAAGGTACCACCATTTTGTTGTAAATGATCTGATGTCATCATTTCTTATGGCTGAGTAGTATTCCATAGTATATATGTACCAAAGCTTTTTAATCCACTCGTCTTCTGACGGACACTTGGGCTGTTTCCAGATCTTCGCTATTGTGAACAATGCTGCCACAAACATGGGGGTGCATTTCTTCTTTTCAAACAGTGTTATGGTATTCTTAGGGTATATTCCTAAAAGTGGGGTAGCCGGGTCAAAAGGCAGTTCAATTTTTAATTTTTTGAGGAATCTCCATGCTGTTTTCCACAGTGGCTGCACCAGACTGCATTCCCACCAGCAGTGCAGGAGGGTTTCCTTTTCTCCGCATCCTCGCCAGCACTTACTCTGTGTTGTTTTGCTGATAAGTGCCATTCTGACTGGTGTGAGGTGATACCTCATTGTGGTTTTAATTTGCATTTCTCTAATAATTAGTGATGTTGAGCATTTTTTCATATGTCTTTTGGCCATCTGTATGTCTTCTTTGGAGAAATTTCTATTCATTTTTTTTTTTGCCCATTTTTTGATTGGATTGTTTGTCTTCCTGGTGTTGAGTTTTATAAGTTCTTTATAAATTTTGGTTATTAACCCCTTATCCGACGTGCTGTCAAATATGTTCTCCCATTGTGTGGTTTGTCTTTTTATTCTGTTCTTATTGTCTTTAGCTGTGCAAAAACGTTTTAGTTTGATCTAGTCCCATTTGTTTATCTTGCCTTTTATTTCATTTGCCCATGGAGATAAATCAGCAAATATATTGCTGCTACAGATGTCGGAAAGCTTGCTGCCTATGTTTTCTTCTAAGATGCTTATAGTTTCACGGCTTATGTTTAAGTCTTTTATCCATTTTAAATTTGTTTTTGTGAATGGTGTAAGTTGATGGTCTAGTTTCATTTTTTTGCAGGTAAATGTCCAATTTTCCCAACACCATTTGTTAAAGAGGCTGTCTTTACTCCATTGTATGTTCTTTCCTCTTTTGTCAAATATCAGTTGTCCATAAAGCTGTGGGTTTATTTCTGGGTTCTCTGTTCTGTTCCATTGATCAATGTGTCTGTTCTTATGCCAGTACCAGGCTGTCTTGAGTATAATGGCCTTGTAGTAGACCTTGATATCCGGAAGAATGATACCTCCTGCTTTATTTTTTCTTTTCAGGATTTCTGAGGCTATTCGTGTTCTTTTTTGGTTCCATATAAATTTTTGGAATATGTGTTCTATATCTTTGAAGTATGTCATTGGTATTTTAATTGGTATTGCATTGAATTTATAAATTGCTTTGGGTAGTATAGACATTTTAATGATGTTTATTCTTCCTAGCCATGAGCACGGTATATGCTTCCACTTGTTTGTATCTTCCTTGATTTCTTTTATCAATGTTTTATAATTTTCTGAGTACAAGTCCTTAACCTCCTTGGTTAAATTTACTCCTAGGTATTTTATTTTTTTGGCTGCAATAGTGAAGGGGATTGTTTCCTTAAGTTCTTTTGCTGACAGTTCATTGTTTGTATACAGAAATACCTCTGATTTCTGTGTATTAATTTTATATCCTGCCACCTGGCTGAATTCATTTATAAGGTCCAGTAGTTTTTGACTGAGACTTTAGGGTTTTCTATATACAATATCATATCATCTGCAAATAGTGACAGTTTTACTTCTTTTCCAATTTGGATGCCTTTTATTTCTTCTTCTTGTCTGATTGCTATAGCTAGGACTTTCAGAACTATGTTGAATAAGAGTGGTGAAAGTGGGCAACCCTGCCTGGTTCGTGATCTTAAGGGGATTGCTTTTAATTTTTGTCCATTTAGTAGGATGTTTGCTGTCGGTTTGTCGTAGATGGCCTTTATCATGTTAAGGAATGTTCCTTGTATTCCCACTTTACTGAGAGTTTTGAGCATGAATGGGTGCTGGATTTTATCAAATGCTGTTTCTGCATCTATTGAGATTATCATGTGATTTTTGTCCTTTCTTTTGTTTATGTGATGAATCACATTGATTGATTTGCGAATATGGAACCAGCCTTGCCTCTCCAGAATAAATACCACTTGATCATGGTGTATGATTTTTTCCTATATTGCTGGATCCGGTTGGCTAATATTTTGTTGAGAATTTTAGCGTTTAAATTCATCTGGGATATAGGCCTATAATTTTCTTTCTTTGTGTTGTCTTTGCCCGGTTTTGGGATCAGAATTATGCTTGCCTCATAAAAGGAGTTTGGAAGTCTTCCTTCCTCTTGAATTTTTTGAAATAGCTTGAGGAGGATAGGAGTTAGTTTTTCTTTAAATTTTTGATAGAATTCACTTGTGAAGCCATCAGGCCCAGGACTTTTCTTTTTTGGGAGTTTTTTGATAACTGTTTTGATCTCATTTGTTGTAATTGGTCTGATTAGGTGTTCTGATTCTTCCAGATTGATTTTTGGAAGTTTATATGATTCAAAAAATTTGTCTATTTCATCTAGATTGGCTAATTTTTTGGCATAGAGTTCTTCATAGTATTTTCTTACAATGCTTTGTATTTCTGTTGTGTCAGTTGTTATTTCTCCACTGTCCTTTTTAATTTTATTTATTTGAGACCTCTCTCTTTTTTTCTTGGTGAGTCTAGTTAAAGGTTCATCAATCTTGTTTACCTTTTCAAAGAACCAGTTTCTGGTTTCATTGATTCTCTGTATTGTTTCCTTAGCCTCTATGTCATTTATTTCTGCTCTGATCTTTATTATTTCCTTCCTTCTACTTGTCCTGGGTTTTATTTGTTGTTGTTTTTCTAGTTCTTTTAGCTGCAGGGTCAGGTTTCTTATTTGAGCTTTTTCTAGCTTCCTATGATATGCCTGTAGTGCAATGAACTTCCCTCTCAGAATTGCTTTTGCTGTGTCCCATAAATTTTGAGTTGATGTATGCTCATTATCATTTGTTTCTAGAAACTTTTTTATTTTTATTTTTGATCTCATTGTTAATCCATTCATTATTTAATATCATGCTATTTAGTTTCCAATTGTTTGAGTATTTTTCAGTTTTTCTTTTGTGGTTAATTTCTAGTTTCATGGCATTGTGATCAGAGAAAATGCTTGATATGATTTCAATCTTCTTAAATTTATTGAGACCATTTTTGTGTCCTAACATGTGGTCTATCCTAGAAAACATACCATGAGCGCTTGAGAAGAATGTATATTCTACTGCTTTAGGATGAAAAGTTCTGAAGATATCTATTAAATCAAGTTGATCTAGTGTATTCTTTAAGTCTGCTGTTTCTTTATTAATTTTCTTTCTCGAGGATCTATCCAGTGTTGTTAGTGGGGTATTGAAATCCCCTACTATGATAGTATTGCTGCTAATCTCGCCCTTTATGTCCATCAATGTCTGCTTTATGTATGTTGGGGCACCTATATTTGGTGCGTAGATATTTATAATAGTTATATCTTCCTGTTGAATTGTTCCTTTTATCATTATGTAGTGTCCTTCTTTATCTCTTACTACAGCCTTTCTTTTAAAGTCCATTTTGTCAGCTATAAGTACTGGTACCCCGGCTCTTTTTTCATTTCCATTTGCATGAAATATTTTTTTCCATCCTTTTACCTTCAGTCTATGTGCATCTTTTGTTTTAAGGTGTGTTTCTTGTAGACAGCATATGTATGGGTCCTGTTTCTTTATCCACGCAGCTACCCTATGTCTTTTGATTGGATCATTTAATCCATTTACATTTAAGGTTATTATTGATATGTAGTTGTTTATTGCCATTTTATTCTTTAAAGCTGTATTCTTCTTTTGCTATATTCTTTCCTCCCTTTGAACTGTTCACAACAGGCCCCGTAGTATCTCTTGCAGAATTGGTTTGGTTTTAGTGAATTCCTTGAGGCTTTCTTTGTCTGAAAAGCTCTTTATTTGTCCTTCTATTTTAAACGTTAGCCTTGCTGGATAGAGTAGTCTTGGTTGTAGGTTCTTGTTCTGCATTACTTTGATTATATCTTGCCATTCCCTTCTGGCCTCAAGTGTTTCTGTTGAGAAGTCCGATGTCATCCTTATGGGGGCTCCTTTGTAGGTGATAGCCTTTTTTTCTCTAGCAGCTTTTAAGATTTTTTCTTTATCCATTAGCTTTGGTATTTTAACTATGATGTGTCTTGGTGTAGATCTTTTTGGGTTTCTCTTTAATGGACTTTTGTGTGCTTCTTGAACGTGTGGAATGTTTCCCCGCCTTAATTTAGGGAAGTTTTCTGCTATGATTTGATTGAACAAAGTTTCCATTTCCTGTCCTCTTTCCTCTTCTTCAGGCACCCCTATGATGCGAATGTTGTTTCTCTTCATGTTGTCACAGAGCTCCCTTAGAGTTTCCTCACATTTTTTGAGTCTCTTTTCCTTTTTCTGTTCTACTTCTGTGCCTTTGTTTATTGTGTCTTCTAACTCACTTTTTCGATCCTCAATGTGATTCATCCTGCTTTTAATTCCTTCCATTGTGGTCTTCAGTTCTGATACTGTATTTGTCATTTCTGTCTGATTCTATTTTATTATTTCAATATTGTTCTTTATACTTGTTATCTCTTTATTTAGGTGTTCATAGTGACTATCCGTTGTTGCTCTAATTTCTTTGAACATCCTAACTATCATTATTCTAAATTCTGCTTCTGGTAGTTTGGTTATATCTGGTTCATTCAGGTCCTTCTCTGGGGATTTCTCTTGATTCATTTGGTTTGCATTCCTCTGCCTGCCCATTTTATCTGTGTATAGGCAAATTGTGGGCATTGGAGTCCAGTAGGTGTTCCCTTTGTGTTCTCTAGGTGTGGTCTGTCTGCAGGCCTGCCACCCCCTCTGCTGCTGCCTAGGGTGGTTGGGTATGGGCATTGCCAGCGACAGCCTCCTGCGGCTGTTGCTGTGATTTCCACCTCTCCTCGTGGGAGGGGCTGTCACTCAAGCCACAAGCCTTAGTACCAAGGGCAGAGGTGAGCACCTTTGCTCAGCTGTGGAACCAGACTTTTTCCGGAAGGCTTACGCCAAGCCCCCCGCAGTCAGAGCCTGCTCGCCACAGTTTTGCGGGTTGTGCGGGGCTTTTGACGTGCTCTCAGCTGTGAACCTTTACCCTTCCAGAATTTAGCCCCACCCTCGAGGCCGGGCCCCTCCTGCGTAGGGTTGCAAACTGTGGTTTATTGGGCCTGGCGTGTTTGCTGGCGTTAGTTAAGCTGCTAGCTTCCGATTGATCAGGAGTCTACCACGCCCTCACGTTCGGAGCCAGCTCGCGCATGTAGGGTGGCCAGCCCCCGGGATTTCTCTGGCCAGGCGCGGCTAGTAGTGTGAGCTCAGCCGTGAAAGCCAGCTTGCCTGCACAGAGGATTTCAAACCACCACGGTTTCTCCGTCTGGGCGGGGTTGGCAGCGTGAGCTCAGCCACGAGCCCCTCGCCCGTCCCTGGTCCTAGCCCCATCCCCGTGGTCAGGGCCGGCTTGCGCAGGGTTCCAGAGCCAATCTCTGCCCGTATTTTCCCCCACAAGTGGGGTCACAGGTGGCCCGCAGCTGCCAGACCGCTTTCGCACGTCCCCTCCGCCCCTGCTGGGCTAGACTGAGCTCACATCGGTTGTGCCTCCGCCCACGCCGACAGGACCGCTTTTCAGCGTCCTGCCGCCAACATCCCTTCAGCAACCCTCAGAGAGATAGCAGTGTCTTAAGTCTCCACACTGTAGGTTTGGGAGCTCCCTCCCTCTAAGCAGCTCTGCTCTAATTGCCGCAGGAGAGCTTGTTTGGCTAGTGTCTTGTCTCCCTTTGCTGGTATTGCTAGTTCCAGGGGAAATATTCATTTTCGATTAGGGAAATGACTTAGCCCAGGGGTCAGGATGGCTGTCCCTCAGAGTGTCCTCGTGCCTTCAGTCCACTCTCTGTTCCCGCTGCTCTTTTCCTCTCCTCTGTCCCCATTCCCCGGAGCCCCGGGTGCATGGTTGTGAGAAAGGGTTTCTGCGCTGTCCCTTTGAAAAGATTCTTGGGTCTGAGAAAACTCTCTCTTTTTCACGAACAGTATCCTCACTTGCTTCACAGCTCAATACTGTCCATATGCCTCTTCTAGGCTCTGGGACTGCAGTCTGGGGCTTGGTTCCTGGGACCCAGGTCCCTCCCTCTTTGCCAAACTCTCCTCCCGCCACACGGGTCTCTCCGGGCTGCTGCCGTTTACTCCGGGGAGCTGGGCAGCCCTCTTCGCATTTTCGCTATTCCTACAAGTCTCGATGTCGCTTCTGCAGTGTTCCTTGGTTGAAGAGTCCACTTAGTTTAGTTCAAAGTTGGTTTATCCAGATGGTGGTTCTTAAAATTGAGTTACAATCCACTTTGGTTCTGGGAGTTGGAAGTTGGTACGTCCGCCTACTCCATCGCCATCTTCCCCCTCTCGGCTGCGCACATGCCGGTACAAACTCTCACACAGACACAAGCGGAGTGCTTGCCGCCGCCTGCTGCTGCTGCTCCTCCCGCCACCGCCTTGAGAGGGAGAGAGAGTCCTATGACATGACTTTTAATGACTGTATTGTATTCTACTGGGTAGATTAACCATGATTTGTTTAATCAATCTATGCTTTAGACATTTAGATTATTATTAATAGGAAATCAATAGGACTTAATACAAGAGATAATCTCCTATTTTTGTGTAAGCATGATTATTTCCTCAAGGTAAATTTCTAAAAGTGAAATACTTGATGATAAGAATTACCAGATTTTTTAGGGTTTTGATACATGCCGTACATATAACAACCCTACCAGCAGTTAGGTATTAGTATTTTAAAAATTACGTTTGTCAGTTTAGTAGATAAACATTTGCTTCTCTTGTTTCTCCTTATATTTATGTATATTTCTCTTAGCACTAATACAGTTGAATATTGTTTTTATCTAATTGTTATTGAACATTTGTATTTCTTCCTTTGTAAATGTTTATGCATGGCTATTTCCTATTTTTCTCTTATAATACCAAATTTAAAGAAAAGAAATGAAAAATAAGAGGCTGACTTTAGACCTTCATGATAACCTAACAACATTTCTTCTTGCCTTTTTTGTGCATGGTACTGATTATCCTCAGATAAACCATTTTATGACCTGGTGCAGATAAAGAAAAGACTGTTGTAAAATTTTTTTGAGACTCAAGTCTTCTAGAAGGATGATGCAAACTGCTCATAAAATACACAGTGCTTATAATATTGATATACAAACACAAAGAATTCTTTAGATCAGATATTGTACTTGCTTGGGTAATTTCTTTGTCTTTGTGGTGATTAACTTACAAGTTGTGTGGGAAGAAGATAACTTTGGGTCCCCTTCTCTGGCTGCCACTCTAGACAGTGAACCTGGGGTTGGGGTAGCTGCTGTTGCTACCATGATTGGGAGGACACTGTCCCCTTGCTGTGCCTCCGGGTATCTGCTAAGAGCAATGAAGATGTGGGACCAATTCCTTCCACTTGGAACAAATCTTGCTAACACTATTGCTCAACAACTTCTCTCTTTTCAAACACTCACTAGAAGAGGAACTTTGTAAGAGAGCGGTTGTGTGGGGTGGGCAAAGTCATTCTTACTTCTGGCCCTACCACTGAGCATGTGTGACCTTGGCAAGTCACAAAGTCTTATCTGTAAAATAAAACTTGCCAAACCCATGTCTCAGATTTAGAAACAAAACTAAATTTGGTATGTCTGGAAAGTGTTTCTAATATACTATTTGGCATTGAAAACCTTGGTAATCCTCATAAATTGGAGGTTAGACTAGCTATGTAAACGAACACAATACTTTGTAGAAGGATGCTGGTCAGTTTAGTAGATAAACATTTGTAGTAGAAAAATATCAATAAAATACTAGTGTCTAACAACATTAAGATTTAGAAGACTTGGCCCTGGCCTGTTGACTCAGTGATAGAGCATTGGCCCGGTGTGTGGAAGTCCCGGGTTTGATTCCCAGACAGGGCACACAGGAGAAGCGCCCATCTGCTTCTCCACCCTTCTTCCTCTCCTTTCTCTCTGTCTCTCTCTTCCCCTCTGCAGCCAAGACTCCATGGGAGCAAAGTTGGCCCGGGTGCTGAGGACGGCTCCATGGCCTCACCTCAGGCACTAGAATGGCTCCAGTTGCAGCAAAGCAACAACCCAGATGGGCATAGCATTGCCTCCTGCTGGGCATGCTGGGTGGATCCCGGTTGGGCACATGTAAGAGTCTGTCTCTCTGCCTCCCTGCTGCTGACTTCATAAAAATAAATAAATAAATAAATTTTTAAAAAGATTTGGAAGACTTGCATTCTGTGAACAAATAGAAGCTGTGCTTTTAAGTTAAATGAGAATAATGTATTCCCATTCACTGGTAGAATTAAGAATGACTAGCTCAAAACTATATTCATCATTTTTCCAGGCTCCTTGGAGAAATGTGTCTTGCCAAGAAAAAATATCACACATCAAAACATGAACATTGACATAGCAACATTTATATTTTTACCCTAGTGCTTCTCTCAACTTTCTTACTTCAGCCTCCTGATAGCCATTTTCGTCAGCAGTCAGATATAGTGTGTCTCACTTCTTTGTTGAAAGAAAAGCTTTTGCTATTCACCCTTGAAATCTTGCTGCCTTGAATGGTGTCTAACCCAAAGTTCATGGTTCTTAAGAATTAGTCAAATAGAAAATAGTAGCAATAATAATATTGAAGAGCTAATGCTTTTAAGGGCTTCCTAAATGCCAGGCATTGTGTTTTACATGGATTTAAGGTAAGTATTATATAATACTCCTTATATAGATAAAGAAACAGAAGTTTAGAGCAATTATGTCATTTGTTCAAGGTCCCATGAAGGCAGAGCTGAGACTCAAATCTGGGGTTCAATTCCAGAATTTTATTTGTTTGTTTGTTTGTTTTAGAGAGAGAGACAGAGAAAGATAGAGGCAGATTGAAAGGGAGAGAAATTAGAAGCATCAACTCGTAGTTGCATCATTTTAGTTGTTCATTGATTGCTTCTCAAACATGTGTTGACCCGGGGCTCAGGCTGAGCCAGTGACCACTTGCTCAAGCCAATGACCTTGAACTTTAAGCCAGCAACCATAGGATCATGTCGATTATCTCAACTCAAGCTGGTGACCCTGTGCTCAAGCTGGCAAGCCTGTGCTTAAGCCAGTTGAGCTAGTGCTCAAGCTGACAACCTTGGTGTTTCCAACCTGGGACCTCAGCATCCCAGGTCAATGCTCTATTCACTGTGCCACCATCTGGTCAGGTCCCAGTCCATTTGCTTAACTACAACACTCTTTGCTTCAATAAACAGATAAGTTATTTGATAAAGGGATAAATGCAGGATAAGAAAAATTAGCTCTCATGTCTAAGTTCACAATGCATATTGATGGTTGGTTTGGAACAAAAACCTTTTGCATTATTTGAGCCATCTTGCTCACTTTTCCTGGGCCCTAGTCCAGCTGGGGGTGATGAGAGATTCATCAGCCATAACCTGGGTATGTGATTTGTTCTATTTATTCTTTGCCTTTTTTTCTTTCTTGTCTTCTTTTAGATTAATATAGTATTTCTTTAGTATTCCATTTTATCTCCTCTGTTGGCTTTTCAGCTCTCCCTCCATGTTTAATGTTTTTAATGGTTGCTCTAGAACTGTGCTGTCCAGCAGGCTAGACATTAACTATGTTCACACTTGAATTGAAAGCAGAGGGTCAACAGTTACATGCACATCAATGTTCTTAGCAGCATATGCACAATAGCCAAAATGTAGAGACAATCTAAGTGCTCATTAACAAATGAATGGGTAGACAAACTGGTACATATGTGGAAATGAATATTATTCAGCCTCGAAAAGGATGCAATTTTTACACATGCTACAACATGAATGAACCTTGAAAATATTATACTAAATGAAATAAGCCACACAAAAAGGATAAAGGTATGACTTTGTTTATATGAGTTTTCTAGATTAGGTGAACTCATAGAGGCAAAGTGCAATAAACGTTACCAGGGACTTGAGGGAGGGTGAAATGGAGAGTTACTGTTTAATGGTTACAGACTATCTGGAGTAATAAAAGAAATCTGAAAATAGTGATGATGGTTGCATAACATTATTAATGTATGTAATTAATACCACTTAATTGTACACTTAAAGATATTTAAAATGGTTAAAAGTTGAACTAAACTAGTCTTGCTAACTTTTTATTTTGTAGTAAATGGCATAAGAAAAGAAATACCAAATTACCATCTATTATTGCTATAATGGTTTTACATAAAAGATATTTTACAACTAAGAAAAGGAAGAAAGACACATTTTTACATTAAAACAAAGTTCTTTACAATAAAGACAACCTCACACAGCATGAGTTGGCAACCTCACACTGACATTAATATTTTTCTTATTTTGTTTATTTTTCTAGGGTCTGATAAAAATGGCTCATGTTCCTGTTCATGTCTGCAAGAGGGCATTTTAGAACCACTGCTCATCACCTCCAAAAGCCCTTTTGAGCTGAATGTGTGACACCAGAGCCATGTTATAGTGGCATAGGTCATGGGTGACCCTGTACATCACTGTGTAACATTTTTACATTATCCCTGCAATATATGATAGAAATTATATGCTAAATATTTACACAACAGTATAATGTGTGAGAGACAGTAAAGAAACAGATATTCTAGAATTGTATTTTTATGGTATTGGTATCTTTTACAATGACCACACACTATTTGTACAACTTAAAAAAAGAAGATTTAAAAAATATTCACCTGGATTGGGCAAGATGGCGATAGAATAGGCGGACATACCAACTTCCACCTCCCAGAACCAAAGTGGATTACAACTTAATTTTAAGAACCATCATCTGGAAAAACCAACTTTGGACTAAACTAAGAGAACTCTTTAACCAAGGAACACTGAAGAAGCCAGACTGACTGGTAGGAAAAGAAGAAATGTGTAGAGGGCTACCCTACTTCTGGGAGCGAACAGCAGCCTGGAGAGACTCACATGGTGAGAATTGAGTTTGGCGGAGAGGGGAGGGTCCTGGGCTCTAGAACCAAAGCCCCAGCCTACAGCCCCAGAGCCTAGAAGAAGCGTATGGACAGTGTTTAGCTGCGAAACAAGTCAGGATACTATTTGTGAGAAAAAGACAGATTTCTCAGGTCCAAGATTCTTCTTAAAGGGACCACACAGAAAATCTCTTTAACAACCACTCACTTGGGATGCCAGGGGACAGGGAGAGAGCAGAGAACTGGAGTAGCAGGAAGAGAGTGTAATCTAGGAGGCACAAGGACAAAAACTTAGAGGGACAGCCACCTTAACCCCTGGGCTGAATTACCTCCCAAATCTAAAGTAAAAATTTCCCCTGGAACTAGCAATACCAGAATGGGAAGCAGGACATCAGCCAACCAAGCTCTCCCGTCGTGCTCTCCCATCGCACTCAGAGCAGAGTAACATAGAAGGAGGGATCCTTTAGGAATATAGTATAGAGTGCTTGGGTCTGAACTGCAGCACCCCCACCAACACTGCTGAGAGCTTGCCGGAGGGCTGGTGGTGGCGGGATGCAGAAGCATGATCCAGACAGCGGGGGGCAGAAGCTGGGCCGGTCACAACTAAGGCCCTGCGTGAGCTCAGTCTCACCCAGTGGGGGTGGAGGGGACACTTGAAAGAGGTCCCACCTCCAATCCTGCCCACAGAGGAAAGGCAAAAGCCCGGAAATAGGTGGAGACCCTGACTAAGCATAGGTGCTCAGCTCTGTTCCCAGGTGCTGAAGCTTGCAGCACTGAGTGCAGTGTGCACCCCACACGTGGGGGTGGGACGAAGGCCAATGCTGGCCGAAGCTTGCAGACCAGGAACGTGAACAAGCCCCGCCCATGGAGGAGAGGCAGAAACAGCAGCGACAGCAACAGCAGGCCAGTGCCAGGAACGCCCATACCCAAAAGCTCCAGACATTGGCAGACAGACCACACCTAGGAAACAGAGGCCACACCCATTGGACTCCAGTGGCCACACCCTCCTTATACACAGACAAAATTGGAAGGCAGAGAAATGCAATTCAAATTAATCAAGAAAAATCCCCAGAAAAGGACTTGAATGAGTCAAAAATAACCAAATTACCAGATACAGAGTTTAAAATAATGATTGTTAGGATGCTCAAAGATCTTAGAACAACAAATCTATTGCTAAATAAAGATATAGCAAGTATAAAAAAGGACATTGAAATAATAAAAAAGAACCAGTCAGAAATGAAAAATACAATATCAGAAATGAAGACCACAATGGAAGAAATTAAAAGCAGGATGGATGAAGCTGAGGATCAAATCAGCGAGTTAGAGGACAAGATAAATGAAGGCACAGAAGCAGAACAGCAAAAAGAAAAGAGACTCAAAAAGTCTGAGGAAACTCTAAGAGAGCTCTGTGACAACATGAAGAGAAACAACATCTGCATCATAGGGGTTCCTGAAGAAGAAGAGAAAGAACAAGGGATAGAGACTTTGTTCAATGAAATTATAGCTGAAAACTTCCCGAAATAAATAAAGGGAAAAGTCACACAAGTCCTAAAAGCACAGAGTCCCATTAAAGAAGAACCAAAAGAGGCCTACACTGAGACACATCATAATTAAATACCAAAATTAAGGGATAAAGAAAGAATACTAAAAGCTGCAAGAGAAAAGCAGTCAATTACCTAAGAAAAGCTCCCATAAGGATGACATCCAACTTCTCAACAGAAACTCTTGAGGCCAGAAGGGAATGGCAAGAAATATACAAAGTAATGCAGAACAAGAGCCTACAACCAAGACTTCTTTATCCAGCATGGCTATCATTTAAAATTGAAGGAGAAATAAAAAGCTTCCCAGACAAAAAAAAAAAAAAAAAGTCAAGGAATTTATTACAACCAAACCAATGCTGCAAAAAATGTTAAGGGGCCTGTTGTAAACAGATCAAAGGGGGCAAAAGAATACAGCAAAAGAGGAATACAGCTTTAAAGAATAAAATGGCAATAAACAACTACATATCAATAATAACCTTAAATGTAAATAGATTAAATGATCCAACCAAAAGACATAGGGTAGCTACGTGGATAAGAAAACAGGACCCATACATATGCTGTCTACAGACCCACCTTAAAACAAGAGACACACAGACTGAAAGTGAAGGAATGGGAAAAAATATTTCATGCAAATGGAAATGAAAAAAAGCTGGGGTAGCAATACTTATATCAGACAAAATGGACTTTAAAAGAAAGGCTATAGCCTGACATGTGGTGGCGCAGTGGATAAAACGTTGACCTGGGAACACTGAGGTCGCCACTTCAAAACCCTGCACTGGTCTGGTCAAGGCACATATGGGAGTTGATGCTTCCAGCTCCTCCCCCCTTTCTCTCTTTCTCTCTCTCTCACTCTGTGTCTCCTCTCTAAAATGAATAAATAAAAAGAATTAAAAAAAGAAGTACTGCAACTTATATTTAAAAAAAAGGCTATAGTAAGAGATAAAAAGGTCACTACATAATGATTAAAGAAGCAATCCAACAGGTAGATATAACCATTATAAATATCTATGCACCTAATATAGGAGCACCTAAATATATCAAGCAGACTTTGTTGGATATAAAGGGTGAGATCAACAACAATAATATAATAGTAGGAGATTTCAATACCCCACTAACATGACTAGAGAGATCCTTGAGAAAGAAAATTAACAAAGAAAGAGCAGACTTAAAGGACACACTAGATCAACTGGATTTAATAGATATCTTCAGAACCTTTTACCCTAAAGCAGCAGAATATACATTCTTTTCAAGTGTTCATGGTACATTCTCTAGGATAGACCACATGTTAGGGCACAAAAGTGGTCTCAACAAATATAAGAAGATTCAAACCATAGCAAGCATTTTCTCTGATCACAATGGAATGAAATTAGAAATCAACAGCAAAAGAAAAACTGAAAAATACTCAAACACTTTGAAACTAAGTAGCATGTTATTAAATAATGAATGGGTTAACAATGAGATTAAAGAAGAAAAAAAATTCCTAGAAACAAATAACTGGGGAACAAAATTTTTGTTGTATCCACAAAAACACTTGTTCTTACCTAATTTGAATGTGCTGATCTCAAATCTGACGTTAGTTTTCCTCTGTAAGCTACAGGTGTTTTCTGCAATTCAAGATTTTAAGTTTTCATTTTATTGTAAAATTTTCAACATTTAGTTAAACATAATGAAGTAGAATGTCTTCTTGGGCATCACCTTTGTAAAAATATAATAATTTGTATAATGCGGTAAATACACTAAAAGATATAATTGCATCAGAATTTGTCTACAATTTCAAAATAGAACATTTAAAAACACTTATTTTTATCATAAAATTTGTGCAAAACTTATTTAAATTCTATTCAGAAAAATTTGTGTTTGTAGCTCTTGCGTTTATGTATTTGTTGAAGACAATCTGTTTGATGCTCCAGCAGTAGTCTGCTCATTACTAGCAGCTCCAAGACTTTTGGGAAACTTATCAAGGTCACTGTTCAGGAAGTGAATCTTAACACTCATGTTACATCCAATGTTGTGGAAAACCAAGAGCATCCTTTGAACCAGAAGTTCATAGTTTTCTGCTTTTTTATTGCCAAGGAAGGTTTTTGTAACTACCACAAAAGACTGCCATGCTGCTTTCTCCTCCTTATTCATCTTCCTGGCAAATTCTTCATCACGTAGGAGGGTTCAAATTTTAGGCCCATCAAATACACCTGTTTTTATCTTCTCGAAAGACAAGGCAGGGAAAGCAGAAATAATATGTTGAAAGCATTCCCTTTCTCTATTCAAAGCCTGAACAAACTGTTTCATTAAGCCAAGTTTGATGTGAAGTGGTGGTAAAATGATGCTGTCTTGATTAACTACAGGTTCATTCACAATATTTTGCATTGCTCCTTCCAGAACTTCACGTTTTGACCACTCCTTCCTTTTCCAGTGTTTCTCCTGAGCTTGGCTGTCCCACAATCACAGAAAGCAAAGATACTTCATGAAACCTCCTGTTTTCCTAACAGAAAATTTATGATTTTAACATCCGCACAAATGATTCAGTTATGCTCCTCATACTTCAGAAAGTCGAGGACAATTTTTATGTCATTATAATTTTCTCACAGATGAGTTGAATAACCAATTGGAACCGCTGCATAAACATTACCATTGTGTAGGAGAACACATTTCAGACTCCATTTAGAGCTGTCAAGAAATAGTCACCATTCTGTTGGACTGTAAGTGGTAACACCTAGCTGGCTGAGAAGACTACTGATATCATGGCAGTAAATAAAGTGTTTGTCTTCAGAAAAAAGTCCACAAAAATTTGATCACGCTTCCTGAAATGGGATACTTTAGCTAACTAGTGAGGTACATTCTTTTTTTTTGAAGCCTAGAGGCTAATAACTCAGCTGCTTCTTTGATAGGCCCAAATCTCTTACTAAGTCATTCAATTTGGGTTGGCTAAACTGCTGAGGGGTTAATGACTGCTTGGCATTAGAAGTAGGTGCTTCAGATTCTACAGCCATTTTTTCATGCATCTTATCAAAATATGCTTGATCACCACGTTCACTTTCTTCATCCTTAGAAGAAAGAAAACCATTGGAAACTGGAACCAGGAGTGTCTCAGAGTATGGGATAGGTCGTACTGCTGAAGGAATATTATGATATGCGATTATATGCCATTTGTTTTTGCCGATGCCCTTTGTATAGATCAGACAAAAATAACAGTCACTGCTGTGGTCCTTAGATTCATGCCAAACAATGGGAATACCAAAAGGCATTCCTTTGCATTTTCCTTTTGTCTAGTCAAGAAGCATTTCCTCACATTTATGACACATAATATGAGGAACCCAATTCTTATCTTGATTGCCAAGGGGAACTTGAAAACAGGCCATATATGCATCTGTCACAAATGATGAAATATTGCGTCTTTGACGTTGAAGTGTGTAACAGCCACATATACGACCTAAGGTGTCTGGACTATTACATTTACGCTTACTCGAAGAAGCCAGGATTCTATCTTAAAACAAAATAAGGGGGTGTTTTTATCAGATAGTAATTTTTTTAAAAAAAACAACAATTATGTAAAAGTGATGTTTGTAAAACATTAATTCCCTTGTGGTTATGTTCAATCCAATTGTCGTTGCCCTTTAACTCCAATTTAAAAACCAATGCATGCCATTAACTGTAACAAAAAGAAATTAAAATTGCATAAAAACTGAGCATGCACCAAAAATCAGATTTCAGATTTGGAATCAGCAATGCAGAGTTATATAGAAACAGTTCTAAAACGTTTTGCAACAGAAAATAAAAAATAAATTGTTCCCCAGTGTTTTGAGCATAAACAACTCAACATTTACGGGACACAGCAAAAGCAGTACTGAGAGGGAAGTTCATAGCATTACAGGCATACCTTAAGAAGCTAGAAACAACTCAAATAAGCAACTTAACCCTGCATCTAAAAGAACTAGAAAAAGAATAGTAAGTAAAGCCCAGAGGTAGTAAAAGGAAGGAATTAATAAATATCAGAGAGAAATAAATGACATAGAGGCTAAAGAAACAATACAGAAAATTAATAAAACCAGGAACTGGTTCCTTGAAAAGGTAAACAAGATTGATGAACCATTAACCAGACTCACCAAGAAAAAACGAGAGAAGACTCAAATAAGTAATTAGAAATGATAGTGAAGAAATCAGAACTGACACAACAGAAATACAAAAGATTGTAAGAAAATAGTATTAAGAACTGTATGCCAAAAAATTGTACAAGCTAGATGAAATGGACAAATTTCTTGAAACATATAGTCTTTCAAAAATCAATCTGGAAGAATCAGAACACCTAAACAGACCAATTGCAACAAGTGAGATCTAAACAGTTATGAAAAAACTTCCAACGAACTAAAGTCCTGTGTCTGATGGCTTCACAAGTGAATTCTACCAAAGATTCAAAGGAAAACTAACTCCTATACTTCTCAAGCTATTTCAAAAAATTCAAGAGGAAGGAAGACTTCCAAGCTCCTTTTATGAGGCGAGCATAATTCTTATTTCAAGGCCAGGCAAAGACAACACAAAGAAAGAAAATTATAGGCCAATATTCCTGATGAGCTTAGATGCTAAAATTCTCAGCAAAATATTAGCAAACTGAATCCAGCAATACCTGAAAAAAATCATACATCATGATCAAGTGGGATTTATTTTGGGGAGGCAAGGCTGGTACAATATTCACAAGTCAATCAATGTGATTCATCACATAAACAAAAGAAAGAAGAAAAACCACATAATAAATTCAATAGATGCAGAAAAAGCATTTGATAAAATCCAGCACCTATTCATGATCAAAACTCTCAGCAAAGTAGGAATTCAGGGAATACACTTCAACATGATAAAGCCTTCTATGAAAAACCCACAGCCAACATCATACTCAATGGAAATAAATAAAAGCAACCCCCTTAAGATCAGAAAAAAGGCAGGGGTGCCCCCTTTCATCACTCTTATTCAATGTAGTTCTGGAAGTCCTAGCCACAGCAATCAGTCAAGAAGAAGAAATAAAAGACATCCAAATTGGAAAAGAAGAAGTAAAACTATCATTATTTGCAGATGATATGATATTGTATATAGAAAACCCTAATGTTTCAGTCAAAAAACTACTGGACCTGATAAATGAATTCAGTAAGGTGGCAGTATATAAAATTCATACTCAGAAATCAGAGGTATTTTTATACACCAACAATGAACTGTCAGAAAGAGAAATTAAGGAAACAATCCCCTTCACTATTGCAACCAAAAAAATACAGTACCTAGGAGTAAATTTAACCAAGGAGGTTAAGGGCTTATACTAGGAAAATTATAAAACATTGATAAAAGAAATCAAGGAAGATACAAACAAGTGGAAGCATATACTGTGCTCATGGTTAAGAAGAATAAACATCATTAAAATGTCTATATTACCCAAAGCAATTTATAAATTCAATGCAATACCAATTAAAACACCAATGACATACTTCAAAGATATAGAACACATATTCCAGAAATGTATATGAAACCAAAAAGGTCATGAATAGCCTCAGCAATCTTGAAAAGGAAGAATAAAGTGGGAGGTATCACACTTCCTGATATCAGGTTATACTATGCGGCCATTGTATTCAAAACAGCTTGGTACTGGCATAAGAACCGGTATAAAGATCAATGGAACTGAACAGAGAACCCAGAAATAAACCCACATCTTTATGGTGTTGGGTAAATTGGACTGCTACCTGCAAAAATATGAAACTAGACCACCAATTTACACCATTCACAAAAATAAACTGAAAATGGATAAAAGACTTAACTGTAAGTCATGAAACCTTAAGCGTCCTAGAAGAAAACATAGGCAGTAAGCTCTCCGAAATCACTCGCAGCAATATGTTTGTTGATTTATCTCCACGGGTAAGTGAAATAAAAGACAGGATAAATAAATGGGACTATATCAAACTAAAAAGCTTTTGCACAGCTAAAGACAATAAGAATAAAAAGAGAAACCACACAATGAGAGAACATATTTGACAATATGTCTAATACGGGGTTAATAACCAAAATTAGATAAGATCTTCTAAAACTCAACACCGGAAAGTTAAACAATTCAATCAAAAAATGGGCAAAAGAAGTGAATAGACACTTCTCCAAAGAAGACATACAGATAGCCAATAGGTTTATGAAAAAATGCTCATCACTAATCACTAGAGAAATGCAAATTAAAACCATAATGAGATATCATCTCACAGCAGTCAGAATGTCACTCATCAACAAAACAACACAGAATAAGTGCTGGCAAGGATATTGAGGTAAGGGAACCCTCCTGCATTGCTGGTGGGAATGCAGACTGGTGCAGCCACTGTGGAAAACAATATGGAGATTCCTCAAAAAATTAAAAATCGAACTGACTTTTGACCCAGCTATCCCACTTTTAGGAATATACCCCAGGAACACCATAGCACTGTTTCAAAAGGAGAAATGCACCACCATGTTTGTGGTAGCATTGTTCACAATAGCAAAGATCTGGAAACAGACCAGGCGTCCATCAGTGGACAAGTGGATTAAAAAGCAGTGGTACATATACACAATGGAATACTATGGGGCCATGTTAAAGAAGGAAATCTTACCTTTTGCGACAACATGGATGGACCTGGAACCTATTTTGTTAAGTGAAATAAGCCAGGCAGAGAAAGGAAAATATCATATGACCTCACTCATTTGAGGAATCCAAGAAACACTGAGAACTGAGGAAAGAGATTGAGACAGAGGAGGGATCAAAGGGACCAGAGAAAAAGAGGACAGAGGAAAAGGGGATAATAGGTCAGGATAAACCTGAAGGGAAGTAGGGAGGGCGCTATGAGGAGGAAGAGATGTTGAGGGAATACCGAGGAGGGGGATGCATTCAGGGCAACACTAGAATCTTTGTAAACACAATAAATTAAAATCAATTAAAAAATTCAGCTGTTACTTTCAATTTTAATATATTTTTCTCAAACTTTAAAGAATGCTTATAGGGTCTTTAAAATCAGCTTCTTGTTGTAGTAGCACCTTTTTTTGGTGTTGTAAAGCCAGTAGTCGGGGTCACCATCACAGCAGCCCGACCCACGCAGGTTCGCATTGGATTCGGACAGATGGCAATGAAACACCGGAGCCAAAAACTGGTGAGCCATCAGCTTTAATTCTAGCTTGCACCTGGCGGGCAAGCAAAAACACACACTGGGCTCCAAAATCCACACATTGAGTGCTCACAAAGCTACTGACTTATCCAAGTTTCCTAGAATCAAAGGTTTCTAGCTCACCAGACTTATTCACCTCTGTTTCCCATCTCCTCCTGCACAAACTCTTAACAAACTGGCTTCTTCCTCAGCACTCTGCCATCTCGGCTGCTTCTCCTCCACATGGCCTTAATCTGCTCTCCTCTCTAATACTAATCTCAGGAACCCAGGAACCGAGAGAGAGAGCAAGCTCCCGGACTGCCCCAGTTTATAGCATAGAAAATCCAAACCTTTAATCCAATTATACATAAAGAAAGTCTCTGATACAAAGCCACCCATCTGAGGCATAATGGGATTCCTCAGGAGAGTGCACCACCCTACATCATCCAATCAGTCAAGGGTGTGGGGAAGAGCTTACTCTTAAACTAAGCCTTAGGCTATAACGACCTGGCCTGCCTACATTACAGCTTTTCCCCCATCTCAAGCATAAGGGCAAATAATATCACCTGGATGACGGGCTTCCATGTGGGCAGCGCCATCTTTAACAAAGTGAGCATATTATATTTTATCTGCTGAACAGGTGTGTTTCTTTAATGTTCACAGTTTTCATAGCAAGAGTGAATTCTAAAGTGACCAGCATGTTTGGTTTTTGGAAGGGGGTGTTTTGCAGCTGTAGTGAGTTGTCTCTGAAAGATGAATATAAGATGTTAAAAATGGCTTGTCAAGAAATATTGAAAGAAATTACCATATTTTTGTTAAAATGTACACTGTGGAAATACACAAATATTCTTTCTTTATTAGCAGGAGAAGTACCCTCTGCTGAATATCCCCCAGTGATTGAATTTCCAGCCAGAACTGGGCTTCAAACAGTTGGAGAAAATAGAGAACACAGAGCATGGAAGCAGTGTTATCACATTGCGTCATTAGCTTATCCACAGTGTGATCTTGGCCTGCTTAGCCTTTGGGGGAGAAATGCAGAGCAACGCCCCTCCCGGGTTAGATATGTTGAGACACGTGGAACTCTGGGCAGCCCTGTACTTTATGTCCTAGGCTTTACCCCACTGGAGACAAGGAGGCTTGTTATACTGCACATTTTTATTTAGAAGGTCAGTTGCAACACCGAGAGAAAGCTGAAATAAACTGCTTTCTACAGCTCTTTTATTTATTTATTTATTTTTGCAATCACTTTCATATAGAAGAGTGAAGACTCCACTTAATTCGAACCGGGAACAGATTTTTAAATGTCAGAGACAGCTGCGGACTGATTTTCTCCAAGTCCCAGAGCGCAAAATACTGTCAGTCTGGGAGAACAAGGAAAAAGAAGCTGTCCTCCAGCTGTTCAAATAGAATTCAATTCCTCCAAAATATTTCAGTTAAAATGGCTGCTCCACGGCCTCCTCCCCGCAGGCCCTTCTCAGTTTTCTTGCCGCACCCTGAGAAGCTAGCTATTCCCCTCCACTTGGCTCCTCCTTCAGGCGGGGTGATGCGTTGAGTGAGCCAATTCCTGAGAACAGCCTGTGCACCCAGACCCCCTGAGCCCGAGCCCCGCTTTCCTTACTGGTGTCACGAGGATAATGGCTTGCATTTTTCTAGGTTAGTTTGACAATTAAATAGTCCATGAAAAAGCATGGGCTGCATACTAGGCATTCACTAAACGTTCAAGCACAACACAACAACCCCCAGGCCCCTCTCTTCTGTGCTGTGGCTCAGCGCATCCTCCTTTGCTGTGTCTCCGCCTCCTCAACCCTGACCTGTTGTTCCCTCGCTCCTGAGCCAGTGGAGTCGCCTCTGGGCTGGTCTCCTTTCCAAGCTGTCCTCTGTGCCATGGGAACAAGGTATTCTGAACCCCACTGGACACTCTTCTTCCACATACAGAGCCCTTTTAAAAAGCTTAGGTGCTGTCACGCCCCCTATCTGGTATTTTTGGCCTTCATGGTTGGTTTTCCCAAAGTAGCTCCAAGCTTCCCCATCAGGACTTTCCTATCTGACAACCTTATTCACACCACGTGGTCTGCTTTCTGTCCCTTTACAAGCAGGTGTGTGGTTCCCACCTTCTCCCCTTGCCCCTTTCACTCTACTCTGACCTCTCCTTTAGAGCTACCTTTCTGTAAAATTGTCCCAACTGCATTGGCCCCCAATGGTCTCTCTCCTGGGATGTCCACCAGGCTGCCTCAGCACCCCAATGGCATGATTTCATATGGATTTGTTCTCTCATCTGAACTTAAGAGTTCCTCCAGGGGCTGTCATATACACCTTCAGACCTTTGGAATCTAGCGAGTGTTCTTTGTAAGACCAATAAACCTGAGTTACTGCAGAGAAGCAAAATGGGGGTATAAAAAACGCATTCCTCCTGTCTCCTAGCGCCTCCACCAGGCATGTAGCTCTGTCTCATATCATTGCTGGCCATTATTCACCCATGGGTTTTACTCTCTGTCTACTCTTTTATTGTTATTATTATTTATTCATTTTTAAAGGGAAAGGAGAGAGAGAAAAGGGGAGGAGGAACAGGAAGCATCAACTCCCATACATGCCTTGACCAGGCAAGCCCAGGGTTTTGAACCAGTGACCTCAGCGTTCCAGGTTGACACTTTATCCACTGTGCCACCACAGGTCAGGCCCTCTATTTACTCTTTAACAAATTTTTATTAAGCACCTACAATGTATGGCAGGGTGGGCACCACTGTGAAGGAAGAGTTTCCCAAGTGTGTTTGCTTAAGGAAACACCATTTAAGTTCACTTCATAAAGACTTAGAGAAGGCAGGGGTAAAGTAAGGTGTGTAGAGACTAAAGCTTTTACAATTTATGGGCTCTTTTGAATAAAAAAAATGTGAACACAAATGAATATTTAAAATGATAAGATAAATAATATATTGTTGAATTTAAAATCATTACATTTAAAATGTAACACTGCAAACATCACAAAAATCCATAAAAATGACATTTTAATTAATTAATTCTCTGGTTATCCTCTCTTAACTACTTGTTTCTCCTAGTGTTTGTTTATTTCTTTGTTTGTTTTTGACCTCACTCTGTTCAGATGGCAATTTTGTAAATATTTTCCAATAACGAGGCTAGGAAGATAATTCCATCTTTCCTCTAGCATTACTGACTGAAGTTGTTTTATTTTCAATTATTTATAGTTTACAAAAAATGATTGTTTAGTTTCCCAATTTGTTCCTTGTAAACTTTTAAGGTTATTGTTTGGGAAAATATCTGTTGAGGTTTTTCTTACAATAACTATAAGATTTAAGGACCTTTCCACTTTTATTTTACACTAATTAATTTCTGAAAAGTTTTTGAGTTGGGAACATTTATAAACCGTCCCGTCCCAAATGCCCTTATTTCGTGACTTCTTATGATACAATGACAAAAAAAAAAAAAAAAAAAGAAAGAAAGAAAAGAAAAGGCTTGCTTATGTGGTATTAGCTGAATCAAGCTCATTTCTATAGGAGTGAGCTTCCATTTTAACTAGGTGCCTATAAGGAGCCGAATCCTCTAGTTACAATTATAAGTGTTTGATAACTGAAAACATCCCACAGATTCCATTTCAAACCTGTTTTTCCCCCATGACCCACATACTTCTATTTAGTGCTATGGAGAGTCTATAAGACAGCAACCCCTAGGACTGAACCTTCTCCTCACTGCCAACAGGTCAACAGAGTGTGTGGTGGGAGCATTTTTGATGCAGTTCTTATACCAGAACCAGGTATAGTAAAACTCTATACCTGTATGTGACTGGAAACCACAAAAATATACCCCACTTAGGCAGTTAAATGGAGGCCTAATTAATCTCCCTCTTAGCACCATTCCTAAAATGCGATTAGCCTCTCCACATAAGCCAACAAGAGGGGAAATGGAATGAAGAGTTAGTTTGTCAGATGGTGGTCACAGGTTTTACAAATTTAACAAATAATGACCTGTGTGAACACATTGCTAAAGACCCTCCCAAGTCTCCAAAGGGGCCATGAAGTGAGGGTCCTTGAGCCAACTTTATTCATTTTATAGTGAGTCTACATGGCAAAGGACAAATGTTAGTTCTATGATGACTTCCTAGGACTTGACCCCTTTAGAGAACAGTGTTTCTCAGAGTAAGACCCATGAACAAGCAGCATGAGAGTCGCCTGGGCTTGTAAAGAGGCAAAGTCTTGGGCCCTACTCCAGATCTATTGAATCACAGCTGAGAAGGTTTTTCAGTGATTCTGATGAAGACTAAAGGCTTAAAAACCATTGCTCCAGAATTATGCTATCAACTACGGTAGTCACAAGCTGCCTTTGGCTATTCAAATTAATTACAATAAAATAAGCCTGAAAATTTCTCGTGCTTGGTATTCACGTGGAGCTAGTGGCTATCATATTGAACACCCCTGCTTTAGAATATATGACCAACCAAACCTACTTTTTAGTTGCGGAAGGCTACCGGACTCAACGTTTACACTTTCATTCAAAGGATAAGTGGGAACAACCTTCTAAAAACACAATCTTTACTGGAATAATGTTGTTTTCTCAGCAATCCCAGTTTGTTATTGAAATAAATAACACAAGGAGGGAAATTACATTGATGATAATGCCATTCGGTCAGTAACACTAAGATAGCTAAATTATTCCACCTGCTTAAATTATCTTTAGCTAGCTCATGAAAGAAAGATAATTTAATTTCAGGAGACTGGAAGGAAGCATTGATTGAACTCCAAGTCCCTAAGGTATTTATTAGACAAATGAGACCAGTGAAAAAGAAATGTGTTTTTCATCTTTAATTTCGATAGGAGATTTATAACTAAACTGGAAGAGTTGGTTTTTAAGATATAACATTTCCCTACAAGTTGACATCCACAAGACATTGTAGATAAAGTTGTAACAGTGGAGCCGATGAAAGGTGGCTCTTGGGTTTTTCTGTATCATCACCTTTGAACCTGCAGCCTTTGTTCTGAAGCCAAAGGCCTCAAAGCCTCGGAGAAGCCAGAGCTCCTGTCTGTTGCATTTCAAATTGTGCAGACCCTCTTCAGATTAATTATAGCCATTATTACAGAGTGCACCAGCTACACATATATTTTCTCTCTAAGATGGAGGAGATTTAGAACTTTAAAATTTACTTCTAATAAATGTCTCTGTTTGGGCATAGTGGAGAGGAGGGTGAAGGAGAATTTGTCTCATTGCATCTTAGCCTTTTTCAGGGGTTAACTATGAGGAACATATGATCTTATAAGACCAAACTCCTGCTACCTCCCCACCAGGCTGTATTTATGTATTTGCACCAAAGTCATTGTAACTTCATGGCAACACCACCCCAGCTAGCTTTCTTTCAATTTCAACCACATTTATTTACCTGCATTTGCTTACACCAAAAGTGAGGAATCCTCACAAAGGGTGGGCAGAGCTGGCAGGGGGACAGTGAGGATAATCACGTGCCATGCCCAGACTTGGCCCAATGTGTGCCCATGAAGAAATGAGGCTGCGATAGGGAGGGTGAGAGGAGGAACCCCTGGGCAATGGTGGTCAAGTAGGTAGATTGCCTCATCTCTGCTCTTTTAAAGAAAATTTAAGTTTCCTCATGTTTGGAGTCTTTGGTCAACACCTTTCCTGGTTTTAGCCCAGATGCTTCTCTTTGCTGACACTGAAAATGAGAAGCCAAGTCAATTAGCTCTACTTGTAGGATTTATGTTCTCCTTATTTCAATTATAAGAGTCTGGACCAATTCATTGGAGATGGGGAGGTGTATTGAAAGAGGCCTTCATTCTAGGGACAGAAAGACTGGGCTTTCAAGCCCAACTCTACTTCTCAGAGGCTGTTAATGGACCTCCTTGAGCTTCAGTTTCCCTATTTGTAAATGGTGAAGCAGTATAGTAACAGCTATTGAAGTTCATAACTCATTAAATGCAATGCCGTCCTCTTTCATTTAATGATTCCACACTGCTCTCTTGATCCACAAATCTATCCTAGTGTTATTTGGCCATTGGGTCACTTCTAGTTCCTTTCTTTACTCAGTGAAATTCATTCAATGTGTGGGCATATCCTCCTATATAAATGCAATAATAGTGACTCTTCCAACCCATAGACCTTCAATCTGGAATTTATATCCTTGCTTAGTCCTCTGTAAGCTTCCAAGGGGAAGTGGTCAAGGGGTTGAATCCATTTTTTCTGTGCTCTTCTTCTGAAGCACAACTATAAACTTTGAAAATAATTGAGAGACAAGCAGAGAAAAATTCTGATAAAAAGGATAAATTTGTTAAGGATCCTGGAGCTGGATGAATCTCTAAGGAATTATGCTGAGTAAAAAAAAAAAAAAAATCCAATCCTGTGAAGTTGCATACTATATTATTCCATTCATATAATATTTTTGAAATGACAGTTTGAGAAGTAGAGGACAGATTAGTGGTTAGCAGGGCTTGGGAGAGAAATGGGCATGTTCATAAAAGGACAACATGAGGGATGCTTATAGTGGTGGACAGGCCTGGGGTATTGACTAGGGTGGTGGTGCATGAACATACAGGTGATAAAATTGCATAGAAGTACACACACACACAAGTGCAAATAAATTTGAGAAAATCTAAGTAATCTAAATAAATAAGATCAGTGGGTTGTATCAATGTTAGTATCCTGGTTGTTATTTTATACCATAGTTTTGAAAAAAGTTACCATTGGAGGAAACTGAACAAAGCATACATGAGATGTCTTAGAATTATTTATCACAAATGCATGTGAATCTACAGTTATCTCTATAAAAATTCCAATAAAAGAAGAAGCCATTTGGTTCTTCCTTACTGAACTGTTTTGTTTGGATAGCCCTAAAAAGATTTCAGCTCCTTCATGGACAGAGAATGCCCTGTGCCCTACATTGCGAAATCAGAGGGCCATTCTGGTAGCTTTCTTGAGAAGGATTGTTGTGGGGTATCTTGACACCTAACCCCACCCAGTTTCAATAGTGCTGGACAATGTTAAACTCAGTTTCTTTCCAAAAGCAAATGGAAATAAAACAATTAAAGTTTTTTCTTATTTGGAGTCTGCCCATTATTATTGCTTTCTATTTCTTTATAGAGGAATAAAATAGTTTGGTAAATCGTGCCACATATATCAGAAAACTTTAGGACTTGAGTGAGACCTCTGGCTCTGACAAATGTTGATAGGGCATCCCCTAGTGTCTATCTCTCTGGTCTGCAGCTTCTTGCGAGGTTGCTGTAATTTGAGCTGCCTGTTGGAGGGTCAGATAAGAAATCACTCATACTGTTTTGTTTTGTTTTATTATTTTTAAATTTTTATTTATTGATTTCATCCAGAGAGAAAGGGGAAGAGAGAGAGAAAGACAGGAACATCCATCCATCCCTGTATGTGATCTGACGGGGTATCGAACCAGCAACTTCTGTGCTTTGGGCTGATATTCTAACCAACAGAGCTATTTGGCCAGGGCACTTAGATCTGCTTCAGTCCAAATTTAAATGTAGTATGGTGGGCAGCCTGCGTGAATCAAGGGATGATTTTCTTGGCTTCATTGGCACATATAGACACCATGAAGTGGAGCCTGCTCTGTTCTGCACCCTTGTCTGTGAGCTGCTGCAGATGTTCTCTGGGTGGGCTGTGTGCTTACAGACTTACATACCATGGGGATCAGTGAGGTGACAGTGTGGGAATTAGAATCAGGCAGCCATGCTGCTGCATAGGCGATGGGGGCATATGTTAGGAGTGGGGAATATTTACTACACAGAAAATCATCTGAGTACCTCTGAAGGGGCTTTTCACCATTCTGTCTATTCATTCTGGTATATTCTAGGGCAGTCTTCCCAAGATGCTATTTTGGTCATAGGAAGCCAGATGGACCCAGCACAAGGTGGAAAGGTGGAAGAGTTAGAAGGGAGCTGATGAGTCACTCAACGTTTTCCCAAGAATTGTTAGGAATAAAGGAATGCCTTGGAGATGGCATTTCCTAACAGCTTTGGGAGTGGCTGTGTCTGGTGCTATGTGTGTGGGCCAGAGTCTAGTCTTATTGTGCTGAATAAATCATAATTAGTGTACCAGAAATTTTAACTTCAGACCAAATAGTCCATGAACTTGAACGCAAAAGTCCTCCAGAAGCTATATATAGTCACCATGCTGTACACTACATCCCAGAGAATTTTTTATTTTATAACTGGAAATTATCACTTTTAATCCCCCTTCATCCATTTTCCCATCACATGCCTAAAATGATATATTTTAGAAGATTTTAAACAAGCTTCCATACTGCTTAAACAAGAATAAAATTGCCTTTTTAACCAGCATTTCATAAGGGAAGCACTCAGAAGGAACTAGTTTCTACTCTAGAAGGGTTCTTTGGAAGTTAAAGAAAAACAGTAAACAATAACAGGTAAGGCATGGTCTTTGTCATCAGAATGTTATAATGTAGCTGAGAAGCCACTTCATGTCTAAAAGAAGAGTGAACAGAGAAGTAGAAATGGGTAGCATTTCCACTACAACCACTGAACAGTGCAGAGCGAGAAGAGGGAGGGATTGTTGTATCCAGAAGGTAGTGATGGAGCAGGTTCTGCTGTAGGCTAAGAGGGAATGCATCTGCTGAGAAGAGGGAAGAGAGCAGTTCAGATGGGGTAACTGCTTGAGCAAAGGGGTAAGGGCATTGGATCAGTGAGCACCCGCATTGGCTACCTGTGATGAAAGTCCAGTGAGCACCTTACAGAATTATTTTTCTCTCATTGCCTGATGTCTCCAGGTAGGCAACCCAGGGTTGGTAGAGTGGCTCTTTGATGCCATCAAGGCTCTAATCTCCTTTTATCTATATTCTGTTTAGCCTTTCTGGGCACATGGATTTAGTTTTCATGTGTCTTAAGCCTTGTAATCACAAGATAGTGGCCACTCTACATTCTTTGTAAGAAATGGAAGGACAAAGGACAAAGGTTCATGTTTCAGAAAAGCCTGCAGAGAAGCATCACCCACAGATATATGCATCCTCCTAGAAATATGTTGCACAGCCTGGCCCCACCTCACAGGCTGTCTGTGCACATTACCACTCAGAAGAAAATGGAGGTTCCATTGGTCAAGAAGCTGCAGAGACTGGATGGTGGATAGACACAGGTAGGAAAGTGCAAGGTATATTGGGAGGCTAGGATTTGAATGGAGCAGAAATGTGTACAATAGCATGACACAGTTCATTGTTTTCCAATTCCTTGCATATTTATTTTTGCTATGGTAAGAAATTTGTTTACAATGTATATACATATAATGTATATCTTATTAATCAGAAGCTTTGGGTGGCAATTCACATATCCTTTCCCCTTTCCCAGGGCAGCAGTGACCCCTTGGCAGTGCACCTTCAACTTTGCAGTGCACACCCGCTTTGGTGTTGACTTTTACAGTCTCATAAACTTTAAGCAAAGGCTCTCATTTTTTTCTTGATTGAGGCTGCATGGACTCAGTTTACTGATGCTTGGACCTCAGTTCCCTGCAATATTTCCTTCTTCTTCAAGTAACTTCTGGGACATGTAGGGAGAATTTTCAAATGAGCTTATGGATAAATATACTCTCATAGTCTCTACTCTGCTGTGACAGGGCTGCAGCCTTCATTCTGCTTTTCCAAGTGGCCAGCATGTTGTCCCCATCTTTGCTCTTCTTGGTACTGTGGTTCTCATGATTTATTATGGTTAGCCAAGAACTCAAGGTGCTAAAATTGTGTAGTGTCGTGGCCTGCACTTAAGCAGGGAAGCAGCCCTTTCAGTTTGATTGTCCCAGCACTCAGGACTCAAATTTGTGCTAGACACAATTTGACCATCCATGTTGAATCACAACTTCCCTCTGATGCCTAAGTTGTTGTTATGAGCTGAGTTTCCTACACCTGACTCCTTCCCCACTCAGAGTTAGATTCTTATGAGAAACCCTTTGGTGAAGCCTGAATAGAGACCTCAGCCTCCGCGGTGTGTAGTGGAAGGGTCCAGATCATTCTGACATCTCTAGTCTATGGAACTGTTAAGTTGGTTTGAATCAATTTACTTTCTCACTCAATACTTAATTTTGCTTGGTTCCAGGTGCTAGTCCTTACATTAGACACAGGAAGAGGATACTAAGACAAGTAAACATGTGATCATTGACTTTAAAAAGCTAAAAGATTAAGGTCATTATTCTCCCTACCTTTTCCTCTCTACCCCCCCCCCCACTTATTTTGGTCTAATTTATTATTCCTACTGGGATTAAATGAAAATACTAGGATTGGATTTGAAGCTCTTCATCTACTCCAAAGTAGACACCTTTTTCATTTCCTTAAGCTTGAAAACATATCGCCTCTCTTTCTGCTAATCCATCCTCAAATCTTTCTGAGCTTGTCTTTTGGATTATTTTCTTTGCTTTCCAAACCCAAACCACTATCCCAATTCATGATTTCATAGTTGAATCATGGCAGTATGTTCTAGTTGGTCTTCTTTCCCCACCTCTATAATCTCTCTCTTTTCCAGATCATTTTATATAAAACTCCTTAAGCATCAGGGCCCCTGACTAATTTCTCCCTACCTGGACATCATCATTCTTCTTCCCCTATAGGAAGTTTCATTCCATCCATGCCAATCCTCTTCTGCGCACTACCTGCTCTTCCCTGCACATCCTCATGTGCCCACATTTCCATCTGCTGTATATTCTTTTCACTTTTCTACTATTACTTGTTTGCCTCCTAAAAACCCAGCTATAAACACCATTCCTGTGAATTCTCTGAGTGATTTCCCAGTCTTCTTTGTTACTTGGCTTCAGCACAAGCATGAAATCTGAAGCATATTATTGAGTATTTGTTGACATGCTATTTTACAGAAATGTTTAACAGTGCTTTCCCATGTGGTTCTTCCTTTTGGTTTTGGGTAAAATAAATGCATCTCCCATTCATTTTTAGTGTTATGTTGTACTTGACTCAACAACTGAACTCAGTAGGTTTTGAATTAGTTATTAACTGATTGACTGTCTCCTTTGTGAGCTAGAACATGATGGCTGTTTGGTTGTGGGTTCTGTTTCCTTAAAGTTAAGTTAAACTCACTCAGAGAAAAGATCTGTTATGGGGTCACCTCTCTGAACAACTACCTTAAAGAAAGTAGTCTGAGGAGCCTTGTGTAAGGGGATGTGTGGAACTTATCATACTTTCATTGTTTTTATTAGAATCATGGTTTGAATACACCTAGTGATGGATTTATGATGGTTAATTAGTGAGTTCTATAAATCACATGTATTAAAATTATGTAGTAAGTGAAGCAATACAAAGAACACCTTGTTAGAATAGATTGGATTATATAACACATACATGCTAAAATCTCAGGTGTTTAAAACAATAAAAGTTTATTTCTCAGCCACTCAAGGTCATTGAATGATGGGCGACTCTGAGGATAACCCTCCTCCACTGGTCACTTAGCAATCCAAAATGCTGCCGCTATTTTGTGACTCTCTTCTCAATAATCACCACCCAGCAATTCCACTTCTGGGAATATATTCAAAAGAACCTGGAACACTAATCTGGAAAAATAATATATGCACCATTATGTTCATTGCAACATTGTTTACAAAAGCAAAGATTTAGAAGCAGCCCAAGTGCCCATCAGTAGATGACTGGATAAAAAAGCTGTGGTATATCTACAAAATGGAATATTATCTAGCCATAAAAAGAAAGAAACCTTACTTTTTGTGACAACATGGATGGACCTGGAAATTATTATGCTAAGTGTAATAAATCAGTCAGAGAAAGACAGGTACCATATATTCCACTCATATGTGGAATCTAATGAATACAACAAACCAACAAACAAAATAAAAATAAACTCATAGATATGGAGAATAGACTGACAGCTGTCAGAGGGGATGGGGGTTGAGAGGGCCTGGGTAAAAAAATCTAAAGGGATTAATTAAAGAAATAAGTTTATAGACACAAACAACAGTGTGAGGAATGCAAGACAGAAGGGGGTGGGGGGGAATGAAGGAGGGATAGATGGTGGTGGAGGATACCTGACTTGGGGTGGTGAACATACAGTACATTATACATGTGATGTGTTATAGAACTGTGTGCCTAAAACCTATATAATTTCATTAACCAATGTCACCCCGATAAACTCAATAAAAAAATTTTTAAGAAATAATCACCACAGCTATGGATGAGAGGGCTGAGAAGTTGAGCACTGGTTCTTATATGCTTGGCTCAGAGGGACACAGATCACTTCCATTCATAGCTTACCAGACAGAATGTCACATGGCCCTATCTACATAAAGGAGAGTAGTTATTTGGTGAGCAGTAATTTATCTGTGCACATAGATTTCAAAGTTATCTGACAATCTTGGCATGGCTAATAGTGTGAAGTGACTCCTTCCAAAACTGTATTTGTAACCACAATTACTCATCCAAGAATTGCAAGACTTACCTGGATATATGATAAATAATACTCCCTAAGATAATATTAGTTCTTGCTCAGTCAACTTTTACTTCTATAAATAAATCATGCCACTCAGTGCTCTCAAGCATTGCTTTCCTGTGACAGTAATGGCATTTTCTTTTCATCCATCACCATAAATTTGTGTATACAAGGCATGTTCTATGAGGAATGGAAGGTTTTTTGTTTTGTTTTAGGACTTGCTTGGGGGGAGGGGAGCAAAGGGTCTCTTTTTGAAGTTTAAAACTTCTTATTAAATTTTAGATTTTTCAAAGCAATATACGTACATTATTAAGCAAATTATATAACCCACTCTAATGCTATTACTCCACTTCCCATTCCTAATCCCCACTCCCTATTTTGACAACTCAGTTTTTTTTTCCTTTGAGGATATAAATAAGTAACCAACTTGAAGTGCTATTTCTTGACTTTCTCCTAAGATTTGAAGCTATGGGTTAAGTTACCACCATGGGAGATGAAGGTTTAGAGTTCCAATTCACCCCCTCTTTCACGTACCCTTCTACGTACCCATCATCTCAATAAAATTATACATAATTTTTGGTAAATTAATACTCATAACTTATATTATTAAGACCATAAAAACATTGTTCATGGCTTGACCAAGTAGTGCATTGTAAGTATATTTTCTTTATTGTACAATGTTTCTTCTGGAGTTTGTAGCTGACTTACTTTAAAATTGTTATTGCTCTGCTAATTTCCATCTCACTATGGATGATTTGCCATGGTCAGCCAAGAACACCCCTCCCCTGCTAGTACATTCAGTTACATTCACCAGTTTCATCTTCCAGAGGAGATTCTGTAGAAGGTCTCTGTGCCTCCTTCTTCTGTCCTGTCCTTCTCTCCTCCATGAGTGGAAGCTTACAGTCCATATTTCAGACTACTTGACAGCTAAATTCTACTCAAGTCTTCCAGTTGGAGGCATCTGCAGAAATTATAAAGTGTGAGAAGACAGAAGCATAATATTTCTGGCAGGTCCTCTCTCAGTAGCAGTGGCAGCAACTCCAGCTCAGTGATTATGGAAGCTGACAGTTGGCTCCAACAATGGTGCCATTAGCCCAGCACCACCATCAGCAGCTACAGGCTTCCACCTGGGCATGGACAGCACCTGAGCTCTTGGTGCCATTGGTCAGGGTGAGTGGGATGAAATCTTATCAACTTGGCTCCTGGGGGGGTAAGGGGTATCGGAGTTTGGGGGAGGTAGCCACTTTCTGCATTTCTGGGTTTCTGCCAACATCATCTTCCCCTTTTGCTCTTTCGGTCTTTATAACAATTTGGTAACCCAATTCCCCATATTAAGTCTCCTTCAATTTGAAATACCTAGAAAGGTTTCTGCTTTTTTTTTTTTTTGGAAATGGATTAATACAGCCATAGCCAGGCCTGCTGCCCTGAAACCTCGTAATAAGAGAACCAGAAAGAGAATCCAGAAGTATCTAAGTTAGTGACTGTGACTCAGTAATAAATCTCTCTAGACTAGTGCTGTCCAATAGAAATACAACAGGAGCCAAATTAAAAAACTTTTTTTCTGGCAGCCATACTTTTAAAAAGTAAAAAGAAACAGTAAAATTAATTTTAATTATATTTTATTTATTTAATTTATTGGGAAAACATTGGTTCATAAGGTCACATAGGTGTCAAGTGTACATTTCTATGATCAATTCTGTATATGCCCACCACTCACAGTCAAATCTTCTGTCACAGTTTATTTTGCCTCCTTTACCCATTACTACCCACACCCCATCATTTTGGTAAACACCATACTATTTTGCCCAATCTTATCACTATATTTTATTTTAGCATGTCTAAAATATTATCACTTCAACATGTAAGCAATGTAAACAATTATGAGATAGTTGACATCCTTTTTTCATACTGAATCTTCGAAGTCTGGTGTGCTTTACGCTTATAGCATGTCTCCATCAGATTAGCCCCATCTGTGTCTCAGTAGCCCGGTGTGGCTAAGGCTGTCCAACAGGACAGCAGTGTTGATTCCCTAGGGCTGATGAGGCACCCTCATTTCCCACCAACCTCAACAAAGCATAGAAGGCGGTGATCTTGCGGTTGAAAATTATGATCAAAAGGATTCTTCATGGAATAGGTTGATGAGATACATGGGTGATAAGGAAGGTAAGAGGGACCGGGGAACTGTCACTGAACCACCCCCACATGAGTTAATGCTCTGCTGTCACCATATTGAAATTCTTAATGCTTTGTAAACAAGGGACCTCACATGATCATTTTGCATTGAGCCTGTCAAATTATGTAGCTCATGCTGTCTCTTGTCCTAATGTTATGGTTTATTTTTTAATTGTTTCTGCCTTTTTGTCCAAATTTCTGGGAGCATCACTAAATTTTTATTCTAACTATTCCCTTGACTCTGTCATTATTGCTCTTATTCATTTTAATTTCCAAGGAGTCTTTCCTCTCCTCTGACTACTCCTTTTCTTGTGGCATCTTTGTTTTTATTCAGATGAGCAATATCTTTTTTATTTTCCTGAGAATGGTGTTGATAGGTTCTTGAAGTTTCATTTCACGTTTTGTATTTTCTCTTTTGAGTTCTTCTTGTTTTCCCATTTTGGGGGATAGAGGGCTCAATATTTTATGTTAGAGGTAAAAGTAGATGCATTTGGTTTAGTGAAGACAAAGAATCTCTCCCCCACCTTCACGTAAGAGAGAATCAAATGATAGGAGACAATACATTTTATTGGGAAAGAGGCATTACTGAGGAAGCTCACCTGAGGCAAACTTCACCTCTGGAAATGAGACTTTCTTTCTCAAACTGTGAGGCATCATAAGGGCAAGAGCTAAATATCAGAAGGAAACATTCAAAATGTCTGCAATGCAGGAACCAACAAACGCTACAAGTGCTGAGCTGCAGTAAAGGTTCATCTGAAGTCCAATAGCCTTCCTTTGCCCTCCGCCCATCTCCAGTGTGCTGGCCTCATCCAGTTAGTCTTGGCCGGATGAAGTGTGAGACAAAAAAATAGCTCAACGTGCTGGCCAAGGTTAGGGTACGGAGGGATCAAAGTATGGGAGAGAGCCCTTCGGACATGCAGCCCCGCGGGCACCCCTGACCAGAATCTGTGCCCAAAGGTTTTCAGTCAGTGAAGTGTCCATTTTTCTGTCCTCAGGGAACAAAAGAGCTGGTTGCTGTCAAGAAAGAGAGCCTAGGAATGTAAAAACAATTCTTCAGCTGGGAATCAGGCTGGATTCACGTCCTGGCTGAGCTTGATCCGGGAGAGGGCACAGAGCCAGACCCTTCAAGGCTGTGAATCCAGGGGGTTTGGACTTTGATCTACATGACCCTTTCCGCTTCAAATCCAGTAGCTCTAAAGTAGATTGGATTCAAAAAGGAAAACTTCGGTTACAACATTTACCATTGATCCTACGGAGAAGCCTCTTAAATGATCATGCATTTACAAGGAAAACTGAAGCATAAAACACCCAGCCTCTGGGAGGTCTCTTGGAGGAACTAATGTGGCCCATTACATCACTCAGCTCATCCTCCCGCGGGTATTGACCATAACCACAAGATGGCGGTGTTGACCTAAGATCTGCGCATTCCCCGGCCTGGTGGTCCAGGGAGTCTGACCTGAATCTCAAATTTCCCTAACCACCGCATTTGATTCAAAAAACAAAGCAGCAGAAAAATGCTGCGCATCCCAACGAGGTCAGAATATAGCACCTCACGTTGCTGCGTGGCCCTGAAGCAAGTCACCCACGGTTATTTAAAGTTTGATTTTAGGAAAATGCCTTCAAAATGCAAAGACTCCTGGGAAGCAGGCGAACCAGGCAGTCCTCCCCGCAGTCCCCGACATGCAGCTTCCCTGCAGCCGCAGGGGCGTGGCTGGCAGCGCCTTGCAGAGGTGGAGAGATCTGGGGGCCCACACAACGTCTGTCTGCGGTGTGCCCAGATGGTAGAGGCTGCAGAAACCTCCAGGAACCTGCGGCTCTGTTGCATGTCTGTAGTTGTGGTCTCCCACCCTCCTTCAGGATCCCAGCTACGGGGCCAACTCCGCACCACAAAGCCCCCGCATGCTGGTTGAACTATGGCCGAGGATGCTGATGGCGAGGGAACAGACGCTAGCTAGGAGGCCCAGTAGCCAGGGCCGGCCTGTTTACACACTTGAGGGGTCCTGGGAGCTCAGGCGTGCCTCCCGATGGCTCCCCCGCCCCTGCCCAGCCCGCGCATCCCCGGGGCGCCTGTGCTCCCGGCAGGTGGGCGCTGCAGGCAGACCGAGCTCCCCGCGGGAGCTACCTCCGCGGAGGCCGCCCTCACTGCGCCGTGGGCTGCTGCCGAGTCACGTGCTCCTCGCCCAGCCGGGCTGCGGACAAGCAGAGGCTGTAGAATTTTTCATCGCACTTCACTCGTGTGTCGCTGGAACCGCAGCCATTAAGGACCCGCTTGGGCCAGGGGCGGTCCTCCCCGCTCGCGCTCGTTTCTGACGCGGCAGGGAGACCGCTTTCTCTAGCCAGGGCGCATCGTTTTTCCTTCAGGTCTGTTTGAGTCCCCAAGGAGAACAGGGGAGCGGAGGGGGTGCGTAGAATGGGGCGGGCGGGACAAATGGTATAAGGCAGCGTGAGCACATCTATCTGTTCACCTGACGCGCAAGGGGGAGAAGCTTCCCTAGCTTGACCGGGAGAGGATGTGAAGGCATGTCACATCCCTGCCCTCCAGGAACCCGGTGGCCGCGGATTCAGGGCGCACAGAACAAGGCCGCAGTCATTGAATGAAAACATGTGAAGGTGTGGACCAAGCGCCAGATAGAAGGGGCTGAGAGTGAGCCGCAGAGGGGTCCAGAGGAGGGAAGGGGCAGCGGAGGAGGACCAGGCAGGGAAGAGAAAGGGAAAGGACCACACACTTGGCAGCACCAACAGGCACAATGAGGGCACCTCTAACTTCGCGTTTGTAGGGGGACAGAACCCTGGCTGTACCCTCAAACCACCCAACACACAGACCTACCAGACGTCCCGAACTGGCATTTCCTTCAAGTCCCCTCCCCCTTATATAACACTTTAAAAATACAGATATATAGAGGAAATAACTATCCAGAGATAAAGTTATTTTGGGGTAGGAGGGGAGAGAAAGGGTTATTTCTATCCAGTTTTTTTTATATATATTTATTCATTTTAGAGAGAGAGAGAGAGAGAGAGAGAGAGAGAAGGGGAGAGGAGCAGGAAGCAACTCCTATATGTGCCTTGACCTGGCAAGCCCAGGGTTACAAACCAGTGACCTCAACATTCCAAATCCAGACTTTATCCACTGAGCTACCACAGGTCAGGCCAGTTATTTTTATATGGATATTTTTTTATATAGTGTGTTAAAAATACATACATAAGGTATATAATGTGTGCTAAAATTTTTATATTGTGGTATTTTTAAAAACATAATATCTAATTTTAAAAAGTATCATGTCTAAATTCTGATAAAATAAGGTAATATATGACAACAAAAATAAAAATCCCACAGATTCTAAGTACAATAAGCCTTTTTGGTGTATTTCCTTGAAATATTTCTTCTGTACGTGTTTAATTTAGTTAAGGTCATACCGTATTTGTTACTTTAAAAAGCATGGCCAATATACAAACGTTAATAGAAGGCTATGTGCAAAGCAGTCCCATATCTCAAGGTGAGGATCCCCACAAGGATTCCGAATGTTCACTGAAGCCCCCCTCCCCATCCCCACTTGAAGCTTTTGTCTGGCTGAGATTCATAACACATTCAGAAGGCCACTTTACAAGTCATCCCAGCTTCTCATGACATCCTCTTCAGGGAGCATTCACGTGGTGAAATCCCTTTCCTACCACCTATTCAGAAAACCTACACGGACATTGCTTTGTAGCTGTCATCCTTTGTGGTGTCTTGCTTGAAACAGTAAGTAGTTTTAACATTTGTTCTGAAGGAACAGGAAGACTCACCGAAGAGTTTTTGTCTGAAACATTCAATACAAAAGAAATATGAAGCAAAATTTACCGGATTTTGAAGAAAAGGTGTTTTAGAACCAAGAATTTTGTTCTATATCAATTATCTTTCATAGTTAAAGCCAATAGAAAGACATCTTTATTAAATAAGAAAACATGCCACCTGGTGTATTTCTTAGGGAAAAGAAAAAAAACTTGAAGAAGATTTTCATTTCTGACTGTGAAGGAGTAATTTGTATCAGAATAACCCTGGTAGTGAAGAACTGAATAAAATAAAATCTAAAATAGCCTGAGCCTCAAATTGCAATCAGAGTTGTCAGGATTTGAAGGGCCAAGGTACTAGACAGAAGAGAAATGCAGCGAAGTGTTTCCTCCCTTTACAACTGTTCCTGTCTGCTAGGAGCGTTTGCTGAGTCAAGTCCTAGCATGGGGCGTGCAACCCAGACAGGACACAGCAGTGCATAGCTTGCCTCAGTCAAAAACATTTGACTTATAATGCAAGGTTACTGGACTTGATGGACCAAAGACACATAGAGAAGGGAACCAAAGAGAATTAAGTCTGCAGGCAATTCTCAAGGCACTTCCTGATTTCTAAGACTTCCATGAAAAAAGTGAAAGGTCAAGAAACCAAACTGAATAAAGCAGCTGCTAGGATTGTAAAAACAGCCAAGGTGCAGCATGCTCGTGGTGCTGGGTTGTGGGAACTTTTAGTTCAGACCAAGGGGAAGCATGCTGTCAACACCTCTGCTGTCAGCGAGACCCCAAAGAAAGCCACAGCACTCCAAAGAGCATAAAGGCAACACTAGCAGCTGGATGCAGGCAGACCGCCTCCTTGAGCATGCTATCTTCTGCTGCAGGCAAAAAGAAGGAATATATTCTATTTCACTATTGCAGTGCCATACAAACTTTTGTATCCCGTTCATATTTACCAGGCAAAAATTGGGAGGCGGAGAGACACTGGCTTGGGGAGGCGGGGGTGGGGTGGTGGCTGCGCTTCCCATGGGAGCCACAGGATGCTTTTCCCCAAGGGCCAGGCTGGGCTCTGTGGGAAGAAAGCTGGCCAAGCTGCCTGGGTGGAGGAGATGATGCACTCTGCTGACTCTGTGCAAGAGCAAGGGCCAGAGGAACAAGGTTAGTGGAAAAAAGCAGCTTTGTCTCAGGAATTGCAGTTGGAAAAATACAAAACAGGCGAATCAAGTGCCCACAGAGTGCCTATGAGAGAAAAAAGTGGCCAACCATACATCTGATGCAAACACAGCCCAGCTGCTATGTGACTCTTTTCCTTCCAGTCCTTTCCACCTTGGCCTTGATCCTGATAGGGTGCCATCGGCAAGCAGTAGTTGGAGACCAGTGCTGAGGGCAGGGGAGAGAAAAGGGACAATACCCAGATTTTGCTCTGCAGATGACTAGAGGAGACTACTTCTGACATTAGATCAAAGGGCTTTGATTACTGTGAGTGACAGGACTACACCTGTGTTTGCAACTTAGAGTGACAGTAGAACCTAAGAGTGAGTGGAGATGTCCTACGTACGAGTGAGTGTTCATCTAAGGGACTCAAGGCACCTTGCAGAAACAAACATAAATAATTCCTGGAGGAAGCATTTCTCCACAAACCTTTCTGAATCCCCCTAGTTGAAACTCAACCACATATGACTTCAAAACAAGCATTGCCAGTGCTAACAAACACAAGCCATTGCTAGCAAGAATGGCAAAAGTACACAGCAGATTTATACCACCAGTTCCTTTAGATATTAGACTTTTCAGACACAGAATATAAAATGAGATTTTTTAAGAAATAAAAAATGGAATCACCAAAATTACTTAAGAGCAGGAGACTATTAACAATGAACAGAGAGATTAAAAATGAGCAAATAGGCCCTGGCCAGTGGCTCAGGGGATAGAGTATGGATGTCCCAGGTTTGATGCCTGGTCAAGGCACACAGGAGAAGTGACCATCTGCTTCTCCCCCCCCACCCCCTCTTCCCCTTCCACAGCCAATGGCTCGATTGGTTCAAGCCTTGGCCCAGGCACTGATGATGATAGCTCAGTTGGTCCAGTGCTTCGGCCTTAGGCATTAAAAATAATTCAATCAATTCAAGCATCACTCCCATTCCGGGTGACATGTGAGAGTCTGCCTCACTATCTCCCCTTCTCTCACTTAAAAAAAAATGAGTAAATAAAGCTTTCAGAAATAAAAAATATAATGGTTGAAACTAGAGCTTCATGTATGTTTTTAACATGCTATATGCATACAAATTAAAAGAGAATCCATAAACTAAGGGGAAGTTTCAGAAGATATTACTGACATAGAGCAAAGAGAGGAAAAAATATAGAAGAAAGGTAGATAATTATAGAGAATAAAATGAAAAAGTCTAACATATATCTAATCAGAGTTCAAATGAAAAAATAGAGAGGATAGAAAAGGGAAGCAGTATTTAAAAAGATAGGGTCTAAAAATGATAAAAGCTGTTTTTTTCCACGAATATAAGAATAACAAACTGGGTAAGTAAAATATATTACATTATAGTATTTCACTGATGCATTGTAGTAGTATAAAAGACAAAGAGAAACTCTTACAAGAATCCAGAAAGAAAAGATAGGTCACCTACAAAATTCAGAAAATGATTAACATCAGAATTTTCACCAGCAACAATGGAAGCCAGAGGACAGGAAAATAAAACAAAATCTTCAAAATTACATGAGTAAATAACTATTTCAAGTTCTAATCCTATTAAAAACTATGTCTGGACCTCACTGTGATGCGCACACTGTAGCAAAACTGCGAGAGGGAGGGAGATAGTGAGGCAGACTCCTGCATGTGCCGCAACTGGGATCCACCCAGCAACTGCGTCTGGGGCCAATGCTTGAGTACCAAACTATTTATAGTGCATTTGGCTGATACGCTCAGACCAACCAGCTACCCTCAGTGCCCAGGCCCATGCTCAAACCAATGAAGCCACTGGCTGCTGGAAGGATTAATTAAAAGGTTTTACCATATATCTTACGACTTTCTACGGGAGCCTTGAGAGATAGCCTGGACTGGGGGATTCCTGTTAGCGTTGGATTGGTGGCAGCCACCTTTTGTTGACAGAGGAGTAGTGAAGAAAGAGCAATGAAGAGCTTAAGGATATGATGAAGACTCTCCATTATTGACATATCTGTTCCTTATTTTTTACTGAATGGAATTCCAGAGCAGCTTTCACTGAGGACATATTGCAGCTTCTTTAGTTACCATAGGAACCACTTCAATAAGAAGTCCTCCCGAGTGCCGCGGGCCAAAGGCGACTCATCAGGTAACTGGGGCCGGTCCTTTGGCGCGGCGCTGTGCCCCTGGGCTTCATGGCCTGGGCAGAGCCAGATTGCTGAGGCGAGGAGGGAAGCAAGATGGCGACGGAGTAGGCGGACGTACCAACTTCCAACTCCCAGAACCAGAGTGGATTATAACTCAATTTAAAGAACCATCATCTGGATAAACCAACTATGAACTAAACTAAGTGGACTCTTCAACCAAGGAACACAGAAGAAGCCACATTGAGACTGGTAGGAATAGCGAAAATGCGAAGAGGGCTGCCCAGCTCCCCAGAGCAAACGTCAGCCCGGAGAGACCCGCGTGGCAGGAGGAAAGTTTGGCAGAGAGGGAGGGACCTGAGTCCCAGGAACCAAGCCCCAGCCTGCAGTCTCAGAGCCTAGAAGAGGCGTTTGGACAGTTTTGAGCTGTGAAACAAGTGAGGGAGCTCCCAGGCCTAGAGTGTGGAGTATTAGGTCTCTTCCTACTCTGCTGAGGGTTGCTGAAGGGTTTGGGGCGACAGGACGCTGAAATGCGGTTCTGTCGGCATGGGCAGAGGCCAAACCGGTGGGAGCTCGGTCTAGCCCAGCAGGGTCGGAGGGGACGCGCGAAAGCGGTCCGGAAGCTGCGGGCCCACCTTTATTCCCACTTACTGGGACAAAGCGTGAGGCCAGGAAGGGGCAGAAATCTGCTCTGTGACCCTGTGCAAGCCGGCCCTGACCGCGGGGACCGGGCTAGGACCAGGGACGGGCAGGGGCTCGTGGCTGAGCTCACACTACCAGCGCCCCCCCCCCAACCGGAGAAACCGCAGTTTGCCAGTATATGTGCGCGAGCGGGCTCCGAACGCGGGAACGGGATAGACCCCGAGACAAGTGGAAGCTCGCAGCTGAGCTCATGCTACTATCCCCTCCCGGCCGGAGAAACCACGGATTGCATTCATACGTGCACAAGCAGGCTCCGAACGCGGGGGGCAGGGGAGAGTCCGGGGCGAGCAGAAGTACGCAGCTGAGCAGAAGCCAGCAAACACGCCTAGCCCAATAAACCTGGGTTTGCTACCCTGCGCAGAAGGGCCTTGGCCTCGAGGGCGGGGCTAAATCTCCGGATGGGCAAAGGCTCACAGCTGAGAGCACGTCAAAAGCCCCGCCCAACCCGGAAACTGTGGCGAGCAGGCTCTGACTGCGGGTTTTCGGTGGAAGTCTGGAAATAGGCTGGGTCCTCAGCTGAGCAAAGGTGCTCACCTCTACCCTTGGTGCTAAGGCTTGTGGCTTCAGTGACAGCCCCTCCCGCGCAGGAGAGGCAGAAATCACAGCAAAAGCCACAGTGGGCCAGCGCTGGCAACGCTCATACCCAACCACCCTAGGCACCGGCAGAGGGGATAGGGGGCCTGCAGACAGACCACACCTAGAGAACACAAAGGCAACACCTACTGGACTCCAGTCGCCACAACTTGCTTATACACAGACAAAATGGGCAGGCAGAAAAATGCAAACCAAATGAATCAAGAGAAATCCCCACAGAAGGACCTGAATGAACCAGATATAACCAAATTACCAGAAGCAGAATTTAGAATAATGATAGTTAGGATGTTCAAAGAAATTTAGAGCAACAATGGATAGTCACTATGAAAACCTAAATAAAGAGATAACAAGTATAAAGAACAAAATTGAAATAATAAAAAAGAATCAGACAGAAATGATAAATACAGTATCAGAACTGAAGACCACAATGGAAGGAATTAAAAGCAGGATGAATCACGCTGAGGATCGAATAAGCGAGTTAGAGGACACAATAAACAAAGGCACAGAAGCAGAGAAGAAAAAGGAAAAGAGACTCAAAAAATGTGAGGAAACTCTAAGGGAGCTTTGTGACAACATGAAGAGAAACAACATTCGCATCATAGGGGTACCTGAAGAAGAGGAAAGAGGACAGGAAATGGAAACTTTGTTCAATCAAATCATAGAAGAAAACTTCCCTAAATTAAGGCTTGGAAACACTCCACACGTTCAAGAAGCACACAAAAGTCCATTAAAGAGAAACCCAAAAAGATCTACACCAAGACACATCATAGTTAAAATACCAAAGCTAATGGATAAAGAAAAAATTTTAAAAGCTGCTAGAGAAAAAAAGGCTATCACCTACAAAGGAGCCCCAATAAGGATGACATCGGACTTCTCAACAGAAACACTTGAGGCCAGAAGGGAATGGCAAGATATAATCAAAGTAATGCAGAACAAGAACCTAAAACCAAGACTACTCTCTCCAGCAAGGCTAACGTTTAAAATTGAAGGAGAAATAAAGAGCTTCCCAGAAAAAGAAAGCCTGAAGGAATTCATAAAAACCAAACCAATTCTGCAAGAGATACTAAGGGGCCTGTTGTGAACAGTTCAAAGGGAGGAATGAATAGAGAAAAAGAAGAATACAGCTTTAAAGAATAAAATGGCAATAAACAACTACATATTAATAATAACCTTAAATATAAATGGATTAAATGATCCAATCAAAAGACATAGGGTAGCTGCATGGAAAAAGAAACAGGACCCATACATATGGTGTCTACAAGAGACACACCTTAAAACAAAAGATGCACATAGAATGAAGGATGGAAAAAAATATTTCATGCAAATAAAAATGAAAAAAAAGCAGGGGTAGCAATACTTATATCAGACAAAATGGACTTTAAAACAAAGGCTGTAGTAAGCGATAAAGAAGGACACTACATAATGATAAAAGGAACAATTCAACAGGAAGATATAACTATTATAAATATCTACGCACCAAATATAGGAGCCCCGACATACATAAAGCAGACTTTGATGGATATAAAGGGCGAGATTAACAGCAATACTATCATAGTAGGGGATTTCAATACCCTTCTAACAACACTGGATAGATCCTCAAGAAAGATAATTAATAAAGAAACAGCAGACTTAAAGGAGACACTAGATCAACTTGATTTAATAGATATCTTCAGAACTTTTCACCCTAATGCAGTAGAATATACATTCTTCTCAAGGCTCATGGTACGTTTTCTAGAATAGACCACATGTTAAGACACAAAAATGGTCTCAATAAATTTAAGAAGATTGAAATCATATCAAGCATTTTCTCTGATCACAATGCCATGAAACTAGAAATTAACCACAAAAGAAAAACTGAAAAATACTCAAACAATTGGAAACTAAATAGCATGTTATTAAATAATGAATAGATTAACAATGAGATCAAAGAGGAAATAAAAAAGTTTCTAGAAACAAATGATAATGAGCATACAACAATTCAAAATTTATGGGACACAGCAAAAGCAGTTCTGAGAGGGAACTTTATTGCACTACAGGCATATCATAAGAAGCTAGAAAAAGCTCAAATAAGAAACCTGACCCTGCATCTAAAAGAACTAGAAAAACAACAACAAATAAAACCCAAGACAAGTAGAAGGAAGGAAATAATAAAGATCAGAGCAGAAATAAATGACATAGAGTCGAAGGAAACAATACAGAAGGTCAATGAAACCAGAAGCTGGTTCTTTGAAAAGGTAAACAGGATTGATGAACCTTTAACTAGACTCACCAAGAAAAAAAGAGAGAACACTCAAATAAATAAAATTAGAAAGGACAGTGGAGAAATAACAACTGACACAACAGAAATACAAAGTATTGTAAGAAAATACTATGAAGAACTATATGCCAAAAAATTAGACAATCTTGGTGAAATGGACAAATTTCTTGAATCATATAACCTTCCAAAAATCAATCTGGAAAAATCAGAACACCTAATCAGACCAATTACAACAAATGAGATCGAAACAGTTATCAAAAAACTCCCAAAAAAGAAAAGTACTGGGCATGATGGCTTCACAAGTGAATTCTATCAAAAATTCAAAGAAGAATTAACTCCTATACTCCTCAAGCTATTTCAAAAAATTCAAGAGGAAGGAAGACTTCCAAACTCCTTTTATGAGGTGAGCATAATTCTGATCCCAAAACCGGGCAAAGACAACACAAAGAAAGAAAATTATAGGCCTATATCCCTGATGAATTTAGACGCTAAATTTCTCAACAAAATATTAGCCAACCGGATCCAGCAATATATAAAAAAATCATACACCACAGTTAAGTGGGATTTATTCTGGAGAGGCAAAACTGGTTTAATATTCGCAAATCAATCAATGTGATTCATCACATAAACAAAAGGAAGGACAAAAATCACATGATAATTTCAATAGATGCAGAAAAGGCATTTGATAAAATCCAGCACACATTCATGCTCAAAACTCTCAGTAAAGTGGGAATACAGGGATCATTCCTTAACATGATAAAGGCCATCTACGATAAACCGACAGCAAACATCATACTAAATGGAGAAGAATTAAAAGCAATCCCCTTAAGATCAGGAACCAGGCAGGGATGCCCCGTTTCACCACTCTTATTCAACATATTTCTGGAAGTCCTAGCTACAGCAATCAGACAAGAAGAAGAAATAAAAGGCATCCAAATTGGAAAGGAAGAAGTAAAACTGTCACTATTTGCAGATGATATGATATTGTATATAGAAAACCCTAAAGTCTCAGTAAAAAAACTACTGGACCTTATAAATGAATTCAGCAAGGTGGCAGGATATAAAATTAATACTCAGAAATCAGAGGCATTTCTATATACCAACAATGAACTGTCAGCAAAAGAAATTAAGGAAACAATCCCCTTCACTATTGCAGCCAAAAAAATAAAGTACCTAGGAGTAAATTTAACCAAGGAGGTTAAGGACTTGTACTTGGAAAATTATAAAACATTGATAAAAGAAATCAAGGAAGATACAAACAAGTGGAAGCATATACCGTGCTCATGGCTAGGAAGAATAAACATCATTAAAATGTCTATACTACCCAAAGCAATTTATAAATTCAATGCAATACCAATTAAAATACCAATGACATACTTCAAAGATATAAAACATATATTCCAAAAATTTATATGGAACCAAAAAAGAACACGAATAGCCTTTGCAATCTTAAAAAGAAAAAAATAAAGCAGGAGGTTTCACTCTTCCAGATATCAAGGTTTACTATAAGGCCATTATACTCAAGACAGCCTGGTATTGGTATAAGAACAGGCACATAAATCAATGGAACAGAACAGAGGACCCAGAAATAAACCCACAGCTTTATGGACAACTGATATTTGACAAAGGAGGAAAGAACATACAATGGAGTAAATACAGCCTCTTTAACAAATGGTGTTGGGAAAATTGGACATCTACCTGAAAAAAAATGAAACTAGACTAAAAACTTACACCATTCACAAAAACAAACTCAAAATGAATAAAAGACTTAAATGTAAGCCGTGAAACCATAAGCATCTTAGAAGAAAACATAGGCAGCAAGCTCTCCGACATCTGTAGCAGCAGTATATTTGCCGATTTATCTCCACGGGCAAATGAAATAAAAGGCAAGATAAACAAATGGGACTATATCAAACTGAAAAGTTTTTGCACAGCTAAAGACAATAAGAACAGAATAAAAAGACAAACCACACAATGGGAGAACATATTCGACAGCACATCTGATAAGGGGTTAATAACTAAAATTTATAAAGAACTTATAAAACTCAACACCAGGAAGACAAACAACCCAATCAAAAAATGGGCAAAAGAAATGAATAGAAATTTCTTCAAAGAGGACATACAGATGGCCAATAGATATATAAAAAAATGCTCAACATCACTAATCATTAGAGAAATGCAAATTAAAACCACAATGAGATATCACCTCACACCAGTCAGAATGGCACTTATCAGCAAAACAACACAGAATAAGTACTGGCGAGGATGTGGAGAAAAGTGAACCCTTCTGCACTGATGGTGGGAATGCAGTCTGGTGCAGCCACTGTGGAAAACAGTTTGGAGATTCCTCAGAAAATTAAAAATCGAATTGCCTTTTGACCCAGCTATCCCACTTATAGGAATATACCCTAAGAACACCATAGCACTGTTCAAAAAGAAGAAATGCGCCCCCATGTTCGTGGCAGCATTGTTCACAATAGCGAAGATCTGGAACCAGTCCAAGTGTCCGTCAGAAGATGAGTGGATTAAAAAGCTCTGGTACATATATACTATGGAATACTACTCAGCCATAAGAAACGATGACATCAGATCATTTATAACAAAATGGATGTACCTTGATTTCATTATACGGAGTGAAATAAGTAAATCAGAAAAAAAGAAAAACTGAGAACAGCATGATTACATACATAGATGGGACATAAAAGTGAGAATATGAGACATGGACAAGAGAGTGGTGGTTATGGGATGGGGGGAGGGAGGGAAGAGTGGGATAGGGAGGAGGGGAGGGACACAGGGATAACCAGATCGAAGGTGACAGAGGACAATTTGACTTTTGGTGATGGGTATGCAACACAATTGAATGATAGTATAACCTGGAGATGTTTTCATTGTACATATGTACCCTGATTTATTGATGTCACCCCATTAGAATTAATAATAATAAAATATTAAAATATATATATATATATATATATATATATATATAAGTATGTGAGATCCATATTCACATTAAATGATAATGCAGATGTAATCAATTTGCAATTATTCTAAGGCAAATGTATCAATCTACATTGACAAAGAAGACATCCCCTGTAAGAAACTATTGATGTTACATTGTGTTTATTGCAAAGAAAGAAAACACAGTTAATTGCAATTAGACAGTAGCTCGTAGAATAATGCCTCTTTACATTACCAAAAGTCCCTGGCAATTCCAAGAGGAGCAGATTGAGGCCTAAAACAGGGAATTCCTGAAGTTGTTGAGTCTTCCTTACAGAGTCAGGGCAGGAAGAGTGGAGAAACCAATGAGAAAGGAGTTAAATTCTTAGCATGTAGCTTGGATTCTTTCCTAACTAACTTGGTCCCTTTCTAATATTCTTATAAAAATATTTAAGAATTGGAGAACAACAGGTGACTACTTTCAATAAATGCTAGCAACTGGCAAAAAAAAAAAAAAAAAATGGGGAGAGGACCTGAACACACAATTCTTCCAAAAGGACATACAAATGGCCAACAGATATATGAAAAGATGCTCATCTTCACTAGCTATTAGAGAAATGCAAATGAAACCACAATGAGATACCACCTCACACCTGTTAGACTGGCTGTTATCAACAAGACAGGTAATAACAAGTGTTGGAGAGGCTGTGGAGAAAAAGGAACCCTCATTCACTGTTGGTGGGAATGTAAAGTAGTACAGCCATTATGGAACACAGTATGGTGGTTCCTAAAAAAATTAAGAATAGAGCTACCATATGACCCAGCAATCCCTCTACTGGGTATATACCCCCAAAACTCAAAGACATTGGCACTTAGAGACACATGCAGCCCCATGTTCATGGCAGCATTATTCACAGTGGCCAAGACATGGAAACAACCGAAGTGTCCCTCAACAGAAAACTGGATAAAGATGTGGTACATATATACAATGAAATACTACTCAGCCATAAGAAATGATGACATAGTGACATTTATGACAATATAGGTGGACATTGAGAATGTTATACTGAGTGAAATAAGTAAATCAGAAAAAGCTAAGAACTATATGATTTCACACATAGGTGGGATATAAAACTGAGACTCATGGACATAGATAAAGTGAAGTGGTGACCAGGGGAAGGAGGATGGGGGAGGGGGTGGGGGAAGGATGTAAAGAGAGACAAATATAAGGTGACAGAAAATGATTGGACTTGGGGTGATGGGTATACAACATAATCAACAGTTCAAATGCTACAGAAATGTTTACCTGAAACTTATGTACTCTTGCTGATCAATGTCACTGTATTAAAGTAAATTTTCTAAATAATAAAAAAAAAAGATAACCTGGAGATGTTTTCATTGTACATAGGTACCCTGATTTATTGGTGTCACCCCATTAGAATTAATAATAATAAAATAATAAAAAAAAACTATGTCTGAAAATGGGCAAAATAATGTCACTTTTTAGAACAACAAGAAAAGAGTTTAGCTCCAAGAGACTTGAACTTCTGAAAGATGTACTTTAAAAAGAAAAAAATGATATCAGAATACAAATAATTAACTTTAAAAAGAAATACTAATTTGTTATTTTTGGGGTTTTAAAAAATTAGATGAAACTAAAATAACAATATAAGGAGAAAGCAGGGTAACATAGCTTAATTAATCCAAAAACATAAATAGAAAAAAAAGGAAGCATGGAAAATGTGGGATAACTAACTATAAAGCACAGGTAGTGTGCTTAAAATGATTGGAACAAGTCCAAATATTTCATAATTCATCAGCGAATAGATGTTCTATACAGGCATAGGTTAGGAAAGGTAGTTTGGGGCCATGAAACAAGTGATGCATAAACCACACAAAGACATTTTACTCAATTTTGAAGTCCTCATACCAACGTTGACATTTAGCACCAATATGTGCTCAAAAATACCTGAAGATTAAAAGTTCCTGAGACTAGTTGTGTATTAAACGTCCTACTCTCTTACAATGTGCTAAATAAATAAACAGAATTTAACACTTTCTCCTGATTGATGTTAGTAAATAGTGAGACATTTTAGTATCTGTGCTTGAGTTGGAAGCACCAGCAGACAGAATGGAAGGAATGGGGATTTCCTGCTAGTTGTCACTTCTAAGGTATGAGACTTTAGTAAGGTGACCAACCGTCCCCCTTTAGGGAGGACAATCCTTCTTTTGTAAGTTCAGTCCTCCCTCAAAAAGTGTCCTCCTACATGTTCTCCTTTTTGATATTGGAAGACTAATCTGTAAATGTCCATATTTGATTGATGCAGTTGATCCATTGCGTGTGATGTGACATTTGTATTTGACATGACAATTCGTCAAGGATCAGTACAGCGCAGCAAGACATGATTATGAGACGCATGTGATCCGCATGGGAGACCTTGAGAGAGAGCGCAATATACCGAGCGTGCAAATGGCTTTGTGTACTTCTTACTGAAACATGACACAGCACATACAACATTGTAAACTCACGATTATTTCTTTCTCAGTGAATATTCAATCATAGACAGGTAAGCACAATTCACATGTTATTAATTCATTATCTATTAATAATTTCCAAGTACATATAATTTTATTTACAAGTATTTTCCCAAAATTCGAGTTTTAAAGTGGAAATCTAACCTCAAATTATATCTATTAATAACTCATTTTGATTAAATAGTTGCATAAAACAGACGTATTTTAATTAGAAAATGATAAATACACCTGAATATAACTCCAAATTAGTGGTTTTGTTTGATATTTAGTTTTGTTAATTTAGCTTCTGGAAAATTCGCCTACCACGATGTAACGTTTTCAGTTCCTAATGTGCTTGCATCATTCGTGTAGCTCTATATTTTATTTTTAATTTTAAATTTCATTTAAGGGATGGAAAAATAAAAAGAAAATGCCATTTCAATGATAAATTGAAAAAGGAATTTCCATTCCTCATATCAAAAAAGATACCACTGTTTTCTAGAATATTTGCAGCGGAAAATTTTGTATTGCAGTTGGGAATAGAGCAGCGATAACAAAACACTTGACCACCAACAAACATAAGCAATCATTAGATGCATCAGCTTCCAGTTGTAAAGTAACAAGGTTTTTAAAACTTCAAATTATTCTGAAGATGAAAAACAGTTGGCTGCAATGGAGGGAACATTTGCATTTCATACCATAATTCACAATCAAAGTTTTGTAGTATGAGTATGGATTGTACAAATAAATTATTGAAAAAGTTTTACAATGCAAAATTTTCATGTGCCAGGACAAAATGGGAGATTATTTTGAAATCGGTATTTAAAAATTTCTGTGACAAAATACTTACAGAGGACTTGGAAACTGCAGCATTTGAAACGATTTTATGTGATGCACCAAATTGTAATGAAATTAAATTGTATCCAATAATAGTAAGATATTTTAATGTTACCACGAGCATTCAAGTAAAAATTTTAAATTTAGAATCCACTGAGGGCACAACTTCTGAAATTTTGTCAAACCTTCTATACAGAGTAATAAAAGAAAACAATTTGAAATCCAAAGTTGTTGCACTAATGGCTGATAATATAAATACAAATATTGGTGGGCGAAACAGAAAGGGGTGAATAACGTGTATGTAAAATTACAAGTTACTCCAAAAGAAAATACTAGGAACAGGTTGTAATGCACATATTTTGTCAAGTGCAATAAACACAGCATCATGTGCCATGCCAACTGATGTGGAAGTAGTAATAACTACAATTTATTTGCATTTTAGTTGTTTTACCATTTGTGTTGCTACTTTAAAACAATTTTGTGAAGAATCAAATGTTGAATACAAAAACTTTTAGGATATTCAAAAATTAGATGGCTTGCTCTAACACCTGCTAGAGAGCGTGTTCTACAATTATTTGAGCCTCTTCATTCATATTTTTTTAAGTTTAGACGAATGTCCTAAGATCCTGAAATAGTTTTTTCAATAATAAAATATCTGAGATATTAATGTATTCTGTACATAAGCATCTATTTTTCACAAAACGATTCAAAAGATTGAAAGTGAACACATTTCAGCTATGGAAGTTAGTCTTATTTTGAATGAGTTTATCCTTCAATATAAATCTTGTTTTGAAGAAAAATTTCTTTCTTTAATTATAAAAAGAAAATTGTCACACTTAGAGGAATCAAATCTGAGCATAACAGAAAAGTTTATCAAAGAAGTGAAGAAATTTTACCAGACATATTTTCAATATATTGAAGAATGGTCTGAAACAAACATCACGGGAAACAACAGTTTTTAATGGTGCTTTTTACTTTATTGCAAGTATATGGGACAGATATTGAATCTTGTCTTGAGTTTTTATCTAAAGAAATGCCAGGCATCAAAATAGATGACAATTGTCTCTTTGAAGAAATTAGAAGACCGAATGTATATTTAAATTCTGAAAAATTAATACAATGGGAAAATGAACATGTCCAAATTGATAAAAGATGAGAGGAAATATTCAGCCATTTCAAAAATGAACATATTCCATGTGCAAATTTATTTATTGTTGTTTAATTTACATTGTGCTGCCCTGGAACTAATGCAGCAGTTGAAAGAGTGTTTTCAATTGCTAATGATTTTTAGACAAGTGAGAAATCGAGATTGAATGTTGATACTCTAGCTGCAGCCTTGCTGTAAAATTCAATATGAAGCATATTTCTTGTTCAGATATTTCCTTTATATTGTTACAAGATGATACATTGACAAAAATATTTATTCAATGGAAATATTTTCTTACAATTATTATTAAAAGTTAATAGGCATGTAAGCATAATTACAATATAAAATATTACAAATGTTTTTATTATGCATTTATATTATAGTGTATTATTGTTGCAATGAATAAAATGTTTCTTTTATTTATGATAATGTTTTCTTCAATTTATTTTTGACCTCCTTTTCATTGTATAACAGTTGGTCACCTTAACTTTAGAGAAAATCATTCAGGCTTCATTTGTAGGGCTTTCTTGCCTGTTAAGATAAGAGTCTTGACTTGGCCCCAACAAATTCTTAGATCCTCTGACTAAAATTGAAGTAATATCAAGAAAATCACTTTTTAATAGCAATATTAGTATTACTGTAGAGGGAAATGGCATCTTTTAAAACTTAATAGGCCCTGGCTGGTTGGCTCAGGGGTAGAGTGTTAGCCTGGTGTGTGAAAGTCCTGGGTTCGATTCTCTTCTCCACCCTTCTTCCCTTTCCCCTTTCTCTCTGTATCTCTCTTCCCCTCCCAAAGCCAAGGCTCCATTGGAGCAAAGTTGCCCTGGGTGCTGAGGATGGCTCCATGGCCTCTACCTCAGGCGCTAGAATGGCTCCGGTTGCAATGAAACAAAGCCCCAGATGGGCCGAGCATCGCCCCCTGGTGGGCATGCCGGTGGATTCCAGTCGGGGTCATGTGGGAGTCTGTCTCTCTGCCATCCCCCCACTTTTCACTTCAGAAAAAAAAAAATAATAGAATAAATTCCATGGGGTTGACAGGAGAAATAAAATGAAAGGGCTAAATATTTTGTGCTAGAAATAAATCGTTTTTCTTACTATAACACTGATGCTGCTATGAGAGAGGAGTCACGAGGTGCAAACAGAGAGAAGGAAGTTAGCGCGACACTGAGGGCAGTGTTTCTGTGTCGGTGGGACAGCAAGGGGTCCATGGCAAGTGACGAACAGTGGTTTGGGAACTCTGCTCAGTTCCTGTTGTTTGCATTGCTGTGACATATATTCCTTTGATTTTCCCCAACTTCCTGTAAAATCTGCCATGTTGTGTATTGATGTGAGCAAAGGTTTGACTTAATTTGCTCTTTTTGGTGAGTTTTGTTTGTTTTTGTGAAAATGAAAGAAAACACCATTTTTTTTTTTTATGTCTGGACTGATTTGGTGTGGAACAGAAACAGCACAGAGGACTATACTATGATTCATGTTTGCAATGAATTCAGTAGAAATAAGGGCTCACAGTCAGGAGTGACCATAGAGATGTAAGCCTCCCTTAGAAAGTCATATAAATCTTTGGCAAGACATCATGCTGTCCACCAAGGAATAAGAAGACCAGGGTGACCTCAGCTCCCACCAGCTCTCACAGGCTTTCTCTTCACCAGACTTGCAGATTTGGAAGGGCCACTGAGGAAGCAGAACAGTTCCTGATAGAGCACTTATTTTGTCAGGACAGAACTCCTTGGCACTACTTGAAGCAATTCCACCTGTGTATTTTTCTGCCTTTAATATTAATAAAGAGATTTATAACACCTTCACTCTGGTCCTTTATGTTTTTATCTAGCTCTTAACGGGAACTTGTGGAGAAAAATAGCATGAGTTCAAAATATGTACTTTTATTTTCAAGTGAGTCAAAAGTTAAAACAAGGTATTTTTCAGTACAGAAGGAGAAGCTGTTGTTAATTGTATGTTTTGTATTCTGAGGTCTTTTTTGTTTGTCTTTACAGCATAACAAGAAATAATTCCACGGGAAGATGCAAAGATGTAAAAACTTCTACTCCTTTTGAAAGTTGCTTGAGAGTTACCTAAGTTCTTTTAAAATGTCTTCAGTAATTGCATCCATCATCCAACTCCCCCACCCCCCAATTACTCTAAAAGGAGTACAAGAAGATACCCATGAATAACTTCTACATTTTGGATTTACCTGAAAAAATTTTTATGAGGAATGTGAAAACAAAAATATGCTTTGTGATAACTTCTTTTCACTAATCCTGAGCAATAACAGCATTTGAAAGAGGAGAGTAAAAGTTGGCCAGAGCTTTAAAGTGAGCCCTTTGCTACTCTAGTGAGCTGAACCTCTAGCCTCAGTTCTTTTCAAAGAGGGTTAAAGTACACTTTTACTCATTCCAGTGAGCTCATCAGATTCCTTTTTCATTTCACTTATAAAAATGATATTCTAGGCCAGGAGTCCCCAAACTTTTTACACAGGGGGCCAGTTCACTATCCCTCAAACCATTGGAAGGCCAGACTATATAAAAAATATGAACAAATTCCTATGCACACTGCACATATCTTATTTTCTGCATCACTGGAAGTAGTACTGTACCTGAGCGCCGCCCGCTTTGCGGCGCCATCGCATCCTGTGCTCCTCTCACTGACCACCAATGAAAGAGGTGCCCCTTCCAGAAGTGCGGCGGGGGCCTCAGGGGGCCGCATGCAGCCTGCGGGCCATAGTTTGGGGACCCCTGTTCTTGGCCCTGGTCAGTTGGCTCAGTGGTAGAGTGTTGGCCTGGCATGTGGAAATCTCAGGTTCAATTCCTGGTCAGGGCACAGAGGAGAAACGGCCATCTGCTTCTCCTCCCCCCTCCCTCTACCTTCTCTCTCTCTCTCTCCATCCTCCTGCAGCCATGGGTTCAATGGTTCAAGCAATTTGGCCCTGGGCACTGATGATAGCTCCATGGCTTTGCCTCAAGTGCTGAAATAGTTCTGTTGCTGAGCAATGGAACAGCAACCCCAGATGGGCAGAGCATTGTCCTGTAGGGGGATTGCCAGGTGGATCTCAGTCGGGGCACATGCAGGAGTCTGTGTCTCTACCTCTCTGCTTCCCTGCTTGTCACTTAATAAAAAAAAAATGATATTCTATATTTTGACTTGCCAAGGCTTTTTAACCAACCCAACATGGTGGTTATGAGTATAAAGCATGGTGCCAGAAAGACTGTTATGGAAATTCAGCTCCACCACATTTTGTTTGTAAAACCTTGAACAATGTAACATCTTTGCACTTCAATTTCCTCATCTATAAAGTGGAGAGAATAATACCCCCTTCATAGGGCCATTGAGGGGGTTGTTGAAGTCATGAGAAGAATACGTGGCAGCAACTGCTGTGGAGTAAACACTATGCAAATACTAGTTTAGAAAATCCCAAGATGCTTATTGAATATTTAGCTATAAACTTATTATTTTGTAAACATAATTTATATTTTGATGAACATTCACTTACAAAAGTCTTTGAAAACATTTCTGATTGTTTACTTTTCTTTTTTTTCTTTTTAGCAAGAGAGAAAGACATAGAGAGAGACACGGAGACAGATACGGACAAACAGACAAGAAGGGTGAGAGATGAGAAGCATCAACTCATAGCTATGGCACTTTAGTAGTTCATTGACTGCTTTCTCATATGTGCCTTGACCAGGAGCTTCAGCCAAGACAGTGACCCCTTGCTCAATCCAGCGACCTTGGGCTCAAGCCAGCAACCTTGGCTTCAAGCAGCAAACTTTGGGCTCAAGCCAGTGACCATGGGTTCTTGTCTATGATCCCACGTTCAAGCCAGTGACCCTGCACTCAAGTTGGTGAGCCTGTGCTCAAGCCAGCAACCTTGGGGTTTCGAACCTGGGTCTTCAGTGTCCCAGGCCAATGCTCTATTCACTGTGCCACTACCTGGTCAGGCTGGTTGTTTCTTTTAGATGCCTAGATGTGAAAACATTTGGTAGGAAGGTATTTACAATTTTAAGCCTTTTGATTGTTATTTACAAATTGACTACAAGAAAAGCTTTTACCACCTTACTGAAACACTAGGCATTGCATTGAAAAATAAATATATGTGTTTGTATAAGCCAATTTGCTGAGGTGAAGGAATGTGGAAATAGTATTTCACTATTGTTTTAATTTGCATTTATTTGATTAGGGTTCTTCACTTGATTAATGTTCTAAGCCATTTTTCTATAACTCTAGTCTTGCTTGCTAACTATTCCTGTTATTTCAGGCAGCTATCTTACTGTATTTTCCTCACTGGTGGATATAGATCAACAGTTCTTTCAACTATTTATAATATGAAATAGTTTCTAAATAGGCTGCCCTATTTTGAATGTATTCTAGTTTGTCATTGTCCCTCTTAAAGTATGGTGCGAGAAGAAACATAATACTCCATGTGTGGTCAGACCAGCTGTTATGTATGCGAAGGAATAAAATGGTTCAACTATAGAGTTTTTCTTTTGAGAATCCATTAGTGTGAAGTTCCCTTTGAGTTTCTATTGAGTCTTGTAGTGATTTAGAGTGGATTTAGACAAGAATAGTTTTTGACTAAAGAATTATTTTTTTTAAATGTGTTTTAAATGGCTTCCTTCCACCCTCCAAACCTGTAACATGCTGGTCTAAGATCACACAGTGCAACTACTACCTTTTGGCCTTTGGATTCTATACTTCCATTAGTGTAGGACTGGATTGTCTTAGTTATTTTAGCAACTATCTTAGACTTTGCATCCCACAGAGCTGGTGGTTAATGGATTTTCTGTGTATAGAGTGATTGAGGCACATATAAGAAGAATAGAAGTGGCTAGGTCTGATTCTGAGAGATGTAGCTCAGCCAATGAACAACCTTGGAAAGGGAAAGAGAGGACTTCTTAAGAGGTTTTTTTGGTAACTCCTCTGGTTCACCAAAGATCCATGGTTATTAGCAGTGTTGTTTTAAAGCCTTTCAAAATGCATACACCCTGTAGTAATTAATTTCCTATGCTCATTCATTTTATTACCTGCAAAACTTAAAGAAGGTGGTGGACAGATGAAACATTTTGAGAGATGGTAACGTTGCATGCTTATGTGTGAAAATGACTTAAAAATTCTCTGTATTTATTCCATTCATTCTGAGGCTATTGTGACCTTTGAGGAGGCTCTAGGGAATGAGCTTGTATGTCAGGACCAAGATCTGACTTCAATTTGAGTGTTATTGGAGCCAGGTGATCACATAAACAGAATGGCAAACCTAGAAGCAGCGGTGGGAAGGTAGGGATTGTGAACAGAGTGAAAACTATTTACTAAACTGAGAATCTAGCTTGATTCTTAGGATTAAGATTTTAGAAGTTGTTTAGACTGTTGAAGCAGAGAGAGAGTACAACTGGAAGAGACAAAGACTTGCTGAGTTCAGTGGGCTCTGGTAGAGAGGGATGAAAGAAGCTCATGAAGGCAGTGAAAAGCTAATTCACTTTGATAAGTTTTTCCATTGACAGTCAACCAGTGTCAATCTCCTATCTTCTATTTGAAAAGCTGTTGAGCTACCTGGTGGCTTTGTGATATTATGAGCTGTCTACCCTGCATAAATCTGGACTGAGCTAAGGAAAAGTATGGAGGAGTGAAGAGGAATGGGCTGAGCAATGCAGAACTGTAAACTTATTTAGCCATAGTATCATATGCACTACATGAAATTAGGTTGAGTCACTGTTAGATAGTATACACAGAAGAAGTATTTCAAAAATGTCAGTTAAAATACTAATTCAAATAGTTATTTGTAATTGAAATTATAATTTTAGCTTAAAGAGAGACACAATTTCAATTTTCATTAAATGTTAACCTAGCTATATTCTCTAGCTACAACTTTCATGGCATTGATGAGCTCTTGGATCCACTTGTTTTGTTACATATTTCTCTAATTGGCACTGATACTTTAAGCTTTTTGGTATGAATAAATGTCTTACTCATAAAACTCAGTTACTATATTCAATAACTGCAAATGCCATCTTATTTGTAGATACCATATTTGAGATACCAGCTTTCTCTCTTTGGCCATAAAGTCCAAGAAAGTAAAATGGCTCCTTCATATTTACAATGACTTACCTCAATTTGCAAGTTCAAAGATCTAAAATGTGCTATTATATAAAAGAAAAATAAGGGATGGTAAAAAAACATTAAAAGGAAATCTAACGTAATGCCACAGCACTTGAGATCCACACTCTCTAGAAAGGAGCTTCAGTAACACGTTGTACCCTTCTAAGGCAGACCTGCTTGGTGCTGGGTTTGCCAGAACATTCTTTTAAAAGGAGCTAGCTTCCCTGCTGAACGGAGATGTTAATTTTTCATGGACTTGCTCTGTGAGGATGAGCATGAGAAAGGATGAGAGAGCTTTAGGAAAATAGTGTTGAAACAAAATAAAAGAAACTTTGTTCAGGCTTGAGAAAGAACATGGAAACTGTTGTTGAAAGTTTGCTTGTTAGCAGAGACAGAAGTTAAATATGAAGCATTTTAATGCAATTAAGTCTTTGTTGTGAATTTCCTGGGAAAGGAAGAAAGGTTGTGCCAAGACTAGCTCATTTCAATTCTGACCAGACACCATTTAGAATTTGAGAGCCAATAACAATCTCATTTCTCTTCTGGCAGGAGAGTCTGCCTTATAAAGAATTGCTGGACCAGAGGCATCAGAGTCTGCCGTGGCCTGAGGTAAGTCATGGACCATCTGGGCCTCTGATTCGCCACCTGTTAAATGAGGGAATATTAAAAAATTGTCCTCCTATTATAAAATCACCCTTGTCTACATCAAAGGGTTTTCGCATAAAAAATACTATTTTTTTTAATTTTAAATCTGGACTGGTGCTACTATTTACAATTAAAGCTATACTAATATGAGTCAATAAGATACATTGGAATATCCAGACTAATATAAAACATATCTTTGCCAACAAGGTAGAGTAGAGGAGGCTGTGTGGCAGTTTTTACTACATAGTGTATATTCTATTTACCTTTACTAAGTGCTGACTGAATACTATATCAATATATCAGCTATTACCAAAATTATGCCATAAACAAACAAACTATCCTAAAACTCAATGACTTAACAAAACAATACTTACTATCAGTCAGTTGGGAGTTCAGCAGAGACAGCTCTGAGCTTCAGGTTGGGTCAGGTCTGTTTTGTTCTCATCCTCCTTGGACTGGTGGATTTAGCTAATGCATATACTCTTTATGGCATTGGTGGAAGCACAAGAGATGAACTAAGGAAACATATGTCAAGCCTTGCTCAAGTTCCTTTTTAAAAAATACTATTGGCCAAAAAGGTCATATGGCTAAGTTTGAAGTCCAGAAACAGGGATGATTACTGGGAAGTTCACTGTGAGACCACATTGAGTCACATGGCCAAGGTCAATGGGGAGAGGAAATACATCCTTCCTATGGAAGTGGTGAAGAGGTAGAGAATATATCTGGACAATAATCTAATACACTATAATCATTATTTTCTCATACCAGTAGTACATGAGTATCCTATATGCAAACATCATCACTAATTTTTGTTATTTATCAATGTTCATACTCTTGCCAGCAAGATGGGCATAAGCTGTTTTAGTGTGTATATCTCTGTTTATCAGTGAATGAAGTTGAGAACTTCTTTATATACTGTTTGGTTCCTCCTTTTCTCAGTTATTTAGTCATGCCCATTGGACATATAAAAATTGAGTTTCCTATATATTATTTTACATACGTTTTTTAATTTTTAAAATTTTTTTCATTGCTTTTTAGAGAGAGAGGAAAAGAGAGAAACAAGACAGAGACAGAGACAGAGAGAGAAATATTGATCCGCTGCTCCAGCCATTTATTGTATCACTGGTCGATTCCTGTATGTGCCCTAGCAGGAGATAGAGTCTTCAACCTTGGCATGTCAATAATTCTTCAACTAACTGAGCCACTTGGCCAGGAACTAGGAGTTCTTTGTGAGCTATTTATATTAACTCCCAATTTATTTTAAATGTTGCATATCTCTTTCCTCCATTTTGTGACCAATATATTAACTTTGATTGTGGTATACTACATTGAATAGAGATTTTTATTTTTGTTTTAGTCAACAACTCTTTCATTTTATGTATTTCAAGTGCTAAAAACTCCTTCTAGTCATCCCAATACCATAATATTAAAATATAAATTTTATATATTTTTTATAGTTTTAATCTTCATATCTAGGTTTTTAGTCAATTTAGATATGTATTTATATAGGTCATTGGGTAGACATATTTCTTCATGCTGTGAGCAATTTTTCCTAACATCAACTACTAAAAAAAAATCTTTTCTCCACAGATTTATGCTACTTTTGTAATAGAACAAATCCTACATTTAACTTGGTATTGTTTTTGAACTCCCTATTCCATTCCATTGATCTCTTTGTCTTTTTTGATACTAATATCACTGTTTTATTTTTCATTTAACTACTTTGTCTTCGAAACACCTCATTGGGCCAGTTTTCTTGTTTTGTCCTTCTAGATAATTTTTCAAATAAATTTGTCAAGGTTATATAAAATCCTACAGAAATTTTTACGAGAATTTTATTTGACTTATATATCAATTAGGGAGAACTGTTTTACTGAAAGTGTAGTTTCTGAAGTCAACATATTGGAATTATTTTCTTTAGACTAAATTAGACACTCTTCCCCAATTGTCTGGAGTAAGCCTGGGATCTCTTAACATAGGAGAGGACACATCTATTTTGAAATTCAGTTAGTTGCAGTAGCAATAATTTCTTAATAAAACCCACTTTTTTTTCTTTATCATTTCTGATTATAAGTGCTAGTGCTAACTCTATTCAGTGATTCTTTAAGGTCTAAAAAAGGGCAATATCCCTGGCTTTGTATATCACACGCTGCAGAGCTATTTATGCCTCTTCGAACTTGCCCAGCATCCCATTTGCTTGGCTGGTCACTTAATTATCACACCGTGTCAATGAGACCCAGCTCATTAAAACCATCTCTTTTGGAGTCCTTTCACTTCCTCCTAACACTGGCCAGCCATCTTGCAAATATGTATTTTGAGGACAGGGAAACCTAAGAGCATACTTAGAAAAGATCAAACCCTTCACCACCACTGGAAAAGATCTCAGGAGTCATAGGATTGCTAATGGCCCAATTTTCATATATAAAGGACATGACCTAATCATTATTTGCAGTTTATTTAAGGTAGTTAATGAGGAATAACCTAATGAAGAGGCTTGAAAAATATAACATGAGAGTGGTCTTGAATTGGTTTAATCATCTTTGTTCAGTGAAAGTCTATTCATCTTTTTATCCTTTCAAAAGGGAGTCCAAAGGGATGACTCATTTGAATATTTAGCTACATATTAAGTCCAGTTCAGATTCAGTATGGTAGGTTTAAAAATACACACACTGTTTAATGAGTGCATTTCTAACATATAACACACTGAGAGGATAAACATTCCTTTTCAATGTGCTATCTTTTTAAAAAAGAAATGTATTAAATGAGCCCAGAATTGTTAAACTTAACTCTGTAAATATTCAGCAGTTTTATGCTTTGTCTTACTTTGTCTGTATATCTCCCATTTCTTTCCAGTCTTGGCTGGGTTCTTTTTAAAGCCACCATCTTCTAAATCATGTAATCTTAAGTAACATGACAGCTAGGTGACATATTGCAATATTGGAATTGTTGAGTCTGGTTTTCTTCGTAATTTCACAACTGTTAAAATCCCCATTTTGGAAAATATGACTAATTCCCTCTAATTCTTACAAGTCTTCTCTAGAGAAATATTACATTTTGTGTTACTAGAATGTTATAGAAACACTGCCCCTTGGTTCCTAACCTAGCTTGTGTAGGCTAACTTAATTGAAGGTTGATACTCACAATCAATGGCATTGAAAGTTCTTCTCATAATTATGTTGAGAGATGAACAGGGCAGACACCACCTGAGGTTGAATTTTATCTAAATAAATGTTTTGTACAGTCCAAACAAGTGGGTTCATGCATTTTAGTGTTTTTATTTTTATTAATTCCTCATAGGTGTTGTCTGAACTTTTCTTGCTTTACAGAAACCTAAAATTTCCAGGTAACTCAAGATACATTCTCCAAATTGCTAGGAGATGGCAGAGATCTCTAAGCTTTTTGGAATATGTGTAGTCACTACATGTCTTTTGGCCAAACAACCAGAGCCAAGACCCAGTTGAAATTACTGTTATACTTGTTTATAAACAATTTTAATAGCTGATATTTCTGAGTGCTGTGTGCACTTCCTGTGTTGTCAATTTAATTCTCAAAGAAACCCAGTGACAGATAAGGTGTCAGGAAGCAGACAGGTAGTAACCTCACCTTGGACACGAGAAAACTAAGTCTCTCTAATTGAAATCTTTGCTTCCCATAGCAGGTGATGTCAATGTTTTGATTGGATCACCTTTGTTTTCTTTTGTGCCATTTTTGTGTAGCTATTGGTTATGGGGCGCTTTTCTGTTTCATAGCCTCAGGGCTTTTCTGGCCTGCAGAGTCTGAAGCAGAAAGCACCAGGAATTCTCGCCACTTATTCAGTGCTATTGGTGACAGAAGCGGAAAACTCAGCTCCCTGGTCTTGCAGCATAACACACCTTGTACTCCTGAGCTCCCTGCAGGCTTGGGCCGAGGCTGTCTTCTGCAGGACTCTTCTCGTGGCTACCTCCGCCTTGGCCTGTTCCCATCCTGTCCCTGTCTTTCTTCTCTACTCCCGGAGGACCCCTTTCTCAAAAAGTCATTTGCACAGGAATCCTCATCTCAGGGTCTGTTTCTGGGGAGCCCAACCTAAGATTCAACTTTGTCCTGTGGTTTCACAGGACAGACTTCCCTTGGAGCATGAAAGTGAGATTTAGGTTAGCATGTCAGGAGTACAAGGTATGAATCTTTAGATGCCTTTTCTGCAATGTGCAGCTTACCTAGGGATAGCTGAGGGTTTGTTTAACCTTCCACTTCATCTTTCCAAGGAATAGTTGTGTTATGGCTCTCAATTAAATTGTTCAGGGTAGGGGGGACCGGATCTTTGCAATCATAGAGCATCTTTTTCTTTCATCCAGCCGACTCATTCTTCGTACGTAGTCCCTTAACCATGCTCACCCTTTAAGTTCTTCTGATGCTTCTCTGTGATGTGAGAGGCCCATCTGCCTTTTAAAGTGAGATAAAACCTATTATAATGGGAAGTTTTTCCTAAAATAAATATGATTTATTCTGGGAAAAACAAAAATATGTGCACTAAATATTAAGAGAGAAGTTATCAGCACCTGAGAATCTAGGAATGTGAAGTTTGGGGGACAGGCAGGCTGGTCCTGGGGAAAGTGTGTATATTTGTGCTTCTATGTATTAAAGAGCCATGTGACTAAAAACTCTAAATTCCCCATGAGCTCAAGGCAGCATGGCATGGAGTGAAGAGAGAAAGGAAGAAAAAAAGAGTTTGTTTTCTCCTACCCTAACACTAGGAAGCAGCAAAGGGCTGAGCATTTTCTCAATGGCTGGGACAGGACCTGCATGGGTGTCAGTGGAAGTATATACTCATATACTCAGCACACCACAGTTCCCACCAGTGTGGTAAGATGGTGCAATGGGAACAAATAGTGTTTCAAGAGTTACCCCAAGTGGCAGCCACAACTGCACTGGAGCCCACACTTCCCAGCACACTTGTGTGGATTCTGAGGGAGTATAGTTAAATGTTATTGTTTGGAGTTAGAACAGGTTAGTGTTCTCTTTTTCTCTGTAAACTTTATATTGCTCATGTATCCTGTGGAGGATCTTCAATTTTGTTGAGCTTTCTATTTATTTGTGCTTAAGAAGGTAAAACTCCAATCTAATAAGGCAAGGTAGCTTTGGGAGCTTTCCCTGAGTACTCGGGGACGTCTCTGATGCTGAATTTGGGGACGGGACATGGTCTTTCTGTTAGCTCTTACAGCTTTCCACCAGAACAGAGCCTTTAAGCTACACATTGTCTGGTTGCTGGTCCCAAGAAAAGTCTTTGCTTCCATTGTGAGGCTTTGAAAGGTTTCCATGTCTTGTTACCTGAATTCCTCATCATGGCTTGACCTTTCTCTTCATGCCTTTGGGGAAGCTTGTGTTCTCCTTTCTAGTTCAGTGTTGAATCCATGCTGATCCAGGCAGCCCTGGGTGTCCCGAGTCCTTAGATAGCTCTTGTCTGATCCACTTCTTTCTTTCCTAGTAATGAGGTGAACAGAGAAGAAAAGACTGAAGCCAAAAGATGGCTATTTTAAGGACTCACCCCTGACCTGTACTAGTCGGGTGACTTTGAACATACCTCAAACTCTCTAAGGCCACTTTCCTCTCTAAAAAGAGGATAGTCATACCTTCTTCATTTATTTTAAGAATTAAGTGTATTAATGTAGCTGGAAACACTTTTTAAAATTTAAGGTAGAAATCGATGATATTATCATGTGTTATTATACATTGCTCAGATTCAATGGTCCTCACCATGTCTAAATTTTAAGATTCTTCAAATGATAGTTCTATTCAACTTTAAAAATATAGCTTACTTTTTTTCTGCCTCTTAGCAGAAAAGTTATCTATTGATTTCCTTCTTAAACCTAAACTTATTCATAAACATATGTAAGTACAGACCTTTAAACATACTTTCTCATCATAGAAGAAGCATATTAATTATTGCTTTAGGTTGTAGAAGTTTGGAAAATGAGAAAAAAGCCAGATCAAATCGTTCCATGTGAAGTCCATCTCCTATTGAATCCTGTATCACATGCAAGCAAGAGAAGGGCTGGGCAGGCTGTGAAGGGGTGAGCTCAGCGCCGATAGGCATTTACAATTGCTCTGGATGGGAGGCAATATTCGTTCTCACACTTCCTGAACAGTTTAAGAACCCACTACTGGTTTCAGGTAGGAAAACACAGGGGATCTTATTTTGTTAACTGCAGAAAGGTTCGTGCAAAGCAGAGACCTTGTAAAAATTTGTTGCATGCATGAACGTTTTGTCAATTTGGACGCTCAACACCCCGGGCCTGACTAGAAGATTAAATTGTTTTCAGAAACTGAAGCACAGATATCCTCAAGTTAAGAACCCATTATTCTAAGTATCTTGAAGTACTTCTGAAATTTTGTAAAGAAAGATGGGAGATGGGAGAATCTTCCAGAATGCAGATTGAGGAGATTCCTGTGGATAGAAGTCATTGAACATGACTTCTTATGGTTGACACCTATGTTATAAAGAAATCTGGCAAAGGAAGCTGAGAAACAGCTGAGCGGATGGAGTAGTGTGTGTGCATGTGTGTGTATGTGTGCGTGGTATGTGTGTGTGTGTGTGTGTGTGTGTGTAGCAGGGAAGAGGAAGAACTGCACTGTGTTAAGTTTTTGTATGATAATATTCTTCTCCAACCCAATGAGGTAGGTATTGCTATCCTCCTTTTTCATTCTTTATTTTAATTGTAATAAAAATATAACAAAATTTACTATTTTAATCATTGTTAAGTGTACATTTTAGTAACATTAACTATATTCAAATTGGTGCTCAACCACTAACACATCTATCTCCAGAACTCTTTCATATTGCAAAACTGAAACTCTGTTCCCATTAAACACAAACTTCCTGTTTCCTTTCTCCTCAGGCCCTGGTACCCACCATTCTTCTTCCTGTCTCTATGGATTTTACTGCTCTAAATACTTTATATTAGTGAACTCATATAGCGTTTGTCCTCACGTGACTTACCTATTTCACTTACCATGTTGTCAAGTTTCATCTATGTTGTAGCTTATGACAAGATTGCCTTCTTCTCTTTCTTCTTCTCCTCCTCTTCCCCCTCCACCTCCCCCTCCTCCCTCCTTCTTCTTCTTTTTTCTGAGAGAGGCAGAGAGAGATAGAGACAGGAACATCAAGCTGCTCCTGTATGTGCCCTGACCAGGGATTGAACCGGCAACTTCCGTGCTCTGGGATGACATTGCAACCAACTATCAACCAGGGCTTAATTTTTATTGATTCTTTTAGAGAGACAGAGAGAGAAAAGGTGAGAGAGGAGAGGGAGATGGGAAGCATTCATTTGTTGTTCCACTCAGTCATGCACTCTGGTTACTTCCTATGTTTGCTCTGACTGGGGATCAAACTTGCAACTTGTTTTGGGATGTCACTCTTAATCAACTGAACTAACTAGCCAGGGCCTTGGATTGCCTTCTTTTTAAAAGCTAAATTATATTCTACTGTGTAGGTATATACCCCTTTGTGTAGGTGGGGAAACTGACAGTGAGGTTGAGAAACCTCACTGAGACCAGTCAGCAGACTAGCCACAATTTGTACCCAGATATGGCTGACTACAATGTTCCATTACATACAACTGTCTTCTCAAGGAATTCATGGAGTGTGTGACCGGGAATCCTCTGATTTCCTAGAACCACCGCCTATCTCCCACCACCTTATTATATTTTATGGCATGAAGGAAATCACGCTGGGGAAGATGTGTGAAATACACCTAGGAATGACTTCACAGAGACCACTGATCTACTATGGTATATGCTTGTTCCACTGAGAAAAGATAAGATTGGGGGATACAAGTATGCTATGCCTTTTTAAAGTCTCGCTTATAACCTCATGCCAAGGTTTCTCTTCAATGTATATTTGGGGGAAGGAGAGGATGAGGATGATGGCACTGTGTGGGTGAGGGACAAGTATTGAGGAAGTCTAAGACAAAAGGAAGAAAGATTGCATTCAGAATGTATCTACCCGCTGGTAGAGGTATCCACAACATATTGTTAAGTAAAAAAATGTAAGTTGTAAAGCATTGCATGTAATATGATTCTATTTCAGAACAACAAAGAACCAAAAAGCCAAAATATCTGTGTGAATTGATGAGTGTAGGTTGGGTTTGTGACAAGAAACTAATACAATTACTGGTTGCCTGGCACAGAATGGCTCTCTAAATTATGTGGCAGCTGCAGGAATGTGACATCACATCAGGGTCTCTGGGAGGCCAGAAGAAACTGACCAACTCCATTTTCAAGAAGTCTTCTAGAAATCCTGGGATTAACTCTAAATTTTATTAGTGAAATAAACTCAAACATTTTACTGTAGCTGGTTTACAATATGGATCCATGAGATGTCTCATAGCTCTGAGGGAACAAGCTGCAACCACTCTACCTGCACCCGATATGAGAAAGTACACAGTCACAGCAAGAAGATGGACTTGCACCGGGAAGTCTGTTAAGTGGCAACTGCTCCTGGCATCCTGCTCTTGGCTCTGGCCCTTGTCATGACTGTGAACCCTGCTGACCTTCCAAATCCTCTCTGTGAATTGGTCAGGACCACTAGCTCTCATTTAGAAATGAGATAATGGAGGCAGAAGAGATAAAGGACTGAGACTAGATCTTCCCACTCACTGCCAAAATTATTCTCTTTGTGTTTCCAAATGTTTATAAAAAAGAAGAGGGCTGTGAGTTATAAAAACAGAAATTTATTTAGGTGTGAGCCTGAATGTTGGCTCTCAGGTTTGCAGGTTTTAAAGTTTGGTTTCGCTGCTGGAGGTGAGAGGAGAGAATTTCTTCCTGAGCTGGCCTCCTTGTGATGCTGTCTTATTATTCCCTAGAAAATGTACACCCTGGCTTCCTGGGTTTGGAGAAGGTGTGAAGAGAGGGAAGCACCTCCTTTGTCAGGCACCCCTGGGGAATCTAAGGTTCTGAAGATGTTGTGTGTTCTCTTTAATTAATGCAGGGACCCCAGAGTCCCTCCAGGGAGAGCTCAGGGCACCAGAGTAGGCAACTGTCCAGTGCTCTGCATTGATGCTCAAACAGGAAAATACCAAAGCTCAGAGAGGTGACACCTTGGTAAACCCACAAGATCAATTTTGCATAACCAAAATGTAGCATCATCTCAGGCTGTGAAGTTTCTCAGCCATTTTTGATCCAAATTCTTCTGCTAAAGACACCAATCTTGTGTGGAGCTCTTATGTGATTTGATATTACAAATAAATATCACAGTGGAAACAAATGACAATTTTAGAACATGTTTTTTTCTTCCCACTCACCAAGCCCTCACCCCCATTCTTAGAGACTTTACCAAAAAAAATTCCTTCCTCTCGCAACTATTGAAAGTCACTTGCTATTGCTTACAGAGTTTGGGTGGAAGTACTTTAGGAAGTACTGCCTCCTGGCAGTACTTCCTAAAGAAAGGTCTTGAGTGATCTGGCCCAGAGACACTTGGTAAAATTGTTGAAATCAGATTTCTGGGCTCCATTCCCTGAGGTTCTCATTGAGTCATTCTGGTGGGACTAGGAATCTATATAACTAAAGATCTCCCAAAGGCGATTTGCTCACATCTGGGAACCAGTGGCCTAAGTAAGGTAGAGGCTCTGGCAGAAGCATGAACTTCACACACATGGCCCCTTGGATCCTTTCATCCAAGACCATACCAGCCCTATAGAAAAAAACAGCTGAAAATAAACCCTCAAGCCTGACTAGGCAGTGGCACAGTGTCAGAATAGGATGCAGAGGACCCAGGTTCGAAACCCCAAGGTTGCTGGCTTGAGCACGGGCTCATCTGAATTGAGTGCAGGCTCACCAGTTTGAGCATGGTGTCACTGGCTTGAGTGTGGGGTCATAGACATGACCCCCTGGTCACTGGTTTGAGCCAAAAGATCACTGGCTTGAAGCCCAAGGTTGTTGGCTTGAGCCCAAGGTCACTGGCTTGAGCAAGGGGTCACTCGCTCTGCTGTAACCCTCCCTCCCCAGTCAAGGCACATACGAGGAAGCAATCAACAAACAACTAAAGTGCCACAATGAAGAATTAATTGATGCTCTTCATTTTTCTCCTGCCCTGCCTGTCTGTCCCTGTCTGTCTGTCTCTCTGTCTCTCTTGCTAAAAAAATATAACTCCTCAATTCACAGTCTTCCTCCACCCAGCTGAGTCTCTATTAGTGAAATAAAATGTAGCACTTAAAAATAAAAAGTTGATTTTGCAGAAGCCCAGCCAAGGGGAATTCAATTAATGTGAAAGTGTGTTCATGTAACTCATCACCTATTCTACTAAGTTGCTTTCACACCTGTCATCAGAGGCCGGAAGAGCTTCTGTCAGCCAGTTAGAAACTGGGTCACAAGGTGTGTGAAACTCAAGGCTTTTCCCTAGCACTTTATAGCTCAGCTGTCCAGGGAGGAGGGAAATAGCTAAACCCCACCCACTGACTGCTGGGATTTAGCAGGGCTCATTAGCCTACAGGAGACCACACACAGCTCTCTTGAACTAGCTGTCGGCCATCTCGCTGGCTTACCTGGGTTAGGTCCTGCAACCAACAGACCAACAAAGCCTCAAACTCAATCCCTTTCTCTTTTCTCTCATGATCTTGCTATCAGGAGGCTCACCTTCTTATTTAGGCTCTCATTTCTTTCATTGTCTGCTGGATTCTTCTCAAATTAGAACATATTATCCATGCCCCAACCAGCTCTTCCCTCCATGTTTCCTTTCCCCTTCATGCTTGCTTCCCAGCTGCCTTCTCCTCTGCTCGCCTTCCATGACCTCCACAGTGAATTGTTGACTGGAGACCACTGTAAATCGTCCCAGTAGGGGTGCCCTTCTGCCCTGTCATTACTGTTCTCACAGTCAGAATTCCAGCTCACCCGTTCATTCCAGTTTTCTCTCAACTACTGATGTGACCACTGCCTGACACAGCCCCAGCCTGTCCTCTCCCTTGTCACTGCTGCTATAAAGCTCCACTCTACATGTTGCTAAGTTCTCTGTTCACAAACTTGGCCCTTAAAGATTTCCAAATGTCTTCACTATTTCTTAAACGTCATTCCTCTTCTTTCCCTACACATACTCATGTATGCTCTGGCTAACTCTATATGTTCAATAACTCCCTACCCCTGGGCTTAGGTAGTGCTGTGTTTTTCCTTTGGACAATCCTTTCTCCATTATGCCTGGTGGAGTCCAGAAAGTGCCACTGACATTTTCTTGATGTCTTTTTTTCATCTGGATAAGGACTGCACCTCTGTGGTTGAATTTGGCCAACAGAATTCAGGGAGAAATTTGATGATTTTTTTTTAGAATTGCATGCAAACCCACAGACATACTAATATAACCTACATGTGAATGTAATGATATGCTATCTTTCAAATCCATATTTCTTTGATTGCTGTTTGAAAACTTTGGGGTGAGGTGGCAGAGATGTAGCCCCAAGTTCAGGCAGTTGGCATGACTAACTAGAACATAATAAGGTGGAGGAAGGGGACACTAAAGCAAATATTTCTAGATTTAGTCTTGGTCTTGTTACCTTAACAACTTGATGTAGATTTCAGAGAGCTGGCCTTTCTTTACCCCTTCAATAATCCTTTTGGAAGGCAAAGTTGCCCTAACAATAGTACTTAAAATAGCCAACCCTCTGTTAAGTGGTTTTTGTGGCTGATTTTTCTCTTTACGAAAGGTCTGTAGAACTTTGGGATCAAGACCCAGTAAGAGAAAAAAGAACAGGTCATTTGTTTTAAATGTAAGAGGCTTATTCCTGCATCCATGATGTCTAATTCCAAGCCCAAAATATTGATAGTGATTAATATTGTTCTCCCTTTTTCAATCTATTGCATCATTTCATGATGAGATAATGTCTTAGAAACACTTTTATTTATCTTTTAAGGCTCTGGTTCCACTATATTTACTGTAAAATACACTTATAGTAGTATGAAGGTTGGACAAGGAGGTGAAACCGTCCATTACAAGGTAACAAGACACTAACTAGACTTGAAGAAACTAATTCTATTCTGGCTGGTGGAAACCTACATAATTAAGTTATAAAAGTAGTATTCTGAATTCAGGAATAAGGAGCATTTGGTTGTAGCTACAATTGCATCTATAGATGCTGACTTTAAATTTAAAGACAAACACTCTTTATTAAAATATGGGTTGGTGTTTCTTATATAATTCTTAAATCCACTAACTATTTTTTGTGTTTGTTTGTTTTGATACAATTTATAACTTTGGTAAGAAGACTACCATAGCCCTGGCTCAGGTGCAGTCTTTAGCTTCAGAAAGTCCATGGTCATGGAGCTGGCTGTCACTGCTGAATCTATTGCTTGCAGAGGCCCCAGAGGTCTGGGTTTGCAAAGTAAAGTCCACATCATGTAAGCTCTTCCTCCATGTGGGACATGTATCATGCAATTCTGTTGGGAAAATCAATGTGTTTCAAGAGTGAGACCTTACTAGGTGTGCTCGCTTATATTTTGCCTAATTGTTGCATTGGCGTGGAGCAGTTCCATGTGTGTCTAGTCTATGGAAGGCTTTCCCTCAGGGAAGCAGATTGCAAATTGAGAATTGTCTTCCTGCTTGGGAGGCCATTGTTTCCTATTGTTGGTTGGAGAAGATATTTCCCCCCTCAGCCTGTTTTGGCTAGAGAGTACAGAGATAGTGCAGAGAAAAGAGAGAGTTTGGGAGGGTGAGTCTGGAGAGTAAGTCCCAGTTGTGGAACTGGAGACTGAGTCAGGACTTGGGAGCCCTGGTTTCTGCCCTGCCTGTTTGTCTGGGGAGCACTGAGACTGGTGGGGTTCTGTGAGAAGAAAGAAAAACGGTCTTCCCTGACTGTTTGCTCATCCACCATTATGAGACTCTAATAAATGGAACGGCCCACCATTTTCTGGCTCCACGGTTCTTTTACTATCTTCCCAAATCCAATGAGAACCTGCACGACCACGGCTATTAACCTTACAAGTTCCAATCATGGCACAGTGCAACTGCTGTGAAGAGAGGTTGCAGGTGACCGCCGAACTTCCTCTTCAGTTGTGTGGTTTTCTTGGCATACTGGACATTCTAAACCTTTATCAGCTTGTTCCTGAGTTACTGTCACTGTTGCAAGAGATGTGATCTTGTCCTTGTCAGCTGGGGGAGGCCCCGTTTTTTTCAGCTGTGTTACAGTGGCATCAAGCTCTGTTTAACCGCAGGCATAGTCTCCAGGGTTGGAGAGCAGCACCTCACTCCCAGTACAAAGATGCAGGGGTCTACTAGGAGCACTGCAGAGTTTGCAAAGAACCCTGCAAAGAGCTGTTGTATTATTCCTTCAATAGTTGGGCTTCGATCAGGATGAGTACTTCCTTGCAATCTCTGTCTCCAAGTCACTGGCAGCTGTGGAGGTCAGCTTGGTCCTCAGAAGTCAGTGTGAGTTTAGTGACCTCTCGCATTGGCTCTATTATCTTGGTCCAGATGATTGCTACTTAAAAATGGCTTAAAACCTTGTATACTCATCATGTGATCCATACTACCAGCTGTCCATCCAGCTGCAACCACCACCTAAAAAGCTGAAATCATCTGTCATTCTTTCAATAAAGCCTGATTCACATCTGGGACAAACATACTCCAGTAGTTTGGGGCAGGCCTCACCCTTTTAAAATGGACAGAAACACTGGTGCATGGTACCCTTCCAGGGCACCAAAGACTCTGCCACTTTTCTCTTCACAATAGTCCCAGAAGGCAGTTGCAGCCCTATGAGGGAGGCTGTTATCCTCAGCTACAGTCAAAGCCTCTGCTGCTGCTGCTTTCTCCTCTAGATACACTTTTAAAATTTATATATATCATAAAGTTATATATATGGGATCAATACTTAAAAAGTTAAACTATATGGGATCAATACTTTTATCTTAAAAGTAAATTTGAGGCCTATGGTTTACTGGCCTGTGAAGTGGTATGAATGACCTTTAGCATCCTACTTGTTTATGTGACTCCTATCTCAGTTGTAGTGGTGCCTTCCTGACCTTTCTCTCTTTTCTCTGCTCCCTTGGTCTTCAGTGTAAGGTATTTTTCCCTGCCGAGAAAGAAGGAAGGGGCCGGAGCCACAAAGTGTGGAATAGTAAAGTATTTATTTACTACAGAGAGCATCCTGTCCAACGAGGTTCTCTGGTCCCGGGGGTCAGGGGTCAGAGAAGTCATATGGGATGATCCGTGTGAGAGGTATTTAAAGGGTCTGTAGGATAGGTGAACTAATATGACATGGAGAAATCTCACTGGCTGATGGACTGTCACTCTTTTCCCAAGGACTTCTGGGAAGTTTCTTTTGCCGTGCTTGGTTGTGTGTAGCTCTAGCAAAAGTTCCCGAATCTGGGTTTCTCATGTGACCTTCCCCCATTATCCACTGACCTTACATTCCAATTTTTTTGTGTTAATTAGGGGCACTGCTTATTCATCTGGCTACTTCTTGCTGATTAGAAGTATTGTGGGGAGGGGAATATCAGCAGGTGGTGGCTTTGAGGGGTGTCAGAAGGAATATCTGTTTGGCTGTGAGTTGAGAAACTTCGCAGATGCAGTTCTGTAAGAATTTTAAAAAGAGGAGCAAATATGAGTTATACGCTGATAATTAGAAGATTTAAGATTTAGCCATCAGGAGTTAAGCGGGTTGTAGGAGGAGAGATTCTTGCTTAATTTTTCTTGCAGATGGTTGAGGAGATTGAAGCTTCTTTCATCAGGCCAGTCTTACTGAACAGCATTGCTCCCTGCTTCAGCTCACTCTGGCGGCAGGTTCCTGGTGGGAGGGACAGGAGCAACAGGAGGGTCTTCAGGGCCCCATCCTTTTGGTGAGCCACAGAGGAATAGGGCACAGTGGTTCCAAACTGCCAATGATCCTGCATGGGAGCAAGCTTGAGGTGAGAGACATGTTAGAAATGAGGGTAGCATTGATTATGGGGGAGCCCTTGGTAGTGAGGAATTACAGGAGTAAGTGGGAAGATGCTGTCAGCTGGATAGTGGCTCCGAGACTGTGTAGAATGTCTCAACCCAGAAGGGGTACAGGGCACGATGGCATAACTAAGAACGAGTGTGAAAAGGCATTTTGTCCAAACTGCATGTCAGGGGTGGTGTGTGAAGGAGAAAAGAAGGGGTCCCATCCATTCCCATAACTGAGACCTGTGAGGGAATTTGAGGTCTAGAGTGTGGTGGCAAAACAGAGAAGGCAGCTCCCATGTCCACAAGAAATGAAATGGACTTACCTGTTTCTGCAGCATTACCCTGGGGTTTGGTGAGGTTGATGGGGGTCTCCAAGTCCAGGGCTTCAGTCCTAGGAGTTCGAGTGATGGACCCTCCTGGCTGGCTTGTCCTCCATGTAGATACGTTGAGGATGAGTCTGCTGCCCAAAGGGGCAATCGCTCCGCCAGTGACCAGGCTGCTTGCAGTCAGGGCAGGGTTTAGTGGGGTAGCCATGGGCAGGGACACTGTTGGGCACAGTGGTTCTACTTGCCACACTTAAAGCAAGCTCCTGATTGGATTCTCTTTGTGGTTTGGACTTGGGTCAGTCACTTCCTGTGCCTTGCCCTTGTTGCTTTGCCGGCTTCAGGGCTGCCACAAGAGCCTGGGTTTGGAGAGTTACCTCCTGCTGCATGCAGGCCTGGCTAACAGCCTTGGCCTTTTTCTACTAGCCATGACCATTGAAAACTTTAAATGCCATGTTCACAGGTCCTGAATAGGGGTTTGGGGCTTGAGAATAAGAGGAGGAGGGCTTCTAGGGAGCCCAGCACCCAGATCCAGCTGGAAACACTGGAGCCAGAGGCAGGACAGGGTCAGAACTTCCTGCAAGCAGATTGGGGTTGGCCATCCTGAAAACCAGTGTAAGAGCCAATGATAGGCGGAGAATGGCCTGATGGAGGAAGGACTTAAGAACATAGTAGAGAAGGGAGGGACCCCTGGCCAGCAGGGGAGGAGAAAGAGAGACTGCTATTTGCAAGTGAATGAGAAACAGGATTCTGCAAAGGGAGGGGAGAGGGCTCCTGGAGGGAAGAGACCGGAGTGAAAGAGGTTTGCGGAGGGACCAGCGAGGGGTCCCGAGAGAGGGGCACCCCCAGGGGTCAGGCAGGAGGGGGAGAGAGTTGGGAGTCTGTGGAAAAGGAAAGATTAGGAGCAGAGGTTCTGGGTGGGGTTTCTCTGGCCAAAAAAAGGGCCTGTGAATAGAACAGGCAGCACAGAGATTAGGACGGAGCGCGAATAACTAGAAGCCTTGAATGTAAGGGATCTCCAACCAGTTCCCAGCTTTTTTGGCGATAGTTAAATTGGTGAGGATGTTAAAACCGAAAGTTCCTTCAGGAGGCCACCTGGTCCGATTATCCAGTGGGTTCTGTGGCCTGGCCACAGTGGAGAAGAAGAACAGTTTCTTTTTCTATAGAGAGGGAGAGATTTTGGATAAGGCAACTCCAGGAATGTTTTTGGATCCCTGTGCCCCCACAGCCGCCCTCAGTCCTCGAAGTGGTCAGAGTTGAGAACTAGTATCCCAAAACTCAAGCTCTGGCCATGGACGGATAGGGAAAGTGTATGTGCTCGGGACATCTCCACAGGCACACACACACCTGACACAGCTGCGGTTTTGGACAGGGAGTCTCGGTGGAAAGAACTGAGGGAAGACTGGAGGCAGGGGACTTACCGCACCGTGTGCTGAAGTGGGTAGAAGGTTGAAGATCCTGTTCTTTCTCAGAGGGGGAGGGGAGAGGAGCGGTCCTTGCAGACTTCAACTCCTCCAGGGTTTCCAGCACCAAATGTAAGGTATTTTTCCTTGCTGAGAAAGAAGGAAGGGGCCAGAGCCACAAAGTGTGGAAAAATAAAAGACTTTATTGAGTACAGAGCACTTCCTGCCTGACGAGGTTCTTCGGTCCCAGGGGACAGAGGCCAGAGAAGTCGTATGGGGTGATTCATGTGGGAGATATTTAAAGGGTCTGTAGGATGGGTGAGCTAATATGACATGGAGAAATCTCACTGGCTGACAGACAGTCACTCTCTTCCCAAGGACTCCTGGGAAGTTTCTTTTGGCGTGCTTGATTGTTGGTGGCTCCAGCAAAGTTCCCGAATCTGGGTTCCTCACGTGGCCTTCCCCCATTATTCACTGACCTTACATTCAGGAGGGAATTTATATTGTTACAAGTATGATCTGGTTTGCAGCCTGCTGCTCTAGATTATGAATGCTCCACTGTCTCCGTGTTTCTCTTCCTCCCGCCCTACCTATTCTACATTCTCTCTTAGTCTGTTCGGGCTGCTATAATGAAAGACCACAGACTGGGGACCTTATATACAGCAGACATTTATTCTTCACAGCTCTAGAGGCTACAAGTCTAAAGGTGCCAGCACTGTCAGGTGAAGACTGTCTTCTGGGTCACAGATGTCTGGTTGGGTCCACACATAGTGAAAAGGCAAAGTGGTTCACTAGAACCTCTTTATATGAGAACTAATCCTGTTAGTCAGGTCCCCACCCTCATGACCTAATCACCTCCCCAAGGCCCCACCTGCTAATACCATCACATTGGGGTTTAGGATTCCAACATATGAATTTATGGGGACCATAACATGCTCAATCAAGGCAGAATAAATGTTTGCTGACCACTGTGTCCTCAGGGTATATTCACTGCATGGCATGCTCCAATGGACCACTTTCCCTGGTAGGACAGGCCTCTTATGTAGGGTGTCACTCAGGAAACAGTGATGGAATATATTCAGTCATGTTCTTGACATTCAATCAGTATTAACTTGGATCTCATATTTCAATGCTGTTAATTAAGTCAAATGGCAGGTGTGTGGAAAACCTTTTGTATAACTTGGCCACCTTCATGCAATTTGAGTCCTTCTACCTCGGAGTTGAAAGGGTTGAACTAGGAAGAATTGGATTGTGTGTTTCCTTGGGCTGTGGGGAGTGTCCTGTGGGAGGTGGATGTCTAGCCCCATTAGCTGTCTCTTTAAGGGTATAAGTAGAGCTCAGGCTCCGGCATCCTTCAGCCTGTGGGTTCTGACATGTGGGTCATCAATATAGAGGGATACGTGCATTAAGAAATCCCCATAAATAGTTTCCATTCTCAGATTCCCTTTGGAATCCATTGTTTGTCATTTTACCTTATTTTCTTAAGTGACGTTTAAGATTCTTTGGGAAGAATGAAAGAAATGTTGTTGTTATTTTACTTCCCACTGGGATACCTTACAAAGAAATAATAAAAATGTGAAGTGGGACATAAATTCTAAAACACCCAAGAATGTGTTGAGTCAGAGTAAGTGCTGGAAAATTTACTTAAGTTATAACTCTTCCAAAAAGGGAAAACACCTCTCGCATACAAAAACTAGCAAATAAAATACAAATTTTCTGCACATATTCACATTTACAGTTCTTAAAATGCCTTGGCTGGACGCTGCTCCGGGAGGTACATCATGGACATTCCCGGTTCCCAGACGGGATGTGGGAAACGGTGTGCTAATGAATTATAGGTATGGTTCAAAGTTTAAAAAATTAAGATGCTTCTCAGTCAGTTTTGTTTTGTTTTAAATTTAATTATTGTCTTGCTCTGTTACAAAATGCAACATTTGTGACTGCTTTATAGGTTTGGTGTTGCAAGACCAGCCCTCAAGGGGTTGTTTATTTCTTCCTACCCAGCTTGCTTGCAGTTAGGATCTCTGCGCAAGTGGATGGTAGTGCTTACAGCTCAGCAGTATAAAGGCTAACAAAGAGAAAACTGGAGTGTTTTCAATGAGATTTTGTTTTTAAATTACTGTTTCTCTCAAAAGTAGCTTAGCACAAAAATTGCAACATAATGACCTTCCCTAATACTGCAACTCACTGTGCTGTAAAATGGTGATTTTATTTAGAGTAGCATAATAAGGAATACAAATTCCTTGCTGGAATTTTTTTTTCATTGATTTAGCACAAGCTTCCCCTTTGTGCCTCTACTTTATTTTATTTTTCCCAAGGACAGAGAGAGAGAGTCAGAGAGAGGGATAGAGAGGGACAGACAGACAGGAATGGAGAGAGGTGAGAAGCATCAATCATTAGTTTCTCGTTGCTCTTGCGACACCTTAGTTGTTTGTTCATTGATTGCTTTCTCACATGTGCCTTGACCGCGGGCCTTCAGCAGACCGAGCAACCCCTTGCTGGAGCCAGCGACCTTGGGTCCAAGCTGACGAGCTTTTGCTCAAGCCAGACCAGATGGGCCCACGCTCAAGCTGGCGACCTCGGGATCTAGAACCCGGGTCGTCCGCATCCCAGTCTGACGCTCCATCCACTGCGCCACCGCCTGGTCAGGCTGTGCCTCTACTTTATTGAGGAGTAAACTGTAAGTTGAGCAAGAGTGAGGGGCAAGGGACAGGAGCAAAAAAGAAAGGAGTGTCAGAAGATACCTGGTGAACTGGCCACAGAATATGTGACTGGTTGCTCTGTCTCATGTGACTATGTTCTGAGAAGCCATATAACTGTTTCTGGGTGGTCCATTTAGGGGAAGAAAGGGGAATTGGCTATTTGCTCCTGTATCCTACTTATTCAAAGTGAGCCCCATGGAGGTTAATTCTCCTGCGCTCTGGATTGACAAGTTATTCTGATAGTTTTGACCAATGTGTTTCTTGATGAACTTCATTATATTTTACTTGATCTTGGAATTTTGCCATGGTCTAGGCATCTGGCCTACTCCTTAGAAAATGATAGACTGTCAGATTAAAGACACTTCTCTTTTTGGGTGCCATAGAGACCAATCACAGCTGCTGATCAAATTGTTGAAGTACCTCATGTTGATGTCTTTTTGATCCACATACTTTGCAATGCTGCTGCTCCCAGAAAGGGATTACCTTTTGGATGCTTCTTAGGTAATTATCTGGTAAAAAGGGATGGGGTTAATTCTGTCTATGTGAATATTTGGGTTTTCACTGTGACCATTCCTAGCCATGATGCTCCTTCTCTTTTCCATTAACAGTAAATTGAGCTGGACAGGTTGTTACAACTTCAGAGTGGTAACCTAGCTCAAAAGGGTTCAGGGGATTTAAGTTATTCTAGTTCAGCCACCTGGATTATCTTGTGGGATTGCTGCAATCCTAGATCATAAGAATAGTGACTATTTCGTTGAGTACACTTCTCACTGGGGTCCTCCACAGTGGTCCATATGGGGGACATAATGGATCTCTGTAAATTTTATGAAAACGTACTTGTGTGTATTGCACCTGATCCTTCTGGATGAATGATCTGTGTACAAGTTGGGAATAATTTTGTAAAAGGTGACATTATACCTACTGGAATGGGATATATCAGTTCATGGTGGTGGAGGGAGTATAACAACTTTGACTCTCTAGGAAGAGATCATCTTAGCTATAAGGGATAAAGGATATTAATGATGTTCAGAATTACCTCCATAGCTTTTCCCACTGGTTTGGTTCTTCTAAACAATGGCTAATACCTGAAATTTAACTGACCATTGGGTCCTCTATTCTCAAATAGAGAGCTCTGACCTCTTTTGGTTCCCCATTTCCTTTCCTCTTACTAAGAAGCTTGGAAATAGCAGGGGATGATCTATCTAACGATGCCAATGGTGTGTTAAGTCCTCCAAGTATAATTATGTTTTTGTCTGTTTCTATTTTTAGATCTGTTAGTATATGTCATATATTTTGGTGCTTTCTGATTTGATGTATATATATTAAGAAGTGTTATGTCTTCTTCATTCAATGTCCCTTTTATTGTTATGAAATGTCCATCTTTGTCTCTAGTTACTTTTGTTGTCTTGAAGTCAGCATTGTCAGATATGAGTATAGCTACACCTGCTTTCCTTTGGGCATTATTTGCTTGGAGAATCGTTTTCCCACTTTCACTTTGAGTGGAAACTGTGTACACTTCAGGAGGTGGGCAAGCAAATGCACCAGGCAAGGAAGCAAAACCCTCTCCTCCTGTAATGTCTCTCTATTGCCCTCTACTGATGAAGCTAAACATTATGCCATCTGGTGTAGGAAAACTATTTTAGGGGCCCATATCCATTTTTCCAGAGCAGTTAATGAATTTAGAGCCAAGGAGTAATAAATTGATAACTAGCATACGTATTGTAGAGGGTTGCTGCCTATCACTATTTCAAAATTATCCAGCCATCTGATAAGTTTAGATCTATAAACATCAATTAAATGCTTTTCACAAAATATTTTAAGGTTGAGTTTTTGAGAACTAAGATTTATTTAGTTCTGAGAAGAAAATAGTGGCTTCAACCATTCCTGACAAAGAAAGAAATAAAACTTTAAAATGGCATGCTATATTTGTGTCCACTTTTCCTTATTACTTACTTAGTACAAGAAAAAAAATGGAAACAAAGGTAATTAATATTATTCAACCACTTTTGTAGGCCTAGTGTATTTATTTCAAAGAATTGTATCTAGAGACAATTCTTTGAAAACTTCAGAACTACCCAGTAAACAAGGTGGTTCCATGACATGTTATGGATGAACAAATAAGGTTCCGGCCATCCACATGCACAGAAATCTGGGAAGTTTGCTAACAGTGAAGATGATTTGACCAGCACCAGTTTTAAGCTGAGGCCTAAGAATGCACATTTTAAACAAATACCCAGGAGATTCTGGTTCATGTGGTCCATGGGCCACATCATCAGAAATACTAATTTTAATAAATTGTTCCAGTTCATAGGGTTCAGAAGCAGGTATCAAATTTAATGAATGACTATTTGTCTTTAATCATGTTCATGCATTTTATCTGCCTTATCAAACTGTAGATTAGTAGTGAGGGTGGGAGAAAAATCATTTAGCTTAAACTAGCTAGTTTCAGGCCTGCCCTAGAATTGTGCTCAAAAGATATAATCAGCTAATGAACAAGCAGCTGTTTAAAAATGAACGCAGAGCTAGCAGACTCTTTCAGGAGCAACATTTGATTGGAATAGCACTGACTCAGCTAGATCACTCCTGTGAGAATGCAGTGCTTCCTTCTTTCTTTCTTTTTTCTTTTTTTTATTTTTACAGGGACAGAGAGAGAGTCAGAGAGAGGGATAGATAGGGACAGACAGGAACAAAGAGAGATGAGAAACATCAATCATTAATTTTTTGTTTCCATCGTAACACCTTAGTTGTTCATTGATTGCTTTCTCATATGTGCCTTGACCGCAGGCCTTCAGCAGACCGAGTAACCCCTTGCTGGAGCCAGCGACCTTGGGTCCAAGCTGACGAGCTTTTGCTCAAGCCAGATGTGCCCGCACTCAAGCTGGCGAGCTCGGGGTCTTGAACCTGGGTCTTCCGCATCCCAGTTCGATGTTCTATCCACTGCGCCACCACCTGGTCAGGCTGCTTCCTTCTTTTTTAATCTCAGCTCATTGATGGATTCTCATCAATGAGTGACCTTAGAAAATCAGTTCATAATCCATGGGAGATCTCCTTTTTTATCTAGGAAGTTGATGGCAGTTAATTATAGATTGTATTATCAAATTGTCAGAAAATGTGACAAGTATTTAATGTGAGTATTCAATAGTGAACATTTCTGAAACCATCAGTTGTCAAAGAAATTTGGTATCTTTCAAAGTTAATTATCAAATGCTAATCAATAATGCTTACTTTCTTAGGTGGTTCCAAATGAGGCCTTTTAGTTGGCTCAGTGGTAGAGCTTTGGCCTGTTGTGCGTAAGTCCTGGGTTCAATTCCTGGTCCAGGCACATAGGAGAAGGGATCATCTACTTCTCCACCTTTCCCCGTCTCCCTTCTCTCTGTTTCTATCTCTCTCTTTTCCTTCTACAGCCATGGCTCGGTTGGAGAATTTGGCCCCAGACACTGAGGATGGCTCCATGGCTTCGCCTCAGATGCTAAAATAACTCAGTTGCCAAGCAATGGAGCAACGAACCCAGATGGGCAGAACATTGCCGGGTAGGGGGCTTGCTGGGTGGATCCTGGTTGGAGTACATGTGGGAGTCTGTCTCCCTGCTTCCCTGCTTCTCACTTAAGAAAAAATAAATAAATAAGTAAATTAATTAATTAAGTAGTTTCAAATGAGATAATTTTAGATGTTTTTTTCATTGAGTGATGCATCTTAGATTAGGGTGAGGAAATGGAAGTAAACTATGTTTTGAATGGGCAAACATATCAAACTAATTTTAGAGCATTTGGAGATCAATGCATTATTATATAGAATGTATTCATGTGTGAGTGATTCATTCAGTCTTGATTCCTCCCTTGGTGTACAAATGTGACATTCAGAGAGGCCATATTTACATTATTGAGTATTTTTTCCTACAAAACTGGAAACAACATCTAAGTCAAAGTGAGATTCAGTGCCAATAAAATAAATGAGCCTGTAAATTCTGAATAAAAATTTGTATTAGGATTCTGGCATCCCTGACACATTGAGATTGATTTATGTTTGCCTTCATTCAATAAAAAACTCTACTGAAAAAGACCAGGACTTTTTACATGGATAGAAAAACAAAACTTCCTAAAATTCCTCTCAGGTTAATTCATAGATGCCTTTTAATCAGATAAATTAATTATAAGCATTATATAAAAAATAAATTAGAATGGCCAGGTATATGAGAGAGAGGGAGAAAGAGAGAAAGAACTATATCAGATATCAAAACATTTTAAAGCTACAAAAATTAAAACAATGTGATATTGATACATGGCTAGAAAACAGATAAAACAGAATAAAATGTTCAGAAACATAATAAAATACATACAGGAAATTAGTAAATAATATAGGTAAAATTTAAATGTAGTAAGAGAACATTGGGACTATGGAGGTGATGGTTTTGGATAACCTTGGTAATTATCTGGGAAAATATTGAATTCCTATCTTGTATATTGTATACACAGAAATCTACAGAAAGATTAAAATTTAGATATTGAAAATGGAAATTAGAAGAATTTTAAAAATATGAGATTTTTAAAAATTTAAATTAAAAAAAGGAAATTTTTGTTAAAAGTAAATAATGCCATCAAAGAAAAAACTGACAAATTTAAGCTCCTATGAAAACAGATAACCCAACAGGGAAATGCACAAAGGACATGAAAGACAATTTCTAGTAAAGGAAATACAAATGGTTTTCAAACTAACAAAATGATGCTCAAACTTATTTATAGTAAGTGAAATCGTAATTAAAATGATACCGACACATGATTTCTTTTTGTTACAAAATACACTGATAATGCATGTGTTATTGGCTAGAAAGTAGAGAAATTAAATTATATCCATTGCTGGTGGAAATGTAATTTGATGCAACCCCTACAAAGTGCATTTAATAGTGCTTTTACAAAGTGTGAAATTCTTATATCCTTTGGCCTCCTGTTTATTTAGCTCAGATTACTCATACCTGTGAAATGACTTACACATAAGACTGCCTACTAGAGCACTGTGTATTGAAAACAATTTATAATCCTTCAGTAGAGAATAGAAATGGTATATCCATATTATGGAATACTATGTACTCATTAGAAAGAATGGGCCAGTTTTTTATTTACTAATATGAGAAATACAATGTTAGTTTTAAAAATGTACAGCACAATGAGTATATCATACTATTGTTTGGGTAAGCACATGCATCTGTGTACATGTGTGTACACGTATATGCATCTGTGTGCATGTAAATACATGTATAGGTATAGTGTAAATATTAACATAGAAATGTCCCTGGAGGATACACAAGCAATCAGTTGCATGGGTTGCCTCAAGAAATGTAAACTGGGAGACTGGCGGAGACCAGAGGGAGAGACTCTTACTTTTGATGGTGTCCTCTTTGATACCTTTCGAACTTTGTGCCAGGAGAATGTCTTACTTATTTTTTCAAATGTGTTTTGTTAAATGACCATGGTTGATGATCATTTTGCGAGAACTTCTCCTAGAATACCCGACCTCAAGATGACTTTCACAGACTGAGAATCTCCTTTGTTGACAAGTGAAAAAGACTACAAAAGAAATAAGTATATATTTGTGTTTTGTTGGGTTGGTTGCTAGTTTAAAGGACAATCATAAGCTTTTCGGTAACAATCCTTACATTTATGCATAGCACATTTTCATACACCATTGTGTTTTAGCTTTGTTTCAGAATGGAAGCAGATACAATCCAGACACAGCAATCAGGACTCTGTCCAAAGTCTCAGAGTTAATCCAAAAGTTTATTGCTAAAACTCTAGTACTGTTAACACTTGCCAGTTTGCCCTGGCCTGATAGCTCAGTTGGTAAAAGCTTCATCTGGAAGCTCAAAGGTTGTCAGTTCAATCCCCAGTCAAGGCATATATAGGAACAGATCAATGTTCCTGTCTCTCTCCCTCTATCCCTTCCTCTCACTAAAAATCAATAAATAAACATTTTTTAAAAAACCACACTTGCCAGTTTGCTATCAGATTTCCTCCTGTGCGCAGAGGGACATATAGGTAGGTGTTGTATAAATAGATTGAATTCTTTTTAGATATTCTACTTTTCTCACTTAAGAAAGTCACAGTCATCTTATGTCATTAAATATAGGCAATAACATTGACTTTAATATGTGCATGGTGTTGTTTTTATGTAAACTACACTTAACCAACTAGTTTGCTCCCCAATATTTTCTAGTTTAAAGATTATAATGTAAACTTCTTACATAACTGTACCCATGTTCCCCATTATTTCTGGAGGAGAGAGTCCTATAAGTGAAATTGTTAGATTTCTGTACCTGTCTTCAAACATCTACATTTTCAATTTCTTATTTTTTTTTTACCTTGCCTCTATCTCTGCACCGTCACTTCTTCTGTTTTCCTTTATATAGCATTTACCTTTCGGAAACATATAGCAACGATTACCTTTAAACTTGTTTTTATTATAACTTTTCTCTTTGAATGAATTTCCATTTGTTGTATCTGATTTTTCTCAGTGGAGACAGCAGAGGTCTGCTCAGAGCAGCTTAATGAAGCCATCTGTGTGCCTGGAAAAGCAGAGACAATTAAAACCTGTTGACAACTTTGGGCAAAGCTGTGGGCCTCATGTTCGGTAATTTATGTGAAAAGCTGAAGAACAATCGGTTCAAGCTGGTTCTTCAAAGAGGCACAGCCTGTGACGTGCTTTTGGCAGTTCAGTGTCTTTGCACCACGGCAAAGGGGTGTCTAAGTCCAAATGACTCCCGAGATATGCGCTAGGAGTTTTGAACTGGCCCACAGCAACAGACATACATGCTGCCATGAAGAGAATGGGGTGGCTGCTGCTCCAGTTTTTCGTCTGGCTTCAGTTTTCTATCAGACATGCCTGTGCATAGTTGTTAGAATTAATCGGAGTCCGAAAAGACCAGTGTACAGGCTTTAATGAAAGGAAACCTGCCGGGCTGGCTCACAAGGGGAGTTGAGCCAGGCATGGAGTAAGACGTGCTTTTTTTGGGGAGGAGGAGTAGGAAGGGTTTGGGGGTATTAGCCAATTGGCTGCTGGGCAAAGGATTGTGACATCAGACATTCCTTTGTGGTTGGTCATCTGCTGCAAGCCCTGAAATGAAACTCATGAAGGCAGGGTTAAAGAAATGAAACCTAAGATTCCCGGCTATTTGATATATTAAAAGAAAGAGTGGTTCTTAGAGAGGCCTCAAAGGGAAAGGGATGAAGGTCATTATCTTCTGTAACTTTTTCCTGCTGAGTAGGGGTGGTGAGGGGTTATGGCCTCTCTAAGGATCACTCTCAGTAAGAGGTAGAGAGATGCAGTGATGGCTTCTTCTTGGGTAGGGGTGTATTTATAGGGTTCCAGATTTTTTGTTTCGCAAGGGCAGATTTCAGGGTTGGTGTGTAGGATTAGGTAGATTTTTCCAATTTTCTGACTGGCAAAGGTCTGCATGCAGTTCTGTAAGAAACTAGTGAACAAACGAAAGAGGCAGGATCCAAAAGTTAGAAAAATAAATAGAAGAGTGAGTGGACCAATGGAAGGCAACAGTCAAGACACCCAGTTTGTGCGAAACCACTGATTCCATGACTCGATTTGTTTGTTTTTTATGAATTTGCTGGGATTCAGGGAGAAAGAGAGAGAGAGAGAGGGAATAAGACAGGGCTGTGGCCAGTCTCCCTGCCCCTAGACCTGTTTTTATAGAAATTCTTAAAGCAACAAGAAGAGAAATTACCTGTATAGCTCATTTGGTCCTTAGATTGCTGGGTGGTGTATTAGGAACTGGAAGAGGCTCATGGGGTGGGATTAGGTTGATATTTGGGGTGAGATAGATTAGGGTGCAGGTTTTTGTCCAATTAGTAGGGAGACACATATAGGTGTTGGTCCCACACAAGTAGAAAGTTCCTGATTGGGTGATACAGGCTGAGAGGTGAATAGAGAATAGAAGGAGAAGAGGTCAGTTTTGTTTCTCTGTTTCTGAGTTCCAGATGGTCAGGGTAGAGGAAAGAGCCACCCCAATAAGTGGGGAGAGTAGAGGATTGTTAGCTAAGGTGACTAATTACACATTCTTTGAAAACCATTTTTCTGACTGTTCAAATTCTTTTTTCTCTGTACAAACGTCCTACAACCTGCTCAAACCTTCTATAACTTACATAAACCCTCAGATTTCATGTACTTTTTTATCCAGATAAACTGGCTTTCATAACAACTTGCTTTTTTCTTTTTCTTTCAAAAGTATTTCTATACCTTCTACCTTCTATTATCAAAACCATACAATTCCTTTCTAGTCAGAACTCTTGATTTAAAAATCTTTAACCTTTAGTGACAAATAAGTTGACTTTCTTTTTACCCTAGTTTCCCTTTTCCCAAAGTCTGATTAAAAGAGTCCTTAGTTTTTTCATATATTCGCCATACATAGACCAGCCAGCTTCTGGTTTGTGGTTGGAGTAAGGCATGCCATTTTTCTACTTTAGCAGCAGTGGGAGTTGTCAGGATTATGGTGTGTAGACCTGTCCACTGAAAGTTAGTCCTTAGGTGATGTAATGCTGGAAGCGCCTCTTGGACTGTCTTTGAACAGTTTGCTGAGTAACCTGTAAATCTTGCAAGTACTTAGGGAAAGGGTGGTTACATTTCTACACTTTACATCTAGAGTTTAAGTCCTAGTGACCGCTGCTTCTAGCTGGAATTAGCAGCAGGACCCAGCCTACAATAGGCATGGGGCATTGAGACAAGAGGAATAAAGGAGACACTATACATTAAATAAAGCAACAAAATCAGACTGTCAATACCCACAGTAAAGATCTTTGAGGGATAAATAAAACTCAAATATTCAGGTAAGGCATAGTAGATGGCCCTTGTGTTTATAAGAAATGAGATCAGTTTATCTGCTACTTGGAAGAAATACCTTAGGTTCGTGAAGGATGTCCTTGGGCCTTCAGTGGCAATTCCCAGCATGCTGGGCAAGGTCAGGTCACAGGTAGCTGGAGCCGGGCTAGAAGAGACTGAACCCCCCTTCCATGGAGCAAGGGGGCAGCTAACTTTCTTGTGTCTCTCTTTCCACAGCAAAGATGTGTCCCTTGGTGGGGCCGAGAAGCCTCGCAGGCTTCAGTTCAATGACCTTTCTTTCTAATATTGAAGGAGGGCCCTGATGGAATCCTATGAAGCCTTTGAGGGCACTGGAGCCTTTAAGAGCATATGCCAAAAGCTGGTATTTCCTGACCTCTTTTGGGCCTTATTTGCCTTTTCTGTTACTCCCTTGGCCATTATAGACCTTAAAAGCCATGCTCAGAAGATCTCACTGAGGGGTTTGACTAAGAGAGCAAAATTGGGAATCCAGTGTCTAAAGAAGCCTATTATTAGACTGAGGAAAGAAAGGATTTGATTTGTGGTGGTAGGTGGTTGAAAGACTGCAGAGGGTTTGAGTTCAATCTAGGGTGAGAACTCAGGTGGTGTGGGTTAAGGCAATGCCCAGATAGATTATGTACTGAATGAAGTTGAGCCTTAGCAGAGAAAACACGATATTCCTTCATGGTGAGGAAGTTAAGAAGGGTGGCAGTGTGTCTTCTTGAGGGAGGGGCTGCAGATGAGTAGGTTATTTACATATTATAAGAAGATATTTTCTGACAAAGAGACAAAACAGATTACTTACACAGCTTAATAGACAACTCTGCCTTTTTTAAGCTTTTCGAGATGGCAGGGAGTTGTCAGCATAGAGGGGAGGAAGAGAGGAAGCAGATGGATAGACAATGTGAACAGCTGGATGGAAAGAAGGAGGGTCAGAATCTACAGGAGGGGGAGGAGGAGGTTGAAGTGCTTGTGGTGGTGCCATGTGGTCAGAGGAGTCAAAAAGATTAGAGCTCTGAGGAGAGGGGGGAGGGGACAAGGTTGAGAAAGACCTAGTAGCAGCCTATAGGGAGAGGATGGGGGATGGGGGAGAGAGGAACCCCCCCACCGCAACCTGTAAGGAGGCAGGAGGGGTTTAAGAATGCAGTGGATAAGGGAGGGGCCCCTGGCCAGCAAGGGAGGAGAAAGAGAGATTGGTATTTGCAAGTGAATGAGAAACAGGATTCTGCGAAGGGAGGGGACTTTCTGGAGGGAAGAGACTCAAGCAGAAGAGATCTGCAGAGGGACCAAAGAGGTGTGCCGAGAGAAGGGCGCCCCCAGGGTCAGGCAGGAGGGGGAGAGAGTTGGGAGTCCATGGAGAAGGAAAGATTAGGAGCGGAGGTTTTAGGTGAGGTTTCTTTGGCCAAAAACGGCTGTCTGTAGAACAGATGGCACAGAGATTAAGGACAGGAGCGAAGGTAGAAGAAAGCCTGTACATAAGGTATTTCTGAGGCCTTCCCAGTCCAGTGGCAGAAATTATTGAGATCTTTGAGTGTACTGTAATCAAAAGTAGTGTTTACATTGAGGCCACGCCACCCACGAGGCCGAGTTTGAGGAGATTTTTTTAAAGAGGTATCCTGAAGGAGTAGCCTCTGAGGCCTGAGATTGGGAGGAGCCCATTGTGGGTGGAAAATAGAAAAAGAGAAGAGTGTCATCTGACTCTCTCAACTATTCTTTATACTGTACGTGGAAAGTGAGAAGGCCAGTCGTCACTGGCAATCTCGCTCTCAAAAGAGAGTGGAGCAACCTGGCTAGGTGCCTAGACTTTTGAGGAAGTCCATAGAATGAGGCTGCCTGTAGTAGAAGCCTCCCAAACTGTGAACCTCAGAGAGCAGAGTGAGGGTGAGGGAAGGAGAGCAGCCTACCAGAGATTGGGAAAGATCAGAAATTCCTTACCTCTGATCCGGCAAAGGTTCGAGACAGGGTTAGGTAGCCAGCCAATCAACCTACGTCCACACAGCCAAACAGAATCAGGGAGCAAGCCTGAGATGAGCTGCCGCTGCCCACTGCTTCCCTGGTAGTAAGTTTGGCTGGTGGAGGGGGATCGTCCAGGTGTCTGGTACTCTGTCCCAGGTTTTGGCACCAAATATTAGAATCCATCAGAGTCCAAAAAGACCAGCATACAGGCTTTAATGAAAGAAAACCTGTTGGGCTGGTTTGCAAGGGGAGTCATACCAGGCACAGAGTAGTACGTGCTTTTTAAGGACGTCTTGGCAAGGGGAGTAGAAAGGTTTTGTGGGCATTAGCCAATTGGCTGCTGGACAAAGGATTGTGACATCAGACATTTCTTTGTGGTTGGTCATCTGCCACAAGCCCTGAATGAAACTCATGCAGGCAGGGTTAAAGAAATGAAACCTAAGAATAGTATCTTCATCCTGTTGCTCAGTGTGTTTTTATAACAGAAGTATGAAACGCCCATTCCAATATTTGGCATGGGACATGCTTGCAGGGTTAGGGACACACAGGGTGGCAAGGATACTTGGGAGGCAGTGGTGTGTGAAAAGGACTTGCGTTTTCTCCTTGTGAACTGTGTTTAAATCTCAGCTGTGCTCTTTCCAGTGGTTGGACCACCTTGAGTAGCTCTCTGTTTCCTGTTTTTTAATGTGTAGGAAACAATACCTGGCTCACAAGTTAATATGATAGATGAATGTAATACACATGACGGGGCTTACATTTTCATCTATTCTTTTTTATCTCCCTGTTACCTTCTATATCCTGTTATGTGGTTCTCATGCCCATCCTTCTACCGAAATGCTCTGACCAGGTCACCAATGGCATCTGTTACTAAGTCACTGATTTTATCTTAGGTAGCTTCTCAGGAACATTGACCAATTACATTTTCTTAAAGCATTTTCTTTTCTTGCCTTCCAAGAATCAAACTTAATTATTTATTTCTCCCTCTGTTGATGCTTCTCAGTCTCCAGGGGCTTCTCTCCTTCCTCTCCCCTATTTTGAAGTTGATGGTATGCAGTTTCTGCCTTGGAGTCTTTTCTTCTATTCACCTTTGCTGCAGTCCCATTTATATTTATGACATCATTTATCATCTCTATATTGACATGCTTATTTCACAAGTGAGCTTCAAGCAACATATGGCCTTCCAATGTCAATGCTTGGGCCCACACATTGGGGTAGAAAATGCAGAAGTCATATCCATCCCCATTCCCCACTTCTCTAGGCCAACCTCAGGTCCCTTCCCCATCATGGGTCCAGAAGTCTCAGAAAACCCACAGGCATCTGTGGGGGAGGAGTCTGGTCCACTTTCTGTGCTGTGTAGTGTGCACACAGCAGTGCTTGGAGTTTATGGGGAAACAGCCATAGAACTTCTACCATCCCAGCCTGCATGTTGCTGGGAGGAGCTGCAGAGTCTGTGCCAGACACTGGGGTGAGGGAGGTAGATTTCCAGAGAGCAGCCCATATATAACCACTCACTGCAGAGCCATTGAAAAAGCTAACATTTGCTTTCCTTTCTCTGTGGATTTGTGCCAAGATTCCTGCACTCAGCCCCAGAGTATAGCTGGCTCGACATTGTGAAACTGTTTAACCAGCTCCATGAGTTTCTAGGGAGTTCTGCAATCTGCCCAGTACCCTGTAGAAATTAATTTTCTTTTTAAACTACTCATCCTCATTCTGTTGTTTGTAACAAAGGATTAATCAGTCCTTTAGATCAAGATTTTAACCACCGCCATAAAACATGAAGATTTGTCTCTCTGGTATTACACCCCACCTCCTTTTCCCCCTTCCTTTCAATTTTTGGTGATTAAATTTTAAGTTTTAATTCTTTTGGTTACCTTTATACCAATAAATAATAATAAATCTCCATTTATTATTTTATAGACTGTCTCTTTTTTCACCCTTATTGAGATATTATTGACATGTAACATCGTATATATTTAAAGTGTACAATTTAATTGATTTGATACAATTACATGTTGCAAAATGATTATCACTATAGTGTAAGCTAACACCTCTGTCCCATTACATACCAGTAATTGCCATTTTTTTTTTTTTGCTGAGAACATTTAAGATCTACTTTCTTTTAAAGATATTATATAGCATTGTTAACTGTAATAACCATGCTGTGCATTAGAGCCCCAGAACTTGTTTATCTTAAAACTGAAAGTTTGCAACCTTTGGGCAGTGTCTCCCCACATCACCAAACCCTGGCATCTGGAAACCACCACTCTGTGCTCATTCATTTTCTCTTTTGATTCAGCACTTCTAGGACCATAAGACTTTACCTTTCCCTCTATCCCTCTTTGCCCCATTGCCTCTCATCTTCTGTCAACTGTAGCTGTGTTTTCACTTTGTCAAAGTTGATAACATTTCTATTCTATTCTATGATTGCAACTAAATCTTCTGAGCTTTATCTCTCTGTGGATTTTAAAGCTGGAAAACTAAAAAGCAACATTAACATTATTAACACTATACAAATGTTGACTTCAGAGATAAAAGAGCTGATGATTGAATTTCCTGCTCTACAGATCTAATGTCATGATTCCTGCACACTCAAAGCAGAATATTCCTGGCTTCAAGGTGACACAAATTTTTCTTTCTTATACTACATCAACCACTCAAAATTCAGTCTCATTTTTCTTCCTTTCATTTTTGGACCTTGACGACCCACCACCCCCTTATTTTTATCTTTACCAGGTGCTTCTAATTGAAATTTTCTTTTCTTATTTAAAAAAAAACCCTCTTAAAAATTCACCATAACCTCCTATGTAGCTGGCCTTTAAATAATGCTAATTATTATTATTCTATAGAATTTTTTTCTTCTTTTATATCCCAGCACACACAATAAAGTCCCTTCCAGAACATTCTAACCCAAACATGTTGTTGTCACAATCCATTATCTCACCCTGTAGAACCACTCACTCTGTAGTAAAGCCATTATCCTGGGCTTCTCTTCAGTGATATCCTGGATTGAAGACCAGTCTTGAATTTATGTCATTATTTTGGCTTTCTCTTGGTTTTACTAAAATATATACTTTGAAGACTTCATAAGACTGAAAATATGGTAGCAAACTGGATCTTTGTATGTCTGAATTTTTTTTTAATTTTACTTTCACATTGCATTGCTAGTTTGACTGGATATAGAATTATGAGTTCAAAATATTTTTCCCGTTAAAATATTGAAAACATTGATTTGTTATCTTTTGAATATGATGTGATTCATGGAAAGTTGTGTGGTTTCTTGCATTTTTATTTGGAAGCTTTTATGACTTTTTTGTCATCTATCTTTGGTGTTCTAAAATTTCCAGTGAGGAAATGTCTTATTATTTCTTTAAAGGGATTCTCTCATCTGTACTCTCTGGTCTCTTTTTCTGCAATTTCTTTTAGCCAGCTGGTGGATTTCTACAACTCTTGAATTAATCCTCTATAAATCTTATCTTTATTACTAAAATTTGCTATCTCCGTGCCATTTGTTTTAACCTCCTAGGAGACTTTATATTTCAGCCCTTATATTGAATTCCATGTTTTAGGTATTATACATGTAATTTATAAGGACTTTTTCCTGTTCTCTAGTTGTTTCTTTTTCAATCATACTATTCTTGTTTTACGAACACAATGTTTTCTCAAATGTTTTTGAAGGTATTTATTAAATACTCCTTAAGAATCTTTTTATAGTTACTGAATCATTTTTGTTTCCTTGAAACTTTGTACATTTTGGCCTTTTTATTTCTTTGTAATGGTTATCCTCAAAGGTCTTGTAATGATGTTTGTAAATTGATATTTATAATAAAGGATTAGTTAGTAATGTAACTATCCACTGTTGTTTTCTTCTAAATTGGGGTTAATAGGCTGTGTGATAAGTGTTGGGCAGATAAAATATATTATGCTCACTTTGTTAAAGATGGCGCTGCCCACATGGAAGTTCATTGATATTAATGTGTGTTTGGGGACAGGCTGTGGGCAGGCTGGGTCGTTATAGCCTAAGGCTTGGTTTTAAGAGTAAGCTTTTCCCCACACCCTTGACTGACTGGATGATGTGGGGTGGTGTGCTCTCCTGAGGAATCCCATTATGCCTCAGATGGGTGGCTTTGTATCAGAGACTTTCTTGTTTGTATAATTGGATTAAAGGTTTTGAATCTATGCTATAAAGTGGGGCAGACCAGGAGCTTGCTCTCTTGGTTCCTAAGGTGTTAGAGAGGAGAGCAGATTAAGGCCATGTGGAGGCCAGGAGAAGCAGCCAAGATGGCAGAATGCTGAGGGAGAAGCCAGTTTGTGCTGGAGGAGATGGGGAACAGAGGTGAATAAGTCTGGTGAGCTAGAAACCTTTGATTCTAGGAAACTCAGATAAGTCAGTAGCTTTGTGAGCTCTGAATGAGTGGGTTTTGGAGCACAGTGTGTGTTTTTGCTTGCCCGCCTGGTGCAAGCTAGGATTAAAGCTGATGGTTCACCAGTTCTTGGCTCCATTGTTTCATTACCGACTGTCCGAATCCAATGCAAACCTGCACGGGTCAGGCTGCTGTGATAGTGGCCCTGGCTACTGGCTTTACAATAAACTTCTGTCCTAAATAGGAAAGTGAATAGGAAACTCCATGTGAATGCACAGAGCTATCTGAACAGCAGCTTTTGCACTAGGATATGCACATGGTGACCAGCCCCCACCCTCAGTTGGATGTTCTGTTTCATCTCTTCTCACAAAATGTGACAACAAGGGCAACTTTACTCTTAGACCCACATTCACACTGAAATGCAAATTCCTTTTCAGCCAATTTATTCATCTCTTTTAGAGAAGAGTCTCCAGTTATTTTTTCTCCCTCTTTTTGAGGTAAAAATCTTGTTCCCTTTGTTCTGTCCATGTGGAAGGAGAACGACTCACCCTGTACTATTCCAGCCTGCTGGGAACTACCAGTGTTGCGTGGAGAAAACCTACTCAAGACACAAACTGATGTCAAGAGGAAGAGGGGGAGGCCTGCCAGTGGAGGCAAAGAAGACGTCCTGAATCTCCTTCTCCCTCAGCTTTTATTGATCAGAAGCAGAACACAGGTAACAGGATTACAAGGGAGGAAGACAAGATGACAAGGGGAAAGAATAACTAATGGCCATTTTGCTGACATGGAGAAAGGGCTAATTTGAGTCAGTACATTCTTTCTTTTCCTTTTGCTAATGAACAAGCACAAATGAAGGGGTAATCTTAAACTTTTAGTTTAATTTTCTAAACCCATTCAGATACATTCCTTCGTTTCTACACAAAGGTTATTCACTCACACAGTTTCTTGGTGTTTGCATCCAAGAGACATTCACTTAAGGCTTTTAACTTGAATTCCCCAATCCAAGTCATAGAGGATTCAAAGTTAGATGGGTTATTCCCTACATCACCCTATGTCTGCACATCCACTGGCATTCTGTGAGGATGACTGGCAGCCACATCCCCTGAAGTTTCCCTCATACTCACATTTGAGCTTTGACTTCCTTTACTCTGTATCATCCATTAACATGTTTCTAGCGGCTTGCATATTCAAGAAACATGTTGAAGTCTTTGATCTATGAAAGCCCTTCCTTCTCAATTTCTTTATTGTTATAGGTTTATTTGCTTGTTTGTTTTGCTCTCCAACACTGTCACTGTAGAATCTCTGGCAAGGATGGCAGCACACTCTTTTGTTCAATCGACTATCTTGCCAGAGATTCCCCACCCGAAGGTGTTGTTTTTAAAAAGGAATATCTCTGTTGAAAGTTTACTAATTTCATTCCTATTTCTTAACAGGATATTTATGGACATCTGAATAGGGTCTTGTTTTAAAAGAAGGAAGGAAGATTTCAGAGGAAGCAAGAAAATGAAAATTTAGGCAACAGCAAGCAGTATAGTCCCTCTCTTAAACACCTGTGATGCACAGTCCAAAACAGCCTACATTACTAATCTCACTGAGAGACCTTGGTTATGAGCAAACCCGGTTCTTTGTACATGGGATGAGTGTTTTTGCCAGGAATGTTCCCAGCACACAAACATGGTCCAGAGTGTCTGCAGGAGAGCGCAGATAAACCAACCCTGCTCATACTGTTGAGGATTATATCAAAGATGTACTCAATTATAAGCCTGCAGAACACAGATACTGCAGGTATAAGGCTCAGCTTTTTAAAGTGTACCTTCTACTTTATTTATTTTCTTTCTGTGAATTCAGTTCTACCCCCAAAACTGTTCAGATTAGAGTAGCAGAAAATACCAGTTATTTCTGTAGTCTTCTTTCTTACCAGAGTTGCAACAGAATCATGGAGCCCAGAGTATGGAAAGAAGCTAGTTTGCCCCCATCATCAGTGCTGACATCTTCATTGCCCTGGAAGATTAATAGATCTTTGCTGTGGGCATTTGTCCAGAAAGGAAAGTCAGCTTTAGCTACTGTCTCCCTCTGAGGTTTGGTTATTCTTTTGAGACCTCACCTTGACACTTGAAGTCTTCTTTTCTTGAGAGAAATGTAGACTTTCCATCTTTCTCTAACATATTCTCTATATTGAGATGTTTTAGCATCGTCTCCTTATATGGCTGAGGCTTTAGGAAATACAAAAGCTAAGTCAGTAGACCATTTCTGTCTTCTGTCCTTCCTTGAGTCAATGAACCCAGAAAAAACTATCTACTTGAATGTGAGTAGGTGGAGAGAATGGGAGTAGGAGGCACAGAAAAAGAAGGTGACAAATACCAAAAGGAAAAAAGTCAGTTAACTGTTTCAAAAATGCCATCACGTTATAGTAGGTACATTCTACCATTAAAGTATTCCCAGTGTGCTGTGTGCCATGTCGGGGAGTATGGCAGGGCATTCAGCCTGTCGTAGGTCTAGAGGGTTAGGCTGCAGCAGGGGTGGAGACAAGTAGAGAAAATTTTTATGCAGAGGCTTATCAAAGAAATGATGACAGAATCATTTTCAGAATTTGAGTATAAGATGAAAAGAGCCTCTATATGTGGTGGATTTGTCATTAGCTATACTCCCTTTCACAGGACTCTGTCAAAGGTCTTTGGCCAGAGTTGTTTTATAGTGTATTTAGGATTCCTAAACCCACAGATGATGTTCCCGAAGGCTATGCAAATGTGTAGAATAGTTATGTTATATAGAAACTTCTCTTTATTTATTTATTTTTTTAAAGTGAGAAGTGGGGAGGCAGAGAGATAGACTCCTGCACGCGCCCTGATTGGGATCCACCCAGGAAGCCTCCTACCCAGTGATGCTCTGCCCATCTGGGACATTGTTGTTTGCTCAATTGCTCTGCAACTGAACTATTTTAGCACCTGAGATGAGGCCATAGAGCCATCCTTGGGGCTCAGGCCCAACTTGCTCATTGAGTTTTGGCTGGGGGGGGGAGAGATATAGATAGAGAGAAGGGAGAGGTGAAGGGGTGGAGAAGTAGATGGTCACTTCTCCTGTTTTTCCTGACTGAAAATCAAACCCAGGATATCCACACACCGGCCCAACACTCTACCACTGAGCCAAATGGCCAGGGCCAAAATTTCTCTAACTATTGTAGGGAAAGGATCAAATTCCCTTGAAAAGTTCATGGTGACCAAAAAAAAAGTCAGTGCCCATAACATTTGTGCTTTGTCACAGGACAGCCTTGGGGATACTGTCAACTGATTCTTCATAGTGCTCCAAGGAACTCTAACTTTTAAGAGAGGGCCAGTATGGTCCCATTTGAATTCAATAGTGCTATCTATTCACTATACTATAAATATTCCTTTGGCTCAAGGCAAAAATATTGAAAAGGAGAATGAGCATTTAACCAAGCAGGTTCTCAAACCAAACTCCTCCTGTTGGGCTACATAAATAGACCTGGTATGGACAGGAGCCTCTGCACCACAGCTCAGGCCCTGCAGCAGCTATGCCCAGCTCCCCTTTAGATACTGGTGAGAAATGAAGTGTTGTGAGTCTGCTGGGTCTCATAAGAACTGAAAAGTTACCTGACAATTTTTCTATCAGGCTATATTTTCAGACTTCTCGCACAGTCTGGGTCCTTTGCATTATAGTTTAGCATGGCCTCTGACCTCAAGTCTCCATGACTTTGTCTTGGCTTTTTGAGAGGAACTTAACCAATCTCTCAGTGTGCTGATTCCAATTTTCTATGAAAATGAATCTCATTGATCATGATTCAGTCATGGCTACTTCATACAGTTACTTCTTGGAGATGAGTTTATTAGTAAAAGAACACATGGTCTGGTTATGTCCCTTAGCCAGAGCTGTAGACATGGCAAATTATTTTATGAGAGCATGACGGCAATGTGGCAATGACCAGCCTCTTCAGTACTCTCTCCACAGCTAGTCCTGGAGGATACTAGTGTAAGTACTAAAGCAATGAGATATTACCTCAGTTTATCCTGCCTTTGATTTGGAAATATTTAATATTTTCTATGTCTGATTACATATGTCATTCAATATTCACTGATGGGATAAGTAGATTATCATACACAATCATTTTAGAAAATTCTAAAAGGTTTTTAGTAACTAAGGAACCCCTTGATGGTATCAGTGTTGCTGGTGTTTGCGCCAGTAATATTAAAGGGTGGGTGCTCACACATGCCTGCTCCAAATGTAAAACAAGAGCTATTATTTGTCATGGACCCATTTAATTTCTTTCTTTTTAAAAAAATTATTTAATTTATTGGGGTAACGTTGATTAATAAAGTCATACAGGCTTCAGGTGTACAATTCTATAATGCATAATCTGTATATTGTATTGGGTGTTCACTACACCAAGTCAAGTCTCCCTACATCACCATGTATCCCCTTTTTGGGAAGATAAAATATATTATGCTCACTTTGTTAAAGATGGCGCTGCCCATGTGGAAGCCCATTGCCCAGGTGATTGCTTGGGATAAGTGTGATTATGTTAATATGTGTTGGGGGAGGGCTTTTGCGCCAAAAGATTTTAAAAGGAAGAGAAATCACATTGTTCCGGGAGAAGAGTGATTATGTTCTAGGAGGAGCCCATGCTGTAGGAGAGCTGAGAAAGGACACATGGAGGAGGCCAGGAGAAGCAGCCAAGATGGTGGAGTGCTGAGGAATGAGCCAGTTTGTGCAGAGTTTGTGCAGAGAGAAGGAGATGGGGAACAGAGGTGAATAAGTCTGTTGAGCTAGGAACCTTTCATTCTAGGAAACTTGGATAAATCAGTGGCTTTGTGAGCACTGAATGAGTGGGTTTTGGAGTCCAATGTGTGTATTTCTTGCCTGCCAGGTGCAAGCTAGGATTAAAGCTAAAGGCCCACCAGTCCTTGGCTCTGTTATTTCATTACTGTCTGTCCGAATCTAATGTGAACCTGCATGAGCCAGGGGGCTATGATGGTGGCTGCAGCTACTGGCTTTACACCCCTTTAACCCTCTTCTGCCTTCCCCATCACCCTTTCCCTTCAGTAATCCTCATACTGTTGTCTGTGTTTATGAGTTGTTGTTGTTGTTTTCTCTTCTTTTCATTTTGGTTAATCCCTTCCCCTTCTTCCAGGACCTCATGGCTCACAAACTCCTGCTTCTGTATGTCAAGGCACGTTGATAGACACCGTCCACCATTTTCTTTCTGCTGTTTTAACTGCAATCATTTTTGTATCTCAACACCAGAGCTGTTCTTAGCCAGAAAATGTCAGATGGCTCAGCAAAATCATATTCATACTATCTCAGAGCAATGTCATCTGCCAAAAAGAGCCAATAGCTAAATGACAAAGAAACCCTCACTGTTTTTATAGAAGTCAAGATGTCCTACTCTTATGACTGGCACTTTCTTTTTACAATTGACTTGGGTCTTAAGCTCTCTTTGGAACTATATTCTAGGCATAATCCTGTCCCCTAGTTCCATCTTCAAATGCAGCCTTATAGTGCCTTCTCCTTCATATGGTTTCTCTTTACTTCTCCAGCTTTGAATACCTACCTTCCTCTCCCTCCAAGTAACTTCAAATTTTCTTGTCGGCATTCTTCGATAATTATCATTTGTTATTTGGAATTTTTAGCTGCCTTTTAAAAATAGTGTATCTCCTTCTTAGTGAAAAGGTCCTTCTAGAGGACAGCTGAATATTTTCCTTCTGCGTTCTTCATGGGGGCCTTCATGGTGATTTATATTTAGTAGGAACCTAATTAATATTTGTTGGTTAAAATATTGCTGTTCTGAGGTTTGCTATATCCAAATCAGAAAAAATCTTATAGTGTATGATAAATAAAAATTAAAGAAATTAAATAGGAAAATTAAGCCAAAATCATAGAGAATGTGACTAAAGTATCTAGTATCTTGGGGTTGATTTCCCCAGAAGAATGTTTTGACTATTCAATAATTCATCTAAGGCAGAAGAAATGGCCAGGAAATTATTTTTTACATCTCATTTCAACTTTTGTTTGTGACTGTGGCTCCAGTCCAATGATTTCCAATCATCTGTGGGTGGATTTGCTACAATAGAATCACAAATGAAACATCTCATCCTGTGTCCACCTTTCTGAATCAGAATATTATAGAGCATCTGGAAATTTAGAAGCCATCAGAGGTGATATTAATGAGAATCAGTATCAGCTCTGAGGGAAAGGGTTGCTGCAGGACGATAGTTCTTAAAATGTGGTCTCCAGAGCAGCAACAGCAGTGCCCCCGGACACCTTGTGAGAAATGTGAACCCTAGGATCCCAGAAACTCTGGGGGTGGTCAGAGATTGTTCTATGCTCCTAATAATTCAGAAATATGCTAAAGTGTGAGAATCGCTGTTCTAGAGACATCTTATCATTATAATAATTTAATATTCCTAGGGAACCTATCTAGATAAAAATTGATCTGATGATTTAAAAATATGTGACACTGCTGACAATTTGCCAATTGTTTGTTTAACAAGTTTTCATTAAGTGGTTCCTATGTGCTAGTGTGTGACTATGCTAAGTGCTGGGCATGGGTGGGTAATAAGACATAATTCTGCCCCAGGGATATCTTAGACACAAATGAGATATGCCCATGTAGACAGATTATTGTGATTCAGTGTGTTGAATGTTGCTAGCTTGAAGCATGAAACCTTAGCTCTCTGGGCTTTCCAGTTTCTCTTTCCATGTGAGAGTGATTGAGTTTAATAAGTTGACATTTACCTTGCCAGAAGTGTGACCATGGCTGGCCTCCCTCAAATCAAGTACAACTAAAGCAAGAGTAAAGAAACAGGAAAGCCCGGGAATGCATGAGCTTTAGACTTAACTGCATCCATCAGAGAAACAGGGTCTCACTGATGCTATATTCTTGCATGACCCCTCTCAAGAGCATTGAGCAAGGAGGGTCAGTAGACTTAAAAGTATGCCTCCCATCTTATTCTCTTCCGGGAATAAAGTATTTTTTCTTCCTAAGGTAAGACTGAGTAGTTAAGCACCCTTAACCAAAAGTCAGCGGTTCTAGTTAGATGAATTGAAGTGAGAGAACATTTCAGATGCAGTGTGCTGTGGTCTAAAATAACATGGAAAGTTTGTAGAAGTATAGCATGGAATTTGGTTGTTTAAATTTTTGTTTTTCTTTTTAGTTAAAGTCATGAGACAATTTATTTTAAACATTAGAAAGAAGACTTTGATTCTATAATTGAAAAATTTGAAAAGATTGATAAGACTAATAACAGAAGACAGATTAAATAATGATAAGACCATGTAATAAAATGCACTTATATGGTAGTGTTTTATATTTATTTTACTTATACTTTATATTATTTATTTATAGCCACACATAGTATACTTAAATGTTTTTTATTTATTTCATTTATGAAAGAACTAGAAAAATATGGAAAGGCATCATCCCTCAGTGTTAACAATAAGTACCTCTGGAATGTGAAATTATTGCCGGATTTTTTCTTTTACTTTGTTTCTCAATTTTTGGCAGTCAGCATATAATATTTCTTACAACCAGAAAACAATAACAGTAGGTTTTATTTACAAGGTAGAGCTTCACATTTGTCTGATGAATGGACATATGTGAGCTGTTCATTCAGACAGTCTTCCTTGTCCGTCTACGAGATGACTTAAGCACAAAGACCCGACCATAAGCATTAGCATTAGGGCATGGCAGATAGGATTTGAGGAGGTTTATTTGCTGGATATCCAACCAACTTCAGTCTTTATCACTCACCATTTTATCTGTTTTCTATATATTTGGAGTTTCTAAAACTTTAAATAGATTCCATTTGAAAATTAACTTTTAAACAAAGTCGTTGCAACAACTCTTTGGCAACCTTTCACTGAATATCTTGGGGATTGTTAAAAGCAACATATTTTCTTCTTAAAGATTCTTTGTTGAGAAAGTGGTTTGAATTCTTTCTTTAACCTCCTTTTATGGGCCTATTTACTTTTATATAGTTCATAAAGTGATATTAGTGTTTCTTTTTCTTTTTGTTCTGCTGAAATCAATCTTAAAAGTGAAGTCTCCATAAGAATGTTTCCTATTTTTCTTTGCTTTTGTTCAGATTTCTGAATTAATTTCTTTATTTCCCCAGAAATGTTGTAGATGCATGCAACTTCTCCTTTTTTTTTTTTCTGAACTAACTTTGTATGCATTCTAGACCTCCCTCAATCTAACCACATTCTGCCGTGCATTGCTTTGCCCACTGAGGTATGATTCTTGAGGGTCGAGGATGAACAAGGTCTTACTCAGCACTAGTTTCCGGGTTGGTCATTCACTGTCAGGTAGATCAGGGTCTTCAATAAGGATGGGAACTCCCAGCACCTGGGTGTCCAGCTGCCAATTTGTCAATATGAGAAGCCAATCCATTTCCTTCCAATGCAAGGCATGGGGGTTGTACCCACAGTGACTTTCTCCACGCTTCCCTGCAGTTGGTGACAAAAAGCTGTGTCGTTGTCATCATCTCTTCGTGCATATCTCACCCCAGGAGAGCAAATCTGAAACCATGTAGTGGGTGGGATCTCCTTCAGGACAATGGAGGTCACAGGGTAGGGACAGAGCCACTACACAGCAGACCAGAGAACTGCCGTGGAGTTTTGGGTAGACATGGACAGGTCATTTCACCCATCTCTCCGCCTGCACAATCTCTTCCAGAAATAGCATTTGTTCCACTTGATGTGGAGGTGATGAGGCTTCACTGAATGCATCTGGGAAAGTGCTATGACACTTGGGTAAGTCCACCCAGATACTGGCCTAAAAAAAGACTGGTGAGCAAGGGCCAAACCCATGACAGCACATAGAAAAGGTCAGGCGACCAGACGGCTCAAGGACTGCTGACCGCAGAAACACTTTTCAGCTCCAGGCCTGAAGGATCAGCAGAGCTCTAGCCTTGAAAAAGGTGCTCCAGCAGGACCCAAGACACTGAGTGATGGCCCCAACAGGGCTCCAGCAGGGGAAGGGGTAAATACCTGATCTGGACTCTCCCTCCTTCAACCCTCCTGTCTCCCGCCAATACCTTCCCTACCAATACAGAAACTAGTACACAGGGCCTGGCTGATACAGCCCATTGAGGCCAACACCTTGGGGCCAGGGAGAGGGGCAGAGAACCATGGAGAGGGGCAAGCAGCAAAATAATCAACTATGAGTGTGGCCAACTGGAATGAAGTCAGAATTGAAGAATTAGGAAATAAATAGTATAATTTAAGAACATGAGAAGGAACAACAAACTGGACTCAGAATCAACAGTTTCACCAGCAGGGAGAGAGGAGCAGTGACATACAGAGCAGAATTACCGCTATGGCCACACTGAGAACACTGGGTCGTGAGGAGAGGATTAGAAACATTCCCAGCCGTTCCTGCACAGGGTGCTGTATATAGCACAGCAAGTATAACTGATAACTTCCAGGTTATGGTTTGCTCTGGGTCTTTTAAGACACATGCTTCATCTATTTCTGCTTAATCTTTGCCCTCCCCAACCTTCAGAATTAGAACTGCCTCATTCTCAATAGATCATGTGTCCTTTATGTAAGCCGCCCTCCCTTTTGTGTCCGGTAATGGCTAAGCTGGTGACCGGTGACAGTCTTATGCTAGGATTCTACTCTGAATGGATGACCCGAGGCCTGGATTGTTCCAAACACTATCATAAAGATTAGGCATTGTAGAGGTCTAACAGGGCCCTACTTGAAATACATGAGGGTAACATCCCTGCGGTGTTGGGTACCATCCTCCTGTTGAGTGTAATTACTGAGGGACTTGTGCTGGAATCAACGGTTTGGAAATCAGATGCCAGGTTTGATTAGCAGGTGCATCAATCTCTTTCTGTTGTTCTGTACTCTGAACTCCATGCTCATTCTACATGAAGTGCAACAGGTAGCTTCTATGAAGTTCTGGGTCTGTACTTTGAGACAAGACCATAGTCTTAGTGGTACCTGCAGGGCTTCACACTGTAGCAGGTGAACCTTGATGGTTTGTTAGGCAACTATATTTATTTAGCTCATGCTGTATAAATTATGAACAGAACTTTGACGTGTGTATTAGTTTCCTAGGTCTTCGGTAACAAATTACTACAAACTGGTGGCTTAAAACAACAAAAATGTATTCTGTCACAATTCTGGGGGCTAGAAATCCAATGTCAATATGTTGGCAGGGCCATGCTCCCTTCGATGATTCTAGGGCATCATCCTTCCTTGCTTCTTCCACCTTCTTCCAGTTCCTGACGTTCCTTGTCTTGGGGAAGCATCACTCCGATCCTCTCCAACACCATCTTCCCCAACCTACATATGTTTATGTGTGTCTCTTTGTTTTTATGTGTACAAATCTCCCTTTCCCTTCTCTTGTAAGGATGCCAATAATTGAATTTCAGGCCCACCCTAAATCGAGGAAGATTTTATATTAATAACCTTAACTCTCAGATTTATATCTCACATATGAGTAAAATCATATGGTTCTTGACTTTTTCTATCTGACTTATTTTGCTTAGCATGATATTCTTAATCTCCACTACTATTGTTGCAAATAGCAGTATTTCATATTCTTTTATGGCCAAGTACAATTCTGATGTGTATATACATACCACATCTTCTTTATCTAGTCATCTATCAAGCGGGATGGAGGAAGGAGTAAAAGGTAAAAGAAATCAAATATATAGTGACAGAAAGAGATTTGGCTCGAGGTGGTGAACACACAATACAGTATAATATACAGATGATATATTATAAAATTGTAGAGTTGAAACCCATATAATTTTATTAATCAATGTCATCCCAATACATTTAATAAACAATTAAAATTCAAAAAAAGAACCTTAATTAATTACATCCACAGAGACCTCATTTGCAAATAAGAACACATTCTGAGGTTCTGAGTGGACATAAATTTTAGGGAGACACTATTTAACATACTACATGATTTAATTTGGGTCCTGTAGTAATGCACTTTAGATTTCACTCTTTCCCCAAACATTGCTTCTTTGTTTCCAATAGTCTTAGAAATGTATGTGCAAAGCATTTTCTGGTGTGTGTGTGTGTGTGTGTGTGTGTGTTTATTCAGTTTGGAATAAGCTGAGTGCTCTCTCTGTCCATTCCTCTGTCTTTTTTAAATTGTCTTATTTCATCATAGAACTTTCATCTTCTTGTTTGTACTTTACTTGGTACTGTGAATCTAAATGTACCTTTTCTTAAAAAATGAAAAAAGAAAGAACCCTTTTCAGCTCCTAATGCTCAGCCTCTATGGTTCTGTACCCCCACCCCCACCCCAGGACATTCTCAATGGCCCATTTTCATCCAAGGTCTGCAGGCAGGTCACCACACTATTAAATTGAGAAAGGAGAAACTTTTTCTTGAGTTCAAAATTGTTTCTGTTTTGTGGCCTATTGATTTCTTATATATTTCATCAGTCTGGCTTGGGCAGGAGGTGAGTGTATCCTTTAGGTAGGGTGGTTTCCTCCAAATCTGCAAAGTATCACCATTTTCCACTCTTACCCTTGCCTCAAAACAGACATCAGACTTAATGACCAAATCTCAAAACAGAACATTAAGGCTTCACTCAAAGCCCTAAAGTAACAAAATTTTAAAAATAACAATTAGGGCAAGTTTAACTCTTGAGTATTTCTGCCCATCTATTTCTGTTCTATCTGAAATTCTGGAGCCCTCTCAGGTGGACTGCAACCTGGATCCCTCCTCTTGGCCATTCCTAGTAAGCAAAAGACTAAAGGAAGGATAAGAACCATAAGGGTGGCTAAATTTTGCTGAGTGCTTTTGATATGCTAACAAACAGCCTTGAGTACATTTTCTTAATCACTTTTTATAACAACCCTGGGAGGTGGCCATGATTCATGGGTGGGGAAACTGAGGCTTAGTGAGGTCAAGTAGCTTTGCAAGTTAATAATTTCTCATAATACTTATCTCTACATTTTTACCCCCTCATGTCAGAATCCCAGTGGGAAACAATGGCTCGCTTGATGTTAGATAACTGGAGAAGGATTTATTTATAAAAGGACCACTGTGGTATGGGACAGTGTAGAGGAACCGCAAAGGATGGTACTGGCCTTCAGGATTGGGAGCATTAGAAGTACTGCTACCTCAGGGCCCTGGCGACAAAGAGCAGAAGTGATTACTGAAAACCTTGAGGACATTGGGTAGATGAGACCTTCAGTCAGGGAACAAGCCAGCCTAGGTGACCTGAAAAGAATAATAAAACTCTTGACTTCACTCTTCTTTCCTGTGAGATATAGAAGACATTTAAGAATCTCTAGGTGGACTGACCACTTGTCCTGGTTTTCCCTGGACACTCTCAGCTTTAGTAATTTAAGTCTCAAGTCCAAAGAACCACCTCAGTCACAGGCGAACCATGTCCATTGTTGATCCTGGTGCTAGGGCTCTGAGCCACCAGTAGGGGCGACCTTGGGTACCAGCATAGAGGCATGGTGACTGGCAGAAGTCTGACTTCAGCTCTCCATCTACTCTGTCATTCATTCATTAGCTGGAATAGTGTTTACTGAGCACCTACTATGTGCAAGGTAGTCTTCCAGCCACTGGGAAGTCAGCAGTAAACAAGATAAGGGCTGTTCTTCACAGACAGTGAAGGAGACAGATAATAAACAAGGGAGTAAATAAATATATAATAAATGGTAGGCCCCCTTATAGGAGTTATCAGCTTCCATAGTCCTGGCTAAACAAAAAATTGTATTTAGTTATTTAAAGAATTCTTTTTAATTGATTTTTTTTGAGAAGGGGGAGGGAGAGGGAGAGAAAGGGGGCACAGGGGAGCAGAAGCATCAGCTTGTAGTATTTGCTTCTCATATGTGCCTTGGCTAGGCAAGCCTAGGGTTTCAAACCAGCAACTTCAGCATTCCAGGTCGACACTCTATCCACTGTGCCACCACAGGTCAGGTGAAAATTTTTGTAGATAACAATTTATTAATAAGATTTTAATTGAGCACTGTTCTGAGTAGCATGGTGAAATCTCCTGCCTTCTTGCTCTGCCCTTCCTGAATCAGGTCATAAATCATCTCTTTGTCCAGTTTCTCTTCATTGTCTACACTCCCCATCTGGTAGTCACTTAGTAGCCCTTTTGGCTCCCAGGCTGGTTGTCAGAGACAGAGAGACTGCATTCACATGGCTTTTATGTTAGTATAGTTTACCCTTGAATAGCACAGGTTTGAACTGCATAGGTTCACTTATGCCCAGCCTTTTAAAAATAAGTACCATAAATTTATTTTCTCTCCTTTATAATTTTTATTAAAGCTTTCTTTTCTCTAGATTACTTTATTGTAACAATATAGTATAGCAGGCTATTAGTAGTTCAGCTTTGGGAGAGTCAAAAGTTATACGCTAGTTATTGATTGCACGAGAATTCAGTTCCCCTAATCACCATGTTAAGGGTCAACTGTATATTGCTCTAATTGTTCTATCTTATTATTACTTACTGTTAACCTCTCACTGCCTAATTTATAAATTAAACTTTACCATAGGTATGTATGATTAGGAAAGAAAATAGTATAGACAGAGTTTTGTACTACCTCTGGTTTCAAGCATCCACTGGGTTCTTGGAGTAAATACTCACCAGATAAGGAGGACTATTGTAATCTCAGGCAGTGATAAATACCACGAAGAAGAAAAGGAGGCCTCAGGTGGAGAATGAAGGCTGTGATGATGTGGGCCCGTACTTCTGCAGATAGATTGTTCTCCCTGAGGCGATCCCTGAATGAAGAAGTATGGTTTGCTCTAAGTGTGAGTGGGCGTCACTGAAGGTAGGTTCTGTTTACACCCCTCTGTCCTCTGTGCTTCCCTTCAGCCTTTCACTTTCTCACTAAATAAAAGCCTTCTTTCTTCTCTCCCTGCACCACTCCCCTCTCATTAAATTTTAAAGATAGACTAGTCCTTTGACTTACCTCTGTCAAAAGGAAAATTCTCTCTGAGGGGCAACATTTGAAGTTGCTACAAATCATATATCTCTTTGGGCTATCAAAGAGGCAGGTGTGAATAGAAATTGGAGGCTACACTGATGTCATGGAGGATGATGGTGAATGGATTGGTGATGGGAGAAAGAGAGAAAAGATTCTAGAAGGCTGAGGCCATAGAAGATAAACTCCTATCTTTAAATTTTACTTTGTAAAATTACAGATCTTTCCTTCCAAGATCTCATTGTAGATCCTGGGTTCTGTCTCTTCTGCATAAAATCAGAGTCTAGAGACCAGAAGGCATTTTCAGAAGGTCCTCAGTGAAGGGAGAGGTTAAGGAGTCAGAACACCCAGCCAAGAACTCCTAGGAGACTAGCATATTGACCTACTGGGAAAATTCACAATCGATCTAGTTCTAGCATTTCCACCATAGTATATTGGCTAAAGGGGTAAGGGTAACCAAGTCAAAGCTCAGAGATTCCCTGAAATGTAGTGTTTGTGTAGAAAATATTTATAATTTTATTTTTAAAAAGCCTGCTTTATTTCAAGATTTCTTCTCTTTATTCAATAACCATAAAGATGATAGAGTATGATTGCACTTCCTTTGCCTCTGGAATTTAAAAAGATTTAAAAGGCAGTAATTTTTTTAAAAAATATTATTATTTTTTAATATAAATTGTTTTTGTTAATTTTAATAGGGTAACATTGATAAATCAGGGTACATATGTTCAGAGAAAACATCTTCAGGTTATCTTGTCATTCAATTATGTTGCATACCCATCACCCAAAGTCATATTGTCTTTTATCACCTTAAAAGGCAGGAATTGATGGCTTCTTCTTAGACCACAGGAAACCACTTGTCACTATCCATTAACAGCTGCTTTTCAAGAACTTTTTCTTTGTCTTCATGAGGAAGAAATAGATGACAAAGCATAGCTGGAAAGCTTTGTGTTATATTCCAGTCAGAAGAGCTAAACTAAATTTTCCTGGATGGCCACATACTTGTCTGTGACACACATTCCTTGTGTTTGCAAGTGGTTTTCCATTTATTTATTTACTTACTTACTTATTTTTGGTTTGCTGGTTTTGCTTTGCAACCCAGATACATTATAAGAGGACCTAGACTCTGAATAGTTTCTTAAGGGTCATACTTACGGTAAAGTCCTAACGCACTGTCTGTAGGATTTGGGAATGTTCTCTCTCTCTGTCTTTGTATGTGTGTCCCTATCTCTCTGTCTCTGTTCTCTCTCTCTTATAATGTGTGTGTGTGTGTGTGTGTGTATAAATATATACAGATATTTTATTTTTATATGCAGTTCATGCTTAAAGGTGAGAAACTTAGCTTTCTGAACTGATAGAGCTCCCTTGTTCTCTTATATTTTCCCCAAAGAGCACCATTCACCTGGTAAAATAAGCTCCTACATAGAAAAAGTAAAAGTTGACACTTCATTCTGAATTCATTTACTGATGTCAATTGGGGACAGCGTGCCAGTCTTGATTTAAAGTCTTCAGGTTCCTGTCAGTCAGTGTCATGACCTAAGACCTCTCTCTGGAAAGAAATTGGCAAAAATTTCCCTGAATATCATTTTTTATTTTTTTTTTTTTATTTTTTTCCCTGAATATCATTTTTTAAAAGAAAAATCTCCATTGAACCTCACAAAGATTCTTTATTTTCCCAGTGTCTAGTAGCACATTATCTTAGAAGTGGGTTCTCAACTATAATGGCTATTTTCTTAGATGAATTAAAGATGTTATATGTCACCTGACCAATGGTGACACACATAATACTGCATGATTGAGAGTCTAAATAACAGTAGATTGCTGTGGCCTTGGAATAGGTTAACACACATTTATTGAGTAACTTTTCTATAGCAAGCACTGTGCTGGGCAACAGAGAATAACACATGGTGCCCATCTTTGAGAATCAAAGGTAAATTACAAATAATAGGTAAGGCATATACCGTGATTTCTACATATCATGGTCAATGCCATGCTGGAGTCCTGAAGAGTACTTGAAGAAGAAAACCGCAGGATTGCACTACTTTCTGACCTTCTGGTTGGGGTGCAAGTTACATACAGAGAAACACATATATCTTTTTTCTTTGTTTTTGTACTTTTCTGAAGTGAGAAGCAAGGGGAAGAAGTGGGGGGAGAGAGAGTGTCAGACAGACTCCTACATGCGCCCAACTGGGATTCACCTGGCATGCCCACCAGGGGGATGCTTGGCCCCTCCAGGGTGCCACTCTGCGGCAATCGGAGCTCTTTCAGTGCCTGAGGTGGAGGCCATGGAGCCATCCTTAGTGCCTAGGCCAACTTTGCTCCAATGGAGCCTTGGCTGCAGGAGGAGAAGAAAGAGATAGAGAGAAAGGAAGGAGAGGGGGAAGCGTGGAGAAGCAGATCGGCGTTTCTCCTGTGTGCCCTGGCTGGGAATCGAACCCAGGACCTCCACACGCCAGGCTGACACTCTACCGCTGAGCCAACCAGCCAGGGCTGCACATATATCTTAAGTATGCAGCTCAATGAACTTTTGCACATGTATAGAAACATTATAACCACAATCTGATCAAAATATAGAACATTGTTAGCATCTCAGAAAGCTCCTTTGTGTGCCCTCTCTGCCAGTAACTCTCCCCAAAATGTAACCATCATTCCGACCTCAGTTACCATAGATAAGTTTTGACTATTTTTTAACTTTATATAAATCAGATCATATATGGTGATGTACTGCTATTTGTCTGACTTCATTCATTCAACATCTTGTTCATTCTGGTCCATTTTGCAGTCCTTTTCTTCATCACTCTGTAGTACATTGCATGTACATACTATAATTGATTTTTTCTACCATTGGCACTCATGTGGATCATTTATAGTTTGGGACTGTAATGAATAAAATTGTTATGAACAGTTTAGTGTGTGTCTGTTGGTAGACATAAACACGCACTTCTGTTGGGTTTATACCTATCAGTAAAATTGCTGGGTCAGAGCTGTGCATATATTTGTCTTTAGATAAAACTTCCAATAGTTTTCCAAAGTAGTTGCACCATTTTTTTCTACTTACAGAAGCAGTATGGGGCGGGAGGTGGGGTCCCAATGATTCCACATACTTGCCAGCATTTGGTGCTTTCAGTCTTGGTCATTTAATCTTGGTCATTTGTGTGTGTGTGTGTGTGTGTGTGTGTGTGTGTGTGTGTGTGTGTGTGTGTGTGTACACACATGAGGCAGGTATTTGTTAGTATTTTGATTATGGTTTTAATTTGCATTTCTTTCATGAGTAAAAATATTGAATAGCTTTCCATATGCTTACTGGTCATTTAGATACCTTATTTGTGAAGTCTTTTGCTTATACATTTAACCTGATAATCTTCTTCTTACTGATTTGTAAGAGTTTAAAAGTCTATTCTAGTTTACAAATCCTTTTTTGGATGTATCTAGGACATCATATCTTCTCCCAGCCTGGGGCTAGCCTTTTCACTCTTTTATTGCCTTCTAAAGTTTGTTATTTTAACATTGTCTAACTTATTAGCATGCAGCCTTAATCCTTTCCTTGCACAGCCCTTCCCTCGATGCCTTTTCAGCTCTATCCTTGGTGCCAGGACCTGCTTACTCTTCTTTGTCTAGCTGTTTCCATCTGATAAGAGAGAAGGGTAACTCTTTGTTTTGGATCCCATAATTGCAAGTTACTTACAAAAGTGAGCAACACGCAATACTTCAGTTTAGATTGTTGTGTCCTTTAAGCTGCCATCAAGATCTAGAAGACAACTGTAAAAATTTGGAGCCAAACCTTTTTTCAACACTATATTAAACAGCCTCCAGCCAGACCCAGCCCAGCCGGAATCCCCTCTCGCTGCAGGACCCACTCATGTCCCCTCTTCCCTTGCTGCTTTTGTTTTGCTGTGACCACTGCTGTCTCTCTTGGCAGGGACAGCTACGCCGCCACCCCCAGCACTGTTCTGCTGCCCTTGAGGCTGGAGTGTACTTTCCCTTCTCTTGATTGTGGTGAACGGGGGTGGGGGGGTTAGGGGGGTGGGGGCAGGCTTTCAGTGGCCAGCACTCTTTTCTAAAGTGACCAGACTTTAAAATTGGTAAAGCGGGACACCATTGACATGGGGGGGGGGTGTCTTGATTAAAAATTTGGTCTATATGGAGCAAAAAAATTTTCATAGAATGCAAAAATAGTATTGAAATTTAAAATATATATATTTTTAAATTTCAACATAAGTACAATTTACAAATATAATACATTAAAATAATTCTGTATAGTATTTTATTCTTTGGCATATTTCTCATTTGAGTGAATTTTTTTTAGTAGATTGCTGTCGTTGTTTAAAAGGTCATGAAATTTTTCACAAGAATTTGTTAAATTATATTTCACACATAAAATGGCTTTCAAAGTCTCAACACTTAATTGTGATTTTTCTGATGTTCACACTTTATTTACCGTAGAAAAACTGCGTTCAGTTGCAGCATTAGTTCCTGGTAAAGACAGCACGTATTCCACAATTTTTAGTGCATTACTGTATGGAACATGGTTTGTTTTAAAATGATGAAATATTTCTAAGCATTTGTTCTCTATTGTGATTTTTGCTGATGGCCAAGATTTAACCTTTTCCTTGTCAATCTATTTTTTAATAATGATACCTCATTAAAAAGATCATTTTTGGTAATATTACTATATGGGAAATTTTGAGTGAATCAGAGGGACTGGGTTACATGGTCCTGAAACCGATGTGGGAGCTGCATGAGCAGGCAGGAGCAGGCAGGGCAGTGCCGTGGGCGCACTCGCACACGAGCAGTCGCGTACACTCCCCACCTGGACTCGTCCTTGCGGCAGCCGGGCTCCCTGCATCCAGCCCCACTTCCTGCTGGAGACCGAACGGCTTGTGCCTCGTGGAGCCCGAAGCTGCACGCCGGCGTCCAGGACGCGGACCTATGGGTAGTTAGGGGACTTGACAGCCGCCGCCCCAGCAGGTACGTCCCGCCTAAAGTTCTTTGTTTCAGGGCCCTGCACAGGGCAGCCAGCTCTTGTGGCAGTGCGTGCGCTTCCAGGTCGAGGCGGGGTCTCTCCACCGAAAACCGTATATTCCCTTCTCGTTCTCCTGCCGTTCCCTAGCTTTTGGTGCACTCTTTCCAAAAATTGGGACGTGGGACAAAATGTTAAAAAATTGTGACTGTCCCACCAAAAGTGGGATGTCTGGTCACCTTACTCTTGTGGGAAGTTCTCAAACAGACAACTCACCTTATTCTTTGAGGTTCTGAATCTCCTTTGCCAAGTAACTTGTATAGGTCCCCTGAAACCGTACTGAGAGACCTTTAAGTTCTCTACTCTGGGACATTAGAAAGAAAATATTTTAGACTAGAAAGAGGGTTCTGGTTTCTTTAAATACTTTCCTAAAGTGATTCCCTCTGAATGCCTCCTACTTGCCCCCAGTGCTATGTCAGGTGACTTCCTGGGCTCCTGCCATTTTCTTGTCTCTGATGTGGCTACAGGTCACAATCAGTCCAGGCAGAAAAGAAGGTCATAAGAACACCAAATAAAACCAGTTCCTGACATGCACCTATTGTCACATTCCCAAAGCTGTTCTTCTTAGCCACTTGTCCTGGAGGGCACCTGCAACAGAGACTCCAGGAATACATTTTCTTTAGCACGTTCATAAGGAAATAGGTCTCATTGTCCTTACCCTCTTTTCTCTGTCATTTGTAGGAGTGGAGTTCTGACAAGGCATTTTGTTTGAAAGATTAATTTTCTGATGCCAAAGTAGAGTGTTTATCTCATGCACCCGAGTGCCAGCAGCGTTGGGAGCCCCCATGCTAAGGGTTTATTGTTTTGCTCATTCTCTCGATAATCTAACCAGTGAGACAGATGTGACAAGAGCACCTGAAACCAATAGAAGGACAGTAATTGCTTTGCTTGAGAAAAAGAAATGGACTTGTCTGTTGTGAATAGCTTGGCCTCCTGGAAGCTGTGAAACTGTATCTTCCAGTTCATTTCCCTGGATAATTGATGCTTTCTTCTTTTGACATTTAAAACATACAGAAACAGCTCGGTCATGTGATGGTACAAACAGAAGTCAGTAGTCTGCAATCCAGAATAGGGTTCTCACCAGAGCCTGGTCATGCCGGCACCCTGATCTTGAACTTCCAGCCTCCAGAACTGGGTCGGGAACCTATGGTTCATGAACCAGATGTGGCTCTTTCGATGGCTGCATCTGGCTCGCTGACAAATCTTTAATAAAAAAATTATAACGTTAAAAATATAAAACATTCTCGGGAGCAAGATGGCGACGGAGTAGGCGGACGTACCAACTTCCAACTCCCAGAACCAAAGTGGATTACAACGCAATTTTAAGAACCATCACCTGGATAAACCAACTTTGAACAAAACTAAGTGGACTCTTCAACCAAGGAACACAGAAGAAGCCACATTGAGACTGGTAGGAATAGCGAAAACGCGAAAAGGGCTGCCCAGCTCCCCGGAGCAAACGGCAGCCCGGAGAGACCCGTGTGGCGGGAGGAAAGTTTGGCAGAGAGGGAGGGACCTGGGTCCCAGGAACCAAGCCCCAGCCTGCAGTCCCAGAGCCTAGAAGAGGCGTTTGGACAGATTTGAGATGTGAAACAAGTGAGGGAGCTCCCAGGCCTACAGTGTGGAGTATTAGGTCCCTTCCTACTCTGCTGAGGGCTGCTTAAGGTTTTGGGGCGGCAGGACGCTGAAACGCGGTTCTGTCGGCGTGGGCGGAGGCCAAGCCGGTGGGAGATCGGTCTAGCCCAGAGGGTAGGAGGGGAAGCGCGAGAGCGGTCCGGAAGCTGCGGGCCCGCCTTTAATCCCACTTACGGGGACAAAGCGGGAGGCCAGGAACAGGCAGGCCCTGCGCAAGCCGACCCTGACCGTGGGAACCGGGCTAGGACCAGGGACGGGCAGGGGCTCGCGGCTGAGCTGACACTACCAGTCCCCTCGCCCCCGGCCGGAGAAACCACGGTTGGCCAGTATACGTGCGCGAGCGGGCTCCGAGCATGAGAACGGGGTGGACCCCGAGACGGGTGGAGGCTCGCAGCTGAGCCCACGCTATTATCCCCATCCCGCCGGAGAAAACGCGAATAGCATTCATACGTGCACGAGCGGGCTCCGAACACGGGGGCGGGGTAGAGTCCGGGACGAGCGGAAGTACGCAGCTCGGCGGAAGCCAGCAAACACGCCCGCCCCAATAAACCTTGGTTTCCGACCCTGCGCAAAGGGCCCTGGCCTCGAGGGCGGGGCTAAAGCTCCGGACGGGCAAAGGCTTACAGCTGAGAGCACATCAAAAGCCCCGCCTAACCCGCGGAACTGTAGCGAGCAGGCTCCGACTGCTGGTTCTGGGCGGAAGTCCGGAAATAGGCTGGGTCCGCAGCTGAGGAAAGGTGCTCACCTCTACCCTTGGTGCTGATCTTGTGGCTTCAGTGACAGCCCCTCCCACGGAGGAGAGGCAGAAATCACAGCAAAAGCCACAGTGGGCCCGCGCTGGCAACGCTCATACCCAACCACCGTAGGCACCGGCAGAGGGGGTGGGGGGCCTGCAGATAGACCACACCTAGAGAACACAAAGGCAACACCTACTGGACTCCAGTGGCCACAACTTGCTTATACACAGAAAAAATGGGCAGGCAGAGGAATGCAAACCAAATGAATCAAGAGAAATCCCCAGAGAAGGACCTGAATGAACCAGATATAACCAAATTACCGGAAGCAGAATTTAGAATAATGATAGTTAGGATGTTCAAAGAAATTAGAGCAACAATGGATAGTCATTATGAACACCTAAATAAAGAGATAACAAGTATAAAAAATGAAATTGAAATAATAAAAAAGAATCAGACAGAAATGACAAATACAGTATCAGAACTGAAGACCACAATGGAAGGAATTAAAAGCAGGATGGATGACGCTGAGGATCGAATAAGCGAGTTAGAGGACACAATAAACAAAGGCACAGAAGCAGAGAAGAAAAAGGAAAAGAGACTTAAAAAATGTGAGGAAACTCTAAGGGAGCTTTGTGACAACATGAAGAGAAACAACATTCGCATCATAGGGGTGCCTGAAGAAGAGGAGAGAGGACAGGAAATGGAAACTTTGTTGAATCAAATCATAGCAGAAAACTTTCCTAAATTAAGGCTGGGAAACACTCCACACATTCAAGAAGCACACAGAACTCCATTAAAGAGAAACCCAAAAAGATCTACACCAAGACACATCATAGTTAAAATACCAAAGCTAATGGATAAAGAAAAAATTTTAAAAGCTGCTAGAGAAAAAAAGGCTATCACCTACAAAGGAGCCCCCATAAGGATGACATCAGACTTCTCAACAGAAACACTTGAGGCCAGAAGGGAATGGCAAGAAATAATCAAAGTAATGCAGAACAAGAACCTACAACCAAGACTACTTTATCCAGCAAGGCTAACATTTAAAACTGAAGGAGAAATAAAGAGCTTCCCAGAAAAAGAAAGCCTGAAGGAATTCATAAAAACCAAACCAATTCTGCAAGAGATACTAAGGGGCCTCTTGTGAACAGTTTAAAGGGAGGAATGAATAGAGCAAAAGAAGAATACAGCTTTAAAGAATAAAATGGCAATAAACAACTACATATCAATAATAACCTTAAATGTAAATGGATTAAATGATCCAATCAAAAGACATAGGGTAGCTGCATGGATAAAGAAACAGGACCCATACATATGCTGTCTACAAGAGACACACCTTAAAACAAAAGATGCTCATAGACTGAAGGTAAAAGGATGGAAAAAAATATTTCATGCAAATGGAAATGAAAAAAAAGCAGGGGTAGCAATACTTATATCAGACAAAATGGACTTTAAAACAAAGGCTGTAGTAAGAGATAAAGGAGGACACTACATAATGATAAAGGGAACAATTCAACAGGAAGATATAACTATTGTAAATATCTATGCACCAAATATAGGAGCCCCGACATACATAAAGCAAACTTTGATGGATATAAAGGGCGAGATTAACAGCAATACTATCATAGTAGGGGATTTCAATACCCCTCTAACAACACTGGATAGATCCTCAAGAAAGAAAATTAATAAAGAAACAGCAGACTTAAAGGATACACTAGATCAACTTGATTTAATAGATATCTTCAGAACTTTTCACCCTAAAGCAGTAGAATATACATTCTTCTCAAGCGCTCATGGTACGTTTTCTAGGATAGACCACATGTTAGGACACAAAAATGGTCTCAATAAATTTAAAAAGATTGAAATCATATCAAGCATTTTCTCTGATCACAATGCCATGAAACTAGAAATTAACCAAAAAAGAAAAACTGAAAAATACTCAAACACTTGGAAACTAAATAGCATGTTATTAAATAATGAATGGATTAACAATGAGATCAAAGAAGAAATAAAAAAGTTTCTAGAAACAAATGATAATGAGCATACATCAACTCAAAATTTATGGGACACAGCAAAAGCAGTTCTGAGAGGGAAGTTTATTGCACTACAGGCATATCATAAGAAGCTAGAAAAAGCTCAAATAAGCAACCTAACCCTGCATCTAAAAGAACTAGAAAAACAACAACAAATAAAACCCAAGACAAGTAGAAGGAAGGAAATAATAAAGGTCAGAGCAGAAATAAATGACATAGAGGCTAAGGAAACAATACAGAGGATCAATGAAACAAGAAGCTGGTTCTTTGAAAAGGTAAACAAGATTGATGAACCTTTAACTAGACTCACCAAGAAAAAAAGAGAGAGGACTCAAATAAATAAAATTAGAAAGGACAGTGGAGAAATAACAACTGACACAACAGAAATACAAAGCATTGTAAGAAAATACTATGAAGAACTATATGCCAAAAAATTAGACAATCTTGGTGAAATGGACAAATTTCTTGAATCATATAACCTTCCAAAAATCAATCTGGAAGAATCAGAACACCTAAACAGACCAATTACAACAAATGAGATAGAAACAGTTATCAAAAAACTCCCCAAAAAGAAAAGTCCTGGGCCTGATGGCTTCACAAGTGAATTCTATCAAAAATTCAAAGAAGAACTAATTCCTATTCTCCTCAAGCTATTTCAAAAAATTCAAGAGGAAGGAAGACTTCCAAACTCCTTTTATGAGGCGAGCATAATTCTGATCCCAAAACCGGGCAAAGACAACACAAAGAAAGAAAATTATAGGCCTATATCCCTGATGAATTTAGACGCTAAAATTCTCAACAAAATATTAGCCAACCGGATCCAGCAATATATGAAAAAAATCATACACCACGATCAAGTGGGATTTATTCTGGAGAGGCAAGGCTGGTTCAATATTCGCAAATCAATCAATGTGATTCACCATATAAACAAAAGGAAGGACAAAAATCACATGATAATTTCAATAGATGCAGAAAAGGCATTTGATAAAATCCAGCACCCATTCATGCTCAAAACTCTCAGTAAAGTGGGAATACAGGGATCATTCCTTAACATGATAAAGGCCATCTACGATAAACCGACAGCAAACATCATACTAAATGGACAAAGATTAAAAGCAATCCCCTTAAGATCAGGAACCAGGCAGGGTTGCCCACTTTCACCACTCTTATTCAACATAGTTCTGGAAGTCCTAGCTACAGCAATCAGACAAGAAGAAGAAATAAAAGGCATACAAATTGGAAAAGAAGAAGTAAAACTGTCATTATTTGCAGATGATATGATATTGTATATTGAAAACCCTAAAGTCTCAGTCAAAAGACTACTGGACCTTATAAATGAATTCAGCAAGGTGGCAGGATATAAAATTAATACTCAGAAATCAGAGGCATTTCTATACACCAACAATGAAATATCAGCAAAAGAAATTAAGGAAACAATCCCCTTCACTATTGCAGCCAAAAAAATAAAGTACCTAGGAGTAAATTTAACCAAGGAGGTTAAGGACTTGTACTCGGAAAATTATAGAACATTGATAAAAGAAATCAAGGAAGATACAAACAAGTGGAAGCATATACCGTGCTCATGGCTAGGAAGAATAAACATCATTAAAATGTCTATATTACCTAAAGCAATTTATAAATTCAATGCAATACCAATTAAAATACCAATGACATACTTCAAAGATATAGAACACATATTCCAAAAATTTATATGGAACCAAAAAAGAACACGAATAGCCTCAGCAATCTTAAAAAGAAAAAATAAAGCAGGAGGTATCACGCTTCCTGATATCAAGGTTTACTATAAGGCCATTATACTCAAGACAGTCTGGTACTGGCATAAGAACAGGCACATAGATCAATGGAACAGAACAGAGAACCCAGAAATAAACCCACAGCTTTATGGACAACTGATATTTGACAAAGGAGGAAAGAACATACAATGGAGTAAAGACAGCCTCTTTAACAAATGGTGTTGGGAAAATTGGACATCTACCTGCAAAAAAATGAAACTAGACCATCAACTTACACCATTCACAAAAACAAACTCAAAATGGATAAAAGACTTAAATGTAAGCCGTGAAACCATAAGCATCTTAGAAGAAAACATAGGCAGCAAGCTCTCCGACATCTGTAGCAGCGGTATATTTGCCGATTTATCTTCATGGGCAACTGAAATAAAAGGCAAGATAAACAAATGGGACTATATCAAACTAAAAAGTTTTTGCACAGCTAAAGACAATAGGAACAGAATAAGAAGACAAACCACACAATGGGAGAACATATTCGACAGCACATCTGATAAGGGCTTAATAACTAAAATTTATAAAGAACTTATAAAACGCAACACCAGGAAGACAAACAACCCAATCAAAAAATGGGCAAAAGAAATGAATAGAAATTTCTCCAAAGAGGACATACAGATGGCCAATAGGCATATGAAAAAATGCTCAACATCACTAATCATTAGAGAAATGCAAATTAAAGCCACAATGAGATATCACCTCACACCAGTCAGAATGGCACTCATCAGCAAAACAACACAGAATAAGTGCTGGCGAGGATGTGGAGAAAAGGGAACCCTTCTGCACTGCTGGTGGGAATGCAGACTGGTGCAGCCACTGTGGAAAACAGTTTGGAGATTCCTCAGAAAATTAAAAATTGAACTGCCTTTTGACCCAGCTATCCCACTTTTAGGAATATACCCTAAGAACACCATAGCACTGTTCGAAAAGAAGAAATGCGCCCCCATGTTCGTGGCAGCATTGTTCACAATAGCGAAGATCTGGAAACAGCCCAAGTGTCCGTCAGAAGACGAGTGGATTAAAAAGCTATGGTACATATATACTATGGAATACTACTCAGCCATAAGAAACGATGACATCGGATCATTTATAACAAAATGGATGTACCTTGATAACATTATACGGAGTGAAATAAGTAAATCAGAAAAAAAGAAAAACTGAGAACAGCACGATTACATACATAGGTGGGACATGAAAGTGAGGGTATGAGACATGGACAAGAGAGTGTTGGTTATGGGATGGGGGGAGGGAGGGAAAAGTGGGATAGGGAGGAGGGGAGGGACACAGAGAAAACCAGATTGAAGGTGACAGAGGACAATTTGACTTTTGGTGATGGGTATGCAACACAATTGAATGATAAGATAACCTGGAGATGTTTTCATTGTACATATGTACCCTGATTTATTGGTGTCACCTCATTAGAATTAATAATAATAAAATATATATTAAAATTAAAAAAAATATATATAAAAAAAAAACATACAGAAACAAATGTTTTAAAGATAAAATCTTTTATTTTGTTTTCCACTGTGCAAAGATGGGATTTCCCTACAGCAGACTTCTTCATCAGAGAAGCTAGTGGTTACAATGGAGTCCCATGAAATATCCCAACCGAGCATCGCACATGACTCACCAATAGGACCCGGAGCTATATGGTTTGTCGGCTGCTGGGAGCTCAGACCTTCCCTTGTGAGATGGCATAAAGTGTGTTAGCAGATTTGGACTACAAGGCTTTCCAAATATTCTTAAAATGGATGCCCCTGAAACTCAGCAGACTTTCCCATCTGTCATCTTTGCAGGACTTGTGGTAGGGAGGGGAAAATAATAAGCACTTTCAACTTTAAGAATCACATTTGAATATTCTATTTAATAAAACATGAATTTGACTTTCCCAGTTAATTTTTGTCTCCAGTTCTTTCTTTTTAAACATTTTAATTAATTTATTTTTATAATTTGTTTTCAAATTACTCTTGACATACAATATTATATTGTTTCAGGTGTTAGACATAGGCATTTATATACCTTGTGAATTGACTACCCCACTGAGTCCAGTACCCATCTGACATCATATATTACAATTTTATTGACTATATTCCCACTGCTGCAATTTACATCCCCAGGACTGTTTTTATAACTACTAATTTGTACTTCTTCTTCCCTTCCCCTTTTCACCCTCCCTCAATCCCTTTCCATCAGAGACCATCAATTTGTTTGTTGTATTTAGGAGTTGTTTCTGTTTTGCTAGTTTATTTTGTTTTTTAGATGCCACAAATAAATGAAATTATTTGGCATTTGTCTTTCTCTGTCTAGATTATTTCATTTAACACGGTATCCTCCAAGTTCATTTACATTGTTGCAGAAAATTCCTTTTTATGGCTGAGGAGAAATACAATCTTGGGCTTCTGCTTCATTGAGACCAAAGTCATAAAGATGTTATAAGTACCATATTTTGTTAGAGAATCATTATTCAAGACTTTGTAAACAGAAAATTTTATGTATGGGCCTGTCCCTATTCTTTGTTTGTTTGTTTTGTTTTGTTTTTGACAGAGAGTCAGAGAGCAGAACAGATAGGGACAGACAGATAGGAAGGGAGAGAGGTCAGAAGCATCAATTATTCCCTGTGTCACTTAGTTGTTCAATGATTACTATCTCATATGTGCCTTGACCAGGGGAGTCAAGGCACATATGAGACCTATAGCAGAATGAGTGACCCCTTGCTTAAGCCAGCAACCTTGGGCTCCAGCCAGTGACCCCATGCTCAAACTGACTAAGCTCACCCTCAAGCCAGTGACTTTGGGGTTTCGAACCTGGGTCCCTTTTCTACCAGTCCAAAGCTCTATCCACTGCACCACCGCCTGATCAGGCTCTATGTTGTTTATTAGTTTATTTTTTTTATTAGATTACACATGAGTAAAATCATATGGTACTTGTCTTTCTCTGACTGGCTTATTTCACTTAGCATAATTCTCTCAAGGTCCATCCATGCTATTGCAAAAGGTAATATTTCCTTTTTGTTTTAATGACCATGTACTACCATTCCATTGTGTAAATGTACCATGGTTCGCTTGTTTGCTTGCTTTCAACTGAGTTTATTAGGGTGACTCTAGTTAATGTAATTGTACATAGTTTCAGGTCCCCAATTCTACAATATATCTCTGTACACTGTATTGTGTGTTCACCCCCCAAGTCAAGTCTCATCCATTTATTCTCTCAAACCCCCTTCTCTCTACTCCTTCCTGGAAATCACTACATTGTTGTTCATTTATTGCTCTGTCCCTCTAACTGCCTTGCTCACCTCCACCCATGACACACTTAATACAGTGTACAGAGATTTGTTGTGGAATTGGGCACCAAAATACTATATAATTACGGTAACCAGTGTCACTCCCCAATAATTTCAACCACAAAATAATTTTAAGAAAAATATTTTAACTAGTGGAAAATGAAGTCTCAGTTAGGTTTGGGGTTTTGAGTCCGTGAATTTGGAGTGGGCTCTAAAATTAATCTGAGGTGCTCCCAGGTTAGTTTGAGAGGAAAAGAAAAAAAAATGTTCAGATAGCCTTTTGGCTTTCTTCAACCCATTCAGAAGACCCGGATCCCTTTCTAGGCCTAATTCATTAATCTACTAGGGCTCACAGGCAGATTGTCCCTATGGTTTCAAATGAAACATAACCGTTCAGAATACACACTTTTTATAATACTTCAAGGTGCACTGTCACCACTGTTTTTTTTATAAGATAGCATATTTAAAAGGCTTTTGCTGAAGAATTAATTTCTTCACCATTTCTTATAGAATGTTCCATTTATAAACCTCTCTAACCTAGTGCAGATAGTTGCTTTTACTCACTTTTGTAAATAAAAACTATTTCATTTAGTAGTTTCTTCAATGACCTCCAAAATCTCGCTAATGTTAATCTGCTGTGGTTCAATGATAAAATGTATGTAACTGACACAGCTTGTTTGACAAGATGAATGAAGTGCTTTTCTTAAAATTAAATGGACATGTAGATCAGATCTAAAATCTGAAGATCCTCCCTTCTCCTTCTAAAATAAGGTGACCAGACGTCCCACTTTTGGCGGGACAGTCCCGATTTTTAACAATTTGTCCTGCATCCCACGGCATTTTTAAAAAGTCCTGATTTAAAAAAATATATTATGATACTATTTTTGCATTCTATGAAAAAATTTTTTTGCTCCATATAGACCAGATTTTTAATCAAGAACCCCCGCCCCCCGTCAATGGTGTCCCACTTTACCAATTTTAAAATCTGGTCACCTTATAAGTGATCAGCCAAGTGAAAGAATCCTCTTTAGCCAAGTAAGAACCCAAACTCTTTTTGTCTGGCAAGAGGGAAGCACAGACTGAGGCTTATGCAGGTGGCACTTCTGCCTGGGTGAGCAAGAAAGCATTTACTTCCAATCACTGGGTGTCCACAGCATATGTGTCTTCACAGCACCGTTTTTCTAGTAATGAGATTCAGTTCCTGCAAATGCTGCTGAGGGTCTGGAATAGTGGGCATTTGTTGCAGCTCCCTGTGGAAAAAAAAGCAATGATCAAATTCTGTAGCATAAACCCTATGATCTGTGGCTGGTGTGTCCTGTGGTTCTAGAGACCCAAAGGGCAGAGTGGTTGTACCCTTAGCAATCTTAGAAAATTGACTGCTTTCATATTCTATGCACATATGGGCACTTCACTCCTCCTATCTTTGGGGTTCCCTGGTCTTGGCTCTAGGGGAGCATGAGGTTTTAGGACACAGTTTAGCCTTCTTCTCCTCTGAGATCCTTTTTTCCAATCTTCTTCCAATGTGGTCTAGGTACCTCCCCACATCCAGTATGTGCATACTGTAATTGCTGGTTTATATCTCTCCTCTCTCAGTAACCTGGAAGCACAGTGTCTCTAACCTCTGGTTCAGTGGATAACACATAAAGGTCCTTTAAATATGTTGTTGGGTGAATGAATGCAAGCTTGTCTGATGGCCAAGCCTGTGAAGCGTGGCTCTAATCAGCCTTTGCCTGGCAGAATGAACCCTTTTCTTGCCATGGGGCCCCAACACTGTTGTTGAGAACGCTAGCCCAGGTTTGTTCTCACTGCACCCTGCAGCACTGATAAAATACCCTCAGCCACAGCAGGGGGACCTAGGGCCCTGCCAGTCTACTCCTGGTCATCAGCGGCCTCATGAGGCTCTGTGCAGAGCTCCATCTTTACTGTCCTGGCTGTGAGGACCAAGCAGGCTTCTGTGCACTGGGTCATTGAGTGGGTGTAAATAAGCGTGTAACTAAAGGACACATACCTTTCAGTTGCCAGTCCTGGAGATCACACTCAGTAATAACTTCAGTGTACCTATGTGGAAGGCAAGCTGACTAGCTTAACAGGTCTCCAATTTTGAGCTCTGTGTCCTAAATCAGAGCCACCAAACCATCCTGGTTGCTAACAGATGTTATCTGGCTATAAACACAATTAAAAGTCATTTTCTTTAAGGAAGTTGGGGTTAGGAGAGTTATATTGCAAAGTTTTGGATATATATAGATAAAGACTTTCTTCATACTGTAAGTTGAAGGGCGGTTTGTCCTTTAAATCAACCAGGTTCTCATTGCAACATTCTTCAGAAGGAAAAGGTATTTCTTTGGACATCTATTTAGGTCAATCTAATTTCTGTTGGTTTGATCCTCAGTTTAATGATTTTTTTATCTCTTAGGAATCCATCATCTATAGCTGAAAAGGTAAAGCTTAGTTCACAACCTTGTAGAGGGGACTCAATGACACTTTTTTCTAGGAAACAAAAGAAGGAAGGGGCTTCAAACTTTTGCTTTAGAAAGATATTTTTTTCCGTTTAAACCATTTATTTAATTTTTCTATATATCAACTTCTCCATTTGTTTATGCCAAGTGTTCATTTAACTCAGATGTCAATTCACTCCTTCAACAGACACTTAAGTAGCATACTATATACTAACACCAAACCTGAAATTCAGCAGATTAGAAAACAAGACAGATCCACTGTTTCAGAATTGAATAAATGCTCAAGCTTTGAGGAGACAACATATAGTGTGTCCTGTCTTAAATTTTAGATCTGTGATTGAAAGGCCATAACTGGAACTTACTATCCTTTTTTCCACCTCAGTCTTTCCATGGAAATACTGCTTGTGTTATTATTGATACCACCTGGCATTTTAGATGTTCATATTATCTTTTTGTCCAACTACAAAATAATTTATGCTTATTATAGAAGTTGTAAAATCTGAAAAGGTACATCAAAGGAGAAAGAAAAAAAATACACAGTTTTTCTATAAGGGCTGCTGTAAAAACTTTAATGTAATTTTTCTTTTTTTTTTTGTTTAAGAACATAGTATATATACCACCTATATCTAAGCTTTCTCTTAAATTATGACATAAAAAGAGCTTCCACAAATCTCAGCCTGTGAAGTTCTGATTTTGAGCTCTGGTTTAGATACATAGATAAGCCAATATCTGCCTGGCCTACAGTGTCTTTTCAAAAGCCAGATAAAAGCCAAATGAGGAAGCAGGGAAAAAGTGCACAACATAGCTGTTCTGAAAACCACCCTTCATTTCATACTGCATCCCGGAGGTTACACCCAGGCATCACAATAACTTGTCTCCTCACAGAAAACTAACTGGTTCCTCTTGGTTCTTGCTCCAGTCCTGATTTCTGCATTCTGACTCCTGTCTGATCAGCTCCTGTGGTTTTATTCATTTCTGATATTTTTGACAATCAACAGAATCATACCAATTCTACAAGTGGGGACCCTAACCTCTGGATGGAGCATTAGAACAACTGAGGATGGCAAGATGGCAATGGAGTAGGCGGATGTACCAACTTCCAACTCCTGGAACCAAAGTGGATTATAACTCAATTTTAAGAACCATCAACTGGATAAACCAACTTTGAACTAAACTAAGTGGACTCTTCAACCAAGGAACACTAAAGAAGCCACATTGAGACTGGTAGAAAAAGCGAATTCGTGGAAAGGGCTGCCCAGCTCCCTGGAGTAAACAGCAGACTCGCGTGGCGGGAAGAGAGTTTAGCGAAGAGGGAGGGACCTGGAACAAAGCCCCGGCCTGCAACTCCAGAGCCTAGAAGAGGTGTTTAGACAGTATTGAGCTGTGAAACAAGTGAGGATACTGTTTGTGAGAAAGAGACAGTTTTCTCAGGCCCAGGATTCTTCTTAAAAGGACAGCGCAGAAAACCTCTCTCACAACCACTCACCCGGGGCTCCAGGGAACGAGGACAAGAGGAGAGGACCGGAGCAGCGGGAAGAGAGTGTGGACTGGAAGGCACAGGGAGAAGCACTCTGAGGGACAGCCACCCTAACCCCTGGAATGAGTCACTTCCCAAATCGAAAATGAATATTTCCCCTGGAACTAGCAATACCAGCAAAAGGAGACAGGACACCAGCCAAACAAGCTCTCCCATGGCACTTAGAGCAGAGCTGCTTAGATGAAGGGAGCTTTCAGGACTACAGTATAGAGTGTTAGGGTCTGAGCTTCAGTGCCCCTACCCACACTGCTGAGGCTTGCTGGAGGGATGGGGGCGGCGGGACGCAGAAACGCGGTTCTATTGGCAGCTGTGGGCCCACCTGTAGCCCCACCTGCAGAAGAAAAGCAGGAGCCCAGGAACAGGCAGAGATCTGCCGCTGAGCAGGGGCCCGTGGAAGCACAGCATCACCTGGCCTCCAAGGTTTGTGAGCCTGAGTGAGCCGGCCCTGACCGCGGGGCTGGGCTAAAGCCTGGGACAGGCGGAGGCTCACAGCTGAGTGCATGCCAGCAGCCCTGCCCAGCTTGAGAAACTGCGGCTGACTACCCTGCGCAAGCCAGCTCTGACTACGAGGCCTGGGCGGAAGCCCAGGTACAGGTGGGGTCCGCAGCTGAGCTAAGGTGCTCACGCCTACCCTTGGTGCCAAGACTATGGCTTGAGTGCCATGCGCAACGCCACCTGTAGGGGTGAGGCTAAGGCCCAGAAGGCTGAGGTTTGTAGAGCCGGGCATGAGAACACAGCTCCTCCTGTAGAGGAGAGGCGGAAATCACAGCAACAGCCACACTGGGTCGGGGCCAGCAATGCCGATCCCAACCACCCCAGGCAGCGGAAGAGGGGTTGGTGGGCCTGAAGACAGACCACACCTAGGGACCACAGAGGCAACACCCATTAGACTCCAGTGGCCACACCCTTCTTATACACAGACAAAATGGGCAGGCAGAGAAATGCAACCCAAATGAATCAAGAGAAACCCCCAGTGAAGGACCTGAATAAACCAGATATAACCAAATTACCAGATGCAGAGTTTAAAATAATAATAGGATGTTCAAAGAGCTTAGAGCAACAATGGATAGTCATTACAAACACCTAAATAAAGAGATAACAAGTATCAAAAAGGAAATTGAAATAATAAAAAAGAATCAGACAGAAATGACAAATACAGTATCAGAACTAAAGAACACAATGGAAGGAATTAAAAGGATGGATGAAGCTGAGGGTCAAATCAGTGAGTAAGAGGACAAAATAAACAAAGGCACAGAAGCAGAGCAGAAAAAAGAAGAGACACAAAAAATCTGAGGAAACTCTAAGGGAGCTCTGTGACAATATGAAGAGAAATAAATCTGCATCATAGGGGTACCCAAAGATGAAGAGAAAGAACAAGGGATAGAAACATTGTTCAATCAAATCATAGCTGAAAACTTTCCTAAATTAAGGCTGGAAAACATTTCACATGTTCAAGAAGCACAGAGAACTTCATTAAAGAAAAACCCAAAGAAATATACACCAAGACACATCATAGTTAAAATACCAAAGCTAAGGGATAAAGAGAAAATTTTAAAAGCTGCTAGAGAAAAAGAGGCTATCACCTACAAAGGAGCCCCCATAAGGATGATATCCAATTTCTCAACAGAAACACTTGAGGCCAGAAGGGAATGGCAAGATATATTCAATGTAATGCAAAACAAGAACCTACAACCAAGACTACTCTATCCAGCAAAGCTAATGTTTAAAATTGAAGGAGAAATAAAGAGCTTCCCAGACAAAAAAAGCCTCAAGGAATTCATTAAAACCAAACCAATTCTGCAAGAGACGCTAAGGGGCCTGTTGTGAACAGTTCAAAAGGGGAAAAGATTATACCAAAAGAAGAATACAGCTTTAAAGAATAAAATGGCAATAAAAAACTACATATCAATAATAACTTTAAATGTACATGGATTAAATGATCCAATCAAAAGACATAGGGTAGCTGCGTGGATAAAGAAACAGGACCCATACATATGCTGTCTACAAGAGACGCACCTTAAAACAAAAGATGCACATAGACTGTAGGTAAAAGGATGGAAAAAGTAATTCGTGCAAATGGAAATGGAAAAAAAAACCAAAGTAGAAATACTTATATCTGACAAAATGCACTTTAAAACAAAGACTGTAGTAAGAGATAAAGGAGGACACTACATAATGATAAAGGGAACAATTCAACAGGAAGATATAACCATTATAAATATCTACGCACCAAACATAGGAGCCCTGACATACATAAAGCAGACTTTGATGGACATAAAGGGCGAGATTAACAGCAATACTATAATAGTAGGGGATTTCAATACCCCACTAACATCACTGGATAGATCATCAAGAAAGAAAATTAATAAAGGAACAACAGATTTAAAGGATACACTAGATCAACGTGATTTAATACATATCTTCAGAACTTTTTATCCTAAAGCAGTAGAATATACATTCTTTTCAAGCACTCATGGTACATTCTCTAGGATAGACCACATGTTAGGACACAAAAGTGGTCTGAACAAATTTAAGAAGATTGAAATCATATTAAGCATTTTCTCTGATCACAATGCCATGGAACTAGAAATTAACCACAAAAGAAAAAATGAAAAATACTCAAACACTTGGAAACTAAATAGCATGTTATTAAATAATGAATGGATTAACAATGAGATCAAAGAAGAAATAAAAAAGTTTCTAGAAACCAATGATAATGAACATACATCAACTCAAAATTTATGGGACACAACAAAAGCAGAGGGAAGTTAATTCCACTACAGGCATACCAAAAGAAGCAAGAAAAAGCTCAAATAAGCAACCTGACCCTGCATCTAAAAGAACTAAAAAAACTACAGCAAATAAAGCCCAGGACTAGTAAAGAAGGAAATAATTAAAATCAGAGTGGAAATAAATGACATAGAGGCTAAGGCACCAATACAGAGGATCAATAAAACCAGAAGCTGGTTCTTTGAAAAGCTAAACAAGATTGATCAACATTTAACTAGACTCACCAAGAAAAAAGAAGAGAGGACGCAAATAAATAAAATTAGAAATGATACTGGAGAAATAACAACTGACACAACAGAAATACAAAGTACTGTAAGAAAATAGTATGAAGAACTCTATGCCAAAAAATTAGACAACCTAGGTGAAATGGACAAATTCTTGAATCATATAATTTTCCAAAAATTAACCTGGAAGAATCAGAACACCTAAACAGACCAATTACAACAAAGGAGATTGAAACAGTTATCAAAAAACTCACAACAAAGAAAAGTCCTGGGCCTGATCGCTTCACAAGTGAATTCTACCAAAAATTCAAAGAAGAACTAACTCCTTTCCTCCTCAAGCTATTTCAAAAAATTCAAGAGGAAAGAAGACTTCCAAACTCCTTTTATGAGGCGAGCATAATTCTAATCCTGAAACCAGGCAAAGACAACACAAAGAAAGAAAATTATAGGCCAATATCCCTGATGAATTTAGGTGCTAACATTCTCAACAAAATATTTGCCAACTGGATCCAGCAATATATGAAAAAAATCATACACCATCATCAAGTGGGATTTATTCTGGAGAGGCAAGGTTGGTTCAATATTCAAATATCAATCAATGTGATTCATCACATAAACAAAAGGAAGGACAAAAATCACATGATAATTTCAATAGATGCAGAAAAAGCATTTGATAAAATCCAGCAGCTATTCATGATCAAAACTCTCAGTAAAGTGAGAATACAGGGAACATTCCTTAACCTGATAAAGGTCATCTATGACAAACCCACAGCAAATATCATACTAAATGGGCAAAAATTAAAAGTAATCCCCTTAAGATCAGGAACCAGGCAGGGGTGCCCTTTTTCACCACTCTTATTTAACATAGTTCTGGAAGTTCTAGCTACAGCAATCAGAAAAGAAAAAGAAATAAAAGGCATCCAAATTGGAAAAGAAGAAGTAAAACTGTCATTATTTGTAGATGAAATGATATTGTATATAGAAAACCCTAAAGTCTTAGTCAAAAAACTACTGGACCTTATAAATGAATTCAGCAAGATGGCAGGATATAAAATTAATACTCAGAAATCTGAGGCATTTCTATATACCAACAATGAACTGTCAGCAAAAGAAATTAAGAAAACAATCCCCTTCACTATTGCAACCAAAAAAATAAAGTAACTAAGAGTAAATTTAACTAAGGAGGTTAAGGACGTGTACTCGGAAAATTATAAAACATTGATAAAAGAAATCAAAGAAGATACAAACAAGTGGAAGCATATATGTGCTCATGGTTAGGAGGAATAAACATCATTAAAATGTCTATATTACCCAAAGCAATTTATAAATTCAATGCAATACCTATTAAAATACCAATGACATACTTCAAAGATATAGAACGCATATTCCAAAAATTTATATGGAACCAAAAAAGAACACGAATAGCCTTTGCAATCTTAAAAAGAAGAAATAAAGAAGGAGGTATCACTCTTCCGGATATCAAGGTTTACTACAAGGCCATTGTACTCAAGACAGCCTGGTACAGGCATAAGAACAGGCGCATAGATCAATGGAACAGAACAGAGAACCCAGATATATACCCACATTTTTATGGACAACTTATATTTGATAAAGGAGGAAAGAACATGAAATGGAGTAAAGACAGCCTCTTTAACAAATGGTGTTGGGAATATTGGACAGCTACCTGCAAAAAAATGAAACTAGACCATCAACTTACACCATTCACGAAAACAAACTCAAAATGGATAAAAGACTTAAATGTAAGCCGTGAAACCATAAGCATCTTAGAAGAAAACATAGGCAGTAAGCTCTCCGACATCTGTTGCAGCAATATATTTGCCAATTTATCTCCACAGGCAAATGTAATAAAAGGCAGGATAAACAAATGGGACTATATCTAACTAAAAAGTTTTTGCACAGCTAAAGACAATAAGAACATAATAAAAAGACAAATCACACAATGGGAGAACTTATTCGACAATACGTCTGATAAGGGGTTAATAACCAAAATTTATAAAGAACTTATAAAACTCAACTCCAGGAAGACAAACAATCCTATCAAAAAATGGGCAAAAGAAATGAATAGAAATTTCTTCAAAGAGGACATACAGATGGCCAATAGGCATATGAAAAAATGCTCAACATCACTAATCTTTAGAGAAATGCAAGTTAAAACCACAATGAGAAATCACCTCACATCTGTCAGAATGGCACTCTTCAGCAAAACAACACAGAATAAGTGCTGGCGAAGATGTGGAGAAAAGGGAACCCTCCTGTACTGCTGGTGGGTATGCAGACTGGTGCAGCCACTGTGGAAAACAGTATGGAGATTCCTCAAAGAATTAAAAATCAAACTGCCTTATGACCCAGCTATCCCACTTTTAGGAATATACCTTAAGAACACCATAGCACTGTTCGAAAAGAAGAAATGCGCCCCCATGTTCATGGCAGCATTGTTCACAATAGAGAAGATCTGGAAACAGCACAAGTGTCCGTCAGAGGAGCAGTGGATTAAAAAGCTTTGGTACATATATACTTTGGAATACTACTCAGCCATAAGAAATGATGACATTGGATCATTTACAACAAAATGGATGGACCTTGATAACATTATACGGAGTGAAATTAGTAAAACAGAAAAAACTGAGAATAGCACGATTTCATACATAGGTGGGACATAAAAACGGGACTATGAAACATAGACAAGAGTGTGGTGGTTACAGGGTAGGGGGAGGGAAGAGAGGGAGGAAGAGGGGGGAGGGGAGGAACACAAAGAAAACCAGATAGAAGGTGACAGAGGACAAGTTAACTTTTGATAATGGTTATGCAACATAATTGAATGAAAAGATAACCTCGAGATGTTTTCTTTGAACATATGTACCCTGATTTATTAATGTCACCCCATTAAAATTAATAAAATAATTAAATGCTTGTAAATGTAGAAAAGAATTAATTGAAATTAATTTAAAACAAAGGAATTTCTGTAAAATAAAATTTTAAATAAAAAATTATGACATAAACAATTTTTCTTTTTAAAAATATTGTTTAAATTTATTTTTAATTAAAAAAATTTTAAGTTTAATGTATTAGGCTAACAATAGTTAACATAATCATACAAGTTTCGGATTCTCACCTCCAGAGCCCATCTCTGTTCACCACACTGTGTGGTCACCCCAGAAGTCTTCATTTATTAGAAACCATTCACATTATTTTAATGGGGACATACTACTTCATTATGCAGTTATAACATTATTTACTTAAGTAATCACTATTTGTTTAAATTTATTATCTTTGTTACTATCAATAATGCATTCATAGACATTTTGTAGGTAGAGGTTTTATATAACTCAGATTTTTTTTTAAAAGGAGATTCTCCAAAGTGTAATTATCAGGTCAAACACATATGGTTATTCTAGAGACTATTGACACATGTGCCAAATTGTTTTACAAAAGGATTTCATCAATTTATACTTTTTTTTCTAGCAATGTATCAGGATGTCTAATATAGCTATATTCTTTTATTAAATTTAATTTTATTGTGGTAAGAACTCTTAACATAAGATCTACCCTTTAAACATATTTTTAAGAGTACAATACAGTATTGTTGACTATAGGCATAACATGGTACTGTAGCTCTCCAAAACTTATTCACCTTCTGAATTTGGACATTTCTGCTTACTGATTAGCAACTTTTTATGGTCTTCTCCACCTCAGCCCCTGTTAGTCACCAATCTTCTGTCTGATCCATAAGTTTGACAATATTAGATACCTCATATAAGTTGTTTCATGTGGTATTTATTCCTCTATGACTGGCTTATTCCACTCAGCATGATGTCTTTAAGGTTCATCCATGTTGTTGCATATTGAAGGGTTTCTTTGTTTTATTTTTTAAGGCTAACTAACATTTCATTGTATGTACGTACTGCATTTTATTTATTTATTCATCCATAAATAAACATTTAGGCTTTTCCCACATGTTGGCTATTGTGAACAGTGTTGCAATGAACAACACTGAGGTGTTAATATCTCTTCAAGATCTTGATTTTTTTCTGATCCTCTTAACAGATGCAAAAAAAAGTGTTTGACAAAAGTCAATAGCCTTTATAATAAAAAAGCTTAACAAATATGTATAGAGGGAATATTAACATAATAAAAGTCACATATACAAAATCACTACTAACATCACACTCAATAGTGAAAACTGAAAGCATTATTTCGAAGATCAGGAATAAGGCAAAATGCCCACATTCACCACTTTTATACAACATAGTGCTGAAAATCTTAGAGCATTCAGAAAAAGGCATCCATATCAGAAGGAAAGAAATAAAATTATCTCTATTTGTAGCTGACACGATCTTATAAATAAAAAACTTTAAAAGACTCCACCCAAAATCTGTTCGAATTAATTAATGTTATGGGATACAAAATCACCATAAAACAGTTGCATTTCTATACACTAAAAGGAGCTATCAGAAAAGAAAATTAAGAAAATAATCCCATTTATTATAGCATTAAAAGGAAAAACAAAGGCCCTGCCTGTTGGCTCAGTGGTAGAGTGTCGGGCTGGCATGTGGAAGTCCTGGGTTCAATTCCCGGCCAAGGCACACAGGAGAAGTGCCCATCTATTTCTCCACCCTTCTCTTTCTCCTTTCTCTCTATTTCTCTCTTCCCCTCCCGCAGCCAAGGCTCCATTGGAGCAAAGTTGATCCAGGCGCTGAGGACGGCTCCATGGCCTCTGCCTCAAGGCGCTAGACTGGCTCCAATTGCAGTGGAGCTACGCCCCAGAGGGGTTGAGCATCGCCCCCTGGTGGGCATGCCGGGTGGATCCTGGTCGGGAACATGTGGGAGTCCATCTGACTGCTTCCCTGTTTCTAACTTCAGAAAAATACAAAAAAAAAAAAGAAAAGGAAAAAGGAAAAGAGAAAAAAATACTTAGAATTAAACTTAACCAAGAAGGTGAAAGATTTGTTCACTGAAAACTACACAACATTGATGAAAATAATTAATGAAGACACAAATACAAAGACATCTCTGTTCATCAATTTAATTCAAAGCAATTTTAAAATTCAATGCTATCCCAATCAAAATCCTAATAGCATTAGTGACATTTTTTACAAAAATAGGAAAAAATAATTCTAAAATTTATATTGAAAAATATAATAAAACCCCACCCAATGGCCAAAACAGTCCTGAGAAAGAACAACAAAGCTGGAGGTAACCCACTTGCTAATTTCAAAATATATTAGAAAACTACAAAACAGTTTCAAAACATATGGTACTGGCATAAAAATAGACATACAGACCAATGCAAGAGAGTAAAGAGTGCAGAGAGAAACCCATGAATGTAATGTCAACTGATTTTCAACAAGGGTCTCAAATATGCTAATGGGGAAAGGACAGTCATGTCAACAAATGATATTGGATAATTGTATATCCACATGCAAAAGAATGAAAATGTACCTTTATTTTATATCATATACAAAATCAAATGGATTAAAAATGGATCAAGATGGATTAAAAACTTAAATGTAAGACATAAAACTACTAGAAGAAAACCGGAGAAAAAGTTTTATGACATTGGTTTTGGCAATGACTTCGTGAATATTGGACCAAAAGGAAATGTAATAGGACAAAAATAGACAAGTTAGAACTACATCATAAAGTTTCTACACCGCAAAGGAAAGAATCAACTAAGTGAAAAGGCAACTTAAGAAAAATAATTACAAACCATGTATTAGATAAGGGGTTAATTTTTAAAACATTAGAACTTCTATAACACAGCAAAACAAAAAACAAACTAATAATCTGATTTAAAAATGGGCTAAAGATTTGAATAGATCTTTTTCCTCTAAATAGACATACAAATGATCACCAAGATGCTCAGCATTACTACCATCAGGGATATGGACATAATAACCACAATGAGGTATCACTTTACACCTATCAGAATGGCTATTATAAAACAAAGACAAGAAGTGTTGGTGTGGATATGGGGTTATTGGAACACGTACACTGTTAGTAGGGATGTAAAAATGATATGATGTTATGGAGAACAGTATGATATTTCCTCAAAAAAACTAAAACTTGACCTACCACATGAGCCACTCAACCCACTACTGGGTACCTCTCCAAAATAATTCTGTAAGTTCTTAAAAAGTTCTTAAGATGTTTAGGAACACATACTCCAGAATCAAATTGTTTTGAATCAGGTTCTGGACTTGACACTTAACTGTTTGACTTTAGAGGTGAGACCTTAACCTCTCTGTGTCTCTATTCTCCATTTGGAGAACAGGGATAAATAGTCCTTGCTCATAGTGAGAATTTAATGAGTTGACAAACATAAGGAAGTTAGAATATGTCTGGCACACAGTAAGTACTATTTTAGTATTAGCTATTATCAACCTATTTACTATCACAAGTAAGGCTGAAGTGAAAGATAACCAGTTAAACAGTGCACCGTATCAGAGTATGGTGAGCTGAGTAGTGTCTCTCCAAAATTCATATCCACCAGAAACCTCAGAAATACAACCTTTTTGGCAATAGTGATTGCAAATACAATCAAGTTAAAATGAGGCCATACTAGATTAGGATGGGCCTTAATCCAAGACTGATATAAGAAGAAGAATGGACACAGAGATACAGAGCTGAAGGCCATATGAAGACTGGAGTTTTCCTTCTGCAACCCAAGGAAAACCAGCTGCTGAAATAAGGAAGGAAAGATTCTTTTTAGAGGCTTCAGAGAGGATGTGGCCCTACTGACAGGTTGGTTTTAGACATCTATCTTTCATAACTGTAAATGAATAAATTTCTGTTGCTTTAAGTCACTTAAAATTTGTTATAACAGTCCAGGGACACTAATGCACAGGGTAAACTTAAATGTCCCATCATCTATTAGGGAGATATCAGTTATTTACATGAAATTGACATATCAAAGTCAAGAATTATCTAAGGTCATAAGGCCTACTAGGGACCTTAAACAGAACTTCAGGCAGAGTCCCAGGGTCATCCTACTGGGTGACCTGTGACATCAGTGAGATGACAGAGACCCAGGCCACTTGTTGTGTTCCTGTCCCCACCCAACACCCCCATGAGCTTCTTGTTGGAGTTTTGCTCTAATTGACCATTGATAATACAGGTTCATTTCCATGTCCACTCCATTGCTCAACTATAATGATTGATTCACATAGCAAATGGCCTAAAGTGGCCCTCACAGCCTTATTATTGCAGATAAAATTACCACCTGGCTGAGCTTGCTGCTACAGTGTCTGATAATGGACTCTAATTTACCAGTGTGGTTTGTAATTCTTTTTTTCCCGGACAGATCCATTTCTAAACTAGAGAGTAATTCATAAATATTTTTCTCTCCAATCATGGGGGAAAGGCCAGATCTAATTGCACATTGAAAGGCAGTTCTTTCCAGAGGCCACAGAGAGAGGCTGTGGGCTCAAGCCTGGGGCAGAGTTTACTGATCTAGGTTGTTCATTTTTCAAAAAAGCCTGTTGAGACCCAGAGAGTTAGTGTGACTTATCCAAGATCACACAGTTAGTTCGCCATGCTCTCTAACACTTGTCTCCCTTGCTCCTTGAGCTGGGGAGTTACAAAGAGAAGGGTGTTTCCAGAAGCATTTTCGACTTGAGGCATCTTGACTTCTGCTTATTTAAAATAATGGTATGAATTATTTTTCTTTTAATAGCACACTTTTTTGTTTCTATTGTACAACAATGTTGGAAGCTTATTGGTGAAAATTAGAAAAACATAGAAAAAATTTAAGAAAAAAAGAATATTAGCCATAATTCTTTCACAAAGAGAGGTAGCATCTTTTATTCAATTATAATTTTTAATATGTATATAGACATTATGTTGGACAAAACTGAGATTATATTATACACAGTTTTTTCCCCCTCCAAATAAATAGTGCTTTTAATGTATTTTTAGAAATCACAAATAGGTTCCCTAGCCAGCTGGCCCAGCGGTAGAGTGTCAGCCTGGCCTAGCGTGTGGAAGTCCTGAGTTCGACTCCCAGCCAGGGCACACAGGGAAGCGCCGATCTGCTTCTTCCCCCTTCCCCCTCTCCTTTCTCTCTGTCTCTCTCTTCCCCTCCAGCAGCCAACGCTCTCCTGGAGCAAAGTTGGCCCAGTCGCTGAGGACAGTTCCATGGCCTCTGCCTCAGGTGCTAGAATGGCTCCGATTGTAGTGGAGCTACACCTCAGAGGGGTAGAGCATCACCCCCTGGTGGGCATGTCAGGCGGTTCCCAGTTGGGCGCATGCCGGAGTCTGTCTGCCTCCCCCTCCCCCCTTCTCTGCTTCTCACTATGGAAAAATACAAAAAATAAAAATAAATCACAAATAGACATTATGAATCGTCAGCATCTTACTCTTTCTGTAGCTGGACAACTCTTAGCTCTCATTCATCAGTCTGCTGAACCTCTCCCTTTGCACATAGATACCACCCAAAAGTTTTCCCTTATCCTTGTTTTTAACTTTTGTGATTTGCTGAATCAAAGTAGCTGAATTTGAGACAACTTCCATGTCATTTCTTTCAAGAATTGTCTTTTTGGCTTGAGATACAAGCAATGCCTGGTCTGATCTGAACCCTGCAGATGTATTTTTTCACCCAGAAACTTAGGTTCTTTCCAAGTCCTCTAAATTAAATACCAACATGTTATTTTGGGCCCCCTATGTTTTTAAACTGTTGAGTTTCATGTCTTTGCTACTCATTTTTAGTTTTAATATGGAGGGTATTTTCCCTGTTTTGAAGGGCAGGCAACAAGTTATTTCAATTATGGTATTTATTTGATTTGTAAGTTCTTTATTCCTTTTTGGGGACAGGGGAAAGTTGGGCAACTAGCCGTCGTCCTGAAAAGCATGCACATGCATTTCTCTGGAGCTCTCCATTAAAATGTAGCCTTAGTCCTAAAGCCTAAAACCATGTCTTCTCTGTGGTTTTGTTATTCACATAACACTGTGACTAGATGGCATCAGTCAGCTGTCAGGAGCAGTGATAATTGGGGCCATAGATGACCTAGGTCTGACTGAGATGACCTGAGTTATGAGCATTGGAAGCAAAATTGGATGCAAGCAGGAAATGTGATTAATTTTTTTTATAAGACAAATTGAGGTCTGTGCTTGATAGAGTTGAAGGCACACAGTCCAGTTAGAATACTAGAAAGCCCAGTGCTCTCCACAGTGAATGAAGAGCAAATATATGTCAACTATAAAATTACAGCCAGATGAGAGGGAGCACGAGGCTGAGGATGAATCAGATCAACAGAGACGAACAGAATCAAAAGCCATCCATCACACTCTAACCTACATGGGCAAAAGGGTCTTAATATTAAGGAGGCTGCAAACAAGCAGCCTAATGTTCAAAGGTGAGGAGGAGAAGCCCTGATGACCTGTGGGCAGGACATTGATGACAATATTGCTTGGGTGTCTGAAGAGAATGATTCACTAGGAAGTTCAGCTGTTTACAATTGACCCGTATGATATGTATTGATCACACAGAGCTCTCTTTAATGTGCAGTGAGATTTGTTTCAGTTCCCCAAGCAAAGAGGAGGAGAAGTTAAAAAATAAGTAAACATTTTTTCTTCTCCTAAATTCCTGTGCCTTTTGGTACTCTGAAATTATTGATAGGGCTTGAATAAGAAAAAGAAAACAATAATACAAAACCCATTCTGTTTATTTGACATCATCTTTTTCAGAGTGCATGTGTAAGAGGGGATGAGAGTGGAGTCAAGTCAGAAGTAACTTTTGTTGAATGGGCTGTGTTTCTCAGAGCTGTAAGGGCTCTCTTGACTGTGGGCGCCTGCATGGAAGCACCTACAGAGGCACCTAAACCATTTGGTGACTGGTTTATCTGTTAGGTTCACAGGTAACATTATGTTTATTAATGGATGAGAAATGCAATAGCATTATAGATTTCCCATTATATATGGTCAGAGCTGATTGTTGCCTTTTATGGTTTATCTAAATACAAAGAAAAAGCTATGTTCTATACCTTTAAAATTAGTCACAGATAAACACTTTCTTTTATTATTATTATTATTACTTTACAGGGACAGAGAGAGAGTCAGAGAGAGGAATAGATAGGGACAGACAGACAGGAATGAAGAGAGGTGAGAAGCATCAATCATCAGTTTCTCATTGCCATTATGACACCATAGTTGTCCATTGATTGCTTTCCCACATGTGCCTTGACCACGGGCCTTTAGCAGACCGAGCAACCCCTTGCTGGAGCCAGCAACCTTGGGTCCAAGCTGGTGAGCTTTTGTTCAAGCCAGATGGGCCTGCGCTCAAGTTGGCAACCTCGGGGTCTCGAACCTGGGTCTTCCGCATCCCAGTCCGATGCTCTATCCACTGTGCCACCACCTGGTCAGGAACAGATGAACACTTTCATTTGAGCTAGTTCATTAGCTCCTTTGCAATAAATAGTTTGTCAGTTGGTGATAATACATAACATGCATATATGGTTTTAAAGATTGTAATTTTTTTGCCTTCCAATGAGCTAGGCGTTAGTATTTCCAATCGAATCTAAGAAAGCTCAATTGTTTTGCTTAAATGCACTTAGCTGGGGAATGGTAAAGGTGGGGATTTTATTGAACACTTTTTAAATTCTAAGTTTATTGTTTTTATTTTAAACCCTTCCTAGCATTTTCTTTCTTAAGTGAGAAGTGAGGAGGCAGAAAGATATACCCCTGCATGCGGCCTGACCAGAATCCACCTGGCAAGCCCCATATGGGGAGATGCTCTACCTATCTGGGGCCATTGCTCTGTTGCTCATCAACTGAGCTATTTTAGTGCCTACAGTAAGGCCATGGAGTCATCCTCAGTGCCAGGGCCAACCTGCTCGAACCAAGCCATGACAGCAGGAGGGGAAAAGAGAGATAGAGAGAAGGGAGAGGGGGAAGGTTGGAGAAGCATATGGTCACTTCTCCTCTGTGCCCTGACCAGGAATTGAACCCAAGACATCTATACACCAGGCTGACACTCTACTGTTGAGCCAACCAACCAGGGTTTAAACCATTCCTAGCTAAAAGGAAATGTTGAAAGAGGCAAGGGAAGGGTGCTAAATCACGGTGTTGTGGAGCAGAGTCACAAGGAGTGGAAGTGGGATGGACCTAATAGCAGATTTTGCCTCTTTAATCATTTCTGCCCCTACTGAGCATTACACAGTGGGCTGGGTACATATCTCTGTCTTGGAAAAGGAGGCTTTGGAAGGATTCATTCACTGTATGATTTTATTGAGCATCTACTTCGTGCCAAGCCTTAATTTCATCACTGAGACTATACTGGACAGCAAGTCAGACAAAATCCATGTCCTCATGGAGTGTGGTTTTGGAAATGTAAAAGAGGTAAAGGTCACCAAGTCCTATGGCTTAACTGTTTATGGCCAACTTGGTCTGCAGTCTTTTTTACCAAATAATGTCAAAATTAATAACAAAGTTGCTACAATATAGGTTTGAATTCCTACTTTTCTACTCAATTTTTATAGTAAAATATAACATAATAATAACCAAGTTATTGTTTTCTTGGAAAAATTAAGTGAGATAAGGTAGGTAATATATTCAGTATAGTGCCTGACATATAGTGAATATTCAGTAAATGTTTGTGGCTGTTATTATTGTTATTTCTTTAATATATGATACACAATGCAACAGCAGCAGGCTTTCCCCAAGGGGAAATGCAAAGAAATATAAATAAATTTAAAAAGCTAATGATGTTTAGTTCAGCTGCTGTCTGATTCAAACACCAACAAAGAACATCGCTCATGGTGTACAGTCACCTCTGGCTGCATCAGAGAGAACTGAATCTCTGTTGGAATATCAGTTCATTAGATATGGCAAATGAATCAAAATGCTCCAGAGTGACCCTGGTGTAGCTCCATTTAATATTCAGGAAAAGTTTGTTAGAATGCATATGGCATGCTCAACAATGTGCTAGCTTTTGGAGGTTAAACTATGATTAGAGCACACTTCCTTTCTTCAGTTATGTGGCTGTGAAGTATCTCTTAGTTACTGCTTTTAAATAAACATGCAAAAACAATGAGAACTGTCCAGTGAGTGCCTGGAGCTCAACTGCTTAGCAATAGGCTTACAAGGACCAAGGGTTCTCTTTTCTCTAATGGCAGAGCCTACGCCCAAATTCAGCTTTCCCTGGAGCTGTGCTCCCTCCTTGTTCATGCAGAAGTCTGCATCCAGCATCTCAAAAGGTCTCCAAGTGCATCAGCCAATGTTCTCTGACAGCCTCCCCTTCCAACTGGAATGCATAGACAGATGGTCTGGTGCCAAAATCTTGTCTGATTGTGTCTCACACCCAAGGCTGTTTTGGACTCCCCCCTGCCTTATAAAAAGATAGGGCAGTGCCCCTTCACTAGAGATGTGGATTTTGTTCAGCATAATCACCACACCCTAGTATAGCTCTCCCTGGATGGTGAGAGAAGGGAAATGATATGCTTCTTCTTGCTGATCTTGGCACCTATGTTCCACCATAAAGTCTGTTTGTACATCCTGGTAGTATTTTCCTTTACCTATCACTCCATTACTTCTTACTAGGTAGAATTTGTGCAAATAAAAAACAAAGTGAATATTAAAAAACATGTATCCAACTTGAAATAATAAGCCACTTAAAGTTCCTAATGTTTTAAGTTCCGCCACTTCTGATACCATCGGACGAAAAGTGATTTTCAGATCACCACAGGCAAGGAGTAAATTTAAGTAAAGAATATGGAACAGTTTCAGTCCTAACTTTTAGCTTAAATAAGTGCAGGGCTAGCACTTGAGTAACACTGTTATAGCCTGTGACTGTGTCTCATTCTTAGGCAAGGCAGCTTCTTCTGATACTAACACTTTGAGTGAATTTGTTCTGTTTTCTCACACTGGATTCTTATCAATATTATTTTCACTGGTAGATTTTCATTCCTCTCAAATGATGCCATGAGTGTATGTTTGATTTCCTGTGTATAAGTACCCCAAGGTCAAGGTCTATGTCTTATTTATTTTTTATCTCTTAAGAGTAAATTTTAATGACTTATTCTTTTTTTTAACTGCACTTTTATGATTAGAATACAAAGATCTTTGCAGATGTACAAGCTAATGGTTTAGACCATGGTGGAAATAATAAATAAAGACAAGAACTATGTTTTTTTATCCTCTGATTTCCAAAGCTAATTTGTTAAAAGTATGAATATGAAATATTAGCAATTCCATGGTTCTTGATATTTTTAGAGAGGCAACAAAATTTCTACTTTTGGGGGTGATGTCTCCATATTTCAGCCTCACTGTGTTTCATAAATCAGTTCTTTGGGTTCTAATTTGAGGAGCAGTGAATGCCTTCCTATAACTATTATGATAAGGGCTTCCTAATATACTCACTCTTCCTACTGCATTTTTATTAGGGGCAGATATTAATGATAAAAGGAAACCATTATAACTATTTATCTCTTTTCAAGCTTGTGTGAGTAAACAAGTTGGGGGACATCTCTGAGTTATGCCTAGTGTCATTAGCCTTTCAAATTATGTTTGAAACACTTAAATTTTACTTTGTTTAAGAAGACAGACTCATTGAATGTTTTCATATCATACCTCTGACTGAAACAGAAAGCCACCACTAAATAAACAAATAGTCTAGAAATAGAATTGTACCACAAAGTACTTAACCAGCATGGTTTTAAAAATGAATGTTTTAACTATAGTGAAACAACCAACTTATTAAGCCTTAAGATTTTAAATGACATTTTGTAAGCAAATATTATTTGGTCAGTTACCCAAGGATTTTATTCCCCTGTTGTATAAGGTTGATTCAACTGAAAAAAATGTTTCTAAACTTATTTTCATCATCTTTTTTACGTCAACTAGTTTTTGGTATCTGAGCCATTGTCTTGAGAGCTTGTTTGGAGGTTCTAGCAGGAGAGCGCAGCTACTGATATACCCTGGACCAAAAAACAATCCTCTTCTGTAGGGGAAGGTTGTCCTCTTGGACAGAGGGTACAGCTTTCAAGAGTGGTGAGAGAGGAAGGGGACACTCGCCTAGACAGCTGGATCAGCTGGATCATAACTGGTGATCAATGGGGTGACAGATGTTGCATCCAGATTGCCCTCACATCCATGAGCCATTATCTTTATGTAGACTCATCAGCAGTCCAACATAAAAAAAATAGTGCTGCTGAGATAGCAGAAGAGGAGAACAGTTGAAAGGCAAGAGGAAAGGGAGGCTGGGAACAGAGTTGGTAAGAAAAGAACACTGGTTGGAGGGATAAAAGAATACAGAGGAAGAACAGGAGAGAAAGGCTACTCTGGGAAAACCACGCTTGACCTTCAGGAACAGAAAAATTGCATCAAAACTGGCTTTGATGAGTGACTTAGGGACTCTTTGTTAGAAAGATGAGCACTAATGGGCTGTATTTTATGAACAGGGGTTTGACTTCCTTCCTGAGCAGCAGTTAGGCTAATTCTGCAAGCAATGGCCCCTCGTAGCAGGTGCAGTCATTGATCCACCATACCTTTAGTTCCTTTGCTGTCTTCTCCCATAGTGGTCCCCACGGTGGCTTCTGCTCCTGACAGAGAGCATGGGTGTCTGAGGGCTACTGCTGTGTTTAGGGTGTGAGAACAGCTCCAGTTTTGTTTCATCTGTACACTCTGAAAGCTGGAAGTTCCTGGGAATTTACAACCCCTCCCCTAGTCCCCAGGGCAGTCTTGACCATCACTGATGGATGCTGCAGTATCAATAATACTCTTGCCCCTGAACTCTGAGGTATCATTGCATTGTATCCACAGTGCCCCCAACCCTGCAGGACTGAGCCAAATTCCCCCTCTTTGGCACACCTTGTTCCCACCTTTGCCACTCCCTTGTGCCTCTACTGGCTGTCTAAATACACTTCTGAATAGACCTTATTAAACTTCAACTTGGTATTGGCTTCTGTGATCTTGACCTAAGAAAGCATTCAATTACTTGAAAGTCCAGATTATTCCAAAACCATTGAGGAATTGTTTCACTGTTTGATTCTTGGGTGACTTAGCAGTCTGAAAGATTTACTGTATGTGTGGATCTACCCTTACATTAAAGAAGACCTTCCCCTAATATACAGTCTCCCTCTGCTCACATGTTTCTCTTGAAGCGTTTGACTTCTTTTGGAACATGTGAGCATCTGTCCTGATACAGAGGAACCCCATCCTTGGAGACTATTCCAACAAGCTCCCTCTCCTCCCAAGTTCTCTGTCTCATGGTTGCTGAAGCTTTGCTCCATCTGGAAGCCTGACAGGCATTTGTCTCCAGAGCTTGGAGCTATTGCTGGATCTGTTTGGGAGTTGGCTCAGTTTTAAGAACCAGCCTATCAACCACTGTCTCCCAGAATCTCCTTTGCTTAGGTGGACTAGAAATCACAAAGAGCAGAAAGAAGACCTCTCCACTTAAATCCTTGGTTCTAATAGATATTATTACCCAACTCAAGACGAGTGTTAGAACTAGAGTCAGGGGGTGTATACTAAAATAGCATCTGGATTTTCTTTTAATTTTTAGGGAAGCAGCTACAGTGGTGTTTTCTGGTGTCTTGTGATTCTGTAATTGATCTATGAAGTCACTGTGGGTTCACCATATTCAGTGAATCAGTTGTTAGGATTCTAATTTAGAGGGGGCCATTTTTTTTTTATTCTGAGATACTATGAAAAATGTATCTGAGCCTACTCATTTCTTTTTCCACTTATGTAAAAAGAGGACAGAAAATAACTCCCTTTTTCAAAGTTAGAAGATTAGAAGTGGTCATGTCTTTAGTAGGACTGTTCCATGTGAATGCAGACTGAGACAAGCTCTCTGCTGATGGGCCCATGGAGTAGACAGGGCAGAAATCCAGATTGTGTCTGTGAGGTGTCTCATCAGGAAGCCAATTTGGGGCATGTGACAGAGATGTGCCAGGCCCTTTTATGAAAACCCCTGTAGTGAATATTTGTTGAGCACCTGCAGTTTGCCCAGTGTGTAGGGGCAGGTGCTGGCGATGGTGATGGTAAGTCAGAATGACTTTTTACTTTTTAGGAATTATGTTGCAAAAATATTATATTGTAAGAATGTGTTAATTTTAACATTTTTGATCCAGAAATTTTGTTGCAAATAATAGTTACACGAGAAATCTTTCTCAGATGCAAAACTTGAGAGTTTTTACCTTAGTTGCTGCACACATGAAACAGACTCTCTGATTACATCAGTGATCCCAGGTCAGTGGTCAGAAAAAAGCTGCTTCTTTTTCATCCTAGTTGAAGAAAAATTACTGTGAATTACAATTTTAATGGGAGCTGCTGCTCCTTGTATCTTCTCTATGCTTCTGATTTCTTGAAAGTTTCTTGTAGAAAAATCAGACTTTAAAAGTACTTAGATTTAGCTTGACTAGGCGGTGGCGCAGTGGATAGAGCGTCGGACTGGGATGCGGAAGACCCAGGTTCGAGACCCCGAGGTTGCCAGCTTGAGCGCGGGTCCATCTGGCTTGAGCAAAAGCTCACCAGCTTGGACCCAAGGTCGCTGGCTCCAGCAAGGGGTTGCTCGGTCTGCTGAAGGCCCATGGTCAAGGCACATGTGAGAAAGCAATCAATGAACAACTATGGTGTTGCAAGGGCAATGAGAAACTAATGATTGATGCTTCTCACCTCTTTCCATTCCTGTCTGTCTGTCCCTATCTATCCCTCTCTCTGACTATCTCTCTGTCCCTGTAAAAAAATGAAAAAGAAAAAAGAAAGAAAAAGTACTTAGATTTAGTTATTTTGGTAATTAATTAATGAAAACAAACATTCTTGGCAGGAATTATAAACTGGAACATGTAACAATTACATTTTACCCGTAAGGGTAATTTTTATTAAATAATTATTATTGCAGAAAACATTAAGCTTGTTAAAAAAAATCAAAATTTAAACAATATAAAAGTAAAAATTATCCTGCACCACACTCAACTTTATAGATTTGACCTCAGCAACAGTCTGTATATCTGGCTGAATACTAAAATGGAAATGTTATTTGAGGCCACAAGATAGGAGATTCTCATGGGAGGAAAGACTGCACAAAGGAGGTGGCCAGATAACAGTTATACAACTCATATACCTTTGCTCACCTTGTATAAAGGGTTGGGTTTTTTGAAGTTAAATAAGAAGATTTGGGGAGAAAATTTTTGAAAAGTGCTATTGGGATATTGTTAGTTCTCCTTCTAAAGTAAGTGTGTTTCCCCTTTACCTTACAACCATGTAGGGTCTTTAAGGATATCACTTAAAGCTTTAAGGTGCTCCTAAAATTTGGGAGGTTGCTGGGTCAGTATCTGAGTCCAATCCCCCAAAATATCTAAAAGTGGGGGAATTGGTTGGCCAAAGCTCTGAGTGAAAAAGGATAGTTGCTGGTCGAGACTGGTTTATCCTTCTGGAGTTGCAGGGACTGAAGAAGGATGGGTGTTTCCCATTGACAACATATAGACCAGGTGAGAGGGAAAAACCAACGTTGAGTCAATGCCAGTCCATTTAAAAGTGCCAGCTCAACAACAGAGAGAGGCCAAAGGTGAAGAGCCAGACAACAGAGGTGGAGGCAGGAGCCTTAAATAATGAGTAATGAGTAGGAACAAAGAAGTGTCTGCTGGTATAAGTGGAAATATAGGAGAAATTTCTCTGGGGTTAAATGAAGCTCTGTCTAAAGAACCCCTGAAAGGATCCACCAAGAGAGAAAAACCAGCTTTCTCTTTTATCAAGACAAGAGAACTCTGCATCAGCTCACTAAAGTATCAGTCGAGTGAGAACCTACTTCTTCTCTCTTTCCTTTGCTCCCCTCCTGGTCTCTAACTTTGGAAGGTTGAGATATAAGGGACTGGGAAAAACAGCCATACAACCACACCTTCCCAAAGATGATTTCCCACCTGCAACAAACCTGAGCTAAAAAAAAAATCTCATATTTAAAATTAAATTTGGAGTGCTGATTACTAGATGAATATTACATTATTATTAAATAGAGAATCTTTTCTATGACTTATCATGACTGTAGGAATTTTTATTATGTGAAAGTAATCAGAAAGATTATGCCCTGCCTAAGTTTGTATCCAGGATCAGAGAAAGAATGACTAACCCCACTAATTAAACATAACGGTATAGAGTAGAGCTCCAGTCATGCTTGTTTAATATAGTTATATAAATGCATATGTAACAACACAGACACACATATACATGTCTTAGTGTCATGGTTCTCAATACACATATTCAAGGATTTAGGGTTTATTGACATCTACTCTAAGAATAGCAGTAGTATTGACATACCCTTCTAAGAGCAGCAATGAGATTATAAGAAATAAGTAAATGGACACCTAAATAAATGTAAGAAACCTTCTTGGAATAGTATCATCATATTACTTGTGCTCATTTTCTCAGTCACCTAATTATTCAGAATAATTGTCAGCATGAAAATATTAAAATCTCAGTAACTTAACCAATAAAAGCTTATTTCATGTCATGTAACCATCTGATTCTGGTGGAGTGTGCTCCTCTACCTGGGAGTCAGTTGAGACATGTGGTCCCTGAATTCCCCTTGTCAGAGGAAGAGAGCAAGGTCAGGTCCTATGAGCCAGAACACAGTCATGTGGCCCCAACCTTACTGCAAGCGAGGATGGAAAATGCAGAGGAGTGTATGGATCTTTGGTGAGCACTACTGTCTCTGCTATTTATTTACCATATGTTCATCGACATTTATTGAGTGACTACTGTACAAATCAAATACTTTTTGGAGGGGGAAATTACAAACTTTAGAATTAGACATATCTGGGCATTTACTAGCTACTTCTCTCTCAGTCTTACTTTTCACACCTGTAAAATGAAAGAAATTTTATGTACGTTCATAAGATCGTTTTAAGTAGTAAATGAAATGTCTTTAATGCTTTTGTTTCAATAGTAACATGAATAAATGCTGGTTATCCAGATTCTTAGGTAACAATTCCCATTCTCAAAGAGCATACTTCAGATATATGCAAGTACGCAAATATTTAAAACAGGGGTCCCCAAACTTTTTACACAGGGGGCCAGTTCACTGTTCCTCAGACCATTGGAGGGCCGGACTATAAAAATAACTATGAACAAATCCCTATTCACACTGCACATATCTTATTTTAAAGTAAAAAAAATAGAACGGGAACAAATACAATATTTAAAATAAAGAACAAGTAAATTTAAATCAACAAACTGATCAGTATTTCAATGGGAACTATGGGTGCAGATGCATCCTGTGCTCCTTTCACTGACCACCAATGAAAGAGGTGCCCCTTCCGGAAGTGCAGCAGGGGGCCGGATAAATGGCCTCAGGGGGCCGCACACAGCAAGCGGGTCATAGTTTGGGACACCTGATTTAAAATAAAAGACATAAAAGAACTATAGGGGTTGATATAAATAAGAGTTTTAGTAAGAATTCAAAAGAAGAACAGTCATTTCTGCTGTAGAAGACTGCCTGGGAGAAATTGTGCTTGAGTTTGGTTTTGAAGAATGGGAGGATTTCAAGGTGAGACAGGAGGAACTGAAAATTCTGTGTGAACAGAATGATTTCAGTAACAGTGTAAAATCAAAAAAATTTAAAAGACTGTTTTGGAATTGAGAAATAGGCCACCCCAAGTCAAGTCTCACTCCATCACTATCTATCTCCCCCCTTCCCTCCTCCACATCCTCCACCTGTCCTCCCCTTCTGCAATCCCTCACTGTTGTCTGTGGCTTTTTTTTCTTTTTGGGTTAATCCTTTACTTTTTTCTCCCAGTCCTCCAACCCTTAATCCCCCTTACAGCTGTCAATTTTTTCTCCATATCTAAATGCAACATACAGATAATGTATTATAAAATTGTACACCCGAAACCCGTACAATTTTATTAATCAATGTCACCACAATAAACATAATTAAATAATTTTTTAAAAGAAAAATAAGCCAGTTTTGGCTGCAAAGGGTAGTATAAAATAAGGAACTAATGAAAAATAGGCTGAAAAAGTAGGAAAGGTGTATAGATTAGGGAGGGTATCAAATGATAGCTGAGGAACTTAAACTTAATCCTGTAGGCAATAGGGAATCATTACTGGGTATTAAGGAGTGGAGGTTTAGTGCTAAAGTAATGCATACAGAATACAACATGATGACAGGTACATAACAAAGTTCCACCATCCACCCCTGTATTGTAGGGAGGAGAATAAAGAGAGAGAGAGAAACTTAATAAATGTTTATCCCAACCTTGATAATTTCTTACACCTCCTATATAGTTTAAATATAATCTGTAATCTTGTTAAAAAAAAAAAACTCACTGTGCAAATTCAAAATCATCTTTCTAATTTACCACTCAAATTAGATCTGGTTAGTTGAGATCTCTTACTTCCAAATTAGAGCTATTTAAATATTTTCTCTTTGAGGAGCCATTTCTCTCTTGATAGGTCCAGCATATAAGCAGTCCCAAATGGAGCTATGCTGTGGTGGTTTGTTTCACACCAGAAAAACCTAGAATCCCGTGATCCTCATTCCTGATATAGCTTCTTGCTGCCACAATTGTTGACAACACATCCTGCTCAGAAGGAGAGAGGCTAACGCAGAGCCTGAGTAGATTGCCAGGGAGGGCGGTCTCTCCTTCAGCTCCAGGTGTGACCAACTTGCTTCTTTTTTGCTGGTTTTAAATCTCAGGTTTTGGTGCTTTCCAAAGCTCAAGCTATGAGAAGGCTAAGTCAGAGCATGCAGAACTTACTGTGTGAAGTCCTAGAGTCACTGTTCTCTTTTGTCCCTATGAATCAAGCCAGCCAGTGCCATCTTTTCAGGCCCTCAACACTAAGGTCTCTGTAGCTTACTTTCCCCCACAACAAGCTCTAATATCCTCTCAGTATCCAAATGTAGCAATAAAGAAGTATCCATTGTTCTGCTCTTCCTGATCAGATCTAACTACCACAGTCCATCCACTGTTTCAAGAGAGAGAGTGCATTTTTAGGCACTTCAAACTCCCCTCTGATGGCCAACGGAGTGGCATTTCAAACTCTGCTCACCAGAGTAGAAATTGCAGAAAACTGTTTTTACTATGATCCACAGTAAAACACATATTTTATAAAAATAAAGATTCATAAAAAGTTCCACATAAAAGAGACTAAGTAGACACTGACAAATGAATGCAACAACACATGATCCCAGGTTTCTGTTAGCTAAAAAAGACATCATTGGGAAAGTTCAGGAGACATGAAGAGGGGGGTGGAGTAGGTGGATAATACACCCACCTCCTCTCAGTTCCAAACTTGAGTTATAACTAAATATAAGAACAGTCATCCTGAAAAACCAACTCAAGATTAAATGAGGAGTAGTCTTATAACCAAGGATTCACAGAAGAAGCCACATCGAGACTGGTAGGAAAGGCAGAGATGCAAAAAGGTCTGGTCTTGTTCCTCCACAGCTGAGGCTCCAGATTGATATCTTAGCAGTGGGAGAAATTCCTCCTGAGAAGGGAGAGACCTACCCTAGTCTGGCTTCCCGGCTCAGAGCACCAGAGCCAAGAAAAGGCACACATATAGCATTCAGCTATTAAAAGCAGCGAGGTTTCTGTCTGCCAAAAAGAGACAGGCGTCTGTAGAGGCTCAGGAACCCTCTTAAAGAACCAACACAAAAAATATTATTCACAGTCACTTACCCTGGGCTCTGGTGGAGGGGGTGCTGAGTAGACAAGTCACGTGGGGAGAGTCTGTGGTTTGCAGCTCTGGGGAGAGAGAGACACAGGGGGCTGGCTACCAAAGTCCTTGTGCTGAGTCATTTTCTCACTCCACAGTAGCTGTCATCCTTGCACTACCGTCCATGCAGCATCAGCCCAGGGGTGGGGGTGGGGGGAACACTTGCCTCACCTTGTGGAGATTCGGCTATGCTAAAGAGTCAGCAGCCTTGGCCTGGGAGTAGAGGGCTGGACAGACTCAGGGAACAATAGTGACTCTGTTGTCTGGCTTTGAGTGAGAGCCATTTTTCCTACTCTCACCTGAATCTGACTGGCACTCCCCCTTTGAGGAGATTCGATAGAGCTACCCTCCTGGTTGCTGGCAGGCTCACACTCTGGGTCCCAAGGCCCCACCTGCCAACTCGTGGATCTGCTCTGCTGAAGTAGAGGGAAAAGCTCAGACAGACGGAGACCTGTGACTCGAGGGTGGGGCCTCACCACCACCTTTCTTGAGCCCAGCTGGCACGTGTTCCTCAGGAGAGATACAATAGCCCCATCCTCTCAATTCCACCATAGACTCTTTAAGTGACAGGCACCCAGCAGGCAGAAGCAGCCAGAGGCGGTTCTTCGGGTATCTTGGGACTTTTGATGATCTGCCCCTGGGCCAGGTGCTAGTAAAAGATGGCCATAGTTTCTACATGGTCCTTCCCACATGCACCCAAACTCAGCAGAGGCTGCCACAAACTGTGAATCCCTTGTCGTTCCATACAGGTGGCTGAGGGCCAGTCACAGGCAGTGTCCTACATTGTTCTGCACCAGGCTCCCACCCCAGAGGCTTGGAACCAACACATCCAGTGACCAGCTTCAAACAATATCAGAATTAGCGTTACAAGCAAAATATCCAAAGGGAGAGCTCATCAAGCACTAAAACCTGCTGAGACAAATTTGCTCCCTGTCGTCAGCACCTGCACAGCAGCTCACATGCATTGGTCAAAGTAGAGCCTCGCAGCCAGCCAGCCTGAGGGTTTATCCCACGCACAATGGACCAATAGCAATCAAGACTTAAATATAATAAAAGGGCCCATATTACCCACACAAGGAATATTCTGGAGCACACAGCTCAGGTGATCAAGGATGTGTGTGTGTTTGTATATATTGATATATTTACATATATACACATAAAATGAGACCAAAAGTCTTGTTTAAATTATTCTTATTGCTAGTATACATCACGATTTTAAAATGTCATTCCATTTCAAATATGATTTAAAAATAAAGCCAATGAGGTAAAAAAGAATTAATGTCACAAACCACTAAGAGATCTAAATCTTCAATTTACAAAATATAGCACTCGATCGATCAAAGAAATAAAGGCAGCAGTCAAAATCCCTTCAAATTTGAATTTTCATCGACAGCAACTCACCACACAAATTTGAAAATCCAACCCAAACCTATATTCTCATATCCATTTCTTCATTTCCAACTGCAAATTTGCCACAGCCTCAGACATTTCAAACTTTCTCACCCAAAATTAAACTCTTGATCTTTCCTTTAAGACAGTGCTTCCTCCAGTGTGCCCCCTTCAGGAAATAGCACCTCAACCTACCTGTTGCTCATCTTAGAAGGACTGGAACCATCCTTAACACCTCCCTGTCTTCCCTCCCTGCATGATCAGTAGCCAAGCCCTGATTATTCTATATCCTAAATATATCTCAAGTTCATTTTTTTTCTTTTTGTCTGACACTGTTTTAGTCTAAATTCACAAACATTTTAAACCTAAAGTATTATAACAGTTTCCCACTTGGTCTCCCTATAGTTAATATTTTTCTACTTTAATCCTTCATATGAGAGCTAAAGTTATCTTTTAAATCATAAAACTATTGAGTCATAATCTTTAGAAGCTTCCTAGTACTATCAGGAGAGACTAATATATTTCTAACAACATTTTATATTTGACCATGGTGGAAAAACAATCTAAAAAAGGTTAACAGTAGATTAACAGACTAGAAATCTCTCCCTATCACAGTTAGGGAAATAAGAGATAGGCAGCCTAGAAATTATTTGATTGATATAATATAACATGGTATCCAAGATCTGGACACTTTTTATCTTATTCTAATATTTGCAACATGACTTTCACTCATGGTCAAGTTGGATACCTAGTCTGCCGTCATCATATCCACTTTCAGCTAACAGGAAGGAGGAAGTGAAAAATATACTCTCTCTTTTTTAAGAAAAACAAAATTTGTTAAAATTGATTTTTGAGAAGGGGGAAGGGAAGAGGGAGAGAAACATTGGTTTGTTGACCCACTTATTTATGCATTCTTTGGTTGTTTCTTCTTTGTGCACTGAAAGGGGATCAAAGCCGCACGCAACCTTGTTGTATCAGGACGATGCTCTAACTGACTGAACTACATGGCCAGGGCCCGCTCTGTCTCTCTTAAGACACTATTCTCCTTACCTTGATATTTGTCCACAAGTTTATCACACAACCACACCTATTGGCAAAGAAGGTAGAACACAGAGACTTTCCAAGTATACAATGTCTAGCTAAAAAGTGGGTATTAATAATTGAGTATTCATAACAAAAATTTTGAAAATGAATGTAGAGGAACCACTGTCAGTCTCTGCTATGATGCTGTAAGAATATTTGTATATAAGTTCTTGTGTGGATGTATGTTTTCATTTCTCTTGGGTATTGTGTTCATTTCCTACCACTGCTGTAACAAAATACCATCCACGTAGCGGCTTAAAACTACATAAATTTATTATCTTATAGTTCCAGTGATCTGAACCAATCAAACCACTGGCTGTGGGAGAGAAGCAGATGGTGGCTTCTCCTGTGTGCCCTGACTGGGGATCGGACCCTCGACATCCACATGCTGGGCCAACATTCTATTCACTCAGCCAACCAGTCAAGGTCTTACGTTTAAAGTTCTTATGTAATTTTATTGATTATCAATGAAATTTGTTCATTTAAGTTTGTAAGTGAATTTGGCAGTATTGTGTTAATCACAACATAATTTATGTAAGCTCTTCTTATAATAAGGAAACCCTACAGACTTGGGATAAATTTTTTCTCTCCCACACTGTTTAAAATAAAATGTGAGCTAACAGATTCAAATTCAAATAAAAGGAAGAAGCCTGGATGTTTTTTACAGTAACTTGTTATTAAACAGTATACACCTTGAGTCTTTATATTACTATAGTTAAGTGTATTGATATAGACATTTTAATTCATATGAGTATTACCTATTCTTTCAGCAATAAGAGTAAAGAATGACTGTTAATATTTTTAAAGATGCTATAGAGTACAGAAGAACAATTTATAGAAAACTTTGAAGGTTTTTAAATTTTTGAGGATACATTTATATTTTCTTTTTATATGGTATATGTTCTATATTGGCACTGATGCCATCTTTAAATTTTTTTATGCTGATTCATCATGAAAAAATAATCACCTGGTGATTTGACATTTTCTAAATTGTTCTTTTCTCTCAAAACACTTGTTTTTGTTCAGAGCCTTTGAGATAAAGCCACACCCAGGAGGGAAGATGAAATGTCCAGCTGCCGTGCTCGGAGCAGTTCAAGTAAACTGATTCTGTGGGAGTTGCACGGTGTTCCATTCTGTCCACAAGCACCCTCCTCTTGAACTGAGTCAAGTAGAATAAAAGGTGACTCTGAGACTGCTCTTTGGCAAGTGGCAGTTTGTTGATGAATTTTACTGCTAGCATCATGTCTCTCTTGGAGAAAGCTGAGTCACAGCAAACTTAAGGCAAATATTCTGACAGCTTTTGAAGAAGAATTTGCAAGTTGTTCCCTTTAGTCTGCCCCAAATCCAAGTCATTGAACAAAATATGCTTTTGTTATTTTTTTGTGTTTTTCTCAGTTGTGGCTGGATGGTTTTTTTGTTTGTTTGTTTGTTTTCTTTAAATAACTGACTCAGAAGTTTCCACTGAGTTCCAATCAATAGGATGGAGCAAGTTATCCTGGCAGAGGAAAACCTGAGATAGTGGTTCTGAGGTGTGCAATAGGAGGTGGGGTTCTCCATGGGAGGGCAGGTGTCAGTGCAGCAGCTCCTGATGGCAGGAAGGGTGGATGGCTGCTCTCAGCCAGACTCAAGACCATGAAGTGCTCACTGGTGAATATTGGCAGATGTTTGGTGTGTTTCCTTGCTTCACCATGTGATTTGAATAAGACATTTGATGATATTAACACCTCCTTTCTCCAGACCTTGAGAAGAAGAGATATTGTGACCAAGTCTGCTGTACCTTTCTGCAAAAAAATATGTTCTTGCACAGGTAATATATATTTAGTAAATTAAAACATATCATTTCATTGATATTTGTGAGATTTTTTCTTCTCCCTGATCAAGGGTTCCCCCATTCCTCCAATTCCTCTTATTTTTATTGATTTTAATTTATTGTGTTTACACAGATTCTAGGGTCACCCCAAATGCATCTTCCCTCCCCCATATTCCCCTCAGTATCTCCCTTATCCCCTCCTCATAGCGCACTGCCCCATTCCCTTAAGGTTTATCCCATCCTATCATCCCCTTTCCCTCTGTCCTCTTTTCCTCTGGTCCCTTTGATCCCTCCTCTGTCTCAGTTCTGTTCCTCAGTTCAAATTGATCATTGGATTCCTCAAATGAGTGAGGTCATATGATATTTTTCTTTCTCTGCCTGGCTTATTTCACTTAACATAATAGTTTCCAGGTCCATCCATGTTGTCACAAAGGGTAAGATCTTCTTTTTCATGGCCCCATAGTATTCCATTGTGTATATGTACCACTGCTTTTAAATCCACTTGTCCACTGATGGACATTTGGGCTGTTTCCAGATCTTAGCTATTGTGAACAATGCTGCCATAAACGTGGGGATGCATTTCTCCATTTGAAACAATGCTATGATGTTCTTGAGGTATATTCCTAAAAGTTGGAAAGCTGGTTCAAAAGGCAGTTCAATTTTCAATTTTTTGAGGAATCCCCATACTGTTTTTCACAGTGGCTGCACCAGTCTGCATTCCCACCAACAGTGCAGGAGGGTTCCCTTTTCTCCACATCCTCACCAGCACTTATTCTGTGTTGTTTTGTTAATGAGCACCATTCTGACTGGTGTGAGGTGGTGTCTCATTGTGGTTTTAATTTGCATTTCTCTAATGATTAGTGATGTTGAGCATTTTTTCATATGCCTATTGGTCATCTGTATGTCCTCATTGGAGAAGTATCTATTCATTTCTTTTGCACATTTTTTGATTGGATTGTTTATCTTTCTGGTGTTGAGTTTTACAAGTTCTTTATAAATTTTGGTTATTAACCCCTTATCAGATGTATTATCGAGTATGTTCTCCCATTGTGAAGTTTGTCTTTTTATTGTGTTCTTATTGTCTTTAGCTGTGCGAAAACTTTTTAGTTTAATATAGTCCCATTTGTTTATCCTATCTTTTATTTCACTTGCTCATGGAGATAAATCAGCAAATATATTGCTGTGAGAGATGTCGGAGAGCTTACTGCTTATATTTTCTTCTAAGATGCTTATAGTTTCATGACTTATGTTTAAGTCTTTTATCCATTTTGAGTTTATTTTTGTGAATGGTGTAAGTTGATGGTCTAGTTTCATTTTTTTGCAGGTAGCTGTCCAATTTTCCCAACACCATTTGTTAAAGAGGCTGTCTTTACTCCATTGTATGCTTTTACTTTCTTTGTCAAATATCAGTTGTCCTTAAAGGTGTGAGTTTATTTCTGGGTTCTCTGTTCTGTTCCACTTATCTATATGCCTGTTCTTATGCCAGTACCAAGCTGTTTTGAGTACAATGGCCTTGTAGTGTAACTTGATATCAGGAAGTGTGATACCTCCCACTTTATTCTTTCTATTCAAGATTGCTGAGGGTATTCATGTTCTTTCTTTTGGTTCCATATACATTTTTGGAATATGTATTCTATATCTTTGAAGTATGTCATTGGTATTGTAATTGGTATTGCATTAAATTTATAAATTGCTTTGGGAAATATAGACATTTTAATGCTGTTTATTCTTTCTATCTATAAATACAGTATATGTTTTCACTTGTTTGTGTCTTTCTTGATTTCTTTTATCAATGTTTTATAATTTTCTGAGTACAAGTCTTTATTCTCCTTAGTTAAATTTACTCCTAGGTACTTTATTATTATTTTTGTTGCAATAGTGAAGGGATTGTTTCCTTAATTTCTCTTTCTCACAGTTCATTGTTGGTGTATAAATATGGCTCTGATTTCTGAGTATTAATTTTATATCCTGCCACCTTGCTGAATTCATTTATCGGGTTCAGTAGAGTTTTGACTGAGACTATAGGGTTTTCTATATACAATATCATATCATCTGCAAATAATGACAATATTACTTCTTCTTTTCTAATTTGGATGATTTTATTTTCATACTGTCTGATTGCTGTGGCTAGGACATCCAGAACTATGTTGAATAAGAGTGGTGTAAGGGGGAACCCCTGACTTGTTACTGATCTTAAGGGGATTCCTTTTAATTTCTGCCCATTGAGTATGATGGTGGCTGTGGGTTTGTCATAGATGGCCTTTATCATCTTGAGGTATATTTCCTGTATTCCCACTTTGCTGAGAGTTTTGGTCATGAATAGATGCTGGATTTTAACAAATGCTTTTTCTGCATCTATTGAAATTATCATGTGGTTTTTCTCCTTTCTTTTGTTTATGTGATGAATCACATTGATTGATTTGTGAATATTGTACCAGCCTTGCCTTTCCAAAATAAATCGCACTTGATCATGGTGTATAATTTTTTTCATATATTGCTGGATCCCGTTTGCTAATATTTTGTTGAGGATTTTAGCATCTAAATTTATTAGGTATATTGGTCTATAATTTTCTTTCTTTGTGTTGTCTTTGCTCAGTTTTGGAATCAGAATTATGCTCACCTCATAAAAGGAGCTTGGAAGTCTTCCTTACTCTTGGATTTTTTGAAATAGTTTGAGAAGGATAGGAGTTAGTTCTTTGAATATTTGGTAGAATTCACTTGTGAAGCCATCAGACACAGGACTTTTCTTTTTTGGGAGTTTTTTTATAACTGTTTCAATCTCATTTGTTGTAATCTGTCTGTTTAGGTTTTCTGATTCTTCCAGATTGATTTTTGAAAGATTATATGTTTCAAGAAATTTGTCCATTTCATCTAGCTTGTTTAATATTTTTTGCATATATTCTTCATACTATTTTCTTACAATCCTTTGTATTTCTGTTGTGTCAGTTCTGATTTCTTCACACTCACTTCTAATTATTTATTTGAGTCCTCTCTCGTTTTTTCTTGATGAATCTGGTTAATGGTTCATCAATCTTGTTTACCTTTTCAATGAACCGGCTCCTGGTTTCATTGATTCTCTGTATTGTTTCTTTAGCCTTTATGTCATTTACTACCTCTGGGCTTTACTTGCTATTCTTTTTCTAGTTCTTTTAGATGCAGGGTTAAGTTGTTTATTTGAGCTGTTTCTAGCTTCTTAAGGTATGCCTGTAATGCTTTGAACTTTTCTCTCAGTACTGCTTTTGCTGTGTCCCATAAATTTTGAGTTTTTGTATGCTCATTATCATTCCTTTTTAGTAATTTTTAAAATTGTTTCTTTGAACACCATTTGTTAAAGGGACTGTCTTTATTCCATTGTATGTTCTTTCCTCCTTTGTCAAATATCAGTTGTCCATAAAGCTGTGGGTTTATTTCTGGGTCCTCTATTCTGTTCCATTGATCTATGTGCCTGTTCTTATGCCAGTACCAGGCTGTCTTGAGTATAATGGCCTTATAGTATATACCTTGATATCTGGAAGAGTGATACCTCCTGCTTTATTTTTTCTTTTTAGGATTGCTGAGGCTATTCGTGTTCTTTTTTGGTTCCATATAAATTTTTGGAATATGTTTTCTATATCTTTGAAGTATGTCATTGGTATTTTAATTGGTATTGCATTGAATTTATAAATTGCTTTGGGTCATATAGACATTTTAATGATGTTTATTCTTCCTCGCCATGAGCACGGTATATGCTTCCACTTGTTTGTATCTTCCTTGATTTCCTTTATCAATGTTTTATAATTTTCTGAGTACAAGTCCTTAACCTCCTTGGTTAAATTTACTCCTAGGTATTTTATTTTTTTGGCTGCAATAGTGAAGGGGATTGTTTCCTTAATTTCTTTTGCTGACAGTTCATTGCTTGTATATAGAAATGCCTCTGTTTTCTGCGTATTAATTTTATATCCTGCCACCTTGCTGAATTCATTTATAAGGTCCAGTAGTTTTTTGACTGAGACTTTAGGGTTTTCAATATACAATATCATATCATCTGCAAATAGTGACAGTTTTACTTCTTCTTTTCCAATTTGGATGCCTTTTATTTCTTCTTCTTGTCTGATTGCTATAGCTAGGACTTCCAGAACTATGTTGAATAAGAGTGGTGAAAGTGGGCAACCCTGCCTGGTTCCTGATCTTAAGGGGATTGCTTTTAATTTTTGCCCATTTATTATGATGTTTGCTGTGGGTTTGTTGTAAATGGCCTTTATCATGTTAAGGAATGTTCCTTGTATTCCCACTTTACTGAGAGTTTTGAGCATGAATGGGTGCTGGATTTTATCAAATGCCTTTTCTGCATCTATTGAAATTATCATGTGATTTTTGTCTTTCTTTTTGTTTATGTGGTGAATCACATTGATTGATTTGCGAATATTAAACCAGCCTTGCCTCTCCAGAATAAATCCCACTTGGTCATGGTGTATGATATTTTTCATATATTGCTGGATCCGGTTGGCTAATATTTTGTTGAAAATTTTAGCATCTAAATTCATCAGGGATATAGGCCTATAATTTTCTTTCTTTGTGTTGTCTTTGCCCGGTTTTCGGATCAGAATTATGCTCGCCTCGTAAAAGGAGTTTGAAAGTCTTCCTTCTTCTTGAATTTTTTGAAATAGCTTGAGGAGGATAGGAGTTAATTCTTCTTTGAATTTTTGATAGAATTCACTTGTGAAGCCATCAGGCCCAGGACTTTTCTTTTTTGGGAGTTTTTTGATAACTGTTTTGATCTCATTTGTTGTAATCTGTCTGTTTAGGTGTTCTGATTCTTCCAGATTGATTTTTGGAAGTTTATATGATTCAAGAAATTTGTCCATTTCATCTAGATTGTCAAATTTTTTGGCATAGAGTTCTTCATAATATTTTCTTACAATGCTTTGTATTTCTGTTGTATCAGTTGTTATTTCTCCACTGTCCTTTTTAATTTTATTTATTTGAAACCTCTCTCTTTTTTTCTTGGTGAGTCTAAAAATTGGACATCTACCTGCAAAAAAATGAAACTAGACCATCAACTTACACCATTCACAAAAACAAACTCAAAATGGATAAAAGACTTAAATGTAAGCCATGAAACCATAAGCATCTTAGAAGAAAACATAGGCAGCAAGCTCTCCGACATCTGTAGCAGCAGTATATTTGCCGATTTATCTCCACAGGCAAATGAAATAAAAGACAAGATAAACAAATGGGACTATATCAAACTAAAAAGTTTTTGCACAGCTAAAGACAATAAGAACAGAATAAAAAGACAAACCACACAATGGGAGAACATATTCGACAGCACATCAGATAAGGGGTTAATAACTAAAATTTATAAAGAACTTATAAAACTCAACACCAGGAAGACAAACAACCCAATCAAAAAATGGGCAAAAGAAATGAATAGAAATTTCTCCAAAGAGGACATACAGATGGCCAATAGACATATGAAAAAATGCTCAACATCACTAATCATTAGAGAAATGCAAATTAAAACCACAATGAGATATCACCTCACACCAGTCAGAATGGCACTCATCAGCAAAACAACACAGAATAAGTGCTGGCGAGGATGTGGAGAAAAGGGAACCCTTCTGCACTGCTGGTGGGAATGCAGACTGGTGCAGCCACTGTGGAAAACAGTTTGGAGATTCCTCAGAAAATTGAAGATCGAACTGCCTTTTGACCCAGCTATCCCACTTATAGGAATATACCCTAAGAACACCATAGCACTGTTCGAAAAGAAGAAATGCGCCCCCATGTTCGTGGCAGCATTGTTCACAATAGCGAAGATCTGGAACCAGCCCAAGTGTCCGTCAGAAGACGAGTGGATTAAAAAGCTTTGGTACATATATACTATGGAATACTACTCAGCCATAAGAAACGATGACATCGGATCATTTATAACAAAATGGATGTACCTTGATAACATTATTCGGAGTGAAATAAGTAAATCAGAAAAAAAGAAAAACTGAGAACAGCATGATTTCATACATAGGTGGGACATAAAAGTGAGAATAAGAGACATGGACAAGAGAGTGGTGGTTAAGGGGTGGGGGGAGGGAGGAGAGGGTGGTATAGGGAGGAGGGGAGGGACACAGGGTAAACCAGATGGAAAGTGACAGAGGACAATTTGACTTTTGGTGACGGGTATGCAACACGGTTGAATGATAAGATAACCTGGAGATGTTTTCATTGTACATATGTACCCTGATTTATTGGTGTCACCCCATTAGAATTAATAAAAAAAAAATTGTTTCTTTGATCTCATTGTTAACCCATTCATTATTTAATAACATATTATTTAGTTTCCAAGTGTTTGAGTATTTTTCAGTTTTTCTGTTGTGGTTGATTTCTAGTTTCATGCCACTATGATCAGAGAAAATGCTTGATATTATTTAATTCTTCTTAAATTTGTTGAGACCACTTTTGTTCCCTAACATGTGGTTTATCCTAGAGAATGTACCATGAGCCCTTAAAAAAATGTATATTGTGTTGCTTTAGGGTGAAAGGTTCTAAAGATATCTATTAAATCCAGTTGGTCTAGTGTGTCTTTTAAATCTGCTGTTTCTTTGTTTATTTTCTTTCTTGAGGATCAATCTAGTGATGTTAGTGGGGTATTGATATCCCCTACTGTTGTAGTATTGCTGTTGATCTCACCCTTTATATCCATCAAAGTCTGCTTTATATATTTAGGTGCTCCTATATTAGGTGCGTAGATATTTATAATGGTTATATCTACCTGTTGGATTGCTCCCTTTATCATTATGTAGTGACCTTCTTTATCTCTTACTATAGCCTTTCCTTTAAAGTGCATTTTCTCTGATATAAGTATTGCTACCCCAGGTGTTATTTTTATTTTCATTTGCATGAAATATTTTTTCCATCTTTTTACCTTCAGTCTATGTGTATCTTTTGTTTTGAGGTGTATCTCTTGTAGACAGCATATGTATGGGTCCTGTTTTCTTATTCACACAGCTACCCTATGTCTTTTGATTGGATCATTTAATCCATTTACATTTAAGGTTATTATTAATATGTAGTTGTTTTTTGCCATTTTATTCTTTAAAGTTGTATTTCTCTTTTGCTATATTCTTTTCCCCCTCTGATGTGTTTAAAACAGGCCCCTTAACATTTCTTGCAGCATTGGTTTGGTTGTAATATAAATTTCTTGAGTTTCTTTGTCTGGGAAGCCTTTTATTTCTCCTTCAATTTTAAATGATAGCCTTGCTGAATAAAGAAGTCTTGATTGTAGGCTCTTCTTCAGCATTTCTTTGAATATTTCTTGCCATTCCCTTCTGGCCTCTAGTGTTTCTGTTGAGAAGTTTGTTGTCATCCTTATGGGGGCTCCTTTGTAGGTCATAGCCTTTTTTTCTCTAGCTGCTTTTAATATTTTCTCTTTATCTCTTAGCTTTGGTATTTTAATTATGATGTGTGTTGATGTAGATTTCTTTGGGTTTCTCTTTAATGGAATTCTCTGTGCTTCTTGAACTTGTGTGACTATTTCCTGCTTCAATTTAGGGAAGTTTTCAGCTATGATTTGATTGAACAGTCTCTATCCCTTGTTCTTTCTCTTCTTCTTCAGGAACCCCTATGATGCTGATCTTATTTCTCTTCATGTTGTCCCAGAGCTCTCTTAGAATTTCCTCAGACATTTTGAGTCTCTTTTTTTTTTTTTACTGCTCTGCTTCTATGCTTTCCTTTATCTTGTCCTTTAACTTGCTGATTTGATCCTCAGCTTCATCCATCCTGCTTTTAATTCCTTCCATTTTGGTCTTCATTTCTGATATTGTATTTTTCATTTCTAACTGATTGTTTTTTTATTATTTCAATGTCTTTTTTTATACTTGCTATCTTTTATTTAGGTGTCTGTTATGACCATATGTTGTTGTTCTAAGGTCTTTGAACATCCTAACAATCATTATTTTAAACTCTGCATCCAGTAATTTGGTTATATCTGACTCATTCAAGTTTTTTTCTGGGGATTTCTCTTGATTCATTTGGGTTGCATTTCTCTGCCTTTCCATTTTGTCTGTGTGTAAGAAGGGTGTGGCCACTGGAGTCCAATGGATGTGGCCTCTGTGTTCCATAGGTGTGTTCTGTTTGCAGGCCTGCCACTCCCCCTGCCACTGCCTCCGGCGTTAGGGTATGGGCATTGCTGGTGCCGGCCAGCTACAGCTGTCTCTGCAGTTTCTGCCTCTCCTCCACGGGAAGGACTGTGTTCACGTGCCTGGGTCTACAAGCCTCTGCCCACCTCAGCCTTTGCCTTGCTTCCGCAGGTGGGGCTGCACTGCAGGCAGGATTGTGCACCAAGCTCAGCCACGGGTCTCTGCCTATTTCTGGGCTTTCGCCTTGCTTCCATGGTCGGAGTTGCACTAGTATTTTGTGCTGCAAGCCCCAGCTTCGTGGGCTGGGTGGGGCTGTGTGCCCGCTCTCAGCCATAGGTCTCTGCAGTTCCCAAGCTTTCACCTTTCCTCTGTGAGCAGGATTGCAGGCACTATCGCTCTTGCTCTCTTGGCCCAGCAGCTGGCCAGGCCACTTTTATGCATCCCCTTCACCCCTGCTGGGCGAGATTGAGCTCACTTCAGGCCTAAGTCATGGCTGGCCTGGCTTCCGCTCCCACCAACGGGACCATGCTTTTGTGTCCTGCCACCGCCCACCCTTCGGCGAGCCCTCATCAGTGTGGGTTGGGGTGCTGCAGCTCAGACCCTAGTACTCAATACTGTATTCCTTAAGGCTCCCTCCTTCTAAGCAACTCTGCTCTGAGTGCTGTGGGAGAGCTTGTTTGGCTGGTGTCCTGCTTCCCTTTGCTGGTATTGCTGGTTCCAGGGGAAATATTCACTTTAGATTTGGGGAGGGGGGTGACTCAGCCCAGGGGTTAGAGTGGCTGTCCCTCAAAGTGTTTCTCCCTGTGCCTCGTAGATTACACTCTTTTACTGCTACTCTGGTCCTCTCCTCTGTCCCCATCCCCTGAAGCCCCAGGTGAGTGGTTGTGAAAGAGGTTTTCTGTGCTGTTCCTTTAAGAAGAATCCTGGGTCTGAGAAAACTGTTTCTTTCTCACAAACAGTATCCTGACTTGTTTCACAGCTAAATACTGTTTATACGCCTCTTCTAGTCTCTGCGGCTGCAGGCTGGGACTTTGTTCCTGGGGCCCAGGAGCCTCTCCTCTCTGCTAAACTCATCACGACGCGAGTCTTTCGGGCTGCCATTCACTCCTGTGAGCTGGTCAGCCCTCTCTACATTTCTGCTTTTCCTACCAGTCTCAGTGTTTCCTACCAGGCTTCTTCAGTGTTCCTTGGTTAAAGAGTCCTCTTACTTTAGTCCAAAGTTGGTTTTTCCCGATGGTGGTTCTTTTTTTCTTTTTCTTTTTTTTCAGGGACAGAGAGAGAGTCAGAGAGAGGGATAGATAGGAACAGACAGACAGGAACAGAGAGAGGTAAGAAGTATCAATCATTAGTTTTTCATTGCTGTTGCAACACCTTAGTGTTTCATTGATTGCTTTCTCACATGTGCCTTGACCGTGGGCCTTCAGCAGACCGAGCAACCCCTTGCTGGAGCCAGTGACCTTGGGTCCAAGCTGGCAAGCTTTTGCTCAAGCCAGATGGGCCTGCACTCAAGCTGGCGACCTTGGGGTCTCGAACCTGGGTCTTCTGCATCTCAGTCCAATGCTCTATCCACTGTGCCACCGCCTGATCAAGCTCAATGGTGGTTCTTAAAATTAAGTTGTAATCCACTTTGGTTCTGGGAGGTAGAAGTTGGTACATCTGCCTACTCCATCACCCCAATTCTTCTCTTTGTAATGAGTAAATCTCTAGGATTACTGGACAACATATACCATGTAAGGTGGGGGGTGGTGGTTCAAAGTAATACAACTAGACTTCCTCATTTTTTAGTTTCTTTATTTAAAAATAATTTTAAAAATATTTAGTTACAGTTGGCATACAATATTATATTATAGTAGTTTCAGGTGTACAGCTCAGTGATTAGGCATCTATATAACTTGTAATCATCCCAATAAATCTAGTACCCATCTGACACCATACACAGTTATGACTATATATATTATTCTTAGAGAGAGGAGGTGAGATAGAGAGACAGACTCCAACATGTTCCACCTAGCAACCACATCTGGGTCTGATGTTCGAATCAACCAAGCTATCTTCAGGGCTCGGGCTGATGCTTGAATGAATGGAACCACTGAAAAGAGAGAGAGAAGGGGGAGGGGGAATGGAAGAGAAGCAGATGGTCACTTCTCATATGTGCCCTGACTGGGGATCAATTGCAGGATATCCACAGGTTGGGCCAACATTCTATCCACTGAGCTAACTGGGCAGGGCTGTTATTACAATATTATTCATTGCATTCCCTATGTTGTACTTTATGTCTTCATGACTATTCTGTAACTACCAATTTGTACTTCTAAATCCCCTCACCTATTTTTTTGCCCATCCCTAAACCCCCTCCTATTAGGCAACCATCAGAATTTTCTCTTTTATGGCCCTTGGTGGTGTAGTGAATAGAGCATTGACCTGGAATGGTGAGGTCACTAGTTCAAAACCCTGGGCTTGCCCAGTCAAGGCACCTATGACAATCAAACAATAAACAACTAAAGTAAAGCAACTATGAGTTGATACTTTTTGTTCCTCCCCACCCTTCTCTCTCTTCTTTCTGTAATATTAATAAATAAAATCTTTTTTTGTCTGACAGAGACACAGAGAGACAGACAGACAGGAAGGGAGAGAAATGAGAAGCATCAATTCTTCTTTGTGGCACCATGGTTATTCATTGATTGCTTTCTCATATGTACCTTGAAGGGGTTGGGTGGGGACTACAGCAGATGGAGTGACCCTTGCTCAAGCCAGCGACTTTGGGCTCAAGCTGGTGAACCTTGCTCAAATCATATGAGCCCACGTTCAAGCTGGAGACGTAGGGGTTTCAAACCTGGGTACTCCGTGTCCCAGTCTGATGCTCTATCCACTGCGCCACCACCCGGTCAAGCTATATAAATAAAATCCTTTAAATAATGTTCTCTGTGTCTATGAGTCTCTTTCTGTTCTACTTGTTCATTTATTTTGTTTTTTAGAGTCCACATATAAGTGTAATCATATGGCATTTGTGTTTCTCTGTCTGATATTTTTCACTCAGAACAACATCCTTTAAGTCCATTAATCTTGTTGCAGATGACAAAATTTTATTCTTTTTCTTATTGCTGAGTCATATTTCATTGTATATGAGCACCACTTCTTTATCTATTCATCTATTGATGGACACTTTGCGTTTATATCTTGACTATTGTAAATAATGTTGCAATGAACATATGAATGCATATCTCTTTTCAATGAAGTGTTTTGGGTTACTTTGGATAAATATTCAGAAATGGAATTGCTGGGTTCTTCATTTTTTCTTGTAGCCTTTGTTTTCTTTCTATTGTTTGCTACCCCAGCTTTTTGCTTTTTTCTGTTTCCCTTTTCATAAAATATCTTTTCCTATCCCTCCACTTTCAGCCTATATATTTCTTTCTGTCTGAAGTGGGTCTCTTGTACACAGCTTATGTAAGGATCTTATTTTGTTATCCATTCAACCACTGTATGTCTTTTAATTAGAACATTTAATACACTCACATTTAAAGTGATTGTTGATAGAATGCATTTATTGCCACTTTATTACTCTTATTTTTTATTTTCCTCTTCTTAAAGGAGACCCTTTAACATTTCTTATAATACTAGTTTTGTAAGGTTGAATTTCTTTAGCTTTTTTTGGCCTGGGAAGTTCTGTATCTGTCCTTCTACTTTAAATAATAGCTTTGCTGTGTAATCTTAGGAATAGGCCCTTGCTTTTCATCACTTTGAACATTTTTTGCTAATCCCTCTGGCCTGGAATGTTTCTATTGAGAAATTAGCTGACAATCTTATGGGAGCTCCCTTGTAGATAACTAACTACTTTCTCTTGCTGCTTTTACACTTCTCCCTTTGCCTTCAATTTTTGCATTTTAATTAAGATGTGTCTTTGTGTGGGCCTTGTTGGGTTCATCTTGTTTGAGTCTCTCTGCACTTCCTAGACTTGTAGGTCTATTTCCTTAACCAGGTTAGGAAAATTTGCTGTCATTATTTTTATAAATAGGTTTTCAATTATTTTGCTCTCTCTGTTGTCTTTTTGGCACCTCCATGATGTGAATGTTGATACTTTGGAAGTTGTCCCAAAGGCTTCTTAAACTTACCTCATTTTGTTGTTAGTGGTTTTTTGTTTTGTTTCTTTGTTTGTTTATTTGTTTTTTCTGTTCTCTGGAATATTTTCTGCTTCCTTAATTTCCACATCACTGCTTTGATCCTTTGCTTCATCTACTTCTCTATTGATTCCCTGTAATATGTTCTTCATCTCAATTAATGTATTCTTCATTTCTGACTAGCTCTTTTTTATATTTTAGTTCCATTTTTATGTTTCCTATCTCTTTGTTGAAGTTCTCACTAAGCTCATCTACTCTTTTCCTGAGTTAATTGAGCATCCTTATAACCAGTATTTTGAACTCTACATCTGGTAAGTTGCTTCTCTCCATTTCATTTATTTCTTTTTTGGGAGTGTTGTTAGTGATAGGGGAAACTCTCTGTACCAGGGGTACTCAATACGTCGATCGCGAAGGAAGTGTGGGTAGATCGCATGACATTAAAAAGACATTTGTCTTTTGATTGGCATACAGGGTAGCCAATCTGACGTCTGAACTTTTGACACCCTACGCATGCGCGTTAAATCGCGCTAATTTGTTCAGTTACATTGCTGCGTAGTTAGCCTTCAATTTATTTAAACTAAATACAACAAAGGGTATAGAGTGCCATAGCTGGTCCGAGTAAGAAGCCTAAAACCTACCACTTTCATACAGAGTGGGAGGGGATTTTTTTCACAATGTCATATTCTAAGTGTGTTTGCCTCATCTGTCTGTGTGCCATTACTATTCCAAAGAAGGGAAATGTGGAGCGGCTTTTTTGGACTGTTCATAAAATCTATGACATTGACTTTCCTCCAAAAAGAGAGCTGAGAAGGAGAAAGGTGAAAGAAGAATACACAATATTAAATAGTAATAATAGTAACTTAAATAATGATAATATAGAAGAAATAAATTTATGTTTTGCATTTTTATTGTAGGTAGATCATTTTGACTTGGTCATCTTATAAGTAGCTCACAAGCTGAAAAAGTATGGACACCCCTGCTCTGTACTATCTTCACAAGTTATTTTGTAAATCTGAAACTATTGTAAAATAAAATACTTTATTTAAATGTGTTTCCCTCCTCTTCTAGCCTTCACAAAGAATTCCAGGTGCATTTTGGTGTCCTGGGATGGGTAGACTGGTGGGGAGGACCTCCTTAGGCAGTTTACATGCTTGCGAGTAGAAGGAGTTGAGAATGAATGTTGCCTTCACTTAATATGTAAACCTCCAGGCAGAGTGTGTGTGCACAGCTGTGCTAGGCTCTGTGTGTCTAGTGGTAAGATAGCTTCTATGCAAAAAGGGAGAGAGAGAGAGAGAGAGTAGTTTAAAGCTAAAATATACACCCTACCTAACAAAGCAAAAAAGAATCTGTGTGCTGTGAAGTGTGTGTATGTGTTAGAAATCTATTAGAAATGACTTAGGAGTGGCACCACCACTCTGACTTCCTGTTCTCCCAGAGGCAATTTTTAAAAAATGAGTCCAGAATTCCTGGGATGAGGTCCCCAGAGTTCTTTCTTTAAACTGCCATGCCAGAGGGCTCCCCAGCCCAAACAGCTCACCATCACAGATGAATGATCACACTAGTCTTTCTTTCCCTCTACCAGACTGCCTGTTCACCAACCCGACTCCCTCGCATCCCGACAAACACTTCGCTCTGTCCTTATTTTCAAGGCCTCTTGGCATAACCTCAGAATAAACTAAAATCTCTTCAAATTGGATCCTTGAATAATTCCAGAAGGAAGAGTTCCTTTGTGAATTCTGTTTGCTTATGGATTTCATACCGTGTTTGCAAATTCTACAGTGCTGGGAAACCTCCAGACCTGTTTAAATCCCTTTTCTAATTATTCAGCACCATCAAAGATGTCACCAACTTGAGGCAAAAATCCAGAAGGATTCTTTTCTTTAGAGTGCGCGCGCGTGTGTGTGTGTGTGTGTGTGTGTGTGTGTGTGTGTGTGTGTGTGTGTGTAAGTCCAGAACTTTTAAAAAGTGTGTTGCTTGCAGGATACTATCAGCCAGTGATCAGGATGAGGAGCTTCTGCTAATTAGCCCTATCCTGCTGGCTACTGAAGTGCCAGGCAGCTGGGCTCTGCCTCTGGCAAGTGGTCAAGTTTCCCAGCAGGTAGAAGATTTAGAACAAATTGGAAAAGAACACTTTAGAGCCGGGCCACTCACATTCAGTTTGGGTGCTCCCAAGAGTCACAGCTGAACTATTGCTGCAAGTAGGCTGCCAGAGCAGTCTCTCCCTGCTCCTGAAAGGCTCCTCAATGTTGGAAATTTACTGATCTGCTGATCCTGTGATCAGATTTTTTTCCTTTGCAAAAAGAGCAAGGTGAAAAATTGCTAAATATTTGTTCTGGAAGGCTTTCTGAGCTCATATCATAGTCCTTGGGCTTTTGCGGTTCTAACTTGGGGGAGAAAAGCTTCTGTAGTAGCTGCTCATAGCTGCAAGGACCTTTTGTTGACTGGAGGTACTGTCTCCAATGGGACAAAGTCCTGGAGCATCTCTCCCTAGTAGACCCTGCTCTCCCCAGTGGCAGAAATGATGATCCTATGTCCTGAAATGGACTTCTATAAAGAAGAAACCCCTGCCACAGCATGTGATCTTTAGGGCTCCCCTGTATGTGTGCATTAATATCCCTGTTTCCCAGGGTGGAGACATTCATTACGGACTGTCTTAGTCATCTCACACAGCAATGACAAAAGCACCTCAGACTGGGTGGCTTATAAACAACCGAAATTAATTTCTTATAGTCCTGGAAGAGTGGGAAGTTCAAGATCAAGGTGCAGCATTGACGGACTCTGATGATGACCCACCCACTGCCTGGCTCACAAATGGCCATTTTCTCACCATATCCTCACATAGCAAAGAAAGCCAGGGAGTTCTCTGCACTTTCATACATAGGGCTGTACCCTCATGAGCAATCACCCCCTAAAGCACCATCTCAGAATACCATGACATTGGGTGTTAAAATTTCAACATATGAATTTGTGGGGGACATGAACATTCATTCTATAGCAGGGACCTTCCATATACCCTCCAGCCCTGCAATGGAGGCCTTTCTCTGCTGAAGTCGTGTCACCATCAGCTGGTTGGAATCCCTGTGGCTGTTGGTAGCATATTTCTCTCCTAAATTGCCCTGCTAGTTGTTAGAAACATCTGACTCAGGGACTTACAGCCTCTTTCTGTTAGACTCCCATTAATTTTCTGATTTGGAGTTGTGTGCAGAAAATTCTCCATGTTCATGAGCTAATTCTACTGATCCTCTGAACCAGCCAGAGGAGTGTCTAGTCATTGGATCTCATTTTTATGGAGGACACTTTTATAATTCAAGTTGCTTTGAAAGCTATGAAACACAAAACAAAGAAAAGGAATTATTTATTTGTCAGAGGGAGAAAAGCTCAGTCCCAAATGAATGGAAGAAATCAAGTGCTCTTGCTATTTCTCCACCACTTGGCGCAGGCTCAGCAGGAGGTATCTGGACAGCTCCACTGCACTGTTCATTGCCAGAGGGGTAAATCCAGGTCTTTGATTAGGTACATAAGATGTTAGAAGGTAAACTTGAAAGTAGTCTAAATTCTCACCTTCTGGTTGCATCATCTATTTGTTTGTTCATTCAACCTTCTTGGGAGAGAGTGAGGAAGAGACTATTTTCCTGGTCTTCTGACTCTTCTGAAGATTAAACCAAAAAAATGTCCTCTTTAATTTCTATTGCAAATCAAGGTGGGGTGATGCTTATGCCTAAGAGATAGTCATCTCTTAGTGAGCTCCTAAAGTGACCCTGTGAGTGAAAATGGGGATTCTTTGGAAAGAAATCTCACAGAATGATCTGATCATAGTTCTTAACTTTGTAGGTCATGGTAGGTGGTCACGCCCTTGGCCTATAGCTTGTTTAATGGGAGGTTTAAACCAGCTCTATCCATTATTCTTGTGCATCTAACCCACCTTTGAAACATCCAAAGTAATACCCTTTATGGTGGGTATTAACCCAAGGTGACCAGACGTCCCGCTTTTGGCAGGACAGTCCCGAATTTTAACAGTTTGTCTTGAGTCCCGCAGCGTTTTAAAAAAGTCCCAATTAAAAAATATATATTACAATACTACTTTTGCATTCTATGAAAAAAATTTTTTGCTCCATATAGACCAAATTTTTGATCAAGAACCCCCCCCCCGTCAATGGTGTCCCACTTTACCAATTCTAAAATCTGAAACCCCAAATAAGCACATAATCTTGTTAACTATTCTGTACTCTAGTCCTTGCTTTCTCCAATATACCTTATATGGCCCTCCTTAATTTCAAATGCATGAAAGAAGCTGCAAAACTGTTATTTTCTGAAGCATTTGAGATCTTGCTCCTCAGCATATGTCATCAGTTTGGCTCAAATAAACTTTTATAAAAATTCTCTACAAGTTTAGACATTTCTTACATTGTCAGCCCAGTCCTTTGATCTCATACTATTGTTGCAGCATTTGAGGAACTGTGGGGCTGATCTGCTTGGACATGTCATAGAAAAACTCAGCAAAGAGGGCTTGGAAGTGATAGAGAAAGTGAAGAGTCAATGTTTTACCTTTAGTAATAGTAGCTTGCAGTTATTATTATTAGGCTTAATGATTAATCCAAGTAAAAAGTTTTGTTCTAGGAGCTGGGATATACTAACAGATCTCTGACTTCACAAGGGGTGCAAGCAATCCACCCTTCATGCCCTAGGCGTCCACAGAAAAATCTTTGTACTCCAGGGATAGAATGCCTGCTGACCATGATGCAGATAAAGAATTAACTAGCTTATTTCACTTAACATAATAGTTTCCAGGTCCATCCATGTTGTCGCAAAAGGTAAGAGTTCCTTCTTTTTGATGGCCCCATAGTATTCCGTTGTATATATGTACCACTGCTTTTTAATCCACTCATCTACTGACGGACAGTTGGGCTGTTTCCAGACCTTGGCTATTGTAAACAATACTGCCATAAACATGGGGGTGCATTTCTTTTTTTTTAGTCAGTGATATGATGTTCTTGGGATATATTCTTAAAAGTGGCATGGCTGGGTCAAAAGGCAGGTCCATTTTTAATTTTCTGAGGAATCTCCATACTGAGGAACGTAATTGAGACAGAGGAGGGATCAAAGGGAACAGAGTAAAAGAGGACAAAGGAAAAGGGGACGATAGGAGGGGATAAACCTGAAGGAAAGGGGGAGGGCACTATAGGGAGAGGGACAAGGGAAATGTTGAGGGGAATAAGGGGGAGGGGGAAAGCATTCAGGGAAACATTAGAATCTATGTAAACACAATTAATTAAATGATAAAAAAAGAATTAACTAGCAATACTAGAAAACTCTCTGTAAAAACCTTTATCTAATTAAGTTTCCTTGAATTCCAAACCCCTTACCTACCCTTTTCTTCCTCTTATAAAAAAGCTGGATTGAGATGAGATGTTAGGGTGTTTTTTAGAATACATAACCCACCATCTTCTCAGGTCCCCAGCCATTCTTGTCTCTACTTATTTGGCTGAGTGGTGACAGAAAATATGAATGTCATTTTTTTTCAGTTTCAAAAGGGTTAATGGTTTGTTGAGTTTCAGAACCCATGATAGTGCTTATGGAACACTGTGTAGAAAGTGTTACATAACAAGCCTTTGGTTTACTAATATGCCCAGGTTTTTATAATCTATCTAAGGGAACTGAACTCTCTCATTAAAACAAAATGCAGACTCTCCAAAGTATTTATCCTAATAGGAGACTGCCTAGGAAAGACAAGGTATTTGAACTGAGTACATCTAACTTGATTCTTTGTACAGTTTATCTATTCCATGGGTTTGTTCTCTTTACTGTGGCCACCACTGCATTGGCTTCTTTTTGAAAACTCTGTCCCAGAAATAAACAAATATCACTTTTCTGAATTCTTAAATTCTGAGGACTAGAATTTTCTAAAGAACTTTACTTAATGCTATAGAAGATAAAGAGGGAGTAGACAAGAAAAGTGTAAAAGACAGGACACAGGTTTCTGATGGGCAAAGCCATTATCAGTTCCACCCATCTTTTTCCAGTGTGAGCAGAGAGGTATATATTCTTAACCCCAAGGATAGAGCTCCTAAATTCCCAGCTCCTCATATACCCAGTCCTGATAGATCCTGCTTAGACACCTTGTACATTTTGATCTCAAGCCAAAGTCAATAAAAAAGACCTTATGCTGGCTCGAGCAAGGGGTCACAGTGTCTGCTGTAGCCCCCCGGGCAAGGCACATATGAGAAAGCAGTCAATAAACAACTAAGGTGACTCAACAGAGAATTGATGCTTCTCATCTCTCTCCCTTTGGTCTGTCTGTCCCTATCTGTTCATCTCTCTGTCTCTGTCACACACACACACACACACACACACACACACACACACACACACACACACAAATAAATAAATAAAAAGAAAAAAGAAGAAGACCTTAGAATGTCTTAGAAGATCCCCTGCCTAGTCCTTTTTCATAGTCGAGGAGCAGACCTTTTCCTAAGTGATTGGTGAGTCTATGATAATATTCATGATGAATGAGTGACCTTATGCTTCTCACACTTTTACACACAGCATCCTTGTCTCCATCACAGCCTCTTGTATTAAAAAGAATTGAACTAATTTAATGGCAGCCCATCTGTACAATGACCAGTGTGGTGGCCATTAAAATGCACTGCCCTGATCAGCTGCAGCAGTGTAAGCAACCAATAGCCCAGCCACTGACCTTTGGATTCACTGTCATTCTCAGGTGAGACAGGCCTATTCTGGTGAGACACTGGTCTCCTGTGAGTGACTTGACTAGAGGCTGAACCTGCCCTGGAATTTTGCTACAGCTCAAAATTCTTGCCCAATTCTCTTTCCTCTCCTCTCTCCTCCCATGTTTGTCAGACTTGCAGTGTGGTTTGAAGATGCTGCCTAAGTTCTCTTGATGTCTCTTAAAATGAATTTCTTAGAAATCTAATCTCATCTTGGCATCTGCTTCTCAGCAGACACTGATTAACATGACCAGTAACCAACAGATGTTTGGTTACACATTCGATATGTGTCTACCACTGTAACCTGTGCAAGTTTGGAGATCCATGTGTTTCAGTCCTCCAGGTTTCTGCTCGCCTCTTGCTGTCTGTCCTGGTAGCCCAAAGCTGTCCTGGTAGCAGGTCAAGTCAGAGCTGAGTGAAATCTGGTTTCCTTTCACTATGTTTTCCCCTCTATTTTCTAGGGCTACTGTAATCACTGGAGGGGACATGAACATATAACTGCTCTCAGACTGGAAGCATGGCTCTTCAGGGGTTCAGTCAAGGTGCCACAGCAGTGTCTGTTTGGGTTCTATTAGCCAAACCATTTTGTTACTGTTTGGCATCCTAACTGGTTATGATCTTCTGACAACAGCAAAAAATAAAAAAACAAAAAAACAAAAACCTCAACTTATCTGAGAAACCTTAAAAAATATAGAAGTGGGGTGATTGGTGCAGTAAAGAATATAATGCTTGTTTAAAAAAGCAAAATAAAATTCCATCTGTGTCCACAGCTGTACTGGACACTCAATACACGAGGAAGCACAAGCTTAGAAGCATTAATTTAAGGGTAGTAGATTATTGGGAAAAGCTGCATTTTCATAAAACCTCTTCAGAACTTTACACTTCAAAGGATACACAAACAAACAAACAAACAAAAGCATTTAACTTGGTGTATGTGTATTTTTTATTTATAATTTAGCATGGCTTTTATTTTGTGATTACACTGGGGGAAAATTTTTTTGTTGCATCCACAAAAACACTTGTTCTTACCTAATTCGAGTGTGATGATCTCAAATGTGACATTAGTTTTTCTCTGTGAGCTATAGTTTCTTTGCAATACAAGATTTTAGGTTTTCATCTTGTAAAATTTTCAACATTTAGTTTAACACAATGAAGAAGAATGTCTTCTTGGGCATCATCTTTGTGAAAATATAATAACTTATACAATGCAGTAAATACACTAATACACTAAGAGATATAATTCTATAATTTCAAAATAAAACATAGTAAAACATTTATTTTAATCATAAAATTTGTGCAAAACTTATTTAAATTCTATTCAGGCAAAAATTTGTATTTGTAGCTCTTGCGTTTGTCTACTTGTTGAGGACAATCTTGTTTGATGCTCCAGCAGTAGTCTGCCATCACTAACAGCTCCAAGATTTTTGGGAAACTTATCAAGGTGACTGTTCAGGAAGTGAATCTTAATGTTCATATTACAGCCAATGTCACGGAAAGCCAACAGCATCCTTTGAACCAGAAGTTCATAGTTCTCTGCTTTTTTGTTGCCAAGGAAGTTCTTTGTAACTACCACAAAAGACTGCCATGCTGCTTTCTCCTCCTATCCATCTTCCTGGCAAATTCTTCATTATGTATGAGGGTTAAAATTTGAGGTCCATCAAATACACCTGCTTTATCTTCTCAAAAGACAAGGCAGAAAAAGCAGAAATAATTTGTTGAAAGAATTCACTTTCTCTATTCAAAGCCTGAACAAACTGCTTCATTAAGCCAAGTTTCATGTGAAGTGGGGGGGGGAAATGATCCTGTCTCGATTAACTACAGGTTCATTCACAATATTTTGCATCCCTACTTCCAGAGCTTCACGTTTCAGCCACTCCTTCTGTGTGCAGTGTTTCTCCCAAGCTCGGCTGTCCCACAAACACAGAAAGCAAGGATACTTCATGAAACCTCTCTGTTGTCCTAGCAGAAAATTTACTATTTTAAGATCCACACAAATGATTCAGTTATGCTCCTTATACTTCAGAAAGTTGAGGACAATTTTTATGTCATTATAATCTTCTTGCAAATGAGTTGAATAACCAATTGGAACCACTGCATAAATATTACTGTTGTGTAGGAGAACACATTTCAGACTCCATTTAGAGCTGTCAAGAAATAGCTGCCATTCTGTTGGACTGTAAGTGGCTGAGAAGACCTAGCTGGCTGAGTAAACCACTGATACCATGACAGTAAACAAAGTGTTTGTCTTTGGAAAAAAGTCCACAAAAATTTGTTCATGCTTCCTGAAATAGGATACTTTAGCTGACTAGTGAAGTATTCTTTTCTTGAAGCCTAGAAGCTAATAGCTCAGCTGCTTTCTTTGATAGGCCCTAATCTCCTACTAAGTTATTCAATTTGGATTGGCTAAACTGCTGGGGGGTTAATAACTGCTTGGCATAAAAAGAAGACCCTTCAGATTCTATAACCATTTCCTCATGCATCTTAAAAAGATACACTTGATCACCATGTTCACTTTCTTCATTCTTAGAAGAAATAAAAGCATTGGAAACTGGAACTGGGAGTGTCTCAGAGTGTGCAATAGGTCGTATTGCTGAAGTAATATTAGGATATGCGATCATATGCCATTTTTTTCTTGCCAATGCCCTTTGTATAGATCAGACAGAAATAACAGTCACTGCTGTGTTCCTTTGGTTCACACCAAACCACGGGAATACCAAAAGGCATTCCTTTATATTTTCCTTTTGTCCTGTCATGGAGCATTTTCTCACAATGATGACACACAATATGAGGAGCCCAATTCTTGTCTTGATCACCAAGGAGAACTTGAAAATAGGCAATATATGCACGTGTCACAAATGATGAAATATTGCACCTTTGACATTGAAGTGTGTAACAGCCACATATATAACTGGAGGTGTCAGGACTATTCTTACATTTATGCCTACTCGAAGTAGCCATGATTCAATCTTAAAACTAAATAAGAGAGTGTTTTATCAGATAATAATGTTTTACATTTAAAAACAACTACTATTATGTAAAAGTTATGTTTGTAAAACATTAATTGCCTTATGGTTATGTTCAATCCAAGAGTTGTCACCCTTTAACTCCATTTTAAAAACCAATATATGCCATTAACTGTAACAAAAATAAATTAAAAGTGCATAAAATCTGGAGCATGGAGCCAAAAATGATTTTCAGATTTGGAATCAGCGATGCAGAAATATATAGAAGCAGTTCTAAAACCTTATGCAACAGAAAATGTAAAAACAATTGTTCCCCAGTGCTATTTATGGAAAGGAACCTTATAATATGTTCTACATGCAAGGTTTCTAAAGGTCTCCATGTGGTCCATAGGTGTAGCCCCTGGACAACTAGTCTCCTGCATGAACACATGAAGAGGCACCAATTGTTGGTGTGTTGGGTGATGGTTAACGACTGGATCTCTGAGTAAAGAGCCCTGATGTGTAATATTTGCTGTTTTCTGTGGTGTACACACTACCACCACAGGAAGTTCCACATTGCCAACACTATGTCACTGAACATGTTGAGAAGAGATGCCCATGAATGGCTTTCATGAGCAATGGGAGCAGCATATGGCACCCCTTTGTCCCCACTTATAATTTCTCCCACTCTCTTTACTTCTACTGACAAAGACATCTTTTTGCAAAATTAACTCAGAAGGCTCTTGTCATATTAACTCTGTGCTCAGGTTTCTTTGGAATTTCTATAAATAATATGCTCTATTTTCAGGGGCAAAGCTTCTGCGGCCATCACAACAACATTATTACAACAGCGATTAGGACGACAAAGGCAGGAGCACGCTCATCTCCACCTCAAAGGTCTAATCTTGCTTTGCTGTCAGGGGAAAGCTGCTTTACTGTCAGCATGTGGCCACTCAGAGGTTAAGTCATCAGCCCAACAACAAGATACTTTTCAGTCATGGACCACTTTTAATGATTTAATAATTGCAATCATTCTTGCTACAGAAAGATGTACAAGCACTTAAAAGTACGCCTACAATTTCAAGGAGGTCATGTGTTGCCTCTCCTCCCTCATCCCAGGTCATTCATAAACCTCAAATTAAGAACACATACTTTTAGTGACTCTGAAAAACCTCTTTTCACTCTCCCTGAAAAGTCCTAGCTCTTAGTCAGTGGAATCCAAGAGGCTTTTGTATAGGAAATGCAAGTTCCTGTACATGGAAACATTCTTTACATGATTTATTCAGACCAATCATGCTGGATTTCAAAAAGAGTTTTTTCTGTATTTTTTAAAATCCTAATATTAGACTCAGCAGAGGCACTTCTGTTCACAGAGGAGCTGGTTTCCCTCAGTGGAACTGTCTGGTAATTAACGTGAATTGGGGTAACAGTATTTTGGAGCTACTTCTTCCACAAGAGTTAGTGCTGATTGATGAGCTGATGTGCACAGAAGTGACAGGAGCAGGAAAAGGCAGGGAGAGAAATTTGTGAGGGGCTGGAAGATGAGGTCCTTGGGTGAAAAGGGCTAAAAGTACAAAGTAGCATCATTAAAAATGCATGCTATTGAGTAAGAAACCTTTCCTTGGCCTCATTTTTTGCTCCCTGCTAAAAATACTTCCTAATCTAGTGAACCTCTGATGAGTCTATTAGGTCAGTTTCCTTTTCTCTACCCAGGCCCTTTCATTTCTTTTAAGTTCTGCTGAAGTCATCACCACCCCTGGGTCATGGGATGGAGGTGCTTCTGACATCTTTTAATAGAAACAAACTTCCTAGTTTACAAATTAGGCCTTGGAAGAAAGAAAATTAGCTTTAAAAACTGCTTCAATTTTTCCCCGTTTTCTTTAATTCCAAGGGATAAATTCCATTACCTGTGCAGATAAGTGTGCATGTTTTTTATTGGCTATTGCTGATAGACAGTTTTACAGAGATTTATTTTTCTTGGTTCTTCAATTAGTGGCTAGAAGGTTTTGATCTTTTTACTTTTATTGATTTTAATTTATTGTGTTTACATAGATTCTAGTGTCGCCCCAAATGCATCCTTCCTCCCCCATATTCCCCTCAACATCTCTTTTCCCCCCTCCTCATAGCGTCCTTCCCCCTTCCTTTTAGGTTTATCCCATCATATCATCCCCTTTCCCTCTGTCGACTTTCCTTCTAGTCTCTTTGATCTCTCCTCTGTATCAATTCCATTTCTCAGTTCACACTGTTCATTGGATTACTCAAATGAGTGAGGTCATATGATAATTTTCTTTCTCTGCCTGGCTTATTTCACTTAGCATCATAGTTTTCAGGTCCATCCATGTTGTCGCAAAAGGTAAGATTTCCTTTTTTTTTATAGCCCCATAGTATTCCATTGTATATATGTACCATTTCTTTTTTTTTTTTAATTTTATTTTTTTTATTTTATTCATTTTAGAGAGGAGACAGAGAGAGAGAGAAAGGAGGGAGGAGCTAGAAGCATCAACTCCCATATGTGCCTTGACCAGACCAGTGCAGGGTTTTGAACTGGCGACCTCAGTGTTCCCAGGTCGACGCTTTATCCACTGCGCCATCACAGGTCAGGCGTATATGTACCATTTCTTTTCAATCCACTCGTCCACTGATGGACACTTGGGCTGTTTCCAAATCTTCACTATTGAAAACAATGCTGCCATAAACATGGGGGCGCATTTCTTCTTTTGAATCAGTGCTACGGTGTTCTTGGGATATATTCCTACAAGTGGGATAGCTGGGTCAAAAGGCAGTTCTATTTTTAATATTTTGAGGAATCTCCATACTGTTTTCCACAGTGGCTGCACCAGTCTGCATTCCCACCAGCAGTGCAGGAGGGTTCTCCTTTCTCCACATCCTTGCCAGCACTTATTCTGTGTTGTTTTGTTAATGAGCGTCATTCTGACTGGTGTGAGGTGGTGTCTCATTGTGGTTTTAATTTGCATTTCTCTAATGATAAGTGATGTTGAACATTTTTTCGTCTGTCTATTGGCCATCTGCATGTCCTCTTTGGAGAAGCATCTATTAATTTTTTTGCACATTTTTTGATTGGATTATTTGTCTTCCTGGTGTTGAGTTTTACAAGTTCTTTATAAATTTTGGTTATTAACCCCTTAACAGATATATTGTTCTCCCATTGTGAAGTTTGTCTTTTTACTGTGTTCTTATTGTCTTTAGCTGTGCAAAAGCTTTTTAGTTTGATATAGTCCCATTTGTTTATTCTATTTTTTATTTCACTTGCCCATGGAGATAAATCAGCAAATATATTGCTGTGAGAGATGTCGGAGAGCTTACTGCTTATATTTTCTTCTAAGATGCTTATAGTTTCATGACTTATGTTTAAGTCTTTTATCCATTTTGAGTTTATTTTTGTGAATGGTGTAAGTTGATGGTCTAGTTTCATTTCTTTGCAGGTAGCTGTCCAATTTTCCCAACACCATTTGTTAAAGAGGCTGTCTCTACTCAATTGTATGCTTTTACTTTCTTTGTCAAATATCAGTTGTCCATAAAGATGTAGGTTTATTTCTGGGTTCTCTGTTCTGTTCCATTTATCTATACACCTGTTCTTATGCCAGTACCAATGTCCTGTTTTGAGTATAATGGCCTTGTAGTATAACTTGATATCAGGAAGTGTGATACCTCCCACTTTATTCTTCTTTTACAAGATTGCTGAGGCTATTCGTGTTCTTTTTTGATTCCATATAAATTTTTGGAATATATGTTCTATATCTTTGAAGTATGTCATTGGTATTTTAATCAGTATTGCATTGAATTTATAAATTGCTTTGGGTAATATAGACATTTTAATGATGTTTATTCTTCCTATCCATGAACACGGTATATGCTTCCACTTGTTTGAATCTTCCTTGATTTCTTTTATCAATGTTTTATAATTTTCTGAGTACAAGTCTTTAATCTCCTTTGTTAAATTTACTCCTAGGTACTTTATTATTTTTTTATTTTGCAATAGTGAAGGGATTGTTTCCTTAATTTCCCTTTCTCACAGTTCATTGTTGGTGTATAAATATGGCTCTGATTTCTGAGTATTAATTTTATATTCTGCCACCTTACTGAATTCATTTATCAGGTCCAATAGATTTTTGACTGAGACTTTAGGGTTTTCTATATACAGTATCATATCATTTGCAAATAATGGTAGTTTTGCTTCTTTTTTTCCAATTTGGATGCCTTTTATTTCTTCTTCTTGTCTGATTGCTGTAGCTAGGACTTCTGGAACTATGTTGAATAAGAGTAGTGAAAGGGGGCACCCCTGCATTTTTCCTGATCTTAAGGGGATTGCTTTTATTTTTTGCCCATTGAGTATGGGTTGACTGTGAGCTTGTCATTGATGGCCTAGAAGGCTTTGATCTTTAAATTCCTTTTAAGAGATTTCAAAAATGTGTACCATTAAGGAAAGCCTTGTCCACTTTTATTCTGTTGTGATCAAGTGTCTTCTATTTGTGAAGTACCAAGCTCACGCTAATTGAGAACAGACATGGTTTCTGCCACCAGGAGTGGAGACATATATTTATGGAGGAATCACAAAAATGGATGTTAAGTCACACCTGATACACCTGTGCAAAGGAGAGGTGTGAGGTGCCTTAAGTAGTTGGAATGCAGGACCTGCACTAGTGAGAGAGAACAAAGGATGCTTATTAGGGAAAGTGACAGTGTAGTAAAGCTATGGAAGAGGCAGGGATAACATAGGGGACAGCTAAGCAGAGAGGAGAATTTGTGCTGAAGGAAACAGCATGTTCAAAGTTCCTGGTGGTGGGAGGTGGCAGTGTTGGGGGGTGAAGCGCAATATGTTCAGGGTCAGGATAAAGATTAGCTGCCTAAAATAAGAATAGCAACATGATGGATACAATAAACATAAAGTCTGCGGTGTGGTTATGGCCAGGAATGATGGATGGGAATGCAGTCCAGGTTCAGGATGCTGAGGGCTCCAACTATCTTATAACACTGCTTTTTGTTTAATGTTGGCAAGTGAGTGCATGGAGTTCATCAAAATACTCTTTATATGATTATATATGCAAAATGCTTAATTTTAGTTTTATTTTGTTTTGTTTTGGGAGGAAAACCAGTGAGCTTGAGTGAAAAGAAAAAAAAAGGAGAGCTGCAAGAGATAAAGTTGGTAGGCAGCAAAGACACACATTAGAGGGTATGTTGCTCAGCTCAGCTGAATGAAATAGTACAACGGCTATTTTCACAGCACAGTTTATCACAGTTCTAAACTGATATTTGTAATTGCTGCTTTAGAGTGACTTAAACTATTACTTATGTAATGGTGTTTACCAAGGGCTCTCAACATGCAACTCTCCCGCTATGGGGGCGATAAGGCTGTCACCCAACCAAGCTCTTACTACTGATTATAAATAAATAGGAAAATAAAAAAAATAGCAAAACTAATATTTAGTTAATACACTGTAATTTAAAAACTGTAGAAATAGGCCTTGGCCAGTTGGCTCAGCAGTAGAGCATTGGCCCAGTGTGTGGAAGTCCCCAGTTTGATTCTGGTCAGAGCACACAGGTCTCTCTCTCTCTCTCTTTTCCCTTCCCACAGCCATGGCTTGAATGGTTTGAGCTGTTTTGCCCCGGGTGCTGAGGATGGTTTCATGGCCTCACCTCAGGCATGGAAATTGCTTCCTTTGGAGCAATGAAGAAGAGGCCTCAGATGGGCAAAGCATCACCCCCTAGTGGGCTTGCCAGTTGGATCCCGGTCCAGGCGCATGCAGGAGTCTGTCTCTCCATCTCTCTGTCTCATTTAATAATAATAAAAAAATTAAAAAATAAAACACTCAGAATTGAAGCATTTTACTTCTTGTTAAAAGCTTTTCAAGAGTAGACTGACCAGGTGGTGGCACAGTGGATAGAGCATCGGACTGGGATGCGGAAGACCCAGGTTCGAGACCCCAAGCTCACCAGCTTAAGCGCGGGCCCATCTGGCTTGAGCAAAAGCTCAACAGCTTGGACCCAAGGTCACTGGCTCCAGCAAGGGGTTGCTCGGTCTGCTGAAGGCCCGCAGTCAAGGCACATGTGAGAAAGCAATCAATGAATAACTAAGGTGTTGCAATGGCAACGAAAAACTAAAGATTGATGCTTCTCACCTCTCTCTGTTCCTGTCTGTCTGTCCCTATCTATCCCTCTCTCTGACTCTCTCTGTCCCTGTAAAAAACAAAGCTTTTAAAGAGTAGTCTGAATGGAAGGGGGATGAGGGGATGGGATCAGAGAAGGTAAAGGGATTTGTGAAATTATATATACATAACACAGAGATATAGATAACAGGACAGCAAATCCCAGAGGGAAGGGGGAGGGTGTTGGAGGAGGGGACAAAGGGAGTGTAATGGGGGACACGTGGTTGGGGGTGAGGGTGCTATATTGAGTGGGACACTTGAATTCATGTTAACATAATAAATTAAAATTAATAGAAAAAGAAATGAAAGAAGAAAAAGAATAAAAAAACCTACAAAAGAAATAAAAAAGAGTACTTTGAATGATGTTGTCCTTCTTCCTGTCATATAACTTACTCTGGAGCCACATGTTTCCTGTGCATTGTTAGATTGTTATACTTCTTTCTAAGTTTGAGTCAGCTTCCAATAATTTATCCTTTGGACTTTCAATGTTATTGTAATGCTGGTGGCCGAGGCCAGACAGGTCCACATGGAATTCGGACAGATGGTAGAGAAACTACAGAGCCAGAAAGCATTAGGGCCATTTCATTTAACAAAGTCTCACAAAGGCGGACAAGCACAGAGGCAGGGGAAACCCCTTCTTTGGCAAACAAACCACAAGAATGGACCCTCACAGTGTTGAGCAGGCAACCTGCCATCCACAGTCCCCCATCTCTCTCATGCACAAGCACCTATAGCCTTATACAGGCTGTGCACACGTGCCTCTTACAGGTGCTTAGGCACTAATCAAGCACAGTGCTTGCAGCTGGTACACCAGCAAGCAAGCCTAACACAGCTGCCCCACAGTTATGAAATATTTCCAAGAGTTCCTTTAATATGTATTTTATAACTTTCTTTTTTTCTCTTTCTCTTTCTCTTTCTTTCTTTCTATTTTTGCTGGTGCCACTTCCTCTGGGACATGTCCCTCCTTTTTATCATATAACCACTTTCCCACTTCTGTGCAGACTTCGCTTTCCCTGGGTCCCTGTGGCTGCGAGTCTAGAGACTCTCCAATGGGGCAGTGTCCACGTTCCCACAGTCAGCTACTTCTTCTACAGCTCCACTTATTTTCTTTTTGAATCTCACTTCCCTGTGTTAACCACTTTTCTTCTCTTCTATGCTTTGATCTTTATTAGCTTATTCTGTCTTCTGATATGTGGCAATGGTGTCTAGATGTCCTGTCTGTGTAACTGCCTTGTGCTTTTCAGACCTGCTCAAGCCCCATCCCAAATGTACAGTTTTTGCTGAATGATATTGCTGCTAAGCCTGACCAATCCTATAATTTATTGGCTGTGATGGATCCTAATTCATGATGGACAGTACTAGTCACATAATCACTTGATGTTCCATAATTATATACTTAAATCTATATCAAGGTTCCATAGCAGGCCAGGAGCTGTTTTTTGAATAGGGAAGTTTCCTGATGCAGATTATATTACCTCGTTCCTGTACCCTTGGGTTCTGCACTGTGCAATTGCTACGGAGGTTTACCTGAGATCCCATACAGTGTCCTTTTTTATCACAGGTATTTCTAGCACTGTTAGGTCTGCTGGCTCATATGACCCAAGTAGTAGGTATGCTCATACTGCAGCCTGAACTGCCACAAAGCTACTTCTTGTTCTGGACACACCCCAAACCTGAGGCTGTCTGAAGCATCCAAAACATGTGTTGGGGGAGGATTTCCAAGTGTAATATATGGTGTCTCCAAGTTTCAAAGATGCTTACCAAACATTGTGCCTCTTTCTTAGTGGTAGGAAGTGCAAAGTGCAGTAGCTTGTCCTTTATTATGAGAGGATGTCCAAACATGTTTCAGACTTCAAAGCTTCTAGAAATCTTACTAAATCTCTGTAAGGTTGTTTCTCTTGCCTTCTGGAATGCACATATCTTACAAGAGCATAGGGAGTACTTGCCATTTCCTGTTCCCCAACTCTTATTAATAAGATGATATCAACCTAGTAGAAGAGTATGATTTTCTGTGCAATGTCTGAATGACCAGTCTTTTTAGACTACATTGTGACAACTATCAGAGGAGGTAAAGATGGTAGATGAATAAAGTTATCTATTCTTTTTTAATTCTCTTTTTTTATGGGCATGAGAAATAATGAATTTGCCAAGTAAGTATACGCATATAACAAGTACAAGAGGCTATGTTGATTTAGTTCTAAGTCTAGTAGAAATATCACATCCTGCACAATTGTAATTGGGACTATCACATGGTTAAGTTTATGAATATCCCATCAGATACCATGATCCACCTGTTTTTTTCAAAGGTCATATGGTTAATTAAATAGGGATGTGATGGGAATTACCACTTCTGCATGTTTTAAGTATTTGAGGGTGGCACTAATCCCAGATACTCTCCTTAGGATGTTATAACACTTCTGTTGTATTATCTATGTTGAGGGAAGAAGGGTGATTTCAGGGGTTTCAATTTGACCTTGCCTGTTTGTATAGCTCTTATTCTACAGGTCAGGAAACCAATATGAAGTTTCTGTCAGATGCAGTGGATATCTGTCCTTATTATACAATCAGAGACCAAGGAAATAAACACAGATGAGTTCACAGACTCACTGTGAGATGCACTTCAAGCAGGACTCCACTGATTATCTAGCATCTGTAACCCCAAACCCAACAAGATGCCAACATGGTGTTTGTTGTTTCATGGTACCCCATGTTGGCTTGCATCCTCATCCAGAAGATCTGGGCTTTCCTTGTCCCCAGTTTATATTTGCTCTGCTAAATGGTCCTTTGGGGGAAGGATTAGAACCATAACTACTGATTCTTGCTGTTATGATGCAGGGTCTTTCCTCGAGGAGCCCTCTCTTTAATCAGTGAGCCCTGGGTTAGCACTCTCATTATGCATTCCCAGGCTTATCTTCTTCTGGTTCCTGCTATTATATGTATTTCAGAGTCTATAGTTCTTTTGGTAAATAATACCCTCCTTCCCAGAGAAGGGTCAATACCTCTCACTTGTGCCTACAGGAATTTCACCCTGGTTATTGGTGTAGAATAGGCATGCTCAATATGTCGATTGTGATCTACTGGTCCATCGCAAAGGAAGTGTGGGTAGATCGCATGACATTAAAAAGACATTTGTCTTTTGATTGGCATACAGGGTAGCCAATCTGACGTCTGAACTTTTGACACCATACGCATGCACGTTAAACTGCGCTAACTTGTTCAGTTACATTGCTGCCTAGTTAGCCTTCAATTTATTTAAACTAAATAAGGGTATAAAAATGTATACCCTTATTTAGTTTAAACAAAGGGTATAAAAATGAGTGCCGTAGCTGGTCCGAGTAAGAAGCCTAAAACCTACCACTTTCATACAGAATGGAAGGGGATTTTTTTCACTATGTCATATTCTAAGTGCGTTTGCCTCATCTGTCTGTGTGCCATTGCTATTCCAAAGAAGGGAAATGTGGAGCGGCTTTTTCAGACTGTTCATAAAAACTATGACATTGACTTTCTTCCAAAAAGAGAGCTGAGGAGAAAGGTGAAAGAATACACAATATTAAATAGTAATAATAGTAACTTAAATAATGATAATATAGAAGAAATAAATTTATGTTTTGCATTTTTATTGTAGGTAGATCATTTTGACTTGGTCATCTTATAAGTAGCTCACAAACTGAAAAAGTGTGGGCACCCTGGTGTAGAAGCACTGAGGGAAGCTGGGGCCATATCTTGAAGAAGATAAATATTTGGGAAAGCATTCATCTCAAGTTTGACATTTATATGGTCTCCAGATAATGAGACTGGCTCTCCTTTAACATAAGGGAAGTAGGCATGTATGCTTACTCAAATTTATCTCTGGTGCTCAAGTGTACCCACCCAAAGTTTACCACCACAGGTCCCAATGTCCCATCCTTTCCAGATCGAAGCCCTGACTTTTATTTTTTATTTTAAATTTTATTTTTCAATTACAGCTTTTATTCAATGTTACTTTGTGTTAGTTTTGGGTGTACAGCACAGTGGTTGGACAATCATATAATTTACAAAATGCTTCCCCCAATATTTACGGTAACTACATGGCAGTCTAGAATAGTTATTACAATATTATTGACTTTATTTCCTGTGCTGTACTCTACATTCCCAAGACTATTTTTTAACTACTAATTTGTACTTCTTAATCCCCTTACCTTTTAACCCTCATCCCCTCTGGCAGCCATCAGCCTGTTCTCTGTATCATTGTGTTCTCTAAATTCCACATTTAAGTGAACGAATGGTACATATCTTTTTCTGTTTGACTTACTTCACTTAGCATAATGCCCTCTGGGTCCATCTATGCTGTCACAAATGGTAATATTTCATTCTTTTTTATGGCCCAGTGGTATTGCATTGTGTATATATACGAGATATTTTCTTTCCACTCACCTATTGATAGTCATGTGGGTTACTTCCATTTCTTAGAGACTTGACTTTTCTGTGGGTTACTTGTATCTCCACCAGTTAGAATCAAATGCTTGATTATTCAGCACAGTCTGTCCTCAGGTGATGGGAGATGAGCATCCCTCTCTTCCAACATTGCCCTATAGTCTTCTGGCTTTCATACTAGAGCTTAGAATTGACAGTTGTCATTTTCTTCTATCAGGGATTCTGTGATCATGAATAAGACACAAGCAATTTTACAGTCCTCATAACCATTGCCTACAGCAATTTCAAGTTCTAGGACTTCTGCAAAGTCAGTGTATTTCTTTTATCTGTACCCTATCCTGATCCACCAAAGGTGAAGACTTAGTACTTATAAGCTGTGAGCAAAGGGTTATCACTTCTTCATTTATCACAGGAAATGGAGTATTTGTTCCATCTTGTTGAGAAGCAAATCAATTCTAGGATTTCACTTTGAGAATCTTCTTTCTAAGATGACTTCTGGTGCCACCATTTTAGGTCTGTATAAAAACTAGCTTTTGCTGCATTATGAATCACTCCTAAACTAGGGGCTTATAAAAGTAACTTTTTCTTTGGCTCATGATTATGTAGTTTGGCAGTTTAGGCTTGGCTTAACTTGATGTTTTTTTTGGTTAAGGACTAGGATATCTTCTGTGTCTTTGGTCAGCAATGAGTCAGTTGCAGATTAGCATTGTTTTTGGCTAAGCTCTCTCACTGCAACTGAAATTATTTTCTCTGGCCTTTGTGTCATCTCATTATTCTGTAGGATAGTCTGGGCTCTTTGACATAGCAGAGGCAGGATTTTAAGAGAGCAAACAAAAGCATGTGATAATCACTCAGGCCTAAACTCAGAATAGGTGCAGTGTCACTTGTGTTCCATTCCATAGGTTAAAACAGTGGTTCTTAACCTGGATTCTATTGAACCCTAGGTGTTCGATGAGTCGGTCTCATGGGTTCGGAGAAGCCTCTGCCACGGAGGTCAGAATAAAGTAATAATGTAATTTGTTGTGAGTTCATGCACTTTGTTAGTTTTTTTCTTTGAGCAAGGTGATGTTCATGCATGGCTCATTTTGTGCACCAGTAAAAAAACATATACCTATGTCTTGAATTTGGGGAAAAAAATCATATTTTATTTATCACTAAAGAAGGGTTTGGTGAATGCACATATGAAACTGGTGGGTTCGATACCTCAAAAACGGTTAAGAACCACTGGGTTAAAACAATCACAAGATCAGCCCAGACTCAAGAGTACCAGTAAGCCTGAAAAGGTGGTGACGCATTGGATAGAGCGTCGGACTGGGATGCAGAGGACCCTGGTTCAAAACCCTAAGGTCACCAGCTTGAGCGCAGGCTCATCTGATTTGAGCAAGGCTCACCAGCTTAAGCCCAAGGTCACTGGCTCCATCTGCTATAGCCTCCCTGGTCAAGGCACATATGAGAAAGCAATCAATGAATAACTAAGGTACCGCAACAGAGAATTGATGCTTCTCATCTCTCTCTCTTCCTGTCTGTCTGTTTCTATCTGTTCCTCTCTCTGTTCCTGTCACACACACAAAAAAGAATACCAGTAGAAGAGTAGGGAAGTAAAAGAGGAGGGAGGAGAATTGATGCAGGGTATGTTCACAAGAAGATTCTCACTACAGGAAACCAAGCTCAATTTCACTAGAGATCTCTGGGAATCTGTACAGAGTTTGTGTCAGAGTCATCCCATCAGGGGGAGGGAAGCTGAGGCATTCATACACCAGTTCCTATCTGTCATGAGGGCTGCTCCTGGAGGTAGTAACACTCTAGGACTTCTAGCCTTCCTCTAGGTGGCCAGGCTTGCTTCTCTTGGAGTCACAGGTGGTCACAGCAGAAAATCTCTGTGTGTAAGGTAATTGGGGGTTGCCAGGAGTCAGAGCCAAAGCACTATGGCAAAGTGAGAATGGAGAAATGACTGTAGGAATGACCATCTGATAGTGATTGACAAGAGCAGTTTCAGTAGAGTGGTGAGAACAGAAGCTCATTTGAAGCAGGTTCAAGAAAGAAAGAAGGAGAGGTGAAAGAAAAAAGAATGACTACCTTTTCAGCTTTTCAGCAGACATCTGTAGTGAAGGTAGTAGAGCCATGAATGGGTAAGAAGTTGGAGGAGCTGACATGACCAAGGGAGGGTTTATTGTTTCATTAAAGGATATTTTATAGGCCAATTGTACTCAAATAAGAATGATTCAGTAGAAATAGCAAATATGATGATACATGAGAAAGAATGGACAACTACGGAGGTTTTGCCATTGGGGTGTCAGGGATGACTTTAGATAGGACATGCAGAAACTCTTTATGTCATTCAAACAGCACCTTCTCCCAGAGTTTTTCCTCAATATGCAATATAAGATAGCTTGCTTCTACATTAACTGTCCTTGTTGTGTTTATTTATTTGTCTCTATTTGTTGGCTTATTTATAATATAAACCCACAAAATCAAAGATTGTGTGTATCTTATTCAAATGCTAAGTCACATTCCAAATGCTTAGAACTAGGTTGGATGCAAAGCAGACAACAAATACTTGTGGAATGAATGAATGAATGAATGAATGAATGACAACAGCTTCATAGTGCCCTCTCTATGTGATAGAAAAGTTATTCGTGTGTGTGTGTGTGTGTGTGTGTGTGTGTGTGTGACAGAGGCAGAAAGAGAGAGACAGATAGCGATAGATAGCCTGGAAGGGAGAGAGATTAGAAGCATCAATTCTTTGTTGCGGCATCTAACTTGTTTGTTGATTGCTTTCTCATATGTGCCTTGACCAGGGGGCTACAGCAGATGGAGTGACCCCTTGCTCAAGCCAGCAACCTTGGGCTCAAGCTGGTGAGCCTTGCTCAAACCAGATGAGCCTGCGCTCAAGCTGGTGACTTTGGGTTTTCAAACCTGGATCTTCCATGCTCCAGTCCAATGCTCTGTTCACTGCAACACCACCTGGATAGAGCATGTGGTGAAAAGTTATTCTGTAACAAGTTCAATTCTATAAGTCTTGGTCCTTGACCAAGTAGAGGTGGCCCACCCTGTGCTCTTGCATGGTAATGAATCAAAGCTATATGCACACTGCAGGGTCAGCCCCTTCTTATAATAAAAAAATTTGACTTTTCAAGTTGAAATCTTAGCAAAAGCAGTTTCAGTGGAGTGGCAGTGACAGAGTCTGTCTGAAGTGGGAGAAAGGATGTGAGCAGAAAGATTTTGCCAATATAACAGGTCATTTCTGTGGTCGCACTCAGTGTTGCCTTCCATCTCAAATTCCACCTGTTTCTTGTTCCAGCTCCTAACTCCCCACCCCTCCATGTCCTCAACAAATGGTCCAAATTCTGACAGAAGTAAAAGGAGATTCAGTAATCCAACTGATCAATTGCCTCTGGTTCTTTTCCCTGGATGCTATGTTTATTAGCTTTCCTTAGCTGCAATTAGATTGCCTGTCTCTCAAGGGTAGTGGTGCAAAAGGGAGAGCCAATCATTCCTCTAGCTAGTGTGGCCATGAACTCTCTGTGGGCATGTGGCATTACCAAAATAGAAACGGCAGCACTGTGCTCTCAGTTACTGGGGATTGCAACAGAGTGCAACATGAAATTTGCTTTGGCAGCTCACAAAATAGTTCCCATTGAATAATGAGTGTTTTGGGGTTTTATTATTTTTTTCAATCCATGTTTTCCAAATAACAAGGTCAAGTTTGCTTTGGTGAACTTGGCTGCAATTTGACTGGTCCTTACTAGCATGTGAGAAGGTACCAGTCCTCCTTTTGTTGAATATCTGGTCAACTACAGGGGCTAAACTTTATAGAATTTTGGAATGATTGACATTTCATTTTGGACATTATTTTGACTTCCAAATCCAGTATTTTCTAATCTAATTCATGCTTGAAATGGCAGTTCACTGGTGGTTTCATGGAATATTCAGTATTTGTTAACATATCAGGATTCACCAAAGTGTTGCTTTTTAATTTGACCAAGGTTTACAGTTCAAATGAGTAAATATTAGTAATAAAATAGCTTGCTTAGTTATGTGATAGTCAAATATCTAGTAACTGTATATAAAATGTTAGATATGATATTATTGCATCTTGGACATTAATGTTATTTCTTGATTTCCAGATGTGGAATACAAATGTTACCTAATCTTCCCTTTTCAGATTCTGGGCAGTTAACTATATTGAAAAAAATAAAATTCATAGTATTTGAGTTGCTGAATATGCAGAAAGATATTTTGCCCAGTGTAGGTATTTTGGGACATTGATAATAATGTACAAGTTGATTTAACATTGCATGATTTAATCAAAGCATAAAGGAGGTATCTTGGTAAAGGAAGGGAGTGCAACCTTGGGGTCAAGTCCCGGTCCCCCTTGCCCAGCTATGTGCTCTTAGACTAGCACTGTTCTAGTCTGAGCAAGTTTCAGTTTGCTCATCATTACGGAGGGCTAAACTGACACACCTTTTATAATTTCCAGGATTACTCTGACGTAAAGGATAGGAACTGTGTCCTATTCAAATTACAATCCCATTGCCATAATCACTATATATTGTGATAAATGAGCAGAAAGATGCCTTGCAAATTGAAAAGCACTGCACACATCTAATGAGTTGCGTAAGTGTATAATTGTCTAAGTCCTTCTTCTTCTTCCTCTTCCTTCATTTTATAATAGAGAAGAAAAGGCTGTATATTTGACATTTTTCAATGGAAAATATTCTCTGAAGTCATTCTGTCAGAGAGGCTATCCAACTAACAGCTGACTAGTTCTCGAAGCACTGATGACCAAAATGAAAGATAGTCTCTTTCTGGAGTCTTAGAGATCATGGTTCTAGGTGTGAGAGTTATTTTACATCTTCATTTGGAAGAAAGCTCAGGCAGAACAGAGTAGAATGAGTGGTCAAGGGCAAGTGATAAGAAGGAGCTCATTCTGCAAGAAGAAGGTGGTAAGGCTGCCAAGGGAACCTCTCCAAAGAAAGTGGTGCCCCTAGGCTTCTGTGTCCTGGGTGCAGCAATAAATCCCAGCTGTTTCCCTTCCTGTGTTGCAACAAGGTACTTATTTCCTCCTCTTTGAAGCCATGGGTACATCTCTTTTCTTTGACTGGCAGTTTATTCTCTCCGAAGTGGGAACCACCCTCCCAGCAGCCCTCTACTGAGGCCTCTTTTGCACTAATTCCTTGAGTGATGGAGGCAGAGCAGAGCTTTCCAGAGTCAGGGAACAGCACCCCCCGACCCCCACCCATTGCAGGAGTCTCCTCACACTGGCTCCAACTAGATATTTTTGGGGGGAGCTGTGAAGGGAATGCTTTGAAAAACTCTCAGAGGTGCTAAAGAGCTTCAGAAAGCTGGTAAGGAGACTAAGGGGAGATCTGAGGGCTGCCTACAGAAATTTAGAAGGCCTAATGGGGAAGGAGCAGCAAGGAGGACAGTAAGAATTCATCAATGGTTAGGCAAAGAGAGGGCCTTAGGATCATCTAGCCCAACTGCTTCATTAACAAAGTTACTGGGCCGGGGGTTTGGCCTAAGCATAATGGATAGAAATGATAGAAAAACTAATTTAGGATTAATATTCTCTTAAATAGTCAGCTCCCTATCAGGAACATGTACCGCATGACTCAAAGAACTCCTCTTTATTGCTAACCTGTGGACAGGGGCTAAATGACACATAGAGAAGGGACATTGGCTAATTTTATGTGTCCATTTGACTGGGCCAGGGTGTGTTCATATATTTGATTCAATATTATTTGGGCTGTACCTGTGAGAATGTTTCTGGGTGAGATTGGAAACACAGCTAATCTAAGGAAAGCATACTGCCCCCCACAACCAGTTGAAGGCCTGAATAGAACAAAAGGCAGACCTCCCTTGAGTATGAGAGTATCCTTCCTTCCTGACTGCTTTCACACTGAAATAATGGTTTTCTCTTATTTTTCTAAAGTCTCCAGCTCATTGATTGGAGATTTGGGGACTTCCCAGACTCCATAATCACATGAAATGTAAGGCCAGTAGTCGCCACTGCCGTATCCATTCACATGCAAGTTCCCTTTGAATTCGGACAAAGGGTAAAGAAGCAGTGGAGCCAAAATATGGTGGGCCACTCTTTATTAAAGTCTCACACTGGCTGATGAGCAAACACACAGGGAAAACACTTCCCTTTCACTCATTCAGAGCTCACAAGCCACTGACACATTATCTGGTTCCACATCCAGGAGAATCTTCTCTGGTTCTTCCTAGAATCAAAGGCCTCACTAGTCTCAGTAGAGCTCCCAAAGCCCCTCACATCTGGTTCCCCATCTGCACACCTTCTCTTTCACTTCTCTTCTCTTCTTCCTTAGCACCCTGCATTCTCTCTGTTTTCACTCTGCAAACATGGCTTCTCTCTACCTCTTCTTCTTCTCTTCTCTCACTCTGCAAACATTAGCAAAACAATAGCCCTTCCCAAGCAGGAAGGTAATTTGCAATTTCACAGACTATATATACCTGGTGCTGCCCAGCCCCCAATGCAAACTATAAGTAAGCAAACATAAAATTCACATTTTATAAACTTATTTGACCAACATGAAACAATTCCTTATAATACATATCTCCCTCTCTCTTTCTTTATCTCTTTCTTTCTCTGGAGAACCCTGACTAATGCAGAAGAGTTCATAGAAGCACTGTCCAATAGAAACATAATGTAAACTGTACATATCATTTTAAAAGTCCTAGAAGCCTCAATAAAAAATAAAAGAAAATAGGTGAAGCTAATTTGACAAATGATATTATTTAATTCAAAGTATCCAAATTAGCATCATTTTAACATATCATCAATATTCAATATAAAAATTGCTAATAAAATACTTATTTTACAGCCCAATGTTTTTTCTTTAGCACTTAGAGCACATCTTAGTTCAGACTAGCCATGTTTTAAGTTCTTAATATAGCCCAATGCCAGAAAAGAAGTGGGGCCACATGACTTCTAACATTGTTTTACTCCCTGACAACAGATTTGGCACCATTTATGCAACAGACATTTAGTGAGCATTCACTCTATGTAGGCATCATGCTAAACTCTTCAATAACAATGGCTAAACCGGGATTTAAGAATGTCTTAATGATAGGGATAAAAAACCCACATTGGATGGAAGTAGCTTGCATTTATTTCTTTATCTTATTTATTTGTCATTGATGGGGAGAAGGTGAAAATTATGAATTTATTTACTAACTGGACATAGAAATTCATATTTGACCCAAGTTAGCTCCTCCTTCTTCTGTGATGGCTCCTACTCCAGGCCCATGCTTTGGGTCTTCCCAAGCTTCACTGACAAGCTCCAGTCAGTCTGATTTCAACTGTTCAGAGGCTACACTGTACGTTGCTCATTCAGATCCCCAAATGCCTACTTATGCAATCATGAAGAAGCAGGGCAACTGAATGGCCATGACAGCACTGAAGCAAAAAAATTGAGGGAAGGCTGGTCTGGAGGGAAGAACAAGAAGACTGAGCTAAACAATTTTGTTTGAGGACACAATGTAATTTCCCATTAGAAATAGCCAGCAGGAAATTGAGAATATAAGCCTGGCCAGATCTGCAGATACCTTCACAGTAGAGAAGTGATAGCTGAACCCATGTGAGTAAATGAGGTATCTGAGGTAGAGGACGCTGAGAGAGAAACTCAGGGAAGCACTTAACCACAGGTAACACAAACATTTCTGGGGGAAAAATAACCTTCTGTTTAACGCAATACACCATTGTCTCAGTGCTTACTATGTGTAAGTTGCTATGTTAGATGTGGGATTTAGGGCAGTAACAGGTATTTGCAACATTTGCTCTTATAGAAGTTATGGTCTGCACTTACTGAAAAGATTGGGACTTATTACAGGTAGAAGAGAAACCAACAGCTACTCATTTCAACCTCAGCATTACAGCTTCAGGCTGATGCCCTCCAGGATGAAAGCAGTCTTGTCCCCTCTGGGGAGGCACTAAGTCAAAAAGTCCATTCACAGCCCTCTGAGCTATGAGGATAGATGCCACACTCCACACATTATATTCAAGCTATGGATTTCCAACTCCTTGCCATTAAGACACTTCCATCTAAGAGTTTTTAATGTCCATGCCCATCTTGTAATGCACACCTCAAAGGAACTCACAAAGCTCTAGCATCAGTCTGGCCAGCAAGGAAAGGAGGATGAGCGCCCAAAGGAGCACAGAGAGTGTCAGGCACACACTCCGTGCAATGCTTTACAGCCCTGCAATCAATCATCGTCTCTTTGACCAATGAGAAAAGTTAAAGTTCATGCTCTAGCTTCCAAGCTTCTCTAAACATACCCCAACTTCACTTACATAATTTCACTTATTTAACTTACAACTGTCTTACATGGCTCTTAGCCACTTCCTTTTTTTTCCCTGCTCTCAATGTGGATTTTGTTTTGGAAGCACCAAAGATAAAGATTTTGCAGATCGTTCATTGTTCCACTCTGTTGATTTCTTATTGTCTTCATTTTGCAATTCAACACCGTAGATAAGTTTCTTAGCTTCACAGAATACAAAAAAAATGTGAATAGCATATCGAAGTCTTTATCTGAGATACTACTAAATTTTAATAGGACAGCATCCCTCATGTAATCCAATCTAGAAAGTTTTAAAGGCCAGGTACAGAAACAAAACTGTGAATCCCAGGGAAACATTTTCAAGAGGAATGTGGTGGTTAGCAATGCTGAATGAAGCAGGGAGGTCACTTGTGATATTCCTGGGAAGGTCCAAAGAGTAATTTGATCAAGATGGGCCTAGAAGTTAGACTGCAAAAAGTAAAAGCAAAAACAGGCAAAGAAGAAGTGAGAATAACCTTCATATACCAGAGTGTCTTTTGTGAAACTGCTCCATTAATTCTGATGTCCTGCCGTTTATGAGTATGAGCTTTAGAAAGGAGCTAGTTCTTTCAGAGTTTCAAATTCTTTGAAATAATTTCTACTAAATGCAAAGTGTTTCCAGATAATAAAAGTGGCACCTTTTCTTTAGTCCCCAATTTAATCTTGTTACAGTAAAACCTACTTTAAAAAGGAGGCACTGAGACAGAGGAGGCAAGGTAAAACTTAATTATCTTCATTCTCGGTTGGTTCTAGAATGGCTACATTATTTTGTAAAAGAAGACCAAGCATTTTCAGAATCTAATTTCTTATTTGTTTGCTTGCTTCTATTCAGCTTACTCATAGTTTTTATTTATGGATAAAAAGCAGTGGAACAAAGAAGAGGAAATTTCACCATGCTGCAGGAACTGTGAAAATGGTTGTTCTAGCAAGAAACTACATATTCACACTGACCACAATCCCAGTCTTGCCTCTCATTTCCTTTGTAGAGTTCTTGGCCAGAAAAGAAAAAAGAAAACACTTAAAGTAATGTCAGAAAGGGATTCTTTTATATTCTTGACTCTAACTATTATCCCTTAATAACAATAATGAAAGTAAGTAGATCAATTATTAAAATAAAATCTTTGATTTTTTAATATATTAGAGTATCTATGTTAAGAACTGTACATGTTTTCGCTTATTCAATTTTCATTACCTTATGAGGTTCATATGTTTATTTTCCTTATTTTACAAATAAAATGTGAGGGACGAAGCTAGAAAATGACAGAACTAGACAGAGCACACCAGAGTCCCAGATATTAATCATTATGTTATATTGTCTATATTTAGCATATCTTTTTCTATAAGTATGGGGAATACAATCTTTATAAGTATATAGAGAATAAATAAATAAATGTCAAGAATAAAGAAGCAATTGAAAAAGAAAAAGAAAGCTTAGAAATAAGCTTTGTTTATTTATTTAAGTGAGAAGAAGGAAGATAGTGAGACAGACTCCTGCATGCATCCTGACCAGGATCCACTGGAAACTCCTGTTTGGAGCTGATGCTCAAATCAACCCAGCTATTTTTAATGCCTGAGGTTGACCCACTGGGACCAACTGAGCTATCCTCAGCATTGGGACCAATGCTCAAAGCCAGGTGAGGCACTGACTGTGGGAGGAGAAGAGGGAGAGATAGTAGAGAGGAAGGGGGAGAGAAGGAGATGGTCGCTTCTCTTTTGTACGCTGACCAGGATTTAAACCCAGGACGTCCATACACTGGGTCAAAGTTCTATCCACAAGCAAACCAGCCAGGGCTGAAATAAGCTTTATATAGTTGCACATAAGTTTATGCTGATCACACAAGCAAATTATATCTGTGAAATAAAGAAACCAATCATAAAACCCAGCAGGTATATTATTATTGTGAATTAACATGATAACTTTTAATCAAGACAATACAAATGAAACATAACTTGTCACTAGTGTTCTTTTGTAATTACAACAAATCCATACATATGGCAGGAGGACCACAAAGCAAAAAAGCATTGGTGTTTTACAATCAAGGATCAAAAATGTAATAGTTGGAAGAGTGATTATTTAAAACTAATTTAGTAGAACTTTCTGCAAAATTGCAAATGTTGTTTGTGTGTTTCTCCAACATGGTAGCTGCTCCCCACAAGTGTCTACTGAGTACTTAAAATGTAGCTAGTGTGACTGAGGGGCTGAATTTTAATTTTATTTGCTTTGAACTAATTTAAATTTAAATTACCACATGAGGTTAATTGATACTGTACTGGAAAGTACAGAGATTGAGAATGTAAAAATTTTTTCCCAAAATCATGTTGTCCATTAAAAACAACAACAACATAAACAGTGAATTAATTTAGCACTAAATCTGTGCTTGAGAGAATGAGGATTTTCTCATTTGAGCTGAAAGAGGCAGGGATGTCTACACACAGATGCCCAGCCCAAACCTAAATAAAAATAAAAAGGTTTTTTTGGGGGGGGATCAATGATTCCAAGGTACTCAAACATTACCTGAAATCAGAAATAAAGTGTATAAACACTGAGCACTAGGGAGGGAGTCCTAGGAGCCAAGTGGGTGACAACCATTCAAAATTCAGCATGTAGTTAGTATTTTACTGCAAAAGATCCACAGCTTGAAAAGAGGTGAACTTGCAAATTCATATTTCAGCCAGCAAGTCAGACTGTGGAATGAGAAAAGGAGGGATCACTCCCACTAGCTTCAGTTTGAACAATGTCAGTTTGAATGAGAAAAAGAAAGAGGCTTCAGAGAGAAAATCAGAGGGAACCTTCATTCTATAAAGTCTCCTCCCTAACAGTCCTTTGCTCTTGTTTCTGGGTCACCCTCTACATTTGAGCAGTACGTGTCTTTTTCTCCTAGGGGTGAAGGCAAATGAGGCTGTGCATAGCCATTTTCTATTCCATGTGATTGTTTCTGCTCCTCTCACTCTAGTTCTGTTCTTTTAGGCTCCTTCTTCACTCACTTCCTTCACTGTAAGGGAGTAGACATGTTTCTCTCTGGCCAAGCTCTGAGCCATGTCCTGAACAAGGATTTCTATATCTAATTAGTCACCCACTTCTGGATAGTGTCTGAAGACCTGTAGTGTCCCTTGAATTTATTCCCCTCCACCACCATTCCCTTCTATTTGCATTTCTACTGCTACTGTCCTCATTCAGTTCATCATCCCCTCTTGCCTACACTAAAACAAGTTATCCTTGTGTTTCATTGCTGCCAGTACATCCCACACAATGCCACAGAGGGCTGGCTTGCTGAAAAATAATAACTGCAATAAGGTTTTTTTTGCTCAAAATTCTATGCTGTCTTCCTATTACAAATAGAATAAAACACAAACTCCCTAACCTAGATTTCAGATCCTCCTTGTTATGGGATAAATTGTGTTCCCCCAAAATGCTGAAGTAGTCAGACCCAGTGTTTCAGAATGTGAAATCAAGCCTTTAAAGAGATGATTAAGTCAAAATGATGTCATGAGTAATGATAATAATAACTTAATTAAAAATGGGCAAAGAGCCTAACCATGTGGTGGCACAGTAGATAGAGTGTTGGACTGGGATGCAGAGGACCCAGGTTCAAAATTCCTGAGGTCACCAGCTTAAGTGTGGGCTCATCTGGTTTGAGCAAGGCTCACCAGCTTGAGCCCAAGGTCACTGGCTTAAGCAAGGGGTCACTCCATCTGTTGTAGCCCCCTGGTCAAGGGACATATGAGAAAGCTAATCAATGAACAACTAAAGTGCCGCAATGAAGAATAGATGCTTCTTATCTCTCTCCCTTTCTGTCAGTCTGTCCATATCTGTCCCTCTCTCTGTCTGTCTCTGTCACAAAAAAAAGTGGGCAAAGAACCTAAATAGATAATTTTTCCAAAGAAGATGTACCAATGGCCAACAAATATGTGAAAAGGTGTGCAACATCACTAATCATTGGGAAAATGTGAATCAAAAACACAATGAGTTATCACTTCACACCTGTTAGAATGTCTCTTAGCAAAATGATGAGATAAATGCTCACAAAGATTCACAGAAAAGGGAGCCCTTGCATACATTTTTACTCTTAGTAAAAATGTAAATTTGTGTAGCCATTATGAAGACCAGATGAAAATTTCTCAAGAAATTAAAGATAGAACTACCATGAGATCCATCAATTCTACTTCTGGGAGTATATCCAAAGGAAAAATAAAATCACTATTTAAATAAGATACCTGTATTCCATGTTTAATACAGCATTGGTTTAAAAAGCCAAGTTATAGAAACAACTTGTCTCTCAAAAAATAAACAAAGAAATACTAGTGGAATATTATTCAGCCATAAGAAGGAAGGAAATTCTGTTATTTATAGCATGGATGAACCTAGAGGGCATTATGCTAATGAAATAAACCAGTAGAAAAAGACAATGTATGGTACCACTTATATGTGAAGTCAAAATCAATCAATCACAGAGTAGAATAGTGGTTGCCATGGCTTAGGGAGTAGGGGAAATGAGAGAGTTGGTAAAAGGATACACACTTTCAGTTATAAAGTGAATGAAGTCTGTGAATGTAGCGAATAACATGGTGACTATGATTAATAATACTGTATTGTATAAATGAAATTTGCTCATACCGTAAAATGTAATGTTTTCTTACATACAAATAAAAAGGTAAATATGCAAGGTGATGATGTGTTAACCAACTCAATGGTGAGAATTCTTGTACAGTGTTAACCAACTCAATGGTGAGAATTCTTGTACAATGTATACATATAGCAAATCATCACATTGTACACTTTAAATATATTACAATTTTATTTGTTGATTATAATCCAACAGGAAATTAATGTTGTGCTCCATAATAGAAACTTAACTATAAAAAAAATGTTATATGTGGAAAAATAGAAAGACAAATAGAAGAAAATAAACTTGTGGCTGCTTCTTATTTGATTTGTTTTAAACCACACAAATGTGTATCACAAGCATAAGACTCTCTTCCAGGAGGTGGCCCCTACAATGAGCTAGCTGTGTAGGTGGCATTTACTCCTGAGAATCCAGTTTTATAAGCAAAATATAATTTGCCTGTTGTATGAGAAACAGTGGAAAATGAAGCAGTTTTTACTGTGCACCAAGATCGAGTCATGAAGGATAATGGGTAATGAAGCTCTGGGGTGGGTGAGATTGAGCCTGATTGATGATCTGGGCTGGGGAACATTTGTGTGTGATGGAACACCACTGGACCTGTGCTGGCTTAGTAAGCATGAGGTCTTGAAACAGAAGCTGCATTCAAAGCAGGAACACAGATAAACTTGTCTGGGGTCTGTGGCTCACGTGAAGGTGAGGTTAGCTATGTAATGTGGTTCTTCGTTGGCCGTTTTGGAAAGGGGAAGTGAGACCAACCGCATTCATGCTTGCCCCATTGTTTCTGCCTTGAAGAAAAGCCATCATCTCAGGTCATGACTGCCCTAAGACATCAGATTCTTCCGAAATGTCAGATATATAAACTTGGTTTTCCAAAATAAACTTGCTCACCTCACACTTACTGAATGAAAGTTGAGGAGTATCACAAGAATAAATGCCACGACATTTTCCTCTGAGAATCAATATATGTCATACTGACTGAGTTTATATGTGGATTTTAAATGTTTCAAGGTTCAATCATAAAACATCTGATGTTTAATGGTTGTAAGTGAAAATAGCCTTCTGTCTGAAAGTCTCATTTTTCTGGTTTTGGATAAGAAAATGTCGTAGAAAACTGAAATGCAATAGTGTAGGAGTGGGCATTGCTTATTTTCAATGAGGTCAAGTATTCATTCAATCAGAGCGAAAATGTGCATTAAGAACCTGCTTGGTACTGTTGCATTAAGAAACAATCTGCAAGTGTTTGAGCTTTCTGGGACTGAGGACTTTCCAGGGACACAGGACTTGAGTGCTAAAACCAAAATGGTTTGGTGACTCTGGTTAGAGCTGAGATGTCAGTAATAAGTAAATATGTTTGGTGACTGGTTAGAGCTGAGACGTCAGTAATACATAAATATGTTTGGTGACTCTGGTTGGAGCTGATACGTCAGTAATAAGTAAATATGTTTGGGTAGCAATGGGATAGTGCTTTAGAAGTATTTTCTCTGTTTGCTTGTAGGAACACAAAATGTTAATAATTGATCAATTCCAGGTATTTTTTAAAACTTCCACTTAAAAGACCCTTGATTGAATTTGTTGGGGGTTAAGTTTGTGTTTTACGGCTATTTGGCTGAGATGAATATTGCGGTGATGATTTTTAAAATACAATTAGTAAAATTTTAGATAAATTGGGGAAAAAATAAACAAACCAACCAAAAAAAAAAAAAAAAAGAAAGAAAGAAAAAGGAAGAAGGAAGAAAGAAAGAAACTGAAATGCCAAGCTTGAATGGACAGCATCTATGAGACTCAGCCTAGAGTTTTACTCCCTCCACCTGCTCTTAGGAGAACATCAGCTCCCTCACTGTGGCCCCGTGAGGAGTAGTTGGGTCTTGCTAAACTCTGAAACCTGTGGTGCCAGGGAGCCATACTCTTCAGCTCCTTCAGGTGCACAAGGACCCAGGTCCCATCTGTTTCATCCAGAGCTACAGTCCTGGCATCTAGATTAGCTCCTGGCACATTACAGGGGTTCTGTCAATGTCAGGTAAATAAGTGAATAAATAAGAGTGAATCCTGTGATTGTGTAATTGTATGTTCTACACACGAAGCCACATCCTTGACTTCTACAGAGCTTAAGTGATTTCTTGATGTAACTGCTTCTCACTTGCCCACAGGTATCAACTTATTTATATTTATATGCATATAAAAAGTTTCTTTCTGTTGTATCGAGTTTTCTTAGAAATGCACAGGCTTATTACCTAATGTGAGAGTTTACTGGAAAGTAGATGCAGTCTTTAAAGTGATGCTGTTTATGGTTTTATTATGCTCTCTATCACACTTGCTGTGCAAAAGCGAACTAGTTTACTTTCCCAGACAGGTAAGTCTATTTCAGGTACCTGCTGTCCACAGAAACCAGAGCTGTACATCTTGTGGTGTCGAACCTGCTGAGGTGGTATGTGAGGGTGTCCTCACATCCAGGCTTGGTTTGGGAACAGATGAGATGCAATCTCACCAGTCTGTGAATCACAGCTGTGACACTGTCTAATGTACCTTCTATCAGCACCATTATCCATGCCTCTGACCACCCAGTGCTTCCTTGCATTCTGGCCCCATCCCCTTTTAAAACCTTGGTTCCAGAGCCCCTTCCAGGACTATTACGCTGGTTGTTCTCTTTTCTCTCCCAGACCTATTTCCTGCCGTTCCCTGCTTACTCGGGGTCCTGCCAGTTTGACCCATGTTAACTGTGTCTCTGGCTCCTAGCCTACTGTCTGGCTTCTAATTGGGTTTAGGGGTTGACTTACTTCATCCACCTCCCTCTCTTCTTTGTCCTTACATCTCTGCAGTACCTGCCCCCCAATGGATGGATGGCTACTCCTGATTGATAGTTCCTCATCTTAGACTGGGACTCATCATGGCTTCAGTTTTCACTGGGTTTGAGTAACACAATCTCTGTCCACTGCCTCATTAGCCCTTGGAGCAGTTAATGTTTTTCCGCTGTCAGTGCTCTCTGGGTACCTCAACATCCCTGTTGGCCTTCTTAACCCACATTTAAGTAAGTGGTCTCTCATGTTAGGTTCTTTATTTCAGCCATTTGGGATACATTTTCTCTTCTGATGAGACCCTAATAGATATGCCTATGAAATCAGACTTTCTGACAGCAAGATCCAGAAATCTATCCTTCCCACCTTTGTACTATTATTTTAAATTGTGATATTATATCATATATATAATAAAATTTACCCTTGTAAGTGTACAGTTGAGTGGCATTAAGTGTTCACATTGTTGTGCAACCAGCACCATCATCCATATTCAGAACTGACACTTCCCAGACTGACACTCTGTCCCATTAAACACCAATTCTTCATCCCTTCCCAGCCCCCTCAGCCCCTGGCGCCCACCGTTCTACTTTCTGTCTCTATAGGTTTGACTTCCCTGGAGACTTTATATACATGGAATCATGCAGCATTTGTCTTTTTGTGACTGGCTTATTTGGCATAATGTTTTCAAGGTTTACACATGTTGGAGCATGTGTCAAAATTTACTTTTTAAGACTAAACAGTATTCCATTGCATGTATATACCATGCTTTGTCTATTCACTCACCTGTCAATGGACACTTAGGTTGCTTCTACCTTTTTGTGATGAATAATATGAGTGAAAAAATGACTGAACCTGTTTTTTAAATAGGATGTCCACATAATTTTGTTGTTGTTGCACACTGCAAACAATCTCATAATTATTGGTGAGTATACATTTTGGAAACATTTTAATTCAAACTGCAATAAGTTAAATAAATGTTTATAATATACAAGTAAAATATAACCAAAAGTAAAACCTTGCTTTAAGTGAGCCTTGACCAATGTTTTGTTTTGTTTCTATTAATGCATCTTTATTTTTGAGCTGCACAAACCTACCTAAGAATTTGATCTTTATAGTATGATCTTTATAGCTTAGGAAATAGAAATATACTGGCTTTTTAATGTTTAAGGACCATTGCCCTTAGGAAATTAGAAAAGATCTAACATTATTATTTGTATTTCTGGCTCAAATTTATAAACTTTAAGAAGTTACCTGGCCCTGGCCTGACCTGTGGTGGCGCAGTGGATAAAGCATCGACCTGGGAACACTGAGGTCGCCAGTTCAAAACCCTGCACTGGTCTGGTCAAGGCACACATGGGAGTTGATGCTTCCAGCTCCTCCCCCCTTTCTCTCTCTTTCTCTCTCTCTCTCTCTCTCTCTCTCTCTCTCTCACTCTGTGTCTCCTCTCTAAAATGAATAAAATAAAAACAAAACAAAAAAAAAAAGAAGTTACCTGGCCCTAGTCAGTTGGCTCAGTGGTATAGTGGCAGCCCGGCATGTGGAAATTCCAGGTTTGATTCCCAGTCAGGGCACACAGGAAAAGCAACCATCTGCTTCTTCCCCCTCCCCATCCCCTCTCTCTTTTTCCCTCCTGAAACCATGGCTCAAATGTTTTAAGTGAATTAGCCAGGTGCTGAGGATGGCTCCATGGAACCTCTGCCTCAGGTGCTAAAAAGAGCTTGGTTGCAAGCATGGTCTCAGATGGTCAGAGCATCAACTCCAGATGGCCAGGGCATTGGCCCCAGACAAGGTTTACCAAGTGGATCCTGGTCCGGGTGCATGCAGGAGTATGTCTGTCTATCGACCATCCTCTCACTTGGGGAAAAAAATAAGAAGTTATCTCTCCAAAGGCATTTTATTTTTAATTATGGAATGAAACATTATGGATTAGTAGCCTGCCCTGTGGATTCTGTCCACTCAATACCATTTGTCTGCCTAGGTCCTCACTATACTTGAAGTTGTTTGATGGTGGGACTCCTGGATTCCTAGAGTCCATCCCTGCTGCAGAGGCTGCCCAGACCTGCCAGCACAGATATGCAGGTGGAGTGGCAGTGGAGAAAGCAGTGAGCTGCCCTGTGCACATGGGGGAGGCAAGGAAAGCAGCTCCTCACCAGATGGGAGTAAAAGTGAGGCAAAGGAAACCTGGGTATCTATTTCTATTTTTCTAATTGTGTGACATCACCTGGGTGCAATCACAGAGGTGATGAGCATTTCTAGACCAGCTGAGAAGTCGTTAAAAGCAGCACTAACTATAGAATTAGCTAAGTTAGAAGAAAAAAATATATGCTTTTTATTTGAAAGTACAATTAAAGTTATTTATGGAGAAGAAATAACTATTCTGAAATTCTGTGCAGCATTATAACAATCATATATATTGTTAGATTTTTTTATATTGTTGTAAATTTGGAATTGATTATAGCAGAATACCCTATGCATAGTTTTTGTTCTTGTTTGTTTCTGGAGCATGGTTGTCTATTTGCAACTCAGAAAAATGGACCATGCTAATAAAACTGGATGAGTTCTCATGACACACAGGGCCCTAGGCTGAGTTATCTAAATCCAAATGGGGTACAGAGGGTTGGAGAAGATTCTTGGAGACAAATGAACCGTGTTTTAGAGAATAAGGGGATATAGTTTTATGAATAAAAGTAAAAAGAAAATTTCAAACCTAAGCGGCAGTATTTGAAATCTTGAATTTCTCTCCCTCTCTCTCTCTCTCTTCATTACCTGTTTGGTGATGGTTAGGCAAGGCCAAAACTTGCTAGATATGTAAAGAGGAAATGGATTTTCAATTAAAGTGTTTAAGATTACTTCAGATTTGGAGGACATGGATCCTCTGACAGTAGGGGCCACCTCAGGGGATTTTGGTTGAATGATGGCATGGACTCTTCTAAAGTCTGAGAAGGGAAAGTGGGTGAACTGACAGGGAAGCAATAGTGGTGGAAACTGACTTTATTCATCACTATAGTTATGTGTCAGGTGGCTAAGGGTTTATAGGTTATAGGATTTGAAGTTATCCAACCTTGCAGGGTACTCTATGAATACATGTACTGAGAATAATGTGCCCTCTCTATACACAGGAGGTGTGTGTGGGGGGCAGTGTTGGGAAATGAAATTGATGAATGATTGTTTTGCTTAAATTGGTTTGACCTCAGAGGAACTTATGATAATTTAGATATAACTGTAGTTCTGGAAAATATCCTTCTAGATTTAATGGGCTCCTTTTAAAGGGAATTTGTATTTTCTTCTTTAATATTATCAGGTGGATAAGAATATCAACTCTTTGCCATTCCCAAGAACAAGGAAAGGTGACCAGAGTAGTCAGTCAGTGAACTTGGTTCCTAAGGATAACTGTGTTTCTTAAGGCAAGTCACCAAATTTATCTGGTTTCATTTTCTTTGTCTGTGAAATGGATGATTGCTTGAACAATCACTCATCTCTTAGACCTGGTAACTCAAACATTCTGTAGTTCAGTCACTATCCATCTTCTATGGCAATTATTCTCAACTGGGAACTACTTTACTCCCTAGTTACATTTGGCAAGTCTGGGAATATTTTTGGTTGTTACAAGGTGGAGGCAGGGTGTTGCTATGGACCTGTAGTGGGTAGAGATCAGGGACGCTGCTCAATAGCCTCAGTGCTCAGGACAGCCCCACAATGAAAATTATCTAGTTGTAACTGTCAGTAGTGCTGAGGCTGTGAAGCCCTGTTGAAAAGGGAAAAACTGATGCTCAAGAGAGAAAATGACACTATTTTTTTCTCTCTATAAGAGTGCCTGGGAAAGCCATGACAGATTCTGTGCCACGAGCTATGGAGGAACAACATAGTATGTCAGTTATAACATGCTGCTATGCCTTTCCCCTTGTAGAGTGTACATTATTAAGATAAACTGTCGTTTCTCAGTCAATTTCATTTAAAGATGCTGAAATAAACTCTAATTGAATGCACCATCTGGGAACATTGAATTGCGTGGAGAGAGCAGTGGGCTCAATACCCATCATCCTCCATACTCCCACTAGGTAATCCGGGCATGAAATGACTATTTATTCAGTAGTTATCATGCTTTGTATTTTGAAACACCTTTCCTTAAAGAAACTCCAAGTACTACATTTAACTTACTAACATCACTCCTCTGCTTGCTTGTCTTAGTACAGTACATTTTAAGAGAAATTGAAATACAGATGGTATTGTTCAGTACATATCTCAAGAACAGTTGTGGACTTGAGATCATAAAGTGACTCTGGTTCTGTCACTAGGTTCATCCATTAGCATATTTTGCTCATTGCCAATGTTTCTACTATACGTAAGTGTTCTGTATAAGCTGTGAGTCTTCATGAGAAGGTACCGTAAGTCCTACTTATGAGCGCTAAATGAGACAAGGAATAAGAAAGTACTTCATGTAAAGCAGATGCTCAAGAAATGTTTGCACTGTTTGAAAGGGCCAAGCTAATGCTGAATGGCAGCAGTGGGAAGATTTTGAAATTAAATGTCACCTCCATGTTGCTCTCTCTTCCCACCCTATTTCTTAAATTGAAGCAGGTGGTGATTGAAACTAAAGGAGGTTTGTTTTGTTCCAATATGGATGTGTTTTATATTTGGGTAATATGGGGGAGTTAAGACAATGGCACCAAAACTGTCTTGTTTCAGTTCAATGACCATGAGAACTAATTGCTGTGCTAACAAGAGTGAAATATATTCAGACTTGCCAGATCATTGGACACACTCAATTTCTTGCACACATAGTTTGGTTTTGTTCCTCCCTCTGGATATATGTTCCAGGGAAGCACTGGTTAGAGAAAACTCCAGATGACTGCAAGTCCTTCCTCCTCAGTTTGGAATGTTCCTTCTGCTAAGGGAAGGTTCCACAGGTTGATTTAAGCCACTGTCACCTTTCTCTTATCACCTCTAGTTTCTTTTCTATGTCCCTTTACCAACAGACTTGTTTTTTTATAAATTCAAAACAGGTATCCTATAAGTAGAATAAATCCTAAGAGGCTATGTGAAAATCCAGTCTTGTCTTGCAGGATAGCTGAAGGGTACAAGACATTGAAGGGGGTTAAAAGAAAGAAAAGAGAAAGCAACCAGCATACAATTTGAAAATAGACATTTTCTTTGCTTTGTAAAGACGAAGTAGAGATGAGCTTCAGTTTGGTTCCAGATGGGTGGTTCAGCTGTTCTGCTGGCAGCACTTTCCCAGGAAAGACTTTTGTTATTGGATTTATTTAAAGAAGAACTCAGAGTTTCAGAGAGTAAAGCTGTGTCTAAAGAACTACCTATGGCATTGGCTGTCTTCAAGATTGACTTTTATGGATTGTTCAAACACCAGTATCAACTCAGTGTCAATATAGACTCTTAAATATAAAATCTACTCTTTAAAAAATTTTTTTTTTATTTTATTCATTTTGGAGAGGAGACACAGAGTGAGAAATGGAGAGAGAGAGAGAAAGAGAGAAAGTGGGGAGGAGCTGGAAGCATCAACTCCCATATGTGCCTTGACCAGACCAGTACAGGGTTTTGAACTGGTGACCTCAGTGTTCCCAGGTCGATGCTTTATCCACTGCGCTACCACAGGTCAGGCAAAATCTACTCTTAAATATAAAATATAATTTTATCCACCTTTTAAGTTGCTAGTGTAAGTAAGTTTAAGTTATGTTTATCCTGAACCCGGACATGACTGAATGTGTTTGGGAGACTTGTAGATTGTGGTCCACAATGATCTATTCACATAAGGGAGACATTGATCTGAGTTATTTTTTGGTTGTAAATTTCAGATATTTTTAAAGGGGATTGGAGGAGAGTGTGATGTCTATGCCACTTAATGTAAGCTTTACTTTAGGCTTGATTGGACCCAAATGGTCAAACAATGTTATCAGGAATTTCCATCTCTTGACAGAGGGTTCTCTGTTGATTTTACTCTTTGACACCAAGTTAATGGCAAAGTGGCTATCAGTCATACACAATTCTACCAGTTTTATACATCTGGAAAGAAATGGAAGAAGAGTTCACTTTTCATCCAGCAACTGAACAAGTTTTGTGATTCAGTTTCTTTTGTATGGTTCTCCTCTCTACCATTTTATTTCCCTGAAACTATTCTGTTCAAAATCATCAGACTGGAATGACCATATATCTCAGTTTGCCTGAGGCAATCACATTTATATCTGTTGTCTGGGCACAAGTATTAATAATACTCTGTTATTGTCATCCTCTACAATGAACCCCAATTATCCTAGCCTCCAATTGTTCACTCTTCTGTGATACCCTCCCTTTATTATTTTCTTTTTCCAGTGACAGAGAGAGAGTCAGAGAGAGGGATAGACAAGGACAGACAGACAGGAACGGAGAGAGGTGAGAAGCATCAATCATTAGTTTCTCGTTGCCATTGCAACACCATAGTTGTTCATTTATTGCTTTCTCACATGTACCTTGACCGCGGGCCTTCAGCAGACTGAGCAACCCCTTGCTGAAGCCAGCGACCTTGGGTCCAAGCTGTCGAGCTTCTGCTCAAGCCAGATGGACCCGCGCTCAAGCTGGCTAGCTCGGGGTCTCAAACCTGGGTCTTCCACATCCCAGTCCGACATGCTATCCACTGCACCACCGCCTGGTCAGGCGATACCCTCCCTTTAAATTGAGTAGAGCTGACATGTGTAAACATTTCAACCTGCTCTGGAGGAAGTCATGTTCCATGTTGTTCGGACAGTCAAACTGCTAATAGGGAGAACCATAAGAGGAAATACTGAGACCTTCTTCAACGACAAGTCACATGAGTGAGTCACCTTAGAGGCAAATCTTAGAGCTTCAGTCAAGCCCAGATAGTTATAGCCCTGGCCAATATCAGACTGCCATCTCCTGAGAGGTCCTGACCCAGAATTGTCCTGCAGGGCCATTATCAGATTTTAGACCCACATAAACTGTATGAGATAAAGAATGTTTGTTGCTGTATTAAGCTACTAAGTTTGGGGGTAATTTGTTACACAGCAGTAGGTTTCTAATGCACATATCTTTCATTCTATAAAGTTTGGGAGATAAATGTCTACTCTACCATTAATCTCTGTGTTGACAACCGTACATTTCAATTCTCAGCCAATCCTTAGACTCATCTTACTCAGTGTTAACAGAATCAGACACAGTTGAACACACCCTATTCTTTGATATACTTTCTGCACTAGGTCTTCAGGGTACCATCACTCTCACTGGCTGCTCCTGTTCAACCTCTGTCACATCTTCATCCTCTTCTTGGTTCTGAATATTGCAAGACTTCAGGATCCTTTGGAAAAGGTTCTTGATCTTTTATTTATTGATGGTCATTACCTAGTTGATCTTACTTTGTCCCATTGATTTATATAATGAAGACCCTCAATTTTAAATCACCAGTTCAGATTCCTTTTTATATTTTAATCTAATATAATCAGCTGCTTAGTCATAATGTTCACTGAATGCTTAATAGATATCTCAAAACCAGCATGTCTATACCCACAGTTTAATTTTGCCCCACCAGCCTGCTTCTTACTTAGACTTGCACATCTCAGTTAAAGACAACTAACTCCATTCCTCATGCTACTCAGGTTATAACCTGGAGTCACCCTTTTTTTCCTTCTCTTCTACCTCATATTCAATATGACACCAAGTTCTCAGTCCATCTATGTTCTCAACTTCACTGGTATTATCCTGAACCAAGTTGCCATAATCTTTAATTTGCATTATTTCAATAGCTCCAGATAGTTTCCCTTCTTTCCCTCTCAGATCCCTCCAGTTTATTTTTTGTATCTCAGACAGAGTGCAAGGATTATAAAACTTAAGACAGGTCATGTCACTCATCTCCTTGATCCCCACAATGTCTTTTTATCTAACTTGGAAGAAAACACAAAGTCCTTTTCCAGGCCTGCAGGCTCTATGGGGCGCACGTGCGTGTGAGCGCGCACACACACACACACACACACACCTCTATGTGATCTGACTGCTCTATTCTCTGACTTCATTTCATCTTCATTCACTCGCCTCTAAGCACACTTGCCCCCTTTAGGGTTTTTGGAAGATGTCAGGTGCAATTCCCCTATCTTAGGGCTTTTCCACTGTTGCTCCCTTTGCCTGGGGTGCTCTGCATATGGCCACCTCTTTCTGTCTTAGCTCAAATGTCACCTGAGCAGAGTGACCCTTGCAGATCACTTTATATAAAAAGGTATCCCCACCATTACTGTTTCTTTGTTTATCCTACTTTGTTTTTCTCTTAAACAATGGCCACCATCACCTAATGGAGTTAGAAGGTGTCAACAACATGGCAACTTTTGCAACAATGGGAAACGACACTGTGGCTTCAGCATTCTCAGCCAGTGGAGGCCAGATGTTGATCCTCCACATCTTTGACAAGTGCTCTACCAGCCTTGGAGCAATTTACAGCTCAGAAGCCAGGGGTTCTAGCTCAGACTATTGGTTGCTCTTATATCCTTGAAATTTAGTTTTTCATTTCTCTGCTATTGCCATTCCTGGTCTTCATGGCAGTAGAAATAGGCCTACCCCACTCTCTTTCTTTAAACACTGATAATTTCTAGTGATCACTGGGTTACTTGTTGACTCATACTACAGGAAGTCTGAAACATAAAGATATGACTAGATAATTAAGTCCCAACTCTCTCAAATAAACTCATTCCACCTTTCCCTTATTTCTTTCTTAACTCTTTATTATCTATCAGGTGCCAAGCACTATGTGATACATTGGGACAGTAGTGATAAAAGATATCAAATTTGCTTAACATTCTTTGATAAGTATTGACAAAAGGCTGAACCATGATCCTTGAAAAAATAGAAATTTGCATTTTAGATTAGGCTCTGAAAAATCTCTGTGCTTTTAGCCTGTGTGTCAAAGGTTGGATCTTATGCTATGAGGAAGAGAAGTAAATGTATAGGAAATCAGGACTTTAAAGGGGTTTCCATCCAGACATCAGATTAAAGAAATTATGATTCGTTTAACCAGAGAGCTGTACTTTTGAAGGCCTATTCAAATCTTAGTACCATTGAGGTTTGTCTATTACTGTACAAACCTTTGTATGTATAATTGCATGTAAATATTATGCAGCAATTTGAAAATGAACACCATATTGAAAAATGTAATAATTTTATTATACCACTAAGCTCCACTTTTATGAGTAGAGGTTACCAAAGAGACCACACTGAATGAACAACAACCCACAGACTAGACTGTGCATGTGACCAGGCTAAATTCTGCTATTTCCAGAGTTTGCCACTTTTCAAAAACATTCCTGGGGGCCAACCAGGCAGACATACTTTCCTGATTTATTTTCTACAGTTGCTTCATTTATTGTTCTTTTCTCTTTATTGGCTGTTGTTTGATGTAGCATCTCTGCATCCTCATTAAATTTTTTGTGTGTCCACATTTTCTACCATAAAAATGCATGTTTGAAGATTACTTTATATAACTTCCATGCTTTTGATGTTTCCTGAAGTCACCACAGACTCAGTTAATAATATACAGTGACTGCACTCCAACACATTTTCAGTGAATTTCTGAGCTTCCTGCTTATAACATTCTCACTCTGCTCACAAATATTTTTTTAATTGCTGGTCTATTTGCAGATGCATACACAGTTCCACAAAAAAATAACTAAAAACATGCTGAGTTTAGGACTTTTTTATAAAGCCCCATCACTGCTGCTTTCAAAAGAGGTATGGAATTATATAGGTAAAGCCACATATGTTGACATAAATTGGGTAAAAAAACACAAACTCTTAAGCATTGTGATTTTTTTTTACTTAGAAAAACAATGTGGATATACAAAGCTCTGCCCTATCTTTTTAAACAAATGTCTTTTTATTTTATTTTATTTTATTTTATTCATTTTAGAGATGAGACACAGAGTGTGAGAGAGAGAGAAAGAGAGAAAGGGGGGAGGAGCTGGAAGCATCAACTCCCATATGTGCCTTGACCAGACCAGTGCAGGGTTTTGAACTGGCGACCTCAGTGTTTCCAGGTCGACGCTTTATCTACTGCGCCACCACAGGTCAGGCACTGCCCTATCTTTTTAAATAATTACATGGCTCTCCATTATGTGCATGTGCCGTAACATATTTCAGCAAGCCTCCATGAACTGATATTTGAGTTGTTCTTTCTCTGTCTCTTTTTTATATATAATTTGGAAATAATAATACAATTAACATCCTGGGAAACATATCTTTGCATCCTCAACAAATATTCCTATAAGATAAATTCCTAGAAGGGTAATTTTTGGTTCAAAAGCAACATACGTTAAAGCAGATAAGTATTGCTAAAAATTATTCCTTTCCACGTTCTTGTTTCTTCTGAGTATTAGCATTTTTTAAAACCATTTTTTTTCATAAAAGTTGACATAATTTATTAGTTTTAGGTCTACAACATAGTGATTAGACATTTATATACCTTATAAAGTGATCACCACAATAAGTCTGGTACCCATATGTAGTTATTATATTATTGACTATATTGCCTAGGCTGTACTTGGGTATTAGCATTTTCAATCTTTGCCAATTTGATGTGTCAAAACCCATATTGTTGGTTAAATTTGCATTTATTTGATTAAGAAAGAGTCTGAATATATTTTATATTAAATATCATACATTTACTAGCCATTTTTATTTCATTAAAGAAAAAAAACTGCCTATTCATGAGTTCTGCTCATGATTCCAAAGTATTGCTCCTTTTCTCATTAACTTATTTGATTTTCTTTTTCATTTTTTTTTTTATATATATATATTTTATTATTATTAATTCTAATGGGGTGACATCAATAAATCAGGGTACATATGTACAATGAAAACATCTCCAGGTTATCTTATCATTCAATTGTGTTGCATACCCATCACCAAAAGTCAAATTGTCCTCTGTCACCTTCAATCTGGTTTTCCCTGCGTCCCTCCCCTCCTCCCTATCCCACTCTTCCCTCCCTCCCCCCATCCCATAACCACCACTCTCTTGTCCATGTCTCATACCCTCACTTTCATGTCCCACCTATATATGTAATCGTGCTGTTCTCAGTTTTTCTTTTTTTCTGATTTACTTATTTCACTCCGTATAATGTTATCAAGGTACATCCATTTTGTTATAAATGATCCGATGTCATCGTTTCTTATGGCTGAGTAGTATTCCATAGTATATATGTACCAAAGCTTTTTAATCCACTCGTCTTCTGACGGACACTTGGGCTGTTTCCAGATCTTCCCTATTGTGAACAATGCTGCCACGAACATGGGGGCGCATTTCTTCTTTTCGAACAGTGCTATGGTGTTCTTAGGGTATATTCCTATAAGTGGGATAGCTGGGTCAAAAGGCAGTTCAATTTTTAATTTTCTGAGGAATCTCCAAACTGTTTTCCACAATGGCTGCACCAGTCTGCATTCCCACCAGCAGTGCAGAAGGGTTCCCTTTTCTCCACATCCTCGCCAGCACTTATTCTGTGTTGTTTTGCTGATAAGTGCCATTCTGACTGGTGTGAGGTGATATCTCATTGTGGTTTTAATTCGCATTTCTCTAATGATTAGTGATGTTGAGCATTTTTTCATATGCCTATTGGCCATCTGTATGTCCTCTTTGGAAAAATTTCTATTCATTTCTTTTGCCCATTTTTTGATTGGGTTGTTTGTCTTCCTGGTGTTGAGTTTTATAAGTTCTTTATAAATTTTAGTTATTAACCCCTTATCAGATGTGCTGTCGAATATGTTCTCCCATTGTGTGGTTTGTCTTTTTATTCTGTTCCTATTGTCTTTAGCTGTGCAAAAACTTTTTAGTTTGATATAGTCCCATTTGTTTATCTTGCCTTTTATTTCAGTTGCCCATGGAGATAAATCGGCAAATATACCGCTGCTACAGATGTCGGAGAGCTTGCTGCCTATGTTTTCTTCTAAGATGCTTATGGTTTCACGGTTTACATTTAAGTCTTTTATCCATTTTGAGTTTGTTTTTGTGAATGGTGTAAGTTGATGGTCTAGTTTCATTTTTTTGCAGGTAGATGTCCAATTTTCCCAGCACCATTTGTTAAAGAGGCTGTCTTTACTCCATTGTATGTTCTTTCCTCCTTTGTCAAATATCAGTTGTCCATAAAGCTGTGGGTTTATTTCTGGGTCCTCTGTTCTGTTCCATTGATCTATGTGCCTGTTCTTATGCCAGTACCAGGCTGTCTTGAGTATAATGGCCTTGTAGTAAACCTTGATATCAGGAAGAATGATACCTCCTGCTTTATTTTTTCTTTTTAAGATTGCTGATGCTATTCGTGTTCTTTTTTGGTTCCATATAAATTTTTGGAATATGTGTTCTATATCTTTGAAGTATGTCATTGGTATTTTAATTGGTATTGCATTGAATTATAAATTGCTTTGGGTAATATAGACATTTTAATGATGTTTATTCTTCCACTTGTTTGTATCTTCCTTGATTTCTTTTATCAATGTTCTATAATTTTCCGAGTACAAGTCCTTAACCTCCTTGGTTAAATTTACTCCTAGGTACTTTATTTTTTTGGCTGCAATAGTGAAGGGGATTGTTTCCTTAATTTCTTTTGCTGATATTTCATTGTTGGTGTATAGAAATGCCTCTGATTTCTGAGTATTAATTTTATATCCTGCCACCTTGCTGAATTCATTTATAAGGTCCAGTAGTTTTTTGACTGAGACTTTAGGGTTTTCAATATACAATATCATATCATCTGCAAATAATGACAGTTTTACTTCTTCTTTTCCAATTTGGATGCCTTTTATTTCTTCTTCTTGTCTGATTCCTGTAGCTAGGACTTCCAGAAATATGTTGAATAAGAGTGGTGAAAGTGGGCAACCCTGCCTGGTTCCTGATCTTAAGGGGATTGCTTTTAATCTTTGTCCATTTAGTATGATGTTTGCTGTCGGTTTATCGTAGATGGCCTTTATCATGTTAAGGAATGATCCCTGTATTCCCACTTTACTGAGAGTTTTGAGCATGAATGTGTGCTGGATTTTATCAAATGCCTTTTCTGCATCTATTGAAATTATCATGTGATTTTTGTCCTTCCTTTTGTTTATGTGGTGAATCACATTGATTGATTTGCGAATATTGAACCAGCCTTGCCTCTCCAGAATAAATCCCACTTGATCGTGGTTTATGATTTTTTTCATATATTGCTGGATCCAGTTGGCTAATATTTTGTTGAGAATTTTAGCGTCTAAATTCATCAGGGATATAGGCCTATAATTTTCTTTCTTTGTGTTGTCTTTGCCCGGTTTTGGGATCAGAATTATGCTCGCCTCATAAAAGGAGTTTGGAAGTCTTCCTTCCTCTTAAATTTTTTGAAATAGCTTGAGGAGAATAGGAGTTAGTTCTTCTTTGAATTTTTGATAGAATTCACTTGTGAAGCCATCAGGCCCAGGACTTTTCTTTTTTGGGAGTTTTTTGATAACTGTTTCTATCTCATTTGCTGTAATTGGTCTGTTTAGGTGTTCTGATTCTTCCAGATTGATTTTTGGAAGGTTATATGATTCAAGAAATTTGTCCATTTCACCAGGATTGTCTAATTTTTTGGCATATAGTTCTTCATAGTATTTTCTTACAATGCTTTGTATTTCTGTTGTGTCAGTTGTTATTTCTCCACTCTCATTTCCAATTTGAGTCCTCTCTCTTTTTTTCTTGGTGAGTCTAGTTAAAGGTTCATCAATCTTGTTTACCTTTTCAAAGAACCAGCTTCTTGTTTCATTGATCCTCTGTATTGTTTCCTTAGCCTCTATGTCATTTATTTCTGCTCTGACCTTTATTATTTCCTTCCTTCTACTTGTCTTGGGTTTTATTTGTTGTTGTTTTTCTAGTTCTTTTAGATGCAGGGTCAGGTTGCTTATTTGAGCTTTTTCTAGCTTCTTATGATATGCCTGTAGTGCAATGAACTTCCCTCTCAGAACTGCTTTTGCTGTGTCCCATAAATTTTGAGTTGATGTATGCTCATTATCATTTGTTTCTAGAAACTTTTTTATTTCTTCTTTGATCTCATTGTTAATCCATTCATTATTTAATAACATGCTATTTAGTTTCCAAGTGTTTGAGTATTTTTCATTTTTTCTTTTGTGGTTAATTTCTAGTTTCATGGCATTGTGATCAGAGAAAATGCTTGATATGATTTCAATCTTCTTAAATTTATTGAGACCATTTTTGTGTCCTAACATGTGGTCTATCCTAGAAAACGTACCATGAGCGCTTGAGAAGAATGTATATTCTACTGCTTTAGGGTGAAAAGTTCTGAAGATATCTATTAAATCAAGTTGATCTAGTGTATCCTTTAAGTCTGCTGTTTCTTTATTAATTTTCTTTCTTGAGGATCTATCCAGTGTTGTTAGAGGGGTATTGAAATCCCCTACTATGATAGTATTGCTGTTAATCTCGCCCTTTATATCCATCAAAGTCTGCTTTATGTATGTCGGGGCTCCTATATTTGGTGCATAGATATTTACAATAGTTATATCTTCCTGTTGAATTGTTCCCTTTATCATTATGTAGTGCCCTCTTTTATCTCTTACTACAGCCTTTGTTTTAAAGTCCATTTTGTCTGATATAAGTATTGCTACCCCTGCTTTTTTTTCATTTCCATTTGCATAAATATTTTTTTCCATCCTTTTACCTTCAGTCTATGAGCATCTTTTGTTTTAAGGTGTGTCTCTTGTAGACAGCATATGTATGGGTCCTGTTTCTTTATCCATGCAGCTACCCTATGTCTTTTGATTGGATCATTTAATCCATTTACATTTAAGGTTATTATTGATATGTAGTTGTTTATTGCCATTTTATTCTTTAAAGCTGTATTCTTCTTTTGCTCTATTCATTCCTCCCTTTAAACTGTTCACAAGAGGCCCCTTAGTATCTCTTGCAGAATTGGTTTGGTTTTTATGAATTCCTTCAGGCTTTCTTTTTCTGGGAAGCTCTTTATTTCTCCTTCAATTTTAAATGTTAGCCTTGCTGGATAAAGTAGTCTTGTTTGTAGGTTCTTGTTCTGCATTACTTTAATTATTTCTTGCCATTCCCTTCTGGCCTCAAGTGTTTCTGTTGAGAAGTCCGATGTCATCCTTATGGGGGCTCCTTTGTAGGTGATAGTCTTTTTTTCTCTAGCAGCTTTTAATATTTTTTCTTTATCCATTAATTTTGGTATTTTAACTATGATGTGTCTTGGGGTAGATTTTTTTGGGTTTCTCCTTAATGGAGTTCTGTGTGCTTCTTGAATGTGTGGAGTGTTTCCCAGCCTTAATTTAGGAAAGTTTTCTGCTATGATTTGATTGAACAAAGTTTCCATTTCCTGTCCTCTCTCCTCTTCTTCAGGCACCCCTATGATGCGAATGTTGTTTCTCTTCATGTTGTCACAGAGCTCCCTTAGAGTTTCCTCACATTTTTTAAGTCTCTTTTCCTTTTTCTTCTCTGCTTCTGTGCCTTTGTTTATTGTGTCCTCTAACTCGCTTATTCGATCCTCAGCGTCATCCATCCTGCTTTTAATTCCTTCCATTTTGGTCTTCAGTTCTGATACTGTATTTGTCATTTCTGTCTGATTCTTTTTTATTATTTCAATTTCATTTTTTATACTTGTTATCTCTTTATTTAGGTGTTCATAATGACTATCCATTGTTGCTTTAATTTCTTTGAACATCCTAACTATCATTATTCTAAATTCTGCTTCTGGTAATTTGGTTATATCTGGTTCATTCAGGTCCTTCTCTGGGGATTTCTCTTGATTCATTTGGTTTGCATTCCTCTGCCTGCCCATTTTTTCTGTGTATAAGCAAGTCGTGGCGACTGGAGTCCAGTAGGTGTTGCCTTTGTGTTCTCTAGGTGTGGTCTATCTGCAGGCCCCCCACCCCCTCTGCCGGTGCCTAGGGTGGTTGGGTATGAGCGTTGCCAGCGCCGGCCCACTGTGGCTTTTGCTATGATTTCTGCCTCTCCTCCGTGGGAGGGGCTGTGACTGAAGCCACAAGATTAGCACCAAGGGTAGAGGTGAGCACCTTTCCTCAGCTGCGGACCCAGCCTATTTCCGGACTTCCGCCCAGAACCAGCAGTCGGAGCGTGCTCGCTACAGTTCCGTGGGTTAGGCGGGGCTTTTGACGTGCTCTCAGCTGTATGCCTTTGCCCGTCCGGAGCTTTAGCCCCGCCCTCGAGGCCAGGGCCCTTCTGCGCAGGGTCGGAAACCAAGGTTTATTGGGGCGGGCGTGTTTGCTGGCTTCCGTTTAGCTGCGTACTTCCGCTCGTCCCGGACTCTACCCCGCCCCCACGTTTGGAGCCCGCTCGTGCACGTATGAATGCTATACGGGGTTTCTCCGGCCGGGCGCGAATAGTAGCGTGGGCTCAGCTGAGAGCCTCCACTTGTCTCGGGGTCTACCCCGTTCCCGCGCTCGGAGCCCGCTCGCGCACGTGTACTGGCCAACCGTGGTTTCTCCCGCCGGGGGGGGGGGGGGAGTGGGGGACTGGTAGCGTCAGCTCAGCCACAGCCCCTGCCCGTCCCTGGTCCTAGCCCGGTCCCCGCGGTCAGGGCCGGCTTGCGCAGGGCCTGCCTGTTCCTGGCCTCCCGCTTTGTCCCCGTTAGTGGGATTAAAGGCGGGCCCGCAGCTTCCGGACCGCTTTCGCGGTCCCCTCTGACTCTCTGGGCTAGACCGATCTCCCACCGGCTTGGCCTCTGCCCATGCCGACAGAACCGCCTTTCAGCGTCCTGCCGCCCCAAAACCCCAAGCAGCCCTCAGCAGAGTAGAAAGGGACCTAATACTCCACACTGTAGGCCTGGGAGCTCCCTCACTTGTTTCACAGCTCAATACTGTCCAAACGCCTCTTCTAGGCTCTAGGACTGGAGGCTGGGGCTTGGTTCCTGGGACCCAGGTCCCTCCCTCTCCGCCAAACTTTCCTCCCACCTCACGGGTCTCTCCGGGCTGCCGTTTGCTCCGGGGAGCTGGGCAGCCCTCTTCGCGTTTTCGCTATTCCTACCAGTCTCAATGTGGCTTCTTCTGTGTTCCTTGGTTGAAGAGTCCACTTAGTTTTGTTCAAAGTTGGTTTTTCCAGGTGGTGGTTCTTAAAATTGAGTTGTAATCCACTTTGGTTCTGGGAGTTGGAAGTTGGTACGTCCGCCTACTCCTTCGCCATCTTGCTCCTTCTCCTCTCTGCATGAACTGGCTTCTTCTTCAGCACTCTGCGTTCTCTCTGCTCTCCCTCTTCAAACATGGCTTCTTTCTGCCTCTTCTCTGCTCTTTTCAAAATTTTTCTCTGATTTTCTTATATATTATAGAAAGAAACTACTTTCTCCCATGGTTTGCAACTGTTTTCATACATATAAATTATTGATTACTGGGAAGTATTTTTCTATTTTACTCTATTATTAAAGTTACTCTTACATGGCTTTCTGGGAAAATGTGTAAATTTTGTGGAAAATTATAATAAAGGTATTTATTTTAACATTATTAAAAAAAGGAACAAGAACCATTATTTAAATATGAAAAGACTTTGAAAATGTGTAAGAATAAAACTTGCATTTCTACAGGAGCTTCTTGAAGCCTGGACAGTCTTGTACTTCTAATAGGGCATTTTTAATAAGGCATTTCAGACATGGTTGTCCTCTCTCAAAATATTCCATTACACCCTGGCCTGTGGTGGCACAGTGGGTAAAGTGTCAACCTGGAATGCTGAGCTCGCCGGTTCAAAACCCTGGGCTTGCCTGGTCAAGGCACATATGGGAGTTGATGCTTCCTGCTCCTTCCGCACCCTTCTCTCTATCACACACACACTTTCTCTCCTCTCTCTCCTCCCTCCCCCGCATGCGGCCCCCTGAGGCCATTTATCTGCCCCCCCCCTCGCACTTCCAGAAAGGGCACCTCTTTCATTGGTGGTCAGTGAGAGGAGCACAGGATGCATCCGCACCCATAGTTCCCATTGAAATACTGGTCAGTTTGTTGATTTAAATTGTTCTTTATTTTAAATATTGTATTTGTTCCCGTTTTGTTTTTTTACTTTAAAATAAGATATGTGCAGTGTGCATAGGAATTTGTTCATAGTTTTCTTTTTATAGTCCGGCCCTCCAACAGTCTGAGGGACAGTGAACTGGCACCCTGTGTAAAAAGTTTGGGGACCCCTGAGCAAATATGGACTTTAATTAATAACATTGTATTAATACTGATTCTATAATTATAACACATGTACCTTACTAATGTAAGATGTTCAAAATAAGGAAAATAAGTATGGGTATATGGGAAGTCTGTGTATTGTTTTCACAATTTTTCTGCAAATCTAAAGCTCTTCTAGAATAATAATTTTATTTTTTAGAAGGCTTTTTTTAAAACAATTTTTTCTATCCTATGTACTACCCTAAGAAACAAAAATAAAACTTTCCCAATATGCCTGAAAAATCATATGCTTTCGAAAAGGTTAAAATCCCAGCCTCACACATCAACATTTCATTTGTTCCAAATGTGTCTCCAGTACTGGTCTCTCTCTGTCTGGATTGGCCACCATTTTTTGGGCCTGTGTCAACAAAGAACACCAGTGGATGCTGGATAAATACTAATTGATACAATGCCATAGGTAAGTCTTCATTAGTGCACTCTAAATTCTGATGAAGCCAGAGTTTCTCCATAAAATGAATCTATTCTTTAAGAAGCCAATCAACAGACTGAACTATTGGGCTGTTAACACCTATAGCCTGCACACGCACCTGCAGCCAGCACTGCTTACAGTCCCGTACACCTGCGGCCACAAATCAGTCTGGGACAGAGACTGCTAGATTCAAAAATGACAGTTTGTGTTTCGCAGTGGACATGACAGCCCCACTCTCCCTGCCATTTATCTGGCCCCCGTCGCAAACTTAATTGAATATGACACGATCTTAAATACAACCAATATGTTCAGACAGAAGTCGTTGATTCAACATTTTAAAACAAGCAAGCAAACAAACTAAAAGAGCACAGTGTCTTTCAGCTAAATAGTGTGCCAGAAATTTTCCAGCATTTTATTTAAATTATTGAACCAAATCGTTTTTCTGACTAACAGACGAACATAAATTTGCACATTCACATGAATGCATACTCCCAGCCATTTGGCATGTTATCCATCTACACACACCACAGCATTGTGCAAACGCAAAGCTATGTAGAATATAGAGGAATATCAAGTTCCTTTCTCATGAGTGTGTATGACTGCTAGTAGATGTGTGTCTATGTTGCTATGTTGTTGGTTACTAATAAACTTGAGCCAGCAGAAGAAAGGGGCCAAAATATCTTATATTTAGTGTCTTTCCAAAACAATTTTCAATGAAATTGTTGTTGGTGTTTCCCTTTATGTTGACGATGAAAATGTTAATGGGGGTGGCGGAGTGCTGACTCTTGAGGTCCTGAGGATAGTAATAAAAGAAGGCCAGCAGCTCTGCCCACTCCTGCGGTTAATTATTTTCACGTTCTCCGGGGTGTAATGCACTTGGGGCACTGAGCCCCAGAGAGACTGGTGCAGTTTAATGATCACACATTAAAATAAATACAGTGGGGGCCACTGGGGAACAGATCACTTTCCCCATCTTATTAATGGCTGAAATGTCTGAAATGTACTGGCTCCATTTCTTATGAAGCTCCCAATTGTTCAGTGGTTCAAGGAGCTGCAGACCCCTACCTGAGTGGCTGAGCCCTGCATGAGGTGGGAGCGAGACTGAGATTTGCTGCTCAGAGCTGTCTTTACTGTAGTCACTAAGTCATTCTTCCCAAAACAGATGTCCTCTGACTCATTACACCCTCTGTCAGCATGGTGCTGAATTCTCACTGGTTGGCACTGGTAACAAACAAGTTTGTCTGCAGATGAAAATCGAAGAGCTTCCTTCACAAAGCTGATTTTGAGTTACCAGGGAATGTACCCGCACATACCCAAATCATCTGAGCCTCAGAAAAAAAAAGACATTTTAAACACTGAACAGCATTTGAAAATGCTAAATTTTATCTGTCTCCCCAATACTTGTGAAAACAGAGGCAATTTTACTTCATAGAACTATATAGTAAGTAAAAAACAAAACAAAACAATTCAATGAAGGTAACAAAAATAATGCCAGGATTTGACACTTTGGGGTGTATTTAAAAGATGTTATTCCTATCTCAGGATAAAGCAAACACAAACATAGGTTAAGAATAACTTACATATTATTGCATGTCAAACTTCCAAAAGCTATATATGTGTGTAGACTTCATTTAATCCTCAGAACAGCTTATGTAAAATAAAAGGTTATTGGTTTTATTGTATTGTGAATGAAAAAAAGGTCACATACTAAACTTGACAGGCTCAGGGGAGGCCGGCATGGGGGGGGGCACAAAGAGACTGAAAGTGGTCACATAAAATGGTCTGAACATAAACATTCCCAATAAATAGCAGGTCATGGTGGGTAGCTTCCTTGACAAAGGTCGATCTTTACCTTAAGTGAGCCTGTCTCTTGTCTTTTTGCATCAAGGGTAGCATACCTTTGGAATGTCAGACCCCTTTCCAGACCCCTCAGGGAGCAACCACTGCCCCAGAGCACAGATCGGCAGAGCAGGAGACCACAGAAGGCCTCCTTGTTACCTTGTTCCCCGCATATTATCTTTATGTGCTGTATGTGTGGATTGTTAAGTGTCCTGTACCTGCTAATGTAAAAGGACAAGCCTCTCAGTTTCACTCCTTATCCAATCCCTGAGATTTCCCTGCTTTGCTTTCTCCCACCTGCCTAATCTACTACCCACAGATATCATGTAAACTCCCCCCACTTATCTCTTCTCCTGTGATTATTATATATAAAATAAATCTCAAAACTGCCATTTTCAAGAGCATTTTCTCATCATTGAGATTTTGCTTCATTCCAATTGTTGTCAGGATGGCTTAAGTAAGCTTTTAAAAACTTTCCACAGGTATGAATGTTTCTTATATTAACAATATAAATAGTAAAATTGAGGCTCAGAAGGTTAAAGGACTGGCCCTAGATCATGAGATATGGGCCAGATTCTCCTTAAGATTTTCTGACGCTAAGGATGTTTGAAATAATGGTAGTGTTTTATACTGGGTAGAGATTTATGTGTTTCAGCCTTTTGTTTCAGTGACTATCAACCCTACATCTTTACTTTGCAAATAACCCTGCCTTACAGCTATGGCATGTAAAAGCTTAACTTTCTTTGAAAGCCTGACTGCTCTAAGCTCAAAAGTTCAAGTTAGCAAATTCCAAATTTTGCTAAGCCATTCACCTAATGATAGCTTCAGTGAATTTATTAGCAACAGTTGAAGTGACCATGGTGATGCTGCATTCATTAGTACTGAATATATGACAGAGACCTCAGATACTCGTGGTCAAGGAGACAGACCCCAGAACAAGAGGAAAAGAGTCCTCATGCTCCACCTCCTCCCTTCCTGCCTCTCCAAAGAGTTATGGTTGATGACTGTGACCATAGCACCTTGTATTTATGTAATATTCTTGTGTGTAATCTTTCTGTGAAAAAAAATAATAACTTTTATGATCGGTGATTTTATTTAAGCCTCACAAAAATGTTAGGGAGATAGGATCTTAATTTATGGATGAAACTGAGCCATAGTTTGCATATGAGAAAACATTAGTTCCCTTTCCCTTCCCTGTATCCTCACTGACTTACCCCAGGGCACACAAGTGTGTCAGATGAATGGCTTGAATTCAGCACTTCTAACTCCATCTCACCTATTTTTTACTAACACAATCTTCTCATTCATGGCTGTGCAGAGACTTCCCAAAATATGCTCATACTATAATTGCACAAAGCATTAGTTTATAATATTCATCTGGGCAAAGTGGATACAAAAAATATTATACTTGCCTGTTGGTAGTCCTAAGTGGCCTTCAATGCATCTGTGCCTTCCCTCCCCCACTGGTACGGTTGCCATGTAAAATACAGGCTGCCCAGTTAAGTTTAAAGAACTTTCTATGTATAAGAATATCCCGTGTTGCCTGACCAGGCGGTGGCGCAGTGGATAGAGCTTCGGACTGGGATGCGGAAGACCCAGGTTTGAGACCCCAAGCTCACCAGCTTGAGTGCAGGCCCATCTGGCTTGAGCGAAGGCTTGCCAGCTTGGACCCAAGGTCGCTGGCTCCAGCAAGGGGTTGCTTTGGTCCACTGAAAGCCCGCGGTCAAGGCACATGTGAGAAAGCAATCAATGAACAACTAAGGTGTCGCAATGGCAACGAAAAACTAATGATTGATGCTTCTCACCTCTCTCCATTCCGGTCTGTCTGTCGCTCTCTCTGACTCTCTCTCTGTCCCTGTTAAAAAAAATAAAATAAATAAATAAAAAATATCCCGTGTTGTATTTGAGATATACTTGCACTAAACAATTATTTGGTGTTTATCTGAAATTTAAATTTAACTGGCCTTCTTATATTTTTATTTGCTACATTGGGCAACTTTGCTCCATGGGCATCTGGACTCTGCCTGCCTCTGGTCTACTTTGGACAATGGTGTCTATTTTCTTTAGATCTTTCAGAAAAACGGTGGGCATCGTAAGACAATGACTCTCCAGGGTCTGTCACAGGTGCTATCTAGAGGAAGGGATTTATAACCTTTCAGAACCCCTCAGTGTGAACCTGCTGATTCTGATACTGGTATTGTTCCTCTGTAAGGCATCCACAGCGAAGCAAGGTGGTAAGGAAGTGTTAGGTCTGAACTCCTGTCTCTACTTTCAAAATCTTATTCTTACTCAGAGCATAATGTTGTTAAGATGCTGTACATACAACTGCTATGGCTATAAAAAGTACTGTAACCCTTGAGTATCTTTGATTACATTCTCTATTCAAACAATGACTTCACTCAAACAATGTTAAGGAAGATATAGCTTTAATGTAGAACTTAACACATGAGTAGAATCCCTAAAAATGATAATAAAATTAAAGCTGGTAAATATAATGTAAAAGGACAGTGATGATCAGTAATAACCAGTGAACAATGGGATTAACAAGATGAAAGTCTAGAATTTTATAATAGTTTAGTAATGAGACATTTACACTTATAATTAACTTGTCCTTTGAAACACTAGGTAGCATTTTTAAAACTAGAATTAGGCTATTTTTATTTTTATTGGAGGTAAATAAATAAATAGACTAAATGAAATCTTGTAAAAGCAGATGGCATAACTTTTCTCACTCCTTGTATGAATTGTACCACAATTAGCATTTGTTTTCAGTTGTTAACAAATTCATCATCTGTAACTTTTTATACAAAGCCTAAATCTTTGCAAAGCTGAATTTGAATGGTCAGAAGATATAGATGAACAAACATACTCTCCAAATAATTTTGGAGTTTGTAGCATGGGAAAATATCTATGTAAAAAATGAAATTACACCCAAACTGCTCAACTAAGTGTGATTGAATTCTCCCTCCGGGGTCCTTTTCAGCAGAGTGAGCAGGAATGGTGTGTGGACAAGTTAGGGGAATGTAACAACACTCAGAGACGCTGGAGTCAGAGGGTCCGAGGAACCTAGGCTTCATTGCATGCTGGTTAGATAAACTTGAGCTTGTTACTTAACCTGCCCATACTTCGGTTTCCTCTTCTAAAGCGGAAATAAGAAACACAATCACAGTTTTGGAATTGTGAAGATGAAATGAATTATCATGTGTAAAGGGCTTAAGAATGTCTTACACACAGTAACTGGTATGCAAGCGTACCCAAGAATTAGTATATGTGTGCTTGTTTATAATAAAAATACATACATATATGTATGTATATATAACATATAGTATTTATATGTGTATATGTCTTTTTAATTAATTGTTTTAATGAAACCTGGAACGCAGTGTAACAATGGAGGTTCCTACATTCCTTTGGCATTTTGGCTCATTTACCACCTATAAAGAAGCACGTCTAACTACCTGGTAGACACAGCCAGAGATTATATATATATATATTTATATACAGTATATATATATTGTCAGAGGGGCAAAACACCCCTGGACATGTATCCTAACTGGCTCCGCCTGCGGGAGAGCTGTTCCTTCAGCTCTGGCCAGCATGTTCTCCTTTGCAGGCCACCAGGCACTGTGGGGCCACAAGGTGTACAACTCAAGGTGAGCACCTGTTATGTGTCCTACTTTCCAAGTGAATGAACAGGTTCTGCAGCTCCTGCAAAGGGCTCTACTCCCAACTGCAGGGGTTGTCGAAGCCCCTTCAATGCAGAAAAGCCTGACATTTTGGGGCCTACAAGTCCTTTCAACATTAAGGGGGAGACACCTTTCCAGGAATAAATTCATGCCATCTCCCAAATGTAAGACAAAAGTGGTTCTGAACTGCTGCCACCACCTGGGACTTGTGTGTGTGATATGAGTGTGTGGGTAGTGGGTATGGGTGTGTGTTTCCTTTAGATAAATTTCAGTGCTTTTCTCATTGGCATGCAGTTGGTCTTCACCTGGCTAAGGTTTTAGTTTTTAGAAGCATCTCCGAAATGTTTCTCCAACAGCTGGTAGAATCAGGGAGCTCTTGCTGCATTTTACATGCCCTCACCACATGGACAGAGGGCTTTGAAATATTTATCAGCAAGTCTGCTGTCATCCTAATGCAGGCTTAGAGCAATGGCCAAGGGCCTGGTTAAAAAGCACTAGGGGTAATCTCGCTGCAACCAGGACTCACAGTCACAGCTTTGCTGGGAGATACACAAGCTATTACTCTTGACTCTTGCAAGATGTAGGCACCAGTACCAATACCTGCCTACCAACTGAGAGAATCCGTGGCTTGAGGTTACCTTACATTTAAGTAGATGGCTTTCTCTGCAACTTGGAGAAAACCTTCTCTTATCAATGAGTGCCAAACAGAGCTCAAACAGCCCCTCTCAAATGCGTGGCTGACTTCCTTAAAGAGAATTATATGACGGCAGTTTCAAATCTGTCAGTTCCCTAGACAGAGTGTTTACAGCATGTGTCAACACAGCCAGGGGTTAGCAGCGTGCCCTCAACTGGAGGGCTGGAGTGACAGGCAGGGCTGAAAAATCCGTATGCCCAGGTCTGGATGAATTCTCACATGACCAGTTGTTGGTCACTTTACATGACCCTGTGCTTCTCCCTCTTCCCCCTGCTCTTGAGAACAGGTAGACTTTAGTGAATGCCTCCCCACTTCCCTTCTCTCACCATTGCCATGCTGCTCCCAAACCTGCACCCTGTGAGCACGGCTTCCGGAGCTGGCTTTGCAGGTTTTCCCTTCTTTGTCAGGGACTCCATTGTGCTTCTCTACCAGGGAAAAATGCCTGCTGGCAGCATTTGGGAAAATCCCCCGGGTTACAGCCACCTCTGCACCCATTTTCTTAGGACAGATGGTATTTTGTGACAGCTGACAGATTTATCAAGACCTTCTGAGTTGAGGAAGAAGATTCAAGTAAAGGCGGAAAGCTTGCTAGGGAGGAGGCCCTCACAGGTTTCAGTTCTCTTTTCAGTTCAGTGCAGATTGCCTATGCCCACTGCCTGCCGCCCCTCCCTACCCTGGTCAAGTTTACACAGATGTGCCAGGGAAAGGTTTGTGAAAAAAGGTCAATGTGTTATTTTATTAGGAGTAATTTTATTTCATCAAGATTACTGTATATTTCCACTTCAATGACTTGATTTGCTTCTTTTGAAATGAATGCGAGCAGCTTTTTCCTTCTGGAAATGAATGGCTCACTTCATCTCCATTTTGCTATTTTTTCCAAGTGATAAGTATTCTGAAATATCTTTCAGTTTTCAGTTTATCTAAAGTAGTATGTTAGAGATCACAGTCACTTGTCATCTAGCTATTTATTCTTCCAGAATAATCTCTGACTATAACCTCATTACAGAGTCCAGGAGACCGTCTGACACGGCCTCTTCTCCTTTAAGTCATAAATGATTAGACCAGCGGTGGGCAACTATCCTAAAGCACTTGTTATACATATCATAGTCAAGTTCAGTTCCACAAATATCTGAGTAGGGTCAATCAGATATGAACTGAGGTATCAGGGCCACTGGCAGTTCATAGCAAGAGCTGGGCCAGCCATGTTAGGTAGGCATGGGAGCTGGGAACGCTATTAGGAAGCATATGGGGAAGGTAGGTAGAGGAGACTGGTGAGAAGAGACAAAGAACACAGAGGTGAAGGAGGCCATGTGGACCCTGTGAGACCATAATGGTGAACAAGTTTAGTCTCTGATGTTCCCATTCCAACAACATGAGACCAGGGTACGTTGTCATTTTCCTTCATGAGATCACCTGATACTGCCTCAGTGTAAGTCTTCCTCTTATGTGACCTTGTCTTTTTACAATTAACTTTCCCAAGAAAGTTGTTGCTTGTGACCAGGACCACTCATTTTATTCTAGCATCCACCCTCTGCCTCTTCTTTGGTAATAAAACCCTGATTCGTAACTAGCCGACTGGTATTGAGCATATACACTGACTTTCCCATTTTCCCTTGTAGCTAGCCATGGTCAGGTGATTCTATACCGGAAAAACAAACACACTCTTTTATATAACCACAGTACAATCCTAAAATCAGGAAATTAACATTAATACACCTCTTTCTTCTAATATACAGACCTTATTTCAATTTTGCCAATTGTTCCAATAGTATGTGTTACAACAAAAGACAATCTCGAATTATGCATTACATTTCATATCTGTCTTTTCAGTCTCTTTTAAACTGGAACAGTTGCTCTTCAGTCCTTGCTTGATTTTTGTGACCTTAACTTATTTTGTAGATGGGGCCAGAGAAGTTCCTGGAAAGTCTTTCCACTTGAGTTTGTGTGATGTTTCCTCACAACGAGACTGAGACTGCATTCTGGTCACAATACTTCCAAAGTGACATGTTCTCAGTGTACCCTATCAGGGGGTGTAGAATTTGTTTCATTACTAAACTGGCTTGCTTCTTGTTTAATGACCAGCAGATGATAAAGAAAGAGACTAGCGAGGATAGTCTGCTCTGTGAGGTTCTGTTAGATCATTTTGATGAGCTGGTGGAGCAATCATTTAAAGACCTTGCTGATTTATATAACAGTTCTCTTTAATGCTGTGCTGAAATAATAATACAAGCAAGGGGCTTGCAGACCTTCCTTAAACAGCTCTTTATTTTTACAAACACTACCCTGAGCTAACTATATGCTAAATGAATGCAACATATATGTGTGAAAATAGAAGGGAAGCAACAGGAGAGGATGCTTCAGTAATCCAAAGGATCAAAATTACTAATGTGGACCACACTCAATTTCTTTAGTCTAAGGTGTTTTAACCAACAGGAGGCACTAGATGGGAATTTACCTGGAGCACAAGTGGGTGTAGAAATACTTGAGGATTAATATTTTGTCCATTTTTTGAGGAATCTCCATACTGTTTTCCACAGTGGCTGCACCAATCTGCATTCCCACCAGCAGTGCAGGAGGGTTCCCCTTTCTCCACATCCTCACCAGCACCTATAATGTGTTGTTTTGTTAATGAGCACCATTCTGACTGGTGTGAGGTGGTATCTCATTGTGGTATTAATTTGCATTTCTCTAATGATTAGTGATGTTGAGCATGTTTTCATATGCCTATTGGCCATCTGTATGTCCTCTTTGGAGAAGTGTCTATTCATTTCTTGTGCCTATTTTTTGATTGGATTGTTTGTCTTCCTGATGTTGAGTTTTACAAGTTCTTTATAAATTTTGGTTATTAACCCCTTATCGGATGTGTTGTCAAATATGTTCTCCCATTGTGTGGTTTGTCTTTTTATTCTGTTCATATTGTCTTTAGCTGTGCAAAAGCTTTTTAGTTTGATATAGTCCCATTTGTTTATCCTGTCTTTTATTTCATTTTCCTGAGATAAATCAGCAAATATATTGCTGCAACAGATGTCGGAGAGTTTACTGTCTATGTTTTCTTCTAGGATGTTTATGGTTTCACGACTTACATTTAAGTCCTTTATCCATTTTGAGTTTATTTTTGTGCATAATGTAAGTTGGTGGTCTAGTTTCAATTTTTTGCAGGTAGCTGTCCAGTTTTCCCAACACCATTTGTTAACTGCCCTTTGACCCAGTTATCCCACTTATAGGAATATATCCCAAGGACACCATATCACTGACTGAAAAAAAGAAATGCACCCCCATGTTTGTGGCAGCATTGTTCACAATAGCAAAGTTCTGGAAACAGCCCAAGTGTCCATCAGTAGACGAGTGGATTAAAAAGCTGTGGTACATATACACAATGGAATACTATGGCACCATAAAAAAGAAGGAACTCTTACCTTTTGCAACAATATGGAGGGACTTGGAAACTATTATGTTGAGTGAAATAAGCCAGGCAGAAAAAGAAAAATATTATATGACCTCACTCATTTGAGGAATCTAAGGAAAACTGAGAACTGAGGAAAGGAATTGAGACAGAGGAGGGATCAAAGGGACCAGAGGAAAAGAGGACAGAGGGAAAGGGGATGATAGGATGGGATAAACCTGAAGGGAAGGAGAAAGGGCACTGTTGGGAAGGAGGCAAAGGAGATGTGGAGGAGAATATGGGGGAGAGGGATTGCATTCAGGGTTACCCTAGAATCTATGTAAACACAATTAATTAAATAAATAATAAATAAATAAAAATACTTTGTCCAGTAATAAATTATTACTCTTTAAATTCTGTTCCTATAACCTCTGATCCTTTAAGGACCCTAAACCCACAGGGTGAAAAAAATCTATATTTTTCCAGCTCTCAATTTCTAAAAGAATGAGCAATTCTTATGTTTAAAATTAGCAGAACCCATCGAGAAAGCAGGGCCTAGAGATATATTTATTTTTAAAATATTTAAGTGAGGGTAGGGAGACTATCAAGTGAGAAATCTTACTCCATTTCTAACGCAGCAGGTGTGACAACTGTGGTGGGGCGTGAGGTAGAATGATGAAATTTACTTTCCATGTCTGCTCAGTACCTCCTCCAGCAGAGCACTGCACAGAACCTTCAGTGGTGTGCAGCAGTGTTTACAGTCACCACTTATCGGAAGATGAGAAGTTAGAAGTTCAGTAAATATGAAATTCACAAGTCTCATAAACCTAGCTGATGTAAATTCAAAAAATAAAAAACACATTGTCAAAATGTAATCCAAATGTAGCAATAACTAGGCCAAAACAGTGATTGTTTAAGTACCCTTTGTGTTAGAGTCAGGTAAATTTTGGGCCATTTTGAGAATGTAATTATCCATCATCATCAAAAATGTATTTCCTTAGAATGATTTTACAAAATCAATATAGACTCTTGGTCAGTATCTTTGAAAAATATGGTAAGTTGTCCAATGTATACTTTATTCCTTTAGTCCTTTCAACATCAGAGGCATTTTATTTAATTATCACATTCATTTTTTATAATTACTGAATGTAAAATGAAGACTAAGGATTAATTAGATCCTCTCATATAATGCTGGTCAAGATAATATTTACTACAAATGTTTATAGATGACAATTTAGTAGTATGAAGTAACAGCTTTTAAAATTTTCATGTTTTCAGTTTATAAAATGTTGATGCTACGTTTCTGCTACTCAGACTATTCTAATAAGAAAGATTCCCACTAGTATTGCTACTATTTAACATTGTTCTGAACGTTCTGGACAATATAATACAAGAAAAAATATGGGTTTTAAATAATAAAAAAGAGATAAGAACTTTTTGTTTGCTTTTTGTTTTTTGAAGATGGGAAGGCAGTATTTTTTAAAATATAAGGAAACCAACTGAAAAATAATTTGAACTAAGGAAAGAAATCACTTATAAGAACAGTATTCAGCCTGACCTGTGGTAGCGCAGTGGATAAAGCGTCGACCTGGGAACACTAAGGTCGCCAGTTCAAAACCCTGCACTGGTCTGGTCAAGGCACATATGAAAGTTGATGCTTCCAGCTCCTCCCCTCTTTCTTTCTCTCTCTCTCTCTCTCACTCTGTGTCTCCTCTCTAAAATGAATAAAATAAAAAAACAAAAAAAAAGAACGGTACCCAAAAATCAGTAATATTTTTTATAACAACAACCGATTCACCTTATGAAGAGAAAGGATAACTTATGGTAAGAATAAAAATAATGAAACTTGAAAAATAAACCTCATAAGAAATCAAAAAGTATAAGACTTAAAAAGTACATAAAAAGAAAATCTGAACACACAGAAGGATAGATCATGTTTATGTAAGAGAAGACAATATTTTAAAGGCAGCTAAAATCAATATATTCTAAAATCAATATATAAACAATGTAATTTCTATTAACACCAGGATATTGTATGGAAAGTGGCGAGCACATCTGAAGAATAAAGTTGGGGAGTACATAGCAGGAGTAGCTATGATGATTTTAAAAGACAAGAACAAGAACAATGAGAACTGTATATACACCCGTGTATGTGTATGCAAATATACATATAATATAATCTATACTAATTGAACAGGGATGATGGCGTGAGATGGTATTAACAGATCAGTGGGAAAAAACATCAGATAGAGTCACAGCTTTGTGTCTATGTGGAAATTGGGTGTGAGAACAGTGTCACTTGAAAGTAGCAGATTGAGAAGAAATTCAACAAACGGTATTGGGATACTTGGCTATCGATTTGATGAAAAACATTAAATTTTATATCTCACAGCATACCTAGAGTATATTTTAGATTCGAATTCCTAAATGTTAAGAACAAAAATATAAATTATTAGAGGTTTTTTTCCTTGATAATTGAGGTAGAGAAGGTCTTTAAAACAAAACACAAATGACTTGCAGACATGAACTCATAAAAACGCATGTCTTGCCTGACCTGTGGTGGCTCAGTGGATAAAGCGTCGACCTGGGAACACTGAGGTCGCCAGTTCAAAACCCTGCACTGGTCTGGTCAAGGCACATATGGGAGTTGATGCTTCTAGCTCCTCCCCCCTTTCTCTCTCTCTCTCTCTCTCTCTCTCTATCTCTCACTCTGTGTCTCCTCTCTAAAATAAATAAATAAATAAAAGGAAAAAAACCGCATGTCTTCCCTATTAAAAAGTCAAATGACAAATTATAATTACATGAAAATGTTTGCAATTATGTAACAGTTAATAACTACAATAAGTAGTTTCACTGATTAATAAGTAACATACAAATAAATAATAATACATGGACAGAGAATATGAATATATAATTCACAAAAGAGATCCAATTATTTAATAAAACATTAAAATTTTCTCAGCTTCATTATTGTTAATAAATATTAAAATAATGAGATTTGATTTTTTACAAAAGTAGATATGATTAAATATGAATTTAAGCTTGATAATATATTCTGATAAAACTGGGGAAGTCAGTATCCTCATATAATGCCTGTTAGAACGTAAATGAGTGTGGCTATTTTAATAGGAATTTTGGCAAAATCTATTAACGTGAGAAATACACAATCTCCATGATGTTTTGTGAGGTAACTTTAAGCACCCAACACATAATAGGAACTCAACAAATGATTTTATGTAAGGGGATTTATTTCACTTTTAGAAACATAAATGTGTGCAAAAAATTTTAAAATATTTTTTCAGCCCTGGTCAAGTAGCTCAGTGGATAGAACACTGGCCTGGCATATGGATGTCCTGGGTTCACTTCCTGGTCAGGGCACACAGGAGAAATGACCATCTGCTTCTCCCTCCTTCCATCTCCTCTTTCTCTCCCTCTTCCCCTCCCGCAGCCAGTGGTTCCATTGGTTTGAGGCTTGGTCCAGGGTGCTAAAGTTAGCTCCCTTGAAGTGCTTTAGCCTCAGATGCTAAAAGAAGTTCAGTACTCAAGCATCGGGCCCCTGATGGGATTGCTGGGTGGATCCCTATCAGAATGCATGTGGGAATCTATCTCTCTTCCTTTCACCACCACCCAAAAAATATCTTTTTTCTTACGACTGAGCTCTTGAGTCCTCAATTTCTATAAATGTAACAAAACAATACAGTTAATTTAGGATTTTATTTATTTTTTATTCATTTTAGAGAGGAGAGAGAGAGAGAGAGAGAGAGAGAGAGAAGGGGGGAGGAGCAGGAAGCATCAACTCCCATATGTGCCTTGACCGGGCAAGCCCAGGGTTTCGAACCAGTGACCTCAGTGTTCCAGGTTGAGGTTTGATCCACTGCGCCACCACAGGCCAGGCCTCAATACAGTTAATTTAAATTTACTTGGAGGGTTCTATATTAACCTCAGTCTATTTGGGGTAAATACTTGGTGGATTTATAGTTTTGCCCCTTTCCTTCACCTTCCTCTTTCCCCATAGAGCCATAGACGGATTTAGTTACTACCTGAGCATGAGAGAATTGCCTGAACTTAAATCCTGGGCATTTGACAGGGGGCTCCCTGAGATGTCTGCTCCCTGCAGGTCTTTTGTCATAAGCATCACCTGTTCCAGTGACATCTCATCGATGCTATTTCTGGACAATAGTGATGGTATCTCCACATGGCTCTTCTCTCCTTTTCTCCACATGTGGTTGATGTGATACCACCATCCTGAATGAGTCTTTCTTGTAAGAAGTGCCTTTATACTTGGAAAATAAAATAAAGTGGAGCTAGATGAAGGAAAAGTGTGGGAGCACTCTATCCAGCTGGTCTCTAGTCTTGGGAGGAGGGGCTTGCTTTCCATAACCGGTTTTGTCTTTATTCCTCTTTCTTTCTCCTACAGCAGGAAAGGTAAGATTCAGAACCAAGGCCAGGGTGTAGTTTTAGGGAGAGGGTTTAAGGAACAGGCTACTTGGTTAACTTCCAGTCTATGCCTTAGGACGATGGCTAAACATAGGTTTTAAGGTTCATGTGTTATTTAGCTTAATTCCCTAAGATAGGAAAATCAAATAGGGATTTGGGACCCAGACTCAGATACGCAGAGTATATGTGTTTTTGATGGATTATTCTTGGTATGATGACTGACTAACCTCCTGGAAGTTTTTATCCTATTTCTGTACAGAGATGTGAAAAACAACAAGCCAACAGGCTTTCCGTTATGCTCAGTTAGATGTTGAAGCAAATCTCTGCTTTAGAACTCAGTTTCCATGTCTAGAAGTAATAAGGCTTGACTACATGATCTATGAAGTCTTCTTTATTTCCAGATATTGCACATCCAGCTTTGATATGAATTAGCATAATAGTTAGATAAGAGCACAATAGATAATCTGATGATTCAGTGGTTTATCAATTTCTGGATTAGTGATTTCTACAGATATAAATTCCTTTCTGTAGAAATTCAGTATTCTTGCTCACATTAGTAAGTAGAAAGTTCTATATAAAGATGCCAACCTCCTTAAATTTTAGGAAAGTTAAGATAAAGTGTGGGTTAATTACAATTCTTGAAGACTATTTACCAACCAAAATAAACAAACAAACAAACAAAACCTTTTGTAAAGTGATTTGTGAGCTGCTATTGTCTGATGTAGCATTGTGGTTTATTGAAACCCTGCAGCTGGAGACAACCTGCTTATACCTCTATTTATAGTCATCTATTTCTGACCCTTAAAATATGTTACTCCAGACTTTTAAGTACTATGAATAATAAAATTTCAGAATTCCACCTCAAGATGATCTTTTTTCTTGCAAAAATACTTTATCCTTAAGTGTCCTAGCAGAGTACCAGCGACATCATCTGAAGCACAAGCAGGAGTCAATCTAAACTAGTCTAAAGTTAACCCAGAACATACATTTTCTTTTTCCTGCTTGTCAATTTCAGATAGCCTTCCACCTGGGTTACAGAGACCAATTTCATTAAACACTTTTTTGTTTTCTGTGGTGTGTATAATAATAAGATATGTAGTTTCACCTGACCAGGCGGTGGTGCAGTGGATAGAGCATCGGACTGGGATGCGGAAGACCCAGGTTCAAGACTCTGAGGTCGCCAGCTTGAGTGCAGGCCCATCTGGCTTGAGCAAAAAGTTCATCAGCTTGGACCCAAGGTTGCTGGCTCCAGCGAGGTGTTGTTTAGTCTGCTGAAGGCCCGTGGTCAAGGCACATGTGAGAAAGCAATCAATGAACAACTAAGGTGTCACAACAACAAAAAACTAATGATTGATGCTTCTCCCCTCTCTCTGTTCCTGTCTGTCTGTCCCTATCTATCCCTCTCTCTGACTCTCTCTCTCTCTGTCCCTGTAAAAAAAAAAAAAAAAAAAAAAAAGTAGTTTCATTAGCTGAAGACTTTTCTTGGAGGTCAAATTTGATTTATCCAAGAAGTGCAAGTCACCTATGTCATCTAGGAATTTCCCTAAGTATCATTCTGGTTTATAGAACTCAAACATCTACACAATAACTGATAGAATGCTAAAGGCTTATACTTTCATGATCTAATGAGCTTATCAACTCTCTTAGTTTTAGAAAATGTAGAGCTATGACAGACCAGTAGTAGTGCTAACAGTATTAGTAGTGGTAGTGTTTTATTCTTTTAGTCGGGGATTCTCTACAAACTGAGGAACTTATCAACTTCTGTTCAGACCCTCTATTTTGCTTTAAGATGTTATAATATTATTCAGCTTGTAAGTTCTAAAGAAATGACTAAGTAACAGATTAATACTAGTTTCTTTTACATGCTTCAAGGAAGCCATTTACAACAGAAGGTTTAGGAATTACAATTCTTGAAATGGATAAAGAGTTTATGTAGATCAATTCTTCAGATAACAGTAACAAAACGTAAAATAACTATATGAAATCCCTGAAGAGTGACCTGGAGGGGAGGCCATGTTTGGAAAAAGGAAACAGCAAGAGGTCAGTTTCCTGTTTTTCTCAACAAGGCAGGCCACAGAGAGTGACCTGCAAGGCACCAGAACACAGATAGGAACCAGCCATCGTGTGACTGAGAAATCAGAACATAGACTTTGCTGCTAACACAGCAACTGAACCTGAGGGGAGGAATCATAGAAAGGAGAGAGAGCCTTAGAGGGAAGCTCCAATTTCTGCAAACAAAATTTTCTCAAAGCTGTGGCTGACCCATGAAACATACATATATTGGGTAGATTCCAGGCAGCTGATCTAAAACTCAAATAAATAAACAGATATTTTAGCCACTGCCCACTGAAGAGGAGACAGAATTTGGACTTTGAGTTCAGTCAAGTTAACTGACTGCTTAGACAAAGAAACAAACAAGTCAACATGATTTGGAGGAACATAACACAAGTCATGGATATTTTATTCATAATGTAATGGTGCAATCCAGGATTAATACACATTAAAGAAAAACCAAAACAGAAAAACAGGGCTCATATGCAAAATAAAATAAATTATTGGAGGCTAATTTTTAAACAACTCAGATATTGAAACTACCAGAAAAGTATTTTATAGTAGTTATTATAACCATGCTCAAAACCATAAAAGAAAGTATAGTCATAATAAATAAACATATATAAATTTTATTTAGGAACATATAGGAAAGTTCAATTGAGAAAAATAATAAAAATATCTAATGGAAAAAATTTTAAATAAGTAAAATTTGTGAAATAATAAGTTTACTGATAGGTTTAATAGTGGATTGGAAATGACATAAAAAAGAGATCAATAGAAACAGTAATAGAAATTAGCCAATCTGTAGACACAGAGAAAAAAAGATTGAGCGGAAATAAACCAAGCCTTAATGGAATACAGTGGTCTGTCATCTATTGCGGGAGTTAGATTCTAGAAACCCTGGTGATAGGCAAAAATTCACGAAGTAGCAACCTTATATTTATTTTAATATTTATATATATTTTAAGGCTTTATAAACTTTCTCCACACTCTTATAAACCTTTCCCACACTGTTATTAACCTTTCCCACACTCTTATAAACACTTCTGATGCTCTTAAACACTTTCAACACTCTTAAACCTATGTAAAATCCCTCAATATAGCAAATAATCCACAATACAAAATTAGATATATACAATTTAAAAATCTGTGTTACAGTGATACCCAAAAAAGTGAACCATGATATGGTGAGGGACAACTATAATATCAAGTTCTTACATAAATGCAATTGAAATCCTCCAAGGAAAGAAGAGAATGAAGCAGAAAAAAATATTTAAGGAGAGACTGCAAATTTCTCAAATTTGTTTAAAAACATAAATTATTTAATTATGTCCCATAGTAAAGATTATATTTAGTTGCTTCCTAAAAGAACTAAAAAGTGAATTTAAAGTTTAACTTGTTGAAGACTGGAAGTGACATCAGAGAAATGAAGGTGAGAAAGATACTCCTCATCTTTTCAAGGAGAGATTAATACTTTTCAAATATTATTTAAATGTGATTTTATATTACACATTTATGTAAGTTCTTAGAAAAGTTTATAGCACAAATTAAAGAACGGTTATTATTGGAACTAAATTCTACAATTCTAAATTCTTGAAATTTCAACAAATTCTACAACTCTATGCAGAGAAAAAAAAAAACAGATTAACCTGAAATATTCACACACCAGATAGACAAAGGTATGATTGCACAAGAAGGTGGGCCAAAGCACAGAAGAAAAAATAATACCAGAGGACTGAGTTTTTCTCCTTTTTCACAGACCTGGGGCCAAGACATGGAAACAGCCAAAATGCCCTTTAATAGAGGATTGGATAAAGAAGATGTGGTACATATATACAATGGAATACTACTCAGCCATAAGAAATGATGACATAGTATCATTTACAACAACATGGATGGACCTTGATAACATTATACTGAGTAAAATAAGTAAATCAGAGAAAACTAAGAACTGTATGATTTCATACATAGATGGGGCCCAAAGTTGAGACTCATGGACATAGACAGGTATGCAGTGGTTACCAGGGGAAAGAGAGGGGTGAGAGGGAGGAGGGGGGGGAAGGAGAGGGACTTAAAGAGAAACAAAATATAGGGTGACAGAAGATGATTTGACTTGGGGTGATGGGTATACAGCATAATCGACTGTCGAAATGATGTGGAGATGTTTTCTCTAAATCTCTGTACTCTGAATACTAATGTCACCCTGTTAAATTTAATTGTCTAAATAAAAAGAAAAAGTTTAACTTGTTAAGCTTGGTTTCTTTGAAAAAAAATATATATTCTTTTTTGTTGTTGTTGTTTGTTTTTGTTTTACAGAGACAGAGAAAGAGAGTCAGAGAGAGGGATAGATAAGGACAGACAGACAGGAATGGAGAGAGATGAGAAGCATCAATCATCAGTTTTTCGTTGCACCTTAGTTGTTCATTGATTACTTTCTCATATGTGCCTTGACTACAGGCCTTCAGCAGACTGAGTAACACCTTGCTGGAGCCAGCGACCTCAGGTCCAAGCTGGTGAACTTTTGCTCAAACCAGATAAGCCCATGCTCAAGCTGGCTACCTCGGGGTCTCAAACCTGGGTCCTTCCACATCCAAATCCGACACTCTATTCACTGTGCCACCACCTGTTCAGGCAAAAAAAAGATATTCTTATTGCCAGGTGTTGTTTTATTTGCTTAGCAGAAAAATAGGTATGTTATAAGTAGTCTTTCAAAATTATATGACTTGGTGCAATAAATAAAACTTAAACCAGATGTCAGTAAACAATTAGAAAAACATAAAACCAAAAACAGTAACAACAGCAGAAACAATGAAGACACATCAACAAGAAGTTAGCACTACCGAACCATAATGGTCTTTAAAATACATTACAATTTACTGGCTTAAGTTTAATTCATCCTCAAAAAAATAAAAACAAAAAACACACAGGGCAATGAAATCAACTTGGAGAGTTTGGTTTGATAGTGAAATTCTATAATATCTAAAGTAGGCTCAATTTGAGAGATAGAAGGGATTTTTAAAGATCAATGCAATCAATAAAGTCAGTGAGGTTGCTGAGACCATTATCCTGATTGTTTAGGAGCCAAATAACCCAATTCTGTTTCCCAGTTACATAGATTTGAAAGTTACTTAATCTCTCCTCATTTGGAAAACAGGTTTTTAGGCACACTAAATGAGGAAATCTGGTATTTACCACAGTATTTGACTCAAGTGTTCACAAAGTTAATACCCATCTCCAGTGATTTGACCAAGGCCACATAGCCAGTTTGTTAATAACCTACCCCCAATTGATCTTAGATTCTGCACTTCAGTGCTTTTTCTCTCCACATTTCTCACTGGATCTCATATAATTTCTTAAAAAGATGGTTGTAGGATCTATGGGAGGCATTGAATGAAAGTTTCATCAAGTATGTTAAAAAGAATACTAAAAAACTTCTGGTGTTACCCCTTACTAGCTATGTGATCCAGTTAGATATGTTTACTTTTCTGAGCCAAGGTTTTTTCATCTAAAAAAAAATGTACATATGAGTCCCTATCTATCTTATAGAATTCTTGTGAAAGATAAATGGAATAATGAATGTAAAGGGGTTCTGTAAATAAGAAAGTAGTATTTAAATGTGATTTTATATTACACATTTTGTAAGTTCTTTGAAAAAATTATAACACAAGTCAAAAAATGGTTATTATTGGAACAAAATTTGTTTGCAATGTATTTCTTTCATGTGGACACTTTCAGCATCTTTGGTTTATGTAACAATAAATCATAAATGTGGCATCAGATGTTCCTTGGTCCCTGATTTCTGGGAAGCATGTTAGAAAATGTCAGAGGTGACCATTGAGAGGCATTCAGAGTGACCTAAGAAAGCTCTTGGATCTGAAACAGCAAAGAAGACAGATGGTTTTTAAGTGTTTAGTGTGTTTAATTGATAAATAAGCACTTTTATAAATAAGCACCAAAAAATGTTAGTTTTGGTCTAACTTTGGAATCAGTCTTTCAACATTTAGTCATTAAACACTTACCTTTACATTTGGCAATGTACTAGGTACCACTATGCTAGAAAGAAAAATGAGGTTTCTACTCTTGGGGAGAGTCCAGACATGTTGCAGAAGCAAAATCTTCACCCTAGAAACAGCAGAAGCTGTTATCAATTGTGCTGATTTATAAAAGTCTCTACTAAGATACAAGATTCTTCAAATAAATATAAAAATTCTTAAGTGATAATTATCTAAACTTTCATCTACAGAAATCATAGATGTGGTTTTTAATTCAATTAAGATTTGTTATATACTTTCATCTTTGTCTTTTGAAAAGTATGGTTAAATGTGGAACAAACTAATTTTTTTCTTTGTTTGCAAAGTACAGATGAGGGTCTGTATTACAATAATGTTACAGGTGGTATAATATCCAAAGGAGAAGCAACATAAGGGTTGAAGGCTAAGAACAGATGTGACATCATGTCTATTATTACTGAAGAATTGAAAGAGTTTTCTTTCCGTTTTTGTGAACACTCATCTCTTATATAACTCCAAATTATTTCATGTGAGAGATAAATTCCAATTTGACACTTATTGTCCCTAAGCTTGGTTAAATTTTAAGTTATATGTCCTTTTCATTTAGCCATCTTCAAATGAAATTCAAATATGTACTTTTTTTTTACTGACCCACAGAAAATATGATATGCATTTACTTTTTTCTCCCATTAGGGGTGAAAGGTTTGCTGTAAGTTCCCATGTCTCATTCTCAGCACTCCCTCTTTGTGTGACATGGATAGAAAAGACACGGGCAGAGTCTGAAACCATGGGATAAGGTTTGGTAGTTATGTTACATCAGCTTGTTTATTAATTTGTCTTATTTTTTATAAAATATGACTAAATATACATGCCTGCATATACCAATAAGTGAAAGGAGAACAATACACTAAACCCAAAGTTGGCTGCTCTCTCTGTAATGGGCAAACAGATCAGGAATGTGTGTCATCCATCTATTTGGAATCACAGACTCTCCAGAATAATGCACAAATATACAGGATTTTTTATCCCATTTATGAATCCATCAGGTAACAATTGACCTCAGGGTTAGAAACCCCGAAGTGTGCAGAAAGAAATATCTTTTTTCTGTTTTTTTCTGAGTAAAAGTTCAATTTTGCATTAGTGTCTGATAGATGGGTGTTTGTCCAAGACCAGTGAGTACCAAATGCTATTCAAAGAGGATATCATTTTTCATATTCCTTAATGTGTGATGGCAAATGAGCACAGTCAGAGGGTATATGGGTGGTAGAGTAGGATTTTCATTCCCCATCATCTCTTCTTTTCTTCTTTTACCTTTGAGGAGAAACAGTGCTTTATAAACAAGATGATCCTGAAGCTGTTTCATGAGAAGTGGCTAATGCCAACAAAAAGAAATGGTTTGATATGTTTTGTGTGTGTATCTGTTCTGTAGATGTTCCACTTGGAGGAATCTCAAAGATCTCAGGTCTTCAGAATAGAAGAGAGAAAAAGCTGAAGGATTTGTGTGTGGAGAGGGGACAAGCATGAAGAGGGAACAATATCAGAGGGGGGAAGGGACCCAAAATGAGTTCTTTAGGGGATGATTAGTAATGATAAGGGAATAGCAAGAAAAAATGTTTTGCATAATTATATGTGTGATTATTGCACAGTAAGAGATTTCTTCCAGGTAAGGAAGTGAACGGACACACCATTCCAAACACTGAATTTTGGTGAAAGATTGGCAACTCATTTCTTGAGAAAGACTGGCCTTTATTCAAATAGAATGTATGCTTTCTTTATTAGAAAATCATGTTATGAAAAGAATCTCAACTGAACTACACAGTATAAACAATTTGTAGCTGGTCCCTGGACCACATTGTAACACTGAACTAGAAAACATCTGAAGTAGTTGAAATTACTAATAGAGAACTTGGACTCCAAAATTTGACAAGTCTAGATTTGAATCCTATGAGTGCTCCTGGACAAGTTACTTCATTTATCACGTTATTTGATCAGTGAGAACAATCATGTTGGTATCTGATAAGGTTGTGAACATTCAGAAGGAACACAATCTATAGTGTGTTTTGGCATGTAGTAAGTCCTCAATAAATGTTAGCTGAGGTGGAGGGATGAAGCAGAAAAGGACAAAAAAAATTCATGAACACAGACAGCAGTGTGATGATTGCTGGGGTGGGGGAGGTGGAGGATGATATGAGGGGATAAATGGTGATGGACAAAGACTTGGCTTAGGGGAGTGTGAATACACAATATGGTATACAGAGATTTGTTGTAAAATAGGGCACCGGAAACTTGTATAATTATATTAACCAGTGTCATCCTAATAAATTCAATTTTAAAAAAATATTATTTTTTTATTTATTAATTATACATCTCAAGTGCCTACTTTCTACCTAGGCCCTTGCTAAATACTAGGGGTTCAAGAATGAATGAACTGTAGTTTCTCTACTTAACAACCCCATAGCTTATGTCCTTTCTACTTCTGAGATTCCAGACCATGGAGGTGAATCACTCCTATTTTTTTTTCCACAGCATACTGGTGAGTACAGAGGAAAGATGAGTATTAATGGACTCTTGAAGTACAATGAAATGAAAATGTCAAATGTCTTTGCATGCAAGAACCAAAAGAATCCACTTCAATGGGCTGAAGCAATAAGAAATGTATTGGCTCATGTAACTATAAGTCCAGAGTAGGGTCAGCTTCAATGCTGATGTAGCCTATGTATCTGGATCCATTTTCCCCAACAGTTTGTCTCAAAATACTGGTTTCACCTCTAGAGTGATACAGAGATAGTGAGAACATTTCAGAATGTATATTTAGCACCCAACCAGGTCTAGAGAAAGAGAACAGGAGTTTTCTCAGAAAAACCAGAATGAACTTTCTCAGAACCCTTTGAATTCAGTGTTCTCAACCTGAGTCACATTCCCATTTCCAAACTAATCATAAACAAAACTGGTTTCTCCTAAACCTGAGGATTTTATAGGAAGAATGAAAGAGAAAGAAATAGTGGTTCTAATAGGTGTTATGAAAAAATGACAAACTTTTGAGGAATTTCTAAACAAACAGCTGCAAATAAACACACTAAATGTCAGATCTTGAAAAGCAGTTAGAGATAATCCATTGAAATTCCTCAGTTTATAGAAAAGAAACTCAGAACAAGAAATAAATTAAGTAAATTGTCCAAGGTTGCTCAGCCAAAGATGATACGTCAGTGACTAACTTGGGCATTATTAATATAAATCTATTGTGCTTTCAACACCAACCACTTGTTTTTTTTTCATCTTACCTAATAAAAACAAAAAACAAAGCACATAGTCTGATTGCTTTCCATTGCTTAGGGATTGTGGCAGCTGGTGAGTACCATAGCTCGTACTGCAGAGAAAGGAAGTGCAGTTTATGTGATATAACTTGTTTATGACACCCTTTAATTTCTTCTGAGAATATAGATTACCTTTCAACATTCTGGTCTTGTGTAGTTATTTTTTCCCTTACCAATAAAAATTTAAAAGGGTACCCAGTGATCAGAAAAAGAGCTGTAGTGTTTGGGGAGCAAGGCTGTCTTAATTTGTGTTGAATGCTGCTTTGTATCATTGCCTTCTGTATCTTATTGAACCAAGTTTTATTGTGGATGAATTTTTGAGGTCTTATAGTTTATTTTTGCAAAATTGTATGATTATTAGGAAGAAGTTTATTAATTGGATCCATTACATTATTACTTAATGCATTATTTCATCATATGGATCCCAGGATAACTCTTATTCTAGGGATCAACTTCATATACTGAAGGCCTTATACTTAATTATTCTAAAAAATAACCATATACAGTTTAGTGAACTTTTCTTTCTCCTTTGGTTAGTGTCTCTGACACAGTTTTGGGAGAAGAAGAGATTAGTGTAGGAAGCCTCACTGGTATTAATGTAAATCTTTAGCATCAAGTCCTGAATGTAAAAAAATCAGTTACTGGGCCAGCAGACCGGTAAGCAGTTTGCATCTGGCCTGTGATCATTTCATCTCTTCTATCATTCAGTAAGGGGTTTAAGTGGTGCTTTTGTGCCACCATAGAGACCTATGTAAAACTGGCAACTCCCTTGGGGTACACGGTTCTGTTGACTGTTCTCAAATCCCATCAAGAGGTTCTTGTTTTCGTAGAAAATTAATTCTGCTGTTTTAATAAAGTGCACATTTAAGCCCTGTAACCCTACATATTTCTTTCTCATCCTTTTGGTTTATTCCAATGAGCACTGCACCATTTCCAAGTATGTGATGGAGGCAATAACGTGCATTAGCCCTTCACACTACAGTGACCATGGGTTTGCTCCCTGTTGGAAGCATCTCTGCCTACAAAGATCAAATCAGTGAGCTGTCCCATGGTGTAGATGGGAGAGACTGGACTGGTGCTGCCGAGCCATGCTTTCCTGCCACATTGAGCTCCTGTGGCCATTTTTCATATATGCTGTCTCCCTCCATTTGAGTGAAGATAGCTCACAAGTGAAGAGTTATATGTATGAAGCCTAAGATTTGTGATTCAGTCCAGCTCCTCCTTTCAGGATATGGTTTCTCATAGTCTAGTCTCTTCTAACACTCTAGTCTCTTTATTATCTCAAGTGAAACTAAAAAAATTTTTCTAGCTAGATATTGTAAATTTGGGTACAGTGCTATGACTGGAAAATGTGTTTTATTTTTCTGAATTGTTGTCAGTTTTGTCATATGGGAGTTAGACCAGTGTATCCTACCTTAACAACAGTCTATGAAATAATGTATCCTTGTCAATAATTAAATACTGAAGGGAACAGATATATTCTTAAAAATATAAAATTTTTATAAAATGTAAAATTTTATAAAAATTTCCAAGATTCTAACATCTCACTATATTAAAGGGAATTTCAACCAAGTAAGTCATTAACTAAAGGATTTATTACAAGTCCTAATTTTATGAATTACTTTTGAGTAGGTAGAGGGAAAGAATGACTAGCAACATGTCAGTCCATATTGTCTGCATATAATCCTTTCTGAATTTAGGACTGATTTCAGTACATTATACACAAAAATTAGTTTTATTTTGTTTCATTTAAAACACTTTAAAATTCTGCTTCTTATTCTGGTTATTTATTGTCGTACACTTTGAAAAGACTGATGGTTTATCACTTTGTGCCCCTTATATTTATACAATGTTTTATGTCAACTATATCTTAATAAAGCTCAAAAGGAAAAAAATGAGGTTGATGTCTTACTGTTTGGATTGGAAACCCTAGTTCTTCAAATTAGAAATCTCCTCATTCTGACCCATTGTGCATAGCGTACTTCCTTCCTTATTCTAATACTTGGATTTCTGATTTGGATCACTCCCCTAGTCTCTATACCTCATGCCATGCTCAAATATAACCTTCACAGACTATACCTCCTGATCCTAGTGAAGTATTTCAGGCTCTAAGGGTCTTATGTTGACCCATTTTGCTTTCTTTCCCTTGGTTATAAACTCTTTGAAGTTTGAGATCATGTCTTGTCCCAAGAATAGAGTATACCATAACTCAGTGCAATGTTCATCACATACCAGTAACATACACTGGTGGCCCAGGCATAAGACCAGCTCAGAGATGTGTTTTATTTGGCCACAAGATATGTTTTAGAAAAACATGAGTGTATTCAGGCAAGAAATAGACTCTCAGACTTTGAGCATGAGTTCCCAACACTCCAGTAGTCTTAAATCATAATGCATTTACATTACCTGCTTGCCCCTAAAAGTACTGGTAATTGAGACTGTAAAGCCTGGCTTTTTACCAGGCTTCTTTTAAGAAAACTTATCCTTCCATCATTTCTAACCTGAGGTTTTCCTGATGCTATGATATCATCACTCCTTATATAGTTGACATGACATCACTTTATTCTTTTTTAAAAAAAGATTTTATTTATTGATTTTAGAGAGGAGAGAGAGAGAGAAAGGGGTGGGGAGGAGTGGGAATCCTCAACTCATTGTTGCTTCCTGTATGTACCTTGAGTATGCAAGCCCGGGTTTCCAAATCAACAACTTCAGTGTTCCAGGTAGAGACTTTGTCCACTCGCCACCATAGGTCAAGCAACATCACTTTATACTTGGTGATAACACAAAGGCAAACAAACATTAGTGGCTGGATATAACAACCTCTGTATCATTCTGTGTGTATGAGCAGTTCTAATGCACTAAAGTGTGTGACATGATGAGTTTCTATTTGTGACTCCAGGTTAATTTAAGGTGACAAAGACAAGAGCAGTCTTATATGGCATTAGTGCTCTTCCCAACTTCTAAGAACAATAAAAAAAAATGTATTCCCTGCTCTCTGATTATTAAGAACAGATTTGGATGCAAGTGATAAGAAAAAAACAATGGTGCTTCAACTAGACACATGTTTGCTTTATCTTCATGTAAGGCCTGGAATAGAAGCTCCATAGCCCTCAGGAGCTCAGACTCTCTAATTAAACATTTCACTCATTGTCCTTAAGGCTTGTAAAGGCTGCTTTATCTCCAGCCCTTAGGTTCACATTCCAGCCAGCAGGAAGGAAACTGCAGTAAGAAAGGATACGCTCCCCACTTTTAAGAACTCCATACAGAAATTTCACACACATTTCATTTATTGCTAGTTGTTCGGAGTTCTGTCACCTGGCCATAACTACCTCCGTAGGAAGCTGGGAAATGAGGTTCTTCCAGAGAAGTGTTCAGCCAGGTATTCAGTATTAAATCACTGCAGAAAAAAAGTGAATATTGAATGATAGATAGAAATATCTATTTCAATATACATAACAGAATAATTACATCTATAACTTAATTTTTCATCTCTTGAGCAATAAACACAGGATCATTTTTCCCCAGAAAATATGCACATGTCCAAATATACTCAACATGTCTAAAATCAAAGCGGGAAAAGTCCTTGTTTCTAGATGTGTTAATTATTTTAATAACATCTATGTCTATTATCAATGATAAATCATTGCTATGAATTTTTTAAATACTGAAGTATTTTATATGAACTGCTTATGGTCATTTTAGTTTACTGGATTAATCTAATAGTTGATTGATTTAACTGTTGAATTTTTCCATGAGAAATGAATTTAAGTGCAGCAAATGAACAATTCAGAAAAAAATAGAAAGGAAAACCCAACCCTTGAGCTTCACTTGGAGAATTTAATTAGGTGCCCATGGCCCACTGGCTATCCTGGGAGCCACATCAAGAGGCATTTCAGAAAGAAAAATAATAAGAGGCACACAGGAACTGGTCAAGAAACATGAAGCAAAGAAATTTCTGCTGGGACATTGGCAGTCCCACTTCATGTGAAGGCATCTGCAGACAGATGGTGAGTGTACCAGGTATTCCCACGAAGCCTCAGCACAGTGTCTGGGAGCACGGCTGTAAAGCCTCATCAAGTGCTTACCAGGAAAAGAGGTGACCTCGCTCGGTGACCTGGGGCCTGCAAGCTTGTAGGACGTTAGCTTGCAACAGGGACCCCTCCTGCAGAGTTTACATTTTCCTCCATCCAGAGAGGTACCAAGCCCGCAGCTGTCTCCATCCAATAAGAATCCACAGGACTCCCCTCTAGCAGAAGACATGGGATCTTCTGCTGAGAACACTCAGTAATGTTGTTCTTTCATGTGAGGTTGGGAGAAGCATAACCCTTAGTCCTTGTTTTTGACGGCTCCCAGGCAGCCCTGGCAGCTCTGCAGTGATACAAGCCATAGCTTTCACCTTGTTAGTAGCAATGCATCCCAAGAATTGTGCTTTACTCAGAGGGCAACTGGACCAGAAATTTACTCATTATCCATCTGAGGAATTACACAATAAATAGGACACAGAAGGGGCACAGGAGTACTAAGAAAAATAAGAAAGAGACACTAAAAAAATCAGCAGGTCAGTGGACTGAGGCTACAAGCCCACATGCCAAGAAAATGAATAGAAAAAAATAATAATAAGAGGAAAGATGGCTTCAAGGTAAACCAACAAAACCTTACACTATCCAACTCTCTCTAAAATAAAATGGAAGACTGAATATACCAATAGATAATGGCCAGACTATCTATATAAAGAGTTCTGCAGCAGCCTGCCTAGGAAACCAACCCCTTATCTACAAAACCCACTCCAGGAAGCCCGCCCGCTCTAAGTCAGAAAGTGCAGGAAGCCACACTGCTATCTTTAGTAACAATCCAAAAGCCAAACAATGACTTTTCTAACAACTGGCTCCAGTTGGTCAGTAGTAAATAAATGGAAGCTTCTCTAATTTGTGTTACCACTTATAATTTGGGACTAACCAGACAAGCTGAATATATACCTTTAACTAATCACATGGAGTGTGCCACTTTTTGTTAGCAGGTCTGCAGCCTCCTCATGCCAATGGCCTCCAATCAGAGCACACCTGAAGCCTTTCCTGATTGTTGCTATAAAACTTTCTCAGTCCTCTGTTTCCCTTAAAGTCTCTGTCAAAACAAATGCTAGTAGCTGACTCTCTTGGCTGTTCTCATTTGGTTGGTCTTCATTTATTTCCACAGAAATTATGTACCCTGCAAAACCAATCTCATCAGCTCTCTGTACAGATTCTACCCTCAATAATAACCTCTACTGTCATTAAACACCTCCTTTATTGTCCTCTTCCAGAGAGCCCTCCCCTCTCTTCTCACCCATCCATGTCATGTACTTTCTTCAAAACCCAGCCTCCTCCAAAGTTCTAGCCCAGACTAGTGGCAACTACAGTTGACCCTTGAACAATACAGGGATTAGGGGAACCAACTCCCATGCAGTCAAAAATTTGCATGTGACTTTTGACTTAAAGCTTAACTAATAACAGCTTACTACTGACCAAAAGCCTTACTGATAACATAAACTGTCAATCAACACATATTCTGCATGTTATATGTATTACATTATAAAATATGTTCAAGAAAAACTGTTATTAAGAAAATCATAAGGGAGAAAAAAATACATTTACAGTACTCTATGTATTTATATTTTCTAAATCTGCATATAAATGGATTCATGCAGTTCAAACCTGTGTTTTTCAAGGGTCTTCTGCACGGCAGTCTGATACCTTTGGCTCTCGTTATTCTCATTACCTCCTGAAAGACCTTGGCATTCGATGTTGCCAGTGTGTATTTTGGGACCTGGGTTATTTGGTGCTATATTCTTGGTTGACTTTTTAATTGACTTTATTGGGATACAGATTTCAAGTGTGCAACTTAATACAACCTCATCTGCACACAGCATGTGCACCCATCACCCCAAGCCACGTCTCTTTTCTTCTCCACTTTTCCTCCTTTTGCCCACCTTCACTTACACCCCCACTCCCTTTCTTTCTGGCTATCACCACACTGTTGTCTGTCTGTAAGTTATACGGATACAAGTTGTCTTAAATCTTTAACTTAAATATGTTAAAACCTCTACAAACTCATTGAGAGGTCTCTCACAATAGTGCTGCTCAATGCAGGGTCCACAGAAAGCATTCTCATTCCCTTGGAACTTTGTAGAAGTACAAGTTAATTGGAGGCTGCCCCAGACCCATCTAAACAGAAGCTCCCTGGGGGATTTTCATGCACACTACAGTTAGGGAGACACTGCCCCACAGCCTCTGGCACTGTGCTTAGGGCATAGGAAGTGCTCAATGAATACTTACAAAATTAAATTGATTGTTACACTTTGAATGAACCAAATCTTCAAAGAGAAACAAGTCCTTCTGCCTTCAAGGATGAATACATGTAACTGAACAATACCAGAGAAGCAGAGTAGGACACACATTGAAAGGCAGCTCTTCCCACCCCCACTCTCTCAGCCTTCATACACTTGAGAGACTTCAAGGAGCAAAAGTTTTTATGGTATAAATTCAAACTTAACAGTAGTGCCGAGGCTGGTGACTAGGAGGAAGGTCTTGAAGAAGAAAGGAGGTTAATGACCGTGAGGAGTACTGATTCCTATCCAAGGGCTGGATCAAATCCCAACATGAAAGTGAATGCAGTCCTATCCCTTTGAGCTGTCACTGCATTGAAGGGAATTGTGCCATCAAACTAAAACTGCCAAAAATGAAATCTTTTTCTTTTCCCCCAAACAGCAACTTCTACAAAATATGGACTCTGTAAACAGCTGAGATCAGCCAGAGAAGTCAAAAACGTGCCATTGTGTTTGGGGGGATCTTGCATGCCGTCTTCCCAGCAGGTTTAGCAGTTCCACTCCTGGGAGAAAATCAGCTGTTGTTGGCAGACCCCATGCCCTCTGTCAGCATCACTGTCAGGACGTGAGGCTAAAAGACAAGATCTTTCTTGTTTCTGATTTTTCAGAAAGCACATGAAATTGGCAAGAAAAAGAGCATCTGAGATTAGAAAGACTAGTGTGGGTCTCGTGTGGGGTGCTCTCGCAATGCAGTTCTGCAGGCCCTCTCATGTGTATACCGCAGTGTTTTCTAAGTGGTCTATGGGGTCCCTCGGGGTGCAAATGGGGTCGAGGGACAGGCTGGAAGAGCCATTAGCTGATTGCACTACAGGATCTATAGGCAAAGTGATGCAAAGCCAGGGCTTCTTCTGCTAAGGGGAGAGAAGATGCAGCCCGGGCCCAGCGGCCCTGTGCACTGCTGACCATGGAAGCGGGTCTCCTAGGAAGAGTCTCTGATGTACGAATACCACTGTCATAAAGAGTCCAAATAACTAGAGTCTGGGTTGTTATTGGCAGTGCTCTCTATGTTATGCCACCAATGTGAAAAACTGCTAATAAAAAGCAAATATATAAAGTAGCTCAATGATTCCTAAAGGAGAAATATGATTAAAATTCCACACAAAGACATGAGCCTGCCTACAGTTGGGAAGGCTGGTAGATACATTAAAGCCACCTTAGAAATGTGAGGCTTATCATAGAACCATTTGAGCAATTAGACATGACAGTGCAGAATAAAGAACTAAAAGCCAATTACAGGTCCCCTGGGCCCGAGAAAGATTTCATAACAAATTAATATGGGGTAAAACAGAAATCATCTGAATGGCAGCTGGTGAACACGTGTGATGCACTTTGATCACCAAGGATCAGCAACAAAGAAGTATTCTCTGTTATCATTCATTAGACTGAAAAGTTCTGATGTCATATTTCTTGCCTGTGTTGAAAGGCATTTTTGGATTGAAGAAGAAGTGATGGGAAGTGAAGGGTGGAGCTAGGCTGATAGTTGGCTGGTATATTCAGAATAACTGGTGGTTTTAAACTGCTGTGGACAACCAGGGGTCAGCAAAATCCCATAAGGCCACACCATCTGCAAGTGCCCTATGGGGGTGGGGGAATAGTGTTTAGGATAATAATGTGTTGCTCTTTCTCTTCTCTGATGAGCTTAAGGATCATTTTGCTCTTGCTGCCTACTGATCTCCTACAGCACCTAGCAGAACCCCTGGCCCACACCGCTGACCCCTAGTGCGGTGAACGAATGCCAAGCAGCCTGGTTTGGAGAGGCGCCTGGGGACCAGCAGGTCACTCCCTGTCCTTGGCCTCTGTGTGTGGCCTGGAGAGGCAGACTGTTCTGAACACAGTACCACCTCTTAGAGCTGGCTATTGGGTACTTCTGAGCTTCAAGTTCAATGGGAAATACCAATCAATCAATTATCAACCAAGGATCAATCTCCTGCAGCACCTAGCAGGATCCCTGCCTCAGATCTTTCAAGCAGTGACATAGGAGTGATACTCCTTTTAGGTGGCTCTCAGGTTTGGAAACCAGAGTTTAAAATGAGTTGCTGACTGTTTAAGTCAAGGAAAAGTAAAATAAAAGCCAGCTCTCCATACAGAAGTCACTAAAAACCTATACTTCTTATTTTTATCAGTAATCCACATTGCTTTCATTGATCAAATATAGTCAACTGACTTTAATTCATTAATTATTCAACACATATTTTGAATATATATTATATGTCAGATTAGGTTTTTATAAAAGATATTTGTCATAGAAGCAATAAAGAAAATATTTTGAAGTTTATGAAATCATTCAAACAAGTTTGTGATTAAATTCCAAAAAACAAAAACAAAAACAAAATAACACTCTGATTTTTAACATAGTATCTCTCTCTGGACTGTATTAAAGGTAAATACCACTTCTTATTTATTGCCCAGTTCACAAATAGGAGGTATTTTGTAAATATGTGTTGGGTTAATGTGTCTCAATTACCTATTGCTGTATAACAAACTATCCCAAAACTTAGTGGATTGAAACAACAGCCACTTTATTTAATTGCTCATCATTTGATGTCTTTGGCAGGACTCAACCGGTCAGTTTGTCACTACTCCATCTGTAAACAGCTGAAATGCCTTGACTGGGGCAGAGCAACCATTTCCAAGATGGCCCACTCACATGGTACTGAGCTGGCATGACCAGTGAAGTCTGGGCTCAGTGAGGATGCTGGAGCAGCTGGCTCTTTGCTTTTTCTCTTCATGTAGTCTCAGAGCTGTGCCTTCTCCACCTGGCCTTTCTGTAGGATCCCTTCACACCGTCGCTGAACTCCATAAGTATAACTAAACCTTTTAACACTGGCAGAGCTCTCAAAAGCACAGAGTGGAAGTTATTAGGATCTCCTGGGGACTAAGCTGAGGACTGACATCATGTCACTCCCATGCACTCTGTGGCAGGGTACTGCACCTGAGCATAAATACTGAGAGGTGTGGATAACTGAGGCGATCTTTGCAAACTAGCTAATTCAAGAATAAGAAAATAAATAAACAAATAGTTAAAGAACACTTCAAGTTTGGAAGAGGATGTTTTAGAACAAGAGGAAGGAAGTACTGCATAAAACAATACATAGGGTGGGGACAGAAGTAGGTTTACAGTCATTTGTATGGAAAATAATACAATGACAAATAATACTATGAGAATAAACTCTGTTTCACATACTCACAGCTATAAATCTACTATTGCCTCATCCTGTATATCGAAAACTATGTATATACTATGCAATGGTACCCTACAAGGCTACATACAAAATAAAAATATAGTAGAAAAATACATGGGTACATTTTAGACCAAGTCAATTTCTGCAAAGTGCAATGCTACTTATACCACATTATTGTTTCTATTCCACCTCACCAAATATCTTTTTAATGAGCTCTGGGGTGAATGCTTTGGAAGTATATGATTCTCTAATCACTATGCTGTACACCTGAAACTAATACAAAATAACAATAAATGTAAATTATAACTGAAAAATATTTTAAATAATAATTAAGAAAGAAGGAATTTGAATACTCAAGGACAACGTCCTATAAGTTATGGCTGGTAGCACACTCCTTTTTGGAATTATCAAGATCCCTAATATTCTAAGTCACAATATCTGAATTTATTAAACATGAATTGTGCATGCGTGTATATGTGTGTGTACACTATTTTTATTTAAGTTAAAAAATTGTGGGAAATATTTTCAATGAATCATGATATATGTTCATACTGTACAGCTAATATTTCCAATGCTACTTTAACAACTTACAGTTACCACTGCAATAGGAGAAATGCACTAATAAGGAACACAGTCACAGGAAGGACCCTGGCAGATTCATCTGCAAACCTCACTGCAGAAATTGCTGTGTGAGCATCAAAGAAAAGAGAACTTGCTCATTCTTTGGCTGTATTTTAGTGCCCATGCACATGATTATGCAATGGCCTTTGTCTTGCTTTGGAAATTCAACGATCATTATCCGGAAGTTCTGTTGCTAGGAAGACCCTGCAGAACATCACGTCCTTTCTGTTCCCAGCCTGGCCTCTCTGGAAGCTCCTCTTCCAGTTTTCAAGTTTTGTTTTTTGTCTCTGCTCTTGCTCTCTCTTCAGAATAGTCCCTCAGGCCTGGTTCTAGCACTTCACCTTGCCAGCAAGAAGGTGTTGTGCAATGACAAGAGGGAGCAGCCACTGACTGCCATGAACATGGGTAGCCTGCTGCTGGTACCCACGGGTCTCACTGGAAAAGACTGGTGAGATTCCCAGGCAGCTCTGCTCTTTGACCTACCTGAATGTGGTCTTCCAAAGAGAGCTGCTAACCATACAAAAACCGATGCATTCACTTGATAGACTTTGTTTAAACTCTTTCTCTGCCCCACTGTCCTGACAGCTTCTTTGTATTGGAAGGTTTTTCACTGGCTTCAGTTCAGAATAGACCTTAATGTATCCTCCCATATACAGGTTCAACCAGTCAACTATAAGTTTAATTCCCCATTGACAATTTGTGAGTGGCAGATGTAACTCCTGAAGAGCTTCTGAACTGAAAATGATGACAATAAATACTGAGTATGACCAGCCCCCCAAATGTCCTAAATTATTAGCACGTTAACTATGCATGTTCCAGGCAGTGAGAAACTATGATTGATATCAGTTATTAGGAAAAGATAAAGTATTTATCATACATAGATGAGTTGAGGTTGCACAGTTCACACCTCCTACTACTGAGAATGTTTAGTATTAGCTTTGTACCAGGGTCTGCATACAGTGTTTCATGTGTATCCTCCCTTCTCACCTTCATGACCTTCAAGGTAGAATGTTACAATCACCAATCTACAAGTCAGGGAACTGAGGAGCAGTGACAATAAGTCATTTGCCTACAGTCACATAGGTAAGGAGGTGAGGAAGCCTGGATTCTAACTCCAGCTGCCAGTTGAACTGAACGCTTGGGGACAGTTAAAACTCCTACTGAAGTTTCACTCACACATGCACAATGCACATACATGTGCACACACACATATGCACACACACACAGAGGTAGTTGGCATTCTGGCAACTTTAATGAAGCAAGCATTGCTCCTACTGACCTTTAGAAAAGCTTCAGGGGAATTTTCACAAAATCTGATAAAGACTTTTAAGACCCCAAAAGGAATTCACAAAGCGCCAACAATGGTTTTCCATTGCCACTATTTTTTCAATTAATACATTTGTAATAAATTGTGGTATTTCTATAAGATTTTACTTCTGTTGATCATTTAGTGCAGGGGTGCCCACACTTTTTCAGCTTGTGAGCTACTTATAAGATGACCAAGTCAAAATGATCTACCTACAATAAAAATGCAAAACATAAATTTATTTCTTCTATATTATCATTATTTAAGTTACTATTATTACTTTTTAATATTGTGTATTCTTCTTTCACCTTTCTCCTTCTCAGCTCTCTTTTCGGAGGAAAGTCAATGTCATAGTTTTTATGAACAGTCCGAAAAAGCCGCTCCACATTTCCCTTCTTTGGAATAGTAATGGCACACAGACAGATGAGGCAAATGCACTTAGAATATGACATAGTGAAAAAAATCCCCTCCCATTCTGTATGAAAGTGGTAGGTTTTAGGCTTCTTACTTGGACCAGCTACGGCACTCATTTTTATACCCTTTGTTGTATTTAGTTTAAATAAATTGAAGTCTAACTACGCAGCAATGTAACTGAACAAGTTAGCGTGGTTTAACGTGCATACATAGGGTGTCAAAAGTTCAGAAGTCAGATTGGCTACCCTCTATGCCAATCAAAAGATAAATGCTTTTTAATGTCATGCAATCTACCCACACTTCCTTCGCGATCGACCAGTAGATCGTTATCGACATATTGAGCACCCCTGATTTAGTGCATGTGTCTTGCTATGTTGTCATTTAAACATTTTTTCTTGATGCTTAGTTATCACTGGTTGCTTTTTCTCCTGGAAAGTAAGACAAATGGGGTGGGTGGATGTGGGTCTCTTGCTTTGCCTCTGGTCAATAGAGTCTGGGTCACACCAGAGTGAGAAATGAAATAGAATAGAGCAAGCAGGCTTTGCCACAGTCCCATGCTGTGAGATTTAGGGGAGCTAGTTAGAGCTTCGTAAGGGCATCTTTTCCCACTAGTTAATCCACATTTTATAAGAAATTTACTTTATTCAAACTTGAACATCTTCATCTCTAAAAAACCCATTTCTAGTTGACTTCTGTTGTATTTAATAAAGTATTTAAATTTTAAAAAGTTTGTATAGTCTCTTGAAAACCCTCCAGCCAAGCCTGACCTGTGGTGGCACAGTGGATAAAGCATCGACCTGGAATCCTGAGGTCACCAGTTCAAAACCCTGGACTTGCCTGGTCAAAACACATATGGGAGTTGATGTTCCCTACTCCTCTCCCTCTTCACTCTCTCTCCTCTCTGTGTAATAAAAATGAATAAATAAAATCTAAAAAAAAACACAAACCCTCCAGCCAGAACTCTAGAGGGGCGAGGAAGCCAATGGGGAGTGTATCCTGGAACTAAACCCTATGGGAGTTGAGACATCCTTTGAGAATCCTTCAGTCCTCCCCATACACTTTCACACACATATCACACACTCACATCTCGATACACACTTGCACATACAGCCAGACATGTACACTGATATAGACAATGCACCCCATGAAGGCACACACACTTACATATACCCTTATACACACACACACACACACATTCACACATGCATTTATACAAGTGGGCACACTCTCAGGTATAAACAAACACACATATAGTAAGATATACACTCACACAGACAATGCACTCCCACACTTGCACACATAGTCATAGAGACAGACACACATCCACAAATACTGTCAGACATACAGACTCATATAGACAATGTACTCCTATGGAGGCACACACACTCACAAGTACCACTTACACACACAAGCACACACATACAGACATTCACAAATACCCTTAAACACACACAGTCATACAGACACATCCACTCATATGCAGTTTAATGGGTATAGATTTTCAGTTTTGAATGATAAATAAATTTTGGAGATGGGTGGCACAGCAGTGTGAATTATTGAATACTACTGAACTGTACCCTTAAAGATAGTTAAGATGATAAATTTATGTTATTAATAATACCAATGTGTCCGTAAAGTCATGGTGCACTTTTGATGGGTCAAAAGTCAAAAGTGTACTATGACTTTATGGACACACTGTATAATAGCAATAATAATAGATACTCACTGTAAAACCATTAGTCAAGTGCATCAGTTAAATCCCTCATCTAAGGAGAAAACAAATGGCTTTCCCTCATTTATCCTTCCAGAGGGTCCTGCGCCCACAACCCACTCTCCTCCAGAAAGTAGGGCAGGTTGATGGCAGGGGCCTGGCAAGGGACGGCTATGCCTAAGGAAGCAGAGCAACCAGAGGCGTCTGCCATTTGGCGCTGTCACTGGCATGCATCACATCTCTAACAGGAGAAGAGAGACTAGCTGTTGGAGGAAAGATCCTCTCTTAAACCTCAAGTTCTAGTGTGGTGGTGGCTGTGCTAGTGATTCCAAGATACCTGCTTGGGGCTCTCGGTATTGTTGTCAATCTCTTTGCAAGCTCCCCTGAGGTTTTTCTAAAGATGAGGATGAGTGCAGAGGGGCACTGTCCCCTACCTGGTCACTAGGGTGGCTGAGATGTGATTCTAGACATCTTGCCCAGCCTTCCCTCCCATCCCCAAACTAACCCCACCTCCTTCTGGAGTGCAAAGTCTTCTCCAAACTTCTAAGGCTCAAAGGGCACTGGAGGACAAAGACTCCCCCCAGAGATGGACTTGGATCCTTCAGGGTCTGACATTTTGTACCAGGCCAGTCACTATTTATTTCCATTCTCCTCCCTCTGTGCCTATATAAAACCAGCAAAATCCAGGTGGGAACACAGCAGGGTCCAGATGTGACGGGTGTGTGTGTGTGGGGTGATTGATTTTGTTGTTGTTTGTTTGTTTTTTGTGTGAAGTTTTTGCCCATAAATTAAATAGAATTTGCTGGAAAAGACACCCCTGAGCAAATATTGCCTGCTTCCGGGATATTGCCCGGAAGGAGAAGACAGTACTTAATCTAGAAAGAAGGGATCCATACCATAGAACTACAAACTCAGAATTAAAGAGTCAAAATGAGGAAACTCAGACCCTCTCTTCCTACATGTCTCTTGTCACATACAGCTCCCAAAAGTTGCTAGGTGATTCTGACAGGAGCCAGGATTCCTCTGTGACAGCTGAGGCATCCTTGCCCTGACTCTTGAGCAGACAGTGAAGTGTAAATTTCAGCTGTCATTGTTTCAATCAATAGAACAGTGGGGTCATGGCCCATTTAGTTGCGGAAACGTGGGAAGGTGTGTGCCAGGGCTTCTGTACTCACAGAGCAGAGGTTCCATTCTCAGCCCATGAGGCCAGGAAAGTGAGGGACCAACCAATATGACCCAGTGACCTCCCCACTGTTCTAACTGTGGCACACCAGCAGTGTTTGAAGGACTGGCCTTACTGTGAAGGAAGATCCAGTGTTTGATGCGACAGCCCTGGAGCTGTTTGGTCTGAGCCCCCCTCCTTACCTTTCCTCCGCTCCACTCTGTCCTGGGTCTGGGTGTGGAGAGTGTGGAAGAAGAAGTCAACAGAGCAGGCTGAGACTGCTCTCCTTAGGAAGGCCTTCTTGCAAGGCTGGCCCTGGGCTAGCGTCGGAAAACTTGGATTTCAGGTGTTCCACTGTTCCCTAATTACAATCACAGTCTTTGCACCTACACAGTTTGTAGGGCAATGTGGTTTATGGTGAATGCTGGCAGCCTGCTTTCCCTCAGAGAGGGTGGGGTATTGTATGTGCCTATGTGGCCAACCTCACTTGAAAACCCTGGGCTCTGTCTCTTATAATCTCCCTGGCCCACAGCATTCCACACACATTTCCAAACCTCCTTGCTGGGGGAGTAAAGCTCGTCCTGTGTGACTTTGATAAAAAGGACTTCTGAAAACTTGTACCTGGTTTCTTTCTGCCTTTGTCCCCTGTGTGTTTTCCCTTTGCTGATTTTGATTTGTACCTTTCCACTGTAGTGAATCATAACTGCGAAGACGATAGCCTGGAGGACCCATCTTGTGAATCACTGAATGTGGGGTGGTCTTGAGACACCGACTTCCAACATAGGTGTGGTGGTGCCAACTTCACAGGCTGTTTCCCAACTCCTTTGTCAGCTGATGTTAGCTGAGTGTAGCCAAAGTGAAAGACAAGCCAGGATTGTTCTTTCGTCCCTTTGAGTTTAGGCAGTAATTCTGGTAATGACTGAATCGCAGGCTGTTCCAGTTATTGCCACATACCCCAGTCCCAGGTTGTGATGACATCAAATTCTCCCTGTTGTTGCTGACCGCTAAGTTGACTCACCTTCCCTTGTTTGGCTTCTTGTCGTGGTGTAACCAATCCCCTGTGTGAAACTCCTTTCCAAAACATACCTATAATGGTTTTTCTTTTTCTGGGGGGACCCCCACCTGTTATATTCCTTAAATACATACACTGTGCCTCGTCTGTGCCAGGCCAGGGATATTCAGAGACAAAAGATCCTGCAGACCGCAGAGTGTATGCACACCACTGCTTCTGAAAAAGTCACTTGTTCTGGCACAGCTCAAGGTTCACTGTATGGTTAGAAAACTCTGTTCTGATTTTTAAGTCACATGACTGTGAGGAAAAGCTCTGTAACTTGAATGGTCTTCAGCCACATGCTAAGACTTGGCGTGCTCAAACACTCTCTTATTTTAACTATTTGTTAGGCCCAAGGAAATCCATTGCACGTTTAAAGCTCCTGGGTTGGTTGTTTGGAAGTTAAGAAGTTAACCAGCATGTGTGTGTGTTCACACAATAACCAGCGAATCTCAGGCCAAAGGTGACACTGTGGTTGTGAAAGTGATAAACCTGTCCAAAAATGGTTAACATAAACAGGAATCCAGGAGGATCTGGCAGCTGTACAACCTAATCTAGAGGGTATAAGGCTGACCACTCTGCCAACATCCCACATGGGCAAGAGTATGTGGGAGTCCAGTCCCCAGGCTTCATGTTTATCACAACTACCCAAGGGTGCTGTCAGTTTGTCTAGGGTCTTCTTTACCACCCAGCAAAGAATACAGAAAGAATGAGCTCTGGATAATTGAATGATCAGCAGCGTCTCCCTGGAACATTCTGGTTGGATTCTTTACTCGCTTACAGTTTAGTGAGGATACAGCAAAGAAACAGAAAATGGCCATCCAGTGTAAAGAGCAGAGGCCAAGGCAAGTTCCTTGCAGAGCATCTGAGTAATTTAAGTTGAGATCTGGAAGGTGAATTAAAAAGCAATCTTATGGGGAGAGAAGGAGAGAGCAGAGTTACAGGGTAAGAAGTTCATTGTGACTGGAGCATAGAATGGGGTGAGCAGGGTTCAGGTAGGGATGGGGTAGTGAGGCCATGTGCCAGAGAGTAAAAGAGGTGGAGCTAGAGCATAATGCAAGGCCAGGCTGGGTAGGACCTTGTCAGCTGATGCTTGGAATTTGTAGTAAAATCCAAGAGAAATAGCAACAGAAAGGCTTTGTTCAAAGTATTTGGTTTTAGATTGGAGATCCACAAAGCTCATTCTGACTGCACTGTGGAGAATGGATGGGAAGGGGTAAATAGGTATATTCAAGGGATATTTAGGAGGTAGAGTAAAATATATTTGTTGAAAGTTTGTATCTGGGGGTTGAGGGGACAAGAAGGAAGTGTCAAATAATGATACTATGTGTTTGCCTTGCCAGCTGCTTCAGGGTGATGGTGTTCATGAGATGAAGGACTGCTGGGATGAACCAGGTTACGAGGAAAATTCTATATCTCATTTTAGACACAATGAATGTGACTTATCAGTGGGACATGCCAAGTAAAGATGGCTGGTGGGCAGTTAGATAGTGGGTTAGCATGCTGTAAAAAATCAGGGCTAAAGACCTAGATTGAGGAGACGTCAAGATGCAGGTGGAAATCAAAGACATGAGGGTTGCTAAAATTATCAAGGGCACTTGCACAGTGCTGAGTACACCTAAAAGTGTGCAATGTCTCAGAGGCTGAGGAAAGGCCTTCAGGGGTAAGGTGGGCAACAGAGTTCAGCTTCCAGACGTTAAGTAAATGAGAATTGAATCCTATCCTTAGCACAGGCCACTGATGACCTCCCACTACAGTTTTAGCATGATGATGGGGGAAGGAAGCAGGCTGCAGAAACCTGCATTAAAGGGGAGGAGAGAGAGGAGCAATCACCAGGCAGATGTGGGATGAAGACACTTGACTTGAAGTTGGGTACATGCTGATGGGATGCAATGGCTAGAGCACAGGAGCAAAAGGCACAGGAGGGAGGATGAGAGAACAGGGCAGCAAAGCCTGGAGAGGAAGGGGACTCAGCACAGGCACAGGGCACAAAGCACACCTGGCCATGGACTGGTGTGTAGGGGGTTACTTTAGTAACAGGAAGAAAGGAGAAAAAAATATGTAGAGTTGCAGGTAAGTCCAAGATATGGCAGAAGAAAATTAAGAGAATGCTTAAATAATATCTTTCCTTCTCTCTGTGAAGTTAGACTAAGTGGCAGGGTCAGAACTTTGGAAAAGTAGAAGGTTAGAAATAACTATGACTGAAGATAAGAGTATGTAGAGATATAAAGACTCAGAAAAAAAACAATATGAAAAATTTTAGAAGAAAAGTTTTCTTTTTTCTCCAATTATTTGAAGATAAACCAAAATAGTTTTTTTTAAGGCTATTTTCTATTTTTGTGGCACTCTTAAAAGTATTTATTATCCGTCTGGCTAGTATCCCCTCCTACAGGAAGTCTGTGGTTAGGTGGTGGCCATGGCTCCCATGGATGGTTCAAGAATACACAGGCCATGTCTCTCAGCTTTATTTACCCAAGAAGGACACATTGCTCCTGCTTTATGCATGGTCATAGCTGTCTGTGACCCGTCTGCAGAAACACAGACCTTTCTTTCTGCCAAGCTCCACCAACCTTGATGGCAAAATCCAGACCCTTCCAGTCTCCCCACTTAAGGGAAGAGGGCGGGGCATGCCTGACACTGCAGGGTCATTAGCAGGTCCTCCCAGCCCCCCTCCACACACACACACACACACACACACCACCAAGTGAAGAGGGGGAGGGACAACTGGAGGTGGGCATGGTGTGGAGAAGCTGGGGTGGGAAGTTAGGTGGAAAGGGGGCTCTGGGTGGGAGGGGTGGCTACCAGACTGGTGGAGCAAGGTGACAGAAGTGGATAGAAAGCTCAGAGCAGCTCACTTCCTCTAGCTGTCAAGAAGGGGGAAGAGAAAACCCTGTGGGATAGGGGTGAGGGGAGGGAACTGTTAGGAAGTTATTTAAGGGCCAACTTTCTCATCATTTTTTTTCTGTGCCCTTTTGAGGAAGAACCCTGGAGACACACAGAGCCAGCCTGCACTAGGACACCTCAGGAGGGGACCACAGGTGAGTAGCTGTCTCTCCTGCCTGCATAGCTGCAACCGTACCCCCAGGGACTACCTAAGGCCCACTGCATCCTCCCCCCTGAAACTGGGTCCCTCAGGTGGCTGCTGAGAGTGTCAACTAGCAGTGCTACTTGTCCAATCCCCCTATTCTTGCCCCCTAACTGAGTTACCTCACCCCTGTTCTGAGTGAGACTCCATGAAGCTTTCTTTAAAACACTGCTTGCTAAAAATGCTACCAATTGTGAATGGGTAAATTGGGAGTCTTCCTTAGGGGACCAAACTTTGGGGAAGGACAAAAGAGGTTGGAGAGAAGGGGAAGTATGGCCCTTTAAGAACACCTGCTTGACAGCATCTCCATGTGGGAGCTGAGCTTGGGCACCTTGGCCTCCCCCAGACCTGGGAGAAAGGGATGCCTCTGTCCTGCACGAGCTCCTCAGTTCTCTGCTTTATGGGTTCTTTCTTCTAACAGCTACTGCATAGCTGCATAGTACTGTGCTGTTCTTCCCCAAATCCTCCCGTTCCCCAGTGATCACACAGTCAACCTTGGCAATTTTCCACCAGAAGTCTACCGCTTTCTGCCTTCTCTCCGTCATTACCCCTTTTCTCTCTCCTCCCACCCTTCCTCCCTAGGTCACTAGAAACTGTCTGTCTGTAGATATTTATGGATACCTGTTCAGACCTTATACTTCTAACCACTGCTTTCTGCTTCCAAGACCAAATACCTTAAGAAGTGGTCTCTTGTCTCAAGTTGTGTTGCCTTTGCTCAGCATGTTTCTGGAATAGCTCTATAATGGGCTCCTCATCTTCTGAGGGTGTGCTTGTTTTTTGAAAACAACCAAATCACCATGAGTCATGACTGGGTAATACAGGTGATGAAGGGGACAGTTCACTGGAGCCAGAAACAAGGCCTCCCTTCATGTGGTCAGTTGGTCAGCAAGGACTTATTGGGCACTGACAGTTAGGTGTGTGGCATTCACACTTGGCTTTCTGCCTGCACTTAGAACAAGGGCAGTGTCAGCACCACTGACCAAGTAAGTTTCGACAATGGTCTATTTACTGCCCTATCTAATATTGCAGCGTTCCTTCCTCTCACCTCCCAAACTCTCCATCTCCCTTGTCCTGTTCCTTGTGACCCTGGCTCCAAAACAGGACCACTTACTCACACCCTACCAAGTTTACTGCTGAATTTTCTTTGGCTGGGCCCTGACCATCACTAGACCAAAAGGTCTCCAAGGCAGGAATCCTCCTGTCTTGTTCTCAGGTATATCCCAAGTGTCCAGACCACAGCCTGGCATGTAGAGTGCCCTCAGTGTGTATGGGCTGAATTAAATTGCAAACATGAACACTTGGGAAGACGCCACTTATCTAGACATGATTCTCTGAGTTTATTGCTCAAATATTTTGTAAGTAAACGTTTCTTGCAAAACTACTGCTTTAGGGGTAATGAGAAAAAAAATTTGCTCCCCAAAATCCTTTATATTTTCCATTTCTTCAAATCAGTCTCCTTTCTTCTGCTTCCCATATGTTTTGACAAATTTCTTCAAGAACCTTGGGGGGCCCTGCTCCATCATCAGACTAATCCTCACTGCCACTTCTCAGTTTTTATTCACTTGAAACTCAGAATGTGAATAGTGTTATCACACGCAGTTACGTCTGCCTCTCTGTTTGGGTCCTGTGTCAAATGTAACTCACCTCACTTTTTTTTTTCCTGTCTCCTTTTACCCTCAAGGAGCCTGTGAAGCCGAGAATGTCCGAGACCCCCAGGACCACCTTTGGAGGCAGGAGGGCAGTCCCACGCAACAACTCCAATGCTGAAGAGAATGACCCCCCCACGGTGGAACTGCAGGGCTTGGTGCCCCGAAGCGTCAACCTGCAAGGTACAGTTCCCTCTGGCCCAGGAACAGGCGCCTGAATCCTCCTCCCTCGGGCTCTGGGTCAGTGCCCTCTGTCTTCACTGAGTTCCCACAAAAGAAGGTTCCTGCCAGTCTCTGGTTTTAAAGAACAGCCTGCAAACCCCTCTTCTGAGTGGTAAAGGGACCAAAGACTCATTTCTTGTCCCAGTTCTGCCACTAAATAGCTCTGTAATCTTAGAGATGGCATGGCTACAAGGGCACTTACTGGCTTAGGTGAGGCCTCTTCCAGCCCTGCTGTTCTGTTTCTAAGAATGTGCTCTAGCTGGAACACCCACTTCCCAAATATTGTGGCTGTTTTGATTGTCTGGCTTGCACTATTTCCTCCACCCTCCTCCCTCCTCCATCCACTGCTGTGAATTTTAGAGCTGATGACTATGCAGACTCTGACAGTAATGGAGATAGATGGAAGCCTTGCTTCTCTCCGGAGTAGCCTGGAGAGCGGAGAGGTGGCTGCCTCCCCTGCTCTCACCTCTGCCCATCCCGAGGGACCTGCTCTGGGAGCAGCAGCCAGCCACTGACCTTCAATCAGCCCTGTCAGACATGACAGGGCCCAGGTGCCAGTGCTGGCATTGTGACACAGGCACCATTCTCTTGAGCCAGGCAAGGGCATTCAGACTCATGTCCCTGGATGGCACCTAGCAGGGAGCACTTTTTGTCAGTAGCACACGTGGACCGATATCCACCTTTGCTCCTGAGGGTGCTCTGTGCTAGGTTTCACTGGGGTGGGGGCTGTGTGTAAATACTACTTGCTGGGGTAGGTGCCCATGGTCCGCCTGTGGTTGTGTGGTGAAGCCCCTCAGCAGAATGAGACCAGCGGTTGAAAGCAAAGGAAAAGACAGAGCTAATTCCCACAGTCCAGCCGGTCAGAACACTGCCCAGATGCTGTGGACTGCTTTAACTGTGTTACCCTCATGTCTAGACCATTTGCTACCCGATTGTGAGAAGAAAAAGTTCACTCTCGTCCACCAGCTACCATCCAAACTGGAGGGGGCTCTTTGGTTGAGGCACCAGGACAAACTTGTACGTTTGTGGTTCTGGTCTCTCTCCCAGCGAGATAGATGCTGCACTCTCTGAGACTCCACCATTAGAGCCACAGAACTGAATTTAATAGGACTTGCAAATCAACTCACCTAAATCCCCATGTTGCAGGTTAGGAAACGGAGGCCACAGCAAACAACTGATGTTCAATTCTTTCCCTGCTCAGTGCAGGAATCTTTTTTTTTTTTTTTTTTAAGAATATAAACAAATTACAAAGGGTGTAGATGTCAATTTATCAAGCAGGTTACCTTGGCGTATTCATTTTTCTAGAAAAATTCTCTTCTGGAAAAATAGAGTCTAGGCCCCAGGGAAGGGTGCTAAAAGATGTGGACAGAAAAACAAAGAGAGGCTGAGGATTGACCCCTGAGGAGGGCTGTAAACCTGCACAATGAAAGTCAGTGGTGTCACAGAGCCTCCTGGCCAGGACTCAGAAGACCTGGGTTCTTGTTCCACATTGGCCCTGGTACTCAGGGCAAGTCACCTAAAAGCCCCAAGCCTCAGTTTTTCCACCAGCAAATGGAGGGAATACCTACTGCATAGTTGTAATGAGGATCAAATGACTAGTGCCTGTGAGAGTCCCTGACCCACAGCACATGACCAATAAACGCTCATTGATTTAGAATGTCAATTATCATACCCTGCATGGCCAGGAGCCCACTCCAGCTTGGAAGGGGAATAGGTACAGGCTTCAGGCCCAATATACCTGAAATCTGAACAAAATGTTGTCAATAAGAAATCAAAACTGCCAGGGAACCTCAGCAGGGAGGTCCATTTAAACAGAATCTGGTTTTACTGTTTTTTATTTGTTTATTTTTAGAGGCAGAGTTGGAAATTATTTTTAACTGAGTTATTTTGAAAATCTGTTATTTACTTAGTAGTTATATGTCCACAATAGAAGTGACGTTCCAGAATGCTTATTACTGGCCCTGGCATAAAAGTTTGAGTATCCAAGGGCTGTTTGTAAAATTAAAGAGCAGTCAATCACTTGAGAATTGAATGACTCATCATCTCTGAAGTCATTATAATCCTATTATTAATAAGAGCTTCCAGATTTCATAAACATGCATCCACTTGATATTTCTCATACAGATGAGCTAAGTGCCATGTGTTATCAGTGTAGGGCAGTGGTTCTCAAAGTGTGCGCCAGGGCACACTGGTGCGCCCTAGAAGATTTCAAGGTGCGCCCTATGGTATTCCAGAAATATATGCCTGTTGGGGATCAAAAAACCAACAGGGTTTTGGAGTTTAGATTTTGGGGGGACAGAGGTGTGAAGAATTGACTGTAAGCTGACAGTCTGCCCAACCCCCCACTTCACTTGCCTGATTAGGTTGCAAAAGGCTGTTAAGATGTGGTGCTGGATTGTTTACACTACCCCCCATGTTCCCCAGAAAGACTAGAGACAAGTTTCTTCTATTCTTTGGTGTAAAGTTAAGATGATATGTATGGTGGAGGTTTTCTGCACTCAACACAATTAAGAGTAAAAAGAGAGGAATTCTTCAATGTATTGATGAGGAAATGAGAGTTTGCCTTTTAAATATATGTCCAAACATTGAAGAAATCACTAGGACACATCAGGCTCATGTTTCTCATAAACACAAGAATGAAAAAACACATTCGCACAGGGACCTGCCGAATTTACTAAATCTTACTAAGAATGTATCTATATATATGAAAAGATAAAGTTTTTGTTGTTTTGTTATTTTTTAACCCCTCTTTTTTACAAATTCAAAAAAACATAACTCAAAACATGTAACATAAGAATGTTTTTTAATGTCAGAATAAATTTAATTTTGTCATATTTATTTCATTTAATTGCCATAAAATCACACTTGGAGTATATATATATATATATATATATATATATATATATATATATATGACTTAATTATTATAACATATTTCTCAGAAATTTGTATATATTGCGCCTACAATTATTTGTAGTATTTTAAATGCGCCCAGCTTCAATAAGTTTGAGAGCCCCTGGTGGAGGTCTCAGAATCCACAAAGCATAGTAGTAAACCCTAGATGAGTAAGACAGGAAAAAAACATATAAACCATCTAATCAAATACGTCTATCTCCTAGTTTTCTTTTGCATTTCAAATTTCTGTTTAATTTTGCTAAAAGTGTTTTCTGGCTCTAGATATATCGATTTTCCCCAAAATCACCTGCTGAGGCAGTCATGTGTTTAAATGTCATCTTCTTGCAATTTCTCCAGTGACCACTAGTGGCCTCCAAGAGAACTTGTAGCTCTCTGATCCCCTGTCTGACCATGACTTGGGCCCCAGGGACACAAAACCCAGGATCAAAATCTGTCTCATTTATTCCAGTGGAAGCTTTTTTTCTAAAGTGTTCCTTAAGCAAGCTGCTCTTGTAAAATTGACTGAGAAAAACAGAGAAGCAAGAGGAGAAAGGGGAAAAAAGGGCCAATTATTCATTTTGAATAATCCTGTGGCAGTTGAGATATATAAATATAGATATACATATATATCTATATATATATATAGATATATATGTATATCATATATCATAAGTGGGTATAATACCTTTAATTTACAGCTTTTATAATTATCTGATCAGGAATTATTTTAGCCTATGACTCAAAATATATAAACTCAAGTAAGGTTCTTCTCATACAGTGGCACAATATTTAAGAAAAATTGAAGTATTTGAGGTGACAGTGGAACCCTGGAGATGGGACCAGCCAGTCAGTAGTGGTGTTTGATGTCTTTGTTTGTATTTTTAAGGATTCTTAATGCCCTCCTTTGAACTCAATTAGAGCTGAGAAATGTATGTGAAAATCTCCTCAGATTGTTTGAATTTCATCTATCTCTAATAGACTGTTCTGCATGCACAGTTGGTGTTTCTGAAAATCTCTCTACAGCCTTCTTGTCTCAAAGGTTATTTAGCAGGAGATGTAATGTTCCAGAACATAACCTTATATTCTCAGGCTGGTTTGACTCTGCATTATTAACGCTTATTTGACAGGTCTAATACACTGAATTCAAACTGGGGAGCAAGTCAGGATCTATTTTTAGAAGATAAAATGCAGGCAGAAGTAGTAGTTATTAGGTTAATGGAGCCTTATGTTTTTCTGAGCACTTCCTCACTCCCACTGCTCCATGTCAAACTGAATCAACTAATGAACTGGCTAATTATCAATCTGCCCTATGTGCAGAGTAAACCTCCCTGGATTCAAGGTTATTGAAAGAACAAAAAAGGCACTCAAGGTAGGACTAAGAAAGAATGTTGAATACTTTTATTTGGTTTGAGGAGAAACATTTAGTGGCCACCACTTCTGTGTAATGAACTATGCCACACCTGTCCTTAAGGAACTCTCCATCAAGTAGATGAAACAAATTAAAAGAATGACTAGTAATGTCAGTGAAATGGGAAAGCAGGTAAGAAAGACGAATAGGAGTCTTCCAGGCATACAAGTGCATGGAACAGTATTTCTAGCAGAGGGAACAGAATATGTCAAGGTAGACAGTGGTCACACCATGACAGGCCTTGAAGACCTTACCTTTCCTCCTGCTTACAAAGGTTTCTAGACACCAGAATGACATAATCAGAATTATTTTATATAGGGGATTCTCATGGTGAGGAGAAAATAGAAAGAAAGAGATACATTTGGAGCCTGTTGAGATATTTTGGGACAGGAAGAAATTGACCAGAAAGACTTTTTTAGTTCTTGGAGAATACCTTAGCTTCATTTCTCTTATATTAGCTTCCTCTAAGCAGCTGAGCATTTTTTATACATTTTAGATACAGGATTGTTTTTAATAGCAACAGTTACAAAAATTATAAGCTAATTAAGAAAATGTTTTTAATCTATTTGATGATACTTTAATTTATGGCTATCCAAAAGAAATATTTAAAAAGAACATTTATCCTGTTGTTTTCACTATAAACAGACCTACTTCCTCATGGACAGTATATATGCTTATAGTTTGGTAATAATATTAAAAAGATTGCATGGAGAATTCAGTTCGCTCGGGAATTACTAAGAGATGAACCTAAACATTTAACTTATTTCTAAACTCAGTCTGTGACAGGTATAATCATTCTCTGAAGAATATTTGTATAAGCAAAGGAGAATATAATCCACTTTTTACATATTAGGGAAAAGGTAGGAGGACAGAGAGGCAGCTGGCTTATGAGGAGAGATTCTATTTTAACAGTCCATTTTCTGATGTGTTTAGAATTAAGTTAAATTGTGTTAGGTAGACTTTTTTAAATCTGTCACTTTGAAAGAGTGAGCTGCCAAGTTTCCAGCTACAATCTCTCTCTAAAAAACAAAAAAGCAGCTTAGCAATGAGTTGCTACATTTTGTCAGGAACTGGGTTTGAACAGGGAGAAACAAATTTATTTCCTGTTTGTGGCAAATGAAGCATGGGTGATTAGAAGGCTTTTTCCATCTAAACTGTGTTTTGTTAAGCAATAAACAAAGCAAAAATCAATATGTCACTTAACAAATGTGTATTGAGTGCCTGCTCAGTAGGAAGGGGCAATATTAAGAAAAAGGAACAATAAAATAAAAACCAATTATGATATTTGTAAATCTATGCTTGACTTGAGCCATGAGTGACTCTCCATGAGCAATGAAGGAAATGTGTTGAATCAATGATATTGAGGGACTTTAGCTCATTCCCCAATATTAGGGTAAACCTAGTAAGTCTATAGATTTATTAGGAGATGACACTGGAGAGAGGGCAACATGATTGCCATTTTCTTCTCCTTCTAAAGAATAAACCAAGTGTCTTAGAAATATTTTTTTCTTAGAAAGATTTATTTGTAATCATTGTATCACTGTAGTTCTTATTGTATCATTGATTTTACTAAAACTTGTCTCAAAAAATCTTTTGTTGCCATGACATTTTGAAAATGTGAGCCTGAAGGACCATGTACTAATGTTATCTTGCATATTTTTAATTCTTGGCAAGATCCAAATGCTTTCATATGCATGATCTTGATTCTTCTAAGAACCTTTCAATAGACAAGGCAACACAGGATCTAAGAGGCTGACAGTTCTAGGTCACATGAATAGTAAATTCTAAAGCTTGAAATCAAAATCTGAGCCTCTTCTACCTCACCACTGCTGTTTCCATCCTGTCGTGGTATAAATGGATTTCTATGTTAAGTAGGACAGAGTAGGTAGAACATTATTTCTTTAAACTATTGACTTCTCAAGTGTAGCATTTAACCTTTCATATATTTTAGTCATTTTATTTTTTAAATGAAATGTTTTCCTTAGCTTGAATTATTTTAATATGGATTTTTAAAGAAACCCTCATGTAAGGGGATTTTACTTATCATTGCCTTGGTTCTTCCTACTTACAGTGTTATTTCCTAAAGGGCTATTCCAACACAGAATAAAAAGGTCACTTAGAAAAAATAACATTTAAAAAACTACAGGTTTCGAATTGAATGATATCAAATGCATAACAATATAGTCTACATTATTTTAAAACAAACTTTTTATATATATTAATATCTATTTATTACATATGCTTGTTTTTACTGTGAATAACTATAAAAACATGAGATTTATTGGTGAAGATTTATGTTTTTTCTTACTCAAAGGAATTCACTAACCCTCTTTTGCTACTCTTTGTTATAAGCAATATAAATAGGCTCTGAAGGTGTGGCACTTTCATTCTGATTTGAAACAAAATTGCTGGTCTGAAGGTCCTACATTACCATCTTCAACAATATATACTTACAGTCTTGAAACAGCCATATTTTGAGAATGAGCTGTGTAATAAATGACTTTGTAAAAAGCCCAGTGGTTAATCCTGTGATAGATGGAATAATATATCTTTTTGGCATTGAATTTGTTTAAAGTGAAAAGTGACACATTTGCTAAGGAAGTTTTGTACATTGCCTGAGGCATAGTAACAACATGATTAGGGCATGGTCTGGCCCTCAAGAGGCTTACAAATCCATAGGTAAAATTAACTATATTAAGATGATGCCAAGTGATTAATGATAATAGGCTTTTTAAAGGAAAAATATATAACATAGGAATTAAAAGGAGAAAATTGTTTCATCCACCTATAGAAATTCACTCAGAAAATAATACTATTTTCTCATTTAATCCCCATACTACACCATTTTTCAGATGAGGAAACTAAGGCACAGGACATTTATGTAACTTGTCAAAAATCACAAAAGATAGTAAATGCCAGAGTTGGGGTTTGAGTCCAGGCAGTCTGGCCCCGCGATCCATACTCTTATCCACTGTGCTCTTCTATCTCTCCTAATAGTAACAATAATTATTTAGTAAAAATGCCTACTATTTCCTTGTTGCCAGACATTGTGTTAAAGCACTTTACATATATTTTTTAGAAATTTAATGCTTACACCAATCTTGTGAGATATTTTCTTGCCTTTTTAAAAATAAGAATACTAGGCTCAGAGATTAAAAAATTTTTTTGAGTTTGCACAATTAACAAATAGTAAAGCATCTCCCAAAACATATTCTCTAAAATACTCTACAAAGAAAAATAGTTTCCACAGTCTTTTAATTTGGAATTCACATTAGTATATTAAAATCTCCCATAAATCCTCCAAGAATCCTAATCAATCTTGCTTAAACCAGAACTTCTCAAACTTTTTTTAGCCATAGAACTCTAAATATTCCAACACCTACCAATATCCCACAGAACTAGAACTGCACTACACGACCTCAGGGATGGACAGGGTCATTAGTCATTAAGCAGGTTCACTACACTGGGGCATAAAACTTGAAAACCAGGGATTTTGTCTGCAATGAGAACTAGAAACAAAGGGAAGTAGGTTCCAAAGATATATTTGAATTTCTTTCTCCAGCTTTATTTATTCCTGTAGGCAGAGTTGTTTGATAAGTCAAGGTATTAAGCTAACCTACTCATTCTCAGGGATATGTCACTGTGGGTGTAGGTTTAGGAGGGTGAGACAAACCCTGGCAGTGCTCCAGACCAGGGCATTCATTCCCTCCCTACAGGCAGACTAGATTTACCCCATCCTGTGCTTGGAATACTGCGACAGTCTCCTAGCTGACATTCCAGCCTCCGACAGTCAGCATTCAATGCGTTTTCCACTCTGTCACCAGAAGTGGTGTGTGTGCACGTGCGTGTGTGTGTGTGTGTGTGTGTGTGTGTGTATGTAATCATGTCAATTCTTCACTGGAACGCAGTACAAGTCACGCCCAAGCTCCTTAACATAGCCCGCAAGGCGTTGAGCAACTTCTGCCTACTCTGCCACTGTGACCCCACCACTACACCTCGCACAACCAATTAGCTTTCGATTTTTTAAGTACACTGGGTACACTCTTGCTTCAGTCTTCACTCTCCTCTCTCCCTGAAACATTCTTCCCCACACCACTTTCTACCTGTGTAACTTGCTCCTCTTTCTGACCACTGCTAATACCTCACTTCTTCCAGGAAGCTTCCAGAATCCCTTCTAATCTGGGTTAGGGGCTCTCCTGTACATCCCAGAAACTCATTCTCACCCAATATCTTACATAGTCTTTATCAGAGTACTTATGATACTATTTCATAACTATCAGTTCACTCTTTAGTGTCTACCACTGTGCACTTACCTAGCTTGTTTTAATTAGGCCATGACCCAATCAGCATTTATTTTTGTATCTTTGATATCAATATAAAATAGCACACTTATAAAATTCCTGGAGGACAGAGAGTTAAGAAGAATATCAAACACATTGAATATCAAATTATATTAAAAACTTGGAACAATTAACCAAATTTATATGATAAAATTTAATAATAGTACATAACTAAAAAGGAGAAAACAATTGCATAGATATGACTAAACAGTAACACATTTAAGTGACTTATAAAGGTCTGGAATAAATTTTAATCCACTACTGGTAAAAGTGACATTAGAATGTATTTGTAAAGCTTTTGCTTCACCAGATTCTTAATGTAAATCAACAATAAAATAAGATTACTCAAAGCACTAATGATAGCTTGGCCTAAACTAATAGAAATATACTATTTCTTTTGAGAGATAGTGATCTCATTGTTTTTCATTTGAAAAACCAGAATGAGAATAATGTATTTAGTTCTAGGGAAAATATTATAAGAGATAAACACTACAAGAGGTAAATTCCAAAAAATACAATATATATTCCAGAACAGAGTAGTGAGTAAAAAATATGGAAATAATTTCTTAAAGAATATGAAAAATATTTTACTTAAAGTAACCCTTATTTTAAACCTAAAGAGTGACAGGTGAAATAAATAAAGTATATTCTATATTTGTCCAGAAGTCAGAACCAGGATCCATGGTTAGAAAAATTGCAGGGAAGCAAATGTCAGTTCATCTTAAGAGGATTTTTCAAATAATTAGATTTGTTTAAAAATGAACTGTTCGTTTTACAGGATGGTGGGTTCCCTCTTCAGCTGAAGGTTAGAAGCCTAATTTTAAGGGATTTCATGGAGATATTTTATGTAGTATGTAACTGGTCTACAGATAATCTACAAAGTGTCTTTTGTTCTATGAAGCTAAAATATCAGGATATTTTTCCCTTGTCTGCTGAAAAAAGGAAGAAGAGTTGGTTATAGTAATTTCTGAAGAATTGGGATTTTAGATTATTTTTTTAAAAGAAACATTACTAAAGGCCCTGGCCAGTAAGCTCAGTTGGTTAAGGGCGTCGTTCCCAAACAAGGTTGCGGATTTCACGCCCCCCCCCCCCCCCCCCCCCGTCAGGGAGCACACGGGAAGCCACCAAAGAATGTAGGATTAAGTGGAGCAATAAACAAATGCTTCCCTTTCACTCCCCTCTTTTTCTCTTTCTCTCACTGTCAAAAGAAAAAAATGTTTAATGTGATTTCAACCTTCTTAAATTTATTGAGCCTCGCTTTTGTTGTCTAATGAGATCTATACTGGGAAATGTTTCATCAACACTTGAAAAGAATGTTTATTCTGCTGAATGTGTATTCTCAATGGAATATTCTGTATATATCTATTAAATCAAGCTGATCCAATGTATCATTTAAGGCCAATGTTTCCTGGTTGATTTTTTATCTGGATGACCTATTTATTAATGTGAATAAGATGTTAAAGTTCCTTGTTATTACTGAATTACTGTCAACCTCTCCCTTTATGTCTGTCAATATTTACTTTATATATATATTTACATGTTCCAATGTTGGGTGCATAGATGTTTACAAGTGTTATATACTCTTACTTATTAATTCCTTTGTCATTATGTAATGCTACTTTTTTTCTCTTCTTACAGTCTTTGTTCTAAAGTCTATTTTATCTAATTTAAATATTGCTACCCGGTCTGGCCAGGCAGTGGCACAGTAGATAGAGCATCGAGCTGGGATGCGGAGGACCAGGTTCAAGACCCCGAGGTCGCCAGCTTGAGCTCAGGCTCATCTGGCTTGAGCAAAAAGCTCACCAGCTTGGACCCGAGGTTGCTGGCTCAAGCAAGGGGTTTCTCAGTCTGCTGAAGGCCCGCCATCAAGGCACATATGAGAAAGCAATCAATGAACAACTAAGTAAGATGTCACAACGAAAAACTGATGATTGATGCTTCTCATCTCTTTCCGTTCCTGACTGTCTCTCCCTATCTATCCCTCTTTCTGACTCTCTGTCCCTGAAAAAAAAAAAAATACACACACAAACACACACACACCCTACCTTGCTTTTCATTTCCACTGGCATTAAAAATCGTGATTTTTCAGTCTGTATCCTCAGGTTTGAAATGAATCTTTTGTAAATAGCATATATATGGGTCTTGCTTTTCTTTAATCCACTCAGCCACTTTATGTCTTTTGATTGGAACATCTAGTCCATTAACATTTAAAATAATTATTGATAAAAATGCACTTATTGCCATTTTGTTAATGGTTTTCTGCTTGTTTTTGTAGCTTTTCTTGGTTCCTTTTTTTCTTTATTGCTTTCCCTTGTGATTTGATGACTTTCTTTTGTGTTATGTTTTGATTCCTTTTTCTCTATTCTTTCTGTATCTATTGTAGGTTTTTGGTTTGTGGTTACTATGAGATTCACATATAAGCAGTATGTATATAAGTGTCTATATTAAGTGATGGTTGCTTAAGTTCAAATGCATTATGAAAACACTACCTTTTCTCTCTTCTTCCCCCAAGTTTTATGTTTTCAATATCATATATTACATCTTTGTGTATGCGTGTTTCTTAGATAATTATCACAGATATTAATAATTTTCTACTTTTTGTCATGGCCATTGTACTAGCTTCATACATGACTGATTCACTACATTTGTACTCTATATTTTTTTTTCCCCAAGTACAGAGAGAGAGTCAGAGAGAGAGATAGATAGGGACAGATAGACAGGAAGAAAGAGAGGTGAGAAGCATCAATCATTAGTTTCTCGTTGCCCTTGTGATACCATAGTTGTTCATTGATTGCTTTCTCACATGTGCCTTGACCACGGGCCTTCAGCAGACCGAGCCACCCCTTGCTGGAGCCAGCGACCTTGGGTCCAAGCTGACAAGCTTTTGCTCAAGCCAGATAGGCCCGCGCTCAAGCTGACGATCTCGGGGTCTCGAACCTGGGTCTTCTGCATCCCAGTCCGACTCTCTATCCACTGCGCCACCGCCTGGTCAGGCTCTATATTTTCTTTTACTGGTGAGATTATTTTTTCATATATTTTCTTCTATTTTTAAACTTTCTTTTCCTTTTAAAAAAGCTCTTGACCCTAGTCAGGTAGCTCAGTTGGTTAGAGCATTGGTTGTGTGTTTCACCCCCGGTCAGGGCACACACAAGAAGCAAGTTAGGCAAAACCCCTTCAACAGCAGATTCTGGTTTCCCTAAAACAGTGGTTCTTAACCTGGGTTCTATCAAACCCTAGGGGTTTGATGAGTCGGTCTCAGGGGTTCAGAGAAGCCTCTGCCGCAGAGGTAAAGACACACTTGTGTAAAGTCGTGATGACATGCCCCACCTGGCCATCACTTGCTGCAGAAGATCACGTTACATTGCTTGGCCAACCAGTGCTGCGGGGAATTTAGAGCGCGCAGTAGTCAATGGCTGTCGTAGTTGTACGTCGTGTGGTTTCTTTCTTAATATTTTAATCCATACTAAATATGTCGTGTAAAAAAAGAAAGTGGTCGGATGAATATGTACAACATGGATTCACATGTATCACGGAATGGGATGGAAGTCAGCATCCTATCTGCATGATATGCAATGCCAAGTTGAGCAACTCTAGTCTCACACCGGCAAAACTAAATTTCGAAAAAAATCATATTTTATTTTTCACTAAAGAAGGGTTCGGTGAATGCACATATGAAACTGGTGGGTTCGGTACCTCAAAAAAAAAAAGGTTAAGAACCACTGCACTAAAACCTTCCAGTTCTCCTGGACATACAACCCACTAGTTTTTATAAACAGATGTTATGAGGATTTCTCTCCTTGGTTTCAGTTCCTTCAGGCTGGAGAGCTCCATGTGAGGCTCAGATCCATCACTGCTCAGGGGATACCTCCATGGTGGTGAAATTGCTCCAACTTGTAGGAAGCCACACTGGGGGTGTTGGTTCTGACCAGACCCTCCTGCCCTTTTCAGTGTGCCTTTCTCTTTAAATCCTTAGTTGTAAAAAAATATATTCTGTTAGTCTTCAAGTTATTCTCCAAGATATTTGTTCTGCATGTAGTTGTAGTTTTTTGGTGTGTTTGGGAATGGGTGAGCTCAAGATTTTTCTACCCCACAATTTGACTCCCCCCTGTTAAGCTCTTTCTGAAGCACTGGGTATTGTGATTTACATAAGACCAGATAACATAAGGGAAAGGCAGCCTGGAGGAGAGAGGTGTAGAGAATTAAACATCTTTAGCCCACAACATAATGAAAGAAAACTGTTCTTGAGGGACCATGTAATATGGCAGGGTTCTGAGATGAAATAAAAATAAAACAGCATCTTGATCATTCTGTCTGCTGGAATGTTGCAGTCAGAATAGCCTATTAATCCCCCCACCATGTAAAATATAAATTGGCTCCATCAGAGGTCATATTCAGTGAGCCACAAGTAAGCCTACAGCCCCACTACAAGCCAGGCCTAGTGCCAGACACATCATATTCTTATGTCATTGAATCTTCACAGAAATTATGAAGGTATCAGTATCCTCATTTCAAAGTTGAAAAAGAAAATCAGCTTCTGAGAGCCAATGCTCCTTAAGTCATTATGACACCTGAGATTCAGAATTAGGGTTAACTGAACTTTGAGTTACTTGAGAGTATTTCAGGATCTCCAAGGACTGCAGAGTATCTTTTTTTTTCTTTCTTTTTTTTTCACAGGGACAGAGGGAGAGTCAGAGAGAGGGATAGATAAGGACAGATAGACAGGAATGGAGAAAGATGAGAAGCGACACCTTAGTTGTTCATTGATTGCTTTCTCATATGTGCCTTTACCGCGGGCCTTCAGCATACCGAGTAACCCCTTGCTCGAGCCAGTGACCTTGTGTCCAAGCTGGTGAACGTTTTTTTTGTTTGTTTGTTTTTTGCTTAAGCTAGATGAGCCTGCACTCAAGCTGGCCACCTCGGGGTCTCGAGCCTGGGTCCTCTGCATTCCAGTCCAACACTCTATCCACTGCACCACTGCCTGGTCAGGTGCAGAGTATCTTAATGAGTCTAACATATTGGTTTTCCCCAATAAGAAATAAATGAGGCTGGAGAAAGCCAGATATATTACACAGATCCCTGTATAAAAACAAAGGAAGTCTTTGGAGTCTTGCTGAGTGATACTCCAGCACCAGCTCTGCACCTGAGCATTCTATGCACACTGTGTTCTTAGCTGTGAGGGCAAACTATGCAGAAGGGCAGCCAGGGAAAGGGAAGAGAGGCAAGAGATCAGTACGTTCCCCACTCAGCCTCTCTCCCCAGTGTCCTGTTAGAACTGTAAATACGTGGGCAGGAATCTGTCTCTAGAATGGATTTCCTAAACTACAGTGTAGATGGGTAGTTAGAATTAGCTTCACATTCAGTGATCATTTGTGGAGGGAATGGGGGAAAAGGCAAGAAGATATCTAACCTTTATCCGGTGCTATCATGTCTCAGATAAATGTATTACTGACAGTTACACTCTCAACACCAAAAGAAAAAATATGTAGATATTGTCATCAGGCAAGGGTTTGTCTTCCAGATTGGTTGATTAGTAGCTAAGGAAATGTGAGACTTGTTTCTGTATGTGCAAAGTGGAAGCAATCCTACCAAGCTCATAAAAATGTTAGTATCTTCGCCTGACCTGTGGTGGCGCAGTGGATAAAGCCGTCGACCTGGGAACACTGAGGTGGCCAGTTCAAAACCCTGCACTGGTTCGGTCAAGGCACATATGGGAGTTGATGCTTCCAGTTCCTCCCCCCTTTCTCTCTCTCTCTCTCTCTCTCTCTCTCTCTCTCTCTCTCACTCTGTGTCTCCTCTCTAAAATGAATAAAATAAAATAAAAAAAACATTTAAAAAAATGTTAGTATCTTTTCTCCACACCTGTTCCCTCTCTTTCCTGTCTTTGAGGGACAAGATACACTTTTAGAATTACAAAAGGAAGGGTATTTGACACTCCATGAAGAGGAGAATTTTGGGTTAATGGCCAAGTTTGTCCTTAGAATGGTTTTTTGGACTTTGTCAGATTTGATTCCTCCCCTTCTAAAGGCTAGCAAACTGAAGTGGCTGCTCCCTGCTTACCTCTAGTTGATGATGCAGTGGTGGTAGTCACCGTGAGAAGGACCTGATAGAAAACCAGGGAATCAAAGACTTCAACTTTGGTCCTGTTTCTCTATATCTAGACCTATACATTATTCACTATCAATACTGCTGCATCTGTCTCAAAGTCATTGCTGTGGTCTGAAATGACAGCAAAGCAGGAAAAAGATTTTAAAAACCCCTCTTTGAAAGCAAAAATGTCACAAGACACTGACCCTCAAACATACCAGCTCTCTGTGTAAAGTTTTATTCAATAGCCCTTCCTGCTTCAGGAAAAAATGACCTTGTCTTTTGAGTTTATGTTTAAACAAAGTTACTAAATGATTTCCCTTGATTCTGTGCATAGACTACCTTAATGTCACGAGTGTTCACCTGTTCAAGGAGAAATGGGACAGCAACAAACTGGATCACCATACTGACAAGTATGATAACAACAAGCTCATTGTACGTAGAGGACAGTCTTTCTACATCCAGATCGACTTCAATCGTCCATACAACCCCGGAAGAGATCTCTTCAGGGTAGAATACGTGATTGGTAAGTGCCACGTGCAAGCCCCGGTCATAATAATTCATCTATGTCATCATGTCATGTTAGACATGACACTATGAGTCACAAAATAGAGAGTGGATACAGGTTCAGTTGCATTATTTTCTCAAAGAATAGCATAATAACTGATATAAATGTACAATTTTATAACCTTTTTATAAGACAATTTGCCATAGCTATTAATATTGAAAAGACATATGCCCTTTGAGCCAGCATTTCCAGTCTGAGGAACCTTTATCAAGAATATTAAAGATCCAGTTTATAAAGGTAGGTATTACTTACTGCAACATTGTTTATAGTGGCAAAAAAAAAAAAAAACCACCTAAAAATAAATGCTTCTCAATAGCTAAATGTTTAAAAATACTGTAAAATATTCACATACTAGATTGTTATTTCTTAGAAAAGAATAAATTATATCTATAGCAGAGGACTTCAAGAGAGGTAGTAAGTGAGAAACAACATGTGGAAGAGAGAACATAACATCTTCTATGTGTATGTGACTATGTGAATAGTCTCTCTAGTATCAAGTGCACAAAAGAATACAAAACACACACATAAGTGTTGACATAGGTTCCTTGGTGAGAGTGTAGCCAAAATAGGAGAAGCAAAAGGAATGGGAGGTAAGCAAGAAAGGGAGAGAGAGAGAGAGAGAAAGAAAAGAATGATTATGATTACATAAAAGCATCTACGGACAATGATTGATCTATGTGGGAGTATAGGTAACAAAATTAGCAATAATTCAATTAAAACTACAAATACTTTCTTAGAAAAAGACTTGTGACCCCCTTACTACTTTAGTAATATGGCTTGTGATTATTTGCATTTATAGTGAAAATTTGTATATTAATGTGAAAAAAACTGGTGGAAGCCAGAGTAGAAGTGAGAGAGGAAAAAAGAGACTCCTGAGTCAGAATAAACAGCATCAGTGTGATGCTTGGCTTCTAAACAGAATTGTTTGTCATCCCAGTTGTGGGATAAGAGAGGGGAAACTAAGTTACTGTTCCTGTGTTATGGAAAATAAAATAATCACAATTTAATTATGTTTAAGGAAGAGACTGTTATTGTTAATATTTTTTAATAATGGATACTTTAGTTGAGAAAGAAATCTACAGCTAGTATTTTTAATACTATTTTAAAATCTTATGGGAGTTTATTTTTATTTCTTTTCTTAAGTTTATTTATCTCTCTCCTTTGTGTATTCATACACATACCTGTTTGCATTAGATGTGACTAAACTGCCCTTGCCACATTTATAGTGGAATGATCACTTCATGAAGGTCAAGAAGGAGACTTGACTTGTGGTGATGGACACAATATAATATATGGGTGTTCTATTATAGCATTGTACACCTGACATCTTTATAATTTTATTAATCAATGTCACCCAAGAAATTTAATTAAAAAATAAGTCATCCAGGAAAACAACAAATGAAATAACAATAGTAATAAAAAGAAACACCCAATAGAAACTCTGTCCACAGTTTTGCTGCAACTTCACAGTAATTTTTATTTCTCCCTTTAGCCAAACAGTAAGGTAATGAGAACAGGGTAAGAAAGCCTTGCCCCTGAATTGGACTTGTCTGAAGTTTGAGACCTCCTCCCACCAACTGTTTAGAAAATAATTATAATAAAAGTAATCTTAAGAAGAATGATGAGATGAGTGTCGTAGATTGGTCTCTCAGGAAATGAACTCTGAGAAGACAATTCATGTGGAAAAACTTTAACTGGGGAGCACTCTTAAGATCAGCATCTGTGAGGGAGTGAAGGAGTCATTGCTGGCCAGGGACAGAAGTTGAACTAACATCAACAAAGGCCACTGTGGATTCCACGGTGAGTTCTGGACCTAGATTGAATCTCCAGAGTTGTTCAGTCTTGAGACAAGGACATGGGCCCTTTTTCTCTAGCATGGACTAGACATTGACTACAAGCTACCCACAGGGAGAGGACTGTACCTGTAGTAGACTATCTGTGGCTGAGGGAAAACCCCTGATGGCAGCTGGATGGAAGCTGTGAGCCACCAACAGTCAGTGCCGGAGCACTGATGCCTTCACCCTGGATAGAAAAGGTCTGGGTGCTGTACCATAGCATCCCCTACAGTAAGCATCCCAAGTTGTCTTTTTTTACAGAAGGCACAGTGTTAACTTTAGTGTTTTCAGTGAAAAGGTGGGGGAAGAGAAGCATAGCAAATTTGCCTTTGAGATAAAAGTTTATATATTTTAAAAACCAACATGTATTTAAAACCCTTCTCAGAGACCACAAAGGAGTTAAGCTGTGTTCCAACATGCATGGTTCATTACAGGCATTATTAGAGTAAGCCCTCACTTACTGCCATCTATAGCAGTGTTTTTCCAACCGCCAGTTCACAGACTGGTCCACCAGAAATTTTGTGCCGGTTTGCAAAAGAGTTAACCACTTTGATCTTAGTTGAATTTGCTTATGTTCAAGGTGATTTCTGCCTTAGTGTTCTGTGAAGTAATTCTCTTATTTTTACCAGTCCTCTAGTGTAAAAAGGTTGAAAACCACTGGTCTACACATTCTTAGAAATTGTCACTTTAAGCAAAATGATGTATAATGAAACTAATTTTACCATAGGCTAATTGATATGAATAAGAGTTAAGTTCCTATGCATGTTTCTGGTTGCAAACAAAAAATCACCAGATGTCTAAATAAAGACCCAAAGCACTTCCAATTAACATTGAAATAAATGAGAGGTATGCATACACTTAAGAAAGATGAATAAAAACAAGTAGAATTTTGACTTTTCAACCCACTAATCCCAGTTCAGGGTCATGGGTGTCTAGAATCTATCCCAGCAGCTCAGGGCAGGAGGTGGGACCCACCCTGGATAGGACCATGGCACACATGTGTGCTCATGCACACACTCACTAACTCAGACTGGGAGACAATATAGACACACACATTCACCTCACCTGCAATCTCTGGGATGTGAGAAGAAGTCAGAGTCTGTGAAGAAATCCCACACAGACGTGGGGAGAATACACAGTTCATCAGTCCATAAACAGTTGCCCCGTCTGAGAATCAATTTTTTCTCCTCAATGTTGTAACAGAATGACACTGAATGAAGTGCATTTGAGGACCTGCTGTACATCTGAGGACTTTCTATTTTCAAATTTATTGTAGAAACAAGAAAAGGAAAATGACAAAATTCTACCTTTGACTATTTAGTGTATGAGAAATCAAGCACAGTTATAAAGGGCCTTCAAGACCCAATAATGGTGAATTTGTCCCAGTGTCTTTTCTGCATCTCATGTCACTCAGGGGGTGCCACACAAATACAGGCTTTACCACCTCGGCAGGGCTAAGACCAAATAAATAGAACAGTGTTGGACACTCACTGGAGCTCAGAAATAATTCTCTTAGAAAGCAGTATCTCTTTCAGTAGAATTAAATAAAGCCAAGGTAATTTGATTGTAAAAGTAATGTTGTAATGAGAAGAGACAAGTATTGAATATGAACAGAAAATGAAATTAAGTGTAAAAGTTTGTACGTGCAGGTGTACCTCAATTTCAAGAAACCTAGAATGCAAAAACAGTGATTTTGAAACAGAAAGCTTCATGAAAAAATAAGACACAGCAAAGAATCTCCTCAAATCTTTCTTTTAGAGTTTATATAACATTAGATTTATCAGCAAAGATCATTATATGCATTATTTTAAAAAATATATAACTATGCCATTGAACAATCATTTTATTTAAAAATACAGAAAAAGTCCTGGCTGTTTGGCTCAGCAGTAAATGTTGGCCCAGTGTGTGGAAATCCTGGGTTTAATTCCTAGTCAAGGCACACAGGAGAAGCAACCATCTGCTTCTTCATCCCCCTTTCTTTCTCTCTCTCCCTCTCTTACAGCCATGGCTAGAATGGTTCTAGCAAGTTGGTCCCGAGTGCTGAAGATGTCTCCATGACCTCACTTCAGGTGCTGAAATAGCTCGGTTGCCGAGCAATAGAACAGTGGCCCCAGACAGGCAGAGCATGACCCTATAGGAAGCTTGTTGGGTGGATCCCAGTCAAGTGCATGCAGGAATCTGTCTCTCTGCCTCCCTGCCTCTCACTTAATAAAAACAAAAACAAACAAACAACAACAAAACACATACACAGAAAAAATAACTTAATTTTTTTATGTTTTCATTTAGTATTTTATTGTGGTTGTTTTTCTCTCTCCTGTGACTTTGTATAAGTTGAGCTGGCATGTGTCAATACACTGGAGTTTCCTTTCGTTTCTTTCCTCAGAAGCCAGGTCATGAGATTTATTTATACATGAGTTTACCTTCAAATCAGGTTTCTTTCTCTTATTTTAAATAGTTAATTGCCTCTCTCATGTGGTCCCTGGTAAATCCACGGTGTGCTCAGCTTTCTATTTAAGAAAGTTGAACAGGGAGCATGCTCTGTACATTGTTTCAGGGCTTTGATAGCTACATTCATTAGCTTCTGGTAGAACACAGACATCACTATGAAGTAGGTGGGAGGTGTTAATGAATTTGAGGAGGTGAGTGTGGCTGAAAAATGTGCCTGGTAGTCTGTGGGGTCTTTTGTCTCTTTCCAATTCTGAGCCTGTGTAGCCTCAGCAAATCATGAAAGGCATGGAGCAAAGCGTTAATTACAGGTTTCACTAACCTATAGTGAACTGTGAAAAGATCAGAACAGCTGTGGTGTTAATTTGTTATCACTTTAACATGGGACCCCTCTTTCTTTGATACTCTGTTGAGGGAGCTCATTGTAATGAAATAATTCTCAGCTGCATTTTTTTACCAGCTCTTCTCCTCAAAACAGTAGATGTTACCCCACCCAGTAAGCACTCCAAAGTTAATAACACGGTGCAGTATGTGAGCAAGTTTCTTTCTTCCTGGACTCCAATCATAAGAGACCAAGGGAGTCGAGGTCAGTGCCTTGGAGATTTTGCCACAGCTCTACGCTTCATACTTTTTGTTGCAACAGAAGGAAGAAGGGAAGAATTGCATCAGCAAAGCCTGCTCCTCTTAGAACAAAAACTTTCCCAGGAGCTCTAGGCAACCTATTCCTGTCTCATTGCTGTCCTTACCTGTAAGAAAGTGTTTCCTTTTCCCAGACTCTTCACAGGGGAGGGCAGGGACAGCTAAGCATGGATGGTAGGAGACACCCAGGGTGTGTGCCACAAGTCCCTTCCATCTTTGTCATCCTGTGAGTCAAAAGTGCAGCTCTTACATAGTGGGCTATGCGGCTCATGGGCACAGCTGTTAGGTGCCCAAAACCTTACAGGACCTTGCCAATTGCATGTGCCCTGCATTATTGGCCCCATAAAGCATTGACTATTCTTGAATAGTATTTATCAAAAACTGACTAGAGAGGAAGGCTCTGGTGTATCTTAAAGACAGGAGTGACCTGAGCCATTGTCAGTTGTGGGTTGTAGGCTGGAGAGGGGGTGCTCACAGGAGTGAGGATGAGACCCTTGATCAGGGCGGCAGTGGTAGAGAGAGCAAAGAGGAGCTGATGTGAGAAGTATTTGGGAGACACAATCTACAGGTCTTTAGATTGGCAATCTGCATACAGTAAGAGGGAAGAAAGAGTGGCAGGCTTGTGTGACAATGATAGATCCTAGCACTTCTGAATGCAAGAAAGACTGTAGCAAGTTCGGGAGTAAGTCATTGAGTGTGGAAAGTGATAATGGTAGTGGCTCCCATTGATAACTTACTCACTGGCCCTGGATACTCATTTAATTCTTCAAGTATCTCTTGGGCATTGGACTCTGATCATCTCCCATTTTTTCAGATGGGATTAGGGTTGAAGTGGTCAGATAATTACCCAAGATTACACCTAAAAAGTGCTGAAGCTACAATTTGAACTCACATTCTCTCCTAATTAATTACAAGGCATACTACTTCCACCAATGAAACAGTGGAGTATACAAACAAATTCTATTTGAGCCTGCTGAAATTTGAGAGACATAAGGGACTTCTAAGTAAACATGTTCTATAACTAGTTGCATAGATAAGTCTGAAGCTTAGAAAAGAAGTTTGGGTTGAGCATATAGAAATGTGGATATCATACACACATAGGTGGACAAGGTTATTCTGAAGACCTAAGTCAAGTGAGAAATGGACTCAGGCCTGGGGGAGAAACAGCTTTTAAAAAGTCAGTCCAGCCTGACCTGTGGTGGCGCAGTGGATAAAGCATCGACCTGGGAACACTGAGGTCTCCAGTTCAAAATCTCCCCCCTTTCTCTCTTTCTCTCTCTCTCTCTCTCTCTCTCTCTCTCACACACACACACACACACTCTATGTCTCCTCTATAAAATGAATAAAATAAAATAAATATATATATAAAAAAAGTCAGTCCAGGCCCTGGCCTATTAGTTCAGTCAGTTAAGAGCAGTGTCCCAAAATGACAAAGTTACAGGTTCGATCCCCCAGACAGGGCACAAACAAGAAGCAACCAATGAATGAATGACTGAGTGGAATAACAAATGAATGCTTTCCTTCCTCTTCTTCTCCTTCTTCCTCTCTCTGTCTCTATCAGTGAATAAATAAATTAAAAAAAATAAGCCCTGGTAAGATAGCTCGGTTGGTTGGAGCATCATCCTGAGCACAGAGGTTGCTGGTTCGATTCCCTGGTCAGGGCACATACAGGAGCAGTTTGATGTTCCTATTTTTTTCTCTCTCTGCATCTCACTCTCTCTAAAAAAAAAAAAAAAAAAAAAAAGGTTAAAAGTTAATCCAGGCGCCAGAGTCCTTGGAGGAAACAAAGACCATAAAATAGGAGGGAAATCAGGGGAGTGCAGAAAGCTTGGTCTTTGAAGAGGAGAGAGTGACCAGCTTTATCAAATACAATAAGGAGATAGTAAAAACCCTGGCTGGTTGGCTTAGTGGTAGAGTGTCAGCCCAGCGTGTAGATGGCCTGGGTTTGATTCCCATTCAGGGAACACAAGAGAAGCGTCCATCTGCTTCTCCACCCCTCCACCTCTTGTTTCTCTCTCTTTTTCTCTTCCCTTCCTGAAGCCATGGCTTGATTGGAGTGAGTTGGCCCTGGGATGCTGAGGATAGCTCCATGGCATCCACCTCAGGCAGTAAGAAGAGCTCAGTTGCTGAGCAAAGGAGCAACACCTCAGATGGGCCGAGCAATGCCCCCTAGTGGGCATGCTGGGTGGATCCCAATCGGGTGCGGGCAGGAGTCTGTCTCTCTACCTCCCTGCTTCTCACTTCAGAAAAATATAAATAAATAACGAGATACTAAGGTAAGAGCTTTCCACCGGACTCAACAGTTAGGGGGACACTGATACTTGAAGAGAAACCAAATTTTAATGGTCCAAAAGTAAATGAGATGTGAACAAATGCGCATAGCAAATGTGATTTAGTCTTTTAGAGGACATGGGGAAGAAAAAAGGGTGTTTTAGTTTGAGTGCTTGTTTTAGGGTTGAAGGTACTTGAACACGTATGTAGTCAGAGGGGAAGGAGCCAGTAGAAGAAGAATCCTAATATTTTAGGAGAAGCTTTGGGTAACTGAGGACAATGCTGGAGCACAGAGTGAAGTGGCATGGACAGACTAGAAAGAAGTCCTCCTCCTCTGAGGTGTTGGCAAAGAGGTAAGGGACAGTGTGACTATATTAGGGAAAGAGATAAGAAACTGATCGGCATGCCTGATGACCTCAAGTTTCTCAAAGTAGGAGGTGAGCAGGTGCTATATACAGGAGCTTAGGACGGGAAAGAACGGCTTCCTATATACTGAGAGCATCACCCAAACCCTTTAAGACTGTGTATCCCTGTGGATTTATGGTTCAGAAATTCCAAGTTTCTCTGCTGAGAAATGTTTTGCCCAAAATCATACAGGAATGTATTATCCTATGCTTTCCCCATTATATTACGCTGTTTTGATGAGACAAGGCGACCTGTTTCATAATTTTGAAGCAACATTTATGTAAGTGTCATTTAAAATTTTTGCTTCTGTGTGTTCTGGCATCACGACAAGTGTATTCATTTTTATTATTATTAATTTTAATGGGTTGACACCAATAAATCAGGGTACATATGTACAATGAAAACATCTGCAGGTTATCTTATCATTCAATTATGTTGCATACCTGTCACCCAAAGTCAAATTTTCCTCTGTCACTTTCTATCTGGTTCTCCCTGTGCCCCTCCTGCCCTCCTTATCCCACCCTCTCCTCCCTCCCCCCACACGTAACCACCATTCTCTTCTCCATGTCTCATAGTCTCACTTTTATGTCCCACCTATGTATGAAATCATGCTGTTCTCAGTTTTTTTCTGATTTACTTATTTCACTCCGCATAATGTTATCAAGGTCCATCCATTTCGTTGTAAATGATCCGATGTCATCATTTCTTATGGCTGAGTAGTATTCCATAGTATATATGTACCAAAGCTTTTTAATCCACTCGTCCTCTAATGGACACTTGGGCTGTTTCCAGATCTTCGCTATTGTGAACAATGCTGCCACGAACATGGGGGCGCATTTCTTATTTTCAAACAGTGCTATGGTGTTCTTAGGGTATATTCCTATAAGTGGGATAGCTGGGTCAAAAGGCAGTTCAATTTTTAATTTTTTGAAGAATCTCCATACTGTTTTCCACAGTGGCTACACTAGTCTGATTCCCACCAGCAGTGCAGAAGGGTTCCCTTTTCTCACATCCTCACCAGCACTTATTCTGTGTTGTTTTGCAGATGAGCGCCATTCTGACTGGTGTGAGGTGATATCTCATTTTTATTTTGCATTTAATTTGCATTTCTCTAATGATTAGTGATGTTGAGCATTTTTTCATATGCCTATTGGCCATCTGTATGTCCTCTTTGGAGAAATTTCTATTCATTTCTTTTGCCCATTTTTTGATTGGATTGTTTGTCTTCCTGGTGTTGAGTTTTATAAGTTCTTTATAAATTTTAGTTATTAACCCCTTATCAGATGTGCTGTCGAATATGTTCTCCCATTGTGTGGTTTGTCTTTTTATTCTGTTCTTATAGTCTTTAGCTGTGCAAAAACGTTTTAGTTTGATCTAGTCCCATTTGTTTATCTTGCCTTTTATTTCATTTGCCCGAGCAGATAAATTGGCAAATATATTGCTGCTACAGAAGTCAGAGAGCTTGCTACCTAGGTTTTCTTCTAAGATGCTTATGGTTTCACGGCTTACATTTAAGTCTTTTATCCATTTTGAGTTTGTTTTTGTGAATGGTGTAAGTTGATGGTCTAGTTTCATTTTTTTTGCAAGTAGATGTCCAATTTTCCCAAACCCACTTCTTAAAGAGGCTGTCTTTACTCCATTGTATGTTCTTTCCTCCTTTGTCAAATATCAGTTGTCCAAAAAGGTGTGGGTTTATTTCTGGGTCCTCTGTTCTGTTCCATTGATCTATGTGCCTGTTCTTACGCCAGTACCAGGCTGTCTTGAGTATAATGGCCTTGTAGTAAACCTTGATATCAGGAAGAGTGATACCTCCTGCTTTATTTTTTCTTTTTAAGATTGCTGATGCTATTCGTGTTCTTTTTTGGTTCCATATAAATTTTTGGAATGTGTTCTATATCTTTGAAGTATGTCATTGGTATTTTAATTGGTATTGCATTGAATTTATAAATTGCTTTGGGTAATATAGACATTTTAATGATGTTTATTCTTCCTAGCCATGAACACGGTATATGCTTCCACTTGTTTGTATCTTCCTTGATTTCTTTTATCAATGTTTTATAATTTTCCGAGTACAAGTCCTTAACCTCCTTGGTTAAATTTACTCCTAGGTACTTTATTTTTTTGGCTGCAATAGTGAAGGGGATTGTTTCCTTAATTTCTTTTGCTGACAGTTCATTGTTTGTATATAGAAATTCCTCTGATTTCTGAGTATTAATTTTATATCCTGACACCTTGCTGTATTCATTTATTAGGTCCAGTAGTTTTTTGACTGAGACTTTAGGGTTTTCTATATACAATATCATATCATCTGCAAATAATGACAGTTTTACTTCTTCTTTTCCAATTTGGATGCCTTTTATTTCTTTTTCTTGTCTGATTGCTGTAGCTAGGACTTCCAGAACTAATTGAATAAAAGTGGTGAAAGGGCGAACCCCTGCCTGGTTCCTGATCTTAAGGGGATTGCTTTTAATTTTTGCCCATTTAGTATGATGTTTGCTGTGGGTTTGTTGTAAATGGCCTTTATCATGTTAAGGAATGTCCCTGTATTCCCACATTACTGAGAGTTTTGAGCATGAATGGGTGCTGGATGTTATCAAATGCCTTTTCTGCATCTCTTGAAATTATCATGTGATTTTTGTTCTTTCTTTTGTTTATGTGAAGAATCACATTGATTGATTTGCAAATATTGAACCAGCCTTGCCTCTCCAGAGTAAATCCCACTTGATCATGGTGTATGATTTTTTTCATATATTGCTGGATCCCATTTGGCTAATATTTTGTTGAGAATTTTAGCGTCTAAATTCATCAGGGATATAGGCCTATAATTTTCTTTCTTTGTGTTGTCTTTGCCTGGTTTTGGGATCAGAATTATGCTCGCCTCATAAAAGGAGTTTGAAAGTCTTCCTTCCTCTTGAATTTTTTGAAATAGCTTGAGGAGGATAGGAGATAGTTCTTCTTTGAATTTTTGGTAGAATTCACTTGTGAAGCCATTGGGCCCTGGACTTTCCTTTTTCGGGAGTTTTTTGATAACTGTTTCGATCTCATTTGTTGTAATTGTTCTGTTTAGGTGTTCTGATTCTTCCAGATTGATTTTTGGAAGATTATATGATTCAAGAAATTTGTCCATTTCACTTAGGTTGTCTAATTTTTTGGCATATAGTTCTTCATAGTATTTTCTTACAATACTTTGTATTTCTGTTGTGTCAGTTGTTATTTCTCCACTCTCATTTCCAATTTGAGTCCTCTCTCTTTTTTTCTTGGTGAGTCTAGTTAAAGGTTCATCAATCTTGTTTACCTTTTCAAACAACCAGCTCCTGGTTTCATTGATCCTCTGTATTGTTTCTTTAGCCTCTATGTCATTTATTTCTGCTCTGATCTTTATTATTTCCTTTCTTCTACTGCTCCTGGGTTTTATTTGCTGTTGTTTTTCTAGTTCTCTTAGATGCAGGGTCATGTTGCTTATTTGATCTTTTTCTAGCTTCTTATGATATGCCTGTAGTGCAATGAACTTCCCTCTCAGTACTGCTTTTGCTGTGTCCCATAAATTTTGAGTTGATGTATGCTGATTATCATTCGTTTCTAGAAACTTTTTTATTTCTTCTTTGATCTCATTGTAAATCCATTCATTATTTAATATCATGCTATTTAGTTTCTAGTGTTTGAGTATATTTCAGGGTTTTTTTATGGTTAATTTCTAGTTTCATGGCATTGTGATCAGAAAAAGTGCTTGATATGATTTCAATCTTCTTGAATTTATTGAAACCATTTTTGTGTCCTAACATGTGGTCTATCCTAGAAAACATACCATGAGAGCTTGAGAAGAATGTATATTCAACTATTTTAGGGTGAAAGTTCTGAAGATATCTATTAAATCAAGTTGATCTAGTGCATCCCTTAAGTCTGCTGTTTCTTTATTAATTTTCTTTCTTGAGGATCTATCCAGTGTTGTTAGTGGGGTATTGAAATCCCCTACTATGATAGTATTGCTGTTAATCTCACCCTTTATATCCATCAAAGTCTGCTTTATGTATGTCGGGCTCCTATATTTGGTGCATAGATATTTATAATAGTTATATTTTCCTGTTGAATTGTTCCCTTTATCATTATGTAGTGTCCTTCTTTATCTGTACAGCCTTTGTTTTTTTATTATTATTATTAATTTTAATGGGGTGACACCAATTAATCAGGGTACATATGTACAATGAAAACATCTCCAGATTATCTTATCATTCAATTGTGTTCCATACCCATCACCCAAAGTCAAATTGTCCTCTGTTACCTTCTATCTGGTTTTCCATGTGCCCCTCCCCTCCTCCCTATCCTACCCTGCCCTCCCTCCCCACACTCCGTAACCACCACTCTCTTGTCCATGTCTCATAGTCTCACTTTTATGTCCCACCTATGTATGAAATCATGCTGTTTTCAGGGTTTTTTTCTGATTTACTTATTTCACTCCGTATAATGTTATCAAGGTCCATCCATTTTTTTGTAAATGATCCGATGTCATCATTTCTTATTGTTTTAAAGTTCATTTTGTCAGATATAAGTACTGCTACCCCAGCTTCTTTTTATTTCCATTTGCATGAAATATTTTTTCCCATCCTTTTACCTTCAGTCTATGTGCATCTTTTGTTTTAAGGTGTGTCTCTTGTAGACAGCATATGTATGGGTATTGTTTCTTTATCCACGCAACTACCCTATGTCTTTTGATTGGATCATTTAAGCCATTTACATTTAAGGTTATTATTGATATGTAATAATAAGTTGTTTATTGCCATTTTATTCTTTAAAGCTGTATTCTTCTTTTTCTATTTTCTTTCTTCCATTTGAACTGTTCACAACAGGACCCTTAGTATCTCTTGCAGAATTGGTTTGGTTTTAATGAATTCCTAGAGGCTTTTTTTGTCTGGGAAGCTCTTTATTTCTCCTTCAATTTTAAATGTTAGCCTTGCTGGATAGAGTAGTCTTTGTTGTAGGTTCTTGTTCTGCATTACTTTGAATATATCTTGCCATTCCCTTCTGGCCTCAAGTGTTTCTGTTGAGAAGTTGGATATCATCCTTATGGGGGCTCCTTTGTAGGTGATAGCCTTTTTTTCTCTTAGCAGCTTTTAAAATTTTCTCTTTATCCCTTAGCTTTGGTATTTTAACTATGATGTGTCTTGGTGTATATTTCTTTGGGTTTTTCTTTAATGAAGTTCTCTGTGCTTCTTGAACATGTGAAATGTTTTCCAGCCTTAATTTAGGAAAGTTTTCAGCTATGATTTGATTGAACAATGTTTCTATCCCTTGTTCTTTCTCTTCATCTTCGGGTACCCCTATGATGCAGATTTATTTCTCTTCATGTTGTCACAGAGCTCCCTTAGAGTTTCCTCATATTTTTTGAATCTCTTTTCCTTTTTCTTCTCTTCTTCTGTGCCTTTCTTTATTGTGTCTTCTAACTCGCTGATTCGATCCTCAGTGTCATTCATCCTGCTTTTAATTCCTTCCACTGTGTTCTTCAGTTCTGATACTGTATTTGTCATTTCTGTCTGATTCTTTTTTATTATTTCAATTTCATTTTTTATACTTGTTATCTCTTTATTTAGGTGCTCATAATGACTATCCATTGTTGCTCTAATTTCTTTGAACATCCTATCATTATTTTTAATTCTTCTTCTGGTAATTTGGTTATATCTGGTTCATTCAGGCCCTTCTCTGGGGATTTCTCTTGATTCATTTGGTTTGCATTCCTCTGCCTGCCCATTTTGTCTCTGTATAAGCAAGTTGTGGCCACTGGAGTCCAGTAAGTGTTGCCTTTGTGTTCCCTAGGTGTGGTCTGTCTGCAGGCCTGCCACCCCTACTGCTGCTGCCTAGGGCAGTTGGGTATGGGCGTTGCCAGCCCCGGCCCACTGAAGCTGTTGCTGTGATTTCCACCTCTCCTTTGCGGGAGGGGCTGTCACTCAGACCACAAGCCTCAGCACCTAGGGTAGAGGTGAGCACCTTTGCTCATCTGGGGACCCAGCTTGTTTCCGTGCTTCTGCCCAGCACCCGCAGTTAGAGCCTGCTCGCCACAGTTTTGTGGGTTGGACGGGGCTTCTGACGTGCTCTCAGCTGTGAGCCTTTGCCCGTCCGGAGCTTTAGCCCCGCCCTCGAGGCCAAAGCCCTCCTGCGCAGGATCGCAAACCAAGGTTTATTGGGCACGGCGTGGCTGCTGGCATGCGCTCAGCTGTGAACTTCCGCTTGTCTGGGCTCTACCACGTCCCTGTATTCAGAGCCAACTCGAGCACGCAGGATGGCAAACCGCGGTTTATCTGGCCTGGCGGGGCTGCTGGCGTGAGCTCAGCCACAAGCCCCCGCCCGTCCCTGGTCCTAACCCTGTCCCCGCGGTCAGGGATGGCTTGTACAGGGTCGCAGAGCAGATCTCTGCCCATTCCTGGCCTCCCACTTTTCCCCCACCAGTGGGGTTACAGGCGGGCCCGCAGCTGCAGGACCACTTTTGCGCGTCCCCTCCGCCCCTGCTGGGCTAGACTGAGCTCACACCGGCTGGGCCTCCGCCCCTGCCGACAGAACTGCGTTTCAGCGTCCTGCCGCCACCATCCCTTCAGCAACTCTCAGCAGAGTAGGAAGGGCCCTAACACTCCATACTGTAGGCCTGGGAACTCCCTCCATCTAAGCAGCTCTGCTCTAATTGCCGCGGGAGAGCTTGTTTGGCTGGTGTCCTGTCTCCCTTTGCTGGTATTGCTAGTTCCTGGGGAAATATTCGTTTTTGATTAGGGAAGTGACTTAGCCCTGGGGTTAGGGTGGCTGTCCCTCAGAGTGTTTGTCCCTGTGCCTTCAGTCCACACTCTCTTCCCGCTGCTCTGGTCCTCTCCTCTGTCCCTGTTCCCTGGAGCCCCGGGTGCGTGGTTGTGAGAGAGGTTTTCTGCGCTGTCCCTTTAAAAAGAATCTTGGGTCTGAGAAAACTGTCTCTTTCTCACAAACAGTATCTTCACTTGTTTCACAGCTCAATACTGTCCAAACGCCTCTTCTAGGCTCTGCAACTGCAGGCTGGGGCTTTGTTCCTGGGACCCAGGTTCCTCCCTCTCCGCCAAACTCTCCTCCCGCCACACGGGTCTCTCCGGGCTGCCGTTCGCTCCAGGGAGCTGGGCAGCCCTCTTCGCGTTTTCGCTTTTCCTACCAGTCTCAATGTGGCTTCTGTGTTCCTTGGTTGAAGAGTCCACTTAGTTTAGTTCAAAGTTGGTTTATCCAGATGATGGTTCTTAAAATTGAGTTATAATCCACTTTGGTTCTGGGAGTTGGAAGTTGGTACGTCTGCCTACTCCATCGCCATCTTGCTCCTGGCAAGGATGAGTCGGCCTTCTACCATGTCCACCTCCTGGAGGCCTGCATTTCCCCGCGTGCCTGGCACCATGCTCCTGTACTTCACCAATAGTGTATTCATTTTTAAGTGCGTCTTGAAGTGGCTAAGAATGGTATCTAAGAAACTAGGACAGTGCCTCCTTGGGGATGTTATCTGTGAACGCCTGTCATGTGAGATGCTTCTTAAAGCAGGCTCCATGGACAGTGCGTTTGGGTCCTACTGTGTCCGATGCCTCTTCTCACAGAGTCCCATGCCCAGCACACATTAGTATGCTAAAAGCTCTGAGGAAGCAGGAAGTAAAAAAATACATATCAAAAATACAAAAATAAAGCAACTTCTCTAGCCTAACATTTCCCATAATTGCTTTACTACAAACACTACTCTAACATATTTTTAGTTTATAATATCTTGTAGTAACATGCAGAAATCATTCTAGAAAATGCCTAACTACCATTGCAAATTACCATTATCCTGTAAAATATGAAGAAGAGTGAATGACAGAACCTGAGTGGCTTTGTAGTCTGTATGTTATGGTAACTTATTATAATGTCTCTTTCTCCTTTTTGACACTTAAGATTTTGTGCCAACATTAGAAGAGCTATCAATATGGAATTCATATAAAGTAACTTTTCAAAATGATTACATTCCTTTTTTATTTTTATATGTTTATTTTCCAGATTTTTATTTGGCTTATTTTATTATAAAGCCAATTTATTTTCTTTTTGAATACGTTATTGGACTCCTACTGAACACCTTTCATGTGCAAAGCACTAAATTGAGACTACAGTAGTAATACACATATGTTTCTCCTCTGCCCTCGAAGAGTCTGGAATGTTCAGCCTGAATAGTAGAAGTTGAGTTTAAGGTTGGCTTCTTAGGTAAAATACTTGGAAATCAAATTAGAGAGAGAAATTGTGAGGCTAGCTGGAGGAGTCCCAGGAAGTGTTATTTAAATAGGGTCACAAAGGATAAGTAGTTGACTCATTTGAATGGAAAAAGTATACAGTCTAGAAAATAAATGGGAAATTCAGTAAAGAAGAAATACTTGGAAACACATTGGTGGTCCTGTATACCTAGATAAGACATTTAGATCATATACTATAAATGGCTAGGAGCCTTTATGGAGGAATTTTAAGTGGAATGGTCAAAGATCTAGGTTTTTACTTTTTAGATTATTGTTACATCGTTTGATAGATGGATTTGTTTATTCAGCTCTAATCTCCCTGTCTACCTAGAAAGGGAGATTTTGTTGAGACACCAGCCTAACCTGATTCTAAATATGTTAAGCTTGTCAAGCATCTCTCTCTTTTTTTTTAAGCATCTCTTTATGGGATAAATTTATTATTAAGTGTCCACTCAGTAATGTCCCACCACCATCCTGGGTCTGAAGATAGGGGGTGAGAGAAGTCTCCCACCTCTCCCCTTAGGGTGAGCCCTTAAAGACTTCGCAGCCAGCACCTGTGGTGCTTGGAGAATTCCTCCAACGAACGACTAGCAGTACTCAATAAGAAAATGCTGTCGCCTGACCTGTGGTAGCGCAGCGGGTAAAAGCTTCGACCTAGAACGCTGAGGTCGCCGGTTCAAAAAACCCTGGGCTTGCCTGGTCAAGGCACATATGGGAGTTGGTGCTTCCTGCTCCTCCCCCCTTCTCTCTCTCTCTCTCTCTCTCTCTGTCTCTCTCTCTTTCTCTCTCTCTCTCCTCTCTCTAAAAAATGAATAAAATCTAAAAACATTTAAAAAAATAAAATCAATAAATAAATAGTTTTTTAAAAAAGAAAACCAATAAAAAATAAAAAGAAAGAAAATGCTGTCAAGGTCGTGGCTGGCTGGCTCAGTGGTAGAGCATCAGCCTGATGTGCAGAAGTCCTGGGTTCAATTCCCAGCCAGGGCACACAGGAGAAGTGCCCATCTGCTTCTCCACTCCTTTCCCCCTCTCCTTTCTCTATGTCTCTCTCTTCCCCTCCCTCAGCCAAGGCTCCATGGGAGGAGAGTTGGCCCGGACACTGAGGATGACTCCATGGCCTCTGCCTCAGATTCTAGAATGGCTCTGATTGCAGTGGAACAATGCCCCAGACAGGCCGAGCTTTGCCCCCTTGTGGGCATGCCGGGTGGATCTCGGTCGGGCGCATGTGGGAGTCTGTCTCTCTGCCTCCCCACTTCTCACTTCAGAAAAAGAAAAAAAGGAAAAGAAAATGCTGTCAAGAGGCAAATAGGAGGCCATTACTTTCTGTCTGTATCCTGGTTGCAAAGATAACAACCACCGAACCTCCAAACAAAAATATCCAGCATCCTCAACATCCATGCTAATGGCTAAATGAGTAGACAATCCACAGGCTAAGTTCTGCCTGGAATTATTTGCCCACAGTTCTGGCTAAAGTGACAAAAGCTGTTCAGTCTCAGTGTAGGAGGGACTGCCATCCCTAGTCTAGTCTACAGGTAGTCCCCTGGCCCTGCCTTGTGACTCATCTTTCATCCTGCAGAGCTTGGGTTTCTAAGTGAAGCTCAGTGTCCTTAGAGTAATAGAGTTACCAGTGTGTTTCATAACATCGAGTGCACTGCGTGGAGCACTCATAAATGACCACGGGTATTGCAATGAGAATTTCCACACAGATGCCTGACTTCCTCCCTCCCCCTCTTTTCTCTTTTGCCTTTGCCCTGACTCCTCTCTCCATTTTCCCTTATCTTCCTGCTTGTATCTTATGCTGACCTCTCTCACTTATGAGAACTCTTAGCCTTGGCTAACTAGCTCCCACCTAACTGACACTGCCTAATGGACACTTGTTTTCTGAACTCAGGCATGAAACGGCATAAGCATTCCCTGCCTATTCCACATAAATTCTAAGAGATTCTTGCCATATGTGAAGCTAGGAGTGAAAAAGGTAGGAAAAAATATTTAATGAAAACTAATGTGCCCACTGTTATACCTGGCTCTTAAGTCTCCAATCTGTGAAAAGAGACATTGCTTTTCCCAGTGGAATTAAAGCCCACTAAAAAAGGATAAAAGCAGACTAATTATTCATAATCTGTGCCCTCTCATTACTCCATGAGTGTGTTGCAAGAATTGACAAGGGAGTAATTGGAAAGCTCTCAGAACTCCTTAGTGACAGCTGCTTACTAATAAGATGGCCCAATTACCAGCCTTATTTTGAATATTGCAACTGTAAAAGAAAGCAAATTCTTATAGTATTTCTTAAGGAAGTATTTCTTCATAAAGCATCACTGTAACAGCAGTCAGAGCTAGACAGGTACAAGAGGGCCATAAAATAAGCTATAAATAGCTGCACCTCTCTTTTGCTATCCTTTTCACCTTTTCTTTTTTCTCTGTATTTCAGCCCTTCTGACTTTCCTATCCTTTCTTATCATTTCTCTCCATCACTGTCTCTCTTTCTCTCCAGCACTCACTCGCTCTCTTTCTTGTACACACAAAAACACAAGCCTGAGGATGAATGTTTTGTGATCTGTCCATTGGTTAGGGGAGGGGCAGGAGTTACCTTCAGGAGGTGGGTATGGAAATTTTGTGTCTGTTTGCAAGTGTTTCTGCTTGTGTAGAAGTGAGCTGCAGCATCTGGTTTCTCCACATTGCGGAATCATTATCTTTCCTAAACAATCCATTTTATCATGTCAGATTAAAACATGAAAATCTATCCTTTATCAAAAAAATCAGAATCTCATTAACAGGATCAAATGCAATTAAGTTACCATTAGTTTACAAGAGCAGTACAAAGGGGACTCAGTAAATGGTGTAGGTCTCTGCACACATGGGAGTAAAGAGAGACTTGAACAATATCCACCAGCCTTTACTTATTCACAAATTATGCCTGTGGGAGAGGAGAGAGGAGACATATGTATAATCCATACTTTTCTGCTAATCTAGAGATGATCAGATTCTCATACTTTGAGCTTTAAAGCCAAATATATCTTCAAAAAATAAAGGCTTCTGGGAGAGAAATGTGTAGAATAACAAGATGGGTTATAATAAAAACAGATTTTCAATCTCATTCATTCATTCATTCATTCAATCAATCATTTACACATTATGTTTACTATCATATGTTGATGAATATGGGATTGTCATCGGCCAAATCTATAGTCAGATAGACATGGAAGATGTTTCAGCACCAGTGTATTGAATTCCTTCACTGTAGTTACTCCTTTGAGTAAATACACATCTGAGCCATCTCTAACACAATAAAAATGCTTTGTGAGGATAGATAATACTATCCGACTGACTCCTATTTATAAATTTTCACAAATTGGTTTTGCAGAATGACTAGCTGACATTCCGCAGAGAGCAAAACTAAGGAAATAAGATATTCTAAGAGTACCTTTTGAGAAAAAAGAAAAAGAGCATGTGGAGTCAGGCATGGACGGAGGAAGAAGACCATAAACTGGAAGTGGGTGGAATGAAGAAATTTAGGGATGAGCTTGTATTCAAGGCAGAAACAAGAAGCTAAAGACAGAGAAATGCCTGGGCATAATTGCTCCCTGAGAAGTTGGGATTGGTGCTCCAGAAAGCATGCCTCTCTAAATGTTTTTACTGTATGTCTCTGCTCTTTGTTAAAAACAAAGGAATCCAAAATTTGGTGTGTTTCATAGAATCATGAATCAAAAATGTTAGGGCTGAAAGGAATCACAGCAATCATTTTGCCCAATCCACTTGGTCTACAGGTGTGGAATCTACCCACATCCAGTAAAAGTTTCAAATACATTCCCTCAGAAGGTCTGTCCAGGGCTGGACAAAGCTTAGTGGGTCACAGCTAGGGCAATGCTATAATTTATACTCCAAACCAGGACAATTTTGAGAGAAAAGGTAGGGCTAAATAAATGGGACAATAGCAAAACAGGCATTAACTGGGACTTAACACATCTTGGATATGTGATTGCCAAATCAAAGCTGAAGCAAGAGGCAGCTACTAGAAAATTAGAGGAATGTTGAGGGCAAAAAGGAGCAATTGCATGGTGTTAACAATAGAAACAAGTGCCCAGATAGGGCACAAAATATCTGTGCCTGCAAGGAAAGACATCAGGAGCCTAGAGCATTAAATTGGGTAGAATGTTGTATTGATTTGGCTTTGGAAGTACCAAATCAATGGAGATAGTGAGTTCATCCAAGATAATGACATCAAGCAGAGTCATTCACTCAAGATGAGGCAAAGTAAAGGGAGGAAGATCAAGGCAAAGGAAAAGAATGAACAGGCACAGAGCAGGAAGCTGTCCTGGTGAGACATCAAATGCATGGTGGAGACTCCTTTGTACCTCCTCACTGCAGGAGCAAAGAGACCCAAGGGGCTGAGTAAGAAGCCAACTACCTGTGCACTCCAAACATAAGAGCTAAGCCTCTCTTCATAGCTCTCTTTTGGGGGTTGTGCACGGTATTGATACAGAACTCTACTACCCCATAGGCTCTTAGGGGAGGGTGGCAGCATTGAATTAGCTGATTCTTCACTCAGATCACATGAGAGAGGACTAGGTCTTGAAAGAGCAGGCTGACAAAAACTTGGAACAATTGGGCAAATAAATGGGCCAAAGTCACTTGAGTGTGGCTCAGCCAGTGTGGAAACCCCGGGTAACATCATTCTGTGTGCATACAATCTAGCTATGGGAGGTAGTTACAATTATAATTCATTTTTAGCACATGAGAAAACTGAGTCAGTAGCCTTCCAAATATACCAAAAATTTTTCACTGCCCACTTGGCTAACTCAGAAATATTATGCTGGGACTTCCTCTGGTCCTACCTTCCCTAGAAGCACCTGGTCACCCAACATCACACTATATTCCATAAACACAGCCTTTGGCAACTCCTTTGAGAGAAATTATTTCAGCTAACAGCTAATGGCAGAATTCCAGTAAAACCATTCTTGCTAAAATTTTACCATCTGATAAGATTAATTATACTTCCTCTTATCTCCATGTTTACTCTTTTTATAAATATTTCCCTAATACCTTAAAAAGATAAACTGTCATAGTTGAATTCCATTAATCACACAAAATTTGGAGAGCAAGGTGAGTTCCTGTCTTCACTTACCACTTAGTGGACTCCATATTATTCCAAGACCTTTCCAGATTCCAGGTCCAGTACCAAGTCAGAAATACTAGGATGAGCCAGAAATCTGGATCTCAATTCTACCATCTTGAGGAAGGAGGTTAGGTATGAGAAACTTGGGTAAGGTATAGTCTGAACAGGACAACCTGCAGGCCTTTGGTAAAAGACAGGGGATGGAGAAGAGGGAAGAGACATTGCTATGAATCGAAAGTGTCTGCCACCCCTCCCCACCACACCAAATTCAAATGTTGAAGCTCTAACCTTCAATGCGGATGATATTTGGAGGTGGGACCTTTGGGCCATCATTAGGTTTAGATGAAGTCATGTGGGTGGGCTCCACAGTGAGATTCATATCCTTTTAAGAATAAAAAGAGAAACCAGAGTTCTTTCTCTCTTTCTCCCCACCATGTGAGGACACAGCAAAAATCTGTCACCTGAAATCCAGGAACCAAATCTGCCAGTACCTTGATCTTGAACTTCCCAGCCTCCAGAACTGTGAGATATTAATGTCTGTTATTTAAACCACCCTGTCTATGGTATTTTGTTATAAATAGCAGCCCGATGTTTTCTGCAGTCCAATAGCTAAATGAAGTGTGTGCAGCACTCAACACGGTGGTGTTACCTGAGGAGAAACATGTGGGTAGGTGTAAAGCCAGTAGCCATGGCCACCATCACAGCTGCCTGGTCCATGCAGGTTTGCATTGGATTCGGACAGATGGTAATGAAACAACAGAGCCAAGAACTGGTGGGCCATTACTTTTGATCCTAGCTGCACCTAGCAAGCAAGAAATAAATACAGTGGGAGAACACTTCCCTTTCCATTCAGGGCTCCCAAAGCTACTGACTTATCCGAGTTTCCTAGAATCAAAGCTTTGTACCTCACCAATCTTATTCACCTCTGTTCTCCATCTCCTCTCTACACAATTTCTGCCCAAACTGGCTTCTCCTTCAGCACTCCACTATCTTGGCTGCTTCTTCTTTCCTCCACATGGCCTTTTTCTGCTCTCCTCCAGCATGGGCTCCTCTGCCCCATTTTATAGTGTAGAAAGCAAAACCTTTAGTCAAATATACAAACAAGAAAGTCTCTGATACAAAGTCACTTATCTGAGGCATAATGGGATTCCTCATGAGCATGCACCACCCCCTATCATGCAACAGTCAAGGGTGTGGGGAAAAGCTTAGTTTTGAAAAGATATTAGTATTAAAAGGGTAGGAAAGGCTTAGTCTGAAACTAAGCCTTAGGTTATAAGGACCCTGCCTGCTTACAGCCTGTCCCCCACACTCAATGCAAATTATAAGTGAGCAAACATATATATCATATTTACAGACTTATTTGACCAACAGGAGGATTTTATTTTTATATTTATTTTTGTAAAGCAATCATCAGCATGATGCTATCAACTCTTCCAAGAAAAATATCATGTTTTCCATTTGAAATTAGGACCCAAGAACTAATGTGATTTCAAAACCTGTTTCCTTAACTAGGAAAATGCAAAGGCAAAATATAATTTCCTCTCAACTCCTCAACTGGCTCCCAAAGAGAGAAACCACTTTAGATGTTCAATATCTCAAAATTAGGTTGACATGTGTGCTGTAAGTCCTCTGGAAAATTAGGGCACAAGATACGCAAAAGTCCTCCATATTCTGAAGCAATTTCACAAAGAGAGACAAAAATAATGATTCTATGACTAAAATGATGGATGTGAAATAGGGTAGCACTTTTCATCAAACAATTTTTATTTGTGCAACATATTTCTAAGTGATGGAAAATGACACACTGTCTCCATTACTTCATGTCCATCATTTCAATCTTTTCTAAATTTTATGTTTGTGAAACAAATTACTTTAAACATGTCAAAGACACTTCAATGCAGTGTTAGCCAAATTTTAAAAATAAAGATGATTCATAAAGATGGCATTCGTGTTTATAATCAAGATAAAATTTCAAAAAATAAAATCAGTCTTGATTATTTAAGACACAAGTATATGGTAATCATCTTCAGAAGGTAGAAAGGAATCTTTTTTTGCTCTCTGCCTAATTTTCCCTGTATTTATATGGTTTTATGACACATTAAACCTTGCCATGTGGGCACTAACTCATCGTTGTTTCAGAGATTTACTGAGTTACTGCCTTCATACTGATTTTTTCAGCCTTGGGTTCTGTGTGCATTATGCAACAGGTTGTGTTCCTCATTAACATTCTGCTTCTTGCTAGTTAGTCCTATGTCCTCTCAGAGCTGATGCTTCTTGAGGGGAAGAGCACATGGTGCCCTCTGTTTGAGATAGGATGTTGCCTAATACAGCACAACAAGAAGTTCCCGGTATCCTTTCAGCACAAACTTAAGAATTGATGTTGGTATTCCAAAGAGAGAGAAAGCTCAAAATATATTGCTCATCTTAAGAAACTTAAAATCCTACATCACTGATAGTAAAACATGAGAAAGAAAGTAAGCAAGCAGGAAAGAAGAAAGAAGAAAGAAAGAAAGAAAGAAAGAAAGAAAGAAAGAAAGAAAGAAAGAAAGAAAGAAAGAAAGAAAGAAAAGAGAAAAGAAGATGGGCAGACAGGCATGAATATACAGGATAATTGAATAAACAGTGGCTACACATGTGATTCTGTTGTTTTTGTTATTTGTTATTGTTGGAAAGTTTTTCTTTAGATTTTGAAACAAACTCCACAGAAAATTTACAAGAACATCTGTTTTCCCCCCCAGAGATAGTGAGTTGTCAATGTGATGTCCCATGATCCCTGAATACTTTAGTTCATATTATCCTATGAATAGACATTCTCCTATATAACCAGCAAAATTAGGATATTAATAATGATATATTATGAACATCTAACCATCATGCCCCATTTGAGTTTCACCACTTTGTCCAATAATGTCCTTGGTAGCAAGAGAATCCAGTCCAGAATCACATGTGGCATTTTGTTGTCATGTCTCACCTCTTTGATTTTCTTCTATTTGAAATAGCTTAGTCTTTCTTTGACTTTCATTACTTGACACCTTTGAAGATGATAAGGGAGGAATTTTGTAGCATGACCTTCAGTTTGAGTTTGTCTGTTTTCTCATGACTAAAATCAGGTTATGTGTCTTTGGCAGTAATATCTCAGAAGTAATGTTGTGTGCTTCTCAGGAAATCCTATCTGGTTACATATAGTTTTTTACAGGTTCCATTACTGATGATATTAACTTTAATAATTTAATTAACGCAGTGTTATAGGTTGATGGTTTAGTCCATTTGGGCTGTTATAACAGAATATCATAGACTAAGTGTCTTGTAAATAAAATATATCGTATTTACTTCTCACAGTTCTGGAAGCTGGAAAGTCCACAGTCAAGGTGCCAACAGATTTGGTGTCTGGTGAGAGCCTACTTTCTGGTTCATAGATGGCTGTCTTCTCACTGTGTCCTCACATAGCAGAAGGGGTAAGGGAGATCTCTGGGGTTTCTTTTGTAAGGTCATTAATCTCATTTATGAAGTCTCCACCTTCATGACCTAATCATATCCCAAAGATCCCACTTCAAAATGCCTTTATGCTGAGGGTTAAGTTTCAGCATATGAATTTGGAGAGACAAAAACATTCAGTCTATATAGCAGTTGGGTTCCCCAGGAAATAGGCTTTAAATTAGCATGCAAAAAGTTGACTAAGGAGTGCTCTTGGGATCAGCCCCTGTGGAAGAAAGCAAATTGGCAAAGGGAGAAGCAGAGCTGGGATGCAGTCCCTCTTACTATAGCCTTTTCTTTTATTTTTTTTAGAAAATTAGTTTAACAGGGTGATATTGATTAATAAGAGTACTTAGGTTTCAGGTAAATGTTTTTATAGGATTTAAACTGTTGATTATGTTTTATACGCACTATAGTCTGTTTCTTTTAAGTCTGTTTTGTCAGATATAAGTCTTGCTACCCCAACTTTCTTTTCATTTTCCTTTGCATGAAATATCTTTTTTCATCCATTAACTTTTAGTCTGTGTGTATCTTTCCTTCTGAGGTGGATCTCTTGTAGACAGCATATATATAGGTCTTGCTCTCTTATACATTCAGCTACCTTAGTCTTTTGATTGAACACTTAAACCATTTACATTTAAAGTGATTATTGATAGCTATGTATTTATTGTCATTTTATCTTTCAATTATGTCCTCCTGTGTTTTTCTTCATCTTCTCCTCCTCATTTTTCTTCTTCTTAAATCAGGTCCTTTAACATTTATTGTAATACTGGTTTGGGGGTAACAAACTCCTTAACTTTTTCTATCTGAAAAGCTCTTTATGTCTCCTTCAATTTTCAATGATATCCTTGCTGTGTACTGTAGTCATGGCTATAGGTCCTTGCTTTTTATCACTTTGACTGTTTCATGCCAATCCTTTCTGGCCTGAAATGTTTCTGTTGAGAAATCAGCCATGAAAAAATAAAGTGCTTATGGCATGGGTGGGTGTGCTAATTGGGAGAGAGCTCCCTTGTAGAGAGCAAACTGTCTTAATCTTGCTTTTAAGATTCTCTCTTTAATTTTAATCTTTGCCATTTTAATTATAATGTGTTCTGGTGCGGGACTCTTCAGGTCCATCTTATTTGGGACTTTCTGCACTTTCTGGACTTCTGTGTGTTTTCCCTTCACCAGGTTTGGAAAATTTTTGGTCATTATTTCAAATAGGCTCTCGATTTCTTGTTCTTTCTCCTTTTCATACCATATGATATGGATGTTGTTATGTTTCATGTTCTACCAAAGGTCCCTTAAACTATCCTAATCTTTTTGTAATTTATTTTTCTTTTTTCTCCTTTGATTTGGTGGGGTTTTTTTCCTACCTTGTATTCCAAATCGCTGATTTAATCCTCTGCTTCATCCAACCTGTTTATTCCTTTACAGTGTATTCTTGATGTCAGATATTATATTCTTAAATTCTGACTGGTTCCTTTTTATGGTTTCTACATGTCTTTAAATTTTCACTTTGTTCCTTGAGCATATGTATAACCATTACTTTGAACTCTATATCTGATAAATTGCTTATCTCCATTTCATTCAGCTCTTCTTCTAGGGATTTCCCTTGTTCTGTCATTTGCACCTGTTTCTTTTTTCCTCATTTTGGCTGCTTCTTTGTGTTTATTTTTATGCATTAGAAAGATCTGCTGTGATTTACAGCATTCATGGTGTGGCCTTATGTAGTAGATGTTTTGCTGGGTCCAATACTACAGACTCCTTTATCACCTGAGCTGTGTGTTCCAGGAATGTCTCTTGTCTGGGTTTTATGGGTCCTCCTTTTGTAATTGAGACTTGATTGCGAAAGGCCCATTGTGCATAGGATCAAGCCTCAGGCTGGCTGATAGTGAGGCTCTATCTTGACCAATGTATGCATGCAGCTGAGTATGTGCTGACTACAGGAAGTAGAATTCATCTCAACTGGGTTTGATGCCTAATGATCAGCTCTTTCTTTATATATGCACTTGTGAAGCTAACTAGATCTTTCTCTGATATTTTCTGAAGCTGGTCACTGGGTGTGCTGGTTCTGGGTCTCTTGGGTGGGATCCCAGTGCAGGTCAATGTAAGATGCTGCCTGTGACTGGCCCTAGGCAACCTAGTTATAGCTACAAGCTATCCACAGTTTGTGTCTGCCTCTGTTGGGCTTAGGTGCACACAAGAAGGGTCAAACTGCACACCAAAGCCAGTTTTTATCAGCACTGGGCCTAAGGGAAGGAAAAATCCCAAGGTACCCTGACATTTACCTTTGGCTGCCTCTGTCTTCTGACTGCTTCTTAGGCTCATTCACCATTAGGGTCATACTCTGCCTGTAGAGTTGGTAGGATGAGGCTAATGCAGCAATTTTAAACTGCCAGTCCATGGACCAGTGCTGGTCTGCCAGAAATCTCACGCTGGTCTGCAAAATAGTTAACCACCCTGATGTTGTATGATGATTATAGACCCAATGATTATAGACTCTATAATCTTCATACAACGTCAGGGTGGTTAACTCTTTCATGGACCAGCATGCAATTTCTAGTGGATCAGCATCAGTTCCCAGACCAGTGGTTAAAAACCACTTGGTTGATGAATCTCCCCTAAGGCAGAGGTGCTCATCAGGTTTTAGAAAAGGTGGTGGGTATGGCTTAGTGTGTCATATTTCTTCCCTGACCTCAGTATGGCAAAGCCATTAGAATTCTGGAAAGTGAGGCCTCTGGATCCCATAAAGTAGATCTGTTGGCAGCCAGGAGAGTGGTTCTACTGAAATCTCTCATGAAGGGTAAGTGTCAGTTAGAGTTTTGGGAAAGTGGGGGAAATAGCTTCCACCTCAAAGCCAGACAACTGAGTCACTGTCACTCCCTGGCTCTCTCTAGACCTCTACTCCCTGGCCATGGCTGCTTACTCATCAGCAGGGCTTAATCTCTGCAAGCTGGGGGTGAGAGGGTTTCCAAGGTTGAGTGTAACATGCACTACTACTCTGCCATCTTGGATCTCTGGAAAGTCATTTTTAACTCCACCAGCAAGGCACTGCTTTTAGCCTGTAACTCTCATGGGGCAGTAAATAGTCTTCTGACTTGACTTACAGGCTAAAATTGGATGTTTGATCATAAACTCACTGAGCACAGGAAGTATATCACAGACATCTTAGATAGCTATTCCTGTCACTTCCAGGTTAAATGATAATACTTTGCTCATAGTAAGCACTAGTAAATACCTATTTAAATAAATGTCTATTGAGCATGTATTGCTTGTTGATACCCACCTGTAGACTAAAACCAGATGGACCACATTCTAATGCCTAGACTTTTTCTATGTTGATTTTTGCTTTACCAACAATTGGTTTAATCTCTGCAGTGCAAACTAGTTTAACACTTATTGTTATATATTGCATTTATATATATTGCATTCCAAAGACAGGCAAATATTTTGTTAGAATTACCAATGATTTGCCCTTATTCTCACTGTTGTCACCATTAAATTATTAATAAAAATTGACTGTTTTAGTAAAATATTTATCCAAACTGTTTTGTTTGGGAGACATTCAGCTCAATATTTTATCTTTTTTTTTTTTGTTAACTAATAAGATTGATTTTTAAGTTAGTTGACAAGACTTTAACTAAATGAGTCTTTTTGTTAAGACCCACAGCTTTAGTTTATGTAAATGATGCATAGAACACAAATGGAGCTTTGGCTCCATGGACTTGCCATTTGTTGAGAAAATTCAGTTCTTCTAAGAGAATCCCTGTGGCATGCTTTCTGAAGCTGTCTAGGGACGTGAAAGAGGTAAGCCCCAAAGCTGCTAGCTATTTTACCTGGTCAGTTGTCCCTACTTTCAGTCTAACATGTGTTTTCTCCTCCCCCCCCAAACCTGGCTTGGGCTTCCAGAGACCAGCTTCAGGGTTGCAGAACCCTAAGAAATGTGGAAACATTCTTTGTCAGTTGATAGTCTTGTGTAACAGTTAAAATGAGAAGGGACAAAAGGTTGGTACACAGTTTGGGTTCCAATCATGAAATCCATCAAAGTACATTAAACTAGACATGTGGCAGAAACATTCTATCACCCTCTTTCCTATCCCAAGATCCTAGTATGGTTCAACCTCTGTGTACTGACAGAAAACAGAGCTGCATTTAAACTCATGCTGGAAAGGGGCTAGAATTGCCCTAGAAACAGTTGTGACATGGATAAACTTTGCACTTCAAGTGGCCACATATGTATTCCATACCCATTCATAAGTTTCCCTATTCCCAATGTCCACCATCCTCCCAGTTGTTAAGACCAGCTTTTAAGAAAGGTTTTATATCATAAAGTAAGAAATGTAAGCAAACATACTGCATTATCTCTAACTTGTTTTCTAGTAGAAGGATTTTCATGATCAATAATCAAAATGAGAATATTATGGTAAATCAAGAGATTCTCACAGCAATCTTGACTGCTCTTCTATAGTCTTCACACAGGAACCACAGTGATTTTTAAAAATAACTGAATGCAATCCTTGTTTCTTTTCTAGTGACTTTTTTCTCAACCTGAATAAATTTCAAAGTCCTGACAAAAATCTACAAAACCCAACTTGATTTCCTGGCTCTCCCTGCCCTTCTCATTTGTGGCTCTCCACACTGTTTCCTCTGCTCCAGGCACACGGGCCTCCTTAAGCACACCAAGCCCCACCTTCCTCAGGACATTTACTCTCAACTGCATGCTCTTACCTAATGTTTACACACTCATTTTCTCACTTAACTTATGTCACTGCTCAAATGTCCCCTTACCAGAGTGTCCTGCTCTGGCCACTCTCTCCCAGTTAGCCTACCCACCTCTATCACTCTCTGTATTCATAAGCTACTTTATTTTTTCATGACACTTATCTCCATTTGTCATGGTATACATTCATTTGTTTAATGTCTGTTCATCTCCACTAGAGGTTTGTATTTATGCTCCATAAAAGTGTCTGTTGACTCGCTGTGTTCTCAGTACCTAGAACAGTGCCTGGCAGGTGCACGGTGCTCCATAATCGCCTGTTGAATAAATCCCTGAATGGACCATGTCAGCAGTCCTCTTTATCACCCATGTGGTCATGCTCAGAAATAAAAATTGAACAGGTTTAATAAGTTTCCTTTGCTGCTGTGGCCATAGACATTATATAAAAATAAAAATAATTATTTGTTCAATTCATGACATGGCCTTCATGTATATTATTATTTAACTGTCACCTTTTATAATTGCCATTTTACAGGTGGAAAATAGCTTGAGTGGTTCATTAGTTTCCCCAATCATGACTGTTGGACTAAAAAGACTTGGGTCCAAGTCGTTGTTCTGAAACTTGATAACTATGTAACCTAAAGCCAGTTATCAAGTTCTCTGAGCCACTATGTCTCCAGATATAAAATGGATGTAACTTTTAAAGCCCATGTAGAGTGTTAGTATACTATCTGACACATTGCAGGGTTCAGAGCATAAAATAAAAACTCTAGTTTTATAATCAATAGAAGTTTATTCAAAGGAATTTGGTTATACTGGTGAGAGAACAACTAAGAAGCCAGACAGGTGACACAGTGAGGCAACCCAGGAATTGCTAACAGAATCTGCCACCACACCTGGAACAGGAGGCACATGGAAGACCAGAAGCCATACCTGAGAGCTGGAATCTCTCCAAAAGCAGATAGAAGGGAACACTTCTTATTGTCTCCCCTACCTGCCTCTGAAGCCTCTCACTGGCTAAACTTAAATAAAACCCAGAGGGTAAAGAAGTCTGGGAATTGGGTTTTCCTGTAGAACAAAAAAGAATGTTCTAGAAGATGTGAGCACTGAGTCTGAGAGCAACCAGACAGTAGATAAGCACAAAAGTAGTTACTAGTCCCCAGAGGACAACCTGGAACTCAAATTAAAATTCTCTAACTCCTCTTCCTCCTTTGCCTTAGGAATTGGATTAGCAATATGAACAAATCTATAGCATAGTATGTACTATGTTCTATAACCAACTTTGCATATATAGTCGAGATTTTATGTTGATTATTTTTTCTTAAAGATTAAAAATATTCTGCTTTCTCTCAAATGGGGTAACACACACGTGTGGTTAAGGGAATCTCCAGAAAACCAGCTTCATTGAGTAATATCAGCATAGCACTTAACCACACCAGTCCCTAATTTTTGGAACAGTCTCTTATCAAAAACAGCTTGCTCATCAAGGCTTGTGGCTTAGTCATGACTTTTAGGGTTACAAAAGATGATTTTTTTTTTTTTATGGCTGTATGCCCAACCTCTAAAAAGTGCCTGGCAGCTAGTAGGTGCTCTAAATCTCTTTGATGAAAAATGAACAAAACTTGGGGTGATCTTTGGCTCAGCACCTCTCACTCAGAGTCAGCGTCTCATTTCTGTCTCAGCTTCCTGCTTCTCCCCTGCATGTCTCCACTTATCATCCATCCAGAGCCAATCCTGTCACTCTGAAGACACTGTGCTGTCTTTCCTGAAAATTACAGCAGCCTTCTGACTGGTTTCCCTGGCCCCACTCTGATGTACTGTCGCCCCACCCCACTCCATAACCACTCTCCACCCTCCAGCCAGAGTGTTCTTTCTGGAGTAAGTGCAAATCTCATGAAACCACTCATAGCATCTCAATGGCTCTTTCCCCACTTCCAGCCCCTTCTGGGACACAGCCTAAATGCCTGTTCTCAGCATTGGTGGTCCTTTTGGTTCTTGTTCTGCACAAGTCAGCTGCTTCTTCTCCACAGGTGTCCTGAGTGTCTCCTCACTGCCTTTGGTTCCATGCTTTCATTACTCCCTCTGCTGGGCCGGCTCCTCTCCACCTGTCCACCTTTCAGATTCTATTTCACAGTCATGGTCTCTGAGGGGTCCTCTCTGACTTTTGTATGTGTAGTTTCTGCTGCATCCGACCATTGTGATGATTTATATTTTCAAAGCCCCCACCACACCTGGTTCCTCATGGCCAGCAAATCCCAGCGCAAGTCTGGCATACTGCTGGCACACTTAAAATATGTGTCCAATTGTTGAAGGAGCTCTGCAGTCTTGGGAATAACAAATGAATCAAATGGAAACATGAATTAACATCATGCAATTTACCCTACCAGCTGGAGACATGATATATTCATAAGTTCCTTGGAAACAATCCTCTTATAAGAATTCACTATTAAAGAAGTCTGCAGTTACGCGGAGTCAGAGTTCAGTTTTGTAGCATTAATATTTGAATGGAAACACCCTTTGAAAGAAAACGTTCACAGCTAGAAATTTTTTATTTTGTGGGGAGGATGCTTGGAATTGATGCCTGGCTTGCAGCAGGTATCTCTTTCTAGGGAACCAAAAGGGTGATATTCTTTTTTGTGTGTTTGTGGTTTTCTGAAGTGAGAAGCAGGGAGGCAGATAGACTCCCGCAAGTGTCCGACCGGGATCCACCTGGCATGCCCACTGTGGGCAATGTTCTGTCCATCTGAGGTGTTGCTCTGATGCAACCGGAGTCATTCTAGTGCCTGAGGCAGAGGCCATGGAGCCATCCTCAGCATCAAGGCCAACTTTGTTCCAATGGAGCCTTGGCTGTGGGAGGGGAAGAAAGAGAGAGAGAGAAAGGCAAGGAGAAAGAAAGAGAGAGAGAGAAAGGCAGATGGGTGCGTCTCCTATGTGCCCTGGTCCGGAATCTAGGAATAAAACCTGGGACTTCCACATGCTGGGCTGACGCTCTACCACTGAGCCAACTGACCAGGGCCAAAAGGTGATATTGTTTTTTGTTTTGTTTTGTTTTGTTTTCCTGAAGTGAGAAGCAAGGGGGAGACAGACAGACAGACTCCCACATGCGCCCAACCAGGATCCACCTGGCATGCCCACCAGAGGGCGATGCTCTGCCCATCTGGGGCTTTGCTCCCTTGCAACCAGAGCCATTCCAACACCTGAGGGGGAGGAGTCTTCAGCTTCTGGGCCAACTCTGCTCCAATGGAGCCTTGGCTGTGGGAGGGGAAGAGAAAGATAGAGAGAAAGAAGAGGGGAAAGGGTGGAAAAGTAGATGGGCGCTTCTCCTGTATGCCCTTGCTGGGAATTGAACCCGGAACTTCCACACACCAGGCCGATGTTCTATCACTGAGCCAACTGGCCAGGGCAAAAGTGTGATATTCTTAAGGGGACTGGACATCTGTGACAAGTCCAATTCAGTTCCATTGACATTTATTGAGCACCCACTCAGTGCAAGGCATTGGGACATTCTATGGGGCTATAAAGACAAATTAGATAATACCTTCAGTTCAGTTTAATAAGAAAAAATAGATATCTAAATGAAAATAAGGGGAAAGATTTTGTTGGGGTTTTCTTGCACAACCAGAAGTGTTACTATTACTAAGTATAGCATAAGGGAGATCAGGTTATGGCCATTTGATTTACAATTGAGAAGCTATGAGATAAGAGAAATCAGGGTGTCTTAACATACGAGATTCTTCATGTCAGAACATCAGGAGAAACAGTGAGTGACAGGTATACATTCTTCAGTTGTAGGGATCTCCTTCTCTTTGTTGAGTTACGTTCTTGCAGGTTCTAGACATGAACAAGACAAGGTCAGAGTTGTTCTATTAACAGCAGTCTTCAACCATACTGACCATGCCATATGCTGAATAGTGGCCTTCCTAGGCTACTGGGAGCCGAATCACCTCATAGGATACTGTGTTCTTAATGTAAACATATTAAACATATTCCAAAGTCATCAGCTAATTAAAAAACTAATGTTTAATTAATTTTTAAAATGCAACACATGCCTGACCAGGCGGTGGCACAGTGGGTAGAGTGTTGGACTAGGACGTGGAGGACCCAGATTTGAAACCTCGAGGTTGACAGCTTGAGCGTGGGGTCATCTGGTTTGAGCAAGGCTCACCAGCTTGAGCCCAAAGTCACTGGCTTGATCAAGGGGTCACTCGGTCTGCTGTAGCCTGCCAGTCAAGGCACATATGAGAAAGCAGTCAATGAACAACTAATGTACTGCAATGAAGAATTGATGCTTTTATCTTTCTCCTTTCTTGTCTGTCTGTCCCTATCTGTCCCTCTCTCTGTCGCTCTCTGTCTCTGTCACACACACACACAAAAAAGAATGCAACACATTCCTCTGTGGAGTACTACCTGTGTAGGACTTTTCCCACAGTGGGGTCTCACATATGAAATGAATGGTTGAGAGCAAATGTTCCCCAAGGTCACATACAGCTGAGTCAGAGGTAGATTTCTCCTGCCAACCTGCAAGGGACATTAATATAAAGAAGCCATGCTAAAAGTTCAGGCCCATTGAGCCAAGGTTGGAAAGAAATAAAATCTTAAAGAAATTAAACATTTTCACCATCTTCCTCCGGATTCCAGGCTGGGGGATTAAAGGGTTAAGGTAGCTGCCTTTCTCTGTTTCCACATACATATGTATAAGGAGAGAGTGAGATTAAAGAAGGCATGAAGGTGTTCCAAAATAGGCATATGGTCCAAAAAATTTTGCCTTAATCACAGTATTCCTGTGGCCTCAAAAATAATTTACAAATTAAAACAAGCCTTTAAACTATGAGCATATGTCAATTTCTAGATCATTTGGGAAGATGGCACCAATTTTAGATAAGTGTGAAAGAATGCAATTGGTAATTATATTTTTTCATGTTTAGTAGTCCAATTTCAAAGACTACATTATTACAAACAAAATGAGGATCTTTTCTAGGATATTATATTTCTCGCTTCTATTTTTCTTGCTCAGATTTTTTTTCTAACACAAAAGTTACACAATTTTGGGGAAAAACAAAACATTTATCTAGGCATTACATGCTTTCAGCACACATGTGCATGGTCACCTGTGCAGGGTCATGCTTTACCTCCAGATTTGGCCCAGGAGAGCTGACAGGCAGTCATGGATGTTGATGGATGAGTGTTCCAGAATATAGCCTGATTGTGGTTTCTTAAACATACCATCTCCTGGGAGTGAGAAGGGCTATTTCGTGAAATGAAATACTACTCTGTCACAACTTTCTTACTCACAATTCAATCATGGAAAATTCTTCCCTAGTGCTGTCACCAAAATCATTACCTTCAGAATTAAACATAGTGTACAGAGCAGGCAACAATACCCTGAGGTACTAGTGACACGTCAGGCCTCACATTAGTAGCCAGCTTTTCCATGCAGTGAATATGAATAAGACTGCAAATCTGGATCCCTTTTCCTCCCTGTGGAATGAATGTGATCACCACCTGCTCCCGCTTTGCTGTCATATGCTGGCCTGGTGCCACATGGCCTGACCTACCATCAGAGTGGCTCCCTGCCTCACTGCAGTGATGACATCACTCTAGCACCTTGCCAGCTCAAATCCCCGGTTGCCCTGAGACCCTCTGGGCAGGCTCCTCTCTGCCAGGCCTTCTTTCTTACCACCAGAGGTGAAGCCCTTGGATTCATACTTTCTGACTTGCACACCTACTATCCACCACGGTGTATCCCTCTCTCCTCTTATCTCAGGTCCCTTCAGATTCTCCCCCTTTCTTCTTCTCTTGGCTTCCTTCATCCCCGCCATCCCTCCAGGACCTCCCCCATACCTCCATGGATGTGGCATGATGCAGAGCAAAGAGGATGGCCCTCACTGTGCAGAGACTCTGGTCCAAGCACGGTCTCCTCTCTGCCTAGCTACACCATGCCCTGCTTGCGACAACCTCACAGAGCCTCTGTTTCTCATCTGTGAAAATTCCTTCACAGAGTTCTTGTAAGAACCCCAGGGTCTTTTTTTACTCTTGTCATTTTTATTACCATCTCTCTGTGGAAGGACTTGACAACTTTTACAGTAATAAAATTGAACGTTTTAACTATGTTTAGTGAAAACAATAAAAAGGTACAACCACCTTGCTATGTCTTCAACACCCTCTGAGACTGGAGAATTGAACTCACAGCCTTAAGGAAACTAAATGTTGACCTAACAGTAGTGCAGATGTTCGCTGTTGGTTTAAGAACAGATTTCTCTTTGGAAGGAAAAAACTAAGTGATGGTATTTTCTTCTCAAGCTCAAGTCTTAGACTTTGTGTCTATAATAAATCACCCCTTAAATAAATAAAATGTAAAATTCTCTAAGGCAAAGTTGGCAAAGATTTATTGTAAGGGCCAGCTACTAAATATTTTAGGCATTGTAGACCATGTGGTCTTTGTCACAGCTACTCAGCCCTGCTGCTGAAGCACAGCAACACACATATGAACAGGTTGGATTGTGTTCCAATAAAACTTTATTTGCTCAAACGAGTGGCAAGCTGTATTTGGTCCCTGGACTATAGTTAGCCAACCCCTGCTCTGAGACCTGAGTGGAAAGTACAGTGTCCATAAATGATTCAGAAAAGAAGAAATTATGAGTAGGGTACAGGAGATTCTTCCATGATGATGCTGGAATTACTAAGGCTTTTTGATTCATGATGAATATTATTGTGTGTGTGTGTGCGCATGCGCGCACACGTGTGTGTCAGTGTGGCCTCTGTAAGTTGTCCTGACAGAAATATTAGTCAGTTCAAGATTTTGGAATCTAGAATAAAATGACCTTTGAAAGTAGGTTTAGAATCTATAGGTTTGTTGGTTGTCAGTGAACCCATCCTGGCTTCCTACTCCTGGAGCAGAGAAATCAGGAAGCCAGAGAAGATGAGGAAATAACAGTAACTGCCATTTACTGAGCTACCCTTCTCATTCAAACTGTGACCACTACTGCCCCCTTTTGCACAACCAATGGACGTTTAATTGAGAGGGATAAGAACACTGCTGACACTCACACAGTAAGGGTGCGAGGCAGCTTTGCCCTTGGCCACAACAGCTCCCCCAACTAAAGCAACTGGTTTCCGGGGACACCCACCACCAAAGGGGGTACAGTGGCCCCTTCTGTCTTTTCTTCTTTACTTCCCAGTAGCTGTTTCAAACACAAACAGTAAATATCTCCTGTGTAGTCCCTACTGTGTGCCAGGCACAAAGCTTCCATTAGATTATAAGATTTATTTTCTTTCCATTTCCAGAACTAAATTGCAAAGAGACAAGAAAATGAAAGCTCAGACAATTAAGAAATCTGCCCAAAGAAGCACAGAAGTTAACTGTGAAGTCATATTTTGACCATAGTTCTCACTAACTACAAAGCATTTTCTACACGTACAATGACTGTGGAGCCTAATGGTTAGACTTGCAGGCTCTCAAGCCAGATTGACTGGGTTCATTCTCAATTCCACTACATTTTTGTTGTATCCCCTCTAACAAATTTCTTAATGACTCTGTGTCTTAGTTTCCTAATTTGTCAAATCAGAATGATGGCAATGATTTCCCTCCCACAGTTTGTTATAAATAATAAAGCAGTAAGGGGCACATCCTAAACAGCACAGGCATTGGCTTTTTCTCTAGACTATAAGCTCTGTGATCACAGGAGTCTGTCTTATTCATTGGTGCATCGACTGTTGTATTCCTAGCATTTAGACTACATAGTAGACAATACTATTGCATGAGTGAAAAATGTTCAAATAAACTTAGAGTATTTCATTTAGGTCATGTCTGGGTTCAAAGCCAACTTTTTTTGGTATAACGTGAATTTGATAGGTCAAAGTTTGTACAAGTCTTTGAAGTCATAATTTGAAGTGTAGTAATGGAAACACATAATTGTCTTAGTTATTTCAATGCTCCCAACAAAAGTGGATGTTAGTACCAAGTTGACACTGAGGCTCATAGCACATAGCTTCAATACATTCTCCTAGTTCTCTGTACTTTCCAAATGAGCATCCTTATGTAATACATTTTAAAACTCCTTTACCCTTTTTTTAAATCTAAGTCTCTCAGTATCACATAGATTTTATCTTTAAAAGTTTATCATTACTAAACTGGTGTCATATTAATACTGTGCATTTTAGATCCAAGCCAGTATTTAGTGACAACAACTGTCAAGAGCTACTGTAATAAATGAATTATGGTTCCATTTCGCTGGCAAGAGTGCCTTTGATGTCTACATTTGAACAGTGATGGGGTCCAGAGGGCAACAATGCCTCCGGGGAAAGGAAAGGCAACCTCACCCCATAGTTGAACAGGCACAAAGAGGACCTACCACACACAAGAATTGTGGAGGTGGAGGTGCATTTGAAACAAACTGCTTGTTCAAGTGAATTTCATGAAGGCTTCTCCAAAGCTGAGCCCCATGTAGTCCCAAGATCAACACCTGGACACTGTTGCACCTTGGCAAAAAACTATTTTTACAGTCTTATCAGATTTCTAATAATATTCATTCTGAGTGGTGATTAACTGATACTTTTAACATATAACAAAAGACTGGGGCTCTAATCTCTCTTCCTGTGTTGCATGGTTGCAAGCTAATTTCATTAAGATTAGGCATCTCACAGCAGTAATGTAGGCAACCACCTCTTCAGAACACTCTGTCTGCAACAGTATTCCCACCTAGGAATACTTTGATGGCCTCAGTAATTGCAGATGCCAAAGTGAGGCATCACTTTGTTTGTTTTAATGTAGTATTATCTATGTGTTTTATATGAAACAACGGAAGTAACTATTTTTCTCTTAAAGTTTCTTTGAGTGAAGAAAAATTGAATATTGAATGTATTTTGAAAAAGTGTATAACTGAAAGATTTGCTTCAGTGTAAATTATTTTTTATTGAGTTTTATTGAGGTGACACTGGTTACCATATTTGTATACAGGTTTCAGGTGCCCAATATTACAACATATCACTGTACACCATATTTTATGTTCACTCCTCCCCAAGTCAAATCTTTATCCATCACCATTTACACCCGTATACCTTCCTTCACCTCCCCCTCAAACAATCATCACACTGTTGTATGTGTCCATGAGGTTTTTTGTCCTTTTTTGCTGTATCCCTCTACCTTCCTCACCCAAACTCCTCTCTCTCAGCTGTCAGCCTGCTCTCTATATATGAGTTTGTCTCTATTTTGCCTGTTAGTTTATTTTGTTCATTAGATTCTACATAGAAGTGTGATCATCTCATATTTATCTTTCTCCAACTGGCTTATTTCACTTAGCATAATGATTCCCAGTTCCAATCATGCTGTGCATATTTGCTGATATATCTGATAAAGGATTAGCATCCAACATTTATAAAGAACTTAGAAAATTCAATAACAAAAACAAACAATCCAGCTAAAAAGTGGACAAAAGACTTGAATAGACACTTTACTAAAGAGGACATACCAACAGACATATGAAAAGATGCTTAACATCACTAATCATCACCTCACACTTGTCAGAATGGCTACCATCAATAAATCTACAAACAAATACTAGTGAGAAAGTGGAGAAATGGGAACTCTGATGTACTTAGTGGAAAATACACATTGATAAGCAGTATGGAGTTATTTCAAAAAATTAAAAATAAAACTGCCTTATAACCCAGCAATCCCACTTCTGGGAATATAACTTATAAATCCTGAAACACTAACTTGGAAGAATATATTGCACTCCTATGTTCATTGCAACATTGTTTATAGTAGCTGAGATCTGGAAACAACCCAAGTGTCCATCAGTGGATGAGTGAATAAAAAAGGCATGGTACATACAGTTTAAATTATTGATGCATTTTATTATTCTATAAACTAAACTGTAAATTCAACTTTAAGTAAGAGAGAATGTGTGAGGGAGACTTTCTATACACAGTGAAAACTTTGATTTTTGGGGAATTCATTGGTAAATTATAATTATGAGGATAACATCTGAAATAAGAATTTGATCCAAAATGGCAGTAATTAAGAGAAATAAGGTTTATTCTGAGGTAGCTCATATATAAAGCATCATACGCCCAGAAATGTGCTAAAATATAATAAAAATATAATAAAATCTGTTATTTCTTTTGAAATAACAGCTAAAAACGTGTGATGTATGATAAATTATGCACAAAGCATCTTACTTGTATTATTTTATTTTATCCTTAAATAGTATTATTATCCTTCCTTACTGATGAAGAAAAAGAGAAGGAAAGGGACATGTATAGGTCAAGTAACTTGCCAGAGGTTGTAAGGATGGGAGAATAACAGAGCCATAATTCAAACCTAGATCATTTGAAACCTGAATTCTTGCCAATAATATACAGTACACCTAAATCATCAGTGAGATTGGCAGTAAACACATATATAGTATAAAAATGGTCACATATCACAATCTATAAATATAATCCTATTATATATAGGTTCTATTTTATTATAATAAAACAAATAATAAAATTATGTCAATAATAATAATAACCTTTGTATTATGTTGTTAAAAAGGTAATTTGAACTTTTTAGAGGGCAGAATTTCAGGGAATGATAACTTCACAGTACCATATAAATTTTGTTTTTATTTTTGCATTCCAGATTAGTATTTCTATGTCTTATTTGAATTCACAGGCTAGTCAACCAATAACAATTTCTATAAATATTGTTATTTTTTTAACTAGACGTGACAAATCTGAGCCTCAAGAAAGTTAAGAAAATGGACTACCATCCTATAGCTAGTTGGTAGCAGAAATAAAATTCAACCCATTTGTTATGATTGCAAGTCTAATAAATTATTTCCCACCTTCACCTGCAAGACGGCAGAGTGAGAACAAAATTGGTTTGTGACCCCTACACAACACTGTACTTCCTCTTTCTTCTCATAGGGCGCTACCCTCAGGAGAACAAGGGAACCTACATACCAGTTCCTGTCGTTTCGGAGCTGCGAAGTGGCAACTGGGGGGCCAAGGTCATCATGAAAGAGGACAGGTCAGTCCGGCTGTCCATCCAGTCTTCCCCCGAGTGCATTGTGGGGAAGTTCCGCATGTACATTGCTGTTTGGACCCCCTACGGAATACTCCGCACCAGCCGGAATCCAGAAACCGACACATACATTCTCTTCAATCCCTGGTGTGAAGGTAAAGGGCAGCCGTTTATTTTTCCCATTAAAAAAAAAGTTCATGTATCTGCAAGCCTCCTTTTTTTTGGTGGCATAGCAGAATTAGCAGAATTATTCGAGAAGACGTGTTCTGTTTTTTTCATACACTTTATTCCCTGTGATTAAAGGACAGTAAAAGATGAGAAATTTGTCATAAATGCATATGAAGACAAAACCTGTATATATAACTTTTATGTTGCTATGCATTTATTTCAGGAAATTGCTAAAGTTGCACAGTTAATTGCTGAATTATGTTTATGTTGAAGGCATCACCTCTGTGTCTGTGATTGTTCTGTAAACAAAATAGGCTTATTAAACTTGACTTTCTAAACTATTAAGATTCATAATCTGGCTTCAGAAAAACACAATAAAGTTGATTTTGTTCATAGTGAAACTACTTTCTCTATCTCTCTAATTCAGAAAAAAAAAAAAAGCTTTAATGTACTAAGGATTCTATAAATTTGTTTTTATGCAGATGGTGCAAATTTCATAAGCTATAACTCTAGATGTGCAAACTTGTAACTTTATTTTAATATAATCCGACTTAATTTCTACTGTTTTTTAAGACTTCTTTGTGTATGCTGTAGACACTTAAATAAACTCAGTCAAGTCCAATAATTTCTCTATCAATTCAACTTAAAAGCTGAGTCACCCTCAGTATTATCTTCCCTTCCGCTGTCTACTCTTTCTCTGCCCTGCTCCCATACTGAAACGGGACTGATCCAGCGGCAATAGCACTGATGTGAGAGGGTCCACTTTTAGATTCTGGGAGATAAGTAATAAACATGTAAGAGCTGACATAGGGCAGGAGACATCTCACCTCTTATTATTCCACAGGTGTTGCTCTCTAAAATCATCCAAAATGAGTTCATTTTATTGCTAATTTTGAATGACCCTTGTTTGTAAGAGGTCCGTTTGAATCAGGATTGATCTGGACATAGATATTAAGTGAACAGCAATGTTTTCTACTTATATATAACATAAACCTGGATCATACTGACCTTTTTTTTTGAATTATATATTCCAATAGTATGGACAGATGACACTGAGCTTATTCTATACTCTCCACCCACCATCCCTATTATCTTGTACCCAATAATCTTGTCTATGTGACAGATGTTCAAGGTTGATGATAACATGTTAACTAGTTCAAAGATGCAGTTCAAAGATGCACTCCTGTTTACAGTAATCTTGTCAATCAGATAGATGGCATTCTATCACTGAGTGAAAAGGATGTTATTTACAGTAAAGGCAGGGAGGCAAACTAAGGTTTTGAAAATGTTAAGTAAGAGATAACTTTAGATACCAAGCAGAAATGACAAGTAGGTATCCTCATATGTGAATCTGGTGATGAGAATTAGAGATCCTAGTTGGAAGTTATCAGCACCTAGGGAAAGAATACAGATAAAAATAAATAAGATGTAGTATCAAGTCCAAAATAACACCAGCAATTAAGATTCTGATACAGAAGGAACCAGCAAAGGACTCTGAGATAGATGAGTATATAAGAGGTGGCCTACTATAAGAAAATTGAACTTTAAAAATCCATACTTATAAAATAAATAAATCAGGAATTTGTTATTGGCTTTCCTTGCATTATAAAAGAAAAATCATATAACTCTCTGGCACCCAAAGATATCTAAAGATTTACCCAAACTTTGGTTTGTTTATAGTTCTGGGGATTATGTCATCTGTATAAAATGGGATACACATTTCAAGTTATGTGGCCACCCTTCTAGAGGTGGAAAGGGTGAGTCCTGTTGCCTGGCATATTAACTTCACAGGAGAACCATTTAGGAGGAGGATAGTCTAATAACCTTTGACTACCTTGTCTTCAGTTGTATCCACGTTGAGCAGTTTCTGTTTATCTCTGTTCAGAAAGAGTTAACTAGTTGGCCCCAGCACTAGATGCTGCATTTAAAAAAGGAGCAGAGGGATCTCCCCAAAGTATCACCAATTAAGGGGAAGTGAAATAAAAACCCAAAGAGATCAGTTTGAAAACTAAGGCTCAGGACATAAGTGATGCTGGACTACACTATAGTGGCGGCACAGGAGATAAGGAGGAGATGGCTTAAAGATCTAATTTGGATTTAGAACAGAAAGTGCAGTGAGATTAAACATGGGAGGTGAAGAAGATGGAGTCAGTAATTACTTTCTGTATCTGGTTTAACCAACTGGGTTGCCATTTTCAGAGCTGGGAAGACTAGGGGAAGTGAATGGGAAGATTTAGGTATGAAACTAAGCGTTACTTCTAGAAATGTGAATTTGGTGATATCTGTGAGACATCCAAGTGAAAATGTCAAGTAAGCTCTTGCATAAGTAAAATCCAGGGGTCGAATGAGATGGCTAAGCTAGAGATGTAAACATGGGCATCAATAGGAGAACAAAAATGGACTTAGTATCATCAATAATGAGAGTCTAGACAAAGGAGGCGAGTCTAGACCCAGAAGGTGTAGCCAGTGGGGGTAAAGGAAATCAGAGGGCATGCTGTACACAGGCAGACATAGTGGCTGATCCAAGAAGGCAGTGATTAGCTCTTCGGAATGCTGCTGATTAATTGAATAATAAGGAAAGACAGTGGGCATACATTGTGGAAATAGAGGTAATTAGGGAGCTTTAAAAGATAATTTTTATTAAAGAAATAAGAAAGAGAAGTGGGCATGGGTTGCAGCATAATGCAAGTGAGAAAATGGAGAAGCAGGAATTGCAGTTTTCTTCCAGAAGACTGTCAAACTGACATGGTGGTATGAGCATCAAAGGAGAAATTTTTAAAGACAGGAGAAAGTAGGCATAATTTTATGGTAGTGAAGACAAACCAGGGAAAAGAGGCTTACTATTCAGAGGGAGTGTAGAGGTTCATATCCTTGGCTGTACATTGGAACAACCTGGGGAACTTTAAAAACTACTGGTGCCTCAGATATTCTGAGATAATTTGTCTGAAATTCAGCATGGGCTTTAGGGTTCTTAAAAAGCTCTACAGGTGATTTTTAGAGCCAAGGTTGAGAAGCAGTGACTTCCAGAGTGAAGTCCTTGAGTGGTTGGGATACAGGGAACAAACACCTGAAGGACTGGATAGGTGGAGCTGCCCATCCTCCATTTTGACAGGAAGAAAACAGGAGGCCAGCGAAAGCACAGGTATTCTAGATCCCACCGAACCAAGGAGAATGAAGTAGGATGAGGTTGCTGCTGTTTCATGATTCTCTGTTTGTCAGTGAGGTGCAAAGCAAGGTCACCTGTGGAGAACAAGGTTAGAGGATTAGAGACTTGAGAGAGAAGACCTAAGAGTTTAAAGCAGGAAGTGGGTTTATTACAGAAACATGTCAGGGAGGTGCTCCCTGCTCCCAGAACACAGAGACACAGCCACATCTCTCTAATTCATTGCCTGGTGAAAATCCAGACATTTCTGCAAATTCCTTGGGGAGTTCTGTCCTTGTGGCCATCTCTGCCTCTAGGAATCTTTATTTCTCCCAGTGCTGACACCTTTCCTTCCTCAAAACCAACAAAAATGGGTCCGCAAAACATCAGTGAGTGTCTAGAAATCCATTGCAATTTGATGTGGAGGATGAGAGAGAGAAAGATTGACTCTGGCTCTTGAACTGGGAACACAGCAGAATCACCTGGAGGGCTTATGAAAAGATTCCAGAGAAGCACCCTGAGGCCAAGGAGATCTGGGCTGGGCCTGAATCCACTTCTAACCTGTTCCCAGGAGTTGGTGATGCTGCTCGTCAGAGCCCACTTGCGGAGAGCTGCTGGTTTGCATAATAACCATGAATCGATATACAAAACAGAGGAGGGTATTTTTACTCTTAAAATTTTATTGATTCCTCCTAAACCTAATCCCAGTCTCTCCCTATTCTACTGTTTCTTCACTCTCCCCTTCTATTCTTCCTTTCTCTCCAAGCTTCTCATCCCTCCTCTCTGTAGAGCAAATTCCCTTTCTTCTCTCATGCGCAGCAGTCCAGCAAGCTTCTTTATTTTGTTGTTTGCACTCCCCCAACAGTTGACCATTCGAGGACCACACACTTTTAAAAGACCACTCCATTCCCTCCAAAAATTATGGTGTCAGCCTTTACTATAACTTTGTATATGTTTATGTCAGCACTAACTAATATGTCCCAGGGCATGTTAACGAAATGGAAGGGGGAGGTCATCTTATTTCACTCACTGTGTGATCTGCCCAGCCTAGCACCTAAGGCATAACCCGAAAGGGGATCTGAATCATAACCCCATACACACATACGCAGTGGCCTGACAGTCACTTGCTTTTGTGCTTGAATATGCTAATTTATAACAAGGGACTCTACACAAATAGTCTGGTCTGACAGTTGGAAAGCAGGTAAAAAGAGAGGGGTTTGGTGATTGCCCAAGTGGAAAAGATAACAGAAATGAAAAAAAGAGAACAGAAATTTTAAAAATTGTCAAAAGAAAGGAAGGTGAGCAAGATGTGAAAACAGCACACTCATGTCCAAGGTGCCTTGGGACACTGGGTTGAAATTATACAGTTGCACACAGTACTTATTGATAAATGAAAGCTCACCTGTCTTCCTGGGGGCCCTCCAGCTTGCTTTGCATTTATATGCGATCCATCCTCCTTAATCACTAAATGATTAATGAGGATCAATAGCAATATCACACTAGTGAGGGCAGAGGTGGATTCAGGAAGAATTCACTAGACAACAATTTTTTTTCATTTTCTGTTGCATGAGGTTTTAGAACTGTTTCTATATACTTCTGCATTGATTATTGCAAATCTGAAATTCATTTTGTGGTGCATGCTCTAATTTTTATGCAATTTTAATTTATTTTTGTAATAGTTAATGCCATGCCTTGGTTTTTAAAATGGAGTTAAAGGGCAATGATTCTTGGATTGAACATAACCACAAGGCAATTATCACTTTTACATAATTGTAGTTGTTTTTAAATGTAAAACATTATTATCTGATAAAAATAGATATTTTGTTTTAAGGAATGCCTAAATCTTCCCATTCACTTCCCCTACTCTTCCCAGCTCTGAAAATGGCAGCCCAGTTGGTTAGCAGTTTTATTTTAAGATTTAATCATGGCTTATTTGCTTTGTTTTTGTTTTAAGATTTAATCATGGCTTCTTTGAGTAGGGCTAAATGTAAGAATAGTCCTGACACCTTCTGTTATATATGTGGCTGTTACACACTTCAACGTCAAAGGTGCAATATTTCATTATTTAAGACACGTGCATATTTTGCCTATTTTTAAGTTCCCCTTAGCGATCAAGACAAGAATTGGGCTCCTCATATTGTGTGTCATAATTGAGAGGAAATGCTTCGTGGCTGGACAAAAGGAAAACGCAAAGGAATGCCTTTTGGTATTCCCATGATTTGGCGTGAACCTAAGGACCACAGCAGTGACTGTTATTTCTGTCTAATCCATACAAAGGGCATCGGCAAGAGAAAACAGCATATGATCGCATATCCTAATACTCCTTAAGCAATACAATCTATCCCACCCACGCTCTGAAACCTTCCCGGTTCCAGTTTTCAATGGTTTTATTTCTTCTAAGGATGAAGAAAGTGAACATGGTGATCAAGTATATTTTGATAATATGCATGAGGAAATGGTTGTAGAATCTGAAGGGTCTTCTTCTGATGCCAAACAGTCATTAAGCCCTCAGCAGTTTAGCCAAACGGAATTGAATGACTTAGTAAGAGATTTGGGCCTATGAAAGAAAGCAGCTGAGTTATTTATTAGTCTTCAGCCTTCAAGAAAAGAATGTACTTCACTGGTCAGCTAAAGTATCCCATTTCAGGAAGCATGAACAAATTTTTGTGGACTTTTTTCTGAAGACAAACACTTTGTTTACTGTCATGATATCAGTAGTCTTCTCAGCCAGCGAGGTGTTACCACTTACAGTCCTACAGAATGGCAGCTATTTCTTGACAGCTCTAAACATAGTCTGAAATGTGTTCTCCTACAAAACAGTAATGTTTATGCAGCGGTTCCAATTGGTTATTCAACTTATCTGCGAGAAGATTATAATGACATAAAAATTGTCCTCTAGTTTCTGAAGTATGAAGAGCATAACTATCATTTGTGTGGATCTTAAAATGGTATAAATTTTCTGCTAGGACAACAGAGAGGTTTCACGAAGTATCCTTGCTTTCTGTGTTTGTGGGTCAGCCGAGCTTGGGAGAAACACTGCACACAGAAGGAGGGGCCGAAACGTGAAGCTCTAGAAGTAGGGATGCAAAATATTGTGAATGAACCTGTAGTTAATCGAGACAGGATCATTTTCCCCCCACTTCACATCAAACTTGGCTTAATGAAGCAGTTTGTTCAGGCTTTGAATAAAGTGAATGCTTTTAACATATTTCTGCTTTCCCTGCCGTATCTTTCGAGAAGATAAAAGCAGGTGTATTCGATGGACCTCAAATTTGAACCCTCATATGTGACGAAGAATTTGCCAGGAAGATGAATAAGGAAGAGAAAGCAGCATGGCAGTCTTTTGTGGTAGTTACAAAGAACTTCCTTGGCAACAAAAAAGCAGAAAACTATGAACTTCTGGTTCAAAGAATGCTGTTGGCTTTCTGCGACGTTTGATGTAACATGAGCATTAAGATTCACTTTCTGAACAGTCAACTTGATAAGTTTCCCAAAAATCTTGGAGCTGTTAGTGATGAGCAGACTACTTCTGGAGCATCAAACGAGATTGTCCTCAACAAGTACACAAACGCAAGATCTACAAACGCAAATTTTTGTCTGAATAGAATTTAAATAAGTTTTGCGCATATTTTATAATTAAAATAAGTGTTTTAATATGTTCTATTTTGAAACTGTAGATGAATTCTGATGCAATTATATCTTTTAGTGTGTTAGTGTATTTACTGCATTATATAAATTATTATGTTTTCACAAAGATGATGCCCAAGAAGACATTCTACTTCATTGTGTTAAACTAAATGGTGAAAATTTTACAATAATTTTAATAATATCTTGAATTGCAAAACATCTGTAGCTTACAGAGAAAAACTAATGTCAGATATGAGATCAGCACACTTGGATTAGGTAAGAACAAGTGTTTTTGTGGATGCAACAAAAATTTTGTTCCCTGTGTATTGGTTAGCTTTTTCAGTTTAATAGCACTGAATGAGCGTCAGATTCGTTTCATGAGGGAGCTCTTCTTCAGGAGGTTGGTGAGAGAGTTGTACCCACAGAGGCAGCAGGAGTGAGTTGGACAGTTATTGTGAATTCAGCTGTTTTTTCTGACCACTCAGAAACTCTGGATTATTGAAGGTATTTTACTACTTAAATTCAGATTGCTAATCTAGTCTTAGTGGCAGATAATATGTTCTGAAATATTTAGCTGTCTCATACTTGTGCTTTGTACTCCATCCAGGGCAGCATTCGACTGGTTGAGCATCACTTATTTTCATGGGGTATTTCTTCTCTTGATGACTTGTCTCCTCCTCACCCCCATCATTAATTATCTTTACCTATTCCAGCCTTGAGTACCTAGCACAGTGCCTTGTACATACTTAGTGTTTAATGAATATTTACCACATTTATTTAATAATTCCAGATAAATGTTTTTTAGGTTCACTCCACCTACCATCACAGATAAGTTGTTAATGTAATCTCACACAGTAATGAAAACTGTCAAGAATTACATGGTGTGTGTGGGAGTGTTTGTGGGAATGTGTGTAGATTTTTCCCTCAGCACCTGACACCAAATTCGCACCTGGCACGCCTGCTTCTTTACTCCATGTAATTTTTATATTTTCCTTGAAACAAAGAAACCAATTAAATTTAATATAAAGAAATCAATGCATTTCTAATATCTGGATGTCTTTAATAGAAAGTAAATATAACCAGCTTGTGTTTATTATGAAAGTCATTCTTATATTATTTGCTTTGTAATTATACATGTCTTTTAGACCCTTAAATACAGAATGGAGTAATTCACCAGGACTGGTATTTCTTGGGATAACAATGACCAACACATTTCTCTTGGAAACTCTGTGCCCAGACCAGAAGACATACCCTCAGAATAGAGCCATTCATCTATTCAATTCATAAATATTAAGATTATGTCTCCTTCCATGCCCATGACAACATAATTATCCATAGGTAATACAACAGTATTATTTATCCATTCACAAATATGAAGAGTCCATGTGAAATGGAGATATGTCAGTGAAAAAGACAATCTTTGCCCTCATAGAGCTTCTAGTGAAGGTTTCACAAACGAGCTATTAATAAAAATGAATTAAAATACAAAAAGTACTAAAATAAGTCATGGCATAACAAGAACATGTAATAGGAGCATCTGGCTTAGTTGGGGAGTGGGGAGAGACTAGTCAGTGGCTTATAAACTCTAGTTCCTTGCATATGATAGTAATCAAATAGTTGTTTAATTGAATTTTTATGAAGTTTTCATAAAGCTTACATGAAAACTTTAAACCCTTGTTTAGTCAAACCTTCTATTTAATAAAATTGCATGTATCACTCTTCCCAGTGCCTGAATCACTAGAGGCTCATTCATCCTTTTATAACAAGTTAGTATCATTCAGTGTGTCATTCCAATCACAAGAGATCCTGGAGAGCACAAAGTAAGCATTCTTTTTGATGGCATATAGCTGACCCCAGAATCAAGGGTCAAAGCTGTTTATGAGAAGTTTTTGAAAGGAACTAGTTTGAAAGTGTCTAATGCAGAATAACACCAATGTGCCAGTTCATGTCTTTTAAAATTCCTTATATGCATAGTTTTTTGTTTGTTTTTTTATCTTCAAAGAATGCTTGTAGCCAGTGTCTCCCTGCACTGTGTGTTTTGGAAAGTAGGATCCTTCTCTCATTCAGCTTAGCATGGTTCTAGGCACAGCATTAATGCTCTGTGAATATTTACTTAATTGAATTGATGACCGTCACTCTGAGAGGCAGGGAGAGGATTATTAGCCTCGTATTTCAAGAGAGAAAACAGACTCAGTGGTATTACAGAAATTTCTCAAGGTCATATAAAAATACTAAGAAAGAGGCTAGGGCTAAAACTTGGATATCCCAATTTGGTAAGGATAAGCTTTTTTTTTTTTTAAATCAGAACCATTGGTATCTTGTCCTGTGTAATATGAGCATCAAGAAGTAGATGCTGGCCAGGAAGCTTCTATCATGTCCTAATCAACATTGGAAAGTTCTGCCATTAAAAATAAATAAAAACGAAAGCAAGTTGATAGCTATATGATCAAATGAAAGCTTTCTTTGGAAAATATTGCAAGAATGCCCACAAGAGCATGGGCTTCCTTTTAGACTCCGTACTAAGTAAAGAATCTCTAACCTTTTCCTCTGTAGAATTGCTTCATGAATCATAGCCTGTCTTCTGAAATGTTTGAGTATGTGGAAAGCTGAGAAGTCCTTAACCAGCAAAACTGGCAAATTAGCACAAATCAAATGAACTTCTCACGCTGACCTGAGCTGTAATGTAATGCAACATGTTTGCAAGGAATGTAAATGGACCCTCTTGCCAGTGTTTTATGGATCCATTCTATTTGAGTTAATAGAACAAAGGCAGGCCCCTAGAATGTATTAAGCCATTTTATGAAGATGGTGACTTTGGAACATTCCAGAAAAAAATATAAGCACAGACTCTGGAAATGCCATTTCTTAATAGGCTCCAGTGGACAAGAAGTTATTTCTAACATGCCTGCAACACACACAGCCTGCTGGCATCCACCACACCTTCTGATTGACTCTGAGATGGAAAAACATATCATGATGACACCAATCTGGAATCCCATTGCTCTACAGGAGTAGCCACTCCTTCCAAGAGTGATTACACCTGCCCACCATAAGTCTTCCCTTTTTCTGTGGTGATTTTCAGCTTTTATATTAAAGGAATGCAAGTAGAAGTTATTCCTAATCCCCTCACTCAACATTTCTCCCCTCACTTAGCAGGTGACACATTGGTCCAAGGGACTAAACCATTATTCTTTCTAAAAGATTACATACAAAACCAAACTCTGATTCAAACCATCAGGCAGTCTCTTCAGAGAAAACTTGTATGATGGCATTTCTGGCCGCTACAGTTTTCTTTGATTCCTGGGCTCACTCTGCTGAGTTTGACTTCAATGACTTTGGAATAGGACTTGCTTTAAATGTAAAATAGCATGTAAATAAACACAAGAAATTTTCAGTCCAGGTGGTGATGAATAACCCTCTTTCTCCCAAAGACGTTAGATGGATACTAAAATCAATAAGCTCTGCATTCATATTTACATGTTTGTTGTAAACTCTTTGTTTCTCTGGGTGGGAAGGCAAGTGGTAATTTCCAAGGGTACCTGAAATCAGCTCCATAAGCCACAAAATTCCCTAGCACACAAGGCTCTTTTCTAAACTACCTCACTGTTCCCACCAGAGGAACAGTAAAATAAACGAGGTCATTCTTGTTTACTACTTGTCTCATGTTAGTCACCCTGAAAGGGTGGTTATTTACAAGGCAGATGAAAGGTCTCTTCTGGTGGTGGAGCTGTGGGATACAGTTGTTGGAGGCATTGTGCCACAGTCAACAAAGATATCAAGTGTAATCTGTTTTTCTCTTGAGTGTTATGCTGATGTTTGTTTGCCAGAGGTCACTGAGGATCAAGAAGTTGTCCATGGTGCTGCCAATCCAGCTCCATGCTGTCTAGACCTAGCTTTCCTTATCAGTTCTCATTTATTTGAGAAGTATAGCTCCCAATCACCACACTGATATATAAGCACACTCAAAGCAACACACACACCTGCCTTCTAACACTTCAAATTGTTGGCTCTAAAACATTGAGTTATTGGTCAGTTTGTTATTCCGCTTAGCAATATCCTCCATTTTACTAAGTGGAGAATAACCCTCCCACCTCAAATCTATTATAACTCTACTCACTACACCTCTAACACTAACCAAAATTAAAAACAAAAAAAAAAACACCAGAAAGCCAACAACAAAAATCTCTGGAGGCAAATGATTAAGTTTTTCTAGTTTGGTTAGCCTATCAAACATAGGAATTATTTTTGGAGTTTCCATGGTGATTTTTTTTTTTTTTTATCCAAGCTTTGGACACCTATATTTTAAAGTGACAGATCTGAATAAAATCGGAAAATAAAGCAGTTCTTTCCCCTATCAATCTTGTTTTAAAATCATAAATAAATTTGAAATTAAAGTCAAGGCTTTCTGTTGGACTTTTGTGCCTACCTGAAGATTCATGGTTATGCCCACCCATCTTCAGGGAGGATTTACTTCAGCTACTAGAAGGAAAGGGGCTGCCCAGTCTTGAACTACAGAACTCCTTGTGATTCAAAGGGCACCACCTGAATTATAACTTCCCTTCAAAACAAACAAAAACCAAAAGGTAATTCCTTCATTTTCTTGGACTTTTTCTCATTCTCCAAGCTCCCCCCCCCCTTTATTGCAGTTAAGTATCTTCATGGTGCCACGTTCCCTAGCACCATGTGCTGGGGACAGACCAGCCGACTGGATTTCTCAGATTTAGGAGTCACAGTCCACTTGGGAGCCAGATTCATATTCAAATCTCGGTTTCACTTTTACTAGCACTGTGGCCTCAGGAAAGTTACTCTACTTCTCTCTTCCTCACCTCTACAATGAGGATTAGAGAATACCTTCTTTCTCTTAAGGTTATTATATGTTTTAGTGAGTTTGTTTGTCTTTGTACTACACTTAGGATGTTCCTGGCACATAGTAAATACTGAACACATGCTTGTTTAATAAACAAATCATGGAACAAACTGCCTCCTTCTAGTGGGATGGAGATTACCACAGTGTCCATAGGACTCCAAGAGAATAAGATTTATCCCAACCTGTGCTGGTAAGAAAAGGGTGCAAGGAGACTTAAAGAGGAAAAGTTATGGTTATATGATGATAGTTAATAACAACATTGATAATAAAAAGCACAATTATATTCCTGTTGAAGAAAATTTAATATGTAAAAGCTGAACTTGATAACCTTTTACGAAATTGGTAGTTTCATGTAAATGGAACCACATTTTAAAAACTAACTTTTTTTTTATAATGAAGTTCTTATTATAAACAAAAATAATGAAAGCATAAAAAGAACTCAGAGGTCTACAAATCAGAGATACTATTAACATTTTGGTTTATTTTCATCTACATATTGGATTTTTGAATGTTTTAATTTTTAATTGACAGTTAATTAAATACATTGTCTATTTTCAAAAATACACACATATATGTGCTCATATATATGGTAAAAAGTGGCCTTTCCCTTTTTACCATCCAATCCTAGAGAATCTCCGGAATAAAAAGCAACTTTGCTTGTGTATATTCTTTTGGAAACTTTGCTATAATTTTACATATTAATATTCATATGTATACATCTATAAAGTTTGAAATTTTTAACAAGAAATGGGATTATGTCATGCATGTTACTCTGTACCTTACTTTCTTACACAATATATCTTGGAGAGTTTTTTATATCAGTACATAATATTCTTTTTAATGACTGTTGGCTATGGTTGTATCATAATTGACATGCTCTATTTTTTATTTTTATTTTATTTTAGGGAGAGAGAGAGTGACAGACAGACAGACAGGGAGGGAAAGACATGAGAAGCATCAACTCGTTGCAGAACTTTAGTTGTTCATTTATTGTTTCTCATATATGCCTTAATGAGGGGGCTCCAGCTGAGCCAGTGACCCCTTGCTCAAGCCAGTGACCTTGGGTTCAAACCAGTGACTATGGGTTTATGTCTATGATCCCACACTCAAGCCAGTGACCTCATGCTCAAGTTGGTGAGCCCACACTCAAGCCGGCAAACTTGGGTTTTGAACTTGGGTCCTCAGTTTCCCAGGCCTATGCTCTATCCACTGTGCCACCGCCTGGTCAGGTCTTTATGCCTTATTTCTATGGGTTAGGCAGATTCATTACACTGAATCAAGACCATATTTATTTATTTATTTATTTATTTATTTATTTATTTATTTATTTTACAGGACAAGGAGAGAGTCAGTGAGAGGGATAGATAGGGATAGACAGACAGGAACAGAGAGAGGTGAGAAGCATCAATCATTAGTTTCTCATTGCCGTTGCGACACCATAGTTGTTCATTGATTGCTTTCTCACATGTGCCTTGACCGTGGGCCTTCAGCAGACCGAGCCACCCCTGCTGGAGCCAGTGACCTTGGGTCCAAGCTGGCGAGCTTTTGCTCAAGCCAGATGGGCCCACGCTCAAGCTGGTGAGCTCGGGGTCTCGAACCTGGGTCTTCCGCATCCCAGTTCGACGCTCTATCCACTGCACCACCACCTGGTCAGGCAAGACCATATATATTTTTAAGGCTAAATTTATATATATATATGGTAGCTATTATAATCCCATCAGTAGATTGACAATTCATCACACATTAACTGGTATTGAGTGTTATAATTTTAGTGCATAAATAAATTAATATATATGCATATACTTTTTTCCTTTTAAATCTTTGTAGTTCTTTAAATACTATTTAGTAAAATTGTTTTTATGTATATATAGTCACATTTCCTCTTCTGTGAAATGGTTTTTCCTTTGCTGACTTTCTTTGAATACTTTATGATTTTTTCATAATTTCTATATTTGCATTTTTTCAATCAGCACATTTATCAATTTATTGAAATTTTTTACATATAAGGGAAGTTTACTAATGTTTTCTGTTGCTGCAAATGTTTCCTTAGTTTGTTATATAGTTTAAATTTTACTTTATTTAATAATCTAAGTGTCATTTCCACTTAGAGTAAAGTTTTATATTTATGTTAAATAAAATTTATTATTTTTTTCTTTTTGATATTTTTCTATCATTTTATTTAGATAAAACTTTCTCATCTAGAGACTAAATAAATATTCGCTTTTATTTTAGATTTCTTATGCATTTTTATTTTTTAATTTAAGTTTAAATTAATTTTCAGTTTATTTTGATGTACAGAAAACTTACTTTTTCCAAACAACAAACTTTGTCAGCTAAATTTAATGAATACTCCAGTCACTCTCTTTGATTTTCAATACTTTCTCTATTATTTATTAATTTCACAAGTAGGTAAATATAAATTGTAACATCTATTTCTAGGCTATTCATTTTGGCTTATCTCTTCTTAGACCAATTATTTAAATTATAACAGCTCTTTAATTCAGTCTCACATCTAATTGCTTATAGGACAAGTCCATAAATATCTCATATAAAGAAAACAGGTTTAAAACATTCCGAAATGTCACCTCTAGACCTCAGTGGTCTTAAGAAGACATTTCTATCTCAACAACAGGTGTTTAAAACTCAATTGGCTAAAATGTTCATTATTATAATAGTCACAAGAGTTAAACCACTTTTACAAAAGGATAAAACAAAAATACTCTTTCCTTTTCAAGACATTTGATGGCATCTGGTGGATGTTCTGTGCATGCAAATGGCCAACACCCTTTCACTTCTACGCTCACATTATTTTCTTTTAAAATAAAAGTCTTTTTTTTTATTCTTTTACCCAGAAACATTGACCTCAAACTCAGCTGTCACTTATTCATGTGTGATCCACTTGGCAATCAAGCTGTCATTTCCACTTAGAGTCATGGGCCTTATAGAGATTGCTGGTAAAACCATGGCCTTCAGCCTCTGGAACCCAGCAAGGTCAGCAGTTTGAGGCACCAAAGCTGACCCTTGAAAGGTTCAGGGAAGGTGCTGCATAGTTTCCATGTAATTCTGATATTTTTAGGAAGATAAAATGACTCTTGAACAGAGTTTGCTACATGATATAATAGGAATGAATCATAAGATAATTAGCCTGAGTGAAAGAAGCAAGAACCCCCTCCCTCAAATAAGAACATACTGTGTGATTCTATTTATATGAAATTCTAGAAAATGCAAACTAATTTATAGTGGCAAGAGCAGATTAATAGTTCCCTGGCAGGGATGGGGTGAAGGAGACGGCAGGGAACCAGAGAGAGACTCAAGAAGAAAGAATTACAAACGAGCACAGGAAATTTTGATGTGATAGATGATAAATATTTTTTATTATTTTGATTGTAAGATTTCACACTGTAAATATATATAGTTTATTAGACATTAATATGTGAGTATGTGCATCTGTGTATTTACAGTTACATGAAACCAGGCACACGGTAGATAAAAGGCAGAGGAGAGGAAAATAACAGAAAGTGTTGGAGAGCAGACAAAACCAAGAAATCTCCAAAGGAGCCTAGAATGGGAATTGACTAGTTGGGCTGAGCAGCACTTTGCAAATATCAATTTGTATGTAAATCACCTGGGGTTCGTGTTAACAACATGCACATTCTGATCTAGTAGGTCTGAGCTGGGGCCTGGGAATCTGCATTTCTCACAAGCATCCAGGTGGTGTTGGTCTTTCAAACAGTCTTTGAGTAGCAAGAGGCTAGAAAGTTTGTTGTCAACTTTGATTCTATAACAGAATCACTGGAGAGCTTAAAATAAATAAATGAATTTTTAAAACCTTGACACTTAGAGAACCCAGAAACAAACCCACATCTTTATGGACAATTGATATTTGACAAAGGAGATAAGCACATACAGTGGAGTAAAGACAGCCTCTTTAACAAATGGTGTTGGGAAAACTGGACATCTACCTGCAAAAAAATGAAACTAGGCCACCAACTTACACCATGCACAAAAGTAAACTCAAAATGGATAAAGGACTTAAATGTAAGCCGTGAAACCATAAGCATCCTAGAAGAAAACATAGGCAGTAAACTCTCCGACATCTATCAAAGCAATATATTTCCTGATTTATCTCCACAGGCAAATGAAATAAAAGACAGGATCAACAAATGGGACTATATCAAACTAAAAAGCTTTTTCACAGCTTAAGACAATATAAACAGAATAAAAAGACAAACCACACAATGGGGAACATATTCGACAACACATCTGATAAAGGGTTAATAACCAAAATTTATAATGAACTTGTAAAACTCAACACCAGGAAGACAAACAATCCAATCAAAAAGTGGGCACAAGAAATGAACAGACAGTTCTCCAAAGAGGACATACAGATGGCCAAGAGACATATAAAAAATGCTCAACATCACTAATCATTAGAGAAATGCAAATTAAAACCACAGTGAGATACCACCTCACACCAGTCAGAATGGCACTCATTAACAAAACAACACATTATAGGTGCTGGTGAGGATATGGAGAAAGGGGAACCCTCCTGCACTGCTGGTGGGAATGCAGACTGGTGCAGCCACTGTGGAAAACAGTATGGAGATACCTCAAAAAATTAGAAATGCAACTGCCCTTCGACCCAGCTATCCCACTTATAGGAATATATCCCAAGGACACCATATCACTGACTGAAAAAAAGAAATGCACCCCCATGTTTATGGCAGCATTGTTCACTATAGCGAAGATCTGGAAATAGCCCAACTGTCCATTAGTGGACGAGTGGATTAAAAAGCTGTGGTACATATATACAATGGAATACTATGGCGCCATGAAAAAGAAGGAAATATTACCTTTTGCAACAATATGGAGGGACCTGGAAACTATTATGTTGAGTGAAATAAACCAGGCAGAAAAAGAAAAATATTATATGACTTCACTCATTTGAGGAATCCAAGGAACATTGAGAACTGAGGAAAGGAATTAAGACAGAGGAGGGATCAAAGGGATCAGAGGAAAAGAGGACAGAGGGAAAGGGGATGATAAGATGGGATAAGACTGAAGGGAAGAGGGGAGGGCACTGCAGAGAGGTGGGTAAGGGAGATGTTGAGGGGAATATGGGGGAGGAGGATGCAGTTGGGGTCATCCTAGAATCTATGTAAAAATAATTAATTAAATTTAAAAAAAAGAGAAAAGAAAAATCTTGACACCTGGATCTCATATTCTCCCTAATATTCTGATTTAATCAATATTGAGTTCAGTCCAGGAATCAGTTGTTTTTGAATCTACCCTGATGATTCTAATATGCAGCCAAGGTTGATAACTACTATTGGAGAGAGTGATAAAAACCTATCAGAGAACAGAAAGAAAGAACCCTGGAAAGGTGGCAGGGATGGCAGGTAGCACTTGGGCCAGAGAAATGTACTGAACCATCAGAACCCAGATTGACCCAGTTCCAAACATGCAAATTTCCTGAGTATAATTTATACCTGTATGGTTCTGCCTATGTTTAAGATGCTTTTGCTGCTTTCACACCTGCCCCGGGAATAAATTCCACGCTGATTATTAAGTGGACAGATGGGTAGTGTGGCCTTTCTAAGATTAGAGCCATAAGAACAAAATGTTGCTGCAATGGAGGAAGCTGACCAGAGAGGATGGTCAGGCACCTGCCCCCCAACACATCCACAATAGTTGTCCATTGAGAGAAGACAGTTCCCAGCCTCTCTCTTCCTGTGAGTGATGGGCCACAAGCTTAGCACAGCAGACAATGCTGTGGTCTTTTACTATGCCCCAGACTTGCTTTAAATATCATTTTCAAATAGGTTGAATTTTTTTTTTTGATCCAGTTACAGATTTGTATATGCATCATAGAATTCTGACTCTGAACACTACTGATGCACCAGAATCCTAAAATGTTTAATAAGACATATCCATTCAGCTGTGCTCCTTGAAACTTAGAGAGCTAGAGTTTGCCAGCATTTGCTGACAAATGTCCTCATTTACAAACTGCCCTTGGCTATTGATTAGATTCATCATTACTAAAATTACATATTGGGGAACGACCTATCTTTAGTGAAATAAAAGACCATTTTTTTCATTTAGTTAATTCAACTGCAGTTTAGGACCAAAACAAACTTTACATGCATGAGTACAGTCTGGCTTAATAATGGGCATTATGTTTAACTTCTGATGCAGAGGACGCTGTGTACCTGGAGGACGAAAAGGAACGGGAAGAGTACATCCTGAATGACATCGGGGTTATTTTTTATGGAGATGTCAATAACATCCAGAGTAGAAGCTGGAGCTATGGCCAGGTGAGTCATTTAGATTTGTCATTGTCAAGGACATTTGGCTTAATATTTTTGTCACATTTATCACTGCAGGATACCTTACGTCAATATTAGACAGGCATAATTTCCTGCTTTTCAGGATCTGAGACTCCAAGACAGGAAGCCCAGGAGTAGAGACTTAGAAAGGCAACTGCATAATTTATCAGCTGAAATCACATATCTGAGGTTATTGCAATATTGCAAGAGATCAGAGATTCTGTGGGAAAGAAGGCATTCTACTGAGGCAGTGCTTTGGCATCCTATTGCAGTGAAATCTCATTAGCTCAGACCTTGCTCTGCAACCTGGGATGGGCTGAGCATTTCTCTTCTTACAAGGAAGGGTGTTTTGATAATGATGCAAAGGCTACTACAATGTGTATACCTGACTCAAAGAAATTACCTTTTTATGTGTTGGTGTAAAAGACTGCTAATTAGAAAAGAATGTTACCATTTATCAAAAGAGGGCCCACTGGGCTTTTACCTAAAGACTTTTCATCAGCTAAAGCCTCAAGTTACGGTATGGATATAAAATATCTTATTCTATTTAAGACATTAAATAATTTGAAAAATATATTATTCTATTTAAGACAATAAATAATTCGAACTACGTATTTGAGTTTGGTATTTTTACAAATGCAACAAATGGGTGATATTTTACCATGTTTCCATAAATGAATGCATGTCCTGTAATTCAGAAACAGCTTTTCATTAGCAGCATGAGAAGGGGTGCATGTGTCCTGTCTCAGAGAGTTTTGGCTAAGATGATTGGAAGTGTGCACCATTGGTCTGGTGCCCAGGGCAGAGAGTTCATGGAGTCTGGCCTCACCAGGTCACATGACACTTTCTTGACTTCTTGATGCCTTCTTTTAACTTCCGTAAGGGCTCTCCCTTCATCTATCACTCTTGCTCCAGCCTAACCAGTCGGACCTGTGTCATCACTAGCTTGTGTCCACCTCACTTTGTATCTCATTCCTTTCCCCTGCCTCCTGAGAATCACATGCCCAGGGATCTGGTTTGCCTACCTACATTTCTGAGCTTCCTCTGTTTTGGATCCCTGCCTGGCTCACCTACACCCTCCCCTTCCCAAGTGATATTTAACTCTTGGCTATTGCCCATTGTCTGGTGCCTTTGCTCAGAGTCCCTGATTCTTAACCTCCAGATGTGATTCTCTTTATGATCCAAAAGTGACCATATAGATAGAGCCAATAAGGAAAAAGTCACCAAGGCAGGTAGCATAAAAGACTGGAAAAGGTTCCTCCTCAGCCAGAATGCTTTTGGTAGTCCCCCTTGAACAGAGATACTGTCTGTCTCTGCGGTCATTCTGAGCCCATTAGTTTAGGTCCTTCTGCATGAAGAACCAGAAAACCCAGCCATTTGCAGTGGTGATGGAAACAACCAGTTTTATGAAGATTATTTTACCTCTGTAGTTATCTGAAGCCATGTCCCACAAACACAGCTGAAAGACACTGCGCAAGAAAAACCAGAATAAAGAGTTCTTTAGATAACTGAGGGACTAGTGCAATAGTCCATTACTGCACCCATCACATCTACTTAGAGTACACGCAGAGTTTGGTATTCTCACTGGGTTTAATAAAGAATTACATGGTAGTTAGCCATTACAATGGTGATTTCTGTCACAGTACTTGTGTGTATAATTGCAAGATTTCTATATTCAGGAAAATTTCCTGTGCAGTGAGGTATGTTACAAGTGAAACCTCACTTTGTCATTTTATCCTACTTGGTTTTTATTTCTTCTTTAGAAAATGCGGTGTTGCAAATGACTAGTCCAGTGGTTCTCAAAGTGTGTACCAGGGCACACTGGTGCACCCTAGAAGATTTCCACGTGTGCCCTATGGTATTCTAGAGAACTATGTGCCTGTTGGGGACCAAAAAGCCAACAAGGTTTTGGAGTTTAGATTTGGGGGGGACAGAGGTATGGGGAATTGGCTGTAAGCTGACAGTTTGCTCAACCCTCCACCTCACTTGCCTGATTAATTTGCAAAAGGCTGTTAAGCTGTAGTGCTGGATTGTTTACACTACCCACCATGTTCCTCAGAAACACTGGGGACAAGTTTCTTCTATCCTGTTTGTTGTGAAGTTAAGATGATATGTATGGTGGGGTTTTCTGCACTCAACACAATTAAGAGTAAAAAGAGAGAAATTCTTCAATGTATTGATGAGGAAGTGAGAGTTTGCCTTTTAAATATATACCCAAACATTGAAGAAATCAATGGAACACATCAGGCTTATGTTTCTCATAAACACAAGAATGAAAAAACATAACACATTTGTGCCGGGACCTGCAGAATTTACTAAATCTTACTAAGAATGTATCTATATATATAAAAAGATAACTTTTTTGTCGTTTTTTTATTTTTCAACCCCTCTTTTTTATAGATTCTAAAGAGCATAACCAAAAAATGTAACATAAAAATGTTTTTTAATGTCAGAATAAATTTAATTTTGTCATATTTATTTTGTTTAATTGCCATAAAAGGACTTTATATATATATATATGACTTAATTATTATAACATATTTCTCAGAAATTTGTATATAGTACACCTACAATTATTTGTAGGATTTTAAATGCGCCCTGACTTCAAAAAGTTTGAGAACCACTGGGCTAGATGTTGCCTCTAAGGAAATTAAACTGACTACTAGGTTGTTCCCTTGATAATATAATCTGCTTTGCTTGCCTGCTCTCTGAAAAGTACCTTGTCTCAGAAATGGGAAAACCTAAGACAGACATTCACCACTCAAGGTCTCTTATTATTTTCTGTGCAAGGTGTGCAGGCCTGAAGTACCTTCCTGTGATAGATCTGAGAGCCATTTATTTTCTGGGCGCACAGGACTTGTGTTACTTTTGAGGTCTTGAGACTTTCGTTGGACTTTGCTAAACGTATTTATTGTTTTGCTTTGGGCACTAGAGCCAAAAGGTAGGAGAGATCCTCTAAACTAACTGGTACAATTTTCTACAGAACTTCAAGTCAGTTCATGATCCTTAAGTACATCAGTTCCCCAGTAGTTCTGTTTCTATTTCTGGCTTGCTTTTAAGCTCTTATTTATTTTACTGAGAAATAAAAGAGAGTGTCTCCTTCATTCCACTTTGGTATGAAATATTCAGTATGAAAGATTATGAGCAATTACTCTATAGAAAATACACATTTCTAAACATTAGGCTGTGGTTTCATTTTTTTTTTTTCCCCAGAGAGTATCTTGCCTACAGAGTGGACCTTAAATAGTTTCTCATTATTTTTTCCATGAATAGTTTGAGGATGGCATTCTGGATGCTTGCCTGCATATGATGGACAGAGCACAGATGGACCTTTCAGGCAGGGGGAATCCCATCAAAGTCAGCCGTGTTGGGTCTGCAATGGTAAGTACCAACTACTGATCGCTAAAATCAAGGGCATGCCACTTGGCTCAGTATAGATTCCAGTTCATTAAAAGCTGTTGAAATGGTGACTTAAACTAAGTAAACTTTTATTGTGCCAGCCTGAAATTCCCTGAACTTGTTGTGTGCTGTGAACAGTCTCATCACTGTAGGTTTCCTTGGCTCTAGACAATTGGTGATAGGAGACATGATACTATAGAACACTTATTCTTGAGAAGCTCTTGCCTAGGGACTAAGAACTGACCATGATAATATGTCAGTGACTATAATCAACCAGTTAACCAAACAAACAAACATCAGGGAGCACCAAAAATATGTACATGACACTGCTTTTCTCCATTTTCACACCCACAGTAAGAGTAAAGAAATGAATGGCTCTAGCTAATCCTACTCTATTACAATACTACCTCCCCATTGGGCTTTATGTGTACAAAACAAGTTTTGATTCTTCACAGTGTTCTCATGAGATAAGTAGGCTGGGTTTTACTCATGTCATTTTACATGTTAGGAAGCAATGTGATAACAGATTGTCAGGGACAAACAAAGCTTCTCCTAAAATCCAGGTTTACTGACCCCAACTCTAGACATTTTCTCCCTTCCATGCTGAGCATCTTTAAGAATGCAGAGATCCTGTAATGGAATATTTTCCTGGGAGAAGAAACAGTGTTTCCACAGGTGGGAAGGTCAGGTGTGGAGGTGAACTATATGTAATGCCCCAGGTCCTGTGCAATCCTGGACTGTGCTCATACGCACAGCACATAGAACCTGCCCTGTACGCAAAAGCATATTACAGCAGATTCCTGAGCAGAATATGCCTGAAGATACATTAAACCTAGGTGCTGTTTTATTTCATCAAAGACTGAGTAAAATAATTTTACATTACCAATTTCCTTAAGTTTTTTAAAATATATTCTCCCTTTGGAAGAGTTCTGAGTTTGGTTTGAGCTAAGTAAAACCAGTATTGTCCAATAAATCAATGTTTGATGGAGAATGATATGACATATAATTTCTGGTTAGCTCTTAAGAAGGGTTGTTTTTATTTCATTAATAGCTAAGCTACATATGAATTTATGAGATAGTGGAGTTTAAAAAGAGAAAGTAAAAACTAACATCTAAGGGCAGTTCTGTTTCTGTTGTTAGTTTACGTTGCGTAATGCAAGACAATGAATTTAAATAATTGAGGGATTTCCTTATAAAAGCTATTTATAACAACATACACTAGACCTGCAGGTGATCACTATTTTTTCTATTTCCCAATGATGCTCCCTTCATCCTCTCCTTTGGGGTCACCGTGACAGATTTCTAGTGAGCAGGAAGCAGGGCAAGCAGAGCACTGTTTGAATACAAAGTAATTCCTTCTTGAGAATTCTAAAACAGTGTGCTCCTCAACCTGATCCCATTCACACTCTGTGTGTGTTGTCATTAGTCCAGAAGCCACTGCCTACCCCGAGCCAGTGTGAGAAGGAAGCCCATGCATGGTGGTTGACCCAGTCTTTCCTATGACATCTGGCCAAGTGGAGGCTGTTACATTTTGAATTAAGAGCATAATCCTAATGCAAATTTTCTTGAAATTTTATTAATCATAAAAGCCCTATGAAGTTCTAATTTTGAAAATCTATAACCTAATTACAAGATTTAGAACTATACAGACTCTTTGGGGGTTTGCTTTATTTTATTTTTTGGATAAGGAGGCCTTATATTTTAGGGGCAAGATCTCCACTCTCACCACCACCATTTTTTCCATGCACAAAATACAGGCTTGATAGTTTTCAAAATCCTTTTACAACTGATGGGATCAGTGGTGCGATTCAAATAATTTAACAACCAATTCTCTACCCTGATGACTGTTTAAAGTTTAAAAAAATGATATACCAAAAGGTAGTTTATTATTTAATGCTTAAATAAGAACAATAAAAGGTATACAAAACTAGATTACATTATAAGAGTTTTAAAATTTAATGAAAATATATTAAATAATACTTGACAAAGAACAATAAAACTATTATTTAAGATATTTCCATATTGCCTCTTGATTGGCATCCTCACTTGCAATTTTCTTCACTTTTTATCCAAGCATCATCGGCTGTGTGATTTATCCTTAACCATCTTTCCACTGTAGGAGTATAATCCATTCCTTTAGAAGGAGTAGACCAATTAGACTAATAGTCATTGTGTTTGATACATTAAAAACATGAAATGAATAAATAAATATTACAAGCATAGTTCCATCAAATCTTTTCCACTTATGGATGGAATAAACATTATTACTAGAATACACTATTGCACAGATAAATGTTAAAAAAGAGTAAGGAATGTAAATTTGTGATTTCTACATGGGCGGCTGCCTAGGCTTCCACCATAGAGAGAACCCTGATTACAAGAGCCATTTTAGCATCCAGTTCACCAAACTCAACAAAGAATTAGGTATCGGTTCTGCCAAACCAGTGCAAACTGGCTGAATCCCAGAGCTCTGTGAATATTTCCAAAACCTATTCAATTATAATGATTTTAGAAAATAAATATTGATCCTCCAAAACATCAATTGAAAAGGTGACACTTTCAAAAAAAATCATCTGTTTTCTGATCATTCAGGCAGTTCATCTCCAGTTAACAAATCCTGGCAATCTATCATGAAATTGCTGAGCAAAGTTGAGCAAAGAGTGAATGAAAGAAAAGAAAGAACTCAAATTCTCAATTAGAGATTTGCTTCAGAATATGAAATGTATTTGAGAGCTCAGAAAGAAAATGTTCTGAAGTCATGTGTCTACCAGAACCAAGACAGATGGGCCTGTGTATGTTTACTCAGGAGCAGGCCCAGTCACAGGAAGGACAGAGGCTGTTGCCTGTTGTATTGAGAGTTCTGCTTAAATATCTCCCCAGCCTGGTCACCTAGGCTGGAGATTCCTTTCACAAGTTACAAATACTGGAACAGAGTGATACATCACGACACATACGTGTTCTGGGAAGGGTAACACACTGACTTCAATTCATGTCGAGATGAAAGGGACAGAAGGCAGTTGTTGCCAGGAAGGAGGGGATGAGCAGCCTGGTCCTGGCTGGCACCTGGAGAGGGTGAAGTGGGGGCAAAAGGCAGGAGAAGAAACCAAAGACTAGTTAGCATATAGTGATCAGGGAAAAGTCTAGCACTGAAGATTAGCAAGGAATTTGCAGGGAGTGGGTGGGAGCACAGTGCTAAGTAAACACAGTAACTCAGGTTGTGCAAACTTCTAATGATAATAATAATAAAAATCTGGGTTTTAAGTACACAGTCCCCAGATAAAAATCATTATTGTTTATTGTCTATGACCTTAGATCCCTGGTCGGCAAACTGCGTCTTGCGAGCCCCATGCACTCTTTGACCCCTTGAGTGTGGCTCTTCCAGAAAACACCACGTGCCGGCCCCTCAATAAGGAATGTACCTACCTATATGGTTTCAGTTTTAAAAATTTGGCTCTCAAAAGAATTTTCAATCGTAGTACTGTTGATATTTGGCTCTGTTGACTGATGAGTTTGCCAACCACTGCCTTAGATAGTTCTTTGTTGTGGGGGCTGTCCTGTGCACAAAAGGGTGTTTAGCAACATCCCCCAGTGAGGGCTACAGCAGTAAGCCTTTTGTGCTCAGTGTCTTCACCTATATGATGGACATAGATGGAAGTAGCCCTCTCTTCTTGCTTACAGAGGGATGTGTCTTTTCATCTCATTCAACATCATCACCTGTTGATTCTCATTCCTCCATTGAAGAGAAAGAGGAGGCAGCCTTGATTTGGCCCGTGTCATATCAGACCCCTTGGTTCTGACAGGGCCACTTTCTATGTGACCCAGGGTAAATTACTCAAACTCTCCAGGCCTCACTCCATCTTTAAAATGAAGTTTTGTCCCTGTACTCAAACCACATTTGTTATTCCCGGTGGCAGCAAAAATATCCTTCTATTCTTCCAAATGATGCTCTTCTTTCTTCTATTTCTCCCTTCATAAATTTGGTATCTTATTTGGTTCTTATTTGGAGTTGCAGTAACTTCACTTTGATGCAAACATTGGAAAAGTTTATGACAATTTGGACAGCCTTGGGCTATTGGACTCTCCCAAGAAAAAGTCTAAGAATTTTGTAATTCCATTGGCTGGGGATTAGGCCTGAGATGTTATAACCTCATGTAAGCTACCCTTTATTAGGCTCTTCTAGATACCGAGTGATGCATTCTACCAAAGCTAAACTTCAGATTGATATAAGAAAGAAATTTTTTAGAAAGGAGAAAATGATAAAAAAGAAGAAAATTACCCAAAGCTATACTTTCTTCTTTAAATTTCATTGCTTGGTTACTGTTTTCTTTCCAGCTCTTATCTGATGTGACAGTACCCACCAGGACAATCATCAGGAAATGTGCCATGAAAGTTTTAGAAAGGTACTTAGTGCTATCTGAATACTTATTTCATTCACAGAGAATTCATAAAGCATTTCCTTGTCAGCCATGGATTCTTGTGAGGAAACCACACATGGACTATGAACCCCAGTCAGACTATCAAAACAGTTGTGCTGTGTATGGCATGTGTGACAAGGACAGCATGGTCCTGGGGAAAGGGAAGACAGTGACAACAGCCAGGCATTACTGCTGGGTGGTTACCTGTCTATGTCTGTTTCTATCCATTGACTGATTGGATCTGGCAGCAAGAGCGGGCAGAGCAGTTCTCCAGGGAGGCGCACTATTTCTGCAAATGGCAGCTGCCATCTATCACAGGTTGATTTGCTTGTTAATCAGATACTGCTTGCTTATTCACTGTGAAACCACTAACACCTCACCTCAGTGCGTGCTCACCCCTTTGGGTTGAGACTTGGTCTGTGTAGAAATGCACAGAGAACCAGTACATGAGATCTGGAAGACACTCCCAGAGGTCTTCTGGGTAAAGAACAAAGGCCCTTGAAAATGATATCACTCAAGGTCACACAGAAAATAAGTGGCTAAGCTAGAACTAGATATGGTTCTTGCTCTCAGATCATATTATCTCAGAGGACCATTACCAACACATTGGTACCAATTGAAGGATTACTATATCAAATTACTGTATATTTTTGCTCCATAAGATGCACCTGACCATAAGACACACCTAGGGTTTTGAGGAGAAAAATAAGAAAAAAAAATATTCTGAAGCAAATGGTGTGTTAAAATATTTAATAAGATACTATACTTTTCACCCCATAAGACGCACAGGCATTTTCTCTTCCACGTTTTTTGGAGAAAATGCATCTTATGGAAGTGAAAAATATGGTAAATAGCTGTCTCTTAGGAAAAAAGGACTCAAGAGAATGGGGTCCAGATACAGGTGAATTTTGAAATAGGGAAATACATGAGGAAAGGTGTAAATTGGAAAATTTTTAATAGCCAGAGGCACTAGGACCCTGGGGATTGAGTTTCTAAAAAGATTAGATACCAAATATGGTTTGATGGTGGTATTATGGGTTGTGGTGGTGATGGTGGTGATGGTGGTGATGGTGGTGGTGGTGGGGATGGTGGTGATGGTGGTGGGGGGGTGATGGTGAGGATGGTGATGGTGGTGATGGTGGTTGTGGTGGTGGGGATGGTGGGGATGGTGGGGATGGTGGTGATGGTGGTGATGGTGGTGGTGGTGATGGTGGTGATGGTGGAGGTGGTGATGATGGTGGTGGTGATGGTGATGGTGGTGGTGGTGATGGTGGTGGTGATGGTGATGGTGGTGGTAGTGATGGTGGTGGTGGTGGTGATGGTGGGGATGGTGGTGGTGGTAGTGATGGTGGCGATGGTGGTGATGGTGGCAATGGTGGTGGTGGTGATGATGGTGGTGGTGGTGGTGATGGTGGAGGTGATGTTGGGGATGGTGGTGGTGGTAGTGATGCTGGTGGTGATGGTGGTGATGGTGGTGGTGGTGGGGGTGGTGGTGATGGTGGTGATGGTGGTGGTGGTGGTGATGGTGGTGGTGGGGATAGTGGTGGTGGTGGTGATAGTGGTGATGATGGTGATGGTAGTGATGGTGGTGGTGGTGGTGATGTGGTGATGGTGGTGGTGGTGGTGGTAGAGATGGTGGTAATGGTGGTGGTGGTGGTGATGGTGGTGATGGTGGTAGTGGTGATGGTGGTGATGGTGGTGGTGGTGGTGGTGGTAGTGGTGGTGATGGTGGTGGTGGTGGTGGTGGTGATAGTAGTGATGATGGTGATGATAGTGATGGTGGTGGTGGTGGTGGTGGTGGTGATGGTGGTGGTGGTGGTGGTGGTGGTGGTGGTGTTGGTGAGACACTCAGTATTCACTCACTCATTTCACAAGTATTTATTGAGAATCTGCCAGTCTAGTTACTGGGGTACAGTTGAGAACAACTCATAGTTTCTTCCTTTACAGAGCTCAGAGTTTACTAGAGAAGACAGACTGGTAAGTAGAAAATTTCAGCACAATATGGGCACATTCTCTGGTGAAATAAACAGGAAAGAAAATCTCTCAAGCTTTGCTCAGAGTCTTCCCAGAACTATACTGGCTACCAAGTGCTGGGACATTGGCTCAAGGTGTAGAAGAATGGTTGACAATGGCCCATAGCAATAGTAAACCATGCTATTGTTCATGGGAACCCATTTTCCATGGTAGAAATTTTACCCAAATAGCCAGCCACTGTCACGAACCGGCACGACGAGCCGTTCCACGGGGTGAGGGGATGTGGAATTGAGAGTCTGGGTTGGGAGGTCTGATGAACCATCACAGTTCATTTTTGCAAGCAAGTTTCTTATATACAGCAAAACTTGGCAAATACAATGTTTTCGTGTCCAAAGTTCCATGACCTCCTTCATCAGAGATTAATGGTTAAACACAAGATGTCTCCTGTACAAAGGTTCCTGCCATAAAGCCACATCAACAGGGAGTAAAAGTCCTTGAGCTTTATCAGACCATATCCGTGCGCTGGTCGTTCTGACCTTTCAGTAACTAATAAATCCAGGGAACATTGGGGGCTTGCGCCTCGCCCTCAAGTTACACAGCTGTGTTTACTTGACGGCTCCCAACAAGCCACCAAAAACACTGCAAGAAAACATAGACGTGGGTAATTTGCTCTTACAGAGGCTTATTTGATTCAATTATAATAATTTTAAAAAGTGACGTTATGGAGCCTGACCTGGCGGTGGTGCAGTGGATAGAGCGTTGGACTGGGATGTGGAAGACCTAGGTTCGGGGCCCCGAGGTTGCCAGCTTGAGCGTGGGGCCCAGCTGGCTTGAGCAAAAAGCTCGCCAGCCTGCGACCCAGGGTCGCAGGCTCCAGCAAGGGATTGCTCCGTCTGCTGAAGACCTGCGGTCAAAGCACATGTGAGAAAGCAATCAATGAACAACTAGGGTGACGCAGCAGGAGGCTGATGACTGATGCTTCTCGTCTCTGTTTGTCCCTGTCTATCCCTCTGTCTGACTCTCTCTCTGTCCCTGTAAAAAAAAAAAAAAAAAAAAAGTGACGTTATGGAGAAATTTTGGAAAGAGAAGAGAATAAACTGTCAACATAGTTACATATTTTAAAATTCCAGTCTTTATACTGTTGCCAACCTGGACTTTCCTGCTTCTTTTGAGGTGTACACATTTATTTTTAACTCTGATATTTTGCTGATATTGAACCACAGTGCCATCATTAATCCCCATTAATCCTGTTCTGACTGTGCCTTTTGGAAGCTAACTCCAGATTGAACTTTTTTAAACCAATCAATATTCGGTGTACATTTTAGCATTATAAAAAAATCTTGAGCTCCAAACTGACCACAACTGGAGGGAGGTTCTGACGTTTTCTAGGGCCCAATACAAGATGAGTGACTGGAGACCTTTGAGACAGAAGGGGCTTCAGGGCTTCTGGCCCCTAAACTTCTGTGATCTCATGGATAAACTGGAAATAAACTTATTTTTTACTTTGTCCATCTTTATGTCCCTTCTCATTGTCTCAGTCTTTAGAAAGGTATCTTTTTCTTCCCATGCATGAGAAAAACAATAACGCCCTCATTTCTTTGATGTCTTGCCAAGCAGCTCCACAAGAGGCTTACTACAAAACCATGTCTTTATTTTCTTCCAGTTGTTGACTAGGGCACCTTATAGGAAGCTTCACATTCAGCAAACTCCTTCATGCAAAAAACTACTATGACTATCCAGATTACATTTTAAAATTTAAGTGGGCTAGAAATTCTGCCCTTAAGTTATCCTAAATGAAACTTAGAGTCAGAAAACAATACCTGAAGTCCATTCTTTTCTTTTCTTTTTTGTATTTTTCTGAAGTGAGAAGTGGGGAGGCAGAGACAGACTTGGGATCCACCCGGTATGCCCACTAGGGGGCGATGCTTTGCCCATCTGGGCATTTCTCTGCTGCAACCGGAGCCATTCTAGTGTCTGAGGGGGAGGTCATGGAGGTGTCTTGAGCTTCTGGGCCAACTCTGGTCCAATGAAGCCTTGGCTGCGGGATGGGAAGAGAGATACAGAGAGGAAGGAGAGGGGGAAGGGAGTAGAAGTAGAGGGGTGTTTCTGTGTGCCCTGGCTGGAAATTGAGCCTGGGACTTCCACACGCCAGGCCGATGCTTTACCACTGAGCCAGCTAACCAGGGCCTTGAAGTCTATTCTTGATCATACAGACCAACCCCAGGAAAGAAGGCTCCCTGACCATTTAAATAAATGACAAAATTAAAAATTTTAAAGTACTATCTAGCTGTTCCTTTTGTTCATAAGCAGCTAATAGACCCCTGCCTTAGAGTGAACAGTCCTGGGGGAATGTGAAAACCCTGGGACTCCATGACCATTGTCCACAACCATTTCACCATTGAGGAGCTTTTTCACATTTTCCCATATGGATCTTATTTTTCAGAAAAATTGAATTCATCACAAAAGCATGATTATGTAATGATAATTTGTTTCCTGGTTTTTGTATCAATGATTTGTATGATTTCCAATCAGAACTTCTAATAGTGGCGGTGATGGTAATTCTCACCACCAGGTAATCAATGCAGCAGACTGGATGTGACTCAATGCCACCTGTGTGAAGGCAAAGATGCAGCTTCCAGTTGGTGTTTTGGAAGAGGAGCAATAACTCATACACCTGCATCCTAACTTTGCAAATACCAAGGAACTAAAATCTCCAGGCTGGTGACCTTTGTCCGAAGTAGGCTCCTAGATGAATTTGGGTCTTCACCCAGAGTCTGGGTTCCCAACCTTATCGGGTTTCTTATTTCAAATTGTTATTTTCTCTCTCCATGATTTATGCCCAGGAATATCAGGGAGGATATTTGTCACTTTGGGACAGATGAAAAAGATAGGGGCTCTGGTGCTTATTTATTTATTAAATTTAACAAGGTGACATTGATCAATAAAAGTACGTAGGTGTCTGCATGACCAGGTGGTGGTGCAGTACATAGAGCATCAGACTGGGACGTGGAGGACCCAGGTTTGAAACCTCGAGGCTTGAGCACGAGCTCATCCGGCTTGAGCGAGGGATCATAGACATGACCCCATGGTTGCTGACTTGAGCCAAAAGGTTTTTGGCTTGAGCTCAAGGTTGCTGGTGTGAGCAAGGGGTCACTCTCTCTTCTGTAGCCCTCTGTTCAAGGAACATATGAGAAAGCAGTCAATGAACAACTAAGGGACTGCAATGAAGAATCAATGCTTCTTATCTCTTTTTCTTATTGTCTGTTTGTCCTTTTCTGTCCCTCTCTCTGTCTCTGTCAAAAAATATAAAAGTACATAGGTTTCAGGTCAACATTTCTATTGCATTTGAACTATTGATTATGTTGTGTACCTGTCACCCAAAGTCAAACCTCCATCACCTTATAGTAGTTGTTCCTATTTACAGCCTTCCTCCCATCTCCCTTCCCTACATTCTCCTCCCCCTGGTAACCACTTTACTTTTATCTATGTCCATGAGTCTCAGTTTTATATCCTACCTATGTATGAAATCATACAGTTCTTAGCTTTTTCTGATTTACTTACTTCACTCAATATAATGTTCTCAAGTTCCATCCATGTTGTCGTAAATGATTCGATGTCATCATTTCTTATGGCTCAGTAGTATTCCATAGTATATTTGTACCACACCTTCTTTATCCAATCCTCTATCAAGGGACATTTTGTTGTTTCCATGTCTTGGCCACTGTGAACAATGCTGTGATGAACATGGGGGTGCACGTTTCTTTAAGTACCAATGTTTTTGAGTTTTTGAGGTAGATATCCAGTAGAGGAATTGCTGGGTCATATGGTAGCAATTAACAAATATATTGGGAGTCAGTGAGAAAATAAAATTTACCTAACAGAAATTGTTTTCATAGCCACTTTTTAGAAATTGTGTTTTTTCCATAAATAATCAAAATGTAGATTAAAAGGCTGAGGCCTCAGAAAGTTAAATGACTTATACAAGGTCACTGGTAGAACTGGAAATGAACCTCATGTTGCCTGCCTCCGACCCGGTTCCATACTCAGTGTTATATTTCCTTGGATTCTCCCCCTGTTTGTTCTTTCTTCACATCACATGAGCTCCTTTGATACAAATATAATGTTTTTTATAAACCCTGTCTGATTCAATTATTCTCTCAGGGAGGGGAAAAGGGGAGGAGGGAACAATGAACTGTTCAGACATCATTTTTCTCTCTTATGGTAAAAGCCAGAAATGTAATGAAGTTTCCATTTGTGGGTAAACAGCTTGGTTTCTCAATAATTAAGGTTACATTTCTTATGCCTGCTCTCCCATATTTTTGAGAGGAAAACAGACATTTATTACAAGCCATCCCTAGAATGTGATAATCATAGTCAATCTAAATGTCTGCTTTCCCTGAATTGCTTCCTGGAATGAGGTTTCGATACTACATCTATTTTGTAATCTCACGGGCTATTTCCGAAACATGGGGATGCTTTGCACACTCCCTAGGCTGTGCAATCAGGCTGTTCTAGTCTCCTGGGCACACACAACCCCAGGACAGACAGAAATGCGGCAAGGCCAGCACAGCCTTTCAGGATATACCTTCATAGTTTTATGCACCTTGGGTCCCCTTCTCATCCTCTTTCCTTCCTCTCTCTTCTCCCTGAAAACCTTCCTTTCCTGTTCTTACTCTGCTTTTCCCCCCTCCCATCTACTCATTCCTTTCTTACAAAAAATGTTGGAGACCTATTTTATACCAGCCCTACACCATGCAACAGTGGTATAGAAATAAAAAAAAAAAATCTTGCTATCTCTCTCTGGATCTGCATTTGGTTATTTCTCCCTTGCTGGTCAATTAGTAAAATCTGTTTTGGCCAAATAAGAATTCTCAGTCACTGAGGAATACAAGGTTAATAAGTGCTAGTTGTAATGGTTTTTGTGAAAAAATGAATCTAATCACCCAACCCTGCCAGAGCTCCTGTTCAGTATATATACCAAAGGACATGCTAACAGTGGTTATGTGCTTCAAAATGTATGTGAGGGTTAATTCATGTTTTTGTTTAAATGTACTGATTGACCTAATTGATTTTAGAGAGACAGAGGGAAGAAGGAAGACAGAAAGAGAGAGTGAGAGAGAAGTATTCATTTTTTATTTTTCCATTTAGTTGTGTATTCATTAGCTGCTTCGTATCTGTGTCCTGACTAGGGATCGAACCTGCAACCTTGCTGCTTTAGGATGACAGTCTAGCAGACTGAGCAAACTGGCTAGGACAAATTCATGTTTTTTAATTGAAGTAAAATTACATACAGTGAAATGTATGCATAATAAATGCTAAATTCAGCTAGTTTTAATTAGGGTAATCACCACGCAAGCAAAATATAAACATTACCATGTCCTCCCTGCCTAATCAGTCCATATCCTGGAAGGCAACCACTGTTCTCATTTCTTGCAATAGATTAGATGTGCTTGTCTTAAACTTCAAAGAACTGGATGCACACAGCATGTGCTGTTGAGTCTGGCTTCTTTTATGCAATCAGTTGTTGCATGTCTTTAATTTACTTCTTTTAATTGCTAAGCTGTGTTTTATTGTATTCTGTATCACAAATTGTTTCTGTTCATATGCTGCTGGACATTTGTAATATTTTCAACTTGGTGCTACTACGACCATTATTGCACAGGTGTCTTTGTGCACATACCTTTTGCTATCTCTGAGGTCAGTAGCTACAAGTAGCGTGTCTAAATCGGAGGGAATGCACATTTATCTTTATAAGAATCTGACAGTGTTCTGAAGCGATTGGACCATTTTACCTTTCTGGCAGAGAATCATTAGAGTTTCAGTTTTCCACAGCTTTCCTGTTTTTGGTGTTTTCAGCTTTCTTCATTTTAACCATTGTAATGGGTGTACAGTGGTATCTCACTGGGATTTTAATTTACATTTCTCTGATGACTAATGATACTGAATACCTTTTCATGCATATATTGACCAATCACATACTCTTTATGGTGTGGTATAATTTCAAGTCTTTTCCCATTTTGTTATTGGATTGTCCTTTTATTATTGAGTTGTGTTTGCTTTCTCTGTATTCTTACTATAAGTCCTTTGTCAGATGTATAGTGAAGATATTTTCTTCTGGAATATGGCTTGCTATCAAATATTTTTAATATTGTATTTTAAGGAACAAGTTTTTTAATTTTAGAAAATTTAGTTTTAAAAAATTTAAAGAATGCTCTCTAGGAAATACCTTATTTCCACAAGGCCATAAAGATATTCTCTTACATATTTTTGAAGCTTTCTAATCTGGGCTTTTACATTTAGGTCTGTGGTCCATCTTGAATTATCATCCCATGTGGGGTGAGTTAGGGGTCAAGGTTTTATTTTTCCTGCCAATTTATCTATTTGTTCTAGCAGCATTTTTTGAAAAAAGCAAACTGTTAGAAGCTAATTTGTTGCAAAGACTGCCATATTTTCCCCATTGAATTGCTTTGGTGACTTGGTTGAAAATCAAATGAGTATAAAGTGTGGATCTATTTCTGTCTCTATTCTGTTCTGTTGTTCTGTTTATCTCCTATACCAGAGGTCGGGAACCTATGGCTCATGAGCCAGATGTGGATCTTTTGATGGCTGCATCTAGCTTGCAGACAAATTCCTAATAAAATATAATAACATTAAAAATATAAAACATTCTCATGTGTTACAATCCATTAATTTCCTACCGCTCATGTTCATGGTTGCAGATGGCTAGAGCCAATCACAGCTGTCCTCCGGGACAACACCAAATTTTTACTGGATAATGCGTAATGTACACAGGTCTTTATGAGGTTAGGAAGTAAACTTTTCTCCTTTTAATCAAGTAGTCAGCTAGCTAATTGCAGAAACCCTTTTGATGAAGAAGATGGCTAAAAGAAAAAAGGATGAGGCGTATCATACTTTTCAGCAGGAATGGACAGAGGAACTCGCCTTTGTGGAGAAAGCAGGTTCTGCAGTGTGTCTAATATGCAATGATAAAATTGCATCGATGAAATGGTCAAATATAAAGCGGCACTTCGACACACACCATACTATACTTCATTTGCATCGAAATATCCAGCGGGGGACAGCAGGAAGAAAGCATGCCAAGAGCTACTGTGCAGAGTGCAAGCTAGTCAGCAGCAACTCCGTGTTTGGACCCAACAAGATGACTGGAATTCAGCTAGCTTTACTGGTGTTTTAGCAATTGTGAGAAACGGAAAGCCATTCACAGATGGGGAGTATGCCAAAATATTCATGCTTGATGTTGCCAATGAACTTTTTGATGACTTTTCAGATAAAGACAAGATAATCAAACAAATAAAAGACATGCCTCTGTCGGCAAAAACTGTTCCCAGTTGTACCATCATGATGGCAAATCAAATTGAGGCAACACAAGTGAAGGACATAAATGCAGCACCATTCTTTTCTCTTGCATTGGATGAGTCAACAGACATAAGCCATTCATCCCAGTTCAGCATGATTGCAAATTATGTTGTCGGTGACACACTACCTATGTGAGGAAACTCTTGCTCTTTTGCCTATGAAAGAGACAACAAGAAGGGAGAATTTATTCAAGTCTTTGACTGAGTTCGCTAAAGAAGAAAATCTACCGATGGATAAATTTATATAGGTGTGTACCTGATGGTGCTCCATGCATGGTGGGGAAAAACATAGAATTCGTAGTGCTTCTTCATGAACATGAAAAGAAACCCATCCTAAGTTTTCACTGCATACTACATCAGGAGGAGCTTTGTACTCAGATGTATGTCGAGCAGCTTGGTGAGGTGATGTCGCTGATCATTTGGGTGGACAACTTTATTGTTGCCCGAGCTTTAAATGATCGCCAGTTTAAAACACTGCTGGATGAAGTTGGGAATAATTATCCTGCTCTGCTTCTGCACAGCAATGTGCATTGGTTGTCAAGAGGGAAGGTATTCAGCTGTTTCGCAGCTTTTCTGAGCTAAATCTGGACTTTTCCTGAAATGAAAAACATTGAGCATCCTGAGTTAGCTAAACTGAGTGGCTTCTGAAGTTCTTCTATCTTGTGGACATGACTGAGCATCTGAACCAGCTCAGTGTGAAAATGCAAGGCATTGGAAATACAGTCTTATCCCTTCAACAAGCAGTGTTTGCATTTGAAAACAAGTCAGAACTCTTCATCGCCAACATTGAGACATTGAAACAAGGTCATTTACTACACTTTGAAAAACTGGGAGAGTTTAAAGATAGATGCATGCACAGCAAGTGACCCTGCTCAACATCTTGATCTCGAGCAGCTAGCAGGCTTCACATCTAATCTTCTGCAGTCATTCAAAGTGCGCTTTGGAGAATTTTGTGAGTGCACTCATTTTTTTAAGTTCATCACCCATCCATACGAGTATGCAGTGGACAGCGCCGACCTGAGTTACATCCCCGGTATCTCCATCAGAAATTTTGAGCTACAAGCTGCTGACCTGAAGGCCTCAGACATGTGGGTGAATAAGTTCAAGTCACTGAATGAAGATTTGGAAAGACTTGCACAACAACAAGCAGAGTTGGCGAGCAAACACAAATGGGGAGAAATGAAAAAACTTCAACCCGTGGACCAGCTGATTGTCAAAACTTGGAACGCGCTTCCCATCACATACTACACACTGCAGCGTGTGAGTATTGCTGTACTGACAATGTTTGACTCTATATATGTATGTGAGCAGTCTTTCTCACATCTAAAAAACGTAAAGACCAACCTATGATCACGTTTAATGGATGGAAGTCTCAACACCTGCATGAAGCTTAACCTCACCACGTACCAACCAGACTACAAAGCCATCAGCAAAACCATGCAGCACCAGAAGTCGCATTAATGTTAAGAAGTACTTTATTCATCATTGGTTAGCAATAGCATAACAACATTATTAAAAGAATTCAGAGACTTATTGTACTTTAAAAGTGTTGGTCTTACATAAAATGCACACAATTACTTGTATTTAGTGTTAAACATATTGTATGGCTCTCACAGAATTACATTTTACAGTATGTGATGTTCATGGCTCTGTTAGCCAAAAAGCTTCCCGACCCCTGTTTTATATCATATTGTCTCAATAACTATAGTGTTATAACAAGTCTTCGAATTATTTAATCCATCAACTTGGTTCTTCTTTTTCAATGTTGTTTTGGTTATTTTAGATCTTTGGCATTTATTTCCACATAATGTTTAGAAACAAGTTGTCAATTTCAACAGAATGTCCGTTGGCATTCTGATTAACCCATTTGTCTTGATCTAGTAAAGAAATATGAAAAGGTGGTCTGCACCCACCTTCCACTGAGACCATATTCATTCATTCAGCTAAACTTATTTACTGCCCACTCTATGGTAGCACTGGGAATACAAGTGAAAACAGCATGGTACCTTCCTTCTGTGAATGTGCATCTGGCAATGGGAACAAAGCTAATTGGTTAATGACACAAAACAACTTAATAAGCAAGAGGATATTATTAAGCAAAGAATACAATGTGAGCACAGAGAAAAGACATCCAGATCTAAGAGATAGGTAAAGATTTCCAGAATGAAACTGAGTTTTGAAAAATCAGTCCGGATGCATCAGGTAAAGAAAGGGTTTGAGTATGAAAGGGCATTCCAGGAAGACAGAATAACACTTCTAATAGCACTGAGTTAGAAAACAGCTTGTTGATAAGACCACCCACACCTATGGGCACACAATGCCATCAACAGTTCAAATGCTATAGAAATGTTTACCTGAAACCTATGTATTTTTATTGATCAATGTCACTCCATTAAATTTAATTTCAAATTTTTAAAAGAAAGAATAAAAATGGTACAACCATTTTAGAAGACAGTTTGGCAATTTCTTAAAAAATCAAACATACTCTTACAATACAATTCAAAAAGAATAAAGAGAAAAGACATATTACAAAAAGCCAAGAAGATTTCAGATGGCTTTCTTTTTCTCTGTTAATGTGTGTTACAAGAGTCCAAAAAAGACCAAAGATGAGGATCCAGGAAAAGGAGAAAAAGAATTCTTGCTACCTTAATTCTTTCTTATTGTGTTTGCTGTGAGGCCAGCCCATGGAATAACTTGTCTAGAAGTACTTTATCTTCTGTTTATCTTCCTTCCTATTCTCATTTGAAAAATGACAAAGAAACATAAGAAACATCTCTCCAAATTTCCAGCCCAATGGATTTTCAAATTTTACTTTCTAGAACTAGGTTTTTAAACAAACAACAATGAAACCTAAAAATATAGAAGAGAAAAGCAAAGCTTTTTCCTTCAATTATTATTGAAAAGAGATGGTTCCTGAAACCCCCACCATCTCCATCACTTGGTACCCTCCTTTCCCACCCCGAAAACAGTGACTACTGAGGTTCTTTATAGAACCCTAGAGTGTCATGAGCACAATCTGACATCTGTATAACTTTCACCTACAATTAAGATTGACTTGGCAGGGGTGAACTCCCAGTACAGTGTAGATAAATGTGTTGTAGAATTGGGCACCTGAAAAGCGTTGATCACCACCAGACTGTAGTTAGGGGCTTGTAGTTCACTAAACCTGGACAGGATCTTATTCAAGGAGTAACCCTTCACCTTTCCAAATTCTATTCCCCACATTTGAAGCTAATTCATATTACCAAAATGTATATCCTACAGTCTTTGAGGAACTATTACAGACAAGATTAATATAAAACTGCATTCTAGAAGTGTTACAGAAATTCTAGCCTTTATGAGACATAATTCTTAACAGTGAAATTTAACAGAATACAGATTTATAACAGAGAGAAGTCATTCTATTCTAACCGTATAAAATATGCACATAGGGTAAGAAAAGAATACATTTACCTTTAACAAGAAGCAGGAAAAATAGTAATTATGCAAAATGTAAACATATGTGCTATAGGAAATTAGAGAATCAAGAAATGTCACATTTCTTTTTTTCTGTTTATATTTCAGTATCAAGTTAAAATCTGCTCAATTCCTCTATGACCAAAATTGAAGAGAAGTCTAGTATTGGTCACGCATGACGGCCATCTCTGTCCTTTGAAATGTACAGAGACCCAGGGCTTATTGTGACCTTAAGGTGAGGGCTACTCAGTGTGATTTCAGTGCCAGGCCCTAAGGTCAGGCAGCTCCATTTCAGAACCAAGGACAGGCCAGTCCTCCCACAGCAATCCTATTTAATGTGCCTCTCACCCAAAAGCACTGCATTTTCTAACTGGGTTTCCCACAGTCCCGCAGTCCCTTATAGTCCACCTCCTGAAAGGTCGGCCTCCCTTGTCAGCCCTCAAATAGCATTGCCTCTGTTCCTCCTCAGATTTGAACAAACCCAGCTTAATCACCCCCCACAGACCTAAGCCTTGACTTCAGTGACACAGCCTGCCCTCTTGGAGCACAAAAAAATGTTAAGTATTCTCTCTAGGGTAAATATTCAGGGGAATTCCAAACATTTTTAAAAGTATAAATAAGAAAATAATTATTATATATATTTCCACTTCAAGAATTGTACACAATTAGTATCTTGGCATATCTGCTTTCAGTCTTTATTTATGAAAGATTATTTTTATTTTTGGTAAAATTATAATAATAATATATTTTAAGTATAATAACAATGCTATCTAAAATGAATTTAAACACTTCAGAAAAAAATTTATATGCAAGTTAAAAAAATTTTTCTCTAAAAAAATCACCCAGATTTCACCACCAAGAAATAATCATTATTTATTTGATGTACATCATACCAACTAGATATATAGATATTTAAATAGATAAATGTAATTTAAAATGATAAATAGTATTATACTATGATGTTAATTTAAAAGTATTCTACATACTTTTTTTGGTTTTATATAGATATTTTTGTCATACAATAAAATGTACAAATTAAAATGTACCATCTGATTACTTTGATGCACTCATGAAACCATCACCAAGATGAAAGTAATAAACATGCTCCAAGTTTCCTTTGTAATTTCTCCCTTCGATGATTACTCGTTTTGTTCACCATGCCCAGGTAATCACCACTCTGTTTTCTGTCATTAAATGTTGATTTAATATTTTAGAATTTTATATGAATGAAATCATGCAGTATATACTGCTTTTAGTCTGGCTTCTTTCATGCTTCTTTGTCTCCTTCTGAGATCTATCTGTGTGATCGTGTGCATCAGTAGCTCACCCCACCTTATTGATGAGCAGTGTCGCATTGTATAGGTGAACCACAATTTGTTTATTTGTTTACTTTTGGTGGACATTGGAGCTGTTTCCAGTTTTAAAATAAAGCTAAGAATGGTCTTATAGAAATCTTTGTATAGACATAAGCTTTTATTTCTCTTAGGTAAGTACCTCGGACTGGGATGGCTGAGTCATATGGTCAGTGTAGACTTAATTTTGAAGGAACTGCCAAAGTGGTTGTTCCATTTTCCATTCCCACCAAGGATGTATGAGATTTCCAGGTGTTCACATCTTCCCCAACACTTGATATGATCAGTCTTGTTAATTTTAGACTTTCTAATAAGTGTACAGTGTTATCTCATAGGAGTTTTAATTTTCATTTTCTTTTGACTAATAATGTTGGTCATCTTTTGTTGTGGTTTTTGTCATCCATGTATCTTCTTTGATGTAGTATCTATTCAAAGGTTTTGCCTATGTTTTTCAATTTTGTTCATTTTCTTATTATTGTGTTTCAATATTCCAGTTATCAGACCTCTATCATATATGTGATTTACAAATATTTATGCCCACTCTGAACTTATCTTTTCATTCTCTTAACAGTGTATTTCAAAGAGCAAAAGATCTTAATTTGATGAAATTAAATTTAGAAATATATTCTTCGTGGGTCATTATACCATTCTTTTGGTATTGTATCTAAGGAATCCTTGATTAACTAAAGGATACAAAATATTTTCCTGTTTTCTTCTAGAAATTTTATAGTTTTAGATTTTAAATTTAGGTCTATGATTGATTTTCAGATAATTTGTGTCTATGGTACAACATATGGATCAAAGTTCATGTTTCTGTATGAATATCAAATGTTCTAGCAGCATTTGTTGAAAAGATTATTCTTTGTCCCTGAAATCACCTTTACAACTTTTTCAGAATTAGTTTAACTATATTTGTGGGGTCAATTTCTGTGTTCTCAATTGTGTTCTATTGGTTGTTTTGTTTGTATTTTTGCCAAACAGTGTGTGTTATTTAATTTAAAATGCTATATTTAATTGTATTCAAATTATATTAAATTTTGATTTTTATTTAATTTTATTAAATTTTACTTTCATAGAAGAGGAACACTGAATTGTCATAAAAGAAATTAATTTTAAGTAAATGTTTCTTCTCTACCAGAAATATTTTTTCCTAACAGATCCCTCTTAGGGTTATTAAAACTTTATTAAACCATTAAGAGAATAAAATAATTACATTTTAATTATATTTTAATTTTAGATTGTGTCAATTAATTAAGAGAGATCAACATGTTAAAACATTAGCACTTCCATTCTTTCTTTCCTCTTTCATGCCTAATTTTTCTTAGGATTATTACTGTTTTTACATTACCAGGTTTTATAAGTCATATTCATTATAATACTACTATAATTCCCAAAGATTTTTATAATTGTATGGATTTTCTGACCACTGGCTTTTTTACCTCAGAGTCTCTATTTCTGGGTTGTTTATTTGGTTCAGTCCTTAATCATCTTGATATCACTTTTTAAGTACTTTGGTTGATGGAGACAGTATTTCCTGAGGTCCTCCATAATTCAGATGTGTGCTGGTTGCCTTTATACTTGCAGAACATCTTAGCTCTGCATAACATTCTTGCATCAACCTTTCTTTCTCTCAGGACTGTTGACTGTGTTTTGATTGACTGTGTTTTGCTATTGAGTTCTAGCTACTATAGAGAAGTCAGAAGGCAGCCTAATTTCCTCCCTTGTTGCTAATTTGCATTTTCTGTTTATATCATTTTTTTATCCTTAAGTTCAAATAGCTTAATTAATGAAAATTCCCAGGCAATGAGTGTTCTTCATCAAGTTTCCCTGAAGCACAGATTTCTCTTTCAATGTATAAATTCAATTTTTTCTCAATTTGGTAAAATATCTTTGTTATGTCATGAATATATCTTCAGTTTTGTTAGTTGGGTTCTCTGTTTTCAGGATACTAATTATCCTTATGGTCTTCCATAACTATTAGCTTCTCTCTAAATAACTTCATCTCTTAATATTTTTATAGATATGTTTTTTACTTACTTTAGCTTTTCATCAGTCGTTATTTATATATTTAGCAGTATCTATTGTTTTATACAGTTTGTAACTGTTTTAGTTCTATGATGATGTAATTTGGTCATTTTGCTCCTTTAGGTCTTGGTCTCCTTAGAGATTATGAGAAAATTCTTTGTGTTCCTTAATTTTATTTTCTTGTATGTATTATTTAAAACTATTCTCTCCTATCCCCTTTCTTGTTTCTTCACTGTTTTTATTTTCTTTTTATCCATGTTCACACTTGCATAACTATTCTCCAAGTGTTCTATTTTCTCTAATATAGGGTAGATAACATCTTGACTTTTCCCAATCTGAGATTAGTTTGATGTCTCCTCTGAATATCAGTTTGAGGCCAGTGTGTTTTATTCTATCTACTCTTTAGAACTGTGAGGTAGCCTAGAGAACGGAAGGGAGTTTAGCTGGAAAGATGACAATCCCTGTTAGAATGCAAAGGATCTGCCTTTTTTTTTTTTTTTTTAATCTGTGAAATTTCTCATTGCAGTCCACTACACCTGGTTGCAGGTATATCTCATTCCCATGGAGGAATAGCTCTCAGGCTTTGTATCATTTCCCCACTGTCCCAGAATCTCTACTTCTTTAGAGAGACAGACCTTTACCTCCCATTTGTTCATGTCCGTTGTGTCCACTATTCTGGTCAGAACAAGAAGATCTGCATCTTAATTCAGTGTGTCTCTTTCCAGATTTTGAGATACAAATGAGAGATTTCAGGATTGTGTTGAGTTGACAGTAGGGTTGCTGAGGCAATGGTGATTAGGTTTAGGAGCTGAACCATGTTGTCTTTCTGCTCTACTCCATAATCCTCATCTTTTCTTGGAACCAGATTTTAAAGTTTATTGAATGATGTCATGCACCTGAAGTTGCTGACAGTGACTTGGGAGTGGTGGCATGGTGTTTCATTTTTGAATGTTGTAGCTATTATGGGAGGACAATTTAGTGCAAACCTTAATGAAGTTTAATAATGCTGTATGTTCAAAGTCTTGGGCTCATATTGTCTCCTCAACCATCAGTAATGTAAGACCAATACATTTCATTCTGTTACTGGTCAAACTCTGAGTCCATGGTAGGGTGTTAAAAAAGAAAAAGTTCATTGTGGCATGAGAAAAAAAAATGATGCCCTTGAATACCCAAACCTATCTTGTTGTCTAGGGAGGAAGTTATTACTTTAACTCTTTACATTTGTAACTAAAGACTTATTTGTTTCAGTATCTGGGCTCCCCAGAAATCAATGTCCTAATTAGAAAACAGTAGCTAATCTGGCCAAATGTTAATAAAGGAGAGTTGTGATTTATCTAACAACAGGGGAACAGCTCAGCATTAACAATGAAAAGGTCTATAGAGGAAATAGCTTTTTTTCCTTACTCTTCCCCTTAGCTGATTGGGTTCAACCATAAGCTATAAATATCTTCTAATTAATGGTTATCTGTTTGAAAATCAGTTATTAAACTGTAGTTTAAAAAGTTTTATCTCTGAGATTTATAAGCCCTATTCTAATTCTCTATGATAAGGATAAGAAAATGGTAATAGGAGCTAAAGCTGGATCTACCTGTCCACAAAGACCAAACCACATTGGAGTCTATAAGACACCCTTCAGGCTTCATTATAATAGATGCAGAATTTTAAACAATCATCTTAACTGCAGTGAGAAATATTGACCATGAATAGAGCCAAAATGGTTAGCTAACCCCTGCTGCACCTCAGTCATTTCCTGTTGTTACAGAATGAAGCCAAAGTTTACATCAAAGGTATGAGTTTGCAATTTGTTGAAAATGTCCTTCAGAAATCTCCAAAGAATTATCATTTTTCTATGTTAAACAAATTAACTGGGTAGTTACCTTCACTTTAATCTGACTGGATGGAGTCAAAGGAGAAAAATAGAATGTCTACATCAAACTGAATGGTGACTCCCCAGAAGGACTCTCTTTGGGAAATGCCACTCGATACTAAGATAAATTTTATATTTTAGTGGAGGGCTTGTCATTTAGGGGAGAAGATTCTTGTACCTCTTAATTGTTTTCTTCTAGTATTTTGTATTTCATCTAGTATTGCCCTCTTTCATGATACTAGCAGGACCCTGAACTTGCCATGTTGCTCCCTGACACCAGCGTTTATTCAAATTATTTCTACTATATAAATGACCTTTGGTAACCCCCAGTTCTTCAAAACCTTCCAGCCTGGTAGAACAGATTACTCCTTCCTTTCAGCCCCCATTCTACCTATCATCTTTCTGTTTTAATACCAGTAACCTTTTCCTGAAATTTTATTGGTTTCTTATCTATCCCACCCCAGGGAAAAGTCTTATACTGATCAAATTGTATAATGCCTATATGCCTATTGAATATATCAGTGATTATTCAACAAGTCTTGAGCACCTGCTCTTTGCCTATATGTCAGAAAGATTGTTTTTAATTTATTTATTTATTTATTTATTTATTTAGTGGCAGAGACAGATAGAGTCAGAGAGAGGGACAGACAGACAGGAAGGGAGAGAGATGAGAAACATCAATTCTTTGTTGCGGTTCCTTAGTCATTCATTGATTGCTTTCTCATACATGCCTTGACTGGGGGGCTACAGCAGACCAAGTGACCCCTTGCTCAAGCCAGTGATTTTGGGCTCAAGATGGTAAGCCTTGCTTAAACCAGATGAGCCCGTGCTCAAGCTGGCGACCTCAGGGTCTTGAACCTGGGTACTTCACATCTCAGTCTGACGCTCTATCCACTGCGCCACCACCTGGTCAGGCTCAGAAAGACAGATTTTTATCTCTGTTCTCAATTAACTCATGACCCACTGGGAAAGACTCTTATAAAGCTAAACTCAACAAACTTAAGAGAGGGCTCTGGGATACTGAGCCAAGGCAGGAAATACATAAAAATCACCATATTTTAATTTATCTTCCATGGCAGTGGTTCTTAACCTGGGTTCTATCGAACCCTAGGGGTTCGATGAGTCGGTCTCAGGGGTTCCCAGAAGCCTCTGCGGCGGAGGCCAGAATAAAGTAATACCGTAATTTGTTGTGAGCCCATGCCCTTTGTTGGTTTTGTTCTTTGAGCAAGGTGATGTTCATGCACGGCTCATTTTACACACCAGTAAAAAAACATATACCTATGTCTTGAATTTGGAAAAAAGAAACATTTTATTTATCACTAAAGAAGAGTTCGGTGAATGCGCATATGAAACTGGTGGGTTCAGTACCTCAGAAAAGGTTAAGAACCACTGTTCCATGGTTTTCATAATCCAAACATGCCTGCTTTAATTGCATGTTTTGTATTGCTTACAAATATCTTCTCACCATAGTCTACACCTATATTTCTCAAATTAATGTGCACACAACTAACCTGGGGGTTCTGTAAATTCAGACTCTGCTTGAGTAGGTCCGGGGAGGTGCCTGAGATTCTGCATTTCTAACAAGCTCCCAGGGGATTCCACTACTGCTGGTCCACAGACCACACTTTGGGGAGCACGGCTTTACACTACTGTCACGTCAACATAAAAACATTGTTGAAGTAGCACCAGTTTTTGGAGAAAAAAAAAACTTCCACAGCTACCCACCTAGATATTTCTCTGACTATATTTAAACATGATTTTTAAAAAGTTACATCGAGAGAGATAAGATTCAACAGTGCCCTACCCCCTGAAATAAAAACTTTGTTTTATTGTCTAAATACAAAAGGTTTTTGTTCCTGCACTTGCGGTCTGCTGCTACCAGATGACTATGGTCTGAAAGTGAAGAAGGTTTCCCCAAATATCCAAGATTGCTATTATTCGCTTACATCTTCTCTGTATTTAAACTATAATATTCCCCAGGTCCTTTATGGAAATGTAAATAACTTTTTTTTATTTATTTATTTTACAGGGACAGAGAGAGTCAGAGAGAGGGATAGATAGGGACAGACAGACAGGAACGAAGAAAGGTGAGAAGCATCAATCATTAGTTTTTCATTGCCATTGTGACACCATAGTTGTTCATTGATTGCTTTCTCACAGGAAATAACTTTTAACAAAACTATAAAACCTTGATAAACTTAAATAATCTTAAATACAAATAGCTCTTTAATGCAACTTTTAAAAACAAATCTGTAAGGTACCAACGGGAATCTATTTTATTAACTTTTAATTGTTCCTATGTCAGCATCTGTCTACTTTTTCCATTCATTAGAGTCTGCCACTCTATATTCTAAGTCTAATCTCCTTAGACCATTAGAATTCAGGCCCTTACTCTACCTATACATTCTTTGTCATTTGTCATTTTTGAATTCTTCTTCCACCAAGACAAGATCCCTACTTGATCTCTGCTTGAGCTGTCTTCTTGTGCAGGTCTCTTTCCTCTCTTTCTGACATTATTCTTCAGGACTGTTTCAATCAGACCAAATACCATACATGTATCTTCTCCTAAGCATATGGAGAAGACATTACAAATCTTCCTATCTGCTATTCAATACACCTGACTACAATAATATGCTATTTAGGAGGCAGTCTAGTTATTTGGCTTCCCCTTGCATGCTCAGTTATCACATCACCTTCTTTGACAACATAACAGTGAATTAAACAGTAGTGGACTGTTTCCATCATGTAGGACATATGGAGGGCACTGGAAGCCTTATCTCCCTCAATGTCAAAGTCTAGAGAAAACTTTTCTAAATGCTTTTTTCTTCTTTTTACTGTGGTCTCATTTAGGTTAATTCCAAAGATGATGAAGGTGTTCTTGTTGGATCCTGGGACAATGTCTATGCCTATGGTGTCCCCCCATCAGCCTGGACTGGAAGCATTGACATTCTGTTGGAATATCAGAGTTCTCAGAATCCAGTTCGGTATGGTCAGTGCTGGGTTTTCGCTGGTGTCTTTAACACATGTAAGTATTCAACTGAGTAATATTTTTTTAGTATAAAAAAAATTAGTTCACATTTTTTTTATAACCTGGCAAAGAGACCTAGCAATCCCTTTTGACTGTATAGAATTTATGGACGGCTATTCTGGGATGTAGTCAATGCATAATTAAATTGTTCTGGGCCAAATATTCTCATAGTTTCTCTTTGATTTCAGAATCTTTATAGAAAAAAAATGATGGACTATTTCCTACATAATTCGTCATTCCACATCCAGAGAAATGGAGGTCCTGGTGCAAATAAAGACGTGGGGGAAAGAATATGGCACTTTCTGTTAGTAACCCTCCATATGTTAGAAAGGGTACATTAGATCAATTTAAAATAATGAATAGTAAGAAAAGATGGATGCTGCTTATTTATTATTGAGAAGTTTTATAAATATGCTTATTTGCTAATTGTTTTTCACTTAGAGGTTTTATAAATATATCTACTTAATTTTTAGCCTAGCTATAAAAAGAACTGTGGCAGGTGGTCTCATCCGTGTATGTGTGTGTGTGTGTGTGTGTGTGTGTGTGTGTGTGTGTGTGTGTGTGATCTCCATTTTTACATGTGAGTCTCAATGCCCCTGAATAATTAATTAGAGATTAGAACTTAATGAACAATCTTTACTTCTGGTATCCCTTCTGGCTTTTAATCTACCCAACATCAATTCCATGGTTGAAATAAGCAAATGGGGCAGAATTTTTCTTTTCAGTCTCATGCATTGTTTTTTGAAATGGCATTTGCCTTTCTAGCCCCATGTTATTGTTAATTCAGTGAGTATATTAAAAAATACGTTTATTTCAGTGTGTCTTCATCATTGGTAATGATTTTCATTCACATGCCATTTCTACAGCCTTGGAGAAAACAGTAAGATCAAATTGAAGTGTTCTTTTTGCTTGCTCATTACTAAGGGATGTTTCAACCAGCTGGCTTTTTTTTATTATTCAGAAAAATCAAGGAAAGGTTGGAGGCTGGAAGCTGGGATAAGGCTTTTTTTTTTTAATAAATGATTATGAAGCCTATCAGTTTCAGCTCAAAGTTGTGACAGTCTAAGAATCACTCAGGGATCCCAGTGAAAAGAAATCATGAGTTTTGTATTGTGTGTTTTGCTTCCCCATGTCATCAAAATGAATGAGATTGTTTTCTTTGCCATTTGAGCATACCCAAGGACTAAAAGAGTATGTGTATATTTCCTGAGAGCCTTTAAGGTCAGTGTATCTGTCTCCTAGAAAGGCAGGTCTCTGAAATTCTAGAGAGAAGATTGAGCTTCAAGATAGTGGTTCCCCTCCCTTGTGGTTCACAAGCCAAGACTGGAGGCAGCCACCCTTATGAAATAATTCCAGGAAAATAGAAAAGGCCCCCCTGCCTCCTCATGCTGCCTACAATTTTATTATTCTTCAGGCTTAGAACCAGATAAAATAGTGAGCACCTTCAATCCATGCATGCCTTTCCTATAATCTACTCCAGGCTTTGACGGTATTGTATGATTAGCAACTAAACAACTGGAACCCTGTTCCCAAGTTCTATTTCAGTGACTTTGTCTGGCCAGCAGCGCTTCTGAAAGATGGGGCAGCCAGGTTTCTCTCTGCAGCCCTGATGCCTGACCATACATAGCTCCCTCTCTGGAGTGGGATATGTGAGGACAACGGACGGACGCAAATGGGGATTTTCATGTTTGTGTTAAAATAAAAAACAAACAGAGATCAGCCTTGCAGGTTGGTTCTCCCAGCAGAAAAAAATTTGGTTATACAAAGCTTACTTTAGCTTATTTTACAAGGCTAACTTGACCTGGGTCATTTCTGTCTATGCCTCTGGAAATCACAGGCAGAACTTGACCTGCTTCCTAAGGTCATTATAGAGTAACTACTCACCAATTCCCTATCATTTAAGAAAATTCTAATGTAACCAATTACTGTGAAAAATAAACAGTCACTGCTTCCTCACTGTATAAGCTGCCTTATAACAATCTATCCTTGAGCCTCCTTCCATGTTTCTGTTTGAGTGTTCCTGGTTTGCAACTGTCTTTTTTGGTCTCTGCACAATAACTCTCACTAATTGGTTTTACTTCTGTTATTTCTGAACTTTTGACATTTTTTGTTTGTTTGCTTGTTTATTTTTAGCAAGAGAGAGAAAGACAGACGGACAGGAAGGGAGATGAGAAGCACCCAATTCAGTTGCGGCATCTTAGTTGTTCATTGATTGTTTTCTTATACGTGCCTTACCTGAGGGGTTCCAGCTGAGCCAATGACCCCTTGTTCAAGCCAGTGACCTCATACTCAGGCTGGTGAGCCTGAGCTCAAGCTGCAACCTCAGGGTTTCAAACCTGGTTCTTCTGCGTCCCAGACCAACACTATCCACTGCACCATCGCCTGGTCAGACTGAACTTCTGAGACAGTTAAAGAAGAAGGTCCCTATGAGAAGGGATTGCTCCCTATGTACAGTATTTATGAAGCTTTGGCGATGTGTTTAGCTGTGGTCTGTCCTTTCCTGCAGTTTTGCGATGCCTTGGGATACCAGCAAGAGTTGTCACCAATTATTTCTCAGCCCATGATAATGACGCCAATCTGCAAATGGATGTCTTCCTGGAAGAAGATGGGAATGTGAACTCCAAACTCACCAAGGATTCAGTGTGGTGAGTTTGATTTACAAGGATATTTGCTAATACCAAATTAAAGTGACATTTACACATTTACCACATGACAGACTTGTTCTACTGTTTCTTTCTCTTATATAGTAAGGACTATTCGATACCATAAGCAGAAATATCTGATTGTCAGAGATTGTTTTTACCCAATGAATGAGAAATGAGAATCAACAGGCAGTTTGGGTTTCTAGGTAATGATGACTGGTCATCCCATTATGAAAGCAACCACTGATAAAGGCCATTGTTTTGGTGGCTAGAAACCTGTACGAGCTCTCCTCTACCTTAGCTTATGAAAATTATGGTGAATGGCAGAGGTGTGGGAGCTAAGCATTGTCAATTTCAGTACTGTGAGAGCCATAGAGCTAACTTTTATTAAGCATTACTTAGTACCAGTTTCTGCATGTGCATGATCATATATAATTCTTATTGGTGGGCACTTATTAATATCTCCATTTAGAGGTGAGAAAACTGAGGACCACAGAGGTTAGAGTGATTACTCAAGGTCACACATCTGGTAAACTGCAAATAAAACCCAACTGACCTTTAACCACAACCATTTTTGCCTTTGAGTGTAAAGATGTGGTTCTCCTTGGTTTGTGACCTCACCAGTCATTCAGAGATAGGAATAAGGGCAATGTTAAAATTTTTACCAAACACAAGTCACAGCTAGTTCACCACCCTGAACAGATGCACCACACGCCAGCAACAGGCAGTTTAAGAACCCCAAAGATTTCTTTTTCCTGTGGCACCCTCTCAGTCTAAAATAATGTTCCAAAAAAGAAGAGGAAAGAAATCCTGAGAGCCCAAATTTAGAGTGTTATAAAGTACCGCACCCCAGATTCTGAAAGGCACTGTACTTAATTTCATTGAGTTACTTAGAGACACCCAGCCCAGATGAGTTTTGAAGAGTTTTATTAAAGAAGAAGATTTATTAAATATGCCGGCCGCATATGGCTGACATGGAGCATTAGACAAAAATCGTGTAGTTCCCCCAAAATAGTTTAGTGTCTGCTTATATACCCTTGATCACACACAGGCGGGGAGAGCATGATGTCATGGCATGAGCTGACAACATTTGTTTAGGGGATCCACAGAAACATTAAGACTTTCAAGGTAACACAATCAAAATGTTTATAAATCTTTTAGGGTTCATTTTCCTTCACTAGCCTAGAGGTATTTTACTCTCAAGATTCCAGGAAGGGGAAGAAACTACAATCAATGCAAGGTGGTATGTAAATTTTGCCTCTATTGAAAGAGAAGAAGTTTCTTGGTTAACCTTTATTTTAGATTTAAAACTAAATGACCCATTGTTCTTGCAAACCAGAAACTTCTACATTCCTCTCCCTCTCCTCCATAAAGGAGGGACAGGACAAGAAAGCCTGATAGGAAACCCTGACCTTTCCTCCCAGATCATCAATATTAATTTTCAGCTTTTTGGTACCTTACAATAATACCCATTGCTTTTATTTCCTAAATCAAATCCTTGACTTAATTTACATAAGAGTACAGTATGAGGTTGTTGTGTAGGAATATTATCTTATAACATGTAACAGAATATTAACAGACAGCATTAATAGCAAAATAGTTTACTAAAGAAACAAATATTACTGGTAGATTTCCTATAAACTGTACAAACCTTTCGTAATTTATATAAAACTAATTGGCCTTTATAATAACACTGGGGAACAAACTTTTTGTTGTATCCACAAAAACACTTGTTCTTACCTAATTCAAGTATGCTGATCTCATATTTGACATTAGTTTTTCTCTGTAAGCTACAGTTTTCTTGCAATTCATGATTTCAGGTTTTCATCTTATTGTAAAATTTTCAACATTTAGTTTAACAAAATAAAGTACAATGTCTTCTTGGGCATCATCTTAGTGAAAATATAATAACATATAATGCAGTAGATACACTAATACATTAAAATACATTATTGCATCAGAATTTGTCTACAATTTTGAAATAGAAAATTTTAAAACACTTATTTTAATCATAAAATATGCGCAAAACTTATTTAAATTTTATTCAGGCAAAAATTTGTATTTGTAGTTCTTGCGTTTGTGTACTTGTTGAGGACAATCTTGTTTAATGCTCTGGAAGTAGTCTCCTCATCACTAACAGCTCCAAGATTTTCAGGAAACTTACCAAGGTCACTGTTCAGGAAGTGAATCTTAATGCTCATATTACATCCAATGTCGAGGAAAGCCAACAGCATCCTTTGAACCAGAAGTTCATAGTTTTCTGCTTTTTTGTTGCCAAGGAAGTTCTTTGTAACTGCCACAAAAGACTGCCATGCTGCTTTCTCCTCATTATTCATCTTTCTGACAAATTCTTCGTCACGTATGAAGGTTCAAATTTGAGGTCCATTAAATACACCTGCTTTTATCTTCTCAAAAGACAAGGCAGGAAAAGCAAAAATAATATGGTGAAAGCATTCACTCTCTCTATTCAAAGCCTGAACAAACTGCTTCATTAAGCCAAGTTTGATGTGAAGTGGGGGGAAAATGATCCTGTCTCGATTAACTACAGGTTCATTCATAATATTTTGCATCCCTACATCCAGAGCTTCACATTTCGGCCACTCCTTCTGTGTCGTGTTTCTCCTGAGCTTGGCTGTCCCACAAACACAGAAAGCAAGGATGCTTTGTGAAACCTCTCTATTGTCCTAGCAGGAAATTGACCATGTTAAGATCCACACAAATGATCCAGTTATGCTCCTCATACTTCAGAAAGTCGAGGACAATTTTTATGTCATTATAATCTTCTTGCAGATGAGTTGAATAACCAATTGGAACTGCTGCATAAACATTACCGTTGTATAGAAGAACACATTTCAGATTCTGTTTAGAGCTGTCAAGAAATAGCCACCTTTCTGTTGGACTGTAAGTGGTAACACCTAGCTGGCTAAGAAAACTATTGATATCATGACAGTAAACAAAGTTTTTTTCTTTGGAAAAAAAGTCCACAAAAATTTGGTCATGCTTCATGAAATGGGATACTTTAGCTTACTGATGAAGTACATTCTTTTCTTGAAGCCTGGAGGCTAATAACTCAGGTGCTTTCTTTGATAGGCCCAAATCTCTTACTAAGTCATTCAATTCAGGTTGGCTAAACTGCTGAGGGGTTAATGACTGCTTGGCATCAGAAGAAGACCCTTCAGATTCTACAACCATTTCCTCATGCATCTTATCAAAATATACTTGATCATGTTGATTTTCTTCATCCTTAGAAGAAATAACACCATTGAAAACTGGAACCGAAAGTGTCTCAGAGTGTGGGTGGTATAGGTCGTATTGCTGAAGGAATATTAGGATATATGATCATATGCCGTTTTTACTTGCCGATGCCCTTTGTATGGATCAGACAGGAATAAACGTCACTGCTGTGGTCCTTAGGTTCACGCCAAACCATGAAAATACTAAAAGGCATTCCTTTGCATTTTCCTTTTGTTCAGTCACGAAGCATTTCCTCACAATTATGACACACAATATGAGGAGCCCAATTCTTGTATTGATTGCCAAGGGGAACTTGAAAATAGGCAATATATGCACGTGTCACAAATGATAAAGTATTGTGCCTTTGACAAAGTTGAAGTGTGTAACAGTCATATATATAACAGAAGCTGTCAGGACTATTCTTACATTTACGCCTACTCAAAGAAGCCATAATTCAATCTTAAAACAAAATAAGAGGGTGTTTTTATCAGATAATAACTTTTTTACATTTAGAAACAACTACAATGATGTAAAAGTGATGTTTGAAAAAAATTAATTGCCTTGTGGTTATATGTTCAATCCAAGAGTCATTGCCCTTTAACTCCAATTTAAAAACCAGTACATACCATTAACTGTAACAAAAAGAAACTAAAATTGCATAAAAACTAGAGCATTCACCAAAAAACAATTTCAGACGTGGAATCACTGATGCATGTATATATAGAAACAGTTCTAAAACCTCATGCAATAGAAAAGGATAAATAAATTGTTCCCCAGTATAATGTTAGTTAGAATTTTTAATTTTAAAACCTTTAACTTTTAGTGAGTATTAAGTTGGCTTTTACTTTATTTTTGTTTCCCTTTTTCCAAAGTCTGATTAAAAAGAGTCCTTAGTGAGCTTTTTCATACATTTCCCATATGTAGCTTCCAGTTTGTGATTGGAGTAGGGCACACCATTTTTCTGTTTTGTTTTATTTTATTTTATTTTAATGGGGTGACATTAATAAATCAGGGTACACATGTTCAGAGAAAATATCTTCAGGTTATTTTTTACATTTAATTACGCCGCATACCCATCACCCAAGTCAAATTGTCCTCCGTCACCTTCTATCTGGTTTTCTTTGCGCCCCTCCTCTCCTCCCACCCCCTTCTACTTCTCCTCCTCCTATCCGGTAACCACCACACTCTTGTAAATGTCTCTTAGTCTCATTTTTATGTCCCTCCTATGTATGGAATCGTACAGTTCTTGGTTTTTTCTGATTTACATATTTTGCTCAGTATAATGTTATCAAGGTCCATCCATGTTGTTGTAAGTGATCCCATGTCATCATTTCTTATGGCTGAGTAGTATTCCATGGTATATATTTATCACATCTTCTTTATACAATCATCTATTAAAGGGCTTTTTGGTTGGTTCCATGTCTTGGCCACTGTGAACAATGCTGCAATAAACATGGGGCTGCATGTGTCTTTATGTACCAATGTTTCTGAGCTTTGGGGGTATATTCCCAGTAGAGGGATTGCTGGGTCATATGGTAGCTCTATTTTTAGTTTTCTGAGGAACCACCATACTTTCTGCCATAATGGTGGTTCTACTTTACATTCCCACCAACAGTGGATGAAGGTTCCTTTTTCTCCACAGCCTCTCCCAACACTTGTTGTTCCTGTCTTGTTGATAATAGCTAATCAATCTAACAGGCATGAAGTGGTATCTCATTGTAGTTTTGATTTGCATTTTTCTAATAACTAATAAAGATGAACATCTTTTCATATATCTGTTGGCCATTTGTATTTCTTCCTGGGAGAAGTGTCTGTTCATGTTCTCTTCCCATTTTTTTTTTTATTTAAATCTTAAATTTATTTATTTTTTTTAATGAAAACATCTCCAGTTTATCTTAACATTCAATTGTGTTGCATACCCATCACCAAAAGTCAAATTGTCCTCTGTCACCTTCAATCTGGTTTTCCCTGTGTCCCTCCCCTCCTCCCTATCCCACTCTTCCCTCCCTCCCCCCATCCCATAACCACCACTCTCTTGTCCATGTCTCATACCCTCACTTTCATGTCCCACCTATGTATGTAATCGTGCTGTTCTCAGTTTTTCTTTTTTTCTGATTTACTTATTTCACTCCGTATAATGTTATCAAGGTACATCCATTTTGTTATAAATGATCCGATGTCATCGTTTCTTATGGCTGAGTAGTATTCCATAGTATATATGTACCATGGCTATTTAATCCACTCGTCTTCTGACGGACACTTGGGCTGGTTCCAGATCTTCGCTATTGTGAACAATGCTGCCACGAACATGGGGGCGTATTTCTTCTTTTCGAACAGTGCTATGGTGTTCTTAGAGTATATTCCTAAAAGTGGGATAGCTGGGTCAAAAGGCAGTTCGATTTTTAATTTTCTGAGGAATCTCCAAACTGTTTTCCACAGTGGCTGCACCAGTCTGCATTCCCACCAGCAGTACAGAAGGGATCCCTTTTCTCCACATCCTCGCCAGCACTTATTCTGTGTTGTTTTGCTGATGAGTGTCATTCTGACTGGTGTGAGGTGATATCTCATTGTGGTTTTAATTTGCATTTCTCTAATGATTAGTGATGTTGAGCATTTTTTCATATGCCTATTGGCCATCTGTATGTCCTCTTTGGAGAAATTTCTATTCATTTCTTTTGCCCATTTTTTGATTGGGTTGTTTGTCTTCCTGGTATTGCATTTTATAAGTTCTTTATAAATTTTAGTTATTAACCCCTTATCAGATGTGCAGTAGAATATGTTCTCCCATTGTGTGGTTTGTCTTTTTATTCTGTTCCTATTGTCTTTAGCTGTGCAAAAACTTTTTAGTTTGATATAGTCCCATTTGTTTATCTTGCCTTTTATTTCAGTTGCCCCTGGAGATAAATCGGCAAATATACCGCTGCTACAGATGTCGGAGAGCTTGCTGCCTATGTTTTCTTCTAAGATGCTTATGGTTTCACGGCTTACATTTAAGTCTTTTATCCATTTTGAGTTTGTTTTCGTGAATGGTGTAAGTTGATGGTCTAGTTTCATTTTCTTGCAGGTAGATGTCCAATTTTCCCAACACCATTTGTTAAAGAGGCTGTCTTTACTCCATTGTATGTTCTTTCCTCCTTTGTCAAATATCAGTTGTCCATAAAGCTGTGGGTTTATTTCTGGGTCTCTGTTCTGTTCCATTGATCTATGTGCCTGTTCTTATGCCAGTACCAGGCTGTCTTGAGTATAATGGCCTTATAGTAAACCTTGATATCTGGAAGAGTGATACTTCCTGCTTTATGTTTTCTTTTTAAGATTGCTTAGGCTATTCGTGTTCTTTTTTGGTTCCATATAAATTTTTGGAGTATGTGTTCTATATCTTTGTAGTATGTCATTGGTATTTTAATTGGTATTGCATTGAACTTATAAATTGCTTTGGGTAATATAGACATTTTAATGATGTTTATTCTTCCTAGCCATGAGCATGGTATATGCTTCCACTTGTTTGTATCTTCCTTGATTTCTTGTATCAATGATCTATAATTTTCCGAGTACAAGTTCTTAATCTCCTTGGTTAAATTACTCCTAGGTACTTTATTTTTTTGGCTGCAATAGTGAAGGGGATTGTTTCCTTAATTTCTTTTGCTGATATTTCATTGTTGGTGTATAGAAATGCCTCTGATTTCTGAGTATTTATTTTATATCCTGCCACCTTGCTGAAATCATTTATAAGGTCCAGTAGTTTTTTGACTGAGACTTTAGGGTTTTCAATATACAATATTATATCATCTGCAAATAATGACAGTTTTACTTCTTCTTTTCCAATTTGGATGCCTTTTATTTCTTCTTCTTGTCTGATTGCTGTAGCTAGGACTTCCAGAACTATGTTGAATAAGAGTGGTGAAAGTGGGCAACCCTGCCTGGTTCCTGATCTTAAGGGGATTGCTTTTAATCTTTGTCCATTTAGTATGATGTTTGCTGTCGGTTTATCGTAGATGGCCTTTATCATGTTAAGGAATGATCCCTGTATTCCCACTTTACTGAGAGTTTTGAGCATGAATGGGTGCTGGATTTTATCAAATGCCTTTTCTGCATCTATTGAAATTATCATGTGATTTGTGTCCTTCCTTTTGTTTATGTGGTGAATCACATTGATTGATTTGCGAATATTGAACCAGCCTTGCCTCTCCAGAATAAATCCCACTTGATCATGGTGTATGATTTTTTTTCATATATTGCTGGATCCGGTTGGCTAATATTTTGTTGAGAATTTTAGCGTCTAAATTCATCAGGGATATAGGCCTATAATTTTCTTTCTTTGTGTTGTCTTTGCCCGGTTTTGGGATCAGAATTATGCTCGCTTCATAAAAGGAGTTTGGAAGTCTTCCTTCCTCTTGAATTTTTTGAAATAGCTTGAGGAGTATAGGAGTTAGTTCTTCTTTGAATTTTTGATAGAATTCACTTGTGAAGCCATCAGGCCCAGGACTTTTCTTTGTTGGGAGTTTTTTGATAACTGTTTCGATCTCATTTGTTGTAATGGTCTGTTTAGGTGTTCTGATTCTTCCAGATTGATTTTTGGAAGGTTATATGATTCAAGAAATTTGTCCATTTCACCAAGATTCTCTAATTTTTTGGCTTATAGTTCTTCATAGTATTTTCTTACAATGCTTTGTATTTCTGTTGTGTCAGTTGTTATTTCTCCACTGTCCTTTCTAATTTTATTTATTTGTGTCCTCTCTCTTTTTTTCTTGGTGAGTCTAGTTAAAGGTTCATCAATCTTGTTTACCTTTTCAAAGAACCAGCTTCTTGTTTCATTGATCCTCTGTATTGTTTTCTTAGCCTCTATGTCATTTATTTCTGCTCTGACCTTTATTATTTCCTTCCTTCTACTTGTCTTGGGTTTTATTTGTTGTTGTTTTTCTAGTTCTTTTAGATGCAGGGTCAGGTTGCTTATTTGAGCTTTTTCTAGCTTCTTATGATATGCCTGTAGTGCAATAAACTTCCCTCTCAGAACTGCTTTTGCTGTGTCCTATAAATTTTGAGTTGATGTATGCTAATTATCATTTGTTTCTAGAAACTTTTTTATTTCTCCTTTGATCTCATTGTTAATCCATTCATTATTTAATAACATGCTATTTAGTTTCCAAGTGTTTGAGTATTTTTTAGTTTTTTTTTTGTGGTTAATTTCTAGTTTCATGGCATTGTGATCAGAGAAAATACTTGATATGATTTCAATCTTCTTAAATTTATTGAGACCATTTTTGTGTCCTAACATGTGGTCTATCCTAGAAAACATACCATGAGCGCTTGAGAAGAATGTATATTCTACTGCTTTAGGGTGAAAAGTTCTGAAGATATCTATTAAATCAAGTTGATCTAGTGTATCCTTTAAGTCTGCTGTTTCTTTATTAATTTTCTTTCTTAAGGATCTATCCAGTGTTGTTAGAGGGGTATTGAAATCCCCTACTATGATAGTATTGCTGTTAATCTCGCCCTTTATATCCATCAAAGTCTGCTTTATGTATGTCAGGGCTCCTATATTTAGTGCATAGATATTTACAATAGTTATATCTTCCTGTTGAATTGTTCCCTTTATCATTATGTAGTGTCCTCCTTTATCTCTTACTATGGCCTTTGTTTTAAAGTCCATTTTGTCTGATATAAGTATTGCTACCCCTGCTTTTTTTTCATTTCCATTTGCATGAAATACTTTTTTCCATCCTTTTACCTTCAGTCTATGAGCATCTTTTGTTTTAAGGTGTGTCTCTTGTAGACAGCATATGTATGGGTCCTGTTTCTTTATCCATGCAGCTATCCTATGTCTTTTGATTGGATCATTTAATCCATTTACATTTAAGGTTATTATTGATATGTAGTTGTTTATTGCCATTTTATTTTTTAAAGCTGTATTCTTCTTTTGCTCTATTCATTCCTCCCTTTAAACTGTTCACAAGAGGCCCCTTAGTATCTCTTGCAGAATTGGTTTGGTTTTTATGAATTCCTTGAGGCTTTCTTTTTCTGGGAAGCTCTTTATTTCTCCTTCAATTTTAAACGTTAGCCTTGCTGGATAAAGTAGTCTTGGTTGTAGGTTCTTGTTCTGCATTACTTTGATTATTTCTTGCCATTCCCTTCTGGCCTCAAGTGTTTCTGTTGAGAAGTCTGATGTCATCCTTATGGGGGCTCCTTTGTAGGTGATAGCCTTTTTTTCTCTAGCAGCTTTTAAAATTTTTTCTTTATCCCTTAGCTTTGGTATTTTAACGATGATGTGTCTTGGTACTGTAGATCTTTTTGGGTTTCTCTTTAATGGAGTTTTGTGTGCTTCTTGAACGTGTGGAGTGTTTCCCAGTATTAATTTGCGGAAGTTTTCTCCTATGATTTGATTGAACAAAGTTTCCATTTCCTGTCCTCTCTCCTCTTCTTCAGGCACCCCTATGATGCGAATGTTGTTTCTCTTCATGTTGTCACAAAGCTCCCTTAGAGTTTCCTCACAATTTTTAAGTCTCTTTTCCTTTTTCTTCTCTGCTTCTGTGCCTTTGTTTATTGTGTCCTCTAACTCACTTATTTGATCCTCAGCGTCATCCATCCTGCTTTTAATTCCTTCCATTGTGGTCTTCAGTTATGATACTGTATTTGTCATTTCTGTCTGATTCTTTTTTATTATTTCAATTTCATTTTTTATACTTGTTATCTCTTTATTTAGATGTTCATAATGACTATCCATTGTTGCTCTAATTTCTTTGAACATCCTAACTATCATTATTCTAAATTCTGCATCTGGTAATTTGGTTATATCTGGTTCATTCAGGTCCTTCTCTGGGGATTTCTCTTGATTCATTTGGTTTGCATTCTTCTGCCTGCCCATTTTGTCTGTGTATAAGCAAGTTGTGGCGACTGGAGTCCAGTAGGTGTTGCCTTTGTGTTCTCTAGGTGTGGTCTGTCTGCAGGTCCCCCACCCCCTTTGCCGCTGCCTAGGGTGGTTGGGCATGGGCGTTGCCAGAGCCGGCCCACTGTGGCTTTTGCTGTGATTTCCGCCTCTCTTCCACGGGAGGGGCTGTCACTCAAGCCACAAGCCTCAGGACCTAGGATAGAGGTGAGCACCTTTACTCAGCTGCCAACCAGCCTATTTCCGGACTTCCGCCCAGAATCAGCAGTCGGAGCCTGCTCGCTACACTTTCGCGGGTTGGGTGGTGCTTTTGATGTGCTCTCAGTTGTAAGCCTTTGCCCGTCCAGAGCTTTAGCCCCGCCCTCGAGGTCAGGGCCCTTCTGCGCAGGGTCGGAAACAAGGTTTATTGGGGCGGGTGTGTTTGCTGGCTTCTACTCAGCTGCGTACTTCCGCTCGTCCGGGACTCTACCCCGCCCCCGCGTTCGGAGCCCGCTCGTGCACGTGGGATGGCAAACCTCGGTTTCTCTGGCCGGGCGGGGCTGGTAGTCTGAGCTCAGCCGCAAGCCCCCCGCCCATCCCTGGTCCTAGCCCGGTCCCCGCGGTCAGGGCCAGCTTGTGCAGGGTCGCAGAGAAGATTTCTGCTCGTTCCTGGCCTCCTGCTTTGTCCCCACAGGTCGGACTACAGGCGGCCCGCAGCTTCCGGACTGCTTTCGCCCGTCCCCTCCGACCCTGCTGGGCTAGACCGAGCTCACACCGGCTTGGCCTCCGCCCACGCCGACAGAACCGCGTTTCAGCATCCTGCCACCCACCGTACCCTTCAGCAACCTTCAGCAGAGTAGGATGGGACCTAATACTCCACACTGTAGGCCTGGGAGCTCCCTCACTTGTTTCACAGCTCAAAACTGTCCAAACGCCTCTTCTAGGCTCTGGGACTCTAGGCTGGGGCTTGGTTCCTGGGACCCAGGTTCCTCCCTCTCCGCCAAACTCTCCTCCCGCCACACGGGTCTCTCCGGGCTGCTGCCATTTGCTCCGGGGAGCTGGGCAGCCCTCTTCGCGTTTTCACTATTCCTACCAGTCTCAATGTGGCTTCTGCAGTGTTCCTTGGTTGAAGAGTCCACTTAGTTTTGTTCAAAGTTGGTTTATCCAGGTGATGGTTCTTAAAATTGAGTTACAATCCACTTTGGTTCTGGGAGTTGGAAGTTGGTACGTCCGCCTACTCCGTCGCCATCTTGCTCCTCTCCTCTTCCCATTTTTTATTGGATTGTTTGTTGTTGAGTTTTATGAGTTATTTGTATATTTTGGCCCTTATCTAAGCTGTTGTTTGAAAATATCATCTCCCAATTAGTTTGCTGTTTGTTTGTTTTGTTGTCAGTTTCTCTTGCTGTGCAAAAGCTTCTTAGTCTGATGTAGTCCCATTCATTTATCTTTGTCTTCACTTCCCTTGCCTTGGAGTCAAGTCCATAAATTGCTCTTTGTAACCAAGGTCCATGAGTTTAGTACCTATGTTTTCTTCTCTGTACTTTATTGTTTCAGGTCTTATATTTAGGTCTTTGATCCATTTTGAATTAATTTTAGTACAAGGGGCCAAATTGTAGTCAAGTTTCATTCTTTTGCATGTGACTTTCCAGTTTTCCCAGCACCGTTTGTTGAAGAGGCTTTCTTTTCTCCATTATGTGTTGTTGGCCCCTTTATCAAAAATTATTTGACCATATATATGTGGTTTTATTTCTGGGCTTTCTATTCTGTTCCATGGGTCTGAGTGTCTGTTTTTCTGCCAATACCATGCTGTTTTGATTGTCGTGGCTCTATAATATAATTTGAAGTCAGGTATTGTAATGCCCCCAGCTTTGTTCTTTTTCCTTAGGATTGCTTTGGCTATTCGAAGTTTTTTATAGTTCCATATAAATCTGATGATTTTTTTGTTCTATTTCTTTAAAGAATTTCATTGGAATTCTGATGGGAATTGCATTGAATTTGTATACTGCTTTTGGTAGTATGATCATTTTGACTATATTTATTCTTCCTATCCAAGAACAAGGAATATTTTTCCATTTCATTGTATCTTTTTCAATTTCCCTTAAAAGCTTTGTAGTTTTCATTATATAAGTCCTTTACATTCTTTATTATGTTTATTCCTAGGTATTTGTTGTTGTTGTTGTTGCAACTGTGAAGGGTATTATTTTTTTTTAGTTAATTTTCTGATGATTCATTTTTGGCATATAGGAAGGCAATGGACTTTTGTATATTAATTTTGTATCCTGCAACCTTACTGTATTGGTTTATTGTTTCTAGTAATCATTTTGTGGAGACTTTGGGGTTTTCAATGTATAGGATCATATCATCTGCAAATAGTAAAACCTTTGCTGCTTTTTTCCCAATAGGAATGTCTTTTATTTCTTTGTCTTGTCTGATTGCTCTGGCTAGAACTTCAACACCACGTTAAATAAGAGTGGAGAGAGTAGACAACCCTGTCTTGTTCCTGATTTAAGGGGAAAAGTCCTCAGTTTTATGCCATTTAATATGATGTTAGCTGATGGTTTATTATATTGAGGTATTTTTCTTCTATACCCATTTTGTTGAGTGTTTTAAACATAAAATTGTGTTGTATTTTATTGAATGCCTTTTCTGCATCTATTGTTAAGATCATGTGGATTTTGTTGGGCTGATACGGTGTATCATGGTAACCGTTTTACGTATGTTGAACCATCCTTGTGATTCTGAGATGAATCCCCACTTGATCATGATGTATTATTATTTTAATATGCTGTTGTATTTGATTTGCTAATACTTTGTTTAGTATTTTAGCATCTGTATTCATTAGATATATTGGTCTGTAGTTTTCTTTTTTTGTGTTGTCCTTGCCAGGGTTCGGTATGAGGGTTATGTTGGCCTCATAAAATGTGTTTGGAAGTATTTCTTCTTCTTCAATTTTTGGAAGACTTTGAGTAAAATAGGAACAAAGTCTTTTTCGAATGCTTGATAGAATTTCCTAGTATAGCCTGGACTTTTATTTTTGTGGAGGTTTTTAATAGTTGTTTCTATCTTCTCCCTGCTTATGGGTCTGTTTAGGCTTTCTGCTTCTTCATGACAGTCTAGGAAGATTGTATTGTTCTAGGAATTTATCCATTTCTTCTAGATTATTGAATTTGGTGGCATATAGTTTTTTATAGTATCCTACAATAATTCTTTGTATATCTGTGATATCTGTGGTGACTTCTCCTCTTTCATTTTGGATTTTGTTTATATGAATCTTTTCTCTTTTTTCCTTGGTGAGTCTTGCCAAGGGTTTGTTAATTTTGTTGATTTTTTCAAAGAACCAGCTCCATGTTTTATTAATTTTATCTATAGTTTTTCTGTTCTCTATTTCATTTATTTCTGCTCTGATTTTTATAATTTTCTTTCTTCTGCTTGTTTTGGGTTGTCTTTGTTCTTCTTTTTCTAGTTCCTTAAGATGTAAAGTTAAGTGGTTTACTTGGGCTCTCTCTCCTTTGTTCATATAGGCCGGTAGTGATATGAACTTCCCTCTTATTATGGATTTTGCCACATCCAGAGATTCTGATATGTCATATTGTTATTTTCATTTGCTTGTATGTATCTTTTGATCTCTGGGCTTATTTCTTCTTTGACCCACTCATTTTTTAAAAGTATGTTGTTTAGTTTCCACATTTTGTGGGTTATTTTACCTCTTTTTTGCAGTTGAATTCTAGTTTTAAGGCTTTATGATAAAAAAATGTGCCTGGTATAATTTCATTTTTTATGAATTTGCTGATGTAATTTTTGTGGACCAACATATGGTCTCTTATTGAGAATGTTGCATGTACACTAGAGAAAAATGTATACTCTGGCACTTTGGAGTGAAGTGTCCTGTAAATGTCTATCATATCCAATTGTTCTAGTGTTTCATTTAAGGCCAAGATTTCCAATCTATTAAAATTTTTTCTATAGATTTTTCCTCATCTATCTGTGCTACATCTCTGTCTTTTGTATCCATGATATTCAATTTCTTTTTTCTTAATGGCATCTGAGGGTAGTTTTGTTACTAACACTAATAAGAATTGATAAAGAACAAAAATATTTTTAAAACATTATTTAAAAAATTAAAAATTAAATAAAATAAAAAATAAGAAAAAAATTTTTTTGAGAAAATATAGTGAAAAACTAAGAATTATATTGTGCTAAATGGAACAAAAACTACTTAGAATGGAGAGCCTGAGTTGAGGAGCAGTGACAAAGGAGCTAAAAAATGAGGTAAGGACCCACAAAATACTATGAGAAAAATATTTGGATCAAGAATAAAATAATCTGCTTGTAAATTATGGTTGAATGAGAAATCTAGTGAAAGAGAAAAAAGAAAACAAGAAAAAGAAAACTAAAAAGAAAAAGAAATACTATTATATTAAGTGGAGCCAAAATTACATAGAATGGAGAGCCGGGGTTGGGGGGAATGCTAATGAATTAAAAAGCAAAGTAAAAAGTACACAAAATGCCACAAAGAAAAAAATTTGAATCCAAAATAAAATAATTTGTTTGTGAGTGAGAATTGAATGAGAGAAAATGTAGAAAAGAAGAAATCAAAAGCAAGGGGGAAGAAAGAAAAAAGAGAGAAAGGGAAAGAAAGAAAAAGAGAGAGAGAGTTAAGGTTTTTGGAATGTGACCCTAATAGAGAGAAAAAGAAAAGAAGAAAGGAAAAAAAAATGAAAAATATAACACCTATAGGAAATGAGTTCAAGATGAAAAGAAAAGAATAAGGTGAAAAGAGGATAAAAGGAACAAGGTGGAAGAAAAAAGAATAAAGATAAAAGAATGAGAGAAAAAAAGTGAAAAAAGTTATAAAGACTGTGGATTATTCTTGATTTTGAGAGATTATCTTCTTCCTTTTTCCCTCTTCTCTCTCTTTTTGGTTGGTGGGTTTGTGCCCCAGGTTCTGCCCCTGTAGCATGCTTAGGTAGAGATTTGCTATTGATGTGTCACTATGGCAATGACATATACTAGGCCTTATCTTGTTGGTAGTCAGGGCTTGTTAGCGTTTCCAGGCTCCAACAATGGAAGAGTCTGTTTTCCCAGAGACTCTCTCCAAGTCTCTTCTTTTTGAACCAGCAGCCTGGTGACTAAGCTGTGAAGTTGCCCCTGCCACTGCCTGGAGAGTAAGAGGCCCTAAGAGCTGCCAAATCCCCACTCTATCCCCACTCAATGCAGGGCTGTGGGTAAGGCCTTGCCAGCCAAAGCCGACAGCGTAATCAGACAGGGCTGGGAGCCAATTGCTCTCAACGTGTCTTTTTATGAGCCTCTAGGCATGTCCAGTATGCCTCAGTGCTCTGTGGGACCACTCTCCTCAGGCTTTTTTGCACTTTGTAACCTGTATTGGCTGGCAGGAAGATGCTTTAGTCACTGCCTGCAGAGCAGGAGGTTTTTTTTTTTTTTTGAAGCTACCACATCCATCCTCCATGTTCTTTCAGAGCACAGCCCTGAGTATGAAAGCTCTACCAACCAGAGCCACCCACTTAAGCAGGCAGAGGGGTGAGTTGACTTCTGTTCAGGCTCCTTTCTAAGGTTCCCCAGGTATGTCTAGTTAAATTTGCCTAGAGTTCTGTGGGACTGCTCTCTGCAGGCTTCTCCCTTGTTAAGAAGCCTACAGCCTAGCCTGCCCAACTTCTGCAGTGTTCTCTGAGGTCTGTTCTGTAGGAATGTGTTTTTTACCCTGTATTGACTGGCAGAAAGTTGCTCCAGCCACTGCGTGCAGAGCAAGAGGCCCTAAAAAAAATCACGTCTCTCTATCGGGTTTTTTTAGATTGCAGACCTGAGAAAGACGACCTTGTCAGCCAGAGCCGCTGCTGGCATAAGCCAGCTGGGCAGTGAGCAGATTGCGGGCAAAGTTAATTTCAGCGATTGGATCCACGGGTCTGCTGCAGAGACTGTTTGCAAGCTGCCTGCATGCCCTTCCCCCTCCTAGCACTTCCGTATTTTTCTTCCCGGGTAATGTTCTTTGTTATGTCTGGCGAAGTTGCCCTGCACAGAGAGGTTCTGGTGCAGGGAAGCCAGCTTTGGTGCACTCCCTGTGTGCTGTTGTTTGGGTAGCAGGGATCACACTGAGACTCCGGTTGCAGCCCACGCAGAAGGCTACTGCTGACAGTCTCCAACCCTGTCCCTCTGTCCTGGAATGCAACGCGGGCGCCCACGCTTGGGGTGCTAGGAGGAACAGCTCACACACTGCCCACGTTCCCGAGCCAGATATCGGGATTAAACAAGGCAACTTCTTGCCCACCTCTGCCGGGGTCTGCCACTGGTGTTAGCTTCGCGCTCCATATGGATTGAGTTGTGGGCACACTCTCCCTTTGGCTTGAACGTCTCCACCCAAACCCAGCTTTTTTATTCCACACCCCCAGCCCTTGCTTTTAAGTGAAAGCAGCCCTTGCTCAGGTCAGTGAGGAAGGCAGAGTGCTTTGTTTTCCATCTTATTTTCTTCAGAATGGACCATATATTTAGCTACCGCTTCTCCCAAACATACCTGTGTTTGGTGAATGTGTATTTCAGATTCTCCTGGGATTGTTTTTCTGTCTCTAGGTGTTGAATTTGTTGATATTTTGGGGAGAGGTATCAGAAGCCCTCCTCACGACACCATTTCTCTGATGTCACTTTTCCGCCATTTTTCTACGTTAGCAGCAGTGGGAGTGGTCAGGATCACGATGTGTGGACCCATCCATGTGAGAGTCATTCCTTGGGTGATGTACTTGATCTCCTGGTAATGTTGGAAGCACCTCTTGGACAGTCTTTGAACAGTTTGCTGAGTAACCTGTAAATCCTGCAAGTACTTAGAGAAGGGATTGGTTACATTTCTTTTACTATTTGATTCATGTAATTTACTTGCCCTGAACCTTTTGGTGCATGTGGGCACAATGTAACTTCAAATTAGCTTCTAATTAATATTAGGTTTCTTTCCTACCAGCTTTGAGATTGTGGATAGAAATGTAGGTCCAACACCAAAACAGGCAAGCTAAACCTGGAAAGAATTTTATATAGGAATTTCTTAATAATTGTCAATTATTTTATTAAAGTCTATCTTGAATGTTTACTTGGGAAAATTCCTTTTCTCCCTGTTATTTTTTTATAATTTTCTTATTTCATTTAGTATTCATTTGGACACAGACTAAATACTCAGATATTATGCCTTCTAAGATTCTAATAATAGATTCTAAGTTTGGCTTTTCTAATTATCCCTTTCCTGTTGGCAAAATCTCTTTCTAATTGGTTTTGAATAAACTTTTGGCAATAAGGGTTCCAAGACCCCTCTGGTTCTGGGTGGCATCTATTCATTTGAATTACTGTGTTCCAATTTTGAGGCAGACTGGAAAAACATAAAATTAACAATAAAATTCAAATAGCTAATGTTAACAAATATTATAATAAGAGTCTTTATACAATAAAATGACTAAAGCCTATTAGATTATTAAACAAAATAAAGTTCTAACCAATATAATAGGATTTAAAATAAAATTTTTATAGTCATAAATGTTCTCAATATGTTAACATAATTTCACTAAGTCTATGTTGACACTATTGTTGTTTTATATTATTTACAAATGTAACCCAATCTTTACTTCAGTCTGAGAAATGTCCCAAAGAGCAGGAGTCACACATATTCAGGAAAAGTCCACAAGGCATTGGAGTTGTGGTCTCATTCTACACTCTGTAGTTAGAGTCCAAGTCCTAATAACCACTGCTTCTAGCTGGAATTAGGAGCAGTTCCCAGCCTAAAATAGGCATGGGGCATTGAGACAAGAGGAATAAAGGAGACACTATACATTAAATAAAGAAACAGAAAATAAGACTATCAACACCCACAACAGAGATCTTCGAGGGATAAATAAAACTCAAATATTAAGCAAGGCATAGTAAATGTCCCTTGTGTTTAAAAGAAATTAGATCAGTTTACCTGCTACTTGGAAGAAATACCTTAGGCTCATAAACGCTGTTGTGAGATGGGGCCAATGGCCTTGGGCACCTTTTAGCCTTCAGTGGCAGGTCCCAGCAGGCTGGGCAAGGTCAGGTTACAGGTAGCTGGAGCAGGGCTGGAAGAGACTGAACCCTCCCTCCACAGAGCAAGGGGGCAGCTTACCTTCTCGTGTCCTTTTTTCCACAGCAAAGGCATGTCCCCTGGTGGGGCTGAGAAGCCTGGCAGGCTTTAGCTCAATGACCTTTCTTTCCACTCTTGAAGCAGGGCCCTGATGGAATCTTATGAAGCCTCTTTGGGGTGCTGGAGCCTTTAATGGTATATGCCAAAAACTGGTATTTTCCTGATCTCTTTTGGACCTTGTTTGCCTTTTCTGTTATTATTTTGGTCATTATAGACCTTAAAAGCCATGCTTAAAAGATCTCGCTGAGGGGCTTGAGGGTCCTTATCTGTTTATATAAACTTTTGGAAAAAGACAAAAACAGTGCTATTAGCTGGATTAAATCAAGAAAAATAGGTTTTGGTGTCTCCTTTAGAATTCCAGAGTCTTTTTGCTGCTGAATAATTCAGTACATTAGCATTCAAAAGAAGTTTTAACAAAAGCATGATAAAAATAGATTTGTATGAGTTTCAGGATATAATTTTTTATATTACTTAACATTGAACAATATTGCTTCAAAATGATAATAAATTAAATATTACATAAAAAGATATTAATAATTCCTAATATTTAAATTAAGATTCCAATATTATAGGGCTATAAAACAGTTAATAAAAGAATTAACAAAAGGCCTTTAAAATAATATATATATTTTAACATGGAAAATGCTTTTTACACAATAAGGGATTTTTGGTACAAACAATCCAGCTGGCAAAGAGATATTAACTTTCTTTAGATTCACAGTAATTTGCACTATTAAGTCAACTATGAGGGGTGGGATGGATGCCTGATGGGGAAGCAGACTCCAAGAACTGGAAGTGGAGTCTGCTGCTTTTACCTTTTTTCCCCCTGCAGTTTGTCCTGCAACCAAGCTCCTTAGCTCCCAGGCAGGACTGGAATCAATTTGCCACCTGTAAACTGCCTTTCTTTGAGAAGCAAAATATGATTTTCACAAAATTATTTTTTCAATAGTGAGTTGCTTTACCCTATTTTTCCCACAATTCCCTGAAAATTTCTTTTTACAATGTTTACTATTATGGCTAATGCAGTGGGTCTCCCTTATGAACTTCATGTCTCCTACATAACTGAGAGACTTGGAGGAGACCCTAATACCTCCTCCACCCATGGGAGAGTGTTGGAACTTTTTCCTCATTTTTATATCAGTGGAGGGCAACAAGCCATTATTCCTAAACCTATGGAGAGCCTTTATTTTTATTTTATTTTCTATAATCCTATTAGTTATGGTTCTATTATTCCTTCTGGAGTTATAATTTAATTTAAGAAACTGCCAATTAATTAACTAGTAAGTTCTATAGCTATGGTTTGTTAATTTCTAATTTTTCCCCCTTTTTTAAGACTTTTCTAAAGCAAAGTTTTAATTTTTAATATTATTCCTACCTTGTATTTTCCAAGTGGGCAGAACCTCTTTTGGTCAGTAGGCAGAAATTTGAAACTAGTTTCTATTCTGTATTTTCAGTTGCCTCACCCTTACTTTGTTGCCTCCCCACCCCCACCCATCACTCTGCACACAGCAGGCTGAATCCTAATCTAATTGTACACTTGTTTTGCTGTTTACTATTTGCCTTCCGCTTGGGTGCAGCACCAGCAGAGACCAAAGAATGACGGGGAGGGGACGGGCATGCATATGTTTGCCTTTCCTCAGCCACGACCCTATACCCTCGGTCTGCACACCATGCATCCCAGCTCAGTTTTTCTCTTTTCTTTTATTTAAATTGCTTGCTTGCTAGCCCTTTTTATACTGAGCAAGTTTTTAGCCATTGATTAATATATGGAAACTGATCATGACAGCCTGGATTCGCAGTTACTATATTCCAGACTGCTTTTACTATCTGGAGTTTAAAAGTTCTAGCTGATGTTACCTATTGCAAAACTGAGACTTGTTCCAGGAGAATCTAAGAATTAGTGCACTAACAAGAAAGATAAGATAGATAATTAACTAGCACCTGGAATAAGAGGGTGTTTGACTATAGAGATATTAATTATTACACTAAACCAAGGGAAAAAAGCCAACAGAAGAGAATAATTTCCTTCAGGGGAAAAACCTAACAGGGTGCCCTGAAGCTAGTTTGAGAACAAAGAGAATAATAGTTTGCCACTTAAGATTGCTTTGTAGTCAGAAGCTTCCAATTTTGACACAAAAGACCCAAGCCAGGCTTTAAAACAGATACATTTAGACATTAAACAAAGACTTATACACACAATGTGTGCTCTATTTCAATTAAATAAAACTGGATAATTTGATAAACAAAGACAAAGCCTCATAGATAAGGGAAGGGCTCCCCCTCGTAGCCTCTCAGGTGCATGCAGGCTGTGGCACCAGAGATTTCTTAACCAGGGGTTTTAGACAGAAACATTAAAAACAAACACAGAGAAGTCTCTGGAAGCCCAGGACAAGATTAATCAATCCAGGTTAGCTCAGTCTCCACTGATTCAGTGCGATGTGAGACTGACTAAACCTGGACAGACTCAATCTTCAGTGATGTCTCCCTAGAGAAGAAACAATTGTCCCCACTGATGTCTTTACTGAGAGCACAACTAGATACCTCTGGGAGTCTTGGGCAGGATGAGGTCTTCACTAATTTCTCTCTAGAGAACCCGACGTCTCTGAGGGCCTGAGGCAGAACTGGGGGACCTGGTCCACTCAGCTCTCACTAATGTCCCTCCAGAGCACGAGCACATATCCCCTAGAGTCCACTCAGTTCTCACTAATGTCCCTCCAGAGCACAAGCAGATGTCCCCTAGAGTCCACTCGGTTCTCACTAATGTCCCTCCAGAGCATGAGCAGATGTCCCCTAGAGTCCACTCAGTTCCCACTAATGTCCCTCCAGAGCATGAGCTGTCCCCTAGAGTCCACTCAGTTCCCACTACTGTCCCTCCAGAGCATGAGCTGTCCTCTAGAGTCCACTCAGTTCTCACTAATGTCCCTCAAGAATATGAGCAGATATCCCCTAGAGTTCAGGACAGGACCTAATCCCCACCAATCGTCCCTCCAGAGTATAACCAGACGTCCCCAGCAAGGCCCGGGGCAGGACCAAGAAACTCTCCACTGACGTCATGGTCTTAGAGAGCCTGCATGGACATATAACCATGTCTAATCTATTTCACCGTTCCCCAAAACATAAAGACTATAGACTAGTTACAAACAGCAAAGCAGTTTCAAAGGCCCTACCTACTCCACCGGAGTTCCACATCCCCGGAGTCACAACTCAGCAAAGCCCCAAACCCACTCTACCTACTTCTAGCCCTAAATAGAAAAGCAAAAGCAAGAGTTCACTAACCTAGAGGTATTTTACTCTCAAGATTCCAGGAAAGGGGAGGAACTACAATCAATGCAAGATGGTATGTAAATTCTGCCTCCTATTGAAAGAGAAGAAGTTTCTTGGTTAACCTTTATTTTAGATTAAAAACTAAATGACCCATTGTTCTTGCAAGCCAGAAACTTCTACATTCATCTCCCTCTCCTCCCTAAAGGAGGGACGGGACAGGAAAGCCTGATAGGAAAGCCTGACCTTTCCTCCTATAATATCAATATTAATTTTCAGCTTTTTGGTACCTTACAACAAAAGGACACTTATAAAGGTTCGTATAGAAGGAAATGGCCTGGCATTGAACCAGGTGGAATTTCCAAGCCTCAAATGTGTCTCATCCGATGGTTCTTCAGAAGCAATAAAGCTTAAAACACTGTCAGTTGTAAAAGGATCCAAATGGGGGTGGTAGGAAGTTAGAAGCTCATTTTAAGAAAAATTAAAAGTTAGAAGTGCCTTACGTCCGTCCCCTGTGTCGCAGGGAGAGATCACAGTTGTAAGAGTGGCATTAACTCGCCAGTACCTGTAAACACTCTTCTGAGAATGCTGAAAGAAGGAAATCACTGAACTATGAGCAAAGTGCTACTGTGAATAAGAAACAGTGCAGTTCATTTGCAGAGAATGAGCTGAGCAGTGGTAAGCTAGAGAGCACAGGCAAGACCAAACCTCACCTCTGTAACCTGAACAGCAATCTAAAGCACCATTTAAGCCCTTCGAATTACAAGATAGCAGCCCTGCATGTATATGAAATGACAAAAACAGACCAAAATAGCTACCCAAAAGCCTGTTGTGACAGCTGAAAATGACAAAAGGAGAATTATTCGGTATTCTGTACTGTGTACTTCTTCCTTACAGACTCACACACACATACACGCACACACACTGCTTTTGTAGTCAACTGCAATTCGAAATTATTCTTCCCTGTTCCTTGATTCAAATGCCTCCCATCATAAGTCCTCACAAAGCACCCCAACAAATCACTCCAAGAGGCCATAAACAAAATTGATAGAAAATTGTGAAGCTGATAGATCTCATTCTTGGTAACCCTTTCATCTCTCAGCTTTCTGCTCCAATTTTTTTCACTGTTCCTATCACCTTTTGCTCCTTCTTTGCCTTCCCCAAATAGCCCATCACCCTGGGGCAATCTTCCCCTGTCTGGGACCCTCACTCATGCTCCATGGTCAGACCACTGCCCTAGGCTCCTCCTTCCTCTCCTCACTTGGTGTCTAATATGTAATGACAACAGTCTGGCTCACTGAATGGCTGATAGTAACCCTACTCAGGGCACACCAGACCATGGACCACAGGGGATAATGGGCTCAGTCAGGTCTGCATCCAAGGCCTGACTCTGCCACTGAGCACCTGGGTGACCTTGGGCAAGGCACAACCTCTCTGTGCCTTTCTTTTCTTCTTAAAAATAGAGACAGAATTTTCTAATTGACTCAGCACAGAGCCAAGCATAACCGGTGCCTAATGAATGTGAGCTGCTATGATTGTCTTCATTGTTAGTTACACAGCTGGAACCTCTTAGAGGCAATATGTCGCCATCAACTTGAGCATACTGAAACAGTCAGGAAAAGAGGAGTGGCCAGTGTGTTCCGATGACTCTGCTATTTCTGTTCTTTTGGGTCGTTTTAAAACAAAAACAGAAATTTACGTCTCCCCAATGTAAAACCACTAGTGGACCCTAGAAGCTACAGATGTTCCAGAAAAACAAAAGTATTTCTGAGCCCTTCCTTGGTTGAAGAGCCCAGTGGGGGACTGTCCCCAACACATTAACCAGTACATGGTCACCTGAGCCACATCCTCCCATCAAATTCTGTCTTGAGGGGTCACTCGTGTGACCTTGAGAAAATGGCTTTACCTCTTTGAGCTTCAGTTTCCTTGTCACTAGAATGAGGGTATTCTCTGTAGGGACCATTTCCTGATGGGGAAGCTGTGACAAATGAGGTAATCCAGGCAAAAGACTCACCATGGTGTGAGGCCCAGAAGGAGTGCTGAGTCAGTGCCTGCCAATGAGATTAGAAATGGGACCACTAGAGCTGCAGAGAGGGTGCTGGGCAGGGCAGAAGCCCAATAGAGGCTGAGGAGAATGCAGGGAGGATTGGCTGGGCATCAGCTGACCCCTGAGAGGCCAGGTCAGTGGGACTGGTGATTCATGGCCTAGTGAATTCTCTTGCAGGGGTCTCAGGAGCAACTGGCCTCACCCAAGCGCCCAGACTCACTTCCCTCCACAGGCTCCAGTTAAACAAACTCGCCTCAACTTCCCCTCAGTTTGCAGGTGGCTCCTGCCCTCCTTGCCCTGCCTCTTCCTTGTCTTCCCCCAAAAAAAGACGAGAATGATTTCTTGTTTTCTCTCTCTTGTGCCTCCTCCATACCATCCCCTCACTGAGGCTCTGATGGTGCAGATTTTGCAGGGAGTTCATTTATCAGGAGCTGTCCTCTTCTCTATGACTCAGCTGGGCCCAGCAAACCCACAGAGGAACCCAGCCAGCGGCAAACTCATAGGAGAGCACAGTAATGCATGTGAGAGCATGTCATGCCCAACACGCTTCTTGGCCAGGGAGACGAGGTCTGGGTTGCATTCCATGCTCTCATTCTTTTTTCTGTATCAACACAGATCCTCAAGGACTGACTGCTGATTTGCCTGCTTTCTGGTCCCTGCATGGGAGTTTCCCTCAGAGTGTCTCCCCTTACAAGGGGCAGCAGTTTTGCACAGAGTTGATGTTAACAGAGGGAGGAGTCAGCTTCTTAGCACTTCAGGACAGGGAGCAGCTGAGGACCCTCAGACAGACACAGCTGGGCAGAGTAATAGGACCACAGGGTAGCAAATGAGATTTTGAGTGGGCCAACCCAAGGTAACATATCCTGGAAGGAAGAATATAAGCCCTTGTCCCCAGCATGCTGATGGGTTTTGAAGGATGCAGAACCTCTGAGTCTGTGGGAAGGCATCTATGAATCACTGTGGACACTTTAATGAAGACACCTGCACAGCATGCAGCTGCAGTTCACAGTGAACGTGGGTATGGAGGCTCCTTGAGGGGGGAGAGGACAGGCTCACTCTGATGGGCAGAGCTGAAGTCTTTGTTTGCCCTCACCTTGGGAAGGCTTGGTTTAGTTGCCTCATTATATTACAATGACAATGGAGATGGAAACGATTTTAAAAGAAAGGGATGGTGGCACTTATTAGGGTTATGAAAGGTATTTCAATGAAAGACTTCTCTCTTAAATGAAAGCGTTATTCTGGGTGCTTTTGCTGGGAAGGACGTCAGATTTAATCATTCTGGGTGAAAGAACTATGCCCATCTCTTGGCTTGTGCCCACCAGAATGCAGCCCCCAGAGTGGGGAGCAATGTCTGATCTAATTTATTTTTGTTTGTTTTGCCAGCATGTAACAGGGTATGGGTTATAGAACAAAAACTTAATAAATGGAATTGCTTGAAAAAAAATTTTAAGTGGGTCCTGGCTTGTTGATTAAGTGGTAGAACATTGGCTGGCATGTGGATGTCCCGGGTTCAGTTCTGGGTCAGGGCACACAGGAGAAGCGACCATCTGCTTCTCCACCCCTCCCCCTCCTTCTCTCTCTCTCTTTCTCTCTTTTCCCCTCTCACAGCTATGGCTCAATTGGTTTGAGCAAGTTGGCCCCCAGCATGGTTCCATTTAGCCTCTGCTTTGGGTGCTAAGAATAGCTCAGTTGCAGATGGGCAGAGCATTGACCCTAGGGGGTTTGCCAGATGGATCCTGGTTGGGCACATGTGGGAGTTTTACTATCTTCCCTCTTCTCACTTAAAAAAAAAAAAAAAACAAGAAAGAAATGTCTCTTTGAATATTGTATTTATTTTTTATTGCTGCATAACAAATTACCAAAAACAGCAGCTTAAAACAATATAAATTGATGAGTCGGAACTTTGGGCCACAGGTTAACTGGGTCCTTTGCTCAGGGTCTCAAATAATGGCAACCAAAGTATTAGGTGATACTGTTGCCCAACTGATGTTCAGGGCTCATTCAGGTTCTTAAAAGAACTGAGTTTCTTGCAGCTTTAAAACTAATTTGAGCAGCTATCTTTTTCTAGACCAGCAGTCTAATGTCTCTGCTGCTTTGAGTCTCTGGCTTGTCTGTCTTTGACCTCTAGACCTACATTCAAAGGACTCACATGATTAGGTCAGATTCACCTTGGTAATCTCCCATTTAATTAACTCAAAGTCAACAGATTAATTATCTTAATTGCATCTGCAAAATCCTCTTTGCCATGTAAAATAATATAATTGCAAGAGTGATATAGCCCATCTTATTCAAAGATTTCAAGGGGAAAAAATTATACAAGAGTGAGGACCATTTAAAATTCTGCCTTTCATACTTATTTACATGCACAATGACATGGACATTGTAAATGGTGTTCTGTAGTGTGATTTTAAGAATTAATATGCCACAGATATCTTTTCTGTTTAATAAATATAGATCTGCATTTTTATGGCTGAATAGTATTCTATTTTCAAATAATTAATCACATAGTGGACAGTTGGGCTGTTGCCCATTTTTCCTTCTTACAAATAACACAAAGATAAACATCCTTATGCACTTGACATTGCATCAGAGGGATTATTTCCTGTGTGCAGATTCCAAGGAGAGGGGTTTGCTGAATCAAAGGATAAACTTTGGTTTCAATACTCTGACATAGTTTCAAGGGTCTCCAAGCAGTGCATGGTGCTGTTTTTCTAGTGAACCTCTGCCTTTGATGAAGACTTTCTAGGTCCTTTGCACTGAAACAGCTGAATTTATTAGCATTCTTGAAAGGAAATCCAAAATCATTAACTGTCACTGCAGGAAGCACATAGAAAATAACGTAAGGAAAAATGTGTTCTTCACTTGTCATGTCCATCATCTACCTCAAAAATGATATTTTCAACTTGATTAAATAGCTCTCAATGAAATGGGGACTTTGTTTTAATTTTGACACTGCTACTTTAGAAAGAGGAAACAGGGAAGTGGATCACTTTGAAAGTTTGTAACTTTTTTTTTTACTTCAAAAGGAAACTGCATATTTTGATGATACAGTCAGTAGTCAGGCTTAAATAGAGGCTCTAAAAAAAGATAACACTTTGAATCTTCAAAACAAGCCAAGGTTTTATTACACCTGCCTTGGTAAGAGAAGTCCTCACCTTTTAATCAACCATTATACTTTGTGCTTCCCAAGAGCCAGCTCTAGTGCTGAGAATGTGATGGTGAACAAGACAGCACCTCGTAGTGAAGCCATGCTCTCTACACAGGGGTGATGAAGGCAGGGTGACTATTAAGGATCTAGGTAAGCAGCTATAAAATAAGAAATGACCTCTCAGGAAGCAAGTAGATTTCTTAACCCAAAGAATAGGTTAAACAGAATTCAGAAATGTCTGTAATTATTAGCCTCTTTCACAGGGAACTGGAAATATTAAAGACAAGTATGTATATACCTAGAAATAGTTAACATCCAGCCAAAAAGAAACCCTTGTGACATGGATGGCCTTGAATACATTTTCCCTGGTCATTCCGGAAGAGAAAATAGCATGGCTGGTAAAAAGAACTCCATGACTTCAAATGTAGCATCCTCCCCCTCTGCTCATGGCCATTCTGACAGCATAGCCATTGGCTTTCCATGCTGATGAAAGCCTAGCCCACTTGGACGCATAGGCAGTGGCAGTGAGTAACTGGGCAGCCCACTGGGATGTGAGGTGGCAGCTCATAGTGTATCCATCTCTTTCACTTCCTACAAGTTCCTGACCCTCTTATCAAACCCTTCCACTCTAAATATATAGATGAGGCCTCAGTTATAGGTTAAAGTGGAAGAGATCATAAATAGCTAGTTAGATATCATAATGAGGGAACTGAAAGCTTTTTGTACCTCCTGGTCACTTAAAACAAAATATTATCCTCGAATAAAAGTTTTTATCTGAGATATTAAATGCAGCTTGTTTATCTTGTCCAAAGCTTAACCTTGCCCATGATATTTAAATTTAAATAAGGAGATTCTGGGGCCAATTAATCTAGGGTGGTGATATATTGGTGAAAGCCAGAGTTGGTAAACACCGCATGTTGTAGGAAGTAGGTCTGTGTTTGGTTGGGATTGCAAATGTTTCATTGCTGTGTTTTGTAGATCTTTCTAACTGGTGGTGCAAATGTCACCATTCTAATGGGCAACTAGCTATCATTGTTTAATACAGTGACCTTTCTTCCAGCTTCAGAGCAGAGATCAAGGCTCTGAAGTGGAAACCAACCTCCTGTTTCTGCCCCAAGGTCTCCACATCCTGACCCTGATCTGCACCTGCCCCTCCCTTCCCCACAGAGGATGCCTCACTCCCCACACCTGTTCATGGTGCTGCTCTTCACTTCCTGCTTTCTTGATATTGGAGCCTCCTTTGTCTCCACTTCTCTTTATTCTCTTTATCCACACTGCTTCTTGACTGGTTTTTCCTCTACAAGCATGAAAAACACTCCTAATGTAAAAATAGTCAATTTACACTGGGACTTGGCCTTTGTCCTGAGTTTCCCACCTCACCCACTGCCTGTGCATCGCAGTGGGCTGGGGCTTTTGCATCATTTCTAGCCATTGCTCTATTTTCTTCCCTTCATGGGCTAAATTAATGGTTTTCAATCTTTTTACACTTGAGGACCTGTGACCTAGCCAGCCTTAAATGGAAACACACAATGAATAAAGTTTTATCTTCCCACACATAATAGTGCAACATGGTACAAGCTGGTGCTTGATTTCCAGACTCCACATGTCCGATGCATTGAATACTACATGCTTTTTGTTTATTGAGCAAGCATGAGTTGTAAATGCTCTGCATGGTGCAAAAGGTTGTTTCAATGAGCCTACAAATTCCAAAGATATCTAAGACAACCTCAGTAGTACTTTCATCAATGATCCAGGCTGATAAGTGGCAGTCATCCTGAGCATAAGGGAATTTCACTAAGATCACTGGGTCTGTAATCTTCACACAACATCAAGGTGGTTATTTGCAGACCAGCACAAAGTTTTTGGCTGGCCGGCACCAGACCACGGACCAGTGATTGGAAAACACTGGCCTACATCACTCTTGGGGGAGAAATACATACAGCATATCTCCTCATCTGGCTCTTACCCCCACTCTCCTCCATCAGCAGTAAAGACTCCAGGGACTTTCTCCTCAATAAACCATGTGTCACATGTGTATATAAAAATGCCTCCTGGTTTTTATCTTCTAGATTTTCCACAAGCAATCAAGCTTATCGTGTCCAAAATGAACTTATCACCCTTCATCACAAACCTTCTTTCCTTCTTCCTCCATTTAGTCTTGGTAAATGGAACCATTATTCTCCCTGCAAATGGGAAAGTCTTCCTGGATCATTGGATTCCCTCATACCTCCACAGCCATCAATTGAATCTCCCAATGGCGCCCCTTCCCTCTCCACTGTGATAACCACCTCTGTAGTAAACACAGTTTTGATCCATTGCAACTACCGCAGTATTTTGATGGTGAGGGTAGGGGAGGTAACAGGGATCAACTTCTCATACTGCCTCTTCACACACCTTTCACAAATACAGAATTACAAATTTAATTTTTCCCAGAATAAGGCACAAATATTTAACTCGGGATAAAAGGATTTCACAACCTCATCCTTACCTATAGCATTACTCAGTGTGTAAGAGCACAGACCCTGGAGTCTATTACTAGCTAGCTGTGTGACCTTAGGCAAGAACCAACCCCTCTGTGCTTCAGTTTCCTCCCTTGTAAACAAGGAATAATAAGTAACAGTGCCCTTCTCATAGGGTGCTAAGAACATCCGATATGTAAATATACAGGAAAGCTTTAGAATGGTGTCCAGCACACAGTGTCATGTCATCCCTCACCTGCCATCCCTCTTCTTCTCTTGTGCCCACAAATATGAAAACAAGCTACCCTCCAGCCACAGCGATAGCATGCAGTACCCCAAACACACCGTGTTTGCTACTTCATGCCTCCACAGCTTTGTTATAAACTCCTACTTACTCTTCATGACTCAGTTTACTGTGTAGCCTTCACTTATGCCCTGAGAGCTTACCGCTGAGATCTGTCACACCCCAGAAGAATTTCCATTGTATCATGCATCACATCAGTTATTTTTAAAAGTCTGAGAGTTACCATTTTTAAGCACTTACCACATGCCAGAGAGTGCTTTACATGTATTATCTTGTTTAAGCCTCACAGCAAACTTATGAAATGTTTGAACAACTGGTTTACATGTCTGTGGTTCCTCCTAGACTGTGAGGCTCTTTATGGGAGAAACCTGTGTTCTGGTCTTTGTTGAATCTCCAGTGTCTAGCATGGTTCCTGACAGATAGTGGGTGCATAGTTAATTAAGAACTTCTGAAATGATCCAGTCAAAGTTGAGCTGCACTCAGAGAGAGATGGGAATAAGCATGACTTACTAATGTTGAAAGACATTTAGGAAAGAGATGGATGACAGTTAGATCTGAAATTCACCAGTGACTATAAACAAAGGCTGCTTCAACTTACCTCACCCACCATTAAACTTATTACTATATGAATATTTTCTGTGGTGCGGACACATTTACTGTGCACATTTGTTTCTGTACTGTCATATAATGTCAGGTCTTTTCAAGGACATAACAACACAAACCATGATGTCATTTTATTCCATACTCTTGCCTCCAGGGTTACATGCAAAGTGTGAAAAGTTTTGTGTGGCCCTCAACTTGTACACTGCCCACCTTTAGAGATACTTGCCCCAACAATCTTTTCTTCTTATTGAACTGCAAATGGAAATTTGCCACCAACTGTAGACAATTATAGTTAGGAGTTAATGTTATAGTTTCCATGGCAATGGTCTAAATCCATAAACACAAGCTTTTTTTTTCTTAATTGTTTCAAGTTTATAAATCTAATGCACATAAATATTAAAGAAGTTCAATGATGTATCAGTTTTGTTTTCTATTAACTTTTCTACCCCTTTAGTATGCAGTTAAGTTCTGTTCCATTGGGCAGCAGAGAAAGGTTAAGATCAAAACTGTTTAACGCACTGATTATAATCTCCCTGGGGGACTTGAAGTCAATATTTTCAGGATAAGAGCAAGGTTCAGCCATGTGAGTGCACCTAGAGGTACCCATGGGAATGGATGTGCCTGGCAAACTCAAGTCCTGAGCACCAGGGTATCCCTGGGAGTCCTCAGCTTAGTTTAATCCATTCCAATACTGTAATTTATAAATGGCATATCCTCAAGATGTTGGATCACTTTTTAATATTTGAAGCATTGAACATGATGGGAAGTTTAATCTCACTGGAGTGATGTTTTGCAAGGAACTACCACTGCTGGAATGAAGCCTGGATGACAAGGCCCGATCTTCCTGTTGGATTCGGAGGTTGGCAAGCCGTGGACAGCACCCCCCAGGAAAACAGTGATGGTAAACCTGCATCCTTCGACGTTTAACTGCTGATCTTCACTTTCTTTTATGATTAGACTTGACCTGTGGGAGAGACGCTCAGGTAGAACCAACATCAGAAGTGGGCTTCCCACACATGTGTGCAGTATTAACCACCTGCCAATCAGGTTTAATTTCATTTCAGTGGTTAGCTTTACTCTGACTGTTTTATAACTTTTAAGAGGGAGGGGAGGGAAAGCATACAACTTAACATATGTCATTCTTCTACTCCTGCTTTGATAAGCAGTTTTGAAGACAAGAGGAAAAGTATCTGTGTCAGCACTTTAACTAGGCTATAAAACATACACAGTGGTAAGAGACAGGCAGCAGAGAAAATAAAGGACTCAAAATATTGGTGTTTTCCTAGAACCCAATTTCTTTTTCTATTGTATGACTTCTTTCAGAACTGGAGTATGTGGGTATTTGTTGTCTAGCTTACAAACTGTGCTAAGCAATGAGTGGAAGCTGTGACCTTCCCCGATTTTTATAAAATCACATCATAAGCCTCCATTTATATTTGACATGATGATAAAAGGCAATAGCCTGAGGAAATTATGTTTATTTCCTCAGGTATTAATATGAGATATTGATATGTGTATGTATATGCACACATAAACAATCATCACATATTTATAAGAGAATCTTAGTGGATTTTAAGAAAGAAAGTTCAATATTCTGTGGTGTTCAGGATTATGCAAAGTGGGATAAAAGTAGGTTTACAGCTGTTCATTTGGAAATTATTGCAATAATTAATAAATAATGTAAAAATAAACTCTGTGTTTTGCATACTCATGACTGTAAACCTTCTTTTGCCCTCATCCTACATCATGAAGAGATTTCAGAGATGTCTAATAGCAGTATATCTCTTATTAACTAAAGATAGCTGGTTAAAATTTGTAAATGTGACCATGGGCCCAAGGACTTTCTCAGCACATACTAGGCATTGGTCAAGGTGTGTGATTAGTGTCCAAATTCTCCAGTTAAACTTGACATGTGTTTTTATTGCAAAATGCAGAACAAACAGCAACACTACCACTGGAAACACACCACCATTTCTAGCATTCCAGACACCAACCATAATAGTCAAAATGCAACATGAGCTCGCAGCATGGCCCCACACTTGAGTATGTGTTTGTAGGTGGAAGAAAGGACATAGAAATAGTAATGCCCTGAATTGTTTTCATGACTCCAAATTTTTTTTTGAAGAGACGTTTCTAATAAAACAATCCTAACCATGCACACCGGTCACCTGCTTTCTATGGCATGGGAAGCATTTGGGCTGCATTAGTGACCAACACAAGGAACACTTGCCTCACAGAGCCACCTCCGTGTCATGACCTGCCCTGTATCTGGAAGGACTTGAAGACACAAGCTCATACTCCTCTCCTCTGTGTGATGTAGGGATGTATCGGTGCGGCCCTGCCTCTGTCCAAGCCATTAAGCACGGTCATGTTTGCTTCCAGTTTGACGCACCCTTTGTTTTTGCAGAGGTGAGTGACAAGCCAGGGAAAGTGCTGCCTTTTGTGCACCATCCCTCCAACCTCTTAACACCTTAAAGAACAAGACACTGAGTTGGTACTTCTAAATTTCCCAGGTACTTCGCGTATGTTTGGTGTTTACAAGTTAAGTAGACATCATTACAGCCTCCAGGTTCTCAATTCCAAGTGTAGTTCTTAGCTAATGTTTTTGTTTCCTAGATGTTTTGAGATTTTTTTCTCCCCTCAAAAGCTTTGCTAATCATCACACTCTGTGACTAGGATGAGTAACTATCTATTATTAATATGCACCAGGCACTGTGCTGTGGGGAATGCAGAGACCTGTGTCCTTAAGAAACTTGAATCTTGATGGGAGGGAGAGTATATGCACATGAACCAAAAGTTAAATAACCATAATATAAGAGCTTCTGTGGCACTAACTGTTGGATGAGCTGTGCAGGTGATAAATAATCTGCACTTATACATACAGATTTATTAGCTGAGAAATACGAGCCAAAAACTGAAGTAGGACAGAAAGGCTGTAGGACCATATCTAGAATGGGAGGGTGACACAGGGTCAGACAGAAGGCGACACCTTTGTGATAGCCATGGTGAGATAAGCCGAGCATTTCCAGAGCTCTGGGAAGAAGCATAGAAATGCTGCCTACAGGGATTAGTCCCTGAGCTGAGTCTGGAGGGCAATTTGTTTTTCAGGCAAAGGCAGTAAGGAAGAAGCCAGAGAAGAAAAGAATTTCAGGCAGAGAGGATGACTTAGGAATCCAAATAGTGTGTGGCAGACATTAAAAGCTGCCTATGCAGGCTCACCACAGGTGTCAAAGTATGACAGCTGAAGGAACTCAGAATACTCCCACCTGTAAATGAGAGTGTCACCATGAGGGAGAGACATGAGCTTTGTGGAGCACAGACTGGATGGGAGCCATTGAGGTGGGGAGACCAGCTGGAAGGCTGTGACATTACACCACACCAGACAGTATTGGACAAATGCAATCAAGGGGGGAGGAGAAGGCAGGATTAGAAAATGTTTCAGAAGTACAACAAGCACAGGTATTTAGACAGCAAAATCAGAAATGTGAACTATGCAAAACAAACAGCGTTTCTTCCATATTACCTCCCATTATAGTTTCTAGATCTAGACGCATTGGGAGAACAGGCATATTGTGCTTGGAATGTTATTCCTTCAATTTCACTTTGGGATTTTTAAGATTTATCCAAACCTCCCAACTGCCATCTGATAGTCTATGATGTTATAAGAACCTCTTAATAGGATACTGTTCTAAAATGCACAAGCCTGTTTTTATATTTTTATTATGCTTTATTGCTGCAAAGAAGGAGAGGAGAAGGAAACTCCCTTCAAGAGCAAATTGCCTAATAGCTATTGATGCAAATGATCTTGCTATTATTAAATATTGTTGGGTTGTTCTATACGTCACTGGGATTTGCGGATGGTAACTGCGCGCTCACCTGCGCAGACCTGTGTAACAGTGCACAGTCTTGCTCTGCCACAGGCTGAGCTCCAGGGCTGAGTCGTTTTTAAGAGCTGTTGGAGTTGCTGAGAAGGGGATGAAGAATTTTTTTCTCAAGGCTACCTAAAGCCGAACCCCCCATAGAGCGACTCCTTGACTCAGGGATGAGACTGAGTTCTCCCTTGCTTCCTTTTCCACCTCCTGGCTCCGTGAGCCCGCCTCTCAGCCCCACCCAGACCCGGCAGTGGGAGTTTGCCTTTGCTCATCTCTTGACATGCTGACGTTTTGGTCACGCTTTACTCACTTCTGGGCCAGAGCAAGCATCCTGTTCATTGACTTTTTTTCTCTTTTCAGGATGTTGATCTTCTTTAGTGACAGCAGAACCCCAAATTAAACATGGAAGGCACTTTATCTCTGTCCCTTTTCCTGTCCTTCTTCATTTTGGAATTTTTAGCATTTCTACATTCCTTTAGGGCTTAAAACTTACTTCTCTCCCTTTCTCCCTTCTCATGCCCTTAGTACTGGGGTGAGGTTCTCAGTTCTGGAGGGCCGTCTGCCTTTTCTCTCCCTAGCTCATGGTGCTCTGGGGCTTCCAAAGAGGGGAGAAGGAAGCAGAATGATCCGAAAAGTCTGGAGTCATCTTCTGAGTTTCCATGTTCACCAAGCTCTCAGGAGTCACTACTCCTCTTCTAGTCTAGCTTCTTTTGATTGGACCTGTTGCCTCCTTCCCACCATCACACTCCAACCCCCCCCCACACACACACACACACACACTCACACAGCACACGCACAGTACACGCACGCATTCCTGCCGGTTTTTGCAGTAGTGAGGACTGATTTCGCAGGGTACAGTGGCCACCCCACTGTTCTGGAAGTCATACCTTCCCTGGCTTTGGGCCCTCCAGTCTCTGTGCACAAAATGTGTGGCTGCATTCTCAACTTAGAGTTGTTAATTTTGCCACCACTCATTAGATGCAGCCTGTTTCTTTGGCCTCTTCTATTCTAAAATAATTCATCCATTCATTCTAATGACATAAAACTTGGAAATCATCTTGGTCTTCTCTCTGTAACCCTCTTTGGACATCTTGCCAGAAATGCCTTCAAAAGCTGCCATTCATCAGTCGTGCCTGTGATCATCATCATTACGCTCTGAGCTCTGTCAAGCACTGAGCCCTGTGGCATTGCCCGCTTATTTATATCCCCATTCTACCTACCTAGTCTCCACAAATTAGTCTGAGTTATCTTTTAAAAATGTAAATAGAAACTTGTCACTCACTACCCTGCATCCAACCATCTAACAGATTCCCTCCACCCTTAAAATAAAGTTGAACATAAATCATTTCAAAATTTGATGTGATCTGGCCCCTGGATCTCCTTTCACCCCATCACTTGCTCATTTCCCTCCAGCAGCACTGACCTTCTTACTCTTCTGGAAACATCCAAGGGTACTCTCATTTCAGAGTCTGCACATACTGTTCCTTTTGCTGTGAAAGCTTGTTCCCGCTGTATGTTAGGGGGTTGTTCTGTTCCCTCACCCTATCCCAGTCTCCATTAGGTCTCCTTCTCAGAGAGGCCTTCACCCACCCCGCACACCCCCAGAAATTTCAGGTCAGCTCTGTTGCTTTTATCTTTCTATCCTGCCTTAGTGTTGATTACTTCTCTCCCTCACTGTCCCTTGCTGAAAGCAAGTTCTGGCACATAAGAGTCATGAATAAATTCTTGTTGAGCCTGACCAGGCGATGGCACAATGGATAGAGCATCGGACTGGGATGCGAAGGACCCAGGTTCGAGACCCCGAGGTCTCCAGCTTGAGAGCGGGCTCATCTGGTTTGAGCAAAAGCTCGCCAGCTTGGACCCAAGGTCGCTGGCTTGAGCAAGGGGTTACTTGGTCTGCTGAAGACTCACGGTCAAGGCACATATGAGAAATCAGTCAATAAACAACTAAGGAGCTGCAACAAAGAATTGATGTTTCTCATCTCTCTCCCTTCCAGTCTGTCTGTCCCTATCTATCCCTCTCTCTGACTCTCTCTCTGTCTCTGTAAAAAATAAAAAAATAAAAAATCTTGTTGAATGAATAAATCAAACAAGTAAACAGAAATAAATGCTGAGCGCACTGCTAAGAACAGTATGTGGCGGGGGGGAGAGGCGATGACACCCCCAAGCGCGAGCAGGAGATGAGACACAGAGGGCTTGGCAGCATGGCCAGCTACAGCTGAAGGAATTAGGAGCATGAGTTGGGCCTATGGCAGTTGGGCCAGGAAGGCTTGTGGACCAGACAGGTATCTACTGCCTTGGCACATTCTCAGAGGACCACCAATTTCTCTGCAACTCAGCTGATGCACCCTGGAGTTATCAGCTTGGGAACAAATGAACAAAGAAAACTCTATCCTGGGTTCTAAAGAGAGTCTCCATCTTAGTGGTGAAGAGTGTAGCTTTTGGCAGCAGTGAACAAATGTTTTCATTCCATGGGCACAAGCAGAAGTTTTCAGAGAAGACCCTCTACCCTCTGGCCCAGAATACCTTTACTGAGCCCCTGGGGGCCTGCACCTCAACAGTGGCTGTGTTGGAAGTACCTGTGTGTGACCAAGAGGCAGGGGGGTGTGGTATAGTGAAAATGGCACCAAATATGGTGTGGGGATGCGCAGGCTCTACATGACCACAGTTCCTTCAAGTGTGAGGGTAGGACTAGGTGATCAGTAAGACTCCATTGCAAAGAAATCAGCCTTAAACTAGGGTTTTCACAAGTAGTACTGATCTACCTACCAGCCCTACAAGGATAGTGTTATTAAACCAGAGATTTTCAGTAATTAGCCCAAAATTACACAGCCTGGGTTCAATATTTCTTCCAGCATCCCCTGCACTTATGATGTGCAGTTGGTCGTGGGTGGGAGCCTATTGCTTTTTAAGACCCTCAGTGACTCTAATGTGAAAATTGGATGGAGGACCACTATGCTTGTGGCCAAAGCTAAAAAGAAAGCTTTCTGGTGTCATGTTGATTGAATAGAACACTTTCCTTTGCTTCACCCACAACAGGCAAATGCAAAAGCCCTTTCCTTTGCATTTCTTCTCTGCTTTCTTCACAAGGACAGTGCTGTTGGGCTGGGCTGAGATTTTTGCCTACATAAATGTCCTAAGTTATGTTCAAGGGAAGACAAGGATCAAGCCACTTTCATATTTGGCCTTGTCTCCCTGGACCACTGTAGCTGTTGTAAGAGCTATTATTAAGAGGATATTTATCATTATTGTTGCTATAATTTGAAAGTGGAGGAGGGAGCTGTTTGTGCTTGCATGGCTTGCTCCAGAATAAAAGGCAAAATTCTCAGGAAACTTTCAAATGTTATTTCACTATCTTTTTTTCCCTTCAAAATGACAAGTATTTTTTAGGTGTCTGCTCTGTCATCTCACGTCCTGACTCCTGATTTCCCACTTCATTTTTTTACATCATATGACTAGTGTCACAAAGCCCTAGTGACTCTGCTGAGGGTCAGGGTCATCACTTATCTTCCCTCAGAAATCTGAGGTGAGGCCCAAGTGTGAAAACATTTCACCATGTGTGGCGGTGCTCTCAGTTCTGCAGGGTGATGTGGGGTCACTGTGGACTATGAAAGTCAAGAAATGTGCTATGGGCCAGTTCAGGATGAGCCAGGGAACTGGTACCGAGCCATTCTGGGTTTGTCTACAACCTGGTCAGCCTGTGTCCACAAACACTTTGCTGACCTTCTGAGCCTTGGTGGCCTCATCTGTAAAATGTGGACAATAATGCCTACCTCACAGAATTATTCTGAGGTTGAAATTAAATAATTTTAAAATATCTCTGAAACAGTGTGGGTATTTAGTAAATGTTGGCCACTTACTTTCTCCCTACTAGAATTAGATTTTATGTAAATTCAAAACATTTTGTGAGAAAGTAGAGACCTTAAACCGCTTTAACCTCAACTTAAAAGTTGGGAATCTATCATCAAGTTTCCTCATTAGATTTTTATTTAGTTTTGAAATTTACAAGTCATCCTCACCTAGAGCTTATCTCAGTCCTAAAATGCGGTAAAATTGGCAGAGCAAGTATAATTATGTCCTTTTTATAGAAGCAAAAACTGAAGATCAGAGAGGCTAAGGTAACTTTTTGGACGTACACATGCGAGATCAGAACCTAAATGTCTTACAGCTAACCCAGTGTGTCTCCCAAATACGTTCTTCAGAACGTTTGCAAGGACTCATCCCTCAGCTTAGCATAGCCTTTCTTCTCTCTATTTCTTTTATGCTTTAATTATTTTTAGTTTTATTAAGGGTATAATTTACCATTTTAAATTGCACACACTTATTGTATGCATCTGTGATCCCATCACCACAAACAAGATATACTACATATATCCATCATTTCCCAAATCTTTAGTCGGAAGTGACTGAATGTCACGTTAACCCACACAGGAGGTCCTGAAGTAGGTAGTCTCAAGGGCGGCTGAGTCATTTTCCAGCATTGTGAAGACCTCACATGTTTACCATCTTTCTACTCCACCATCTTTGTATTGTTGGCAATGTTGATCTTCACTGTCTCAAGATGGCTAAAGCAGCTCTAAACATCACTGCACTTTACACAAAAACAGGAAGAAGAGGGCGAACTCTCCCAAGTACTTTTCTCCTTTTATAAAAAAAAGAAAAGTCTTTTCTAGAAGCCACCCAATAGACATTCTATTTTTCATATAGGTGGGTCACACAGCTGTTGCTAGCTTAAAAGAAGTCTGGGAAAGCAAGCAACAGACATGGTGCTTCCAGCTCTCTCTTAGGAGGTAGAATTTACCAGCAAGAAAAAGGGAGGAAAGAGATGATTGATGTTAAACAACTGATAGTTCCAGCCCTAAAAATTCTTAATTTAAAACACCTGATAATTAATCTAGACTAGATAGATTCCCCTTCAGAAAAGTCTTGTTTTTTTTTTTAATTTAAGACTTTATTCATTGTAGAGAGGAGAGAAATATAAATGGGGGAGCAGGAAGCATCAACTTCCATATGTGCTTTGACCAAGCAAATCTAGGGTTTTGAACTGGTGACCTCAGCATTGTAGGTCAACACTTTATTCACTGCGCCACCACAGGTCAGGCCAGAATAGTTTTAAAATGGGTTTAGCCCTATGAATTCAATGTTGTTGAAGAAACATGTCAACCAAAGGGATTTTAGATGATTGCACATTGGTAAAAAGACGTTTGATGATGGCTAATTTTCTCTTTTCTTATTTTTAGGTCAACAGTGATCTTATTTACATTACAGCTAAGAAAGATGGCACTCAGGTGGTAGAAGCTGTTGATACCACCCACGTTGGGAAATTAATTGTAACCAAACAAGTTGGAGGAGATGGCATGAAGGATATTACTGATACCTACAAATTCCAAGAAGGTAATTTATTATAACTGAATGATGATTCCTTTGCCCAAGTCCATTTCATACCTACCATGGTCACTATAAGGTATGGCCCAGAGAAAGCATTAGCATTTACAGCACATGATAGTCAGAGCAGAAGTATGAACTCTCATGAGTGAAAGACACATCATACCTACAATTTTCATTGTGGTTTCATTTGTATGTCTGCTTTGAGCAGAATTCCTCTCCCCATGTCTTGTGGAAATGATTTTATTTTAAGTCATATCTGCTTTAACAATGCATAGAATATATGAAATAACAAAATTTTAAATAATTCTATAAGAAAACAGTGTACAACTAATATAATTTTAGTTCAATACTAGAATTTAAATAACTATTCACATCTGTTTAGTATTTTATACACTTTTATACATTGTTCCATTGAATTATCATGGAAATCCCTTGAGGTCGATCATAGAATATTAATAAAACAGTGCAATCTTACTAACTCAGACCAATTAAATTGAAGACTCATTTCAATTATGAAATAATGATAAGGTGATTTTGTGAACTTTCTTTGTGTAGAATGTTTCCAGTAAAGCTGTTGAGTTCAATTCCTTCTCAATCACTACTGACTGTGTACTCTATGCCTGAAATTATGGTTGGTGCTAGGGGTCATTTTAGTGAGCAGGACTCAATTTCTGTTCCTGGCCAAGTGATAAGATCATTATGCAGTGGGGGCTTTGATAACAAACAGGAGAACATTCAGTCCAACCAGGAGAATCAGAAAAAAGTAAAGCAGGGTAAGAGAAATCATAAACCATAGTTAAAGAAGGCTGGCCAAGGGTTTTCCCTGCAATGGGAACATGACCAAAGCATGGAGGTATGAAATACCTGGCGTGCTTAGGGTCCTGCAGGTATTATGAAAGCATTAAACTCAGAGTGTTGAGTGGCTGAAAACAAAGCTGCCCAAGGTCAGCAGAGGACAGGAGGTGAAGGACTGACTTTAGGTTTCTTGATGGGTGTTATAGAGTGTATTTTATAGATGATTCACCACCACAGTTCTTAGGAGTGGCTTTTATTTTAGTGAATGGATAAAAATGATGAATAATTAGCATATTTCTAAATATCTGTCAGTATTTCGGAAGTGCTAAGGAGTGCAGAATTTGTTTTAAATACTTTAGACAGTCTCTGTGCTTTCATTTACAAAAGCAATTTGCACTATAAAGAGCAAGTTTGCTGAAATGAGAATTCTTATGCATAGTATTAGAAATTCAAAATTTCTGTCATTAGAAACATTGAATTTTTGCTGTATTTCTAAAATGATTCATTCTTCTTTTGTATTGGTTATTATCCATTGCACAACATAGATACAAAAGATCTTTTTGGCTTTTTCCTAAAAGAGGGGAAAATAATAAATTTGGAGAGATAGCAATAGAAACAATCCAAAAAATGTTTTTGTGCTAAAAAATAAAAACATAAAATAAAACAAACAAGCAATGCCCTCTTTTATAGAGTTATAGGCAAAAAGGTTTGGAAAGAAAAAAGTTCATTAAAAAGGAAAAAGAAACTAGCTGTAACATTCATTCATTCCTTCAACAGCTTGCTGTTAATCATGCCCATATTTTCAACACTGGGTACAAATGGAGGTATGCATAGCCCTGCCTTTCCATCTAGTTGAGAGACCAGCAGAAAGCAAACCCTCACCACATTGTAGGATGGGTACCTTGAATAAAAGAGGTGGAAAGATGCTAGAGGTCACAGAGAAAGGAGTCCCAAGCCAGACTCCTGGAGGACCCTGGCTAGGTGAAGCATGGAGAAGGAGTTCTCCAGGAAGAGACAGCAGGACAAGGACTGTGTTAAACTCTGATAGTGTGGAAGGAGTCCTGACCAGACAAGAGAATAAAAGGCAAGCCTACAGGGAGCTGTCATAAAGTGACCAGCTGTCTGTCTAACCCACACACCGGAATGCCATTAGCTGTCAACTACAGAGATGTCAGTGAAGTGCAAACCAGGATGAGATGTCAAAAAGGAAGGACCCAAAAGCAGTCTACAAAATAGGGAGTCAGGGGCTTGACAAGGGGTGAACAATAGTTTAAAACAAATAAAATGTGCCAATTCTGAGGGAGGAAGGCATTTTCTGTCCCATCCTCTAGATTTTGGCAAGAAGACAGGACTCAGATAGCTGGACCCGGTGGGGATCTGGTCCAAGTAGAGGAGCCCATTAATTCACATATATAGTTGTAAGAGGCACCCATCCTGTTCCTGGGCTATAGTTTGATCCCAGGTGGATGGATAATTAGCCTCTTAATAAAAGGTGGCATATACATTTTAAATTCTAGCTTTGGGAATGACCAAGTGGAGTACTATTTATAGAAGGATGCTGAGACTGCTGTCAAATACAGCGGGAAAGAGAGTGACTGCTATGTCCGCCATCAGTATCTGGGAAGCAGCTGTCAGTATCGTGGCTGTGCATTTGCCACACTGATTCTCTTTATTGAATCTCTATCCACAAATTCTGAGTGAGGCCACTAAAATTTGGCGATGAGTAAAAAATATAAAAAAGAAATTACTCCCAGATTTAGGAATTTACTATTTTAATTAACTCAGTTGTGGATAGATCATTTTTCATGCCAACTAACTAAAGCTCAACTTAATACCTTTCATACTATAAAACTTTGAAAACCAGAATCCTGAAAACTTCTTCTGGGGCAATATAGCTTCTTTATGATGGTGTTTGGGTTCCATTTCCTCATTGCTCCATCAATGATTCCTTCTGTCACTTGTGTTTTTATCTTTCCTTTCTATCAGAATTTCTGCAGGCTCAAGTGCCACCTATCTTTAAAAAGTTTACAAAACTTTTCCAATACTGTATCACCCACCAAACATGCTCTTACTCTCTTCCCCCTTGCCTCCAAGCCAGGTGTGTTGGGAGAGCTGCCTGCACCTGGCACCCAGTCATGTCCTTTTCCTTCTATTCCTCACCTATCGTATCCCAAGTTCTGCTACCAGCATATCCTTGACTATCTTCTCAAGGTTGCCAAAGCCACCTGGATGACATGTAGGATAAACGTTTTACAGACCTCAGCTTGCCTCCCCCTCCTATCCCCTTTGATGCTATTGCTCACTCACAAGTCTTGAAATTTTCTGTTTTCTTTGTTTCCATGGCACAGATGTCTTTTGGTTCCATCCCAACCTGCTTGGTTCTTTTTCATATCTCCTTCCACACTCTAAGCTCACTTTTTCTTACTCCTTCTGAATGTTGCTTTATTCTAGGCTTCCATCTTGGGTTTCATTCTCAACTCTTTCATGTTCTTTCTATGCAGTTGGTGTTATGTCCACATATATACTGATCACTCCCAAGTTGCTGACTCCAATTTAGACCTCACTTTTCAGTCTACATTTACGTAAATGTCCCACAGAAACCTGAAACTGAGCCTTCCCAAATGTCACTTCTCCCACCTCCTCTCACATCCTAGATCTGTTTCTCCTACACTCCCTTCCCCAATGAAGAGAACCATCATCCACCCAAATTTAGCACCTAGAGAATCAGTCAAGCAGCTGATCTTCTAAATGTCCCTCAGAAAAAGCTCAAATCCATCCTCTCCTGTCTCCATGACCACTCTCTGAGAATTGAATGGTATTGTGTATGGAAAGCCATTTGCATAGTGCCTGATCCCTAGAAAGAGTCCAATAAAAGTCAGTTTCCGCTGCTGCTAGTAATTGTATGATGCCTGCTATCAGCTTGGGCTGTGATGGCTTTTCTCAGATGAACCCTGAATTACTGCCAAAGAGACATGTCTGAGCCTTGTGCCATACTACTTGAAAGCCCTCACTGTCTTCAGTCATCTCCAGGGCATTGCAGTCAGAGCTCTGCCCAGCCCCCGCTATTAACCTTTTAGGCCCCTCCCTAACCCTCCTAACCATGTCCACAGGCATCACAGTCCACAGCCAGTGAGCTGCTAACAACACACCAGACTCCCACCTGCCCCCAGGCCCTGGTTCTCACTGGGGAGGGAAACCCCCAGTGGTGTTGAGTTTCTCTCACATTTCCTACATCACAGAAACATCTGCTTCAGCATCTGTAATAGACACATCTATGGTGACCCCTCTTCACTGGTCCCCTGGACCCCGAAAGGAAGGGCGGTGCCTCTCTCCCATCTGAGCACAGTACCTGGACATTATAGGGACTCAACTAACATTAAATGATCAAATGAGTGGTAACCCAGGTGGCACATTCACAGGTGAACTTAATTGAACATCAAATGTCCTAAACTGGAATACTTAGTATCTGTTATAAGGATGAAGGTTTGTGACTGATAAAAGCAAAGGGCTAGCCTGACCAGGTAGGTGATGGTGCAGTGGATAGAGCATTGGACTGGGATACCGAGGACCCAGGTTGGAAACCCCGAAGTCATCAACTTGAGCATAAGTTGTTCCAACTTAAGCATGGGGTCACTGGCTTGAGTGTGGGATCATAGACATGATCCCACGGTCCCTGGCTTGAGCCCAAGGGCTGCTAGCTTGAAGCCCAAGGTCGCAGACTTGAGCCACTCACTCTGCTGTTGCCCCCCCCCCGCCCCAGTCAAGGCACAGATGAGAAAGCAATCAACGAACAAGCAATCAACTATTAACAAGATGCTGCAACAAAGAATTGATGCTTCTTATCTCTCTCCCTTTCTATCTGTTTGTCTCTATTGTCCCTCTCTCTGACTCTCTCTGTCTCTGCAAAAAAAAAAAAAAAAGAAAGAAAGAAAAAGCAAAGGGCTTCTCCAATGTTGATCTTTCAGATCCTCTGTGCCAGACTGGGTCCCGTGTCCTGAGGACAGGGAGCTTGCGTTGTAACAGGAAATAATGTCACATAGTGACAAGTACATGAAAAAGGAGGTAAAACTAGGGGTATGTTAGTGAGAGATGAGAGGACTGGGTTTGGGGACACATTCCACAGAGTAATGGAAGGAAGGGCACTCTGAGAAGGTGACATTTCAGCTAAGATCTGAACAATAATAAGAGGCTTTGTCAAACAAAGGGGCATGCTCTTTACATCCCAGTTCACAGACAGATGTCTTTGGCCTTGCTCCTGGAGGCCACAGAGGAATCTCAGAAAATGCAATCTGGCTTTAGAAAATTCCAGAACACAAAGCACAGTGGCAGAGTGATGGGCATGCTGCCCAGCTCCAGGAAACCCTGCCACCCGGCCGCCCTGCCTCCTGTCAAGCCTGTGCCTCCTGTAACAACCCCTGCTAGCCTCTGCCGAGCACTACCTGCTCACAGGGCAGGCTGGTCCCCAGGAGGAAGCTAGGGTTTCCTCTGTCTATGACATGCGACTCTATAAAGTCTCATGTAGCTCCACAAGCCTTCCCTGCCCCTTCCCCCATCCCAGCCAGCTCAGGCTTTTCCCACCACCACCCGGGGTAGGCACCTCTGACCCTGTTTCTGCTGCTGGTGTTCACCCACCCACATTTGCCTAAATGCATATTTGGTATCCATCCAGAGCAATAGCCATTAGTGCTCTCTTACTCACAGAGCTATTTTCCAGATGCATTCTGCTAAAATATGTCACTGTACTTTTCTGGTCATCGCCCCTTCTTCCCTTTATTACTGTCTCCCCCCGCCCCATTGATCTGTAAATGTGTGTTCTAGCCAATGCTCATCCTAGACAAATTGTTTCTGGCACATACTGGCATTCTTGACAGAGAAATTGTTAATATACATGCACACACAAATACACATTTTTAATTGTTTGCAACACTTGCTGGCAAAGTACTCTGTATTTGCAAGGTACTAGCGGCTGCCAATTCTTTTGCATGCATCAGCTCTGATCCATCTAACAACCCTATGATGTTGGCTCCCTTGTTTTATAAACCAGAAAACTGACAGTAATAACCGTGCCTACCTTGTCAAGTTGTTCTGAGGATTAAATAAAATAACGTACAATACGTACTTGCCACAATTCCCATCACATAGTTATCTATCAATGATAATTAATTGACCTCTTCATCTCTGTTGCTTTTTATTATAAACCAAGTAAAGTGCATAATATCTTAAAATGGATGTAATTATAAAAGCCAGCATTTTTACTTTAAAGTGTTTGTGGGTTTTGTTTGTTTGTTTGGGTTTTTTTACTAGTCATTCCCATGACTACTTTTAGAAGCCAAAATATTTGCCTTTCTATTTTCTATAATGCACTAAGATATGCCTAAAAGTGTTAGTGTGGTAAAGAGAATAGCGACAATTTCTTAGTACCACTTCAATCCCTGTTCCATGCTCTGTAAGAAATGTTAGCCCCGCTTGGAGCCAGAAACAGCAAGCTCTGAGGACGAACTTGAACCCAAACTTCTCACTTCCTCATATGTAAAAATGCCAGTTTTCTCCTTCTTCCAGAACTCACCCTTTTCTTCCTCTCCCTGCCTTCATCTCTATTACCACCACCTTGGAAACCCTACATACGACATTCCTAAAAACAGCACACAGGTCTCAAATACCACCACCATGCCAATAGGACTTTCTAAAAAAATGTGTTCAGTGTCAGATAAGCTGCAGAAATCTTGTTAAGCAAGTCTCCGCACTTAAGGGCTCCGTCTCAGAACTTTTCATAGGCTGTTGAATGTTGTGAGCATCCAGGAGGCACTGGAGAACCCAGTGCCCCACATGGGAGCTTGGCCTTCGAGCCTTTTGCAGGGAAGGCTTGTGACTAGTTTGCTAGACGAGAGTGTGAGGTGCAGTCCAGTTTGGGAAAAGGGATGACTGCACTCTGTGGGGCGTCATCAGAGGAAGGAGTGCAGGACAGCATGAGAGCTGCCCAGGTCCAGCTCAGCAGGAGAACATGGGACCAGCTCAAGCCAAAAGAGAGATGAGGAAGACAGGTCTTGTTGGGGAGATCTATAAATAGGAGAAAATTCATAGTGTAGAATGTAGAACAGCCAGATGTGACAATCACCTTTGCTTAGATATCTCCAATTCTAGCAACAGGGTTAGGATTTGTGGAGGAAAGCAAACTGATACTGATACCACAGTTTGAGGCGATTTAGTTATTACCTGCTGTACCCTCTGAACCCTGAAATAGTGGCACTGGAGAAACAACTGTTAGCACAAGCCCCGTAGCCACTTCCTTTCAGGCAGGCCCTGGGAGTGCCACTTAACTCAGCAACGTGGGCAAGTCATGACCCTCTGGGAACTCGATTTGGAAGAATCTATAACACAGAAATAATGTTGACACATGCGTCAGAGAAACTTGTGTGGCTCACAGAGGCGATGCGACAGTTACATCACCCAGTGCCCAGAGTTCGGTGTGTTTAGCACTGCCATTCTCTTGCATGCATTGTGTCTCTTCCCCCTGACCCCCATCATTATCCCTGAATCTTCCCTAGGTCAAAAGGAAGAGAGACTGGCCCTTGAAACTGCGCTGATGTATGGGGTTAAGAAGCCCCTCAACACAGAAGGTGTCATGAAACCGAGGTCTGACGTGGACATGAACTTTGAAGTGGAAAATGCTGTGCTGGGAAAAGACCTCAAGCTCACTATCACCTTTCAGAACAACAGCTCCAACTCTTACACCATCTCAGCCTATCTCTCCGGCAACATCACCTTCTACACCGGTGTCTCCAAGGAGGAATTCAAGAAGGAGACGTTCGACCTGACTCTGGAACCTTTGGCCTGTAAGCTGATTGTGGGGGCTGTTCTCTCCCAAGCTCATGATCTGCTTCTCTGTCTGTCTCAGTACTGATATGCCTGATAACTTTCTGTTGAAGTTAAAGTTCTGCCCTAGAGTTCAGGATCATGAACCATATGAGAGAACCAACTCATTTTAGAGAGGCTTCTCCTTTTTACCTTCATGTCTCATGCCTAGAAGTGTCTCATGCCTAGGAGACATGGAAATGAAATATAATCTAACTTCTTGCTACCCAAAGTATGGTTTAAGGACCTGAAGCATTAGCGTCCCTGGGGAGCTGGTTAGAAATGCAGACTCCCAGGCTCCACCCAGACCTGTCAGATCAGGATTCCAAGAGCACTGAGTGCACAGGAAAGTCTGGGAAGAACACATCACAGGAAGTAGGCCCCCTGGTGGTTTCTCTCTCCCCAAGTTAGGCTTCAGGGGACTGCTCCAGCAGGAATGATGAGTGTCATTTTACCACTTGGAAGGCAAGGAGATAAAAGCTATGTATAAAGGCCATGTCTGAAAATTGGTCTGTCTGATATATAACGACAGGAGAGAGCCCACCCTTGGGAGAGGAGATGGGAGGCTCAGGATGTGCTGTCCACAGCCCTCTAAGGGGCTTTGCTCTCTCTGCCATCTCTCAGGGGACTCTTTCTCATCCTTAAACCTTTTCAACCTCCTCTGTGTACATGCCCATCCATAGTATCTTCTTTAGTCTAAAACTTTAGAATATTTTAAGCAGGATTGGGAGCAACAGGCTGTAGTTTGCACTGGGAATTACATTTCAGTCAATCTCATTTTCTGGGGGCCTAGTATGTAGTGAACACAGCAGTTGGTCACACAACTGGCTAAGTGAGTGCCAGAAAAAACTGACCCCCTGGCAGGGCATGTTGTATTAGATAGAGCAGGTTGAAAAGGATCTGAACCCTCCAGAGCACCAGATCTTTATTGGCTTAATGTGTGGCAATGGAAAAAGAAAGAAAAGAAAAGGTATATGGATAGTAAGTTTTACAAAGCAGAGGGCCAGCCATGTCTCCATGATGCTCAAGCTTTCTAGATTTGGTGTCTGTCCCAAGCCACAGTAAGTTCAGAAGGATAATCCCAGAAATATGAGAAACTATTCCTAAAAATCCTAATTCTAAGAAGCCTACCCAAACTTGGAAGAAGCAAGCCTCCATAGCTTCAGTAGTGTGGCCTCAACAACCAGGAAGTCAATCACTGTGCTGTTTCCTTTGGAAACTGGAAGGCCCAGCACTTTGCAAGTCCCTCAGGGTCAGAAAGGGAATTCTTGTAGAAAAGAGCATTTGGGGATATCAGGGACTCAGGATCAGAATGGTCATCACAATGGTTTAGCATAGGCAAACTCAGTGAATTTTAGAGCCTGAGCCTTGGAATTATACAAATGTGGGTTTGAGGCGTGACTGTATGTCACACTCCACACTACAAGTTGTGTGTCCCTAGGTAAACTACTTGAGTAATCTGAGTTCACTCTCCTCACCTGTATATGGAAACAATACCACCCACATCACAGGGTCATGGAGTCATCCTCAGGCCTTTATTGTGTGCTTACAAGTTGGGCTCTGCTTTGTGCTGGAGATGTATCAATGAACAACACAGAAGTGCCTGCTGCCATCATGGAGCATATATGTACTCCTGTGGTGGAGCTGGAGCTCGACAATAAACAGTCAAACAAGTAAATATGTAGTGTGGGTATGCTTGTAATAGGGAAACAGAAAGCAGGATGAGGGAGATAGGAAGTGGTGGTGGGGCTGGGGTGGGTGAGGAATAAACCATTTAAGAGAAACCTGACAGAGGGTAGAAGTGAACTTTCCATACCGAATAAACCATAAGTGCAAAGGCCCTACAGAGGCCAGAGCATGTCAGATATGTTCAATGAGCAGCAAGGAGACCAGAGTCAGGAGCAAAAGTGGCAAGGGAAGAGTGGTGGATGCAGACCATGAAAAGAGTAGTGGTCCCTAGTAAGGACTTTGGTTCTTATCCCAAGTGACCTTAAGAGTTATTAGGCCTAACCAGGCAGTGGTGCAGTGGATAGAGCATCGGACTGAGATGCGAAGGACCCAGGTTCAAGACCCCAAGATTGCCAGCTTGAGCACAGGCTCATCTGGTTTGAGCAAAAGCTCACCAACTTGAGTCCAAAGTCACTGCCTCGAGCAAGGGATTACTCGGTCTGAAGGCCCGCAGTCAAGGCACGTATGAGAAAGCAATCAATGAACAACTAAAGTGTCAAAATGAAAAACTGATGATTGATGCTTCTCATTTCTCTCTTTGTTCCTGTCTGTCTGTCCCTATCTATCCCTTTCTCTGACTCTCTCTCTGTCCCTATATAAAAAAAGAGTTATTAGAAGGTTTTGAGCAGAAGTATAGCATGATCTAACTTAGGTTTTGACAGATTACTCTGACTGATGTGTTGAGAACAGACTCTTGGGGAAGTAGGGCTAAAGCTTAGAGACTAGTTAAGATGTATTGCAATAGTTTAGTGAGAGATGGTGGGGTAGTGAGGGGTTAGTGAGAATTGGTCAGATGTTCTAAAGTTACAGCCCACCGATTGGCTGACAGATTAGATGCATGGTGTAAGAGAAGGAGAGTGTAGAAGAAACTAAATGAAATAAGTATGTGTGAAATGCTTTTCATGTGGTAAGCTCTCAGTAAAGGTTAACTTTCAACATGTTTAGGTTTTGGGAAAAGGAGACTGAAGAGATGAGTTGGTGTGCTCAAGGACACACAGTAATTAGAGGCAAAACAGATCATAGAAGCCAGGTCCCATTCAGACAATGAGAGTGAGCCAACTTGGTGTAACCTTGAGCCCTAAGTGAACCAGCTTTCTTCCTCATGCCCTTCCTATCTGGAGGGAGCTGTCCCTCCCTCCCCTGAGCAGGGAACTAAACCCCATCCTCTCCCACCTCACAAGAGCCCCATCTCTCAATCTCCTTTTTCTCCCCCTAATCCAATAAATGAATGAGTTTATATGAGTTTGCCGACTAGAATGATGTAACATCTCACTGATCTAGCGAGAGTTGACCAAACCTAAGCTGACTCAATATTAACACCGGACCCACCCGCTCAGCCCACCTTAAGGCTTGTCCTAAATATCTTGAAGGGACTTGGAGACTGTTTCTTGCTTCACCCTACAGGTAGGTGACTTTAATTCCATGCAATAAATTGCATATTGCAATCTAAAATAAATTGTACATTATTGCCAAAAAAACCACATTACTCTAAACCTTGATTTAGCAGGTCAGAGTATATTCCTAGGATGCTGTATTGCAAAGGAACTTTTCGAAGTCAAATAGGAGGCATACTTTCCAGACTGATGATTAAAAAAAACTGTGTGGGCTAGAATCAGCTTGGAAGACTTGAATAACTTAAACCTTCCAGTCCCTTCAATGGTGCGATCATTTCCACTCGGCTATATTTAGTTTTCTTTGCTTTTTGGAAAAGAGATGAGGCAGTGCCAGCCTGTGTCTCCCTTGGCTTTCCCCAGACACCATAAATGATATTGGCAGGGTCCCAGCTCCACCACTCATAGAATGAAAATCTATTCTTCTTTCTCTTGCCACTTTTAATAAACTTTATCTAGAACAATTTCTTGTGTGATAGCAAAACACAGCACTTATATAATATACTATTTCAGGAGCACTGTTCTCTTGGGCTGGAAGTACAGCCCAGTTTCCTTAGTGCTATGATTTAGAGAGTGCTCTGCCTTAGGGATGAAGGGGACCGAATGTCAACATTGTAAAGGTAGCAAGAGCCTCTAAAAAGATTGATGGAAAGAAGTCAGGCATATCTCACCAGCCTAAAGGAACCCAGTGGTCAAACACAACCCTCTAGAAATAGCCAGAGGAGGCCCATGTTTTATTATTATTAGAGGTAGCTAGAGGCAAAATGCACATTCTTGAAGAAACTTGAAAGCCTGTCATTTTGCTACTCCATCTGTCCAGATCTGGGGACTTGAAAAGCAGGCCTTGTGTGCCATCTGAGGTTATATCTAACTGAGGGACAGAGTCTTATTTATTTGAATAATTAATTTCTGGGAAAGCCACAGAAGAAGCAGAGTCCAGGCTCAGGCCCAAAAGAAGCAACATAATTAGGTCATGCAAAAACACTGAAATTAAGGGCCAAGATCAAGGTCAGGTCATAGTTTCAAAAGGCTAGCCTCAGGAATCAATCCAAGTTGTCAAGTGCTTTCCTAGGATGCATCAAGACCTTCTAATAACTCTTCATAGCCTAGGGCAGGGTTTCTCAACAGAGGCACCACTGACACTCCAAGCTGTGGACCATTGTTGTGGGGGCTGTCCTGTGCATTGTAGGCTGTTGAGTAGCATCCTTGGCCTCTATCCACTAGATGCCAGTAGCAAGCCCCACTTCCAACAGCCAAAATGTCTCCAGACATTGCCAAATATCCCCTGGGCAGAGGGGAGGGTGAAAACTGCCCCCAGTTGACAGACTCTGGTCAAGAAAGACCACCCTTTCCAGTCTGCCAGGAATTGAGTGGGTTCTGTGTACAGAACTTTCAGTTTTAAAACTGAAACTATGCTAAGTGCACCCTAACTCTGTCCTTAATCGAGGGCAGATCCTGGTCCAGTAGGAGGGTGGGGTCAGAGAACCTACACCTCTAACAAATGCCCAGGTGATGGCAGTCTGCGGGTCTGAAGACCACACTTGGAGCAGCAGGGTGCTCAGTTGGAAAGACTACTTGAACTGCAGCTTGCTCAGGGCTGATTCTGTGGGTGGTTGGAGCACTACTTCTCGACCCCCACTGCACACTAGAATCTGCTTTGGCACTTAAAACAATGCCCAGCCCCTAAGATTCTGACTTCATTGGTGTGGGGTGGGATCCAGCCAGGGCAGATCCTTAAATATCCCCAGGTGATTGAAATATGGAGGCAAAATTGAGAACTCTTCAGTCAGAGGGCTAGAAGTGCTCATGGTGTACTGTTGCCTGTGAGCAGCCAGTCAGGGGTCTCCCTGTGCCCTGGCACTGCCTCCGTGTGTGCCCCTTCCTGGTTGCAGGGACGGCTGCCTGTTATGGAGGGCTGTAATAATCTAACCTCTGCACTTGAAGCTATCAACCATGAGTTATTTCCTTCAATGACTTTTGCAAGAAGGAGGAATCTTCGGCAAAGGCAGATACCAGACAGGGAAGCAGTGGTGGATATGTTCAGTTCTCTGAATGCTGACAGAGCCTATGTGCTCTATTGCACAAGGGTGGTGATGAGTGACCCAGCTGGGCTGTTGGCTGCTGGTGCCACACTAACCGTGGCTCTGACCAGGTAGGAAACAGTAGGTGCTTCCCTGTGGCCCAGGTCCACGCTGCATGACTGCCCTTTGCTCTCTAGAATCCTGGGCTGTGGGAAATGAGAGTAACAGAAAGAGTGGGCGATGCAGCAAAACTGAGTCTCACCGCTGTAGCCAGAGCTACAAGATAGAACCCTGTTCTCAGCCTGACAGTGCACAGAGGGAACCAGGCCCACTCCTATCCTCCAGGTGTCATCCTAGAAGCTACCCTTAGTGGCCTGAGGAAACAAGCTTTTGGCACAGAGGTCTTTTAAGTGGCAAATAGGAGAGGGGATGGGAAGAAGTTAAATGTTTATGGTGAAACTGATTTTTCTATGGCTTCTTTCTCTTAAATAGAAAAATCATGTCAGATTAGTACAGAAATATCTGGAAAGAAAATGTGGAGCACCGCAAGGGAAAAACAGGTGTAGGTCATTGCCGGTTTCTCCCCAGTGTGGCCCATGGCCTGCATGAGATGTTTCTTATTGCACGAGGGATCAGTCCAGGGAATGGTGTCCTTGAACTTCACTGCCACATCTGCCATCTTGGGATGGTCCCTACCCACATCAAAGAAGCCACAGTTAAACTGCCTTGGTCCTTGATTTTAAACATGGCATCATATTTTACAACCACAAAAGCACTATTTGGAGAATTTGACACATTTTCTCTAGTAAGACCTCACTAAATATTAAATTTCCACCACGTTCTTTCTTTACCCGGAAGCCAGAAAGCTTATCCCTGACTAACTCTCGGTTCCATCTGCCCCCTATCCCCACCTCTGCTTGTTCCCATGGGTGCTGTGCTAACACAAAAAAGATGGGCACTGGTGGTACTGGGCAAAGAGAAGCAGACCTTACCTCAGGTCTTGATACCTGGCATGTGTGCTTCCCTTTGCCAGTCAAGAAAGAGGAGGTGCTGGTCAGAGCCAGTGAGTACATGGGCCAGCTGCTGGAGCAAGCGTCCCTGCACTTCTTCGTCACAGCTCGTGTCAATGAGACTGGAGTTATTCTGGCCAAGCAGAAGTCTACCATGCTGACGATCCCCACGGTCATCATCAAGGTCAGTTTTAGCGTCTCAAACAAGGGAGAATGGCAAGGTTCTTGGTTATTCAGGCTTACTGTGTTTTAGTGTGTGTGTGTGTGTGTGTGTGTGTGTGTGTGTGTGTGTGTGTGTGTCTTGCTCTAAATTTTAAAAATAATAATAATAATAATGGAGCTAGGGAGCTAGGATCTTCCTGTTCTTTGTAAGAAGTAAACCACCCTATATATAAACACACACATATATAACACTTTTATCTCCTCTCCAGATTTAAATATATAGATCTGGCTGCAGATATAAATATAACCTGTAGGTATAAACACACTTATAGAGGAAGATGTATAATAGATACATATACTTAAAACTCTCCCTGCCTCCAGGATAAAGTGGGTCAAGCATGGCATGCAATGCAAACCACTTGGGCCATCTCCCACCTGTGTTTTGGACAGTGCTTTGTTCCCTGTGATATAATTGTATAAAGTGGAATGCACAAGCTGAAATGTCAGCTTGATGACAATGACTACATATGCATACACTTTGCAACCACCGGCCCCATGAAGATACAGAGAATATCCAACACCCCAGAAAGTTCCCTCATGCCTTTTTCCATAAACCACCCCCACCCCCATCACCAAGGTAACCACTTTTCTAACTTTTGGCACCACAGAGGCTTGGGAGCCCACTCCCCATTTATAACCATCTCTGCCTAGATAGCTCAAAGGAACTTGGCAGAGGAGGGATGACTACTGTAGACTGTTTGCTCCCACACCCAGGAGGAGCACTGGCAACATTGTAGTTACCTCCCTGAGACCTTCCTGCCCTGTGAGCAGGAGCCCAGGCCTCCATAAGGGTCCTTGGGGTATGACATCTCCTGCCAGCCTTATTCAGGGTTTAGAGAAGCCACCCAAATCACTAGAGAACACTTATTTTTCCTGAAGTGATTAAGAGTGATAAGCACATATACTAAGGGGAATTCCTCTAGAGTGATAGACAAATCAAAGTCTTATAAAATTTCTCATATTGTAAATGACCCTAGAGCTGGGGGAGGGTAAGGGAGATAAGGCCTTGTATCTTATAAATAAATTTCTGTGGATTAGTATAAGACTAATAATGGTTGCATAGCATTGAAACAGCAGCTTTTGTTGGGTCTAGTGCCATGTGGATGGCACTTGAGGGCTACCATGCAGTGAGTCACTCTAAGACAAGAGTCATCAAAACACAAACATTCAGTGCCAGGCAAGGACGAGAACCCCAGGCCCTTCATTTCCAAAAAGGCTTAAGTCATCTCCGGTTGGTTCTTTCACCCCAGTTGCCACCTCCCACAGGCCTATCAGAGTGCCCTCTGCACAAAGGCGCTTAAGAGACAAATACAAATGGGGATGTACAGGGTCTGCAGGCAGAATAGCAAACAAACACAAGATGGAGAAGTGGTATTGGCATTCCTCCAGAGGTGCCATCAATCTTGTGAGAACATGAATTTAATAGTGTAGGATGCTGGGTACCGTAATCAGGATGGGCCTGCCCTCATGGCCTGCTCTCCCTGGAAGATGTGGGGCCATCCCCTGCAGACCCTCTCCCCGTGTCACGTGGAGGTATCCCCTGTCCTTTCCCATGCTGCTGTGTGGCCTCCACCTAGAAAGCTCTCCCACCGGAGGCCAGGCCTATGTGCTCTCCCCCTTGATGAAGCAACAGCTGGTCCCTGTGTAGGGCTCAGAAGAGTGCCCTTTAAAGTGGGTGCAGTGCTCAAACCACAGCCCAAGAGAGAATTTAATTGCTCCGCTGATAATACACTGACTTACAAAAGAAACAAATAACTTTCATCTTTTAGGCATTATTAATTTCTTAGGTTTACTTAAAGAGCAGTTTAATTCCCAGGGCAGAACCAAACTACCTTCTCCAATAAGTTGAATGAGCTGTGTAGGGAGGGTGCATGTTTAAAAAGTTGTGTTTTTGTTTTTATTTTCATTAAGATGTCAGGAATGCTGTCCTAGAGGAAGCTTATTTGGAGGTAGACTCATTGCACTGGGACTCACACAGGAGAGAAATGGCAGTCTGGCTTCGGTCCAGTGCTAATACTGTTCAGGAGGGGAGGCAGGAGGTATCCTCACATAAACTGCCCCTTTACCACTAACCCCATTAACCTTGTTAACCTCCAGAACAAACGAAATCTGAGCAGGGGAAGAGTTGTTCCTAGGTAAAGCACTACAAACCTTAGAAGTCATGCAGGTGTCCCTGAGCTGTGAGAAGCCCCGATCCCAGAAACTCTGGCTAATGGACTGGGGACCCAGGAGGCTACATGGCCTACTGGAGGTAGGCAATACAGAGTTGTGGCATCAAGATGGCAGTCTTTGTCCTGAAAGTGACTGAGGCAGGAAAAGAGGACACAGAGAAAAAGAAGAAGGAGGAGGAGGAGAAGAAAGGAGCAGGGGGAGAGTCAGAGAGGAAAGAGAAAGGAAGAACAGAGGCAAACAGAGAGGAGAGGGAAAGGGGGAAGGAAGAAAGAGAAAAGAATAACATTACATTGAAGTATTACACAGGAGACCTTAGGGAGAGGAGTCAAATTGAATTAAAAAAGGAGTTGGAGAGGGAACTAAATGCAGTAAAAGTACAAAAATAAGCACAATAACTCAGAGGTCCAGAATTACCTAGGAAACATCCCCAAATTCTAGAAAAATGTTAGAAATCTTTGTCAACTCTTTGAGCCCAAGATGGCCCACAGTTGACAGAACATCCCAAGATCACTGCAATGAATGTGCCAGGCACAGGGAAGACAACATGAAAACCAAAAGGTTGGGAGGACATGACCCTTTCATCCTTAGCTCATGGACAGGAGGAGGGAAGAGACCAGAAGACAATGATGACAATGACAGCAGCTATGAATTACTGTGCTTTTCTTTTATCATTTAATCCTCAGTGTCATCTTATGAGGGGGATATTATTGTAACCCACATTTTACAGATGAGAAAACTGAGGACCAGTCAGGGTAGTCCCCTATAGCCAAAATGCAGGCTTTGGGACAAAACTATCTGAATTCAAGCCTGCATTCTCAACGTAACTGTGTGACCCTGGACATATCTCTTAATCTCTCTTATCATCCTTTCCTCATCTGTAAAAGACAGATAATGGTAATAGTTAGGTATAGGGTTATAGTAAGTGTATAATGAATACCTAATACCCAATTTACAGTAAATGCCAAGTATATGTTGGTTGTTGTTGTCATTATTACTGTTCATGAGCAACTTGCCCATGATCACATGCCCAATAGGGGGAAGATGATTCTCAATAAGGGAATCATCCCAATAAGATAACCATTAGGCTACATTGCTCTCACACTGGAACTTGCACAGAAAGTGGAAGTTGGTGACAGCCTTCACAAAGAATCAGTGTTTTTTAAGGGAGAGAGATCACATCAGTTTGGTTGAAGTGGGGTATCAAAATTAAGGCTGTAGAGCAATAGATGATCCTCACAGAATGAACAGCATTTCAAGCAGTAGAGATGGATAGAGGGACCACTCTAGATCCTGTGGAAAAACATAACCAAGCATATGGAGAAAGGTAGATGGCAGGAGTGGGGAGCGCCTAGATGTCTGCTCTGCTTGGAGACAAGGCTGGAAGCAGGGGACTAGTGGTGACCAACCTAGAGAGGCAGCTTGAGCCATTATAAGGTAAGCCTAGAAGTTTTAGATGAGAGCTAAATAGTTAAGTCTATGAACAGAGGCTTCAGTGAGAATTCTAGAGCATAAATGTAACATTATTGTCAACTCTTCCCTCCCTAGAGTCATAACCTCTTTTCTCTTCTCCTCAAAGCCTTTGCTCAAGTTATTATCTTATTGTGGGAGTCCCCAGGTCAGCTTTGGGACTGAAGTTTCCTGCCAGCAAGTTTACAGTTGTTTTTAATGAGCCCCTGTTTTAGAGCAAATAGAGGCCAACCTAGAGCAATATTGAGCCCACCTGTCTGAATCCACAGGTGGGATTCAGACATCTGTCAACCAAAGCAGTTGGCCAGTGGACATGTACTTACCTCTTTACAGGCCCATCATGGATTGAATTCTTCCTCATGATGACAAGTTAACTATTCCCACCATCCACCATGCATGAGTCACAGAGTTTGATCCTCATATGAAAATGACAGGGAGAGACAGTCATTAAACTTTAATGAGCATACGCCTCTTTTTCCATGCTATCAAAATATTTTCATGAGAAAAGTATATTTTATTAAAATCAGACACAGAATTTTTCTCTGCTTTCTCATGTGTTGATGGTTGTAAGATGTCTTAAGTCAGAAAAAGACTCTTCGGAATTTTGATTTTCAACTAAAAGCTATTTTTTTTTAAGAGGATGGAGGCAGTGGGGGGAATCTGCTGGTCTCCAGGCTACAGCTGGTTTGTGTGGTATCTGTGGTGTGTGGCGTGGTGATAGCTTTCCAATGGGCTTCTCCCGCTGTCGGATAGCAGTGAAGGTTTCACATTTTTATGTTCTCATCCAAGGCAACTGGAACCAGAACACCAGGAGGGACACCTGCGGCCCTTAGTAGAGCCTCAGAATAGCGTGGTGACTTATAGACGCCTGCAGTCAGATCAATGGCTTCATAACCCTACCAGGGCTACTGTGGGCTACTCAACCACCTCAGGAGTGAAATGGGTCCAGTAATAGTGCCGACCTCACTGGCTTTCTGGGAGAGATACTGAAATAATTCACATAAAAAGCTTAGCATGGTATCTTGATCATAGTAAGTCTCTATGAAGACCAATGTCTATTAGCTTCCACCACACATGCCTAGCTTCCTTTTTATTTTTCATTTCTTCCTCCTCCTCCTCCTCCTTCTCCTCCTCCTCTTTCTTTTTCTTCTTATTCTTCCTCCTTCCCCTTTTATCTTCCTCCTCCTCCTTCTTCTTCCTCTGTCTCTCTGTCTCTTTCTCTGTGTCTTTCTGTCTGTCTGTCTGTCTGTCTGTCTGTCTCTCTCTCTCTCTCTCTCTCTCACACACACACACACACACACACACACACACAAACACACACAGCCACTCTGAACTTCAGTGCCCCTTTTGCAAAACAATTAACCCACTAATAATTATTCATTACAGTCACAAGTTGACATCTGTAATGCTTGTGAGAATGCTTACCCATGCCAGGACCTGGTCATTTCTGATATGTTTCCTCCCTCCTTGCCAAGTCCATCTATGCCTGGAAACCCCACAGAAACACCCCGAGAACTGCTTAGAACAGCGTGTGGCCCTCTGACCTAAGTGAAGATAACACTTACCAGGTGGCATTACTCTGACCTCTGGGTGTTGAGTGTGTGCATTGTTCCCTGTGGACCCCTCCTGAGAGGGAAGTCAGTCTTGAAGAGCCTGGAGTAGGGCTGGGAGTAGAGAACAGAGGTTTTCACACCTTCCCCAGGTGACCCCCCTTTTGTATCCAGGAAACAAACTCTTCCAGGTACTATTCTAAAACAGCTCAGGTGCGCAGACCTTGGCAGTTATCAGAAACAAATCCTGCAGCCTCTGTAGAATGTCACAAAACAAAAGTAGAACTCATTTCCCCACATGAGCTAGGAGCCGTTTTGCTGAGAGAAAATATAACCACTTCCTATGTGTATAATTTTAGAAATTACAAGCATGAACACACAGCTGCTCCCAAATTTAAAAACAAAAATTCTTTTAAACAATTAAAATAAGAACAATTGACTGTTTCCATGATTTTTTAACACATGATTTCACGTGCCTCACTGTCTCCCTACCCAAGGGGGAGATAGGCCCCGCGAGTGTGGGTTCTGGCCATGAGCGGCGTTAACAAGATTCTAACACACATTCTCTCCTTCTTTATTTGTTCTGTTATCTAAAAGAAATTTAGTGTTTATTCATATCTTTCTTTAATCTGTCACTCATTTAAATCACTCAACAAATAGTATTTGGTGGCCCCTCTGTGGAGAAGTTGTAGGAAAGGCTTCTTTAAACTTATCAGAGAAAAACACAAAACATGAAAAGCATTTTTATAGACATTTTTTTTGAAAGATTGATGATCCCACCCAGCAGTGCCCCCTCAGTCCACTCAAGGAGCATGCCGCAGTTTGCTCATGGGCTAGCCACCACCACCACACAGTCTGGGGGCTCCTCTCACATGGACTGTGTCCACAGGGCCAATGTAGTGGCTCATTCACAGACACCCACAAGCAGGGTGTCTGCACCCTGGCTTTGACTGGCTAGCCTCAGTACTCTGAACTGGCCTCAGTGAGGGTAACACAGGTTACCTGGGTGACATCCCTGCTCACCCTTCAGGGGACCTGCGTCTGAGTGGGCTCCATGGCAGGCCAGCACCTATTTGTGCAGACTGTGCCCAGCCTGGGGGTGGGGCACCTCTGAGGGCATCAAATCCAGCCCCCTTACCACTTACCACTCACCAATCCAGTCAGAGAGCTGCACCCACCCCGAGAAAGAGGCACTCTCTCCTAACTGCACAGACACACCAATTCACATGTCTTTATTCCACAAGAAAGGTTGCAGACATCACTTGACATGTAATAAGTGCCCCCAAAATATTTGACAGCCAGTGGGCAAATTGTGAGACCTAACTACAGTTTTGTGTTGTTCTAGGAGAAGCTAAATATCTGAAACTTTCCACCGAGATAGAAAATGAAAATGAGACTGTGTTCCGATGAACCCCTGATCATTGAACTGTTTCCCCTCCTAGGTCTCCAACCAAGCACTTTTCTCCCTTCCCACCTCCCTGTGTCTTCCCTGACTCTGTCACATGCCCTGGTTATACCAGGACCTGCCTACAGCCTGCCCATACCTGTGGCCCTTCAGTGGGAGACTGGTACAGGGCACAGGGAGCTGGACTTCTCCACTTCTCTTTAGAAAGTGTTGGTGGAGGCTCCCAGTTTCTTTCCTATGAGGTTCTGTTCCCCAATACCTAAGAAACCAAGTCCACCTCATTCTCCATAGAACTCTTTGTGATGAGGAGGTTCTCCTGGTCACCTTGGCAAACATTTCTTCCTTTAAAGTGCTGGTATGTTTCAGATGCTCTGCCAGATCCTTTTTCACTGAATCCTCCCCACAACCACAAAGGAAACTGGGGGCCAGAGAGTTCAAGCCATTGGTGCAAGGATGCACCACAGCAGCCCCTGGTCTCTAGACCTTGGGTCCAGCAGGCTTTCCCCTCAGCCACGGTCCAGTATGGTCACTGTCAGTGTCTCAGCCACGACAGTTGTGTCCCTCGGTACTGTCCTACACCAACTCTGGAGAAAAGCACACAGATCTATCTGAGAGGTGCAATAATGAGGGGCTCTGAGCAGTTAAAGCCCATGTGTCCCAGGAAGGTCCCAGGCAGGCACCATCAGCCCCGCCTTCCCATGATCCCCTTGCTGACTCTCCACCCACTCATGGCTGTTGGTCACAGTGGGTGCATCAGTGAATGACCCCTGCCACCGGAGTGGGTACAAGCGCATCTTTCTGGGCAGACAGCTACAAAACAGCCTGTTCTTGAGAAGGAAAATTAGAAATCTCTGGTAACTGGGGTACCTAAAACATAATTTTCTTTACACATGTCCTGTTTGCTACCTTTCTATCTTAAAATAAAAAAAGACACACATAAAGTACAACATCAAGCACAATGAGTTTCATCTACTTTACCATATAATCCCACTATGTGGGCTACTAGTTATTTTTCAAAATGAGATCTCCATCTTTACCCTAAATAAAAATCCTATTATCATCAAGTAATATAATATATCAAGGCCCCAAGGCAATCTGCCACACTATGTCATAGGAATCAGATTCTCTCCCCATAAAGTCAAAGAGAAAGACTTGGATTGTATATGTGTTTTCAATTTTTGCTCAGGGTCAAGTTATAATCACTGTGCTCAAATGCTGGTTTAGTGACAATATAAGGTAACACAGCAAATGATTCCTCAGTGGATTTCAGAAAATAATGAGGCTATTTCTAGCAAAGAAAAAATTACTATTTTTGCCTCTGCTGAGAGAGATCACAGTATATGTGATGTTTAAAGATGAAAGCTTTGGAGTCAGAAAGACCTAGATTTCTATCTGGGTTCTACCAACTTACCAGCTCTGTAACATGGGCATTTTGTTCATCTTCTAAGTTTCAGTTTTGTATTAGTAGAATGCTATGTGATATGTAATGATCATGTCCATTCTAAAGCCCAAAGGGCCACATGGAGGATTAAGTAAGATAATGCAAATAAAATAACGAGAAGGATGCCTGCATTATTACTAAGTGAGCACTAAAAAATGTTAAGTCATCATTAATATTATTATTACTAATCAGAGTCCATCTAGGGGTATGGTTAAGCAATGACTCTGGCATCAGACTGTCTGCATTTAGCTTTCACTTCCCCTACTTACTGTCTGTGTGAACTTGAACAAGTGACTTGCCTTCTCTGTGCCCCAGTTTCCTCATCTGTTACTGAAGACTCAGAGTGTCTACCTCATATGGTTGTGAGGATTATATGAGTTAAAATACATAAATCATTCAACAGCATTGTTCAAAAGACCTTTCTATGATTATGGAAATATTCCAAATCTGTGCTATCCAATAAGATAGCCACTAACTACAGGTAGTCGTTACTTATCACTTGAAATGTGGCCATGCTACTAGGGAACTGAATTTTTAATTTAATTTAATTAACTTAATTTTAATTTAAGTAGCCACATTGGCTAGTGGCTACCATATTGGACAGCGCAGATGTAGAACATTACCTGACTGTCTCAAGCCATTAGCACTGTTTAGTAAATGCCAACCTAAGTGTGTTAGCTAATAGGGGTGCTAACAGTGCTGGTGAGCATAGTTTCCAAGCAACTGCTTATTACCAGCAGCCATCACAGGCTGAGGAGGAGAAAAATGTTGACCATCCAGTAACACGTATTCTACATGAGTGAAAGCATGAGAAAGAAGGGCTGTGAGGTGAGCTCACAGATTGCATGAATCACATTGCCAGCTAAATTTATTCCCTCTCAAATGGTTCTTTTCATTTCATTTTCAATGTTTAATGTAGTTATGTATATTGTAAAGCATACACTCCATGGAAGACATCTTGTGATTTCTTCCCAAAAGTGTGTGTGTGTGTGAGAACTGTCTTAGTTATTAAAGAATCAGAATTGTTGCTCATTAGCATGCAATATCGTAAGAGAGAAGAATTCAGCATGTTAATTTTGGTAAATGATGTTTAACTTGGATAAGCACTTTTTGTCAAATTTTAAAACAGAGATATTTTACATAGAAATTTTTAAAGACTTAGGGCCATCAAACACGTGGGAAAGAATTTAATGTTACTGAGTATGATATATGCTTTATCCTTTCCTCTGGTTTGAGTAATAGCTACTCTTCTCTACGGTGAATACATCTAAGTGTCTTCTTAATCTAACCATCTCTGGATTGCTAAAAGCTCCCTGTAATTAAGATTTAATAAAAGCAAAATAAATAAATAAGAAAGAAAGAAAGAAAGAAAGAAAGAAAGAAAGAAAGAAAGAAAGAAAGAAAGAAAGAATTATGTTGATATGGAATTATTTTTATAGCATTGGAGAAAAACAGTGCAGATTTCCTAAGAAACTGGATTTGAACAGACATTTTCATCCACAGTAGCCATCATTCGCAACCTTTCACAGGTACCATAGCAGGCATGTCACTTACATCAACACACAGAATGAAAGTATTATGTGTACACTCCATTCTCCTCAAAAGAATGGAAAGAAATATCTTTGCTTAAACTTCTAAGTAGAAAATAGTGATGTTAAATGTTGGGCAGGCTTTTATATTTGGTTTGGTTTAAGTTTAAAGGCTCATTAACATCTCAGTAGTTAGGCAAAGGAAGTTTAAATTTGAGTACAGGAGACAAATTTTAGAAACGTGACACTGAGTCTTTGTTAATTGCAAAAGAAACATTCTGCAACCTGGAAGGGCCCTTTGTTACCCTCTCCCCAGCCCTCCACAGCCTCTACCCTGTTCCAGCATCCTGAAAACCTGGGCAGTATTTCTAACACCTGTGCCAGCAGCTAATTATAGAGGTAATCTCTGGAAGCAAACTGATTCGGCATGCCAGTGGAATTATCTGAGAGAACTTCTAAGCATATTCAGATCTTCTAAGCATATTCAGATCTAAGCCTATCTATGAAGGCCCAAACACATGCGGCCACCTTTCAAATACATAATTTCCCTATTATGGTCATCAATGACCTGGAAAAGTGCACTTGGCTTTTAACAGCACCAGGCTCTTCCTATAAAGCTAGCCTACAAGAATGAAAATGATTCTCAACCTGGAGTCCATTAGCCCCAGAGGTTCATGGATAAATGACATGGGTCTATCTAAATGAAACCCCTAAAACCACATGTGAGTTGGGTGTGCCTCTTACATTTGTCAATGTATATGGCTATGTGGAGGATGGGTCAGTAGCTATTATCAGATATTTTTACAGGGCTTGTGCTCAGACTTGTAAAAATATGCAGAAGAAAGCAGACGGCTCCAAAATATTTCTACACAAAATTATCAGGGAAAAGGCTTTTATCAGCAGTGTCTTTGAAGCAGCCTCACTTTCTCAAATTTAGACAGTTTATTTAAACGTTACATTTAGTTTGAATTCTTTTAAATGCAAAAATGTTCTGAAAATTTGTTTTTACCTTAGGAAAGATATTTTGAACACATGTGAGAACTAAACCTAGGGGTATCATGTAAGGTATTTTCATAATGCACTTCTATACCGCCAACATCTATGACAGAGTCAGGACATCTGGGAAGAAAGAGAAAAATCACGTCTGTCTTCCAAATGTTTTGTCTGCATCAGTGGTCTTCAACTAAATTGATCTTTAGAAACCTAAAGGGGTGCTTAAAGTAGACAGGCTTTACCATCTAAGATTCCAATGTAATTGTCAGAGGTAGGCCTACGCTTCTATAATTTTAAAGTTTCCCAAATAACTCTATTGTGCATTCCAGGTGGAGGGCCACTGGCTAGAGTGCTAAACACACCACCCAACACACAGTCCATGCTCTGTAGGCGACAGCTGCCATAGTCACTGTCATGATCACCATCTGTTCTACCCTGATTCTGTGAACCTACTCTCCACCCATCCCACCCCAGGAGATGGGCATTTGAACATGCGGACTTGGTTTCAACTTTTATTTTTTTACAGATTTTAAAATTCCCATGGATATAGATTTAGTCACAAACTATATGAAGAATAAGCCATAAAGAATAAACTTAAAGAATAAGCCATAAAGTTCTATTCTTGACTATGTACTCCTCTCCTCTGGGTGACATCTTTCCCCTTTTATAAGAAAGGCTCATTTCTATAGGATAGTTCCTATATTAGACACACTACTTAAAGAAATAAGATAGAATAAAAACTGGGCTGTTATAAAGAAAAATTAAACAACCATGAAATTCTCTTTTTTAAGCAGTCAACCTAATTTAACAAATTTTTACTGGACATTGGCTAGATATCGAAGTAGAAAGTGGGCTAGAATATAAGGTGAATAAAACAAACTACTCCAAGCATTGCCACCTCAAAAAAGTAGGAGCTATAATGTATTCAGCCTTTGCCAAGTGCCATGCAGTGTGCTAGCCGTTTTATGAGTATTATCATCCTACCCCTTTCTTATGAGGAAGAGGTTTAGTATTGTCTTGTTCCCAAGTTACTTAGTGCTTCCACCGGTCCATTCATTTTGGACACACTGGCTCCCAAGCAAACAAGCAGATGCTAGGGCCACCTGGCCATTTCCCAGGACATAGTGTTGGTGTTGGGAAAACATATATATTATATATTCCAAATGTGAGGCACACTGCCAGCCCACTGTAAACACAGCGCAAAAATAATTGCTAACAATAGCACCCACATAGATCACCATGTAGGACTGTTAGGCAGCTTCAGAGACAAGGCAACTGAGTCTCAGAAATGTTGAGGAAGTCACAAGGCCCTGTTGCTAGTAAGTGTTAGAGCTGGCATCGAACTCTGGCATCTCCTGCCAAATACCTGATACTTCCAAGATGTGTTATGGATAAACTCACCCACAAACAGCCTCACACCCTCCTGGACTCAGATGTCGTAGAGACAAATAGTCTCTTCTGACTATTTTAGTGTCCAGCTTCCTCTTCGAGTTCAATGGTGAGGACTCCCTCTTTGGACATATTTCTTTACAGTGGTTATAATAGTGAGAAGGCACAAGCCCCTGGAGCACCTTTTCCTGTTGAAATCAGGAATTCCCACAAGTCCTGACAGGTACTTGAGCCTTATCCAGAAGCTGAGTTCACCCTGCTTCCCTCACCCTCACGGTAGAAATCTGTTGTTACACCAAATTTATTTCCACCTCCTGCTTCCAAAGAGCAGCTGGTAGCCAGACTATTATTAACCTGAGCTCCAATTAGGGTTGTTTTTATAATGAAAAAAAAAGAGTGTGATTCTAATTAGTAATTTTTCATCCTTTTTACCTCAATGGGTATCTCCCAGTCAATGCAATAAGCTATCCTCATTGCACTGGTTCCATTGAAAAAAAAAATCATGCTGTAAATCATGCAAAAGTGAAGGTGGTTAAGAACACAGGAGGGCAGAAAGCCATCTTATGTGCAACTAATGATCTGCATTCCCCACTCACCCCCACCTCCAACTCATGTCTTAGGTACGTGGTGCTAAGATGGTTGGTTCTGACATGGTTGTGACTGTTGAGTTCACCAATCCTTTAAAAGAAACTCTGCAAAATGTTTGGATACATCTGGATGGTCCTGGAGTGATAAAACCAAGGAGGAAGATGTTCCGGTATGTGCTGGGGGTTGTGGGAAGGTGATGTGGGGCTATGGGAAGTTTTTTCTCTCTGTGTTTTTTAATGACTTACATCTAATTGCCAATGAAAATGTCTGAAAAGCTGCTACTTCCTTATTGATATTTCTGTGGAAAATGGGGTAAAAATAGAGTTGGTTTGATTGGCACTTCCCTTATTTAATCCTTAAAACTACCCAAGTGAGATTGGTACTGTTATTATCTCCTTTTGGTAGAAGAGGAATTTGAGGCTCAGAGAAGTCAACTGGTTTTTCAAACACCACCAGCAGGTGCACAGTTTATAAGAGTAACACCAAGATTAAGCTCAGGGTGGCTGATTCAAAAAACCAACTTTCAAGCATTCTGCCATATTACTTTCTTATGTATCAATTCTACTAATTTTTACTGAATGACTGCCATATGTCAAATATTATGCTATTAGGTGTTCCTTTTCTTGAATCCTTTCTTTCCAACTCCACGTCCCAAATTTTGCAACCCAAGCACTCTATTGCTTTCAGTAGAATAAAGGTGAACCTGAAGAGTTCTGGAAGTTAAGAGAGCCAGTGACTACCCTACGCTCTGTAACAACATAAATGACACTCTGCTTCATTCACATCTAGCACCATCAGATTGTGCCATACCATCCTCAGCTTCAGTGACTTCTACTGACAAAGGCTGTCACCCAACCAAACAGGCCATTCTGTGCTCAGTTAGCTCCAACTGTTAGAACATAATCGTGTCTTTTGATCCTACCAAAAATTCTAATTCTGTCATCTGGACCTATACACAGAATAAGACCTATCTCTCTCCCATCTGATGGCTTGGAAATGTTTACAGACAACTGTCAGATCTTTCTTCAGTCTTCTCTCTACCCACCTGGACTTCATTTCTCTCACGTCTAACGTGGTTTTACCTCCCTCCCTTTTCCACATGCCCCAATTTGTCAGTGTTCCTCTTAGATTTTGACACCCAGAATGGATCCCAGTCTTTAAGGTTTATTACTTTCATTTCTATCACAAATAAGTCCCTGTAATCATCAATCAATCTAGCAAATTTCCTGTGGGGTGACCTTCTAAGGTATAGAAAGGGAGGTGGAGGGCTTTAGAAACTGCCTGATGACTAGGTATATCAGGAATTTCCCCAATGTCCTTTGTAGAAGCAACCCTGCTCTGTAATCTGATAACTGCAAGGCCTCCTTCACCCCTGCTGGGACACCTCTATAAACCAATTTGCCCATGAAGAGCCCTCTGCATTTTTTTTCAAATTACAGTTCTCACAGCTTCTGCATCCCATAGTTTAAGAGATGCCCGACTCTGGTGAATGCAATGAACTTCAGAGAAAATAATTTTAGTGCTTTAAAAAAAATGCAAGCATAAAACATAACAATCTTCCTGTGCTAATAGAATATTTTCAGAAGAAAAAAATTAAATTAGAAATCAACCCCAGCTAGAGTGGGAGGTCAGCAGGAATTCTGCTTTGGTCAGAAAAGATAGTCTCATTCATCCAGACTCACACCTTCCCACTTGAATCAGATGCAAGAATTCCTCAGGCATAGTAAAACATGTTTCTTCTTCAAAGCAGTCCCCTGCTGTATCCCATTTTTCCTTTACAAATGGTAATCCCACAAACTCATCTGAGGGTGCCAGAACCTCCTGCCACCTTTACACCTTGGCTATGCCAAGAATCCCACTTTGATTGAAAGCCAATGCATGACAAGAAACAATCTATGTGTCAGAAGACAGGTCAATGCTCACACAGTACAATGGCCCACTATTTGAGTGGCATAAGGCTCAAAGTAGATTGAGGGTCCAGTTGCATTGTTTATTGTTAATATCTGACACAGGGGCAGGCAAAGTAGAGTGAATCAGTGAGAATGAAAGAGATCAGTCCATTCATGCACACTAGGCAAATAGCCCATCCGAACTCTTCTTTAAGATACTGTTACTAGTTACTACAATATATTGGTCTACAGCAAATAGGTAGCACACAGAATGCCAGGTCCTTAGTCTCTTATGGGAATTCAAATCCAGAGGTAAATCTCTCCAAAGCCAGGGAAGATTTATTTCTCAGAGACTCAAAAATTGTGAAATATTTTTTACCTTAGTTGGGTTTGGGACTTTTGCAGAAGCACACTGTATCTGTTTCCTCCTGACTCTAGCACACATTTTCACAACCAAGACCTAAGCCAGCCACTGCTCACATCCATATTGCCAGATAATTAGAAACACTCCAGTGTGCCCCCTGCTGCCAAGACCTGACCTAAGAGTGGCAGGTCTATGTAACAACTTGGACTCTTAAAGGGGCAATTCTGTAGAACCAGAATCTTTCACAAGACTGTTCCTATCTCTTGAATAGTCAAGAGTCACCACCCTGCCTGTCCACGCACACCCCTGCAGGCATCCTGGAAGGCAGGAGGTCTCCTGCTAAGAGCAGGAGGCCTAGAAGGTGGGAACTAGTGAGTAGGGAATTGAACTAGAAACACAGAAGGCAGTGGGCGCCATGTCTCATTCCTTGATCAGGGTCCAAGCCAACTCTACTCCGAGAAGGTTTCCCTTCCTGCTCTTCCCCAACCTCCTTCCACAGACTCTTAGCTTTCAAGTTTCTGCACTTGGATACTCCCAGGACATCAAATAATTCATATTCCAGATTCATTTTTCTCTTAAAAAAAATGATCAAGTTCAAGGAGTTATTTCAAAAGTTCCCTGACTTTGTAATTCTGATTTAAATGTTGAGTTTTTCAAGTAGAACAGAAGTTGAGAGCTGGACGCACAGAAGACAACCATAGAGAGTTGCCATTTGTTGTAATAATAATCACATTTGCCTGCGTGTGTTCAAGATGACAAATGGCCAGCATCTTGTGATGGCTGAGCACATTACTGAGAACCATTCGTCACCAAACCTGTCCCCAGGCAAATAAGATTATTCTAGCACTACTCCATGCACTAAGATGCATAAAGAGTTTGTTATTCTCTTTCTGTACCGACGTCTCTGTAGGTAAGTGCATATTTAGATATGCATGAGTATACATGTAGACACATATGAAATACAGGTGTAACAATCATTATGTGGGTGAGTTTAGGAGTGAGTACAAATAATTTACTTATTTAAGTCTCAGAAATTAGAGTTTCTGTTTGAAGTAGTTAGCCACATTACATGGCTCCAGGCCAGACCCTTAGGCAAGATGACTGTTTCATGGAGTGTTTCTGATTGATCACTTGGGGAAACCAGGGAAGGGAAAATAAATGGATCAGGGTAAAAATAACACAGTTATTAAGAAATAAATATCTCAGAACCTATACTCCTGTTGAATTCATCACTGTAAATTAAGGATGAAGAACTGTTTTTCTATATACAAGCAGGAAGAACTTACTGTCCTAAATTATCTTGGAAAGGGTTCAGGCAGGGAAAACAGCAAGCACAAAAGCGATGGTCATAATGAAAGTATCACCACATACCTGGCACTTGTCATTTGCCATGCCTTGCCATAGTTCTAAGCACTGTTCAAATATAAACTCTTCACCGACTACAGGTATTGATCAACTTACAGCCTATGCAATTTATGACCATTCGACTTTACGACCACAATCGCTAGCCACGACTGCTCTGTGTCTGGAGTAGTTTTTGTATGCACCTTATTTTATAATTTTGTATGTTTTGCAAATATTAAACCAGTTATACTGGTAATGCAGTGTTTTACTTAAACCTGATGAATGTAAAAATAAGAAACAAAATGGTGTAGAGATGATACAAATGGCATAAAATGAACAAAGAAAATTATAATAAAATATGACTTAAAGATTTTTATAACATCATTTCACAGTACTGTACATATAGCCTACTCAACTTACGACCAAATCGTGTTACGACCAGTCTGTCGGAACCAATCGTGGTCATAAGTCGAGCACTAGCTGTAGTTGATATTTCACAGTACCCGTCTCTTATGGATGAGAAAACCCATGGTAAGATCAGTGATTTTTAAACCTTTAGTCATAAAATTGATTTACTGAGTTCGTGAAACCTATAAATAGGTTATATGTAGGTGTACTTGTCACACAGCTTGGCTTTTATAGAACTAATTTAAATAATTTATGTTGTCACATTTATTAAGAACAAAAATTAGGTAAACCGTTAGCAAATACCAAATTAATTGAGACATTTAGACTATTGGTGTCAAAGTCAGTGCCTGGAGCAGCCCCAGAGAGAGAGACTCCTCAGACCACAGAGGCCTTTCTTGACCCACTGGCTACTTACAAAACAGAAAGAATTTCTTATTTCTGTCTATGGATTTCTAGGATTTGAGACTATTCTCCGAGAGGATACACCCACAGCCAACTGAAATACATATAGTTTTAGTGACATTTGAGGAGATCTCTAAGTTCTGTCCCCATACAGACTAGGTCAAGCACAAGTCCATGGCCCCATGCTTCTCCCTTCACCTTGACTCTGTCTGAAGTGATCCAGCATGGCTCCAGCCCCCAAGAGCAAGTGGAAACTCATATGGCTAAGGCCCCTGAACCACTCCAGACTTTCCTTTATGGTCCTCCTTCCTTGTGATCCCTCCAACCATCCTCAGTCTGAAGCGACAGTGTTACCCCAGATCCTTTGGTCCCCCAGTTCCCTCCTTGGTGCTAACGAAAGTGCCCTCCTGCAGCCCTTGACCCATATAGCTATGGCTCTACCCACAGAATTCCTCTACACATGTTTCTTATCTCTGAACACAAGCACCCTCATTATGCCCCCTTGCCCAGTGTGTGTCTCTTTTTTCATCATCTGAACCATCGGGCTCTGTGACCATGGAAGCTTCCATAGGCCCCTTTGGTTCTCATCATTTGTAAAATGAGTTTCATCATTTGTAAAATGAGACCATCGAACTAAATAATTTCTAAGTGCTTTCCAGTTCTCTCCTGCTGTGCCTCAATATCCCATTGAAAGTAATCAGATCCCTTTTCCCTCTTTTCAAGACCCAGATGGGGTCTCCATTCATTTCTCTGTTCCTTTCCCAGAAAAGCACTAGTTCAGGGCAACAGTAAGTAGCAGAAAGGTACATGGTCACAGGGCCCAGTTTGGTGGTTGAAGCAGGTTTATGAATTACAGAACATGCAGGTACTCAAAGTTAGCTGACAGCAGACAAGGCTACAATCTTGGGTCTGGGAAAAGGTCCACCCCAAGGGGTCTTGTAAGAACTAAGCAGAGTGTCAGTACCTCAGCAAAGGTATCTGGGGGATTCAAATAGAAGTTGTGTCCCAGCTGGGACCTGAGTGCCAAAACATGAGCTAAGGTGGAGCAGCCACACTGACGAAGCTACTGTGGAGACTTGGGAACAAGTTAGAATTTGGTTATCTTGTGGCTGATGGGGCTCAGTCCAGCCCCACGACACGCTGCATGAACCACATATACTGAGAAATGCTGATCCACCCAAGAGAAAAAATCACAACCCAGAGGACTCTGTCTGGCAGGTCTGGCAGAGCCTCATGAATGGCCTCACTGGGTTGTGACTGGTGGAACCAGCAGTCCTCTAGCCACTGTCAACTGAGAAAAGAGAGCAAGCCTTCTCCCTGCTTCCTGACCAAGGTGGAAAACTGGATCTGCCTTTCCAGGAAGTAAAACCTTTCCTTTCTCTTCATCCTTTCAGTGAAATCCGACCCAACACCACTGTGCAATGGGAAGAAGTGAGTCGGCCTTGGGTACCCGGCCATCGGAAGCTGATAGCCAGCCTGACCAGCAACTCCCTGAGACATGTGTATGGCGAGCTGGATTTGCAGATTCAAAGGCGACCTTCTGTGTGAATGCACAGGAGGCTGGGATGGAGCCAGGCACTTGGCCTCTCATAGTCTTGGCTAAAGAAATTCTAATGCAAAAGTAGTCAGCTCTTGCTCTAACAGGTATGAAGTCCCAGATGGGACCAAGTAGGGTGCCAGAGTGGACGCCATGTGTTTCAGAGACACACTTTCCCAAACCCAGGCTATTCAGAGTAGAAGTTTGTTTTTAATCATGCCACCTTCCAAAGGATTCTGAGAATTAGCTTTAATTAAGCCCTAATTAAGCTCTCACAACACATCAGAGTAAAAGTCATCATTTATCATCCCAAATGGCTGCAGCTCCAAATATCAGAAGATTTCCCTTAGCAAGCAGATTTGTTAATACCTGGCCTCATGTGAAACTAGCCTTCTGGTGCCCCACTCTGTCTTTTAAGGGGAGCAAATTCCTCCAAGTGGAGGCCCTAGAATTCTACTCCCCTTTCTTAGAAGCAGGTTCTGCCCCATGTAAGAATACTTTCCCATGGATTGAGTACAGCATCATTTGTCTTCTTGGCAAAGTCAGAAAAAGGTCTTTTATCTTGCACCTGCTGCAAAGCAACTGCCTGCCAAATTTCACAGATTTACCTTGTGAGAAGATGCAGCCCCATATTAACAAATTATATTTGTGAGAAATTTAATTGCCTAAGGAAGCAGATGCAATACTCAGATCTATTAAATAATGTAGTTTTATGGTGCATTTTATAGGAAGTATCATGCCATGGCCTGATCAGCAGGAACCAATAGCCCGTACTTTAACTCTTTCTGGGCTATAGTAGGCATACTTCAGAGGCATTGTGGGTTCAGTTCCAGACCACCACAACAAAGCAAATATCCCAACAAAGCAAGTTGTAATCTTTTGCTGGTGAAGGATCTTGCCTTCAATTTGTAAAAAAAAAAAAAGCATGTATGCCTGTACTACAAAGAAATGAGACTTATGAGACTTGGTTGGGATAGGAAAAATGAGAAATTAGTCTCTTTGATTGCTGATTATACTTCACCTGTCTCTCTGAGATCATCTTTGCATAATGATGCAGTCCAGGTACATTTTTAGAGATAGAATGAAGCCCAACAATTTGGAGGAGCTGGCAGATTTAGTGACCAAACATGTGGAAGCATGGACAGCCACTAATTTTCTCTTGTCTTCCACATCATCCTCATTGAAACCTCAGCTCATCACTCAGGTGTGAAGAGATAATACAAACTCCACCTTGCAAATAGCTAGTAGTACTGCAGACCCTGTGACTGAGAATGCTGACATCATCTGTATTGTGCTCCAAGGTTCCAACAGACAAGATGGCCTGGTATTTTTTAGCATGGCTGATTTATGGTCAAAATTACCCACTGGCATGCTTAGGTTGTGAGTTAGATCAATAGTGATTGTAATCCTAACCAACAAAAAAAAAGTGGAAAGAAACCTGAGAGACAAGCCAGAATGGATTTCTCTGGTCTACAAAACCACATTTCTAATAAACCTTTGAGACTGCTCCTGAGTCTTCATCACAAGGAATTCATGAAGATAGCTGGTCCCCTATAGGAATACCATACTAATTCTATTAAGTAATCTCTCAGCTTTTGCTAAGCCTTCCAATACCTAATTTTAAAATTAAATGCATTTGGTTAGACTAATGAACTGGCTTAAATAGTATATTCTTATTAATTATGTAATGAAAGCTTAAAATAAAGTTAATCTCATTGTATTTGCATCTGCACAGAAGTGAACACTTTGAATTTTCAAGCATTTCTTCTTTCAAATAAATAACTAATAGGTATTGATATCACAGTTAGCTTTCCTCACTGCTCTCTCTCTCCATTTTAACCACATTCACAGAAAGAGTATGTTTACATATTTAGTTCAATAAACACCTTCTAGAAACTCCAAAATATCTGTAGAAACTTTCTCATGAATGGTTTCATGAATCATTAGAGTGAATCAGTGGACATGCCCACATGAATATCTATCATAATGGCCACCTTTTGTGGTCTTTAAACAGAGAGACTACAGTCATGACAGATATCACTAAACAATTGCAACTCAGATAAAGCCTCAAAGTCCTTCTCAACACAGTACTTCAGAAAGCTATTATCAACAAATTTGGAGTTGGCACACAAAATTAAACCTATTTGCTTAGAGCCAACCAAGCTCTTTTGAGAGCTGAGATTCTGTATTGTGTAATAATACTGTGCCTCTACAAATTGTATTTTAGCAATGTACCTGAGATAGCAGCAGAGATTCTGGGTTCTAGTTTATGCCCATGCTAATCCTCTGTGCTTCTGAACAAATTCTTATTTGTGTTTATAGCTTCAGTGACTAATACATTTCCACAAGGTTCTTCTGGGGGGATATCAAGCTAACATGCAAAACTATAGGTAGGTAAATAGGTAGATAGATAGATAGATAGATAGATAGATAGATAGATAGATATTATATAAATATATATGTGGGGGTTTTGTTTCAGATAATTTTACTTCACCAACCTATAAAAGGAATAAATATAATTATTTCCAAACTGTTAATGAAGAACTTAAGAAGGCCTAAGAAACCATGTATCATGGCAAGTTTGTCTGAGGAGGCAATAGGCAATGAAATCAACCTCTGGTTTTCTGTACATTCTTTAAACCTCTTATCTCCCCAGATTTAAGAATGCTGATTTCAAACTAACTTCAAGACTCTTTGAAGAGCTGCAGTGTAACAAACAAAAATATGCTCAAATTCATAATAGGAATATGAGGAGACGGAGTTTGTGCTAGGCTCATTGGCAATTAAAAGTCAGAGAATTCTAAGTTTAAACTCATTTATGAACATCTATCCAATATTTTTTCAAAACTAATAAGTAGTCAACCAACCCAACCATCCATACATTCACCTTTCCTACCATTTATCCATCCTCCCACTATTCAGCCAACCAACCAGCCTTCCAGCCATCCATCTAACCACCCAATTATTCATTAATAAATGCATGCAAACATGAATTCAGAAAGCATTTATTGAATATTATACATTATACTATAGCTTGGAGATTCAAAGATGAAAAGTTCATGGTCCTACCCAGAAAGAGTTCACAAGCTGGAGGAGGAGGCAGATACATAAAGTACAAAGGAATAGATATGTCAATACAAGTATGTCCAGTGTACCATGGAAAATAAACAGAAAGTGATGCATGAAAATCTGCAAGAATAATGGGAATAGATTTAAATAAACTCTTGGGGGAAAAAAGAATAGGAGGGCCCTGGCTTGTTTGCTCAATGGATAGAACATCAACCCAGCATGCAAATGTTTCAGGTTTGATATCCGGTTAAGGCAGACATGAGAAATGACTCTCTGCTTCTCTTCCTCTCCCTCTCTTTCTTCTATGTCTCTTCTCCTCTCATAGCCAGTGGCTCCATTGGTTTGAGTGTAGTCCCCAGATATAGGTTGCTGGGTGCATCCCAGTTGGGATACATGTGAGAGTCTGTTTCTCTATCTCCCCTCCTCTCACTTAAAAAAAAAAAGGAATAGGAGGTAAGATGGAGATGATTTGACAGAGAAGAGCTCATGTAACAGCCTAGATAGAAGAAAGAGCATGGTTCTTTTAAAGAATTGCAATTAGCATGGCATGAATAACCAGCAAGGAAAGAAAGGACTTTCCATAGTTACCATAGTGATTCATGAGAAAGTATCTACAAAGGTTTTTAGCCACAGAAATGAAGTACAGGTCAGAGCTAGAGTACTTCCAGGAATGAGAATTTGTTCCTTCTGGGCCATGTTGTGGAGGGAAGCTAATAGAGGCTGCCAGTAAGAACTAAAAACTACATGTGGTCAAAGCCAAGAGCATATGGGCTAGAATGGTTAACTCAGGTCAGTGAGGAAAGTATAAGATTGGGGTGAAGCTACATTTGGGCTCAGAAATGGAAAATGAGATGTAGATAAAGTGAAAAAAGTAGCATGTTGAGGGGAGCTGCCCATTTCAAAGACTGATACCATTTCAAAGACTGTCTGTTGCACACTTGTGCAACAGACAGGTTCTCTGAGGCTGAAATTTGGGCAGCCATGTAATCACCATGGGCAGGGAATACAAAAGACCCAGGATCTTGTTCCTAGGGCCATGCTTACTCTGTCTTAAAGGCAAAGCTTTTCAACTCAGTACCCAAGAAATCAATCCAACTGCTTCTAGAGATACTTCTTCTCATCTTAGGGCAATATTTTCCTCCTGTTCTCAGCACCCCAACTAATTTAGACTCAGTTTTACTTTCATAAGATTCTATAAGAAATAAAAACAAGACAACAATGACAACATCTTTTGAGTGTTTCTGGGTTTTTGGGGGTTTTTTTTGGGTTTTTTTGGTTTTTATATATATATATTTCATTATTATTAATTCTAATGGGGTGTCATCAATAAATCAGGGTACATATGTACAATGAAAACATCTCCAGGTTATCTTATCATTCAATTGTGTTGCATACCCATCACCAAAAGTCAAATTGTCCTCTGTCACCTTCAATCTGGTTTTCCCTGCGTCCCTCCCCTCCTCCCTATCCCACTCTTCCATCCCTCCCCCCATCCCATAACCACCACTCTCTTGTCCATATCTCATACCCTCACTTTCATGTCCCACCTATATATGTAATCGTGCTGTTCTCAGTTTTTCTTTTTTTCTGATTTACTTATTTTACTCCGTATAATGTTATCAAGGTACATCCATTTTGTTATAAATGATCCGATGTCATCGTTTCTTATGGCTGAGTAGTATTCCATAGTATATATGTACCAAAGCTTTTTAATCCACTTGTCTTCTGACAGAGACTTGGGCTGTTTCCAGATCTTCCCTATTGTGAACAATGCTGCCACGAACATGGGGGCGCATTTCTTCTTTTCCAACAGTGCTATGGTGTTCTTAGGGTATATTCCTAAAAGTGGGATAGCTGGGTCAAAAGGCAGTTCGATTTTTAATTTTCTGAGGAATCTCCAAACTGTTTTCCACAGTGGCTGCACCAGTCTGCATTCCCACCAGCAGTGCAGAAGGGTTCCCTTTTCTCCACATCCTCGCCAGCACTTATTCTGTGTTGTTTTGCTGATAAGTGCCATTCTGACTGGTGTGAGGTGATATCTCATTGTGGTTTTAATTTGCATTTCTCTAATGATTAGTAATGTTGAGCATTTTTTCATATGCCTATTGGCCATCTGTATGTCCTCTTTGGAAAAATTTCTATTCATTTCTTTTGCCCATTTTTTGATTGGGTTGTTTGTCTTCCTGGTGTTGAGTTTTATAAGTTCTTTATAAATTTTAGTTATTAACCCCTTATCAGATGTGCTGTCGAATATGTTCTCCCATTGTGTGGTTTGTCTTTTTATTCTGTTCCTATTGTCTTTAGCTGTGCAAAAACTTTTTAGTTTGATATAGTCCCATTTGTTTATCTTGCCTTTTATTTCAGTTGCCCATGAAGATAAATCGGCAAATATACCGCTGCTACAGATGTCGGAGAGCTTGCTGCCTATGTTTTCTTCTAAGATGCTTATGGTTTTAAGGCTTACATTTAAGTCTTTTATCCATTTTGAGTTTGCTTTTGTGAATGGTGTAAGTTGATGATCTACTTTCATTTTTTTGCAGGTAGATATCCAATTTTCCAAACACCATTTGTTAAAGAGGCTGTCTTTACTCCATTGTATGTTCTTTCCTCCTTTGTCAAATATCAGTTGTCCATAAAGCTGTGGGTTTATTTCTGGGTCCTCTGTTCTGTTCCATTGATCTATGTGCCTGTTCTTATGCCAGTACCAGGCTGTCTTGAGTATAAAGGCCTTGTAGTAAACCTTGATATCAGGAAGAGTGATACCTCCTGCTTTATTTTTTCTTTTTAAGATTGCTGAGGCTATTCGTGTTCTTTTTTGGTTCCATATAAATTTTTGGAATATGTGTTCTATATCTTTGAAGTATGTCATTGGTATTTTAATTGGTATTGCATTGAATTTATAAATTGCTTTGGGTAATATAGACATTTTAATGATGTTTATTCTTCCTAGCCATGAGCACGGTATGTGCTTCCACTTGTTTGTATCTTCCTTGATTTCTTTTATCAATGTTCTATAATTTTCCGAATACAAGTCCTTAACCTCCTTGGTTAAATTTACTCCTAGGTACTTTATTTTTTTGGCTGCAATAGTGAAGGGGATTGTTTCCTTAATTTCTTTTGCTGATATTTCATTGTTGGTGTATAGAAATGCCTCTGATTTCTGAGTATTAATTTTATATCCTGCCACCTTGCTGAAATCATTTATAAGGTCCAGTAGTTTTTTGACTGAGACTTTAGGGTTTTCAATATACAATATCATATCATCTGCAAATAATGACTGTTTTACTTCTTCTTTTCCAATTTGGATGCCTTTTATTTCTTCTTCTTGTCTGATTGCTGTAGCTAGGACTTCCAGAACTATGTTGAATAAGAGTGGTGAAAGTGGGCAACCCTGCCTGGTTCCTGATCTTAAGGGGATTGCTTTTAATCTTTGTCCATTTAGTATGATGTTTGCCGTCGGTTTATCGTAGATTGCCTTTATCATGTTAAGTAATGATCCCTGAAATCCCACTTTACTGAGAGTTTTGAGCATGAATGGGTGCTGGATTTTATCAAATGCCTTTTCTGCATCTATTGAAATTATCATGTGATTTTTGTCCTTCCTTTTGTTTATGTGGTGAATCACATTGATTGATTTGCGAATATTGAACCAGCCTTGCCTCTCCAGAATAAATCCCACTTGATCGTGGTGTATGATTTTTTTTCATATATTGCTGGATCCGGTTGGCTAATATTTTGTTGAGAATTTTAGCGTCTAAATTCATCAGGGATATAGGCCTATAATTTTCTTTCTTTGTGTTGTCTTTGCCCGGTTTTGGGATCAGAATTATGCTCGCCTCATAAAAGGAGTTTGGAAGTCTTCCTTCCTCTTGAATTTTTTGAAATAGCTTGAGGAGAATAGGAGTTAGTTCTTCTTTGAATTTTTGATAGAATTCACTTGTGAAGCCATCAGGCCCAGGACTTTTCTTTTTTGGGAGTTTTTTGATAACTGTTTCTATCTCATTTGCTGTAATTGGTCTGTTTAGGTGTTCTGATTCTTCCAGACTGATTTTTGGAAGGTTATATGATTCAAGAAATTTGTCCATTTCACCAAGATTGTCTAATTTTTTGGCATATAGTTCTTCATAGTATTTTCTTACAATGCTTTGTATTTCTGTTGTGTCAGTTGTTATTTCTCCACTGTCCTTTCTAATTTTATTTATTTGAGTCCTCTCTTTTTTTTCTTGGTGAGTCTAGTTAAAGGTTCATCAATCTTGTTTACCTTTTCAAAGAACCAGCTTCTTGTTTCATTGATCCTCTGTATTGTTTTCTTAGCCTCTATGTCATTTATTTCTGCTCTGACCTTTATTATTTCCTTCCTTCTACTTGTCTTGGGTTTTATTTGTTGTTGTTTTTCTAGTTCTTTTAGATGCAGGGTCAGGTTGCTTATTTGAGCTTTTTCTAGCTTCTTATGATATGCCTGTAGTGCAATAAACTTCTCTCTCAGAACTGCTTTTGCTGTGTTCCATAAATTTTGAGTTGATGTATGCTCATTATCATTTGTTTCTAGAAACTTTTTTATGTCTTCTTTGATCTCATTGTTAATCCATTCATTATTTAATAACATGCTATTTAGTTTCCAAGTGTTTGAGTATTTTTCATTTTTTCTTTTGTGGTTAATTTCTAGTTTCATGGCATTGTGATCAGAGAAAATGCATGATATGATTTCAATCTTCTTAAATTTATTGAGACCATTTTTGTGTCCTAACATGTGGTCTATCCTAGAAAACGTACCATGAGCGCTTGAGGAGAATGTATATTCTACTGCTTTAGGGTGAAAAGTTCTGAAGATATCTATTAAATCAAGTTGATCTAGTGTATCCTTTAAGTCTGCTGTTTCTTTATTAATTTTCTTTCTTGAGGATCTATCCAGTGTTGTTAGAGGGGTATTGAAATCCCCTACTATGATAGTATTGCTGTTAATCTCGACCTTTATATCCATCAAAATCTGCTTTATGTATGTCGGGGCTCCTATATTTGGTGCATAGATATTTACAATAGTTATATCTTCCTGTTGAATTGTTCCCTTTATCATTATGTAGTGTCCTCCTTTATCTCTTACTACAGCCTTTGTTTTAAAGTCCATTTTGTCTGATATAAGTATTGCTATCCCTGCTTTTTTTTCATTTCCATTTGCATGAAATATTTTTTTCCATCCTTTTACCTTCAGTCTATGAGCATCTTTTGTTTTAAGGTGTGTCTCTTGTAGACAGCATATGTATGGGTCCTGTTTCTTTATCCATGCAGCTACCCTATGTCTTTTGATTGGATCATTTAATCCATTTACATTTAAGGTTATTATTGATATGTAGTTATTTATTGCCATTTTATTCTTTAAAGCTGTATTCTTCTTTTGCTCTATTCATTCCTCCCTTTAAACTGTTCACAAGAGGCCCCTTAGTATCTCTTGCAGAATTGGTTTGGTTTTTGTGAATTCCTTCAGGCTTTCTTTTTCTGGGAAGCTCTTTATTTCTCCTTCAATTTTAAATGTTAGCCTTGCTGGATAAAGTAGTCTTGGTTGTAGGTTCTTGTTCTGCATTACTTTGATTATTTCTTGCCATTCCCTTTTGGCCTCAAGTGTTTCTGTTGAGAAGTCCGATGTCATCCTTATGGGGGCTCCTTTGTAGGTGATAGCCTTTTTTTCTCTAGCAGCTTTTAAAATTTTTTCTTTATCCATTAGCTTTGGTAATTTAACTATGATGTGTCTTGGTGTAGATCTTTTTGGGTTTCTCCTTAATGGAGTTCTGTGTGCTTCTTGAATGTGTGGAGTGTTTCCCAGCCTTAATTTAGGAAAGTTTTCTGCTATGATTTGATTGAACAAAGTTTCCATTTCCTGTCCTCTCTCCTCTTCTTCAGGCACCCCTATGATGCGAATGTTGTTTCTCTTCATGTTGTCACAAAGCTCCCTTAGAGTTTCCTCACAATTTTTAAGTCTCTTTTCCTTTTTCTTCTCTGCTTCTGTGCCTTTGTTTATTGTGTCCTCTAACTCACTTACTCGATCCTCCGCGTCATCCATCCTGCTTTTAATTCCTTCCATTGTGGTCTTCAGTTCTGATACTGTATTTGTCATTTCTGTCTGATTCTTTTTTATTATTTCAATTTCATTTTTTATACTTGTTATCTCTTTATTTAGATGTTCATAATGACTATCCATTGTTGCTCTAATTTCTTTGAACATCCTAACTATCATTATTCTAAATTCTGCTTCTGGTAATTTGGTTATATCTGGTTCATTCAGATCCTTCTCTGGGGATTTCTCTTGATTCATTTGGTTTGCATTCCTCTGCCTGCCCATTTTTTCTGTGTATAAGCAAGTTGTGGCGACTGGAGTCCAGTAGGTGTTGCCTTTGTGTTCTCTAGGTGTGGTCTATCTGCAGGCCCCCCACCCCCTCAGCCGGTGCCTAGGGTGGTTGGGTATGAGCGTTGCCAGCGCCGGCCCACTGTGGCTTTTGCTGTGATTTCTGCCTCTCCTCCGTGGGAGGGGCTGTGACTGAAGCCACAAGATTAGCACCAAGGGTAGAGGTGAGCACCTTTCCTCAGCTGAGGACCCAGCCTATTTCCGGACTTCCGCCCAGAACCAGCAGTCGGAGCCTGCTCGCTACAGTTCTGCGGGTTAGGCAGGGCTTTTGACGTGCTCTCAGCTGTAAGCTTTTGCCCGTCTGGAGCTTTAGCCCCGCCCTCGAGGCCAGGGCCCTTCTGCGCAGGGTCGGAAACCAAGGTTTATTGGGGCGGGCGTGTTTGCTGGCTTCCGCTGAGCTGCGTACTTCCGCTCGTCCTGGACTCTACCCCGCCCCCGCGTTCGGAGCCCGCTCCTTCACGTATGAATGCTATCCGGGGTTTCTCCGGCCGGATGGGGATAGTAGTGTGGGCTCAGCTGCGAGCCTCCACTTGTCTCGGGGTCCACCCCATTCCCGCGCTCGGAGCCCGCTCACGCACGTATACTGGCCAACCGCGGTTTCTCCGGCCCGGGGGTGGGGTGGGGGGTGTGGGGGACTGGTAGCGTCAGCTCAGCCACAGCTTCTGCCCGTCCCTGGTCCTAGCCCGGTCCCCGCAGTCAGGGCCGGCTTGCGCAGTGCCTGCCCGTTCCTGGCCTCCCGCTTTGTCCCCGTAAGTGGGATTAAAGTCGGGCCCACAGCTTCCGGACCGCTTTCGCGGTCCCCTCTGACCCTCTGGGCTAGACCGATCTCCCACCGGCTTGGCCTCTGCCCACGCCGACAGAACCGCCTTTCAGCGTCCTGCCGCCCCAAAACCCCAAGCAGCCCTCAGCAGAGTAGGAAGGGACCTAATACTCCACACTGTAGGCCTGGGAGCTCCCTCACTTGTTTCACAGCTCAATACTGTCCAAACGCCTCTTCTAGGCTCTAGGACTGGAGGCTGGGGCTTGGTTCCTGGGACCCAGGTCCCTCCTTCTCCACCAAACTCTCCTCCCGCCACACAGGTCTCTCCGGGCTGCCGTTTGCTCCGGGGAGCTGGGCAGCCCTCTTCGCGTTTTCGCTATTCCTACCAGTCTCAATGTGGCTTCTTCTGTGTTCCTTGGTTGAAGAGTCCACTTAGTTTTGTTCAAAGTTGGTTTATCCAGGTTGTGGTTCTTAAAATTGAGTTGTAATCCACTTTGGTTCTGGGAGTTGGAAGTTGGTACGTCCGCCTACTCCGTCACCATCTTGCTCCCCGAGTGTTTCTGTTTTTAAAGAAATCACTTTAAAAACAAACACAACAATAAATAATATGGGAATAAAATGGTATCTCAGTTGCAGGAGTAGACTTACTAGGAAATTACTCATCTTGATTACCAGGAGTTACAGTGAGCATTTTCTAACTCTAAAAACAATAAACAATTTTTAAAGATGCTTGGTAAGCTCACTGCTGATACAGTTCCTGAATTCCCATTATTTTCACATTAATTAATCATTGTGCTAAGGCTTAAGTAATTAACAAAGCAATATTTCATCATCCCTGAAACTAATCAAACATAAGGGGTCCTAGTGAGCATATCTATTAGTTAAAGCAAGTGCCTGTAACACAGAAAGGTTTATTTTTCTCTTCGTTCTGGTTTGCGCAAGTTTAGACTGTGGGAAAATACAGCATGAAAAGTAATTACAATCAGACTTAGAATTTGTTATCTTAAAGTGATAGAATAGCAATAACCATAAAATTAGTTACCCCTCCCATTGAGAGGTAGGGTCTGCACTGCCTCCCCTCCCCTTGATTCTAAGTGGCTCTATAATTGCTTTGACTGATGGAATGTGACAAAACACTATCAGCTCTCAGCCCAGGCCTTAGAAATGGGCTGTTTTCAGTTCCTGTCTCCTGAAATCTCCTTGGAAGCCCTGAGCTTCCACATAAAAGCTCAACTACTTTGAAATGTCATACTGGAGAGTCTACCTTTGGATGCTCTGGTCAACCACTCATGCCGAGCTCAGCTTTCCAGCTATCCCCACCAAGACACCAAACATGACAATGAAATCATCTTAGGCCCTACAGACCAGTCCATCCAACACTAAATATCATCAAGTGACGTCAGTCAATGCCAGTTAAAGCAGAAGACTCACTCTGCCAAGCCTTGCCCAAATTCTTAACCAACCAAAGTTTAAGATATGGAAAATGGTTTTTGTTTTAAGCCACTAGGTTTTTTTGTTTTTTTAAATTCATTTTTAGAGAGGAGAGAGAGTGATAATGAGAGAGAAAGACAGAGAAAGAGAGAAAGGGGAAGGAGCAGGAAGCATCAACTCCCATATGTGCCTTGACCAGACAAGTGCAGGGTTTCGAACCAGCAACCTCAGCATTCCAGGTTGACGCTTTATCCACTGAGCCACCAGAGGTTAGGCTAAGCCACTAGGTTTGAAGTCATCTGTAATACAGTAATACATAACATGAGCACTTTTTCCAGTGATCTCAGAAAGGAGAGTGATTTACTGATTAATACTATTCTTGGTTTAATGAAATGCTCAGTGTTTTGATTATCATTTTCTTTTTCTGAAAAATGTGTAGTGGTTTGAAGAGACCTAATATGTATTCCCAAGTCTAATTTAAGTGTTGTCAGTGCCTTTAATTCTTCCTTTTAAACTATGGTTTTCTTTTTTTTTTTAATTTATTTTTATTTTATTCATTTTAGAGAGGAGACACAGAGTGAGAGAGAGAGAGAGAGAGAAAGAGAGAAAGGGGGGAGGAGCTGGAAGCATCAACTCCCATATGTGCCTTGACCAGACCAGTGCAGGGTTTTGAACTGGCGACCTCAGTGTTCCCAGGCCGACGCTTTATCCACTGCGCCACCACAGGTGGACACTTCATCATTCTCACCTCCATCAAGATTTGGCAAGATGCCATTAGAAACAACTTGAAGTTCAGAGAGAGGGTACAACTATTAAGGATGACATTGCTCTTTCACAATGACTCAGGAAATAGTTCCAGAGAGAACCACAAAGAGATGTCAGATCCTCTACCAAAACGCAAACCCAGCTTTCTGATAAGCTGATATACTAGGAATAGTCAAGCAGTCTAGTCATAAACCTATATTCCATTTTCTTTCCCTGAACATTCAAAAGTGCCTTCATTTGCACAGAAGTTCACACTGATTTAGCTCTTACTATGTGAAACACAAGAGAACAATGTAATTTATTTTTATGTTAGCTATACCTAAACCAAAATTTGTGGTCACTGCTATAGCTAAGTCTAATAACAGCCTGAAAGCAGCAGTTTCTGGTTAAAGATGAGTCATAAACTAGCCATAGAGGTAAGACATGTTAATCCTTTGCCATGGTTGATGGCCTGATTCTGAAGCAGTCTTGCCCTCCAGAAATGTGTCTTCAGCACTCACCAGTGGTCATAAAGAGTATCAATTGTCCTGCCCAGCCTCTCTTCTGCAAGATACTTTGGGCCATAACTGGGCCCCACATTTTGTGCAAACATTTTTCAAAACCCACAGAAGGTTATCCCCCCTTGGTCCCTGATAGTGTCACTGGAGTTGGTCTCTCTGATGTACCCTCATTGCTTGCCTGCACTTAGGAAGCCTTCAAAGCAGAAGAGCATCTAATTTGCCATTCTATACTTTTCCTCAGAGGAGAGGTTCCTAAACCTAATAGAGCATGCCCTTACATTATGAATCATGGCATTTATGTAGGTTTTGAATGTTTTCCTACCACAATGACAGAATGATATTTTATCATTTACTTAACCTTTACTATTTCTGGTGCGTTTCTTACAGCTATTGCCCATATTTCAAATATGAACATCTGTATCTTCCAGAAATGTTCAAATGACAAGTTTACACCCCCACCAAGCCTGTTCAGGGTGAAGTGCCCATGGTTGTGACCTGCTGCTTCCAAGCTTGCTTTTATATACTTTGCTTTTATTACAGATGCAAAGCCAAACTCAGGAGTATCATTCTTTTATCTTGCCTATAACCATGAATTCAGAAGGTATGACTCTAATAAAGGAATCAGCCTTTTGTGCTGGTCATTGAAAGAGATGCTTGGTGTCTTCAGTAATATGCTCATTAGCTTCATTGCGTATACAACACTAAAAGTCCAAGAGATCAACAAAATGTTATTACTGACATAAAGTTGAAAACTAGGTATAGTACAATAAAATATTTCCTATAAAAAAATAAGCTTCAGTGATATATTCACTAGCAATGCTGAGCAAAAAATAAAGATTGTTATCTTGGAATTTAAGCTAAAAAATAAAAATTTAAAAAGAAAAGCCTGAACTCATCTAAATAACCTAAATATTGAGAACATAATATAAAAGAATTCTACTTTGACTATGCTTTTCTTTAGTCCTGGTTAGCTCAAAAAAAAAAAAACCCCAAAAAAACTAATTTAAAGACAACCATTCTGACTAGTACTTAATGTGTTGTTCTGTTAGTGCTCAATACATGTAAAATAATAACAGACAATGAAGCACTGGCCATATACAGCTCTTCAAAATTAATATATCAGGTACTTAGGTATCTAAAAGATACTTTTGGTGTTATGATTCTTTTTATTAATATTATTACTAATAAAATATGCCATTAAATTCCATGGCATACCTGGTCCTTTGGTCCTGAGTGAGAAGGTACAAAGAATCTGGCTAAAATGGTAAAATAATATTGATTTGGGGCACTGCAGGTAAGAGCATAATAAGGACAACTCCTTCCAAGAACTATTTGGTTGTATCTACTAATCTGAATTCAAGGCATGACCCCGTAATTCCACTCTTAGGTATATTTTTAACAGAAATATTTACATATATTCACCAAAAGGTAAGAGTGTTCAAGAATGTACATAGCATTCAAAGCAGTGCCTCCAAAAGGTAAAAATTCAGATATGGTTTAGTTGACGGCTTTAGCTCAGATTTCCCACAAGGCTGCATGATCAAGGTTAGACAAGGTTTGGCCTCATCTGAAGGCTAAACAAGGAGACTCTGCTTGTAGGTTCATTCCTGCATCCCTTGCAGACTGGTGAACTGAGGGCCTCACTTCTTTTCTGGCTATTGGCTGGAGACCTCAGTCAGTTCCTTGTCATGTTGGCCTTCCTGTAGGGCAGCTCACCACTTGACATCTGACTTCCATCACAGTGAGAAAGCAAGAGAACAAAATAAGGCAAGACAGAAGACAAAATCTTTTCAATCTAAACTCAGAATGACACCCTATAATTTTTGTCACATTCTGTTAAAAGTGAGTCACTGGGTCCAGCCCACATGCGAGGAGAGAGAATTACTCAGGGCATGAGTATTAGGAGGCAGAGATTATTAGGGATGAACTTAGTTATACCTCAATTTAGGAAGAACATTATTCTTAAAATTACCAAGATGAAGTCATAGGGTCAGTCTACAGTCTACTTCTCTAGCTAAGAAGACAATATCTGGAGGTCAGGAAAGGAGGAGTTATTGTTTTCACTTCAGTATCACATTTTAGACACAGCTTAGAAAAGAAACTGAAAAATCAATGCCCTTCACTGTTAATATCTGGGCCCTTTCAACTGGGCCTCACCTCACTGTATATAAAGACCAGTAAATACACCAGAGATTATATGTCAAACTCTCTGTTAACAGGGGGAAAAATAATACCCTTTTAAGTTTAAAGTTGATTATCTCTTTATATTTATATATATATATATATATATATATATATATATATATATATATATATATATATATATATTATTATTAATTCTAATGGGGTGACACCAATAAATCAGGGTACATATGTACAATGAAAACATCTCCAGGTTATCTTATCATTCAATTGTGTTGCATACCCATCACCAAAAGTCAAATTGTCCTCTGTCACCTTCAATCTGGTTTTCCCTGTGTCCCTCCCCTCTTCCCTATCCCACTCTTCCCTCCCTCCCCCCATCCCATAACGACCACTCTCCTGTCCATGTCTCATATTCTCACTTTTATGTCCCACCTATGTATGGAATCATGCTGTTCTCAGTTTTTCTTTTTTTCTGATTTACTTATTTCACTCCGTATAATGTTATCAAGGTACATCATTTTGTTATAAATGATCCGATGTCATCATTTCTTATGGCTGAGTAGTATTCCATAGTATATATGTACCAAAGCATTTTAATCCACTCGTCTTCTGATGGACACTTGGACTGGTTCCAGATCTTCGCTATTGTGAACAATGCTGCCACGAACATGGGGGCACATTTCTTCTTTTCGAACAGTGCTATGGTGTTCTTAGGGTATATTCCTAAAAGTGGGATAGCTGGGTCAAAAGGCAGTTCGATTTTTAATTTTCTGAGGAATCTCCAAACTGTTTTCCACAGTGGCTGCACCACTCTGCATTCCCACCAGCAATGCAGAAGGGTTCCCTTTTCTCCACATCCTCGCCAGCACTTATTCTGTGTTGTTTTGCTGATAAGTGCCATTCTGACTGGTGTGAGGTGATATCTCATTGTGGTTTTAATTTGCATTTCTCTAATGATTAGTGATGTTGAGCATTTTTTCATATGCCTATTGGCCATCTGTATGTCCTCTTTGGAGAAATTTCTATTCATTTCTTTTGCCCATTTTTTGATTGGGTTGTTTGTCTTCCTGGTGTTGAGTTTTATAAGTTCTTTATAAATTTTAGTTATTAACCCCTTATCAGATGTGCTGTCGAATATGTTCTCCCATTGTGTGGTTTGTCTTTTTATTCTGTTCCTATTGTCTTTAGCTGTGCAAAAACTTTTTAGTTTGATATAGTCCCATTTGTTTATCTTGCCTTTTATTTCAGTTGCCCATGGAGATAAATCAGCAAATATACTGCTGCTACAGATGTCGGAGAGCCTGCTGCCTATGTTTTCTTCTAAGATGCTTATGGTTTCACGGCTTACATTTAAGTCTTTTATCCATTTTGAGTTTGTTTTTGTTAATGGTGTGAGTTGTTGGTCTAGTTTCACTTTTTTGCAGGTGGATGTCCAATTTTCCAAACACCATTTGTTAAAGAGGCTGTCTTTACTCCATTGTATGTTCTTTCCTCCTTTGTCAAATATCAGTTGTCCATAAAGCTGTGGGTTTATTTCTGGGTCCTCTGTTCTGTTCCATTGATCTATGTGCCTGTTCTTATGCCAGTACCAGGCTGTCTTGAGTATAATGGCCTTATAGTAAACCTTGATATCTGGAAGAATGATACCTCCTGCTTTATTTTTTCTTTTTAAGATTGCTGAGGCTATTCGTGTTCTTTTTTGGTTCCATATAAATTTTTGGAATATGTGTTCTATATCTTTGAAGTATGTCATTGGTATCTTAATTGGTATTGCATTGAATTTATAAATTGCTTTGGGTAATATAGACATTTTAATGATGTTTATTCTTCCTAGCCATGAGCACGGTATATGCTTCCACTTGTTTGTATCTTCCTTGATTTCTTTTATCAATGTTTTATAATTTTCCGAGTACAAGTCCTTAACCTCCTTGGTTAAATTTACTCCTAGGTACTTTATTTTTTTGGCTGCAATAGTGAAGGGGATTGTTTCCTTAAGAGTTCTTTTGCTGACAGTTCATTGTTGGTATATAGAAATGCCTCTGATTTCTGAGTATTAATTTTATATCCTGCCACCGTGCTGAATTCATTTATAAGGTCCAGTAGTTTTTTGACTGAGACTTTAGGGTTTTCAATATACAATATCATATCATCTGCAAATAGTGACAGTTTTACTTCTTATTTTCCAATTTGGATGCCTTTTATTTCTTCTTCTTGTCTGATTGCTGTAGCTAGGACTTTCAGAACTATGTTGAATAAGAGTGGTGAAAGGGGGCATCCCTGCCTGGTTCCCGATCTTAAGGGGATTGCTTTTAATCTTTGTCCATTTAGTAGGATGTTTGCTGTCGGTTTACCGTAGATGGCCTTTATCATGTTAAGGAATGATCCCTGTATTCCCACTTTACTGAGAGTTTTGAGCATGAATGGGTGCTGGATTTTATCAAATGCCTTTTCTGCATCTATTGAAATTATCATGTGATTTTTGTCCTTCCTTTTGTTTATGTGATGAATCACATTGATTGATTTGCAAATATTGAACCAGCCTTGCCTCTCCAGAATAAATCCCACTTGATCGTGGTGTATGATTTTTTTCATATATTGCTGGATCCGGTTGGCTAATATTTTGTTGAGAATTTTAGCGTCTAAATTCATCAGGGATATAGGCCTATAATTTTCTTTCTTTGTGTTGTCTTTGCCCGGTTTTGGAATCAGAATTATGCTCGCCTCACAAAAGGAGTTTGAAAGTCTTCCTTCCTCTTAAATTTTTTGAAATAGCTTGAGAAGGATAGGAGTTAGTTCTTCTTTGAATTTTTGATAGAATTCACTTGTGAAGCCATCAGGCCCAGGACTTTTCTTTGTTGGGAGTTTTTTGATAACTGTTTCGATCTAATTAGCTGTAATTGGTCTGTTTAGGTGTTCTGATTCTTCCATATTGATTTTTGGAAGGTTATATGATTCAAGAAATTTGTCCATTTCACCAAGATTGTCTAATTTTTTGGCATATAGTTCTTCATAGTATTTTCTTACAATGCTTTGTATTTCTGTTGTGTCAGTTGTTATTTCTCCACTGTCCTTTTTAATTTTATTTATTTGAGTCCTCTCTCTTTTTTTCTTGGTGAGTCTAGTTAAAGGTTCATCAATCTTGTTTACCTTTTCAAAGAACCAGCTTCTGGTTTTATTGATCCTCTGTATTGTTTCCTTCGCCTCTATGTCATTTATTTCTGCTCTGATCTTTATTATTTCCTTCCTTCTACTTGTCTTGGGTTTTATTTGTTGTTGTTTTTCTAGTTCTTTTAGATGCAGGGTCAGGTTGCTTATTTGAGCTTTTTCTAGCTTCTTATGATATGCCTGTAGTGCAATAAACTTCCCTCTCAGAACTGCTTTTGCTGTGTTCCATAAATTTTGAGTTGATGTATGCTCATTATCATTTGTTTCTAGAAACTTTTTTATTTCTTCTTTGATCTCAATGTTAATCCATTCATTATTTAATAACATGCTATTTAGTTTCCAAGGGTTCGAGTATTTTTCAGTTTTTCTTTTGTGGTTAATTTCTAGTTTCATGGCATTGTGATCAGAGAAAATGCTTGATATGATTTCAATCTTCTTAAATTTATTGAGACCATTTTTGTGTCCTAACATGTGGTCTATCCTAGAAAACGTACCATGAGCGCTTGAGAAGAATGTATATTCTACTGCTTTAGGGTGAAAAGTTTTGAAGATATCTATTAAATCAAGTTGATCTAGTGTATCCTTTAAGTCTGCTGTTTCTTTATTAATTTTCTTTCTTGAGGATCTATCCAGTGTTGTTAGAGGGGTATTGAAATCCCCTACTATGATAGTATTGCTGTTAATCTCACCCTTTATATCCATCAAAGTCTGCTTTATGTATGTCGGGGCTCCTATATTTGGTGCACAGATATTTACAATAGTTATATCTTCCTGTTGAATTGTTCCCTTTATCATTATGTAGTGTCCTCCTTTATCTCTTACTACAGCCTTTGTTTTAAAGTCCATTTTGTCTGATATAAGTATTGCTACCCCTGCTTTTTTTTCATTTCCATTTGCATGAAATATTTTTTTCCATCCTTTTACCTTCAGTCTATGAGCATCTTTTGTTTTAAGGTGTGTCTCTTGTAGACAGCATATGTATGGGTCCTGTTTCTTTATCCATGCAGCTACCCTATGTCTTTTGATTGGATCATTTAATCCATTTACATTTTAGGTTATTATTGATATGTAGTTGTTTATTGCCATTTTATTCTTTAAAGCTGTATTCTTCTTTTGCTCTATTCATTCCTCCCTTTAAACTGTTCACAAGAGGCCCCTTAGTATCTCTTGCAGAATTGGTTTGGTTTTTATGAATTCCTTCAGGCTTTCTTTTTCTGGGAAGCTCTTTATTTCTCCTTCAATTTTAAACGTTAGCCTTGCTGGATAAAGTAGTCTTGGTTGTAGGTTCTTGTTCTGCATTACTTTGATTATTTCTTGCCATTCCCTTCTGGCCTCAAGTGTTTCTGTTGAGAAGTCAGATGTCATCCTTATGGGGGCTCCTTTGTAGCCTTTTTTTCTCTAGCAGCTTTTAAAATTTTTTCTTTATCCATTAGCTTTGGTATTTTAACTATGATGTGTCTTGGTGTAGATCTTTTTGGGTTTCTCTTTAATGGAGTTCTGTGTGCTTCTTGAATGTGTGGAGTGTTTCCCAGCCTTAATTTAGGAAAGTTTTCTGCTATGATTTGATTGAACAAAGTTTCATTTCCTGTCCTCTCTCCTCTTCTTCAGGCACCCCTATGATGCGAATGTTGTTTCTCTTCATGTTGTCGCAAAGCTCCCTTAGAGTTTCCTCACAATTTTTAAGTCTCTTTTCCTTTTTCTTCTCTGCTTCTGTGCCTTTGTTTATTGTGTCCTCTAACTCGCTTATTTGATCCTCAGCGTGATTCATCCTGCTTTTAATTCCTTCCATTGTGGTCTTCAGTTCTGATACTGTATTTGTCATTTCTGTCTGATTCTTTTTTATTATTTCAATTTCGTTTTTTATACTTGTTATCTCTTTATTTAGGTGTTCATAATGACTATCCATTGTTGCTCTAATTTCTTTGAACATCCTAACTATCATTATTCTAAATTCTGCTTCTGGTAATTTGGTTATATCTGGTTCATTCAGGTCCTTCTCTGGGGATTTCTCTTGATTCATTTGGTTTGCATTCCTCTGCCTGCCCATTTTGTCTGTGTATAAGCAAGTTGTGGCGACTGGAGTCCAGTAGGTGTTGCCTTTGTGTTCTCTAGATGTGGTCTGTCTGCAGGCCCCTCACCCCCTCTGCCGGTGCCTAGGGTGGTTGGGTATGAGCGTTACCAGCACCGGCCCACTGTGGCTTTTGCTGTGATTTCTGCCTCTCCTCCGTGGGAGGGGCTGTCACTGAAGCTACAAGTCTTAGCAGCAAGGGTAGAGGTGAGCACCTTTGCTCAACTGCGGACCCAGCCTATTTCCAGACTTCTGCCCAGAACCTGCAGTCAGAGCCTGCTCGCCACAGTTTCGCGGGTTGGGCGGGGCTTTTGACATGCTCTCAGCTGTGAGCGTTAGCCCCGCCCTCGAGGCCAGGGCCCTCCTGCGCAGGGTCGGAAACCAAGGTTTATTGGGCCGGGCGTGTTTGCTGGCTTCTGCTCAGCTGCGTACTTCCGCTCGTCCCGAACTCTACCCCGCCCCCACGTTCGGAGCCCGCTCGTGCATGTATGAATGCAATCCGCCGTTTCTCCGGCCGGGCGGGGATAGTAGCGTGGGCTCAGCTGCGAGCTTCCACTTGTCTCGGGGTCTAGCCCGTTCCCGCGCTCGGAGCCCGCTTGCGCACGTATACTGGCCAACCGCGGTTTCTCCAGCCCGGGGGGGTGGGGGGCTGGTAGCGTCAGCTCAGCCATGAGCCCCTGCCCGTCCCTGGTCCTAGCCCGGTCCCCGCAGTCAGGGCCGGCCTGCGCAGGGTTGTAGAGCAGATTTCTGCCCGTTCCTGGCCTCCCGCTTTGTCCCCGTAAGTGGGGTTAAAGGTGGGCCCGCAGCTGCCGGTCTGCTTTTGCGTGTCCCCTCTGACCCTCTGGGCTAGACTGAGCTCACACCGGCTTGGCCTCCGCCCACGCCGACAGAACCGCGTTTCAGTGTTCTGCCGCCCACCATACCCTTAAGCAGCCCTCAGCAGAGTAGGAAGGGACCTAATACTCCACACTGTAGGCCTGGGAGCTCCCTCACTTGTTTCACAGCTCAAAACTGTCCAAACGCCTCTTCTAGGCTCTGAGACTGCAGGCTGGGGCTTGGTTCCTGGGACCCAGGTCCCTCCCTCTCCGCCAAACTCTCCTCCCGCCTCGCGGGTCTCTCCGGGCTGCCGTTTGCTCCGGGGAGCTGGGCAGCCCTCTTCTTGTTTTCGCTATTCCTACCAGTCTCAATGTGGCTTCTTTTGTGTTCCTTTGTTGAAGAGTCCACTTAGTTTAGTTCATAGTTGGTTTATCCAGATGATGGTTCTTTAAATTGAATTATAATCCACTTTGGTTCTGGGAGTTGGAAGTTGGTACGTCCGCCTACTCTGTCGCCATCTTGCTTTCTGATTATCTCTTTTTATTTCAGTTGTGCCTTGGCATGGCTTCCCTGACAATTTCTACCAAATGTTGAAAGAAGCTGTAGTTATCTGATTTGCCTATCATAATGATTTTCTTTGCCAAAAATGACTAACAGGTCGAACCTGTAGTGGCACAATAGATAGAATGTCAACTTGGTACACTGAGGTCACAGGTTCTAATCCAGTGGTTCTTAACCTGGGTTCTATCGAACCCTAGGGGTTTGAGGAGTCAGTCTCAGGGATTCGGAGAAGCCTCTGCTGCGGAGGCCAGAATAAAGTAATACTGTAATTTGTTGTGAGTTCATGCACTTTGTTGGTTTTGTTCTTTGAGCAAGGTGATGTTCATGCATGGCTCATTTTATGCACCAGTAAAAAAACATATACCTATGTCTTGAATTTGGAAAAAAGATATCGTATTTTATTTATCACTAAAGAAGGGTTCGGTGAATGCGCATATGAAACTGGTGGGTTCGGTACCTCAAAAAAGGTTAAGAACCACTGTTCTAATCCCTGAAGTCGCCAGTTTGAGCATGGTATTATTGACATGATCTCATGGCCACTGGCTTGAGCCCAAGATTACTTGCTTGAGCCCAAGGTCACTGGCCTGAGCAAGAGGTCACTGGCTCAGTTGGAGCCCCTCGGTCAAGGCACACATGAGAAGCAATCAGTGAACAACTAAAGTGCTGCAACTATGAGTTAATGCTTCTCATCTCTCTTCTTCCCTCCCTCCCTCCTTCTTCTCTCTCTCTCTCTAAAAATTAATAACTAACAGTCCCAGTTGACTAAAATAAATCCCATCCAGGAAAGCATCTACTTTTCAACCTGTAAAAGGAACTCTGTGGTTCTGATGCATGCATCACTATGTACCTTGTACAGAATATCTTATCAGTAAGCATTTGGTGAATGAATGAATAAATGAATGAATGAATGAATGATCATAATAGAGTAGGAATGCAGTGCTACTCTATAGTTCAGAGTGACCCTTATCATTTGGTTACTCTCATTCAAACATTTTCTATACCACTGAAATCCCAAAGTCCTTTGTTTCCAAGCAGTTTGTTTCCTCTTTATCACTACACCTTCTAGAATTGACCTAAGCATCACAGCCTAAATACTATCAAATGGAACAGGGGTCAAGATGGGAGGAGAATCAGATCTCAGTCATTGAGCATATTTCATCTGAACATAGTTCATTGTCTACTTGCTCCTCACTGGAAATAAAATATTCTGAACCATTCTCATCCCAAACAATTTCCCAGCTGCATAGCTTCCATTTTCTCATGTACAAGCACCCTTGAACAATAATCAAAGAGTCAGAAATATACCTTTTTCCTCCTCACACTACTGCCAAACTAATTTTAAACAATTCCTCAGAAAACATTAGTCACTCAAAGCTCCTTATGTTGCTAAGATTGGAGTTGGGGATGAGGCTGGGTATAGGACATTTAAAGATGATGATAACGGAAGAGAGAAGTTGAGCTTTCATTTTCTATCTCAAAACTAGGCACCATGCTGACCTTCCCACAAATTTTTCACTATAGACCAAACAACTTCAAGGTAGTAAGCCACAAATTGGAGACACTCAAGCAGGCTGGGCACCCAGTCCAATCATTGAGAATGGTTTGGTGAGGATTGCTAAACTACGCAAGAGAATAGATGAGATGATTCCTAAAGTCACTTTCAAGTCTAAGAATCCATTTTTATAAGATTCTGTATTTGATAGAACATCTAACATTTCCCCACCAACACTGAGAGCTGAAACACTCGCTGTGTCATTCATGAGTTGTGTTTGCAGTGTGTATAAATAAGAATTTTATTACATTACTCTTAACCTACTAAATTGCAGCCTTATCAGTGTGCCTTTGTAGCCAGCCATTTTTATCAGATGAAGACAATATGCTCTCCATGTGCCCAATGTGAAGGATGGTAATATAATAACAAGGGAGAGAGACTTCACAATTTATTAGTTGGAGGCCAAGCTTTCTCCACAGCACCCAAGGCCCAATTTTTAATGACAGTTGCCTCCCAATTAACAAATAGGATGTTGGTAAAAGCAGGAAAAATAAAGGTCTAGAATCAAAGAGATGTTAAGGTCTAAGCAACTAATGATATCCCTGGTTGCAAAAATGATTATTTATTATATTAGCAGGTTGGAAGAGTTGAAGTTTCAAGACACATTGCATATGTATTGTAGGCATAAATTCATTGGAAAGTACATAGTACTCTGTGTTTCATGGACTTAGTCCTAGTTAACCACCTCTCGAAATATGAATAAACTTTTAAATAGCTAGGATGAGAAAGGTCTGAGGGGAAATGCTATCAGGAGCCAGAGAGCTGAACCCCATGTGATGAGATGACCCAAAGAGAGGTACTTCTCCTATAGCATGGGAAGTGTTAGGGAACACTCTGAGTAGGAAGAATAGTCCAAAGTGGTAGGCCAGGGCAGATACAATAAAGGACTGGGGCCCAACAGGGGACACTATAAAGTAAGAAGCCAGGGCATTTGAATAAGAGAGACACCAAATTGTCCCCTACTATATCAATTTACATCCACATAATATTGCTTCACCTTCTCCCCACCTCCCCCCTCACCCCAAATTTACCAATTTTCTGGGTTCTTTGGCCTTGGTCCTTGGGAAACACTTTTCTCTTACTTCATTCACCAGAGGGCAATTAAAAAATGTCTTCTGTGCTGTGGAGGTAACATGAAGGTTCAGTCCCTACAGTCTATAACCCTATCAAAGGTCACAGAAAATTGAGATTGTGTTTTTTATAAAGAAGAAGGCACTAAAGGCAGATGATAGAATTACCACTTTCTGTGTTCTTCATCTTAACAAAGTGGAAGAAATACCAGCTCCGGATAGAAAGGTGATGTTCAAACCCCATTTCTTGTGTCTGTCCTTTTACCTCCCTTGAAGTAATCTTCTGGAGAAGAAAAAGCCTATAATTCCAGATATGCAGATGTCTCATTTAAAAATAAATATGGATGTTTGTTATTTCCAAATTCTTAGGGTTTTTTAAATATATGAAAACTATGCTTTTGGGGAAATATTAATTAAATGATGCAAAAAGAAAGAAATGTGAAAGAGAAAGAAAAAAGAAAAAATGATGCTATGAAAAAAAGAAAAGTTCTTATATTTCAAAAGACCAGTACTGACACCATATCCCCTGACTGTAAATGCATTAGCACGAAGTCCTGGAAGGGTGTGGGAGAGCCTGAGCAGACTGGAGATTGACACACCATGACTCAACGCTGCCTCTTTTCATAGACTTTATTTCAGGCTCACAACAGCCCCCTTCCCAGCCTTCTCCTGGTCCTCAGGGAGGATTCTCAGCATCTTTCCATTCCCTGACCATCTCCTCTCTACTTTGGCTCATTTGAATATGCATGGGGAAAAATTAGATTTTGGAATTCTAGGAAAGGATAATAAAGATGCAAGGCCTCACTGTGGCTGATCCTTAAATGGATCCAAATTAAATTGTGGGCACTGCTGAACACAAAAGCACTGTCAACTACAGCACTCACTAAAATGGATTCTAGCTTTGTATATTAAGGAAGTTGAGGATAGAGACAATAGCCTTTATCTCTAAATATGCAATCATTCTTAGCAGGACCTAACTTCATTGACTTTTATGATAAATTTTCTATTACATTTAATTGTTTCTTATATATAAAGAGAAAGAAAAGACATGAAAAAAGATGAGTGAAAAGCTATGTAAAGTTTAATGATAATGATATGCTTTGTGATCATCTCTGATTATCTTGGTAATCTACTCTATAAACCAGCAGACATGATTTCACTCTGGGTTAGTTGTTGGAAGGCAGTATAATTTTAGTTTTAAAAGGCTAATTTATCATTTACATTTTGGTAAACATTCATCTCTAGGAGGTAGCCACTAGATACTAAGGCTTACAAATGCAAAGTTACACTTCCTGATTTACAAAATAAATAATCTTTCTTAATGAACCACCTGAGCCAGCATTAATCAACCAATTTTTTAAAGCTATCCAAGTAAAATCAGCTAATTCACATGATTTATCTCACATCTATGTTTCCATATCATGTATATAATGCTTTGCATGTGGTACATTCTAAATTAAAGTTGAATTTGAATATATCTTTATTATTTATTCAGATAGGAAAAGAACCCTTAAACTGTCATCTTTTACAACAAAATAAAAACATGCCTTTTTAGCTCTTACTATTTTTTATATTCCTCTCAAATGTCATGAACTTAATGAAAATAAAAACTATTTAAGGTGAGCTTGTGGTTTCACAAAATGACTAGCCCAGAAAATAGAAGATAGGGGTTGAAGGCATTCCAAGGTTCCAATGGTATGTGCAGAACATAGATTCCATGGCAGCCCCAGCCAAAGTAGATTACACCATAGGTCTGGGGGTTTTTTTTATGGAAATAATGTAACATAGAATTGAGAAAATTGACCATAAAGGTATGGGTTTATTTTGGACTCTCTATTCTGTTTCATTGATCTCTATGTCTGTTTTTATTCCAGTACCATGCTATTTTGATTACTATGACCTTTTAGTATAGTTTGATATCAGGTACAACTTTTTTTTTCCCTTAAGATTGCTGCTGTTATTCAGGGTTGTTGTGTGTGTGTTTTTTTAAGTGAAAGGAGGGGAGATAGAGACAGACTCCCTATGTGCTCTGACCAGAATCCACCCAGCAACCTCCATCTGGAGCCAATGCTCTGCCTATCTGGGGCCATGCTTGCAAACAAACTATTTTTAGCACCTGAGGCAGTGGCTCCATAGAGCCATTCTCAGCACTCGGGGCCAATACACTCGAACCAGTCAAGCCATGGCTGTTGGAGGGAAGAGAGAGAGAAGAGGGAGAGGAAAATGATGAGAAGTAGATTTGAACTTCTCCTGTGTGCCCTGACTGAGAATTGAACCTGGGCCATTCATAATGGGTCAATGCTCTACCACTGAGCCAACCAGCCAGGGCGTTATTCAGGGTCTTCTGTGGTTCCAAAGAACAATTGATATCTTGATAGAAATTGTATTGAATCTACAGATTGATTTGAACAATATGGAAATTTTAATAATGATAATTCTCTCCCTTATTTGTGTCTTTAATTTCTTTCTTTAGTGTCTTATAATTTTCTGAATATAAGTCTTTTACATCCTTAGTTAAATTTTTTCTTAGGTACTTTATTATTTTTGAAGCAATTGTAAATGGGATTATTTTTCTCACTTCCCTCTCTGATGATTCATTATTTATGTACAAAAATGCAACTGACTTCGATATATTTATTTTGCATGCTTCTACTTTACTGAATTCGCTTATCTGTCCCAGTAGTTTTATGGTGAAATCTATAGGGTTCTCCATATACAGCATCATGTCATCTGCAAATAATGACAGTTTTACTTCTTTTTCTTTTCCAATTTGGATGATTTTTATTTCTTCTTCATGTCTTATTGTTGTGGTTAGAACTTCCAGTATTGTGTTGAGTAAGAGTGGTACAAGTTAATATTCCTGCCTTGTTCCTGGTCTTATGTTTAAACATTTCTTAGAGAAATGTTTCTAGTTTTGGGCCATTGAGAATGGTATTGGCTGTGAGTTTGTCATATCTGGTCTTCTTTACATTGAGGTGTGTTCCCTCTATTTATACACTTATTTTTAACACAAATAAGTGCTGGATTTTATCAAGTGCTTTTTATGTATATATTGATATAATCACATATATTTTTTCTTTATTTTTTGTGTGATGTATCACATTTATTGATTTTCAGATATTGTACCAAACTTGCATCCTCAGAATAAATCGCATTTGATCATGGAAATTTATTAAAATATGACAACAATGAAGCTTGACCAATGTATGACCTTCTTAAAGTATTGCTAGATCTGGTTTGCTGATATTTTGTGAGAATTTTCTCATCTATGTTCATCAGAGATGTTGGCCTATCCTTTTTTTTTTTTCTGTAGTGTATTTATCTAGTTTTAGAACTGAGATAATGCTAGCCTCACAAAATGAGCTTATTAGTCTTTTCTCCTCTTGAATTCTTTGAAATAGTTTTTAAAAAATAGATGTTAGTTCTTTTTTGAATGTTTGATAAAATTCACCTGTGAAGCTATCCAGTCTAGAACTTTGTTTTGGGGGAGGTTTTTTTGTGTGTGTGTGTGTGTGTTGTTGTTGTTGTTTTGCTTACTGCTTCAATTTTAGTAGTTTTATTTGTCCCTTGATTCTTCCTGATTCAGTTAATTCCAGGTATCTTTTCTGATTACAGTGGTATGAAGCTAGAAATCAGTAATAGGAGAAAAACTATAAATTTCACAAATGTGTGTAAATTAAACAACACACTAACACATTCCTGGAAAAAGAATAGGTCAATGAAGAAATCAAAAGAAAAAAAATTTTAATATCTTGAAACAAATGAGAATGGACACACAACATATCAAAACTTATGGGATACAGCAATAGCAGCTTTAAGAGGGAAGTTTATAGCAATAAATGCCTGCATTAAAGAAAAAGAAATAATGTCCAGTAAACAAACTACTTTACACCTCAAGGAATAGAAAAAGAACTATCTAAGCCCAAAGTCCAAAGATGGAGATAACAATAAATCTGAGCAGCAGTAAGTAAAATAGAGAATAGGAAATCCATATAAAAAAATCAATATAACTAAAAGTTGTTTTTTTCAAAAATATAAACAAAATTGATAAACCTTTAGTTCGACTTACCAAGAACTTACATAAACTTTATGTTTACACTATACTGTAGTTTATTAAGTGTGCCATAGCAGTATGTCTAAAAAACAATGTACATATCTTAATTCTTTTTAAAAATTTTATTGCTAAGAAAAATACTAACCATGAGATAAAATTCTAGTGAGTTCCAGTCTTTTTGTTGATGGATAGCCTCGCTTCAGTGTTGATGGCTGCTGACTAATTATGGTAGAGATTGCTAAAGTTTGGAGTGGTTGTAGCAATTTACTAAAATAAGACAACAATGCAGTTTGACTCATCAAATGCTGTCTGATAACATTTTACCCATAGAACATTTTTCAGAAATGAAGTAAATTTTTCAAATCCTGCTGCTACTCTATCAAGTAACTTTATGTAATACTCTAAATCCCTTGTCATTTCAACAGTCTTCATTTTAACCAGGAGTAGATTTCTTCTCAATAAACCATTTTCTATTCTCATCTCTTAAAGTTTTTCATAAGTTTGCAGCAATTTAGACACACCTTCAGGCTCCACTTCAAACTCTAGTTCTCTTGTTATTTCTAACACCTCTCAGTTGCTTCCTCCACAGACATCTTGAATCTCTCAAAGTCATCCATGGGGATTGGAATCAAATTCTTCCAAACTCCTGTCAATGTTGATTTGACTACTTCCCATGAATCACAAATATTCCTAATGGCATCTAGAATAGTGAATACTTTCCAGAAAGTTTTCCATCTACTTTGCCCAGACCCATCAAAGGAATAGCACTATCTAGGGCAGCAATAGCCTTATAAAATACATTTTTTTATATATATTATTTTTTAAATTTCTTTTTACTTATTCATTTTAGAGAGGAGACACAGAGTGAGAGAGAGAAGAAGAAGAAGAGAGGAAGGGGGGAGGAGCTGGAAGCATCAACTCCCATATGTGCCTTGACCAGATCAGTGCAGGGTTTTGAACTGGCGACCTCAGTGTTCCCAGGTCGACGCTTTATCCTCTGCGCCACCACAGGTCAGGCAAATACATTTCTTAAATAATAAGATTTAAAAGTTTCTTCAATAAAGTGTGCTGGGGAAATTGGAAAGCCACATGCAAAATAGTGAAACTAGATTACACTTTGTCCCCATGTACAAAAGTTAGTTCAAAATGGACCAAAGACCTAAATGTAAGATCAGAAACAAGGGATTACAAAGAAGAAAACATAGCTACTAAACCTATGGACTCTGGTCTTAAAGAGGATTTTATTAATATGATTCCAAAGTCAAAGGAAATAGGGATAAAATAAATGAATGAGACTATATCAAACTAAAATATTCTTCACAGCAAAAGAAACTGACAACAGAACAAAAAGACAACCAATTAAATGGAAGAAGATATTTTCAAACAACCACTCCAACATGGGGGGGTTAATATCCAAAATATATAAAGAACTCATAAACTCAACACCATACAATCAAACAATCCAATTTTAAAAATGGGCAGAGGACATAAATAGACACTTCTCTTAGAAAACATACAAATGGCCAACAGATATATGAAAAGGTTCTCAGTTTCACTAGCTATTGGGAAATGCAAATCAAAACTACACGAGATACCACCTCACACCTATTAAAATGGCTATTATTAACAAGGCAAGTAATAACAAGTGTTGGAGAGGTTGTGGATAAAAGGGACCCCCCTTGCCTGACCAGGCGGTGGCACAGTGGATAGAGCATTGGACTGGGATGTGGAAGACCCAGGTTCGAGACCCCGAGCTGGCCAGCTTGAGTGTGGGCCCATCTGGCTTGAGCAAAAAGCTCGCCAGCTTGGACCCAAGGCACCTGGCTCCAGCAAGGGGTTGCTCGGTCTGCTGAAGGCCCGCAGTCAAGGCACATGTGAGAAAGCAATCAATGAACAACTAAGGTGTTGCAACGGCAACGAAAAACTAATGATTGATGCTTCTCTCCTCTCTCCATTCCTGTCTGTCTATCCCTATCTATCCCTCTCTCTGACGCTCTTTCTGTCCCTGTAAAAAAAAAGGGGGGGGGGGGAATCCCTCATTCATTGCTGGTGGGAATGTAAACTGATATAGCTACTATGAAAACAGTATTGAGGTCTCTCAAAAAATGAAGACTAGAGATACCATATTATCCAGCATTCCCTCTTCTAGATATCTACCAAAAAATATTTAAAACCATTTATTTACAAAGATATATTCAGCCTTATATTTATTGCAGCATTATTCATAGTGGCCAAGACATGGAAACTATCAAAGTGCCCTTCAATAGATGATTGGAGAAAAAATATGTGGTACATATATATAATGCAATACTACTCAGCCACAAGAAAATATGAAGCAATGCCATTTGAGATAACATGAAATATTATGCTAAGTGAAATAAGTCAGTCAGAAAAAGCTAAGAACCACATGATTACACTCAAATGTGGAATAAAAAACTAAAACTCACAGACACAGACATCTCCACCAGAGCTCTTGGGTGACCAGGTACATTGTCAGTGACCAATAATATTTTGAAAAAAAATCTTTTTTTTTTTTATTTTTAGCAGTAGGTCTCAACTGTGGGCTTAAAATATTTAGTAAACCAACCATGTTGTAAACAGATGTGCTGTCCTCCAGGCTCTGTTGTTCCATTTATAGAGCACATGCAGAGTAGATATAGCATCATTCTTAAGCACCTTAGGACTTTTGGAATGGTAAACTAGCATTGGCTTCAAGTTAAAAGTGTCCAACAGCATTAGCCTTTAATGGGAGAGTCGGCCTATCCTTTGAAGCTTTAAAACAAGACGTCCCACAGCGTTCTTATATGCCAATGATGAAACACTGGAAAATGAACTAAAAAAAATTCCTTTTACAATTCCAGCAAAAAAAAAAAGAATGAAATACCTAAGAATAAACTTAACAAAGAATGTGAAGGACCTATATACTGAAAAGTACAAAACATTACTGAAAGAAATTGAAAAAGACACAATGAAGGGGGAAAATGTTCCATGTTTATGGATTGGAAGAATCAACACAGTTAAAAATGGCCATATTACCCAAAGCAATATGCAAATTTAATGCAATCTCCATCAAAATCCCAATGTCATTTTTTAAAGAAATAGAAAACAAAACAATTACCAGGTTTGTATGGAACCATAGAAAACCCTGAGGAAAAGAATGAAGCCAGAACTATCACACTACCTGACTTCAAATTATACTATAAAGTCATGATAATCAAAACAGCATGGTATTGCAGAAAAACAGACATACAGACCAATGGAACAGAATCAAGAGCTCAGAAATAAAACTACATATATATGGACAAATGATCTTCAGCAAAGAAGCCAAAAACACACAATGGAGGGATAAAAACCTCTTCAATAAATGGTGCTGGGAAAATTGGAATCCCACATGCAAAAGAATGAAACTTGACTACAGTTTATCTCCCTGCACAAAAAATTAATTCAAAATGGATTAAAGACCTAAATATAAGATTCAAAACAATAAATTACATAGAGAAAACACAGGTACTAAACTCACAGACCTTGGCCATAGAGAACAATTTATGAATTTGACCCCAAAGGCAAGGGAAGTAAAGGCAAAAATAAATAAATGGGACTACATGGACTAAAAAGCTTCTGTACAGCAAAAGAAACTGACAACAAAACAAATAGGCAGCCAACTAAATGGGAGATGATATTTGCAAACAAAAGCCTCAATAAGGGATTAATATCCAAAATATATAAAGAACTCACAAAGCTCAGCAACAAATAAACAAACAATCCAATTAAAAAATGGAAGACTTGAACAGACTCTTCTCCCAAGAGGACATACAAATGGCCAACAGATATATGAAAAGATGTTTATTTTCACTAACTATTTGAGAAATGCAAATTAAGACTACATTTGTACAGAAATGTGTATCACCTCACACCTGTTAGATCAGCTATTATCAACAAGACAGGTAACATCAGGTGTTGGAGAGGCTGTGGAGAGAAAGAAACCCTCACTCACTGCTTCTGGGAATGCAAATTAGTACAACCATTATGAAAGAAAGTATGGTGGTTCCTCAAAAAATTAAGAATAGAATTACTATGGGACCCAGCAATCCTTCCACTGGATATGACCCCAAAATCTCAAAAACATTGGTACGTAAAGACACATACACCTTTATGTTTATCACAGCATTACTCACAGTGGCCAAGACATGGAAATAACCAAAGTGTCCCTCAATGGAGGATTGGATAAAGAAGTGGTACATATATACAGTGGAATAATACTACTCAGCCATGAAAAATGATGATATATTGCCATTACGACAACACGGATAGACATTGAGAACATTATACTGAGTGAAAAAAGTAAATCAGAAAAAGCTAAGAACTGTATGATTTCACACTTAGGTGGGATATAAAACTGAGACTCATGGGCATTGATGAAAGTGAAGTGGTTACCAAGGAGAAGGAAATGTGGGGGAGGAGAAGAGGAGTGGGGGAAGGTTATAAAGAGGAACAAATACAAGGTGGCAGAAAATGATTTGACTTTGAGTGATGGGTACACAACATAATCAACTGTTCAAATGTTACAAAAATGTTCACATAAAACCTATGTACTCTTATTAATCAATGTCACCCTCTTAAATTTAATTTTCTAAATAAAATTTAAAAATTAGAAGCATTAAAAAAAATAAAAGCAGACATCTATGTCTCCTGTGTAGCTATGGAAGTTATAGTAGTTCTTCCAATATCAAGATGTTTTGTCTACAATGAAAATCTGTTACTTGGTGTAGCCACCTCTATTTCATTATTTAGTTTAGTTAAATTTTCTGGATAACTTGCTGTAGCTTCTGCATCAGTGCTTGCTCCTTCACCTTGCATTTCTTTCCTTACATCTCATGAACCAACCTCTGCTAATTTCAGACTTTTCTTCTGCAGCATGCACAGCTCTCTCGGCCTTCAGAGAATTGAAGAAAATTAGGCCTTGCTCTATATTAGACTTTGGATTAAAAGAATGTTATGGCTCCTTTGATCTTCTATCCACATCAGTAATACTTTCTCCATATCAGCAATCACGCCATTTTGCTTTCTTCTCATACAGGTGTTCACTGGAGTAGCCCTTTTAATTTCCTTCAAGAACATTTTCCTATAAAAGTTCCCACTGACCTTTTATAGATCTGTGAATTAAAAAGAAAAGTTTCCTAAAAAGAACCAAAGGGAGTTAGGAAAGGTGAGTTACAAAATGGGAGAAACGTTTCCCAGAAAGGTGTAGAAGGGTGAAAGGAAATTCTATAACTCGATTCCATTAGGAAGCTGACCCTAGAAAGGACTGAGCTTTGTGAGAAGCATGAATCCATTAGCTACCAGGAAGGGAAAATATAAAAATGCTGGAAAGCATTTAACCTCAACTTTATGACTGGGAACGGCCCCTCATGACTGGATGGCATCAGGAAGCTTGGGAAATTAAAGCATAGAGGATAGATACCCTGCTAGTTCCCTCACTGTGATCTGATACAAAATGACTTAGAAGAAAGTAAGACAGAGGTCTTTAAGAGAGAAACAGTTAATTTACCACAGGAAACTTTACCCACACAGAACAGTGTGTTTCTGGCTATAAGATCATCTCAGTAATTTCCTGCAAACTGTGGTGACTTCTTTGTAAAAAAGCTTCTAAGAAATAGTCCCAAAAAACTCTTCTTGCTTTTATTACCCAGGGAGTACATGCCTGTCACTGCTGAATTCTGAGGCAAGACATCCACACCAACCACAATGCAAAAATCTATCATAAATGGGTCATAGGGATTGGGCAGAAATATGAAGTGGCATTAAGTGTGTTAGATACTGGCATAAGGCCATGAAGAAAATGTAGAAAACACACTCACTCCCGCTTTAGTGTTTCACACAACATGATCAGTGTTTGAAGGGAAAATGCTCAAATTGGAAGATGGAGGTTCCTCTTTTCCTGGGTTCCTTGCAATAGCAGGGTGGTAGTGGTCCTTCTGAGGACTTCCAAGCAATGATCACGGTGTCTTGTGAGCACTACCCATTGCTAGGAATTGTTTTACATATTTTCACTTGTAAAACAAAAGTCCTTTGAATCATAAAATAACTCCAGATATTATCAGATTCTCCAAATAGACCTAGTACTTCAAATCAAGAATAGTTAATATGAATTTTGAAAGTTTAATGTTTATTACAATCTCTACAGTATTCTAGATTTGTGTCTTTGCAGGGGAAAAAAAGTATTATTATGGCAAAAGAAAAAGATAGCTATATTTTAAGACTCTTTGCCTCAATGTGTCAACTTCTCTCCATTTTTCTTTCAAAGTATTCATTGGTGTGCTTGAGGGTAAGAAGTGACCTATATACTGTGATGTAACAAGGACTGGCCATTTCCATCTTGTCGAGGCCTCTCAAGAAGTCTCTATTTAATCCTCTTTGCCTTTCTTTTGCCAAGGACTTGTGCTAAGGAGCTAGGTCTTGATTTTGCTCCTATTCTCTCTCCTTCAGACTGTAGGTTGAACTTTTCCTTTGATGGGTTTGCTGAAAGCAAAAACAACCATCTTAATCACCTAAACACTACATTTATAATTTTTAAACAGAAGACACTTATTACAATATGCAAGCTTGTCACCCAAGAGTTTGGCCTGTGATGGTATTGGTGGGTGGATAGATCTAGTCACACCATTTTCCGGCAGTGGTTTCACTGTTGTTGAGGGAACTCACAGACTCATGTTCCGATGCTTAATGGGCATACTAATCTGTGCTCACTTCTCTCAAAAACCCTTACAATTTATTTGATTATGCCAGTTTTAAGATTTCTATACACTTGGAAAGCTATCACTGAAAATGACCTCTAGCCATTTATTCATTGAGCAATTTAGGCATGAGATACCATTTTTCCCCCTGTTACTAACAAGCTAATAGAAGCTGACAATATAAACAATTTTCAGTTAGCCCAGAAACCCCATAGAGGTCATGGCTCTTCCCATGTTGACTAATATCATATCTGCTGGAGGCAGATAGAGTCAGTCACATTACCATGTTGTGCAAAGGTTGAGAGGGTTTAGAGAAGCACTGTCCAATCAAAATGGAATTCAAGCCATATATTTAATTGCAAAAATTTCTAGTAGCCACATTAAAAGCAAGAAAAAAAAAATAAGTGAAAATAATTTTATTAATATATCATATTCAACCCAATCCAAAATATTACCAATTCAATAAGTAAGACAGTGGATTAGTTTCCTGTTGCAGCTATAACAATTACCACAGATTTAGTAGATTAACACAAGACATTTAGCCCTTGCTGGCTGGCTCAATGAATAGAGTGTCAGCCAGAAGTATGACATCCCCAGTTCTATTCCCAGTCAGGGCACACAGGAGAAGCAACTATCAGCTTCTCTTCCCCTCCCTCTTCTGCTTCTCTCCCTCTTTCTGTCTTATAGCCAGTGGCTCGATTGGTTCAAGTGCCGACCGGGGCACTGAGCATAGTTTGGTTGGTCTGAGCAAGCATCAGCCTCAGGTAATAAAAATAGCTCAGTTGATTGAGCATCCAACCCAGACAGGGTTTGTTGGGTGAATCCCAGTCAGGGTGCATGTGAGAGTCTGTCTCACTATCTCCCCTTCTCTCACTAAAATTAAATTAAATAATTAAATTAAATTAAACAAAGCAAAACAAGATATTTATTACCTGAAATCCAAAATTAGTTTCATTGGACTAAATTAATGTGTTGACATCTTTCTGGAGGTTCTAGGGGAAATTCATATTTCTGCCTTTTTTTAGCTGCTGGAGGCTGCCCACATTCCTCTGCTTGTGGTCTTTTTTCCATTTCTAAAGCCAGCAATGCTGAGTTGGGTCTCATTTGCATTGCATTACTCTGACACTGCTGTTTTTGCCTCCTCTTTCACATTTAAGGACACTTGTGAGTACATTAAATTCACCTAGAAAATCCAGGATAATCTCTTCATTTATGGTCAGCTCATTAACAGTTTTAATTCTATCTTCAACTTTCATGTCTTTGTTGTATAACAGAATATATTTACAGCCCTGGCTGGATAGCTATCCTGGTTGGAGCATCAGCCTGAAATGCAAAGGTAGCGGTTCGATCCCCAGTCAGGGCACGTACAGAAACAGATTGATGTCCTGTCTGTCTGTCTGTCTCCCTTTTTCTCTGGATAAAATCAATCAATAAATTTTTTTTTTAAAAAAACAACACATTCACAGGTTGTGGGGATTAGAATATGGACATTTTGGAGGGAATAATTTTTCTGCCTGCCACTGTCAATATGAAATTTATTAATGACATTATTTTACAGTCTTGTTTTCATACTGCCTTCATAATCTTCAAAACTTATGTAGATTTTGCACTTAGAGCACATTTCAGTTTTGACTAACCACATATCAAGTGTTAAATAGCACATGTGGCTAGTGGTTACTGAACAAGACAACAGAGATCTAAAACAATGGTTCTCAAATTGGGCTGCACAATAAAGTCATCTAGAAAGCTTCTTAAAAATCCTGATTCTCAACCCATGCTTCATTCCAAAGACATCAGAACCTCTTGAGATGACCCCATTGTGTAGCCAAGATGGAGAACCTTTTGTGTAGGCCACAATAAACTTCATTCTTTCTATGTTGTCAAGACATTTCCCCAGTCTCTCTTCTCTGTTTCCCTGGTGTCAAAGTCCTGGTGGTGTGTCATCTTAAGAATTCTCAATTTCAGACACCAAATGAGTGTGTGTGTGTGTGTGTGTGTGTGTGTGTGTGTGTGTGTGTGCGTGCATGTGCATGCACGCATAAGCATATGTACATCTGGGCATACAAATATGTGTGCACTTAGCTTTCAGCATTTGAAAACATAATACTCAATTTAACTCCTAAATACTATGACTCTCAGATCCCTTTACACATGTGTACTTGTTCAGTACATATCTACTGAAAACCTACTGTGCAGTAGGAAGTATGCCAGCACATTATGGCACCCCCTACCTATGGTTGATGGAAGAAGTTGCTATGGAAGAACTATATATAATGTCAGAATTTCCATCCCACCATGCCTAGTAGCTCTTCTGAGGATACAGAATGCATGTATGCATACATACATATGTACATAAATACATACATACAGTTCTTATAACATGGTATCAGCATTGCTGGAGTTAGATCTGGGTAAATCCATTCTATTACTGAAAAAAAAAAACCAGCTCAGGAATAACTCATCCTCAGAGATACTATGAAACCTTGACAGTGACTGCCACCAAATCCAAATGATGAAGTGGTCCTTGAAATACAAAACTTCCTTGAGGCTTCTCAAAAAACCTCACTCTCAACTTGTTTGACTTCCTTTTTGCTGCTCTTTTCTCTTCACTTTTGTGTATTTCTGGGTTTCCCCTCTTTCTTGAGGAAGATGGTCCCACATAATATGCCCAGCTTTTGCTCTTCTGCTTTAAGAAACCAAATTATGCTTATTACCTACACTTTCTCATTTCTCTTCAATTGTCAATCTTACCATTAGGTATAAACTTTACCAAATACTACTGGTAGGCTCTTCCCAAGCAGAAAACTGTCATCTCTCTCTCTCTTTTTATTTTCCCACACTCGTTACGTACAGAATAAAATCTAAGTTCTTTAATGTCTTTCACCATTTGTCTCAATTATACTTACACACCCAGTTCTCCAGGCAACTAAACTCTGTTCTTCCCTAAAGACATCTTGCACTTTGCTCAAGTTAAGCTGTCTGCTGGGGAGTCTATCCCCGTTTACATCACAGGTGATCATTCTACCTGCACTCATATACCCCTTCTCAATAAATCCCATATAACCTTCCTTACATTATATATCCAATGTTGCAATCTCCATTTGTGTTTTTTATAAATCTGTGTCTTAACCTCCGTATTAGTCAGGGTTCTTCAGAAAACCAGAACCAAAGGATGCATGTTTTTACAGAAAGATTTGTTTTAAAGAATTGGCGCACATAATTATGGAGGCTGGGAAGTCTCAAATCTGCAGGGTAGGCCAGCATACTGGAAACCCAGGGAAGAGCGATACCGTATTTCAAGACTGAAGGACATCTGCCGGCAGAACTCCTATTTGCTTGTAGGTCAGTCTATTGTTCTGTTAAGTTCTTTAACTGATTGGGTGAGGTTCACCCACATGATGGCAGTCAATCTGCTTTACTCAAAGTCCACCAATTTAAATGTTAATCTCATCTAAAGAAAAAAAAACATGATCACAGAAACATCCAGAATGTTTGACCACATTATTTGGACACCATGACCTAAGTTGACACATAAGGTTAACCGTCATCAACCTCTTTGAGCACCCAGACAGTAATGAATCACCATCTCACCACCCCACCAGGGTGTGCCATGATCACTTACCCATGGCAGGTCCTCAGTAAACAATGCAGAATTGAGTCCAACCAAAACACACATACAGGCCCTGGACATACTGTAAGGTATTTTTCCCCTTCCTTCTTTCTTGCCAGAGAAAAAACACCTTACATTTGGTGCCAAAAACTCAGGAAGAGTTGAAAGCCCACTGGGGCTGCTCTTCTCCCCGTCCCCTCCGAGAAAGAACCAGGACCTCCAACTTTCCACTTTGGGGCACGGTGCGGTAAGTCCTCTGCCTCCAAACTTCCCTCAGTTCTTTCCGCCAAGACTACCTGTCTGAAACTGTAGCTATGTCAGGGAAGTCTTTTCTGTCCAAGTGTGTGTGTGCCTTGGAGACGTTCCGAGCACATCCACTTTCCCTATCTGTCTGTGGCCAGAGCTTGAGTTTTGGGATGCCAGTTCTCAACTCTGACCACTCCAAGGACTGAGGGCAGCTGTGGGGGCAAGGAATCCCAAAACACTCCGGGAGTTGCCTTCCCTTCCTAAAGAAGAGGAAACTGTTCTTCTCTGCTGTGACCAAGCCACAGAACCCACTGGATAATTGGACCGGGTAGCCTCCTGAAGGGAATTTTGGTTTTAACACCCTCACCAATTTAACTATCTCCAAAAAAGCTGGGAGCTGCTTGGAGATCTCTTACATACAGGGCTTCTAATTATTTGCGCACTTGTCCTTAATCTCTGCGCCACTTGTTCTACATGCAGACCTTTTTTAGGTCAGAGAAACCTAAACCCTCTGCTCATAATCTTTCTCTGCAGACTCCCAACTCTCTCCCCTCCAGACAGTCCCCTCCCCTCCCTTCACTAAATCCTGTTTCTCATTCACCTGCAAATACCAGTCTCTCTTTCTCCTACCCTGCTGGCCAAGGGCCTCTCCCTTCTCCACTGCATTCTTAAGTCCCTCCTCCATCAGGCCATTCTCAGCCTGTCATTGGCTCTTACACCGGTTTGCAGAAAGCCCAACCCCAATCTGCTTGCAGGAAGTTCTGACCCTGTCTTGCCGCTGGATCCAGCATTTCCAGCTGGATTTGGGTGCCAGGCTCCCTAGGAGCCCCCCTCCTCTTATTCTCAACCCCAGGACCCTATCTGGGACCTGTGAACATGGCATTTAAAGTTTTTAATGGTCGCAGCTAGTAGGAAACGGCCAAGGCTGCTCGCCAGGCGCGCATGTAGCAGAAGGTAAAGCTTCAAACCCAGCCTCTTGTGGCAGCCCTGAGGCTGGCAGAGCAACAGGGGCAAGGCACAGGAAGTGCCCAGCCCAAGTCTGGACTACAATCAGGAATCCCAGCAGCTTGCTTTAAGTGTGGCAAGCAGGACCACTGTGCCTGACAGGGTCCCTTCTTGCGGCTGCCCACTGAGCCCTGCCCTAACTACAAGCAGCCTGGTCACTGGTGGAGCGATTGCCCCTTTGGGCAGCAGGCTCATCTCAATGCCTCTACGTGGAGGACGAGGCAGCCACGTGGGCGCATCGCTCAAACTCCTAGGTCACCGCCTGAACTCGGAGAACCCAGGCTATACTGCAACTAATAGGTAAGTCCATCTCATTTCTTGTGGACACGGGGGCTACTTTCTCTGTTTTGCCACCACACTCTGGACCTCTAATTCCCTCACAGGTCTCGGTTATGGGAATGGATAGGACCCCTTCTTTTTCCCCTTTGCACTTCACCCCTGACATGCAGTTTAAATGGAATCCCCTTTTTTGCACTCTTTCTTAGTTATGCCATCGTGCCCTGTACCCCTTCTGGGTCAAGACATTCTACACAGTCCAGCTGACAGCATCTTCGCACTTACTCCTACCATTCCTCACTACCAAGGGCTCCCCCGTAATCAATGCTACCCTCATTTCTAACCATGTCTCTCACCTCAAGCTTACTCCCATGCAGGATCATTGGCAGTCAGTACCACTGGGCCCTACTCGTCTGCGGCTCACCAAAAGGTTGGGCCCTGCAGACCCTCCTATTGCTCCTGTCCCCCGCACTAGGAACCTGCCGCCAGAGTGAACTGAAGCAGGGAGCAATGCTGTTCAGTAAGACTGGCCTGATGAAAGAAGCTTCAATCTCCTTAACCATCTGTGAGAGAAATTAAGCAATAATCTCTCCTCCTACAACCTGCTTAACTCCTGATGACAGCCACCTATTCTTACCTGGGCTGCTCCTATCCTAAATTTTCTAACTATCAGCGTATAACTCATATTTGCATCTCTTTTTTAAAATTCTTACAGAACCGCATCTGTGAAGTTTCTCAACTCATGGCCAAACAGATGTCCCTCCTGACTCCCCTCAAAGTCACTGCTTTATGACCTCCCCTCCTCATGACACCTCTAACCAGCAGGAAGTAGCCAGACGAATAAACAGCGCTCCTATTCTATTTAACAAAAAAGGTCAGAATGTAAGATCGGTGGATAATGGAGACGGTCACATGAGGAACTCAGACCCGGGACTTTGGCTAGGGCCACCCACAACTAAGGTCACCAAGAGAAACTTCCCAGAGGTCCTTGGGAGAGGAGCGACTGTCTGTCAGCCAGTGAGATTTCACCGCGTCATATTAGCTCGCCCACCCTAGAGAACCCCTTTAAATACCTCTCATACGGTTTAATTTGGGCGACTCCTCTGGCCTCTGTCCCCCAAGCTAGGGAACCTCATCGGGCGGGATGCGTGGTAGTTAATAAAGCCTTTGCTTTCCACACTTGGTGGCTCCAGCCCTCTTCCTTCTTTCTCGGTTGGAAAATGCCTCACACATACGTCTGCACCCGAAAAGCAATCTTTCTGTCACCCAGCCAAGATTGGTGAGGAATTGTCCTTTGGCAGAACTTCTCTTGCCTTTGATTCTTTCTCCTCTTTCCTCACTTGCCTGGAAGTAGTAAAATGGAAAGAAAAATAAAAAACTTTCAAAGAGAAGTACTGATATATGTTTTAAATCACCTCTGATACTAATAAAAATGTCAAAATCATAGCTTGGTAACATTGTGATGACCAAACATATTAAATAAAGAGGGAGCTACAAAAACGAGGTCTCTTGTTCTGTGCAGTTCTGATTTGCTAACGTAGGAACTTCTATGGGGCTGTGGAGCCCTCTTGAGTTCCAGTACAACAGGCAGTGGCTCAGGAAGGTGCACAAATGTAAGCAGAGTGGGGCAGAAGGGTGCTTACAGTTGTTTGTGTGGGAAATTAAATAACAATTGTTACAAAAATTAATAAATAATATTACAAGAATGAACTGTGTTTCAGCTACTCACCACTGTAAACCTACTTTTGCCCACCCTGTATATTCTCAATATTAGCAAGACTACTGGTGCAGTTGGCAAAGACAGCATCCGTAGTTAACCTAATCCATAGGATTCTGCAGGATATTTGAAAATCATCAAATGCCAAACCATTGGGATTTTTCAGACCTAACGCTTTGGGATACTTTTACTCCATAATAGAAATTATACTGAAAAGCAAGTATAACGATTTAAAATGTTATGATGATCTCTAATTGTAGAGGTGGGTATAAGTTTTTTAAATTCTCAATTCTTTCATTGGTTTCCTGCTTTTCATTTCTTTCCTCTCTCTCTCTCCAAGTAGAATTCTTTGGCATTGAGTCAGTTGTCTAAAAATTATATATAGGGTGGTTCAAATTAGGTTTACAGTGTCAGTGCACAAAACAGTGTATTCTTGTATTATTTTTCAAGTATTGTATCATTTTTCCATGTGAACAGCTGTAAACCTCCTTTTGCCCCACCCTGTATGCATGACTCACAGACTCACAGGATGTAGGTTTCATTAGCAAAAGTGGAATAAGAAAAGAAAGGACCCCTACCCCCACCACATCCTGACTCAACAGGCAGTGGGCCTGCCTGTGGGAGAGCTCTGGGGGATTGCAGCCCTGGAGAGAGAAGCTAACACTGCCTGTCCAGAATGGCTTACTGGAAGAGATGGAGCTCTGAGACGTTCATTTCCTTTTCTCTCTTCCACTAAGACCCTATGGTTTCATAATGGCATTTTAAGCAAGCTGTTAATGTGGGTAATGTAGTTTGGGAGAAAGCAAAATGGCACAATTATAAGAATCAATATATTGTGTGAGGGGGAGCAAAAACTTCTATTAAATATGAAGCAGGGCTTCGATTCCAACCAGAGCTAAGCCAGCAAGGAGAGTGAAGCCACCGCACCAGAAGGTGGTGTGAGTGCAAGAGGGGGGTGTCCCTGGCAAGTTTCCTCATTCCTTGCCTGGCGGAGATGCAGCAGCTGCCCTGGACCGATGGGAGGGTGAAGTAGTCCCAGGCCCAGCCAGCGCCTGCAGAGAACATACAACAGGCCCTTAGAAAATATTTGTTGAATTAATTTATAAAAAAATAAATGAATACATTTATGGACAAACAGCCCTGGCCCCCCTTATCTATGTCATTTAGATCAGTACTTTCAAAGTGTGGTCCCCTGACCAATAGATGGGCTTCAGCTGGGAACTTGTCCATAAGAAAAGGCTCCCTCCCCCAAACCAACAGGCCTATAGAGTCAGCAATCTGGTCAGGGAGCCCAGTGAGGGGTGTTTCACCAAGCCCTTCAGGCAGCTCTGATGTACAGCAGGATGCCCTTGAGAACCTCTGCTTTAGGCAAAGCCTCAGGTTTCAATAAGGAAGCCTACCACTCAAGAACTATACATTCTTAGCACTAGAGGGATTAAAAATAAAAAGTGATTCTGACATATCTTGTGCCTGTGAAAAGTCTTTTTCCTTGAACAAGTGGCACTTACAGGGTTCAATCAGAGAACTTTATTCTTCCCTCCCACTGCCCCTTTAAAGGTGGCTTAAATTCAACTGTAGAGTAGGGTGTTCCCCACCCCCGATGAAATCTCCTGCAGAGCTCATGATTTCTCCCTTACTTCTCAAAGAACAAAAAGATTTTGGCCTATTTTAGTTATAGGAATAGTCTCATTTCAGTAATATCTAGTCTAGTGTCAAAGTCACATACACTGTTCTCTCTTCCCTTCCAAGCTATCTTGCTTCAAAGAGAAGCAGGTAGGGAAGAGGGTAAGGGGATACAGTCACCTTTTCCTTTATCTGTCAGCCAAGTTCTTCCATAATTCCTCTCCCAGTCACCAAGTTATGTCTGGCTCCTCTGAGGCAGGGAGGTAGGAAGGGATGGGGAGGCAGAAGAGAGAAGGAGTAATAGGAGTCTTAACTTGAGCAGGATGGAAGCTATCTGGCACTACCATGAAAACCTTCCAGTTTCAACCTCCTGTGTGTGGGCACTGCCTGGCAAATTGGGACTTTTCACCCCAGCCTCTGGAATCTGTCAGAAACCCTCCTGTGGAGTCACTCTTACCATTGCAGATAATTCTTGAGTGAAATTGCAGGACTGTCCCTAAACTGGCATCATGCTCTTAGTCCCCACGCAAAGCTTGCCTCCTTGACCCACCATCTCTAGGAGTGATGTTCACATCCAAACTCTTCATTTTTCTTTATTCCCTAGGTGTGCAGGTGGAGTCCAACTTAGCCTTCTACCTTCCAGGGGTAGAAAAGTCAGCAATCTGAGTTCTTCATACTCCAGGAGACAAAGGTCAGCTCTTCACTCCTTTTTTTTTTCTTCTCTCTCTTTTTTTCTTTTTCTTTTTGTTTGATTGGTTGATTTGAGAAAGACAGGAACATCAATCTGTTCCTATATGAGCCCTGACTGGGGATTAAACTGGCAAACTCTGTGCTTTGGAAGGACTTTCTAACCAACCAAGAAGCCCCTCTCAGGTACTTGAGGAAAGGGAAATGTCACAACCTTCCAACATCTCTAACTGAAGGAACCTGATTAAGTAATTTCCAACCTCATTCTTAGCTTTCAATTATATAGCCTGGAAGGTTAATGGTGGGTGAACAGTCACAAAGCTCATTTTCAGAAGTTTCCATGGATGAACCCACTTGGATTTTCTCATGCCTCCCTGTGTAAATTGTGCTTGGCATCTTAGCCCCTGGGAGTTTAGAAATTGAGACTATTTTGATAGCCTTTTATACTGCACACATATGTAACTACTATTTATAGGGTGCTTTGCTCCCCAGTTAATAAAGTACACCCTATGTGATAAGATGTGCAATGGCTTTGTTGAAAACCAATAAGATCCAACTTGGCCAGGCAGTGGCACAGTGGATAGAGCATTGACCTGGGATGCTGAGGACCCAGGTTTGAAACCCCAAGGGTCACTGGCTTGAGCACGGGACCATACACTGTGGTCCTTGGATTGAAGCCGAAAGTCATTGGTTTGAACAAGGGATTATGAGCTCAGCTAGAACTTCCCAGTCAAGCCATGTATGAGAAAGCAATCCATAAAGAACTAACATGTTGCTACTACAAGTTGATGCTTCTCATCTCTCTTCCTGTCTTTCCTTTTCCCTCTTTCTCAATCTGACTCTCACCAAAAAAAAAAAAAGAAAAGAAAAGAAAATCCATAAGAAACAAAGAGACAAAGAGATAGATTTAGAGTTTAGAATTTTAGAAAATAGATTTCTTTCACCTGGAGGGATCAGGTAGCTATTAATAGCTCTCACAGCCATATGGGATTTGTTATATTTATCACTGAAACTCACTTCCCAAACCTTTAGCCAATAAGCCTTCAAGATAGCTCACTCAGACAGGTCAGGGCTGTGACACAACCACCCAGCCCCACCCTTTATCTCTCCTAAATTCTCTAATGATAACTCTGTTCCTAACTTTCCATCTCCCTTCAAAGCTTTTCAAAACTCAGAATTCACCCAAGACCCTGCTTGAGGCCCTCTTAACACATACACCAACTGCCAAACCATCCATTTGGGGGATCTGAACTAATAGTTAAGATGTAGTCTCTTTTGACCATGTTTTAATACTGCTATAGCCTGAGTTTTTACCACAGAGAGTAGAAGGATTTGTGAGCAATAGTCACACCATAGTTCCCAACTGGGAGCCAGCTACAACTGGCCAGAAGGCACTCTGCCACACTCTGGGTTTCGCACCCTGATCAAACCTTGGACCCAGCCAGTTCCGACTCCTGTAAAACAGATAATCCCTGAGGATTTCAATCTGTTCCCAAGACCTCCTCTCTTTTCTGGCCCTTTATAGAGGGTACAGCAAATTGTGTCATATTAAATAAATTCAAATGAAATCACTGACTCAACCAAAATTCAGTAGAACTAGTTTCTTCTTGACCTGGTTTAATGGACCCTGAAGTTCATCTGCCCATCTGCATGCCAGACATCTCCTGTGTAAACCCCTCTCTGATGTGCCACAATGGTGGTCTCCTGTCAAGCAGACATCAGCAGAAACTAGTGCAGAACTTCTATATTTAACCAGAGATTTCAAATATTGATAAAGCTTGCCCTTCACTGCCCAGGCCCTGGCCAGAAAACATTAAGTATTCAAGAAAATGCAGAAAGCTAATTGCTAAACAGCACTCTAGAGCTGAGCTCTCCATGAGGGGCAAGTAATGGAGCATGTGAATAATTTTATAGCACAAGTAACATGGCTTGCAATCATACAGACATACACCTCAGAGATATCACAGGTTTGGTTTCAGACCATCACAGTAAAGCAAATATCACAATAAGCAAGTCACATGAATTTCTTGGATATAATACTGTAGATGCAATTTTTTGCACATAAAAGTTATATTTACACTCCACCATAGTTTATTAAGTGTGCAATAGCATTTTATCTAAAAATGTACATACTTTAAGTAAAAAAATTTATTGCTAAAAAAAATGTTACTGTTCTCTGAGCCTTTAGCGAGTTGTAATCTTTTTGCTGCTGAAGGGTCCCATGCTGGTGAAGGCAATCTCTGTGAAGCACAATAAACAGTCAGTAACACAAGGTACGCCTGTCCAGTTACTGTTCTCTGTGACGTCTGGAAGTGGGCTGACCACTCGCCCTGCCTTCCTCTCTTACCACCCGCTCACTACTTCTTTGAACTGACTTGAATGCCTGGAGCAGACAACACTGACCTCCTAATTCCAAAAATTTTGATATTTTCCTGGGATTTATAATACTATGCCACACTTGTTCCCCTAATTCCATCTCACAGATTCTCTCCCCTCTTTTGCTGACCCTACTCCAACTTCTCTGATGCCCTTCTTTCCCTCCTCCACCCACTAAATACCCTTTCCTCCAAATTCAGTACCTAGCCATCTTCTCTCCCCATCATACCCTAGACTCTCTAATTTATGGAACATTCCTTTCCAAAGCTATATCTCCAACCCCAGTTTCTCCCCTGAGCTCCAGTCCAAACTTTCCAAAGCCCCCATAGGTACTTATATTTGAATGCTCTTGGCTGCCTGGCATATGACCCCCTTTCTTACTTTGGGAGACTTCCAAGTGTTAGAATCCATCTGAGTCCGTAAAGATCAGAGTAACAGGCTTTAATGAGAGGAAACCTGAAGGGCTGTCTCTTAAGGGAGAGTCGCACCAGGCACAGGCTAGGACTGGGCTTTAAGGGTTAGGGGATGGGGAGTAGGAAGGGTTGTATGGCATTTGCCAATTGGCTGCTGGACAAAAGATTGTCTTTTATGGAAGTGTGAGTCTGTGTAACTTCTAGCAGTTTTCAATCATCCAAGACTTCTCGGATTGTGACATCAGACATTCCTTTGTGGTTGGTCATCTGCCGCGAGCCCTGAAACAAAACTTATGCAGGCAGGGTTAAAGAAATGAAACTTAAGATTCCTGACTATTTGATATATAAAAAGGAAAGTGAGTGGTTCCTAGAGAGGCCTCAAGGAGAAAGGGATGGAGGTCATTATCTTCAGTAACTTCTTCCTGCTGAGTAGGGGGGATGAGGGGTTATGGCCTCTCTAAGTATCACTCTCAGTGAGGGGTAGAGAGATGCAGTAATGGCTTCTTGTCAGGTAGGGGTGTATTTATAGGGTTCCAGATTTTTCTGTTTCACGGGGGCAGGTTTTAGGGTTGGTGTGTAGGGTTAGGTAGATTTTTCCAATTTTCTGATTGGTGAAGGTCTGCATGCAGTTCTGTAAGAAACTAGTGAACAAATGTAAGAGGCAGGGTCCAAAAGTTAGAAAAATAAACATGAGAGTGAGTGGGCCAATGAAAGGCAATAGTCAAGACACCCAGTTTGTGTGAAACCATTGATTCCATGACTCGGTTTGTTTTTTACAAATTCACTGGGCTTCAGAGAGAGTGGGAACAAGACAGGGAAATGGCCAGTCCTCCTGCCCTTAGACCTATTTTTATAGAAATTCTTAAAGCAACAAGAAGAGGATTGCCTGTATAGCTCGTTTGGTCCTCAGATTGACGGGTAGTGTACTAGGAACAGGAAGAGGCTCTTGGGGTGGGATTAGGTTGATATTTGGGGTTAGATAGATTAGGGTACAGGTTTCTGTCCAGTTAATAGGGAGACACATACAGGTGTTGGTCCCACACAAGTAGAAAGTTCCTGATTGGGTGATACAGGGTGAGAGGTGGATAGAAAATTGATGGACAAGGGGTTTGTTTCGTCTGTCAGACTGAACTCCAGACGGTCAAGGTAGAGGAAAGTGCAGCCCTGAATAGGGGGTGGAGAGATGGTTAGAGGCCTGCTTTGATCATTGAAACCATGTGGTAGGGGTAGTGAGCCAGGGATATAGCTGTGTGTTGGGATAGGAGCATTTATGTTGTGAAGCTGTAAGAGTAGGGTGTCCTGTGAATCGAACGAGATTAGAAAATAATTTGGTTTTGGAGAAATGTGATAGTTGACTTGATGATTGTGATGGTTTTGGGGAAAATGGATAGTTATTGTGGCATTGTAGAAGTTAGAAGGGAGGTGACCCATTGGGACAGTACCTTGAGCAGTAAAGCATAAAGGGGCAGGTGAAAGCAGGGAAGTATTCAGGGTGACTGGTTCCTGAGCAGGAGGAATTGGGGGCTTTAATTATTTTTGAGCTGGGAATAATAGGTTTTATATAGCTTATTTGCTCAGTTGGTGGCTGAATTGTATAATTCCCTATAAGAGTGTCGGCTCTCTCAAAGAAGGAAGCCCCTTTTTGGATTTGGTATATGAGAACTGTCTGTAGAAGGTGGGTGTTGTTTTTTGAGACAGGAAGGGCAGAGTAGGCTGAGGAAGATATAGACATATACATCCAGCAATTAACTGCATAGGAAGAATTAACTTTAATTAAAAGTCTTTGAGTGAGGTTGCCTCTAGGAGAGATAAAATGGGGCAGCATATGTGTCACCCAATAAGAAAGAAAGTAGAACTGGTGCTAGGAGATCAAGAACTGGGGCATGGTGGTTGGGCTTAGAGGTGATTAAAAGGAAGAGAAGAAGAGATCAAAAAGCCAGTGGTTTTTTTGGAGAATATTTCAGTAGAGACCCTTTTCAGGCCAAGTCCTGTATTTAATTGAGGAGTTTGTCAATTTCACTGGAGTGAGGCCTAAACCAGAAGAGGTCCTTGAAGGCCTGAAGTAGGAAGTAGAAGAGTCTGGCAAAGTGGTAATTGGCAGCTGCCTGTTGTGAGTGCCTGCTGGACTGGGCGGATATGGCCTCTTGGTAGAGCATTATGAGATGGACTGGTCTGGTTCTTCTTGGATAGGGGGACATGTGGAGATTTTGAGAGACAGAGGACCCGTGAGGGTGCAGATGTAGGTTTTAGGGGTATTTGTGGATAAGGCTCAATGTGGAAGAGGTGAGTTCAGTGTAAGTCTCCTTCCACTTTGATGGCAGTAGAGGTGGACCCAATAACAGAATGGGGCCCTGCCCAGGTAGGCTGGAGAAGGGTTTTTCCCCGTGTCCTCCTGTAGACCTGGTCCCCAGGGAGGATTGATAGGTGTGAGTCCTTGGTTGGAAAGGGCTGTGGAAGGAGCTTGTCAAACTGGGAATAGTAGGTTTAGTATAGCTTGTTAGCTTAGTTTGTAGATGAGGTGGGGTAATCTCCTATGACAGTGCTGGATCTCTCACAGCTGGTGACCCCTTTCTGAATTTTGTATATAAGAGTGGTGTGAAGGAGATGAATATTATTAAGAGGAATAGGGAGAGTTGAGTAAGCTGAAGATGATATGGACAGACATATTTAGCAGTGGGCTATATAGGAGGAGTTAGTCTTGATTATGAGACTTTATTTAAGATTAAGAGAGTTTTATTAGATGAGAGAATTTTAAGAGAGAGGGTGTGGGGGCAGAGTATGCCTTTAAGGGTAAGGAGATAAGAAAGAATAGAACAAGCTGGAATCTTCATTCTGTCTTCTGTTATTAAAGGGTAATCATAGTTACTCACAGCTCAGGATGTTCTTCTTCTTCTGGGATTTTAGTCAGACTGACCTTGGTGGGCCCTAAGGGGGAGCAGGCATATTTAGGTGATGATTCAGGTTGACTGGAAGGGTCATTCATAGGCATGTGTGGAGATGGAGCTTCCATTTTCTTTAACCTGGAGACATAAAACTAGGGGGCCTTTCCCTGGAGTTTTGCAGCCATGGAGGTGGTGAGGAGAAACTTAGGATTCACTATGCTGGGTGGTAGAGGTAAATTTATAACAGAATTGGGCAAATCTGGCTGGCCGAGAAGCAGTAACAGGACCGACTCTGAGAATAGAAGGTGAAAGGAGAGAGAGGCTCTGAATTTGGAGAGTAGGTTCTGGCCTAAAATAGGTATAGGGCATTGAGGAAGGAGGAGAAAAGAGTGTGCAAAAGAGACACCATGTATTATACAAGGCAGTGGATCCATGGCCAAAAGGAAGGAAATAAAACCATCAACACCTACAACAGAAATCTTTAAGGGATGAGTAGGACCTGAATATTTGGGCAAGGCCCCTGTGTCTATAAGAAGTGAGGTCGGCTTACTTGGATAGCTACCCTAAGCTCTTTGATGGTGATAGTCCACAGGTGGCTGGGGTAGGGCTAGAAGAGACTGAACCCTCCCTTAGAGGAGTGAGGGGGCAGTCTACCTTCCAGTGTCCCTTTTTCCCACATGAGGACAAGGTCCTGGCGGGGCTGAGGAGCTGGACAGGCTTTTTGCTTAATGATTTTCTTTTCCACACTTGAAGCAGGACTCTGGTGGAATTTTATGAGGCCCCTTAGGGGTGTTGGAGACTTTAAGAGCAGCTGCCAAGAGCTGGTATTTTGCCTGATCTCTTTTGGGCTGTCTGCCTTTTCCTGTTTCTCTCGGTTATTATAGACCTTAAAAGTGATGCCTAGGAGATCTCACTGAGGGGTTTGGCTAAGAAAGCAAAATTGGGAATTCGGTGTTTAAAGAAGCCTATTAGACTGAGGAAAAAAAAGATTTGATTCGTGGTGGTAGGTGGTTGGAGACTATGGAGGGTCTGAGTTTGATCTAGGGTGAGACCTCGGGTGGTGGGGGTTAAGGCAATGTCCAGATAGACTATGGTGAGGAAGTTAAGAAGGGTGGCGGTGTGTCTTCTTGAGGCAGGCAGGGAGGGGCTGCAGAGGAGTAGGTCATCTACATATTGTAAGAGAGTACTAGTTTCAAGATTGCATGCTGCTAAATCCTGAGATAGTGCCTGCCCAAACAGGTGTAGGCTGTTTCTGAACCCCTGGGGTAAGACAGTCCACATAAGTTGCTGGGCTGCATTAGTGTTCGGGTCAGTTCAAGTAAAGGCAAACAGAAAGTAAGAGTCAGGGGGTAGAGGAATGGTAAAGAAGGCATTATTGAGGTCTAGGACCATGAAGGGTGTGGTGTTTGAGGGAATGTGTGACAGTAATCTGTAGAGATTAGGGACTACTGGATGGAGGAGAATTACTGCCTCATTGATTAGGCATAAGTCTTGTACGAGACGATAAGCCCCTGAAGGTTTTTGAACAGGAAGGATGAGTGTATTGCAGGGAGAGTCCATGGGGATGAGTAAGCCTTCATTTAAGAGGCAGGTAATTATTGGTTTAAGGCCTTAGAAACAAACACAGTTATACAGTAAACAAAGATTTTACATACAATTTATAAATTAAGAAATTTAAATAAGCACGCTTTACTTGTTTCAATTAAAATTATATTAGAGATATTTTCTGACAAACAAAGAGACAAAACAGATTACTTACTCACACAGCTTAATAGACAACTCTGCCTTTTTAAGCTTTTTGAGATGGCAGGGAGTTCTCAGCATAGAGGAGAGGAAGAGAGGAAGAAGATGGATGGACAATGTGAACAGCTGGATGGAAAGAAGGAGGGTCAGAATCTTCAGGAGGAGGAGGAGGAGGTTGAAGTGCTTATGGTGGCGCCACGTGGTCAGAGGAGTCAAAAGGATTAGAGCCTGCAAGGAGAAGGGAGGGAATGAGGGGGAGAAAGGCCTAGTTTCATCCTGTGGGGAGAGGGGAGGGGACGAGGGGGAGAAAGGCTTAGTTGCAGCCTGTGGGGAGAGGGGTTGGGGTAAGGGGAGAAAGGTACCCCTGCCGCAGCCTGTAAGGAGGGAGGAGGGGTCGAAGAAAGGAAAGGTATTTGCAAGTGAATGAGAAACAGAATTCGCGAAGGGAGGGGGCTTTCTGGAGGGAAGAGAATCAAGCAGAAGACATCTGCAGAGGGACCAGAGAGGGGTCCCGAGAGAGGGGCACCCCCGGGGGTCAGGCAGGAGGGGGAGAGAGTTGGGAATCTGCAGAGAAGGAAAGATTAGGAGCAGAGGTTTTAGGTGAGATTTCTCTGGCCAAAAAGAGCCTGCGTCTAGAACAGGCGGCACAGAGATTAAAGACGGGAGTAAAGGTAGAAGAGAGCCTGCACATAAGGAATCTCTGAGGCCTTCCCAGTCCACTGGCAGAAATTATTGAGATCTTTGAGGGTACTGTAATCAAAAGTATAGTGTTTATATTGAGATAACACCGTCCAAGAGGCCGAGTTTGATGAGATTTTTTTTAAGAGGCATCCTGAAGTAGTAGTTTCTGAGGTCTGAGATTGGGAGGAACCCATGTTAGGCTGAGAATAAAGAAGGAGAAGAGTGTCCTCAAACTCTTGCAATTATTCTGAGTAGAGTAGATTGTGTGGGACATGAGGAAACGGAATGTCATGGGAGACCTCAGTTCCAGAGAAGGAGAAAGCAATCTGGCTAGGTGCCTAGACTTTCAAGGAAGTCTGTAGAACCAGGACGCTTGGAGAAGAAGCCTCTCAAACTGTGAACCTTAGAGAGTAGAGTGAGGGTGAGGGAAGGAGAGGAGCCTACCGGAGATTGGGAAAGAGCAGAAATTCCTTATCTCTGGTCTGGCAGGGGTTTGAGACAGGGTTGGGTAGCCTGTCAATCAACCTATATCCACACAGCCAAACAGAATCAAGGAGTAAGCCTGGGACAAGCTTCCGCTGCCCACTGCTTCCCTGGTAGTAAGTTTGGCTGGTGGAGGGGATCGTCCAGGCGTCCAGTACCCTGTCCCAGGTTTTGGCACCAAATGTTAGAATCCATTGGAGTCTGAAAAGATCAGAGTAACAGGCTTTAATGAGAGGAAATCTGCTGGGCTGTCTCCTAAAGGAGAGTTGTGCCAGGTACAGGCTAGGACTGGGCTTTAAGGGTTAGGGGAGGGGGAGTAGGAAGGGTTGTGTGGCATTTGCCAGTTGGCTGCTGGACAAAGGATTGTCTTTTATGGAAGTTTGAGTCTGTTTAACTTCTAGCGGTTTTCAATCATACAGGACTTCTGGGCTTGTGACATCAGACATTCCTTTGTGGTTGGTCATCTGCCGTAAGCCCTAAAACAAAACTCGTACCAGCAGGGTTAAAGAAATGAAACCTATGACCAAGACCTAATTAACTTCAGTGGGAAAGAAAGGCTGCATCCCACTGTAAAGCTGAAAGAGCCAACTTCCTCTTCCAGCTGCCCTTGCACCTGGGTGTGGCCATGTGGTCTCTGCTAATTGAAGGCACCTCCCTCTTCAATCGGGAGCTCATGATGTAGGGATGCAGGGACTGAGAAACCTGGGAGCACTTGTGACTAAAGCAGTGTCGAGAGGCTAAGGGAAGCAGAATCCAGAGTCAGCCACCCACAGTATCCAGGGTACAGAGGCAGTGCCAGAGCTGACCTCTTGGTTAGGAGCATTATTCAGAGTGAGAACCTCTAAGTGTGACTGTGTAGATCTCCTAAAGACTGCAAATTACCTAAGCTCCCTCTGCAAAGTTCTTTTGCCCCTTAAATGAGAGTTGGTTTCAGTTGCTTCCACCTAAAAATCTCAACTGATACAGTTTAGTTTCTTATCCATCATCTCATACAACTTGTCATAATTGAATTGTGTTTTTTTCTACTAGCACGTTATTTTTTCCCTTTTTTTCCCAGTGACATCATTCTCCCAGTCACCCAGACTGTAATTTCAGAGTTATTGGTAACTTTCCCCACTCTTCTCCCAAACATCCACAAGTGATGTTGATTTTTCTGTGATAATGCCTTTCTCATCTATCTCTTGTTTTTTGTATGGCCACATTCTATGCTTCTAATTTAATCTAACTTTATCTAGTGTTATGCTAATACAACAAGCAATAGGCTACCAGGTTTCTGCTTTTGTGCTTTCCACCTTTAATTTCCAGTGCCTGTCACTTAAAATGCTCATAACACTTTCCGTTGGATTGCCCAGCTCAAAAACTTATGTAGAGTTCCCTAATTGCGGAGTAAGTTCCAAAGTTTAGTGTAACCCAGAGGCTTACTCTTGGGTCTCCCTTTCATACATTCTGTCTCTATTTTTGCCCCATATCAAACTAGATTAAGAGCTTATTCTTTGAATATATGCCAAAAAAAAGGAATTGCTGACTCAACTCATTGAGGAACCTCCATAATGCTTTCCATAGTGGCTGTATCGATTTACAATCTCACCAGCAATGTGTGAGGCTTCCCTTTTCTCCACTTCTTGTCTTTTTGATAATAGCCATTTTAATAGATGTGAGGTGATATCTCTTTGTGGTTTTGATTTGCATTTTTCTAATAATTAGTGATGTTGAATATCTTTTTATCAAAAAATATATATATCCCTATTCACTGCAGCATTATTCATAATAGCCAAGTTAGGAAAACAACCTTAGTGTCCATCAATGAATGAATGAATAAAGAATATGTGATATATATGAAACATAATGGAACACTACTCAGTCACAAAGAAAGATGAAATAAATAAATCAGACAGTAAAGGAGAAAAAATCTATAATTTCACTTATATGTGGAATATAAAACAAAAAGTAACAAATGAACCAAGCAAAAACAAATTAGTAGAAATAGAAAACAGACTGGTGGTTACCAGGAGGGTGGTAAGCATGCAATATAGTATATAGATATCAAAGTATAATGTACATTTGAAATATATGTTATTATCAATCATACCTCAAAAGAAATAGTGTAGCCATTCTTTGAGGTTCCCCAGATAAACCAAATATTCCAAAGTGTTGTTAATTTCATTGGAGATGTAGAATAGGAGTTCACATTGCACACCCTGAACAAACAATTTAGAAATCGGTATTAGATGTCTATTTCCCAAGTTTGTGCTTGACCATAGAAAAAAAATCCAATTGCTTATCTCTCGGTTCTCTGTTTACTTCTCTGTTTCCGTTTCCTCATCTGCAAGATGAAAATAATAACAGAACCCACCTCACTAGGGTCATTGTGAAGATTAAGTAGGTGGATAGATGTGAAGCCCTTAGAATGTGGCTGGCATCGCACATACTGTATGCTTTTTATTATTGACCATGAACTTTCCAGCTAAGTGAGCCAAACTTCTTATGCTTGCTGAATCAAATTTCAGTTAGGGTTCTGTACTTAAGCCGTAAAATACCTGACCATAAAGGTCGTAAAAGCCATAAAGACACAATCATATGAAGTATGTTTTATTTCCTCATTTTTATAGGAAATTAGTGAAGTCAAGTAATATTCCTTAGCAGTCTAGTACATTCATTTGTTGCTTTTAGTGTCATTTTAACCATGTGAAATTTGAAAATGCTTACTTTATAGTTCTATATTGCATCTCAGAGTTTCTGAAATTCCCTCCTGCCAAATAGTATAAGTTTCCAAATATATGATTCACATACATTTTCCTTAAATAATTTTTAACTGTGAAATATTTTAAGAACCAAAAAAAAGTGCTAGATATAACAGAGATCATGGGTTTATTCCTACAGGGCACACAATTTGTTTTTCAGGACAGATTAGATCTAACCCACCAGCAATTAGTCTTTTTTGTATAGTAATGGGCATCTTTTCTCATATAAGTAATCCATTGTAGTTTTATCATTTATTAAAGAATTCATCCTTTCCCCAATAGTTTGCAGTTCCATCCTTGTCATTTAGGTTACCAATATTTGTATGCCGGTTTCGGGGTTCTTTAATCTGGTAAATTATTTGTCTGGTATGCTACCCCCTTACATTATAGTCCATTTTAATTATTATTGTTGTCTAAGGTTTGTTTTTTTATTATCTCTACCTCTATTTTTCTTTTTCAACTTCTGTTGTTTCTGCTTTCACTTTTATTGCTGATGCTACTGCAGTCCCCTGGATCACCTGAGCTGGGTGGATCACCCTTGTGTGGGTTATGTAGACCCTGCTGTTGCAATTGAGTCTTTATTGCTATTGGTCAATTGTGTGTGTTTCCCTCAGGCTGTTTGACTTTGAGGCTCTACCTCAACCAAAGTGGGTGAGCTGCAGTGCAGGTGTTGACCACAGAAAGCAGAATTTGCCTCAGCTGGGTTTGGAGCTTGGCAAGATCTCCCTTTAGATATGATGCTTGTGAAACTAATTGGATACTGCTCTGATGTTTTCTGAAGATGGTCAAGTGTGCTGGTTCTGGGTCTCTTGAGGAGGGAACCTGCTGCAGACCAAGTAAGATGTTGCCTGTGACTTGCCCTCAGCAACCTGTTTTGTAGCTGCCTCTGCTGGGCTTGGATGCATGCTGGAAGGATGCATCTGCATACCCAGGCAAGTTTTTACCAGCACCAAGCCTGAAGGCAGGTCAGCAAAAGTCCCAAAACACCCCAAGATCTGCCTGTGGCTGCCTCCATCTGCTGATTGTCTGTTAGATTCTGTCACTGAAAGACCCTTTGATGGAGTTGGGATGATGGCGCTGGTGGGTTTTCCCTGAGCGGGAGTTGCAGGTCAGGCTTCAGGGAAGGCAGTGAGAGGGGCCCTCAGCACAGAACTGCAGGTATTAGTCTGTCCTGGATTTTGCCCTGCCCTCATTAAGTAGTAGCCCCTACGGGTTGAGGTAGTAGAGCTCTGGTACCTGAGGGTGAGTCTGCCAGCATCTAAGATGGTGATTGTACTGAATCTCTCATGAGGAGACAATGCCAGTCAGATTCATGGGAAAGTAAGGGGAATGGCTCTCACCTCAAAGCCAGATGATTGAGTCTCTGTCACCCACTGGGTCCATGCTGACCTCTACTCCCTGGCCAAGGCCAAAGATCCTCAGCAGGGCCTAATCTTTGCAGGGTAGAGCAAGAGGGAGTCCAGATGGCAGGGAAGTTGCCTTCCCCCAGGCGGATGCCACCCAAGATGGCAACTGTGGTATTAGAGGATGACTTAGCACAGAGATTTTTGTATCTGTCCTCTGTGTGTCTCCCCAGAGCCACACTGCAAACTCTCCTCATGCAACTCTAGTATACTCCATTCTTCTCTCTCTCTCTCTCTCTCTCTCTCTCTCTCTCTCTCTCTCTCTCTCTCTCTCCTAGAACACAGGATAAGTGGCTGCTAAGAAGATTTTGTGCATTGGCCCTTTCAGAGGGTGCCTAAGTCTCTGCAGACTCCCGTCTCTTTCTGGCAGACAGAAACCTCACTGCTTTTCACATCCAAATGCTATGTGGGTGCTTCTTCCTGGCTCTGGTGCTCTGGACTAAGGATTCCCACTTGGGGTTTAGGCCCCTCCTTTCTCAGGGGAAATTACTCCCACAGCTGAGATAAATATCTCTTTAAAATCTCAGCTGGCCTGACCAGGTGGTGGCGCAGTGGATAGAGCGTCGAACTGGGATGCGGAAGGACCCAGGTTCAAGACCCTGGGGTCACCAGCTTGAGATGGGCTCATCTGGTTTGAGCTAAAGCTCACCAGCTTGGATCCAAGGTCACTGGCTCAAGCTAGGGGTTACTCGGTCTGCTGAAGGCCCGCGGTCAAGGCACATATGAGAAGGCAATCAATGAACAACTAAGTTGTCGCAATGAAAAACTGATGATTGATGCTTCTCATCTCTCCCCGTTCCTGTCTGTGTGTCCCTATCTATCCCTCTCTCTGAGTCTCTGTCTCTGTCTCTGTAACAAAAAAACCCCAAAATCTCAGCTGCATCATGTGAGTGGGACCATCATTTTTTGCATTGCCACCAATCTTGATGTGGCTTCTTCTGTGAATCTTTGGTTATAAGACTCCTCCTCTTCATTTAGTTTTGAGTTGGATTTGCAGTATGATTGTTCTTAAATTTAGTGGTATCTCCAGTTTGGTCCTGGGAGAAGTTGGGTGTATCATCCACCTATTTTACCACCATCTTGATCTTTTTTCTACATCTTTTGAGATGACCAGATAGTTCCTTCTTCAACCTATTTAGACAATTAATATTAGATTATTTGTCCATTCTTTGATTTAGAGTGCTAATATTTTATTTAGGATATTTTCTTCTATATTGATGAGTAAGGATGTAATATAATTTTCATTTTCCATAATACCCTAGCCCAATATTTGCAACAATATTATACCAGCCTGATAAAAAGAATTAAAGAGTTTGCCTCTTTTTTATTCTTCAGAAAACAATGTATAAGAAGAATTATTAGTTCCTTAATATTTGATAAAATACCTAATGAAATAGTTGGGGTTGGGGTTTTTAAGGGAGCATATATTTACTATTCATTCAATTTTTTAAAAGTCATAGGACTATTTAGACTTTCTGTGTCTCCTTAAGGAGGTTTTGGAATGCACTGTTTTGCTCCATCCCACATGGGACATAAATCATCGCTTTTCCCAGCATATCCACACTTTGTATACCAGATAGTAGCTTTCTCAGTTATCATATCATTACAGAATTGCATTGCTTGTGTCCAAGTAAGCCAATTTTACCTAATAATGGCCACAAAGTACAAGAGTAGTTATGTTGGCAATTTGGGTATACCAGAGAAATTGTAAAGTGAAATGTATGTATAGGAGAAAAACATAGTATATATAGGGTTTAGTATTATGCACACTTTTAGGTATCTGCTGGGGGTCTTAGAGCACATCTCCTGGGGGTGAGGGGGGTTGCTATACTAAATTGTGTTCTCCTTCAGATAACTTGAGAATTTAAAATCTACTGTATATATATGCAGACTCTTGCCAATGGTGAATTATTCCCTCATTAGTTTTATAATTTTTACGTGGACTCATTTTAATTTGGCCTTTTGCTTTCTTTCCTGTGGATCGTCTTGTGGCTGCATAAAATAATTTTAAGTTTGGCTCTGACACAACCCTAAAAGTATTAGCATACCAGAATGAATTTTATATTAATATTTCTTGGTTTGGCCCAAGGTTCTGATCACAGGAGTAGTAAAATTAAAATCCCGAGCTTGCATAATATTTAAACTTAAGTTTTAGAAATCTCAGAAAATAAGTTTCTTTTTCCTACTCAGATTATATTCAATGCAAACAAGTTTTATTTTCCTGTTCTAATTTACTCATTAACTGAGAATGAAGACCTTCAAAAATGTTAGCATTATATTAGGGTTCAATATTGCCTCAATTACAAATGTTTGCCTCACACGAACCCAAGACTTCATCTTTTGTGTCTGTATGGGCAGTGACACCTGCGCAGCTGGCTTAATGAAACCAATATACACTCCCCAACCCATCCACAACATCATACGCATCAGTTCATACTTTATCACTCAGGATTTTTAACTTTTCTTGCACTGGAGCTTTCTTTTTCCTTTTGAGATATTTCAAGGATTATTTACTTCATCTGGGTGTCCGTAGCAAAAGTCTCTCATACATGTATCTTCATAGTGTCAATAATTTCTAAAAATAATGTCATGGGAAAATTGAAACTAACCCAGAGAAAAGGCTATGTTAACAAATTTTTCTCTTATAGTGCCCTACCATCTTTGCTGAATTTCAGCAGTCACACACACCTTTGCTAGTAAGCATCAGATGCATTCCACACTGAGGTCAAATTCATAAAGAGCTTTTAAGTTCTCTTTCATTTGAGACAAACTTCCTAAACAGAGTTCATAAAGAAGTAAAATGAATAAAAGCACCTTTAAGAGAAATAACTTTCTCAACAGCAGATATGAGTTAGTGGTAGAGTAAATCTCTAGGAGTCTGTTGTAATGATTTCAGTAGATACAGAAATTAAAAGCATGGCATGAAACCATGATGAAAGATATTAGAGATCACTCCTAGTAATTTAAACATATAAATTATCGATTTTTAATCTTAAAATGCATTCAGTGAGACCACATATTTTAAAAAATTCTCTAGGCATACACAAAAAACAACAAAATTTTCATAAGAAAAACAAAACAAGGAGAAAGAATATTTCATGCCACCCTAACAGACCATCTAAACAGTACTTCAATATTGAGAGAGCCTCAAGGTGGTTCTTGGTTCATATCTCTTGGTTCACACGTGCATGAAGCCCTATATAGAACTATCAATAGAAAGGAAATCTGAACCATACCTACAAGGCTGAATGTTCCAGAACCCACATTAAAAGAAACAGCTTAAATGAAATTTAATAATATATTTTATTTAACCAATACATTCAAAATATTAGTATATCAACATCTAATCACTATAAGAATTACTAATAAGATCATTTACATTTCTTTTCTTTAGTAAGGACTTGAATTATTGTCTGTATTTTATACTTATCAGGATATCTCAATTTGAACTAGCCACATTTCAAGTGCTCAACAGTTTCATATGACTAACGGCTACCATATTGGACAGCGTAACTCTAAATATCCATTTATAGACACACATTTTTATAAAAATGTATTTTTGTGTAAATGCCCTATTATTTTATTAGAATTAATTTTAGCAATGAAATTAATGAACAAGGAATATACAAATATTACATTTTAGCTTATTGACAAACTGTTCTCCAGAAAGTTGTTAAACTTCCACAGCAATGACAATGACAGTGCCTTTGGGAAATAACAGTATGCAACTGAAGTTACCTGTGTAAAGCAAAGCTGAATGGCCAGGATAGGTTGCTTATATTTAAAAGTTATGTTTTCCATAATTTAAAAGTTAATGCATTCACAATGCATTAAAAATATTAATAAATAAGAAGTCACTTGTGATCCAACAACCTAGGAATACCTGCTATTAATGTTTAGGTGTCTGCTTTTCCAGATTTATGTCATAACTATTACTTGTATTTAAATGAAAATGCTGACATACTATCAAAAACTATAAGATTATTATCAAGTAAATACAAAACACAGGTATGGAAGAGATGTTTGAGATATAATAGAACACAATGTGCAATGCAATGTTTAAAAAGTTAAAATCACAACAAAATATATCATTTTATGATAAAATAAAAGTTGCCAAAATGACTCATGAAGAGAAACTAATATAGATTAATAACATTATAAATATATAAGAAAAAGAAATATTTCTCCCAAAATCTCCAGGCTTAGACTGTTTTAAAGTAAGTTTCTCAAACTTTTAAGAAACAGAATTCCCAACCGATAACAGCAGTTATAACTTCAGATATAAACTTAGCCTTAGCCTCAATGAGATTCCACCTTTTATAAGTTAATATTATATCACATGGCACACTGAGAAGAAAATTGTTAAAGTATGACTGTCACTGAAGTGTACATTGGTTCAAATTTGCACTCATTCACCAATTTCCATGGCTTTTCTCCCATGACAGTGGAAATCCAGTGATTTTTTTCTTTTTTCTTATTTTCAAAAGTTCTGCAATCTAGTTAAAATATTTAGTTTCAATAATCAAGATTATTGAGGGTTTTTTCCACTTATTTCTCTTTTTTAAATCAAATTGTTTTATAAAATTTCCTATGAACTATATAATGATTCATTTTAGTTGTATGACAATTGCTTAAAGAAAAAATATGGTTTTTCGCCTTCCACATTGTCATTTGCCTAACTCAAATATCAGTTATACCTATTGGGTAAAATAAGGTGTCAAGACTTTACCATACTAATAATTTTAAAATGTCTAGCAAAAGAAAAAAAATGTCTAGCAAAAGAAATAATTTTTGTACTAATTTAAAAGTTAGTCATGATGCTAGACAAAATTAAAGTCTTATATAAAATGTACATTGTCTCTGGGTATGGTAAGAGAAAATATTATAATCAACATACCTACCCCTCAAAAAAATTCTTAAAGATTGATTACTTTTACTTCAAAAAAACTCTTTGTAAAGTTAACATTCTATTTTGAAAATGTAAAATGACCTTATCTTTTATACATATAATAAATGTTCAGTTTATTAATGCTCCAATGTTATAATAATGTATACTCTTTAAAACCTAGAGATGAAGGAGCAAATTAATTTTTGGCATATAATGTTGCTATTACCACTTCTTCTAAGAATGTTTTGAGACACTAAAATTTGAAAATAAGGAAGTGCATTAAAAAGCTATAAAGCTCTTTTTTTCTACCTAACTGTAAATCTTGGACACCATCCTTTGCCAGTGCACACAAGTCTACTCATCTTTTAATAATTGGTTGTTCGGCACTACTCCACAACTTGGAGCAGTCATTAATGAACACTTGATTTTTCACTATTACAAATAATGCCACAGCAAACAAAAAGATATACATATCTTTTTACACATGTATGATTTCTATGAAAGAAGTTTCTAGAAGTAGAATTGCTGCCTTAAAAGACACTAAAATTTTTGTTTTGATAGATACTACCAAATGGTTTATTTTTAATTATTTTTATTTATTTATTTTTATTCATTTTAGAAAGGAGACAGAGACAGAGAGAGAGAGAGAGAGAGAGAGAGAGAGAAAGGGGGGAGGAGCTGGAAGCATCAACTCCCATATGTGCCTTGACCAGACCAGTGCAGTGTTTTGAACTGGCGACCTCAGTGTTCCCAGGTCGACGCTTTATCCACTGCGCACCACAGGTCAGGCCCCAAATGGTTTATTTTATAAAGTTAAATAATATGAAAGCTCAGTAAAATATAAAAAACATTAAATTAAATTAATGCTGCAAGTTCCCTGGGTCATAAATTTTTAACAAATAGATGAAATTATTTTAAATTAACATATTAAATTAATAGCTGTTCTCTGAAATAACTTCAAATCTTCTAAGAAATACAGCTTTATTTACTTATTTTTATTAATTTATGGGGTGATTATTGGTTAATGTGATCATATAGATTTCAAGTGTACATTTCTATGATACACTATCTGCATATTGCATGTGTGCCCTCCACCCAAAATCAATTCATCTTCCATCACCATGTATTTAGCTCCCTTTACCCTTTACAGTCCCTCTCACTCCTTCCCTTCCTTCTGGTAACCACTATAACTTTGTCTATGTCTATGAGTTTCAGTTTTATAGCCTATATATGAGTGAAATCACATGGTTCTTAGCTTTTTCTAACTCACTTATTTCACTTAATATATGGAAACTGATACAGCCACTATGGAAAACGTTAGGGCAATTCCTCAAAAACTTAAGAATAGAGCTACCACATAACCAGCAATTCCTCTTTTGGGTATCTACTCGAAAAAATTTGAAAACAGTTATTCACAAAGATATATGCACCCCTACGTTCATTGCAACATTATTTATGGTGGCCAAGACATGGACACAGCTAGTGTCCTCCAATAAGGGACTGGATAAAGAAGATGTGGTATATATATACTATTGAATACTACTCAGCCATAAGAAAAGGTGAAATACTGTCATTTGTGACAACATGGGCAAACCTTGAAAATATTACACCCATCTTGGTTAGCTGAAAAGTTTGTATATGCCTAAATCTCTAATGAAAACACCATTACACTAACAACCAAACTGTAATGGATGGCTGTTGTTCAGATCCTGACCCCTTCATTCCAAATAATATTTTGTATTTAAGAACAGAGTATTAAATGGTACCATGAAATAAGGGTTATAGTGTCATTGTAAATATGAGAAAGTTAATATTTTTAGAGATGCATACTTAAGTATGTAGAGATAAAATGACATGATCAATGGAATTTGCCTGAAGATATTTCAACAAAAGAAATACAGAGATATAAATAAATATCTATTTTTGACACTATTAAATCTGAGTGATAAGTGTACTGAAGTTTAGTCTATCTCTATTTTTATACATTTGTAATTTTTCACAATTTTCTTTAATTTTACCCCTGCTGCTTCTTCAGAAAGTGTCTAATTTCCTTTAATCAGATGTTACATAGATGCCAGGATAGGGCTTGCTTCCCTAGTTCAAGCTCCATTCACTTCCTAGTGTAGACCCATTATGAAGCAGCATTTCAATAAATTCACAGGCACCTAAGTTTTGGCTCACCTTCTGATTATGTTTATTAAAAGGTAATTTCTGGGTCATACTGATTGTGTTTCAAGAAAGTAAAACTCATTTATTCTGTGCAGTAATGGGCAAGGTGCCTTTCCCACACACCCTTGTCAACACTGGGTTGTCATTATTTTTTTCTTTTTTGAAACTTTTGTAAATGAGATGTAGAAAGATAAATAGATTTAATTTGACCCAAACAAGGGAAAGAATATTCAAGGTAGCAGAAATAGCTTCAGCTATGGAAGACTCAGAGATGGAAAACAACCTGATTTCTTTAGTTTCTGAGTTACCAGAATTCACTAATTTAGTAGATATTTATTTGCCTGGAGCCTCTATATTTAAATAAATATAATGCTATTAGCTGTTAAAAATATGTTAGTAGCTAATTGAAACTTTATTACTGATAATGTAAGAAGCGAAGGGCAAATGTTTCTTTTAAAAAGTTAGCAGTAGACCAATGCCATCCAACGTTTTTCTTAACCTTGTTGACACTGTCTGAAAGTGTTACAGTTTAAAGCCCTTTTGCAGCAGTAGATTCTCAAACAGGTATTAGTAACTTTCCAGAATAATTAAAAGGCACGTTCTTTGTTAAAGACAGAGAAAGAGTCATTTCCAGTTGGGCCGAAATTCAGAAGACTTCCATAATTAAACCCTGTGCTCTAGAAGTCATAATGCTTACCACTAGGAGGGGAATGCCTGCTTCAGGTTAATTGGAAAGAAAGGATATTTTTCCTCCGGAAGTCACTAGAGGTCAATTATCCCTGCATTACAAAGCCTCATTGCTCTGTGTTTAGTTTCAAAGCCCAAGTTCTGAACTCGAATGAACTGCTTTAATACTCTGGTTGCTTCAATTTATTCGTCAGCCAGGCGCGTCTGAACACGAATGATTGAAAGCAGAACAGTGAGCAAGAATCAACAAACAATGAGCAACTGCGAGAGGAGTTCTTCCTACCGCAACATCTCACTATGTTTTCCAAGGGACCGTTTAAAATCAGGGGAATACGTAAGGAAACCTGAGCAGGACATCTGCTGGCGGATTTCACCTCACTGCGCGCAGACCCGCGCTCCGCGACGACACTGCAGCTCCACGTCGCCGGAACCTCCACCCTGTTGCCGCTTTTTGGTCAGGCACCATTCACCACTGGAAAAAAAACAAAAACAAAAAACTTAAATCAGCATTCTTTAATCTGATTATTTAACAATCACAGTCGTTTTCCAGAAATTAACATTCTTCGCCCTGGAGAGGGGAAAATGCAATAATCCCTCCCCTTAAAAGCCAGAATCCCCATTTTTCTTACTCCACTGTGAATGGGTAAATATACAATACAGTACTTGCTTTGCACTGAAATGCTTTATCATCTGTCTTTTATCTACAAGGCACGTTTCCACATATAAGGAATCTCCTATCCTTGGGGAGGAGAAAAGATACATTCTTAAAGAAATATTAAATATACATCTATGTTGTATATTGTTTTAGGATAGTATAGTTTGTTGTAATATAAGGCATATTTAATAGTATATAATATACACATAAATATATAATATGAACAGAGAGAGATACAGTGCCCTCTACTGGATCGCATTCAACTTGATTCACCTCTCTCTCACAATAGTTAATTTAACTTTTCCTTCAAGCAACTATCAATGCTTTAATGTTAGGTGATTCTTCATGTCAGGTGTTTCCTCTCTGGCTTACACCAGTAACAGCAAAACGTCCTCCCACAGGCTCTTCGTCTTAATGATACTTGTTTACTTTGCTTCGTTCCAATCCTTCATGCTCAAAAGGAGTTCTCTGGTTTACTCTGCAAGTGCACTTGTGTTATTACCTTTGGCATTAGGAAGACAAAACATAACACAGTGTAAAGGGAACTTTGGCTGATTGATTGATTTGAGCAGCCTAAGCAAATAATCCAGGCTCTGTAACTCCCAAACCAAAAATAACCTATATCGTGTGCTATTTGAACATTAGCTGTAATTTTAAGAACCTGACAGATATGGGTTCAAGCACAATATCCATTTCCAAAAAAATGCACAGATCAAGGCATTACATAAATTGCTAACTATTGGTTAAAAAGCAACATTCATAGGCAACTTAAGTAACACAGAAATCCTGATTCTGAATAATTTGTTCTTAGTAGTATAGAGATACCACAGAAAAGACACACCTGCTCCCAAAAATGCTGATAAAATTAGATATGTGGATTCTTGAAAATTGGGAATAACAATTGATTTAGAGATTCATGGGAAATTATGAGAATATTAGCAAGGGTTATTTTAAACTCCAGACACTACAATTTAACATGTGTGTGACATTGAGGGTCAACTGGGAAGCAGAGGAATTCTTAAAAGATTGGGGCTCCATTGTCTGTAAGTGTCTTCTCACTGCGACACCGAAGATGTCAATGTTCCCTTTCCCTAAGGAGGACCTGCCTAACCCATATCTCACCGCTACCAAGTGCAAACAACCTTCCACAGGTTATTTGAAAGTTATGCTGAAAGTTCACAGCCCAACGGAAGGAAGCCAGCTGGAAAATAAATTAAGAGAAGATGTGAGGCTGGTGGCAAACTCATCCCAACCTCTGCTGCCAAGAAACATGGAAGAGAAATGTCCTTGAGTGTCTCAGCCGCCCTATCAGCAACATAGCCTTGTGGAGTGGCACCAAAAGAAGGACCCTGGCCAGAGGTAAGGTTTGCCCTCAACCCAGGTTTTTCAGGAGGGGCTCAGGCAGCTGTATGGTGGTATCTAAGCTCTACAAACCAGCCATCACATCAAAATATTGATTTTCCTGGGAAGCTTGCTCCCATCCAAGGTCAAAGATGGTGAAGAAAGCTCAGGAACCTCTACCTGGGCAGTGGCAATCACATTACTGTGACTATTGGGACCCCCTGGTAGATTTTTGGAGAAATCTGGAGTCCACAGATGCTTCTAGAAACTCTTGATTCAGGGGGTCTGGAGAAAGGCCCAGGAATTTGCATTTTAGCAAGTATCCCAGGTGACTATGGTATAGGTGGCTCTTGCATGATACCTTAGAAACACTGTCTGAGGCTGTGAAGGAACATTGTTTAGCTAAATACACTGACATCAGAAGACCTCCTCTTTATGAGCATCCATCTTTTAATGAGATCCTCATGGAATAAGAACATGCATGTTCTCATTCTTGTCCTTCCATAAATAATGCCACAATAAATGTAGCTTTACTATAAGGTTTGACCATATGACAGTATACAGGACAGTGTAGACACTGGTGTGATACTTCTCAGTCCTAAATCAGCTTCCACCATGCTTTTTATTTTATGCTAGCTGCAGAAATTGGTTTCTGCTCTATTCTTACAATTGTTTTCAGCTAATCTTTCTGCAATTTTATGTCTGTTAAAAAGGGCACAAGGCATTTTGGGTTTTCACAGAGTTTTATTACAAGCAACAGTGAGGAAAAGACATGGGGAAAATAAAGATGGACATAGATCTAGAGAGAAATCTCACAGTCTTATAAAATAGTTACTCCCAAAATCCAGTGTTTCTTGTTAGCCCCTTTTGACTCTATAACAATAATAGTTGTGGGGATTTTTTTTTTTTGCTTTTCTCCTATTTATTCACTCTTGCCTTCCTTTCTTTTTCCTCCCTCCTCTCTCTCTTCCTTGCACCATGTGTTAGGTCTCTCGGCTGGATGGCACAATCCACACAACTCAACAAATGCACCAAGATGCTATGAGAGCACCAAGAAATAGACATTGCTAAGTGAGGCCTCACTGAGAAATAGCATGAGAAGAGCCTGGAAGAAAGAAGAAACAACAAAGCCAACTGTGGGAAAAAATAAATCCTGTTCAGCTGAAGTAATTGCCCTATAAAAGCCACAGAGAAAGGAAGTGTCCAAGGACCCGTAGTTCAATAGAGCTGGACAACGGAGGGTTTTGGGGATCAGAGAGTGCTGGAAACTGGGCCAGAATGGTAGGAGCAGGCCACTGGGAAGGGCCACATGGATCACGATAGTGAGTGGGAGTTTACCTGATAAAATATGTACAGATGACCTTAAAAATAAATAAATAAATAAGCAGAACAGAAACAATAGCTTCATAGATACAGATGATATTTTGACAGTTCTCATATGGGAGGGGATTTGGGGGGCTGGGTGGAAAAGGTTAAGGAATTAAAAAATACAAATTAGTAGTCACAAAATAGTCACAGCGATGCAAAGTGAAGCACAGGGAATATAGTCAGTTATATTGTACTTACTATGTATGGTGCCAGGAGGTACTAGGTCTATTGAGGGATCAATTTGTAAATTATATAAATGTCTAACCACTATGCTCTACACCTGAAGCTTATATAAAATAATATTGAATGCAACTGTAATTGAAAACAAAACTTGCAATCTACCTCTTGAAAAATAAGAGAGCTCAAGAGATTTAAACATTCTTTCACTTTATAATCATTAAGAAAATCAAAGTTTAGGTTTAGAAAAATAAGGGATTTATTACTTCACCATGAAAAAAAAATGTATAGATAACCATATAATGACTTTTATAACTGACAAAGTTGGCAATTTTATGAATTTAATTTAAGGTCCAAACCAAGATGGGGGCTAAAGCTAAGCCATCTGGGACAACCCAGATGACCACTCCAACCGTAGTGTGTCCTGACTTGGGTGATAAAGTCCCTTGATTCATGTCTTTTCTTGGTGAAGAAGTCTCCATCCTACAGGCTTTACCCACTTTAGAATCTGAATACCATTAGTAGAAGTACTTGGGAGCAAAAATCTAGATGCATTGCTCTCTTTATATCTTTTTCTCTTCAGAAAGAAAAGCTCCCTAGATATTTCCTCGATTTAAAAAATAGTATCTTTCTTGAAAGGAAGATGGACTCTTTCAGTATAGTATTGATGATACTGACCACAATGTTACTTACTTAATCAATCCTTTGTTTTCAGTTCTTCAACAATAATAATTGGGAGGGTTGCCTTACTACATGATCTTAAAGATACAAGGTGTACGATGTTTTAAGTACAATGAATTCCTTGTATGTTTTTGAGAAGGTTATGCATTTTATATAAATCAAAGGTTCTACAATATACTATATTGGGGCTCTCACACTACTCACCTAATATGATCAATATCACTGTGAAAGCCAATGAGAGAGTCAATGCCTAGATCAGTTGGCACAGCTGCAGGGACCGAGTCATGCTGGGCTGGAATGGCACGTAGGACCTTCCAGCACCACATGAGTTCAGTCATGTTTCTGCTTATGAACAAAAAATCAAATTCAACAAGAATTTGGTATTGCTCTAGGATTTAGAAGGAAATATCTTTATCCGAGGAATTAAGAGTCTCCATAGCAGGCATATTGTGATGTTGTTTCCTTTGTCAAGCTCTTAATCCTTTTTACCAGTGAGGCCAGATGTATACTAAATGAACCCCATTAGCTAAATCCCACTCAGGGCATGTCAAGGAGGAATTCAGCTCTGTTAATGAGAAAATACAACCTCCTCTGGATTTCTCTACAAAGGTCACTTCATCTTGCTCTGAGAAATAATTTTTGTGCAGCCAATTATAAGAGGTGCTCTAGAAAAGTGATTCACAAACTGGGGAACTTGTAAATTTGCATTCTATAGGTCTGTGAGGGGGACTGGAGACTGTATTTTTAACAAGCTTCTAGGTGATGCCTGTTCTGCAGGTCCACAGACCACACTTTGGGTTCCATGGTTTAGAACATATTCAGAAATTGGAACAGCAGTGTTTCTGAGATGTTTCAGTGGCAACAGAGACATCAAACTAGAAAAGTTACATTGACTCATTGCAGAAACTCTGAGATGTGAAGATACCTCTTTTTGCACAAATCTCTCTTAGAATCACATGTGGGTTATGGATCATCACAATTTCTTACACAATTGTTCAGGTGAATTTTATTATGAGTCCTCACCAACGCAACTCATAAGCAAACTGATAACCAAGGGGGCCATTTTTAGCATTGCACTTGCTCCCATTCTATATACTTTTCCCATTTCATGGGATCCATCTTCCTGCCTCTTTATTATCCATTCCCCCAACCTTCATCTGAATCAAGTACTTTTCAGTCCTGTTTCAGAATTGCCCTCCCCATAAATATATTCCCCAGGAGGAAAATCCAACTCATCCATGTGTAAATAACAACAGCTTAATGAGGTATTTACCTAAACTGAAAGAGTGACTGTGTTGTGGCAGAATACAGTCATCCCTTGCCATATTGTGGTTCACTTTTCAGTCTCACTGTATTGTGGATTTTTAAGTTGTGTAAATTTAATTTTGTATCACAGATTTTTCGCTATATCGCGCGATTTTGTGGTATATAGTATCTTTATATATTTATTTTAATTTTTGTGGTAAAATAAGCATTTTCTAGCCTAAAAATTTGAAAACAATATAAAATAGTAATTAAAACATATTAAAAGAATATTAAATCAGAATAAAATACTACTGGTGAGTACCCATATAGAATTTTATATGTTGTTAAATTACATAGGTGTAAGAGTGCAGAAAGTGTTTAAGAGCAGAGGAAGTGTGTAAAAGAGTGTGGGAAAGGTTTATAAAGCCTTAAAATTATATATAAATAATAAAATAAATACAAGGTTGCTACTTTGTGGATTTTCACCTATTGCAGGGGGTTCTAGAACCTGACCCCTGTGATAGATGAGGGATCACTGTATTCTAAACACCATTCCCAAGGTGAGCAAACAGCACTTGGGAGCATGACAGCCTGTCTAACACTTGTCTGGGCTGACCTGAAGGTCCATTGCATAGTGCCTGAGTCTACTTCTGGACCATTCTCAGGCTTAGAATTCCTCACACTTATCCCCAGGAAAGCTTCTATCCCCAGAGTGGTCCTAAAGCCAACCTTGGACCACCACAGTCTAAGCAGGCCTCTGGACAACACCTCAGGATTGGTTTTGTGATGCCTATTTAGTACTATATTCTTCTTCTTTAACTCAAATGATCTAGAAGAGAATTTTTTTTTTTAGCAAGAGAGAGAGAGGGACAGACAGGGACAGATAAACAGGAACAGAGAGAGATGAGGAGCAACAACTCATAGCTGTGTCACCTTAGTTTTTTATTGATTGCTTTCTCATACGTACCTTGACCAGGGGTGCAGGCTCCACCCAATTCAGTGACCCCGTGCTCAAGCCAACAACCTTAGGTTCAAGATAGCAACCTTAGGCTTCAAGCCAGCAACCTTTGGGCTCAAGCCAGTGGCCATGAGGTCATGTCTATGATCCCACACTCAAGCCAGTGACCCTGCTGTCAAGCTGGTGAGCCTGAGCTCAAGTCAGTGACCTCAGGTTCTCAAACCTGGGTCATCAGCATCCCAGGCCAATGCTCTATCCACTGTTCCACCACCTGGTCAGGCCTAAATGAGAATTCATAATCTTAAATATAGTTATGTATGTTTATAGAGGCAATGAACAGAGTTAGACTCTCTAAGTGAAATCTAACGGCTCTAAATGTTGGATTTTGCTATGACTGAAAGAAGAGCCCTTTAGTCTTCACCTTCAGTGTGTTACTTTTGTCAAATGTCTGCAAATTGGGGAAAGCAGACACAACTAGCAATTCCTGATTCCTCATTTGCCTTTTCTCTCCATATCTTAAAGAGCACTCCTCTGTCTTAGCTCAATGGGAAAGTACATTTCTTGCATCGTGTGAGCTTGATTTCTTTGGTCAAACCACTGGAACTGAGTCAATGGAGCCAAACTGAAAATGCACGCTACCATAGATTGCCCAATGTCTCCACCATGTCATTATGAGGTAAAGAAAATACTGAATTAGGATACAAGAGGGCTATGAATCCAGATGTCCAGCTGACAGAAAGATTGGTAATGAGAAAACAGAGCTGGCCTCTTGCAGCAAAGCTAGGAAATAGCAGGGGAATGCAAGAAGCAGCTGCTCACTTTTGGCAGCTGCGGTCAAGGGCAATGCTATGGAATGTCAAAAAACAGCATATTTCATTGCAGCTTCACTAGTGTCCTTTAATGATTCAGGAGCAGAGCTCTCTTTAACAACACTTGGCACACTGTCTAGTGTAAAGACAAATAAAATGTCCTCATTGCATCAGCCTTTCCAGAGATGGAGGATTTGAAAAACTGGAGAGAAAGGGACAGTTGTCAAAATGTGTCCTTCTCATGTACTTCTTACATATCCATCAGTCTGTTACCTACGAGGGCCACAGGCGCACTTCTCTCTTCCAGCTTTGCCTATGAAATAATTTTCTACTTTGCTTTGAGAACATCTACTATGATTTTTTAGATCAAAATTCTTATCATAAAATCTAAATACTGTAAGAATTGTGTATCATAATTTAAGGCTATAATACCAAACTAGAGCTGTGAGAATTTGCTCAGCCAATACCCCTAACTGGGGCTTTTTTAATTCAACAGTAAATAAACTTCATTATCAACAATGGGACCATATTAATTTTGAAAATTAGTTCTATCCTTAAACGTTCCTCACCAAGTTATTGAATGAGGCACTTGAAGATGTTTTCTCATAGTTTAGTTTGGGGTACATATTATGTATAAAGAGGAGGGCCTAATGAATATTGTATTTAATCAAACTCAATGTAAATCAACTAATGAGTTTTGTTAGGTAAGTCAGTTGTAAGTTATACAACTTAAAACTTTTACTGACTGTTGATTAGACCCATATTCAATGAAAGAATCTAAAAGAGTCTCTTATTGATGGCATTTATGTCATCATGACACAAAATATAAATTGTGTTATGGAAAGTGCATTGTAATTTATGAAAGCATTGACTTTCACCAAAAATGCTGTGATTTTGAGAAACCTTGCTTGTCAATATAAATTCTGAGGTGCATTACAAATAATTTGTCACTTTGAATTATTAAGGTACTTGGGTATTTAAAATAATTTGCCTTCAATATTGGCCACATTTATAAATTGTCATATGTATGTTAAAGCAGATTCAAAATTGTCCCTAATACTGTCTACCATTATTCCCATTCATAGGCCCTCTGTATTATTTGAGAGAAAAAGAAAACAAAAAGGTGATATTGGAGAAATAACTATTGAGTCAAAACTGAATATAACCAATAGTAAGTATCCATTATAAATGCCATTAATAATTATTTTTAACAAAGCTAGAGGGTATTGCATTTCCAAGAACCTCAAACAAAAACGTGTGAATGAGTAGAGCCACAAGATCCAGCGGTATTAACAACTGTGTAGAAGGAGGCAGAGGGAGACAACAGGGTGTTTGTGAGTCTCAGGACGGAAGAACTCTACAATCGCCAAGGATTTTACATCAACCAGACTGACCATCAAACATAAAGTTTGCAGAGAAGCTCTTACAAACATACTAGAACTCAGGGAATGTATTCCCATGAGCCTGTCCTAGAAATCCCAAGAGAATGAGCTACAATCAACCAAAATGATTCAAGGGTCTTTATCATGAGACTAGAAGATATACAGGAACATGACCTGTGCCAATGCAGTGAATAAAACATTGACCTGAAATACTGAGGTTGCTTGTTTGAAACTCTGGCTTGCCTGGTCAAAGTACATATTCACTCCTCTCCTAGGACTTTTCTCTCTCTCTTCTCTCTAAAATCAATAAATAAAATCTTAAAATAGAAAGAAAGAAATGATACAGGCAACAGAGGAACATAAAAAATGACATGATTAGATTCAAACAGAAAAAATCAGAAAGTGAAGAACTCTGTAAAAGACTTGCCAATACCAACAACAAACAAAAAGAAGTAGGGTAAACCTATAGATTAAAGATGCTAATATAACATCAAATAACTACAATGTGTTGGAACTTATTTATATATCAATTCAAACAAATTTTAAAAATAATTTAAAGATAATGGGGAAATATAAAAACTAGATATTTAATAATATTAAGAGATTGATGTTAATATTATTTAAGTGTGTGATAGTGGTATTGTGGTTAATTTTTTTAAGAGTTCAAATCTTGAAGGAGAATTAAAATCCAAGCAACAAGTAGAGGCTGAGAAATAAAGTCCTAGAGGAGAAGCCACATTCCATAAACCAACTTCAGACCCACAACTCTAACAAGCTTGCAAACCACACACAGAAAGAATGGGAAGACAGAGGAATGTAAACCGTATGAATCAACAAGAAAAATCCCCAGAAAAAGAAATGAATGAGATGGAAGTAATTAAATTACCAGATGCACAGTTTAAAATAATGATTCTTAGGATACTTAAGGATCTCAAAGCTACAATGGATGCAATTAAAGAGCACCCAAATAAAGAAATTGCAGGCATCAAAAAGGACACTAAAATCACAAAAAAGAATCAACCAGAAATGGCAATTACAATATCAGAAATGAATACTACACTAGAATGAATTAACAGCAGGCTGGATAAAGCATAAGATTGAATCAGCAAATTAGAGGACAAGATAAATAAAAACACAGAAGCAGAGCAGCAGAAAAAAAAGAGGATCCAAAAGTCTAAGAAAACTATAAGAGAACTCTGTGACAATATGAAGAGAAATAACATCTGCATCACAGGGACTCATGAAGGATAAAAGAAAGAACAAGAGATAGAGAACATGTTTGAAAAAATAATAGCTGAAAACTTTCCTAAATTGATAAAGAAAATAGTCACACAAGTTCAAGAAGCACAGAGTCCCAATAAAAAGAAACCCAATGAGGCCTACATCAAGACACATCATAATTAAAATATCAAAGTCAAGAGATAAAGAAAAAATACTAAAAGCAGCAAGAGAAAAGAAGTCAATTACCTATAGAGGAGCCTCCATAAGGATGACATCCAACTTTTCAACAGAAACACTTGAGGCCAGAAGGGAATGACAAGAAATATTCAAAGTAATGCAAAACAAGAGCCTACAACCAAGACTTCTTTATCCAGCAAGATTATAATTTAAAATTGAAGGAGAAATAAAAATCTTCCCAGACAAATAAAAACTCAAGGAATTCATTACAACCAAATCAGTACTACAGGAAATGTTAAGGGGCTTGCTAAAAAAAGGGCAAAGAAAAAAAAAGAAAATGAGAAAAAGAGGATTATAGATCTAAAGAATAAAATGGCAATAAACAACTACATATCAATAATAACCCTAAATGTAAATGGATTAAATGCTCCAATCAAAAGACATAGGGTGGCTGCATGGATAAGAAAACAGGACCTATATATATGCTGCCTAAAAGAGATCCACCTCAGAACAAAAGATAGACATACACTGAGAGTAAAGGGATGGAAAAAAATATTTTATGTAAACAGGAAGGGAAAAAACAGCTGGGGTAGCCATACTAATATCTGACAAAAATAAACTTTAAAACAAAGGCTATAGTAAGAGATAAAGAAGGTCACTACATAACGATAAAAGGAGCATTACAACAGGAAGATATACCTATTATAAATATATATGTGCCTAATATAGGAGCACCTAAATATATAGAACAAATGTTGATGGATAAAAAAGGGCAAGATTGACAGCAATACTATAATGTAAGGGGATTTTAATACTCCACTAACATCAATGTATAGAATGTCCAGATAGAAAATTAACAAAGAAACAGGGGCCTAAATTACACACTAGATCAACTGGATTTAATAGATATCTTTAGAACTTTTCACCCTAAAGCAGCAGAATATGCATTCATTTCAATTGCTTACAGTACATTCTCTAGAATAGATCACATGTTAGGACACGAATCAAGACTTAATAAATTTAAGAAAATTGAAATCATATCAAGCACCTTCTCTGACCACAATGGCACAAAACTAAAAATTAACAACAATACAAAAATTAAAAGACATTCAAACACTTGGAGACTAAATAGCATGCTAATAAATAATGAATGGGTCAACAGTGAGATCAATGAAGAAATAAAAAAAAATTCTTGAAACAAATGAAAATGAACACACAACTCAAAATTTATGGGACACAGCAAAAGCAGTCCTGAGAGGGAAGTTCATCACACTACAGGCATTCCTTAAGAAGCAAGGAAAAGCTCAAATAAACAACTTAACCTTGCATCTAAAAGAACTAGAAAAAGAAGAGCAAGTAAAGTCTAGAGGAAGTAGAAGGAAAGAAATAATAAAGATCAGAGAACAAATAAATGACATAGAGGCAAAAAAAAAAAAAAAACAATACAGAAGATTCATGAAACCAAGAGCTAGTTCTTTGAAAAGGTTAACAAAATTGATGAACCTTTAACTAGACTCACCAAGAGAAAAGAAGAGAAGGCTCAAATAAATAAAATCAGAAATGAGAGAGGAGAAGGAACAACAGACACAGCAGAAATTCAAAGGATTGTAAGAAAATACTATGAAGAACTGTGTGCCCCAAAATGGTATAACCTCGATGAAATGGATAAATTCCTTGAAATATATAATCATTCAAAAATCAATATGAAAGAATCAGAAAACCTAAACAGACCGATTGCACCAAAAGAGATTGAAACAGTTATCATAAAACTCCCAACAAACAAAAGTCCTGGGCCTGATGGCTTCACAGGCGAATTTTATCAAATATTCAAAGAAGAACTAATTCTTATCCTTCTCAAGCTATTTCAAAAAATTTAAGTGGAAGGACAACTTCCAAACTCCTTTTATAAGGCAAGCATAATTCTGATTCCAAAGCCAGGCAAAGACAACACAAAGAAAGAAAATTATAGGCCAATATTCCTGATGAGCTTAGATGCTAAAATTCTCAGCAAAATATTAGCAAACCGGATCCAGCAATACCTGAAAATAATCATACATCATGATCAAGTAGGATTTATTTTTGGGAGGCAAGGCTGGTACAATACTCACAAATAAATCAATGTGATTCATCACATAAACAAAAGGAAGGACAAAAATCACATGATAATATCAATAGATGCAAAAAAAGCATTCAATAAAATCCAGCACTCATTTATGATTAAAACTCTTAGCTAAGTGGGAATATAAGAAACATACCTCAACATGATAAAGGCCATCTATGACAGGCCCACAGTCAACATCATACTCAATGGGCAAAAGTTAAAAGCAATCCACTTAAGATCAGGAATAAGGCAGGGGTGGCCCCTTTCACCCCTCTTATTCAACATAGTTCTCGAAGTCCTAGCCACAGCAATCAGAAAAGAAGAAGAAATAAAAGGCACCCAAATTGGAAAAGAAGTAAAACTATCATTATTTGCTGATGATATGATACTGTACATAGAAAACCCTAAAGTTGCAATCAAAAAAATACTGGACCTGATAAAGGAATTCAGCAAGGTGTCAGGATAAAAAATTATTACTCAGAAATCGAAGGCATTTTTATACACCCACAATGATCTGTCTGAAAGAGAAATTAAAAAAACAATCCCCTTCACTATTGCAACAAAAAATAAAATAAAATACCTAGGAGTAAATTTAACCAAGGAGGTTAAAGACTTGCACTCGGAAAATTATAAGACATTGATCAAAGAAATCAAGGAAGAGACAAACAAGTAGAAGCATATATCGTGTTCATGAATAGGAAGAATAAACATCATTAAAATGTCCATATTACCTAAAAATTTATAAATTCAATGCAATTCTTATGAAAATACCAGGGACATACTTCAAAGATAGAACATATATTCCAAAAATTCATATGGAACCAAAAAAGAACACGAATAGCCTCAGCAATCTTGAAAAAGAAGAATAAAGTGGAAGGTATCACACTTCCTGATATCAAGTTATACTACAAGGCCATTATACTCAAAACAGCTTGGTACTGGCAGAAGAACAGGTATATAGATCAATGGGACAGAACAGACAACCCAGAAGTAAACCCACACCTTTATAAACAATTGATATTTGACAAACGTAGTAATAGCATACAATGGAGTAAAGAGAGTCTCTTTAACAAATGGTGTTGGGAAACTTGGAAAGCTACCTGCAAAAAAATAAAACTAGACCACCAATTTACACCATTCACAAAAATGAACTCAATATGGATAAAAGACTTAAATGTCAGTCATGAAACCTTAAGCATTCTAGAGGAAAACATAGGCAGTAAGCTCTCCGACATCATTCGCAGCAATATATTTGTTGATTTATCTCCACAGGCAAGTGAAATAAAAACAGGATAAACAAATGGGACTATATCAAACTAAAACATTTTGCACAGCTAAAGACAATATGAACAAAATAAAAAGGCAAACCACACAATGGGAGAACATATTCAACAATACGTCTAATAAGGGGTTAATAACCAAAATTTATAAAGAACTTGTAAAACTCAACATCAGAAAGATAAACTGTTCAATCAAAAAATGGACAAAAGAAATAAATAGACACTTCTTCAAAGAGGACATACAGATGACCAATAGGCATATGAAAAAATGCTCAACATCACTAATCATTAGAGAAATGCAAATTAAAACCACATTGAGATATCACCTCACACCAGTGAGAATGGTGCTCATCAACAGAACAACACAAAGTGTTGGCGAGAATGTGGAGAAAAGGGAACCCTCCTGCACTGCTGGTGGAATTACAGACTGGTGCAGCCACTGTGGAAAATAGTTGGGAGATTCCTCAAAATATTAAAAATGGAACTGCCTTTTGACCCAGCCATCCCACTTTTGGGAATATATCCCAAGAATACCACATCAACAAGGCAAAAGGAGAAATGCTTTGCAATGTATATGGCAGCATTGTTTACAATAGCCAAGATCTGGAAACAGCCCAAGTGCCCATCAGTAGAGAGTAGATTAAAAAGCAGTGGTACATATATACAATGGAATTCTATGGGGCCATGAAAAAGAAGGAAATATTATTTTTTGTGACAATATGGATGGACCTAGAAACTATTATGTTAAGTGAAATAAGCCTGGCGGAGAAAGAAAAATATATGACCTCACTCATCTGAGGAATCCGACAAACAAAATGAACAGAGGAGCAGAATAGAGACAGAGGTGGGATCAAAGGATCCAGAAGGAAAGCAGACAGAGGGAAAGGGGATGATAGGATGGGATGAGAGCTGAGAAGCAAATCCTGGAGGGAATGAGGGAGGGCGTTACATCAAGGGGAACAGGGAGGTGTACGGGGGGGAACACAGGGGAGGAGAGGATGAATTTGGGGGGACACTAGAATCTATGTAAACACAATAAATTAATTAAAAAAAGAATACATGTCAGATAATTACTTAAAGAGAGATGGGAGGGTCATGCCCAGAAAGGGACTCTTGATCTGACCTCCTTGTGGTTAAGAGCCTTGTGGTGCAGCAGCTTTCTCTAGGTGATGTGGGACAGGCACTGTAGGTGTTTGCTTTATGGACTCTGATTCCACTTGTCCAACTTTCTGAACACCTACAATGATGACGATGGTTGTCTTTCATGTTCATAATCATCAATCCTATGTAATATGATCAGAGTTTAAGAAGGGCACAGAGTCATTTATTTAAATCCCTATCTACTCATATGAAAAATAAGTTTGTGAAATACATATGTTAAGCATTATGTTTTCTCACATCTCACAGCTGTCTGTATTATTCCTCAGCTCATATTCCATTCTTCATGAAAAATGTCATGGGCAATTGTTTTGTTGCTAATGCAATCTATTTTCCATCTCCTCCTGCTACTTATAATTCCTGAGAATATAATCATTTTGTTTTGTTTTTTTACTTCTGTGTATGTTATTTTTAAAAATGAGACCACTTCAAGCATCGAACGTGGGGGCTTTTGTTTGTTGAATTATGGTTTACATATGTATACTGCATACTCTTTTGACCATTCTCTTCGCTCCCCTTCAATACAAGTGTTGCTTATACAAATAATTAGCCCTCTCTATTGTCTCAAATCCCGTGCTCTGTGGACTCCAATCAGCAGCTGCGCCCTGATAATAAATGCAAATAAGGCAATCCCCAATCTTTGGATTTGCTCTACAGACAGAATCATACTATACTTCCTTTGTATCTTACTCAGTCTTACTGCCTTGCCTGGATCAGACCTCTTTTGGTGACCTCTGAATTGTTCCAGAATGTTTTGGTCATTGATGCTGGCAGGGTATAAACAGGCTGAGATAGCACCTCGTGGTCTACTGCATGGGGCAGTGACACTTCAGCCCTCATGTTCTGCTTAGAATCTACCCACACGGTCCTGTGAATGCCAACCAACTTCAGTCCCTACATCTTCAAGACAGTTTGTTGTGATGTCCATATGAACCCACACATAATATTCAGTCTCCTTGCACCGGGACCCTTAAAATTTAAATTCTCAACCTCTACCACATTTCCTTATCTTTGATAGACTCTCCTGAGACCAAAAGAAAGAGAGAATCTAAAATCAGTACATCCTCCCAGAGGCATTCATGAGAAAACCCAAAATGCAAATCTCTCCCTCTACTCCACACTACTCCCAGCCTAGGTGTGGCCACATGGACTATTGTCAGCCCCAGTGTTGCCACAGGTGGTCCTAGAACATCTAGAAGAAGCACAAAGTGCACGTGTGCAAAAGGGGATGCTACTGTGCTGGTGGACAGTCACAGCTCACTTCCCTTCTCATCTCTCAAGCCATGGCAATAAAGAAACTTGTTCCTTGAAACTGCAGAAGATGGAAGAAAACACACACTTCACCTCCCTCCTGCATGTACTCTCCACCAGCTCATTCATATCCTGCCCAGTGCAGGACAGCTCAGCAAGGGCCACTTGGAGCTTTTCTAGCTCAAGAGCACAAAAAATGGGGTTATTGCACGGGGTTTTTTTTAATGTACAGTTTTAGCCATTCTATTTCCTGAGGAATAGTTCATAAGCAATCACATATACTGCTACACTATGGCTTTGAAGAAAAAAAAAGGTCATGTACCAGCCTTATATGTCTTATCTGCTGAAGCAGTTCTTCATCTGCAAGATAAAACAGGGAGAATATGAGAAAAAATGGTCTTTCACATCATTTCCAGCACCAATCATACCAAAAGGTTCCGAGTGGAGATACCATGGGTGGCGATAGGACCCATTTCTGGAAACCTACTGACCATTTAGATGCAAACTAATCAAGTCAACACAGTTTATGCATTGACTACAAGTTCTCTGTTATAATACTTTGTAATACATAATCTCTATTATTAATATTTTTGCTACATGTCTCCAATGCTACGTTAACAGATACCCATAATTTCCAACTTGCACTACAAGATCTTGATATTGTCAGAAAATATTCTCAGTTTGGTTTTGATAGACATGAATATAGTATTTGGCAAGTCAATTTTGTCATCTCTCTCCCTATATTACCAAAATGTTATCATCTAAACATTCTGGAAAACAGATATAGTTTACCACAAATAAGCTAACGTGTACTTCTGTTAGTGATACAATTAAAATATTCTGGTATTCTGGACTTATGTTTTTAGGAATACTTATTTTTAAATATTCTTTTCCAGAACCACCAAATGTCAAGAATTATTAAACATTCATAAGATGCTCATTTTGAACCTTTGTATAAACTGGTAGGTCTTGATAAGTCTAATAACCTTCAAATCTGAAATACTAAAATATGACCTATCTTTTCCAAATGTGAGCAAAATACAAAAAGCCAGGGCAGGGGAAGGGACTTATCAAAGGTTACAATGGGTCTGAAGACTCATGTCTGGGACTTTATAAGAAAAACTGCACAAAGGCCTTGATTTTATCTTATCTGTGTTCATTGATGGAAGAATCAGACACAGAGCCCCAACATTGAAGGCCTTATAATTTATCATACCCACAATACTACCAATCTGATTTGGTTTTAGGATAACTATGGTCTCAAAGGAGCCAGGCTTCTGTATCCCTGTGTTGTCCAGTCACTGGCTTCAACAGGTTACCTGGCAAGGAAGGTGGGCATAACTTTCCAACATCTATGGACTAAGGGCTTCTATTAACGAAGGAGAAACCTCCAGAAAAGGCTGCAGCTGTGCACAGCTAGTGGACAGCACAGGCTGGAGGCACCTGCCCAGTAAACATGAGTGAGATGGGCACAGCACCAAAGCATCTACTCTGCAGATGCAGCCAATGACCGCCAGGGTGCTGGGGGACTAGAGGGACATCTGTCCTCAAAGCCACATCAGGCACTGCTCAGAGTCATGGGAGGGCCTGAGCATGCCATAGTTTGACATTTTCAGGGAGAATTTTTTTAATGTAGAGAGAAAGAATAACAATAAATTTACATCCATGGAAACTCTCAAACTCTTCCATTGTTTTACTGATTCAGAAAATATGTATTGAGTGCCTAACTTATGCTAAGCTAGACTTTGAAGCTACATAGATGAATAAGCCATGCCCTGCCCTGAGCTGCTCACCATCGAGTGCAGAAGACAGGCATTTGAACAGATAATGACAGTTGAGTTATACGACGTGCAATGGTAGAGACATGGGAGAACCTACAAAGAAGAGTTGCTGCCTTGTTTTGTGCGCTACTCTGTTCCAGGTGCCAGAGATTGCCTAGAGATGTACATACACCATATTGTTTAATTGGCACAACAACCCTATCAGATGAACCTTTTTATCCCCCTAAAGCAGGAGTAGTCAACCTTTCTATACCTACCACCCACTTTTGTATCTCTGTTAGTAGTATTTCTAACTGCTCACAGGTTCCAAAGTAATGGTGATTTATAAAGGAGGAAAGTAACTTGACTTTATAAAATTTATAAAGCAGAGTTACAGCAAGTTAAAGCATATAATAATAATGACTTACTAAGTACTTTGTGTCGGATTTTTCTAAGTTTGGCAGAATAAATCTTTATAAAACAACTTACTATAGTTAAATCTATCTTTTTATTTATACTTTGGTTGCTCTACTACCACCCACCATGAAAGCTGGAATACCTACTAGTGTTCACCTACTAGGGAACAGGTTAACTATCACTGCCCTAAAGCATATGAGGCAAATGAGGCTCAGAGAGATTAGATAACTTGCCCAAGGTCACACAACTACTCTGATTTTTCAAACTCATGATAGACTCCCAAGGCCCTGCTTCTGACTACACATGTGCTATCATCACATATGAAGCTGAGAGGGCAGAGAGAAGAAGCAGGAAAAGACCCTCTTAATTATTCAACCTACAAATCCCAAGTTTGGGGAGTCAACTGGGAAGAGAAAACAGGATGATTTCTGAGTACAGCAAACATCAAGTTATTTTGCATTTTAAGCCATTGGCATATTTTTACGAGCAATCTCAAGAACTGCTATACTTCAATTTTAAAAAAGAAAAATAAAGTCATGTGCCAACCTGATATGTCTTATCTGATGAAGCATTGTAAAATGCTTATGCACATTTTCCCCCAAAATAAGGGAGATATATTATTACCGTAGCTATCAAAATGTCTATGGATGCAGAAATGTCCATTATTTATACAGTAACATGTGCCAATTTACTATACATAGCACCTTCTAAACAAACAACTCCCTCCGCCAAAGAGCTAAGAAGAATACAATATAGAAGAAGACAATACAGGAAAAACATAATCCAGACAAATAGGAACTAGTCTGTGGTCTTTGTTATCAGAAAACTTTATAGAACAGATATCATTCTCTACTTAAAGTACAGGCAGAACTCATTTTATTGTGCTTCACTTTATTGTACTTCTCACAGATGTTGCATTACATATATATATATGGCAAAACCACCACAAGCAAAAATATCACAACATGCTTTATTGTGATCCTCTCTTTATTGTGGTACTCTGAAACCACACCCACACCATCTCTGAGATATGCCTATCTATAGTCAACGATGAGACTCTGCATTGTATTTGTAAGTTCTGAATTTAATCTAATCAGACCTATCATTTTTATGTGCTTCAGGAAACCAATGGTCCTGTGTTTCAAAAGCAGCTTCTTGGAAGAGGTGGATTTAATAGCAGGCACACTGGGTACATGCCCTGGGCCCCAACTTCTGAAGGGCCCCACAAAACTCCAACTTTACACTTTTTTCTAATGACACCAAATTTGGTTTTGAATGTGCAATTTTAACATTAATAGTACATAATATTTTTATTTATTTAAAAATATGTTTAACATGTATTTTTATTTTCCCTGTCTGTCTTTTTTTTAAGGGGTTCAATATTTTCTTCACTGCCTGGGGCCTCAACCAACCTTAATTTTCCTCTCCTCCTTGGGTATTAAAGTTGAAAAAAGGACAGTGGTTTAGGAAATGGAGTTGAGAGCTGGATAAAAAAGACAAATTGTGATGTAAACATTAACATAGAATTGGTCATGATTCAGAAAGAATTTGCATGCAAGGTTAGAAAAGAGCTGTTTATCTTATATAAATGTGTTTCTGAATTGGACAGTGGATCCGAGCAAGGTTAACACAGCCCTCTGTAAGTGACTTACTGTGGCTGCAGATTCACTTAAATGGTCTACATAAGCAAGTCACAAACATATGAAACCACAGAAGGAAATCAGCCAAGGAGTGGCTTGAGAAACAGACATCATCACTACTTTGACAAGTTATTCAAATGAGTAATTATGATGATGGTGGCAACTGATGAATCACATTTGCTACTACTGGGAAATTATCTTTAAGCTGAGAGCACTATAGTAAATACATACTATTTTAAAATTATATAAATATATCATAAAAATCCCCTCTGGCCAATTAATAGTAGGGTAACCATATATTTTATTGCCTAAACTAGGATACTTTTGATGGTGAAGGATGTATTATTAATCATCCTACTACAAAATATGGGCAAACCATGACCATTTCAGACAAACCTGGACAGATGATCAACCTAACTATTCATGAGCCACATACAAAATGAGGAAATGACCCTGTTACCAAGAAAAGTCCATAAATCTGAATTCCCTTTATTCATCTTCAGGCAGAAAGGAAGTCAGTTCCCTCCAGGAAGTATGATAAGCAGAAGACTGCACTCTGCAGAACCTCCTGGAGAGTAGCCAGAAGCAGGTTTCAAACAAATTCAAAAAATGAGTTTGTCCCTATTGCCTATTGCATTTCTTAACCAGTTTTAATGACTTCAAAGATACTTTGAAGGAAATAAAAAGACTCTTCAAGATGTGCATGAAAACCAGAGAGAGCATAATGAGCACATTTTGCAATGTTTCTAGCTCAGTGCATAGGAAAATACTACCTGATGAATGAGAGTCAATGTTTAACCATGCTGCAACTCTCTCACTCTCCAACGGAAGAAGTCAATGGATTGTTAAACTGTAGACCAACATTTCTCAGCATTGCCACTATCAACATTTTAGATTGGATAATTATTTGAGGGGCTAACATTGTAGAATGTTTATTAACATCCTTGGACTCTACCTATTAGATGCCATTAGCATCTTTCCCCAGTTTTGACAGCCAAAATTATTTTTAGACATTGCCAAGTATTCCTAGGGGGACAAAATCATCCTCCATTAAGAACCTCAAATGTAGCAAGTAAAGGCTTAAGAGGGACCCAGACTATCAGTGGGCCCAGAGGATAAGTATCTTACTTGTGAGTCGCAAGAAAAAAGAAATAGTCTGGAAAATAAAATGTCTCTCCAACTACATGGGCCTATAGTGAACTATCACTTTTCTGAATTAAACAGCCCATATCACCTGTTAAGAACTAAATTATATCCTGTATCATGTTATTTGTTAAGTTTTTCTTATGTTCACAAAGAGTAAAAGAAATGAAAAATGTCAATCTTTTATGTCTTCTAAAGGAGAAATGAAAAATAAAAAACATTCTTCTACTATTTTTCACAATGCTGAGCAGGGTGAGAGATACCACAAAAGGAGGAGGAGGGAAGAGGAGGAGAAGAAAAGAAGAAGATAGGACTGGCCCACTAGCTCAGTTGGTTAGAGCATCATCCCAATATGCCAAGGTTGTGGGTTTAATCTCAGGTCAGGGCACATACGCAAATCAACCAATGAATGCATAAATAAGTTGAATGACAATTTGATGTGTTTTTTCTCTCTCTCTCTTTTCCCCTCCTTTCTCTCTAAAAATCAATTAATTCTTTTAAATTTTAAATTAAAAAGGAGAAGATAATAAGAGCACAATAAATGCATATTGTTTAAGCAATCCTATGCTCCTAGAGGAGGGGGAGGTGCTCCCATTTTTAAATTATTCTGTAAGAACCTTTCAACAAATGCCCAGTAGTGGGGCAATATTTAAGTCAATACTTTCGGGCAAGCAGGCAGACAATTCTATTTTTGATTAAAAGAGAGTAGAGGGAACTACAGGTTCATTTACTAGGCTTCCCCAGTAGGTATCTCCAAATGTCACTTACCCATCCAACATTTTTATACACCAGCCTCACCAAGCGGAGGTAAGCACTATTTGTCTTCAGCCGTCAAAAAGAAAACTGCTTGTTCCACTCACCACCCTTTTCTGCCTCCACCCCCAATCTGCTGCTCCAATGCTACACTAATTGGTTTGCTAACTAATTTCAAAGTCTATTCTCCAACCACTGGGCAGGATTAAAATGGATGCTATCTCTTGTTTAATGAAATGTGGTGTGATGCAGAACTTCAGACAGCAGGAAACGCAAACTGCAACCACGCTTTTACAGCTTGCTTGGAGCACGAGCAGCTTTCTAGCAGGAGGGAGCATGCTCTGCTGTAGAACTGTCTCTTTGGACCTCCAAGTGCATGTGGGAGTCCAAAGTGGGTCTTTTGGTTTAAATGTCAAGTTGACATTGACGTTTTGCCAGTAAGGACAAGAATGTTTTCTCACCTCCCTAACCTGAAGTGGCACTTTCACTGACTGGTCGGCACCATATGAAATTGTTTCTTGGGCATCCAACTTTATGACATATAATTTAATATGTATTTCGAGAACACAACCAGTTCTCTTGATAGCTGGTATTTATTTATTCATCTGTGCTGTGTTTACTATAATAGCATTAGCATTATATTAAAGGAAGGAAGGACAAAAAAGTGTTTCCTTATGACCAAAATCAGGCTGAAAGAGCATCATCAACAATTCATTGGATTCCACAGAATGATAGAGACTTGGATAAACTGCTGGCTAAGCTGTGTCATCCTGCCTTCTCTCCACTTGACTCCTCAAAAAATCCTAAGGAACTCAGATGAGGCAGATTCCATTTTCCAACACTAACATTATTAAGCAGTTCGACTTTAAACTAAAAATGAAATACATACATTAACAAAACTATCTTTTTACTTTCCCATTAAAATGCCATCATGTAATGGGGACTATAAATGTCACCTCAACTTCAGGCTCCATTCAAGACAGATTATAACTAGGGACAATCTGTCCTAATTTATAGTTTTGAAACAAAACACCAAACAAACCAAAGGCTACAGGAAGGTAAAGCTCAATACAGTTCTAGGAGTCTAAAAAGTAGCCTGTCCTTTTATTTTGCTGCTAATAAATAATTTATTGTTACTTGGAGAAGATGTAAGTGAAACAGCAATTTCCTTTCTGTGACTATCCTAGAAGTGGTGGTTACTTCTTCATGAACAGAAACAAGAATTTCCTTTTAGCTGCTTGCTTGTGAATAAAACCTCACTCAGATATGAAACCAGTATGTTTCTGAAAATCTGGGTAGGAGATTATATCATTTTATCTTTAGTCATATATCCAAAGAAATAAATATTAGACTCAGAGCAGCCTTTGATAAGAAACTATTTCTGTAGCTAAAGTTTTATGTAATTTAGAGTTCCCATTGTTTCATAATTTAGCAATCAGTTCAGGAAGAAGCTATCTAAATTAATTTTCTAAGACACTTATAATTACTGAAATGCCTTGTCTTTCCAAGAATACTAGGAAATACCATATTCTACAAAGATCAATTTTCTTGAACTAGAGTTAAACACAGCTTTTTTAAAAACAGTTTCATCATATTTGTTAAAAGCCCACCATAAATATATTATGCATTTGCCTGCTTTCTTAAAAAAATATGTGCATAAAGTACTGTCCACAGTTATTTGAAAGGCAGCCATGACTGGTTCCAGGTAGTTCCAGGGTGGATCACTAAAACCTGGTGGAGAAAAGAGATCGATTGAATTCCATACTTGAACCCTAATGTAGGAATCACTCAGACCAGCTTTTGGATTTGTTATACTACTTCTGGTTCAAGTTTATAAAGTCTCTTGAGAGTAAGACGTTTATAGTTTGACTCCCAAATACTACTCCAGGACCCACCCTCAGCCACACAAGCTCACAGGGAAATAAGCAGAGGGCCAAACAAAGCAGACCACTCTGTGTATCAGAATTAGGCAGAGGACACACTCAAGGCCCACAGGGGCCAGGCAGGTAAAGCTAAATAAGGGACTACGCTAGATGAAGAGCTAAACCCCATTGCAGACGGTAGGACCCAAAAAGCACGCTGTCTATCTAAATGGGAATGCTGTTTCTCAACTTCAGTTCATCAGGTCAAGCAAGGTTATAAGCCCCATTGTCACTAGCTCTCCTGACTTTGTAATAACAGCCAGGAATCTATATTTCTATGTGACTATGCAGAACACACAAATATTGTCTCAGGTACACTGACCTGAAGGCCATCTTTTGTCAACACCTAGTAAAAGGCATTGGACTGGAGCGCTTGTGTGGATACCACTTAATTTAGGTAGGTTAAAATGAAGGTCTGTGTTAAGCTATGTGCAAGTCCTTAAAAATTCATCTTGTACCTCTGGACCAAAACCTATATGAGAAACCAGTCCATCCAAACCAGTCCTGTTCATTCAGTCCTCTAATGTCACAGGAATCCATCCACCTCTTTCCATATCCATGGTCCCCTTGTCCTTTCTCACCTGATATCTCAATAGCTTTCTTCTTGGACTCCCTGCCTTCCCTCGCCCCACTCAATCCATATCTTACAGAGTTATTCATTAGTGCATCCGGACCAGATCAGATCATGTCTCTACCTTCATATAACATTGCTTTCCTTTGAAACCCTGCAATGCCCTCTGATGGCTCTTTAAAACAAAAATCCAGACTCCTTAAAGCCCTATGTGATCTGACCCTTGCCTCTGTCAAAGCTCATTTTATATCACCTTCACTGGCCAAGATCTTTTAGACTCTCACACATGCAAACTTCTTCCCACCTCAAGTTTCTATAACAAGGTTTCTTTCTTTCCTGGAATGTTCTTTCTTTAGCACTTTCTTTAACTGACTCATTTTGTCTTTCAGATCTCAACTTGAGTATCAACTTTATAGAAAAACATCCATGATCACTGTTGTGAGTTGAATTGTGTCTCCCAAAATGACATATTGAAGTCTTAATCCTAAACACCCAGGAGTCGGGAACCTTTTTGGCTGAGAAAGCCATGAGCGCCATATATTTTAAAATGTAATTCCATGAGAGCCATACAATATGTTTAACACTATATACAAGTAAATGTGTGCATTTTATGTAAGACCAACACTTTTAAAGTACAATAAGTCTCTGAATTCTTTTTAATAACGTTGTTATGCTATTGCTAACCAATGATGAATAAAGTACTTCTTACCATTAATGCGACTTCTGGTGCTGCATGGTTTTGCTGATGGCTTTGTAGTCTGATTGGTATGTGGTGAGGTTAAGCTTCATGCAGGCATTGAGACTTCCATCCGTTAAATGTGATCATAGGTTGCTCTTAACATTTTTTAGATGTGAGAAAGACTGCTCACATGCATCTGTACAGCCAAACATTGTCAGTACAGCAATACTCACACACTGCAGTGTGTAGTATATGACAGGAAGCGCGTTCCAAGTTTTGACAATCAGCTGGTTCGCGGGTTGAAGTTTTTTCATTTCTCCCCACTTGTGTTTGCTTGCCAAGCCAACTCTGCTTGCCATCATGCAAGTCTTTCAAAATCTTCATTTAGTGACTTGAACGTATTCACCACATGTCTGAGGCCTTCAGGTCAGCAGCTTGTAGCTCAAAATCTCTGACGGAGACACCAGGGATGTAACTCAGGTTGGCACTGTCCACTGCACACTAGTGTGCATGGGTGATGAACTTAAAAAGAAAAGTGCACTCACGAAATTCTCCAAAGCAGGCTTTGAATGACTGCAGGAGATTAGATGTGAAGCCCGCTAGCTGCTGGAGATCAAGATGTTGAGCAGGGTCACTTGCTGTGCATGCATCTTTAAACTCTCCCAATTTCTCAAAGTGTAGTAAACAACCTGTTTCAATGTCAGTGATGAAGAGTTCCAGCTTGTTTTCAAATGCAAACACTGCTTGTTGAAGGAATAAGACTGTATTTCCAACGCTTTGCATTTTCACATTGAGCTGGTTCAGATGTTCAGTCATGTCCACAAGATAGCAGAACTTCAAGAGCCACTCAGTGTTAGCTAACTCAGGATGCTCGATGTTTTTCATTTCAGAAAAGTCTGGGTTTTGCTCAGACAAGCTGTGAAATGGCTGAGCACCTTCTTTCTTGACAACCAATGCTCATTGCTGTGCAGAAGCAGACCAGGATAATTATTCTCAACTTCATCCAGCAGTGTTTTAAACTGGCAATCATTTAAAGCTGAGGCAACAATAAAGTTGACCACTTGAATAACCAGCTACATCATCTCTCCAAGCTGCTTGCCACACATCTGAGCACAAAGCGCCTCTTGATGTAGGATGCAGTGAAAACTTAGAATGGGTCTCTTTTCATGTTCACAAAGAAGTGCTACGAATCCTGTTCTTCCCCACCAAGCATGGAGCACCATCAGTACACACCGAAATAAGTTTATCCATTGGTAGATTTTTTTCCTTAGCAAACTCAGTGAAAGACTTGAATAAATCCTCCCCTCTTGTTGTCTCTTTCATAGGCAAACAGCAAGACTTTCCTCACATAGTGTGTCACTGACAGCATACCTTGCAATCATGCTGAACTGGGATAAATGGCTTACGTCTATTGACTCATCCAAAGCAAGAGAAAAGAATGGTGCTGCATTTATGTCCTCCACTTGTGTTGCCTCAATTTGATTTGCCATTATGATGATACTACGATCATAAACAGTTCTTGCCGACAGAGGCATGCCTTTTGTTCATTTGATTGTCTTGTCTTTATCTGAAAAGTCGTCAAAAAGTTTATTGGCAATATCAAGCATGAATGTTTTGGCATATTCCCCATCTGTGAATGGCTTTCTGTTTCTCATAATTGCTAAAGCACCAGCAAAGCTAGCCAAATTCCAGTCACCTTGTTGGGTCCAAACATGAAATTGCTGCTGACTAGCTTGTACTCTGTACAATAGCTCTTAACATGCTTTCTTCCTGCTGTCCCCCGCTGGACATTTCAATGCAAATGTAATATAGCGTGTGTTGAAGTGCCACTTTATATTTGACCATTTCATCAATGCATAGGCATACTTACCTGTGCCTCTCCCACTAGTCGATAAGAAGTATGAGGTCAGAAACCAGGTTCATTTCTTCACCTCCATCTACCTAGATCACACATGTTTTATATAAGATGCTCAACTAAAGTTCATTTAGTTCTATACATGATGCTTTAATACATCATACTCTTTAAGACTTTTTATGTGTGTGGTGGTTTATCCTAAAACTAAGTGGTCTCAAATTGCCTGTCTGGAACTTACTGGTTTTTCTGTCCTCTGGAATCATGGAATTATAGTGCTGAAAAGAATCTTAGAAAACACTCAGCTCCCCATCAGTAACCCCACTGGTTTTTCAGATGTGAAATTTGTGCCTTCTGCATATGCTACCAGCTGTCAGTAGATTCCTGCTTCTGAGCAGCCTTCCTAGATTGGCTATGACAGCCTTGCCTGAGAATCTGAAGGTGGCTTTCCTGACATGCAGAAAAAAAGCACATAGCTCATGGCAGCCAGTCACTGTTCAGTGGTATTTCTGTTTAATTAAAATAAAAGCAGCTTAAGCCTAGAAGTGCTCTCCTTAAATAGCATATGAGCAATATCATTCTCTCACTTAATTGAGTAAGTCTCAATTTATATACACTTTAAATGTAGTAAGATTTATCACTGTGAATTATGCAATAGCCACTCCCAAAAAATTCCTTCAGATATTTCTGAACATTTCCCAAGGGACCACGTCCAATGGACCAAGAATGTACCCCTCAGATTCCCCTGCTCAAGCATTCCCCTGGAAACTGGTTGAGCCTGTGGTGGTCCCAGGATGAACCTTGTGTCTCTTCTGGTGCCTTCTGTTCACCTCCTCTACTTCACCCTGAATGTGGGGCATCACTTCTCACAACAGAGTAGATACTAAGCTATAAACTTTTAGTGAGCCTTTCCTGAAAGAACCAATGGAATAGTGGAAGGGAAATACAACACAGAAAATATACAACTATGGCCCCAGTCTGCAACTATTCAAGGTTCTGCCTCCATCTGGCCTGCCTTCCCATGGGATTCTCATGGCAGTAAATTCGCCTGCTCTACCCCCACCCTCACCAGTGTCATCTGGCCCTGTGGATTAGTCTGCTAGGGCTGCCATGAACTAGGTGGCTTAAAAGACAAATGTATTCTCTCAAAGTTCCTGGGGCTGGAAGTCTTAGACCAAGGTCTAAGGCTCATCTGAAGCCATAAGGGAGAATCTTTTCCAGATGTCCCTCTCTAGCTTCTGATGGTTTGCTACCATTTTTGGCAAGCCTTGGTGTATAGCTGCACCACTCTAATTCTGACCCCATTTTTTTTAGCCATCTTTAAATTATCTTCCCTCTCTGCCCATCTGTCTCAGAGTCCAAATTTTCCCTTCTTATAAGAACACATGTAATAGTACATTTTGATTTACTCTAGTGATATCATTTTAATTTTTTTTTATTCATTTTAGAGAGGAGACACAGAGTGTGAGAGAGAGAGAGAGAGAGAGAGAGAGAGAGAGAGAGAGAGAGAAAGGGGGGAGGAGCTGGAAGCAATAACTCCCATATGTGCCTTGACCAGACCAGTACAGGGTTTTGAATTGTTGACCTCAGTGTTCCCAGGTCGACGCTTTATCCACTGCGCTACCACAGGTCAGGCCTCTAGTGATATCATTTTAACTTGATTGTAAAGACCCTATTTCCAAATAAGGTTGAGTTATTTGAATTAGGACTTCAGCATATCTATCTAAAGGGACACAATTCAGTTCATAACACCCTATAACCTCAACTAGACAATAACATTATCAACACTTAACATCAATATGTTTTCTCAATGTCTGAATTGTTTATTTTGAAACAGTGCTTCATCCAATCCAGGTTTGATTGTTTCAAGCTCAATCATATATTTTATTAAATTCTTCTTCAAAATACCTTAAGGTCTAGATTCACCTAGTGTTACATGTTTTACACACACACATACACACACACACAAAAAAACAGGTTGAGCAGTGACTCTGTGTTGTGTACCAGGAGTTTAGGGTGCTACTCCTCCTTCCCTTTGTCCAAGGTTATGAACAGAGTGCTCACACAGACACAGAACTGATGGGACAGAAACTGTCATCAGTCTGGACAAACAGCACCTCACAGCAAACCTCTCACGAAAACTGGAGTAGAGAAGATGGCTTAATCTTGAGGCCTAAGTGGACCTCCCACTTCTGCTCCAAATTTAGACCTTGAGACCAGTGGTTCACACCCACCTGTCTCTAGAAAGAGAGAGAAAGATAAGCATCCTGCAGAGTGGATTCCAAGTTCACATACATAGCAAGTTCAGAAGTGGACTATAGGCCAACCTTGAAGTCTCCTGGAAACACAATAGAAGATCACCCAACATAAGAACTGACCAATATCACAGTGACCTGACTCACTTGAAAGAAACAGCTAAGAAACAAAACAACAACAACACAAACAAGTTCAAAGAACTGAGTGACAGAGAGAAAAGAGTAATGGTACCTGAGCAAGGAACCACAGAACCCTCTGTGGTCTGGAAACAACAGCACACTTTCTCTTCTCAACAGCTCTCATGTGGTAAATATTTTATGTCTGTTTTATAAATAAGGGAACTGAAGCCCGGAGAAGTAAATAATTGGGTTGTGTCTGTATAACCCATAGGTTTAGAGAGGAAGCCAGAACTCCAATCCCACGTCAGTCAGTATGACTCCAATCAGCAACCTGGAGTGTAATCATTTCTAGTCTGTGCTAATAAATGTTTCATCTTGACCAGGAATTTACTGGTTGTGACTTGGTAACGTTGAATGGTGAGGTTTGTCAAAACTAGACATATTGACTTCCAAAAGTCTATTACCAGGGTATACCACAAATGGAAAGGAAGTCAATCCAAACAATTTTTATTAGGTTGTCCTGGAGCCCAGCCTCAACCAGGATGGAGATGGAAGAAAAGACACACTTGTGTGGCAGCTGCCATGCTGCCAGTCAAGTTTGGTATCTTCAAAAAACAATTGAGACATTTCTGACCAGCCTGGCTTCCATTTCAGGACCATCTATGTGTTTGAGCAATATGTGTTCTTGAAATGTAATCACACTTTTGAAGACTATAGTAAGAAAAAATATATATCTGGTAAAATGGCACTTAAAACAGATGAATCAGTTAAATTTATTTAAGAATCACTTTAAAACCAAGAAAGATGACTCCCAGAAAGCTCTGTTGTGAGATATGGCTGCTCTTTCCTTGTGTAGCCACATGATTTTGACAAGCAGGTAAAGTTTTCACTCCCTGGTGACAAAGGGCTACTTTATAAATACCACTTTTATATCTTCTTCTAGGTGCAAAAGAAAATGATGAAATCAAACCACATTCCATTGAAATAAAAGAGGAAGATCTGTCAAATTTAATAAGTTCCCCCAAAACAGCTAGGACTAGGAAAAGTAACTGTTGACACCTTGGGCTGTCATCTCTGTCAATGAAGGGCTGCCTTCATGCTGTGGCTTTAGCAGTCCCCAATGAGACAGTGCGGAAGCTGGGCTGCACTTTCCACAGCGACGATTGACAAAGTGAACACCAACTCCCACCCGAAAAAACAGCACAGGACCTGGTGAGCCAGCAAATACCACAAAAACAAAGTGAAAATAAAAAACAATAGGAGCTACCTAAAGTTTCATAATTCAGCATTTCTTGAGTATTTAAGAAATTGTTTAAATAATTCATTAAAAGCAAAACGATCACCTCTCTCTAATTCTAAATATATACAAAAGTAACCCAGAATACTTTAGAAACTTCACAAGTAGTGTTGAAGATGAGATGTCTGAGAAGCTATTTAGATCTGCGCTTAATGATCCTTTCATTGCCTTGTTATATTTTTTAAATCTTACTCCAAATTATTTTTCTTTAAATCATATTTCACATATATAGAAATGGGTAATTCTCATTTAATGAATGTTTATTTTATTAGTGTAATGTTTTCTTTTATTTTTTAAAAAAGGTCTTCATTGGAAAATTATGCCATGAGCTCAACCATATTTTATATCTAGAGAGCATGATGCTGAGGCCAGTCCCCACCAACAGATTCAATATCCACTAAGAAATTGTGACCCCTGGGGGAATATGCATATGCACTCCCATGCTTATTTCAGTCACATGAATGTCACATCTCTCTTTGATCACAGAATTAGGTTGATTATAAACTTTACAACATAAGCATGGATTTGCTTCTTCAATACAAGGAAGGTTAGATGGGAGGGAAAATAATATCCCTAGAGAATCTGAGATCTCAAGTCAGACCTCAAGCAATCTTGCAGCCAGAATTTGCACCCCCTATGACATCCAGAAACTTTCAAGTGCATAGTTTCACTAAAAGTGGCCCCAGGTTGGTTTTGCCTAACCAACAGGGAGAAACAACACAAATAACACAAATACGTTCTGGATAAAGTCACTTTCAACACATCAAAGATTTCATGCATAAAAAATGTAAGTATTAGAATATGGAGATATGCTCAAACAGTCCCCATTTTTAAGTACAATGTGTCCTGGAATGAATCACAAAACAAAATCCTGCCCCTTTGTGAACTGTATCCAGACTGAGCATGCTCTGTCATTTTCATTGTTTAAACATGATCATAGTCATTGGAGAAAACCACCACATGGTCAAGCAAAGATGGAGAGATGTGTAATATAGTCCACACCATATAGGTCTTCATTAGGACACGTTGAATGTATGGGTCATCAAATGCAAGGTAGCAAAAAGAGACAGATGCCTGTGTCTCCAGTAGAATCAGGTCAACTTTAGAAAAGAGAACCAAGATGACAATTCTTAAGTTTTGAATAAATGGATGGCAGGATAAAAAAATAATCTTATGTAAGCATAATTGTTATTAGTTGTTATTAGTTCTCATATCAAATACAAATCCATTTTAAATGCTAAACATTGATTATTTTATAAGCTTTGCTGGGAAGCTTATTTACAAAATCCAGAAGTCAAATGTGAAGATATGAGAAAATTTGAGTACTTAAAAATTTATAACTCCCTTATAGTGAAGATATTATAAACAAAGTTAAAAAAATAAAATAGTAGATGTGGGAAAATATTATATATATATATATATATATATATATATATATATATATATATATATATATATATGTATATATATATATATATATATGACATAAAGTTTATATTGAAAGTGCATTTGCCTTAGTAAAGAATATGTCTACTAGACTTTCCTACAGAACAGTCAAGCAGTGGGATCTCTGGTCTTACTTACATAATAAGTCCCTTCTACTATGCACACCTCCTTGAGCCTTCTAATTCTTCCCTCACTATTCTGCCAAGGTAATTCTGGCATCTTTGACTTCATCCAATAGACCAACATTGTGTACAAACTTCAGGGAGCCATCCACATGGCATATCAGCACTGGCTCTAGAACTCTTTGCTAGTACGCTCAAATGCCTAGTCATGGGATTCCCATGGCAATAAATTCACCCCTCACCAGCTTCATAATTCACTTTCATTCAAGATCCACTTCCACATATGTATTGGCAGTTCATACTGTTCTACATTTCCCAGGTCGTGTGATTTCTTGGATGAGCACGTTCTTTATCCTAGCACAAGAACTATATTCCCCAATGAAGCTTTGTTGCTCCTTAACCCTAGATTATTGTTAAGAAGGCAATGAGGCAAGACAGGTCTAAAGGTTAAGAATAATATACCTGCCTTGACTGAGGTTTTCGCAGTCTCTAAGGCTGTTATGGGGAAGCTGCTCTCTTCCTGCGCAGGAAGGGAGATGCTTCTGCTGGCCTGCTGAGTTCTGGGTAATTTCAGGTTAAATATTATCAGGCTCATCCATCCAATGTACCATTTAATTGTCAGGGTACCACTTTTTCTATATCAAGATCCTAAATTTCACATAAGAGACTGGTCAAGCCTATGTGTTCATTCTGCTAGCTCTGATACCCTTAAAATGAAAACTTGAGCTTCATTTTCAGCACAGTCTGCAATGAGGCTGCTTCATAAAAGAGTTCTTATAAATATTCAGCTATCCCACCTGGGAGCCACTAGCTACATGTGTCTAATGAGGACTTGAAATGTGTCTATTCCAAACGAAGATATGACAGAAATACAAAATGTGTCCTGGGTTTTTTGAAAGTTAGCATAAAAAAATGTAAAATAGCCTATTAATAAGTTTTCACATTTATTACCTGTTGAAATGATGATATTTTGGATATATTGAGTTAATATTATTGAAACTAATTTCACCTGTTTATTTTTATTATTTTATTTTGTGGCTACTAGAAAATGTGAACTTACATAGGTGGCTCACACAGTATCTCCACCAGACGGCATTGCTTTAAATGCTGCTGGGGGTTCAGGTCTTCACAGTGCGCCTTGGGTTAGGAGCTGGTAAATGCTGCTGGAGGCTCCGGTCTTCACAATACGCCTCGGGTTAGGCGCTGGTTGAGAAGAGTTTATCACTTTCTTTTTTCAAGGATTCTAAAGCTGCACAAAAGTCAGTTTCAATTCGCATTTGTCAAAACACATAGAACTTTACCGCACAAAGTGTGACCCTTCATGTGTACACATTTTAAATTATTATTTAGGAGACTGTGGACTCCAGGATGGGATGAAGAATGTGACAAGAGTCTAATTGTATTACAAATCTATGAAACAATCTCACTGAAGGGAGTAGGGTGGGGTGGGGAGATGCTCACCTAAGTGATTTTGAACTGAATGGAGCCTGTAAGACTAAAAGCAAAAGAAATTGTACATAAGCACTGTACTCAGGAAATGGTATATAAGTTCTTTCCCGTGAGAAAACAGGTTAACTATTCTGAAATCACTATATTCGTATACTAGAGCTAAAAAGTTAGGAAAGTGGGTGGCAGATGGTAAGAGTCAGGTTTCTCACTGTTGGAGCAGGAGGTTACAGAGAAAGAAGTAAGAAGAGTAGGCTAGAATCAACCATATGTCAATAGATTAGAGTTGGAGACATTAGTATACTGTTTATTTTAATATAGACACACATGATAGCAAAATATTTATAGATATGTGCTATTCACGTATATTACATATACATATATTTTCCTGTTAAATCCTATGAAAGGACATAGAAGCAATAATACCTCAGCAATGAGCATACCTATTGCCAGATCTTGACTTCTAATACCATTCTCCAATGAAAGGAACCAGAGCTGCTAGGAAAAAATAGCTGATTCTAGGACTGAGATGAAAAATACATAAGATGCACCTGGTGCATGGTATAGTACCATAAAGTCAAAAAGTGCTCCAGGAAAACAAAATAGGACCACAGGTAGTTTTACATTGAAGCCTCCTCTCCTGGCTTGTAGGAAGCTGCCTTCTTGCTGTGTGCTCTGTGTGGCCTCTTCTTTGTGCATGCTCACAGAGAAAAAAGAGCAAGATTTCTAGTGTCTCTCTTATTAAGGTGTTAATATAATCATGAGAAGCCTACTTTCTTTAACTCATCTAACCTTAATTATTTCCCAGAGGCCCATCTCCAAGTATTACCACATTGGGGTTAGAACTTTGGTATATGAATTTTAGAGAAACACAAACATTCCATCTATTAGAGTCATGTTGATAGTATACCCTGATACAATATGATTAGAATGAGAATTTACCTTCACGGTCTTATTCCCAAAAGTTCATAAACATAGTCTAGTCATGATGAAAACATAAGACAAATCCCAGTTGAAGGACAATGTCCAAAATACCTGACCAGTGCTCCTCAAAACTGTTAAGATTATCAAAAATAAGGGAAGTCTGGAAAACAGCCATAGCTGCAAAGATCCTAGAGAGACATGACAACTCAATGTAATGTGGTATTTTTGATGGCATTCTGTAACAGCAAAAGGCATGAGGTAAAAAGCACAGAAAATAAAAATAAGGTATGAATTTTAGTAATTGTAACAACTAGATCATATTTATATAAGATGTTAACAATAGGAGAAATGGGTATGGAGAGAGTGGGAACTCTCTCCACTATTTTCACAATGTTGCTGTCAATCTGTTCAAAATTAAAATTGTTATAAAATTAAAAGTTTATTCAAAAGAAGATATTTCTAAAAGGTCCTCTATGATTGTCTTCTAAAATAATAATTGAAATTGAAATTTTAATGAATCAGTTTAAAAACAACATTGATACAGTTAAAAAAAAAAGGAAGTTATTAAATGGAAAACAAAATAAACAAAAAAATACTGGCAATAAAACACAGTTTCAAGAAATCTTAAGGACCCCAAGAAGAAAAATTATTTAAAAATCCACACCAAAGCTAAAAAATAAAAGAAAATTGTAAAGTCAGCTAAGAAATAAAGACTGTCTTCAAAAGAATAACAATTAAGAGCAATGACTTCTCAACAGAAACAACAGAAGTCAACAGATTAGGAAATATTTGTAAAGTGCTGAAGAAAGTGACAAGCTAGAATTATATGCCATAGGAAAATATTCTTGAGGAACAAAAGTAAAATAAAGACACTTTCAAACAAAGAAAAACTGAAATAATTTGTCATTTGAAGACCTACACTAAACAAAAATAATCCCAGATGAAAAGTCTGAGATGCAGGGAGAAATGAAGAACAGTGAAAATGGTAAGTATATGAATAAATATATAGACAAATATAAACAAATGTTGAATGTATAAAATAATAAAAATTGATTTTAAATGGAAAGACAATTAAAATGCACAAAAAGATAGTATATAAGTTGGGATAGGCAGCAAATAAAGTTAAAGTTTCAAAACTTCTTGCATTATCCAAAAACAGGATAGTTCATATTAGACTTTGGTAAATTTAAAATACCTGTTTTAATCTCTAGGAAATCTGGTATCATAATAAAATAGTATATGACTCCCAAGGTAAAAAAAAAAAAAAGACATAATCAATTCAAAAGAAGGCATTGAGGAGATAAAAAGAAGCATAACACAGATGAGATAAATAGAAAGCACATTGTGATATGGTAGATTTAAACCCAAATATATTGATAGTTATACTAAATGTAAATAAAGTAAAGGCTCTCATTCAAAGACAAAGGTTTCAGACTGGATTTTTCTAAGGATGTGCTGTTTGCAAGAGACAACTGAAAATCAAAGGATGCAGGTAAAATAAAAGCCAAAGAATAAAAAATGATACACATGTAAACACTCTCCTAAAAATACCTGGATAACTATATTGACATTCAAAAAGAAAACTTTAAGGTGAAATGCATTATTTAAGATATAAACTCAACAATAAAAAGTTCAATTGATTAGGAAGATATAAAAAATTCTAAATTTGTAGACATCTAATACCAAAGCAAAACTTTGCTAAATTTTAAAAAAAATCCAAAATCATCAAAATGTATTACCAACAAATTTTTCTTAATAACTGATAAAATGAATACATAAAATGTTATAGAAATGGAAGATTTGAGAAACACAATTAGAAAACTTGACCTAACAGACATTCATAAAATATTAAAACCAAAAATAATAGAAAAAATATATTTTAAAGTAAAGTGGTTGGAATCACACAGCATATAATCTCTAAATATGTTGCAGGTCATCTGTCAATCAATACCAAATAGGTAACCAGAATGCCCCCCTCCCAAGAAGGTGCTGTTTGAGCAAGGCTGCAGACCACAACCCCAAAGTCAACCCTAAGGACAAAAGAGGGAAAACAGCAAACTTGAGGTGACAAGGGCTCTTTTGAATGTGTGGCGACTGGATAATGGCTTTGGCCAGTGGACTATAGATCCTGACAAGACTGAGGAAGGATGAAATTTTTCAAAAGGCTACTGGAGTTCTATTTTGCTTCTCCCTTGACCTCTCCTTGGAATAAACATATCTTTGTCTTACCTGCTGTGATGCAGATTTCTGGTCCAGCTGTCTTCTGCAGTAAAGTAGGGGCAGCACAAAACTCTATACTAGAAAAACACAAAGGGACCAACTAACTTAGGACATTCATTTTCCCATACTTTTGCCTCAAAATCACCAAGGTTGGTAAATAAAAAATGTAAAAACAATTTCCATAACATCAGAATAAGAGAATGTCTTAAAAGAGAGACATTTTCTTTTTAGTAAGAGGGGAAAGAAATGGAGATGAATTTCCCAGAATTAAAAAAAAAAAAAACTACAAAAGAAAAACTTCCGATTGAAAAGGCAGTAGGGTTCATGAGAGAAACAATAAGGAAACTCCCTAACAAACTGTATTTTAGTAAAATTTGAGGGAAAATTATAAAAGCATATGCAGTTTACAGCAGTTTACCTACATGAGGTACATGAGATAGATGGACATCAGATTTTTCAGCGGTAACACTGAATACCAGAAGACAGTGGAGTCACACGTGGAAGGAAAAGCCAAACTATCATTCAAATAAAATAAAAACACGATGAAACATACAGCGTTAAAAGTTTTTCCTAGTAAGTTGCACAGTGAAAAGTCTTGAATGAATAATTTAAGTAGAGGAAAGATCATTAAAATAATGCTTAAGACATAGGAAAATTAAAGGTACTTGAATATTTCTCTTAGTTGTATTGCTATTTTAAAACATACTAACAACAACAAAAGCTAAGAATAAAACAAATATATCCATTATAATAAAAAATTAAGATTCTATACTTTAAAAACCTAAATAATATCTAAATGAAAAACTAGAAATGTTTTTGAAAGAACATGGGAGAAATTCTTTGTGCCCTAGGGTTAGGTGAAGAGGTCTTTAAAACTGTGATTCATAAAAAAAAGGGGGAGGGGGGTAAATTGTGTCTCATAAAAACAAAAAGCTTTTGTTCTGCAAAAAACTGTTCAGAGAATTGTTTTAAAATCCACCAATTGGAAGAAAATGTTTGCAAATCACAAATTAAACAAAGGAGTCATATCCAGAATATACAAAGAAATCTCTAAACTCAATCACAAGAAAACAATTAACAAATGGGAAAATTGGATGGCAAATAAACACATGAAAACATGTTCGATATCACGAAACATTAGGAAAATGCAAATTAAAACCTGGTGAGATATTACTACACATTTATTAAAACAACTAAAATTGAAAGTACTCGTAGGGATGCAAAGAAGCTGGCTCTCTCACGCACAACTGGTGATAATATAAAATGGCACGGCACCTCTTAAAATCAGTCTGTTTCTTTAAAATTAGACACAGACCTGCCATACAACCCAGCATTTACATGCCTTGGCATTTATTCTAAAAAAATAAAAACTTATGTCCACACGAAAGCCTGTATACAGATGTTCATACCAGCTGTATTTGTAAAGAAATAATTCTAAAGATGTACCCATTTTTAGAAGTACTCTAAAATGAGCGTGAATAACCATGATACTTCTGACAAAGACAGGCAGAACAGGAATGCTTGCCCTATGCAGTATCAGGACTTACTATTGAGGAAGAGTAAGTAATTCAGTAGTGTGGTACTGATCCAGGGATAACCATAGCGACCAACACAAGAGTGCAGAAACAGATACTACCATGTGTGGAGCTTAGGTACACACAGAGACCATTTTGTAATTTCACTGAGACCAGTGGCTAGTCAATAAGTGGAGCTGTGGACTTCCTGCCTCAAACTACATGTAAAATCACCCCTGCCCATGTTTTCTTTCCCTTTCCCTCCCATGTTTTCTTCTTTTCTCTTTCCCCGGAACGGAGAAATCACACTATGGCCCAGAGCATAGACGATAAGAGGGGTCTGAGGAGCCACCGAGGGGACAGGCTCATGACTCAGAGGATAAAGACATTGACATGTGGGGCTGTGAGGAAGCCAGGGGCTGGAACATGCACTGACAAGCTGCACAGATGAGACTGCAAGGTGGTGAAGAGCTGCGGGAGCCATCAAAGACCCAGGGCAACAAGGGGAGGGAGACAGCCGGTGTGGTTAAAGATTGGTACACTGAACAAATAAGTAATTTGTTTGAGCAACTAAAGAATATGAGGAGGCTAATGGGAGTCAAGATTCTCAATAGATATATTTACACATTAAAAGGGGGGAAAGCTAGAAAGACCCCTGAGTTATTGAATTGGTATTGAAGTATCAATATACAGTCATAATTTTCTAATATATTTATACAGATTCTACAGATATGGAAATGAAGATGTAGGCATATGTGTATATGTGTAGACACACACATATCCTACCTCTATCTCTGAGAAGGCCAAGAAGCAATGACACACTAGCATCAATGAGCACTGCCAGGGCCTAGATCTTACTTAGTTTTGAAACTAAAAGGGAGCAGAGTTTTGGCGAAATAACTGATTCCAGGGTTAAGTGAAGATAAGAGAAGCCCAGAGTATCTGTGTCAGAAAGTAAGAATTCTCAATGAATGATCAGAATATACTGAAAGAATGCAAAACTCAGCTTGAAGGGGCTCCCACTAGCCGAATAGGGGGAAATTGAGCATTAAAATAATGATAGGAAATGGATTATAGCACATTAAATAAGGCAAAAACCCATGAATTCATACTGACATAAACAAATGGAAGGAAGAAAGAGAAGGAGAGAAGGAGGGAGGGAAGGAGGGAGGGAAGGAGGGAGGGAGGGAGTTAAGAGAAAACTGAGATGTCACAGGAGGTACAGTTCAGTGACTCAGAGGATAAGACCTGTAGGGCTGTGAGGAAAAGAAGGGAAGGGAGGAAGCAAAGGGAGGGGAAGGGAAGGGAAGGGAAGGGAAGGGAAGGGAAGGGAAGGGAAGGGAAGGGAAGGGAAGGGAAGGGAAGGGAAGGGAAGGGAAGGGAAGGGAAAGGAAGGGAGGAGGAGGGGGAGGGAAAGGGAGGGGGAGGAGAAGGGGAGGGGAGAAGAAGGGAGGGGAAGGGAAGGGGAGGGAAGGAGTAAGGGAGGAAAGAAGAAAAAGAAAGCTCTTGCTTACAGTAGAATTCCAAAGAAATTTTGAAGAAATGTGGAAAACAGAAAGTTATCATGAGTGATAAATGGATGCTAAGGCCATTGCATGGAAATATTATATGAGAACTAGAAAATTGGAGTGGCCTCAGAATACTTCCCCACAAAATACTAATTAGTTACAAAGAGGAAAATGATGAATTAAAGAAAGAGATACTTTATAGACAGCACAGGACCATGTAATCCAGGTTAACATCACCAGTGATGGAACAAATCAACACGGTGTTACTCCTAATGAGATGCATTGAGAAGAACACAGCTTCATTTCTGACTCTGTGTTTAGTCATGAGACATCATGATTGTATGGTGTGAGTTTAGTCATGAGAAAACATCAGAGGCACCAGGGTGAGGTCAATCTAAAATAAAAGGCCTATAATCTTTAAAACTCTCCAATATGTGAAAGACACTGAGAGTTTTGAATGTTAAGCCAGTTTTGTTTTTTTACTGGAATAAACCAAATAGGCTTTATTTTAGGAAATGCCTCTTCATGTATTTTTTCCAGTTTTATTTTTAGGATGTGTGTGTGTGTGTGCATACACATACATGAGCACACTCTTTAGTTCTCATTACTGATTTGTTGTGACAGTGTGTAATGTGCGCTTTCATTTTTTTAAGTTGTTACTTTATGAACAAATATCTCTTATTTACTATGGTCACATTTATCAATTTTTTTTAGTTTGTGCTTACTTAAAGTTTAGGGATGTTCCGCTACATATTCCACTAAATATTTTAATCCTTTGTTTTGAACACTGAGTTGATTTTTTTTTTTTTTTTGAACACTGAGTTGATTTTTTTTTTTTTTTTTTTTTTTTTTACAGGGACAGAGAGAGAGTCAGAGAGAGGGCTAGATAGGGAGAGACAGATAGGAGGGGAGAGAGATGAGAAGCATCAATCATTAGTTTTTCGTTGCCATCGCAACCCCTTAGCTGTTCATTGATTGCTTTCTCACATGTGCCTTGACCGCATGCCTTCAGCAGACCGAGCAACCCCTTGCTTGAGCCAGTGACCTTGGGTCCAAGCTGACGATCTTTTGCTCAAGTCAGATGGGCCCATGCTCAAGCTGCCAGCTCGGGGTCTCGAACTTGGGTCTTTTGCATCCCAGTCCAACGCTCTATCCACTGCGCCACCGCCTGGTCAGGCACTGAGTTGATTTTTTAAATAATTATTTTAAAATAACTTCTAACTTAAAGAAAAATTGCTAGAACACTACAAAGAACTCTCATACCCCTTTACCCAGAGATTTCCCAATTATAAAGATTTTAATGATTGTTTCATTGTTGTAACCTATTCCCATTGTCACTATTCTTTTTCTGAACCTTTTGAGACCAATCTGTAGTTATCTGTCTCATTACCCCTAAACACTCTAGTCTGTTTGCTCCACAAAAAAGGACATCCTCCTCTGTAATCCGCATACAAGTCTCCAATCAGGAAATTGATATTGGTACAAACTAATGTCTACTTCACAAACCCCATTCAAATTTTGCTAACTCTTACATTTCCTCCAGCCGTTGGTGGAGGATCTTACCTTGGAATAGAGATTGTGTTTAGTTGTCATGTCTGTTCTGACTGTTGCAATGTGAGTGGGGACCACACATATACTCACTCAGTGGTAAATTAATGAGCTTGGTATCTTTGCTTTGTGCACTGTTCTTTGTGTACATTTCATAATGAAACGTTACTTTTAATAATATATTTATTTCTAAATAGAAAGCTAGTCACATTCATACATTTCAAAGATAGTATTAGCTCCCAGATTTCAAATTTGTGCATTAAAATCAAGTTTATTTAGTCTATTATATATTTAAGGCCTAGAAGTTTCAACTATTTTCGAAGCAATGATCAAAGAGTGAAAAATCACTTTACCAAGTAACAAATGAAAAGGGAGACCCAGGCCTCTCAAAGTGGATTTTTATCAGGAGTCTTACCAACCTAGCACCACAAAAATTTTATCTCCATCCAAATTTATGTCATTGTTTAAATATGGTATATTACACTGGGGAACAATTGTTTTTCATCTTTGCTTGCATGAGGTTTTAGAACTGCTTCTATATATTTCTGCATCACTGATTTCAAATCTTAAATCCGTTTTCTGGTGCATGATCTAGTTTTTATGCAATTTTAATTTCTTTTTGTTACAGTTAAAGGCATACATTGGTTTTTAAATTGGAGTTAAAGGATAACAACTCTTGGATTGAACATAACCATAAGGCAATTAATGTTTTACAAACATTATGTTTACATAATAGTAGTTGTTTTTAAATGTAAAAAATTATTATCTGATAAAAACACCCTCTTATTCTGTTTTAAGATTGAATCATGGCTTCTTCGAGTAGGCATAAATGTAAGAATAGTCCTGACACCTTCTGTTATATATGTGGCTGTTACACACTTCAACGTCAAAGGCGCAATATTTCATCATTTGTGACACGTGCATATATTGCCTATATTTAAGTTACCCTTGGCGATCAAGGCAAGAATTGGGCTCCTCATATTGTGTGTCACAATTGTGAAGAAATGCTTCGTGACTGGACAAAAGGAAAACACAAAGGAATGCCTTTTGGTATTTCCATGGTTTGGCGTGAACCTAAGGACCACAGCAGTGACTGTTATTTCTGTCTGATCCATACAAAGGGCATCGGCAAGAAAAAATGGCATATGATCATATATCCTAATATTCCTTTAGCAATATGCCCTATCACACACTCTGAGACACTCCCGGTTCCAGTTTTCAATGGTTTTATTTCTTCTAAGGACAAAGAAAGTGAACATGGTGATCAAGTTTATTTTGATAAGATGCATGAGGAAATGGTTGTAAAATCTGAAGGGTCTTCTTCTGATGCCAAGCAGTCATTAAGCCCTCAGCAGTTTAGCCAACCCGAACTGAATGACTTAGTAAGAGAATTGGGCCTATCAAAGAAAGCAGCTTAGTTATTACCTCCAGGCTTCAAGAAAAGAATGTACTTTGCCGGTCAGCTAAAGTATCCCATTTCAGCAAGAGTGAACAAATTTTTGTGAACTTTTTTTCCGAAGATAAACACTTTGTTTACTGTCATGATATAGGTAGTCTTCTCAGCCAGCTAGGTGTTACCACTTACAGTCCAACAGAATGGTGGCTATTTCTTGACAGCTCTAAATGAGCCTGAAATGTGTTCTCCTATACAACGGTAATATTTATGCAGCGGTTCCAATTGGTTATTCAACTCATCTGCAAGAAGATTTATAATGACATAAAAATTGTCCTTGACTTTCTAAAGTATGAGTATAACTGGATCATTTTTGTGGGCGTTAAAATGGTAAATTTCCTGCTAGGACAGCAGAGACGTTTCACAAAGTATCCTTGCTTTCTGTGTTTGTGGGTCAGCCGAGCTTGGGAGAAACACTGCACACAGAAGGAGGGGCCGAAACGTGAAGCTCTAGACGTAGGGATGCAAAATATTGTGAATGAACCTGTAGTTAATTGAGACAGAATCATTTTTACCCACTTCACATCAACCTTGGCTGAATGAAGCAGTCTGTTCATGTTTTGAATAGAGAGAGTAAATGCTTTCAACATATTATTTCTGTTCTTCCTGCCTTGTCTTTCGAGAAGATAAAAGCAGGTGTATTCGATGGACCTCAAATTTGAACCCTCATATGCGACGAAGAATTTGCCAGGAAGATGAATAATGAGGAGAAAGCAGCATGGCAGTCTACTGTGGCAGTTACAAAGAATTTCCTTAGCAGAAAACTATGAACTTCTAGTTCAAAAGATGCTGTTGGCTTTCCGCGACGTTGGATGTAACATGAGCATTAGATTCACTTCCTGAACCATCACTTTGGTAAGTTTCCCAAAAGTCTTGGAGCTGTTAGCGATGAGCAGACTACTGCTGGAGCATCAAACGAGATTGTCCTCAACAAGTACACAAACACAAGAGCTACAAACGCAAATTTTTGCCTGACTAGAATTTAAATAAGTTTTGTGCAAATTTTATGATTAAAATAAGTGTTTTAATATGTTCTATTTTGAAGTTGTAGACAAATTCTGATGCAATCCTATCTTTTAGTGTATTCACTGCATTATATAAATTATTATATTTCCACAAAGATGATGCCCAAGAAGACATTCTACTTCATTATGTTAAACTAAATGTTGAAATTTTTACAATAAAATGAAAACCTAAAATCTTGAATTGCAAAAAAACTGTAGCTTACAGAGAAAATCTCATGTCATATTTGAGATCAGCACACTCAAATTAGGTAATAACAAATGTTTTTGTGGATGCAAAAAATTTTGTTCCCCAGTGTTATCATTTTAAATTAAAATGCTATATACATTTACATTTCAATTTTAATTAAATGTATAAGAAATGGCTACTAAACTTATGGGAGAGATATATTGCTAGATTGATCTATTCTAACATAGCAGTGGATATTTTTTCTGACCAAGAAGACAGAAGTGGAATTTCCTAGTGGCCTTGGCAACTGCTCTTCCAAATAATTTCAAAGGGATGTTCTTGGAGATAGCAGCTTCTGGAAATTCTACTTATGATGGATTGATAGAGAGAGTTGGGGAATCAGCTGCCTCAATGCTTTGCCCTGTTGCCAAAGCAAGAACTCAGAATTCAGGGCCTGACACACACCAGGTGTGCACATGCATGTAGAACATATGCATACCCACTTGCTGAGACAACATCTAAGGCAATATGAACTGAGAGAGGGTGTAAGGCCGGGGGCTGCCACTGCCATCGTAACCACTTACATGCAGGTTCTCATTGAATTCGGACAGATGGTAATGAATCAACAGAGCCAAGAAATGGTGGGCTATTTTCCTTTATTCTAGACTTGTACTGGCCACAGAGGCACCAAAACCCATTCTTTCCATCTTTTTCCTAGAATCAAAGTCCCCACCAGCCTTATTCACCTCTGTTCCCCATCTCCTTCTCTCTGCAAACTGGCTTCTCCTTCAGCACTCTGCCATCTTGCTCCCTGCCTCCTCTGCAACCAGGTGACCTCTTTCCCCTACAACAAGGTGGTCTCCTCCTCTCCAAAATGGCCTCCTACCTCCTCCTTTTAAAACTTTTTGGCAGGACAATCCCTCCCCCAGCACACATTAGCATGACCAAGCTCTTCCCAAGCAGGAAAGTAATTAATATTATCACCTAGGTGACAGTCATTCACGTGGATAGCTAGCGCCATCTTTAATAAAGTGAGCATAAAAATTACAGTTTACAAACTTGTCTGCCCAACAGAGGGATAAGAAGTTTGGCATATTTATGTATCTTAATTATGCAGACCTAGTTTCAGGGGTGCCTTTGGTTCAAGTTACTATGTGTCCCAAGCAGCACCACGTTTGTTTGTTTTCTATCCTGAACTACATTTGTTTCTTCAACCTTAAATGTAATAACTTATCAAAAGGAAACATGCTCTTTGCAACAAATTGACCTGAACAAGTGTTCTTGCAGACTTTTCTGTTCTTTGGGCTGCACATCCCCACACCCCATACCATCCTTCTATAGTATTCTAGAAAACCCCTTTAGCTCACAAAATTACAAAGGTGAAACCACCCTTGGAGATCATATCATAGTCTTATTTGCTCAATATTTTCAGATTATGGGACTGCAACCAATGTGAGGGTAAACCAAGGTCATTGTTATACTGACAACTCAGGGCCTTGGACCTGGGTTTGTTCACTCCTCTTCACTGCTCTTTCACCTCAAATATGACCTGAGGTGGGCTTTTTCAAATTAAATGGTTGGAGGAAAGGTTCTTCAAGGCCACATTCAATATGGATGTTGCTCCAGTGTTCCCAAATAGTTAACATACCTTGGGAACCATGGATTTGATAGAGCCTGTAAGTATGGAACTAGAAAGAACCAATCTCACATGGAACCCCAGATGCAAAACGACTTGTATTTTTTAAAATAAGAATTAAAATTATTTATTTTATTATTTTAATCTTTAGCATCTGTTTTCACCTCAGTACCATTCAGGTACAGAGCTAATCCTGCTTTCTCACATCTTTGCTTTCAGAACAGCCCAGGACTCGAAAGGAACTGGGACACAAGGGGAGGAAAATGGAGAAGAAAAGGCCAGCATGTGTTCCAGGGGTGGCGGCGCCGCCCGCCCGCCTGCCGGGGAGAGACTACCCGGGAGCCCGAAGGCGGGCGGTCTGGTCACGCGCGCGTGTCTGGGGGCGGCTGCTCTTCTCACTTCGCTGCACTCTGCTTTATTTAGCCCTTTAGTGCTGCCTCTTCCCACCCCCAACGCCCCAAGATGGGGACGACACGGGATGGGCCGGGGGGGGGGGAAATCCCAAGGTGGGTGGGTGTGTAAGGCGAAGGAAGTCAAAGATGTTAAGGGCAAAGAATCTTAAAACCTCCCTCAGCTCTTTGCTCTCCTAGAGTGGAGCCCTCAGCTCAGCTCCCGGCGGAGGAGGGGAAAGCTGGGCGGGCCCAGAGCGCTGGCCCCGAGGGGCGGGGCCGAGCTGTGGGCGGGACCATACAATGACTCCTTTGGGGCCGACTGGTCGACCAACCTCTCAGCCAGCAATTGGAGGGCGTCAGAGGCGGGTCTGAGTGACACCTCCCTCTCCCCACTGGCCCCCGCCCCGCCCCTCCCAGCCCACGTTTTTCACTTTTCCAGGAACCTCTGAACGACGCGAGAGGAAACACCCGGGGCTGCTAGAGGCCCTAGACGCTGGAAAGGAGAGCTACGGGGTCCCGCCCTCTGGCGGGGAGCCCCTGGCTCCCACCTCCAGTTTTGAGGCTCCCTTAAGACTTAGGGAAAGGGTACTCCGCTGTTCACACGCTACATGTCACAAAGTGCTGCAGTCAGGACTACACGCTCCCTTTAGCCCTTCACTGTCCACAACCTGTCCCATCCCTCAATTTCCACAGGTGCGCAGATGGCACGCTGCCTGGAGAAGTAAATTCGATTTGATATCTCCTTAATCCGTTTGCATTTCTACTGCTTATTTAATATCTTGGTGTTTTCTTGTATATTTTCGGAAGATTTGGGTGAGTCCTTTTTATTTCTCTTTTTCTCCCTTAACAGGCTGAAAGTTAGCCGATGCCTTTAGCATTTCATTACAGAAGCTAGGATTTAGGCTTCTTTTGGTGCTAAAGGAAAGAAGGAAACTAAAGCCTAACGGCGTTCAGAAAGAAAGTAACCTTGTACTTTCATTCTCAACTCAAGCTGTTTTAGATAGCACCTTGCACAGAGCACAGACGCAGCTGCAGAAACACTTCGTTGCAGAATAGGCTGCATCTACACAAGGTTTGTGCCTGAGCATCAAAAAATCAAAACACAGTGCGGGGGGGGGGGGTTCTGGATGTGAGTCTGCGTACGTGATGTACGTGTATCTGTACGAATGTATTCGCGCAACAACCTGAAGAGATGCATCAGAATCAGAAAATAGCCCGCACCCTACAGATTACTTCGGAAATTTCCTAACGTTCTGATAGTTATCAGAAAATTGTCTTTACAAAAGCACTGTGCTTTCCCCACCTTCAAAAACAGGTGTCGCTGTGTGTCTTGAAGCGGCCTGTCTCAGGCTCCGGCCTTCAGAGCTGGTGAAATTCGCACAGGGCACGAGGTGTATATTTCAGCGCCCGCCGAGGTGCAGACCAAACCCCGGCGGCCTGGGTGTGTGTGCACGATCTTGTGTAGTGTGTACGGGCAGACACGGTGGGGTGCTGGGCTGGGCCCAGAGCTCAGCGGCTGGGTTGGAGAAAAATAGGGTAGGCAAGTGCAGGAGGCAAGCTGCTGATGAGGGGTGCGGGGATTCGAATTAGCAGAGCTGGTTTAGCTGCTTTCCCCTCTTCCGCTCCTTTAAACTTTACTGCACCGTAGGGAGGAGGTTGGATTCGCTATTGAGCTGGTGGAGGAGGGGGAGCAGGTTGAAACAATCGAGTGGGCGCTCCAGGACTCCCGGGCTCCAGGCGGGGAGAGGAAGGGAGCCCCCGTTCTGCAGCAGCGCTGGGAGGGGGCGGGGTTGGGAGCCCCGGGAACAGCAAGGCGGTGGGGGTGCCGCAGGGATGGGCAAGTGGTCACCCCCGAGGCAAGATTTCGTTCGGATCGCACATTAATTGAAGATATCTGATTAATTCCAGCCTCTGATTACTATAAATGGCGATTCTCTACCAAGGTGTCTCTATTTGAAAAAAAAAAAAAAAATGATTCCGTGTCATCCCCCACGTCAGGCCTGATCGTGGGCGTGAGGCTGTACTTCCTCCGCCCCCTCCTAACGGAGTGAACCATTCCCAGCTCTTCCTCCCTCACTCCCTCAGTCTCTCTCTCTCTCTCTCTCTCTCTCTCTCTCTTTCTCTCTCTCTCTCTCCCTCCCTCGCTCCCTCTCTCTCCTCCCGCTGCGGTCCTTGTGCAGAAAGTCTCCGTCGCTCCTGGAACTTGTTGGCAATGCCTATTTTTCAGCTTTCTCCCGCGTTCTCTAAACTAATTATTTAAAGGTCTGCAGTCGCAAATGGTTTGACTAAACGTAGGATGGGACTTAAGTTGAACGGCAGATATATTTCACTGATCCTCGCGGTACAAATAGGTAAGTGGCCGCCCGGCCAGACTCTCGGCGGGCAACTAGAGGCAGCCGTCCCGGCCCGAGGTGCTAAAGGAGTCCGACTGGCCCGCAGTCGCCCCAGGATGCGGAGAGCCCGCAAACCCCCAAGGGTGGGGGCATCGGTTCCTAAGGACTCTCAAGTCCCAGGTTGGCTTTTCTAAAAGGAGAGAGAGAGAGAGAGAGAGAGAGAGGGAGAGAGAGAGAGAGAGAGAGAGAGAGAGAGACTACATATGATTTCCAGGAAATGTGAGCGGCTAGCCGTTTCAGGAGGGAGCTAACTCCCGTTTTTTTCCAAAGCGCACGTCCATTTTTGCTTCCCTCGGTAGGTTAGACCAGGTTTGGTACGTTCTGGGGCAAGATACTGTCCCCTGCGATACTGCAAGATATTATTTTGAAGAGCCGAAAGGTGAATGCAGGGACAAGATGGCTAGTCAGTTAGAACTGTAAAGTTTATGTGCAGAAAACAAAGGTATTTGGGGGCTCAGACTGCTGCATTTAGAACTTTGTCATTCTCCCGCCACCCCACCCCCCACCCCCACCCCCTTATATCCTAGCTGCAGCGTTTGCACCGGGTACCGCAGCCCGGCGGGGGGGGGGGAGCAAAATGATAGTGAACCCCAGAGTACATCTTTCATTTGCTTATCATTGAAGAGGCTGAATTCAGCCAAACATATGTGGATGTAATTGTCTAAGAACATTTGCCTGGTCCTTCCCACAGAGGCATGTGTATTTTATATACAAGAAAGAATTAAGGAGCATTTGCAATATGTGTTTGTCGGGTGCTTGTTTTTTTTTTTTTTCTTTGGGTTTGATTAAAGGCGGATTAATGTAGTCCCCATTTTATGTTAAAGACTGTTAAGTCCTAGTTATGCTGTCGTGATGTTTGAAAAAGTTCACGTTTTCCATCCAGAAATAAAGAGGTTACGGAAGGGACCACTAGAAAATCCTCTTCTCTCATGTGGGTCGGGGTATTAATTAAAGTAGCCTAAAAGTGAAAGTGAAGCAGATTATTAGTAGAATGGACAAGAGAAAAAAATAGAAACTCTTCAAGCGGTTAGATTGTGAGTTTTTCTGGATTTTTTTTTATTGTTGTTGTTGTTGTTGTTGTTGTTGTTGTTGTTGTTAGCTACCAGGGAATTGTTGCCTCCTGTCATTTCAGGCTGTAGCATTCTATGCAGACAAATTCTTGCAGTGTTAGGGGGTAACTTAAGGGAATTGGTTTGGGGCAAGAGATAAAATGCATAACATTCTTCTCCATGAGAAATGCGAAGGAAAAAATGTTTGGGATAAGCTAGACAATAAAATGGGTTATTTGCTGTGGGTGGGGTTTTTGTTGGTTTTATTTTATTAATAGCATTATTATTTTGCATTTAACATGATTTTGAGTATCTGAATTTTTGTGTGAACATTATAGGAATTTTAGAGTGTGTGGATGCAAGATGTTGGCATTTTCCTTTAATTCTGAGAAATGACTTGATGTTTTGAATCTGGTTATTCTGAATTTTTGACATAAGTGCAGAGAACTGCAATAAAGAACATGTCTAATTGCAGCAAATCCTTTAAATATTGAAAATAAGTGAATGTGGCATTTTGCAATTAGCCGCACGTTTTTAGGGAGCAGGAGACAGCCGTTATTTTAATATGGGAATTTTAATCGGAGAATGTTTCAGGCTATGTTTTCCCGGTGGGAGTGACATTCCTTGCGGGTAAAGAAGCTATGATGCACGCGGGATACGCTTGGAACAAACTAACCTCAGCCCGAAAATGATCATTTGTTGGCTGCAGAATTAAAGTTGAGCAATTTTTTCCTGACTGCCTGCCCTTTCATGCACCAGAGCCTCTCGATCTTTATTAATTCATGTCTGGGAGTTGTCCCAAATCATTGACATTTGGCAAGAAAAGTAGGGGGTAGGGAGGGACGGGGAGATGGAAAGGGTGGTGAACGCAGGTGAAGACTTGGAATGAATGAGAGGTCTAACGAATGAATGAACGGATGAAAATGTACAAGGTGCAAACACGGGACAGGACAGGGAAAGAACCCGGGTCGTCCACCCGAGCCTCTCTGAAATCGGGTTCAGGAACATCAACGAGGGTCGTGCAGACTGCGACCAGCACGAATGCGTGAGCCTGCGAAATATGTCCCGAGCGCAAGCTCCCGATATCTCTGAGCCAACTAAAGACCAAGGAGTCATAGTTGAAAAAAAAGAAAATTTCATGACTTATTTTACACACGCATACACTCAACACATGCGCGGTATGGAGGGTCTTCTCCAGCAGCGTCTGGAAAGATAACGTGACAGGAGAGCTTCCCGCCCCAGCAAACCCCAGTTCCCTGTCAAAAATTTGTCAATACGACGTAGAGGCCACTTTTCCGCTACCCAGTTTTGGGGGTGGAGGTAAGGGACAAGGAGAGACAGGAACTGGGGGAATAGGTGGACTATATTTTATTTCGTATCTTCCCTACAAAGCTGCATTTGTGACATACATTATAGAGGACAAAGGGTAGGATTTGATTCATTTTCACCGCGTTCCTATGAGAGCATTCGTTCATTCTGTATCAGGGTTCTATTTTATATTGCAGTCGAAAGGATTTTTAATAATTCCCTTGGGGGTGGGGGTGGTTGTCAAGGTTTACCTATAGCCCGAGCCGAGGTCAAAGTTAACCTTAGTCCCTTCCCCAGAACTTCCCGTTCCGGATTAGAAAGCACAAGGCCCGGCTCGCTTCTGCAGCAATTTACAAACTACGCTCTGGGACACTGCTGTAGGTTTGGTCACCTTCCCCCTTTCCTGCATCTACCTGGGCACACCGGGAGGTTGGGGAAGGGGGAAGGGTTCTGTTCTCCCCGGAGACGTTTACACACTAGCTGCGGTCGCGTGAACGCTGCCCAGGAAGGGGCCGACGCTCAGGATCATGGGCTTTGGAACAACAATTTTGATTCTGAGAAGATTCGCCCCTTCTCTCCTCGCTCCAAGAGCGAAGATCTGCGCTTCTCGCACGCCCTCCTGGCTGGCGCCCAGAGTGCTTTTGGCCTTTCGCCATCGAACGTTTATCCTAGTTCTTTGGCCTTGAAATAGAAAGCAATGGCCAGGGCAGCGCGTCCGCGGTCTGTATCCTCTTTCCCTCTCTCAGTCTCTCTCTCTCTCTCTCTCTCTGAGCTTCTCTCCCTCCCTCCCTTTCTCTCTCTCTCTCTCTCTCTCGCCTCGCGCGCAGGGTTTGACCGACCTGACAGGCCAGGAGCGTGGACCTCTGTGTGGCCTTGGTCTCCTCCTCCTCCATCACAACTACCACCCCCCACACACCACTACCATCACCCGGCTGTTATCTCCCCCACTCTGGCTTGAGGGAGCCCCGAGCTAGAGGCTAAGAGCCCAGGCCGCAGCGAAGGCCCACCTGGGTCCTCAGCCCATGAACTGAGCTTGGAGGAGAAAGGTCCCTCTCTGCTACTGGCGGGAGTGGAGGCCAGTTTTTCGGGGGATTAAGAGTGTGAGGGGAGCTGAACCGCAACAGACGAAGGAAGCAGGGGGCCTGAGACTCACGCATTTAACCTCTGTGGAGGTGACCCAGAGTCACCCGCACAAACACATTTGTTACCCTGCCGGACCCACCACTGTTGCCCTTGCCCTCGTCCTGAAACACCTAGGCTGCTCTCTCCAGTGGGGCGGGGAGGGTGCATGAAGGATCTCACTGGGAACCCAGACTGCAAGGTAGGCAATCGGTTTTATAAGGAACCAATCAATTCTGGTGGCTGCTGGTGGCTTGGGCGCCAAGTCGAGGCTTTTTTCACACTGTAACATTAGGTTCAGCTTCTTGGCCACATGCTTTGTCGCCTCCCTACCCCTTTTTCACTCCCACACTCTGCTGTGAGACACCTTCCGCCCCCTCCCTCCCCTTCCTGCTCCCCACCACCACCACCACGGAAATAGAAGATTGCACTCCCAGAGCCTTGACCGGGCTTGCTGGGGAACTGGAAGGGAGTGGGAAGAAGTAGAAAGAGAAATGGATAAAAGGGAGGTGAGAAGAGTGGACAATGGAAACAGAAAAGGCAGGGAGGGAGCTGCAGGACCGGAATAGACTCACTCCTCCAGGCCACCCACACCTGCTCAGACCCCGACAATCTGCAGGAGAGAAGTAGGTGGGTGTGGATCATTCATTCCCGCGCCACATCTTTCATTCGCCTTTGATTCTGGACCACCAGGAGTCTGGACACCGCTCTGTGGGGCGAAGCCAGGTGGGGTTGGGCAGCGGAGGGCTTACGGGCAGCGGGGCTGCATGCAAGGCAAGATCCAAGAGCTGCTGACCCGTGTGTCCCCTCCCCGCAGCGTACCTGGTGCAGGCCGTGAGAGCAGCGGGCAAGTGCGATGCAGTCTTTAAGGGTTTTTCGGACTGTTTGCTCAAGCTGGGGGACAATGTGGCCAACTACCCGCAGGGCCTTGACGACAATACCAACATCAAGACTGTATGCAGGTAAGGGTCCTCTCTGGCTTGCTAGGTTCTCGTTTGGGGGGGGGGCGGGGGTGCTGCTGAGGTGGGAAATTGCGCAGGCGCGAATTTGCAAGTCCTCACCACCTCCTGACCCCCAGCTTCAGGCCCTGGCGCGGTGGCACTGCCCAGGTGGATGCTGTAGCCTGGAATGGGCGCCAAGGCGAGCTCCTTCAACGCACTGGGACCCAGGTCGGGGACAGGGAGAGCTCGCTCTGCTTGGAGCAGTTCCTCATTCTTTGCTCCTGCATGGATTGAGAGGGCTCCCAATCCTCTCTGAAGAATAGTTGATTTTGGCTTGAGGAGCGTTTTTGTTTGTTTGTTTGTTTTGGTTTGATTTTTAGGTGATGTTAAGTTTGCCTAAAGGGAAAGTCTCTTCTTTTTCTTCTTCTTTTTTTTTTTACAGGGACAGAGAGAGGGATAGACAGTGACAGACAGACGGGAACGGAGAGAGATGAGAAGCATCAATCATCAGTTTTTTTCGTTTTTTGACACCTTAGTTGTTCATTGATTGCTTTCTCATATGTGCCTTGACCGTGGGCCTTCAGCAGACTGAGTACCCCCTTGCTGGAGCCAGCGACCTTGGGTTCAAGCTGGTGAGCTTTTGCTCAAACCAGATGGGCCCACGCTCAAGCTGGCAACCTCAGGGTCTCGAACTGGGGTCCTTCCGCATCCCAGTCCGGCGCTCTATCCACTGCGCCACCGCCTGGTCAGGTAAAAGGAAAGTCTCTTATTTTGTCCACTTCCCCTGAGTAAAACTCTCCTCAAGTACACATCAAAAAAGTTGGAGTGCACACAAGGAAGCACAGTTCCCCTTCTCCCCTTCTAGGGAAGAGGCTGAAAGAATATTTTGTTCCCTGCTAACGACTGCCCAGAAAGAGAATGTTCTGGGCATCCAGTGACTGCTGAGTTTGTAGTCATCTCCTAGGTTTAGGGTAGTCACCTTCCTTGCCTTTTGGCTTTCCTCTCTTTCTTTGTCTACACATACTGGCAGGCCAGGGCAACTAAGGGTCCAAGGAGGGGGCCAAGAAGGAGTTCATGGCCAGGCCCAGTGACCTTTTCGCTGCCATAGACCTTTGAAATACTCCTATCCTCTGCAATAATACACATTTTATTTTATCTTTCCAAAACAGCTGTGACATCCCCCTCATATGGTTCTTTCCATAAAGTCAAGGCAAGAGGTGTTCCTTGTACCCCAGAGCTCCAATTGTCAACCTTTTTCATTTCATGGCACACATAAACTAATTATGAAAACTAATTCTGCAGCACACCAAAAAATACATTTCATTTTTTGCTGATCTGACAAAAATAAATAGGTATAATTTTGATTCATTCACACTGGATAATTATTATGTTGGCTGCTGTTATTATTTATTTATTTATTTATTTATTTACAGTCTAAGGGGGAAAAGGTCAGTGCCCCTGACTAAACAGTCAAGTGTTGCATGTTTTAAAAATTCTTGCAGCTTACCAGTTGAAAATCGCTGCTCTAGAAGTTGGTGTGACCATTTGCTGCATCACATTTTTTACGCTGTGAATTCCTTCCTCGCTCTCTAATGCCTGGGGATTGGTTTGGGTGCTTATTTCTTTAAATTATGAGTAATTAAAGAGACATTAATTTTGCTACACATTTTCCTAAATATCCAGGTACCCACCAGGTACCACAGTAGCTAAGTAGCCGGCACCTTCCTAACAGGAAAGGAGCAAAAGTTTGAATTTGGGATGCATACCTACTAACTGTAATTACAGTACAAATATAAGAATTCATCATAAAGTGCAACAAAAGTTTAAATATAGGTCAGCTCCCAAATCCTGCCACAACTTGGTTATTCCAAGTTATTTTCATTTTTTAGCAATATTTTGGTCCTAAAAGAATAGAAATGAGAAGGGCCCTTCCCAGATGTCGCAGGCTACAAGCTGGGTTGAGGCTGCTGCTGGGTTACTGGGCTGCTTTGTCAACCTTCTGCTGAAGTCCACCTCCTTTTAGTCTTACCTGGACGTCTGTCCCTTTCCACCAGGTCTCTCTTTCCAGGATGGTCCTGTTCCCCTCAGGTCATGCATAAAGAAAAGAGAGATTTAGACATCTTTTGGGAGACGCAATTAGGCAGGGACCTCTCCCTTCACCTCTTCAGTTTCTCTACACCTCAGGACCCCCAGTACTCATTAATTAGAGACTCAGGGAGGTCATTAGAAAACTGCCAGAGCTCCAGGCAATCCAACAAGCATTTTAAATTTATTATTAGTCAGAAACTGTGGTGAGTGGAAATAAGGAAAAATCAAACATGGTGTCTGCCTTCAACGTGCTTACAGTCAAGGCTAGCGATCAGAAAGGAGAGAAAGGAGACAATGCAGCCATATTGCGTGGAGAGCAGTCACTGGTGACCTGGCGCTCAGGGCCAGATGGGGTGTAAGCCAGCTGGTGGTACTGAAACAGACACACAGATCGACCCAGCACCGAAAGGAGACAGCGCCCCAGGAATCGATCACGGGTTGGAATTATATTTAGTCTCGGGATCTATTTTGGGTTTTCAGAAGAAAGGGGGATAATAAAAAAGGACAGGTTGGAAGAAGGTTGTGGAGGCGGGGTTAAGAGCTGAGCCCTGGGGGAGGAAGCGATCGAGGGAGGCGCAGGGCACGGGGAGAGGCAAGAAGGTAGAAGGGGGAGCCGGGTGCCCTAAAGGTTGGCATTAGTGGGGCGGCCCGCACCAGCCCTGGAGCCCTGGCTTGGGGGCTAGGCACTATCTCCTGAGGTTCTGGGGAGAAGGTCACATTGATCAAAGTTCACAAAGAAGACTGAGGACGAGGGGGAAGAGGAGGCACCACATGCACAAGGCCGGGTACACAGAGCACAAAGCAGGCTTACAAAGCTAGTTCCGGGGGCTCTGGTACTAACACCCCCGACCCCAGAGAGGGGCAAGGCAAACAGTAGCTTCCTGATCGAATCTGAGCTGGGGCACGGTGGAGAGAAAGGCGAGGAGCCATGGAGAACCGAAGCAAGTGAGAATGGGGAAGAAGTGGGAGACCCAACAGAGGAAAACCCAGGGAAGAAGGAAAGGAGGAAGGAAGACAAAGAAGGGGAAAAGAAAGAAAGGGAAAATGGGAAACAAAAGGAAGGGGGTGGGGAGAGAGAGGGCTAAGGCTGGCGTGAGAGTACTGAGGCGCCAGGGGAGAGGGAGGGTGAGGGGAGTAGGAGAAGGAGAAAGGGAGAAGGCCAGTGGGCAAGGCCGCGCTCGGAGCAAGTAACTCATCTTGCAAACTAAGAGGCATTAATGGGTGGCAGCTTGCAAGGCTTAATACTGTTTTCCTAGTTTTCCCCGAGGAGAGCGAGCAATCTGTGCAGGCCGAGGTGTCAGCGCGGCCCGGCTCCTGGCTGCTGGGTCCCAGCCCGTCACCCTGAGAGGGAAAACAGACCCGGAAAAGGGCGATCTTCTCCTCGGACTGCAGATTCTAGGGTGGGCTAAGTCCGAGTGTAGCTTGACCTCCGAGGACCCCGGCGCTTGGGCGGTAGAGAGAAGGGAGAGAAGGGGGAGCCCGCGGAGGCTGGAGATGCCGCGGGGGAGGGGCACTGGAGCAGGCCCAGGGTCTTCCCCCCGCGCCCAAAGTGAACCGGCTTCTTCTGTTTGTTCTGTTCCTCGCCAGATATTGGGAAGATTTCCACAGCTGCACGGTTACAGCCCTTACAGATTGCCAGGAAGGGGCGAAAGATATATGGGATAAACTGAGAAAAGAATCCAAAAACCTCAACATCCAAGGCAGCTTATTCGAACTCTGCAGCGGCGGCAACGGGGCGGCGGGGTCCCTGCTCCCGGCGCTCGTAGTGCTCCTGGCGTCTCTCTCCGCAGCTTTAGCGACCTGGCTCTCCTTCTGAGCGCAGGGCCGACTCCTCCCGCGCGTCCACTTACACTCACTCCATGCTCCCAGAAATCAAGAGGACGATCCATTCGTTCTTTGGGGACGTCGTGATTCTCTGTAATGCTGAAAACACTCATATAGGATTGTGGGAAATCCTGATTCTCTTTGATTTCGTTTGATCTCTTGTGTTGTATTTGCCAAATGTTACCAATCAGTCAGTAAGCAAGCAAGCACAGCCAAAATCGGACCTCAGCTTTAGTCCCTCTTCACATACAAATAAGAAAATGGCAAACTCACCCCATTTTAAAAATTTTTATTTTTTTGGTAAAAAGAATCTCAGGAACGGCCCTGGGCCACCTACTATACTAATCATGTTAATACATGACCAATGACGGGCTCCTCCTAAAAGGAAAGGGGAGAAGGCCAGGGGATGAATTCAAGAGAGATGACGGTGAGGGAAGCGTCTGGTGAATAATTCACGCTCACGTCGTTCTTCCACACAGTATCTTGTTTTGATCATTTCCACCGCACATTTCTCCTCAAGAAAAGCGAAGGGACAGGTTGTTGGCTTTGTGTTTTAAGGGTAGGAGGGAGAGAGAA